>OW121752.1:13717500-16479611 GCA_933228765.1 Miltochrista miniata | reverse complement strand
AAGAGTTAGTAAATGACCTTAGATGTCAAATAGAGAACCTTCAAAGTAAAATGAACTTTGACCAGGAGCAACCCCCTGAAAATACTAACAACAAAACTGTTGAAAACACTGAAAGTTCCACTCCAGCGGTCCAATATGAGACCGACGAGGAAGAACTCGCTAAAGAAACAGAGTGGGTACGTGTAAAAAATCGTAAAAAAAGGAAATTGAACTTGACACCCTCCCCACCACCATCCCAAAGAGCTATCTGCTCCAACGAAAAAGCACAGAAGATCAAAAAACCTCCTCAACCACCACCCATAGTTGTGGAAAATGTCAAGAACTACCAAATGTTCTATGATCTGCTGTCAGCAGATACTGCAATCGATTCGTTTATCGTGAAAATGATGAGCGGTGAATGTATAAAAATAAACGCCAAAAACGAAGATTCTTATAGGTCCATTACTAAGACCCTACTTCAAAATAATTGTCTGTGGTACTCCTATGAAAACAAACAGGACAGACCCATAAGAGTCGTAGCAAAAAAATTACACTCGTCTTGTTTACCGGACAGAATTATCGCGGATCTGAAAGGCAAAGGTCTTAAAATTCAGGACGCAGTTAACAAATTGAGTTGGAGGACTAAAGAGCCTCTTAATATCTTTCTGCTTTCATTTGATAAAGAAGAAAGCATTGACAGAATTTACGGTATTCATTCAATACTGAGTTGCAAAGTGGATATAGAACCTTTGAAAACCTCAAAACTCATTCCACAGTGTAAGAGATGTCAAGCCTATGGCCACACTCAAAAATACTGCTCCAGAGAACCTAAATGCGTAAAATGCACGGGTAAACACCTAACGAAAGACTGCCGGAAACCTGCAGAGGTAAAGCCAAAGTGTGTACACTGTGGCGAACCACATCCTTCTAACTATAGAGGGTGTATGGTAGCTAAAGAGCTGCAAAATATTAAAAATAAGTCAGTAAAATCAAAAACATCTATGACAGCCACTAAGATGTCTAGTGAACGTACTGGCATAAAAGCGAATCCCGAAAAGCGGGTCACAAAAACCGTATCGTACGCACAAATGACTAAGGACATTCACTTGCAACCTCAGCCACCACAACAACAGTTGTTGTCAACAAATCAACAACAACAACCAGTAAGTTCTAATAATGACGATAAAATTAATCAAATTCTTAGCCTAATGACATCGTTTGATGAAAGGTTAAAGAAACTTGAATTAAACACTTACAGAAAATAAACATGTTGTATTCAATCAAAATTATGGCATGGAATGCAAATGGACTCCTAAAGCATCAAAATGAGTTGCAGGCAGTCCTAATTACAGAAAATATAGACATATGTCTGATATCTGAGTCACATTTTACCAGAGAATCATATATTAGAATTAAGGGCTATAAAAGTTATCATTCGTTGCACCCCAACAACACTGCAAGAGGTGGTAGTACCATAATTATTAAGGATACTATTAGTCATTATGTAGAACATAAATGTGAAGAACAATTTATACAAGCTATAGCTGTTACTATTAAAACTAAGCGATACCCCATTACAATTTCTGCTATATACTGTCCACCAAGGCATAGTTTAAAAGCAGAGCAGTACAAAACTCTTTTTGAAAGTCTTGGTAACAGATTTATCCTTGGTGGCGATTTTAATGCCAAAAATATACACTGGGGATCGAGATTAACGAACTCTAAAGGCAAACAGTTACTTTGTGCTATCAGAGAAATGAACTGTAATGTTATATCAACAGGTAAACCTACCTATTGGCCTACTGAAAAAGGGAAATTACCAGATTTAATAGATTTTTTCATCTACAAAAATTTTTCGTCCGGCGTCTTACAAATTGAAGAAGGATTTGACATGAGTTCAGACCATTCACCCATATTACTGACCATAGGTGAAACTCTTATTCAAAAAGAAAGCAAGCCCTCTTTAGTCAATAAAAATACAGACTGGGATAGCTTCAGATGCGAATTAGAAGAAGCTATTAACCTAAAAGTACCGCTAAAAAATCCGCAACAACTAGAACTTGATGTGTCAAAATTCATAACAGATATACAAAAATGTGCCTGGCGTAATACACCGGAAATTAGGCAAAGAATTAAAAATAACTGCTATCCTATGAGTATTAGAAATATTATAGCTGAAAAACGTATACTGCGAAAAAAATGGCAAAGAACCAGATATCCCCCTGACAAAACTGAACTAAACAACATTACCAAAAGACTCAGGAGAGAAATTCAAAATTTTCATAATACAACAGTAAATAGTTACTTAAGTCAGTTAACAAGTGATCGCACGACAAATTACTCCCTATGGAAATGTACAAAACATTCCAAAAAGCCAACTTTACATATCCCCCCCATTAAAGATACCAATGGCGGTTGGGCTATAAATAATGAACAGAAAGCAGCCAGATTTGCACAACGCTTAGAGCAAATTTTCCGACCAAACGATGAAACCTCCGGAAACATACCTTTAGACGTGGCATCAAGCGATGGGTTAGAAATAAGATTAGTTACACCGAGAGAGGTGTTCAATGAAATAAAACGCCTAAATACAAACAAAGCCCCTGGCTATGACCTAATTACGGCAGAAGTTTTACGCAACTTACCGCGTAAAGCGATTATTAAACTTACCACCATTATTAATGCGTCATTTAGACTAAACCATGTACCTGATGTGTGGAAAGTGGCCGAAGTTATTATGATACTTAAACCTGGCAAACCACCCCATGAAACTACTTCATATAGACCTATTTCCTTACTACCAATAATGTCAAAATTATTTGAAAAGCTGTTCCTGAAACGGTTAAAGCCCATCATAGAAGAACGTCAGCTGATCCCAAACTATCAATTTGGATTTAGACAAAATCACTCTACAATCGATCAAGTACACCGTATCACTAATATCATTGAAAAAGCTTTAGAAGACAAGAAAGTGTGTTCTACAGTCTTCCTAGACGTAGCTCAAGCTTTCGATAAAGTTTGGCATGAAGGTCTTGCACAAAAACTCGAAAATATGCTCCCAAAACAGTTCACCGCCATCTTAAAGTCCTACTTGACTCAAAGAATGTTCAGAATTCGACAAGATGATGCATACTCAGACTTAAGGGAAATAAAAGCTGGAGTGCCCCAGGGAAGTGTATTAGGTCCGGTCCTGTACCTATTATACACCTGCGATATCCCGGTATTAGAAAACCATACCATTGCAACATTTGCAGATGACACAGCCATTATGGCCACAGGTGTTACTCATGCAGAAGCCGTGGAAAAGGTCCAAAATGCAGTCAACATCGTATATGACTGGACGAAAAAGTGGAAAATAAAATTGAACGAAGCCAAATCAGTTCACATAGACTTCACTAATAAAAGATCCAACTATCATGCAGTGTATATAAATAATACGATTATTCCCTACGAGAATACAGCCAAGTATCTAGGCATGACACTAGATGCTAAGCTTCGTTGGAAGGCTCACGTTAAGAAGAAACGCAGCGAGCTACAGCTTCGCTACAAAAATATGTACTGGCTTCTAGGCAAACATTCTTCGCTGTCAGTACAAAACAAATTACTACTGTATAAACAAGTCCCTATGCCAGTGTGGACTTATGGAATACAGCTATGGGGCTGTACCAAATCAAGCAACATCCAGATTATACAAAAATTCCAAAATAAAGTACTGAGGGGTATCGTAAATGCGCCTTGGTACATTAGAAATGACGACCTCCATAGGGACCTTAAAGTGGACCTCGTAGCTAATGTAGTGCAAAAGTACGCCGAAGCTCATCAAAAAAGACTTCATCATCATGTGAATGTCGAGGCTATCCAACTCCTTGACCACACAGATTTAGTGAGAAGACTAAAAAGGACAAAACCCTTCGAATTAGTATAGTGAAGTGTCAGTGTGACATAGTGTAATAAGTGCAACTTGTAATAAAAACACAATATGAACTAAGTGACTTCCCCTTAATAGAGACATTAAGAAAAGTGTTAATGGACACATTCTTACAATTTACTCTATATTAGCAGCTTAGGTTAAATGTTAATTACTTATTAGTCTTATGGCTAGATTGTAATTTATATGATATGCTATTATTGTAGCACGTCATTACATAAAAAAAAAAAAAAAAAAAAAAAAAAATCAAATCTAAAATATATTTATTTCATTAGCATTATACAGATGCTCTGGTAAAACGTCCAGAATATAAAACAAAAACTCTACCACCCGTTCACAACGCGACCCACCTGAGAAGAACTGGCAAGAAACTCAGCGGGTTATTCTTTTTTTAACCGACTTCAAAAAAGGAGGAGGTTACTCAATTCGACTGTATATAGAATAGAATAGAATAGAATATAACTTTATTTGTACACCAAGTTATAGATTACATAAAAAAAGATAATAGTAAGATATTGTATTAAGGGCGGCCTTATCGCTAAAAAGCAATTTCTTACAGGCAACCTTGGCTTACAGGCAACCTTGGATATTTTTTTTTTTTTTTGAGCTCTATTTACAATTTCAAAGAATCTAAAAACTATGCATTTTAACAATTTTTTTGAGAATCCAGCAGAGCAGGAATCCCTCAGAAGGATATCGCAGGATTCCCAACAGAAGTGCGTAGGCATAAACGTTTATTACTACAATAGAAATAAAAATAGGTAAGGTAGGATGATATCAAAATACCAGTAGGTACCTTCTCAATTTTTTTTTAGTCGAGAGAGTCACTCTTGATGAAAAATTATCAACAAAACAAATATCAAAACATTCTTTACTTGTGCAAGTTTTAATAAATGAAATGTTTTTATTTTCAAATTGTAATGAAAAGCTACGAGTATTCTAACGTTTAAACGAGTGTCATAAAATTATGATTATTAACTTTGAATTTTCTTTAGGACTGCGTTCAAAGCCATATAGCCATGTAGGAGAACCGATGGTCGGTGGAGCAAACGAGTTCTGGAGTGATGACCGTGACTTTGTACACGTGGCGTAGGACCTCTTATTGCTCCATGGGCAGGACGAACCCCCGCCAGATTGACCGACGACCTGAAGAAGGTAGCACAGAGTGACTGAGGTAGAGCAGTGGACTGCTATAGGCTGATTTGATTGATTTTGATTGGTTGGTATGAAAGTAATGTTAATGAAACAAATACTGCTAAAATTTGGTCAAGTCTGATACCGGTTTGAAACAACCTTTGACATGCTATAGGTCATTCTGGGTTATTTACATGCGCCCATACTTGCCCGTTCATAAGTTATGAGGTTCATTATGGTGAAAAAGAAAGTAATGAAAAAGGACTAATGCGTCACGCGGTTTCATCCGCGTAGTGTAGTTCCCGTTCCCGTGGGAATACAGGGATAAAATATAGCGTACGTCACTCGGGAACAACGTAGCTTGCGAAAGGTGAAAGAGAGTTTTATTACGATAAGTATAGATTTGGATATCTATTTATACATTATAATAAAATTGTAGAGGGTCGAGAGTCTGTACTTACATGAAAGATATTTTGAAAATTTTAAATGAAGGGCGAAAATGAAAATTTTTTAAATCTTCTGAAGCCGAAAATGTAATTTAAAATTTTCATGTCTGTCTGTCTGTATCCCGAATAACAATCTCGCCGAAACTACTGAATCGATTTGAAGGAAACTTGGTACAATCTGAGCTTATACAGGATGGAATTTAAAGACGGTGTAGTTGGAGGTAAATTAGCCTTAATATTGATAATGGCAAGTTTTGCTGAAAACATTCCTTTATTTTCAAAAGTAAGTAAAACTGCATTTAAAGATTTTAGAAAAATCACGTGCTTGATCCGGGAATCGAACCTGGGAGATGGGGAAAAAATTAAACATCCTGTATTTTATGATACCAACCGAAAGAGTCTTTAATAAGGAACAATTTCTTTTAAACAACAGAGTATCTTAAATTAAAGAAAGACCAAGTATAATATGTTTTTATTGTAGGTAAAGCTTACTCACTATCTGAAGAAAAAAAAGCAGTCTTATTGAGATTCTTCTCCTTTTTTTTGAAGTTGGATTAAAAATATTTTTTCTGGTCACATATCCAACCAACTTCAAAAAAAAGTATGAGTTTCTCAATTAGACTGTATTTTTTTTCTTCAGATAGTGAGTAGGTAAGCTTTACAATAAAAACATATTTTACTTGACCTTACTTTATTTTAAGATACTATGTGGTTTAAAAGAAATTGTTCCTTATTAAAGACTCTTTCAGTTGGTATCATAAAATACAGGATGTTTATTTTAAGCACGTGATTTTTTAAAAATCTTTGAATGCACTTTTACTTATTTTTGAAAATAAAGAAATGTTTCCTTTCAGCAAAACTTGCCATTTTCAATATTAAGGGTACTTTCCCTCCAACTACCGTCTTTAAATTCCACCCTGTATATCCGAGGAAGGTTCTAGGATACTTTTGATCCTGATATTTTACGCGGTTCCTTTGGGAGAGGGGATGAAAGACAAAATGGTTTTTTAGTTCAGGAATTAGAGACATTTCAACTTTCGCCAAGCCTAGAATTCAAGGATTCCTTTGAATGTGAGGGTAAATCTAAACTGGCGTGTTGGCTTAGCCATGAAAGAGCTTAATGATTAAGGTTATTGCAAAATAATTCAGTCCAGGCCGGAGGCGTGGGCTGAATTGTTTTAGAATAGGCTCAATCTTTAAACTCTCTTATGATTAAACAAACAGGGCAGTTTCACACACTCCTAGGAGTCTAATGAAGAAATACCTCTCCTTTCATAGACCTTATGTGACGTAAACGAAGTTGCGAGGGTCAGCTAGTCATAAATAAAAAATGCATTACATTATGGCATCCGTTCCAACAAAAATATGGTTTAGCATTGATCCCCTTTAATTCATCAAAAGCAGACAAAGATCATTATGCAAACGATATCTACAGTAAATTAAATTTAGGTAAATATCTACCTATTTCCTATTACCAGACTAAACTAGTAGATAGGTAAATAGGGACCAATTTACTACGCCACATTTCTAGCGCTTGGTGCATAAACTTACCTACCTACTGACATCAGAATAGGTACATGTGGAAAAAAAGTGTTTAAACTCGACTTTTATTCAATCCAGTCTCGGTCTTTGAAACGTTGGTCGTGGGATATGCACAACGCACTTGTGGCAGATAAAATCTTTAATCTTCGCACCTTTTCGTGTGACCATGCGCTGAGTAGACTCTAGCCGTAGATAGCGAAGCTGTTTAGAAGTAGCGAGCAAAGACTGCTTTGTGAGCTGAAATGAGGCTAGTGCACGATAACATTTGTGAGTATTTCAAGTGTAATGAATTCTGCGTACGAACACACACCAGACTTTTTTCATTACCGCGCTTTTACGCATTTATGATAACGATTATAGATATTACTACAGGTACCTACCTACGAAGTATTTCTGCCTATAATTCTCACTTATCTCTCAATACCATTTATCCATGAATCCCCGAAAGCATTCCAAAGCCAACACAGAATTTAATGGTTAATTCTTTATTTTCTAGAATACATGCAATGTATTATTCACATTATTCCATATCAAGAAACTTAGTTGGTTGGTACCAGTAGCCTGTCTAGATACCTGCCTACTGCAGTCCACAAACACTGTATACTGTAGTTTGACTCGGCCGGGTTTTAGAAATAAATGCCTACAGCCGCGCGGTACGTAAGCATGCGATAGGGCTGCCCACCTGCAGCATTTTAATAATATGTGCCTACTTTGATTTTCTATTTAGTATTGCGATTGTAAATATGTGCATACATACATTCATATAGTCACGCCTTTATCCCTGAAGGTGTAGGCAGAGGCATAGTATACGCCCACATTTTACTTTTTAGTTTTACGTACGCGTATACACGGTGTTTCTTTTAGGGTGTCAAGCCGCCACGAGCTGGTAGCAGGGTTCCATACCTATCGATTTAACCCCCATGTATGTTCTACGATTTTTTGTAGTTTTCGAGATATAATGTTCTGCATAATTCCCTATTTTTTTATTATCGATTAAAATTTTTACATCTTGTATCAAAGTTAGGAAGGAGATTATTTTGTCCATAATACTGCAATCTATAGGCATTATAATAATAAAAAAATATCCAAGAAAAGTCAAACCAAAAACAAGAAAGCCACGTGGACACGTAATTATAAAAAATAACGAAAAAAAACTATATCTCGAAAACTACAAAAAATCGTAGAACATACATGGGGGTTAAATCGATAGGTATGGAACCCTGCTACTAGCTAGTGGCGGCTTGACACCCTAAAAGAAACACCCAGTATATAGTGAGCATAATGCAGTTCAATTTTTTCAATCCGCCCACAAGGCCTTCATCTGAATTAAGGATTGTCGTTTTACTGACAGCCGGCTTCAATTTCGAGTAAATATGTACCTTTTTTATTTAAACAAAAAAATACTATAATAATAATATAATATCCCCGCAACGGCTGGCGGCGCGGGGCGGCGGCGTGGCGGCGCAGCGCCCGTTATCTACTAACGATGGAGTGAGACGGGTATAGAAATTTGAAAACGAGTAAGCGGCGTAGACAATAATAATCGGCTCATCACATGTTTCGTCAGTGATAGAATCACGGAATTCTAGTCTTTATAATCATTGCGTTAAATTTTTGATTTACAAAATTAAAACTATTTTTCGATTTGAAAGTACTAGTCAGTCTCTTGTATACTAGTACTTTTCGTACATTGTCAAGTTGTGTTAAATTGTGGAAGTTCATATTTGTCTCTATGCGTGTAATAAAAATCAAAGGTAACAAAAATGCTGTCAATCAAAGTCATACGGTTTGTTTCTTTGTGGATTACCGATGTTACAGTACACGCTAAGTGTGAATGAATACTCTTGAAACATACCTAAATCATTGCTCTCAATTAAATAACTACGAACTGACAACGGAACTAAATGTACTACCTACACGTACTAGAGTTCTGAACTAGTTTTTTTTTGGATATTGTACTATATTGGATCGCACCGTTCACTGACTGAGCAAGCACAAGTCTAGTTTTAAACACAAACATACCTACTTCATGTAACTACCCAGGTCACTCGTGTCAATCACTTTGTTTAACTTTAGTCAACTAGTAGTATAGTACCAATTAGTACTTAAGTAAAATCAAATTATAGTCTTACCTTTCGGAGTTTCCAGGTAATCTAAAAAACGTTATCTCTGGGTATTGACGAATTCATGCAACCAAAACAAGCACAATAGACTCTAGTTGTCATATTAAATATTTTTAGTAAATAAAACACGCGCGGTTACTATCTAAAAAACGACACACCGTCCATTCGTCTACTCGGCACAATCGCCTGCTAACGTGCTGAAAGGCGTGCCGAAAACGAGAATCGTAGGTATAGCTTGCGCTTCGTCCGTTTGTAGGGAGCTACAATACTGGTTAGTAGTACTCTTTATACTGTGCCACAAAGCTGCTCAATCGGACTACTGATACTAGGGGGCTTTATTGCACCTACCTATCTCTATCTTCTATACAAATAAATAAAATTGGAGTGTCTGTTTGTAATATTAAAATAACCGCTTTTTTACTAAAAGCATATGAATGTATATACGGTACACATACACATACCAAAATATATATTTTTAAAATTTTGGTCTGTCTGTCTGTCTGTTTCGGCTAATCTCTGGAACGGCTGGACCGATTGATAGCTTATGTAATAAGGAGTAACTTAGGCACTTTTATCCAGGGAATAAGTTTCCACGGGAAGCGGGAACGGGAACAAATTTCACGCGGGCGAAGCAGCGGGCATCAGCTAGTATAATAATATAAATCTATACCAAACGAATCAAAATCTTGTGACAAGGACTTGTGTGATAAGTAAGTATAATTCTTTAAGATTAAAACATAGTAGAATCAGAAATTAAAAGAAACTGCAGAAACATAAATGCACAGATCTCTTAACGTTAAATAAACTACCTCGAAATAAACCTCCAACCAAAACTGCAGCTTGAGAAAGATTAAGTACCTGTACTCGTCTTACGACATATTACTTGATGTGTACTCTACTGCAACATATAAACCACCCGCGGATATACTTAAACGTTCCATCCACAAAGAGGTTTCTCTTTAAACTAAAATGTCATCCGTGAAGACTACAATCCGCACAAGTATCACAGTCAGTGCCTACTTTGTCACTACACCGGGAGCTTAGTCCTTTGTTTTCTAAAACCTCCCCGAGCTCCTTTAATACTTTGTAATGGCGGGACAAATTCTGTGTGTCTTGAGCGCTGTCTGCTATGAGTGAGTTGAGATGAGTTCTGTATGAGGACTGGCTCGTTCCGTTCATTTTATGCAGATGGTTGACCGCCCTCTGAGTAAACATTTTCCTTACTGCGCTTTACTTCTAAGAAATAATTACATCGTTTAATATTCTCGTAAACGAACGCGTTGAGTGTTTTCTGTAGACTGGAATCTTACTCACAGCTGTACCACTACTTAATCTAACTTGTAACTTAAATCAAGAGAGTAGTTTTCATTAGGAATTATATGTTTATTATGAAATTGATTAACGAAATGTAAAGAGAGTGTAGATAAAGGTTGGTCCTGGGTCAGAGACCCAGGGATCCCCTGACAATGATATTATCAATATTTGCTGTGTGATGTAGTATGAAAGGTTCAAATGTAAAAACAGCAGTTTAACTTTTAAAGAAGTAGTTATGTTGATAGTCTGAGAAAAAACATGGCGAAAAATAAATTGAAACGTAACAATTAACGTTTGTTGGCACTGAAATTTTGTAGAGGCAGCTGAGCTTTTGGCAAAGAGGTAGTAGATAATCTTGCAGTGTTAACCACTGCTAACACAAGGGCAATTAGTCTTCTATTGTTGTAATCAGTATTCAGTTCAGTTTTAGAGGATGTGCTTGGTTATCCTACTATATTAAATGTGAAAGTTCTCGCAAGTCAACGGTGGTAGCCCAAGTCATGGTAATCCAAGTATCTATAGATAGTAGGTATTATCATGCTAAAGTCTGCCGAAAGTCCTCGGAGATATTTTTGAGGGTTTATCTGGCACTCCCGGCCATAGCCAGTTGTAGGTCCACCACCCATAGGGATATACGCACGTAAAAGATAGAATAAATGTGAAAGTTTGTGACGATGATGTTTGTTACTCAATCGCGCTCTAACGGCTGAACAGATTTGGCTAAAATTTGGTACAGTAATAGATTACCAAGAACAATACACACACAGGCTATTTTTTTTATCCCTGGACAGAATAAATTTCTGTGAGATGCGGGAACATGAACGGAATTTAACGCGAGTGGAGCCGCGTGAATCATCTTGTCTTCTGTACATGGAAATCTCGAAAACTGCTGGACTGGTATGACTTTTTTTAAATAAAGGGTTCCGCACCAAAAAAACGTTTGTTTTATGAGAGCCCCCCTTAATTCCCCTTTTTAACCGACTTCAAAAAAAGGAGGAGGTTCTCAATTCGCCTGTATGTATTTTTTTTTATGTATGTCAAGCGATATTTCCGTCAATTATAGACGGATTTCAAAATTTATTTTTTTGTTGAATAGGGTTTACTTTTGAGGTGGTCCCATTTTCACCAGGTCAGGATCTGATGATGGGATCCAGGAGAAAACGAGGGCAACCACCGAAAATTGTAGGGACAACTAGTGCACTTGTTAACTTTTTAATTAAGTGCTTTAATGTTCTACACTATAATGAAGGTCTGGAGTCGACCTGATGATAGAGTCGAAAGACAGTCGAGGGCATTCCTTAACAATTTACAGCAGATACCTTGTGTTTGGGCTTGATTGATTTGTATTGATGAGAACTTTGCACCTAGATTGATAGATCCGCCTTCAAAAAAAAAAGGAAGTTCTCAATGTTTTATGTATGTTCACCGATATTTTCGTCAATTATAAACGGATTTAAATTGCTTCTTTCTTGAATAGGGTTTACTTCTGAGGTGGTCCTATTTTAATCAGATCAGGATCTGATGATGGGATCCAGGAGAAATCGAGGGCAACCACCGAAAATTGTAGGGACAACCAGTGCATTTGTTAACTTTTTAATTCAGTGCTTTAATGTAGGTACTACAATTTAATGAATATCTGGAGTCGATCTGATTATGGAACCGAAAGACAGTCGAGGGAAATCCTTAACGATTTACAGTAGCTACCTTGTGTTTGGGCTTGATTGATTTGTATTGATGAAAACTTTTACCTAGATAGATATATTTTTCGGTTCACCCGTCACTTAAAATAATGAAAAAAAAATTTTCAATAAAAAATAAAACCGACTTCCAACAAATCCTGAAAAATAAATTTTGATTTATCAGATTTTATTCAATATAGTATTGAAGTTGGTGCCATGAATAATACCTACATAAACCTATGGGTTTACTTGGCGCCGACTTCAATATAATATTGAATAAAATCAGATAAATCAAAATACATTTTACTTTGTGCTAAGAAAATTTTATTTTTCAGGATTTGTTGGAAGTCGGTTTTATTTTTTATTGAAAAGTTTTTTTCTCTGATTTTAGGTCTTGTTATCATAGCGGCAACAGAAATACCTACATCTGTGGAAATTTTAGCTCTCTGCCTATCACGGTTCCTGAGATACAGCCTCGTGACGGTCAGACAGACAGACGGACGGCGAAGTCTCATGAATAGGGTCCCGTTTTTATCCTTTGGGTACGGAACCCTCTAAAAATGGACAAAATTTGAAACATTGAGATTTAAGTCTATAAATTCCGTCGGGTCAGCTAGTCTAAATTAAAAATGTAATCAATTGGCCTGAGTTCTGCTTACTGTTACAAAACTTTTCTTAAAAGAGCAAATAATAATATAATTAGTAGAAAATTTCGAAGCAAAGCGCTTTCGATGTCAAGTGGTTAATTTTACTTTTTACGGCTACCACGGAATAGGACTATTATTTTGCAGTGGCCATTTTACAATCTTATTTGCTGATATTCTGCGCTTATTAAGTTCTATCAAGTTGCTTGTGCGGCAAAGTAAATATTGCTTTTGTGGTATTATAGACACAGCAACTCTATTTTGATCTCAAATTAGACAGAGTTTGTTTTGTATCAGTTATTCTGTGGTTGTGTGTATGTATTTCTTTTATGTGTTTATACATACTTAAGACACAAAAGTTTTAAATAAATAATTGTGACTGTACAAACTGTAGGTACCTACATATTTGTATTAAAAAAATATTATGTTTATAAGTTGCTCAGATCCATCACAGGTTAAGTATTTTAATATACCTAAGAAAGACATCGTAACTACTTTAGTTTGAAACAGAAACATTGTAACCCATTCTATAATGCACGTCTCTCGGTTATAGCTAAATATAAGCTAGCGTGTGTTAACCTATTTTTTTCTTTATGGCAGTTTGCAGTCACGGTTGAAATTACAATACATAGGTACACGGTAGCAAGCCGTGGAGGCTTTGTGAAAAGACCATTACGTACTGCACACGCCTTTGTAGTAGACGCATTTGAGCATACATATTAATCGCTTTTATGTAGAAAAAATGGACGTGGACATCAGTATCGAGCTGTGCATGTTATGACAGGTAGTTTTATTAACGCAAGTTATTTTAAAGGCAAAATGCTTTATTTCGTCCGTACTTTAAATGTAGCGAGAAAATTGACGTGACGTGAACTTTTCACTAGTTCCGAAATGAGACACACGAAATTGAATAAAATAATGCTCAGCTTTTTGATAGCCCAGTCAATTTGAATTACACAATAATAAGTCATGTATTTTTCAAATACGTATTTACTATAGAGCATCTGGGAAGAGGCTGAAATGAAGAAAAAGACGTTTAAAAGGACACTGTGTGGTTTTGGAACGGTTCAAACCAGCATAATATTTATATTATCTGTGTGGATTTCCACACGTTAAAAAGATCGTGTCAATACATGCTCAGTAATAACTAAACGAAGGGAAATAAATGCAGCAAATATCTGACCGTGACGGCAATGTAATTGTATCATTTACTTTCTTGTACGTTTTCGTTTAAACTTTATTGCATTTGAGTTTGTATGCATTATGTAGCCGCTGTAACTACAGTTCGTCCAAATTGGAAGCGGAAGAATTATTGTTCCTTTTTCTGTAGGATTAAGAAAAGGCGGGAACTGTACGTACTTGAAATATTATTTGACATTATTAAGAGAACTTGGAGGATATAAATTGTGTTTGAAAACTCAGCACAATAAATTATAAACTAGATGATGCTCGCAGCTTCTAAATTCGGTACCCGTTCCTGCTTCGCGTGGGAACCTTTTCCCGGGATTAAAAGTAGCCTATGTGTTATTCCAGCCTATAAGCTATCCCTATACCAAATTTCAGCCTAATCCGTTCAGAAGTTAGAGCGTGATTGAGTAACAAACATCTTCACAAACTTTCGCATTTATAATATTAGTAGATCTAGTTTTACACGTTAAAAGTAGATAGAAAATAGGTACATAGAACTGAGATTCAGTACTATGATGAGGGTCTTTATTTGTCATTTATTAATTGATTTGAATCATAAAGATGACTCAACTTGAATATAATGTAGTTATTACTCCGAATGCCCGTCCCGAGTATGCTATCAACTGCAAAGATCACATGCTATCAATAAAAAGGTATTATATAAATATTATGTTTATAAGTATAAACGCCAACAACAACAACAGTACGACAACCGCTGACATCCGATCCTTGGTGCTCTGCGTAGATAACAATAGTTGTTTCCTTCCTTTTCACATCGTTATCGTGTACATCTCGTAGGTATTTCATATCATTTATTGCCTTTTTTTTTTTTTTTTTATACTACTTAGGTGGCAGACAAGCTTACGGCCCACCGGAAGGTTGGTAACCGTAGCCTATAGACGTTTGCAACACCAGAGGCGCTACACACGCGCTGCCGACCCGGGCGCAGGTTGTGACGACCCACAGTTGAAATTTTTCAAGCCGCCCATAAGGCCTTCAACTTGGCTTAACGACTGTCATTTTACTGACAACCGGGACCAACGGCTTAACGTGCCTTCCGAAGCACGGAAACGCTCGTAAATAAATGTCACAAAGTGGTCCACGTGGTGGTCACCCATCCATATCCGGCCATAGTAAATGTTGCTTACTGCAGTGATCGTTTACAGAACACTGAGTCCGCGGGGCCACGAGCGTTTTCAAAATTGCCTATTGCATTTCACAATTTTAGACACACACGAATACAAGAAATATAATAAACCGGCCAAGTGCGAGTTGAACTCGCCCATGAAGGGTTTCGTAGCAGCAAGTAACATAAATACGTTCGCAGTGGTAGTGATTTTTCTAACAGAAAATTGCGGTTTATGACGTATTAAAAAAAAACTACCAGCTCTATCTCGTTCGAACTAATTTTCGTTGATAGTTTTTATGGCAATGTACATCATATATTTTTTTTAGATTTATCATTTTCTTAGTTTAGAAGTTAGAGGGGGGGGGGGGACACACATTTTTCCACCTTGGAAGTGTCTCTTGCGCAAACTGTTCATTTTAGAAAAAAATTATGTTAGGAACCTCAATAGCATTTTTAAAGACCTATCTATAAATACCCCACACGTATGTGTTTGATGAAAAAAAAAAATTTTGAGTTTCAGTTCTGAGTATGGGGACCCCCAAAATTTACTACTTTTTTTCTAGTTTTATATAAGAATCTTAATGCGGTTCATAGAATACATCTAGTTACCAAGTTTCAATGGCATAGGCCTTATAGTTTCGGAGAAAAATGGCTGTGACACACGGACGGACAGACAGACAGACAGACAGACAGACAGACAGACATGACGAATCTATAAGGGTTCCGTTTTTGCCATTTGGCTACGAAACCCTAAAAATGGTTAACACTTACCTACACCGCCTACACCGTATTACTAAAACATTGCGTGTACCTACGTTTAAACATATAGGTAGGTTTCTCTCGTAGTCTAAGCAAAGTCTGTCACTGAGTTCAATAAAATGTATATTTTTTAGGATAATATGTATGAACATCATTATTAGAGTGTTATACCTTATTAGATTCGACGGATTTTCTTTTTTTTAACGTGAGGAAAATTCTACATGGGATACCTATACCGGACTCCTAGCGACTAAAAACCTAAGCCCTCGAAAGGATACCTACCCCAGGACTCCCAATAGAGATTCGACAGTGTTCCTAGATTTTACGTTACACTGCGGTTATATTTCCATTTCAAACATGATTGACTGAATCCTATAAACTAGTATTTTAGTGAAACAGACCGCGTTCTTCTAATTTGAGCGTATGAAAATGGTAACAGGTAAATACCGCTGCAATTGCATTCAGCTTGGGAAAACATATTTGCAAATTACTATTACTGAGACTTCGCTGTCCGTCTGTCTGTCTGTCAGTCACGAGGCTGTATCTCAGGAACGGTGATAGCTAGAGAGCTGAAATTTTCATAGATTTATGTTGCCACTATAACAACAAATACAGAAAAACAATAATATATAAGGGGGCTCCCATACAACAAACGTGATGTTTTTGCCGTTTTTTGGTACGATACAGTTCATTCGCGAATGCGACTCGCACTTGGCCGGTTTTTATTTAATGAATATGCCAATGATACATCTTGGTAAAGCACCATATGACATTATAATGTAATACAAGTCATACTGTTTAACAACAATGATCATCTACGAAACCCAAATGAGAGGACCTCTCTTTCTAACTGTATTATTGTTAATGTTAATATCACACAAGAAATAGAATCCCACGGCTATAGTATCTACCTATATCCCGCGTAGGTGCGCAAAATAGTCTCCAACTTTCGTTAAAGTCTATTTTAATAGGTATTTAAACTTATATACGGGAAAAGTATAAGCCGTACCTTTAAGTTTTAAATGGGCGTTTATTTCTAGCATCTAGTTATTGAGAAAACTAAAAGAACAGAACGCCTGGTACGAGATTCGGCAGTTCATAACATCTTTATGTATAAAAGAAAGTCGGGTTAGTTACACTATTTATAACTCAAGAACGGCTGCACCGATCTGGCTGAAAATTGGCGGGGAGTTAGCTTAGAACCAGGAGACGGACATAGAATATTTTATTTTTATCCCGTTTCAGCGCGCTTTTTTTTATGCGCGTTTTTAGTCACTCCCGTAAATGCGACGGGAACGGGTGATTTACTCTCTCTTATGTAACGCAAACGAAGTTGCGCGGGTCAGCTAGTAACTTATAAGTACTTCTTAAACATATAATTTTAACTGTGTCAACGTGTTTCTTGTGTCTTAGAAAGGTACAATGTTGTTCGAGTTCACGTAATAACATTTAGATTACAAGAAAGCAAATGATTACCTACATGTTGTGTTCTATTTAATTTTCCGACTGAAAGAGTAAAACATCGCGTTAATGTTCTTTTTCTCCTAATTATATTTTCTTTGTAATTCATGTGTGTACATAAATAAAAGAAAAATAGCTTCCAAAATTGAAGCGCTCGTAGCCCCACATAATTCTTGTTCTGTAAACGATGACTGTGGTTAGCGACGTACGCTAAGGTCAGTTTAGAGATGGGTGACCGTTCGAGGCGCACGCTTCTGTCCTCCGGAAGGCATAAGTCCCGACTGGCATATACATGGCAACATTAGATAGCTACAGTCTGACTCTGTCAGTTTCAACACGGCAATGGCTAACTAAATAAATTAACTGATGAAGTGTTATATTATGTTCTGTTCTACTTCGTATTATAGTATGTTCTGTTCTACTTCTTCAGGGTTTGTTTTTCTATTATTCTACTTTCTAGTTGCCACCAAACCTTCTAGAGTAGACTTGGCTTTTAGTATACGATATTGTTGGGAGCGAGCACCAACACCTCTCTACCTCGTAAGTTTGCCTGCGTTGCCGCGATTGTTTGTTATTCTGTGGTCCTGCTAGCAGTTGAGTTCGTTTGGACCCGGTGATCTTGATGCACCCCCTTGGTCCCCCTTACACTGCATCGACGGGAATTGGGTACAAGAATATGGAGTGACTATAATGCGTATATTTTTAAACATAATGTCCTCGTATTCTGAAGATTTAAATTCCATGAGATTCACGGATTCTCTGAAAGTAGACAACTTTCACATCGAGGACTTCAAAAATATCAACAGAACTCCATAATGAATCATCAATATACTAAATAATAAAATCGTAACAATCGAACAGACAGCGGTCTGTACATTGAAGATATATAAGAAAAAAGTTTATAGGGGGGCTTTTTGGACGCAATAGAACCCAAAACAATGGTTTTTGGAATTGTTGGCTGTTTGTCTGTACGGTGTGTCTGTTGCGGTGCGGTTTTCTTTATTGCGTTGCAGTTTACTCCACTAAACATTTAATGTTTGTTTCATATCAATTGGCTCATAAATAAAAAAGTTATATCAATCTAAAGATAATGCAGCGTACGAAGTCGCGGGCTACAGCTAGTCTCTAATAAATTTTCAATATTTCCCAAAGGAAAATACACATTGTTCGGTAGTCCTATAATACACCGTTCCGGTAATTGTGGCGTGATATGTATCCACTTGCCGGAGGGTAAACTTATGCCGGTGACATTTATCCCTATAGTTTAACAACAAAGGAGTCAGATTTGCCATGTTATAATGCCGTTGCTCAAAGGGGCCACCTTTGTTTCAAGCTCGTAACGACGTGACACGTATGGGGCGGATTACTTTGAAGCTTGTTTTTTATTTAGTTGGCAAGTTATTTGATGTTGTAGTCTAGAAACATAATGCTTTCAGGAACTGTTGCTATTTCTCTTTATGTTTTGTGTAACTAGATGGGGGTACTGAACTGTAATAATATTGCGATTGAGTCAAGCAACATTTTGAATTATGTTAGAAAGTTTTGTGGACTATCTAGTTAATGTTCCCGATTTTGCTTGGGTAGAGAGACTTTTAACGTACATGTTTCCCGCAATTGAATTTTATTTAATATTATTGTCGTGTTGATACTGACTGGAAAAATCTGCAACTACTTACCTGCTGTTGAAAAATTTCAAACCCCATTCAAACCAAAAAGAACCCTCATAAATGGATATAAAATGCTATGAAGGGTTACCATTTTTAGGACCTGATCGTAGCGTGAGCAGTGTTCGTTAATAGATCACTGAGTAAACGTGGATATGAGTGCAGTATGTAATAGAAAGCCTGTATTGAATGTACTTAAATTTATGGAAGTTCCTCTTTAATATTATTAAAGGATTACTAACATAGATAATGCCCCTTGGAAGAACTGAAAATACAGTTCTTCAGATAAAATACCGGACACAACTAGTAACACACGGTAAATATCCCCTAACTCTAATACTAACTTCGCATTACTTATTTATTCACATTGTAAGATGAATGTTAGAATCAGAATTAACTTACTAACTCCACTATTACACGTGTCTCAGTATATATAATCACAGTTCTACACCAGCCACAAGTAACTTCCATTTCAAATTAAAATTCACGGTTTTTCTCCCACATTTCTATAGAACCGGATTCTAAGGCGGAACTAAGTTCGCCGAGACAACTAGTTTGTTACATTAGAATCCTTTTTTATTCAGTATACACTAGCATTATCATTCAACCAGCATTTATATGTCGTCATTAGTATACACTTTCAGAAATTGTGTAGTTAAAGTACATAAATTAAAGTAAATATAACTAACTAGCGAAGTTATGAAGGCATTTACATTTCTGTATCATAATTTCTATAAGAGAACTTATATTGCTGCCTATTTATGTGTAAATTGTGCAAACGAATCCATTCTATTAAAACTTGTTCAGTTTCCAAGTTTATAGTAAATGTACTTACGCAGGCACCCTTAATAAGATGTTAAAGAGTTTGCTGATAAAAACACGCTGTTCAATACTTTTATCAAAGTGTTGCCGAGGAAGAAAATTCACCTTCTAGGCAGAGTCGCGAGGAGTTGGAATGTTCGGAACTTTCATGATTTACGACTGCTGGATAAAGTCATTATAATGTCTACCTTTGTATATTAGGATATAATACTTTTAATATTATTTTAAGATTTATTAACCTTGAATATGCTTCGGTATCAATAAAAGTTTTTAGAAAATTTGGTTTATAATTTATAGACGTTGAAATAAAAAAGTTACATAGCAATTTCATCGTAATCATGTTACGATTTGATAAGTTTGTTCACTTTCCGATCGGACTCTATGGGCCATGGTAACTTATGTGATCTGGTCGATACAAGTTTTCATGGCCCTATAGAGAAACGATCTTTTGAATTTATACCTATACAAAACTCGATTTACGCAGGATTAAAGGTGTTCCTGTGGCAATTCATTGCGATTTGTAGGGTAATTGTTATAGCGTAGAGCGTAGAGAAGGGTAGGGGGATAATCCAACTCGAAGAAAGCTTATCACCGTCTAAAAGCTCGCTCAGGATAGCGAGTTTGAAGATTTATGATCCCATTTAGAGTCTCTGACTGCAAATAGGTACACAACATACTCTTAGCAAGGGCGCCTTCTACAACTAGCACTCGTAGCCCTACTGGCTACGTTTTCGTAGACCTCTCACTGATTTCATCCTACGCGCAGTAACATAATAGATATTCACAGACATTTCATACCTCGATGAGGTGCAGCGGTAAGGAGGTATCGGGTTTAAATCCCGAGTGGGCACAAATATTGGCATGATCTGCAAATGTTTGCTTTGAATATTGGGTGACCCCTAAGTATAATATAAATATTGATGTACCTACCTATGTATAAGTACATATTTATTTATATAGGAAAATGTACTAAATAACATTGTGAGAGTATTTATATCAAGAAAATGATGTGAATGGAATACCACTTCCAGTAGAGCACTCGAAGTGGTATTCTATTCACATAATTTTCTTAATATAAATACTCACACAATGTTATTTAGTACATTTTATATGAATAGGTGTATATGAATATTTTATTCAGCCGCAATCTAATTCAAATCGCAGAGCTTGTATAAAATACAACAAAATATGAATACTATTATGGCTGAATATCTGTAGATATTCAGCCACTTGCATTAACATAAATAATTCCCTCAGAGATTCTGTATACCTACTGAAGATTCTCGTCGATAATTCCTGGATTGAATAATTCAGCACTCGTTTAAGGATAATTCCCAAATTGAAGGTTTCACGGCTACGCGTAGGTTTTGATGAAGTAAACTTTTTGTCTTGTTTCTTTGTCAGTTTGGAAAAAACTAAGGCACTTCATCAGTACTTTTTTATGTGTGGAAATCCTTCATGGACGCTATGTCGGACTCTTACTGACTGAAACCACACGTGCCCTGCCACTACCTATGGCCTGGAGCTCCGGGTGAGCCCTCAAATCAAATCAAATCAAATCTAAAATATATTTATTTCATTAGCATTATACAGATGCTCTGGTAAAACGTCCAGAATATAAAACAAAAACTCTACCACCCGTTCACAACGCGACCCACCTGAGAAGAACTGGCAAGAAACTCAGCGGGTTATTCTTTTTTTAACCGACTTCAAAAAAGGAGGAGGTTACTCAATTCGACTGTATATAGAATAGAATAGAATAGAATATAACTTTATTTGTACACCAAGTTATAGATTACATAAAAAAAGATAATAGTAAGATATTGTATTAAGGGCGGCCTTATCGCTAAAAAGCAATTTCTTACAGGCAACCTTGGCTTACAGGCAACCTTGGATATTTTTTTTTTTTTTTGAGCTCTATTTACAATTTCAAAGAATCTAAAAACTATGCATTTTAACAATTTTTTTGAGAATCCAGCAGAGCAGGAATCCCTCAGAAGGATATCGCAGGATTCCCAACAGAAGTGCGTAGGCATAAACGTTTATTACTACAATAGAAATAAAAATAGGTAAGGTAGGATGATATCAAAATACCAGTAGGTACCTTCTCAATTTTTTTTTAGTCGAGAGAGTCACTCTTGATGAAAAATTATCAACAAAACAAATATCAAAACATTCTTTACTTGTGCAAGTTTTAATAAATGAAATGTTTTTATTTTCAAATTGTAATGAAAAGCTACGAGTATTCTAACGTTTAAACGAGTGTCATAAAATTATGATTATTAACTTTGAATTTTCTTTAGGACTGCGTTCAAAGCCATATAGCCATGTAGGAGAACCGATGGTCGGTGGAGCAAACGAGTTCTGGAGTGATGACCGTGACTTTGTACACGTGGCGTAGGACCTCTTATTGCTCCATGGGCAGGACGAACCCCCGCCAGATTGACCGACGACCTGAAGAAGGTAGCACAGAGTGACTGAGGTAGAGCAGTGGACTGCTATAGGCTGATTTGATTGATTTTGATTGGTTGGTATGAAAGTAATGTTAATGAAACAAATACTGCTAAAATTTGGTCAAGTCTGATACCGGTTTGAAACAACCTTTGACATGCTATAGGTCATTCTGGGTTATTTACATGCGCCCATACTTGCCCGTTCATAAGTTATGAGGTTCATTATGGTGAAAAAGAAAGTAATGAAAAAGGACTAATGCGTCACGCGGTTTCATCCGCGTAGTGTAGTTCCCGTTCCCGTGGGAATACAGGGATAAAATATAGCGTACGTCACTCGGGAACAACGTAGCTTGCGAAAGGTGAAAGAGAGTTTTATTACGATAAGTATAGATTTGGATATCTATTTATACATTATAATAAAATTGTAGAGGGTCGAGAGTCTGTACTTACATGAAAGATATTTTGAAAATTTTAAATGAAGGGCGAAAATGAAAATTTTTTAAATCTTCTGAAGCCGAAAATGTAATTTAAAATTTTCATGTCTGTCTGTCTGTATCCCGAATAACAATCTCGCCGAAACTACTGAATCGATTTGAAGGAAACTTGGTACAATCTGAGCTTATACAGGATGGAATTTAAAGACGGTGTAGTTGGAGGTAAATTAGCCTTAATATTGATAATGGCAAGTTTTGCTGAAAACATTCCTTTATTTTCAAAAGTAAGTAAAACTGCATTTAAAGATTTTAGAAAAATCACGTGCTTGATCCGGGAATCGAACCTGGGAGATGGGGAAAAAATTAAACATCCTGTATTTTATGATACCAACCGAAAGAGTCTTTAATAAGGAACAATTTCTTTTAAACAACAGAGTATCTTAAATTAAAGAAAGACCAAGTATAATATGTTTTTATTGTAGGTAAAGCTTACTCACTATCTGAAGAAAAAAAAGCAGTCTTATTGAGATTCTTCTCCTTTTTTTTGAAGTTGGATTAAAAATATTTTTTCTGGTCACATATCCAACCAACTTCAAAAAAAAGTATGAGTTTCTCAATTAGACTGTATTTTTTTTCTTCAGATAGTGAGTAGGTAAGCTTTACAATAAAAACATATTTTACTTGACCTTACTTTATTTTAAGATACTATGTGGTTTAAAAGAAATTGTTCCTTATTAAAGACTCTTTCAGTTGGTATCATAAAATACAGGATGTTTATTTTAAGCACGTGATTTTTTAAAAATCTTTGAATGCACTTTTACTTATTTTTGAAAATAAAGAAATGTTTCCTTTCAGCAAAACTTGCCATTTTCAATATTAAGGGTACTTTCCCTCCAACTACCGTCTTTAAATTCCACCCTGTATATCCGAGGAAGGTTCTAGGATACTTTTGATCCTGATATTTTACGCGGTTCCTTTGGGAGAGGGGATGAAAGACAAAATGGTTTTTTAGTTCAGGAATTAGAGACATTTCAACTTTCGCCAAGCCTAGAATTCAAGGATTCCTTTGAATGTGAGGGTAAATCTAAACTGGCGTGTTGGCTTAGCCATGAAAGAGCTTAATGATTAAGGTTATTGCAAAATAATTCAGTCCAGGCCGGAGGCGTGGGCTGAATTGTTTTAGAATAGGCTCAATCTTTAAACTCTCTTATGATTAAACAAACAGGGCAGTTTCACACACTCCTAGGAGTCTAATGAAGAAATACCTCTCCTTTCATAGACCTTATGTGACGTAAACGAAGTTGCGAGGGTCAGCTAGTCATAAATAAAAAATGCATTACATTATGGCATCCGTTCCAACAAAAATATGGTTTAGCATTGATCCCCTTTAATTCATCAAAAGCAGACAAAGATCATTATGCAAACGATATCTACAGTAAATTAAATTTAGGTAAATATCTACCTATTTCCTATTACCAGACTAAACTAGTAGATAGGTAAATAGGGACCAATTTACTACGCCACATTTCTAGCGCTTGGTGCATAAACTTACCTACCTACTGACATCAGAATAGGTACATGTGGAAAAAAAGTGTTTAAACTCGACTTTTATTCAATCCAGTCTCGGTCTTTGAAACGTTGGTCGTGGGATATGCACAACGCACTTGTGGCAGATAAAATCTTTAATCTTCGCACCTTTTCGTGTGACCATGCGCTGAGTAGACTCTAGCCGTAGATAGCGAAGCTGTTTAGAAGTAGCGAGCAAAGACTGCTTTGTGAGCTGAAATGAGGCTAGTGCACGATAACATTTGTGAGTATTTCAAGTGTAATGAATTCTGCGTACGAACACACACCAGACTTTTTTCATTACCGCGCTTTTACGCATTTATGATAACGATTATAGATATTACTACAGGTACCTACCTACGAAGTATTTCTGCCTATAATTCTCACTTATCTCTCAATACCATTTATCCATGAATCCCCGAAAGCATTCCAAAGCCAACACAGAATTTAATGGTTAATTCTTTATTTTCTAGAATACATGCAATGTATTATTCACATTATTCCATATCAAGAAACTTAGTTGGTTGGTACCAGTAGCCTGTCTAGATACCTGCCTACTGCAGTCCACAAACACTGTATACTGTAGTTTGACTCGGCCGGGTTTTAGAAATAAATGCCTACAGCCGCGCGGTACGTAAGCATGCGATAGGGCTGCCCACCTGCAGCATTTTAATAATATGTGCCTACTTTGATTTTCTATTTAGTATTGCGATTGTAAATATGTGCATACATACATTCATATAGTCACGCCTTTATCCCTGAAGGTGTAGGCAGAGGCATAGTATACGCCCACATTTTACTTTTTAGTTTTACGTACGCGTATACACGGTGTTTCTTTTAGGGTGTCAAGCCGCCACGAGCTGGTAGCAGGGTTCCATACCTATCGATTTAACCCCCATGTATGTTCTACGATTTTTTGTAGTTTTCGAGATATAATGTTCTGCATAATTCCCTATTTTTTTATTATCGATTAAAATTTTTACATCTTGTATCAAAGTTAGGAAGGAGATTATTTTGTCCATAATACTGCAATCTATAGGCATTATAATAATAAAAAAATATCCAAGAAAAGTCAAACCAAAAACAAGAAAGCCACGTGGACACGTAATTATAAAAAATAACGAAAAAAAACTATATCTCGAAAACTACAAAAAATCGTAGAACATACATGGGGGTTAAATCGATAGGTATGGAACCCTGCTACTAGCTAGTGGCGGCTTGACACCCTAAAAGAAACACCCAGTATATAGTGAGCATAATGCAGTTCAATTTTTTCAATCCGCCCACAAGGCCTTCATCTGAATTAAGGATTGTCGTTTTACTGACAGCCGGCTTCAATTTCGAGTAAATATGTACCTTTTTTATTTAAACAAAAAAATACTATAATAATAATATAATATCCCCGCAACGGCTGGCGGCGCGGGGCGGCGGCGTGGCGGCGCAGCGCCCGTTATCTACTAACGATGGAGTGAGACGGGTATAGAAATTTGAAAACGAGTAAGCGGCGTAGACAATAATAATCGGCTCATCACATGTTTCGTCAGTGATAGAATCACGGAATTCTAGTCTTTATAATCATTGCGTTAAATTTTTGATTTACAAAATTAAAACTATTTTTCGATTTGAAAGTACTAGTCAGTCTCTTGTATACTAGTACTTTTCGTACATTGTCAAGTTGTGTTAAATTGTGGAAGTTCATATTTGTCTCTATGCGTGTAATAAAAATCAAAGGTAACAAAAATGCTGTCAATCAAAGTCATACGGTTTGTTTCTTTGTGGATTACCGATGTTACAGTACACGCTAAGTGTGAATGAATACTCTTGAAACATACCTAAATCATTGCTCTCAATTAAATAACTACGAACTGACAACGGAACTAAATGTACTACCTACACGTACTAGAGTTCTGAACTAGTTTTTTTTTGGATATTGT
Source organism: Miltochrista miniata (assembly GCA_933228765.1). Classification (NCBI taxonomy): domain Eukaryota; kingdom Metazoa; phylum Arthropoda; class Insecta; order Lepidoptera; family Erebidae; genus Miltochrista; species Miltochrista miniata. Next base: position 16,453,412 of record OW121752.1, on the reverse strand, counting down.
ACTATATTGGATCGCACCGTTCACTGACTGAGCAAGCACAAGTCTAGTTTTAAACACAAACATACCTACTTCATGTAACTACCCAGGTCACTCGTGTCAATCACTTTGTTTAACTTTAGTCAACTAGTAGTATAGTACCAATTAGTACTTAAGTAAAATCAAATTATAGTCTTACCTTTCGGAGTTTCCAGGTAATCTAAAAAACGTTATCTCTGGGTATTGACGAATTCATGCAACCAAAACAAGCACAATAGACTCTAGTTGTCATATTAAATATTTTTAGTAAATAAAACACGCGCGGTTACTATCTAAAAAACGACACACCGTCCATTCGTCTACTCGGCACAATCGCCTGCTAACGTGCTGAAAGGCGTGCCGAAAACGAGAATCGTAGGTATAGCTTGCGCTTCGTCCGTTTGTAGGGAGCTACAATACTGGTTAGTAGTACTCTTTATACTGTGCCACAAAGCTGCTCAATCGGACTACTGATACTAGGGGGCTTTATTGCACCTACCTATCTCTATCTTCTATACAAATAAATAAAATTGGAGTGTCTGTTTGTAATATTAAAATAACCGCTTTTTTACTAAAAGCATATGAATGTATATACGGTACACATACACATACCAAAATATATATTTTTAAAATTTTGGTCTGTCTGTCTGTCTGTTTCGGCTAATCTCTGGAACGGCTGGACCGATTGATAGCTTATGTAATAAGGAGTAACTTAGGCACTTTTATCCAGGGAATAAGTTTCCACGGGAAGCGGGAACGGGAACAAATTTCACGCGGGCGAAGCAGCGGGCATCAGCTAGTATAATAATATAAATCTATACCAAACGAATCAAAATCTTGTGACAAGGACTTGTGTGATAAGTAAGTATAATTCTTTAAGATTAAAACATAGTAGAATCAGAAATTAAAAGAAACTGCAGAAACATAAATGCACAGATCTCTTAACGTTAAATAAACTACCTCGAAATAAACCTCCAACCAAAACTGCAGCTTGAGAAAGATTAAGTACCTGTACTCGTCTTACGACATATTACTTGATGTGTACTCTACTGCAACATATAAACCACCCGCGGATATACTTAAACGTTCCATCCACAAAGAGGTTTCTCTTTAAACTAAAATGTCATCCGTGAAGACTACAATCCGCACAAGTATCACAGTCAGTGCCTACTTTGTCACTACACCGGGAGCTTAGTCCTTTGTTTTCTAAAACCTCCCCGAGCTCCTTTAATACTTTGTAATGGCGGGACAAATTCTGTGTGTCTTGAGCGCTGTCTGCTATGAGTGAGTTGAGATGAGTTCTGTATGAGGACTGGCTCGTTCCGTTCATTTTATGCAGATGGTTGACCGCCCTCTGAGTAAACATTTTCCTTACTGCGCTTTACTTCTAAGAAATAATTACATCGTTTAATATTCTCGTAAACGAACGCGTTGAGTGTTTTCTGTAGACTGGAATCTTACTCACAGCTGTACCACTACTTAATCTAACTTGTAACTTAAATCAAGAGAGTAGTTTTCATTAGGAATTATATGTTTATTATGAAATTGATTAACGAAATGTAAAGAGAGTGTAGATAAAGGTTGGTCCTGGGTCAGAGACCCAGGGATCCCCTGACAATGATATTATCAATATTTGCTGTGTGATGTAGTATGAAAGGTTCAAATGTAAAAACAGCAGTTTAACTTTTAAAGAAGTAGTTATGTTGATAGTCTGAGAAAAAACATGGCGAAAAATAAATTGAAACGTAACAATTAACGTTTGTTGGCACTGAAATTTTGTAGAGGCAGCTGAGCTTTTGGCAAAGAGGTAGTAGATAATCTTGCAGTGTTAACCACTGCTAACACAAGGGCAATTAGTCTTCTATTGTTGTAATCAGTATTCAGTTCAGTTTTAGAGGATGTGCTTGGTTATCCTACTATATTAAATGTGAAAGTTCTCGCAAGTCAACGGTGGTAGCCCAAGTCATGGTAATCCAAGTATCTATAGATAGTAGGTATTATCATGCTAAAGTCTGCCGAAAGTCCTCGGAGATATTTTTGAGGGTTTATCTGGCACTCCCGGCCATAGCCAGTTGTAGGTCCACCACCCATAGGGATATACGCACGTAAAAGATAGAATAAATGTGAAAGTTTGTGACGATGATGTTTGTTACTCAATCGCGCTCTAACGGCTGAACAGATTTGGCTAAAATTTGGTACAGTAATAGATTACCAAGAACAATACACACACAGGCTATTTTTTTTATCCCTGGACAGAATAAATTTCTGTGAGATGCGGGAACATGAACGGAATTTAACGCGAGTGGAGCCGCGTGAATCATCTTGTCTTCTGTACATGGAAATCTCGAAAACTGCTGGACTGGTATGACTTTTTTTAAATAAAGGGTTCCGCACCAAAAAAACGTTTGTTTTATGAGAGCCCCCCTTAATTCCCCTTTTTAACCGACTTCAAAAAAAGGAGGAGGTTCTCAATTCGCCTGTATGTATTTTTTTTTATGTATGTCAAGCGATATTTCCGTCAATTATAGACGGATTTCAAAATTTATTTTTTTGTTGAATAGGGTTTACTTTTGAGGTGGTCCCATTTTCACCAGGTCAGGATCTGATGATGGGATCCAGGAGAAAACGAGGGCAACCACCGAAAATTGTAGGGACAACTAGTGCACTTGTTAACTTTTTAATTAAGTGCTTTAATGTTCTACACTATAATGAAGGTCTGGAGTCGACCTGATGATAGAGTCGAAAGACAGTCGAGGGCATTCCTTAACAATTTACAGCAGATACCTTGTGTTTGGGCTTGATTGATTTGTATTGATGAGAACTTTGCACCTAGATTGATAGATCCGCCTTCAAAAAAAAAAGGAAGTTCTCAATGTTTTATGTATGTTCACCGATATTTTCGTCAATTATAAACGGATTTAAATTGCTTCTTTCTTGAATAGGGTTTACTTCTGAGGTGGTCCTATTTTAATCAGATCAGGATCTGATGATGGGATCCAGGAGAAATCGAGGGCAACCACCGAAAATTGTAGGGACAACCAGTGCATTTGTTAACTTTTTAATTCAGTGCTTTAATGTAGGTACTACAATTTAATGAATATCTGGAGTCGATCTGATTATGGAACCGAAAGACAGTCGAGGGAAATCCTTAACGATTTACAGTAGCTACCTTGTGTTTGGGCTTGATTGATTTGTATTGATGAAAACTTTTACCTAGATAGATATATTTTTCGGTTCACCCGTCACTTAAAATAATGAAAAAAAAATTTTCAATAAAAAATAAAACCGACTTCCAACAAATCCTGAAAAATAAATTTTGATTTATCAGATTTTATTCAATATAGTATTGAAGTTGGTGCCATGAATAATACCTACATAAACCTATGGGTTTACTTGGCGCCGACTTCAATATAATATTGAATAAAATCAGATAAATCAAAATACATTTTACTTTGTGCTAAGAAAATTTTATTTTTCAGGATTTGTTGGAAGTCGGTTTTATTTTTTATTGAAAAGTTTTTTTCTCTGATTTTAGGTCTTGTTATCATAGCGGCAACAGAAATACCTACATCTGTGGAAATTTTAGCTCTCTGCCTATCACGGTTCCTGAGATACAGCCTCGTGACGGTCAGACAGACAGACGGACGGCGAAGTCTCATGAATAGGGTCCCGTTTTTATCCTTTGGGTACGGAACCCTCTAAAAATGGACAAAATTTGAAACATTGAGATTTAAGTCTATAAATTCCGTCGGGTCAGCTAGTCTAAATTAAAAATGTAATCAATTGGCCTGAGTTCTGCTTACTGTTACAAAACTTTTCTTAAAAGAGCAAATAATAATATAATTAGTAGAAAATTTCGAAGCAAAGCGCTTTCGATGTCAAGTGGTTAATTTTACTTTTTACGGCTACCACGGAATAGGACTATTATTTTGCAGTGGCCATTTTACAATCTTATTTGCTGATATTCTGCGCTTATTAAGTTCTATCAAGTTGCTTGTGCGGCAAAGTAAATATTGCTTTTGTGGTATTATAGACACAGCAACTCTATTTTGATCTCAAATTAGACAGAGTTTGTTTTGTATCAGTTATTCTGTGGTTGTGTGTATGTATTTCTTTTATGTGTTTATACATACTTAAGACACAAAAGTTTTAAATAAATAATTGTGACTGTACAAACTGTAGGTACCTACATATTTGTATTAAAAAAATATTATGTTTATAAGTTGCTCAGATCCATCACAGGTTAAGTATTTTAATATACCTAAGAAAGACATCGTAACTACTTTAGTTTGAAACAGAAACATTGTAACCCATTCTATAATGCACGTCTCTCGGTTATAGCTAAATATAAGCTAGCGTGTGTTAACCTATTTTTTTCTTTATGGCAGTTTGCAGTCACGGTTGAAATTACAATACATAGGTACACGGTAGCAAGCCGTGGAGGCTTTGTGAAAAGACCATTACGTACTGCACACGCCTTTGTAGTAGACGCATTTGAGCATACATATTAATCGCTTTTATGTAGAAAAAATGGACGTGGACATCAGTATCGAGCTGTGCATGTTATGACAGGTAGTTTTATTAACGCAAGTTATTTTAAAGGCAAAATGCTTTATTTCGTCCGTACTTTAAATGTAGCGAGAAAATTGACGTGACGTGAACTTTTCACTAGTTCCGAAATGAGACACACGAAATTGAATAAAATAATGCTCAGCTTTTTGATAGCCCAGTCAATTTGAATTACACAATAATAAGTCATGTATTTTTCAAATACGTATTTACTATAGAGCATCTGGGAAGAGGCTGAAATGAAGAAAAAGACGTTTAAAAGGACACTGTGTGGTTTTGGAACGGTTCAAACCAGCATAATATTTATATTATCTGTGTGGATTTCCACACGTTAAAAAGATCGTGTCAATACATGCTCAGTAATAACTAAACGAAGGGAAATAAATGCAGCAAATATCTGACCGTGACGGCAATGTAATTGTATCATTTACTTTCTTGTACGTTTTCGTTTAAACTTTATTGCATTTGAGTTTGTATGCATTATGTAGCCGCTGTAACTACAGTTCGTCCAAATTGGAAGCGGAAGAATTATTGTTCCTTTTTCTGTAGGATTAAGAAAAGGCGGGAACTGTACGTACTTGAAATATTATTTGACATTATTAAGAGAACTTGGAGGATATAAATTGTGTTTGAAAACTCAGCACAATAAATTATAAACTAGATGATGCTCGCAGCTTCTAAATTCGGTACCCGTTCCTGCTTCGCGTGGGAACCTTTTCCCGGGATTAAAAGTAGCCTATGTGTTATTCCAGCCTATAAGCTATCCCTATACCAAATTTCAGCCTAATCCGTTCAGAAGTTAGAGCGTGATTGAGTAACAAACATCTTCACAAACTTTCGCATTTATAATATTAGTAGATCTAGTTTTACACGTTAAAAGTAGATAGAAAATAGGTACATAGAACTGAGATTCAGTACTATGATGAGGGTCTTTATTTGTCATTTATTAATTGATTTGAATCATAAAGATGACTCAACTTGAATATAATGTAGTTATTACTCCGAATGCCCGTCCCGAGTATGCTATCAACTGCAAAGATCACATGCTATCAATAAAAAGGTATTATATAAATATTATGTTTATAAGTATAAACGCCAACAACAACAACAGTACGACAACCGCTGACATCCGATCCTTGGTGCTCTGCGTAGATAACAATAGTTGTTTCCTTCCTTTTCACATCGTTATCGTGTACATCTCGTAGGTATTTCATATCATTTATTGCCTTTTTTTTTTTTTTTTTATACTACTTAGGTGGCAGACAAGCTTACGGCCCACCGGAAGGTTGGTAACCGTAGCCTATAGACGTTTGCAACACCAGAGGCGCTACACACGCGCTGCCGACCCGGGCGCAGGTTGTGACGACCCACAGTTGAAATTTTTCAAGCCGCCCATAAGGCCTTCAACTTGGCTTAACGACTGTCATTTTACTGACAACCGGGACCAACGGCTTAACGTGCCTTCCGAAGCACGGAAACGCTCGTAAATAAATGTCACAAAGTGGTCCACGTGGTGGTCACCCATCCATATCCGGCCATAGTAAATGTTGCTTACTGCAGTGATCGTTTACAGAACACTGAGTCCGCGGGGCCACGAGCGTTTTCAAAATTGCCTATTGCATTTCACAATTTTAGACACACACGAATACAAGAAATATAATAAACCGGCCAAGTGCGAGTTGAACTCGCCCATGAAGGGTTTCGTAGCAGCAAGTAACATAAATACGTTCGCAGTGGTAGTGATTTTTCTAACAGAAAATTGCGGTTTATGACGTATTAAAAAAAAACTACCAGCTCTATCTCGTTCGAACTAATTTTCGTTGATAGTTTTTATGGCAATGTACATCATATATTTTTTTTAGATTTATCATTTTCTTAGTTTAGAAGTTAGAGGGGGGGGGGGGACACACATTTTTCCACCTTGGAAGTGTCTCTTGCGCAAACTGTTCATTTTAGAAAAAAATTATGTTAGGAACCTCAATAGCATTTTTAAAGACCTATCTATAAATACCCCACACGTATGTGTTTGATGAAAAAAAAAAATTTTGAGTTTCAGTTCTGAGTATGGGGACCCCCAAAATTTACTACTTTTTTTCTAGTTTTATATAAGAATCTTAATGCGGTTCATAGAATACATCTAGTTACCAAGTTTCAATGGCATAGGCCTTATAGTTTCGGAGAAAAATGGCTGTGACACACGGACGGACAGACAGACAGACAGACAGACAGACAGACAGACATGACGAATCTATAAGGGTTCCGTTTTTGCCATTTGGCTACGAAACCCTAAAAATGGTTAACACTTACCTACACCGCCTACACCGTATTACTAAAACATTGCGTGTACCTACGTTTAAACATATAGGTAGGTTTCTCTCGTAGTCTAAGCAAAGTCTGTCACTGAGTTCAATAAAATGTATATTTTTTAGGATAATATGTATGAACATCATTATTAGAGTGTTATACCTTATTAGATTCGACGGATTTTCTTTTTTTTAACGTGAGGAAAATTCTACATGGGATACCTATACCGGACTCCTAGCGACTAAAAACCTAAGCCCTCGAAAGGATACCTACCCCAGGACTCCCAATAGAGATTCGACAGTGTTCCTAGATTTTACGTTACACTGCGGTTATATTTCCATTTCAAACATGATTGACTGAATCCTATAAACTAGTATTTTAGTGAAACAGACCGCGTTCTTCTAATTTGAGCGTATGAAAATGGTAACAGGTAAATACCGCTGCAATTGCATTCAGCTTGGGAAAACATATTTGCAAATTACTATTACTGAGACTTCGCTGTCCGTCTGTCTGTCTGTCAGTCACGAGGCTGTATCTCAGGAACGGTGATAGCTAGAGAGCTGAAATTTTCATAGATTTATGTTGCCACTATAACAACAAATACAGAAAAACAATAATATATAAGGGGGCTCCCATACAACAAACGTGATGTTTTTGCCGTTTTTTGGTACGATACAGTTCATTCGCGAATGCGACTCGCACTTGGCCGGTTTTTATTTAATGAATATGCCAATGATACATCTTGGTAAAGCACCATATGACATTATAATGTAATACAAGTCATACTGTTTAACAACAATGATCATCTACGAAACCCAAATGAGAGGACCTCTCTTTCTAACTGTATTATTGTTAATGTTAATATCACACAAGAAATAGAATCCCACGGCTATAGTATCTACCTATATCCCGCGTAGGTGCGCAAAATAGTCTCCAACTTTCGTTAAAGTCTATTTTAATAGGTATTTAAACTTATATACGGGAAAAGTATAAGCCGTACCTTTAAGTTTTAAATGGGCGTTTATTTCTAGCATCTAGTTATTGAGAAAACTAAAAGAACAGAACGCCTGGTACGAGATTCGGCAGTTCATAACATCTTTATGTATAAAAGAAAGTCGGGTTAGTTACACTATTTATAACTCAAGAACGGCTGCACCGATCTGGCTGAAAATTGGCGGGGAGTTAGCTTAGAACCAGGAGACGGACATAGAATATTTTATTTTTATCCCGTTTCAGCGCGCTTTTTTTTATGCGCGTTTTTAGTCACTCCCGTAAATGCGACGGGAACGGGTGATTTACTCTCTCTTATGTAACGCAAACGAAGTTGCGCGGGTCAGCTAGTAACTTATAAGTACTTCTTAAACATATAATTTTAACTGTGTCAACGTGTTTCTTGTGTCTTAGAAAGGTACAATGTTGTTCGAGTTCACGTAATAACATTTAGATTACAAGAAAGCAAATGATTACCTACATGTTGTGTTCTATTTAATTTTCCGACTGAAAGAGTAAAACATCGCGTTAATGTTCTTTTTCTCCTAATTATATTTTCTTTGTAATTCATGTGTGTACATAAATAAAAGAAAAATAGCTTCCAAAATTGAAGCGCTCGTAGCCCCACATAATTCTTGTTCTGTAAACGATGACTGTGGTTAGCGACGTACGCTAAGGTCAGTTTAGAGATGGGTGACCGTTCGAGGCGCACGCTTCTGTCCTCCGGAAGGCATAAGTCCCGACTGGCATATACATGGCAACATTAGATAGCTACAGTCTGACTCTGTCAGTTTCAACACGGCAATGGCTAACTAAATAAATTAACTGATGAAGTGTTATATTATGTTCTGTTCTACTTCGTATTATAGTATGTTCTGTTCTACTTCTTCAGGGTTTGTTTTTCTATTATTCTACTTTCTAGTTGCCACCAAACCTTCTAGAGTAGACTTGGCTTTTAGTATACGATATTGTTGGGAGCGAGCACCAACACCTCTCTACCTCGTAAGTTTGCCTGCGTTGCCGCGATTGTTTGTTATTCTGTGGTCCTGCTAGCAGTTGAGTTCGTTTGGACCCGGTGATCTTGATGCACCCCTTGGTCCCCCTTACACTGCATCGACGGGAATTGGGTACAAGAATATGGAGTGACTATAATGCGTATATTTTTAAACATAATGTCCTCGTATTCTGAAGATTTAAATTCCATGAGATTCACGGATTCTCTGAAAGTAGACAACTTTCACATCGAGGACTAGAAAAATATCAGCAGAACTCCATAATGAATCATCAATCTATCAATCTAAATATATAAAAATCAATGCCTCTTTTCGTTGTAATTTTATAACTCAAGATCGGGCTCACCTATCCAAACCAAATGTTTAGGCTTTGTGCGGACTATTTAGTAGATGGTTTATGTGAAGTTTACACAAAATCGGTCAAGCGGGTTTTCATTTATCACGCTGACGAAGTTGCGCGGGTCAGCTAGTATACTATATAATAAAATCGTAACAGGTTGCTGTCTGTACATTGAAGATATATAAGAAAAAAGTTTATAGGGGGGCTTTTTGGACGCAATAGAACCCAAAACAATGGTTTTTGGAATTTTTGTCTGTTTGTCTGTACGGTGTGTCTGTTGCGATGCGGTTTTCTTTATTGCGTTGCAGTTTGCTCCACTAAACATTAGTGTTTGTTTCATATCAATCGACTCATAAATAAAAAAGTTATATCAATCTAAAGATAATGCAGCGTACGAAGTCGCGGGCTACAGCTAGTCTCTTATAAATTTTCAACATTTCCCAAAGGAAAATACACATTGTTCGGTAGTCCTATAATACACCGTTCCGGTAATTGTGGCGTGATATGTATCCACTTGCCGGAGGGTAAACTTATGCCAGTGACATTTATCCCTATAGTTTAACAACAAAGGAGTCAGATTTGCCATGTTATAATGCCGTTGCTCAAAGGGGCTACCTTTGTTTCAAGCTCGTAACGACGTGACACGTATGGGGCGGAATACTTTGAAGCTTGTTTTTTATTTAGTTGGCAAGTAATTTGATGTTGTAGTTTAGAAACATAATGCTTTCAGGAACTGTTGCTATTTCTCTTTATGTTTTGTGTAACTAGATGGGGGTACTGAACTGTAATAATATTGCGATTGAGTCAAGCAACATTTTGAATTATGTTAGAAAGTTTTGTGGACTATCTAGTTAATGTTCCCGATTTTGCTTGGGTAGAGAGACTTTTAACGTCCATGTTTCCCGCAATTGAATTTTATTTAATATTATTGTCGTGTTGATACTGACTGGAAAAATCTGCAACTACTTACCTGCTGTTGAAAAATTTCAAACCCCATTCAAACCAAAAAGAACCCTCATAAATGGATATAAAATGCTATGAAGGGTTACCATTTTTAGGACCTGATCGTAGCGTGAGCAGTGTTCGTTAATAGATCACTGAGTAAACGTGGATATGAGTGCAGTATGTAATAGAAAGCCTGTATTGAATGTACTTAAATTTATGGAAGTTCCTCTTTAATATTATTAAAGGATTACTAACATAGATAATGCCCCTTGGAAGAACTGAAAATACAGTTCTTTAGATAAAATACCGGACACAACTAGTAACACACGGTAAATATCCCCTAACTCTAATACTAACTTCGCATTACTTATTTATTCACATTGTAAGATGAATGTTAGAATCAGAATTAACTTACTAACTCCACTATTACACGTGTCTCAGTATATATAATCACAGTTCTACACCAGCCACAAGTAACTTCCATTTCAAATTAAAATTCACGGTTTTTCTCCCACATTTCTATAGAACCGGATTCTAAGGCGGAACTAAGTTCGCCGAGACAACTAGTTTGTTACATTAGAATCCTTTTTTATTCAGTATACACTAGCATTATCATTCAACCAGCATTTATATGTCGTCATTAGTATACACTTTCAGAAATTGTGTAGTTAAAGTACATAAATTAAAGTAAATATAACTAACTAGCGAAGTTATGAAGGCATTTACATTTCTGTATCATAATTTCTATAAGAGAACTTATATTGCTGCCTATTTATGTGTAAATTGTGCAAACGAATCCATTCTATTAAAACTTGTTCAGTTTCCAAGTTTATAGTAAATGTACTTACGCAGGCACCCTTAATAAGATGTTAAAGAGTTTGCTGATAAAAACACGCTGTTCAATACTTTTATCAAAGTGTTGCCGAGGAAGAAAATTCACCTTCTAGGCAGAGTCGCGAGGAGTTGGAATGTTCGGAACTTTCATGATTTACGACTGCTGGATAAAGTCATTATAATGTCTACCTTTGTATATTAGGATATAATACTTTTAATATTATTTTAAGATTTATTAACCTTGAATATGCTTCGGTATCAATAAAAGTTTATAGAAAATTTGGTTTATAATTTATAGACGTTGAAATAAAAAAGTTACATAGCAATTTCATCGTAATCATGTTACGATTTGATAAGTTTGTTCACTTTCCGATCGGACTCTATGGGCCATGGTAACTTATGTGATCTGGTCGATACAAGTTTTCATGGCCCTATAGAGAAACGATCTTTTGAATTTATACCTATACAAAACTCGATTTACGCAGGATTAAAGGTGTTCCTGTGGCAATTCATTGCGATTTGTAGGGTAATTGTTATAGCGTAGAGCGTACAGAAGGGTAGGGAGATAATCCAACTCGAAGAAAGCTTATCACCGTCTAAAAGCTCGCTCAGGATAGCGAGTTTGAAGATTTATGATCCCATTTAGAGTCTCTGACTGCAAATAGGTACACAACATACTCTTAGCAAGGGCGCCTTCTACAACTAGCACTCGTAGCCCTACTGGCTACGTTTTCGTAGACCTCTCACTGATTTCATCCTACGCGCAGTAACATAATAGATATTCACAGACATTTCATACCTCGATGAGGTGCAGCGGTAAGGAGGTATCGGGTTTAAATCCCGAGTGGGCACAAATATTGGCATGATCTGCAAATGTTTGCTTTGAATATTGGGTGACCCCTAAGTATAATATAAATATTGATGTACCTACCTATGTATAAGTACATATTTATTTATATAGGAAAATGTACTAAATAACATTGTGAGAGTATTTATATCAAGAAAATGATGTGAATGGAATACCACTTCCAGTAGAGCACTCGAAGTGGTATTCTATTCACATAATTTTCTTAATATAAATACTCACACAATGTTATTTAGTACATTTTATATGAATAGGTGTATATGAATATTTTATTCAGCCGCAATCTAATTCAAATCGCAGAGCTTGTATAAAATACAACAAAATATGAATACTATTATGGCTGAATATCTGTAGATATTCAGCCACTTGCATTAACATAAATAATTTCCTCAGAGATTCTGTATACCTACTGAAGATTCTCGTCGATAATTCCTGGATTGAATAATTCAGCACTCGTTTAAGGATAATTCCCAAATTGAAGGTTTCACGGCTACGCGTAGGTTTTGATGAAGTAAACTTTTTGTCTTGTTTCTTTGTCAGTTTGGAAAAAACTAAGGCACTTCATCAGTACTTTTTTATGTGTGGAAATCCTTCATGGACGCTATGTCGGACTCTTACTGACTGAAACCACACGTGCCCTGCCACTACCTATGGCCTGGAGCTCCGGGTGAGCCCTCAAATCAAATCAAATCAAATCTAAAATATATTTATTTCATTAGCATTATACAGATGCTCTGGTAAAACGTCCAGAATATAAAACAAAAACTCTACCACCCGTTCACAACGCGACCCACCTGAGAAGAACTGGCAAGAAACTCAGCGGGTTATTCTTTTTTTAACCGACTTCAAAAAAGGAGGAGGTTACTCAATTCGACCGTATATAGAATAGAATAGAATAGAATATAACTTTATTTGTACACCAAGTTATAGATTACATAAAAAAAGATAATAGTAAGATATTGTATTAAGGGCGGCCTTATCGTTAAAAAGCAATTTCTTACAGGCAACTTTGGCTTACAGGCAACCTTGGATATTTTTTTTTTTTTGAGCTCTATTTACAATTTCAAAGAATCTAAAAACTATGCATTTTAACATTTTTTTTGAGAATCCAGCAGAGCAGGAATCCCTCAGAAGGATATCGCAGGATTCCCAACAGAAGTGCGTAGGCATAAACGTTTATTACTACAATAGAAATAAAAATAGGTAAGGTAGGATGATATCAAAATACCAGTAGGTACCTTCTCAATTTTTTTTAGTCGAGAGAGTCACTCTTGATGAAAAATTATCAACAAAACAAATATCAAAACATTCTTTACTTGTGCAAGTTTTAATAAATGAAATGTTTTTATTTTCAAATTGTAATGAAAAGCTACGAGTATTCTAACGTTTAAACGAGTGTCATAAAATTATGATTATTAACTTTGAATTTTCTTTAGGACTGCGTTCAAAGCCATAGTCAAAAGCAGATTTTAATATTGCTTCCGAAAGGAAATATAGCGCAGAGACCCTTAATATTGTCATCGAATAAATCTAAATAAATATAGATTTATTTCGGCATAATGACGAAATCAGTATTCCTTTTGAAAAAGATTCAAATTAAACGTTAGGGGAAATTATGTTGCAGAAGAGAGTTCTAATTAAAAGCGTAAAAGGTTTTATGTTCCTCGAAAAAAGACAAAAAGACTACAAAGGTTGACGTCAATAGCGATTTGATAAAAGTATTAAATTTCAGTTACTTTTATCTTTCCTTTTCGATCTTGATTTAACGTCCTTTGAGGTCATTACTGAGGCTCACCGGAATGGCTTCGCCTAATGAAGTCGTGAAAGAAAATTGAGTTTAGTTAAAGGGGGAATTTAATTCGATTTCAAACTTTTTGAATGAATGTCGCGCGGTTTAGGAACGCGCCGGCATCATGGAAGACGCTAAATAAGATGGAAACGAAAAATGGAAGTCTGACTTTCGTGGTTAATTAAAATAAATTATTCACTGTAGCATTTATTTTCTATAGATGCAGTATTCAGGATGTGAAAGCAGCCTTATCGAGTTATCTTTTTTTAATCGGTTGTCAGTGGTGACATTTCTGCTGTCAGAATGACAGGATGTCATAAGGACGAGTGACGAATCGTTTTTGCATTGAATGAAAGCGGGTTTTAGATGAAAATTCGAGACGATTCTACGTGAGAGAGGGGATGAAGCCCTGATATAAGGTTCCGAGTCTCCTTTGACCATCGGCTAAGGACGAGGGATTGATATTACTCTGAGTGGCACGCCTCAATTTTTCTTTGGAGGTTGTTAGTTGCAACATGAGGACCTGTTAAGGAATTAGTCTGAGTTAACTTATTCTCTTCGGAAGGAGTTGGACTCTGTGTCAACCTACACCCGGGATACCGGTAAGCGTCATTTCTTGTTTGCTAAGCGGTTCGAATTTCGTCGGTCGCGATGTCAGTTATTTCATTTGTCGTTTACTTGTCATAACAGGGTTTTTTTACTACGGGGAAAAGCGGCCCGTCCACGGTTGGCAAAGCCACACCCAATGACACGTGGACTACATGAGCGAGGTGTTTTGAGAGGGACCAGCCGCCTCCACGTGGCATTCTCGGGCTGTGCTGCTCTCAGCTTACTCAAGGCCAGTAATTGTCACCCTATTACAGTGTAGTTAGCTGCTTACCCGTTCTACCTGCTCACGCGGCAGTGGTCTATTAAGTGGAATTAGACTTTATTTCTGTGTACCTACCTGTGATATTTGTGTCTATCAGTGAATAAGCTCTCTGTGTGTCTCTGTGTATCTCTGTGTACTTAGTAAATATATGTGTGTACACCCTATTGTCTGTTTTCGTCAGAGCCCTAGCCTACCCTTGCACACAGACTGGAAACTCAGAAATAAGGCGCCCTGGGATAGAGTTCTCTGCATAGCTACCTCACGCTAGTTGGTGAGTAACACAGAACATCTTTGGGTTACAAATTGGCTCCCAACGTAGTGGCAAATCTCTGGGTCTACTCTGCGGTAGTCTCAGTCTGGTGTGTGTGCATAGGTGGTTATCTCTGGCGAAACCATCCTGTAATATCGTCCGAGACGCTCCAGGACGTTAATTGGTGGTGCTAGCAGCTAAGCACAAAACCTTCCCTTTCGTCTTCTTCCAGCTCCCTACATCTTTGGCTGGAAAAGACACAAAATTCTAAACTCAAAAATTTAAAATAGCTGTGATTTTGGAAAAACTTTTTGATTTTATTTGGCATACCCACTTCTTTTTCTTATTGTGTTTTTTTTCTTTTTTTATGGTGCACACATATATTTATTATATTATTAGTGTAGATTAATATATAATATATATTATCCTATAGCTTCACCTTGTAAGGTAAACTTAGTGAATCTCTCTGTGTTAACTTAGTGAATTTCTCTGTGTAACTTAAAACTTTTTTATAAGGTGTGTACATACCTTGTAATTTTGAATGTTAACCTGAACTGTGTTATCAGAAAATTTAGAAACTTTTCTCTCTTAATATACCCTTAATCTTTGTTAAATTCTAAAAGTCAATTTGAAACATAATTACCTAACTTAGTACACTTTGTTGTAACTCAATTTACATTTTTACTTTGTAATTGATCCCTATCTGTGCCATTTTATCTTTATAATTGTTGTAAGTAAATTTTTACATAATGGCACAGATGACAAAATATATTAATTATTTAAGAAAGGATGAACTTGCTAACGAGCTGTCCCACATGGTTATTTCAGTGGAACCGGAAACGACAGTGTCTGGCCTTCGGAGTGAGCTAAGAGCGGCACACCGACTCGTCCGTCGAGGTAGCATCAAAGCGAGTGCTCCGGTACCCGCTGATGCATCGGCTGAGCTCTCGATCTGCCTCCCGAAGGTGTCCGAGCTGGAGGAGGCTATTCAGTCAGGTGACATCTTCATTAATAAGGGTAGTCGTCTTAGGGTGTCCCTCAGGGCCAACTACTTATTGAGTAGGTTAGCTCGTTGTGGTCTGGATTGCCCCGACCTGGTGGATATTCGTGGTAGGCTAGTGAAGATCATCGCTAGGGCTGAACCCAGTAGTGATTCTGAATCCGAAGGTTCGGATGATGATGGTGATGATCCTTCGGGTCGTGACCAGGTGGAATATACTTCACCAGTAGTGAGAGAGGACCGCTCGGTGCGAGCTAGTTCAAGTAGGAATAGTTCTACATGTAACATAGTGTATAAAGAACGTCCCCTTAACTTATGTTCATTTAACTTAAAATATGATGGTTCTACTTGTGTACGTGTGTTTTTAGAGAGATTAGAGGAACTTAGATGTGCTCGGGAGGTTACTAAGCCTAGACTCCTTATGGCTTTCTCCGACCTGTTGGATGGACCGGCTTTGTCTTGGTTCCGTACAAACAAAGCTAACTTCGATATTCCTGATTATGATTACCGCCTCAGGAACGAGATAAGACAGCGTACACAAGCCCGCTCTGAGTCCTTGGTTAACTATATATGTACAATGCAAGCCATGTTCTCAAGGTTGTCATGTAAGATGCCCAGTGAGGAACAGCTGGACATTCTCATGCACAACATTAGACCTGACTACATGAAGGAACTGGCCTTGCATGATGTCAACTCTGTAGATGACTTGAGACGTTTGGGTAAGCGCTTGGAGCTTGCGCGTACTAGGGCAGACGCTTTCCATGAGCCTGCTCTTGACAAGTTTGAGATTACATCTGACTTACACCAGCTTAAGAACAAAGGTGTACAAAAGCCCGCTAAGCAGGTGTCTGCAGTGGAGACGCCGGTTACCCCCCACGATCGCAAATGCCTTCGTTGCGGCGGGGGCGGTCACACTGCATACAGCTGCACACAGTCAAGGGAGCTGGTGTGTTTCCGGTGTGGTCTCAAAGGAGTCAAGACCCCAGACTGCTCACACTGTACTAGCAAGTCAAAAAACGCGTAGGCCAGGGCCTTATTAGGAACTCTGTGCATTACTCTGTATCTGAGTCTATTTCTGATAAGGTCCTGTTTCCTAAACGGGATAGTGACATTAGACCGTATCATAGTTGTTAAGGTTTTAAATTTAAATATCTTAGGCCTTCTAGATTCCGGTGCCTCCTGCTCTATACTAGGTAAGGGAGCGCACCGCATCTTCTTGGAACTGGGTTTTGATCTTGTGAGTATCAATCCTACTTTTCGTATTACAACTGCAGACAGCACTCACTTGCAATGTCTGGGTTGTATCTCTTTGCCAATTGAGTACAATTCGGTTATCCGAGTTGTCAAGTTCTATGTTGTCCCAGGTATAACCACCTCCATGATATTTGGTGTGGATTTCTGGCAACAATTTAAGTTAAGTGATAAATTAATTTTACAAAATATTAGCCTTGATAGTTTTAGTGATAATAATCCTATAGAGTCTGTGTCCCTTAACGGTGGCCTCGAGGATTACGACAACCTGACAACTAAACAAAGGTGTGTAATCAACGAGGTCATTGAAAAGTTCGACTCGTTGAACACTGATAAGGTGGGTTTAGGTCGGACCTCACTTGTGCACCATGTCATTGACACTGGTGACAGCAAGCCGATCAAGCAGCGTTATTATCCGCTCTCTCCCCTTAAGCAGAAGGCCCTGGAAGCCGAGCTGGACCGAATGCTGGAGATGGGAGTAGTGTCCCCGTCTCAGTCCGCCTGGAACTCTCCAGTGGTCATGGTGGAGAAGGCGAACGGCGACCTCAGATTGTGCTTGGACTCTCGCAAGCTGAACTCTGTGTCAAAGAGTGACGCCTACCCCTTACCCTATATCAATCAAATCTTGGACCACCTTAATAACGCTAAGTATTTAACTTCTGTAGATTTGAGTGCGGCTTACTGGCAGATTCCATTTGACTCACCCCAGTCTGCTGAGAAGACTGCTTTTACGGTTCCCCGGAGAGGATTATTCCACTACAATTCGATGTGCTTCGGTCTTGTCGGGGCCAGTGCCACGATGCAACGCCTCATGGACCGTCTGTTTGGTCCCGAGTTCGACAACAAGGTATTTGCGTTTCAGGATGACATAGTCTGTGTGTCCAGCACCTTTGAGGAGCATGTAGAGCTCTTACATAGAGTCTATCAGCAACTCAAGGATGCTGGCCTAACTATTAACATGAAAAAATCCCACTTTTGTCGGAGTGAACTCAAGTACCTGGGGTATTATGTGGACAAACATGGCCTACGGACAGACCCGGGTAAAGGTGAGGTTATCCTCAACTATCCCACCCCTTCTAACCCTAAGGAGGTTAAGAGATTTCTGGGAATGGCCGGCTGGTATCGTCGCTTTGTTAACAACTTCTCGAAGATTAGTAAACCTCTGTGCAAACTGACTTCTACGAACCTTAAGTTCGAATGGACCCCTGAGGCTGAACAGTCCTTTAACCTGCTAAAGTCAGCCTTGGTTTCTGCCCCTATATTAAAAATGCCTAACTTTGAGATGCCCTTCCGCATTCTTAGTGACGCGTCAGCTTACTCAGTTGCTGCTGTACTGACACAAACTCACGATGGTGTTGAGCACCCTATCGCCTACTGTAGCCGTTCTCTTAACAAGAATGAGGTGAACTACAGCACAACTGAGCGAGAACTTCTGGCCGTGATTTTCGCTTTGGAACAATTTCGACAGTACGTCGAAGGCCAAAAATGTACGGTCGTCACGGATCATTCATCTCTTCTGTGGTTCCATAAGCTAAAAAATCCCACGGGTCGTCTAGCACGTTGGAGCATGAGGCTCAGTCAATTCGATTTTGACATAGAGCATCGAAAAGGTAAAGACCACGTTGTACCTGATGCTCTGTCTCGTATCAAAATTGATTCCCTCTATGCAGTACCCACTAAAGACCCGTGGTATGACCACACCATGAATAGTGTTCGGAAGAACCCCAGGAAGTCACCAAATTATGACATTCGTGACAACCTTCTATATAGGTTAACTAAAAATAAATATTCTTTGACTTCAGACTTTGACTGGAAGCTGGTGGTACCTCAGGAGGATCGCTTGCCCCTGCTCTCTAAGTACCACGATGACACACTTAGTGCCCATGGTGGCGTTTGGAAGACGCATAAAAGGTTAGCCCTAAATTATTACTGGCCCAAGATGTACGAGGACGTCAAAGAATATGTTGGGAATTGCGAAACATGCAAGCAGTACAAACCCGTAAATACGTCTCGTCCCGGCCTAATGGGTAGCCCGAAGCGGGTTTCGAAGCCATTCGAAGCTATCTCTGTCGATCTGCTTGGTCCCTTTCCCACTTCGAGCAATAGAAACGTACACCTGATCGTGGTCTCCGACTACTTTAGCAAATACGTCATGTTGTGCCCTGTTCGGGTTGCCACAGGCGCTGTAGTCGCGAGGTTCATAGAGAAGAGTGTGTTTCTCGTGCACGGAGTCTGCAAGACTATTTACATGGATAATGGCCCTCAGTTTGTGAGTAAGCCATTTAAGGATCTGTTGGCTAAATACAATGTACCTAATATATATTATAACCCTAGGTATCATGCCCAAACTAATCAGGCGGAACGAGCTATTCGTAATGTTGTTCAAGCGATCTCATGCTATGTGAAGTCGCAACACAAGTCTTGGGATCAGTTCTTGGTTGAGATACAGTGTGCTTTAAACACTGCAGTTAACGAAGCAACTCGTTTCACCCCTTACTTTTTGGTACATGGTAGGGAATTTATTGGGGATGGAGTGTTATACAGGCAGACAGATATCGCGTGCCATCCTACTTCAGTCTCTGTAGACGATCCATCAGCCTTCGGTGTCAAGCTGAGAGAAATACAACGCATTTACGACCAGGTGAGGAAACATTTGAACGTTGCCCACCAGCGTAATGAAAAGTATTACAACCTCAGAAAAAGGCATGTAGAGCTGAAAGTGGGACAGATAGTTTACAAACGCACGTTCTACCTCTACACGGATGATAGATGGCGCTAGCTGTCACGCTAACATCGACTCTGAGATTAAAGTTAAAAAAGAAATAGTAAATTCATGTAATTGTGCGTAAATATTGCGGAATATTGTTGACGTATATATAGTGACATTCATCCAGTGTTGGTGAAAAACTAAATTGTGTCTAAATGCAGTTAAATTGTTTTGTGTACAAAGTTGGTGTCAGTGGTATGAATAAAACAACAGGAAGTGAAAGTGACATTTAATATAGCATAATTTTAAAGACAAACATTTCTTAAAGCACTAATAAATAAATTGACATTAAATTATATATTAAATAATAAATAATTAAAAATAACATTAAATAACGAGTGATTTGAGGGTGTCTGGGCATATTTTAAATTCCTATTATTATACCTGAAAGCTAAAAAAGCGCCGGGGTTCCTGCATCGCATCGCGCGCAGGCGACATCTATCGTTGAGTGGCAAAGCTAACCGATAGTATGAATAACTGTGGGGGTTGTGGACGGTTCACATCGACGGCTGAAGGCGTTGCAATTAAGTGTAAGAAGTGCGCCAGTGTTTTCCACAGGGTTTGTGTGGGCATACCAGCGAAGGGGAGTGTACGACCGGAATGGCTCTGTCCAGCGTGCAAGAGTCGACCTGTGAATAGACGCGGGAATGACGAAACGCCGGTTCGCGTGGCTCATCCTAGCGGTACTTGCAGTCTTGCATCGTCGCCTGAGCCCGCCCCTACGGTGACGCCACCACTTGGTGCTGAGGAGGCGAGGGAGGCGTTTTCTGGTGTAGACATGCAGGTGCTCATGGAGGAGATAAGAGCTTTGCGTGCAGATGTGCGGTCGTTTCAGCGACGCATGGAGATAGACATGGCCGCCATAAAGGAGTCTGTCCAAACATGTAACTCTCGCATGGACAGCATGGAGGCAAGGCTGCTCGCATTGGAGGAAAGAGGCGTTGACCGTGGTTCTGATGCTGGGACGGGGGGATCGATTGAGCGCGTGGTGGAGGACCTCAGGCGGGAGCTGAATGACAGGGACCAGGAGCTACTGGCCAACGACGTCGAGATGACGCACGTGCCAGAGCAGGCCGGAGAGAACCCTGTCCACCTGCTTAAGGTCATAGGAACCAAGCTGGGGGTGTCTCTAGACGAGCGCGACATAGTCAGCGTGGAGCGCGTCGGCGGGCGCCGGCTGGACGCCAGCAGCGCGGAGGGGCCCCGGGAGGCGCGCCCGCGCGTGCTGGTGGCCCGCCTGGCGCGCCGCGACGTGCGCGACGAGCTGCTGAGGGCGGCGCGCGTGCACCGCGGCGCCACCACGGAGGGCGTCGTGCCGGCCGCCGCCCCGCGCCGGTTCTACGTCAACGAGCGGCTGACGAGGACGAACCGCCAGTTGTTTCGGCAGGCGCGCGACGCCGCTGCTGCTGCTGGCTGGCGCTTTGTGTGGACGCGAAGAGGGACCATACTCGCCTGCAAGAGGCCCGGGGAGTCCACCCACCGCATTCGTACTGACGCGGACCTGTCGAAAGTTTTCAGTGTTAAAGTTGATGGTATGTGAATTTGCGGTGCTGAAATTATTGTTATTATTGTTTAATACTAATGTTGCCTCTAGTTATAAGATTTTTTTAATATCAAACTCAATCATTGTTGCCTGTTCAATTTCTACTATTAACACACATTCTCGAGAACAGCAAGAAATAAGAGGTTGGAGACGTTTGTGCATGGTCACTGCAGGGAACATTTCGAATGGTTATGCTGTGTTTATTTATGAACTTATAGAGTTATTACCCTTATCAGATATATTCTATCACAGATACAAGGGATGGTATTCTAAACATTTGTTACAAAATTCACACATTAATTTACTACATACAAAGCAAATACATTATTCATTTATAATTAATTATATTAATTTAATTTACCACAGAAACAATCTTATTCTTTTATTTATTTATTTCGTATGTTACATAAATGATTACACATAGATATTTGAAATTTGGACTATTAAATGCAGGCTCTCTCTCAACGAGGCAGGAGGAGTTCAGGGTGGCTATGCTGCATCATTCAGTGGACATAATGGCCATAAATGAGACTTGGTTGAAGACAGACCAGGATGACAGGGCTCCTGCTGTGCAGGGTTATAGGCTTCGACACGTGCCTAGACCTATGAATATAAAAAAGGGAAGGGGGGGTGGAATAGCTTTTTATATTAGGACTGGGATCACCGTTAGAATAAGGGTGCACCCTATACACCAAAATGTAGAGCAGATGTGGATTACTCTCAATGTAATGGGAAAAACGTTGCTCATAGGTACCGCTTATCGTCCACCATGGCTGGACTTGGATACATTTTTGGGTAGTATAACTAACACTATTATTGCTTTGGCCCCATATGACCATATTATGCTGTTGGGAGATCTCAATGTCGACATGCTGAAGGTAGGTGAGAGCAATGTGGGGAGACTTACCGACTTTCTTACTCACATGAGTTTGAGTCAGGTGGTAAGGAACCCTACGCACTTCACAGACAAGGCTACACTAATTGACGTCATATGCACAGATATCAGGACACGTAACGTGATGGTGGATCACATCCCTGAGTTGGGCCGACATTCATTTGTTGTGTGTGATACGGTGCTTAGAAAAGCTAAGCCAACTCCGAGAACTATTACATATAGACCATTGAGAGATATACTGGTTGAGTGTTTTAAGGAGGATTGTCATAGTTTCCGAGGAATGCTGGTCAATCATAGTAATGATGTAAATGCTATGGTCCTATCTTTGAATTCATATATGTTGCACCTGTTTGACCTTCATGCACCAGTAAAGACAAGGACTTTTAGAGAGCCGCCTACGCCTTGGATCACGGACAACATCCGTCTGTTGTTCCGTCTTCGGGATCGAGCCAGGGCAAGGTATCACAGCACCAGATTGGATCGACACCATAAGTATTATATTGATTTAAAGCACTTGGCTGAAAGATCATTAAATAGTGAAAAGACAGCTTATTTTGAAGCGAATATAAACTCTCGGATTACAGAACCTAAACTGCTATGGCAAAGTCTAAAAACTGATATCATGGCGAAACATAAAGAGACACGGCTGCCGGTACATTTTGACGATGCTGAAGCGGTTAATACTGCATTCTTGAGTGTACCAGGGGAGACTAAACTGTTAATCTCACACTTGACATTTTTTGAATTTGACAGATGTACACCTGAAGAGTTCTACCTAAAGCAGGTCTCGGCGAATGAGGTGCGCAGGATAATTGACGGTATCAAAACTAATGCCCAAGGTGTGGACGGGATCAGTCAGGAGATGCTCTCCATGGTTGTCCCGTCAGCACTGCAGGCGGTGACTGATATCATCAACACATCTATAGTGTCACATAAGTTTCCTGAACTGTGGCGCTGTGCAATTGTTCGCCCCATAGCAAAGGTTAATAATCCTCAGCACTACAGGGATTTGCGGCCTATAAGCATTCTGCCTTGCTTGTCCAAGGTCCTGGAGCGAGTGGTGCACACGCAGATGTCAGAGTATCTGGAGGTGAACAATATACTACCAGAGCGACAATCAGGCTTCCGCAAGGGCCGTAGCACAGCTACCGCCTTGAGCGATGTGGTGGGCAATATTCTTGAGGCCAGGGATGGGGGGGAAGGTTCTATCCTGGTTCTCCTGGACTTCTCTCGCGCATTTGATGCCATAAACACTACACTCCTACTTTCAAAGGTATCGTATTATGGATTTTCCAAAGAAACGGTGGACTGGTTTCATAGTTACCTGGAGAATAGGTCACAATGTGTGGAGATTCTAGGGGAGGATGGTACCCGGAAAACCTCTACTCCTGGCCGGATAGGCAGGGGTGTGCCTCAGGGGTCAATTTTGGGGCCTCTCTTGTATGTTTTGTACAGTGCAGATGTAGTGAAATCAATAAGGAACTGCAGATATCATATGTATGCTGATGATATACAGATCTACAAGTCTTTTAAGCCTACTGAGATGACAGACGCAGTACATGCAATCAATGAGGACTTGGCTAGGGTGGTGTCTTGGGCGGAGCAAAATTCCTTAATGTTGAACCCATCTAAATCAAAATTTATGGTTCTAGGGTCCAAAAAGCAGGTTCAAACTATTGTGGCACAGGACCCAGTAATTAGCATCAAGGGTGAGAACATAGAAAGAGTAAGCACTTTTACCAACCTTGGACTAGTTATGGACTCTGAGTTGCGTTTTGAGGCACACATTAACAGGGTAGTCAGCAATTGTTTCTATAGACTAAAGGTTCTGTACAATATAAGACAGTTCCTGAGTGAGCCACTGCGAAAACTCTTAGTTGATAGCCTTGTGCTGTCAAAATTCAACTACTGCGACACTGTTTATGGCCCATGTCTGCTTAGGAGAACGGAGAATATAATACAAAGAGTTCAAAATGCATGCGCTCGTTTCTGCACTAATATACCAAGGAGAAGTCATGTAACACCCTTTTTAAATAAACCTAAACTTCTTAAAATGGCAGCTAGACGGAGACTTCATTTGGCTAGTTTGTTATTTGGGGTGGTTAAAACACAGAAACCAAGTTATCTATTTGAAAAACTTAGCTGGAGATATGAGAAGCAGCGGCATAGCAAAAGAACAAAAGTACCCCCTTTGTCACTTCCAAAGTATAAGACGGCAGCATTCAGGGGCACGTTCACACATGCAGCGGCTGCGTGCTGGAATGTCCTCTCCCCACCGGTCCGCTGCCTGAAAACAAAACGGACTTTTGTACGTCATCTAAGGACAATGTTTATGATCGAACAGTCAAATTCGTGTTAGTACTGTCACACAAAATTGCTGGACTTATAAGAACTCATTAAAACATATATATTTTTTTTTTTTACTGACAAAGTTTTTGAGACATAGGTATATTTATAATTGTAATGTACTTTTAATATAATTTTAATATTCTTCATATTTATTACTCATTATTGTGATAAATTATTTATGTACTTATAACATTTTACTTTAAAATAGAACATATCCTTGGCAGAAACAAAAAAGATCTGTTATTACCTCAGTTTCAAAGGCCAGTGTGGGCGGTGAGTCCGGACATGGTTTGGCATGAGGCAGCATGACTGTGAGGTGGTCCCTGTATGATGATTATTCACAGTATGGGTGTTTCCTTTTAGTTGTGCCTGAAATACATAATAAAAGTCATGTAAAGTAGGAATGATACCGATAAATGTAATTTATGTGTAAGAGAAAGAACTAGAGAAGGGTGTACTCCAGTGGCGATTAAAGAATGGCCTGCAGTTCAAAATTTACAAAGTGTCTTCCAGGTATAGATTCTCGACCCTCTTGCAGTTTTATTATGGGTTGTGTGTAAATTGTCAGAGAATAATAATGTCTAGTGAAAATGTGAAAGTTAAATCTGTGTAAACATGGTAAATTTATTGAAAATAAGAAAAAATTGAGACCGAGTAGGGTTCAATGGAAAGAAAACTAGGTACATGCTTACCGTCTGCAGTTGTTTTCTGTATATTGTTATGGGGGCAGCTCATTTTTCATCTTCTGCGTGGCGCCGGGATGCCTATATAGTTTTATTTTAGTTGTTACTATATGTGTCACAAATGGCGACATACAGAGCTTATTGTTTAATTGCATGAAGATTTTGGCACATCGATGGTCGGCACGGACACAACACATTACACGAAATAGGAGTACAACACACTTGTCATTTATAATTTTACAGTAACTTACATGAGCTAATGTGTGTTGTTACTTTGTTATGTTGAAGCTTTGGCATGGCGTCGCGTCTCGGAAGCGGACGTGAAAAAAAAAAAAGTTGCCAGCCCAAATAATTTTAAAAATGTTTGGCTAATGGCATATTTGTCTATCACTGTATTTTTTAGGTTTTATTTGTTTTTTTTTTTTTTGTTTTGTCTCAATGTTAATATTTTTGTGTACTTAAATAATTTGCGTGACGGCTTTTTATAGTATCACGTTACTAATATGGCATACTCTGTCTATGTCAAATCACCGTGGCCGTCTCTGAAAATCAGCGTTGTATGCCTGGACCACAGGCATACAGCATTAAGCTGAGAGACGGCCATTATTCTACATTAGGTTTTGGATTTGAAAGGTTAGAATGGGTATATGCTGTATGCACTGTATGCTAAGTGTTTGTTTTTTGTTTTTTATTTTTTTTTTCTCGTGTTATATTATTATATTAGCATTATTTTTCTAAAGCATGTGTCTAAGGTTTATTATTAATGTAGATGTAGAATAAAAAGCTTTTTCTTTCTTTCTTTCTTTCTTTACCTGTCCAACAAGGCCAAGAATTTTACTTCTAAGCTAGCTCCTAAGTTCCTTAAATGTGTGGTGACTGCTAAACGATCCCCTTTAGTATATAGGCTGTCAGATCTGGACGGTAAGGATCTTGGGGAGTACCATATCAAGGACATCCTGAAGTATCAGGAGGAGCAGTCTCCAATACCTAACGTAACTACATAGCACTGTTTCTCTAGTTTATTAAACCAGTGCTATGTGATCATTATGTAAGACTATTTTAATCTTTTGTTTGTATTTCTATATGTGTACGTGACTTTAAATTGTCACGTTGTAGTTTCTTCTATGCACCGCACCGAGCGTTTTTCTCTCATTCGCTTCTTAGTACTCTACATTATCCTGAGAGCTTGGGTAGTGTTAGGGTATCGGCAGTGAGTAAAGGGAGCATTCGTTTTCTATGAAGGGCATTAGACTCTAGTTACTTAGCCTAACCGGTACACGAGTCAGTGTCTAGTTAGGTACATAGGAGGATCTTTCTTTGGTATTGTAATGGTCGTAGTCAGCTGGTGTTTGAAGGACCTAGCTGGTTGTCTTTGTTTATTAGTCAGTACTTTTCTGTTTTCTTTATTGTGTATTTCCAGCGTGTCATATCCGCAGGAAATACTATTAAAGGGGGGGTGGTTGTAGCATTTATTTTCTATAGATGCAGTATTCAGGATGTGAAAACAAGCCTTATCGAGTTATCTTTTTTTAATCGGTTGTCAGTGGTGACATTTCTGCTGTCAGAATGACAGGATGTCATAAGGACGAGTGACGAATCGTTTTTGCATTGAATGAAAGCGGGTTTTAGATGAAAATTCGAGACGATTCCACGTGAGAGAGGGGATGAAGCCCTGATACAAGGTTCCGAGTCTCCTTTGACCATCGGCTAAGGACGAGGGATTGATATTACTCTGAGTGGCACGCCTCAATTTTTCTTTGGAGGTTGTTAGTTGCAACATGAGGACCTGTTAAGGAATTAGTCTGAGTTAACTTATTCTCTTCGGAAGGAGTTGGACTCTGTGTCAACCTACACCCGGGATACCGGTAAGCGTCATTTCTTGTTTGCTAAGCGGTTCGAATTTCGTCGGTCGCGATGTCAGTTAATTCATTTGTCGTTTACTTGTCATAACAGGGTTTTTTACTACGGGGAAAAGCGGCCCGTCCACGGTTGGCAGAGCCACACCCAATGACACGTGGACTACATGAGCGAGGTGTTTTGAGAGGGACCAGCCGCCTCCACGTGGCATTCTCGGGCTGTGCTGCTCTCAGCTTACTCAAGGCCAGTAATTGTCACCCTATTACAGTGTAGTTAGCTGCTTACCCGTTCTACCTGCTCACGCGGCAGTGGTCTATTAAGTGGAATTAGACTTTATTTCTGTGTACCTGTGATATTTGTGTCTATCAGTGAATAAGCTCTCTGTGTGTCTCTGTGTATCTCTGTGTACTTAGTAAATATATGTGTGTACACCCTATTGTCTGTTTTCGTCAGAGCCCTAGCCTACCCTTGCACACAGACTGGAAACTCAGAAATAAGGCGCCCTGGGATAGAGTTCTCTGCATAGCTACCTCACGCTAGTTGGTGAGTAACACAGAACATCTTTGGGTTACATCACTGGCTCCTTAAATAGATTGCTGAGCGTCTCCATTACAAATCGGTTTGGTCAATTTTTTTCTCTGAGAGGAAACTTAATGACAATCGTTATTTCACCACAACCGTGACTTTCGAAAGTATGTCATCAATATTCAGCGTTAATTCATTAAAAAATAGCATGAGTTATGTACATTCTCCTTCTAAATAAACTGTGACATATTTCACCTTCATGACTTCACACATTTTTTTAAAGAGTACACAGCTTTTCCTTCACTTATCACATAAATAGCGAAATTTTACATACATGCAAAAAGTGATTCTCATAGCTTTAGTTTTATAGGTATGTAATACAATACAGGCACTTAAAATTCTAATGAAATAATCTGAAATGCTTCTGCTGCTTCAGATCGATAAAACCATCACAAAGATTTTTGATAGGTATTTATTTACTAATATTTTAAATAGAAACCAAAATAAAATTAGTTTGACACCGAATTCAATACGCCTGAAACCGACTCACTAACTAATCCCGGAGATTTCCAAGAACAAGTCATTTATAAATGCGTCTATCGGGTAAGCACCACGTCTAAAGTTGCCAGTGGCACGCGAACTTCCGACGTTTTAACTAGCACAAAGCTGTTTAACCCGCATTGATTTTATAAACTGGATATCTATTCTGTAGCGCCGAAGCCTTCAACTTAACCCGCCAGCTCACCTTTAAAGAATGCCGAGACTTTGCTAAACTTATTATATACTAATTAAAAAGATACCGTAGCGAAAGTAGTTCACAACAAGCACTTTCTTAGCGTGTAACTTTTTTGGAGTATAGCAATTTTTCTTGCTAGCTTGTTATTATTCAGACGCTTCATAGAATACCAAAAGCGGCTGAATAATCTTAATAATATCTTATAAAATATTATAAATGCGAAAGTTGTATGTTTATTTCTATATCTAACCCTGGAATAACACAAAGACTTATTTTTATCCCTAATAAATTCTATTTTATGCGGGACCGAACAGAATAATAATAATAAAACGTATTGCAAATTCCACTGACATTTTCCAAGAAAACTTATAAACACATTTATATTTTTCTCTAGAAATACATATACCTAACTAGCTGACCCGCGCAACTTCGTTTGCGTAAGAGAGAGAGAATTAGAAAGGTTCCCCGTCGCTTCTATTCTTTTCGCGTGGTTTTCTGTGGCGTGTACATACTCCCGTTGTATTATTTTGGCACTAATTGGGTTTTCATTATAATGATTATTGTAAACGAACCTAATTCGAAGCACTATCAGTAAGGTTACGGGATAATTTACTTTCCCGTGACTCTACTGGGTGCCAAGCGGTAGTGCCAAGGGAAATATGGGTTGAAATACAGCAGCGCCACTGGTGTTGCAAACGTTCATTATGTGAATTAGTCCGCTACAGTAAACAACTATCAGGTGGATCGAAATATAAGCTTCTCTGTCATCTTTGTAGTATAAAAACCGGCCAAGTGCAAAGCGTAGTATTTGTTGTCATAGTGGCTACAGAAATATATCATCTGAAAATTTCAGCTCTCTAGCTATCACGATTACTAAGATACAGCCTCATGACGGACAGATAAGATAGACAGACAGACGGACAGCGAAGTCTGATAAATAAACGGGACGCCGTTTAAGGGTACGAACCCTAAATATCGTTTCTATGTGCGCGCCTATGCTAATGCCATTAATCTAATTTCAAGGTTCTAATCGTAGATCTCAATCAGAATTTAAGTCAGTTTTGTTTTATATTAATCAAATCAGCATGTGTACGCTCCTGCATGGACGTAGGCCTCCTAATTTACGTTTTGCCCCTTTCGCATCCAGCCTGCGACCTCTTCTAGGTCCTCGATCCATCTGGCGGGTGGACCAAGTCGCGATGCCCGCTTCTGTGACCAGCCCGCTGGCACTTTACAGTACTGTTTTTATATGTATAGATATAATTATGACTAAACTAGCTGATGCCTGCAGCTTCGCCCGCGATGGCGCTGTATGTGAAATTTTGCTGAATTTTCTTTGCTATAAACCTCACGGAGCCCGAGACCTTTCCAATGAATGCAAAACCGTGGAAATCGGTTCGTGCGTTCTAAAGTTATAGCGTCAGGAAGGAAAACCCGACTTATTTTTATATAATAGATAAATCAAAATACTTTACGTATAACTTTGAGAGTAAATCTATATTTTTGTAAAAATTAATACCTTATGTCTTTGTTAATTGGTTTAGAAAACATTCTCTGCTTTTGATAAAGAGTTGATTATCTTAACTTCTTTCTTTCTAGTATTTTTGTATTGTGTAGGTCTTTAGACTTTTGATGCTGAGGCAACCCGTACTTACTAATACAGTTTATCCTATTGTGACCAAGCATTTACTGTAGATTTCATCTGCTAATGTTCATCTATAACGCCTCTGATCGTATTATCCCTATATAAATTATGATAGTAAGCGAAGATGGTAATAAATACTTTGTGTTATTCGGATGAACCGTGTACAGTAGAGTAATTTCGGGTAATATGGCCTGGTCGGTCAATATGGCCTACTGCGTTTTCTCTGATCTGAATGAACACTTGCGACCGCTTGACTCGGCAAACCAACGCACCCCTTACCCTCACTTCCTCAGTCAACTCCCGCGAGACGAAGTGTGCATGTGTGTCCCGTGCGGGCGCTCGATCGAAAATTACATAAAGTGATCTTATTTTTTGGTAAGTTTCACTAATTATATTTCTTAAAATTGTAGTTATTTGTACATTGATACTACACAGGTTTGTAGATTAGCTATTCTTATGTAGTATTGTGATAGATTTTGAACATATTTCTTGCTCATTTTTAGGCTAGACTTTTACCTATTAAAAACGTTCCCGTGGCCAATATGGCTCACCAGATAAATGGCTAATATGGCACCAGGCCATATTGTCCCCATAATTTTATATTGTTTCTATTATGTTTTTCTTTTTAGATAATGGCTCCGCGGAAACCACATTCGCAAACAAAATGACAAATTTGCTTCGCAAAGTAACACAAAATTTATTAGTTACTGTTATAATTCTGGAGGGTAATTTAGCTTACCCGATTTGTGGCTAATATGGCCCAGGCCATATTGCCCTTCCATTATTAAAATTTGACTATTGTTGAAGTTTCAGATTTTGTTTTTTATAAATTATTTCTTTATGTTGATTGTTTTGAAATTCTAAATATTTATTCTTTATTAGTTCTAAGACTGAATTGTAAAATAAAAACTGATCGATCTCAAAAAAAAATGATTTATTTCCAAAAAGGCTTATGGCGTGCCATATTACCCGAACTTACTCTACACCTTACCTAGAACTTGTTCTTTCATAATTCCTAGCCAGCCATGTACAAGCTTTCCTTCTCACAAAAGTATTTTTGACATACAAAATATGAAGGCAATTCCACATAATGAAGGGCAAAAATCAATAAATTGAGCAGTTTTATTAAAATTATTTTTGATTTTTTTTTTCATTTATCGTAAATTGAGACCATGTATTAAAAATCGTATTGAGCTGTCAAACATGTGTCAAAAAAAATTAAAAAGTACCGACTAAGGAGTATTAATATGAATCATGAGGCAAATCCCCCCAAAACATTTTTGTACCCCATTTTAACCATGTTGTAAAATGAATTTCAATTAAATAAAATACACGTCTCCCATCAATTCGGTTAAAGATGTTTTATGCCAAATTTGAAGAAGATCGGACCAAGGAATCCCGTAGTCCCATACAAACTTTACAACCCTTGTTTACCCCCTTAGGAGTTGAATTTTCAAAAATCCCTTCTTATTGCTCGCCTACGTCACATAAGGAGCATTTGTGCAAAATTTCATGCTTTTAGACCCAGTGGTTTAGGCTGTGCGTTGATCGTCAGTCAGTCAGTTCTTGTTTTTATATATATAGATTATACATGGACAATACTCAAAATCTATAACAAACATTTGCATATCACATAATATTCATTCTGACACGAGATTCGAACCTAAAATCTCAACATAGCAGTCACATAAACCTAGCACTGCGCCACTGAGGCAGACGAATAGAAAATAACCGTTTATTTTGGGGACAATGTACGTCAGAAATTAACAAGCAAAATGTTTTAAAGAGTTTTCGCCCTAATTCAATAAGTTAAAAGGGAGTTTCTGTTTGTGGGAATCATTAAAATTACCAAAAAGAGCTTTGCTTTTAGATAAGGGTTTTTTTGACGTTTTTTTCCACCCGCATGAATAATACTGAAATTATTTTTCTGTATAAATTCTTAACAAATCTGTGGGATGCGAGCGGACGCTTGTGGACCCGCCTACATAAAATTAGACAATACCACGAGGCTTTTAATCGGAATGAAATCTATGCTTCGTATTTCATAGCGTGTATCCTTTCAGATTTAGACTTACATAGAATATATTTATCAGGTTAATACATATGAGACGTCTCTATTAAATTTGCCCCTGTTGAAGCGTGATAGAATAACAAAAATCAGTACATGCAACGATAAGGTGAAATGTGGGCAATAGGCATACGCCCACATTATGCCTAGCCTCTGTCTACTCCTTTGGGGACTGAAATGAAAGTTAGCATGTGCTTCATACATATATCTATTTTGTGACAGTCATTAAACACAAAGACATAATGAGTTGCCTAGTTTATTAACGCTGTAAGAAATTTGTAAAGGTTGTCTAGAAGTCAAGCCAAATGTAGGCTGAAACTATAGATGTTTCGAAACTTGTGACGTGCTTTCATTAACATTACATTTTAATAACGAACGTGTTACCTGTAGTAAGTAATTTCGGAAAGGTTGTTTGTAACACAAAACGAACATACGTCTGTGCTCCAATCTGTCAGAGTAGTCAACATAAAACCTCATAGGTCTTGCCATGACGTTTAAGGGACCATTTCGAGGCAATACACACAATGTAGCAAGTTTTTAACCGACTTCAAAAAAAGGAGGAGGTTCTCAATTCGTCTGTATGTATTTTTTTTTATGTATGTCAAGCGATATTTCCGTCAATTATAGACGGATTTCAAAATTTATTTTTTTGTTGAATAGGGTGAGGTGGTCCCATTATCACCAGGTCAGGATCTGATAATGGGATCTAGGAGAAAACGAGGGCAACCACCGAAAATTGTAGGGACAACTAGTGCACTTGTTAACTTTTTAATTAAGTGCTTTAATGTTCTACACTTTAATGAAGGTCTGTAGTCGACTTGATGATAGAGTCGAAAGACAGTCGAGGGCATTCCTTAACAATTTACAGCAGTTACCTTGTGTTTGGGCTTGATTGATTTGTATTAATGAGAACTTTGCACCTAGATTGATAGATCCGCCTTAAAAAAAAAGGAAGTTTTCAATGTTTTATGTACTTACTTATGTACACCGATATTTCCGTCAATTATAAACGGATTTAAATTGTTTTCTTTCTTGAATAGGGTTTACTTCTGAGGTGGTCCTATTTTAATCAGATCAGGATCTGATGATGGGATCCAGGAGAAATCGAGGGCAACAACCGAAAATTGTAGGGACAACCAGTGCATTTGTTAACTTTTTAATGCAGTGCTTTGTTCTACTACAATTTAATGAATATCTGGAGTCGATCTGATTATGGAACCGAAAGACAGTCGAGGGAAATCCTTAACGATTTACAGCAGCTACTTTGTTTGGGCTTGATTGATTTGTATTGATGAAAACTTTTACCTAGATAGATATATTTTTCGGTTCGGGTGAAGTTCACTTAAAATAATGAAAAAAAAATTTTCAATAAAAAATAAAACCGACTTCCAACAAATCCTGAAAAATAAAATTTACTAAGCACAAAGTAAAATGTATTTTGATTTATCAGATTTTATTCAATATAGTATTGAAGTTGGTGCCATGAATAATACTTACACAAACCTATGGGTTTACTTGGCGCCGACTTCAATATGATATTGAATAAAATCAGATAAATCAAAATACATTTTACTTTGTGCTAAGTAAATTTTATTATTCAGGATTTGTTGGAAGTCGGTTTTATTTTTTATTGAAACATTTTTAACAATGCACTTTCACAGAGTTGAACCAGCATCCATCCTACGAGTATTACGTACGTAACATTATTTCGTGCTTGTTATTTTTAGTTGATGTAATGTATCGTGAAGGGAGGACATGACAGACGTCATCATTGTGTTCTGTATATCCACTTTTAAGTTGAACGAATTGCATTGTATTTTTATAGATTGGTTATGTAACAATGTACGAACCGAGACCTACAGCTTCGGAAGTAATGCCAATACACGGAATACACCTATATTTTTATATGAAAATAGGCACATATGTTATTAGTAGTTTTTTTTTTTTTTTTTTTTTTTTATACCACTAAGGTGGCAGACAAGCATACGGCCCACCAGGAGGACTGGTGGTCACCGCAGCCTATGAACGTTTGCAACACCAGAGGCGCCACACTCGCGCTGCCGACCCTGTAAAAACCTTCTTAGACCCCTTTTGAAGAACCCCATACTGTAGGCGTTTGGGAAAACCGAGGCAGGAAGATCATTCCACAACCTAAGCGTGCGCGGAAGAAATCCCCTATCGGATCTAACCGTGCTCGAACGCTCCGGACGTAGGGTGTGAGTATGAAATCCCAGTCTATGGCGAGCGGTGCGATGATAGAACGTAGCCGTGGGCATCATGTCAAACAATTCCTCAGAGCAGATACCATTGTACAGGCGGTAGAACACGCATAAGGAGGCAAAGTCTCTCCTGTCGCAAAGAGGTTCAACACCACCTGTCAGTAAAGGATCGTTGACAACTCTCACAGCTCGCCTCTGCACCGAGTCAAATGGACGAAGCTGATATTCAGGTGCCCCCGCCCAGAGGTGACAGCAGTACTCCATGTGTGGCCGCACTTGCGACTTATAGAGAAGCAGTGTTTGCGCCGCACTAAAGTACCGCCGCGCCCTGTTGAGCACACCGAGCTTCTTGGACGCTAGCTTGGCCTTGTCCTCCAAATGACTGCGGAACTGAACGTCACTGGAGATGTCAACACCAAGGATCCCTATACTTTTAGAGATGGAAAGAGATGTGCCCTGGAATTGTGGCGCTACAGTAATTGGGGCTTTCTTAGCGGTGAAGAAACACGCCTGTGTCTTGGAGGGGTTGAACTGAACAAGATTTTGTCTACCCCAATCGGACACTCTAGTAAGAGTAGCCTCGATTTCAGACACAAGCTGTTCACGACTTTCTTCCACTGCGTCCCGAGAGATACCGGGGCGGCCTGTGTAACAAGTGTCCCCCGTACTGTCGTCTGCATAACAATGAATGCCGTCAATAGACAACATGTCATTGATATGCAGCAGAAACAGAGTAGGGGACAACACTGAGCCTTGCGGTACTCCAGCGTTAATGGCCATGCAGTCAGAACAGCTGCCGTCGACAACAGCCCTGATGCTTCTACCGGCCAAAAAGCTGGACACCCATCCGCATAATCTTTCGGTCAGTCCGTAGGAGGGCAATTTATTAAGAAGACCACGGTGCCAGACCCGGTCAAAGGCTTTAGAAATGTCGAGGCTCACTGCTAGAGCCTCGCCCTTACTCTCGATAGCCGTCGCCCATCGGTGTGTGAGGCACACGAGAAGATCGCCCGTCGAGCGACCGTGACGGAAACCGTACTGCCGGTCACTGAGCAGGTCGTTTTCCTCAAGGTACCTCAGGAGCTGTGTATTAATTACACGCTCCATCACCTTAGACAATAGTGAGGTGACGGCTATAGGCCTGTAATTGGCCGGGTCGGTCCTATCACCCTTCTTGGGCACAGGATGCACATACGCGATCTTCCACGACGCCGGGACTTTTCGCATAGAATATGAAAGCGTGAAAAGACGTGTAAGTACCGGACACAACTCTGGACCACACTGCTTAAGTACCACCGCGGGTATACCGTCCGGCCCACTCGACTTATGAACGTCCAGAGAACGAAGCTCCCGTCGGACGTCCCGCTGCGTGAATTTAACTTCCGGCATGGAAGTTCCACACCACGGAACGTCCGGCGGTACAGCACCCCCGTCGCTCATGGTCGAGTTAGCGGCAAAGAGAAAACCCAAAAGGTCGGCCTTCTCCCCGGCACTCTGGGCCAGACTACCGTCGGGTTTAAGCAAAGGTGGTAAACCTGACTGACAGAAGTTTCCCTCGGCAGCTTTGGCAAGCGACCAGAATTCACGACTCCCTGAAGGGTACCCTGCTAGCCGCTCACCAATTCTGCCGACGAAATCGAATTTAGCACTGACAATTGCTCTCTTGCTAGCCCTCGAGGCGGCATTTAATTTGCGTTTCACCTCAGAGATGTTTGGATCTGAATTTGCACGAGCCGTGGTCCAGGCTCTGTAGGCAGATTCTTTCAGCATCAAAGCTTCTCTGCAGAGCCGATTGAACCACGGTCGCTTTTTTGCTCCTACAGGGATCCAGCGGTTAAGAATGTAGCACTCCATGCCCTCCAAGATCCCCTCAGCGACTGCTGCAGCGCAGGAATCCAGATCGTCTGAGGCAAAACAAAGCCGCCTCCACGGGTACGACGCGAAGAACTCCCGCAGTCCATCCCAGTCTGCTGACTTATAGTGCCACACATGTCGCCACTCCTTGGGCCGAGGTGGTTCAGGCCTTGCGAGTGGCACATGCGCCCGAATGATACAGTGGTCCGACGATCCGAGCGGAGCATCCACTGAGACGTTGTATCCATCCGGACGCGTTGTCAGCAGGAGGTCCAGCAATGCACTATGCTCGATCTCCTTGTCTGGTATCCTCGTATGGGATTTAACCAGTTGGGAGAACCCATAGGTCAGGGCAAATTCGTGTGCAGCTTTCCCCGCAAAGTCGGTCATCCGGGAGCCCAACCAGTCAACATGATGACCGTTGAAATCCCCCAGAATCACTATCTCCGCAGTGGGATACTGCTCAATCACCTTGTCAGTCGATTGTTGCAGGTGGTCAAAAAGGCGAACTGTGTCCGTGTTACCGCTGTGAGACCTGTACACGCACGCGTAGATCCGGGTGTGGCCCCCGTGATCCACGCGCGCCCATAACGTAGACAGGTCCCTGTCTTCAAGGCTTGTAAGACGGCGACAACAGACATCATCACGGACGTACATACATACCCCGGCTTTCGGCCTGAAGTTGTACTCAAGCTTATAGCCTGGGTACATTAAGTAAGATGTATCGCCCGGGCATGAGATCTGCGTCTCCGTCAAGAAAAGAAGAGTCGGCTTCGTAGTTTCGAGATGTTGGTGGACTACATTGAGGTTCTTATGCATACCTCTGATGTTGCAAAGGCCCATGTAAAGTGTGGACGACGATGCCGCTGTGTATACTCGTTCTATTTTTCTTCTTCTAGCCATGTTTTTTAAGAAAGGGGGGTTAGAAAAGTGAAGGGATGCCTGTGTGCCGGTGGCGCAAGAGACTAAGTGAGACTCTAACTAACCAAAGGCAGACAGAGGTAGTGCGGTAGATTGGCACGGCGTACGGAAGGGCCCCCGGTCCCCCCCCGATGCAGTGGCCACGTCCACTCCGGTATCCTCCTCCGGCACGACCACAGCACCAGGGACTTTACACAGGCTGCTGGTTCAGCCTCCTGGGGCGGAGATTATGTAATCCCCAGGTTCGGGTTCCGTACAGCCTGCGGGCGGTCAGCGGTCAACCGTTTCACCGGGTCTCCCTGACCGCCGTACCAATATTCCGCGCCTCTATCCGCCAATGGAGACAGATTAAGCCTCTGGTCTCACCGTCACCGGCACAGAGTCACCCCAATGAGCTCTGGAACCCTGCTAACCGACGGAGAACATAACCCAACCGGAGTCAGGCTACTATTACCGCGGTCTTCTGCAGGGCGGAGGTACTGCCCCAGGCGGGCTGCTCACCGAACGGAGTACCGTTATGCCCTTCCTCCTAATGTGGGCTTTTTCGTTAATCCCTAAGATATTGAATCTTAGGGATCTGATTGAAGAAGCCACTACTGTACCCTCAGGGTGTAACGTTAGCTCCATGAGAAGCAACGCATGACCCCTAAAACCCCGAGGGGGATAAAGACCCCGAGGGGGAGTAGTTCTTTAACATGGGGAAAATCTTACATGGATGCTATGCCTATACTCCGAGCAACTAAAAAACCCTACGTATCCTACGACATAGCCTACGGTAATCGGTAATACACACATAGCCCCGGGTAAACCCTCGGATGGTTATTAAAACGATTTCCATTTCTTTATTTTCTCGATGACAGCTCGACGACAGCTCCTGTGGAAACTTGAAACAGCGTCTTTTTTTTAATGTATGCATTATTTTATAAAAATATGACGTTTACCTACGCACGTACAAGATCATTATAGACACGTCATGTACGAACATCACGACTTTCAAAAACGGAAAATATTATATACATTCAAAAAAAGAATTTCTATGAAATTATCTATGATAGCATGTATGAAAATTAAGGCAATTGCCTGACTTTTTTGTTGCCATTTTTCAGTGTTGATAACGTATCTATAGTTTTCATATATCATTGGTTATACCTGACTCTGAGAAACTGACAGGGATTGAGCTATCGATAAACGTAACACGATATAGTCCAATCCTGCCCGATCTGGCAATAATGTAAATAAATATAAATATAAATATTCACGGACATTTCACACAACGCTATCTGATCCCAAAGTAAGCTAGGAATAACCTGCTTGTGTTATGGGTATCAGACCACGGATATTAATACTTAAATACTTTTTAAATACATAAATATTATACATAGAAACACCCAGACTCTTGAGACATATTTTGACAATCTTTGTCTAAGACAGATGAGTAGAAAAATATAGTATGACAAATCATTGAACTTTTTTCTATCCTGAGTAGGTATTTTAAATGAAAATAAACTATCAAAAATAAGTTATTTGGCGTCGAAATGATTGTAAGAACACTGTATGACTCCTGGATACAATAGTCAGGGTGAATACTCAATTGCAAGTAACTATGGATATATAGGATCAAATGTGTTAGTTTACATTTTTGCGTAAAGCTATTGAAATACAGTATATCAGATTCGATATTTTTTTACAAAATGTAAGAAACTAAACTACTTACTGCCGGATACTTTTGTACAAATTAATTACCTATTAGAATTATTATATTTCATTACAAGATGTTACACGTGTTAATTCTTGATTGATAATGACACTTATTTAAAATTTTTGAAGCTGTTGTAAAGTAACAATGAAACAAAATAACTATAATGACAGGTAATCTTTATTTATTTACATACATACATACATAATGGTCACGCCTTTATCCCCGAAGGCGTAGGCAAAGGCATACCAAATGCCCCCTTTTCACCTTTTTTTAAAATTTGTCCCACGTAATAGGTGATGAGTCATATTGCCAACCGGCAATACTGGCAACCGGGACCAACGGCTTAACGTGCCTTCCGAAGCACGGAAACGCTCAGAATAAATATCACGAAGTGGTCACATGGATGGTCACTCATCCAAGGGCTGGCCATAGTGATAGTTGCTTACTGCAGCGATCGTTTACAGAACACTGAGTCCGCGAGGCCACGAGCGCTTTACTGATTTATTTCTTTCACTTAAAAGCTGATGAATTGTCACTCGATGAGCTCTCCCCAACATTTATTATAATTTCCTGCACTTCTATTATAATTGAATGCCACATGAACTTCCCAATCCGACGCTATAATGTTTTGGATTCTGGTACAATCAGAGCTTATAATCTGAGGAAGGTTCTAGGATACTTTTGATCCCGATTCCTTTGGGAGAGGGGATGAGAGACAAAATGGTTTTTTAGTTGTAACTTCTCAATGCGTGGTCCGATTCCAAAATTTTTTTCAATGTTATAAAGGTTCTTTTCTTTGAATGTAAGTGTAGGTTAACCTAAACTGACGCTGTCTGAATTGTTTTAGAATAGGCTTAATCTTTAAGCTCTTTTATGATTAAGCAAAAAGGGCAGTTTCATACGCTTCCATGAGTCTGTTGAAAAAATACCTGTCCTTTTCATACACCTTATGTAGCGTAAACGAAGTTGCGAGGGTCAGCTAGTATATAATATATTTAAATACTTACCTATCTACTAATCTAGTAGATAGGTAAGTAGGTACCAATCTACTAGGTCACCTAGCGCTTAGTTCATATACTTACCTAGGTACTGAGATCAGAATAGGCAGGTACATGTTAAAAAAAAGTGTATAAAACTCGACTTTTATCCAGTCTTGGTCTTTGAAACGTTGGTCGTGGGATATGCACAACGCACTTGTGGTTGATAACATCTTTAATCTTCGCACCTTTTCGTGTGACCATGCGCTGAGTAGACTCTAGCCGTAGATAGCGAAGCTGTTTATAGTGAGTGTTTCAAGCGTAATGAATTCTGCGTACTATTTTATTACACAAGGCTTTTTTCATTACCGTGCGCATGTACGCATTAATCATAACGATCCATCCATGGTTGACGCCAATCGCTAATGCATAGATATTTAAATTCTTTATTTTCTAGAATGCATATGATGTGTAACTACCTGAATTATTACCGGTATCGGTAGGTACTGGTAGCCTGCCTAAAGATACTGCAGCCTACACTGCTGCTCATTATACCTACCTATCTCTATACTACGAGTATAAAGGTACCTAAGTCTATAGTAATATCTGTAAAGTAATATTTTATATGCTATATCTAAGGAATCAAAATATTAAAAGGCATGTGATATATTCTTTAAGATTAAAGAAACTGCAGAAACATAAATGCACAGATCTCTTAACGTTAAATAAACTACCTAGAAATAGACCTCCAAAGCTGCATCTTGAGCAGGATTAAGTACCTGCACTCGTATTACGACATAATATTACTGATGTGTACTCTCTACTACATATAAACCACCCGCGGATATACTTAAACGTTCCATCCACAAAGAGGTTTCTCTTTAAACTAAAATGTCATCCGTGAAGACTACAATCCGTACAAGTATCACAGTCAGTGCCTACTTTGTCACTACACCGGGAGCTTAGTCCTTTGTTTTCTAAAACCTTCCCGAGCTCCTTTAATACTTTGTAATGGCGGGACAAATTCTGTGTGTCTTGAGCGCTGTCTGCTATGAGTCAGTCGAGATGAGTTCTGTATGAGGACTGACTCGTTCCGTTCATTTTATGCAGATGGTTGACCGCCCTCTGAGTAAACATTTTCCTTACTGCGCTTTACTACTAAGAAATAATTACATCGTTTAATATTCTCGTAAACGAACGCGTTGAGTGTTTTCTGTAGACTGGAATCTTACTCACAGCTGTACCACTACGTAATCTAACTCGTAACTTAATTCAAGAGAGTAGTTTTCATTAGGAATTATATGTTTATTACGAAATTCATTGACGAAATGTAAAGAGAATGTATATAAAGGTTGGTCCTGGGTCAGAGACCCAGGGATCCCCTGTCAATGATTTTATCAATATTTGCTGTGTGATGTAAGTCTATGAAAGGTTCTAATGTAAAAACAGCAGTTTTAACTTTTAAAGAAGTAGTTATGTTGATAGTCTGAGAAAAAACATAGCGAAAAATTAATTGAAACGTAACAATTAACGTTTGTTGGCACTGAAATTTTGTAGAGGCAGCTGAGCTTTTGGCAAAGAGGTAGTAGATAATCTTGCAGTGTTAACCACTATGTGAACACAAGGGCAATTGTCAAAAATGTGAAAGTCTTCCATTGTTGTAATCAGTATTCGGTTCAGTTTTAGAGGATGTGCTTGGTTATCCTACTGTATTAAAATGTGAAAGTTCTCGCAAGTCAACGGTGGTAGCCAAAGTCATGGTACTCCAAGTATATAGTATCTGTAGATAGTATTTTTGTCCCAAAGTCTGCCAGAAGTCCTCGGATATCCTTCTGAGGCCTTTATCTGGCACTCCTGGTCATAGCCAGTTGTAGGGCCACCGACCATAGGGATATACACACGTAGAATACATGTGAAAGTTTGTTACGATGATGTTTGTTATGCAATCGCCCTCTAACGGCTAAAAGATCTGGCTAAAATGTCGTGTTATTTAAAAAAAACACAAACAGGCTATTTTTTTATCCCTGGAATAAATTTCTGTGAGATGCGGGAACATGAACAGAATTCAACGCGAGTGGAGCCGCGGGAATCATCTTGTGTTCTGTATATGGAAATTTCGAAAACTGCTAAACTGGTATGATTTTTTAAAATTAAGGATTCCGTACCAAAATAACGTTAGTTTTATGAGAGCCCCCCTTAATTCCCCTTTACTCTAATTTTAGTTCTTTTTATCATAGCGGCGACAGAAATACATCAGTGAAAATTTAAGCTCTCTATCTATCACGGTTCCTGAGATACAGCCTCGTGACGGTCAGACAGACAGACGGACGGCGAAGTCTCATGAATAGGGTCCCGTTTTTAGGGTTTCGTAGCCAAATGGCAAAAAAGGAACCCTTATAGATTCGTCATGTCTGTCTGTCTGTCTGTCTGTCTGTCTGTCTGTCTGTCCGTCCGTGTGTCACAGCCACTTTTCTCCGAAACTATAAGGCCTATGCTATTGAAACTTGGTAAATAGATGTATTCTGTGAACCGCTTTAGGATGCTTATATAAAACTAGAAAAAAAGCAGTAAGTTTTGGGGGTCCCCATACTCAGAACTGAAACTCTAAATTTCTTTTTTCATCAAATCCATACGTGTGGGGTATCTATAGATAGGTCTGTAAAAATGCTATTGAGGTTTCTAAAATCATCTTTTCCTTAAGTGAATAGTTTGCGCAAGAGACACTTCCAAAGTGGAAAAATGTGTGTCCCCCCCCTCTAACTTCTAAACTAAGAGAATGATAAATCTAAAAAAAATATATGATGTACATTACCATAAAAACTACCAACGAAAATTAGTTTGAACGAGATAGAGCCGGTAGTTTTTTTTTAATACGTCATAAACCGCCATTTTCGGTTAGAAAAATCACTACCACTGCGAACGTGTTAAAACATCAATCAAAGTTACAACGAACTATAAGAACTTTTATATTATGTTACTGGCTGCTACGAAACCCTTCATGGGCGAGTCCAACTCGCACTTGGCCGGTTTTTATCCTTTGGGTACGGAACCCTCTAAAAATGGACAAAATTTGAAACATTGAGATTTAAGTCTATAAATTCCGTCGGGTCAGCTAGTCTAAATTAAAAATGTAGGCAATTGACCTCAGTTCTGCTTTCTCTTACAAAACTTTTCTTAAAAGAGCAAATAATAATTAGTAGAAAATTTCGAAGCAAAGCGCTTTCGATGTCAAGTGGTTAATTTTGCTTTTTACGGCTACCACGGAATAGGACGATTATTTTCCAGTGGCAATTTTACAATCTTATTTGCTGATATTCTGCACTTATTAAGTTCTATCAAGTTGCTTGTGCGGCAAAGTAAA
Organism: Miltochrista miniata; assembly: GCA_933228765.1. Taxonomy (NCBI): domain Eukaryota; kingdom Metazoa; phylum Arthropoda; class Insecta; order Lepidoptera; family Erebidae; genus Miltochrista; species Miltochrista miniata. The sequence goes on along the minus strand of OW121752.1, from coordinate 16,410,277 downwards.
TATTGCTTTTGTGGTATTATAGACACAGCAACTCTATTTTGATCTCAAATTAGACAGTTTGTTTTGTATCAGTTATTCTGTGCTTGTACTATGAGTACTTACCTATGTATTTCTTTTCTGTGTTTATACATACTTAAGACCCAAAAGTTTTAAATAAATAATTGTGACAGTACAAACTGTAGGTACCTACATATTTGTATTAAAAAAATATTATGTTTATAAGTTGCTCAGATCCATCACAGGTTTAGTATTTTAATATAAGCAAGACATCGTAACTACTTTAGTTTGAAACAGAAACATTGTAACCCATTCTATAATGCACGTCTCTCGTTCATAGCTAAATATAAGCTAGCGTGTGTTAACCTATTTTTTTCTTTATGGCAGTTTGCAGTCACGGTTGAAATCACAATACATAGGTACACGGTAGGAAGCCGTGGAGGCTTTGTGAAAAGACCACTACGTACTGCACACGCCTTTGTAGTAGACGCATTTGAGCATACATATTAATGGCTTTTATGTAGAAAAAATGGACGTGGACATCAGTATCCAGCTGTGCATGTTATGACAGGTAATGTTATTAACGCAAGTTATTTTAAAGGCAAAATGCTTTATTTCGTCCGTACTTTAAAAGTAGCTAGAAAATTGACGTGACGTGAACTTTTCAATAGTTCCGAAATGAGACACACGAAATTGAATAATATAATCTTTGCTCAGCTTTTTGATCGCCCAGTCAATTTCAATTCCACAATAGTAAGTCATGTATTTACGCATTTACTATAGAGCAACTGGGAAGAGGCTGAAATGAAGAAAAAGACGTTTTAAAGGACACTGTGTGGTTTTGGGCGGTTCAAATCAGCATAATATTTATATTATCTGTGTGGATTTCCACACGTTAAAAAGATCGTGTCAATACATGCTCAGTAATAACTAAACGAAGGGAAATAAATGCAGCCAATATCTGACCGTGACGGCAATGTAATTGTATCATTTACTTTCTTGTACGTTTTCGTTTAAACTTTATTGCATTTGAGTTTGTATGCATTATGTAGCCGCTGTAACTACAGTTCGTCCAAATTGGAAGCGGAAGAATTATTGTTCCTTTTTCTGTAGGATTAAGAAAAGGCGGGAACTGTACCTACTTGAAATATTATCTGACATTATTAAGAGAACTTGGAGGATATAAATTGTGTTTGAAAACTCAGCACAATAAATTGTAGGTAGCTTTCTGAAGCAATCTAAATATAGGTAAGGTAATAAACTAGATGATGCTCTCAGCTTCTAAATTCGGTACCCGTTCCTGCTTCCCGTGGGAACCTTTTCCCGGGAATAAAAGTGTTAAGTTAAAGCCTATGTGTTATTCCAGCCTATTAGCTATCCCTATACCAAATTTCAGCCCAATCCGTTCAGCCGTTAGAGCGTGATTCAGTAACAAATATCCATCTTCACAAACTTTCACATTTATAATATTAGTAGGATACGCATGTATTTAGAAATATATAAGTATGTCTACCAGTCGTCTAGATCCCATAGCACAAGCTTATATTACCTTAATTTGGGCTAAATGATGTGTGTGTCCGCAAATATTTATTTTATTTATTTATTTATCAATAAAAAGGTATTGTAGAAATAGACAACCGCTGACATCCGATCCTTGGTGCTCTGCGTAGATAACAATAGTAGTTTCCTTCCTTTCAAACCTTTATCGTGTACAACTCGTAGGTATTTCATATCATTTAAGTTATTATTGCCTATTCTCTCGTATATCTCGTATATAATCTCGTAGTCTAAGCAAAGTCTGTCTGACATTTTATTGAACTCAGGTTCATCATCACGCCTTTATCCCCGAAGGGGTAGGCAGAGGCATATTATATACCCACATTTCACCTTTTTTTTATAATTTGTCCCACGTAATACGTTGTGAACCGTATTGCCGTGTTTAAATGGACAAGCGCAGGTTGTGACTGCCTGCTGTTGAAATAAAGCCTTCAACTTGGCTTAACGACTGCCATTTTACTGGCAACCGGGACCAACGGCTTAACGTTATACATTTTATTGAACTCAGTTCAATAAAATGTATATTTTTAGGATAATATGCATTAACATCATAATTCGAGTGTTATGCCTAATTAGATTCGACGGATTTTCTTTTTTTTTAATGTGAAGAAAATCCTACATGGGATACTATGCTGGACTTTTAGCGACTAAAAACCACACGTACGTATCCCACCTAAGCCCTCGAAAAATTTAACCCGCCAGGACTCCCAACAGAGATTGGGCAGTGTCCCTAGATTTTACGTTACACCGCGGTTATATTTCCATTTCAAACATGATTAACTGAATCCTATAAACTAGTAGGTATTTTAGTGAAACAGACCGCGTTCTCCTAATTTGAGCGTATGGAAATAGTAACAGGTAAATACCGCTGCAATTGCATGCAGCTTGGGAAAACATGTTTGCAAATTACTATTACTGAGACTTCGCTGTCCGTCTGTCTGTCTGTCCGTCACGAGGCTGTATCTCAGGAACGGTGATAGCTAATGAGCTGAAATTTTCATAGATTTATGTTGCCACTATAACAACAAATTACAGAAAATCAATAATATATAAGGGGGGCTCCCATACAACAAACATGATGTTTTTGCCGTTTTTTGGTACGATACAGTTCGTTCGCGAGTCCGACTCGCACTTGGCCGGTTTTTATTTAATGAATATGCCAATGATACATCTTGGTAAAGCACCATCTCATCTATACTAATATTATAAAGAGGAAAGATTTGTTTTTTTGTTTGTTTGTTTGTAACGAATAGGCTCCGGAACTACTGGACCGATTTGAAAAATTCTTTCACTGTTGGAAAGCTACACTCTTTGCGGTGAACATATGCTATATTTTATTTCCGTATTCCCACGGGAACGGGAACTACGCGGGTGAAACCGCGTTACGTCCGCTAGTATGACATAATAATGTAATACAAGTCAGACTGTTAGTATAGTTGGAAGTCCTGGGACATCCTCCCGAAGGCTTACCAGAGGCTCCCAACCATAGGCAGTTCGGCGTTACGTGAGGTTTTTAGTCGGTAGGAGTCCGGCATAGCATCCATGAGGATTTTACCTCACGTTAAAAGAAAAAAAAACTGTTAGTGTAAGAACAATGATTATCTACCAAACCCAAATGCGAGGACCTCTCTTTCTAACTGCAAGAAATAGAATCCCACGGCTACAGTAATATTCTCCAACTTTCGTTAAAGTCTATTTTTATAGGTATTAAAATTTATACACGGGAAAGTATAAGCCGTACCTATAAGATTTCAATGGGCGTTTATTTCTAGCCTCTAGTTATTGAGAAAACTAAAAGAACAAAACGCCTGGCTGAAAATTGGTGAGGAGGTAGCAAACGAAGTTGCACGGGTCAGCTAGTAACTTATAAGTAAAATATATTCCTACCCTAAGGGCAGGTGCAAGCCCATCGTTTGTGACTGGTTGCAAGATCTCAATTACGACGAGACAGAAAATCTATTGCCAAGCTCACTGTGACTCATTGCAACATACACACACACACGCGTTTCACGCATACATACACACACGAGCGCACACACACACACACACACACACACACACACACACACATACACACACACACACACACACACACATACACACACCCCCACACACACACACACACACACACACACACACACACACCCACACACACATGCACACACAACACACTCATCTTGCTTCTACCTTTTATTGTTTTAATTTTATTTCTAACAAAAATTTTATCTGTTCATCTTTGTCTGGGCTTTCGTATTTTGATACTCCTAGCTCATAAGTATGACATAGAAAACTGATCCATGTAAGTGGGAAGCCTAGTAATCTGTTTGACAGGATTATTCCTAGTTCAGATACCAGTCTCTTACAAGGGTTATAGCTGTATTTTATGTCCTGATAACATAGACCTGTATCAACCTTTGTGATATACATGGCAACATTAGATAGCTACAGTCTGTCTCTATCAGTTTCAACACGGCAATGGCTAACTAAATATAACTGATGAAGTGTTGGCATTTTAGTATGTTCTGTCTACTTCTTCAGGGTTTCTTTTTCTATTATTCTACTTCGTAGTTGCTACCAAACCTTCTAGAGTAGACTTGGCTTTTAATATAAGATATTGTTGGAAGCGAGCACCAACACCTCTCTACCTTGTAAGTTTGCCTGCATTGCCGCGATTGTTTGTTATTCTGTGGCTCTGCTAGTAGTTCAGGGCGTTTGAACCCGGTGATCTTGATGGGTCCCCTTTACACTGCAACGACGGGAATTGGGTACAAGAATATGGAGTGACTATAATGCGTATATTTTTAAACATAATGTCCTCGTATTCTGAAGATTTAAATTCCATGAGATTCACGGATTCTCTGAAAGTAGACAACTTTCACATCGAGGACTACAAAAATATCAGTAAAACTCCATAATGAATTATCAATATACTATATAATAAAATCGTAACAGATTGCTGTCTGTACATTGAAGATATATAAGAAAAAGTTTATAGGGGGGCTTTTTGGACGCAATAGAACCCAAAACAATGGTTTTTGGAATTTTTGTCTGTTTGTCTGTACGGTGTGTCTGTTGCGATGCGGTTTTCTTTATTGCGTTGCAGTTTGCTCCACTAAACATTATGTTTATTTCATATCAATCGGCTCATAAATAAAAAAGTTATATCAGTCCAAAGATAATGCAGCGTACGAAGTCGCGGGATACAGCTAGTCTCTAATAAATTTTCAATATTTCCCAAAGGAAAACACATTACATTGATCGGTAGTCCTATAATACATTGTTCCGGTAATTGTGGCGTGATATGTATCCACTTGCCGGAGGGTAAACTTATGCCAGTGACATTTATCCCTATAGTTTAACAACAAAGGAGTCAGATTTGCCATGTTATAATGCCGTTGCTCAAAGGGGCCACCTTTGTTTCAAGCTCGTAACGACGTGACATGTATGGGGCGGAATACTTTGAAGCTTGTTTTTTATTTAGTTGGCAAGTAATTTGATGTTGTAGTCTAGAAACATAATGCTTTCAGGAACTGTTGCTATTTCTCTTTATGTTTTTTGTAACTAGAGGAGGGTACTGAACTGTGATAATATTGCGATTGTGTCAAACAACTTTTTAAATTATGTTTGAAAGTTATAATTATGGACTAACTAGTTAATGTTTTCGATTTAGCTTGGTTAGAGAGACTTTTCCCGTACATGTTTTCCACAATTGAATTTTATTTATTATTATTGCCGTGTTGATACTGACAGGGAAAATCTGCAACTACCTACTTGCTGTTGGAAAATTTTAAACCTCATTCAAATAAAAAAAAAACCGGCCAAATGCGAGTCGAACTAGCCCATGAAAGGTTCCGTAGTAGCAAGTACCATAGCATAAAAGTTCTTGTAGTTCGTTGTAACTTTGATTGGATGTTTTAACACCTTCGCTGTAGTAGTGATTTTTTTAAGCGAAAATTGCGGTTTATGACGTTTAAAAAGAACTACTTTCTAGATCTCGTTCAAAACTTTTACTTTTTCATTGGTAGTTTTTATAGCAATGTACATTACATATTTTTTTTAGGTTTAATATTCTCTTACTTTCGAACTTAGAGGGGGGGGGGGGGGGGAAGGATACACATTTTTCCACTTTGGAAGTGTCTCTTACGCAAACTATTCAGTTTAGAAAAAAAAGATGTTGGAAACCTCAATAGCATTTTTGAAGACCTATCTAGGTATAGACGTATGGGTTTAATGACAAAAATAATTTTGATTCTCAGTTCTTAGTATGGGGACCCCCAAAATTTACTGCTTTTTTCTAGTTTTATGTTAAAATCTCAATGCGGTTCACAGAATACATCTACTTACCACGTTTCAATGGCATACATTTTATAGTTTCGGTAAAAATGGCTGTGACATACGGACGGACCGACAGACAGACAGACAGACATGACGATCTATAAGGGTTCCGTTTTTTTGCCACTCGGCTACGGAACCCTCAAAAACTTCACAAACGGATATAAAACGCCATGAAGGGTTACCATTATAGGATATGATCGTAGCGTGAGCAGTGTTCGTTAATAGAACGTCGAGTTAACGTGGAGATGAGCGCTGTATGTAATAGAAAGCCTGTATTGAATTTGAACGTACTCAAATTTGTGGTATTTTCTCTTTAATAATATTAAAGGATTACTAACATAGATAATGCCCCTTGGAAGAACTGAAAATACAGTTCTTCAGATAAAATACCGGACACAACTAGTAACACACGGTAAATATCCCCTAACTCTAATACTAACTTCGCATTACTTATTTATTCACATTGTAAGATGAATGTTAGAATCAGAATTAACTTACTAACTCTATACACCTGTAAAACCTATTACATGTGTCTCAGTATATATAATTACAGTTTTACACGAGCTACAAGTGACTTCCATTTCAAATTAAAATTCACGGTTTTTCTCCCACATTTCTAAAGAACCGGATTCTAAGGCGGAACTAAGTTCGCCGAGACAACTAGTTTGTTACATAAGAATCCTTTTTTATTCAGTATACACTAACATTATCATTCAACCAGCATTTATATGTCGTCGTTAGTATACACTTTCAGAAATAGTGTAGTTAAAGTACATAAATTAATGTAAATATAACTAACTAGCGAAGTTATGAAGGAATTTACATTTCTGTATCATAATTCCTATAAGAGAACTTATATTGCTGCCTATTTATGTGTAAATTGTGCAAACGAATCCATTCTATTAAAACTTGTTCAGTTTCCGAGTTTATAGTAAATGTACTTACGCAGGCACCCTTAATAAGATGTTAAAGAGTTTGCTGATAAAAACACGCTGTTCAATACTTTTATCAAAGTGTTGCCGAGGAAGAAAATTCACCTTCTAGGCAGAGTCGCGAGGAGTTGGAATGTTCGGAACTTTCATGATTTACGACTGCTGGATAAAGTCATAATAATGTCTACCTTTGTATATATTATAATACTTTTAACATTACTTTAAGATTTATTATGATAAAAGATACTTTGCTTTCAATAAAAGTTTTTAGAAAATTAGGTTTATAATAGACGTTGAAATAAAAAGCACGGCAATTTCATCGTAATCATGTTACGATATGATAGGTTTCTTGACTTTCTAATCGGATTATATGGGCCATGGTCACTTATGTGATCTGGTCGATACAAGTTTTCATGGCCCTATAGAGAAACGATCTTTTGAATTTATACCTATACAAAACTCGATTTACGCAGGTTTAAAGGTGTTCCTGTGGCAATTCATTGCGATTTGTAGGGTATTTGTTATAGCATAGAGAAGGGTAGGGGGATAATCCAATTCGATGAAAGCTTATCACCGTCTAAAAGCTCGCTCAGGATAGCGAGTTTGAAGATTTATGATCCCATTTAGAGTCTCTGACTGCAAATAGGTACACAACATACTCGTAGCAAGGGCGCCTTCTACAAAACCAACAGCTGTCGTAGCACTCGTAGCCCTACTGGCTACGTTTTCGTAGACCTCTCGCTGATTTCATCCTACGCGCGGTAACATAATAAATATTCACAGACATTTCATACCTCGAAGGGATGCAGCCGGTATCGGGTTTAAATCCCGAGTGGGTACAAATATTGGCATGATCTACAAATGTTTGCTTTGAATATTGGGTGTCCCCTAAGTATAATATAAATATTGATGTACCTACCTATGTATAAGTACATATTTATTTATATAGGAAAATGTACTAAATAACATTGTGTGAGTATTTTTATTAAGAAAATTATGTGAATGGAATACCACTTCCAGTAGAGCACTCGAAGTGGTATTCCATTCACATAATTTTCTTAATATAAATACTCACACAATGTTATTTAGTACATTTTATATGAATAGGTGTATATGAATATTTTATTCAGCCGCAATCTAATTCAAATCGCAGAGCTTGTATAAAATACAACAAAATATGAATACCATTGGAGTTTACAGATATTCAGCCACTTGCATTAACATAAATAATTCCCCCAGAGATTCTGTATACCTACTGAAGATTCTCGTCGATAATTCATGGATTGAATAATTCAGCACTCGTTTAAGGATAATTCCCAAATTGAAGGTTTCACGGCTACGCGTAGGTTTTAATGAAGTAAACTTTTTGTCTTGTTTCTTTGTCAGTTTGGAAAAAACTAAGGCACTCATCAGTACTTTTTTACGTGTGAAAATCCTTCATGGACGCTATGTCCGACTCTTAGTGACTGAAAAACCACACGTGCCCTGCCACTACCTATGGCCTGGAGCACCGGGTGAGCTCTCAAATCAAATCAAAAATATATTTATTTCACTAGCATTATACAGATGCGCTTGTAAAACGTCCAAAATTTATAACAAAAACTCTACCACCCGTTCACAACGCGACCCACCTGAGAAGAACTAGCAAGAAACTCAGCGGGTTATCCTTTTTTGGGCTCTATTTACAATTTTAAAAAATCTAAAAACTATGCATTTTAACAATTTTTTTGAGAATCCAGCAGAGCAGGAATCCTTCAGAAGGAGATCGCAGGATTCCCAACAGAAGTGCGTAGGCATAAACGTTTATTACTGCTACCTATTTTAAAGTCGAGGGAGTCACTCTTGATTAAAAATAATCAACAAAACAAATATCAAAACATTCTTTACTTGTGCAAGTTATAGTAAATTAAATATTTTTATTTTCAAATTGTAATGGAATGCTACGAGTATTCTAACCTTTAAACGAGTGTCATAAAATTATGATTATTAACTTTGAATTTTCTTTAGGACTGCGTTCAAAGCCATAGTCAAAAGCAGATTTTAATATTGCTTCCGAAAGGAAATATAGCGCAGAGACCCTTAATATTGTCATCGAATAAATCTAAATAAATATAGATTTATTTCGGCATAATGACGAAATCAGTATTCCTTTTGTAAAAGATTCAAATTAAACGTTAGGGGAAATTATGTTGCAGAAGAGAGTTCTAATGAAAAGCGTAAAAGGTTTTGTGTTCTTCGAAAAAAGACAAAAAGACTACAAAGGTTGACGTCAATAGCGATTTGATAAAAGTATTAAATTTCAGTTACTTTTATCTTTCCTTTTCGATCTTGATTTAACGTCCTTTGAGGTCATTACTGAGGCTCACCGGAATGGCTTCGCCTAATGAAGTCGTGAAAGAAAATTGAGTTTAGTTAAAGGGGGAATTTAATTCGATTTCAAACTTTTTGAATGAATGTCGCGCAGTTTAGGAACGCGCCGGCATCATGGAAGACGCTAAATAAGATGGAAACGAAAAATGGAAGTCTGACTTTCGTGGTTAATTAAAATAAATTATTCACTGGCTCCTTAAATAGATTGTTGAGCGTCTCCATTACAAATCGGTTTGGTCATTCTTTTTCTCTGAGAGGAAATTTAATGACAATCGTTATTTCACCACAAACGTGACTTTCGAAACTATGTCATCAAAATTCAGCGTTAATTCATTAAAAAATAGCATGAGTTATGTACCTACATACTCCTTCTAAATAAACTGTGACATATTTCACCTTCATGACTTCACACATTTAAAGAGTAGGTACACAGCTTTTCCTTCACTTATCACATAAATAGCGAAATTTTACATACATGCAATATTTTTTCATTCTCATAGCTTTAGTTTTATAGGTATGTAATATAATACAGGCACTTAAAATTCTAATGAAATAATCTGAAATGCTTCTGATGCTTCAGATCGATAAAACCATCACAAAGATTTTTGATAGGTATTTATTTACTAATATTTTAAAGAGAAACCAAAATAAAATTAGTTTGACACCGAATTCAATACGCCTGAAACTGACTCAGTAAGCAATCCCGGAGTTTCCCAAGAACAAGTCATTTATAAATGCGTCTATCGGGTAAGCACCACGTCTAAAGTTGCCAGTGGCACGCGAACTTCCGACGTTTTAACTAGCACAAAGCTGTTTAACCCGCATTGATTTTATAAACTGGATATCTATTTTGTAGCGCCGAAGCCTTCAACTTAACCCGCCAGCTCACCTTTAAAGAATGCCGAGACTTTGCTAAACTTAGATACCGTAGCGAAAGTAGTTCACAACAAGCACTTTCTTAGCGTGTAACTTTTTTGGATCGAGTACAGCAATTTTTCTTGCTGGCCTGTTATTATTCAGATGCTTCATAGAATATCAGAAGCAGCTGAATAATCATAATAATATCTTATAAAATAATATAAATGCGAAAGTTAGTGGATGTTTATGTGTCAGATATCTGGATGTTTATTTCAATATCTAACGGCTCAACTGAGCTGACTCAGATTTGATAAGAATATATTGTATTGTGTGTGTATATTGTTGCCTGGAATAACACATAGACTTATTTTTATCCCTAACTAGCTGATGCCCGCAGCTTCGCCCGCGATGGCGCTGTATGTGAAATTTTGCTGAATTTTCTTTGCTATAAACCTCACGGAGCCCGAGACCTTTCCAACGAATGCAAAACCGTGGAAATCGGTTCGTGCGTATAACACAATGATGTTTAGTGTTACTCACCAACTAGCGCGAGGTAGCTATGCAGAGAACTCTTTCCCAGGGCGCCTTACTACAGAGATTCCAGTGTGCGTGCAAAGGTAGGCTAGGGCTCTAACGAAAACAGACAATAGGGTGTACACACATATATCTATTAAGAACACAGCACGCTACAGAGACACACAGAGAGCTTATTCGCTGTTAGACACAAATATCACAGATACACAGTAAAATAGTCTGGGCTTAGGTACTAATACTACTAGACTACACATAAGTAGTGGATCTACTGGCCTGCAGTGTGAGCTGAGTGAGAGTGACTGGCTAAACGAGAGGAGTTGCGAGTTCGGGAGCGTGCTGGTCAGACGCTCCCGCCACGCCGTCCCGTTCGGGGGCGCCGCATGGCGGCGTGGATGCGCGCCCCCGACTAGTTCCTTGAATCGTGGGCGGTGGTCGGGGGACCCCGCCCACGATGATCAAACAGCGGTAGGCACCTCCCCGTGTTCCGGGGGTGCCTTGTTCGATTCGGGGGCGCCTTACGCCCACCCGCTCGACTGCTCTCTACCCCCTCTGCTTACAGAGGGGCATCCGAGAGCAGTACGACGCCATCGGAACTTATAACTCCTTTACGAGTTCAGGGAGGGGGCAGACCATCAAGTCCCCCCCGTGGAGAGTCCCTACGTAATGGGGCGACCCTTTGCCGGGCCGCAGTGATTTATCCACCGGCCTATCCTGTGACCCGGTTAAGGCGAGGCGGAACACCGCGGGGTTTAGTGGGTAGGACGGTCCCGCATATCAGACCGTGAGTCCCACACGAAGCCGTCTTGTTCCCCCGAAACAAGGCGGCGAAGTGCCTAACCTGCAGTCCCCGCGTAAAAAAAAAAAAAAAAAAAAAAAAAAAAAAAAAAAAAAAAAATGAAATAATTGACATCGCGACCGACGAAATTCGAACCGCTTAGCAAACAAGAAATGACACTTACCGGTATCCCGGGTGTAGGTTGACACAGAGTCCAACTCCTTCCGAGGAGAATCAGTAAACTCAGAATAATTCCTTAACAGGTCCTCATGTTGCAACTAACAACCTCCAAAGAAAAATTGAGGCGTGCCACTCAGAGTAATATCAAACTCCCTCGTCCTTAGCCGATCTTAAAAAGAGACTTCGAACTTTGTCTCAGGGCTTTATCCCCTCTCTCACGTGGAATCGTCTCGAATTTCATCTAAAACCTGCTTTCATTGAATGCAAAAACGATTCGTCACTGATCCTTATGACATCCTGTCATTCTGACAGCAGAAATGTCACCACTGACAACCGATTAAAAAAAGATAACTCGATAAGGCTGCTTTCACATCCTGAATACTGCATCTATAGAAAATAAATGCTACAACCAACCCCCCTTTAATAGTATTTCCTGCGGATATGACACGCTGGAAATACACAATAAAGAAAACAGAAAAGTACTGACTAATAAACAAAGACAACCAGCTAGGTCCTTCAAACACCAGCTGACTACGACCATTACAATACCAAAGAAAGATCCTCCTATGTACCTAACTAGACACTGACTCGTGTACCGGTTAGGCTAAGTAACTAGGGTCTAATGCCCTTCATAGAAAACGAATGCTCCCTTTACTCACTGCCGATACCCTAACACTACCCAAGCTCTCAGGAGATTGTAGAGTACTGAGAAGCGAATGAGAGAAAAACGCTCGGTGCGGTGCATAGAAGAAACTACAACGTGACAATTTAAAGTCACGTACACATATTCGTACTCATCCATTTAATAGCTACGCTTACTTTTTTTATTATCTGTACCATAAACCTGCGATTTGATATCAATTATAACATTTACTAATATAGAAATACAAACAAAAGATTAAAATAGTCTTACATAATGATCACATAGCACTGGTTTAATAAACTAGAGAAACAGTGCTATGTAGTTACGTTAGGTATTGGAGACTGCTCCTCCTGATACTTCAGGATGTCCTTGATATGGTACTCCCCAAGATCCTTACCGTCCAGATCTGACAGCCTATATACTAAAGGGGATCGTTTAGCAGTCACCACACATTTAAGGAACTTAGGAGCTAGCTTAGAAGTAAAATTCTTGGCCTTGTTGGACAGGTAGAACGTGCGTTTGTAAACTATCTGTCCCACTTTCAGCTCTACATGCCTTTTTCTGAGGTTGTAATACTTTTCATTACGCTGGTGGGCAACGTTCAAATGTTTCCTCACTTGGTCGTAAATGCGTTGTATTTCTCTCAGCTTGACACCGAAGGCTGATGGATCGTCTACAGAGACTGAAGTAGGATGGCACGCGATATCTGTCTGCCTGTACAGCACTCCATCCCCAATAAATTCCCTACCATGTACCAAAAAGTAAGGGGTGAAACGAGTTGCTTCGTTAACTGCAGTGTTTAAAGCACACTGTATCTCAACCAAGAACTGATCCCAAGACTTGTGTTGTGACTTCACATAGCATGAGATCGCTTGAACCACATTGCGAATAGCTCGTTCCGCCTGATTAGTTTGGGCATGATACCTAGGGTTATAATATATACATATTAGGTACTTTGTATTTAGCCAACAGATCCTTAAATGGCTTACTCACAAACTGAGGGCCATTATCCATGTAATTAGTCTTGCAGACTCCGTGCACGAGAAACACACTCTTCTCTATGAACCTCGCGACTACAGCGCCTGTGGCAACCCGAACAGGGCACAACATGACGTATTTGCTAAAGTAGTCGGAGACCACGATCAGGTGTACGTTTCTATTGCTCGAAGTGGGAAAGGGACCAAGCAGATCGACAGAGATAGCTTCGAATGGCTTCGAAACCCGCTTCGGGCTACCCATTAGGCCGGGACGAGACGTATTTACGGGTTTGTACTGCTTGCATGTTTCGCAATTCCCAACATATTCTTTGACGTCCTCGTACATCTTGGGCCAGTAATAATTTAGGGCTAACCTTTTATGTGTCTTCCAAACGCCACCATGGGCACTAAGTGTGTCATCGTGGTACTTAGAGAGCAGGGGCAAGCGATCCTCCTGAGGTACCACCAGCTTCCAGTCAAAGTCTGAAGTCAAAGAATATTTATTTTTAGTTAACCTATATAGAAGGTTGTCACGGATGTCATAATTTGGTGACTTCCTAGGGTTCTTCCGAACGCTATTCATGGTGTGGTCATACCACGGGTCTTTAGTGGGTACTGCATCGAGGGAATCAATTTTGATACGAGACAGAGCATCAGGTACAACGTGGTCTTAACCTTTTCGATGCTCTATGTCAAAGTCGAATTGACTGAGCCTCATACTCCAACGTGCTAGACGACCCGTGGGATTTTTCAGTTTATGGAACCACAGAAGAGATGAATGATCCGTGACGACCGTACACTTTTGGCCTTCGACGTACTGACGAAATTGTTCCAAGGCGAAAATCACGGCCAAAAGTTCTCGCTCAGTTGTGCTGTAGTTCACCTCGTTCTTGTTAAGAGAACGGCTACAGTAGGCGATAGGGTGCTCAACACCATCGTGAGTTTGTGTCAGTACAGCAGCAACTGAGTAAGCTGACGCGTCACTAAGAATGCGGAAGGGCATCTCAAAGTTAGGCATTTTTAATATAGGGGCAGAAACCAAGGCTGACTTTAGCAGGTTAAAGGACTGTTCAGCCTCAGGGGTCCATTCGAACTTAAGGTTCGTAGAAGTGAGTTTGCACAGAGGTTTACTAATCTTCGAGAAGTTGTTAACAAAGCGACGATACCAGCCGGCCATTCCCAGAAATCTCTTAACCTCCTTAGGGTTAGAAGGGGTGGGATAGTTGAGGATAACCTCAACTTTACCCGGGTCTGTCCGTAGGCCATGTTTGTCCACATAATACCCCAGGTATTTGAGTTCACTCCGACAAAAGTGGGATTTTTTCATGTTAATTGTTAGGCCAGCATCCTTGAGTTGCTGATAGACTCTATGTAAGAGCTCTACATGCTCCTCAAAGGTGCTGGACACACAGACTATGTCATCCTGAAACGCAAATACCTTGTTGTCGAACTCGGGACCAAACAGACGGTCCATGAGGCGTTGCATCGTGGCACTGGCCCCGACAAGACTGAAGCACATCGAATTGTATTGGAATAATCCTCTCCGGGGAACCGTAAAAGCAGTCTTCTCAGCAGACTGGGGTGAGTCGAATGGAATCTGCCAGTAGGCCGCACTCAGATCTACAGAGGTTAAATACTTAGCATTATTAAGATGGTCCAAGATTTGATTGATATAGGGTAAGGGGTAGGCGTCACTCTTTGACACAGAGTTCAGCTTGCGAGAGTCCAAGCACAATCTGAGGTCGCCGTTCGCCTTCTCCACCATGACCACTGGAGAGTTCCAGGCGGACTGAGACGGGGACACTACTCCCATCTCCAGCATTCGGTCCAGCTCGGCTTCCAGGGCCTTCTGCTTAAGGGGAGAGAGCGGATAATAACGCTGCTTGATCGGCTTGCTGTCACCAGTGTCAATGACATGGTGCACAAGTGAGGTCCGACCTAAACCTACCTTATCAGTGTTCAACGAGTCGAATTTTTCAATGACCTCGTTGATTACACACCTTTGTTTAGTTGTCAAGTTGTCGTAATCCTCGAGGCCACCGTTAAGGGACACAGACTCTATAGGATTATTATCACTAAAACTATCAAGGCTAATATTTTGTAAAATTAATTTATCACTTAACTTAAATTGTTGCCAGAAATCCACACCAAATATCATGGAGGTGGTTATTCCTGGGACAACATAGAACTTGACAACTCGGATAACCGAATTGTACTCAATTGGCAAAGAGATACAACCCAGACATTGCAAGTGAGTGCTGTCTGCAGTTGTAATACGAAAAGTAGGATTGATACTCACAAGATCAAAACCCAGTTCCAAGAAGATGCGGTGCGCTCCCTTACCTAGTATAGAGCAGGAGGCACCGGAATCTAGAAGGCCTAAGACATTTAAATTTAAAACCTTAACAACTAGATACGGTCTAATGTCACTATCCCGTTTAGGAAACAGGACCTTATCAGAAATAGACTCAGATACAGAGTAATGCACAGAGTTCCTAATAAGGCCCTGGCCTACGCGTTTTTTGACTTGCTAGTACAGTGTGAGCAGTCTGGGGTCTTGACTCCTTTGAGACCACACCGGAAACACACCAGCTCCCTTGACTGTGTGCAGCTGTATGCAGTGTGACCGCCCCCGCCGCAACGAAAGCATTTGCGATCGTGGGGGGTAACCGGCGTCTCCACTGCAGACACCTGCTTAGCGGGCTTTTGTACACCTTTGTTCTTAAGCTGGTGTAAGTCAGATGAAATCTCAAACTTGTCAAGAGCAGGCTCATGGAAAGCGTCTGCCCTAGTACGCGCAAGCTCCAAGCGCTTGCCCAAACGTCTCAAGTCATCTACAGAGTTGACATCATGCAAGGCCAGTTCCTTCATGTAGTCAGGTCTAATGTTGTGCATGAGGATGTCCAGCTGTTCCTCACTGGGCATTTTACATGACAACCTTGAAAACATGGCTTGCATTGTACATGATGATGATGATGATGCCTCCGACCGATTTCGGCCATGGCGACCACTTCGACTCCTAGTCGGCTCGGCGCTGGTGCGCTCGAAGATGGCTAACATAGCCGATCTTCGCGGTGAACTCACGTGTACACAGAGGGCACGTGAGAACACCACTTACGTAATTGTACTGAATGACAGCGGGTGGGCGGACTTTCAGCTCATCACGTTTAGCGTCGAGGTCTGCCTTTCGCTGTTCCTCGAAATCACTTACTCGTCTTTGCACCACCCTTCGCCATTCTGGACGTTGTGCTGCCAAACCTTCCCATTGAGACGGCTCAATGCTGCATCTTCTCATATGACGCTTCTGAACATCTTTAAACCTGAGGAGTTGGCCGCCATGTTTCCGCTTGCCCTCCTCTAGTTCAGAGTAGAAGATGCGTTTCGCCACTCTCTCCTCCGCCATACGTGACACGTGACCGCACCACCGAAGCTGCCGACGCATTAAGTAGGACTCAATGCCACCGACCTTGGCTCGTCGCAAAACTTCGGTGTTACGCACTCGGTCGGACCATCGGATCTTCATGATGGAACGTAGGCACTTGAGGTGGAAACGATCCAGAGTGCGTATGTGGCGCCGATACACACACCATGTCTCGGAGGAATATAAGAGGTTTGGCAGCACAATTGCCATGTAAACAGATATTTTGGTGGCCAGCTTAAGGTCATGTGAACAGAAAACCTTGGAACGCAGCTTCCCAAATGCCGCAGCTGCGGCACAGATCCTGCTGCTGATCTCATCATCAAGGTCACATTTAGATGTTATAGTGCTCCCCAGATAGCGAAACTTATCAACCTGCTTCAGCATGTCCTGACCCAGCTGTATAGACAGTGTCTCGTGACCATGTGTGTCCAGAGACATCACCTCCGTCTTCTTGACACTGATTTTTAGGCCGAACCTGCAGCACGCTTGGTGAAAACTGGTCATTAGCCGTTGCAGGCCATCAGGGGATTCTGCCACAAAGCATAGGTCGTCAGCATACATGATTTCTGTAATCATTGTATGTGAGACCCTAGTGCGCGCCTTAAGTCTGGCCAAATTGAAAAGACTGCCATCTGTGCGGAAGCGGATGCGGACTCCCTCAGAAAGAGTCTGTAAAACATCCCTGACTACTACTGCTAAGTACATGGCGAACAGTGTCGGCGCTAGAACACACCCTTGTTTCACCCCACAGGTAACGGGGAAGAAATTTGATTGTTCGCCATCGACACCGACGCAGCATTGCATGTCGTCATGCAGGAGTCTAAGAAGTCTCACAAACTTTTCCGTGCATCCTAGCTTCCTTAGAACCATCCAGAGAGCTTCACGAGGCAGGTTCTGCTTTTTTCTTGCAGTTGACGCACAGAAAATATTGCTTCACAGGTGCCTCGTTCAGGTCGGAAGCCAAACTGGGTTTTTGGCAGTATCTTTTCAGACAGAGCCTTTAAGCGGTTTAAAAGGACTCTGGCAAAGGCCTTTCCAGGGGCTGACAAAAGCGAAATACCGCGGTAAGAGCCGCAGTCAGAACGGTCACCCTTGCTCTTGTAGAGGGTACAAATGCGAGACACTTTAAAATCATCAGGGACTCGCTCTTCCTCCCACATACGAGCAAAAAGTTTCCAAACCAACATGTACAACTCCTCGCCGCCGTATTTTAACAGCTCTCCTGGTATGAGGTCAATACCAACCGCTCGCTTGTTCTGTTGCTGCCTGATGGCAGAGACAACCTCATCACATGACAGGGGCTCATCCAGCTCAATGGAAAGAGGGAGTTGAGGATGGCGCTAGTGTGCCAAAGTGTCAACATCGTCTCCCTATAAAATTCTGTTTAAAAAATAATAAAAGTGCTAATGAGTGTAAACCAAACCAAAAATAAATGTAAAAATGTGATTTAAGCAAACACAAATGTTATCTCAGTGTAAATTTTTGAAAGAAATGCATTAACTCGCAACTTTATTACATTAGTACTGAACAGTCAACAAGTAAATAAAATGTAAATATTTATGTAAACAAATCGCAAATTGCCATTGAATAGTCGCGGTACCAGTGATAATGGTATTCATTTCATCTGCAAAGTGTAATTATATCGTTGTCATCATAAAGTGAAAAGTGCGCACAGAAAAAGTCATATTTTGAATTGGCGGGTGATCGGTGAAATATTAACATTGTCACCACAAAATAATAATATGACACATGAAGAATAAGAACAGTTATTTCGATCATTCCCGTAATGACAGTTTGGTCTCGAGGCATAAAAGCGCCTTGTTGATTCACTGTACCCGAGTTCGAATCCTACCGAACAGAAATTGTCTTTTTGGAATTTATACAATAAAAAATTCTAAAGAACAAAAAGTAAAATGAGCCATCGGGAAGATAACGTCACTATCAGATCAAAACATGCTTTGGTAAGAACTTTGTCATACGAGTCTCTGTATGAAGATACGTCACAAAACTTTGATATGAATGCTACCACTACAAGTATGATCGAGTTATCTCCATGTATAGTGACAGATGAAGTACTAAAATTAAGGAAAGAATTAGAATCAAAACAACAACTTTTAGAAACTGCACATGCAGAAATTGACAAATTATTATTGGAAAACTCGCAATTAAGTAGTAAAATAAAGGAATTGACTGTTTCTAAGGATAAATTGAAGAAAATCTTTACAGGTAGCCTAAGTAGTCCAAAAATTATGAGGCATAGTTCCAAAAAATGTACAAAGAAGTCACGGAGTGGAATTGCAGAGGAAATGGAAAGTATGTCTGTTACGGGTGATCATACGATAAATGGATCCAATTGCGCTCACATAAACGCGAATGCTCCTAAAATAATTTCTAATAAAAGAGTAAGCCTAAAGTCTTTCACTAAGAATAAAATCTGCATTCTAAGTGGTGAAACAACCAACAAATTGTTTACTTTATTACAACGTACTTCATTGAGCCAATATGAAATCTGTCACTACCGTAAACCAAGATGCGGAATTAAACATGTTATGGAAAACATTGAGAAAAAAATACAAGACTTTACAATGTTCGATTATTGTATAATTTATATTGGTGAAGAAGATTTTCGGACAACACGGGATTACATTGAACTTGTGGAGTACATCAGAAAACTATTGTTACCCTTAACACAAACTAATTTTATTATATGTCTTCCAACTTTTAAGCACATAAATCGTAGTATTATATACAATTGTAGAATAGAAAATTTTAACACTTTGCTTTACATGGATAATGAAACTTATAACTACGCTTATTTATTGGACTCTAACCTTAATTTGACATACGATTATGACATGTATAACTATCGTAACGGTAGTTTGAATAACTTTGGTTTAATGACTGTCGTCACAGATTTACAGAGCTTGATACTAGAAATTAACAATTGTAATGCATATTTATCTGACATACAAATGGAAATGCAGCCGGATACACAAGTGGAGACGCAGCCGGTGCTACAACCGGAGATGCAACCAGCTATACTGGAATTATCCGGTCAAGCAACTTCTCAGTTTTTTCTATAATCAAAATCATCTTAATATTGTTCACCAAAACATAGCTGGCTTAATAAATAAATCTGACCTATTGACAGTGAAAATTGAGGAGTTGAGCAGTGAAGGTAGAATGGACGTTATCTGTATAACTGAACATTTTATCGAGAAGGGCCATGAAAGTATACTACATATACCTAATTTCTGTTTAGCGGCTATTTTCTCGCGAAATAAAAAAAGGGGAGGAGCCTGTATTCTTGTTAGGACGGGTCTGCAGTTTAGAGAACTAATACACATTGCGAAGCAATCAGTTCTAGGTGTCTTTGAGTGCTGTGGTGTGGAACTGACGGATCATAATATTGTTTTGGTATGTATCTACAGAATACCTAAGAGAAATTTCGTTACTTTTTACGAACGGCTACTTGATATTTTAAATAAGTATAACTTGAATTCCAGTAAAAAAATTATTTTGTGCGGAGATTTTAATATCGACGTTTTAAAAAGGAACAAGATAACCTTGGACCTGGAACAATTTCTTCTCAGCCATAATCTCCGTCTATCACTATACACCCCTACTAGATTGAGCAAGGGTACTTGCCTTGATAATTTTGCACATAATTACAAAACAAATGCGTGTACTTCGAAAAGTATTGATCTGGTGCTTTCTGACCACACTTCACAGACATTAAGAGTCCCCATCAACAAAACCTGTTACTTAAAATTTTGGAAAGAACTAAAGCAAGAAATTAGTAAGGAAAATATATCAAGGTTTCAAACGTGCTTAAACTCGTTGTCGTTCAGGCAGGTCTATGACGCGAAAGATGCCAATGTGGCATATGACAATTTCTTAGAGGACTTTTCTTTATTCTATAAATTGTGTTTCCCTATGCGAATGATTACAATAAAAACTAATAAGCGAACCAAATGGCTATCTCGTGGCATAAAGCTGTGTAGTCAAAAGCAGAGGAAATTGCTGTGGAAGTATCGTTTGCAACCTAATGAGGTAAATAAGCGTATTTTAAAAGACTACTCTACCCGGTACAGAAGAATAATGCGATTAACGCAAAAAGCACAAAATAACTATTTCATTAGTAAGTCGCTAAATAAATCAAAAGCGACATGGAAAATAATAAATAAATCAAAACAATGCTTACCAAAGGATGACATTTCATATATAAATAAAGATGACATAGTTTTTAACAATCCAATTGACATTGCGAATGAATTTAATAATTATTTTATTGACGACATAATAGATAGTAAAAAATTAGTAAATAATATTAAGAGTAAGTCTTATAATAACTTGACGTCGCACTCCCTATTCATGATGCCTGTTTTAGCCAACGACATAAAACAGATAATTAGTGACCTCAAAAATACAAATACTGTTGGTTATGATGGTTTGTCTACTAGAGTAATCAAATCGGTCAGTGATATAATATCTCCTCCATTAGAACACATAATCAATTTATGTATATCGGATGGAATATATCCACATAGATTAAAAAAACTGATCATTCGACCGCTTCATAAAAAAAATGAAAGAAACGATGTTAAGAATTACAGACCAATAGCAAAATGTGCGGTCTTTTCAAAAATTTTCGAGAAAGTGATTTACAATTCAGTATATGCCTATTTTACAAAATATAATTTGTTTTGTAATGAACAAAAGGGATTTCGAAAAAATATTAGTGTTAATATGGCGATATTTGAATTGTTGCATGAAGTCATGGCCTGTGTCGATGTTAAACTCCCGGTATGTGCTCTGTACACTGATATGACGAAAGCTTTCGACTATGTAGAGCATAAAACTTTGCTGTCGAAGTTACAGGGTTATGGCATCAGAGGAAATATTCTAAAGCTGTTCGAATCGTATCTAAGTGGTAGGCAACAATGTACAGAAATATCCAGAATATGTCCAAAAACTAAGATAAGAACTACCTATATTTCTAGACCAAGGTTAGTTCAATATGGCGTTCCACAGGGGAGTGTGCTGGGTCCATTGTTGTTTCTTATATACATTAACGATCTGCCAAAAAGCATACGGCAAAAGATGATCCTCTTTGCAGATGATTGCACTGCTGTAATTAAATGTTTAGACCTGAGTCAATATGAAAATCAAATTAATAGAACCCTATCTGATATAATTGACTGGTTAAATCTAAATAATTTAGTAATTAACTTAAACAAGACAAAGATAATGCATTTTCACCAAAGATGTGAAATTCCTAATGTCAAGGCCATTTATAATGACTGCAAAGTGGGTGAGGTGAATAGTATTAAGTTTTTAGGTATTACGATAGACAATAAACTCACGTGGAAGCCACACATAGAGGATCTGTGTGTGCGTCTAAACAAATCAGCTTTTGCATTAAGACAACTTTCTAAAAAAGTAAACAGAGAGGCTCTATTGATGGCATATCATGGTCTAGTCGCTTCACAACTGAGATATGGCATTATTTTTTGGGGAAACTCAACAGAACGCGAAACCATTTTCAAAATTCAAAAAAGGTGCATTAGGTCTATGTGTAATTTGAAAGTAACTGATAGCTGTGTTCCACATTTTAAAAACCTAAAGATACTTACTGTACCTTCTTTATATATTATAGAAACTGCAATGTTCGTACGTAGGAACATCAATTTGTTTGATATGGTTTCTTCTGTGCGTCGAGGTCCAATACGATCTCAATACAAAAATAAATTATGTAATCCTAGGTGCAATACGGCACTATTTAAAAAAAGCTTTTTCGGTATGGCGACAACTGTTTATAACAAAATACCGGACACAATTAAGGACCAATCGCTCAACAAGTTTAAAAGTACACTTTTTAAAATTTTAACTACTAAATGTTACTATACAATAGAAGATTTTATTAATGATAATGACATAAAAGAATAAAATTATAATGTATAATATATATGTAATATTAAATTGTGATTTGACTATAATTTGTTGGACGAATATGATTGTGACCGATGTATCTAAGGGTATTCCTTTCTTTTTTTAATTTTAATTTTTTTCAATGCAAGTAATATTTTTTATTTATTTATTATAATTAGATTGGACAAAGATTGATTTTATATAATTGTATTTTTTCTCTTAAAAATAGCCGTAATTTATTTAATTTAATCTTGTTAATCATTTTAATTGTACCTATGCATGCTTTTTTTTTATTCAAACTCATATTTGTACGTCCTTGGGACAAAACATAGCGGACTTGTGAATGTAAGATCTATTATTAATGTATTACCTATGTTTAACAAATAAAGATTCTGATTCTGATTCTGATTCTGAGGTATTAGACTCACACTTCGTAAATCAGGTGATCGATCTACGTTGAGCAAGCTGTCAAAGTGTTGGGCCCAACGATTTAGTACATCCTCCTTGTTGATCAATAGGTGCATACCGTCTAACGACTTCAACGGCACCTTCGCTCGGTAGGATGTACCAGTCAGCCTACGTACCTCGGAGTAAAACTCCCCAAGCTGGTTAGTATCAGTGAGCCACTGCATATGGAGAGCCTTGTCTCGCCACCATTTGTCTTTTACTTGACGAGACAGCTTCCGTAATTCAAGGTCACTCGCTTTGACTACCGCAACGCTTCCACCTTGCCTACTGTGCTGTTGCAAGAGGTCTCGATGTTTGTTGAATGCTGTCCTAAGAACCTCGTCATTCTCATCAAACCAGTCCTCACTACGACGGCTTTTTATACCTAAAGTAGCTGAGGCTGCCTCCATAAGATGAGAAGAAAAAGTACCCCAGACTGCACCAACATCACTTGTCTCATTCACTGGCAACAACTTTCCAGACTCAGCTTCAGCATATTTCTCCCTCACCTCGAGATTCTTAAGCCTATCCACGTTCAAAGACGCAGACTTTGTAAGTGTGGATCTACGAGGTCGACGGAGGCGGAGCCGTAGCTTTGTGACAACAAGTTGGTGATCAGTCCAACAATGAGCACCACGCATGACGCGAGTGACTTGGACTTGACCAGTATCTCTCTGCCTGACAATAGCATAATCGATCAAATGCCAGTGTTTGGATCGAGGGTGCATCCACGTTGTCTTGTGCTTAGCGGCAAGTCTGAACATAGTGTTCGATATCGCAAGCTCATATTGAGCACAGAGACTGAGTAGCAACTGACCATTGCTGTTCATGTTGCCAACTCCGTGTCTACCCAGGACTCCAGGCCAAGCCTCATAGTCTCGTCCAACTCTGGCATTGAAATCGCCTAGCAATATAACCTGCTCTCTGGCGTTTATACTGTCAAGGCATCGAGATAGTTCCTCGTAAAATTTATCCTTGATGTCATCAGCCTTGTCTAGCGTAGGGGCATAGACACTGATGACATTCAGGTAGTTGTCTTTGTCCAGGTGAAAGCGCAGTGTGGTAACGCGGTCTGAGATATGCACTGGGTGCTCCTCAAGTCGCTTAGCAATGTGATTCTTGATGGCAAACCCTACGCCTGAACGTCGCGGTTCGGAGGCTGCGGTACCTTTCCAAAAGAAAGTATAGCCGCCACCTTCTTCTACCAGCTCTCCTTCATCGGCAAGATGAGTTTCGCTAAGAGCAGCCACATCTACGTTATAGCGATGTAGTTCCCGAGCTACTATGGCACTTTTGCGTTCAGGGCAGGCGTTGCTATCGCGATCAATAAGCGTTCTCACGTTCCACGCGCCGAATGTCATGATAGGTGTTTTCATGGAATGCTTTTTGTTCTTTCGACCACGTATTAGTATGATGCAGTGACAGCCGCGGTTACTATCACCTTCCGAGTAGGAACGAGCATTTTTTAGGGCACCTTTTCTAGCCCCCTCCCCGGCTGAGCGAGGAGAGCAGTGCCTCCCTAAATAGGGCTGCTCTGTCATCCTGGGTGCTGCCGAATCCGCACTGTCGTTCCTAATTTGCAGTACGAAAGCGACCACGGTGTGTACTCACACCCCCAAGACCGCCCATGTGCAGGAATCAGACAAAGACTAGCTTGCATCAAACTAGACCTCTCTACCTCATCCTATCGCCATAGGACTGAAACGCAATTCGGAGTCCAAGATACGGAAGCTGTCAAGTGCGCAGGATATTTGAAGGTGCGCAAGCGTTCGCGCAAACGCAGGCGCACACACTCGTCTTCCCCCTCCTGAACCCAGTGGAACGAGAGACCGCCACGACTGGAGGAGAGGTCGGATGATGTGTCTGGCCGACGGTGACTGTACGCCCTCTACCGTCGCCCTAGGCCATCCACCTTGCCTTGCTGACTCGCCGAGTTCGCCAAGCCCTTTTGTATATCTACGGTGGGTTGCCTTCCTCGCCGAATCAGACTTTATGCGCTATGCGGGAGGGATCCGCAATAAACTTGCCACCGAGGTGACAAGCCCCCTCAACCAGGTTTAGCCCGCGAGCCGACGCGGTTTACCGGGGTGTGGCCGCTGCGCGCATTACAACTGCTTGGAGCCACTGGTGAGAGTTCATGGGCTAACAACGAAATTAGCATGTCTCTGCCACTTCTATAATAGAAGTCAGCTGGCAGAAATAGGCGCTATTACCCCACTACACCCCACGCGGTGTGCCGTTCTCAGCTCACTCCGAAGGCCAGACACTGTCGTTTCCGGTTCCACTGAAATACCCATGTGGGACAGCTCGTTAGCAAGTTCATCCTTTCTTAAATAATTAATATATTTTTTCATCTGTGCCATTATGTAAAAATTTACTTACAACAATTATAAAGATAAAATGGCACAGATAGGGATCAATTACAAAGTAAAAATGTAAATTGAGTTACAACAAAGTGTACTAAGTTAGGTAATTATGTTTCAAATTGACTTTTAGAATTTAACAAAGATTAAGGGTATACTAAGAGAGAAAAGTTTCTAAATTTTCTGATAACACTGTTCAGGTTAACATTCAAAATTACAAGGTATCAAGATACCTTCAAAAAAAATTTATAATTACACAGAGTGAAATTCACTAAGTTAACACAGAGGTGAAGCTATAGAATAATATATTAATCTATGCTAATATAATATTACAATAAATACATGTGTGTGCACCACAAAAAAAGAAAAAAAAAAACACATAAAAAAAAAGACACAATAAGAAAAAGAAGTGGGTATGCCAAATAAAATCAAAAAGTTTTTCCAAAATCACAGCTATTTTAAATTTTTGAATTTAGAATTTAGTGTCTTTTCCAGCCAAAGATGTAGGTAGCTGGAAGAAGACGAAAGGGATAATTTTGTGCTTAGCTGTTAGCACCACCAATTAACGTCATGGAGCGTCTCGGACGATACACCAGGATGGTTTCGCCAGAGGTAACCACCTATGCACACACACTAGACTGAGGCTGGGCTTAGGTACTAATACTACTAGACTACACATAAGTAGTGGATCTACTGGCCTGCAGTGTGAGCTGAGTGAGAGTGACTGGCTGTTGTTACTGCCAGGTGATGACGGCAGATACCTCTCACATGAGAAGCTCGTGTAGTCCGCACTTCCACGTTGTCGTACCACGTGCAGCCCACTAACTTATAGGTGCGGCACCAAATATCTCAACCGGCAACTAGCCCCGTAGTAAAAAACCCTGTCATGACAAGTAAACGACAAATGAAATAATTGACATCGCGACCGACGAAATTCGAACCGCTTAGCAAACAAGAAATGACACTCACCGGTATCCCGGGTGTAGGTTGACACAGAGTCCAACTCCTTCCGAGGAGAATCAGTAAACTCAGAATAATTCCTTAACAGGTCCTCATGTTGCAACTAACAACCTCCAAAGAAAAATTGAGGCGTGCCACTCAGAGTAATATGAAACTCCCTCGTCCTTAGCTGATCTTAAAAAGAGACTTCGAACTTTGTCTCAGGGCTTTATCCCCTCTCTCACGTGGAATCGTCTCGAATTTCATCTAAAACCTGCTTTCATTGAATGCAAAAACGATTCGTCACTGATCCTTATGACATCCTGTCATTCTGACAGCAGAAATGTCACCACTGGCAACCGATTAAAAAAAGATAACTCGATAAGGCTGCTTTCACATCCTGAATACTGCATCTATAGAAAGTAAATGCTACAACCGTTCTGGAGTTATAGCGTCAGGAAGGAAAACCCGACTTATTTTTAACCTAAACCTCAACATAGCGGTCACATACACTTACCACTGCGCCACTGATAGAAATAACCGTTTATTTTGGGGACAATGTACGTCAAAAGTTAACAAGGAAAATGTTTTAAAGAGTTTTCGCCCTAATTCAATAAGTTAAAAGGGAGTTTCTGTTTGTGGGAATCATTAAAATTACCAAAAAGAGCTTTGCTTTTAGATAAGGGTTTTTTGACGTTTTTTTTCCGCCCGCATGAATAATACTAAAATTATTTTTCTGTATAAATTCTTAACAAATCTGTGGGATACGAGCGGACGCTTGTGGACCCGCCTACATAAAATTAGACAATACCACGAGGCTTTTAAACGGAATGAAATCTATGCTTCGTATTTCATAGCGTGTATCCTTTACATAGAATATATGTATCAGGTTAATACATATGAGACGTCTCTATTAAATTTGCCCCTGTTGAAGCGTGATAGAATAACAAAAATCATTACATACAACGATAAGGTGTAATGTGGGCAATAGGCATACGCCCATGCCTCTGTCTACTCCTTTGGGGACTGAAATGAAAGTTTGCATGTGCTTCATACATATATCTATTTTGTGACAGTCAGTAAACACAAAGACATATTTGTAAAGGTTGTCTAGAAGTCAAGCTAAATGTAGGCTGAAACTATAGATGTTTCATAACTTGTGACGTGCTTTCATCAACATTACATTATAATAACATGTTACCGTGTAAGTAATTTCGGAAAGGTTGTTTGTAACATAAAACGAACACCCGTCTGTGCTTCAGAGTAGTCAACATAGAACCTCATAGGTCTTGCCATGACTCCTCATAGGTATTTCAATCCCAGTTATTTTTCAAATTAGGACCATAGATCTGCCCATATTTTTTTATCAATACTTGGTAGCTGGTCCATATAAAAGAAAGAAATTTGGCACAGGGAACAGGAACATAAACAGTGTCCTGAAATTCTATAACAATTTTCTTTTTCCGCACAAACTATGAGTAATCTGAAAGAGTAGACTCCGCATTATTGTGTGTAGCAGGTTCGAGGCAACACACACAATGTAGCAAGTTTTAACAATGCACTTTCAGAGTTGAACCAGCATCAATCCTACGAGTATTACGTTCGTAACATTATTCGTGCTTGTTATTTTTAGTTGATGTAATGTATCGTAAAGGGAGGACATGACAGACGTAATTATTGTGGTCTGTATATCGACTTTTAAGTTGAACGAATTGCATTGTATTTTTATAGTTCGGTTATGTAATAATGTACAAACCGAGACCTACAGCTTCGGAAGTAATGCCAGTACACCTATCTTTTTATATGAAAATAATTTAAACCACATTTGTTATTAGTAGTCGATGTCTGTGACATTGCAAGCAAATAGGTACTACGCGTGCTCTTACTTCTAAACCCGGGATCTTCTCCTACTGCAAATATATGTTAAATAATATCTTTAAGCAAATTTGTCTGAGTCATGAAAATTCAGTTTATATGACGCTAAGAACGGAATGGAATAGCAGTAGAAAATTAAAATATATGAACAAATTGAATGCTAGTAGAATTATTCATAAGGAAATATTGCGAATTAAATATAGGAATGATTACAATAATTATATTTTGCAAAGACAAGAACTGAATGTATGTCAATGTAGGAATAAGAAAACAAACACTGTGTATGTACAGACAGAAAATATGATTTCTTATATAAATAATATGACTCCAAGTGATCTAGAAGATGGTCACAACTTGGACTCTCAATCTTGTAATGATTTATTTCGTGACTAAAGGCTACTTATATGTGCTACATCAAAATATTAACGGTTTGGCGAGTAAGTCCAATACGTTAAGTATCTGTGTGGAACAAATGAAGCAAAATATTCATGTAATTTGTATCACAGAGCATAACATGAAGCAGGGAGATGAGTTATATGTGCATGTCCCAAATTTTACCATAGCCGCTGTCTTTAGTAGAAATAGTAGACATGGAGGGTCATGTATACTGGTGAGAAATGGAGTACAGTATAGCACACTTTCCCACATAACCACACTGTCAGTAGAAGTTAAATTTGAATGTTGTGCGATCGAGCTTACTAATCATGGTGTTCTAATTGTTTGTATTTATAGGTCTCCTGGGGAGGATATGCCGTCACTTATATGTTTTTATGAAAAACTACAAATACTTCTGACTCAGCTATGTAAAAGTAATAACAAAAAGGTTATACTGTGCGGTGATTTCAATATAGATGTTCTAAAGAATAACAGGAAATCCCGTGAGTTTGAAAATATAATTTTGTCATTTAACTTGAAAATAGAATTCTATACGGTTACCCGATTTGTGTCTGGCACTTGTATAGACAACATACTTCATACTATACCGCGATCCCTGGGAAGTGCTATGGAGTTTAACTTGTCCGATCATTATGCGCTCCTTTTGAAAAGCCCTATTAAGGAAAACAGTATGTTACAGCACTGGTATGTGAATAAAAGAGATTTCTCAACATATAATAGAAATATATTTAGGCGATATATAAAACAATTGACATTTACTCATGTTTATCAGGTAAAGGAGGCAAACGAGGCATGTAATAATTTTATGGACACATTTAAACTAATGTATGACCTTTGTTTTCCACTTAAAAGAATTAAAATAACTTCCTCAAAAAAGGTAAAGTGGTTATCAAAAGGAATCAAATTATGCTGCAAAAAAAGCGTACTTTCTTATGGAAATACCGAAAAAATCCGACTGCCTATAATGAACAGTTATACAAAACATATGCAAAAAGATTTAAACGAGTAATCTACCTGACGCAAAAAGCTCAAAACAACCACTACATTACAGTATCTAAAAACAAAACAAAGGCTATGTGGCATATTATAAATCGGTCAAAAAATAGTAACCCAAAACTAGGCGTTAATCAGATAAAGTCTGGTGGTCAACTTATTCAAGAACCTGTGACAATCTGTAATAGATTTAATGATTATTATGTAGACATTGCTGATAGCTGTAATAATTTGACATTTACTCATTCCGGAAAAGACATAACTTGTAGTAGTTCTATATTTATTAACCCTATGACACCATTCGAAATCTTTGAAATAATATCGTCACTCAAAAACACTAATAGTGCGGGTATAGATGGTATAATTACTAAAATAATTAAAGATGTTGGTATGGATATTGCGCCTGTCCTCTGTCACTTAATCAATGAAGGTAATGAACAGGGAGTATTCCCTCAAACACTGAAGCAAGTTATTGTTAAACCTATTTACAAGAAAGGTGATACTTTAACCATTGAGAATTATAGACCGATAGCTTTGATACCAATATTCGCTAAGGTATTCGAGAGAGTGATTTACAACTGTATGAATTCCTTCTTTGAGAAATATTCCATATTGGTGCCACAGCAATATGGATTTCGTAAGAATAAGAACATAAATATGGCAATTTATGATTTTCTGAGACATGTAATGAACAGTCTAGATAAGAGACGACCAGTAACTGGGTTATTCCTAGATATGACAAAGGCTTTCGATCACGTTAGACATGATGTACTTTTAGATAAGCTTTATCAATATGGGATTAGGGGAAATGCGCATAAGCTTTTAACCTCCTATTTAACAGGCAGAGAACAACTGACTCAGATTACAAAAATATGTCCCAGAACTAAAACTGAAATAAATTATCAATCTGACATTAGAAAGGTTAAATATGGTGTACCACAGGGGAGTGTGCTGGGACCATTACTGTTTTTGGTGTACATCAACAATTTGCCTTTCGCCATTACGGACAAGATGACGCTTTTTGCAGATGACTGCTCGGTTCTATATACTGGTTTAAAACTGACATATCAGGAATCCTATATAAATGACTCATTGACATCTATTATTAATTGGTTGACTACGCATAATCTTAGAATAAATTTTGACAAAACTAAAATCATTAACTTTAAGCTGAGACCGACTTTAGGCAATCACATATCCATGAAAATAGGTTATATGGGTTCAACAGTAAAAGAAGACACGAACATAAAATTTTTGGGACTGCACTTAGATCAAAAAATTAACTGGAAAACCCACGTAGATTATGTTTGCAAAAGGGTTAGTCAATTTGCATATGGTCTATACAAACTCAAACCCATAACTCAAACTCAAACTCAAAAAAACATTTATTTCGCATAATCCTAATACATAGGCACTTGCGACACGTCAATGAATACAATGCAAATAGTACCACCAGTTCGGAACGCGGCCCGCTTGAGAAGAACTGGCAAGAAACTCGACGGGCTTTTCTTTTTGTGCTCTATTTACAAAAATTTAAACTAAAAATCACAAACTATTGCTTGAGAATGCAGTAGAGCAAGCAGATCATTTCCAGGCTTCCCTGTCAAGCAAATAATCGTCAACTGAATAGTAGCCCCTGCGGTACAATTTACTTTTTATACACTTTTTAAACTTATTTAAGGGCATACTTTTTATTTCATTTGGAAGCCTGTTGTAAAAACGTATACAGTTACCCAGGAAGGAATTATTGACTTTTTTCAGTCTACACTGATGACAAGCAAGGTTATCTTTATGTCGGGTATTTACACTGTGTATATCGCTTAACTTAACGAAACTAGATAGATTCTTTTGCACATACATAAGATTTTCAAAAATATATTGTGATGCTACAGTCAGAATATTTACCTCTTTGAATTTTTCGCGCAGAGAGACCCTTGGACCTAATCTATATATGGCTCTTACGGCTCGTTTTTGTAAAACAAAAATTGAATTTATATCTGCGGCATTACCCCACAGTAGAATACCGTAAGACATAACACTGTGGAAGTAACTGAAATAAACTATTCTAGCTTTATCTACATCAGTCAAATGCCTAATCTTTTGTACCGCAAATGCTGCTGAACTTAACCTGCCAGCTAGCTTTTCAATATGTGGACCCCACTGCAATCCAGCATCGACCGTCAACCCTAGGAACGCCGTAGATTTCACAAGTTCCAACTCTCGGCCATTAAGTTGAACATTGGTTTCTGCCTGTGTTACATTGGGCAAGGTAAATTTAATACATTTAGTTTTGTTATCGTTCAGGCTAAGATTATTAGTATTAAACCAATGTACTACTTTCAGGATTGCATTGTTGACATCGTCGTAGTTATCTAGTTGTCTTTTAATTTTAAAAATTAAGGAAGTGTCATCTGCAAACAAAACAATCCCGTTGGTGTCCCCTACGTAATAGGGTAGGTCATTTATATAAATTAAAAATAAAAATGGTCCGAGTATCGAACCCTGTGGAACGCCCATAGTAACCACCGATCCCTCTGAACGTGTGCCACCAACATCGACCCTCTGAGTTCTATTGCTCAAATATGAAGTCAGAAGATCGAGAGCCTTATTCCTTATCCCATAGTGATGCAGTTTCCTGATCAATGTTTCATGTTGAACACAATCAAAAGCCTTTGACAAATCGCAGAACACACCAAGCGCATCATGTTTATCTTCCCAGGCCTCATAAATACTCTTCATCAAATCTACACCAGCATCGGTAGTCGACCGTCCTTTAGTGAAGCCAAATTGTTTAACATGAAATAATTTGTGATTGTTAAAATAGGTCAGCATCTGCTCAAGTATTAATTTTTCAAATATCTTGCTCAAAGTCGGCAATACCGAGACAGGTCTGAAATTACCTGGATCAGAAGCACTGCCAGCCTTGAACAAGGGTATAACTTTACTATGTTTCATTAAATCAGGAAATACACCCCCTGAAACACAATCGTTAAACACAGCTGCCAAGTGGGGGGCAATGACATCAATGACACTAGACACAGATTTTACTGATAGCCCCCATAGGTCTGCAGTTTTTTTAACATTAATAGCCTTAAAAGCTTTCAAAATGCCATTACAGTTGACAGCCGTGAATTCGAACGCGTCTTGACAGCTATCTACACATTCTGATAATAATTGCTCAGCAGAAGTGGAAGACGACCGAAGAGTATTCGTTATACCAATAGGTATATTACTGAAAAAATTTTTGAACTCAGTCGCTACTTCCAGATCCCCTGTAACGTGGCGACCGTTTATCTTTAAATGAAAGCTTCGTTCACTCGTTTTAGACCTACCGCATTCAGAATTTATAATGTTCCAGGTAGTTTTAATTACATTTGTCGAAGCTGTAATTTTATTTCTAATGAAATTTGACTTTGCCAAGGAACAGACCTGTCTAAATGTCTTTGAATATTTTTTAACATATTCCTGAAAGTCAGGGTTGAAATTAAATGATTTTTCCGAATAAAGTTCATAAAGTCTCTTACGACTTTTATAAATACCGGGTGTTGCCCAGTCACTGAAAACAAAACTGCTTCCGAACGATACTGTTTTTGGTGTAAAGATTTTCCCAAACACATCATGGATTAAGTTGAATAAATCAGCATAAGATTTATCCACAGTAGTGTAATCGGGCAATTCTGTTATCTTATTTACTATATTTTCTCGGAAAATTTCTAAGCGTTTTGAGTTAACTGGTACAAAACTGATAGCAGAGATGTCCTTATTGCAACTTACCATGGGCAGGTATCCTCAACATTACGCTATTGAATTATCTTCTGGGGTAATTCCACTGATTGGCTACGAGTGTTTCGTGCACAGAAGCGTTGTCTCAGAACTATGTTTAGTCTTAAACGCAAAGAATCGTGTAAGCCTTATTTTAAACAGTATGGATTATTGAGTTTCCCTTGCTTATACATTCACGAAGTTCTTACATTCGTTAAGCAAAACATGAACTTGTTTGACCTGAAGGCGAGAATGCGTCAAAAAGGAAAGTTGTGTCTGGTGCCCAGTAGAACGGCTGCAAAGCACAACAGTATTTTCTGTAGGGCACCAGTCATATACAATAAACCCCCGATATCCATAAGAAACATAACTGAATTAGCTAAATTTAAAAAACTTACGCGTGAATTACTTCTAGAGAAATGTTTCTACACAATTCAAGAATACCTAGATTGTAAAGACATGGCATAAATAATGTTTGTTTTTTTAACTATGTAGCTCCCAGTAGGGCTTCATTTTAAGGTATCGACATTTTTATCATAATAAAATATTTATTGACATTAAGAATATAATCTGACCTAATCATATTTGACATTGTATCCAATTATTTTTAATTAAGATTGACATTGACTATTATCATTATTTATTATTAGGTATTTTATAATAATTGTAATGCCTAGAAGGTGTAAATCTTATAAAATTGGTAGTGTTGTTGATTTGTATAACTGATTGGGACATGTTTAACTGATTTTCAATGTTTTATATTAATTATTTACATACCGTTTCTACGGTGAGACATGATGTACCAACAACTTTTATTATGTAACATCTTTTTAACCATGTTTCGTGTAAAATAAAATTATCTTATCTTATCTTTTTATTTATTTATTTATTTATTAAGGTCTTCCCACAGCTTGTGCGTACAATAATTTATAGCTAAACTAGACAATTTGTAACAGGCTTACACACTAGCCAATTACGGGATAACCAACATTTTTTAACATGCTCAACATTAAATTTCTATAAACACAAGGACAAATACATACAGACAGATCCGATACGTAAATCTCAAAGTGTAGGATTATAATTCCCTATCGTTCAACATGGGTACTGCTTAACAAATAAATAGGCATCTCGTTACTACATTGTACTAAAACTAGGTATACTTAAGGATACAAAGTTAAACTTCTTATTAGTCTAGTTACCTAGAGACTGTAGGATTTTGGATCTAAAGGAGCCCTGTGAATCGTGGTGTATGTCGGCGTCCGGTACAGTTCCAAGAAAAGTATTCATGCACCTACTCATTCTTATCAGTGGTGAATTTACTCCGATATTCGTTTTGCTGGACCCTACATGATAAAACTTAGTAATGGGGTGTCTCGGTAATTTGTAAGGCACATCAATATTTAAACGCGCAACAAGTTCATTACAGTCAAGTAGACTATTTGCTAATTTATAGAAGAACATCAGATCTTTGAATCTTCTTCGTTCGCGTAGTGAGTTCATTTTAAAACTTTTTATACGTTCCTGGTACGGACATCTTGGGGTTACTCTGTTTGTAGTATATGCAAGGTGTTTGGTGAAAGCTCTCTGTATTCTTTCGATTCTTTGCGAATGGACAGCATAATGTGGATTCCAGGCTGCGCTACAGAATTCGAGGTTACTACGCACCAGGGAGTTGTACAATGTTATTTTAGTTCGCTCCATTTTAAAACCTTTAGTGCTTCTTTTTAAAAATCCTAACATTTGTGCAGATTTGTTCACAATGCTACTAATGTGACTTCTGAAATTTAGTTCGCTATCCATTATTACACCCAGATCTCGCACCTCGCTAACAGTACTCAATTGGATACCATTCATGTTATATGATGCTAATTGAGATTGTTTTTTTCTCGTGAAACGTATATGACTGCATTTTTCAACGTTTAGTTTCATATGGTTCAGCGTGCACCAAGCCTCGATCCTCAAAAGGTCCTGTTGGATTAATTTGGAGTCATTGTCAGAGTTCACGGTTTTGTATATTTTTAGATCATCGGCAAACATCAAGTATTTACAGTTACGTATCTGGCTAGTTATGTCGTTGATAAAAAGTGAGAAGAGAACAGGTGCAAGATGGGAACCCTGGGGAACTCCTGAGATGGCATAATAAGGATACGATTCATATCCATTCAGGGCAACGAGTTGGGATCTACGAGATAGATATGACGTGAACCATTTGAACAGTGAGCCATGCACTCCGTTATATTCCAGCTTTGACAACAATATTGAATGATTCACTTTATCGAAAGCGCTACTAAAGTCTGTATATATAGCGTCAACTTCTAATCTATTATCAAGAGCCAAAGATACATCTGACACATATTGCACGAGATTGGTTTCCACACTTCGGCCAGTCTTAAAACCATGCTGAGATGTGGAGATAAACTTGTCAAAGTGATGTGTAACGACCACACAAACCAATGACTCAAGAATTCTAGAAAAACATGACAGTATCGATATTGGCCGATAGTTCCTAATGTCTGCAGGGTCTCCTTTCTTGTAGACGGGCGTGATCCTGGCTTTTTTCCAGGCTTCAGGAAAGATGCCTTCGCTAAGAGAGGCATTGAAGATGATCTGCAATGGCGTACAAAGGCAACCGCCGCAGCGCTTAACGAATGAGGGAGGTATTGAATCAGGCCCTGGGCCCTTAGAAGAATTAATTTGCTTCAGTTTTTTTAAAATTTCCATTTTTGTGAATTGAACATTACCTATAGTATTATTAGTCATTAGAAAATTTTGTACATTTTGTATATTTGTAGAAGATTGATCACCGAACACCGATACAAACTGATCTGCAAATAAGTTGGCCATGTCACGACCATTATCAGCAATTTTGTCATTTAGGAACATTTTAGCCGGTATGGAAGACTCGCCCCTACGTTTGTCTTTGATATAGCGCCAGAATAATTTAGGGTTTTTCGTTATTTCATTTTCAAGTTTACGTTTATAATCAGCATGGCATTTGTTTATTAATTTATGGCATCTACTGCGCAGTAGTTCATAAGTAAGTTTGTCTCGTGGATTATGGTATTTGCGGTATTTTTTTAATTTTTTTCTTTTTCAGATAAAGTTCTAATAAGCGAATTTGTGAACCAGGAAGGGAACTTAGATTTAGTCTGCTTATATTTTGGGATAAATTTTTCAAATAATTCTTGTAATAGCTCGTAATATTTCTTCACCATTTCATTTACATCCCTGCATACGCCAAACAAATCATCCCAATCTACACCGCTCAAGTAACATATTATTGCCTCGTAGTCAGCTTTAAAGAAGTTATACCTAGTTTGATACTTCGGTCTTAAATACCTCATACTACTAAATGGAATTGTAATAAGCAAGCAAGGGTGACGGCGGTCAATCTTACTTAATGCATCCATGGCTTGTGTGACCGATATATTCGATATGTCACTTAACACGAGATCCAAAATCCTACCTTCCACATTAAGAATTGTATTAAATTGATATAATCCATTCATAGAAATAAAGTCAATCAACGAGTTACCAAGTGAGTTCTCATAGTTTGACGGTGTTGCATATAAAACATCCTGGCCCTTTGTCCAAGCAATGAACCTAAGATTGAAGTCTCCAAGTAGGAGGACGTCATCTACGTTATTTAAAACATCACTAACCCTATTTAAAAAACCTGACAAGTAATCCAATTTGATCGGTGGAGGTAAGTAAACTACACATAGTGCAATTTTCTTTGTAGTGTTACCAACGTTTATTTCAATAGTGACCCATAAGTCTTCATATTCACTCTCCCAATTTTTAATTCTTACTGACTTAATTTCTCGCTTGACAGCTATTAAGACACCTCCACCGTCCTCTTTGGTCTCCCTAGAACACACCCTATCTCTTCTATACACTACATATCTTGGATCTATAAACTCCCCATTTGAAATTCTAGACTGTAACCACGTTTCAGTTATGACTATTACATTATAATTTGAAAGCAAAATGTTTTTATGTACATCATCAAGTTTCGTTTTTATTCCCCCCATATTTTGATAATAAATATCGAACATTTCTAAAACAACATCGCACAGAGCATTGTTAAAAAAGATAGGCATAAGTTGTTTCCATCTTACTCACTATCAAAATTTTTCATACGTTTCAGACTTTCTGGATCCCTGATATATAACGATTTAGAATGTATGTCTTTTCGTACAAAAATTCGGCCATTACGGATCCACACAAACTGATATGACAAGTCTTTGGCTAGTTTACGCGTTAAGGCATGTAGCTGTTTACCAGAGGGACACAAATGCTCACTTACAAAGATAGGTACCTGACTTCCCTTTACACCTAACTGAACGGAATTCAACTTATCTCTAGGATGAGCCCTATTGAAGCCGGAAACTGACGCCAGCAGAGTGTCGCGTAGGCGAGGACTTTGAAGCTTCACTATTACGGATCGCGGCCGATTACTCTCTTTATTTAATTTGGCTACACGTGTTACCTGCAATATATCGCTGTCGCTAATTTTACTATCGGTTACACTTGCCATTTTCAGCACCATCTCAACCAGATTCTCCGTCTTATCCTCTGGCAAACCGTTGATCTCAACATTATTTTCACGGTTGTTTTGTTCAGCCATAGCCAAACGTGTTGAAAGCTCACTAATACTTTTTTTAAGATTCAAGTTTTCCTCTTTTAATTCGTTTATAATTGATTCTTTTTGGTCAAAACGTCTCCTGAGATCCTCAAAGCTATCGTTAAAAAATGCAAAAGAAGTCTTGAATTCAGCTATATCCACTTGAATAGGTTTTAGTTGACCCGCAATCAGCTCACCAAAGCCATTTTTCAGTGCCAGGGACAATTCCTGCTTTATGATATCCCTTAGAGTACCCTCTGAAACTGTATTTTGGTCGCTTTTCCAACCCTGTAAAATTCCATTTATTTCGTCCTTGAATTGGTTAAATTCATTTCGTGGCGAGCCACAAACCCGCTTGCGTTTACTGCGTTGACTTACTGGAATCAATTCCGAGCCTGAGGAGTCTTGAGGTGCTTGATCTTCACTACTAAGGGGTACCTGCGCTTGGGGGGGTGTGCGTGCTACTTTAGGCATTGTGCGTTAAATTATCAAAAATACTACAGCAACAAAGACCGCAACAGTTTATGAACGAAAAAATATTGCAAATCGCACACTAATAAAGTCCCTCCGTGCAGTGTTTTATTTGATTTCGCTGTACTGTCGGCCGGCAACGAAATAACTAACGAGTTGTTGATAGTTCGTGAGAAGAAGGTCATAAGCGCCGTGGAATACGCGGCGCTTACGCGTTTCACTGAGTCACGCCAGTCAATCAGCAATGTAGGTAGATAATTTTATTTCTAGGCAATGATTTAATTAACACTGGTATTTTAGAGACATTTAGCTTAAATTAAAACAGTACCTGCACAGTATAGTTGTTTGTCCGATTTTTTAGACACTTTTGATAGCACTTCAATAACATACAACCACTAAACTTAATATTTTTTGACGAGCGACGAGTATAACATGTTACGCACACAATAGCGGACGATGATCATATCTTATCTTAACAGTACCTACCTTTTCTTCATTAAGTGCCTGCGTGAAATTCTGTTTCCGTTCCCGTATTCCATGGAAACATATTGCTAGGGTTAAAGTAGCCTATGCGTTATTACAGAATGTAATCTATCGGTGTACCAAATTTCCTTCTTCCTTTCTTTCGAAATAATATTGGTAAGGATTTTCATACACTATTGTAAATACGAATATATATGGGTAAAATGAGTGCTACGGCTTTTGTAGAACGTCAAAACAAAGCCGTGGGGCACAGCCAGTTCCTATTTATAAAATAATCCGAGCAACGGAGCAACGCACCATTATCGCATAAACAAAAATATTTATACTTTAAAAAAATTGTTTCAAAGTGTACAGCTAATAAATTGGGACAGGCTTAGCTCCAGCAGTGGACTGCCATTGACCGATTTCATTGATTAACTATTGCTAATGAACGGGACCCTATTACTGAGACTTTACTGTCCGTCTGTCTTTCTGTCTGTACGTCAAGAGGCTGTATCTGAGGAACGGTGATAGCTAGAGAGTTGAAATTTCCACAGGGTATGTACCTATTACTGCTGCCGCTATAACAACACAGAAAAACAATAATATTTGAGGGGGGCTCCAATACGAGTACAACAACGTGATGTTTTTGCCGTTTTTTGGTACGATACAGTTCGTTCGCGAGTCCGACTCGCACTTGGCCGGTTTTTATTTAATGAATATGCCAATGATACATCTTGGTAAAGCACCATCTCACATGATATTATAATGTAATACAAATCACACTGATAGTATAACAACAATGATCATCTACGAAACCCAAATGAGAGAACCACTTTTCCTAACTGTATTATTGTTAATATCACACAAGACATAGAATTTCACGACTGCAGTACCTATATCCCGCGTAGGTGTGCAAAATAGTCTCCAACTTTCGTTAAAGTCTATTTTTATAGGTATTAAAATTTATACACGGGAAAGGTATAAGCCGTACCTATAAGGTTTCAATGGGCGCTTATTTCTAGCCTCTAGTTATTGAGAAAACTAAAAGAACAAAACACCTGGTACGAGATTCGGCAGTTCAAAACAATAACTTATAAGTACTTCTTAAACATATA
Source organism: Miltochrista miniata (assembly GCA_933228765.1). Classification (NCBI taxonomy): domain Eukaryota; kingdom Metazoa; phylum Arthropoda; class Insecta; order Lepidoptera; family Erebidae; genus Miltochrista; species Miltochrista miniata. Next base: position 16,370,311 of record OW121752.1, on the reverse strand, counting down.
ATTTTAACTGTGTCAACGTGTTTCTTGTGTCTTAGAAAGGTACAATGTTGTTCGAGTTCACGTTATAACATTTAGATTACAAGAAAGCAAATGATTACCTACATGTTGTATTCTATTTAATTTTCCGACTGAAAGAGTAAAACATCGCGATAATGTTCTTTTTCTCCTAATTATATTTTCTTTGTAATTTATGTGTGTACATAAACTAATAAAAGAAAAATAGCTTGCAAGAAATTGAAGCGCTCGTAGCCCCACATAATTCTTGTTCTGTAAACGATGACTGTGGTTAGCGACGTACGCTAACGTCAGTTTAGAGATGGGTGACCGTTCGAGGCGCACGCTTCTGTCCTCCGGAAGGCATAAGTCCCGACTGGCATATACATGGCAACATTAGATAGCTACAGTCTGACTCTGTCAGTTTCAACACGGCAATGGCTAACTAAATATAACTGATGAAGTGTTGGCATTATAGTATGTTCTGTTCTACTTCTTCAGGCCACCAAACCTTCTAGAGTAGACTTGGCTCTTAATATACGATATTGTTGGGAGCGAGCACCAACACCTCTCTACCTCGTAAGTTAGCCTGCATTGCCGCGATTGCTTGTTATTCTGTGGCCCTGCTAGCAGTTGGGGTCGTTTGGACCCGGTGATCTTGATGGGCCCCTTTACACTGTACTGACGGGAATTGGGTACAGAAAAATGGTGTGACTCTACTATAATGCGTAGGTGTATGTTTCTAAGTATAATAAGTAATATCTAATTCGCTCTTTAGATGTTCTCGTATTCTGAAGATTTCAGTTTCACGAGATCCATGAATTCTCTGAATGTAAAACACATTCATGTCAAGAAATACAAAAAATCAACAGAACTCCGTAATCAAAACCTTTAATAAATTTTCAATATTTCCCAAAGGAAAATACGTCACATTGTTCGGTAGTCCTATAATACACCGTTCCGGTAATTGTGGCGTGATATGTATCCACTTGCCGGAGGGTAAACTTATGCCAGTGACATTTATCCCTATAGTTTAACAACAAAGGAGTCAGATTTGCCATGTTATAATGCCGTTGCTCAAAGGGGCCACCTTTGTTTCAAGCTCGTAACGACGTGACATGTATGGGGCGGAATACTTTGAAGCTTGTTTTTTATTTAGTTGGCAAGTAATTTGATGTTGTAGTCTAGAAACATAATGCTTTCAGGAACTGTTGCTATTTCTCTTTATGTTTTTTGTAACTAGAGGGGGGTACTGAACTGTAATAATATTGCGACTGAGTCAAACAACTTATTAAATTATGTTTGAAAGTATTATGGACTAACTAGTTAATGTTTTCGATTTTGCTAGGTTAGAGAGACTTTTCCCGTACAATTTTCCCACAATTGAAATTTATTTATTATTATTACCGTGTTGATACTGACAGGAAAAATCTGCACCTTAAAAAAATACCTCTCAAATGTAAATAAAATGCCATGAAGGGTTACCATTATAGGATATGATCGTAGCGTGAGCAGTGTTCGGTAATAGAACGCCGAGTTAACGTGGAGATGAGCGCTGTATGTAATAGAAAGCCTGTATTGAATTTGAACGTACTCAAATTTGTGGTATTTTCTCTTTAATATTATTAAAGAGTTACTACCAAAGATAATGCTCCTTGGAAGAACTGAAAATACAGTTCTTCCGATAAAATACTGGACACAACCAGTAACACACGGTAAATATCCCCTAACTCTAATACTAACTTCGCATTATTTTTTTATCCACATTGTAAGATGATAGAACTCTATGCACATACCTGTAAAACGTATTACATGTGTCTCAGTATATATAATCACAGTTCTACACCAGCCACAAGTGACTTCCATTTCAAATTAAAATTCACGGTTTTTCTCCCACATTTCAATAGAACCGGATTCTAAGGCGGAACTGAGTTCGCCGGGACAACTACACTCGAGAGCAATGAATCCGGGTCACTTAAAGAATCCTAAAAATCTCGGAAACTAAAAATGCTAGGTTAATGCAATAAATTGTATTTAATAGACAATGTAATACTCCTTAAATGAAGGTATTAAAACTTCTTAGTTATTGTAAAGTTATATCATAAAAAAATCAAATTTGAAAAAGGGCCACTTTCGAAGATGGAACTACGAAATTACAGCATTTGGTGTTGCTTTTGTTTGTAATCTGTCATTTATGTGGGTACATAAACCATGTTGATAGTGCTCTATATTCATTAATCAAGCTGAAATTATGTCGCTTACGCCTGAAGAATGCACCAGAATACTTACAATGCTGGAAACCGGCCGGAGTGAGCGCGATACAGCCAGGACTGTCGGTGTGTCGCTGTCAACAGTACAAAGAGTTCTCCGACGTTACGAAGAAACTGGTTCTAACCTACGCAGACCAGGAACGGGCAGAACCAGGTGTACCACAGCACGAGAAGACCGATACTTGGTGAACACCATGCTTCGAAATCGCTTTCTCACAGGAACTGAACTCACCAATCAGTTTCGACGCCTCGGAGGAAGTAACCCAAGTGCATGGACAGTAAGACGTCGGCTTGCTGAATCTAACTTAAAACCCCTTAGACCTGCAAACGGCCCTAAACTGGAGCGTGGGCATCGTATTTCGAGACTAAGGTATGCCCAGAGCCACGTAAATTGGAGTATTGAAGATTGGTCAAAAGTTATGTTCTCCGACGAATCAAAATTTATGCTCTACAAGCACGATGGAAGACACAGAGTGTATCGAAGACCAGGGGAAAGATTCAAGCAAGCATGCATCGAAGAAAAAGTAGCCTACGGTGGTGGGTCTGTACTTGTGTGGGCCGGAATTTCTTCTGAAAGTCGCACAGAGCTGGTGATCATAGAAAACGGGTCTTTAACTAGCGTAAGATATGTGGAAGAAATCCTCAATGATCACGTTGGTCCATTTATGGTCAATTTAGGTGAGGATGCTATATTTATGCATGACAATGCCCGACCTCATACAGGTAGGATTGTGAATGACTACCTTCAAGAGATGAACATTACTCGTATGGAGTGGCCAGCGCGCAGCCCGGATATCAACCCGATCGAGCATGCTTGGGACGAGCTAGGCAGATGCGTAAAACAACGAAACCCTCCCCCAATCACGCTTCGTGAGCTCAAAATTGCTCTCACAGAGGAATGGGAGAATATTCCCCAAAATCGTATAAGGAACTTGGTGTACAGCATGCCAAACCGCGTAAACGCAGTAATGGAAGCACGAGGAGGCAATACGAAGTATTAAAATTCAAGAAAATCGTAATAAAGTTAAAAAATTTCATGTTTCCTATTTTTGTTTTAAGGAGAGATCAGCAGTTTTTTCTTTATGTAATTTTGTGTTAATAAAATGTATGGTGACTCATATTTTTTTTTACTTTCATTTAAGGAGTATTACATTGTCTATTAAATACAATTTATTGCATTAACCTATCATTTTTAGTTTCCGAGATTTTTAACATTCTTTAAGTGACCCGGATTCATTGCTCTCGAGTGTAGTTTGTTATTCAATAATCCTATGTCGTCGGTAGTATACACTTTTAGAAATAGTGTAGTTAAAGTACATAAATTAATGTAAACTAACTAGCGAAGTTATGAAGAAATTTACATTTCTGTATCATAATTTCTATAAGAGAATTTATATTGCTGCCTATTTATGTGTAAATTGTGCAAACGAATCTATTTTATTAAAACTTGTTCAGTTTCCGAGTTTATAGTAAATGTATTTTATTTATTAATTTATGCACACACTAGGAAATTAAAAATAACAATAATAAAAGGAAAAATAGGTACAATGGTACTGCTTATTTCTATAAGAAATATCTACCAGCAGACCGGCGAGAGGAGAACGTGAAGAAAAGGAAAAGATCAAAAAAAAGTGTGTTTACAAAACAGGATAGAACTAACATAACACACACAATAAAAGATAAATATTATTAACAGGATATAATACATATATAAATAAGTAAATATAATAATAAATATTTAAATAAAAATTACATACATTACATAAATAAATAGGATTATACTGTAGAGAAATAGTGTTCACGGACTTTCTTTTTAAAAGTGGTGATAGTTTTACTGTCTCTGATACCAGGTGGAAGTGAGTTCCATAGTCTGACTGCATGCACGGTGAAAGAGTATGAATAAAGAACAGTTTTGTGAGAAGGAAATTTGAGATTTGAACGTAGGTGAGATCTGCAGAGAGCATCAGGGGAACGAACAAAAGAGAACCGTTCCTTTAGATAGGGAGGTGAAGATGGATTATAAAGGATATTGTAAAGGAGGCAGAGGATTCGAGTGTTACGGCGAAGGCGGATTGGGAGCCACTTGAGTTCTTTGCGAAAGTGAGAAACGTGATCGTACTTTCTAAGATTGAATATAAAGCGTATACACAAATTTTGCAACCTCTCAAGTTTATTCAGAAGCTCCTCAGTGGCGTCTAAATAGCAGGCGTCGGCGTAGTCAATAATGGGTTGGATAATAGTTAGAGCAAGACTAATTTTCGTCCTCAAGGGCAAGAGGCTCTGGAGGCACTTCAACGAATGAAAGGAGAAATGCACTTTCTTGCTGACGTCACTAATATGGGCACCCCAGGATAGTGTGGTGTCCATGATCACTCCCAGGTTCTTTACAGTGTCTGCGTAAGGTATCTGAATACCGGCCAAAAGTACTGGATTCAGTTCAGACACCGGCATATTGTCCGTTTGATACTTACTGCCAATGACGATGGCTTGTGATTTCAGAGGGTTGATGCGCAATCCGACCGAATTAGCCCAGTCGCTTAGTCTATCTAAGTCGCGGTTAATGTACGATATGCCAGAGGGGGCGTCAGTAGCCGAAAAATGTCGGTACAGCTGCAAGTCGTCAGCGTAGAGATGGAAGTTACTGGAAATAAGACTCGTAGCCGAGTTGATGAAGATACAGAATAGAAGAGGAGATAAAACGCCACCCTGAGGAACGCCCGCAGATAGTTCGCACCAGTCAGAGTTCGTCTGATCGATACGAGCACACTGGGAACGCCCTCGAAGGTATGAGTCAAACCAGAGTATAGCAGGAGGAGAGACGTTTATAGACTTCAATGTACCAAGTAGCACATCGAAGTCAACGGAGTTAAAAGCACTGCTAAAATCAAGCAAGACCAAGAGAGTTAACTCTTTCCGCTCCATAGCCCAGCGGATGTCATCCGTTACTTTAACCAGTGCTGAGACAGTACTATGCCCAGCGCGAAATCCTGACTGGAAAGAGCTTAGGGAGTTAGAAGACGACAAAAAGATGGAGAGCTGGCGATGAACAATATGCTCCAGAACTTTAGAAAGAAAAGGGAGAGTAGATGTACTTACGCAGGCACCTTTAATAAGATGTTAAAGAGTTTGCTGATAAAAACACGCTGTTCAATACTTTTATCAAAGTGTTGCCGAGGAAGAAAATTCACCTTCTAGGCTGAGTCGCGAGGAGTTGGAATGTTCGGAACTTTCATGATTTACGACTGCTGGATAAAGTCATTATAATGTCTACCTTTGTATATATTATAATACTTTTAACATTACTTTAAGATTTATTATGACTAAAGATACTTTGCTATCAATAAAAGTTTTTAGAAAATTAGGTTTATAATAGACGTCGAAATAAAAAGCACAGCAATTTCATCGTAATCATGTTACGATATGATAAGTTTCTTGACTTTCTAATCGGATTCTATGGCCATGGTCACTTATGTGATCTGGTCGATACAAGTTTTCATGGCCCTATAGAGAAACGATCTTTTGAATTTATACCTATACAAAACTCGATTTACGCAGGATTAAAGGTGTTCCTGTGGCAATTCATTGCGATTTGTAGGGTAATTGTTATAGCGTAGGGAAGGGTAGGGGGATAATACAACTCGAAGAAAGCTTATCACCGTCTAAAAGCTCGCTCAAGATAGCGAGTTTGAAGATTTATGATTCCATTTAGAGTCTCTAACTGCAAATACGTACACAACATACTCTTAGCAAGGGCGCCTTCTACAAAAGCAACAACTGTCGTAGCACTCGTAGCCCTACTGGCTACGTTTTCGTAGACCTCTCACTGATTTCATCCTACGCGCGGTAACATAATAAATATTCACGGACATTTCATACCTCGATGGGGTGCAGCGGTAAGGAGGTATCGGGTTTAAATCCCGAGTGGGTACAAATATTTGCATGATCTGCAAATGTTTGCTTCGAATATTGGGTGTCCCCTAAGTATAATATAAATATTGATGACCTAGGTATAAGTACATATTTATTTATATAGGAAAATGTACTAAATAACATTGTGTGAGTATTTATATTAAGAAAATTATGTGAATGGAATACCACTTCCAGTAGAGCACTCGAAGTGGTATTCCATTCACATAATTTACTTAATATAAATACTCACACAATGTTATTTAGTACATTTTATATGAATAGGTGTATATGAATATTTTATTCAGCCGCAATCTAATTCAAATCGCAGAGCTTGCATAAAATACAACAAACAAAATATGAATACCATTGGAGTTTACAGATATTCAGCCACTTGCATTAACATAAATAATTCGTTCAGAGATTCTGTATACCTACTGAAGATTCTCGTCGATAATTCATGGATTGAATAATTCAGCACTCGTTTAAGGATAGGTAATTCCCAAATTGAAGGTTTCACGGCTACGCATAGGTTTTAATGAAGTAAACTTTTTGTCTTGTTTCTTTGTCAGTTTGGAAAAAAACTCAGGCACTTCATCAGATCTTTTTACGTGTGGAAATTTTTCATGGATGCTATACCGGACTCTTACCGACTGAAACCACACGTAGGATGATATCAATATACCAGTAGGTACTCGATTTTTATGAAAATCGACCTACTGGTATTTTTATATCATCCTACAAACAGTGAAATGTCTTGGTGAAAAATACTGATTAAAACGAATTTTACTGATCCTACTTCCTACTTCCTACTAATATTATAAATGTAAAAGTTTGTGAAGATGTTTAGATGTGGTATGACCGGGGGCCTGAGGACGGTGAGAAGGCGGCCCACCGTCCTTACAGAAGCAGGCCCATGACAGCAGCGTGACGTGAGGAACTCACGCACGCCCCCCTTAGAAGCGAGATCACACCCGAAAACCCCAAAGACGCGGGATAGCACCCGAACCACACCCTGGACGTGGCCGCAGTGGCAGCCGTGGGTCTGTTGGGAGTCCTGGGACATCCTTCCGAGGGCTTACCCGGGGCTCCCAACTATAGGCTGTTGGGCGTGACGTGAGGTTTTTCAGTCGGTAGAAGTCCGGCTTAGGATTTTCCCTCACGTTAAACAAAAAAATGTTTAGATGTTTGGATGTTTGTTACTCAATCCCGTTCTAACGGCTCAACGGATTGGGCTGAAATTTGGTACAGAGATAGCTTATAGTCTGAAATAACACATAGGCTTTCATCCTGGGAACATATTCCCATGGGAAGCGGGAACGGGTACCAAATTTCATGCGGGCGAAGCCTCGAGCATCATCTAGTATTATGAATGCGAAAGTTTGTGAGTGTGGATGTGTGGATGTTTGTAACTCTTTTACGCTCGAACGGCGAAACGGATCGGGCTGAAATTTGGTACAGGGATACATTATAGTCTGGAATAACACATAAGCTACTTCTTAACCCGGGAATAAATTCTTACGGAAAGCGGGAACGGGAACAAATTTTACGCGGGCGAAGCTGCGGGAATCAGCTAGTATCATATCATTCTTTATTTGATCAAGCAGTTTTAATAAACTAAAATTTTTATTTTTAAATTTTAATAATTTGCTTCTTAATACTTACCTTTAAAATACTTAACATAAAATTATGACCATTAACTTTGAATTTTCTTGAGGACTGCGTTCAAAGCCATAGTTAAAAGCAGATTTCAAAATTGCTTCCGAAAGGAAATATAGCGCAGAGACCCTTAATATTGTCATCGAATAAATCTAAATAAATATAGAATTTTTCGGTATAATGACGAAATCAGTATTCCTTTTGAAAAAGATTCAAATTAAACGTTAGGGGAAATTATGTTGCAAAAGAGAGTTCTAATTAAAAGCGTAAAAGGTTTTGTGTTCTTCGAAAAAAAGACAAAAAGACTACAAAGGTTGACGTCAATAGCGATTTGATAAAAGTAATAAATTTCAGTTACTTTTATCTTTCCTTTTCGATCTTGATTTAACGTCCTTTGAGGTCATTACTGAGGCTCACCGGAATGGCTTCGCCTAATGAAGTCGTGAAAGAAAATTGAGTTTAGTTAAAAGGGGAATTTAATTCGATTTCAAACTTTTTGAATGAATGTCGCGCAGTTTAGGAACGCGCCGGCATCATGGAAGACGCTAAATAAGATGGAAACGAAAAATGGAAGTCTGACTTTCGTGGTTAATTAAAATAAATTATTCACTGGCTCCTTAAATAAATTGCTGAGCGTCTCCATTACAAATCGGTTTGGTCAATTTTTCTCTCTGAGACGAAACTTAATGACAATCGTTATTTTACCACAACTGTGATTTTACTAACTTTGCCATCTAAATTCAGCGTTAATTCATTAAAAAATAGCATGAGTTATGTACATACTCCTTCTAAAATTTCACCTTCATGGCTTCACACATTTTTTTAAAGAGTACACAGCTTTTCCTTCACTTATCACATAAACAGCGAAATTTTACATACATGCAAAAAGTGATTCTCATAGTTTTAGTTTTATAGGTATGTAATATAATACAGGCACTTAAAATTCTAATGAAATAATCTGAAATGCTTCTGCTGCTTCAGATCGATAAAACCATCACAAAGATTTTTGATAGGTATTTATTTACTAATATTTTAAATAGTAACCAAAATAAAATTAGTTTGACACCGAATTCAATACGCCTGAAACCGACTCATTAACTAATCCCGGAGTTTCCCAAGAACAAGTCATTTATAAATGCGTCTATCGGGTAAGCACCACGTCTAAAGTTGCCAGTGGCACGCGAACGACGTTTTAACTAGCACAAAGCTGTTTAACCCGCATTGATTTTATAAACTGGGTATCTATTATGTAGCGCCGAAGCCTTCAACTTAACCCGCCAGCTCACCTTTAAAGAATGTCGAGACTTTGCTAAACTTAGATACCGTAGCGAAAGTAGTTCACAACAAGCACTTTCTTAGCGTGTTACTTTTTTGGAGTATAGCATTTTTTCTTGCTAGCATGTTATTATTCAGGTGCTTCATAGAATACCAGAAGCAACTGAATAATACACTCGAGAGCAATGAATCCGGGTCACTTAAAGAATCCTAAAAATCTCGGAAACTAAAAATGCTAGGTTAATGCAATAAATTGTATTTAATAGACAATGTAATACTCCTTAAATGAAGGTATTAAAACTTCTTAGTTATTGTAAAGTTATATCATAAAAAAATCAAATTTGAAAAAGGGCCACTTTCGAAGATGGTACTACGAAATTACAGCATTTGGTGTTGCTTTTGTTTGTAATCTGTCATTTATGTGGGTACATAAACCATGTTGATAGTGCTCTATATTCATTAATCAAGCTGAAATTATGTCGCTTACGCCTGAAGAATGCACCAGAATACTTACAATGCTGGAAACCGGCCGGAGTCAGCGCGATACAGCCAGGACTGTCGGTGTGTCGCTGTCAACAGTACAAAGAGTTCTCCGACGTTACGAAGAAACTGGTTCTAACCTACGCAGACCAGGAACGGGCAGAACCAGGTGTACCACAGCACGAGAAGACCGATACTTGGTGAACACCATGCTTCGAAATCGCTTTCTCACAGGAACTGAACTCACCAATCAGTTTCGACGCCTCGGAGGAAGTAACCCAAGTGCATGGACAGTAAGACGTCGGCTTGCTGAATCTTAACTTAAAACCCCTTAGACCTGCAAACGGCCCTAAACTGGAGCGTGGGCATCGTATTTCGAGACTAAGGTATGCCCAGAGCCACGTAAATTGGAGTATTGAAGATTGGTCAAAAGTTATGTTCTCCGACGAATCAAAATTTATGCTCTACAAGCACGATGGAAGACACAGAGTGTATCGAAGACCAGGGGAAAGATTCAAGCAAGCATGCATCGAAGAAAAAGTAGCCTACGGTGGTGGGTCTGTACTTGTGTGGGCCGGAATTTCTTCTGAAAGTCGCACAGAGCTGGTGATCATAGAAAACGGCTCTTTAACTAGCGTAAGATATGTGGAAGAAATCCTCAATGATCACGTTGGTCCATTTATGGTCAATTTAGGTGAGGATGCTATATTTATGCATGACAATGCCCGACCTCATACAGGTAGGATTGTGAATGACTACCTTCAAGAGATGAACATTACTCGTATGGAGTGGCCAGCGCGCAGCCCGGATATCAACCCGATCGAGCATGCTTGGGACGAGCTAGGCAGATGCGTAAAACAACGAAACCCTCCCCCAATCACGCTTCGTGAGCTCAAAATTGCTCTCACAGAGGAATGGGAGAATATTCCCCAAAATCGTATAAGGAACTTGGTGTACAGCATGCCAAACCGCGTAAACGCAGTAATGGAAGCACGAGGAGGCAATACGAAGTATTAAAATTCAAGAAAATCGTAATAAAGTTCAAAAATTTCATGTTTCCTATTTTTGTTTTAAGGAGAGATCAGCAGTTTTTTCTTTATGTAATTTTGTGTTATTAAATTGTATGGTGACTCATATTTTTTTTACTTTCATTTAAGGAGTATTACATTGTCTATTACATACAATTTATTGCATTAACCTATCATTTTTAGTTTCCGAGATTTTTAACATTCTTTAAGTGACCCGGATTCATTGCTCTCGAGTGTATTAATAATATCTTATAAAATAATATAAATGTGAAAGTTAGTGGATGTTTATGTGTCAGAAATCTGTATGTTTATTTCTACATCTAACCCTGGAATAATAATAAGTTACCTCCCTAAGTATCTGTGGCGCATACATAGGGAGGTAACACCCGAATGTCAGCACTGCGGTGACTGCAGCGAGGACACGGCGCTGCATACTCTGGTGGAGTGCTCAGAATGGGCGCTACAGCGCCGAGACCTCGTTGCAGGCCTGGGCGTTGACGTTCTCACACTGGAGACCATGGTAAACGCTATGGTCTCTAGCGGAAGCAAGTGGGATGCCGCTGCATCTTTTTGCGAGCAAGTTATGCTTCAAAAAGAGGTGGCGGGAAGGGACCGGGAGAGAAATCTCCCTCCGGAGTTCCGCAGTCGGCGGCGAGGTCGTCGCAGGCTGCTATACGCCCAAGACTACCGACCTCCATGACCGGGGGCCTGAGAACGGTGAGCTGGCTGCTCGCCGTTCTTACAGAAGCAGGCCAAGACGATGGCGTATATCTCTTTGCCCCTCATAGTGGTGATAGTGGTGGGACAGTACCCAGCTCCCCCCCCCCCTTCCCCAAGTAGCGGGTTAACACCCGAACCGACTCTCCAGACGCGGGATAGCACCCGAACCCCATAGGCGAGGTTGAAGTGTTCGCCAAAGTCTGCCGAGTGCCCTGGGACATCCTTCCGAGGGCTTACCCGGGACTCCCGGCCGTAGACAGTTGTAGAGCATCGTGTGGTTTTAGTCGGTAGGAGTCCGGCATGGCATCCATGTAGGATTTCCACACGTAAAAAAATAAAAAAAACCTTGGAATAACACATAGACCTATTTTTATCCCTAATAAATTCTATTTTATGCGGGACCGGAACAGAATAATAATAATAAAACGTATTGCAAATTCCACTGACATTTTCCAAGACAACTTATAAACACTCTAGCTGTTGCCCGCAGCTTCACCCGCGGAAAATTTGTTACCGCGGGAACTTATTCCCGGGATAAAAAGTAGCTTATGTGTTATTCCAGACTATAATGTATTTCTGTACCAAATTTCAGCCCGATTCGTTCAGTGGTTTGAGCGTGAAACAGTAACAAACATCCACACTCACAAACTTTCGCATTTATAATATTAGTAAGATTTATATTTTTCTGTAGAAATACATATACCTAATTATGGTTCAGGTTCAGGTTCATCATCACGCCTTTATCCCCGAAGGGGTAGGCAGAGGCATATTATATACCCACATTTCACCTTTTTATAATTTGTCCCACGTAATACGTTGTGAGCCGTATTGCCGTGTTTAAATGGACAGGCGCAGGTTGTGACTGCCTGCTGTTGAAATAAAGCCTTCAACTTGGCTTAACGACTGCCATTTGACTGGCAACCGGGACCAACGGCTTAACGTGCCTTCCGAAGCACGGAAACGCTCAAATAAATGTCACAAAGTGATCACATGGATGGTCACCCATCCATGGACCGGCCATAGTGAAAGTTGCTTACTGCAGTGATCGTTTACAGAACACTTATAACACAGTGATGATCAGTGTTACTCACCAACTAGCGCGAGGTAGCTATGCAGAGAACTCTTTCCCAGGGCGCCTTACTACAGAGATTCCAGTGTGCGTGCAAGGGTAGGCCAGGGCTCTGACGAAAACAGTCAGGTAGGGTGTACACACATATATTTATATAACACAGAGATACACAGAGACACACAGAGAGCTTATTCACTGATAGACACAAATATCACAGGTACACAGAAGTATAGTCAGTGCTTAGGTACTTATGCTACTAAGCTACACATAAGTAGTGGATTTACTGGCCTGCAGAGTGAGCTGAGTGAGAGTGACTGCCTGTTGTTACTGCCAGGTGATGACGGCAGATACCTCTCACATGAGAAGCTCGTGTAGTCCGCACTTCCACGTTGTCGTACCACGTGCAGCCCACTAACTTATAGGTGCGGCACACAAAATCTCTTCCGGCAACTAGCCCCGTAGTAAAAAACCCTGTCATGAAAGAAACGACAAATTAAGATCTTGGCTGCGCGACAGACGACAATCGACCCGCTTTGCAAAAGAAGAAGTGACTCACCAGTTTTCTGGGTAAAATGTAGCAAGATGCAATGCAGCAACCCAATCACAGCCCGTTAGGCCACGCGAGGTAACAAATAATCGCGCTTGAGCGAAAAACTGATTCGCGGCACAGTCTCAGAGCAAAAGCCAAAGGACCTCCAACTACCCCAAAGCAGGTCTCGGTCAAAAGTCCTGTCTTTCACGAAAAATCTTAACAAAAACCCGTTCCTTTAAATGCGAAACGCTTCGTCACCGAACTTATGACATCCTGTCATTCTGACAGCAGAAATGTCACCACTGACAACCGATTAAAAAAAGATAACTCGATAAGGCTGCTTTCACATCCTAAATACTGCATCTATAGAAAATAAATGCTACAACCACCCCCCCTTTAATAGTATTTCCTGCGGATATGACACGCTGGAAATACACAATAAAGAAAACAGAAAAGTACTGACTAATAAACAAAGACAACCAGCTAGGTCCTTCAAACACCAGCTGACTACGACCATTACAATACCAAAGAAAGATCCTCCTATGTACCTAACTAGACACTGACTCGTGTACCGGTTAGGCTAAGTAACTAGAGTCTAATGCCCTTCATAGAAAACGAATGCTCCCTTTACTCACTGCCGATACCCTAACACTACCCAAGCTCTCAGGATAATGTAGAGTACTAAGAAGCGAATGAGAGAAAAACGCTCGGTGCGGTGCATAGAAGAAACTACAACGTGACAATTTAAAGTCACGTACACATATAGAAATACAAACAAAAGATTAAAATAGTCTTACATAATGATCACATAGCACTGGTTTAATAAACTAGAGAAACAGTGCTATGTAGTTACGTTAGGTATTGGAGACTGCTCCTCCTGATACTTCAGGATGTCCTTGATATGGTACTCCCCAAGATCCTTACCGTCCAGATCTGACAGCCTATATACTAAAGGGGATCGTTTAGCAGTCACCACACATTTAAGGAACTTAGGAGCTAGCTTAGCAGTAAAATTCTTGGCCTTGTTGGACAGGTAGAACGTGCGTTTATAAACTATCTGTCCCACTTTCAGCTCTACATGCCTTTTTCTGAGGTTGTAATACTTTTCATTACGCTGGTGGGCAACGTTCAAATGTTTCCTCACCTGGTCGTAAATGCGTTGTATTTCTCTCAGCTTGACACCGAAGGCTGATGGATCGTCTACAGAGACTGAAGTAGGATGGCACGCGATATCTGTCTGCCTGTATAACACTCCATCCCCAATAAATTCCCTACCATGTACCAAGAAGTAAGGGGTGAAACGAGTTGCTTCGTTTACTGCAGTGTTTAAAGCGCACTGTATCTCAACCAAGAACGAATCCCATGACTTGTGTTGTGACTTCACATAGCATGAGATCGCTTGAACAACATTACGAATAGCTCGTTCCGCCTGATTAGTTTGGGCATGATACCTAGGGTTATAATATATATTAGGTACATTGTATTTAGCTAACATATCTATAAATGGCTTACTCACAAACTGAGGGCCATTATCCATGTAAATAGTCTTGCAGACTCCGTGCACGAGAAACACACTCTTCTCTATGAACCTCGCGACTACAGCGCCTGTGGCAACCCGAACAGGGCACAACATGACGTATTTGCTAAAGTAGTCGGAGACCACGATCAGATGTACGTTTCTATTGCTCGAAGTGGGAAAGGGACCAAGCAGATCGACAGAGATAGCTTCGAATGGCTTCGAAACCCGCTTCGGGCTACCCATTAGGCCGGGACGAGACGTATTTACGGGTTTGTACTGCTTGCATGTTTCGCAATTCCCAACATATTCTTTGACGTCCTCGTACATCTTGGGCCAGTAATAATTTAGGGCTAACCTTTTATGCGTCTTCCAAACGCCACCATGGGCACTAAGTGTGTCATCGTGGTACTTAGAGAGCAGGGGCAAGCGATCCTCCTGAGGTACCACCAGCTTCCAGTCAAAGTCTGAAGTCAAAGAATATTTATTTTTAGTTAACCTATATAGAAGGTTGTCACGAATGTCATAATTTGGTGACTTCCTAGGGTTCTTCCGAACACTATTCATGGTGTGGTCATACCACGGGTCTTTAGTGGGTACTGCATCGAGGGAATCAATTTTGATACGAGACAGAGCATCAGGTACAACGTGGTCTTTACCTTTTCGATGCTCTATGTCAAAATCGAATTGACTGAGCCTCATGCTCCAACGTGCTAGACGACCCGTGGGATTTTTTAGCTTATGGAACCACAGAAGAGATGAATGATCCGTGACGACCGTACATTTTTGGCCTTCGACGTACTGTCGAAATTGTTCCAAAGCGAAAATCACGGCCAGAAGTTCTCGCTCAGTTGTGCTGTAGTTCACCTCGTTCTTGTTGAGAGAACGGCTACAGTAGGCGATAGGGTGCTCAACACCATCGTGAGTTTGTGTCAGTACAGCAGCAACTGAGTAAGCTGACGCGTCACTAAGAATGCGGAAGGGCATCTCAAAGTTAGGCATTTTTAATATAGGGGCAGAAACCAAGGCTGACTTTAGCAGGTTAAAGGACTGTTCAGCCTCAGGGGTCCATTCGAACTTAAGGTTCGTAGAAGTGAGTTTGCACAGAGGTTTACTAATCTTCGAGAAGTTGTTAACAAAGCGACGATACCAGCCGGCCATTCCCAGAAATCTCTTAACCTCCTTAGGGTTAGAAGGGGTGGGATAGTTGAGGATAACCTCAACTTTACCCGGGTCTGTCCGTAAGCCATGTTTGTCCACATAATACCCCAGGTATTTGAGTTCACTCCGACAAAAGTGGGATTTTTTCATATTAATAGTTAGGCCAGCATCCTTGAGTTGCTGATAGACTCTATGTAAGAGCTCTACATGCTCCTCAAAGGTGCTGGACACACAGACTATGTCATCCTGAAACGCAAATACCTTGTTGTCGAACTCGGGACCAAACAGACGGTCCATGAGGCGTTGCATCGTGGCACTGGCACCGACAAGACCGAAGCACATGGAATTGTAATGGAACAATCCTCACCGGGGAACCGTAAAAGCAGTCTTCTCAGCAGACTGGAGTGAGTCGAATGGAATCTGCCAGTAGGCCGCACTCAGATCTACAGAGGTTAAATACTTAGCATTATTAAGATGGTCTAAGATTTGATTGATATAGGGTAAGGGGTAGGCGTCACTCTTAGACACAGAGTTCAGCTTGCGAGAGTCCAAGCACAATCTGAGGTCGCCGTTCGCCTTCTCCACCATGACCACTGGAGAGTTCCAGGCGGACTGAGACGGGGACACTACTCCCATCTCCAGCATTCGGTCCAGCTCGGCTTCCAGGGCCTTCTGCTTAAGGGGAGAGAGCGGATAATAACGCTGCTTGATCGGCTTGCTGTCACCAGTGTCAATGACATGGTGCACAAGTGAGGTCCGACCTAAACCCACCTTATCAGTGTTCAACGAGTCGAACTTTTCAATGACCTCGTTGATTACACACCTTTGTTTAGTTGTCAGGTTGTCGTAATCCTCGAGGCCACCGTTAAGGGACACAGACTCTATAGGATTATTATCACTAAAGCTATCAAGACTAATATTTTGTAAAATTAACTTATCACTTAACTTAAATTGTTGCCAGAAATCCACTCCAAATATCATGGAGGTGGTTATACCTGGGACAACATAGAACTTGACAACTCGGATAACCGAATTGTACTCAATTGGCAAAGAGATACAACCCAGACATTGCAAGTGAGTGCTGTCTGCAGTTGTAATACGAAAAGTAGGATTGATACTCACAAGATCAAAACCCAGTTCCAAGAAGATGCGGTGCGCTCCCTTACCTAGTATAGAGCAGGAGGCACCGGAATCTAGAAGGCCTAAGACATTTAAATTTAAAACCTTAACAACTAGATACGGTCTAATGTCACTATCCCGTTTAGGAAACAGGACCTTATCAGAAATAGACTCAGATACAGAGTGATGCACAGAGTTCCTAATAAGGCCCTGGCCTACGCGTTTTTTGACTTGCTAGTACAGTGTGAGCAGTCTGGGGTCTTGACTCCTTTGAGACCACACCGGAAACACACCAGCTCCCTTGACTGTGTGCAGCTGTATGCAGTGTGACCGCCCCCGCCGCAACGAAAGCATTTGCGATCGTGGGGGGTACCCGGCGTCTCCACTGCAGACACCTGCTTAGCGGGCTTTTGTACACCTTTGTTCTTAAGCTGGTGTAAGTCAGATGTAATCTCAAACTTGTCAAGAGCAGGCTCATGGAAAGCGTCTGCCCTAGTACGCGCAAGCTCCAAGCGCTTACCCAAACGTCTCAAGTCATCTACAGAGTTGACATCATGCAAGGCCAGTTCCTTCATGTAGTCAGGTCTAATGTTGTGCATGAGAATGTCCAGCTGTTCCTCACTGGGCATCTTACATGACAACCTTGAGAACATGGCTTGCATTGTACATATATAGTTAACCAAGGACTCAGAGCGGGCTTGTGTACGCTGTCTTATCTCGTTCCTGAGGCGGTAATCATAATCAGGAATATCGAAGGTATCTCTAAGCTCACTAATAAGATCCTCATATGAGATGAAGTTAGCTTTGTTTGTACGGAACCAAGACAAAGCCGGTCCATCCAACAGGTCGGAGAAAGCCATAAGGAGTCTAGGCTTAGTAACCTCCCGAGCACATCTAAGTTCCTCTAATCTCTCTAAAAACACACGTACACAAGTAGAACCATCATATTTTAAGTTAAATGAACATAAGTTAAGGGGACGTTCTTTATACACTATGTTACATGTAGAACTATTCCTACTTGAACTAGCTCGCACCGAGCGGTCCTCTCTCACTACTGGTGAAGTATATTCCACCTGGTCACGACCCGAAGGATCATCACCATCATCATCCGAACCTTCGGATTCAGAATCACTACTGGGTTCAGCCCTAGCGATGATCTTCACTAGCCTACCACGAATATCCACCAGGTCGGGGCAATCCAGACCACAACGAGCTAACCTACTCAATAAGTAGTTGGCTCTGATGGACACCCTAAGACGACCACCTTTATTAATGAAAATGTCACCTGACTGAATAGCCTCCTCCAGCTCGGAGACTCTTGGAAGGCAGATCGAGAGCTCAGCCGGTGCATCAGCGGGTACCGGAGCACTCGCTTTGATGCTACCTCGACGGACGAGTCGGTGTGCCGTTCTTAGCTCACTCCGAAGGCCAGACACTGTCGTTTCCGGTTCCACTGAAATACCCATGTGGGACAGCTCGTTAGCAAGTTCATCCTTTCTTAAATAATTAACATATTTTTTCATCTGTGCCATTATGTAAAAATTTACTTACAACAATTGTAAAGATAAAATGGCACAGATAGGGATCAATTACAAAGTAAAAATGTAAATTGAGTTACAACAAAGTGTACTAAGTTAGGTAATTATGTTTCAAATTGACCTCTAGAATTTAACAAAGACTAAGGGCATATTAAGAGAGAAAAGTTTCTAAATTTTCTGATAACACAGTTCAGGTTAACATTCAAAACTACAAGGTATGTACACACCTTATAAAAAAGTTTTAAGTTACACAGAGAAATTCACTAAGTTAACACAGAGAGATTCACTAAGTTTACCTTACAAGGTGAAGCTATAGGATAATATATATTATATATCAATCTACACTAATAATATAATAAATATATGTGTGCACCATAACAAGGAACATAACAAAGAAAAGAAACACAATAAGAAAAGAAGTGGGTATGCCAAATAAAATCAAAAAGTTTTTTCCAAAATCACAGCTATTTAAAATTTTTGAATTTAGAATTTTGTGTCTTTTCCAGCCAAAGATGTAGGGAGCTGGAAGAAGACGAAAGGGAAGGTTTTGTGCTTAGCTGCTAGCACCACCAATTAACGTCCTGGAGCGTCTCGGACGATTCACCAGGATGGTTTCGCCAGAGGTAACCACCTATGCACACACACTAGACTGAGGCTACCGCAGAGTAGACCCAGAGATTTGCCCCACGTTGGGCGCCAATTTATAACACAGTGATGATCAGTGTTACTCACCAACTAGCGCGAGGTAGCTATGCAGAGAACTCTTTCCCAGGGCGCCTTACTACAGAGATTCCAGTGTGCGTGCAAGGGTAGGCCAGGGCTCTGACGAAAACAGTCAGGTAGGGTGTACACACATATATTTATATAACACAGAGATACACAGAGACACACAGAGAGCTTATTCACTGATAGACACAAATATCACAGGTACACAGAAGTATAGTCAGTGCTTAGGTACTTATGCTACTAAGCTACACATAAGTAGTGGATTTACTGGCCTGCAGAGTGAGCTGAGTGAGAGTGACTGCCTGTTGTTACTGCCAGGTGATGACGGCAGATACCTCTCACATGAGAAGCTCGTGTAGTCCGCACTTCCACGTTGTCGTACCACGTGCAGCCCACTAACTTATAGGTGCGGCACACAAAATCTCTTCCGGCAACTAGCCCCGTAGTAAAAAACCCTGTCATGAAAGAAACGACAAATTAAGATCTTGGCTGCGCGACAGACGACAATCGACCCGCTTTGCAAAAGAAGAAGTGACTCACCAGTTTTCTGGGTAAAATGTAGCAAGATGCAATGCAGCAACCCAATCACAGCCCGTTAGGCCACGCGAGGTAACAAATAATCGCGCTTGAGCGAAAAACTGATTCGCGGCACAGTCTCAGAGCAAAAGCCAAAGGACCTCCAACTACCCCAAAGCAGGTCTCGGTCAAAAGTCCTGTCTTTCACGAAAAATCTTAACAAAAACCCGTTCCTTTAAATGCGAAACGCTTCGTCACCGAACTTATGACATCCTGTCATTCTGACAGCAGAAATGTCACCACTGACAACCGATTAAAAAAAGATAACTCGATAAGGCTGCTTTCACATCCTAAATACTGCATCTATAGAAAATAAATGCTACACACTGAGTCCGCGGGGCCACGAGCGCTTCAAACCTACCTAATTATATATGGACAATACTCAAAATCCGTAACAAACATTTGCATATCACATAATATTCATTCTGACACGACAGTCGAACCTAAAATCTCAACATAGCAGTCACATAAACCTACCCCTGCGCCACTGAGGCAGACGAATAGAAAATAACCGTTTATTTTGGGGACAATGGACGTCAAAAGTTAACAAGCAAAATGTTTTAAAGAGTTTTCGCCCTAATTCAATAAGTTAAAAGGGAGTTTCTGTTTGTGGGAATCATTAAAATTACCAAAAGAGCTTTGCTTTAAGATAAAGGTTTTTTTTGACGTTTTTTTCCACCCGCATGAATAATACTGAAATTATTTTTCTGTATAAATTCTTAACAAATCTGTGGGATGCGAGCGGACGCTTGTGGACCCGCCTACATAAAATTAGACAATACCACGAGGCTTTTAAACGGAATGAAATTTATGCTTCGTATTTCATAGCGTGTATCCTTTTAGATTCAGACTTACATAGAAAACTAGCTGACCCGCGCAACTTCCTTTGCGTGATAAATGAAGAACCGCTCGACCGATTTTGAGCATACTTCACATAAACTATCTACTAAATAGTCCGAATAAAACCTTAAAATTTGGTTTGGATAGGTGAGCCCGATCTTAAGGTATAAAATTACAACGAAAAGTGGCATTGATTTATATATATATAGATATGTATCAGGTTAATACATATGAGACGTTTCTTTGCCTTGCCCCTGTTGACGCGTCATAGAATAACAAAAATCAGTACATACAACGATAAGGTGAAATGTGGCTAATGGGCATACGCCCACATTATGCCTATGCCTCTGTCTACTCCTTTGGTGACTGAAATGAAAGTTTGCATTTACTTCATACATGTATCTATTTCGTTACAGTCAGTAAACACAACGACATAATGAGTTGCCTAGTTTATTAACGCTGTAAGAAATTTGTAAAGGTTGTCTAGAAGTCAAGCCAAATGTAGGCTGAAACTATCGATGTTTCGAAACTTGTGACGTGCTTTCATTAACATTACATTATAATAACGTGTTACCTGTAGTAAATAATTTCGCATAGGTTGTTTGTAACATAAAACGAACACCCGTCTGTGCTCCGATCTTCAGAGTAGTCAACATAGAACCTCATAGGTCTTGCCATGACGTTTAAAGGGCCAGTTATTTCAATCCCAGTTATTTTTCAAATTAGGACCATAGATCTGATGCCCCTATTTTTTTTCAATACTTGGTAGCTGGTCCATGTAAAAGAAAGAAATTTGGAACAAGGATAACTAGTGTCCTGAAATTCTATAACAATTTTCTTTTTCCGCACAAACTATGAGTAATCTGAAAGAGTATACTCCGCATTATTGTGTGTAGCAGGTTCGAGGCAACACACACAATGTAGCAAGTTTTAACAATGCACTTTCAGAGTTGAACCAGCATCAATCCTACGAGTATTACGTTCGTAACATTATTTCGTGCTTGTTATTTTTAGTTGATGTAATGTATCGTGAAGGGAGGATATGACAGACGTAATTATTGTGTTCTGCAGCTTCGGAAGTAATGCCAGTACACCTATCTTTTTATATGAAAATAATTTAAACCACATTTGTTATTAGTAGTCGATGTCTGTGACATTGCAAGCAGATACGTACTACGCTTTTGCAGTAGGAGAAGATCCCGCGTGTAGACCGGGGATCTTCTCCTACTGCAAAACAGTACCTACCTTTTCTTCATTAAGTACCTGCGTGAAATTCTGTTTCTGTTCCCTCATTCAATAGGAACTTATTTCGAGGGTGGTCTTACTTTATTTCAAAATAATATTAGTAGATATAGATCTCGATACACTATTGCAAATACGGTCATATATGGGTAAAATGGGTGCTACGGCTTTTGTAGAACGTCAAAACAAAGCCGTGTGGCACAGCTAGTACCTACTTAAATAATAATCCGAGCAATGTACCATTACCGCATAAACAAAGAGCCAAACTAATTTCAAATTGCAGCACCAATAATAAGCGATCAATATAGCTTAAAAGCTTATATACGAAGGTTGCAGTGAAACAGGTGGCTGCGGTGTCTATGCTCTTCTGCAATGGACACATTTTACTCTCTTTATCGTCTGATAAACTCTGACAGGCCTTTGTTCTCTTGGCTGTTCTTGAAAATTTAAAAGCGGTCTTTGCAGTAAATTCGACTGAACTCGCTGCCTCGGTTCGAGATACCAGCCGATGCATAAATTATTTTCATACACATGATCCTTTTTAAGTACCTACGAGTACCTGTTCATACCCTACTCAGTAAGGTGTACAAATTATTATTTCGTATACATCGTGGAAAAGGAGAGATAATGTAAGATATATTTTTTAATATGTTCCGTACCTGTACAGGGTAACGTACATGTAAATATCTGTAATATACAGATGTAAGTAAACAGGCAGGTAGAGAAAGAGTAAAACAAAGTATAAATACAACAAAATAA
This sequence comes from Miltochrista miniata, assembly GCA_933228765.1. Classification (NCBI taxonomy): domain Eukaryota; kingdom Metazoa; phylum Arthropoda; class Insecta; order Lepidoptera; family Erebidae; genus Miltochrista; species Miltochrista miniata. Next base: position 16,347,901 of record OW121752.1, on the reverse strand, counting down.
GAATCTACGTTCAGATAAAATATCAAACATTTCATAGTTTCTAAGTTTCTTCTTAGTTTTGACCTCGTTCTAATAAATACCAAGTTCGATTTAAACCAGTTTTTTCATTCAGATACCAATAAATTTGGTCCTGAGAGGCAGCTTAGTAAGTTTTCAACGTAAAGACAGGAAAACGTCACGTTTTTGCGAGCAAGACTACGCGTAACGCATTGGTGAGAGAGACGCTCTAGGTACTAATCTAATGGTTTTTTTCATACACAAAACAGATTCCCTACCTTGTAGTTTCTTTCCTATACTTACTACTGGCCCAGATATCAAGTAGGTATTATACCGATCTATTAAATTATTTAACACAGGACTCTCTTTCACTACATCACTGTATAAATATGCAGAAGAATACGCTTGATTTTAATATTACAGTTGTTTCTTTACTGGACCCTGAACTTCTCTAAATAATTCCCAACTAAAAAAGACGGCATATTGGTTCTTACTGGCGATGTGACTTCAAGCAAAAATGTTTGCACACAGTAAAGCTATTTTGAATCACAGTAAAAAGCTTAGTGAGATAGCTCCTTGCGACCGGCGAGCGCGGCGCGTTCAATGGATGATAAGGACCAATACTGTCTGTGGAGTTCTCTAAACGGAAATATATTTAGCTTACGTCATGAAATGTAGTGACACGCTGACCACGTTTCAGATCTTTTATTCTTCACTTGGACTGCGCTGTGCTACTTTAACTCCGTCTCCTTCCGGCTGTAGCTACAGGTTACTACTATAAGGAGGTACTTGGTATAGGTACCTAAGAATTAATATAAATTAATTATTCTTTTCTATTCTATAAGGGTTATTATAATATTACTACTTGTCAATGTGGTAGTAAACGTAGAAGTTCAAAAGAGATTATGAACTGTAAATTCGTCATCAAATACTGACAAGCGTTGCTGTTACCGTAGTACTGTGCATGACATCTAACTTGGTAAGGTTCTGAAGTAGTGGGGGTAAGTTCGAGGTAGAGGCACAAAAAAGTGCTCCATTCAGTCCAAAAGTGCTACGCTCACTCCAAAACCTTGTCAAGTTAGATGCCGTGCACTATATCTGATTTTGCTTATTATTCATAGACATTTAAATGGCGATTTTAATATTGCATATTGGTTTTTACTGGCGATGTGACTTCAAGCAAAAATGTTTGCACACAGTAAAGCTATTTTGAATCACAGTAAAAAGCTTAGTGAGATAGCTCCTTGCGACGGGCGAGCGCGGCGCGTTCAATGGATGATAAGGACCAATACTGTCTGTGAAGTTCTATAAACGGAAATATATTTAGCTTACGTCATAAAATGTAGTGACACGCTGACCGCGTTTCAGGTCTTTTATTGAATTTTCATTGCTTTGACTTAACTTGGACTGCGCTGTGCTGCAGTAACTCCGTCTCCTTCCTTCTTCGGCTGTAGCTACAGGTTGGTACAGGCAGAGTTTCACTGAAGGAGGTACTTGGTATACCTAAGAATTAATATAAATTAATTATTCTTTTCTATTCTATAAGGGTTATTATAATATTACTACTTGTCAATGTGGTAGTAAACGTAGAAGTTCAAAAGAGATTAAGAACTGTAAATTCGTCATCAAGCACTGACAAGCGTTGCTGTTACCATAGTACTGTGCACGACATCTAACTTGGTAAGGTTTTGAAGTAGTGGGGGTAAGTTCGCACATCGTACACTTAGAGGCACAAAAAAGTGCTCCACTTACTCCAAAAAGTGCTCTGCAAAGTCTTGTTTATAATTCAGTATTATAATGACTTTTTATCTATATGTAATTATCGGTTTGCCCCATATCATGTTAAATTATTCAAAAGACTAGCCACCCGTGTAAGTTATCGTCCCCTTACAATTGTAGTAACATAAACTAAATATGTTTCCGCCTTAAGCCCATAATACAGCCCGTATTTACCTGCGACCATCTTTATTTCTTCACTTCGCTAGTATATTTACTATACCTCGGCCGTTCAGATTTATTTATGATCAAAGCTGGTATCATAAAGTCTAAATAAGTAAGGCCCACAAATAACAATTTATTGGACAAGAGGATCAGTAGTTTAATGATAATTTTACTGCAATTCATTAATATTTCGGGGTCGGAGCCATTATTTTATTTTAAGGTATAAAACGCACAGAAGTGCTTGTGGTCCTGCGGACTCAGTGTTCTGTAAACGATCACTGTAGTAAGCAACATTTAATATGGCTGGTTGTGGATGGGTCCTCATGACCACTTTGTGACATTTATTTGCGAGCGTTTCCGTGCTTCGGAAGGACATTGGTCCCGGTTGCCAGTAAAATGGCAGTCGTTAAGCCAAGTTGAAGGCCTTTTTAGGCGAATTGAAAAATTTCAACAGCAGGCAGTCACAACTCGCGCTTGTCCATCTCAACATGGCAATACGGCTCACCACCTATTACGTGGGAAAAAAACCTAAAAGGTGAAATGCAGGCATATAATAAGCCTCTGCCTACCCTTTCGGGGATAAAATGCGTGATTATATGTATGTAAAATGTATGTACCTACCTACCTCTAAAAGGTTCAATGCATCGATGCTAAATAACAACTTTTGTTTGTCTAGCTATATTGTAATTTCACCATTGCAGTGTTGGCAAGTGTTATGCAGAACCTGAATTGCACTGACGCATCACTCATTGAAACACTGTACTAATTAAATTACTAATCTCATAGCTAGCCCTCGTTTCAATCAATTCTCCTAATACTATAAATGTGATAGTTTGAGAAGCAGTTTGGATGTTTGTTACTCAATCACGCTCTAACGGCTGAACGGATCGGGCTGAAATTTGATACCACGATAGATTATAGTCTGGAATAACACATAGAATAATAAGATATTTCATCCCGGAAATGTAGTAGGTACCATGGGAACGGGTACCTAATTCCATGCGTGCGAAGACGTGAGCGTCATCTAGTGTTTCATAATGACAATATTCTTAGGCTTCTACTTTCTTTCTAAACTACTCAGGTGGCAGTGTTGACACTGCGCAAAGGACCGAAATTTTAATATATACATTTAAGAAATTAGGTATGTGTGTATGTAACAGTAACTTTTACAAGTATAGTACCCATATACTTAGGTACTACCTACTAGTACATTGATGATATTGTTACATAATACTACCTAGTAATATTGATGATGGCATTACGCCTGGAGCTTTACCCATCTCAAGTCGTCTTGTACCATAAAAAGCAGTTTAAAATTGCAACAGTGCAGCTGGTCGGGCTGTCAGCTTACCGTAGGGTTGTCCTGCACATCCAATGTTATATAACCAAATTTTTCCTCTACTCCAGAGTCAACGTTGAATGTTTCGATTCATAGGTACATTGATAATGTAGTTCTAGTAGTTTTGGTGTGCCTGTGCCGTGTTTCTAGTAGCTATTTTTCAAGATGGAGCGCTTAAGGATCTATAACTAATATGTAAAACAAGATGAAGAACAATGGACAGTAGTAGTTCCATTGAATCTGCGATAAACCGGTCACCTATCAAACCCAAATATCATTATTTCAAGGGGAGCTTGAATTACACTAGACACAGTAAAAGGACGTTGTCTACTGTTTACCTACTTTTTTATTTCAATAATATTATTGATATTAGATAGGTAGGTACTTAAATAATCTTTATAATAAAATGTTTCAAACAAAGAAGTTAAGTTTACTGGACTAACAACCGAAAGACGAGACAACCCTACTAGAGTGCTTACTCACATTGATCGTGAATTACGGCTGCCGCGTAACAGCTAAAAACAACTAGGAGACAAAGGATCATTTAAATAAGATTTTACAACTTGGCCATTACACAATACAAATAGGATGAACTACCTCAGTTCAGTTGTGTTTTAAAAACGATTTAGTTTAATTTGTATTACTTACATGTTTCAAAGAGAAGTAATTTTTTCTTTGTTACGTTTCAAACAGAAATTACTGTAGATATTTTGATGCAGTTTTTGAAGTGATAACTTCTTATGGGATGGTAAACAGCTTCGTTACGTAACGCGTTACGGTGACAGTCTTCTAAGAGCTCTTTTGAAGAACCTTATATTGTAAACCTTCGTAAAATTCGAAGTGTTCGTTCTACATCCAAGCGTACGTAGAAGAAAGCTTGTACGGAGCTTACCGTTCGGTTCGAGCGCAAAACGGGTGAAGCTATTACTGATTCTGTACTCCTTTGCTTCTTATTATTCGGGTGCGATATAATAAACGAGAAGCATTGTGGGGTTTTCTCTCAGACTATTAATTCGTCTAACGATTTCTTATAATCTTGTGAATGTCATACAGGCCCATGAACAACACTATCTTCTCTCTTTCCTATGCTAAAAGTGTCGGCATAAGAGAGAGGTATAGTTGGCAGTATAGTAGGCTGTATAATTGGCAGCAGATTTTTCTTAGTGGAACTTGTTTTCGGGATAAAACTACCTATTTGTTATTTCATGGGGACAACTGTCTGTATCTAATATAGGTGTATTTAGTACTGTGATATTTCGTACTATGATATTGCGTAGTACTAATGTTACTAATACACCTGTGATAGTACACCGATTAGATCATTTTTCCACACAGTCACCGAATCCAATTCCCTAAGCTCTGCTCCAGGTAACAGGCTCCTAGACTATTAAATTTAATGGCGCACTAAGGTTCCGCTTTATTAAGACAGTGCAGAGCTCAATTAGTTTTAGACAATGATATTGATTCGAGATTCTAGTGGAAAACATGTTATGGATGAATACTATGTAAATTTATTTTTGGTAGTTATCGTAGTTGAAATTTCGATATAGAAACACAATACAAAGCCTTCACCTTGCATAACCCAAGGAGGATAATGACGTAGGGATCCGTAATGGTATTGGCGGGTACAACGACATTTTCTTCCAACAAGGTCGTACAAATTAAAAAAAAATCACAGCTGATCCTGGCAACCAACCAAACTGGACATCGGGAAATGTTGAAATCAGGACTTCAAAGTTTACAAAACTTTAATATTGCACACTAACATGGTTCTGAAATATACTGAAGATTTCAGGCGGACTCTAACCGACGAAAACCGCACGTTACCTACCTATTATTCGCAATTTATACAATAAACATCTTCAAAACTGAGTAATGAAGTCTTTTAAAAAAATGGTAATAATCAAATATTTACGTACCTACCACTTTGCCTCGTCAAAACACTGTGCCACGCAACGGTTATCACAATTTGTAATTTTAAACACTAAAAACTTAAAAATAATCTCCCACCTAAATTAAATTTCAAATAAATGGATATAGTTTAGTTTTCCTTTTTATTTATCGTTGCGAACGCCCACCGCGGAAAAGAGAATACGGAAAAAATACATACCTACCATATCGTAGACAACTTGGTTAAATATTTACACGAAAAGCTCCGGTGGATTTTCAAGTATATTTTTTCATGTTGTATGTTCAATTTTTTCGTGGCAGGGAATCGAGGTTACGTAATAAGATTATTGTGAACATCGATACTGTTACTTTACCGTTACTTACTAGGTATTAAACCTCTCAAAGTCATCGTTTATTTATGTCAGGAGGTGCACAAGGCCGGATGTAGACTGCACTGCAGAGGGGCCTGGGTAGGATTTATGGCCTAGCCTGGTAGTCGGTGACACAGAGTGATCGCGTCGAGTGTGTCGATCCCTAATAAATAAGTGCTGCCAACTTTCACAAAATAAACGTTAGATCGTTTTTTCATCCAAATCGAATACGCAGATATTAGATTAGATTCTTAATTAATTGAAGATTGGCAGTCCTATGTAGTTGAGTCGAAGCAAGATGATATGACTGTTTAGGATCAAGATATATTTAATTATAGAATGTGTACCTAGGTATGTACTACTACTAAATTACCAGTGAAAAAGTTGCACTTGTAATTTAGTATAGTAATTTCTGCTTTATTTGAATAAGTTAAAAAATCTTACGAATAAATTCTCATGCATGCGGATCCATGATGTGAAATAAATTCATATTCATGTAGTATCGGCCATTTAGATACTAAGGCGAAACATACTCTTCCCTTTGACTTTATGTGTAGTCTGATACAAATAGAATATCATATCATATTTTATTTTTCCTTACTTCTTAGTACGTAACTTAGTAATAGGAATTTTCAGCAATTAATAGAGTAGTTCTAGAGGTAGGTTTATATCATAGATTTAGAATTTTTCATATTATTATTACATAATAATAGTACAGATTAGCCGAGTCGTAACTAAACGTGCGCGGATCAACTAGTTACGAATACTTAATAGACTAGCTAGATATAGATATCTACAATTGTGAATGTAACGTAGTTGAATAACTATAAAATGTTTTTTTTTTCACTCTCAACGCATATTCCCAGGAGGCCAGAACACTTTAACGCTTTTAGTGTTTCGTGAGTGGCGCAACAATAAACAAGATGTGTAAACCTTTGATCGAGTACGAAGAACAAAGTAAGAATCGCGCCCCAAGTTTTCTATTGCAAGTTTAACTGGACTAAGAGACACGAGTCGGGTGAGACAATTTAATCTTGTCGGCTTCATGGTCTCTCGGACCTAGGGATAGTTTTAAACGGTTAGTTTCTTTGTCATTTATCTAGCGAAGTCTAATTCGTTTTTAAAAAGTTTTAACTGGTTTGCTGACGGTTAATTAAAAGTACCTCGCGACAGGCCTGCGTGGGATGGCTCTTTGTGGATTTTGGCGACGTGGATGCGGGTAGGCACACCTTTATGTGAATTGTGCATAATATTATTGTAAAATTAAGTTTTGGTATACCATATAAAGGACTTTTTGTACACTGAATTTCAGCAGTTTAATATACATATTTAGGGCAGTTTTATATGTCACCGTATAGCCCAAATATAACATACAAAAATAAATTTATAAATAAGTATTCACGGACAGTTTTACACAGGTGCCTCTGATTCCGAAAAGTAAGTAACGATGCAGATACCGATTACCTATAATATAAATATGTTATAGGTAACAGGCAACGCATATTAATATGTATTTACATACTTTTTTGTACATAGAAATTAGAAACACCTAGACTTTTGCGACAACTATTCATGGAGTAGGTATCTACACAATGTTTTCTCCCATGGTGGGAAGCGAACCCACCACGTCGTGATCGACCTTGAGACTAGACATCGAGTTAGTCAATTTAAAAATGTAAAATGATGAGTGCAGTTTCACATTCTCCAGCCATTGTATATATTCAAATGAGGTCCATTTTCGAGAACAGCTCATTTTACCTCCTGTCTGTTTTATGACGATATTGTTAAAATTGGTTATTTGTTTTGCAGGCAGTTCGTTATTGCTTTTACAGGCTTACTTTTCACAATATTTATTGGAAATCTGTAGGTTTATTCTTTCCAAATGTGATGTGTAACTCTTGTAGTTTAAACTGACTTGGACTTCAGCATGGATCTCGGTAGGAGACATAGTACCCATTATTGCTATACTTACCTACAATAGGCAAGAACCATAAGTTCTTATTCGTACTATGAATATTGGTGTGTTATCTGTAAGTAACGGACGTCCGGGATGCCAGATTAGTGAGAATGTAAGGAGCCGGCAGTGCAGTCACGTAGAATCTAGCGGAAAAGAACCCGCAAGGAACCTCAATTTAGTTAGCAAACGGCGCTTACTCGGAATTACATTTAGATTGAAACTATCCGCTAAATTAGCCACCCTTGTTTTAAAGGAAATAGCTTATTTAAAATAGTTTTACCTTGATAAGTAGGTACGTACAATTCAGAGCTCTTTTCAAGTATTGAAAGTAAGCAATATCAAACCTTTTAGTTACAATAATAATGGTCCCACCATGATCTTATTGTCCAATCAAGTTTCATATGAACACATGGGATCAATGTCAGCTACTTCGTTAGTCAGCATTCAGCAGCAGACGTCAAGTAGTGCAATTGCTGACTAGCAGACATGAAATTGGTGCGAAAAAGGAAAGAACTTATAGAATTATCGCTAGGTTACACAATAGTCGCTCCCTGACATTGGTCATAGGTTTTGGTCGGTATGTAGTGTACTGTAAATATCCTTTAAAATTCAAGGCGCTCATCGGTCATTTAGGATGCAGATAATGAGCGCTAGAAAAGTTTTATCTTGTAAAATGTTCGAGAGGATCTTTGTTATCATCGTAATTATAACAGCCGACCATTTACTGACGTTGTCGCTGCCAGTTGCAAGTTTTGATAAATTTTAACCGTTATTGATTTTTACGACCTGTTAGTACATCCGTTCTGTACTAAGCTAGGATTATGAACTTCTTCAACTAAACCCTTCTTGGTATTGTCCACTATGTCGTTTCACGATGGAAAACTAATAAACTGCAATAAGCTCAGATTTGCGATCAGTATCTCGGTAGCTCAAAAAATACAATGTGTACTACATTGTATTTTTTGAGCTACCGAAATAGATGATAGTGACTGTTTATTGCTCAAAAATTATGTAAGGTGAAGACGACGAAGCCGTAAAATCTAATTACATGGCAAAATTCGTGATAGGAATGTTTTGGAAAGAAATGTACATATTCAACGACTTGTGGTTGATGACTGTATGTGTGTAACACTATTAACAAACGTACGAACATTTGTGGGTGGGATTATCTTTGTATATCGTGTTAATTAACCTAGGAGCCTATTAGATTAGCTAAGATATGTAATCGTCTCATGTGCATGGAGCAACCACAAGAGAGCATCTTTAGGTTGATAGATTAGAGCCATATACGCAGAAGGTCTTTGAATTAATCCTATATATACAGTAAAGCTTCTTATGAACGATCTTTGTGATCCTAGTACAAATTCTAATCATTGACCTACATTGACTGCAGAAATTTCGACAGAATTTTTCTATTCGTGTGGAAATCTCTCGTGGATTCTATGCCGGACTCTTACCGACTAAAACCATACGTGCCCTACGGTCAAGAGCCCCAGGTAAGCCCTCGGAAGGATGTACCAGGATAATTTTGACGGCACTAAGGGTTCCCTACTGCGAAATTGTATGCTACTGCGTAAAGAGTGGTTCTAACACTTAACCGGTGTGTCACTTCTCCATATCAAATGTTGTATATTGAAATACAAATTTCTAAAATAAAAATTATTTTCTTTCTTGATTAATAGAAAATTTCCCTCTAGTGTGAACAGCGTGGTCCTTTCCAAAATTATTGGCTTAAATTATTGGACAGGTATTCAGATAAAAATCGCTTCGATTAGTCATACTTTTCTTTGCTTTAGCGTGAAGTGTTCGACGTGACAACTATTGAGAAATACTGACATAAAACTCAGGAACTCTTATATAGTTACTTATTATATTACGTATATTTAACAAAAACTTCGCCTATTGAACATAGCGAGAGTCAATATTTTTATCTGTGATTACTAAAACAGCATAATACCATTGTATACTATTATAGACTGATTGATTGAGGTGATTATAGCCAATCTCCCAATTTAAAACCAACCAATTCAGGCATAAAAAGAAAAGGTATAGTTTTATGAAATGGGTTGCACGTCATACGGGGGTTCGTTTGCATAATAATGGAACAAAATTGAACTCACACAGGCGCACGTACGGAGGCTGATATTCAATAATATTCAGTTAGTTACTTTACGGACTTCAGCGGTCGCTTTGTAGTCATATACGGGCCCGGAAACCTGTCGTGAATCGACACAGGTTGTTTCTTAGATTTTATAAAGTTAAGCTGTTCTACATTCACGATAAACAAGATAAATTAAATTAAAAGAATTACGGTTAACGGTTTAATTCAGCATTTCTTTACATTTTTTTTCGTAATAAATTTCCATGTGATGCGAGAATGGGAACAGAATAGCATACGGGGAATATTTTGTAAGATAACGTTAAATTGAACATGCAACTGGTGAAATCCATACTTTTATTATGACTCTACTTATAACTTGCGGGAAAAATCGTAATCTTGTTCTACATGGATGCTATGCCGGACTCCTTCCGACTAAAAACCAGCAACAGCCTACGCTTGGGAGCCCCGGGTAAGCCCTCGGAAGGATACCCCAGGACATTTATACTAATATAATAAAGAGGAAAGATTTGATTGTTTTGTATGCAGTTTGCTTATAATAGGCTCCGAAACTAATGATCTCATTAGAAAAGTTCTTTCGCTGTTGGTAGGCTACAGTATCTCCGGGTGACAACGGCTATATTTAATTCCCGTATCCCACGGGAACGGAAAATACGTTGGTGAAACCACGTGTCATCCGCTAGTATTACATATATTGTTGCTATCCCTATCTCGCATCATTATTTCGATGTCTCGGCTTACTTGTAAACCTCCCGCCGAATATTAATATCTTAACTTGGACAGTTTACCTCTTAGGGTTGTATCGTCTACGAAACTGGGCTGAAAAGATTTTATTCTGGTAAATCGATATTTCACGACTTTATTAGGGTCCGTAGTTCATGTTTAAGAACCTTAATAGTATCCCATGGAGTGTGGATATAATGAGATTGGAAGATATTGAAAACACCGGCCAAGTGCAAGTCAGACTCCACGGTGGTTTCCGTACCAATAAACGTTAAAATGGGAGCCCCCTTTAATCTCCCTTTTTTCTGATTTTTGTATTTATTATTATAGCGGCAGCAGAAATACTTCATTTGTGACAATTTCAGCTCTCTAGCTTTCATAGTTCCTGAGATACAGTTCGTGATGGACAAACAGACAGACACTCAAAATTTTATGCGTGATCGACACATAATGTTTTTTTGACTAATGGTTTTTGCAGACTATCTGTATAAAATACCTACTTTTATAAAGAGAGAGGCAGTATATTATGAGTTTATATCATGTAAGCTTTGGGGCCACTACACTTACTGAAAAACCTTTCCTCCTTTTGAAAGACACACTTTTTATGCAAATTACTTAAAGGCATGATACATGTCAATAAAGTCGACAAAAGTCGTGCATCTTGAGAGCTTTTAGAAGTTACGCTGCATGAACGGTGAAAGATACACAAAAGTAGTAGGTATTATGACAAAATTGTTCATTTCAAAAAGTTCTGTATGAAGTCGGCGATGGGCTGAATAGGTGGTTTTTTTACATGTGAAAATTTTTCATGGTGCCCTGCCACTGTCTACTATCCGGGAGCTCCGGGTAAAGGCGTGCTGATTAGGTACCTATAACTTTAAATATTTTTAGATATTATCTTTTTCAGGTCTTTGATTCGTCAGTACCTACTCTTCCACATCGGAAATTCAGATTCATAACCATCATTTTAAAGATTTAGGTTTGTCATTCAGTGAGGTGACGGGGTGGTGGTGGGCAGTGTATTTTTGGTTCTAACGCCTAGCAAATCATCTGTGTTTTATATCGATCGATCTAAACGACTCTTACACCGAGAATTCTATCAAAGGTAAGAAAAGGATGTTGCTTGGGAAATGAATTGGACGCCCGACAAATAATAAAAATAAAGTAATTTTGATTATCTATGTAAAATGTTCACGCTGTATAGATACCACTGTAATGTAACTCCGACAATTTTTTAAAACATCAATAACAACCTAACGAAGACTCAAATCTTTCAACGAATCCATTATAATAATGATGCTTGAATAATGAATCAACCTAATGTGAAAGCAATGAAAGGAATTGGTATCGTAATAAAAATGTTAGTTCATTATCGACAGTAGGTTCCTCTCAATCCGGCTCGTTAGGTACCAAGACAGCGGGTTCATGAATAATGTACCACGAATCTTCGAATAATGTAACTCCCGCGAAATATCTACTTGCATGTTTTAAACGTTGAGAATTTTTTCTTTTGATATTACGCTTGAAAGCGAGCGATTAGAATGTTTTAGGACCGTGACGACGCAGGATATTTACATCTCACTTTGTTTTACGTTCACATAAAATCGACTTTGTTGTGTTGGGTGAGTGTTTTCAATTGTTACAGTACTTCTGTGACCCGTTGAATATAGATTTCTTTTTACCGTGGTTTATTTTGTTAACAAGCGCTACAATATATACCTCAAACTACGCTATTCTTTTGTGCTATATAGTCCTTTTTTAACTAACTAGCTTTGGGAGCCCCGGGTAAGCCCTCGAAAGGATACCCCAGGACTCCCAAGCTATATACTCCTTATATCCTATATATTGCTATATAATTATTATTCAATATTGCTAGCAAGACAAATTTTAGTTACGATTCTAGATATTTTTGCTAACCTGTATTTAAAGTTACTGAAGGCTTCGTTCGAGTAAACATAATCTCTGTATTTTATTTCCAATAAGTCATTTCGTAAAATACGATTCCTTCTGTTATCAAGACGGCATACGCCGAGGGAGGTAGCAAGTCGTTTATTTCAATAAAGCAGGCCTTACACTGCCGTCTTGCTTAACCCTTTCCCTTGTGACGCGCCCATGTGAGTTATGAGCTTTATTTATATTAATTAGCGACCACAAATTTATTAGGGCTGTCAAAATGTAATTATAGACCTTCTTAATAATATATGATTATAATTTCTATGTCATTATAATTTATTCTTAAATATCCGTGGGTATGTGTGTTTTGAAAATCTGTGTAAATATTTAAACAGTATTTTAGATTTCTTCTTATGTAAACACCATTAATTAAAATTTTACATTACGCTGTCATATGAGTATAATATTATATACCTATTTAAAAACTACTCAAAAAACTCGCCCCTGACTTCCGCTTCCATCATGGAACCGTAGGCAGGCCTCCGTCACTCTCTACAATTCGTTTTATAAGCACCTACTCCTAAGTATTATGACGCAGAACTAGCGTGGCCGACCGGCAGAGGGCTGCCACACGCCAGACCGAGCGAAGTGCGCACAACCAATGTACATTTCCCAAGTAAAATAATATTTCGCTTTATTTAGTCTTGCTTTTTTTTATATCTTACTTCTTACTAATATTCTAAAATTAATTGCGAAAGTGTTTGAGTGCGGATGTGTAGAGCTGTGAATGTTTGTTACTCTTTCACGCTCTAACGGCTCAACGGATCTGGCTGATATTTGATACAGGGATAGATTGTAGTCTGGAATAACACATAGGTTACTTTTTATCCCGGGAAAAAGTTCCCATTGGAAGCGGGAAAAGGAACAAACTTTTACGCGGGCTAAGCTGCGAGCATCAGCTAGTTATAATATAATTCTTATGTAAAGAAGAAGAAGTTATAAAATATTATTAAGTTTTTTTTTCAGACACTGTGTTTATTGTTTTTTTGTTGTTATATGTATTTTTGTTACGTGCTTACAACCCTAATGTTGTCAATAGTTGTCACTCGATGACGCAATCATACGGTGTGCGCACGAATCTCGACTCTCGAAATACGTCGTAGAGCATTTTTTCCAGTGTAGCGATATGTTATCTATACTAATATTATAAAGAGGAAAGATTTATTTTTTTGTTTGTTTGTTTGTTTGTAACGAATAGGCTCCGGAACTACTGGACCGATTTAAAAAATTCTTTCACTGTTGGAAAGCTACACTTTTTGCGGTGAACATAGGCTATATTTCATTCCCGTATTCCCACGGGAACGGGAACTACGCGGGTGAAACCGCGTGACGTCCGCTAGTAGCTAATATTTTTGAGGTTAAGTATGGGAGTGATGTATCTGTTACGTAGTAACTATTATTTAATCTGTGCCGTAGGTGCATGTGAGAGGTTCGCATACCTTACCGACCTTTAAGATGAAGTAATTTTTAATTCTGAAATCTATTGCTTTTACGACTTGACAAATTGTTGTAAATTGGTCAATGCAAAAACGAACAACAAAAAAAACCTTCATGTAAGGTACGAGTAGTACCTACGTATTATATTCCTTTAGTATGAGTGCCAATAATTCAAACTAAACGACAACATAATGTGTCGATCGACAAACAAAATGAATACATTGTACAAGGGTTCGTCAACACGTCGAACGAGGTCAGGCCCTTGTTTTTAAAGCAATTTCGCGATCAAAGTCCTCACCTCCATAAAAGGTGGCAAACATTGGAGTATTAATCGATTTAATGGAAAGGGGAATCGAAAGGTCCGGTGCGTTTGCGTTTCTAAATTTACGACTGCCTCTCGACATTTAATTGGAAAATCGTGCTGCTATAAAAAAGGCCTGATGACCTAAGATTGAAATGGGAACTCTTTCAAATGAAACTGAATGCCAAGTGGCTTTTACTCACGTTTACAAATAACGTTTTTATAGAAGACTAGCTGACCCTCGCAACTTGGTTTACGCCACATAAGGTGTATGAAAGGATAGGTATTTTTTCAACAGACTCATGGGAGCGTATGAAACTGCCCTGTTTGCTTAATCATAAAAGAGCTTAAAGATTAAGCTCTTTTATGAGTAGGCCAACACGCCAGTTTAGATTCATCTCCCCATTCAAAGGGATCCTTGAATTCTAGGATTTGCGAAAGTTGAGATGTCTCTAATTCCTGAAAACCTTTAACATTGAAACTTGTGTGAAACAATCCTTAAAGTATTCCCTTTGTAACATTAAAAAATATTTTTTGAATCGGACCACGCATTAAAAAGTTACAAATAAAAAACCGTTTTGTCTTTCATACCCTCACCTAAAGGAACCGCGCAAAATTTCCGGACCAAAAGTATCCTAGAACCTTCCTCGGATTATATAAGCTCTGATTGTACCAAGTTTCATTTAAATCGATTCAGTAGTTTCGGCGTGATACTTATTGGGGATACAGACGGACAGACAGACAGACATGAAAAATTTAAATTACAAATTCGGCTTCAGTATCGATTAGAGAATGCCCTACAATTAAAATTTTCTAAATATCTTCCATGTACAGACTCTCGCCCCTTAACAGTTTTATTATAAGTATAGATATAGATCTTAGACTATATATCACGGGACTAGCCTTTGCGAACCAACGCATACAAAAATATTCTGCCAGTTTTCATACAAGTGAAGGGGGAAACACAAAGACATATAAAATTTCATTGCATTTAAAAATGTATTAATCGACAAACGCGTAATGGCTGTTGTGTGTTAATTTTTATTGTACAGTCAACTACAATGAAATGTACTAGTTTAATCATATAAAATGATGTACTGATGTACAGTGCTTTTATAAAGCCAAAAGACCAAATGGTCATGTGCAATGGCAGAAAACAATGCTTAAATAAGGCGCATCCTGTGGTTAGATGATCTAAGATATAGATAGATACTCGGGTGCGTAGATATTAGTTGCAGTTGTGTAATTATAAGAGGTAGAAAATATCTTCATAGTTATACAAAATGCGTAGTCACTGTGTATGCACGTTGTTTTACAGAAGGGATAGTAAAAGACAACGTGAGCACATGAGTATCTGCGTAGGGTAGTCTTCTGATCTACTGTATTACAAGCTTACAGAATAGTACTTCGTGACGGATGGTAGCCCGCCAGGCTATAGATTCACATGTAAGAAGACATAGAACTGAAAAGACTGGTAAAGTGTCTTCTCCTTATCGCAGCACTTCAGGCCTACAGTCAATGATATATAAAAAACTATAGATACGTTATCAACACTTAAAAATGGCAACAAAAAAGTCAGGCATTTGCCTTAATCTTCATACATGCTACCATAGATAATTTCATAGAAATTCTTTTTTTGAATATAAAAAATATTTGCCATTTTTGAAAGCCGTGATGTTCGTACATGACGTGTCTATATTATAATACGTCGTTGCCTACAGTTGATATTATGGTCCGAGGGTTCCCGTCAGATCTCTTGCATCCCTTTTTGGTCATTTTAGCCCCTCTCTATAAAATAGAGTGCAGAGGGGCTTATGTCGAGACTTTCTCTGTAGTCTGTGACTTTGTTTCATTAAACTACGTCACTAGGTCACGTGGATCATCTGTTCAAAGTTTGAAATAAAACAAAAATGACAACTTTCACAATCAACGTGTTAGAGTCTGGTGAGAAAGATCTCACGGCTTTCTTGTTTTGCATGCTTAGCTTCTAGATTCCATATCTTCAAATTTCAAGAAATTACTTTCTAAGTACTTGCTAATTGGACTGCAGATCTTAGGCATTATGTATCCAGCTTAGATTATAGAGAGTCTATATTCGTTAAAATTAAAATTATATATAAGTTAAAATTAAATTTCACAGTCTCGTATATCTATTCAATTCAGGAAAAATGTTTTACTAAAAGTTTCTCGGTATTGTTGAGGCTTACAATAAGTCTGCTTGTGACTTATATAATTTGTAAAGGAATTTCCTGTACGCCTGGATAACGATAGTAAGAAAACTACAAGCGAGTCTCATTTTTTAAAGAAATGAAATGAACAGTCGCCACAAAGAGCCGGATAATAAAATAAAGGTACTTTCCTTCCCTCGTAAATCTTTCTAACAAACGAATAGAATAGGGAACGAAAATGGTACAATCTTTAACTTTCTGACAGTTTAATAAGATAATAAAAATATAACCGCGAGAGTGAAATGAATATCTTTGCTCTTTGGTGCTTGGATTGGTGAAGTTTAAAAACACAAACCTCGAAGTAATGCTTCACTTTGTTTGAAAATAAACGGTAACCTTCTTCAAACTCCATTGCTTTAGAAATTGATGTTAAAAGTGCTATGTAAACTTTTGTGTAGGTCGTAGCCATATAAAAAGTTTTGTCACCATAGGTCACGACTCACTATTAGATAGATTTATCAAAGGTTTCCTTCGATTAAAAAGTATAATGTGCAAAATATTACTAGTCCATTGAAATGTTACATGAGCTTTGCATTTATTAGAAGACGCAATTTTATTTTTGGGACATGTGTAGGGGGTCAATAGAAACTTAACCTCAAGTTTGTGGGGGCGCCACCCTTGTCCCCTGGCCGCCATCTTGAAAAGAGGGTGAAAAACATTTTTTTCGCAATATCTCGGAAACTATGAGTCTTACAAAAAAATTGTGGAGGCATAATTTGTAGCATATTGTTTTGCCTACAAATATGTATATAACTTAACAAAAATTTTTACAAAAAATTGAGAATATTTTTATAAAAATTTTCTTTTTTGCTCTATAACTTTTTTTATGATTTCTACAAAAAAAATACCTCAGAATATAGTCCATTGAAATATTACATGAGCTTTGCATTTATTAGAGGACGCAATTTTATTTTCGGGACATGTGTGGGGGGTCAATAGAAGCTTAAACTCAAGTTTGTGGGGTCGCCACCCTTGTCCCCCGGCTGCCATCTTGAAAAGAGGGGGGAAAAAACACTTTTTTCGCAATATTTCAGAAACTATGAGTGTTACAAAAAAATTGTAGAGGCATAATTTGTAGCATATTGTTTTGCCTACAAATGTGTATATAACTTAACAAAAAAAATTATAAAATTTTTATAAAATTTTTATAAAAATTTTCTTTTTGCTCCATAACTTTTTTTAATACATTTAAAAAAAAAATACCTCAGACTAATCTTGTAGATGATCTTTTAAGAGAAATTAAAAAAAAAAGTCCTCCAAAAATCATGTACATGATTGGTCTGAGGTAATTTTTTTGTATAACTTATAGAAAAACGCCACAGAGCAAAAAAGAAAATTTTTATAATTTTATTTTCAATTCTTTGTTTATAACTTCTTTAATTTTTAATTAAGGGCAAAAATTTGTAAACACATATTTGTAGACATAACAATTTTCTACAAATTATGACTCCACATTTTTTTTGTAAGACTCATAGTTTCCGAGATATTGGGACAAAAGGGTTTTCACCCCTTTTTAAGATTGCGGCCGGGGGACAAGGACCTCAAGTTTGTGGGGTCGCCAGGACCCCACAAACTTGAGGTTAAGCTTCTATTGAACCCCCACACATGTCCTAAAAATAAAATTGCGTCCTCTAAGAAATGCAATAATCGGTCCTTAAATGTTACAACATTTCAATGGACTCTACCTGAGAAATGATAACCAATTCTTCTTTCTTGAAACCTTTCTGAAATGACTCTCAATTTAAAAAAAGTTTGCTTGCTCAAAATCATTGGCCACCTATACCACAACAACAACTATAACCACAATTCTTTTTTTGAATATTCAAAAATATATCGTATGAAATCTGTGGCGTCGCTCTTTTCTTTGAAAAATGCACGTCTACGAGGCAGCTTTTTGTGCTAATATTTTTATGATTATAAACAAGGGCCAGCCTTCAAGGAACCTAAAGAAAATTCACAAGCTGCATTTAGTTCGATTAATCATAAATAACCTATTGATTCCGGAAATGTAATTGTGGTTTGAGAGAATCTAATGATGTACCCCGACCTGGCCGACAATTTAATGCAGAAAGTAGAAAGACGTATCATAAGTTTTTATATCATTGAGTAAGTAGGTAACACATTTTTTGATGACATAATATTAGAGATTCAAACTGAACTGAAAATAGCATTACAATCACTTTTCATCTTCCCTCATACCATCTTGGAGGTATAAAGCAGGTTTGAAGTAAGCTTGCTTCGCAATTTATTCACTCACCAAACTGCGCAAATTTTGTCGTGTTTATTGGTCTCAATCTCAACTTACGTTGGAATATTGAACAACCTGTTCCCGTTCCTGAACCGGTACGTGATAAATTTTAGGGTTCCATCGTCCTAAAAACGGGACACTATTACCTAAGTCTTTGCTGTTCGTCTGTCTGTCACGAGGCTGTTCAGGAACAGTGATAAAGCGTTGAAATTTTTACCGACTACCTACCTATCTACTTCTGTTGCCGCTACAAATAAATAAAATAATAAGGGGCCTTCCATACAACAAACGTGATTTTTTGCTGTTTTTGGTAGTCCCGTGCGCGAGTCCGACTCGCACTAGGTTAGTTTATGATCTCTTACGAAGGTAAGCAACAATAACTTCTTCGGTGACTGCCTCGGTGACGCATTCGCTGGTGTAACCGACTGTCACGCTGAGGTTCTGCGTTCAATCTAGAATTGTTTGTTTCGAAGTTTGGCTGTTTCCTATGGAACTGTAATATGTTACATATTATGTATTTGGAAATATGGAAGTTCTATTAGTGTTTTAGATCTTATAGCATAACCTAATAAGCTCAATTTGGGCTAGATGATGTTGTGTGTCCAATACATATTTAAAAAAAAAATGTCCCCGCAATAGGTGTTCGCAGGAAGACGAGTTGCCTACATAAGTTTTGAAATCGAAGCCACTTTTTTATTTCCGACGGTTATAAAACTGGAAAAGAGCCTTCTAAGAATTTCGGTAGATTTTCACCTTCCATAAAATAAACTTTAAAAATGGCTTTTAAAAGCTGGTTCACCAGAGGCTAAAGAAAATTCACCTGAATTAGAAAAGTGCATTGATGTTAGCGGAGAACATTTTGGTTCACAACATCTTTCATTTCACTGTCATTTTTTGGTATAGGTAACCTATGTACCCTACTAGGAAATAAAAATAACTCCTTTTGTTTTATAGGACGTCGGTAAATTTTGATATGATCCTAAAAATCTATGTTTTTTATAAAAAAATAGACCAAAACATATGACAGCATGATAATAAAAACTTGACTACACGGGGAGAACATCCAAAACAAGAAAGATCACCTATTTAGTCAGCACTATTGCGTTGCATGGTTTATAACGGTAATCCAGGTTATGATTGGCACTAGTAAAATTTTCACACCGCACCACTCGTGTGGAGCGGTTGGCTAGCTGCCGCACCGCGATAGGTCAGTTTAATCGGATTCTTTATTCATGAGACCACTGCACCGCGCTCCAATTTATTCAAAATTACTCTTCGCATATTAACCGAAATTAACACTGGTAGATACCCATATTGAATTATATTTGTACAAGTTATGATATTATCGAAGGTAATACAAACGTAAAAGGCACTTGAGAGATTTTGTAACGTGTTATTACTAGATGTTTGTGAACCAATATTATAGAGATAATTTTACCTAAATATTATTCTTATGAGAAATATTATACGCCTTTCTTTGTTTAACGTGAGGGAAAATCCTCATGGATGTTATGCCGGACTCAGACTGACTAAAAAACCTCACGTAACGCCCAACAGCCTATGGTTGGGAGCCCCGGGTTAGCCCTCGGAAGGATGTCCCAGGACTATAAACGATTTATGAAACTTTTCCTATTTGGATACAAGAAAACTTGGAATAAAGACTAAATTAACTGCACCAAAATATGTGTAAATCGAAATAAATCGGTTGTCAGTAAAATGACAATAGTTGAACCAAGTTGAAGGCCTTACAGACGGCTTGAAAAATTTCAACGGCGGGTCGTCACGACCTGCGCATGTCCATTTCAACACGATTCACCACCTATTGCGTAGACCATACAACTTTACAGTGAAATGTGGGCGTATACTATGCCTCTGCCTACTCCTTTGGGGATAAAGGCGTTACTTGTATGTATGTCCTCATAATTTATTCAAGCAATTTGGTTTCGATTTCGGATTGCAACATCAAAGCATTAATAATGATACCCGTCTTGCACAGACACATACATATATAAATAGGTTTGGGCTGAGCGAGTAGTCGTGGTACGATTTACTTCAATTTGAGCCCATGTCGTGCGATGCGGTGGATACTGAAAATTTAATGCTACGGGCCTCTCGTTACTCTGTGTCAATGTTCGGCACCCTGTACATTTGAAAGTATATTTATTTATACCGCTTTCTCGGTCCAGGCGGAGGGAGAATGTACTGCATGTTTTCCGTACTGGATGAATAGTCAATGCTACTGTATGGAAGTTTATGCTAAGTAGCTTTTTGTACAGTTTTGCTTAAATGTGTAGATTGCGGGTTCGTTACACATAATCCTCTGTTGTTTCGATGTTTACAGTATTTTGTTTATTGAAGGTGAGTCACACAAATAAGAAAAAAAAATCAGCTCAATCGGATATCGGGAAGTTGGTCAAATTTGACTTGCAAGACACCACCCGCACTAACAAACAAACAAACATCCAGTGCGAGTTAAATAAAAGCTTGTAAAAAGAAGGTAATTTTATAGTTGAAATATTTGTAAAGCTTTTACCTAAAAAGTTACACGATATCCTTTTAACCCTATCAATGAAATAACCTAATCAGTTTATTATCTTACTTTCAGAACATGTTTTTTTTGAATTCTTCTGCTATTACATTTAAATACTAAAGAAACAGGAAAACCTATGCACCATATTTACGAGAAAATAGATTTGGTAAAACCGTTTCCTGCGTTTCTCACTCATAATCGAAAAGCCCCATTCGTTTTCAAACAAATAAAAGCACGACGACACACTTTGGTAGCTTCCAAATAAGACAGTAAAATACAGGAAAAGTCTATTTTGTTCACTCAGCCGGCGAGGCAATGTTCATCGAAATCTCCTCTCGTTTTTAGGGTTCCGTACCCAAAAGTTAAAAACGGGACTCTATTCATGAGACCTCGCTGTCCGTCTGTCTGACTGTCCGTCTCGAGATTGTATCTCAGTAACCGTGATAGCTAGAGAGCTAAATTTTTCCCAGATGTATTTTTGTTGCCGCAATAACAACAAATGCTAAAATTACAAAAAAAAGGAGAGATTGAGGGATGCTCCCATATGACAAACATGATTCTTTGCAGTTTTTTGGTACGGAACCCTCTGTGCGCGAGTCTGGCTCGCACTTGTCTGGTTTTTTTTATTTGCGTCCTGCAGACTATAGTTTTCTCCTGTTCGGCCTCGTGTGTTCATGCCGCTTGGGTGAACTCGTAGGGATGTACATTAATAATGCGTCGCTTTTTCCTATGACAATAATCTTTCAAAGCTGTGGTTCATCAAATTTTCAGCGCCTTCTCATATCTATTTATAGCTAAAGTTTGGATCATCCTGCTATTTAGTTTTGATGTTTAAAATGAATAACGTACATGTTGTAATCGGATATTTAAATGTAATTATTTCAATTTAAGATTTTTTATCTTTAGAAACCAAATATTGTTCTGCTTTCAATCCTGAATCTTCAAAATGAGGAAAAATCTGGATAAAATTAAAAAAATATATTAACCTAATTTATTTTGTTACGTGAATTTAGAAACAGTTCTCTAATGCTGCTAGAATAAAATAACGAGATGATACTTTGCAGATAACAAAAAATAGCTATTTTAAAACCTAGTGGCACTCAGGTAGACACATGTGTAGAGGTTTTTTACTGCTTGTTTATTCTCGCATACAGTGTAAAGGAGTCAGTTTTGTGATAACTAGAGAAAACGGTGCATTGTCTGCTTTTAGGGTTCCGTACTCAATACTGGGACTCTATTACTGAGACTCGTCTGTCAGTCGGTCTCTCTGTCCATCACGAGGCTGTATCTCATCGACCGTGATAGCTACAGAGCTGAACTTTTTAACAGATTATATGGTAAAATCATATTATTTAAGGGGGCCCAAATAACAAACGTTATTATTTGCTGTTTTTTTGGTATGGAACCCTCTGTGCGCGAGTATGACTCGCACTTGCACTCGGTTATTGTGTGCCGAGGTGTGTGGAGCACAACATTGGCCATTGTCTCCATGACACTCATTTTGAGTAGATACCACTTAATTGATTTTCTTTCATCAAGAAAACGCTATTAGATTTCTACGTACATTGTTCATTAATTGAAGTTGTTTCAGATGCAATTTGTTCACCGGTTGTACTGCACTATATTTTCTTTGTTCAGTTGAGCTTATTGAGTATGTCGGTTGCTCAATTTGTAACAGTTGTTAATAGACATTATTTTCACAGTTATATTAAACTGATTGTTAATAGAAGAAAAAAAAAACAGTCATTCTTTAAGATCTTCTTTTTTAACATTTTTGAATACTACCTAATTCAGAAATATATATTTTAAATTAAATTGTCTGTATGCCGTGATTACGTAGTGGTTTGAGAAGCGAAAGTGACTTGGGATTGTTACTTAGGATATCTTTACTATTATAATAACATTTATTTCTAATCTAAATCTCACACCACAAGCGGAGAGTTGTAAAATTCTACTAGTATGAGGGTCCACCCTAAATGGCATAATGTATACCTGTCTCCTGAAATATAGACATTTTAAGACCTGTCTACAATTTATGTAAATATTTTCAAATTACCAATTACCTTTGTATAAATCTCAGCTAATCCTTATAAAAAAACCAAACTGGAACTCGGGAGATGTTGAAATCCGGTCTTAGAAGTTAACAAAACTTTAAAATATTGCACACTTACATGGTTATAAAATATACTAAAGATTTGAGACGTCACTAGCATTTTCTTACTTCTGGAAGTTTAAAAGGATGTCATGCCGGACTCTAACCGACAAAAACCACACGTTACTCCTATTATAATAATATGTAATTTAAACAATAAACAGCTTCAAAGTTGAGTAATAAAGTCTCTAAAAAATACTAATAATCAAATATTTACGTACCATTTTGTCTCTTCAAAACACTTTCGCACGCAACGGTTATCACAATTTGTAATTTTAAACACTAAAAACTTAAAAATAATCTCCCACCTAGATTAAATTTGAAATAAATGGATATAATTTAGTTTTCCTTTTTATTTATCGTACACCCACCGCGGAAAAAAGAATACGGAAAAAATACATACCATATCGTAGATAACTTGGTTAAATATTTACACGAAAAGCTCCTGTGGATTTTCAAGTATATTTTTTCATGTTGTATGTTAAATTTTTTCGTGGCAGGGAATCGAGGCTACGTAATAAGATTATTGTGAACATCGATACTGTTACTTTACCGGTACTTACTAGGTATTAAACCTCTCAAAGTCATCGTTTATTTATGTCAGGAGGTGCACAAGGCCGGATGTAGACTGCACTGCAGTGGGGCCTGGGTAGGATTTATGGCCTAGCCTGGTAGTCGGTGACACAGAGTGATCGCGTCGAGTGTGTCGATCCCTAATAAATAAGTGCTGCCAACTTTCACAAAATAAACCATAGATCAATTTTTTCGTCCAAATCGTATACGCAGATTTGTTTCTTAATTAATTGAAGATTGGCAGTCCTAGGTAGTTGAGGCAAAGCAAAGTGGTATGACTGTTTAGGATCAAGACATATTTAATTTTAGAATTTGTACCTAGGTTGCACTTGTAATTTAGTATAGTAATTTCTGCTTTATTTGAATATGTTAAAAAATTGTACGAATAAAGTCTCATTCATGCGGATCCATGATGTGAAGTAAATTCTTATTCATAGAGTATCGGCCATTTAGATGCTAAGGCGAAACATACTCTTCCCTTTGACTTTACGTGTAGTCTGATACAAATAGGATATCATATCATTTATTTTTCCTTACTTCTTAATAGGTAACTTAGTACTAGGAATTAGAGTAGTTCAAGAGGTAGGTTTATATATTATTACATGACAGTACAGATAAGCCGAGTCGTAACTAAACGTGCGCGGATCAACTAGTTATAAAGAATAGGCTAGATATAGATATCTACAATTGTGAATGTAACGTAGTTAAATAACTATAACATGTTTTTTTTCACTCTCAACGTATATTCCCTGGAGGCCAGAACACTTTAACGCTTTTAGTGTTTCGAAAGAGTGGCGCAACAATAAACAAGATGTGTAAACCTTTGATCGAGTACGAAGAACAAAGTAAGTACTCAGATAACAAGATAATCGCGCCCCAAGTTTTCTATTGCAAGTTTAACTGGACTAAGAGACACGAGTCGGGTGAGACAATTTAATCTTGTCGGCTTCATGGTCTCTCGGACCTAGGGGTAGTTTTAAACGGTTAGTTTCTTTGTCATTTATCTAGCGAAGTCTAATTCGTTTTTAAAAACTTTTAACTGGTTTGCTGACGGTTAATTAAAAGTACCTCGCGACAGGCCTGCGTGGGATGGCTCTTTGTGGATTTTGGCGACGTGGATGCGGGAAGGCACACCTTTATGCGAATTGTGCATAACATATTGTAAAAGTAAGTTTTGGTGTACCATATAAAGGTCTTGTTGTACACTAGATTTCAGTAGTTAAATATACATATTTGGGACAGTTTATATGTCACCGTATAGCCCAAATATAACACACAGAAATAAATATATATTCACGGACTTTTTAACATAGCGCGCATCTGATTCTGAAGTGAGTTAGGATTAAGCTGTTTATTGTTATAGGTATCAGACAACGCATATGTATTTACATGTTTTCTTTTGTAAATCGTGCATAGAAATTAGAAACACCCAGACTCTTGAGACAACTATTTAGAGAGTATATACCTACACATAAAATTTTGAAATGAAATTAGAAACACCATGTTGAGTGCAGTTTAACATTCTACATACTGACTGTGTTAAAGTGCTTTAGTTACTCTCCAGCCATTGTATAAATTCAAATAAGGTCCATTTTCGAGAACAGCTCATTTTACCTCCTGTCTGTTTTATGACGATATTGTTAAAATTGGTTATTTGTTTTGCAGGCAGTTCGTTATTGCTTTTACAGGCTAACTTTTCACAATATTTGTTGGAAATCTGTAGGTTTATTCCTAAATGTGATGTGTAACTCTTGTAGCTTTAACTGACTTGGAATTCAGCATGGATCTCGGTAGGATCCGTTGCTCCCTAGCTATGTGCCAAAATCGATACATTGGTACTTACCCATTATTGTTAAACTTACCTACAATAGGCAAGAACCAGGGGTTCTTATTCGTACTATGAACATTGGTGTGTTTATCTGTAAGTAACGGACGTCCGGGATGCCAGATTAGTGTGAATGTAAGGAGCCGGCAGTGCAGTCACAGAGAATCTAGTGGAAAAGAGCCCGCAAGGAAACTCAATTTAGTTAGCAAACGGCGCTTACTCGGAATTACATTTAGATTGAAACTACCCGCTAAATTAGCCACCCATTGTTTTAATAGAAATAGCTTATTTAAAATGATTCTACCTTGATAAGTAGGTACAAATCAGAGCTCTTTTCAAGTATCGGAAATAGGCAATATCAAACCTTTTAGTTATGGTCCCACCATGATCTTATTGTCCAATCAAGTGTCATAAGAACACATGGCATTAATGTCAGCTACTTCGTTAGTCAGCATTCAGCAGGCAGACGTCAAGTAGTGCAATTGCTGACTAGCAGACATGAAATTGGTGCAACAAGGGTAAGAACTTATAGAATTATCGCGAGGTTAAACAATAGTCGCTCCCTGACATTGGTCATAGGTTTTGGTCTCTACTCCCACCTGTTCTGATGACTAGTTCTGTTGGCAGAACTACTGGGATTTTTTTCCCATTAGTTCTGTGACTTATAAGACTATGCTATACACCTGACTTACGTAAACTTTTCCCATCAACTGTTCTGTTGAGTAGTTCTGTTGGCAGAACTATTGGTAATTTTTGTTCCCATTAGTTCTGTGACTCATAAGACTATGCTTTAGCACGTGACTTTTCTTTCAACTATTCCCACTTGTTCTGTTACTTAGTAAGGGGATAATTGAAGCACGGTTTCACAAAGTCAATATAGGTAGAAATCAAAACAAATGAAGATCGACAAAACAAATGACGGTCGAATAAGCAAATGAAGATCGACTTAACAAATGAAGATCGTCAAAACAAATGAAGATCGGAAAAACAAATGAAGATCGTCACAACAAATGAAGATTGTCAATACAAATGAAGATCGACAAAACATATGCAGACCAATAAAACAAAATACTACCTACGCAAGTTGATAAAGTCAAAAATTACTTGCAGCCATATTTTGTAATCTAGATGCGATTGCCATTCAAAAAAATAGGTGCATGCAATTCTCGACCTTAATGACACTTTTCTAAAAATGTCCTTTTAGACGTTTATAGACATCCCTGATCACTAATTTATAAAAATAAACAGATAGTATGCATGCTCATAAGGTCGAAATTTGCTTGCACCCATTTTTGTAATATAGATGCGATTACCATTTTAAAATATAGGTGCAAGCAATTCTCGACCTTGTGAACAAGCATAATATTTATTAATTTTTTACATATTCGTGATTGGTTATGTCTATAAACGCATAAAAACACATTTTTAGAAAAGTGTCATTAAGGTCGAAAATTGTTTGCACCTATTTTTTTAATGGTAATCGCATCTAGATTACAAAATATGGCTGCAAGTAATTTTTGACCTTTTCAACTTGCGTAGTCTTTTGTTTTACTGATCTGCATAATGTTTTATCGATCCTCATTTGTTTTTTCGATCGTCATTTGTTTTGTTAATCTTCATTTGTTTTGACGATCTTGATCATTGGATAGATTACCATGGACAGAACTAATGGGACTTAAAATACCAGTAGTTCTGCCAACAGAACTACTCAACAGAACAGGTGGTAATTGAATTACCATTTGTTCTGTGGACAGAACTAATGGAAAAAAAAACCTGTATTTCTGCCAACAGAACAGGTGGGAATTGCATTACCATTTGTTCTGTGAACAGGACTAATGGGAAAAAAATACTAGTAGTTCTGTTAACAGAACTACTCAACAGAACAGGTGGGAGTAGAGGGGTAGTGTACTGTAAATATCCTTTAAAATACAAGTCGCCCATTGGTCATTTAGGATGCCGATAATGAGGGCTAGAAAAGTCTTATTCTATGAAATGTTCGAGAGGATCTTTGTTATGATCGTAATTATTACAGCCGACCATAATTTACGGACGTTGTAGATGCCAGTTGCAAGTTTTGATAAATTTTGACCGTCATTGATTTTTACGACCTGTTAGTACATCCGTTCTGTACTAAGCTAGGATGATGAACTTCTTCAACTAAACCCTTCTTGGTATTGTCCACTATGTCGTCTCACGATGGATAAACTGCAATAAGCTCAGATTTGCGATCAGTAGGGTCACATTGTATTTTTTGAGCTACCGAGATAGATGATAGTGACTGAATATTGCTCAAAAATTATGTAAGGTGAAGGCAGCAAAATCTAATTACATGGCAAAATTCCTGATAAGAATGTTTTGGAAAGAAATGTACCTATTCATCGACTTGTGGTTGATGACTGTATGTATGTAACACTATTAACAAACATACGAACATTTGCGGGTGGGATTATCTTTGTATTTCGTGTTAATTAACCTAGGAGCCTATTAGAGTAGCTAAGATATGTAATCGTCTCAGGTGCATGGAGCAACCACAAGAGAGCCTCTTTAGGTTGATAGATTAGATCCATATACGCAAAAGGTCTTTGAATTAATCCTATAATACAGTAAAGCTTCTTATGAACGATCTTTGTGATTCCTAGAACAAATTCTAATCATTGACCTACATTGACTGCTTTGATTGAAATTTTGACAGCACTATATTTTTGTCGTGGGACATCCCTCGTGGATTCTATGCCGGACTCTTACCGACTAAAACTATACGTGCCCTACGGTCAAGAGCCCCAGGTAAGCCCTCGGAAGGACGTGCCAGAATTATTTTGAAGGCACTAAGGGTTCCCTACTGCGAAATTGTATGCTACTGCGTAAAGAGTGGTTCTAACACTTAACCGGTATGTCACAGCTTCTCCATATTAAATGTTGTATGTTGATTAATAGAAAATTTCCCTCTGGTGTGAACAGCGTGGTCCTTTCCAAAATTATTGGCAGATAGGTAT
The DNA here is from genome assembly GCA_933228765.1 of Miltochrista miniata. Lineage (NCBI taxonomy): Eukaryota > Metazoa > Arthropoda > Insecta > Lepidoptera > Erebidae > Miltochrista > Miltochrista miniata. Next base: position 16,319,324 of record OW121752.1, on the reverse strand, counting down.
TCAGATAAAAATCGCCTCGATTAGTCATACTTTTCTTTGCTTTAGCGTGAAGTGTTCGACGTGTCAACTATTGAGAAATACTGGCATAAAACTCAGGAATTCTTAAATAGTTACTTATTATATTACGTATATTTAACAAAAACTTCGCCTATTGAACATAGCGAGAGTCAATATTTTTATGTGTGATTACTAAAACAGCTTAATACCATTGTATACTATTTTAGACTGATTGATTGAGGTGATTATAGCCAATCTCCCAATTTAAAACCAACTAATTCAGGTATAAAAAGAAAAGGTATAGTTTTATGAAATGGGTTGCACGTCATACGGGTGTTCGTTTGCATAATAATGGAACTAAATTGAACTCACACAGGCGCACGTACGGAGGCTGATATTCAATAATATTCAGTTAGTTACTTTACGGACTTCAAAGAGTCAGCGGTCGCTTTGTAGTCATATACGAGAACCTGTTGTGAATCGACACAGGTTGTTTCTTAGATTTTGTGAAGTTTAGCTGTTCAGCTCATAAACAAGATAAATTAAGTTTAAAGAATTACGGTAAATGGTTTAATTCGGCCATATTGCATTTCTTTACATTTTTCCCGTAATAAATTCCCATGGGATGCGAGAATGGGAACAGACTAGCATGCGGGCGGAGCCGCTGGCGTCATCTAGTATTTAATATTTGAAAGAAATCGTTCGGCCTAACATGCAACTGGTGAAATCCGTAGTACTTATACATATATATACCTTGCGGAAAAAATCGTAATCTATACATTTTTTTAATGTGAGGAAAATTCTACATGGATGCTATGCTATGCCGGACATGGCAAAATTCCTGATAAGAATGTTTTGGAAAGAAATGTACCTATTCATCGACTTGTGGTTGATGACTGTATGTATGTAACACTATTAACAAACATACGAACATTTGCGGGTGGGATTATCTTTGTATTTCGTGTTAATTAACCTAGGAGCCTATTAGAGTAGCTAAGATATGTAATCGTCTCAGGTGCATGGAGCAACCACAAGAGAGCCTCTTTAGGTTGATAGATTAGATCCATATACGCAGAAGGTCTTTGAATTAATCCTATAATACAGTAAAGCTTCTTATGAACGATCTTTGTGATTCCTAGAACAAATTCTAATCATTGACCTACATTGACTGCTTTGATTGAAATTTTGACAGCACTATATTTTTGTCGTGGGACATCCCTCGTGGATTCTATGCCGGACTCTTACCGACTAAAACTATACGTGCCCTACGGTCAAGAGCCCCAGGTAAGCCCTCGGAAGGACGTGCCAGAATTATTTTGAAGGCACTAAGGGTTCCCTACTGCGAAATTGTATGCTACTGCGTAAAGAGTGGTTCTAACACTTAACCGGTATGTCACAGCTTCTCCATATTAAATGTTGTATGTTGATTAATAGAAAATTTCCCTCTGGTGTGAACAGCGTGGTCCTTTCCAAAATTATTGGCAGATAGGTATTCAGATAAAAATCGCCTCGATTAGTCATACTTTTCTTTGCTTTAGCGTGAAGTGTTCGACGTGTCAACTATTGAGAAATACTGGCATAAAACTCAGGAATTCTTAAATAGTTACTTATTATATTACGTATATTTAACAAAAACTTCGCCTATTGAACATAGCGAGAGTCAATATTTTTATGTGTGATTACTAAAACAGCATAATACCATTGTATACTATTATAGACTGATTGATTGAGGTGATTATAGCCAATCTCCCAATTTAAAACCAACTAATTCAGGTATAAAAAGAAAAGGTATAGTTTTATGAAATGGGTTGCACGTCATACGGGTGTTCGTTTGCATAATAATGGAACAAAATTGAACTCACACAGGCGCACGTACGGAGGCTGATATTCAATAATATTCAGTTAGTTACTTTACGGACTTCAAAGAGTCAGCGGTCGCTTTGTAGTCATATACGAGAACCTGTTGTGAATCGACACAGGTTGTTTCTTAGATTTTGTGAAGTTTAGCTGTTCAGCTCATAAACAAGATAAATTAAGTTTAAAGAATTACGGTAAATGGTTTAATTCGGCCATATTGCATTTCTTTACATTTTTCCCGTAATAAATTCCCATGGGATGCGAGAATGGGAACAGACTAGCATGCGGGCGGAGCCGCTGGCGTCATCTAGTATTTAATATTTGAAAGAAATCGTTCGGCCTAACATGCAACTGGTGAAATCCGTAGGTACTTATACATATATATACCTTGCGGAAAAAATCGTAATCTATACATTTTTTTAATGTGAGGAAAATTCTACATGGATGCTATGCCGGACTCCTACTGTAGCATTTATTTTCTATAGATGCAGTATTTAGGATGTGAAAGCAGCCTTATCGAGTTATCTTTTTTTAATCGGTTGTCAGTGGTGACATTTCTGCTGTCAGAATGACAGGATGTCATAAGTTCGGTGACGAAGCGTTTCGCATTTAAAGGAACGGGTTTTGTTAAGATTTTTCGTGAAAGACAGGACTTTTGACCGAGACCTGCTTTGGGGTAGTTGGAGGTCCTTTGGCTTTTGCTCTGAGACTGTGCCGCGAATCAGTTTTTCGCTCAAGCGCGATTATTTGTTACCTCGCGTGGCCTAACGGGCTGTGATTGGGTTGCTGCATTGCATCTTGTTACATTTTACCCAGAAAACTGGTGAGTCACTTCTTCTTTTGCAAAGCGGGTCGATTGTCGTCTGTCGCGCAGCCAAGATCTTAATTTGTCGTTTCTTTCATGACAGGGTTTTTTACTACGGGGCTAGTTGCCGGATGAGATATTTGGTGCCGCACCTATAAGTTAGTGGGCTGCACGTGGTACGACAACGTGGAAGTGCGGACTACACGAGCTTCTCATGTGAGAGGTATCTGCCGTCATCACCTGGCAGTAACAACAGGCAGTCACTCTCACTCAGCTCACTCTGCAGGCCAGTAAATCCACTACTTATGTGTAGCCTAGTAGTATTAATACCTGAGCCCTGACTTTACTTCTGTGTACCTGTGATATTTGTGTCTATCAGTGAATAAGCCCTCTGTGTGTCTCTGTGTATCTCTGTGTACTTAGTAAATATATGTGTGTACACCCTATTGTCTGTTTTCGTGAGAGCCCTAGCCTACCCTTGCACACAGACTGGAAACTTAGAAATAAGGCGCCCTGGGATAGAGTTCTCTGCATAGCTACCTCGCGCTAGTTGGTGAGTAACACTGATCATCTTAGTGTTACACTACACACTTAAAACCACATGCATCCTACTCAACAGCCTACGGTTGGGAGCCCCGGGAAAACCATCTGAAGGATACCCCAGGATATACCTACTAACACAATAAAGAGGAAAGATTTGATTGTTTTGCATGCAGTTTATAATAGGCTCTGAAACTAATGAACTGATTTGAAACATTCTTTCCCTGTTGGTAGGCTACAGTATCTCCGGGTGACAACGGCTATATTTAATTCCCGTATCCCACGGGAACGAAAAATACGTTGGTGAAACCACGTGTCATCCGCTAGTATTACATATATTGTTGCTATCCCTATCTCGCATCATTATTTCGATGTCTCGGCTTACTTGTGAACCTCTCGCCGAATATTAATATCTTAACTTGGACAGTTTACCTCTTAGGGTTGTATCGTCTACGAAACTGGGCTGAAAAGATTTTATTCTGGTAAATCGATATTTTACGACTTTATTAGGGTCCGTAGTTCAGGTTTAAGAACCTTAATAGTTTCCCATAGAGTGTGGATATAATGAGATTGGAAGATATTTATAACACCGGCCAAGTGCAAGTCAGACTCCACCAATAAACGTTAAAATGGGATCTCCCTTTTTTCTGATTTTAGTATTTATTATTATAGCGGCAGCAGAAATACTTCATTTGTGAAAATTTCAGATCTCTAGCTTTCATAGTTTCTGAGATACAGTTCTTGATGGACAAACAGACAGGCACTCAAAATTTTATACGTGATCGACACATAATGTTTTTTTGACTAATGGTTTTTGCAGACTATCTGTACAAAATACCTACTTTTATAAAGAGAAAGGCAGGATATTATGAGTTTATATCATGTAAGCTTTGGGACCACTACACTTACTGAAAAACCTTTCCTCCTTTTGAAATACACTTTTTATGCAAATTACTTAAAGGCATGATACATGTCAATAAAGTCGACAAAAGTCGTGCGTCTTGAGAGCTTTTAGAAGTTACGCTGCATGAACGGTGAAAGATACACAAAAGTAGTAGGTATTATGATGAAATTGTTCCTTTCAAAAAGTTCTGTATGAAGTCGGCGATGGGCTAACTAGGTGGTTTTTTTACATGTGAAAAATTTTCATGGTGCCCTGCCACTGTCTGCTATCCGGGAGCTCCGGGTAAAGGCGTGCTGATTACCTATAACTTTAAATATTTTTAGATATTATATTTTTCAGGTCCTTGATTCGTCAGTACCTACTCTTGCACATCGGAAATTCACTTTCATAACCATCATTTTAAAGATTTAGGTTTGTCATTCAGTGAGGTGACGGGGTGGTGGTGGGCAATGTATTTTTGGTTCTAACGCCTAGCAAATCATCTGTGTTTTATAATGATCGATCTAAACGACCCTTAAACCGAGAATTCTATCAAAGGTAAAAAAAGGATGTTGCTTGGGAAATGAATTGGACGCCCGACAAATAAAGTAATTTTAATTATCTATGTAAAATGTTCACGCTTCACCATTGTAATGTAACTCCGACAATTTTTTAAAACATCAATAACAACCTAACGAAGACTCTCAAATCTTTCAACGAATCCATTATAATAATGATGCTTGAATAATGAATCAACCTAATGTGAAAGCAATGAAATGAATTGGTATCGTAATAAAAATGTTAGTTCATTATCGACAGTAGGTTCCTCTCAATCCGGCTCGTTAGGTACCAAGACAGCGGGTTCATGAATAATGTACCACGAATCTTCGAATAATGTAACTCCCGCGAAATATCTACTTGCATGTTTTAAACGTTGAGAATTTTTTCTTTTGATATTACGCTTGAAAGCGAGCGATTTGAATGTTTTAGGACCGTGACGACGCAGGATATTTACATCTCACTTTGTTTTACGTTCACATAAAATCGACTTTGTTGTGTTGGGTAAGTGTTTTCAATTGTTACAGTACTTTTGTGACCCGTTGAATTTAGATTTCGTTTTATTGTGGTTTATTTTGTTTACAAGCGCTACACACCTCCAACTACGCTATTCTTTTGTGCTTTAAAGTCCTTTTTTTAACTAACTAGCTTTGGGAGCCTCGGGTAAGCCCTCAGAAGGATACCCCAGGACTCCCAAGCTATACATATAGTCCTTATATCCAAACTAACTATATGTATAGCTTCTGCCAAGCTAAATATTAGTTAAGATTCTAGATATTTTTGCTAACCTGTATTTAAAGTTACTGAAGGCTACGTTCGAGTTAACATAATCTCTGTACTGTATTTTATTAACCGACTTCAAAAAAAGGAGGAGGTTCTCAATTCGTCTGTATGTTTTTTTTTTTATGTATGTCAAGCAATATTTCCGTCAATTATAGACGGATTTCAAAAATTTTTTTTTTGTTGAATAGGTGTTACTTCTGAGGTGGTCCCATTTACACCAGGTCAGGATCTGATGAAGGGATCCAGGAGAAATCGAGGGCAACCACGGAAAATTGTAGGGACAACTAGTGCGCATGTTAACTTTTTAATTAAGTGCTTTAATGTTCTACATTTTAATGAAGGTCTGGCGTCGATCTGATGATAGAGTCGAGAGACAGTCGAGGGCATTCCTTAACAATTTACAGCAGTTATCTTGTGTTTGGGCTTGATTGATTTGTATTGATGAGAACTTTACACCTAGATTGATAGATCAGACTTAAAAAAAAAAGAAAGTTCTCAATGTTTTATGTATGTTCACCGATATTTCCGTCAATTATAGACGGTTTTTTTTTTGTTGAATAGGGTTAACTTCTGAGGTGGTCCCATTTTAACCAGGTTATGATCTGATTATGGGATCCTGGATAAATCGAGGGCAACCACCGATAATTGTAGGGAGAACTAGTGCGTTTGTTAACTTTTTAATTCAGTGCTTTAATGTACTACAGGTAATGAAGGTCTGGAGTCAATCCGATGATGGAACCAAAAGACAGTCGAGGGAATTCCTTGACGATTTACAGAACAGCTACCTTGTGTTGGGGCTTGATTGATTTGTATTAATGAGAACTTTCACCTAGATAGATATATTTTTTGGTTCACCCGTCACTTAAAATATTGAAAAAAAAATTTTTCAATAAAAAATACAACCGACTTCGAACAAATCCTCAAAAATTAAATTTACTTAGCACAAAGTAATATGTATTTTGATTTATCAGATTTTATTCAATATGATATTGAAGTTGGTGCCATGAATAATACCTACCTAAACCTATGAATTTACTTGGCGCCGACATAAAACATAATCTAATCATAACATTATCTCTGTACTGTATTTTATTTCCAATAAGTCATTACGTAAAATATGATTCCTTCTGTTATCAAGACGGCATACGCCGAGGGAGTTAGCAAGTCGTTTATTTCAATAAAGCAGGCCATACACTGCCGTCTTGCTCAACCCTTTCCCTTGTGACGCGCCCATGTGAGTTATGAGCTTTATTTATATTAATTAGCGACCACAAATTTATTAGGGCTGTCAAAATGTAATTATAGACCTTCTTAATAATATATGATTATAATTTCTATGTCATTATAATTTATTCTTGAATATCCGTGGGTATGTGTGTTTTGAAAATCTGAGTGAATATTAACAGTATTTTAGATTTCTTCTTATGTAAACACTATTAATTAAAATTTTACATTACGCTGTTATATGAATATAATATTATATACCTATTTAAAAACTATTTAAAAAAACTCGCCCCATCCCGTTCCAGTGCACCGCCGAATAACTTAAGGCATGATGGCCTTCCGCTTCCATCATGGAACCGTAGGTGCATGTGAGAGGTTCGCATACCTTACCGCCCTTTAAGATGAAGTAATTTTTAATTTTGAAATCTATTGCTTTTACGACTTGACAAATTGTTGTAAATTGGTCAATGAAAAAACGAACAACAAAAAACCGGCCAAGTGCGAGTTGGACTCGCCCATGAAGGGTTTCATAGCAGCAAGTAACATAATATAAAAGTTCTTATAGTTCGTTGTAACTTTGATTGATGTTTTAACACGTTCGCAGTGGTAGTGATTTTTCTAACCGAAAATTGCGGTTTATGACGTATTAAAAAAAACTACCGGCTCTATCTCGGTCAAACCAATTTTCGTTGGTAGTTTCTGTGGCAATGTACATCATATCTTCTTTTTAGATTTATCATTCTCTTAGTTTAGAAGTTAGAGGGGGGGGGGGGGGACACACATTTTTCCACTTTGGAAGTGTCTCTTGCGCAAACCATTCAGTTCAGAAAAATATGATGTTAGATACCTCAACAGCATTTTTGAAGACCGATCTATAGATACCCTACACGATTTGGTTTTGATGAAAAAAAAAAATTGAGTTCTGAGTATGGGGACCCCCAAAATTTACTGCTTTTTTTCTAGTTTTACATAAGAATCTTAATGCGGTTCACAGAATACATCTAGTTACCAAGTTTCAATATCATAGGTCTTATAGTTTCGGAGAAAAGTGGCTGTGACACACGGACGGACAGACAGACGGACAGACAGACAGACAGACATGACGAATCTATAAGGGTTCCGTTTTTGCCATTTGGCTACGAAACCCTAAAAAAACCGTCATGTAAGGTACGAGTAGTACCTACGTATTATATTCCTATAGTATGAGTGCCAATAATTCAAACTAAACGACAACATAATGTGTCGATCGACAAACAAAATGAATACATTGTACAAGGGTCCGTCAACACGTCGAACGAGGTCAAGCCCTTGTTTTTAAAGCAATTTCGCGATCAAAGTCCTCACCTCCATAAAAGGTGGCAAACATTGGAGTATTAATCGATTTAATGGAAAGGGGAATCGAAAGGTCCGGTGCGTTTGCGTTTCTAAATTTACGACTGCCTCTCGACATTTAATTGGAAAATCGTGCTGCTATAAAAAAGGCCCGATGACCTAAGATTGAAATGGGAACTCTTTCAAATGAAACTGAATGCAAAGTGGCTTCCGTTTACAAATAACGTTTTTTTTAGAAAACTAGCTGATGCCCGCAGCTTCGCCCGCTTAAAATTTGTTCCTGTTCCCGCTTCCCGCATTTTATCCCCTTGGGGGTAGAATTTATCAAAATCCTTTCTTAGCGGATGCCTACGTCGTAACATCTACCTGCATGCCAAATTTTAGTTCGATCCGTCCAGTGGTTCGGGCTGTGCGTTGATAGATCACTATGTCAGTCAGTCAGTCACCTCTGAGTTATACATTTATATATTTATAGATACTCGGATGCGTAGATATTAGTAGCAGTTGTGGAATTATAAGAGGTTGAAAATATCTTCCTAGTTATACAAAATGCGTAGTCACTGTGTATCACGTTGTTTTACAGAAGGGATATTAAAAGACGACGTGAGCACATGAGTATCTGCGTACTGCGATCTTCTGATCTACTGTATTACAAGCTTACAGAATAACACTTCGTGACTGATGGTAGCCCGCCAGGCTATACATTCCCATGGAAGAAGACATAGAACTGAATAGGACTGGTGAAGTGTCTTCTCCTTATCGCAGCACTTCAGGCCTACAGTTGATTATGGTCCGAGGGTTCCCGTCAGATCTCTTGCATCCCTTTTTGGTCATTTTAGCCCTTCTCTATAAAATAGAGTGCAGAGAGGCTTATTCGAGTCTTTCTCTGTAGTTTGTGACTCTGTTGCATTAAACTACGTCACAAGGTCACGTGGATCATCTGTTCAAAGTTTGAAATAAAACAAAAATGACAACTTTCACTATCAACGTGTTAGAGAGGGACAGTCTGGTGAGAACGATCTCACGGCTTTCTTGTTTTGCATGCTTAGCTTCTAGATTCCATATCTTCAAATTTCAAGAAATTACTTTGTAGGTACTTGCTAATTTGACTGGAGATCTTAGGCATTATGTATCCAGCTTAGATCATAGAGAGTCTATATTCTTAGGTATCCAGTTAAAATAAAATTTCACAGTCTCGTATATCTATTCAATTCAGGAAAAATGTTTTACTAAAAGTTTCTCGGTATTGTTGAGGCTTACAATAAGTCTGCTTGTGACTTATATAATTTGTAAAGGAATTTCCTGTACGCCTGGATAACGATAGTAAGAAAACTACAAGCGAGTCTCATTTTTTAAAGAAATGAAATGAACAGTCGCCACAAAGAGCCGGATAATAAAATAAAGGTACTTTCCTTCCCTCGTAAATCTTTCTAACAAACGAATAGAATAGGGAACGAAAATGCTACAATCTTTAACTTTCTGACAGTTTAATAAGATAATAAAAATATAACCGCGAGAGTGAAATTAATATCTTTGCTCTTCGGTGCTTGGATTGGTGAAGTTTAAAAACACAAACCTCGAAGTAATGCTTCACTTTGTTTGAAAATAAACGGTTACCTACTTCAAACTTCATTGCTTTAGAAATTGATGTTAAAAGTGCTATGTAAACTTTTGTGTAGGTCGTGGCCATATAAAAAGTTTTGTCACCATAGGTCACGACTCACTATTAGATAGATTTATCAAAGGTTTCCTTCGATAAAAAAGTATAATGTGCAAAATATTACTAGTCCATTGAAATGTTACATGAACTTTGCATTTATTAAAGGACGCAATTTTATTTTTGTTACATGTGTGGGGGGTCAATAGAAGCTTAACCTCAAGTTTGTGGGGTCGCCACCCTTGTCCCCCGGCCGCCACCTTGAAAAGAGGGGGAAAAAAACACTTTTTTCACAATATCTCGGAAACTATGAGTCGTACCAAAAAATTGTGGAGGCATAATTTGTAGCATATTGTTTTGCCTACAAATATGTATATAACTTAACAAAAATTTTTACAAAAAATTGAGAAAATTTTTATAAAAATTTTTTTTTGCTCTATGACTTTTTTTTATGCATTCTACAAAAAAAAATACCTCAGACTAATCTTGTAGATGATCTTTTAAGAGAAATTTAAAAAAAAAAGTCCTCCAAAAATCATCTACAATACATGATTGGTCTGAGGTAAGTTTTTTGGACAATATACCTATAGAAAAACGCCACAGAGCAAAAAAGAAATTTTTTTTAAATTTTATTTTCAATTTTTTGTTTATAACTTTAATTTTTAATTTAGGGCAAAAATTTGTATATATAAAGGGTGGAATTTAAAGACGGTAGTTGGAGGGAAAGTACCCTTAATATTGATAATGGCCAGTTTTGCTGAAAGGAAACATTCCTTTATTTTCAAAAGTAAGTAAAACTGCATTCAAAGATTTTTGAAAAATCACCTGCTTGAGCCGGGTATCGAACCTGGGAGATGTGAAAAAAAAACATCCTGTATTTTATGATACCAACCGCAACAGTCTTTAATAAGGATCAATTTCTTTTATGCAACATAGTATCTTAAAATAAAGGAAGATCAAGTAAAATATGTTTTTAATGTAAAGCTTACTCACTATCTGAAGAAGAAAAAACAGTCTAATTGAGAAACTCCTATTTTTTTTTTAAGTTGGTTGGTTAAGTGACCAGAACGAATATTCCCATTCACAGAAACTAGAACATTTTTTACCAACTTCTAAAAAAGAGAAGAATCTCAATAACACTGTTATTTTTCTTCAGATAGTGAGTAATTTTTACACTAAAACGTATTTTACTAGGTCTTCCTTTACTTTAAGATACGATGTTGTTTAAAAGAAATTGATCCTTATTAAAGATTCTTTCGGTTGGTATCATAAAATACAGGATGCTTTTTTTTTCACATCTCCTAGGTTCGATTCCCGGCTCAAGCAGGTGATTTTTCAAAAATCTTTAAATGCAGTTTTACTTACTTTTGAAAATAAAGGAATGTTTCCTTTCAGCAAAACTTGCCATTATCAATATTAAGGGTACTTTCCCTCCAACTACCGTCTTTAAATTCCACCCTGTATATATATAATATATATATATATAATAATTTGTATATATAATATTTAATATGTACGGAGACTAGATTCCCCAGTCAAACCATCAACTCGGTTTTGGGGGACTAATAATGTACCAATTATGTTACTAAAATGTAATGTTACTAAATAAATAAAAATAAATAAAATAAATAGTCAGCACTATTGCGTTGCATGCTTTATAACGGTAATCCAGGTTATGATTGGCACTAGTAAAATTTTACAACCGCACCACTCGTGTGGAGCGGTTGGCTAGCTGCCGCACCGCGATAGGTCAGTTTAATCGGATTCTTTATTCATGAGACCACTGCACCGCGCTCCAATTTATTCAAAATTACTCTTCGCATATTAACCGAAATTAACACTGGTAGATACCCATATTGAATTATATTTATACAAGTTATGATATTATCGAAGGTAATACGAACGTCAAACGCACTTGAAAGATTTAGTAACGTGTGATTACTAGATGTTTGTGAACCAATAAATAGATAAATATAATTTACCTAAATATTATTCTTATGAGAAATATTATACGCCTTATGAAACTTTGACTATTTGGACACAAGAAAACTTGGAATAAAGACTAAATGAACTGCACCAAAATATGTGTAAATCGAAATTCATCGGTTGTCAGTAAAATGACAATAGTTGAGCCAAGTTGAAGGCCTTATAGGCGGCTTGAAAAATTTCAACGGCGCCGGCGGGTCATCACGACCTGCGCATGTCCATTTCAACACGATTTACCATCTATTACGTAGACCATACAACTTTACAGTGAAATGTGGGCGCATACTATGCCTCTGCCTACTCCTTTGGGGATAAAGGCGTGACTTGTATATATGTACACATAATTTATTCAAGCAATTTGGTTTCGATTTCGGATTGCAACATCAAAGCATTAATAATGATACCCGTCTTGCACAGACACATACATATATAAATAGGTTTGGGCTGAGCGAGTAGTCGTGGTACGATTTACTTCAATTTGAGCCCATGTCGTGCGATGCGGTGGATACTGAAAATTTAATGCTACGGGCCTCTCGTTACTCTGTGTCAATGTTCGGCACCCTGTACATTTGAAAGTATATTTATTTATACCGCTTTCTCGGTCCAGGCGAAGGGAGAATGTACTGCATGTTTTCCGTACTGGATGAATAGTCAATGCTACTGTATGGAAGTTTATGCTAAGTAGCTTTTTGTTCAGTTTTGCTTAAATGTGTAGATTGAAGGTTCGTGACAAATAATCCTCTGTTGTTTTGATGTTTACAGTATTTTCTTTACCTACTCAAGTGAATTACAAAAATTCGAAAAAGAGAGGAATCTTATAGTTGAAATATTTGTAGAGATTTTACCTATAAAGTTACACGAAATCCATTTAGCCCTGTCAATGAAATAACCTAATCAGTTTGTTTTTATTTTCTTAACATGATTTATTTTATTCTTCTGCTATAACAGTTAAAAACTAAAGAAACAGGAAAACTTATACATTACTTTTGTAATGTTTCTGGTTTCTGGAAACGGTTTTATAAAAATCTATTCTTTCGTAAATATGGTGTACCATATTTAAGATATTTACGAAAGAATAGATTTTTAATAACCGTTTCCTGCGTTTCTCACTCATAATCGAAAAGCCCCATTCGTTTTTAAACAAATAAAAGCACGACGACACACTTTGGTAGCTTTCAAATAAGAGAGTAAAATACAGGAAAAGTCTATTTTGTTCACTCAGCCGGCGAGGCAATGTTCATCGAAATCTCCTCTCGTTTTTAGGGTTCCGTAGCCAAAGGGTAAAAACGGGACTCTATTCATGAGACCTCGCTGTCCGTTTGTCTCTCTGTCCGTCACGAGACTGTATCTCAGGAATTGTGAAAGCTAGAGAGCTGAAATTTTCACAGAAGATGTATTTTTGTTGCCCCTATAACAACACATAATAAAATAAGAATAAAAGGGGGGATTGAGGAGGGCTTCATATAAAAAAAGTGATTTTTTTCCGTTTGTTTTTTGGTACTGAACCCTCTGTGCGCGAGTTTGGCTCGCACTTGGCTAGTTTTTTTTATTTGCGTCCTGCAGACTATAGTTTTCTCCTGTTCGGCCTCGTGTGTTCATGCCGCTTGGGTAAACTCGTAGGGATGTACATTAATAATGCGTCGCTTTTCCTATGACAATAATCTTTCAAAGCTGTGGTTCATCAAATTTTCAGCGCCTTCTCATATCTATTTATAGCTAAAGTTTGGATCATCCTGCTATTTAGTTTTGATGTTTAAAATGAATAACATACATGTTGTAATCGGGTGTTTAAATGTAATTATTTCAATTAAAGATTTTTTATCTTTAGGAACCAAATATTGTTCTGCTTTCAATCCTGAATCTTCAAAATGAGGAAAAATCTAAATAAAATTGAAAAAAATATATTAACCTAATTTTATTTTGTTATGTGAATTTAGAAAAAGTTCTCTAATGCTGCTAGAATAAAATAACAAGATGATACTTTGCAGAAAAGAGAAACAAATAGCTATTTTAAAACCTAGTGGCACTAAGGCACACACAGGTGTAGAGGTTTTTTACTGCTTGTTTATTTTCGCATACAGTGTAGAGGAGTCACTTTTGTGATAACTAGAGGAAACGATCCGGAATGACGGTGCATTGTCTACTTTTAGGGTTCCGTACCCAATACTGGGACTCTATTACTGAGACTCGTCTGTCCGTTGGTCTGTCTGTCCATCACGAGGCTGTATCTCATCGACCGTGATAGCTACAGAGCTGACATTTTAACAGATTATGTAGTAAAATTATATTATTTAAATCCCATACAACAAACGTTATTATTTGCCGTTTTTTTGGTATGGAACCCTCTGTGCGCGAGGCTGACTCGCACTTGGCCGGTTTTTGTGTTCTGAGGTGTGTGGAGCACAACACTGGCCATTGTCTCCGTGACACTCATTTTACGTACTAATTGTTTTTCTTTCATCACGCGGAACAAGAAAACGCTATTAGATTTCTACGTACATTGTTCATTATACAACAGCGACAGGTCCTCGTAGTGGGTCTGGGCGTGGACACTCTCTCGCTTGAGGCCATGGTGCGAGCCATGCTCTCCAGCGGGAGTAAGTGGGACTGCGCCGCCTCTTTCTGCGAGCAGGTCATGCTCGCGAAGGAGGCGGCGGGCCGGGTGCGGGAGAGAACTCTCCCACCCGAGTTCCGCAGTCGGCGCCCTGGGCGCCGCCAACGTGTCTTCGCCGAGGACTATCGGCCTCCATGACCGGGGGTCTGAGGACGGTGAGAGGGCCGCTCACCGTCCTTACAGAAGCAGGCCCATGACGGCAGCGTGACGTGATCACTCACGCACGCCCCCCCCTTAGAAGCGGGGTCACACCCGAAACCCCCCATAGACGCGGGATTGCACCCGAACCACCCCCTGGGCGAGGCCGCATTGGCGGCCGTAGGTCTGTTGGGAGTCACGGGACATCCTTCCTGAGGGCTTACCCGGGGCTCTCAACCATAGGCTGTTGGGCGTTACGTGAGGTTTTTTAGTCGGTAAGAGTCCGGCATAGCATCCTACGAGGATTTTCCCTCACGTTAAAAAAAAAAAAAAAAAAAAAAACATTGTTCATTATTGAAGTTGTTTCAGATGCAATGTGTTCACAGGTTGTACTGCATTGTATTTTTTTTGTTCAGTTGAGTTTATTGAGTATAACGGGTGCTTTCTTTGTAACAGTTGTTAATAGACATTATTTTCACAGTTTATTAAACTGATTGTCTTAGGCGATTTTTTGTAGGTTTGAAATTGATATGCTGGATATATGTATAAATTGTCGTAAACCATTTATAATGCAACGCTTTCATCTCAGCTCACGCTTTAGTTTTCCGTTTAGAGCAACCTTTAACAGTCATTCTTTAAGATCTTCTTTTTTAACATTTTTGAATACTACCTAATTCGGAAATATAATATTTTAAATTAAATTGTCTGTATGCCGTGATTACGTAGTGGTTTGAGAAGCGAAAGTGACTTGGGATTGTTACTTAGTCTATCTTTACTATTATAATACCTAAATATTTCTAATCTAAATCTCACATCACAAGCGGAGAGTTGTAATAAATTCTACTAGTATGAGGGTCCACCCTAAATGACATAATTTATACCTGTCTTCTGAAATATAGACATTCTAAGACCTGTCTATAATTTATGTAAATATTTTCAAATTACCAATTGCCTTTGTATAAATCACAGCTAATCTTAGTAAAAAAACCAAACTGGACCTCGGGAGATGTTGAAATCAGGTCTAAGAGTTAACAAAACTTTAAAATATTGCACACTTACATGGTTATGAAATATACTAAAGATTTGAGACGTCACTAGCATTTTTTAACTTCTGGAAGTTTAAACGGATGTCATGCCGGACTCTAACCGACAAAAACCACATGTTGCTTATATGTAATTTATACAATAAACAGCTTCAAAGTAGAGTAATAAAGTCTGTAAAAAATACTAATAATCAAATATTTACGTACCATTTTGTCTCTTCAAAACACTTTCGCACGCAACGGTTATCACAATTTGTAATTTTAAACACTAAAAACTTAAAAATAATCTCCCACCTAAATTAAATTTCAAATAAATGGATATAGTTTAGTTTTCCTTTTTATTTATCGTTGCGTACACCCACCGCGGAAAAAGAATACGGAAAAAATACATACCATATCGTAGATAACTTGGTTAAATATTTACACGAAAAGCTCCGGTGGATTTTCAAGTATATTTTTTCATGTTGTATGTTCAATTTTTTCGTGGCAGGGAATCGAGGCTACGTAATAAGATTATTGTGAACATCGATACTGTTACTTTACTGCTACATCCTAGGTATTAAACCTCTCAAAGTCATCGTTTATTTATGTCAGGAGGTGCACAAGGCCGGATGTAGACTGCACTGCAGTGGGGCCTGGGTAGGATTTATGGCCTAGCCTGGTAGTCGGTGACACAGAGTGATCGCGTCGAGTGTGTCGATCCCTAATAAATAAGTGCTGCCAACTTTCACAAAATAGACCACTGATCGTTTTTTTCATCCAAATCGAATACGCAGATATTAGATTAGTTTCTCAATTAATTGAAGATTGGCAGTCCTATGTAGTTGAGTCGAAGCAAGATTATATGACTGTTTAGGATCAAGATATTTAATTTTAGAATGTGTACCTAAGTATGTACTACTACTAAATTACCAGTGAAAAAGCGACGGGAACGGGTGATTTACTCTCTCTTATGTGACGCAAACGAAGTTGCGCGGGTCAGCTAGTATAATTATAGTACAGACTAGCTGAGCCCGCAACTTCGTTTACGTCACATAAGGTGTATGAAAGGAAAGGTATTTCTTCATCAGAGTCATCAAGCAGCGTCTGAAACTGCCCTGTTTGCTTAATCATAAAAGAGCTTAATGTTTAAGTCTATTTTAAAACAATTCAGTCCACGCCTTCGGCGCGGACTGAATTGTTTAAAAATAGTCTTAATCATTAAGCTCTTTTATGATTAAGCCAACACGCCAGTTTAGGTTCACTGACATTCAAAGAAACCCCTACAATTAAAATTTTCAAAATATCTGATTCTTAAAAGTGTTATAACTCTTTTATTTCTAAACCGATTTACATAAAACAAACGCTAAATGTTAACTGGAGCAAACCTCAACACAATAAAAAAAACCGCATTGCAATCGGTTGAGCGGTTACTGAGATTAGCGTGCACAACCGTACAGACAAACAGATATACAGACATACAGACATACAGACAAACAGACAAACAGACAAAAATTCTAAAAATCATTGTTTTGAGTTCTATTGCGTTCATAAAGCCCCTCTATAATATTTTTTCTTATTTATCTTCCATGTACAGACAGCGACCCGTTACGATTTTATTATATGTATTGATAAGCCGAGCCGTAACTAAACGTGCGCGGATCAACTAGTTATGAATACTTAATAGACTAGATATAGTGATACATTACAATGATAAACTACAATTGTGAATGTAACGTAGTTAAATAACTATAAAATGTTTTTTTTTCACTCACAACGCATATTCCCAGGAGGCCAGAACACTTTAACGCTTTTAGTGTTTCGTGAGTGGCGCAACAATAAACAAGATGTGTAAACCTTTGATCGAGTACGAAGAACAAAGTAAGTACTCAGATAACAAGATAATCGCGCCCCAAGTTTTCTATTGCACGTTTAACTGGACTAAGAGACACGAGTCGGGTGAGACAATTTAATCTTGTCGGCTTCATGGTCTCTCGGACCTAGGGGTAGTTTTAAACGGTTAGTTTCTTTGTCACTTATCTAGCGAAGTCTAATTCGTTTTTAAAAAGTTTTAACTGGTTTGCTGACGGTTAATTAAAAGTACCTCGCGACAGGCCTGCGTGGGATGGCTCTTTGTGGATTTTGGCGACGTGGATGCGGGTAGGCACACCTTTATGTGAATTGTGCATAATATATTGTAAAATTTAGTTTTGGTGTGCCATATAAAGGTCTTTTTGTACACAGAATTTCAGCAGTTTAATATACATATTTACGGCAGTTTTATATGTCACCGTGTAACTCAAATATAACATAAAAAAATTAAATATATAAATAAGTATTCACGGACATTTTTACACAGGTGCCTCTGATTCCGAAGTAAGTAGCGATGCAGATACTTATAATATGTTATAGGTAACAGGCAACGCATATTAATATGTATTTACATACTTTTTTGTACATAGAAATTAAAAACACCTAGACTTTTGAGACAACTATTCATGGAGTACCTACACATTTTTTTCTCCTGTGGTGGGAAGCGAACCCACGACCTCGAGATCGACCTTGAGACTAGACAACGAGTTAGTCAATTTAAAAATATAACATGTTGAGTGCAGTTTTACATTGTCCAGCCATTGTATAAATTCAAATGAGGTCCATTTTCGAAAACAGCTCATTTTACATCCTGTCTGTTTTATGACGATATTGTTAAAATTGGTTATTTGTTTTGCAGGCAGTTCGTTATTGCTTTTACAGGCTTATTTTTCACAATATTTGTTAAAAACTGTAGGTTTATTCTTTTCAAATGTGATGTGCAACTCTTGTAGCTTAAACTGACTTGGATTTCAGCATGGATCTCGGTAGGGTACATTGCTCCCTATGTGTCAAAATCGATACATCCCATGATTGCTATACTTATCTACAATAGGCAAGAACCAGAAGTTCTTATTCGTACTATGAACATTGGTGTGTATATCTGTAAGTAACGGACGTCCGGGATGTCAGATTAGTGTGAATGTAAGGAGCCGGCAGTGCAGTCACGGAGAATCTAGCGGAAAAGAACCCGCAAGGAAACTCAATTTAGTCAGCAAATGGCGCTTACTCGGAATTACATTTAGATAGAAACTACCTACCCGCTAAATTAGCCACCCCTTGTTTTAAAGGAAACAGCTTATTTAAAATGATTCTACCTTGATAAGTACGTACAAATCAGAGCTCTTTTCAAGTATAGGAAGTAGGCAATATCAAACCTTTTAGTTATGGTCCCACCATGATCTTATTGTCCAATCAAATGTCATAAGAACACATGGTATCAATGTCAGCTACTTCGTTAGTCTGCATTCAGCAGGCAGACGTCAAGTTGTGCACCTGCTGACTAGCAGACATGAAATTGGTGCAACAAGGGAAAGAACTTATAGAATTATCGCGAGGTTAGACAATAGTCGCTGCCAGCTGCGAGGTTTGATAAATTTTGACCGTCATTGATTTTAACGACCTGTTAGTACCTGGCTATTTCTACTTTTTACGTTTCTCATCGTCACCTTCATGGTAAATTTTAAATACTGATTATTTCAACTATTTTTGTGAACAAACACAAAGCGTTCGGAAAGATAAGTAACATATATAACTCAATAAGTTAAATTGTGAGTCAGATTTGGAAAAATAACGTTTTGAATTATTAGATCCCACGTAGGTGACGCTACGATCCACTAAGGTGACGCAGTAGCTTTACAGACATTATTAATCATTATTTAAATACTAATTATAAGTTAATATGTTCATTTGGCAGTTATATGGTAACAGCTAGTTAACTAAAAACAATTACCAGGTCCTATACACATGCTTTTGACGTAAAAGTTATTCTGGAACCATATAACACAGTTTATCTCTTTGGCACAAAGTAGCAATTTATCAGTTATCTAGATCCCATAGCATAAGCTTATATTGTCTTAATTCGGGCTGGCTAGATAGATAATGTTGTGTGAGATTGTCCGTACCTGGCTACTTATAATGGGAGCACTCTGCGGCTGGACGATCGGCTCACCGAACTCGAGGTAGAACTGGGTCGCATAAACTAGCACATACTGGGGTTGTGCGGAAGCCGATGAATGGGGGAGGACACGCTAACCCTTGCGTCGGGTGACCTATTCTACTTTCGGGAAGGTGATGGAAGACATTCTTCCGAGGGCGGTGTAAGCTTTATGGTAATAAGGACCTCGTTAGCAGCATTGTGGAGATCAGCAGTGTTTCGTCTCGGGTAGCATACGTAATACTGAGACTCACCAACAGTTACTCTCTGAAGGTGATTCAGGTGTACCTATGCCCCGACTTCGAGAAGCACTGACGAGGCAGTTGAGACTGTGTACGAGGACGTGGTGAAAGCATTACAATGTACTGCCAAGACTCACTACAATGTTGTGATGCGGGACTTCAATGCCAAAATGGGAGTACAAGAACGCCGTGAAACGAAAATCGGACCCTTTGGTGTGGGGCGTAGAAATGACCGGGGGCGTATGCTTATCAACTTTCTTGAGGCTCAGGGGCTCTTCTTGATGAACTCATTCTTTAAGAAGAAGCCCCATAGAAGGTGGACTTGGCGAAGCCTCGACAAGGTCACAAGGAACGAGATAGACTTCATCATGTCGGACAAGAGGTGTATATTTAAAGATGTCTCAGTGATCAACAGGTTTAATACCGGAAGTGATCACCAACTCGTCCGAGCATCTCTGAATTTAGACTTCCGCGCCGAAAGGGCCCGGATGATGAAGCCTACTCTCTGACCTACTGCGCTCCAAATAGCTTTGTGTGCCAAGAAGTTTCAATTGTAGTTTCAAAATCGTTTCGATCTGCTGGAAACCACTGGCATCGATCACGATAAGGCCGACACTGTAGTCAGGACGCTACAACAAGTCTCCCGTAGGTTTCTGTCTGGAAAAAGCAAAAATAGGTGTTCCAAGCTTTCGCCTGAGACTCTTAAGCTCATGAGAATCAGACGGCAAACGCCATCTATGCATACGTCTGCGTCAGACCAGAGAGATTTAAACATCAAAATTCGAAAGCTGATACGATGCGACCTCACACGTTATAACACCAACATCGTCGAGGCAGCGATCGAACAAAATTGGGGTACTAAAGTCTTTGCGCAACAGCTTGGAAGACCCCGTCTGACCAAATTGAAAACAGCGGGTGGCAAAACCGGTACCTGAGATTCTCGAAGAAGTAAAGAGCTTCTATAGAGACCTATATGCATCACGGAAAAAAAAAACCGATGGCACCTAGCGACTGTGACCACAGAGCCTCACTTACGCGCCACTATACCGAAGAGGAAGACATTCCGGATATTGACCAGGGCGAGGTCAAGGCGGCTCGCAAACAACTAAAAACCAATAAATTCCCCGGAAAGGACGGAGTTACGACTGAGCTTCTTAAAGTTGGCGGGACACCAGTTCTGTAAGAGCTAACGAGTCTCTTTAATTCCGTCCTCCAACAGGTACAAACACCTAAAGCGTGGAGCGAAGTGCGGTGGCTCTGTTTTAAAAAAAAAGGTGACAAGACCTTGCTGAAGAATTACAGACCCGTCTCACTCCTAAGCCATGTTTACAAGTTGTTCTCTAGAGTAGTCACAAACCGCTTCGCCGGAAAACTCTATACTAGTTGATATAAGTATAAGGTATTAAGTGCCTTAATTAAGCTTTAAGTGCCATGACTCTTTCCCGGGATCTGTCCTTGAGACTTGGATGCGAAGGCCGTTGTGTCTTCGTTTAAATAGCGCACAAAGGTGCTCGAAGGGTCACAGGTCTACGCCTCGAGAGTCAAAACAACGGCATGACGTGGAAGTTCTGAACTAACCCAAAAGACGCAAGATAACACCCAAACCCGTAGGCGAGGCCACGGTGATAGCCTACATCTACCCTGATACATCTTTCTAAGGTGTTTCCCCGGGGCGGTGCCTAACACTAGACGGGTAAGTAGGTACGGTATGAGTTTTAGACGGTATGAACTGTGGTTTGGATCTGGCATAACGTCCGTTGGGATTTCTACTCCTATAAAAGGGCATCACACGGAATGTTATAGGTATTGCTTTGTCATTTGCCATGATTGTAGAAACCTAGTTATTTGTTCTGCTATCATTCCGCTACATACTACAATACGAATCTAAACGAGTACCACTCTTACTGAAACTAGTCAAAGATCACTTTCGTGGCATAAACTCACCTTCGTGGGTAAAACGCCACGAAGGATGTGACACGAAGGTAACGAAAATATATCTTTTTTTCAAATTCCGACAAAGTTTAGCCGTTACGGTTTAAATGAAATAGTACATAAATATCTCAATTTATTTGCGGTTTCGATGAATTGACTCTGACTTCGATAGCTATTATACAATGTACAAAAAGTCACCCACGAAAAGTACTCGAATAAAGTGTCAAATGTAGAAATTTGCCGATATTTTTTTTTCTCATGGAGCCAAGAGATGCACGTCGTACTCCTGCGATGCCATTCAACCAATAACGTTCAGTCAAGTTGAGATTTGTTATTGGGACGGTCGTTTTGATCAACAGTCAACCGTTTGCTACGCAAATCTAAAGTACCTAAATTCGTGTGACCGACGTATATTGTGTTTTAAGTTCTAAATAAAAGTTACAAGATTTTTTTTGTAATACTGTGTGTCTAGTATAATACAGTAAAGCTTCTTATGAACGACCTTTGTAATTCCTAGAACAAATTCTAATCATTGACCTACATTGACTGCTGAAATTTTGACAGCACTATATTTTTGTCGTGGGACGTGTGTTGAATGTTGACTAATAGAAAATTTCCCTCTAGTGTGAACAGCGTGGTCCTTTCCAAAATTATTGGCGGACAGGTATTTAGATAAAAATCGCTTCGATTAGTCATACTTTTCTTTGCTTTAGCGTAAAGTGTTCGACTTTTGAGAAATACTGCCATCAAACTCAGGAATTCTTATATAGGTACCTACTTATTAAATTACGTATATTTAACAAAAACTTCGCCTATTGATGAACATAGCGAGTCAATATTTTAATGTGTGATTACTAAAACAGCATAATACCATGTATTGTATACTATTAAAGACTGATTGATTGAGGTAAATAAAGTCATGCCGTTCATGCCATGTATTGTAAACTATTATAGACTGATTGATTGAGGTAATTATAGCCAATCTCCCAATTTAAAACCAACCAATTCAGGTATAAAAAGAAAAGGTATAGTTTTATGAAATGGGTTGCACGTCATACGGGTGTTCGTTTGCATAATAATGGAACAAAATTGGACCCACACAGGCGCACGTACGGAGGCTGATATTCAATAATATTCAGTTAGTTACTTTACGGACTTCAAAGAGTCAGCGGTCGCTTGTAGTCATATGCGGGAACCTGTTGTGAATCGACGAGGTTGTTTCTTAGATTATATAAAGTTTAGCTGTTCTACATTCACAAATAACAAGACCAATTAAATTAAAAGAATTACGTTAAACGTTTTAATTCGGCCATATTGAATTTCTTTACATTTTTCCCGTAATTAATTCCCATGGGATGCGAGAATTGGAACAGAATGGCAAGAAAAAGCATGCGGGCGAAGCCGACGGCGCCATCCTGTATATAATACTAGCTGAGCCCGCAACTTCGTTTACGTCGCATAAGGTGTATGAAAGGAGAGGTATTTTTTCATCAGACTCATCAAGCAGCGTATGAAACTGCCCTGTTTGCTTAATCATAAATGAGCTTAAAGATTAAGCTCTTTTATGATTAAGCCAATACGCCAATTTAGATTTACCCATTTTTGATTCATAAGTCTATGTATGATTCTTTAAAGTGATATAACTTTTTTATTTTTAAACCGATTGACATGAAATAAACACTAATTGTTAAGCAGAGCAAACCTTAACACAATAAAGAAAACCGCATAGCAATCGGTTAAGCGGGACTGAGATTAGCGTGCACAAACGTACGGACAAACAGATATACAGACATTCAGACAAACAGACAAAAAGTCTAAATATCATTGTTTTGGGTTCTATTGCGTTCATAAAGCCTATAATATTTTTTCTCATTTATCTTCCATGTACAGACAGCGACCTGTTACGATTTTATTATATGTATTGATTGATATTGATTGATGATGTCATGGATTGATTTGTAAGATAACGTTGAACGGAACATGCAATTGGTGAAATAAATAATTACACCGCAAGTGTAAAATATAAAATGTGTTATTTTACATTAGATTTTTTTTTTATTTTCTCAACCCCGGTCCTGCCATTTAATTAAGGTAATTAAGTTACCACAGAGTACCTAATCACTACGGAAGACTAGTGACTAGTGGGAACAACTCACGACTAACTTCACGTTCAATAAATTTGTGCTGGATTTAAAGGCCGTGATGGCTGTGCATGACGTGTTTAAATGTATTACGTCATTGTCCAAAACTAATGAACTGATTTAAATAATTCTACCTCCGGGTGAGATAGGCTATATTTTATTCCCGTATTCCCACGGGAACGAAAAATACGTTAGTGAAACCACGTCACATCCGCTAGTATTACATATATTGTTGCTATCCCTATCTCGCATCATTATTTCGATGTCTCGGCTTACTTGTAAACCTCTCGCCGAATATTAATATCTTAACTTGGACAGTTTACCTCTAAGGGTTGTATCGTCTACGAAACTGGGCTGAAAAGATTTTATTCTGGTAAATCGATATTTCACGACTTTATTAGGGTCCGTAGTTCATGTTTAAGAACCTTAATAGTTTCCCATAGAGTGTGGATATAATGAGATTGGAAGATATTTAAAACACCGGCCAAGTGCAAGTCAGACTCCACGGAGGGTTCCGTACCAATAAACGTTAAAATGGGAGCCCCCCTTAATCTCCCTTTTTTCTGATTTTAGTATTTATTATTATAGCGGCAGCAGAAATACTTCATTTGTGAAAATTTCAGCTCTCTAGCTTTCATAGTTCCTAAGATACAGTTCGTGATGGACAAACAGACCGACACTCAAAATTTTATGCGTGTTCGACACATAATGTTTTTTGACTAATGGTTTTTGCAGACTATCTGTACAAAATACCTACTTTTATAAAGAGAGAGGCAGGATATTATGAGTTTATATCATGTAAGCTTTGGGACCACTACACTTACTGAAAAACCTTTCCTCCTTTTGAAAGACACACTTTTTATGCAAATTACTTAAAGGCATGATACATGTCAATAAAGTCGGCAAAAGTCGTGAGTCTTGAGAGCTTTTAGAAGTTACGCTGCATGAACGGTGAAAGATACACAAAAGTAGTAGGTATTATGACAAAATTGTTCCTTTCAAAAAGTTCTGTATGAAGTCGGCGATGGGTTGACTAGGTGGTTTTTTTACATGTGAAAATTTTTCATGGTGCCCTGCCACTGTCTACTATCCGGGAGCTCCGGGTAAAGGCGTGCTGATTAGGTACCTATAACTTTAAATATTTTTAGATATTATCCTTTTCATGTCCTTGATTCGTCAGTACCTACTCTTGCACATCGGAAATTCAGATTCATAACCATCATTTTAAAGATTTAGGTTTGTCATTCAGTGAGGTGACGGGGTGGTGGTGGGCAGTGTATTTTTGGATCTAACGCCTAGCAAATCATCTGTGTTTTATAATGATCGATCTAAACGACCCTTACACCGAGAATTCTATCAAAGGTAAAAAAAATGGATGTTGCTTGGGAACTGAATTGGACGCCCGACAAATAATGAAGTACATAATTTTGATTATCTATGTAAAATGTTCACGCTGTATAAATACCATTGTAATGTAACTCCGACAATTTTTTAAAACATCAATAACAACCTAACGAAGACTCTCAAATCTTTCAACGAATCCATTATAATAATGATGCTTGAATAATGAATCAACCTAATGTGAAAGCAATGAAATGAATTGGTAGGTATCGTAATAAAAACGTTAGTTCATTATCGACAGTAGGTTCCTCTCAATCCGGCTCGTTAGGTACCAAGACAGCGGGTTCATGAATAATGTACCACGAATCTTCGAATAATGTAACTCCCGCGAAATATCTACTTGCATGTTTTAAACGTTGAGAATTTTTTCTTTTGATATTACGCTTGAAAGCGAGCGATTTGAATGTTTTAGGACCGTGACGACGCAGGATATTTACATCTCACTTTGTTTTACGTTCACATAAAATCGACTTTGTTGTGTTGGGTGAGTGTTTTCGATTGTTACAGTAGGTACTTCTGTGACCCGTTGAATATAGATTTCTTTTTACTGTGGTTTATTTTGTTTACAAGCGCTACAAACCTCAAACTACGCTATTCTTTTGTGCTATATACTCCTTTTTTTTAACTAACTAACTTTGGGAGCCCCGGGTAAGCCCTCGAAAGGATATCCCAGGACTCCCAAGCTATATACTCCTTATATCCATACTTGCTATAGTATTATTATTCAATATAGCTAGCAAGCCAAATATTAGTTACGATTCTAGATATTTTTTGCTAACCTGTACCTATTTAAAGTTACTGAAAGCTTGTTGCAAACACAATCTCTATATTTAATTTCCAATAAGTCATTTCGGAAAATATGATTCCTTCTGTTGTCAAGATGGGCATACCTACGCCGAGGGAGTTAGCAAGTCGTTTATTTCAATAAAGCAGGCCATACACTGCCGTCTTGCTCAACCCTTTCCCTTGTGACGCGCCCATGTGAGTTATGAGCTTTATTTATATTAATTAGCGACCACAAATTTATTAGGGCTGTCAAAATGTAATTTGTAGA
This sequence comes from Miltochrista miniata, assembly GCA_933228765.1. Lineage (NCBI taxonomy): Eukaryota > Metazoa > Arthropoda > Insecta > Lepidoptera > Erebidae > Miltochrista > Miltochrista miniata. The sequence goes on along the minus strand of OW121752.1, from coordinate 16,293,131 downwards.
CCCTCTTAATAATATATGAATATAGTTTCTATGTCATTATAATTTATTCTTAAATATCTTATAATGACATTATTATATTATTATATAATTTATTCTTATATAATATAGGGTTGTGTGTTTTGAAAATCTGTGTGAATATTTGAACAGATAGATATTTAAGATTTCTTATGATCATATCACCATTTATTTAAATTTTACATTACAGTCGTATGAATATAATATAATAAATATACTTAAAATCTACTCAAGCATCTCGCACCTGAACGTTCCCGGCGCAAAACTGCCCATCAGACTCGCTGCGTTTCTACACTGGATTACAACAGCCAACATTTGCACCAAGAATGATCCGGATCGAGAGTCACCAGTCGTCTCTGTGAGTCTTTGTCCTAACTCCTTACAGAATTTTTGACCTCCTTGCCCCGACAACCCAGGGTCTCAACCGCTACGTCCAGTAATAAGTACAGCGGCTTCTACTCCGCGTAATGAATCCTCTTCTTTGAGCTGGGAAGAGAATGGACGGTGCAACTACGATGGCCGGCGGGGACAGCGCTGACGCAAGTTGCGTCCCAAAAAGGGCACTTGCCGTTTTTCCATGGGATTAAAGTCAGCCCATCCGGTGTTTTACCGACCGATCTGCACTGACCTGGAGGATAAAGTACGCAGGGCACGTTCGCCGTCAAAAGAGTCCTGCGGATTATATCGTTTAGAGAATGGTGCCGCGGAAACCTCCCAGAGCACCGCCGACGACAAACTTAAGCCCTTAAGGCATGATGCTCATCCGCTACTACCATGGAATCATAGGTGCATGTATGAGGTTCGCATACCTAACAGCCCTTTAAGATTAAGAAATTTATAATTTTGAAATGTATTACTTCTACGACTTGACAATTATTGTAAATTGGTCAAAGAAACGACAAACCACAAAAAAAAAACACTTCATGTGAGGTACGAGTAGTACCTACGTATTCTATTTCTTTTCTATAGTATGAGTGCCAATAATTCAAACTAAACGACAACATAATGTGTCGATCGACAAACAAAATGAATACATTGTACAAGGGTTCGTCAACACGTCGAACGAGGTCAAGACCTTGTTTTTAAAGCAATTTCGCGATCAAAGTCCTCACCTCCATAAAAGGTGGCAAACATTGGAGTATTAATCGATTTAATGGAAAGGGGAATCGAAAGGTCCGGTGCGTTTGCGTTTCTAAATTTACGACTGCCTCTCGACATTTAATTGGAAAATCGTGCTGCTATAAAAAAGGCCTGATGACCTAAGATTGAAATGGGAACTCTTTCAAATGAAACTGAATGCCAAGTGGCTTTTACTCACGTTTACAAATAACGTTTTTATAGAAGATACTCGGATGCGTAGATATTAGTAGGTTGAAAATTTCTTCATAGTTATACAAAATGCGTAGTCACTGTGTCTGCACGTTGTTTTACAGAAGGGATAGTAAAAGACGACGTGAGCACATGAGTAGGCTAGGGTAGTCTTCTGATCTACTGTATTACAAGCTTACAGAATAGCACTTCGTGACTGATGGTAGCCCGCCAGGCTATACATTCACATGTAAGAAGACATAGAACTGAAAAGACTGGTAGAGTGTCTTCTCCTTATCGCAGCACTTTAGGGCTACAGTTGAATTATGGGCTGAGGATTCCCATCGGATCTTTTGCACCCCTTTTTAGGTCATATTTTGAATACTTGGCTTCTAGATTCCATTTGTTCAAATTTCAAGAAATAACTTTGTAGGTACTTGCTTATTGAACTGGAGATCTTAGGCATTATGTATCCAGTTAAAATAAAATTCCACAGTCTCGTATATCTATTCAATTCAGGAAAAATGTTTTACTAAAAGTTTCGCGGTATTGTTGAGGCTTACAATAAGTCTGCTTGTGACTTATATAATTTGTAAAGGAATTTCCTGTACGCCTGGATAACGATAGTAAGAAAACTACAAGCGAGTCTCATTTTTTAAAGAAATGAAATGAACAGTCGCCACAAAGAGCCGGATAATAAAATAAAGGTACTTTCCTTCCCTCGTAAATCTTTCTAACAAACGAATAGAATAGGGAACGAAAATGGTACAATCTTTAACTTTCTGACAGTTTAATAAGATAATAAAAATATAACCGCGAGAGTGAAATTAATATCTTTGCTCTTCGGTGCTTGGATTGGTGAAGTTTAAAAACACAAACCTCGAAGTAATGCTTCACTTTGTTTGAAAATAAACGGTTACCTACTTCAAACTTCATTGCTTTAGAAATTGATGTTAAAAGTGCTATGTAAACTTTTGTGTAGGTCATAGCCATATAAAAAGTTTTGTCACCATAGGTTAGATAGATTTATCAAACGTTTCCTTCGAAAAAAATTATAATGTGCAAAATATAACTAGTCCATTGAAATGTTACATGAGCTTTGCATTTATTAGAGGACGCAATTTTATTTTTGGGACATGTGTGGGCGGTCAGTAGAAGCTTAACCTCAAGTTTGTGGGGTCGCTGCCCTTGTCCCCCGGCCGCCATCTTGAAAAGAGGGGGAAAAAACACTTTTTTCGCAATATCTCGGAAACTATGAGTCGTACAAAAAAATTGAGGAGGCATAATTTGTAGCATTTTGTTTTGCCTACAAATATGTATATAACTTAACAAAGATTTTTACAAAAAATTGAGAAATTTTTTGTAAAAATTTTCGTTTTTGCTCTATAACTTCTTTTAAATCTTGTAGATGATCTTTTAAGAGAAATTAAAAAAGCAAAAAAGTCCTCCAAAAATCATCTACATGATTGGTCTGAGGTAATTTTTTTGTACAATATGTAGAAAAACGCCACAGAGCAAAACAGAAAATTTTTATAATTTTATTTTCAATTCTTTGTTTATAACTTCTTTATTTTTTAATTTAGAGCAAAAATTTGTATAAACATATTTGTAGGCAAAACAATTTTCTACAAATTATGACTTCACATTTTTTTTGTAAGACTCATAGTTTCCGAGATATTGGGAAAAAAGTGTTTTCACCCCTTTTTAAGATTGCGACCGGGGGACAAGGCTGGCGACCCCACAAACTTGAGGTTAAGCTTCTATTGAACCCCCACACATGTCCCAAAAATAAAATTCTGTCCTCTAAGAAATGCAATATTCGGTCCTTAAATTGTAACATTTCAATGGACTATACCTGAGAAATGATAACCAATTCTTCTTTCTTGAAACGTTTCTGAAATGACTCTCAATTTAAAAAAAGTTTGCTTGCTCAAAATCATTGGCCACCTATACCACAACAACAACTATGACCACAATTCTTTTTTAGGGTTCCGTACCCAAAGGGTAAAGAACGGGACCCTATTCATGAGACTTCGCTGTCCGTCTGTCTGTCTGTCTGTCTGTCTGTCTGTCTGTCTGTCTGTCCGTCAGGAGGCTGTATCTCATGAACGGTGATAGCTTGAGAGTTGAAATTTTCACAGATTATGTGTTTTTATTGCCGCTATAACAACAAATACAGAAAACAAAAACATAATAATGTTTAAGGGGGGCTTCCATACAACAAACGTGTTTTTTAGCGATTCTGTCTTATATATTCGGTAATATAAGGTATCCTTCTTAATTTAAATACGTTAGTTAATTTCAACATTTCATCAAGATCATTCATTCCCTTTACACCATGCAAATTAAATGAATACTTTAGGAGGTATAGCACAATCAAATGTTGCTCAATGAAATTAATTTCGTGTCGCCATGATTGAACATTATACGGGTCACATACTAACTTATTTATCGACTTTCATCGGAAATATTTCTTCTTTAAAGAGTGAACAACGCTTTCAGCAGATTACTTTAGGTAGGTGTAATATTTCAAAGATAGCTATTTCATAGGAAATAGTAAACAAATAGTCCATATTTTAGATTTTTCTCCAGTATAAACAATTTACGTACAAACACACTATTTATGTTGTAGACGTAGATATCGTGTTTATAATGTCATCATTCAAATGTCATCAATATTCTGAAAAAGAAATTAAACATAGAGTTCACAAACTCTTTTTGAAATATATACTGTACCTACCGTAGAGGATCTATACAAGGATAGTTAACACTATAGAGCACCGCGAACTGTCTAAACACGCGCGTTGTATAACACTATAGAGCAACGCGAATTGTCTAAAGACGCGCGTTGTATAACACTATAGAGCAACGCGAACTGTCTAAGGCGCGCGTTGCTCTGTGTTAATAGGTAATGGAGGCAACCAGTAGACGCTTGAAATACTCACAGAATATCGAGCAGTGTATTTAAATAAAAAAAAAAAAATTAAAACAAAATGGACCTTTACTGGGACATCCTTTCGAGAGCTTACCCGGGGCTCCCAACCGTAGGCTGTTGGCCGTTACGTGGGAGTTTTTAGTCGGTACGAGTCCGGCATATCATCCATTAAGGATTTTCCATCTCGTTAAATAAAAAGAAAAAAGGGGGGCTCCCATGCCACAAATAGGTACAACCTTTTGTTGTTTTTTGGTACGGAACCCTCCGTGCGGGAGTCCGACTCGCACTTGGCCGGTTATTTGAATATTCAAAAATATATCGTATGAAATCTGTGTCGTCGCTCTTTTGTTTGAAAAATGCACGTCTACGAGGCAGCTTTTTGTGCTAATATTTTTATGATTATAAACAAGGGTCAGCCTTCAAGAAACCTAAAGAAAATGTACAAGCTGCATTTAGTTCGATTAATCATAAAATAGTGAATAACCTATTGATTCCGGAAATGTAATTGTGGTTGAGAGAATCTAATGATGTACCCCGACCCGGCCGACAATCTAATGCAGTAAGTACAAAGACGTATCATAAGTTTTTATATCATTGAGTAAGTACACATTTTTTGATGACATAATATTAGAGATTCAAATGGAACTGAAAATAGCATTACAATCACTTTTCATCTTCCCTCATACCATCTTGGAGGTATAAAGGATGGTGAAAATCGGGTTTGAAGTAAGCTTGCTTCGCAATTTATTCACTCACCAAACTGCGCAAATTTTGTCGTGTTTATTGGTCTCAATCTCAACTTACGTTGGAATATTGAACAACCAGTTCCCGTTCCTGAACCGGTACGCGATAAATTTTAGGGTTCCATCGTCCTAAAAACGGGACACTATTACCTAAGTCTTTGCTGTTCGTCTGTCTGTCACAAGGCTGTTCAGGAACAGTGATAGAGCATTGAAATTTTCACTGATTACCTACCTATCTATTGATGGGAAGGAGGACCTCTTACGAAGGGAAGCAACGATGGGAAGGAGGACCTCTTACGAAGGGAAGCAACGATGGGAAGGAGGACCTCTTACGAAGGGAAGCAACGATGGGAAGGAGGACCTCTTACGAAGGGAAGCAACGATGGGAAGGAGGACCTCTTACGAAGGGAAGCAACGATGGGAAGGAGGACCTCTTACGAAGGGAAGCAACGATGGGAAGGAGGACCTCTTACGAAGGCAAGCAACGATGGGAAGGAGGACCTCTTACGAAGGCAAGCAACGATGGGAAGGAGGACCTCTTACGAAGGGAAGCAACGATGGGAAGGAGGACCTCTTACGAAGGGAAGCAACGATGGGAAGGAGGACCTCTTACGAAGGGAAGCAACGATGGGAAGGAGGACCTCTTACGAAGGGAAGCAACGATGTGAAGGAGGACCTCTTACGAAGGGAAGCAACGATGGGAAGGAGGACCTCTTACGAAGGGAAGCAACGATGGGAAGGAGGACCTCTTACGAAGGGAAGCAACGATGGGAAGGAGGACCTCTTACGAAGGGAAGCAACGATGGGAAGGAGGACCTCTTACGAAGGGAAGCAACGATGGGAAGGAGGACCTCTTACGAAGGCAAGCAACGATGGGAAGGAGGACCTCTTACGAAGGGAAGCAACGATGGGAAGGAGGACCTCTTACGAAGGGAAGCAACGATGGGAAGGAGGACCTCTTACGAAGGGAAGCAACGATGGGAAGGAGGACCTCTTACGAAGGGAAGCAACGATGGGAAGGAGGACCTCTTACGAAGGGAAGCAACGATGGGAAGGAGGACCTCTTACGAAGGGAAGCAACGATGGGAAGGAGGACCTCTTACGAAGGGAAGCAACGATGTGAAGGAGGACCTCTTACGAAGGGAAGCAACGATGGGAAGGAGGACCTCTTACGAAGGGAAGCAACGATGGGAAGGAGGACCTCTTACGAAGGGAAGCAACGATGGGAAGGAGGACCTCTTACGAAGGGAAGCAACGATGGGAAGGAGGACCTCTTACGAAGGGAAGCAACGATGGGAAGGAGGACCTCTTACGAAGGGAAGCAACGATGTGAAGGAGGACCTCTTACGAAGGGAAGCAACGATGAGAAGGAGGACCTCTTACGAAGGGAAGCAACAATGACTTTTTCGGTGACTGCCTCGGTGACGCATTCGGTGGTGTAACCGACTGTCACGCTGAGGTCCTGCGTTCGATCTAGAAATGTTTGTTTCGAAGTTTAGGTGTTTCCTATAGAACTGTAATATGAACATATGTATTTGGAAATATGGAAGTTCTATTAGTGTTTTAGTTCTCATAGCATAACCTTATAAGCTCAATTTGGGCTAGATGATGTTGTGTGTCCAATACATATTTATTTAAAAAAAATGTCCCCGCAATAGGTGTTCGTAGGAAGACGAGTTGCCTACATGAGTTTTGAAATCGAAGCCACTTTTTTATTTCCGACGGTTATAAAACTGGAAAAGAGCCGTCTAAGAATTTCGGTAGATTTTCACCTTCCATAACTTTAAAAATGGCTTTTAAAAGCTGGTTCACCAGAGGCTAAAGAAAATTCACCTGAATTAGAAAAGTGCATTGATGTTAGAGGAGAACATTTTGGTTCACAACATCTTTCATTTCACTGTAATTTTTGGTATAGGTAACCTATGTACCCTACTAGGAAATAAAAATAACTCCTTATATTTTATAGAACGTCGGTAAATTTTAATATGACCCTAAAAATCAGCGCTTCTTATAAAGAAATAGACCAAAACATATGAAAGCGTGATAATAAAAACGTGACTACACGGGGAGAACACCTAAAACAAGAAAGATCACCTAGTTAGTCAGCACTATTGCGTTGCATGCTTTATAACGGTAATCCAGGTTATGATTGGCACTAGTAAAATTTTCACACCGAACCACTCGTGTGGAGCGGTTGGCTAGCTGCCGCACCGCGATAGGTCAGTTTAATCGGATTCTTTATTCATGAGACCACTGCACCGCGCTCCAATTTATTCAAAATTACTCTTCGCATATTAACCGAAATTAACACTGGTAGATACCCATATTGAATTATATTTGTACAAGTTATGATATTATCGAAGGTAATACAAACGTCAAACGCACTTGAGAGATTTTGTAACGTGTTATTACTAGAAGTTTGGGAGGTAATTTACCAAAATATTATTTTTATGAGAAATACCTATTAAACGCCTTATGAAACTTTGCCTATTTGGACACAAGAAAGCTTGGAATGAAGACTCAATCAATTAGGTATACTACTGCTGAAAGTAGCCCACTCCCAAATTATGCCTCTTTATAGGTACAGTCCTAAGCCTACAGCATCCAGTCACTCCCTCCGACCTTCTTCAGATCATCGGCAGTCCTATCCCGCCTGTACCAAGTCGCGCTCTCCACTCCAGATCTCATTTGCTCCATCGACCGTTGCGTCGGTGCTTCGACAAATGTGGCCAGCCTACTGCCACTTCAATGAAGACTAGGACAAGAAAATATTCGGAACAGTATGGTAAGTCACAGTAAAAGTTGCCAGCTCTTTATTAGCTACACAGAATTAACTTTATTTACTTTATTTAGAGAAGGAAAACTCGAAACAAAACCAGGTTGTCAGTAAAATGACAATAGTTAAACCAAGTTGAAGACCTTATCGGCTTGAAAAATTTCAACGGCGGGTCATCACGACCTGCGCATGTCCATTTCAACACAGCTCACCACCTATTACGTGGGATATACAACTTTACAGTGAAATGTGGGCGTATACTATGCCTCAGCCTACTCCTTCGGGGATAAAGGCGTGACTTGTATGTATGTACACATAATTTATTCAAGCAATTTGGTTTCGATTTCGGATTGCAACATCAAAGCATTAATAAATGATACCCGGCTTGCACAGACACATACATATATAAATAGGTTTGGGCTGAGCGAGTAGTCGTGGTACGATTTACTTCAATTTGAGCCCATGTCGTGCGATGCGGTGGATACTGAAAATTTAATGCTACGGGCCTCTCGTTACTCTGTGTCAATGTTCGGCACCCTGTACATTTGAAAGTATATTTATTTATACTGCTTTCTCGGTCCAGGCGGAGTGAGAATGTACTGCATGTTTTCGGTACTGGATGAATACACAATGCTACTGTATGGAAGTTTATGCTAAGTAGCCTTTTGTACAGTTTTGCTTAAATGTGTAGATTGAAGGTTCGTGACAAATAATCTTCTGTTGTTTTGATGTTTACAGTATTTTCTTTACCTACTCAAGTGAATTACAAAAATTCGAAAAAGAGAGGAATCTTATAGTTGAAATATTTGTAGAGATTTTACCTATAAAGTTACACGAAATCCATTTAACCCTGTCAATGAAATAACCTAATCAGTTTGTTTTTATTTTCTTAACATGATTTATTTTATTCTTCTGCTATAACAGTTAAAAACTAAAGAAACAGGAAAACTTATACATTACTTTTCATGTTTCTGGTTTCTGGAAACGGTTTTATAAAATCTATTCTTTCGTAAATATGGTGTACCATATTTAAGATATTTACGAAAGAATAGATTTTTATAAACCGTTTCCTGCGTTTCTCACTCATAATCGAAAAGCCCCATTCGTTTTTAAACAAATAAAAGCACGACGACACACTTTGGTAGCTTCCAAATAAGAGAGTAAAATACAGGAAAAGCCTATTTTGTTCACTCAGCCGGCGAGGCAATGTTCATCGAAATCTCCTCTCGTTTTTAGGGTTCCGTACCCAAAAGGTAAAAACGGGACTTTATTCATGAGACCTCGCTGTCCGTTTGTCTCTCTGTCCGTCACGAGACTGTATCTCAGGAATTGTGAAAGCTAGAGAGCTGAAATTTTCACAGAAGATGTATTTTTGTTGCCCCTATAACAACACATAATAAAATCAGAATAAAAGGGGGGATTGAGGAGGGCTTCATATAAAAAAAAGTGATTTTTTTCCGTTTGTTTTTTGGTACTGAACCCTCTGTGCGCGAGTTTGGCTCGCACTTGGCTAGTTTTTTTTATTTGCGTCCTGCAGACTATAGTTTTCTCCTGTTCGGCCTCGTGTGTTCATGCCGCTTGGGTAAACTCGTAGGGATATACATTAATAATGCGTCGCTTTTCCTATGACAATAATCTTTCAAAGCTGTGGTTCATCAAATTTTCAGCGCCTTCTCATATCTATTTATAGCTAAAGTTTGGATCATCCTGCTATTTAGTTTTGATGTTTAAAATGAATAACATACATGTTGTAATCGGGTGTTTAAATGTAATTATTTCAATTAAAGATTTTTTATCTTTAGGAACCAAATATTGTTCTGCTTTCAATCCTGAATCTTCAAAATGAGGAAAAATCTAAATAAAATTGAAAAAAATATATTAACCTAATTTTATTTTGTTATGTGAATTTAGAAAAAGTTCTCTAATGCTGCTAGAATAAAATAACAAGATGATACTTTGCAGAAAAGAGAAACAAATAGCTATTTTAAAACCTAGTGGCACTAAGGCACACACAGGTGTAGAGGTTTTTTACTGCTTGTTTATTTTCGCATACAGTGTAGAGGAGTCACTTTTGTGATAACTAGAGGAAACGATCCGGAATGACGGTGCATTGTCTACTTTTAGGGTTCCGTACCCAATACTGGGACTCTATTACTGAGACTCGTCTGTCCGTTGGTCTGTCTGTCCATCACGAGGCTGTATCTCATCGACCGTGATAGCTACAGAGCTGACATTTTAACAGATTATGTAGTAAAATTATATTATTTAAATCCCATACAACAAACGTTATTATTTGCCGTTTTTTTGGTATGGAACCCTCTGTGCGCGAGGCTGACTCGCACTTGGCCGGTTTTTGTGTTCTGAGGTGTGTGAAGCACAACACTGGCCATTGTCTCCGTGACACTCATTTTACGTACTAATTGTTTTTCTTTCATCACGCGGAACAAGAAAACGCTATTAGATTTCTACGTACATTGTTCATTATACAACAGCGACAGGTCCTCGTAGTGGGTCTGGGCGTGGACACTCTCTCGCTTGAGGCCATGGTGCGAGCCATGCTCTCCAGCGGGAGTAAGTGGGACTGCGCCGCCTCTTTCTGCGAGCAGGTCATGCTCGCGAAGGAGGCGGCGGGCCGGGTGCGGGAGAGAACTCTCCCACCCGAGTTCCGCAGTCGGCGCCCTGGGCGCCGCCGACGTGTCTTCGCCGAGGACTATCGGCCTCCATGACCGGGGGTCTGAGGACGGTGAGAGGGCCGCTCACCGTCCTTACAGAAGCAGGCCCATGACGGCAGCGTGACGTGATCACTCACGCACGCCCCCCCCTTAGAAGCGGGGTCACACCCGAAACCCCCCATAGACGCGGGATTGCACCCGAACCACCCCCTGGGCGAGGCCGCATTGGCGGCCGTAGGTCTGTTGGGAGTCACGGGACATCCTTCCTGAGGGCTTACCCGGGGCTCTCAACCATAGGCTGTTGGGCGTTACGTGAGGTTTTTTAGTCGGTAAGAGTCCGGCATAGCATCCTACGAGGATTTTCCCTCACGTTAAAAAAAAAAAAAAAAAAAAACATTGTTCATTATTGAAGTTGTTTCAGATGCAATGTGTTCACAGGTTGTACTGCATTGTATTTTTTTTGTTCAGTTGAGTTTATTGAGTATAACGGGTGCTTTCTTTGTAACAGTTGTTAATAGACATTATTTTCACAGTTTATTAAACTGATTGTCTTAGGCGATTTTTTGTAGGTTTGAAATTGATATGCTGGATATATGTATAAATTGTCGTAAACCATTTATAATGCAACGCTTTCATTTCAGCTCACGCTTTAGTTTTCCGTTTAGAGCAACCTTTAACAGTCATTCTTTAAGATCTTCTTTTTTAACATTTTTGAATACTACCTAATTCGGAAATATAATATTTTAAATTAAATTGTCTGTATGCCGTGATTACGTAGTGGTTTGAGAAGCGAAAGTGACTTGGGATTGTTACTTAGTCTATCTTTACTATTATAATAACCTTTATTTCTAATCTAAATCTCACATCACAAGCGGAGAGTTGTAATAAATTCTACTAGTATGAGGGTCCACCCTAAATGACATAATTTATACCTGTCTTCTGAAATATAGACATTCTAAGACCTGTCTATAATTTATGTAAATATTTTCAAATTACCAATTGCCTTTGTATAAATCACAGTTAATCTTAGTAAAAAAACCAAACTGGACCTCGGGAGATGTTGAAATCAGGTCTAAGAGTTAACAAAACTTTAAAATATTGCACACTTACATGGTTATGAAATATACTAAAGATTTGAGACGTCACTAGCATTTTTTAACTTCTGGAAGTTTAAACGGATGTCATGCCGGACTCTAACCGACAAAAACCACATGTTGCTTTTATGTAATTTATACAATAAACAGCTTCAAAGTAGAGTAATAAAGTCTGTAAAAAATACTAATAATCAAATATTTACGTACCATTTTGTCTCTTCAAAACACTTTCGCACGCAACGGTTATCACAATTTGTAATTTTAAACACTAAAAACTTAAAAATAATCTCCCACCTAAATTAAATTTCAAATAAATGGATATAGTTTAGTTTTCCTTTTTATTTATCGTTGCGTACACCCACCGCGGAAAAAGAATACGGAAAAAATACATACCATATCCATACTAATATTATAAAGCTGAAGAGTTTGTTTGTTTGTTTGTTTGTTTGTTTGTTTGTTTGAACGCTAGGATCTCAGGAACTACTGGTTGGATTTCAAAAATTCTTTTACAGTTTGATGGTCCATTTATCGAGGATGGCTATAGGCTATATAACATCACGCTAAGATGAATAGGAGCGGAGCAGCAACCAAGAATGTTTTGAAAACGGGGAATATTTTTTACCGTCTGAGAGCTTCCGAGGCGTACGCTGCGTAAATGGTTACAGTTAGGTAAAAATTGTGTATTACAATATTGTTTCTCTTAAAAAGTTCTAAAAAAAAGTCCGCGACAGCATATGTCTATCTTATAAGGTTCGCTCACAATAACCTAATTTGTCTATCCCTTAAGGTTCGCTCACGATATAATGAAACTGAAGAGTTTGTGTTTGCTAGGATCTCAGAAACTACTGGTTGCATTTCAAAAATCATTTTACAGTTTAATAGTCCATTTATTGAGGCTGGCTAATGGTGGTATAAAATCACGCTAAGACGACTAGGAGCGGAGCAGCCATGAATAATGTTTCGAGAAAGGGGATTATTTCTTTCTTTTGAGAGCTTCCATTGCTAACGCTGCATAAATAGTTAAAGTTACGTAAAAATTGTGTACTACAAAATTATTTCTCTTAAAAAGTTATATCTTTTAAGGTTCACTTACAATAACCTTCTTATTAAGTTTTAAAGTATGAGCGACGCGACGTGACGGGAGTAAACTTGGTCTGCAGTGGCAGCCAGTCAACTGAACGATAAAAACCGGCCAAGTGCGAGTCGGACTCGCACACGATGAGTTCCATACCGAAAAACGGATGGGTGGAAGTAAAAGCGACGGGAAACATTATATCACTTTAACATCTCTTTCCTCCTCACACTCATGTGACGCAAACGAAGATAAGCGGTTCAGCTCTAATAAATACAAGCGACGCGACGAGAATAAGCGCGACGGGGGTAAATGCAACGGGAAACATTATAATACTCGAAATATTAACTCACTTTCATGTGACGCAAACGAAGTTGCGCGGGTCAGCTAGTCGTAGATAACTTGGTTAAATATTTACACGAAAAGCTCCGGTGGATTTTCAAGTATATTTTTTCATGTTGTATGTTCAATTTTTTCGTGGCAGGGAATCGAGGCTACGTAATAAGATTATTGTGAACATCGATACTGTTACTTTACTGCTACATCCTAGGTATTAAACCTCTCAAAGTCATCGTTTATTTATGTCAGGAGGTGCACAAGGCCGGATGTAGACTGCACTGCAGTGGGGCCTGGGTAGGATTTATGGCCTAGCCTGGTAGTCGGTGACACAGAGTGATCGCGTCGAGTGTGTCGATCCCTAATAAATAAGTGCTGCCAACTTTCACAAAATAGACCACTGATCGTTTTTTTCATCCAAATCGAATACGCAGATATTAGATTAGTTTCTCAATTAATTGAAGATTGGCAGTCCTATGTAGTTGAGTCGAAGCAAGATGATATGACTGTTTAGGATCAAGATATTTAATTTTAGAATGTGTACCTAAGTATGTACTACTACTAAATTACCAGTGAAAAAAATTTTTCAATAAAAAATACAACCGACTTCCAAGAAATCCTGAAAAATAAAATTTACTTAGCACAAAGTAATATGTATTTTGATTTATCTGATTTTTTATTCAATATCATATTGAAGTCGGTGCCAAGTAAATTCATAGGTTTAGGGAGGTATTATTCATGGCACCAACTTCAATATTATATTGAATAAAATCTGATAAATCGACTACATATTACTTTGTGCTAAGTAAATTTTATTTTTCAGGATTTCTTGGAAGTCGGTTGTATTTTTTATTGAAAAATTTTTTTTCATTATTTTAAGTGACCGGTGAACCGAAAAATATATCTATCTACCTAGGTGAAAGTTCTCATCAATACAAATTAATCAAGCCCCAACACAAGGTAGCTGCTGTAAATCGTTAAGGAATTCCCTCGAATCTCTTTTGGTTCCATCATCAGATCGACTCCAGACCTTTATTAATGGTAGTACATTAAAGCACTGAATTAAAAAGTTAACAAACGCACTAGTTGTGCCTATAATTTTCGGTGGTTGCCCTCGATTTCTCCAGGATCCCATTATCAGATCCTAACCTGGTTATAATGGGACTACCTCAGAAGTAAACCCTATTCAACAAAAAAAAATTAAATCCGTCTATAATTGACGGTGAACATACATAAAACATTGAGACCTTTTTTTTTTTGAAGTTGGATCTATCAATCTAGGTGTAAAGTTCTCATCAATACAAATCAATCAAGCCCAAACACAAGATAACTGCTGTAAATTGTTTAGGAATGCCCTCGACTGTCTTTCGACTCTATCATCAGATCGACGCCATACCTTCATTAAAGTGTAGAACATTAAAGCACATACTTAAAAAGTTAACAAGCACACTAGTTGTCCCTACAATTTTCGGTGGTTGCCCTCGTTTTCTCCTAGATCCCTTCATCAGATCCTGACCTGGTGAAAATGGGACCACCTCAGAAGTAACTCATATTCAACAAAAAAAAAATTTTTGGAATCCGTCTATAATTGACGGAATTATCGCTTGACATACATAAAAAAAAATACATACAGACGAATTGAGAACCTCCTCCTTTTTTTGAAGTCGGTTAAAAAGCGACGGGAACGGGTGATTTACTCTCTCTTATGTGACGCAAACGAAGTTGCGCGGGTCAGCTAGTATAATTATAGTACAGACTAGCTGACCCGCGCAACTTCGTTTGCGTCACATGAGAGTGAGTTAATATTTCGAGTATTGTAATGTTTCCCGTTGCATTTACCCCCGTCGCGCTTATTCTCGTCGCGTCGCGTCGCTTGTATTCATTAGAGCTGAACCGCTTATCTTCGTTTGCGTCACATGAGAGTGAGAAGGAAAGAGATGTTAAAGTGATATAATGTTTCCCGTCGCTTTTATTTCCACCCATCCGTTTTTCGGTATGGAACTCATCATGTGCGAGTCCGACTCGTACTTGGCCGGTTTTTATCGTTCAGTTGACTGGCTGCCACTGCAGACCAAATTTACTCCCGTCACGTCGCTCATACTTTAAAACTTAATAAGAGGGTTATTGTAAGTGAACCTTAAAAGATAGGCATATGCTGTTAAGGACTTTTTTTATAACTTTTTAAGAGAAACAATTTTGTAGTACACAATTTTTACGTAACTTTAACTATTTATTATATTATTTATGCAGCGTTAGCAATGGAAGCTCTCAAAAGAAAGAAATAATCCCCGTTCTCGAAACATTATTCATGGCTGCTCCGCTCCTAGTCGTCTTAGCGTGATGTTATACCGCCATTAGCCAGCCTCAATAAATGGACCATTAAACTGTAAAATGATTTTTGAAATGCAACCAGTAGTTTCTGAGATCCTAGCACAAACAAACTCTTCAGTTTCATTATATCGTGAGCGAACCTTAAGAGATAGACAAATTAGGTTATTGTGAGCGAACCTTATAAGATAGACATATGCTGTCGCGGACTTTTTTTTAGAACTTTTTAAGAGAAACAATTTTGTAATACACAATTTTTACCTAACTGTAACCATTTACGCAGCGTAAGCCTCGGAAGCTCTCAGACGGTAAAAAATATTCCCCGTTTTCAAAACATTCTTGATTGCTGCTCCGCTCCTATTCGTCTTAGCGTGATGTTGTATAGCCTATAGCCATCCTCGATAAATGGACCATCAAACTGTAAAAGAATTTTTGAAATCCAACCAGTAGTTCCTGAGATCCTAGCGTTCAAACAAACAAACAAACAAACAAACAAACAAACAAACTCTTCAGCTTTATAATATTAGTATGGATAAGCCGAGCCGTAACTAAACGTGCGCGGATCAACTAGTTATGAATACTTAATAGACTAGATATAGTGATACATTACAATGATAAACTACAATTGTGAATGTAACGTAGTTAAATAACTATAAAATGTTTTTTTTTCACTCACAACGCATATTCCCAGGAGGCCAGAACACTTTAACGCTTTTAGTGTTTCGTGAGTGGCGCAACAATAAACAAGATGTGTAAACCTTTGATCGAGTACGAAGAACAAAGTAAGTACTCAGATAACAAGATAATCGCGCCCCAAGTTTTCTATTGCACGTTTAACTGGACTAAGAGACACGAGTCGGGTGAGACAATTTAATCTTGTCGGCTTCATGGTCTCTCGGACCTAGGGGTAGTTTTAAACGGTTAGTTTCTTTGTCACTTATCTAGCGAAGTCTAATTCGTTTTTAAAAAGTTTTAACTGGTTTGCTGACGGTTAATTAAAAGTACCTCGCGACAGGCCTGCGTGGGATGGCTCTTTGTGGATTTTGGCGACGTGGATGCGGGTAGGCACACCTTTATGTGAATTGTGCATAATATATTGTAAAATTAAGTTTTGGTGTGCCATATAAAGGTCTTTTTGTACACAGAATTTCAGCAGTTTAATATACATATTTACGGCAGTTTTATGTCACCGTGTAACCCAAATATAACATAAAAAAATTAAATATATAAATAAGTATTCACGGACATTTTTACACAGGTGCCTCTGATTCCGAAGTAAGTAGCGATGCAGATACTTATAATATGTTATAGGTAACAGGCAACGCATATTAATATGTATTTACATACTTTTTTGTACATAGAAATTAAAAACACCTAGACTTTTGAGACAACTATTCATGGAGTACCTACACATTTTTTTCTCCTGTGGTGGGAAGCGAACCCACGACCTCGAGATCGACCTTGAGACTAGACAACGAGTTAGTCAATTTAAAAATATAACATGTTGAGTGCAGTTTTACATTGTCCAGCCATTGTATAAATTCAAATGAGGTCCATTTTCGAAAACAGCTCATTTTACATCCTGTCTGTTTTATGACGATATTGTTAAAATTGGTTATTTGTTTTGCAGGCAGTTCGTTATTGCTTTTACAGGCTTATTTTTCACAATATTTGTTAAAAACTGTAGGTTTAGTCTTTCCAAATGTGATGTGCAACTCTTGTAGCTTAAACTGACTTGGATTTCAGCATGGATCTCGGTAGGGTACCAATGTACCCTACCGAGATCCATGCTGAAATCCAAGTCAGTTTAAGCTACAAGAGTTGCACATCACATTTGTGTCACATAGTCAGTTTAAGCGATTTTGACACATAGGGAGCAATCTCCCTATGTGTCAAAATCGATACATCCCATGATTGCTATACTTACCTACAATAGGCAAGAACCAGAAGTTCTTATTCGTACTATGAACATTGGTGTGTTTATCTGTAAGTAACGGACGTCCGGGATGTCAGATTAGTGTGAATGTAAGGAGCCGGCAGTGCAGTCACGGAGAATCTAGCGGAAAAGAACCCGCAAGGAAACTCAATTTAGTCAGCAAATGGCGCTTACTCGGAATTACATTTAGATAGAAACTACCTACCCGCTAAATTAGCCACCCCTTGTTTT
This sequence comes from Miltochrista miniata, assembly GCA_933228765.1. Lineage (NCBI taxonomy): Eukaryota > Metazoa > Arthropoda > Insecta > Lepidoptera > Erebidae > Miltochrista > Miltochrista miniata. The sequence goes on along the minus strand of OW121752.1, from coordinate 16,275,685 downwards.
AAAGGAAACAGCTTATTTAAAATGATTCTACCTTGATAAGTACGTACAAATCAGAGCTCTTTTCAAGTATAGGAAGTAGGCAATATCAAACCTTTTAGTTATGGTCCCACCATGATCTTATTGTCCAATCAAATGTCATAAGAACACATGGTATCAATGTCAGCTACTTCGTTAGTCTGCATTCAGCAGGCAGACGTCAAGTTGTGCACCTGCTGACTAGCAGATATGAAATTGGTGCAACAAGGGAAAGAACTTATAGAATTATCGCGAGGTTAGACAATAGTCGCTGCCAGCTGCGAGGTTTGATAAATTTTGACCGTCATTGATTTTAACGACCTGTTAGTAACCTACATCCGTTCTGTACTAAGCTAGGATGATGAACTTCTTCAACTAAACCCTTCTTGGTATTGTCCACTATGTCGTCTCACGATGGATAAACTGCAATAAGCTCAGATTTGCAATCAGTAGGGACACATTGAGTTTTTTGAGCTGCCGAGATAGATGATAGTGACTGTTTATTGCTCAAAAATTATGTAAGGTGAAGGCGACGAAGCAGCAAAATCTAATTACATGGCAAAATTCGTGATAAGAATGTTTTGGAAAGAAATGTACCTATTCAACGACTTGTGGTTGATGACTTGTTTGTATGTGTGTAACACTTGTTGTGGTATGTGTGTAACAATATTTACAAACATACGAACATTTGCGGGTGGGATTAAATTATCTTTGTATATCGTGTTAATTAACCTAGGAGCCTATTAGAGTAGCTACGATATGTAATCGTCTCAGGTGCATGGAGCCACCACAAGAGAGCCTCTTTAGGTTGATAGATTAGATCCATATACGCAGAAGGTCTTTGAATTAATCCTATAATACAGTAAAGCTTCTTATGAACGACCTTTGTAATTCCTAGAACAAATTCTAATCATTGACCTACATTGACTGCTGAAATTTTGACAGCACTATATTTTTGTCGTGGGACGTGTGTTGAATGTTGACTAATAGAAAATTTCCCTCTAGTGTGAACAGCGTGGTCCTTTCCAAAATTATTGGCGGACAGGTATTTAGATAAAAATCGCTTCGATTAGTCATACTTTTCTTTGCTTTAGCGTAAAGTGTTCGACTTTTGAGAAATACTGCCATCAAACTCAGGAATTCTTATATAGGTACCTACTTATTAAATTACGTATATTTAACAAAAACTTCGCCTATTGATGAACATAGCGAGTCAATATTTTAATGTGTGATTACTAAAACAGCATAATACCATGTATTGTATACTATTAAAGACTGATTGATTGAGGTAAATAAAGTCATGCCGTTCATGCCATGTATTGTAAACTATTATAGACTGATTGATTGAGGTAATTATAGCCAATCTCCCAATTTAAAACCAACCAATTCAGGTATAAAAAGAAAAGGTATAGTTTTATGAAATGGGTTGCACGTCATACGGGGGTTCGTTTGCATAATAATGGAACAAAATTGGACCCACACAGGCGCACGTACGGAGGCTGATATTCAATAATATTCAGTTAGTTACTTTACGGACTTCAAAGAGTCAGCGGTCGCTTGTAGTCATATGCGGGAACCTGTTGTGAATCGACGAGGTTGTTTCTTAGATTATATAAAGTTTAGCTGTTCTACATTCACAAATAACAATGCCAATTAAATTATAAGAATTACGTTAAACGTTTTAATTCGGCCATATTGAATTTCTTTACATTTTTCCCGTAATTAATTCCCATGGGATGCGAGAATTGGAACAGAATGGCAAGAAAAAGCATGCGGGCGAAGCCGACGGCGCCATCCTGTATACATATAATACTAGCTGAGCCCGCAACTTCGTTTACGTCGCATAAGGTGTATGAAAGGAGAGGTATTTTTTCATCAGAATCATCAAGCAGCGTATGAAACTGCCCTGTTTGCTTAATCATAAATGAGCTTAAAGATTAAGCTCTTTTATGATTAAGCCAATACGCCAATTTAGATTTACCCATTTTTGATTCATAAGTCTATGTATGATTCTTTAAAGTGATATAACTTTTTTAATTTTAAACCGATTGACATGAAATAAACACTAATTGTTAAGCAGAGCAAACCTTAACACAATAAAGAAAACCGCATAGCAATCGGTTAAGCGGGACTGAGATTAGCGTGCACAAACGTACGGACAAACAGATATACAGACATTCAGACAAACAGACAAAAAGTCTAAATATCATTGTTTTGGGTTCTATTGCGTTCATAAAGCCTATAATATTTTTTCTCATTTATCTTCCATGTACAGACAGCGACCTGTTACGATTTTATTATATGTATTGATTGATATTGATTGATGATGTCATGGATTGATTTGTAAGATAACGTTGAACGGAACATGCAATTGGTGAAATAAATAATTACACCGCAAGTGTAAAATATAAAATGTGTTATTTTACATTAGATCTTTTTTTTATTTTCTCAACCCCGGTCCTGCCATTTAATTAAGGTAATTAAGTTACCACAGAGTACCTAATCACTACGGAAGACTAGTGACTAGTGGGAACAACTCACGACTAACTTCACGTTCAATAAATTTGTGCTGGATTTAAAGGCCGTGATGGCTGTGCATGACGTGTTTAAATGTATTACGTCATTGTCCAAAACTAATGAACTGATTTAAATAATTCTACCTCCGGGTGAGATAGGCTATATTTTATTCCCGTATTCCCACGGGAACGAAAAATACGTTAGTGAAACCACGTCACATCCGCTAGTATTACATATATTGTTGCTATCCCTATCTCGCATCATTATTTCGATGTCTCGGCTTACTTGTAAACCTCTCGCCGAATATTAATATCTTAACTTGGACAGTTTACCTCTAAGGGTTGTATCGTCTACGAAACTGGGCTGAAAAGATTTTATTCTGGTAAATCGATATTTCACGACTTTATTAGGGTCCGTAGTTCATGTTTAAGAACCTTAATAGTTTCCCATAGAGTGTGGATATAATGAGATTGGAAGATATTTAAAACACCGGCCAAGTGCAAGTCAGACTCCACGGAGGGTTCCGTACCAATAAACGTTAAAATGGGAGCCCCCCTTAATCTCCCTTTTTTCTGATTTTAGTATTTATTATTATAGCGGCAGCAGAAATACTTCATTTGTGAAAATTTCAGCTCTCTAGCTTTCATAGTTCCTAAGATACAGTTCGTGATGGACAAACAGACCGACACTCAAAATTTTATGCGTGTTCGACACATAATGTTTTTTGACTAATGGTTTTTGCAGACTATCTGTACAAAATACCTACTTTTATAAAGAGAGAGGCAGGATATTATGAGTTTATATCATGTAAGCTTTGGGACCACTACACTTACTGAAAAACCTTTCCTCCTTTTGAAAGACACACTTTTTATGCAAATTACTTAAAGGCATGATACATGTCAATAAAGTCGGCAAAAGTCGTGAGTCTTGAGAGCTTTTAGAAGTTACGCTGCATGAACGGTGAAAGATACACAAAAGTAGTAGGTATTATGACAAAATTGTTCCTTTCAAAAAGTTCTGTATGAAGTCGGCGATGGGTTGACTAGGTGGTTTTTTTACATGTGAAAATTTTTCATGGTGCCCTGCCACTGTCTACTATCCGGGAGCTCCGGGTAAAGGCGTGCTGATTAGGTACCTATAACTTTAAATATTTTTAGATATTATCCTTTTCATGTCCTTGATTCGTCAGTACCTACTCTTGCACATCGGAAATTCAGATTCATAACCATCATTTTAAAGATTTAGGTTTGTCATTCAGTGAGGTGACGGGGTGGTGGTGGGCAGTGTATTTTTGGATCTAACGCCTAGCAAATCATCTGTGTTTTATAATGATCGATCTAAACGACCCTTACACCGAGAATTCTATCAAAGGTAAAAAAAATGGATGTTGCTTGGGAACTGAATTGGACGCCCGACAAATAATGAAGTACATAATTTTGATTATCTATGTAAAATGTTCACGCTGTATAAATACCATTGTAATGTAACTCCGACAATTTTTTAAAACATCAATAACAACCTAACGAAGACTCTCAAATCTTTCAACGAATCCATTATAATAATGATGCTTGAATAATGAATCAACCTAATGTGAAAGCAATGAAATGAATTGGTAGGTATCGTAATAAAAACGTTAGTTCATTATCGACAGTAGGTTCCTCTCAATCCGGCTCGTTAGGTACCAAGACAGCGGGTTCATGAATAATGTACCACGAATCTTCGAATAATGTAACTCCCGCGAAATATCTACTTGCATGTTTTAAACGTTGAGAATTTTTTCTTTTGATATTACGCTTGAAAGCGAGCGATTTGAATGTTTTAGGACCGTGACGACGCAGGATATTTACATCTCACTTTGTTTTACGTTCACATAAAATCGACTTTGTTGTGTTGGGTGAGTGTTTTCGATTGTTACAGTAGGTACTTCTGTGACCCGTTGAATATAGATTTCTTTTTACTGTGGTTTATTTTGTTTACAAGCGCTACAAACCTCAAACTACGCTATTCTTTTGTGCTATATACTCCTTTTTTTTAACTAACTAACTTTGGGAGCCCCGGGTAAGCCCTCGAAAGGATATCCCAGGACTCCCAAGCTATATACTCCTTATATCCATACTTGCTATAGTATTATTATTCAATATAGCTAGCAAGCCAAATATTAGTTACGATTCTAGATATTTTTTGCTAACCTGTACCTATTTAAAGTTACTGAAAGCTTGTTGCAAACACAATCTCTATATTTAATTTCCAATAAGTCATTTCGGAAAATATGATTCCTTCTGTTGTCAAGATGGCATACCTACGCCGAGGGAGTTAGCAAGTCGTTTATTTCAATAAAGCAGGCCATACACTGCCGTCTTGCTCAACCCTTTCCCTTGTGACGCGCCCATGTGAGTTATGAGCTTTATTTATATTAATTAGCGACCACAAATTTATTAGGGCTGTCAAAATGTAATTGTAGACCCTCTTAATAATATATGATTATAGTTTCTATGTCATTATAATTTATTCTTAAATATCTTATAATGACATTATTATATTATTATATAATTTATTCTTATATAATATAGGGTTGTGTGTTTTGAAAATCTGTGTGAATATTTGAACAGATAGATATTTAAGATTTCTTATGATCATATCACCATTTATTTAAATTTTACATTACAGTCGTATGAATATAATATAATAAATATACTTAAAATCTACTCAAGCATCTCGCACCTGAACGTTCCCGGCGCAAAACTGCCCATCAGACTCGCTGCGTTTCTACACTGGATTACAACAGCCAACATTTGCACCAAGAATGATCCGGATCGAGAGTAAGGCGTGGACTGAATTGTTTTAAAATAGACTTAATCATTAAGCTCTTTTATGATTAAGCCAACACGCCAGTTTAGGTTCATTCACATTCAAAGAAACCCCTACAATTAAAAATTTCAAAATATCTGATTCTTAAAAGTGTTATAACTCTTTTATTTCTAAACCGATTTACATAAAACAAACGCTAAATGTTAACTGGAGCAAACCTCAAGTCGTCTCTGTGAGTCTTTGTCCTAACTCCTTACAGAATTTTTGACCTCCTTGCCCCGACAACCCAGGGTCTCAACCGCTACGTCCAGTAATAAGTACAGCGGCTTCTACTCCGCGTAATGAATCCTCTTCTTTGAGCTGGGAAGAGAATGGACGGTGCAACTACGATGGCCGGCGGGGACAGCGCTGACGCAAGTTGCGTCCCAAAAAGGGCACCTGCCGTTTTTCCATGGGATTAAAGTCAGCCCATCCGGTGTTTTACCGACCGATCTGCACTGACCTGGAGGATAAAGTACGCAGGGCACGTTCGCCGTCAAAAGAGTCCTGCGGATTATATCGTTTAGAGAATGGTGCCGCGGAAACCTCCCAGAGCACCGCCGACGACAAACTTAAGCCCTTAAGGCATGATGCTCATCCGCTACTACCATGGAATCATAGGTGCATGTATGAGGTTCGCATACCTAACAGCCCTTTAAGATTAAGAAATTTATAATTTTGAAATGTATTACTTCTACGACTTGACAATTATTGTAAATTGGTCAAAGAAACGACAAACCACAAAAAAAAAACACTTCATGTGAGGTACGAGTAGTACCTACGTATTCTATTTCTTTTCTATAGTATGAGTGCCAATAATTCAAACTAAACGACAACATAATGTGTCGATCGACAAACAAAATGAATACATTGTACAAGGGTTCGTCAACACGTCGAACGAGGTCAAGCCCTTGTTTTTAAAGCAATTTCGCGATCAAAGTCCTCACCTCCATAAAAGGTGGCAAACATTGGAGTATTAATCGATTTAATGGAAAGGGGAATCGAAAGGTCCGGTGCGTTTGCGTTTCTAAATTTACGACTGCCTCTCGACATTTAATTGGAAAATCGTGCTGCTATAAAAAAGGCCTGATGACCTAAGATTGAAATGGGAACTCTTTCAAATGAAACTGAATGCCAAGTGGCTTTTACTCACGTTTACAAATAACGTTTTTATAGAAGATACTCGGATGCGTAGATATTAGTAGGTTGAAAATTTCTTCATAGTTATACAAAATGCGTAGTCACTGTGTCTGCACGTTGTTTTACAGAAGGGATAGTAAAAGACGACGTGAGCACATGAGTAGGCTAGGGTAGTCTTCTGATCTACTGTATTACAAGCTTACAGAATAGCACTTCGTGACTGATGGTAGCCCGCCAGGCTATACATTCACATGTAAGAAGACATAGAACTGAAAAGACTGGTAGAGTGTCTTCTCCTTATCGCAGCACTTTAGGGCTACAGTTGAATTATGGGCTGAGGATTCCCATCGGATCTTTTGCACCCCTTTTTAGGTCATATTTTGAATACTTGGCTTCTAGATTCCATTTGTTCAAATTTCAAGAAATAACTTTGTAGGTACTTGCTTATTGAACTGGAGATCTTAGGCATTATGTATCCAGTTAAAATAAAATTCCACAGTCTCGTATATCTATTCAATTCAGGAAAAATGTTTTACTAAAAGTTTCGCGGTATTGTTGAGGCTTACAATAAGTCTGCTTGTGACTTATATAATTTGTAAAGGAATTTCCTGTACGCCTGGATAACGATAGTAAGAAAACTACAAGCGAGTCTCATTTTTTAAAGAAATGAAATGAACAGTCGCCACAAAGAGCCGGATAATAAAATAAAGGTACTTTCCTTCCCTCGTAAATCTTTCTAACAAACGAATAGAATAGGGAACGAAAATGGTACAATCTTTAACTTTCTGACAGTTTAATAAGATAATAAAAATATAACCGCGAGAGTGAAATTAATATCTTTGCTCTTCGGTGCTTGGATTGGTGAAGTTTAAAAACACAAACCTCGAAGTAATGCTTCACTTTGTTTGAAAATAAACGGTTACCTACTTCAAACTTCATTGCTTTAGAAATTGATGTTAAAAGTGCTATGTAAACTTTTGTGTAGGTCATAGCCATATAAAAAGTTTTGTCACCATAGGTTAGATAGATTTATCAAACGTTTCCTTCGAAAAAAATTATAATGTGCAAAATATAACTAGTCCATTGAAATGTTACATGAGCTTTGCATTTATTAGAGGACGCAATTTTATTTTTGGGACATGTGTGGGCGGTCAGTAGAAGCTTAACCTCAAGTTTGTGGGGTCGCTGCCCTTGTCCCCCGGCCGCCATCTTGAAAAGAGGGGGAAAAAACACTTTTTTCGCAATATCTCGGAAACTATGAGTCGTACAAAAAAATTGAGGAGGCATAATTTGTAGCATTTTGTTTTGCCTACAAATATGTATATAACTTAACAAAGATTTTTACAAAAAATTGAGAAATTTTTTGTAAAAATTTTCGTTTTTGCTCTATAACTTCTTTTAAATCTTGTAGATGATCTTTTAAGAGAAATTAAAAAAGCAAAAAAGTCCTCCAAAAATCATCTACATGATTGGTCTGAGGTAATTTTTTTGTACAATATATAGAAAAACGCCACAGAGCAAAACAGAAAATTTTTATAATTTTATTTTCAATTCTTTGTTTATAACTTCTTTATTTTTTAATTTAGAGCAAAAATTTGTAAAAACATATTTGTAGGCAAAACAATTTTCTACAAATTATGACTTCACATTTTTTTTGTAAGACTCATAGTTTCCGAGATATTGGGAAAAAAGTGTTTTCACCCCTTTTTAAGATTGCGACCGGGGGACAAGGCTGGCGACCCCACAAACTTGAGGTTAAGCTTCTATTGAACCCCCACACATGTCCCAAAAATAAAATTCTGTCCTCTAAGAAATGCAATATTCGGTCCTTAAATTGTAACATTTCAATGGACTATACCTGAGAAATGATAACCAATTCTTCTTTCTTGAAACGTTTCTGAAATGACTCTCAATTTAAAAAAAGTTTGCTTGCTCAAAATCATTGGCCACCTATACCACAACAACAACTATGACCACAATTCTTTTTTAGGGTTCCGTACCCAAAGGGTAAAGAACGGGACCCTATTCATGAGACTTCGCTGTCCGTCTGTCTGTCTGTCTGTCTGTCTGTCTGTCTGTCCGTCAGGAGGCTGTATCTCATGAACGGTGATAGCTTGAGAGTTGAAATTTTCACAGATTATGTGTTTTTATTGCCGCTATAACAACAAATACAGAAAACAAAAACATAATAATGTTTAAGGGGGGCTTCCATACAACAAACGTGTTTTTTAGCGATTCTGTCTTATATATTCGGTAATATAAGGTATCCTTCTTAATTTAAATACGTTAGTTAATTTCAACATTTCATCAAGATCATTCATTCCCTTTACACCATGCAAATTAAATGAATACTTTAGGAGGTATAGCACAATCAAATGTTGCTCAATGAAATTAATTTCGTGTCGCCATGATTGAACATTATACGGGTCACATACTAACTTATTTATCGACTTTCATCGGAAATATTTCTTCTTTAAAGAGTGAACAACGCTTTCAGCAGATTACTTTAGGTAGGTGTAATATTTCAAAGATAGCTATTTCATAGGAAATAGTAAACAAATAGTCCATATTTTAGATTTTTCTCCAGTATAAACAATTTACGTACAAACACACTATTTATGTTGTAGACGTAGATATCGTGTTTATAATGTCATCATTCAAATGTCATCAATATTCTGAAAAAGAAATTAAACATAGAGTTCACAAACTCTTTTTGAAATATATACTGTACCTACCGTAGAGGATCTATACAAGGATAGTTAACACTATAGAGCACCGCGAACTGTCTAAACACGCGCGTTGTATAACACTATAGAGCAACGCGAATTGTCTAAAGACGCGCGTTGTATAACACTATAGAGCAACGCGAACTGTCTAAGGCGCGCGTTGCTCTGTGTTAATAGGTAATGGAGGCAACCAGTAGACGCTTGAAATACTCACAGAATATCGAGCAGTGTATTTAAATAAAAAAAAAAAAATAAAACAAAATGGACCTTTACTGGGACATTCTTTCGAGAGCTTACCCGGGGCTCCCAACCGTAGGCTGTTGGCCGTTACGTGGGAGTTTTTAGTCGGTAGGAGTCCGGCATATCATCCATTAAGGATTTTCCATCTCGTTAAATAAAAAGAAAAAAGGGGGGCTCCCATGCCACAAATAGGTACAACTTTTTGTTGTTTTTTGGTACGGAACCCTCCGTGCGGGAGTCCGACTCGCAACTTTACTAATCAATCCAAACTAAAATTAAACACGAAACGATACACAATCAGAAACGCACACTCACGCCACACGCACACAAACACACACACACTCTCTCTCACACACACACACACACTCACACACACACACACACACGCGCAAACACGCACACACATTCACAATAGTAGATAATAATTTTAGATGTAGGTAATATTGTTATGAGGATGAGCTCACTAACAGCATAATTTTACTTTTATAATTATGTTTATTAACATCTATGTATCCGACACTGAAACTACTATTTGTGACAATTTTTGGGGGGAACACTGATTCCCAAGACACAGGCTTATAGCCTAGTTTGGGAGCCAGGGATCCAAAACCAACAATTGATACTTATTTTCTGTGTACAATAAATAAATAAATAAATAAATAAATAAATAAATAAACTTGGCCGGTTATTTGAATATTCAAAAATATATCGTATGAAATCTGTGTCGTCGCTCTTTTGTTTGAAAAATGCACGTCTACGAGGCAGCTTTTTGTGCTAATATTTTTATGATTATAAACAAGGGTCAGCCTTCAAGAAACCTAAAGAAAATGTACAAGCTGCATTTAGTTCGATTAATCATAAAATAGTGAATAACCTATTGATTCCGGAAATGTAATTGTGGTTGAGAGAATCTAATGATGTACCCCGACCCGGCCGACAATCTAATGCAGTAAGTACAAAGACGTATCATAAGTTTTTATATCATTGAGTAAGTACACATTTTTTGATGACATAATATTAGAGATTCAAATGGAACTGAAAATAGCATTACAATCACTTTTCATCTTCGCTCATACCATCTTGGAGGTATAAAGGATGGTGAAAATCGGGTTTGAAGTAAGCTTGCTTCGCAATTTATTCACTCACCAAACTGCGCAAATTTTGTCGTGTTTATTGGTCTCAATCTCAACTTACGTTGGAATATTGAACAACCAGTTCCCGTTCCTGAACCGGTACGTGATAAATTTTAGGGTTCCATCGTCCTAAAAACGGGACACTATTACCTAAGTCTTTGCTGTTCGTCTGTCTGTCACAAGGCTGTTCAGGAACAGTGATAGAGCATTGAAATTTTCACTGATTACCTACCTATCTATTTCGGTTGCCGCTACGAATAAATAAAATAATAAGGGGCCTTCCATACAACAAACGAGATTTTTTGCTGTTTTTGGTACAGTCCCGTGCGCGAGTCCGACTCGCACTAGGTTAGTTTATGATAGAAGGGAAGCAACGATGGGAAGGAGGACCTCTTACGAAGGGAAGCAACGATGGGAAGGAGGACCTCTTACGAAGGGAAGCAACGATGGGAAGGAGGACCTCTTACGAAGGGAAGCAACGATGGGAAGGAGGACCTCTTACGAAGGGAAGCAACGATGGGAAGGAGGACCTCTTACGAAGGGAAGCAACGATGGGAAGGAGGACCTCTTACGAAGGGAAGCAACGATGGGAAGGAGGACCTCTTACGAAGGGAAGCAACGATGGGAAGGAGGACCTCTTACGAAGGGAAGCAACGATGGGAAGGAGGACCTCTTACGAAGGGAAGCAACGATGGGAAGGAGGACCTCTTACGAAGGGAAGCAACGATGGGAAGGAGGACCTCTTACGAAGGGAAGCAACGATGGGAAGGAGGACCTCTTACGAAGGGAAGCAACGATGGGAAGGAGGACCTCTTACGAAGGGAAGCAACGATGGGAAGGAGGACCTCTTACGAAGGGAAGCAACGATGTGAAGGAGGACCTCTTACGAAGGGAAGCAACGATGGGAAGGAGGACCTCTTACGAAGGGAAGCAACGATGGGAAGGAGGACCTCTTACGAAGGGAAGCAACGATGGGAAGGAGGACCTCTTACGAAGGGAAGCAACGATGGGAAGGAGGACCTCTTACGAAGGGAAGCAACGATGTGAAGGAGGACCTCTTACGAAGGGAAGCAACGATGGGAAGGAGGACCTCTTACGAAGGGAAGCAACGATGGGAAGGAGGACCTCTTACGAAGGGAAGCAACGATGGGAAGGAGGACCTCTTACGAAGGGAAGCAACGATGGGAAGGAGGACCTCTTACGAAGGGAAGCAACGATGGGAAGGAGGACCTCTTACGAAGGGAAGCAACGATGGGAAGGAGGACCTCTTACGAAGGGAAGCAACGATGTGAAGGAGGACCTCTTACGAAGGGAAGCAACGATGGGAAGGAGGACCTCTTACGAAGGGAAGCAACGATGGGAAGGAGGACCTCTTACGAAGGGAAGCAACGATGGGAAGGAGGACCTCTTACGAAGGGAAGCAACGATGGGAAGGAGGACCTCTTACGAAGGGAAGCAACGATGTGAAGGAGGACCTCTTACGAAGGGAAGCAACGATGAGAAGGAGGACCTCTTACGAAGGGAAGCAACAATGACTTTTTCGGTGACTGCCTCGGTGACGCATTCGGTGGTGTAACCGACTGTCACGCTGAGGTCCTGCGTTCGATCTAGAAATGTTTGTTTCGAAGTTTAGGTGTTTCCTATAGAACTGTAATATGAACATATGTATTTGGAAATATGGAAGTTCTATTAGTGTTTTAGTTCTCATAGCATAACCTTATAAGCTCAATTTGGGCTAGATGATGTTGTGTGTCCAATACATATTTATTTAAAAAAAATGTCCCCGCAATAGGTGTTCGTAGGAAGACGAGTTGCCTACATGAGTTTTGAAATCGAAGCCACTTTTTTATTTCCGACGGTTATAAAACTGGAAAAGAGCCGTCTAAGAATTTCGGTAGATTTTCACCTTCCATAACTTTAAAAATGGCTTTTAAAAGCTGGTTCACCAGAGGCTAAAGAAAATTCACCTGAATTAGAAAAGTGCATTGATGTTAGAGGAGAACATTTTGGTTCACAACATCTTTCATTTCACTGTAATTTTTGGTATAGGTAACCTATGTACCCTACTAGGAAATAAAAATAACTCCTTATATTTTATAGAACGTCGGTAAATTTTAATATGACCCTAAAAATCAGCGCTTCTTATAAAGAAATAGACCAAAACATATGAAAGCGTGATAATAAAAACGTGACTACACGGGGAGAACACCTAAAACAAGAAAGATCACCTAGTTAGTCAGCACTATTGCGTTGCATGCTTTATAACGGTAATCCAGGTTATGATTGGCACTAGTAAAATTTTCACACCGAACCACTCGTGTGGAGCGGTTGGCTAGCTGCCGCACCGCGATAGGTCAGTTTAATCGGATTCTTTATTCATGAGACCACTGCACCGCGCTCCAATTTATTCAAAATTACTCTTCGCATATTAACCGAAATTAACACTGGTAGATACCCATATCTATACTTACTTATAATAAAACTGTAGAGGGTCGGGAGTCTGTACATGGAAGATATTTTGAAAATTTTAAGTGTAGGGCGTTCTCTAATCGATACTGAAGCCGAAAATGTAATTTAAAATTTTCATGTCTGTCTGTCTGTCTGTCTGTCTGTCTGTCTGTCTGTCTGTATCCCGACTAAGTATCACACCGAAACTACTGAACCGATTTGAATGATACTTTGTACGATCTAAGCTGATAGTCCGAGGAAGGTTCTTAGATACTTTTGATCCCGATATTTTGCGCGGTTCCTTCAGGAGAGGGGATGAAAGGCAAAATAGGTTTTTAGCTATAATTTCTCACTGCGTGGTTCGATTTCAAATATTTGTTTGGTGTCTGAAAGGGAGTACTTTAAGCATTATTCCATACAATTTTCAATATTGAGGGTTATGTAGTTCAGAAATTAGGGGCATCTCAACTTTCGGTAAATCTAGAATTCAACATTTCTTTTGAAAGTGAGTCTAAACGGGCGTGTTGGCTTAATCATAAAAGAGCTTAATGATTAAGGCTATTGTAAAATAATTCAGTCCGCGCCGAAGGCGTGGACTGAATTGTTTTAGAATCGACTTAATCTTTAAGCTCTTTTATGATTAAGCAAACAGGTCCGTTTCACACGCTGCTTGATGAGTCTCATGAAGAAGTACCCCTCCATTCGTACACCTTATGTGACGTAAACGAAGTTGCGAGGGTCAGCTAGTTGAATTATATTTGTACAAGTTATGATATTATCGAAGGTAATACAAACGTCAAACGCACTTGAGAGATTTTGTAACGTGTTATTACTAGAAGTTTGGGAGGTAATTTACCAAAATATTATTTTTATGAGAAATACCTATTAAACGCCTTATGAAACTTTGCCTATTTGGACACAAGAAAGCTTGGAATGAAGACTCAATCAATTAGGTATACTACTGCTGAAAGTAGCCCACTCCCAAATTATGCCTCTTTATAGGTACAGTCCTAAGCCTACAGCATCCAGTCACTACCTCCGACCTTCTTCAGATCATCGGCAGTCCTATCCCGCCTGTACCAAGTCGCGCTCTCCACTCCAGATCTCATTTGCTCCATCGACCGTTGCGTCGGTGCTTCGATAAATGTGGCCAGCCTACTGCCACTTCAATTTCGGATTGCAACATCAAAGCATTAATAAATGATACCCGGCTTGCACAGACACATACATATATAAATAGGTTTGGGCTGAGCGAGTAGTCGTGGTACGATTTACTTCAATTTGAGCCCATGTCGTGCGATGCGGTGGATACTGAAAATTTAATGCTACGGGCCTCTCGTTACTCTGTGTCAATGTTCGGCACCCTGTACATTTGAAAGTATATTTATTTATACTGCTTTCTCGGTCCAGGCGGAGTGAGAATGTACTGCATGTTTTCGGTACTGGATGAATACACAATGCTACTGTATGGAAGTTTATGCTAAGTAGCCTTTTGTACAGTTTTGCTTAAATGTGTAGATTGAAGGTTCGTGACAAATAATCTTCTGTTGTTTTGATGTTTACAGTATTTTCTTTACCTACTCAAGTGAATTACAAAAATTCGAAAAAGAGAGGAATCTCATAGTTGAAATATTTGTAGAGATTTTACCTATAAAGTTACACGAAATCCATTTAACCCTGTCAATGAAATAACCTAATCAGTTTGTTTTTATTTTCTTAACATGATTTATTTTATTCTTCTGCTATAACAGTTAAAAACTAAAGAAACAGGAAAACTTATACATTACTTTTCATGTTTCTGGTTTCTGGAAACGGTTTTATAAAATCTATTCTTTCGTAAATATGGTGTACCATATTTAAGATATTTACGAAAGAATAGATTTTTATAAACCGTTTCCTGCGTTTCTCACTCATAATCGAAAAGCCCCATTCGTTTTTAAACAAATAAAAGCACGACGACACACTTTGGTAGCTTCCAAATAAGAGAGTAAAATACAGGAAAAGTCTATTTTGTTCACTCAGCCGGCGAGGCAATGTTCATCGAAATCTCCTCTCGTTTTTAGGGTTCCGTACCCAAAAGGTAAAAACGGGACTTTATTCATGAGACCTCGCTGTCCGTTTGTCTCTCTGTCCGTCACGAGACTGTATCTCAGGAATTGTGAAAGCTAGAGAGCTGAAATTTTCACAGAAGATGTATTTTTGTTGCCCCTATAACAACACATAATAAAATCAGAATAAAAGGGGGGATTGAGGAGGGCTTCATATAAAAAAAGTGATTTTTTTCCGTTTGTTTTTTGGTACTGAACCCTCTGTGCGCGAGTTTGGCTCGCACTTGGCTAGTTTTTTTTATTTGCGTCCTGCAGACTATAGTTTTCTCCTGTTCGGCCTCGTGTGTTCATGCCGCTTGGGTAAACTCGTAGGGATGTACATTAATAATGCGTCGCTTTTCCTATGACAATAATCTTTCAAAGCTGTGGTTCATCAAATTTTCAGCGCCTTCTCATATCTATTTATAGCTAAAGTTTGGATCATCCTGCTATTTAGTTTTGATGTTGAAAATGAATAACATACATGTTGTAATCGGGTGTTTAAATGTAATTATTTCAATTAAAGATTTTTTATCTTTAGGAACCAAATATTGTTCTGCTTTCAATCCTGAATCTTCAAAATGAGGAAAAATCAAAATAAAATTGAAAAAAAAATATTAACCTAATTTTATTTTGTTATGTGAATTTAGAAACAGTTCTCTAATGCTGCTAGAATAAAATAACAAGATGATACTTTGCAGAAAAGAGAAACAAATAGCTATTTTAAAACCTAGTGGCACTAAGGCACACACAGGTGTAGAGGTTTTTTACTGCTTGTTTATTCTCGCATACAGTGTAGAGGAGTCACTTTTGTGATAACTAGAGGAAACGATCCGGAATGACGGTGCATTGTCTACTTTTAGGGTTCTGTACCCAATACTGGGACTCTATTACTGAGACTCGTCTGTCCGTTGGTCTGTCTGTCCATCACGAGGCTGTATCTCATCGACCGTGATAGCTACAGAGCTGAAATTTTAACAGATTATGTAGTAAAATTATATTATTTAAATCCCATACAACAAACGATATTATTTGCCGGTTTTTTGGTATGGAACCCTCTATGCGCGAGGCTGACTCGCACTTGGCCGGTTTTTGTGTTCTGAGGTGTGTGGAGCACTACACTGGCCATTGTCTCTGTGACACTCATTTTACGTACTAATTGATTTTCTTTCATCACGCGGAACAAGAAAACGCTATTAGATTTCTACATACATTGTTCATTAGTTGAAGTTGTTTCAGATGCAATGTGTTCACCGGTTGTACTGCACTGTATTTTTTTTGTTCAGTTGAGCTTATTGAGTATAACGGGTGCTTTCTTTGTAACGTTTTCTATTAATTTTATGTTCACAGTTAGATTGAAGTAATTGTCTCATAGGCTATTTTTTGTAGGTTTGAAATTAATATGCTAGATATACATTTTCGTACACTTTTAAACGAAATAATGCAAAGCTTACATTTCAGCTCAGGCCACAGCTTTTTATTTTGAGTAATCTTTGACAGCCATTTTTGAAGATACTCTTTAAACTTTTTGAAAACTATGTACTTCAGAAATATTTTAAGCTAAATAGTCCGTTCGAGAAAATTAAGTAGTGGTTTGAGGAGCGAACCCTTTTTTTACCGTGAGGAAAATCCTACAGGGACCGACCGACTACCGACTAAAAACCACACATATCCTAACTAACAGCCTACGGTTGGGAGCCCCGGGTAAGCCCTCGGAAGGCTACCCTGAAGTACCCTGGGACTCCCAACAGACCTACAGATACCACTGCGGCCTCACCTACGGCGGGTTCGGGTGCTATCCCGCGTCTGTGGGGGGTTGATCGGGTGTTATCCCGCTTTGAGAAGCGAACCTGACTTGGGATTGCTACCTAGGATACCTTTACTACTAATAACATTTATTTCTAAATTAAATCTCGCATCACAAGCGAATAGTGGTAATATATTCTACTATTATGGGGTCCACCCAAAAAATGTCATATTATGTAGGTATAGGTACCAATATGTCTCTTAGACTAGTCTAAGACCTGTCTGCAATTTATGCAAATATTTTCAAATTAACAATTATTTATGTCTAGGCACTATCATAATTTTGTTTCCCTAGGAATATGAGAAAGGAACAGCCTATCTCTCTAGATAATAAAATTTATGGTCTTAACGGATATTGGAAAATGAGGGTATTAGAAAATGAGAAGGGTTTCGGAACATTTTGCCATAAATCTGTAGCAGTAAGACGAAGGTTAATAATACCTACGTTACCTAACCAATTCCTTTTACTAGAACTGTTATCTTTTAATGATGGGACCTATCATGTCTGTAATCCAATTATTTCGTTACTAGATGGCGCCCCCGATTTTGTTCCCATTCGCACTTCCCGGGAACTTATCCCCGCTATTAGAAAGCCCACGTATCATTCCAGACTATCTATCCCTGTATCAAAGTTTATCCAGACCTAATACTATTATCATAAATGCAAAAGTTTGCGAGTGTCGATGGTCTGCATGTTTGTTTTCTTTCACTCTCTAACCGCTGAATGGATGTGGCTTAAATTTAGTACGGGGATAGATAATTACATACATACATACATATGGTCACGCCTTTATCCCCGAAGGGGTAGGCAGAGGCATATTATTTGCCCACATTTCACCTTTTTATAATTTTTCCCACGTAATAGGTGATGAGTTGTATTGCCGTGTTGAGATTGACAGGCGCAGGTTGTGACAGCCCGCTGTTGACATTTTTCAGGCCGCCTAAAAATTCCTTCAACATTGCTTAACGACTCCCATTTTACTGGCAACAGGGACCAACTTACTTAACGTGCCTTCCGAAGCACGGAAACGCTCAAATAAATGTCACAAAGTGGTCACATGGATGGTCACCCATTCAAGGACTGGTCATAGTGAAAGTTGCTTACTGCAGTGATCGTTTACAGAACACTGAGTCCCCGCGGACTCAGTGTTCCATTTTATAGTACTATAAAATGGAATATAATAGATAATTATAGTCCGAAATAACACATAGATTTTATCCCGGGAATAAGTTCCCATGGAGCGGTGTCGCGGGCACCCTGGGTCAATTCGTATAGTAACACCAATCATATCTTCCGATATTGCGAAAAATTGGTAGATTCCAATGTCGACAATTTGACTGTGATAGGCTGGTTTGATAGATTGATTGCGACATGTGTCAGTTATAGCGGTGTCAATATTTTGCTGAATAACAATACATCGACGCCGTTTACGACTTCACCGACAAAGAATTGAGATCTTTAAGGGTGACAGGTTAAGGGTAGAAAATCCTAAAGGTATAGTTACAAGAACAAACAATTTTTAAAAAGAAATTGGGTTCTAATTTATACTAAGGATTTGATTAGGCTCGTTTTTACCAACAAATCAAATTTTTTAAAAGTAACTTTCGAGTATACCTATAGTATAAACGGGAAGTACGCTAAGGAAGATGTTCATTAGATACAATAATACTCAACCTGTCCTGTACATAAATGGGTTACCTCTATGGGCTGCTCACCGTCCTTACAGAAGCAGGCCCATGACAGCAGCGTTACGTGAGGACATAGACATCAGAAATCTTTTTTCTGATTTCTGTGCGTGAGGAGTTGTGTGTGTCAGGTTGGCGTGAGAGGTGTCTGATTAGTCACAAAATTTGCACCAAATAACTGTACCTAAACTGTCCTAAACTGTACCTATGTTAAAAAAAACTGTACCTCAAGCAATTCAATTCAATAGAAAATTTAATAAATAATTAAATAAAATAATCATAAATTTTCACGAATTTTTTTGTTCTTGATTTGACAGATATCACGTGTGATTTTATTTTTTAAATAACAGTTTTATGAGGTACAATTTAGGTACAGTTTATTGATATATGTTCCAGAACATAGTTTCCACACGTTGGGGCAATACACGACTATGCGCGCCAAGCTGACGTCAGAGCGGCGTGTCCATATAATTTTCTATATATATTAAATTGCTTGAGGTACAGTTTTTTTAAACATAGGTGCAGTTTAGGTACAGTTATTTGGTGCAAATTTGAATGACTATTCAGACACCTCTCACGCCAACCTGACACACACGAGGAGTTCACGTACGCCCCCCATAAGAAGCGGGATCACACTCGACACCTCCCAAAGACGCGGGATAACACCCGAACGACCCCCTGGGCGAGGCTGCAGTGGTGGCCGTAAGTCTGTTGGGAGTCCTAGGACATCCTTCCAAAGGCTTTCCCGGGTCTCCCGACCATAGGCTATAGGGCGATACGTGAGGTTTTTTAGTTGGTAGGAGTCCGGCATAGCATCCATGATGGATTTTTCCTCATGTTAAAAAAAAAAAACAATTGGGTTACCTCTATTTATATTTTTATTGTATTATTTTATTAACAACCTGTTACCTTTTCTCTATTCATTTCACCCTATTACACCTTGCATAAAAGAGGTAAGACCACAAGATTCCTAGTTTATAAGACAGTAAATGATGACATCGCTCAATATAAACAATAGACACAAAGCTAAAGATAACTAGGGGAAGGTGGCTCACATTAGTCTTACCGTGGTATAACGTTTGTTCGTCTGACAGCATTCATTAAGGCACAATAGCCTTTCTATAAGGTAGTTCCCGCGTTCGCGCTCTGCCTTAACAAATTGGTTGAGTAATGTGGGAAGCGGACAATGGCAGTGATTCTAAATGGACTGTATTTACCTCATCGGTGACAAGACACTGACACGCTGATATTAGGGGTCTGTTTATAAAAATGATAAACGAGTAAGAATAATATATGCGAGTAGATTGCACCCACGAGATGAGGTTTTCCTGTACTCGTTTTCCACAGAAACTTGTTCTCAGGATAACACGTCTATGCCCTTTTCCTCTGTTCTATCTTTCTACAAAATTTCATCAGAATCAGTTCAGTGGTTCACCAGTCAAACCATAGCAGACGAGAAGTAAGGATTATACAGATGAATTTATCAAAAGGGATTCGATGGCCTAATCCGAAACTATAAGGAATAGCGAAAAATGCTCAAAGGAATCACGAGCCCGATTTTGTTGAAATTTAAAACCTCATCATTAGATTTTTGAAAAACCAATAATCCTAGCTGAGACTCGAACCCATTGATTATGTACTATTTAACAGAATACAATTTATTTTGCTTACGTAAACTGATTAATTGTTCAAAATGTAGACCATTGTTTTCAATACATAGCTGGATTCGAGACCTCAAGGATCGTACTGCATTCAATATCATTGATTGCGTTTAGAATATTTTCCAAAGAATCATTCTGAGCATGATTTAAAACATGGAATAGTTACGATCTATTTTGGGATTTCGAACAAAACAAACTATGATACAAAATTTAGGTACCTGAAATATGAATTCTATTAAAATTCCAAACTTTCCTTAAATTTGCCTTATATCATTACTTCGCAGAATTTGATCCTTATCAGCGACACTATCGTATAATGTAATAATAATGGGTCTGTTTTGTTTTAAAATCAATGGGTTCGATTCCCAGCTAGGATTATTGGTTATTCCAAAACCTAATGATGAGGTTTTAAGTTTCATCAAAATCGGGCTCGTGACTCCTTTGAGCATTTTTAGCTATTCCGTATAGTTTCGGATTTGGCCATCCAAGCCCTTTTCAAAAATTCACCTGTATATCATCCATCAATCAAATCAGCTTATTACAATCCACAAAGGCTTCTCACAACTTTTGTCATAATAACATCACATTTTGTGAAAGTGATTGGCCATAGCACGCTGGCCAAATGGTTTGATCCAGTATTCGATTTTGAGTTTTCTTTCGCTTCGTATTACCCTTGATAGTCAGAAAAATCACAACTTACAGAGGTAGAAATGCAGAATTACTTACTTTTGAAAATGAAGGAATGTTACCTTTCAGCTAAACTTGCCATTATCAATATTAACGGTACTTTACCTTCAACTACCGTCTTTAAATACGTGCGTTAGGACCACGGGTGTACAGCACGAAATCGAGCTGCTCCTCTACACAAAGATGGTACATTCAGTGTACCTCAGTGTACCCTTAATGAAATCCGGTGTACTTCTGTTAATGATAAAATATATAGTACAATTTGTACACCCTACTAATATATTCGTACTAATATTATAAATGCGAAAGTAACTCTGTCTGTCTGTCTGTCACACCTAAACAGCTGGATCGATTGAGATGAAATTTTGTATAGAGATAGTTCGAGGCCCTGGGAAGGACATAGGCTACTTTTTAACCGACTGCGCAAAAGGAGGGTTATGATTTTACGTAATAACGACTTTTACGCGGTCGAAGCCGCTGGGAACCGCTAGTTAGTTATATTTAATATTTTTATATGCAGGTACACAGTAGGTACGCATAAAAAAAATAAAAAAAAGTTAAAAATGCATCTGCTTGCCGAGAAAAAAATGTACACCCGCAGTTCTAAACTTAGAATGGCGGGTGTACATACTTAATTATATAATATTTTATCCGAGAAGGTAAATTGAATTTCATTAAGGGTATACTAAGGTACACTGCAGGTGCACATATTTACAAAAAAACATGTATAAAATACGCATCTCCTGATGAGAAAAATGCATACCCGCAGTCCTAACTGTAGGATGGCGGGTGTACACATTGTACTATATATTTTTATATAAAAAACACCAGATTTCATTAAGGGTACACTGAGGTACACTGCAGGTACCATCTCTGTGTAGAGGAGCACACCCGTGGTCCTAACGCACATCTTTAAATTCCACCCTGTATATGTACTGTCGATACGAGAACTGTTATGGCTTAAATTATTTTGTTTAGTTAGCCTTACCAACCATTGACTGTGGCGCATTCGAAAGTGTAATCGACTGTGATGCTGAGAGGATCAATTCCTGGGTCAGTACAAATATTTGTGTCATCCACAAAATGCTGTTTCGCAGTCTGGGTGTTTTCTATGTAGGTATAATCAAAATATTTAAGTACTTATGTTTAGCAGTTATCTGGATCCCATAGCCCAAGCTTGTATTCGATTAATTTGGGCTAGATGACGTTGTGTGGGAATTTCAACAAATATTCTTTTATTTAAATTACCAACCATGAAAAACAATACTTCATCTTGACCATATACTCTCTGACTCTGACTGAGGTCTCTTCGTTGCTATCTTTTTAATGGTCAAAATCAAGGGTAAAAATAAAATACAGACTATTGAGTTTATTATTAATATTTATTATTAATTTCAAATATTGATTACTTTTCACTTCGAGCTCTTTGCTATCGTGCTCTAGATCTGAAAACATAAAATAAGATTAGTACACGACACAAAACATCTACAAAAAAGTTTTTACTTTTACAATTTTTATATCTTTTTTTATTATAGTAAATAGTTAAAAATAGGACTTTGGATTGTGTAATGTAAAACAAAATTATATTAAAATTTTACTATGGGATCTGAACATTCTTAAAATAAACTATCATGCATACTTAGCATTTATAAATTATTTCGTGCAAAAGCTTAAATCCTTCACTGTTCATGCGCAATATTTCCTGCGAATTATTTATTCGAATTAGGTGCTTAAATTAAATAATATTAATATATGTTTGTACATATATTATACATTACATATTTTTCAATTCCCGAACCGTGCTATGTTAATAGATAGGTAAATTATAATAATAATTACATTTATTCCACCACCATTAAAAAATCCCACCAACTAGCAATGCTACAAAGTTCATAAGTTGTGAAACATTTAAAAAGCAAAAAGGAAATGATAGTTAGAAGCATTTATAACAAATAATATAAATAATAGTTTTACGTTTTATGACTAAATCTACTTTAAATGAACATTTTATGGATTTCGGAGCACTGCCCACTACTTATTAATGGCATGCTTCATAGTTTTTCAAAGTAATACATACTATATTTTTGTCAATGCGTTACGTCACGAATATTCCGGTGAAGGTAATTAATTTTAACTTTAGATGTTCACTTTTACACCGTATTAGGAAAAAGAAAGGATGGTCGGCCACAAAAACTGCCGACGATAGAAACGAGGCCCTGTTTACGACGGTTAGCTCTGAAAATTTCGTGAATACTTAATTATCGTTTTATTTATTAAAAACAATATTTTAATTAATAACTATTGTTGGTTAATAACAGTAGTCGCATGTTAAGAAAAACAATTGACTTGCGCAAATGCGTACAAATTGTATTGATACCTAATTAAAAAGTAATGTAAAATGAATATGTAGGTATTACAAATGAATTTTATTTATACGTAACGAAATTTTAAGTCAATAAAAGTATATTAAACAGGCGATAATTATCCATTGAAATGTATATTGTGTCAGTCAACAGAATGTTATATACATAAAATCGAGCATCCCATTAGTATAGCCAGTCTTTTCAATAACAGATTATTGGCAATATTTCATTCAGATGATATTATCATTTGTATTTTTAATGTACCTTGTGTCATTTAAAAAACTATTCACGAAATTGCAAAATTTGTCTATAGTACTCCGTTAAACAGTATATTTTTATCCACCATTAGGAAGAATAAAAATGAGTGATCAGCGTCGAATATTTTTGGTATTGGTTTAGGAAAGAAAGCAGCTCCGAATATGCCAAATTCTGTAAAAACAACAACGATAGGTACATACTGAAGGTATATGCTTTGCTAATGCGTTTGATAGTTATAAAATAATAGGACAAAAACAAAAGCATCAGAAAGCAATATTGCTGGAAACAAAAATAGTAAAAAAGAAATGAAAGTTAAACAACATGAACTAAAATCATTAAGTTTAGATCAAAACAAGGTAAATACAGAATTATCCACTAAACTATTGGATTAATTTTATTTGACTAAATACAAAAACAACACACATTTAACCTAAAACTGCTATTAAATATTTAAGTAGCAAGAAGCGAGTAATTATTATTTGAGTTAACGACTTGTGACGTATAGTTACAATTAAAGGGCCGTTAACTGTTACCACAATACATAGAGTTTAAAGATAAGACAGAATGAGGCAATGTTATCTATCGTTATAACACAGTTCAAAATGTCAGCCAATAAATTTATATAAATAGGTACCTAGGATTGAAAAACTCCATTTAACAAAATATTGTTTTTCCCCAACAAGAAAAATAAAAATGGATGATCTGTGTTGAAAGATTTTGGAAAAGATATAACTTCACTTAAACTTTTAGCTTGACCAACAAACCCTGTAAATATGACAATAAATTTTATAAGAATGTTTGAAACCAATGGAGAATGATACTATGATATTTTAGATGCACAAAATGTTGTCTCCCAAAAAGACTGAATATTTAAAAAACAATTAGTGTCCCACCATTGAAAGAAACTGGAACGATTAAATTCAGACAAAAAGTATCTAAAAGTAATTACCTACATATAATTATTTTGAATACTGCATTGACCGGTGTTAAAATTTGAAGCCTAACATTCAAAAAACGCCAATAAATAGTTAACACAAAATAATTAAATTATGAACTTAAAACCGGTAGTTAAAGACCTTTTTAATATCAAATTATAATAAATAAATTGGAGCAATACCTACTGTCCATTTGTATTTCATTAAAATGTAGGCACCTTCTAGTACTTGTATACGTAAGTTTGAAAAAAATATTGGTACTATGTATTTGTAAATTTTGTTTCCTTTAAAATTGAATAACTTTATTCATCAGTAAGAAAATGAAAAATTAGTGATCAGTATTTTAGGTTGCTTCATAATTAGAAGAAATTCTTTTAAGAAAAATTCTGCAATAATTGCGATAGTATGTACGTAGATTTTAAATATTATTTCCGTAGATATTTCGTTGAGTAAAAATTACTATTATATCATGTTTGATAAACTTAATAAGAAAACCAGAGGAACCGCTACCTATGTATAGTGGTATAAAAAAAAAAACCAGGGAACATTAAATCAAGGTTGAAGTCGTATTTTTTTTGGAAAATATCTGCTATTCTGTTATAAGTTACTACGACCTTGACTGCTTAAGAATAAGAAGCATGGTACATTGCTTCCGATTATTTTTGCGCGCATGGCATAATATTTAAGAACAAAATTTAATAAAAAAGAACAATTTACGTATTGAAGTGGATTAGTTTAGCAACGCATACAAACTCCATCTGCAGCACATCTAGTGGTAAATTTGTATGTTATTTAATAAATATAATAAAAAAAACCTAGCAAAAGTGTTTTTAGCGCTTTTGACTAAATGGCAATTTTAGTTTGCATGCATCCGACTTAAAACTTCTAATCATTTTAAAATTAATGATAATGCAATGGATTTTGTAATATCAACCTTACAATTCGTAGGCCATTGACTGCCACCGCATTTTCTTGTAGTGATAAAATAAGACATGCTTCAATAATCGTGGTATCATAAGCGTATACAATGCCAGCAATTAGTTTAAGTTAAATACCTAAAGTCGGAACACTCCGTTAAACAATATGTTTCTCTTCTCCAACAAAAAGAACAAATATGGATGATCTGCCTCGAAAGTTTTCGGAAATGATAAACTGGTAAGCCTAATTGTAAATTCTGTAATAATATTAAAAATATTTTTCATTAATACTATAGATCAAATCGACGTCGATACAATAAAGCGTAGGAAGAAATGACATGAATATTTTGAAATTGAAAGAGTTGAATGTTACATTTGAACATGTGTTACATAAAAATCCGCAGACGCAAAAAATCAAGCAACTTGTGAAAAGTTTACAATCCTGACAAAAGAAAACTATTACGTAGTTCGGGTATGTTCAAAATTTAGATTTTTTATAATTTGAGATTAAAATTTCGAAACATCCACTTAATATTTTAAAAAATGTAACATTGAAGTGCTTCTACAGCCTTAGCAGCAGATCTTTACTGATTGTGGATATGTTGTCTCATTTTAGAAGCAGGTAAGTAAAAGAGACAAGGGAAAAGAAAAGAAAAGTCAAAGCGGCGATAATGATCTTGTCCAAGATTTTTTTGATACCACTAAGGTGGCAGACTATCGTAGCCTGTGAACGTTTGCTACACTCGCGCTACCAACCCTGCAAAGAACCTTATCAGAACCTTTTGAAGAACCCCATACTGTAGGCGTTCTAGGAAAATCGAGGCTAGGAGCTCAATCCACAATATCACTCATTTAAAGGTAAGTTACCCATACAGTTCATTGCAACGAAATTATTATAATAATTACGTATTGGGAATCGGCAAAACCGATTCCATATTTATTTTTTATTAAACGATAGTGTTAAGTTTTAGATTAATAATATGAATGTTGTCCATATGTGAAATATCAATACAAACCTAAAAAGCTGAACTTTATGTTTGAAAACCAAATAGAAACTAATGCCTATTTAATTTCATGCAATTAATGAACAAAATGATCTACGCAGATATGTAGTAAGCAATTATCCCACACCCTACATGACCGTGATGAATTTCAATCAATAATTGCAAATATTTATAATTCTAACCGGTGTTTAAGATTGGAATACTCCGTTAAATAAAACGATATTCTTCTTCAATAGCATAAACACGAATGGGTGATCTGCGTTGAAATCGGGAGGTTCAGATATTATAAGACTTTCAAGCGTTATAGTGAACTCTGTAATTATAAAAAATAAATTTCAGTAATAAACTCCGATTCTAAAAGTACTTGTGCTAAAAATTTTGTTAGTCAAAAGATGTGATCTGACTTCAAAAAAAACTTGTGTTATAATTCACATAGTATAGGAGTCTTCTCCAGTTATTCCTCGTGGGTAAAAAATAGTAAAACTAGTGAAGATTTGTAAGAAATGAGATAATAATAATATGACTACACTATTTGATCAGGCTTTGAAAAAATAAAATTCGTGACAATAATAAGAAATAATTAGTGTTTCAACAACTTTCATAACAATATGTCAAAGGTATTCATTTAATTGTTTTGGATTTAATTAAAATATTGCAACATGGATGTTAATGGCGATAGCCAAGAAAAGGTAGTGACATTTACCAACACGGATCAACAATTAATCTCAGGCTATTGAATGGAACCCACTGCTGGTCTCCCCGTGGGTCGTTGCTCCCAACCTCCTGGGACTCCTCCTGGGACATCCTTCCGAGGGCTTATCCGGGGCTCCCAACCATAGGCAGTTGGGCGTAACGTGAGGTTTTTTAGTCGGTACGAGTCCGGCATAACATCCATGAGGATTTTCCCTCACGTAAAAAAAAGGTCCATATTTGATGGTATTTTTAGCGATAGGCCGTATGCACGTGTCGGCACCACTTAGTCACGGTAAAAGTAAACAATAGGGTAAGTATATATAAGTAAAGTAAATTACTGGGACTTATTGATCCTCAAATTTCACTTTTTTTCCAATACAAGCACTCGCAATACTCGTAATGAAAACTCGAAATAAGTGCCTTCGCCCATATTGGTATACCTTATCTAACTTGTGATTTTGTTCTCAAGCTACAAACATAGATATCTAATTCACAGAGATAAAAATAATTACGCTAGTAATTGTAAGAATATCGTTTTGTATTTTATCAAGGCCTTGACTTTTAGATGTATAAATGTCACGCGATACTCGTGGTTCGACGAGTTAATTTAACAACATATTTATTGCCGTTTACTATATGAATGTATTCTTAACCGTTTACTAAAACTAGGAATGCTTTTTTGTTCTTCTAATAAGCCGCAGTGTATGTGTAGCCTGCACTTGTCTAGTCTAAGTTAGTCAGGCAAATTACACACCTCTAAGAATATATAATTATACTTTAAAGATACGTTAGGTTAGACCATACGAACACATAACTTTTACAAAGAGAACGTTATATATTAGAACGGAAAATTATAAAGCTTACATAAAAGTTCATGCTTCAAACCAAGTGAGACAGCAATTTATTATTATAATTAGATACCTAAGATTGGAAAACGCCATTAAACAAAATGGTGTCCTTTCCCCTTAAAAAGAATACGAATGGGTGATCCGCTACAAATCTGGGTGGCGATATTGAAGCGATTAATAGCACGATATCAAATTCTGAAATAGTGAAAATATTAAACAAAATAATATCTATGATTATCAGACGTCATTAAATGTACAGGTTGATGTCATTTAGACTCGACGTATAATAAATGAGCGCATTTTCGTGCTCTGAAAGGCACGTTTAGCTATTGGTTCCGATTGCCTGTTTTTTTTTGTCCTAAGTAAGTACCGGAAGGCGTAAAACTTATTTAACGCCTTCCGGTCCTACGTAAAAAAACAATGGTGATATTGATAGGGTGGGGTGTATAATATTTCTTTGCCTATTGTAGTGTAGTGTATAATATTGTAGTTGTAGCAACAGTACGTACTTACAGTGGTAACGAACAACATCGTGGTCACAGCCATAGTAACCAATGTTGAGAGTTTAATGTCGCATGGTCGTATTTCAAATTTTATTATTTTAAATTGTTAAAAATCAATATCGATATTATTCATGATAAGCTTTTGAAATACGTAAAAAAAATCAATATCTATTATACTATTATTCACATCCCCAATTGCAGAACATGGACTAAAATCATTAAGTTTGATCAAAACAAGGTTAATACACAATTATCCACTAAACTACTGGATTAATTTTATTTGCCATCACTCAACGTAAACCAACTAAAACTTCGAACTCAGATCTTTTACAACTGTGTGCCACGCCAGAGGAATCAGTTGATTCGATAAATATTTATTTTGCAAATATAGGTCAAACTCTTGCCAGCAAAATTACCACAAGAACGACCCCTCTGAGCGTTAAAAATCAAGAGCAAATCGATAACATACCGATCTCTTCCTTTGTGATCCTGGACACTGATCACTTTGAGGTACACAACACACTGATGAGTCTGAAATCCAGCAGTGCTTCTGGGTGGGATGGTATCCCTGTTAGCTTCCTGAAGGCTGCCTCGTGTTATATAGTCCCAGTCTTGACCCATCTCGCTAATTTATGCTTCGAACATTCCACCTTCCCTACTTCCTTAAAACTAGCCATAATTACGCCTATTTTTAAGGATGGAAACAAAAAAGACCCCTCTAATTACAGACCTATCTCAGTTTTGACATCACTATCTAAAATAATTGAACGGCTAATCAACTCGCGCCTGATACAATACCTAAATAACTCAAATTTGCTATCGCCTTACCAATTTGGCTTTAGAAAAGGAAGGTCCACAGAGGATGCTGTGTTGGCACTTGTCTCTACAGTGACCAATATCGTGGACAGAGGAAGAAAGTGCCTCGGTGTGTTTCTTGATATTAAAAAAGCCTTCGATACCGTTTCGGTTCCCACTCTTATAGAAAGGCTGGAAAAACACGGCATACGGGGGTCTCCCCTCACCCTGATCAGGGATTATCTTACTGATAGAAAGCAAAGGGTTAGACTTTCTAATGTCTACAGCACTGTGGAAGATGTCACATTCGGCGTGGGTCAGGGCAGTGTGCTGGGCCCGACCCTGTTTTCCATCTACATTAACACACTTTGTAACATGAAAGTAGCCGGAGCTCACATTTATTCATACGCAGACGACACCGCAATAGTATTCGAAGGCAAAGACTGGAGTGAAGTCCAGCAAGTCGCAGAGGCTGGTCTTTCACAAATAGCTAATTGGTTGGATCTAAATCTACTAACTCTAAACACATCTAAGACTAACTTTATTTGTTTCTCTAAGTATGCAAACACACAGCCTTCAAATCAATACAAGATAGCAATTCATAAAGGCCACCATAATTCAACATCGGTTTGTAAATGTACGGAGATTGAACGTGTTAAAACTACCAAGTACCTCGGAGTTATTGTTGACCAGCGTCTATCCTGGCACACACACACAGAGCTCTTAATGACAAGGACAAGGAAACTAATATGGATTTTTAAAGAATTACGCTATGTTACATCAAAAAACCTTCTACAACAAATTTACATCTCTTTAGCACAGTCAGTCTTATCATATTGTTTGCCAGTCTGGGGAGGCGCCACCAAAACCACGTTCTTGGATCTAGAAAGAGCACAGAGGTCACTACTGAAGGTCATGTTTTTCAAACCATATAGGTTTCCAACAGCAACCCTTTATGAGGACAACAACCTTCTGACGGTTAGAAAACTATACGTGCTTCAAACTATACTGAAAAAGCATAAATCACTAGAATATGATCCCAAAAAACTTAAGAGCAGAAGAAAAATTATGGTGGCTCCCACAGTTGCAGTGAAGTCTACATTTGCTAGAAGACAGTATCCTAGACAGGCGTCTCACTTATATAACTTGGCAAACAAAGAAATAAAAATTTATTCACTTACTCTACACAAGTGTAAACTTGCATTACTAGATTGGTTAAAAACAAAGAACTATGAAGAAACGGAGCATCTAATACAGGCCTATACACAATAAAGCTAATCGTCAATGTGAACATACACAATACACAACACACACTCGAACACACACATACATACACACACACACACACACACACACACACACACACACACACACGCGCGCGCGCGCGCACACACACACACACACACACACACACACACACACACACACATGTACCGAAAATTTATTATAGGTGTTTTGTAATCATGTATGTATATAGGTATAAAAGTATTATGTTAACCACAGACATATGAAAAATATATATATATTTGCACATTAATAATATTTAAGCTCTTGTAGCTAATGTCACTCAAAATTGGGCACATGACTGTGTCCGGAAACAAGCATTGTCTCAATAAAATTATTGTTGTTAAATAAGAATACAGTTGTAAGAATTATAATATTGTAACACCTACATAATAATATTTGTATAATGTAACAAGGAAGAGCGAAATTTTCAAACACAAGCACTCAAAAGCTTAAATGGAAATTTCAACGAAATCAATGTACTAAAATAATAAGTTACTGATAAATAAAGATTATAAAGATTATAAATGGAGAATGATACAATGACATTTTAGATGCAGAAAATGTTGTCTCCCAAAAAGACTGAATATATAAAAAACAATTAGTGTCCCACCATTGAAAGAAGCTGGAACGATTAAATTCAGACAAAAAAGTATCTAAAAATAATTAGTTAGGTACCTAAACATAATTATTTTGAATACTGCATTGACGGTTGTAAAATTTGAAGCCTAGCATTCAAAAAACGCCAATAACTAGTTAACATAAAAAAATTAAATTATGAACTTAATACCGGTAATTAAAAATCTTTTTAATATCAAATTATAATGAATAAATTGCAGCAATACCTACTGCCCATTTGTATTTCATTAAAATGTAGGCACATTCTAGTACTTTTATACCTACGTAAGTTTGTAAAAAATATTGGTAGGTACTATGTATTTGTAAATTTTGTTTCCCTTGAAATTGAATAACTTTATTCATCCGTAAGAAAAATAAACATTAGTGATCAGTTTTGAATATTTTAGGTTGCTTCATAATTAGAAGAGTCTTACCAGTATGGCGCCCACGTGCACTATAGTGACAGAACTGTCATCGGCTCCGACGCCCACGGTCATCTTAATGCCAGTTTATATCCGTTTATATCCGGTGTTATCCTCTTTCATCCAGGCCGGAAATAATGCAGGATGAGTTTATAATAATGATTAACATAGCGTGCAGAGTAACATTAAAAGAAAAAACATCAGAAACTTCGAGTTGATTGTGATAAATAAATTTTCTGTTGAGCCGCCATTAGCGTTCCAATTAGTTACGGGGTAAGTATTAAATATTTTAGTTTATTCTGCTTTTATTTATGGTTTTATTTTTTACATTGAATGATATATTATTTTATAATATATACTTATTTATTTCAGTGTATATTTATTAATAGTTTTTTTTATTGGCCAATGTAAATACGCAAAAAATGTATAACTTTAATACTTTTATTTTATTAATATTTTTGTTTATTTTGATTCAATTATTCTTGTTTTGCATTTAAAAGGTGTTGTTTAACAGCTGTTATAAATATTTCCGTCCCAAATCGAGGTAAAATTAATTATAATAGCATGTGAAGATGACAATTTTTGGCAATGAAAATACGCTAATATTGATAAATTTATTTTCGGAGATTTTGTATCTACAAATTCTTTTTTTTTATTTTTGGGTAACGTGTTTGTGTGTATATTTGGTAAATAAAAAAATATAAGACTTAAAACTGGTTTTATTTTGAATTACATGGTAAAACATAAGAATACTACTTCATTTTAACCATCGTAATTTTCAGCGACATTTCATTAATCCATTACACATCGGATATCCTCGGATTTAGTTTAGTTATTTTCGTCAGTTATCCAGCATGATGAAACAGTAAGTATTTCTGTAGTGCGACTCCTATAAAAGAAATAAGAATTAATTTTGTGAAGCTCGGCGCGCAACCGCTGTTCCCGCCAACGCTCGCGAAGGTGTTGGGCGTCGGCGGCCAGTGACGTTTGACAGTTCGGCCGTACGACTGGTTAAGAAAAATTCTGTAATAATTGCGATGGTACGTAGAATTTAAATATTATTGCCGTAGATATTTCGTTGAGTAGAAATGACTATTATAATATGTTTGATAAACTTAATAAGAAAACCAGCTACTTAAGTATGTTGCATACTGTGGTAAGAATAACTTTGTTGGTGATCAAACACACACAACTACGGAACATTATGTAAATATAGGTTGAAGTCGTTTTTTTTTGAAAATATCTGCTATTCTGTTTTAGGTTACTACGACCTTGACTGCTTAAGAATAAGAAGCATGGTACATTGTTTTCGATTATTTTTGCGTGTATGGCATAATATTTAAGAACAATATTTTATAAAAAAACGTATTGAAGTGGATTTGTTTAGCAACGCACACAAACTACAGCTGCAGCACATCTAAAGGTAAAATGTATGTTATTTAATAAATATAATAAACAAAACCTAGCAAAAGTGTTTTTAGCGCTTTTGACTAAATATAAATTTCAGTCTGCATTACCTTGCATGCATCAGACTAAAAACTTCTATTCATTTTGAAATGAATGATAATGTAATGGATTTAGTAATAATATATTTTAGAAGCATGTAAGTAGAAGAGACAAGGGAAAGAAGAAAAAAGTCAAAGTGGCAATAATGATCTCGTCCATGATTTGTTTTTGATACCACTAAGGTGGCAGACATGCATACGGACTATTGTAGCCTGTGAACGTTTGCTACACCTGTTGTAAAGAACCTTATCAGACCCTTTTGAAGAACCCCATACTGTAGGGGTTCTAGGAAAACCGAGTCTAGGAGCTCATTCCACAATATCACTCATTTAAAGGTAAGTTACTCATGAAGTTCATTGCAACGAAATTATTATAATAATTACGTATTGGAAATCGGGATACCGATTCCACATTTATTTTTTATTAAACGATAGTGATAAGTTTTAGATTAATAATAAGAATGTTGTCCATTTGTGAAATATCTATACAAACCTAAGAAGCTGAACTTTATGTTTGAAAACCAAATAGAAACTAATGCCTATTTAATTTCATGCAATTAATGAACGAAATGATCTACGTAGATATGTAGTAAGCAATTATCCCACACCCTACATGACCGTGATGAATTTCAATCAATATTTGTTAATATTTATAATTCTAACCGGTGTTTAAGATTGGAATACTCCGTTAAATAAAACGATATTCTTCTTCAATAGCATAAACACGAACGGGTGATCTGCGTTGAAATTGGGAGGTTCAGATAATATACCACTTTCAATCCATATAGTGAACTCTGTAATTATTAAAAACTAGCTGAGCCCGCAACTTCGTTTACATCACATAAGGTGTATGAAAGGAAAGGTATTCTTCATCAGAGTCATCAAGCAGCGTCTGAAACTGCCCTGTTTGCTTAATCATAAAAGAGCTTAATGATTAAGTCTATTTTAAAACAATTCAGTCCACGCCTTCGGCGCGGACTGAATTGTTTAAAAATAGTCTTAATCTTTAAGCTCTTTTATGATTAAGCCAACACGCCAGTTTAGGTTCACTCACATTCAAAGAAACCCCTACAATTAAAATTTTCAAAATATCTGATTCTTAAAAGTGTTATAACTCTTTTATTTCTAAACCGATTTACTTATAACAAACGCTAAATGTTAACTGGAGCGAACCTCAACACAATAAAAAAAACCGCATTGCAATCGGTTGAGCGGTTACTGAGATTAGCGTGCACAACCGTACAGACAAACAGATATACAGACATACAGACATACAGACATACAGACAAACAGACAAAAATTCTAAAAATCATTGTTTTGGGTTCTATTGCGTTCATAAAGCCCCCCTATAATATTTTTTCTTATTTATCTTCCATGTACAGACAGCGACCTGTTACGATTTTATTATATGTATTGATAAAATTGTAATAAACTCTTCATTCTAAAAGTACTTGTGTCCAACAAATAAAATTTGGTTACGCATAGACGTGCGTTTACTTAAAGAAAATTGTATTATAATTCAAATAGTTTAAAATTCTCCAGTTAACCCTCGTGGGTAAAAAATTGTAAAACTAGTGAAGATTTGTAAGAAATTAGACAAAATATTATTACTACACTATTTGCTCAGGCTTTGTAAAAAAAATATAATTCAGACTGACAATAATAACAATTAGTGTTTTAACAACTTTCCTAACAATATGTCAAAGGTATTAATTTTATTGTTTTGGATTTTCATAAAAAATAGCAACATGATATTGCCAAGAAAAGGTACTACTAATACATTTAGTGCTCTTTTTTTTAACGTGAGGGAAAATCGACAAAAAAAAATCCTACCGACTAAAAAACCTCACGTTAAGCCCAACTGCCTATGGTTGGGAGTCCTGTGTGAGCCCTCGGAAGGATGTCCCAGGACTCCCATCAGACCTTCGGCCACTACTGCGGCCTCGCCCAGAGGGTGGTTCGGGTGCTATCCCGCGTCTTTCGGGGGTTTCGGGTGTGAACGGACACGAATCAACAATTAATCTCAGGCGATTGGAACCCGCTGCTGGTTCCCCCCTAGGTTAATTTTTGAGGGTATGTTTAGCGGTATGTTGCGTTGTAAACGTGCGCCCGCGCGGCGGTGGGTGACCTTGCGTGAGCTTTGACAAACCAGTTTGCAAGCGTCTGCACCATTTAGTACTGCTCATACTATGTTCCAATACAAGCACCCGAGGCGGGCGTTTGTCACGTGCGCACGATAGATAAGAAATACTCGAAATCAGGGCCTTCGCCCATATTTATATTCCTTATCTAACTTCAGATATTTTCTCAAGCTTCCAACAACAACATCGAATTCACAGAAATATAAATAATTACGTAAGTAATTGTTAGAATATCGTTTTGTATTTAGCTATCGGTATCAAGGCCTTGACATTTAGATGTTTAATGTCACGCAATACTCGTGGTTCGATGAGTTAATTTAACAACATATTTATTGGCGTTTACTAAATAAATATTTTCTTTACCGTTTACTAAAACTAGCAATGTGTAGGCTGCACTTGTCTAGTCTAAGTTAGTCACGCAAATTACACCTCTAAAAATATATAATTCTATTTTAAATATACTTTAGACCATACGAACACAACTTTTACACAGGGAACGTTAGATATTAGAATGGAAAATTATAAAGCTTACATAAAAGTTCATGCTTCAGACCAAGTGAGACAGTAATTTATTATTATAATTAGATACCTAAGATTGGAAAACGCCATTAAACAAAATGGTGTACTTTTCCCTTAGAAAGAATACAAATGGGTGATCCGCTACAAATCTGGGTGGCTCTGATATAGAAGCGCTTAATAACACGATATCAAATTCTGAAATAGTGAAAGTATTAAACAAAATAATATCTATGATTATCAGACCTCATTAAATGTACAGGTTGATGTTATTTAGACTAGCGTATAATAAATTACATTTCCATGTTTATATATGAAGTTTAATAAAGACGAAGCATTCTGTTTGATACCTATAAAGGCCAAGACAGTGTCGACGCAAAAGACGTTTAGTGTCCTATAAATTATCAGATGGCTTTTCCGCGAGCGTTTTCGTGCTCCGAAAGGCACGTTAAGCTGTTAGTTTCAGTTGCCAGTAATATGGCAGTTATTATGCCAAGTTGAGGGCTGGTTGTTTTTGTCTTACGTAAAACGTTTAACGTACGTTAAAAAACAATGGTGATATTGGGGTGTATAATATTTCTTTGCCTACCCCTTCGGAAATAAAGTCATAACTAAATGTAGGCATAGCACACGTAATTCAAAATTCAGTCATTATGTATTTTGAAATTTAAAAAAAAAATTCAATAATTTGAAAAAGCGCCTTGTGGAGTCAACTGGTGACCCAAGGGCTGGCAGTTTTCTCGCTCAACGAATAGGTATTGCTATTCAAAGGGGGAATGCTGCTAGTCTTTTGGGCACAATGCCACGGGGGCCTTATTTAGGTTTAGTTTAGATAGTAATAATGTAAATATAGATATGTAATTATTATGTTTCTCTGTAATTTTTAACAATAAATGTTTTGCCCCTATTTTGAAATTATATGACCATAGATAGCAACTAGTAGATAATTGTCTTCACACATGCAAAAAAAAGTATTTGGTACATTTGGTCGATGTATCTAAATAGGTATATACCACCTTTTTTGGCTGTGTATAGCGATATATAATTATATTTATATTGGCAAACTACGAATAAAACTCGTATTTCTCTTAAATCTTCCACTTATAAAGTGTTATCTTGATTAAGTGACCACATAATTTAACTATACTGCGGGATTGTCTTGGCTAAGGTCAATCAAATTGATAATACCATAAATGTAATATACTCGGTATTACATTATTTTGTGATTAAAACTAAAAAAATAAAAGGTACTAAATTGAGAATTGAGCAGACATGTTGTGTAATGAGTTAGAATAATAATATGGGTAAAATAATAATGATATGGTATGGTACAAAATAATATAAAAGTGATAAGAGAGGTACCTATGTGATAATGATGAACTAAAATAACAATATGTTTTTAGTTTCTGATAAGAATTAAAATTAGGTACCTATATAATGTATTACATAATAAAATTACAATATAACTGTCCCCAAAACATATCATAACAAGAAATTCATTGGCATGAATATTATAATGTTATGGTAGTTTACTTCATTATCTATATTTAACTTCTTTCTACTCGTAACAATATATTTCTGTATCGATTTTGGAGAATTATTTACCTAGAAAATTATACCAAAAAAAAATTAAATCAAATAGCATTATTAAAAGCATTCTATTTTATTAATTGCTGAGGATTGTATTCGTGCAGAAGCAAAAGCCATTTTCTATATAATTAAGTTAATACCTAGGATTCAAAAACACCATTAAACAAAGTAACTTGATTATTTTTCAAGTAGAATATAAATGGATGATCTGCTTGAAATATTTTATACTTTTTGGGTGGCATAGGACGTGGAAAAAATATCTCGAAATCTGTAAAGATAACCATAGTTTTATAGTTTAATATTTAAATTCACCTATATGTAGGTTTAAAATCAATTTAAAGATAATATGAAGAACTAACGATGCTTGTACTAATTATCACAAAATTTGGTACTACATTGATATAAGTTATGCATAACCAGTAGTCATTCTCTTTAATTAATTAATTAATTAATTAAATCGATGATAGTGTTTTTTAATCCTAAGTATTACTTAGGATTAAAAAACACTATTGTTAAAAATACACCGATAATCTGTATGAAAGTTATAAAATCGTCTTGGTAGAGGAAGCGACTCGAGTATAATGAATTCTGTCAAGGTAACCAAAATTCCATAGTTAGATAGTACCTAATATACTAATTACTATTTGTAACGTCCCGTCCTGTGGAAATCCCAACAGATGTCATGCCGGAGTAAACAGATTGAAGATAGCAGAGACAACTTATTTCTTATGCGAAATACAAATTAGTAAAGTTGAGATGCATTTTACTATAGGTACAATATTATATGATTCTAACCGGTGGTGCTTAAGATCGGAACATTCCGTTAAATAGAATATTTTTCTTGCTCAGTAGCAGAAACATGAATGGGTGATCTGCGTTGAAATTTGGTGGTTCGGATAGTAAAATACTATCAAGCACTACAGTGAACTCTGTAAAGAAATATTAGACTTAAAATCTAAGACATCGTTTCATAATGGAGGTTCAGTTAGACAAAACAGTAATTGGACTTAAACATAACTCGCGTTCAGATATGACATCTACACAAATTGATTTTATGTAAAAGATATTTTAGGTGTCGTGTGATATTAGTGATTCGGTGAATTAATTTAATAAATATATACATTTATTGAAAAAAATATTATCTTACCGTCCTGCACGTGTTAGCCAGCACTTGTGTGCATCTATAAGTTTAGTAACTAAAGGGAACTATTATATATAATTTATGAGTTTTAAAATCATTAAAAGCGTTCATAGCATACTATCGCCTTATGATTATATGTATAGTGTTATGAGAAGTTAGACTTGCCAATTATAAAGCTCATAATTATAGAAATTCGTGCTTCAGGCTAAGCAAAAAGCATCAACATCAGATACCTAAGATTGGAACACGCCATTAAACAAAATGGTGTCCTTTTCTCTTAAAAAGAATATGAACGGGTGATCTGCTACAAATTGACGCGGCTCTGATATAAGAGCGCTGAAATTTGCGATATTAAATTCTGAAAGTAGAAAATTAATTAGTTTATCAATGTACTGTATCTACGATTATCAGACCTCGTTAAATGTTCATGATGAGGTCAGTTGTATGGTTATATATGTATTATATCTATTATATTTCTCAAATATCAGCTTTCCATTTCTTTAACTTTTTTGGGTTTTTTATCTGAAAGTCTTAAGATGAAACGTTCTTCTATTTGTAAAAGATCTATTTAATCTAGTAAAACGATCAGTAGAAACAAAATTTTTGGTACATTATAAAATTACATTGATATAATAAGCTGACAATAATGTATGATATAGGCAAACGGCGTAAGAAAAGTAATGAAGAGTGGATATCTTGGAGAACAGACAACATTTCTTAGTATGAACATAATTATTATGATTTGACACCTAAGGTTGGAAGACCATTAAACAAAAAGGTGTCCTTTTGTCTTAAAAATAATAAGAAAGGATGATCCGCTTTAAATTGGGGCGGAAGGGATGTCGCCACCTCATCAAATTTTGGAACGATGAAAGTAATTAATTAAAGCAAATACTGAAATTATCAGTGCCCATTGCAAGTACATGTTTGTATCTTCAGACCATTAAGCACATATTAGATTTTCACTTTTAAAATAATACAAACTTTATTATATCTGTTGTCAGATAACTTAATAAAGCTAAAACATTCTACAAAGCGATGTCCAGTGTCCTATTTGATACAAAGATTACCTATTTAATATGTTATATCTTTATGACCAGCAATCTGTCGATTCATGTTAACCTACATTATTCCTATCAACGTAAACATAATTTTACATTAAATGTTAATTATTGCCTAGCAATACACTTAATTTGATCTCCCGATCCTGTACTTGTATGTGTCTGTAAGTATAATAATAACGAAAGCAAATTACATGACATGTGCTATGTTTCACATCATTAAGAAGCCTGTACACCATACTATTGCATTATGTTAACATATCATTATAATCAAGAAGTCAAAATTTTATATTACTTGTATAAAGCGCATTTAAATGTTCCAGCTTAAAGCCAAGTGATATAATCAACATAATACCCGTATTATGATCAGATACCTAAGACTGAAAGACACCATTAAACAATATGGTATCCTTTTGCATTAAAAAGAATAAGAAGGGGTGATCTGCTACAAATTGAGGCGGAATGGATAACAACCCGACGTCAAATTCTGGAACGATGAAAGTTATTAAACATACTCATTGCCTGTACGTGTTGGTTGGTTTCAATCTGACCATACGCTCATATACTCTTAAAATAAAACATGCTTTGTTACATCTGTTGTAGACACGAGTTACCTGGTATATATCACTATGATTATAAAATATCGTTAAGGCCTGTATACTAATTTTAACTTGGACACTGTCCAGATCTATAGGTAGATCAGAATAGCGTCCACGTTAAAAAAAAGCAGAAACATAATTTTTGGTACATTACGTGTTGAATATTGTCTAGTCATACGCATTATTGATCTTCCCAGCCTGCACTTGTATGCGTCTAAATTGCGTAACGAAGGCAAATTATTGTGTTATGTTTTATAATATTAAGAAAATTTCATACCATTATATTCCATTTTGTTTATACAGCAAATATTAGAATTTAGATGTGACATTATAAAGTCAATTTATGTTATCGTGCTTCAGTCTAAATGAAGCATCAACATATATTATTATAATCAGATAGCTAAGATTGGAAGAAATCTTGCACTTGTATGTACGTGTACGATACTAAATTCTGGAACTTAAACTTGACATTTATTTAACAATTGAATAAAAACGCCCTTTTTATATGCCATGTCTTCACAGAAAAATTAATAATTATATACTGAGGAAAAGGAATTATAACTAACATAAACATAAAGGTTTTTTAAATCGATAAGAAACCAAAACCGTAGAATTAAATATGTTTACGTATAATATCTTAGAAGTTAAGCTTTCATTATTATAAAGCATAAATGTTCAAGCTTCAAGCTAAGTGGGGTATCAAAATATTATGATCAGATACCTAAGATTGGAAGACACCATTGAACAATATGATGTGCTTTAATCTTAAAAAGAATATGAAAGGATGATCCGCTTTAAATTGAGGCGGAAGAGATAACTCATGAGCGCCAAATTCTGGAATTATGGAAGTAATTAAAGTAAGCAATTCCTAAGATTATTTACTTTCAGTTCCTGTACGTGTTGGTATCAATCAGACCATACGCACATGTCAAATTTACACTTTTAAAAACAATTCATAATATAGCTAAAACGTCCTACCAACCAAGGTCCAGTGTCCTATCTCATAGAAAGATCAGTAATGGTTTCATGGTTATTACTATGCTATTATCATATCTATATGAACAGCGATCGGTAGATTAATCTTAACTGGGACGCTATTCTGATCACCCTAAGAATAAACATAATTTTTGGTACATTACGAATTGGGTAAATATTGTCTAACCATTGGCTTTATTTGATCTTCTCAGCCTGCACATGTATGCCTTTCAATGTAAAATAATGAGGGAAAATTACATGTGTTAATTTTAAATATAGCTTATATTAGAAGTAAGGCTTGACAATAATTATACAGATAATGTAAATGGTCTAGTTTCAAGCTAAATGAGACATTAACATATAATTATAATCATGTAGCTCAGATTGGAAGATACCATAGCAAGATGGTGTTCTTTTCTCTTAAAAATACATTTTATTTTATCTGTCAAGCCTTTAACTGTAAATATCACTCTAGTGTCCGATTTCCCTATGCAAATGAAAAGTAAACTTTGTTGCATCTGTTGTCAGAAAGCTAAATATAGTTAAAACGACCCACCAACTAAAGTTGGTGGGTCGTTTTAGCTATATTTAGCTAAAACTACTACTATCTGATCCTGTTGCTTTATGATTATGTATAACTGTAATAATCTATTATATAAAAATAAGTCGGGTTTTCCTTCCTGACGCTATAACTGTAGAACGCACGATCCGATTTCCACGGTTTTGCATTCGTTGGAAAGGTCTCGGGCTCCGTGAGGTTTATAACAAAGAAAATTCAGCAAAATTTCACATAAAGCGCCATCGCGGGCGAAGCTGCGGGCATCAGCTAGTTTTATTATAATATCTAAATGCTCATTTATACTGTTGATTGACGGCACTTGGTAGAACTTGCTGCACATATTGAAAACGACACTTTTACTATTCCACAATATTTATTATTATAAACCTGACCGGTTTCGCTTCACAGCATTTTCTGTCATCTATATGCTCATCTATTATTAGACGCTTTTCTGATTATAAGTAGCAGAACCATAAATCTTGGTACGAGTACATTACGAGTTAAATATTGTCTTGCCATGCGCTTTATTTGATCTTTCCAGCTAGTAAATCCCTCATGGATGCTATGCCGGACTCTTACCTACTTCAGGCCTGTATTTGACCTTGACAAATCCTAAGGCAATTCGAAGGATTGCAGCGTACGCTTCTGCCGGATTTCATTCGATTCTAATACATTATATTACTGTTATAAAATCTGAGGGGTTTTTATAAAAAAATCTAGCCGTTAATACTGTTCTAAAGACCTATATCTAATTTATGACAAGTTTTTATGAGGATTCAATTAATTTATTTTGATGAAAAAGTACATTATTGTTAAGATTTTTGCAATATTTCTCATTTTTCGAGAGCGATTTCGATCGAACAAAGTATTCCTAATCGTGTTTTGAACCGTTAAAAAAGCAAGAGTATCTAATAAATTACAATGATAATAATAGTTTTATCAGATCAAATCAAAGAATATTTCCTAGTATAAAGTCCACCCCAACATGAGTCTCTTTCGAATATACAAGCCTTAAACCACACGTCCTGCCACTGACTACGGTCGGGAGGTCGCCCACGGTAATCCCTCGGAAGGATGTCCCATGACAGAATCAGATAGCTAAGATTGGAAGATGTCATTACACAAAATGGTGTTCTTTTCTCACAATGGGAATTTACTACTAATTAAGGAGTGTAAGAAGGCTGAAATACGCGACGCCAAATTCTGGAATAGTAAAGTATTTGTTCGATTTATCAGGCCTCATTAAATGTTGATGATGTTATTGAGTTCAGATGTATGGTTATGTTATTATGTTGTTCAAATAATAGGTAATAAGCACTGATTAAAATAATTACGTAATTGTTAATATACCAGTTATGTTTTAGCTACCGGAATATTGGTTTTGGACGTTAAAATGTCATCTGATATTCGTGTAATTTGACAAACAAAATATTTTTCTATACTAATATTATAAAGAGGAAAGATTTGTTTTTTTGTTTCTTTGTTTGTAACGAATAGGCTCCGGAACTACTGGACCGATTTGAAAAATTCTTTCACTGTTGGGAAGCTACACTCTTTGCGGTGAACATAGAACATATTTTATTCCCATATTCCCACGGGAACAGGAACAACGCGGGTGAAACCGCATGATGTCCGCTAGTAGTAAATATAATACGCTTCAATTCAGGCGGAATGGGTGACAATCCGGTATCGTAATTATTCTGGTTAGAAAGCTAAGTTAAAATAATTATTGAACGATGCAGCTACTAAGATTGGAAGCCTACATTGCCCGCACGAATTAGTAATACCTGACAATTAGACTATTACAAAATACGCATTACCAAATTTACATTTACATTTCTTTACATTTATTTATTTGCTTTATTGTATTGCAGTAAGTTTTCAGTTATTTAAATATTGTCTTTTTGTTTTAAGATGTGTATGTTCTTTTAGGACTACTCCGTCTAGATCATCATTTCTATTATATATTTTTCAAATGTTTCCCAATGACAGTAATCTGTTAGCATATTTTTGTAAATAAATAAGTAAATACATAATATATAATATTTAAAATAAAACCAACCGTGTTGTGAGAATCTTAATTTAGCTGAAACGTCCTACCAACCATGGCCCAGTGTCCATATCTTATGTAATAATTATATAAATTATAAAGTTTAATATGTAAATTGTGTAATATGTATATTCTGAGTGAAATAGGAGATCTAGAGATGACATATATGGTGAGGGTATTATATTATCTCTGAATTATTGCACAAATGTAAGTTTCTTTTCTATAAATGAATAAAATATGTACAACCGCAAATTATATGACTTTTGTTTTAAATAATTAAAAAGACTATATACCAATTATTATGACTATTTACTGTATTTTATAAGTTAGACTTGCCAACATTAATGGTAATTTTTTGTAAAGGTTTTAGGTCAAGAGAGGCATCAAAATAAGTATTATTGTACCTACCTAAGATTGAAAGACGCCATTAAACAAAATCGTGTAATTTTCTCTTAAAAAGAACAAGAAAGGGTGATCCGCTACAAATTGAGAAGGCAATGCGTGAAAGCCGTAAGACACGAAGGTAAATTCTGGAATGATAAAAGTATTTAAATATCTAGGCTTATCAGACCTCATTGTCAAGTTAATGTCAATCAGACTATATATTATGCTGATTAGGTTTGTGTAATTGAAACAAAGCTA
Organism: Miltochrista miniata; assembly: GCA_933228765.1. Taxonomy (NCBI): domain Eukaryota; kingdom Metazoa; phylum Arthropoda; class Insecta; order Lepidoptera; family Erebidae; genus Miltochrista; species Miltochrista miniata. Next base: position 16,231,273 of record OW121752.1, on the reverse strand, counting down.
TGAATTTGTTGAAAGCATAATATAATAACTCGTTTCACCAACAAAGACGAATTATATGTTACGCAAAGATCAGTATTTATTATTACGGTTCTTTTATAATTTGAATTCACCTTTATCGGTAAGGCTTGCAAATTATTTGGAACTTACACGAATTAACCTATGCAGAAATTTAATTTTTGGTACAGTATAAAAAAGTATTGGTCCCGGTCCACTTTGTATAGCCTTAAATTTTTTTTTACAGGTTAGAACATACAAACCAGAAATCGTGAAAATCGGTTCACCGGTTCTCGAGTTTTGTACAAAAAAAGTGTTGTAACAAACCCGACTTTTTTATACCTACATAGAAATAGTGAGTACTGCCGGTTAAAACGTCAAACAAGAATATTGAACAATGAAACACATGTCATAATGAAAATAAAATATAAGATCTATCTATCCAAACAGAATTGTTAATATATTATGTACCTACCTAAAGATACGAATATACATATTATAAATAGGAGAACTTTAAACAACTAAAATCAGTTACCGTATACAAAATACTGAGTTCAGTATTTTGTATACGGTAACTGATTTTAGAACATTGCACTCATGAGTTACGTAGATGACCGGTCGTATCATTTCCATATACAAGCATTCCTTGCTTTGCAAGTAGTTTTAGGAGTTGTCACCTATTTAGGAGTAGACAACCAATATTCGTAGTTTGGGAGATCACCAAATAAAATAATTCGCTGAGAATGTTGATTAATCACTGTATTTATTAATCACTGTTCGTCACAACTATTTACAAGCTTAGGTTTCTAAGTGTAAAAATTAGCGCGGTCGTACAACGTGTGTACTATACAGGATGGAATTTAAAGACCGTAGTTGGAGTTAAAGTACTCTTAACTCGGCGCTGCTCGCTATGGGTGAAATTTACCCAGCTTTATAAATTTTTGTCTATATTTTTTGATTATCGGATCACAGCGCGCTCTGCTTGTAGGTAGCTTCAAGTTGTGCTTTTGACTTGCCGCTCGCGGCTCGATAGTCAGTTCGGGTGATGCACTTTCGTATGGTGGACGTGTAAAGTGAGTATGGGTATTTTTCACCCGTAGCGATTAATAGTGATAAACATTTTTTGGATGTTTATACTTATTTCTTTTTGTAATTAAACCTTATTATAGCGCACCGGGGACGCCCCGATGAAGAAACCCAACAGTATATGGAACAAAGTGATAGTAGTTGCTCTGAAATTGAAGAGTTCAGCGGACACAATACGGACTCAGAACAAGAAGATGAATTTTTTCACGAACTTCCACCGGAAGCTGCAGGCGCTAATGTGCCACCAAGTTTACTTTTATTAATAAAAACATATAAGATTAAAATATTTTAAGGATAAATATATTTTTTTTATGATTCTAGTTTAGTAGTCATAAAAAATGTTACTTTTTGCCATATCATGTAGCTTTTATCTGAAAGTTTAATAAATACAGTTACCGATGATGACTTACTTTTATTTAACAATTAACTAAACATCAATTAGGTATAAATACATTAAAAATATTTATAATACAAAACAAACACTAGGTACACGATTAAAGTTCAGGGTATTTTTCACCCGTCGCGAGCAACAGTGTTGCTTTCAGGAGCGCGATGAACGCCGAGTTAATATTGATAATGGCAAGTTTTGCTAAAAGGAAACATTACTTTATTTTCAAAAGTACGTAAAACTGAATTTAAAGATTTTTGAAAAATCGCCTGCTTGAGCCGGGGAATCGAACCTGGGAACATTTTTTTAACCAACTGCAAAAAATGAGGAGGTTTCAGAGACTTTCTTTTTTTTAGATAGTGAGTAAGCTTTACAATAAAAACATATTTTACTTGGTCTTCCTTTAATTTAAGATCGAGAAATCGTTCCTTATTAAAGACTCTTTCGGTTGGTATCAAAAAATATCGGATGTTTTTTTTTCACATCTCCCAGGTTCGATGCCCCCCGGCTCAAGCAAGCGATTTTTCTAAAATCTTTCAATTCAGTTTTACTTACTTTTAAAAATAAAGGAATGTTTCCTTTCAGCAAAACTTTCTATTATCAATATTAAGGGTACTTTACCTCCAACTACCGTCTTCAAATTCCACCCTGTATTTAACAATAGAATGCATTTGTTTATATTAGGAGCTAAAACAAAGAGCGCTTTCATAATGAGTAAAATAAACAATAGTAAATATCATATTTTAATTATGTCCCTACATAGTGTTATGCTAGTGTGTATTACTTTAATCGCATTCGGCGATACAGCTTAAAATTGCATGAAATCGATGTATTTTCAACAAAGAAAAACGTATCAAGAACTTTATCAGTAATCGTGTTTTTGGTCTAGAGCTATACTTTTTTTTATACTGTAATTCATCGGACCTCACGAGTCCTGAGATTTGGATCAAGATTTAGCGTCCATTTAGCGTCACGGACCCTTAAGCCAAGTGGAACATTTATTTAACAACTAGCTGACCCTCGCAACATCATTTGCGTCACATATCGTGTAATAAAGTAGAGTTATATCTTCATTAGACTTATAGAAGCGTGTGAAACTGCAAATTGAGGTGGAATGGATGATAGCACGGTGTCATATTTTGGAAAGGTGAAAGTTAAAATAATAATTAATTAAACAATGCAGCTCCTAAGATTGTCACTTACTCTACTCTACCTCATTGCCTGTACGTATTAGCACAGCCGACAGAGTAGTTCTCTCTATACTGTGGATGTGGTATGTATTAGTATCAAACAGGCACTGCCAGATTTACATTTTGTAAATAATGCAATCTTTTCTGTATTTGTTCTCAGAAAGTACACTCGAGAGCAATGAATCCGGGTCACTTAAAGAATCCTAAAAATCTCGGAAACTAAAAATGCTAGGTTAATGCAATAAATTGTATTTAATAGACAATGTAATACTCCTTAAATGAAGGTATTAAAACTTCTTAGTTATTGTAAAGTTATATCATAAAAAAATCAAATTTGAAAAAGGGCCACTTTCAAAGATGGAACTACGAAATTACAGCATTTGGTGTTGCTTTTGTTTGTAATCTGTCATTTATGTGGGTACATAAACCATGTTGATAGTGCTCTATATTCATTAATCAAGCTGAAATTATGTCGCTTACGCCTGAAGAATGCACCAGAATACTTACAATGCTGGAAACCGGCCGGAGTCAGCGCGATACAGCCAGGACTGTCGGTGTGTCGCTGTCAACAGTACAAAGAGTTCTCCGACGTTACGAAGAAACTGGTTCTAACCTACGCAGACCAGGAACGGGCAGAACCAGGTGTACCACAGCACGAGAAGACCGATACTTGGTGAACACCATGCTTCGAAATCGCTTTCTCACAGGAACTGAACTCACCAATCAGTTTCGACGCCTCGGAGGAAGTAACCCAAGTGCATGGACAGTAAGACGTCGGCTTGCTGAATCTAACTTAAGACCCCTTAGACCTGCAAACGGCCCTAAACTGGAGCGTGGGCATCGTATTTCGAGACTAAGGTATGCCCAGAGCCACGTAAATTGGAGTATTGAAGATTGGTCAAAAGTTATGTTCTCCGACGAATCAAAATTTATGCTCTACAAGCACGATGGAAGACACAGAGTGTATCGAAGACCAGGGGAAAGATTCAAGCAAGCATGCATCGAAGAAAAAGTAGCCTACGGTGGTGGGTCTGTACTTGTGTGGGCCGGAATTTCTTCTGAAAGTCGCACAGAGCTGGTGATCATAGAAAACGGCTCTTTAACTAGCGTAAGATATGTGGAAGAAATCCTCAATGATCACGTTGGTCCATTTATGGTCAATTTAGGTGAGGATGCTATATTTATGCATGACAATGCCCGACCTCATACAGGTAGGATTGTGAATGACTACCTTCAAGAGATGAACATTACTCGTATGGAGTGGCCAGCGCGCAGCCCGGATATCAACCCGATCGAGCATGCTTGGGACGAGCTAGGCAGATGCGTAAAACAACGAAACCCTCCCCCAATCACGCTTCGTGAGCTCAAAATTGCTCTCACAGAGGAATGGGAGAATATTCCCCAAAATCGTATAAGGAACTTGGTGTACAGCATGCCAAACCGCGTAAACGCAGTAATGGAAGCACGAGGAGGCAATACGAAGTATTAAAATTCAAGAAAATCGTAATAAAGTTCAAAAATTTCATGTTTCCTATTTTTGTTTTAAGGAGAGATCGGCAGTTTTTTCTTTATGTAATTTTGTGTTAATAAAATGTATGGTGACTCATATTTTTTTTACTTTCATTTAAGGAGTATTACATTGTCTATTAAATACAATTTATTGCATTAACCTATCATTTTTAGTTTCCGAGATTTTTAACATTCTTTAAGTGACCCGGATTCATTGCTCTCGAGTGTATAATATAGCTTAAGTAGATATAATGTACTAACTACGGCCCAGTGTCCTTTGGCCTATCTGATAAAAGTAACATTTGTCTCATTATTATAGATCACTCTTATATAATTATAATGTTATCTATTTATAGTGAGGAGATAAAGAGGTGATATATGGCGAAGAGATTATATTATATGTATACATAGTGACGAATTGAAGTGGCGTAGTTGCTCTAAACTTATTGTAAGTATGCAATTTGCATTTTCATAAATTAATAAAATATTATCGAATTACATGAGTTATGTTTCAAATAATTAAATAGGCTTTATATCCTACTAATTTATTATTAGTACCTATATAGTGCATATTAGAAGTTAGACTAGCCAATAATAAAGCCATTTTTGACTATTTTCAGGCCAATAAGGCATCAACATTTATTATACCTAAGACTGGAAGACGCCATTGAACAAAATAGTGTCCTTTTTTCTTAAAAAGAATAAGAAAGGGTGATCCGCTACAAATTGAGGAGGTGATACAGGAACGCTGAAAAACGCGACGGCAAATTCTGGAATGATGAAAGTAATGAAATATGATTATCAGGCCTTACTGTCAAGTATTTATATTTAAAAATTAAAAGTAAGATGTAGGTATTGAATTTGTTGAAAGCATAACATAACATGGTAACGCGTTCTATTAAATCTTTGTTGTATTTGTTCTCAGAAGGTATAATATAGCTCAAACGGGGACGTGTTTGGTAGGACCAAACACGTCCCTGTGTAATATGTCCTATCTGGTATAAGTAACATTTGTCTCATTATTATAGATCACTCTAATATTATAAGTAATATTATCTATTTATGGTAAGGAGATAAAGAGACGATATATGGTGAAGAGATTACATATATAGTGACGAGATAAAGTAGCGTAGCTTCTCTGATTTAATTGTAAGTATGTAATTTACTTTTTTATAAATAAATAAAATATGTACAACAGCGAATTACATAAGTTATATTTCAAATAATTTAAAAGCCTTTTTATCATACTAATTTATTATTAGTATATAGTTAGTGCATATTAGAAGTTAGACTTGCCAATTATAAAGCTAAGGTACTCGTATAAAGATCAATTTTTAGGCCTAATGAGGCATCAATATTTATTATACCTAAGACTGGAAGACGCCATTGAACAAAATGGTGTCCTTTTCTCTTAAAAAGAATATGAAAGGGTGATTCGCTACGAATTGAGGAGGTGGAACAGGAACACTGAAAGATGCGGCTTCAAATTCTGGAATGATGAAGTAATTAAATATGATTATCAGACCTTATAGTCAAGTAAGCGTTAAGCAGACCATACATTATATTATCTTTATTAGATTTTTGTCTTTTAAAGCAAGATGTTTTGAATTTGTTGAAAGCATAACATACTTTACATACGCGTTCCATAAACAAGGGCAATTATCCTACCTTACGCAAAGATCAGCATGTATTGTTTCAGGGTTAAATATATTAAGAATATCTTTATCGGTAAGAGCTTGCAAATTAATTTTAATTGGAAATTACACGGATTAACCTATGCAGTAATTTAATTTTTGGTACAGTAGGTATATATTAAATTATCGGTCTCGACGAACTTTGGATTGCCTTAGAATCATTTTTACGGGTTGGATTAAAATTCTACAGACCAGATATGGCGAAAATCGGTTCACCGGTTCTCGAGTTTTGTAACAAAAAAGTGTTGAAACAAACCCGACTTTTTTTATACATAGATAGTACTGCCGGTTAAGATGTCAAAAAATAATTTAACAATAAAACACATCATGAAAATAAAATATAAACTCCATCCATCCAAACAAAATCGGGTGCTATTCCGCGTCTTTGTGTACTCTTTTAGGTAGTACTTTGTGTACTTTTTTGTCTTGATACGTTTAATTATTTGATCATGATCTTTAGGTGAGATCGAAAGGGCCTCGTCCGTGGCTATGTTGCGTGCCTCTTTTTCTTTTTGTGATATACATGCGCGACTGTTATTGTGATTGAGTTAGGTAGATCGACAAGGTTCCCCGTCAAGCAAACAATTCTGTACGGCTCTTTGATTCATGCGTAAATTATGCAAATATTTTCATTAAGTAATTGTTCGCCGTAAATGATTACGGCGAAATTTTGAACAGCAGAACCCATTGTTAAGAAAATATAAAAAAAAGTCATAGTGACATTACCTAAGATCTGAAAATACCATTAAATAGGCTAATATTTTCATGCTTCAGGAAGAACAGAAATGGATGATTAGCAGCAAATTGTGGAGGAAGGGACATAGCTGTTGGAAACTCTGAAATATCAAAAAGGTTTCTAACTGTATTTAGATTATTACTTTAAAATATTTTTAATGAAGTCTAGGTGTTTCTATGTATAATATGTATGAATTTAAAAGTATATAAGTATTAATATGGTCTGATACCCATAACAAAAGCAGGTTATTCCTAGCTTACTTTGGGATCAGATAGCGTTGTGTGAAATGTCCGTAACAAAATATTTTATTTTATTTATTTAATTAGTTTTAAGGTTCAATAAATGTTCCTTCACTTGTCATGCTGATAGACTGATTACTTAAACAAATTATGCAGTTGAAGCATCATTTGTATTTCACGTGCGTCACTGACACCTTTGATGTCAGACTAAGAAATACGATTTTAAATAATTTACTTGTTATTGAATTATGACTTATTTTGGGATGTTTACATGAAAAATATGAATTTTATAAGTGGGGGTTTTGATAAGAAAGTTCACTATGTATATATTTAGTAAATTGCTTAATCACTGTAAACATGAACTGCCGGGTCCTTTATCCAGCAATGGGCCGCTATAATGCTAAATATAAAACTATAGAAGTTGATTCTGGAAGTTTTAATTTTACAGTTGGAGTGCTATGAGAAAAATTACTTATCAAAAAAATATTTATTCGTCAATAAAACCATAAAAAAACAGTTTACAACTAATATTTAGATTAAGATCAATAAAGTTACCTAAATGTATTTTTTTTTGATAAGGCGAACCTTGTTCCGCCATATCAAGCTGATTAATTTTTTATTTTATTTTCAGATTTTTTTTTGGATACAAACCTTGCCCGGGCTATAATTAACACAAAAAAAAAGAATTAGCGAAATCGGTCCACCCGTTGAGTTATAAATATTTATAGATAAATTAACTCCTAACCAATTGTCTTATATCATTTTACATAAATACTCCCCTGGAAGACACTCAAACGAATACAAAAAAGAACTGTCTACAGAATTATAGCAGATATGTCGATAAGGCGCTCAGTGTTCTGTAAACGATTACTGATTTTAGAACCTTGCACTCATGCGATACGTAGATGACCGGTCGTATCATTTCCAATTTCTAGCATTCCTTGCTTCACAAGTAGTGTTAAGCTTGTGTCACGTTAAGCTAAGCTGAAAGCCTTATGGGCAGCCTTAAAACACGTCACTAATATCGACAGCGTAAGTTTACTACACTGCCAGTATTGCAAACTTCCATAGCCTAAGGCAACCACTTTTGATGAAGGTGTGCCGTGCCGTATGCTTGTCTGCCACCTAGTATGAAACAGAACCACCAAAAACACACACCCACATAGTAAAGCTTCTTTTTAAATGGGTTTAAAGATCTTTACGTGCAAAATATATAATATCTGCTTATAGTTATATATACGTGTTATATATACGTGAAAAATATTAAAGCACCTTATATTTAGTGTCAAAGCTTAACTTGTGTATATTAGTAGGTGCCTCACCTTTAAAACAGTGGTTACAAACCATGCAGTTGTTTTAAACTTATATTGTACCTTTATCAAACCTAAGAATAATATATTCCGTTAAAAAGTATTAATTGTCTATTTTTGAGTGCATAATAAAATGGCCTATCAGCCTCGAATTTGACGACACGTAATTTAAGTTTTCCTGAACGATTCATAACAGTAAATTCTGAAATGGAACATAGATAAATGTCATATATATGTAGGCATGGTAAGAAATCATATTTTAAAACTATATAAATGGATATGCCAGAAATATAAACGTTGAAGGTAAAATGTACCAAAAATTATATTATCTGCGTTGAGAAATAACTTAATGTAGGAACTAATGTTTATAAACTTACGGTTGGCAGCGGCTGCTTCGGCACCTTCTTCATTTACTTCAATGAAAGCTTTTTGGACGGCGCTACTTACATATAAATTGCCCGAATTTTTTAGTAGATTGTCTAATTGGGCCTCTTGTGGTGAAAATAATTTTTCGATTTTCATCTGAAACAGCGAGTCATTTAATTTCAATAGATGGCAATCGATAGTTAACTGACCTACTATTATTAATAAATAAAAAACACTTAGTTTGAACATTCACACACAACATCGTCAAGCCAATATTAGCTAAAATGTTCAGTTCTTGTAAATTTAGCAATATTAAGAGCGCGTACAAGAACTTCCTTTTTTACCTTTTGCAGAACTTCTTTTAGATCTGTAGTGGTCTCTATTTTAAATTTGGGCAGAGAAACGTGAACTTCTTGAGAATACATATCTTTAAGAGCATTATTCAATGCATCTGGTCCACTGATTTTCTGTATCAAATCATCAATGCCATCAACTTTGTTTGGTAGTGCTATTACTAGTGATGTTTCCTCTCCTTCATATGGTAATTCTAGGAACTGCAATAAAATTTTATTTCTGTAAATATTAATTTATTTTCCTAAATTTTATGACTAAGATTACATCTTTTATGATTTCATTTTTTATATTAATTATTATTAATGGTACTATTATCTAAAGATTTAATAATTTTACCTTGGCATCTAATTCTGCACTTTCACCATATTTGAAGTCTTCTGTATGAGTCATCATTTGTACTTGAATGGTCTTATCTTTTGTAACGTGGAAGTCACGGTCGCTGGTTAGCTCTTTCTTGAAAGGATATTTCCATTTTCCCTGCAATTGCATAATGAAATAAGTTGTATGTGTGTGTGTGTGTGTGTGTGTGTGTGTGTGTGTGTGTGTGTGTGTGAAAGTGAGTGAAGCCGTCGGCACCATCTATTGAGATGTATTCACATTAACACACATATAATCACATGACTTACTTTTAAAGCACGAAGTTTCTGTTACTATCAAAATGAGTCATTGTTTGGGAAGTTTGTAAAAAAATAACATACCTTGAAGTAAATTGCATTCACAAGAACAGCAGCAGTATCGCCGTTTAAAGAGTCAGGGTCAACTAAATTTTTAATACGTTTATTTGTGTGGTCTTCAACCTGAATTAAAAAAAGAATTATAATTTCAATTTATTTGAATTCAAAAATTGCAAAGTTTACGACTCTCCAGTCCCAAGACGTTTGAGGTGGGAAAAATTGACGGGTGCGAGTCGGTATTGATGGCTAGTGGGATAAGCGTCTGTCCCGGCATGCCAGATTCGAGTCCTTCGTGAGACCGGTAATACCCCTCAGATTTTATAACAGTAATATAATGTATTAGAATCAAATGAAATCCGGCAAAAGCGTAAGCTGCAATCCTTCGAATTGCCTTAGGACTTGTCAAGGTGGAAATACAGAAGCCTTAAATAGTCACTTACCCATGCATTGATTTCATCGGCAGCCGCTTTACTTTGAATGAAGTCAATATTTTGAACTTCTGATTCAAATACAGATTTAGAAACAGCGGCAAAATCATCATTTAATACGAAGTTTTTACCAACGTACACTTTATTTGCCTGTTTTAGTTCTACCCCATTGACATTTCTTAGTCTTTTGTTGACGTCAGTAAATACTTCTTTGGTCTGTAAAGAGCAAGTTGTAGCTTAGAATTTATCATTTAATAGTAATATCTAATAAATACCTAATCATAAATTACTTTGATGATGATAATTGAATTGAAAATATTAAAACTTTTTTGGACATTCTCACACAACATCTATCTAATATAAGCTCATATGTTTAGTTATCATATCTTTGTGAATATTGGAATGAAAATTTTATGATGGTGTACTCACCACATTGTCATTGGGAAAGCCGATGGTCGTCAGGATTTCGTCATGTGTTGGTCCAATAGAGGCAAGAGCTAGTTGTGCAAGGGGTGAAAGTACTGAAAATGCTGAGAGAACACAACTCTTTCCTTTTTCTTTTTTTGCCACCTCCTGGAAATTTTACAATTGTTAAACTATTTTACATTGGTGGCATAAAAATGCATGAAATAATACTTATTATTAGTTTAACATACGGCACTATATTTTAAATGGTAATATTGATAGTTTGCCTGCAATTTATGTTGTAAGCCTTTACGAAGTGTGTAACCAGACGATACGACGTACGAAGGAACGTACGACGTACGATGTACGAACCGATGTTTCATGCCGATGCAAATTGAGTTCTTTTCAATTAATTGTGCTTTGGTAGTAAACAAAACAGGTTCTAAATTAATTTACTTTATTCTTTTGGTTAGCTTAGTTTTTTTATGGTTTCATTTACAGTCAAAGTATTTATTTTTATAGAAATGAAGTAGCAACTTTTTTATTACCTGGAACATATTGGCAGTAAATTGGTCATTGCTATTTTTCAGGGTTCTTTCCAAATCTGTTTCTGCCATTACCGCGGCCACTAGGGCGCACGCTGAAAAGAAAATACACAAGTGATAGGTTATTATGTACGACTGGAAGTGTATTTACACTGCAATGCATCTTCAGACTATTGTCTTTGTGTTTTTTTTCTCGTTTGAGTAGGCTTTAGTAGTTACCACCTTATTATAAGAAGAAAACAAATTGACACTTACAAACCCATTTAATGTGGTAACATTCAATAGGTATATATTTATTTTTTTTCCTCTTTGCTGACCAGTAGATCACCTATTTTGTCCACGAGACACCAGTTAACAGTGGAACACCTAGTTCCACTGTTAACTGGTGTCTCTTTGGTTCATCTTGTTCTCCCACTGTTAACTTTTACCCCTGGTCAACCTACGTGTTTGATTAACTTATGTCACATTGGTTCCCATATTCCACAGTAAAATGTAACTTTAAGATAAATAATTAAATAGGTAAAATTGCTTCACTAAAGGCATGAATCGCTGAAACTACTATTAGCTGAAGACTAAAATTAAAAAAAAACAAATCAAGGATGTTAATTGTGAAACACCCAGGTGAACCAACATGACAGCAGTAAACCGTGGAACACTTAGGCGGACTAAATAGGTGGACCTCGCTCAGAAAGGACTTTACCTCCTTATTAATGCAATTACATTTCCGTTATTATTTACCTTAGGTATAGAAAAAACCTTGTATTTGATATTTGTCGATATCCTTAGAAAACAGTTGTTTTAGTGTTTTAATTGGTGCTACGGAAAGTTTGAATAGAATCAATTTTAACGAATTCCGAAACTTGTTTATCTATCTGAAGATTGATGGTTTTTTTATCTCTGGTGTCGTTTTGTGTAATATTTATAATGATTTACAATGATATCTTCTAATAAAACGGGTATTCCATTGATTAATAACATGTTATGTTACCTACTGCTAAACTATTTTGGTAGGTAGGTAGGTTAAAAATTGTCTACGCTTAAAAATATCATAAATTTTGAAACACACAAACTCGATCTTGAATTTTCAAGCATTTATACGTTTAGTTACGGCAGGTAGGTATGATGTAAAATTAATGAAGTTGTATTAAATATCGATGACATTATTTTGAGAATTGTATAAAGTAGATGCCAATTACTTTGGTCAAGTACTTTTTAACTTTATATAGGTATATACTTTGGCCATGTTACATCCCTTCTAGGTGGGTTTTTTCAACTGTCTATATACAGAAATTTGCGAATCTGTTCAGCGAGGGCAGAAGAAAAAGAAATCGTCTTATTATGTAAGCGATAACTTTTGAAACCAACTTTTTCCATCGACATAAAGGCATATAAGTAAAAAAAAGTGATGATAAAAACGTATCAAAACTTGTAATTTGCATAACAACCTGGTACGGTTTGCATTATGTGGGTAATACCAATAAATGGTTACAAGATTTGGATGCGATTATCCTTCTGATATTATAAATGTAAAAGTTTGTGAAGATAATTAGATCTTTGCATATTTGGATGTCTTTTCATCCCGGGAATACGTTCCGTTAAGCAGAACCGAATCCCACGAAGACGAAACCGCCTGTATCGTCTAGTACCTACTAAATACATTACGTACCTTATGGAACAATAATACAAACAAAGAACTAGCCCATACATTACTATTGTATATAGTATAATATGTAGTGGCATCTTAATGGCAGGGAATCCCATTTTATATGTAGTACCTATACAAAATTTTACATACATTACGTCATTGTCTATCCAGTTCTGAGTTTCAAGATCGTGGGAAAAACCTTTATGAACACGGAAAGTATATTAAGCATCATAACAAATCATTGTTTTACCTATTTTATAACTATCGACATATTGAAGGTTACATGCACTTCATTTTAAAGAAAATACCTACTTATCGTTTAAATGTAATTTCTATTTATAATGTTTTATAAATACCTACTCGTATTTCCCAAAAACTAACGTCTCGTTAAATACAGGTTTTCTAGAAATAGGTAATCCTATTCCAGATCTTAGTAAATAAGGTAACTAATGTACAATCAACAAGATAAGATAAAATCAATACGAACATCTTCATTAAAGGGCAAAGGTTAAGACTGTCAATGATAAATAGAGCAAAATCCGAGAAAAATACCGTGTACAAACATTGTTTTTATTTGTGTAATCTATTTAAATGCTAATTTACTTTATCATTTATGAATTATAAGTATATTAATTAGTATACACTTACTGAATAAAAGGAACTTCATATCCACAACAGTACCTGTCTGACACTGAATCGACACTAACCGGTTACGGCCGCCGACTGCTTTTAAATAATACTTAGTTGTTGTTCACCAAGTCACGACTTCAATGCTAAGGCCGAACAAGATTTTATGATTTTTTTTATTCCTAACGAGAACTATGTTTAGTTATCTAGTACTCTACTCAAAACTAAGTTTTTACATCTGTGTTTGTGCAACAAATTGTTGATATTACTAATAGTAAAAAATAAATATAATGTATGTACGTATAATAATGAATGTAAATGATAAATCAGTGGTCTGCAATAAAAATATAGGTAAATGTTTTTTACCTTCAAAGCTACGTACCTAAGCGAGGGCTAACTCAAATAGAACGTCTAATCGATAAAATATGCTAATATTATTTTTGGTTTTGTAATATTATATTTGCATAATTATGTTTGTTATTCCAAGCAATTTTCACCGGTATTGCAAATTTTATATAATAAACAGATAGCGAGCGGCCACCTCACTCCTTGTCACGGGGGGCCTGAGGACGGCGGGAGGGCTGCTCGCCTTCCTTACAGAAGCAGGCCCTAGCCGACGCGACGGCGCCGGCTTGAAGTGAGAGTTGACGCACGCCTCACACCCCAAGAAGCGGGATAACACCCGAATCGACCCGCAAAAGTTGCGGGATAGGTAGTGCCCGAACCCATAATAGAGGTAGCAGTGTTAGCCAAAGTCTGTTGAGAGTCCTGGGACATTCTTTCGAGGGCTTACCCAGAAGTCCCGACTGTAGGCAGTGGGTGGGCAAGTGTGGTTTTAGTCGGTTGATGTCCAGCATCGCATCCATGAGACATTTCCACACGTAGGTGCTAAAAAAACGTCTTCTTGTCATGGACCTTTTTATGAAGTCTGAATGAAAACGAACGGGTTTTAGCATCGTGTCGAATGGTGGCTGCTGCATGGAACTACATTCCAGGCACACGTGCTAATACAAATGAATAGTGTACCATTTTGGCATCAAGAAAGCATGAATTATTATTTCCCAAAGGACCGCTATTGACGACACGTTAAGTGTATTTTGGAGATGGACATGAACAGTCATGGTTACTGCTCATGATGTTATGATGTACCTGTTACTGCTGATAAGTTGCAAGAGATCACTTTGAATCTTGAGGAGAAAGTATTTCGCTGTAGGTACCGCCTCCGCGAAGTGTTAATAGAAGAGGTGCATCAAAAAAGTCATGGCTTAACGCGATGGAAGATGACGAATGTATATCTGCTTCAATTATGCTTTCGCTTGAGGTTGAAAAGCCAATTTAAAATTGGAAGTGTAGCCTTGTTTTGAACTTGCAATGCACCCATATTTTTTTAAGTTATAACCTTTCTCATATTCTTATATGATTCTTGTTGTATTACACATCTCAACATTGAAGAACATCTGCTTTGGTAGGTAAGGTTTCCTAAAGCGCTGGCGTCTTAACACCCAACAGCCTATGCAAATATCTTGTCTGTCAGTCAGCAGGGTGCAATACTTACAGAACAGGTTGATTTGGCCCCCAAAGGTCTAAGTGACCCCATACTCTTACTGCCTTCAATATTTCTAGTTCACTGAGGCCGTAAGTATAAACGTGAAACTCACTTCATCATCACCATCTTAGTCGATTTCGTACGCACTGCCGAACATAGGCCTCCCCCAATGATCGCCACAACCCACAACGTTCGATCTAAAAACTCACCAGTTAATACAAAAGTTTTAATCGCTATGAGTTTACTACTTACTCTTATAACCAAAGAACAAAGTCGGCCTTCACACCGCATGTCAATGACTCTTAAGGCGACAACGGATGGCATATTTAGATTCGTACATCGAGCGTGCATAACGGTGAGATTAACAAAAGCACAAGGCTGATCTACGATATTGTTGTGTGGACTAAGGTCAAATGACTCCTGCAATTTAATGGAACGTAGCAAAATATCTGATTTTTCTACGTGTGGATATTCTCATGAATGCTATGACTTTTACCGACTAAAACTACACAGTGTCTTGCAATTACCCGCGGCCGGGAGTCTAGGAGGAAAGGTCTGTATAGCTTCAAAGGAAAATTGTCAAAGATGAAATGTCATAATGTTATGCGCAGTAAAATTGTTTAAACATAAAGAAAAAAAAAGAAGTTTTATTACATCAGATCACCTAACATTAGACCTAGAGAATGTTTGTTAAATAACTGGAGCTAACGTCCTAAAGAAATAAAAATAAAACATTTTCCTATAATTGTTGACCTCAATAGTTGCTGATGTCACTGAATACGAATAAAGCTATTAAGTTCTTTAGACGGTAAACAATAATAGGAATTACCTTACAAAAACTGCTGCAAACTTATATCGGTCAAAGATTTTCCTTATAACTTTAAAATGTGTACCTACATAAAGCCTCGATGACACCAAGCGAGTATACATACAAGCTACAAGTCCGCGAGTGCGCGAGCAACGAACCGCCTGGCTTGTACTAGTTTTAGGGAATTTATTATTCTTAAGTTTCCCGTATTCTCAGGTAGCCCCGTGTGGCAACGGGGTCTCGTGTTGCGACAGGTAAGAGAACAAAATGTCGCCACCCCAATACATCCCGAGGGTGTCGTAAGAGGCGTTAAGGGAAACCTCGAAATAAAACGGTTGTCAATAAAATGACAATCGATAAGCCAAGTTGAAGGCCTTTTGGGCGGCTTGAAAAATTTCAACTGCGGGTCGCGGCGACCTGCACCTGTCCATTTCAACACGGCAATAGGCTCACCACCTTTTACGTACGAGATAAAATAATGAGGTGAAATGTGGGCGTATACTATGCCTCTGCCTACCCCTTGGGGGATAAAGGCGTGACTATATGTATGTATGTATGTTTTGCTTCTCGAGAGCCACCATGAGCTTGCCCTGGTCTGTAATGTTCTCGGTGTAGTGCGAATTCTTTACGGTACTGAACATTTCGTCGGGTTAATCAATCAGACTCATACTTGTTCAGCTTTTTTTCCAGTTTGTTCGATGTAAGACCCTGACTACACTACTCCGACGACGCAGTCTCAATGTTGCTCTTGGTTTAGGTACCTTATAGGTCGACGTGGACTTGGTTTTATTGCTCGCACTAAATAATCTAAAAAATAGACCCCTTATGTTGTAGTACCATTGTCTAATACCGCTGATGGTACAAATGACACAAAGTTGTTTTATTAGTACCATTTAAGAAAAATAAAGATATTCTTCGGGAACATAAATATAGAATAGTAATATGCTTTATTGAGAATTACATAAATACAACGTAAAGATCTTGAAATTATTTTCAAAGTGTATTATTTTTGGGGAGTGAAATCCGATACGTCTGATGGACATAGCAGTAGTAGACAAAGTAGGTAGTCGAAGTAAAAAAAAACCTCATATTTCATTCAATCTGTTCGATTTCATTTAGAGTTCAAAAAACCTCAGAGAAATTACCTATTTACACGATCGTGATTCGTGTGTATGTTTGCAGATCATTAGGCAAACTGGAAACGACGTAAATAAGATTGTTAAAGGGAGATTAAAATAACTGGGACATCACTAGTTTCACAAGAAGTTCTTTGTAAACAGTTTGAAGTTGTAAGGAAATTTTTTGACCGATATGACTTTATCTGCAGCAGTTTTTATGTTAGGTACCTAATTCGTATTATTGTTTACCGTCTAAAGAACTTAATAGCTTTGATAGTATTCAGTGACATCAACAATAATATTGAAATATGATAAGGAAAATGTTTCATTTTTATTGTTTTAATTCGCCATAATTATTGACAACCAAAAAGTCAGAGATCGAGATACTAGGTCAAATAAAATGTAAATCTGTCGCATATACCTGCAACACGCTGTTAGTAAAGATGAGTATTTGAATGATTTAGTTTCCACCCGTTGTATGTTCAAAGCGCTCGTGGCCCCGCGGACTCAGTGTTCTGTAAACGATCACTGCAGTAAGCAACTTTCACTATGGCCGGTCCATGGATGGGTGACCATCCATGTGATCACTTTGTGACATTTATTTGAGCGTTTCCGTGCTTCGGCAGGCACGTTAAGCCGTTGGTCCCGGTTGCCAGTAAAATGGCAGTCGTTAAGCTAAGTTGAAGGCTTTATTTCAACAGCTGGCAGTTACAACCCGTGCCTGTCCATTAAAACACGGCAATACGGCTCACCACCTATTACGTGGGACAAATTATACAAAGGTGAAATGTGGGCATATAATATGCCTCTGCCTACCCCTTCGGGGATAAAGGTGTGACCATATGTATGTATGTATGTATGTTCAAACACTCATAGTTTCTTCACCTCCTATTACGTGGGACATAAAACTATAAGGTGAATTGTAAGCGTATACTATGCCTACTGTTTAGCGTACATTTTACATGTCTGTTTTAACAATTTCTATAAGAGTTCCAGAAGGCAAGGCTAAAGCATTTTCGGACGCCTTGACCCTGCCGTCTAAAACTAAAGCACATGGTTAATATGAAAAACTTCCAGTGGTGCGGGCAAGTCAGTGTTGATCTATCAGAAGTAAAGTGATAGAATACACTGCTACGTGCTGCACATACTCGTAGCCACTCGTAGGTACAACGTGTATTAAAGTAACTTTGATTTTATGTGTGAATATTAACTTAGTCTACTATAGGCAGTTGTTTGGCACCGTGGGGGGTTTTAGGTTTATACTGGGGGTTGGAGGGTTGTGGTATGGTTATTGCCAACCCAGTTCTTCCAGAAAACCTAGCAGACCCTTCACGTTGCCCACGATTTCCTTGAGCAAACTAGTTGTGCTGAGGTGTGTAATCCTATATGTCACCAGTTCCGGGGCATTCCATCAGAATTTGACTGACAATTTCGGTGGTCCTTATGCAGACTCTCAAACTGTAGGTTTAACCGGTAGGAGACCGGCATCGCATCCATGAAGATTTGCACGGCACCGTAAGCCGTTGGTCCCGGTTGCCAGTATAATAGCACTTGTTAACCCAAGTTGAGGGCATTGTGGAGGCCTGGAAAATTTCAAAAGCAAGCTGTCACAACCTGCGCCTGTCCAATTTAACATGGCAATACGGCTCATCACTTATTACGTGGAGCTATTTCTAAAAAGGTGAAAAGTGAGCATAATAATATCTATACTATCTATACTAATATTATAAAGAGGAAAGATTTGTTTTTTTGCGTTTTGTTTTTTTGTTTGTTTGTTTGTAACGAATAGGCTCCGGAACTACTGGACTGATTTGAAAAATTATTTCTCTGTTGGGAAGCTACACTCTTTGCAGTGAACATAGGCTATATTTTATTCCCGTATTCCCACGGGAACGGGAACTACGCGGGTGAAACCGCGTGACGTCCGCTAATACTTATATGCTTTTACCTCTTCGGTGATAAAGACATGACCATAATATATGTATGTATATTTATGTGTGTATAATCATGCGACCTAATGTATTGATGTTTTAATGCATAGTGAGCAGTTTATAAGCTTCACGGTTATATATTATGAAGTAAAATGTTCTAGGAAGCGGTATTCGTATTAATTATTCATAAATTGACTATTGTTTTGTAACTAGTAGGGTATGTAATGTTCAGTACCTACTTCTGTGCCATCGATTTACTGAATAATAGCTAGATTTTCTTCGGTAGTCGTTTTTATGTTGGTTAGTAACGTTATTATTATACTCGTATAAGTCATCGGCGTAGTACATATTGTATTGTAGCAGTAAAATTGACGTACAGTGTAAACCATCATGCATAGTAGGTAATGGACATCTAATTCTATATGAATGTGGTCATGAAGTTTGTTTATTAAGTCTTTTTAAATGAAAAGAGTAGTTTCAAATATTAGTAACCAACAGTAATTTAGAAAGCCGGCCAAGTGTGAGTCGGATTTGCATACGGAAGATACCGCACCAAAAACCGTCTGCATTTCTCGTTTGTTTTATGGGATGCCTTCTTATTTTTTCTGATTTAGTACATATTTGTTGATATATAGCTGCAACAGAAATACATCATCTGCAAAAATTTTAGCTTTCTAGCTGTCACGATTCCTGAGATATTGCCTCAGTTATAGGGTGCCTTTGTACTTTTGGGTACGGAACTCCAAAATCATAAATGAAAAATGAAAATAAAAAAAGAATCTTATTCATACAGATCACAAAGTAACACTTATTAACGCCAATTACTGCTTGTACATTTAAGTTTACTGCCAGATTCGCAATAGGTAGACCCGGAGAGAAAAGAACCTGGCTATAAAAGTCACGGCCACTCCTTTTCTTTCTTTTTTAACTTCCAGTAATGTAATTACAAATCATTTAACAATTACAGTAGTTAAATTAAAATGTTGTAAAAGCAAGAAATATAATTGAAAATTCATTACACTACCTATACCGGTTTTTACAAATTGAAACTTGGTTATCATACAAATTGTGCAATGTACTTAATCAGCTCAATTGCGTACCTGCAAATTAACGAAAATGTAAAGTAAATATGCATTTAACGTAATCAGTAAAGTATGATGCAAGTAGTTAATCCTACGCCACATAAGAGAGAGAGAGAGAGAGAGAGAGAGAGAGAGAGAGAGAGAGAGAAAGAGCGAGAGAATCTCTGCTGACTGTTTACCAATTTTATGGTCTCAAGAGACAACAAAGTGTCTTTGTGTCCATTTTATACTATGAATTCAAAATTTATATTAACAACAGCTGATCACCCGCAGCTTTGCCCGCGTAAAATTTGTCACCGTTCCCGCTTCCAGTGGGAACTTATGCCCATGATAAAAGTAGCCTTTGTGTTATTCCAGACCATACTCTATCCCTGTACCAAGTTTCAGCCAGATCCGTTCAGCCATTAGGGCGCGCGGGCGCGAAAGAGTAACAAACATCCACACACAAACTTTCGCCTTTATAATATTAGTAAGATGCTTTGCTTTAAAAATTATTTCTAAAGTTCGGGCATATGTCATCATCACCATCATCAAGAACTTATTCCCGAGTAAAAAAGTAGCCTATATTATTGTGAAGAAATATCCAGATATTTACAATGTTTTTTTAGATGCATTTGGTCTACTCGATTTCTTTTAGTTTCGTGTCGCACTTACAGTCACCATTTAGGTCTTAGGTAATCCTGAAGATCTACATACCTAATTAGCTTGTCTGCTAACGGTAACATAATTTCACGTTTTGTAAAGTAAATTTGTGCAGAGGATAAAACTTGAAACACCTTTCAATTCAAAAATATGACGCTGTCTCTCTTTTTATAGCTCTTTTATTAGTTTCACCTGTAGGTATGTTTGATTGTTTGTTACCGACTCTTTTGGACTCGATTTTGCCCTACTTTGAACGATCAGATTTAATTCAAACTTTGCGATTTCGATAAAAAAAAGAACTAAAAAATGAAAATAAACAATAGTTTAAAAAAACTAAACAAGCGCTTTTATAGAAAATCCAACTGAAAAGTAGCAGATTTTTTTAAAACTATTATTTATATCACAAATTTTCATAGGCAACTATCGCAAAATCTAAGATCGGTCACGCTAACTGTTGCGCAATAGCGACGTGAACAAATGATGTCTTATTAGCTTATCTGCTAGGAAAAACAGGAAAATTAGGATGTTTATAAGTATGATATTAGCAGAGTTTTGTATATTAGGGTTACTGCCAATTCAGAGAAAAGGCACACCCCTGTTAGTTGTAGTAGACAGGCGCAAGGAAATGCAACAAGTATTAATCAGGTACATGCTGTTGAAATTTTCGAGTAGCGCCTGTCCGTCTCAATACTGCAAATACGCTTACTGTCTAATAGGTTCCTACATAGGTACATTGGACAAAATACAACTGGCAAAACAGCATACAATTTCAGTAAATTAAAATTTTAAAAAAACTTACCACCTATTATTATACATAATACGGCCACGCTTTCTTTCTCCGAAGGAGTAGGCATAATCATATTATACGCCGGAATTTCACATTGTTAGATTTTATCCCACATAATTTAGGTGGTGAGCTGTATTGCCGTGTTGAATTGGACAGGCGCAGGTTGTGACTGCCACTGTTGAAATTGTTCAAGCTGCCCATAAAGGCTTTCAACTTGGCTTGTCGACTGCCAGTTTACTGGCAACTTGGACCATCGACTTAACGCGCCTTCCGACAACTGGCGACATTGTGGCAAAACAATTTGTTTGATAAGTAGGTAGGTATGTTGGTTTTATTTCTCCCAAAAAACGGTTTGATCGATTGAGGAACTTGATACGGCATATTATTGTTCTGGTTAAATAAGAGATGTGTAATGGCAAGTTTGGTGGGTCATAGGTCAACCGTAAGTCACATGGGGTCATTCATATAATGTTGTGTTTACACAGCGAGTCAATTGGTACAGTACACGACACCTAACTTGACAAGGTTTTGGAGTAAGCGGAACTTTTTTTGGAGTGAGTGGAGCACTTTTTTGTGCCTCTAAGTGAACAAAGTTGCGCACTAACCCCTACTACTCCAAAACCTTGCTACTTGACTATTAGTTTAAGGTATTAAAGTGAAAATCATGTGTCCACGATCCTGATGGATTTTCTTAATGTATTTTAGTGGACAAAGGAACATTTCCTGTCTTCTTTCTTTGCTTGCCTTTAGGACTCTTTTCTTCCTGCTTCCTAACTGGAGTATTATTGATGTAGTATAAACTACACTCTCGTTATTCATGAGCTCATGGATCCAGCTCACTAATGAGTGAACCAATTCGTGTATTTGTTACCATGATTGTATTTTAATAATGTTTTGGCCTGATTCAAAATCTACATGGCAACTCTCGATACGTATAATATTAACTAACTAACTAACTATCTTCACGCCAAATCCCTTGCGGGGTAGGCAGAAAGAACCGAGCGCCACACGGCACGGTCCATACACACCTCACTTGCTTCTTCAACTTTCATTTTTCTTTTCATGCATGCACGTCGGTTCCTACGGCTCTTGACACCACCTTCAACTAACACACGATTAATTTTGGTCGTGGTAGGTGTGTCGTGGCCTTCCCCGACTCCTACGTCCATCCACTTTCGCGTTGTATATCTGTTTTGTCATTCTTTCATCTCCCATTCGTTCCACATGCCCGAACCATCGTAGCATGCCCTTCCTTACTTTAACACCGACACTCTCTTTCAGACCAACTCTCTTTCTTACATCTTCATTCCGAACGCGATCTGCGAGCGTTACTCCGCAGATTTTGCGTAGCGCGCGCATCTCGACCGCGTTTATTCTACTTTCATGCGTTTCCTGCCATACCCAACTCTCGCTTCCATACGTTAGCGTAGGTATCAGCACCGCATTGTGTACTGCGAGCTGGGCCTTTTGACTTAAGGCCTTGGTACCTAAAAGTTTGCCTAACGCTCCATTCACACTATTGCCCGCAGTTACCCTCTTTTCTACATCAGCGGTGTACCGTCCATCCCTGCTAAATGCACATCCAAGATATACAAACTCATCCACCTGTTCCAGCACTACATCATTTACAGTTATCCTGGCATTCGTTCTGTCCTCTTCTCTTTCGAATACCATCACTTTCGTTTTAGTCGCGTTCAAATGTAAGCCTCTCATTAGACAACCATCTTTCATCGTTGTGACTAGTGACTGTAGTTCTGATGGCGATTCGGCTATGAGCACGGCATCATCTGCATACAGCAAACAGTTCACAAGTAAGTCACCCATTCGCAATCCAACATTCATCGATCTTACTCTCTTAAGACAATCGTCCAGGTACAGGACAAACAGCAGAGCCGACAGCACGCAGCCCTGTCTGACGCCAATGTTGACGTCAAACCAGGGAGACAGGCTGCCGCCCCCCTCTTCTTTCTTGCTACGCAGGATTGAACTTCTGCATCCAACCAGGCATCACCTTTCGAATGTTCATGTCTCTTTGCACTCCCACATGCTTCTTTTGCACTATCCACTATACTTTCTTTCATAATATTCCAGCATTGATCCACATCTAAGTCGGAAAGGCTCGCGTTTGCAAGCCTTTCACTGACTAAGCCTACATACATACTCCTTACGCTTTCATCTTCCAGTTTTTCACTCTTTATCCTTTCATAGTCTCCGAAAGAGACACGCACTCGCCAGTGCCTCCACTTGTTGAAAAGACCAACAAACCGGCTTACCACCAGGTAGTGGTCAGTTTCAAGAGTGGGGCCTCTGTAGGCTCTTGTATCCCTTATAGCCTCTCGGAGACGACTGTCTATCAATATCAAATCAATTACACTTTTTTCTTCCTTCCGTCTCCAGGTATACGTGTGGATATCTTTGTGACGGAATAAACTGTTCGCCACAAGGAGGTCTCGTTCCAAGCATACGTCTAAGATTGACTTACCAGCATCATTCGCTCTCTTATCTCCATACGGACCAAGGACAGCATCGAAGCCATCGCGCTTGGTCCCCACCCATCCATTCAAATCACCACACATGATCAACTTTTCATTCCCGTCAGCCAAATTGAGGACGTCCCTAACGGAATCCCAGAACTCCGCGAGCACTTGGGGATTAGCCGAGCTGACGGGAGCATAGGCTGCGACCAAAAAAACTCTCGTGATCCCCAGTTTTATACGTACCCACAGGAGTCTTGGGCCTGCCAATCCATAATCTTTCACTCCAGAAGCCAAACGAGAGGAGAGCAAGACACCCACTCCCCTACTGGCATGATCCTCTTGGTCCACTCCGGACCACAAAGCAATTATGCCGCCAGGAAGATCGTCGATGCCGCTCCCCTTCCGCTTCGTCTCTGTGACACACAATACATCCAGGCATCGCTCTTTCATTACATCTATCAATTCATTCATCTTACCTTCCATACCACCACGCACATTCCACGTGCCTATCCGGCACTCGGCTCCTCGCATCCCGCCAGAGTTGGCGCTGCGTGAAGGGTGGCGGCCCCCTTCGCCGCGTGCGCATGCAGTCATACCGACGGGGGCACACCGGTATGCGTCGCCCCGGGGGGACGCCCTAGCCCTGTCGGGACTCATTTCTCGGTAGTGATTGGTTTCGCGTTTTCGCTTTCGCCGCTACTTACGGGGAGGGCCCGAGCACAGGTAACGCTCTTCGTGAAGGCACACTACATCCTCCCCTACGTACGTATAATATTAATGAAAAAAAGAATGAAAGGGTGAAGGTAGGTATAGTTTCGTAGTCTCCCACAAAGGTTTTGAACTATTAAAGCTATATGTTTTATGAATGTATTCTGTGTACCTTTGTGGAAGAAAATAAATAAAAATTAAAGCAAAAGAAAGTTTACGCCCACATTTCACCTTATGGTTTTTTGCCCCACATAATAATAGGAAGCGCTCGTGACCCCGCGGACTCAGTGTTTTGTTAACGATCGCTGCAGTAAGCAACATTTACTATGACTAGTCCTTGCATGGGTGATCACAACGTGACCACTTAGTGACATTATTTGTGAACGCCTCCGTGCTTCGGAAGACACGTTAAGCCGGCTGGTCCTATGTGGTGAGAGTGAACTTTCTGCTTATTGAGGATATGATTATTATAAGCAATAGAAACAGGAGAGTTCGATACTCTCCTGTTTTACAGAAAATATACCAATAACACATAATAATATCTCGAAATTTTGGGCAGAAGAAGGCCAAAAATAGAATCTAGTAGCTATCACTTTCAACTTGTAGCAGTCGCTGTCGAGGCCTATTTCGATACTTGAATTATTCAATGAAATAGGGTACATCTAGATTTTATATTGCAGTTTCAATGCATTAATAATGAACATTTAAGTATCTAAATAGACATAGATTTGGAATCGGCGAGTAAGTTTATTGCATTAAAACATAAATACAACTTAAATTTAGGTACTATACCTTCTCAGAAAATTGTATGCGAATGTTACGAGTTCTCTCCCGTTCCCGAACAGCCGCCTCTTTCACGAGCATGACCTGTTCGCAAAAATGGGCGGCGCAGTCCCACTTACTCCCACTGGAGATCATGGCTCGCACCATGGTCTCGAGCGAGAGAGTGTCCCCGTCCAGACCCACTACGAGGACCTGGCGTTGTTGTGCCCACGCCGCACCGTGCACTACACCAGCGTGTGGAGCGCTGTGTCATCGCTACGGTCCTCGCAGTACGCTGTCGACCACTACCGTGGCCAAAACGCTAGCGGCATAAATAAATATCATTAAGGGACTTCATTAGCCTATTTTCGATGAAATGTGGATGCTGCGTATATCTAGGAAATTCTTGCTAAGAAGATAGTATAAAATTTCTGAGTGAACATGAATTGACATGTCATCTTTATATTCTAGTTGCCATACTATGTGAAAACTCCCTTACTAAACCTCTTCACCAGAGCAATACAATTAATCAGTGCCATAATGTAATCATAGTGTGGTAAAGATGTGTTTTTTCATTTTTATGATAAATCATTAAGTTACGAATTCTGAATACCGACTCGGTAAATAATTTCACATTTTAAAAGGATCTTATATATCCGCCATACCGATTCGGGTTCATATGCGGAGTTTAATTTTGAATATACGGCGGTGGAGTGATCTCATGAATAAAGAATCCGATTCCGTACCTAGCGGCAGCTAGCCAGCCACAACAGCAAGTGTGAATTTTTTCGCAGTGCCAATCATAATCTGTATAACCTTTTTAAAGTTCAGAGTTTATCTGAAACGAAGCAATATGAATAGTTTTTCATTTCGTCTTCATACATCGGTTTACACTGAAACAATTTCAGAAAAGAAAGTGACATGCCTTTGTTGTTTCACACAATGCACAGTACGACGTATTACTGTTTTTTTGAACAATTTTCTTTCTATTATGCTCTTCTTAAGCGTAAACTATAAAACGGATTTTGATAGTTGCTAGCGTTCCGTAACACAAAAGGTAGAAACAAAATCTTTCGCGAATTACTTAGCAAATATGTCTATATCTAGGTGTTCGTTCATATAACTTTATTATGAAACACTGTTAATGATGAACACAATTTGCTTTTATTGTATCTCCTGTGTCGGCGGCCTGGGTGCCACCGACGTGTCTTCGCCGAAGACTATCGGCCTTCATGACCGGTGGCCTGAGGACAGCGAGAGGGCTGCTCACCGTCCTTACAGAAGCAGGCCTATGACGGCAGCTTGACGTGAGGGATTCTCGCACGCCCCCCCTTAGAAGCAGGATCCGAAACCCCCCAAAGACGCGGAATAGCACCCGAACGACCCCCTGGGCGAGGCAGCAGTGGTGGCCGTAGGTCTGTTGGGAGTCCTGGGACATCCTTCCGAGGGCTTACCCGGGGCTCCCAACCATAGGCTGTTGGGCGTTACGAGAGCTTTTTCAGTCGGTAGGAGTCCGGCATAGCTGAAGCAAACTATCTACTGTACGCTGGAATCGCATCATCGCAATCACATAAAGGGATGTCAGCATTCAGAATTATGTATTATACTTTTTAGTATCTCATAAATGTG
Organism: Miltochrista miniata; assembly: GCA_933228765.1. Lineage (NCBI taxonomy): Eukaryota > Metazoa > Arthropoda > Insecta > Lepidoptera > Erebidae > Miltochrista > Miltochrista miniata. The sequence goes on along the minus strand of OW121752.1, from coordinate 16,204,593 downwards.
TACTTACGTCACTCAATAAACACAGTTTGTATTCAGAGAAAATAAAAAATATCACCACGCGTTTATCTTTGCCAATCCTAAGCCCAACAATGTTTACCTATAAATGGTTCATTTGTTTTCAATTTCAAGCAAGAAAACATCCATAGCTTCAGGCAAACAGTTGAAAGCGAGATTACCCTCTATGCTCCATACACGTGTATAACCGTTACGATCATGATGGGATTTTAACACAAGAGTAAAATAAGTGATGAAGAGTGCTTACCGAAGTCTGAAATTAGAAATGCGTTCGTCAGAGCCCGGAAATTGTTGGCACGTCGTGGGCTAGGGCTGTAGCTGACGGGTCACGTGAGCTCATTATCCTGTCACGTTGCAAGCTTCAATTGCTCCCCGCAAGATGTCTCGCCGCCGCCGTTGTGTTGTAGAGTGCGATGATATTACATGTCAGTCTGAGCACGTAATAAGATTTATTGTATCATTCTTTTTGAGAGGTATATGATAATGCAGCTTACTCAACTCTCGTGGAATTTCACACATGTTGTATCACACTAGAGGTATAGGTAATGTGAGTTTGTGGGATTACTGGTGACCCCGCTACGTTATTTTTCCCACTTCTACACTGGAGGGCTCGAAATCACAAACGCGCTACCACTCTGAGACTGTTTCAGTTAGGCTGTGTAAGGCCGCCAGTTTTTGTCCGCTCATTAGGAAGCAGTCATTTTGGTTTTTGCATGGTACGGCTCTTATTAGGGCCCGTAGCATTTTTATACCTTTACATTTGAAGAGACAGGCATTGTGACTGGATATTTTTAATCCTGTGTGTTAGGAAGACAGCGTCTTATAAACCCCATGAAACATGAGACACACTTATTGCCCACCTGTAATGTCACCGTAGCCTAAGAACGTTTGCAACACCAGAGGCGCTACACTGTCGCTACCAACCCAGCCAGAACCGTCATTTCACAATCTACCTATGTGCATGCGAAAGATTGCCGATCGAGTTGAGAGGAGCGGTCTGTGAGTTGGTCAATCACAATGCTCGAAAGTGGTCGGAGTGGATATTTCCGAGCATTGCTATCGGCCAACTTACAGTCCGCTACTCTCTACTCCGCCCAGGTCCGCGACTCTGTGGGAACATAATATAATGAATAAATCTTAGACAGAGGCTTACTAAGTTCCTAAGGGTGGATTCGACCAAAATCCGAGTAAGATTATACTACAGAATAACTTGTACTTATTCTAAAAGTGAAGTGATAAGCAACTAATAAGCACAACGTTACGATGGTAAACATACTTAAGTAATACTTAAGCATGGTTAACATATTTACATGGTGCTTATTAGTTGTTGGCAAATGGGAAATTACTTTGCTTTTAGAATAAGTACAAGTTATTCTCTATAGTATCCGCAATACGAACTGGCACGTTGGGCCATAAATCATCGGATTCGTGCTATCTCTTTCGCACCTACACAGTCTTATGGAGCGGGACTCGCACCCATAGTGCTGTGCAGGTAATCTTTCACGTATTCCATAATAGTATCGACAAAAGTAATGAAATGAAAAATTTAAAAATGATTTATTTATTTATTTATTTTTATATCAGCATTGATTTATTAAGACAAATGTATTAAATTAAATAAATATATTAAAATAAGCAGGTTGAGTAGGTGAATTACTAACTAAAAAAAATTCAAATTTACTCATTTTAACTTTTTTATTGCTAAAATTTAGCTAATTATTTGAGAAAATCTTAGTTGCTATTAATATCATATTTACAACTAAAAGCAAATTACCCACTTAATATCTGATTACGACATATCGACAAAATCTTAAATATTTTATCGACATGGTTCAACCCCTACAGTAAGTGACATTTATGGCCCAAAGTGCCAGTTCGTATTGCGGATACTATAGTATAGTCTTACTCCGATTTTGGTCGAATCCGCCCTAAGTATGGAATAAATCATTGCAACCAGAAACAAAGCAGGTGAGAGCGTTTCAATGTAGCAAAGGCCACCCGCTTGCCTCTCAAGTCTTGGTTTTATTATTGTCTCTCGCTCTGCCTTCCCATACGTAAGGCGTAAGAGATATACATAGACCGTTTGTCCATTAAAATTACCCATTGAGGATTTTATTAACTTACATGCCCACTTTTATTCTATCAACAGATTTTTAGGAGAAATTAATCTTCTAAGATATTTGATCGACTTTCAAATGACATTACAATTTTTTGGTGAGCACACGGTGTACGTGTGCCCAACAAAAAATTGTAATGTCATTTGAAAGTCGATCAAATATCTAATAAACATCTAATACGGTTGTGATGTTAATAAACTGCAGATAACTGGCATGTCAACGTCTCGCCTGTCTGATCCGTCGACATGTTGTTAGTCAGTTGCATTTGTTCAGTCATAGATCACATTACGTGTAGATGTGTCTTGTATTCTGCCTAGCAATATTTATTGTTTTTTTCAATCAATGAAATCAGCCTATAGCAGTCCATTGCTGAATGTAGACCTTTACCAAATTACCCTTAATGTTAATTACAATTAATGGACGACCACGAACTAAACTGAACACGTATTAAGATTTTTTTTTAATGGCTTTACTTTTTTTTTAACCTCGCAGCCTATCCTAGATTTCTAATTTAGCTATGAACCTACTCTGTACAAATCTTATCAGAATTAGTTCAGTAATTCAGACGTGTATTTTGCATTATATAATATTTTGTTTCACGAAAGGTTGACATTTTTATAACCTTTTTTCGCATCAACAATTAATCTGCACTGCGCGCCCAGAATTTATTAGAGAGATAGATAGAATGATACTTTTTGTCATGATCAAAAATACGTATTATTGCTCTTTGCAGGTGTTCGTAATCGTAGCGCTACATGGTTACGTTAGCGTAAGTCACAACCATCATCGTTTAGTTGCAGTTACCACAGATACGCCTCGGGTCGTGTTACTAAAGGATAAAAACTAACGTTTAAACCTTTTAAGTTTTAAAAATTATTTTGAAAAGCACTTAGTATGCTGACTTTATCATAATTTTTAATGTGGAAAAAATGTTCATGCTTGAGCTGGTTTCAGGTTTTTATGGTACCTACTATAGCGAAAAGATTATTTAAGTTTTCGAAGTTCCTCATTCGACCGTTAAAGTTTATTAAAGCTATTTTTTAAATTAATTACTGTCTTAATACGACGGCCAACGAGTTTAAATATTATAGTTTTGTAAAGGGTTGAATATAATGTGAAAAATTATCGGTCACGACCAAGATTCGAACCAGCGCGACTTTTAGCACGTCGGCTCAGGGATTTACCAAATTAGCCATAAAGACATACTCACAACCGACGAATCTTTCCATCTCATACTTCTTGGCGCAACGTATGAGGTGGAAATATTTGTAAATGTTTAGCTTTAATGCCTACTTCGTCTTCGTATTTAATCACGTTTCTTAACAATGGCATGTGCAAGTGACGGTCGCTTGTTATTACACGCTGCGTTTGCCCGACCGAACACTTCACTGTCTGCGACAGAAGCTTTCAGCTTGTCCTCGCTGCATCTGTTCTGATAGATTAATTACTACTAAGATCTATTGCTATTGGTTTCTATGTAAATATGTAAAAGTATATCTTTAATGCCTACTATCATGTCTTCGTATTTAATCACGTTTCTTAACAATGGCATGTGCAAGTGACGGTCGCTTGTTATTACACGCTGCGTTTGCCCGACCGAACACTTCACTGTCTGCGACAGAAGCTTTCAGCTTGTCCTCGCTGCATCTGTTCTGATAGATTAATTACTACTAAGATCTATTGCTATTGGTTTCTATGTAAATATGTAAAAGTATATCTTTAATGCCTACTATCATGTCTTCGTATTTAATCACGTTTCTTAACAATGGCATGTGCAAGTGACGGTCGCTTGTTATTACACGCTGCGTTTGCCCGACCGAACACTTCACTGTGTCTGCGACAGAAGCTTTCAGCTTGTCCTCGCTGCATCTGTTCTGATAGATTAATTACTACTAAGATCTATTGCTATTGGTTTCTATGTAAATTCATACACTTCTTACTTTCTGAATACCTACGAACTTATTATAAGAAAAAGTATCCTGTATCCTCGCGATGAAACTTAACAAATAAATATTATCATACAAGTATTTCAATATATATAGAGTGATTCACGAGGAAAGTTTGGTATAAGTACTTAAGTATTATTTTGTCAAGGTTTTGTATAAATTGACGTATATATTATATTATGACGTAATTATATTATGACGATAAATTGTACAAGATGTCGGGGAAAGCAAACCCACAGAGAAAGCTAATTGAAAATGCTGTCTATACCCTGAGGGATATAACTAAACTAAACACGTATTAAGATTTTTTCTTTTATATAGTGTTTCTTGATTTTTTAACCTCGCAGCCCTAGGAATCTCCAATTTAGATCTGTACCTATTCTGTAAAAATCTTATCAGAATTAGTTCAGTAGTTCAGACGTGTATTTAGCATATTTTTATTTTTTACGAAAGCTTTAGATTTTTAGAACCTTTTTTCGCATCAAGAAATAATATAATCTGCACTCCATATTAGTGGGCTATTTTAGTAATTAGGCTTAATATTTTTACTAAGCTGGATGCGTCAAGTGGTTACTATGCTGATTGGAAATGACGTCACATTTCAAGTTCTACATCTACTCTGAGGTCCTAGACCAGTGCAGATAGCTCTGAAAATGATGAAAAATGTAAAAAAAATAGTAGTAGAATGAAACCTAGTGCAAAAGGAAGAGAATGTGACAAAAATAACAGGAAAAATAATTTACGGGCGATCTGAGGTCGGGGAGTATAATAAATGGGGGTTTTTAGAAGGGAAAAGGGGTTTTCTCGATTTCCGACAAAACTACAAGTCCTATGGAAAAATGTTTAATGGCAAGTTGTAGGAAATAGGAGAACCTACAACTTTTGGACTTACTTTTTTGTGACATAACCTCAAAAAGTATGTCAAAAACTCAAAAAACCCGAATTTTGAGTTTTTGATTTTTTTCTTTTACAAAAATATTCGTTTAGTCATGAAATTTGACAGAAATTCTTTTTTTTATGTTCCTAATGCACTGTAATTTTTTTGATCCAAAATGTTTATTTTTTCTCTTATTATTGACTTAATATCGCAAAAGCATTAAAATTTTCAATTGAAAAATAATTCGTCAAAATATCAGATGTTTTTAAAAAAATAGTGGGCTTTTTGTTACTTAAAATCTCTTCTTTCTGATGATGTAAAAATATATATACATCTCAATGGTAAATTTTCTCAGAAAAGGCAAAAGAACTCCAGTCATATTATTCTATTTTAATCATTCATGTACAATTTTGAGCTATTTATTAATATTTACTTTTAAATAATTCTAAAAACGTAAGATTGTATGGTACGTTGATAAATAAAATAAAAGAAATCGACCAATTTTTGTGTAAATATTAATAAATAGCTCAAAATTGTACATGAATAATTAAAACAGAAAAATATGATTTTAGTTCTTTTGCATTTTCTGAGAAAATTTACTATTGTGATGTATATATATTTTTACATCATCAGAAAAAAGAGAATATAAGTAACAAAAAGCCCACCAACTTTTTAAAAATATCTGATATTTTGACAGGTGATTTTTCGATTAAAAATTTCAATGCTTTTTTGCGATATTAAGTCAATAAAAGGAGAAAAAATAAACATTCAGGATCAAAAAAATACAGTGCTTTAGGAACATAAAAAGAAAGGCTTCTGCCAAATTTCATGAAAAAACAAATATTTTTGTAATAGAAAAAAAATCAAAAACTCAAAATCTGGGTTTTTCGAGTTTTTGACATACTTTTTGAGGTTAGGTCATAAAAGTGTTAATGCAAAAGTTGTAGATTTTTTTATTTTCTACAACTTTGCCATTAAACATTTTTCCATAGATCTTGTGGTTTTGTCGGAAATCGAGAAAACCCCTTTCCCCCCCTTAAAACCCCCATTTTTTTCGCTTCCTGACCTCAGATCGCCCGTAAATTATTTTTCCTGTTATTTTTGTCACATTCTCTTCTTTTTGCAATAGGTTTCATTCTACTACTAATTTTTTATATTTTAAAAGCTATCTGAACTGGTCTATCCTGACATCAGTTTTTTTGAAGTAAAACTTCTTTAGGCGCGACTAGGGAGTAACTCAGATTTTTTTTCTGATGAAAGTAACGCCTTACTATTTGAATTTTGAATAGTAGTAATTCAAAATTCGAATGAATGTTATCTAATATATAAAATTCTCGTCTCACAGTTTTCGTTGCCATACTCCTCCGAAACGGCTTGACCGATTCTCATGAAATTTTGTGAGCATAATGAGTAGGTCTGAGAATCGGCCAACATCTATTTTTCATACCCCTGTGACCGGGAATAACATTCCACGCGGGCGGAGCCGCGGGCCTCAGCTAGTATTAATATAACATTTGATGCCGTCAATGGCAAAGAAGTTTTACTTCAATCGCGCGTAAAGGTTACACGCACACTTTTTTTTTAATGTAGATACCACTAATCCATATAATGTAATCGACTATGACGTACTCTCCCGTGAAATAATAATCGGTTTTTAATAAAAGTACTGTACTCACATAAATAGAAAATACAAGTGCAAAATGTAATCAACTATGTACTTTCCCGTAAGAATGTAATCGGCTTATAATTAATTTACTCATAATAAATAGAAAATACAAGTGCAAAATGTCTAATTAAATTATCACCATTCACATTTCGGTACCAAAATAACGGGCAACAAAACGTGTCCGTAAGTACTTAAGTAATTAATTCTATCAACGTATTGAAACTCAAGATCCACCGCACTTATAAGTCTTCGGTCGATTGTCTTAGCTACTATTTGGATTCTTGTCTTTAATTACGTACACATTTTGTTCGGACCTATTTGACTTTCTGTCCTTTCGACGGTTTCCAAAATCGGTTTAAGGTTATTCCTTTACAATAAGTCTTTTATGAAAATCTACTTTGATCTGACGGTTTGGAACACTTATGAGTGCGCAGTTAAACATTTATAGTAGTTTCTTGATTTTCTATTTGTTTAAGTAGAAACATGAACGAAAAATCTGAAAAATAAATAGACTGTAAAAGACATACAGATTTTTTCAGTTTTGAGTGTAATTATAGTTAGTTCAGCTGCTGGATACTAAAGAAGTTTTAAGATCCCATTAGCGAGGATGTTTGAATGATTGAAGTGTTAGAACTTTGGTGTACTAGATGGCGTCCGCAGCCTAGTCCGTGTCGAATTTTGTACCAGTTTCCGCTTCCCATGACATCTTATTATATTACAGATTCACTCAGCAGTTACGGTTAAGAAAAAAAGACTGTTCAAGTGGTCAGTTTTGCGTTTTATGTGCTGTATTTATAGATAAAATACTCACATAAGAGGTTTTCGAGCATGCGGTGTGTGAACGCTAAATGCTCGAACACGAAGAGTGAACGTTGAATGCCTGAGCTCCTGAAACTCTAACCACTCTCTTGACTGATAGAATGCCATAGATAGAGCAAGAGTGATAAACATCCTGATACACTCACAACAAACTTTCGCGTTCATTAATTACGAAGATTCCTTACCCAACAGGCCTAGATTCACCAAAAACAATATTTTCATAACTCAATTCAAAGCCCAACGAAAAGCTAAGCAGAATAAATAAAACACAAAACCCTGCTGTTTAAATTGTTTATGATCAGATCTTATTGCTATAAAGGAAAGTAAGTATTTAAATAGGACGCAGAGGGCACGAGAGCGCGGTACCGACCACTCGCCGGATAAGCTTATAAATGTTGAATATGAAATTTTTCCCCACTTGCCAAATAAAAAAGCTAAGAGTTCATAAGCGATTACGTCATAACGGTTGAAAAATGACTTTTGAAATCCGACCACTTCACCGTTGCCGTTCCGTTCTGCTCAAGATGAATTGTTAGAAATTGACGTCAAGATTAGGAATGATTTTTATTATTATGGCAGTAAGCTTGGGTTTGTGAGTCAAGTGTTTGAACATAATTGTGTTCTTTATTATTAGAGAGTGGTATTAAAAAAGTATGAAATGGTTTTGTTTCTCAGAACGTTATTCTGTAATATTATGAGTAAATATCTACTTATCTATTTCATGACAAATTAAGTAATTTTGTACGGTGAAGGGATTTTCTCGTGGGCGTTGTGCAAACGTATTAAGAGTAGTGTTTTAGGGACGACAATTACACACACCGGTGTATAAATTGCCTTAAGATTAAACAAGGCTACATCTACCTTCCGAAATATTAGGAATTTCCTTCTGGTCAATATTATAAATGTAATTTAGACGTCATTTAGTAAATATTTTTTTATAGAATTTTTAGAATTTTAGAATTACAAAATGATGATCATTTTTTTCAGTCTACCATGATTCTCACGGGCAAATGGCGCAAATTCATTACACGTTACCGCTCGTAATTTACTCAGAAACTTACTCAGGATTAGTCGAAGAGTAAGATGCTTGGCGTATTCATCGTTGAAACATTTATTTTAGTAGTATTCAAAGATTTACTTACATCTTCCAAACATTATGTGATGTGCAAACGAACGTCTGCCTACCCCTTCGCGGATAAAATGCGTAATCATGTGTATTTATGTATGTAGGTTCAAAACATATATAGACATAAAAGATCATAGTCGGTACACTCCCTCAGCAACTCTCGACGTTCAAACACAAGTATAATTAATATAGGATACATCTTAATGACCAGCAGTGCTCCAGTTTGCTGAAGTTATGACATCCCAAGTGGTATGCTATCGCATTCTCTCAGCCATTAGCGCGGCCACAAATCATCAATACATCGGTACATTCATCATGTGCGAATGAAGCGATATAGTCTGTATTTTGGACAAATAAAGCTACCGAACGCAACAAGCATAGCATACAGCATTTCGAGATTGATTAAGTTCTACCTATAGCTAGTACTATGCATATGAAATGAGATTTGAATTTCGAATTTGTTGATACGGATACTGCAGATGCTTTCTCTCTGATCAATCAATCAAATCAGCTGATTGTAGTCCACTGCAGGATGTAGGCCGCGCCCAATTTAATATTGTGAAGGTTGAATTTGTACCACTACTAATGCGGTAAATAAGTTTGTGTATGTGTCCTGGTCGAATCAAAACCTTGTACTAAGCTGTCTGGCCAACCGCCAGACAGCTTAGTACAAGGTTTTGATTCGACCAGGACACATACACAAACTTATTTATCGCATTAGTAAGGAAGAGTATCGGAACAGAGCCTGAGGAGCGAGGAAGAACGGCTGTATCAATCTGTTTTTGTTACAATAAAAAGTTATTTTAGAGAGAACAGTTAGGGATATTGAAGCATGGAATGAAAAGTCTTACAAGCCTTGACCGTGTTGAGTTTCTTAGGTGATACGAGAACGAAGTGTGCAGGGCCAGTTAGTGTCATCGTATTCTCAAACAGCAGTATAAAATAATTTTTGATGTGGTTACCTCAAATGGGTCAAAGTAATTACCTCTGAAACCAGTCAACCTGTCATAGTTTCTGAAATTATTCAGCTCTCGACTAACGTCTGAAAATATAGGTAGGTGCCATATGCCATAAATAAACACAACAAATGAGGAATTACGATACATTATGATTTTGACAGCTACTGTCAAAGTGCGAACTTATAAATCACCCTAAAAGTATACAACGAATAAATATGTTGCACGTAATGATGATCGATTGGGATTGAGCGTGATTTGTAGGAAATAATTGGGGCAACAAAAGACTGATAAAATTATGTTGGCAATAGATAAATTCATTATGATTCAAATATGATTTAACTGTTTTTACTAGGGCAAGACTCGGACTTGGTATTCGGCGGTTGTCTGCGCGATCTTGAAATGGCACTGCACAAATTCGAGACAATGTTTTTCCATAGGCCTCAAAATCTGTCACCTGCTAGTGCCAGATACAGCGGGTCTAGTCTCACTGCGAAAGGTCTTCAAGAAAGTATCAGCTTCAAGCCTTTGAACTTCGTTAATAGTTTGGTCACTCGTTCTATTTACTTCAGCCGATGGAACTTCGCAGCACATTGCTGAAATTCTACCCAAACCTGAAGGACCACGATGTCTGACAATTGCCCAACTCGATCAGTGGTGGAAGATGCTAGTTTCGCGTTTAGAACTTATAACTAATTAAAGGATAAATGAGAATAAACTCTCTGCAAAAGTCAACTGGCAGACTCATACGTTTCAAATAGATGTCACAGGTTTGCTTCCTGAGTCAAAACAAGTGTGTTTCCCTTCTTAACTGAATTACGGAGCAAAACACTAATCATGATGTGATTTGTATTTACCTCACGTACTGCGCTGAAGCTGGCGCTGATGCAGCTAAAAGGAATAAAAATATGCATCCACCGATTTGCGCTCCATACCCCAAATAGAAATAAATTTTCGAAATTTACGGCGGTGTTTTGCTGGCAAATATATAACTTGGCAGATTTTTAAAGCTTACTTCTCTGAGATCCTAATATATTCTTATGGGATTATTATTTTAAATGTTAACTCTAGTAGGGAAAGAAACGGGAACTGGGCTACAATGTAGAAGCCCAATGAAATAATATATTATGCAAACATGTCTGGAATTTTCTTTATAAATATCTAAAACATAATTCGTAGGCTACTGAGGTCTCTATTATTGCAAATCAATTCTCCTATACTGAAATGCATTGCAACTGTACTATCATTATTCATATTAAAATTGTGTCTACGTGAGACGCTCGTTCCTACAATCTGAAATTCAGTTCTGGTACCTTAACCTTGTAAGATAATATGATATCTTCCTGACTATCACGGGCTCCCGGTCTTAGGGCAACGTGTGGCTTTAGTCGGCAAGAGTCCGGCATGGCATCCATGAAAAATTTCCACATGCAAAAAAAAAGAACCTTCCTGACATACTGGCACGTTACACGATAGGTGGCTTTAATGCATTAATAATTAGTAAACAGACCCCCTTTTTGTCCTCGCCCATTAGAAGGACGTCATTCTGCCACTACCGTGAGATGAATGACCCGTCGCGTCGCCGTTCAAACACTAATGCACTGTTAATTTTTAGATTTTTCAAAGTGCTTCGAAGAATATGAAAGAATTTCTAGTGTACTCTTACAGGATGTATTACGGAGAAAAAGTTTTGTAGTATGTTTTTATATTTTGTGTGTGAATTTTATGAAATATTTGTGTAACACTGTATAATTATGTTTCTTGTAATAACCTGTTATAAAATTAATGTAGTTGAATTCATTCGAACAGTGGTAGGCCAAATTAATCAGGGTGATTGGCCTGCACACGTGGTGTGGCACTCACGTATGCATTGAAAAAGTGACAACGTCTGTGGATTATCTAGATAGGTGCCATTATTTGGCATCCACTGGGGCAATCCTCCAAATGGTGCCGCCTGGAGGTGTTTTGGTGAATTTAATAGGTCTCAAAACTCTTCGATCAGGGCAGATCGGCGTCAAGGAGTTTTAGTAAGTATTTTTTGTTATCGTGACCAAGTGCTGGGCGACCCTCACACGAGCTCATGCCATGGTAGTCCGTAAGCGGAGCTCTCCTTGTACAATAACCAAAATTGACTCACTTATGCAAATCAGTGTATTTCTTTAGTTTAATTATGATGCCAGTTCTCTATTATTTAATAATCAAAAATTCATTTACTGTTGTGGCAGCTTGGTAATATTTGGGAGAACTGAACACAGTCTTGTATTGATAAACATAATTATATTACAGACGTATAACATGCAGCGACGGTTTTCAAATAACCTTGTCTGTATTAACAGCATGCTGGTGAACAACCTGGAGCACTCGGCTCTACTACTAGGATTGAGTGTATGGGTTCAACAGCTGGCGGCTCCAGGGTCTAAGATTCGAGCACCAGGGTCAGGGTTCAGAGTCCAGATCCTCGGTCTAAGGTTCAGGCGTACTATACCTAATCAGCGACAGTAAATAAAACGTAATATAACTAACTAAAACTTAATATAATTATATAACTGTTAGAACCAATTTCTGTGTTTTTAGGGTTTCGTAGCCAAATGGCAAAAACGGAACCCTTATAGATTCGTCATGTCTGTCTGTGTCTGTCCGTCCGTGTGTCACAGCCATTTTTCTCCGAAACTATAAGGCCTATGCTATTGAAACTTGGTAACTAGATGTATTCTGTGAACCGCATTAAGATTCTTATATAAAACTAGAAAAAAAGCAGTAAATATTGGGGGTCCCCATACTTAGAACTGAAACTCAAAATTTTTTTTTTCATCAAACCCATACGTGTGGGGTATCTATAGATAGGTCTTTAAAATTGCTATTGAGGTTTTTAACATCATTTTTTTCTAAAGTGAATAGTTTGCGCAAGAGACACTTCCAAAGTGGAAAAATGTGTGTCCCCCCCCCTCTAACTTCTAAACTAAGAGAATGATAAATCTAAAAAAAACATATGATATACATTGCCATAAAAACTACCAACGAAAATTGGTTCGAACGAGATAGAGCTGGTAGTTTTTTCTTTAATACGTCATAAACCGCAATTTTCGGTTAGAAAAATCGCTACCACTGCGAACGTGTTAAAACTTTTATATTATGTTACTTGCTGCTACAAAACCCTTCATGGGCGAGTCCGACTCGCACTTGGCCTTTTATTTATTAATTTACATACATACATATGGTCACGCCTTTATCCCCGAAGGGGTAGGCAGAGGCATATTATATGCCCACATTTCACCTTTGTATAATTTGTCCCACGTAATAGGTGGTGAGCCGTATTGCCGTGTTTAAATGGACAGGCGCAGGTTGTGACTGCCTGCTGTTGAAATAAAGCCTTCAACTTAGCTTAACGACGGCCATTTTACTGGAAACCGGGACCAACGGCTTAACGTGCCTTCCGAAGCACGGAAACGCTCAAATAAATGTCACAAAGTGATCACATGGATGGTCACCCATCCATGGACCGGCCATAGTGAAAGTTGCTTACTGCAGTGATCGTTTACAGAACACTGAGTCCGCGGGGCCACGAGCGCTTCAATTAATTTATTACTTACATAATACAACAGCCATTTTCAAACTCCATAAAAAATGCATAATTACAAAGCACTAAATATTGCTTTAAATTCATTTACACCCCAACACTCTGTTCCTTAGATATATCTGTGCCATCTTGAATTTAGTTTGCATTATTATGCAAACTCAAGTGTCGGAGACTTTGGTGTGCGAATAAGGAAATGCTGTGACAGATGCTTTTAAGAAAAACCCTCCCCAGTTCTTTGTTTTTTTATTAAGTCTATTTGTAACATGTTTGTGATCATTTGAAATAGGTATGTACACATAAGTCTTGAAAGTACGAACAGTGAAATTCTGCCTACCTCGATAGGGAGACAGGCGGGACGATAAAATGTATGAAACGAAATAACAATGGACGACAAGCTCCAAAATGGAACAACCAAAATTAAAATTCTAAGTCGACGGGAAATAATTTTTCAACAAAGAGTAAATCATCATAATGAAAGCAGTGGAAAAGCTATAATTTAAAAAATAATAATCTAAGGTCTCTTAAGTGTTTGCGAGGTATTAACCTTATTCCCTTCGTTGTTATTATTGCAATAAAGTCTTAAATGATTAAAATCACAAAAAGAAGGAAGGAGAACCGACTCTCGTCACTTAAAATTTGTAAATATGCTAAGTACTCAAGCGAACTGAATTTATTTTCTTTGGGATGAAATCAAAAAGCATGAAATTGCTTCATTTTTAATTTGCTCGTGTCCCGACTTCAACCTTTTGGTTTTTAATAAAAATTAATAAAAACCGCAGCGCTTTGTGCATTCAGCACATGAAACCAATATTCATAAAGCAAAGCACTCGGTGGTTTTAACTAATACAGGATGTTTTTGTTTGTTAGAAGCGCAGTTTTTGGTGCAAAATTATAGCCTGCGCAAGCTTTTGGTACATTCGCTGACTAATAGACGGTGTCATGGCGAAGAAAAATAAAAATTGCCCTGTATACACCTATCACTCTGGAAAGAGTGGTACAGTTATGGCCAATCGCCCTCCCAATGTCACTGGGAGAGGCCAACATAATATTAATAATAGAGAGGACAACACACAACAGCGGATTTGCTGAAAGTATTCAACACCAACGAAAAAAAAAATCTATTATAAGTGAAGCATTTAGTTAATTGGATAGTTTCTGATATCAATAAATATGAAAAGAATAAGTTGTACTGTGAGCGGTTGTATACCTTTAATACATACATATAGATGCGCCGTTTTCTCTGAAGGTAAGCATACTATAGTCATATTTGGCCAAATGCATTTTGCCCTACGTAATATTCTGAATTGAAACGTATAGGGGTAGGTTGCGACTACATGCTGTTGCTTTTTTATTAAAACTAATGAAATCACGTGTTACATGGCAAATTGTACGTTAGGATTGACGAATCGCGGGTGTGAGGTGGGTTCCTCTCCCTCCCCTCCTTTATTATCGTACTAGCAATTTTTTTTATTTTGGAATGTCATATATTTTAACTTTTAACTAATACAGGCATTATTTGCGAGGGTCCTATTATGTCAATGTTTAAATTGTTAACGAAAATCAATATTTTGTAATTATATTTGTATATCTTGGGAAACTACTATCATATTTCTGGCAGCTTCAAGCTCTGGAAGTATGGCCAATTCCTCTTCCAATATATCAAAAGCTGAAAGACCAACGTCTATCGGTAGACTGCGATAAGCTGATTAGATTGTTCGATTACTAGCAATTAATGAAACATGTAATTTAGAAACTGTGAGAACACTGCAATACAAGTTGGCAACTCTCCCAATTTATACACATAGCCTCACTTTGTTGTTGATAGGTACAGTAGTGTTTAAACTAAATTGTAAATTGGAGGTAGCTGTGACTAACCAATTTTGTTGACCATTATGGAGCTTCCAATTATGCTACTATGAGGCTTAATCGTTACTTTAGAAACATAGGTATAATAAAATCTACTACCTCGCTGATTTATAACTATTTACTAACGCTTATAATAATACGAGTGCCTAAAGGTTTAATGGTGAAATGCGTATGAAATTCGAAACAACTTACTAAACTACCACGTAGTTTCCTCTTACGCAGACTAATGCTTAAGACTATGCGTATCGGAAAAGCGACGCTTATAAGAGGCTCTCCTCCAAATGAACATCAGTTTGCATTAATAAGCTAAGGCTAGGGCGCAGATTGAGGTATACAAATAGGGAAATGCTGTGAGAGATGCTCCCTAGTTTTTTGTTCTTCATTTATTGAAATTTGGAAGACTGCTCTCTTGATGGCTTTATAAACCTGCTTCATAAGTTTATAACTCAGAGGTTCCTGATAATGCAGTCGACATTACTGACCTTACCTTCATCATTCCCTTCGCCATCACTTTGAATATGAATTTTACCAAATCATCACTAATTCACACGGACGTTATCAAATCAGTATTCTGTAGTAGATTAATATACATGAGTAAGTGTATACTTTACTTGCCACTTCAATTAAGCAATTCTGACTTATACTTTTATCGTATAATTTACACTTTGCTGTACATTTTAGGATGCATAATAATGTAAAAGAGGCGTCATAGTTATTATGCGAACACGCGATTGAGCGATTAGTCGCTTATTAAATGCATACTTATACATTATCGATCAATATACAATCAATGTGAAATGATAAATGGTCGGTAGTCACGAGATAGCGCAGTTTTAATAAAAAAAATAGCATTCAATTAATGTCACATTGGGATATAATATTTGACATTGACGACCGTATAGCTCATTTTTATGAAGCCTTAGATCTTTGATAGGGCTAGCCTATATTACACAATGGTTTAAAGGTACGAACCGAACGTACTATTAAAGATTGTACCGCAAAAATCCATGTCAATATTTTAGAATATTCGCATTGATGGCAGGTTGTAAGTACAAAGATTACTTCTGTTACATAAATATATCTACCATGCTTGTGTGTACCATGCCACGATGAGTTTAGCACTTCAGAACATATCTAGTTAGAATCAATTAATGAGTGAGGAAATTGAAGTCGATTATTTGATATGATTCACACACAGATCATGATATGTAGTTACTTTCTCTTCTATCATGAGATCCTGGAAAGCATTACGAAAAAAGTACACATCAAGGCAAAAGAAATATATCAAAAAATGTGGAATACGAGTACTCAGCTTTTTAACCTTTCTTTAAGGTTTTATAAATGCTCATAAACTTTACAAGTGTATGTGATTTGTCATATTTGACTTGCTGTACGTTACGTTAAAATGAAATGTAAGTATTAGAAAAAGTTGAACAAGTTACAGTTACTACGAATGATTACTTGATGAAAGTTACAGGTAAATCTCATTTTCAATACTTCTCTGAAGTATATTTTCGGTATAGGTATGATACTACGAATAGAATATGAATTATGCGAAACTCAAACTTGTTCTGTCTGTAAACGCCGACAGCTATCTGGAGTACTTGTGTGGGCACTTTAAAAGTGAAATTCAAATAAAGATTATGTACATTACAGTGGGAATGAGATTCTGCTATTTCCTTTGATACACTGAAACAAGGAAAACTCAAACGTGAAAATTTGACGTTGTGTTCGTTTCAATCGGAATAAAAAAATGTGTTTAGAGGGTCTCTAAGACGTAAGAAAAAAAGTTTTTGCTTCGAGAATAGGAAGAGTAAGAACAATAAAAGTAAATTGAACTTGGATAGAATTTTCGCTTCGCGAGTTTTAGTGGCCGATTTAGCGTAACGAGTTTTTACCGCCTTAACAACTTTGCAAGTTTTCACAGCAAAGTTTACTAGTTTTTGTACCGAACGCAGACGGTCGGTCAGCCTGTCGAAGTTTCTTCAATACCGCTATAATCTAGTGCTAAACTTTATTTTTGTTGCTTTGTTTTTCTAACTAGATAGTGGAGATGTGTTAATCTTGGGTTGACTAGTTGATCGTAATAGATAAATGAACATAGTATGGTAGCACTCGACGTGTTCTGTTCAGTCCTAAAGTATTTGATGGGCTCTCAAAACTTCAATTCAATCTCATCTGCTAGCAAGCTGACCGTTAAAGCCGCTGGTGAAAAATATGATCTGATTTGGGTGGTCGACACAAGTATATTTTACGACGTCCAGGCAGACAAAGATTGGACCTACTCTCGCCCTAATATCAACCTTCGAGTTTACTGATTTAAGACAATGTTTTATTTATATTTTATTTTTCCATTTTAGGAAAATTTACAGCCAATGAAGGCCAGTTTTAACTTTTCACATATACAGGGTAACGGCTATGCCACATAGAGGAAAAGTACCTTGAATATTGTAGATGGAACATTTTACTGAAAGAAGACATTAATATTAATATAAAAAACTATTTAAACTGCAATTATAATTTTTTAAGTAAATACATGTTTGAACCAGGAATCCGAACCCACTACACGAGAAAAATATTACCCTGTAGTTTTGTCATACCGATCGAAAGGCTTCACCATAAGGATTATTCTTTTCTAAATAACATATTGTCAGAAATAAAAGGAAACCTATAAATTTTAAAATTTGATGTCAAAAATTGTTTAGAAAAATGTAAAGCTGACATTGCCGTAAGGACATACAACTGACATTATCATAAGTACCTACTTATTACTAATGAATGTACCCACTTGAGAAGTACGCATCATTTCTCTAATTAAATTTTTTTTTCGGTTCAACAGTCACAGAAGAAGAACTATCTCAATAAACACTCTCGTCCCTGGATCGGGACAAATTAACAAATAAGATGGCCGTCAAATCCCCAGATTTAATAACGTTAATTTTTTATGGCATTGTGTATAAAATTTAGTTAACAGGAACTGGTATGAAAATGTCCACGAGCTACAAACGGAACTTAGACGTATTATTCTAATATCCACCACAACAAGATTCATAAATCGACAGGAAGGGAAGTAATGAAAAGAGTGCGTCTTTGTATTCAACAGTAGGTATGGGACTCATTTTGAGCATTTGATAAATTGATTAATTTTGTATTAAACATATTAAAATTCATGGTCTTCCTTTTATTTCTGACTCTATGTTACTTACCAAAAAATAATCCTTATGATGAAGTCTTTCGATCGGTATGTATGTCGAATAGCCGTGGGACGCCCTGTATATAGGTAGTAGGAGTCTTATTAATACCACATCATGAAAGGCGATCTGACTGCTGCTAGAAGACTTTAATGAAACTCGAAGACTTTCCTTTGCTTCGCCATCTCTAAAAAAACAAAACATTAATAGAGAGATCAGTTACTCATTGTGTAAATGAGAATTACAGATGTGTATTCGTAGGTATGTCAATCATTCACTGATTGGTTGCCATACCTACGAATAAGGTGTACCACGAGCAAATTGATAAAACTCGTAGTCTTTCTATTGCTTAGCTATTATCTAAAATAACAAAAAAAATACGTTATTAGAAAATCAATATTAGATGCGCAATATGCGCATTGTGTAAATAAGAATTACAGATGTGTATTCGTAGGTACGTAATAAGTTCGGTGTACTGACAGCAATTGATAACCTTTCGACGCATTTGACCAGAAACGCAAATCGTAGACTTTCCATTGCTTAGCTATCTCTAGAATAAACAAATCATGACATTATTAAAAAGTCAATATCAGATGCAATGCGCATCTGATATTGACTTTTTTGTGTGTAAATGAGAATTACAAATGTGTATTCGTATGTATGTTAATCAATCGGCGGCGGTACAGTGGACCGAGAGCAATTGATAAAACTCATAGACTTTCTATTGCTTAGCTATTACCTGAAATAAACAACAAATGACATTATTAGAAAATCAATATCAGATGCGCATTGTGTAAATAAGAATTACAGATGTGTATTCGTAGGTACGTTATCATTTCGGTGTACCGACAGCAATTGATAGCCTTTCGACGCATTTGGCTAGCAACGCAAATCGTAGACATTCCATTGCTTAGCTATCTCTAAAATAAACAAATCATGACATTATTAGAAAGTCAATATCAGATGCGCATTGTGTAAATGAGAATTACAGATGTGTATTCGTAGGTATGTCAACCAATCGGTACGGTGTACCGAGAGCAATTTCATCTCGTGGCAGAAGCTACCCCTGAACCGACCGCAAACGCCGGTAATTGGTAGCACTGCGCGGATATTGCTTTTTGATGTTATGGAACAACAAATTTATTTTATTATTTATTTGATTTTTCACCTATACCGACAGCGTTTATTTTAGTACAAAATCTATACTTATAATAAAACTGTTGAGGGTCGAGAGTCTGTACATGGAAGATATTTTGAAAATTTCAATTGTAGAACGTTCTATAATCGATTCTGAAGCCGAATATGTAATTTAAAATTTTCATGTCTGTCTGTCTGTCTGTATCCCGAATAAGTATCATGCCGAAACTACTGAATCGATTTGAATGATACTTGGTACATTCCGAGCTTATAGTCCGAGGAAGGTTCTTGGATACTTTTGATCCCGATATTTTGCGCGGTTCCTGCGGGAGAGGGGATGAAAGATAAAATGGTTTTTCAGCTGTAAGTTCTCACCGCGTGGTCCGATTTCAAATATTTTTTTAGTGTCAGAAAGGGAATGTTTTTAACATTGTTCCACACAAGTTTCATTATTGAGAGTTTCGTAGTTCAGAAATTAGAAGCATCTCAACTTTTCGAATTCAAGTGTTGAGAATCGAACCCATTCCCAACATCGCTCTGCCTACGCGCGTCTCACCGTGCCCTTACTGCGGTGGAGCGGAGCGGAGCGGAGCGGAGCGGAGAGGAGCGGGGGCACCGCATTCAATACATCATCGGCACGCATCAAGTGCACTACCTACAAGATTTACTTACGCACCGGTCCACCGCTCGACATACAGCACATTGTACTTGTTTCTGCTTTCTAATTACATCAGCGAACCTATACAGCACACAGTATTGGGATACTCTCATTATTTTTATGGCATCTTCCAAATTAGATAAAACCACTTTACGTCATTGGGAAGAACATAGAAATAAATTAAGTGACAGCCCCACACTAGATATATTTATTACTTTTTTGAGAAACCGAGCAGACTTGCTTGAAAGCTTAGAGGATCATCATAATTACAATAATTTTACTGCTAATTCTTCATATAGCAAATCAAAACCTAATTTTCCCTTACATGGGACTAGCAAAGCTCATACTTCACAATGTCCATTATGTAAGCAGTCTCATGCCTTATTTCATTGTGAATCATTTAATTCTCTTTCAATAGAATCTCGCATAGAAAAGGCCAAACAGTTAAAGGTCTGCTTAAATTGTTTACGTCCAGGCCATACTAGTAACAAATGCAATTTGTCTCATTGTAAATACTGCAAGCATAAGCATAACACAAAATTACACCTTGATCGAATCGAAACATCGTCCTCTAGAACGAACACAGAAGGTCTTGTCCTTGCCAGCGACACCATCGCAGATACTACTGCGCCACGTATATTCTTTTCCACAGCGATCGTGCGAGTGAGGGACGGCCGCGGCAAGGAACATACCGCGAGGGTACTGTTGGACAACGGGAGCGCGATCAACTTGATTACGTAAAGCTGCTGCGAAAAGCTTCGTCTCAATCGGCGCTCCGTGAATTCGGCGGTATCAGGTTTTAATAATTACGTAACCACTAGCACACAGTCTTGCAATATTAGGATAAAATCAATTTGTACTAATTATGAAACTGATTTGAATTACATAGTTTTGCCAAAAATTACGCCATTAGTTCCATCCTCATACATCGATGTCAGTAGTATTCGTTTTCCTAGCGGTGTCACTCTCGCGGACCCGTCTTATAATACTCCATCAAATATAGACATTCTCTTAAGCGCTGACATATTTTGGGACATTTTAGGCAGAGAAAGTATACAGCTAGGTAAACATATGCCTACTTTGCGTGAGTCTAAACTGGGTTGGTTAGTCACAAGACACATTTTAACCACACCTACTTCTCATAACACTTGTCTTTTTACTCATGGGGAATCAAACCCCGATCTTTCTTGCTTTTGGAAGCTTGACACACTTGAAACTCCGCCTTCTTTGAAGGCTGAAGAGAAAGAGTGCGAACAAAGCTTTGCAAACCATACATATCGTGACGACGAAGGTCGTTTTGTAGTTACAATGCCTTTAAAACACGATCCTAAAATTTTAGGAAATTCTTTTCAATTAGCAAAGGTTCGTTTTCTTTCTTTAGAGAGAAGATTCAAACGTGACCCTTTATTTAAAGAAAAATATCTTGCTTTTATGCGTGAATATGAATCTTTAGGACATATGACACAGAATAAAGAATTATTACCGGAAGATAATTCAACAGTCAGCTACTATTTACCGCATCACGGTATTATTCGCGAGTCCAGTACTACGACAAAATTTCGTACCGTATTCGATGGCTCGGCAAAAACTACTACGGGATACTCGTTGAATAACTTGCAAATGGTAGGTCCCACTGTACAGGACGAGTTATATTGTATTTTATTGCGTTTCAGACAGCATAGATATGTAGTTTCTGGAGATATAGCTCGTATGTATAGATGTATTAATTTAAATCCAAGTCAACGATCCTTACAACAAATTATCTTTCGACATGATTCAAATCAGCCCTTAAAAACATACACTCTAAACACTTTGACATATGGCACTACTTCAGCTCCTTATCTAGCCACAAAGTGTTTGTCTAGTCTAGCGTCTACTGTTAGTGATAACGACATAAAAAAATCTATCACGAACGATTTTTACGTGGACGATTATTTAAGTGGCAGCTCTTCGATAAATGACACAATTAGAATATGTAAAAGTGTCATTTCTACTTTGTCATCAGCTAAATTTGAGTTAAGAAAATTTCAATCAAATAATATTCAGATTTTAAACGCAATCTCTAATGGTGAGTCACCCACCGTTCATAACTTTTCAGATATTCAGGGAACATCGAAAACATTAGGATTAGTTTGGGAATCTAACCTAGACTTCTTGTCATATCAAATAAATATAGCTAGCAATGAAAAGATAACAAAAAGACATACTTCTTATTCTTAATAATTTAAAAATACCTCGTTGGGTTTTATGTACCGATTGCAGTAGGATCGAAATTCATACGTTTACGGACGCTTCCGAAAGGGCATATGGTGCATGCTTATATGCTAGGTCTGTTGACAATAAGGGTCATATTAATGTTCATTTATTAACATCAAAAAATAGAATAGCGCCGATACGACCAGTCACCATCCCGCGCCTGGAGCTTTGTGGAGCCTTACTAGGTGCAAGGCTGTGTGCTAAGGTTATGTCCGCGTTAACCCTAAACGTACATTCTTGTCACTTTTGGTGTGATTCGACCGTAGTCTTGGGTTGGCTATTGTCTAGTGTCAGTCAGTTCAAGCCTTTCGTTAGCAACCGCGTGAACGAAATACAGGAAATCACGTCGGGTCATACATGGAGTTACGTTCCCACGAAATTAAATCCTGCAGATTTAGTTTCACGAGGCTTATCAGCAGATCACTTAAATAATTCCACATTATGGTGGCACGGACCTCCATTTTTAGAATTAAATCATGAATTCTGGCCAAAAAATCCCAATACAAATAAAATTGATAAAACAGAATGTATAGAAAAAATATGTTTATCTATAAATCAATCAAAAAATAATAATCAAAATTGTAACATAATATCTAACCTAATACACAAATATTCTAACCTAAATATAATACAAATAATAGTTTCTTACATACTAAAATTTATACAAATAAAAACTAAAAAGGATACACTTACCGGTCGTTTTTCTACTTTAGAATTAAAAAACGCACTGGATGTTATCATTCGTCACGCTCAATCTGAAATGTTTCCTGAGGAGTTTTCTTTTCTAAAGGCTGGGAAGCTTTTACTAAATAAAAATCGTTTATTGTCTTTGTCCCCTTTCGTAGATGAAAATAATATTATTCGTGTAGGTGGAAGGTTGGACAACTCACCTTATTCTTATGATGTCAAGCACCCCATATTACTTTGTAGCAAGCATCACTTAACAAAGCTTATTTTTCATATGTATCATAATAATTTAATACATGCAGGCCCTCAATTATTACTTGCAAACGTGCGTCAAACTTATTGGCCTCTTAATGGTAGAAATTTATCGAAATCCATAGTTAAAAGGTGTCTTAAATGTTTTAGGTTTAAGGCTCAATCTACTCAGCCCATCATGGGGCAACTTCCTTATAACAGAACTAATTTAGAATTTCCATTTTTACACTGCGGTGTCGCCTACGCGGGACCAATACTGATAGCTGACCGCAAGGGTCGAGGCTGCAGGCTCTTGAAATCCTACCTGTGTATCTTCGTGTGTTTTTCGGTAAAGGCCATTCACTTGGAGCTTGTTACAGATCTCACAAAGGAAGCTTTCATTGCTGCGTTACATCGCTTCATTGCTCGTAGGGGCAAGCCACAAAGCATATCGTCCGACAACGGGACGAACTTTGTGGGTGCATGCAACGACTTGCACAGGTTTTTCGCCGAGTCTAATATACAATACGACATGGCACAGGAAGGTATTGATTTTAAATTTACACCATGCTATAGTCCCCATTTTAACGGGATGTCCGAAACGTCGGTACGTCTCACAAAGCATCATCTTAGGCGATTGCTGCAGGCTGTTCATTTCACCTATGAGGAGATGACCACTTGTCTGGCTCAAATTGAGTCTATTATAAACTCACGCCCTATTACTCCCTTATCTACTGATCCCCTCGATTTAACTGCACTCACACCTTCCCACTTCTTAATCGGACGGCCACTCACGTCAATTCCACATCCACAAGCGCTCGATAGGGATCTGACTAGCACCGAACGCTACAAGCGACTGGAATACATCAGGCAGCACTTCTGGGCCAGGTTTCATAAGGAGTACCTACATAACGACCCTACAGCAGAAGTCTAAATGGCTGACGCCTACGAACCAGCGCTTGAGTCTTGACGACATAGTAATAGTCAAGGACAAATGTCTGCCTCCCTTGCAATGGATGCTTGGGAAAATTGTAAAGGTCTTTCCGGGCATTGACGGGGCCAACAGAGTCGTCGACATCCGTACCAGGAAGGGTACAATCCGAAGAGCTTTCAATAATATTTGTCCTCTTCCAGTACAGGATATCTAACGTCACCTGGGGAATATGTTGAGAATCGAACCCATTCCCAACATCGCTCTGCCTACGCGGTATACTGTCATAATACCAGAAATTATAATGCCTTTACTCAAAATATCGTAGCCCAAAATACCCGAAATCGAAATATCAATATTCAAAAGGCAAATATTTATAATATAAATAATTTAAAATGCCTTACGGTCGAATAACCGAAACCCAAAATATAAATTTATGAAATACCTTATCCTAAAATGTTCAAACACAAAATACCTTTTTTTTAACATGATTTAAATACTACATGGATGCTATATATCTGTGAATGGTTAACACCCCGACTCAGAGTATCCCGACTTGGATAGGTTAGGTTAGAAGACTAAGGCGGGAGCGAAGCGAAGCGGAGCTCCCGTCTTAGCCTTCGTGGTTATTTTTTTTTTTTCGTTAGCCCACTGTAGTACTTTTGTAACTCGGACTCCTACCGACTAAAAACCACACGTTTTCTACATAACAGCCTACAGTTGGGAGCCCCGGATAAGCCCTCAGAAGGATACCCAAGGACCAACAGACCTACGGCTACAACTGCGGCTTCACTTAGGTGGGGGGGAGCGGTAAATAAGTTAAAGCCAAATAACAAAACGTGTGAGTGACAGTGACACATTGTATTCTATTTTCGGTATTTTAAATTAAGGATATTTGAAAATTTGTATTTTGAATTCTGATATAATAATTATTTGTATTTTAAATTTAGGCATTTTACGGTAAGGTGTACTGAAATAAGGTATTTTGAATGTTAAGGTATTTCGAATTCGGGTATTTTGGTCTAATGCATTTTAAGTAAAGGCATTTTGATTTCTGGTATTTTAATATATAACCGCCTACGCGCGTCTCACCGTGCCCTTACTGCGGTGGAGCGGAGCGGAGCGGAGAGGAGCGGGGGCACCGCATTCAATACATCATCGGCACGCATCAAGTGCACTACCGACAAGATTTACTTACGCACCGGTCCACCGCTCGACATACAGCACATTGTACTTGTTTCTGCTTTCTAATTACATCAGCGAACCTATACAGTCCACAGTCATTTTATTTCTCGACCACCTGAGAACCCACCACAAGGGTTTCTTTGAATGTGAGGGTAAATCTAAACTGGCGTGTTGGCTTAATCATAAAAGAGCTTAATGATTAAGGCTATTCTAAAACAATTCAGTCCGCGCCGAAATACCTGTCCTTTCATACACCTTATGTGCCGTAAACGAAGTTGCGAGGGTCAGCTTAATATGAAAGAAGCACAAAATATTATTATTCCTGTCTACCTATTAACAACTAGCTGACCCTCGCAACTTCGTTTACGTCACATGAGGTGTACGAAAGGAGGGGTACTTCTTCATTAGTCTCATCGAGCAGCGTGTGAAACGGCCCTGTTTGCTTAATCATAAAAGAGCTTAAAGATTGAGTCTATTTTAAAATAATTCAGTCCGCGCCGAAGGCGTGGATTGAATTGCCTTAATCATTAAGCTCTTTTATGATTAAGCCAACACGCCCGTTTGGATTTACCCTCACATTCAAAAGAACCCTTGAATTCAAGGTTTACCGAAAGTTGAGATGCTCCTAATTTCTGAACTACAAAACCCTCAATATTGAATCTTGTGTAGAATGATCCTTTAAGTACTTCCTTTCCAACACTAAAACAATATTTGAAATCGGACCCCACGTTGAGAAATTACAACTGAAAAACCATTTTGTTTTTCATCCCCTCTCCCGCAGGAACCACGCAAAATATCGGGATCAAAAGTATCCTAGAACCTTCCTCGGACTATAAGCTTGGAATGTACCAAGTATCATTCAATTCGGTTCAGTAGTTTCGGCGTGATACTTATTCGGGATACAGACAGACAGACAGACATGAAAATTTTAAATTACATGTTCGGCGTCTGTATCGATTAGAGAACACCCTCCAATTAAAATTTTCAAAATATCTTCCATGTACAGACTCTCGACCCTCAACAGTTTTATTATAATCTACCTATTAACAACATTGACATAGAGAAACAATCATGACTTTTATCGGAGGGGAGGCGGCGTACTGAGATTTTTCCTCTGTCAAAGCGGGCTCCAAAAGGGGTACGTTTGGGGTAGGGGGGGCGTTTATACACGCCCATATACCTATAAGAATTATGATTGTATTAATTTGTTTAAGTTCAACAGAGACAGTCTATTGCTTTTGTAGTGGTGTAAATTAATACGATTTCCCATTGCAACATAATTATGACAGACAGATATGTATAGAGCAAACACGCTATGACTACTCCCCTGAACTGATCGCGTTGCTCTATGAACATTTAAGGGAGTATTGAAAATATTGAAATCTCTCTACGAATATGTTGACATTATTATTTAAAGATTCTGACATGAATATAGTATGTTGATTGATTTAGCAATGTTATTGATTTTACATTAACTTACTAAATAAACTGGATTTGATTTACTGACTTATTTTATGTGATTATCTACTAGATTAGATGATGGTCGCAGGTTCACTCGCTTGAAATTCTGTTCTCATTCCCACTTCCCATGGGAACACATTTCCGGTATAAAAGCCTATTTATTATTCCAGAGTTTAATTTATCCATGTACAAATTCTAGCCGGATACTTTTAATTGTTGGAGCGTGATTGAGTAGGTAACAAACGTCCAAACATCTTCACAAGCTTTAACATTTTTAATATTAGTAGGATTCTTTATTTAAATTTCTATTGTAAAATTAATATGAAATAGGAAATTATAATATTAAAGCTTTTTACATGTTAATATGTCTCGATATGTTTAAAATTTAACATAGAAACAAAACCGATATGACAGGTTTCATTATCAATAAAATTCTGTTAGCCGCTGCCAATCATAACGTTTCGAGCAAGCATAAAACATCCCATTTGCATACACGAATAATATTAACAAAATAATGAAATTGTAGGGGTAACATTTGAATAATGATACATAAATATATAACATAGATAATGAATATATTATAATTAGTAAAAATTGGGGTACCGAATCTCTGACGGGCAAAACAAGAAAGTCGTGAGATCGTTCTCACCAGACTGCCACTCTCTAACGCGTTTATTGTGAAAGGGACGGTTCAATCCAATTGACGTTGTCATTTTTGTTTTATTTCAAACTGTGAACAGATGATCCACGTGACCTAGTGACGTAGTCTAATGCAACAGAGTCACAGACTACAGAAAAAGTCTCGCCATAAGCCCCTCTGCACTCTATTTTATAGATAGGGGCTAAAAAGGGTTCCCTTTTGGGATAACTGTCTGAATATTTCCGTTCACAACCAATTTGTTCAGAATGTAGAGAAGGAGAGACTTCAAATTTGGTACACATTTATTATTTGTGTAACACGAATACGTGCAGATACCAAATACACATAGATGTATCGTCACGCCTTTACCCTTGAAGGGGTAGGCAGAGGCATACTATATGCCCACATTTGACTATTTTAAAATTTGCCCCACGTAATAGCCGAAATCTGTCGGGAATACTGGGACATCCTTTTCTGAGGGCATAGCATCCATGAGGGGCTTCATATAAGCGTTATTCAATTTCCTAGTTTTCATATTTGCAAAGCCATAGTCCCTCAGGTGGAGCCGCAAGCTGGTCTGCCCTCCTAGTAGTATATAAAAAATTGGACTGTAAAAGAATTCGTCGTTCAGACAAATAAGAAAATCAGGGATAAAACAATGCACGAGTGCACCTGGAACATCCTGAGTCCTATAACATCCTTCCGAGGGGTTACCCGGGACTCTTAACCATAGGCTGTTGGGCGTTACGTGAGTTTTTTCAGTCGGTAGGAGGCCGGCATAGCACCCATAACGGAGTTTCCCTCACGTTAAAAAAAAAACAAAAAAAAACAAATCAAACAACTAGGTACATACTTCTATATAATCTGTGCTGTTACTACTGAACCTAATAAATTCTAACTAATTATTTTACTAATAAATTAAAACAATACAAAAGCCTGATTGAACAATAAGAGTTTAATTTGAGAACATTGGATGGGGGGAAACTTACTTATGTTATTTGGCCGTTGAGATAGCCTTTTAGTATGGAATGAGGGCAGGCGCGAGCGATTGTGTTTCATCCGATAACAAGCTGACCTCTCCTGACCTCACTCTAAATGTAATTTGAGTCGATGCGCTAAATTCAATTCCAGCTTTTATTTGCATATTTTCTCTTATATAACCAGAGTGGATGAAAGAGCTTTATTAATTTTTAGTCTTCAATATAAAACAACGTTGACAAAAAGTGATTCGTTCTTTAATTTTAAGATAGAAGGAGTGTAAAGTGAGTAAAAAATTGGCAAAAAATTTCAATCGAATTTATTCCCAAGCTGTTTCAAATATTGGTCAATTATTTGCAGCATAATCCAGTTTAT
The DNA here is from genome assembly GCA_933228765.1 of Miltochrista miniata. Lineage (NCBI taxonomy): Eukaryota > Metazoa > Arthropoda > Insecta > Lepidoptera > Erebidae > Miltochrista > Miltochrista miniata. Next base: position 16,175,898 of record OW121752.1, on the reverse strand, counting down.
TCTATTAGTAATTCTATTTGTTTGTAGTGGATGTGAGGGCTACCATTGTGAAGCACATTTTCTAAAAATCTGGGATTCCTAATAGGAAATGGCCTCTCCCAAACCCAAAGAGCTATGATGAACATATTATTTAGTTTGGGCAGCCCCACTTTACGTGTAGGGAGGGAAGACACCCCGAAAATTGTATTTTTACGTAAATCTGGGATTTCTAATTGGAAATGGCCTCTCCCAAACCCAACGAGCTATGAACATATTTAGTTTAGGCAGCCCCATTTTACGTGTAGGAAGGGGAGACACCCCGAAAATTGTATTTTTACGTAAATCTGGGATTTCAAATTGGAAATGGCCTCTCCCAAACCCAACGAGCTATGAACATATTTAGTTTAGGCAGCCCCATTTTACGTGTAGGGAGGGGAGACACTCCGAAAATGGTATTTTTACGTAGCAGTTATGTATCTTAGCAGTTTATGGACATAGGTAGTAATTATACTCGTACACACATCCGTGTGTTTTTATCTTTCAAGCACTAACCGTTTGGACGGTAGGACCAGAACGGGAGCACAGATGCACATGACGATACTATAAATATTTGCGTTCCCAATCGCGAAGTACGAAACCCTAGAAAGACAGAATGTGCCATGAAAATAAACAGTAGGTCAAAATATACTGGAGATACGATAAACACGCAAATAAATCAAAGTAGCACTACCACAGAGTATCTGCGTGAACAGGCGTGACACTCATATTTCACTAGCTTTAGTGCCAAACTGTGATAAAAAGCTTTTAAGTAGGTATGTCTGCTTATTTGTAAAACTCCTTTCATACCCGTGTCGAGTAGAAAACGCGACGGTCGTTGATCTATTTTGCTTTTAAATGAAAACCTGGGAGTTTTATTTATGCAAAGGTAAATTGCGGGGTTATACACTTTTAACATTTCTAGAGCTGAATAGGTATAAACAGATAATGAAGTAAATAAACCAACGGTAAAGTTAAATTATTTTGGTGGGGTGTGCTGTTAATGGCCCTGTATGAACGTAAATAACGTTATTTAAATATACTCGTAAAATCTGTTTATGGGCGGAATTATTTTCTGTTTATTCATTTATGAGTAAAAACAATTAGGCATAATTGTAGAATCTAATTCGATGTTAGAAAACTATTAGAGAAGTAAGGGAGGAATTTCTCAAGTTCTTGCTCGTTTCTCGCATGCACTTCTTGCGGGACCTTTGACTAATCAGTCGTCTTAAGGGTTTAACGTTCAATTAGACGTTCGATGTAATTCAATAAATTCTTGTGCATCTACAGGGCTCTATATTCTCAAACTATTTTGATGGAACTCGGTATTTTTTTGTTTACGTGAGGCAAAATCCTCTTGGATGCTATGCCGGACTCCTACCGACTAAAAAACCTCACGTAACGCCCAACAGCCTATGGTTGGTATATACTGTGGTGATAAAGTTCATTAATTCTTTGAAAGTTTCGTAGAATATATATACTATGTCTGCCTGCACGTAGATTTACATAGTAACTACATTGAGAAAGTGGTAAAAAATCTCAAAAATTCTGAGTAGGTACCTATCCAAGACAAACATTGTAGAACAAAATATACTTGTATGACAAAACTAAAAGGAAAACTATCACAGATAAGGCTTAATAGGTATCAAAGTCGTCCGATCAAGAAAATGTATATTTCCAAAGTTAGCTATTTTTGAAGAAAATAAATAAATAAAATTAAATATTTGTGTGACATTAACATTTACACACAACATCATCTAGCTCAAATTAAGCTAATTTATGCTTGTGCTATGGGATCTAAACGACTGATAGACATATTTATATATATTTCTAAATACATACATATCTATATATATTATATAAAAAATTCTGCCACGGGGGCCTTATTTAGGTTTAGTTTAGATAGTAATAGTGTAAATATAGATATGTAATATTTATGTTTCTCTGTAATTTTTAACAATAAATGTATAATACTCAAAAATTATATAAAAATCAATGCCACTTTTCGTTGTAATTTTATAACTCAAGAACGGGCTCACCTATCCAAACCAAATATTTAGGGTTTGTTGGGACTATTTAGTGGATGGTTTAGGTGAAGTTTGCACAAAATCGGTCGAGCGGTTCTTCATTTATCACGCAAACGAAGTTGCGCGGGTCAGCTAGTTATACCTACATAGAAAACACCCAAACTCCGAAACACATTTGTCGATCACACAAATATTTGGTACACACAAATATTTAAATGCTTGGTAGCAACTACGCAATTTACATAGCGTAGCCCGAGACGCACTTAACTAGTTTTAATTTGCAGGAACATGGGCCTCTAAACAAGGAAATTTTGATGTAGCGTCATCTGAGAAAACGTTTTTTATTTTCGGGACAAAATTTACCTACCCATCCAAATTTACAACGGAGCTGGGACGACGCTATGTCAAAATTAAACTTTGACTCCTTTTTAAATGCTAGCTTAGGCCCGGATCGGGCCAGATTATTAGCGCTCAGTAGAAAGGAATCCGGTGATTGGTTGAAAGCTTTCCCTACAGCCAACACCGGAACTTTTTTGGAACCGGACATTCTAAGAATTTCAGTTTGTTTGAGACTTGGCGTCACGCTTTGCGCTCCACATCGATGCCCCTGCGGTTTTAACGTTGACACTTTGGGGCATCATGGTCTTTCATGTTTAAAGAGCGCAGGCCGCTTCTCACGCCACGCTGCGCTGAATGACATCATCCGCCGTGCTCTTGCCACCGCCAATGTGCCTGCGCTCTTAGAGCCAAACGGCGTTTTCAGGGACGATGGCAAGAGACCGGATGGTATAACTTTGATACCGTGGGAGATGGGTCGGGTCCTGGTGTGGGATGCAACTTGTGTTGACACTCTAGCCCCGTCCCATCTTCCTAAAACAAAATTAAAAGCCAGTGCAGCAGCGGAAGCGGCTGAAAATATTAAAATTAATAAATATAAGGGTCTCGACTCATCGTATCGTTTTTGTCCAGTCGGTGTCGAGACCCTAGGTCCATGGGGTCCCAATGCGCAAAAATTTTTCAAGAATTTGAAAAAGCGCCTTGTGGAGTCAACTGGTGACCCAAGGGCTGGCAGTTTTCTCGCTCAACGAATAGGCATTGCTATTCAAAGGGGGAATGCTGCTAGTCTTTTGGGCACAATGCCACGGGGGCCTTATTTAGGTTTAGTTTAGATAGTAATAATGTAAATATAGATATGTAATAATTATGTTTCTCTGTAATTTTTAACAATAAATGTATGAATTTTTAAAATAATATGTGCGCGAAATATGTTAGCCCTCTTAAAGAGGGCTAACATATTTCGCGCCACATATTGCTCAGAAACCATACTTTTCATTGCATTTAAAGTCATTAAATATTTATCGTACAAACATGGTATTCACTAACATACTTAGTAAATTTAGCTCTCTAAACGTTTCATAAAACATATTTTACCTAACAACGGATTACATAATGGTTAATATCAACGAAAGTGAAACAGGTTTTTCAAATCATACGATTTGCATAGATTTCGATGCTTAAATTCATGTCAAATTACTGATAAATTGAATAAACAAGGGATACGAAGCAATTGCAAAGGGCGTTGGCTATCTGTTTGTAGAATAACCTGATGTCAGGTAGGTTCCTTTTTTTAGAGAAAAATGACTGTAAAGTTTGCTCAAATACTGAGAAATTTCACCAAAATAAAGTAGTCTTTTCACCAGCTTCTGTAGTTTAAATCATTATGATAATTATGTAATATTATGTCAGAACTTCTCCTTTGACAATAAAAATATTTATTTTTAAGTAACTAGATATAGATTTTTTTTTACAAAGTATTTTGTAAACCCCTATAAATGCAGATACGCGAACAAAACAAATACGATTTAGTACCGCCGAGAGGCTCTCAGAGAGTGGTCATGTCGCTCGATGTTCCATTTTTGAATACGAAAAAATGAACAAAAATAGTCTAATTCTAGCGTGACCAAACAATCTTAGTACTTTGTGACATACAATATAATATATATAAATATTGATGGTCGATATACAACGTGAACTTTTGTATAGTGCAAAGCTCAGAAACCTCGACTAGAGTTTCGCTTCAAAATACTGTATAAAAAAAAATTAATGAAACTAACGAAAACTGACCAAGTTATAAGCTTTTACAGTTGCACTATTTTCTTTACGAACAGCGTAGATGTAGGTATTATACGCAAGGCAGGTAGTCATTTTTCGTGTGGTATTGATAATAACATATTAACACACCATTTTCATAAGTGGTAATTATGGAACACCTGTGAGGAACTAGACCAGGATTGGGACGGCTATAAAGCCGCTAAAGCAAAATACAAGTAGCAACTGAGATACAAAAGTACCAAGTCTTGGAGAAACCTCTGATAGAGTCAGACTAATACTAGCCAAACAAGGGACAGAACTGTCCGTATCTATAAAGAAACCTGACGGCGCGGCGGCCTGACCCACACATGAAAAGAATTATTTATACTGTTGATTGATGGCACTTGGTGGAACCTTTCGGCATTTTTAAAGGCAAATTAACATTATATAATGACCACTAAATCACTTAATTACTCGAAAACAATAAATTAATAACATATAAATTACCACTACATCATTCTACTAACGTTAACTATCATAAAAAGAAGCCGAGAGTATTTTGATACAAACGCACTTCCCAGAATGCCAATTGCTGCAGACACTCATGTGGTTGGTGGAAAACGTATCCACAGAAGAAGTCCAGTGGGAGCTCACAAGACCTGTTCTAATCTATTCTGTCAACTTACAAAAAACTGAATGGGTAATTAACAGCTTCAAGTCCTTCAAATCTCCAGGACAGGATGAAGTCTTCCCTGCAGTGATAAAATGGGGGAGGACACAAGTTGATATTGTCAGTTACATAGTATCTATACGCCAGACAATGAATGGGACTGTGACCCAGACTGTGGAGAGAGGTCTAGGTGATCTTTATACCAAAACCCGTTAAAGGGATTATGTTTGTGATTCAGACCTCTGGTTATACAGACCCATAAGCCCTTCGTCTTTCCTGCTAAAAACTCTGGAAAGATTGTGTGACAGAGACAATCGAGGGACGGCCCTTCAAAATAAACCACTGCATTCCAACCAACGCGCATAATGCCCCCGGCAAGTCTACAGACTCAGCACTACATGCAGTGGTACACAAAATAGAAGAGGTCATCCAGAATCAATCAATCAATGTGCCTCGGCACTGTCATAAACATAGAGGGAGCTTTCGACAGAAGAAGCATAACTACGGCACTGGCAAAACACCGAGTATACACGGTAGTCAGTGAATGGATAGATAACATGCTAAACAAACTCATTTTAAAGCTACAGACAAGCAGAAACCAGTGCGCAGCCATGGCCAAAGGTTGTCAACAAGGGGGCGTGGTCTCACCTTTGCTAAAGAACCTTGTTGTAGGCGACCTAATAACCAATCAATCAATCAATTTAACCTAGAACACTCCCTATATACATGGATGTGGAACAAGCCATGGCAGTTGGTAAAATTAAATTATGGAGAAAAACGGATCTGTTTACAAAGCATGACTGGTATTTTAAAATCCAAGACCAACTTCAAATCAAGTGAGAAGCTGCGTTTATTTTATCTTCTAGTGATCTTGTGTATATAATAAATATTTTTAATGAATTGTATTAAAATTACTTTCAGTCAAGCCAACATTCATCGATTTGCGGTGTAGACTAAATTGTTAAACTTTTACGACTAATGTCTGTTGCCCAAAATGATTGAGCCCAGACGACCCGATAAAATAAAATAAAATAAAATTTATTCCCTTTGAAATTTTAAAAAAAATAGGTTTGTCAACATTTTTGTGACTCTACCGGGAGTTGGGAAATTCTACAAACTGAGAAGAACACCCTAAGAAACTCAGTTCAGTCCCTCCCAAAATTCATCTTAGTAGGTATCTAATAATCGATCAATGCCGATACGGAATGGCTTTTTCTTGGCGGTGTGCATTGTTATGCACATACCTCTTAATTAGTATTTGGTTGTTGTAAATGAAAAACACCTACTATCAATTAAAATTTGATTTAGATCCCATAGCTCAAGCTTATAGCTTAGTTCGGGCTAGATGATGTTGTGTGAGAATATCCAACAATATTTATTGATTATTTATTAAAAATATTTTAATGTTCCTGCCAGCACTGAATCTGCAGTAGGCAGCAAAACATCGAACCATGCCAAGCGCCTGCTCGTTTTTAACTATGTGTATTGTCTAATTTAAATATTTATAGTGTAAAATAGAATATTGTCCATTACTTTCTACAATTTTCGTATATTTAGGTACTTTAAAAATAAACTTATGGACCGTTTTCATGTATGTGTGTATTATATACTATACTATCTTCACGCCAAATCCCTTGCGGGGTAGTCAGAAAGAACCGAGCGCCACACGGCACGCTCCATACACACCTCACTTGCTTCTTCAACTCTCATTTTTCTTTTCATGCATGCACGTCGGTTCCTTCGGTTCGGTATTTCTAATTGCAATATTGATATTAGTTAGGTAAATAAATGTCAACTTTATTAATTTTATGATGTCAGTGTCTACCACTACTTAATATCAATCAATTTGCAATAAATCATAATATCATAATAATCAATAATTATTAACTAATATTACTAACATAAAAATTAAATTAAAAGATTGAACGCTTAGACTAAGAATATGACACCGGTAATACATCAAAGAAAACAAAAGTATCAAACTTGTTGGTAGCAACAATTGGTACTATACGGCTATGTGCGCCGCGCCGCGCTGATTTCTTACGATCGTAAAGAAATTTGAAAACCGAATTTACGCTCTTAAAAAGGGTTTTTTTAAAACAGAACACTTTATATCTATTATTTAAAAGTTGCAGACCGTTTTAAAAAGAGTCTCGGTTTTTTTAGGCATTTATAATGTCAAATCTTCACCAATTGCGCAATCGTATGCTTAGTGAAAATTCTAACAATGGTCTTTTTTTGTGATTCTCACATACATACAGCGCCATGTAGGTAGTTTAGTTAGTAGGTATAAGCTTGTACTATGATCTACAGTCGAGATCATAGCTCTACATTCTAGAAAAGCTGGACTTATAGATATATGTTTTAAAGTACATACATAATCAACTTAATTTTTTTATTTAATTTATACATATATTATATACAACTTATATTTACTGTACACTTTTTACATAAGAAAAGAAACTATGAATACATAAATTTCAAGCAAAAAAAAATTAAAAAGAAGAAACCGATTTAGGCATCGAAAAATTCTTCCACATCGCTGTCGACCACAACCATACATAATTATATATCTATATAAAAAACTGAAACTACGAAACAATTACAAACACGTATTTCATCATGAAATTGAATGTAAGTAGGTATATTGACTAAATTATTTTTCTTATTTAAATGTTTGTGTAAATTTTATTAGTCGTTTATTTAACACTATGGAAACCTTAGTGGTTTTAAGCGTTAAGTGTATAATTAAGTGTATTTTTCTAATTTTTAGGTGATAATAAAAAAAAATTGTGAATCACACAAAATGTATACTATGATTTTTAATTCGAGTCAGTAAAATGACATTTTCAGTGTTGCGGGGTTTTTGTCACAAATAAATAGTGATGTGGTTAAATCGAGTTTTACAATTAAAGTTAGTCGAGATTATATTTTTTTATTGACTAACAAACAGTAATTAAATATTACATAAAACCACGTACCTATACCGTATTTCAACTCATTCAAATAATGCAGTAAACAAACAATTTGGATCACGATTGCTCCATAACTATTTACATTTAAATATTATCACTTTTCTAGGAACCATAGTTTGTTTTATACAAACATTTCATACCAATTTACCTTGAGAATAATTTCATGAAAAATGATTTAATGAAAAAAGTTTATAACTGTCATTTTTGCTGGTCCTTAAATTATTTTTTTCTACGACCATTTAATAATTTGCTTAATACATAACCATAACTCAAATCCCTCAAATCTCAAAAGTACTCCTCATTCCTGTCAAGTCGTGTTACAATGACCATTTCCACACGAGTAAACCGTTCTACTATAAAACTTTTTTTTTATGGGTATGGCATCAAAAAATCAACATAATGATTATGCCAAAAATCGCGCGTATTTGCGTCACGACTAAACATCGCATGTTATTGGGCTGTATGGATGAATTGCCTTTGCATTTGACTTGTGGGATTCACAAATGGTCACAAAATTTGTATGGAACCAATCTTCTTCAAATTTGGCATAGGTACAGCATCTTTGACAGAATTGATAGGTAACGTGTTTTGTATTTTATTGAAATTTATTTTATAACATGGTAATAGGGTAGAAAAATATTTTGGGAGGGATTTGCCGCATAGTTCATATTGATACTCATTAGCCGGTACTAATTGGATATATTTTTTTGACACATTCATGTTTGAAAGCTCAATTCGATTTAAAAAACAGTTTGTTAAAAGTAAGTTTTTTTTTAAGTAGGTAAGAAAAAAGGGGGATTAAGGGGGGCTCCCATCCAACAAAAGTGATGTTCCGGTATGGAACCCTTTGTGCGCGAGTCCGCCTCGCACTTGTCCGGTTTTATATACTACTAGATGTCAGACTTACGGCCCACCTAATGGCTGGTTACTGTAGCGGACTAATTTGCATACTGCTCGTTCGCTCTAACTTTGCCGCTCGGCTCCATACTAAAGTGGAATTTTTAATTAGACGAAGTAAATTGACAGCAACTAATGTCACTTCTTCATACAATGTTGCGTATTTTATATGACGAAGTGACATTAGCTGCTATCAATTTACTTCGTCTAATTAACAATTCGGGTGTACGCCTCTACGCCAGCGGCAAAGTTAGAGCGAATGGGTAGTAATGAACGTTTGCAACACCAGTGGTGCTGCTGCATGTCGACCCATATTTCCTTTGGCACTACCGCTTGGCACAACCAGCATAGTCATGGGAAAGTAAAATATCCCGTAACCCTAATGGTAGTGCTAAGGATAATTGTACTTTTATCTTGACACTACTGTTTGCCAGTAGTAGTAGTATTAGTATTAGTGTCCGTCTTAATTCAGGAGCCACCTTACACCTTTTCAAATTAAGTCCTTATTTTTAGTAGACAATAAAAAAAATTAGGCCAATTTTAGGAATTTCTAGGCCAATAGATATAAAACGTTATATTTATTCGGCATAAATATAACGTAACGTAACGTGGCTCCGCTAATTTTCATTTTCATTATTCAATTTCATTAAGGAGTTTCTTGAATCTCTTGATGGAGCCGATATACCTATTTTAATGTTTTTTTTGTATCATTTAGTAGGCATTAAGTAGGGTAACTACTAACGATTTCCGTCCTTTTCTACTGGAATTCAAGAAGTTACAAAGAGTTTCATTTGGTTTCTAAATCTTCAAATTTGTGCCTAAATAATGCAATGAGAATACACGCGACAGGAAACCACGCGATAAGAATAGAAGCGACAAGGAACTTTTCTATTTCTCTCTCTCTCTCTCTCTGACGCAAACGAACGCCATTTGTTGTTTAGTTATAAACAAATGGTTCTAAATGCATATAATTATGTATGGAATCAAAATGCAGCAAAACCTGACGTAATATATAATACATATAATAGAATATGTAATAGATATTACATATTTACAATATAAATTTTTAGAATATCATAAAAAACGCTTTCACATCTAATAAAATAAAGAATGACTAAAATGTCTAAGTCCATTGATTGTCGAACATCACTATTGTAGCGGGTCACCCTTTTTTGTATCAGTGACAATTGCACTTGTCATTTTACTGACTGAGATTAATAATCCGACTTTAGGTACGTTACGTCCACTGACCTGTATTATTATCTGGACTGGTGATCGGTTTCATAAAAGTGTGCCTAATTGAAAATCGCCATTTGGCGCTGACGGCAGCTAGCGAATGTACTTGGAACTAATACTAGTGATGTACAACACCTGTCTTGGTGTCGATAAAAACTTTACCAGATATCGACTACAATGTTAATTTTATTTTTGTACCAATGATGTTTACATAATATGAATGACTACTTTAAAGTACCTAAGTAGGCTAACCATCAGGCTCGCGAATTCAGTTTGGCGAGCTTAATATAAAAATTAAAGTGTTTGCTTAAACAGTGGTCGCAGGTATGTTGCCAAAGTAGTGTTACTATTGTAAATCGGCTGAAAAATGACACCGGACACAGCCCACACAGTCATTGGTTGTCTTTAATCATAATGGCGTCATGTTAGAACTTAAAGCTAGGCGTCCAATAGGCGGATGGGCCGGGCCGGGCCGCAACGCAAAAATCCGCATGCCATACGTTTTTAATGAAACTGCGTTTTGTTGCGGCCCGCCTCTAGTAAAGGCAGATGCTACACAATTTCATATGAAACGTACGGCACGCGAATTTTTGCTCTGCGCTGCGGCCCGGTCCGCCTGGTGGACGCCTCTCTTAACGTGAGCCGTGCGAGCGTGCTCCCCGAAGCAGCCAATGCCAACTTGCTATTCCGCCTCAATGGCAACTATTTCCCATTTACTTCCCGAAGCAGCCGCGCCCAGAGAGGAATTTTGTTAAGTGACAGGTTAATTAGGATTAGGATTTATTGTAGTTTTGTTTGTTTGCAGTAGGTAAGTACAGAGGAGGGTAGGTATTTAAAAAAGATAAGAAATCACACATTTATTACGGTATATTTTTAAATGCACATCTGTATAATTTTTAAAAGGAAATTATCTATATAAATATATCACATATTTTAAAAAGATTGAAAAACAAAGTAGATTCTCTTAAAATAGGCTTGTGTCCACTAAGAATAAATCTGATTGATGTGTGTTTCTAACGACTATGTCCAATATATAAATAACAAAAAGTAATATAAATTGGTACACAAATTAAGGATTAGGTACTATTATTTTTAGAACATAAGATTGGAATAAATAGGCATTCCGTCACGTCACATCAAATACCTCTATCAGAAAGTGTGACGTAACAGTTTGCTACTTTGACGTTTGACGCACTCAGGCAGTCTTGAGTCTTGACATCTTATGTCACAAGTCGTGTCATCTTGTGTAATTGCTTAGATTCTCACACGTTTTCATAAAATACAACAGATTTCAACAGTAAAAGTTCACCCCTAAACGTTTCTTTTTAGTACTAAAACTTTTTAAAAATCTAAATCACAAAACAAATCATTGAAAGGACTCATAAAAAAATAATACACATTTTCTTTTTGTTTTATTTGGCAACAAGTGACGTCACACGAGGCACCATGACAGTTTGGAGCGTTTTCGATACAAATTTAAATTGGGATATTTTTAAATGTACATCTATATATTTTTTCTGCACACTAGGTAACTCCACCAATTAACTGAATGCACACCAGAAATCTGAATGCTGTACCGAAACCAAATTGATTAACTAAGCATGTACTGTTTAAAAAAACTAAAATTTTACACAAAACGAGATGACCTTTTTCAAATTATTGCCTGTGTAGATGAATACCAAATTATGTAAACTGTACGTGTATCTATATTTTTGCCCTTGACTGTACCTTAATTTGATTTATGTTTGTGTGTTATTCAGAACGATCAGTGTAATAATTCGTTTTTGGCGCCTTGTTGATGCAACACAAATTATTGATTGAACTTGGGGTTAGCAGTTAACTCTGGGTTAAACACGTTAAATCAGATCTGTGCAAGTGGGCCTTAGTGCAGCAGAAAGCATCACTGCTATAGAGAAAGAATACTTCAAATAACCCAATAGTCGTAGAGCATTGTTGACTTGGCATGAATAGGCCATTCAACTTGGAAACTACTACCTAGTGTTGACTCTTGTTACAAATGACTATGGTCATGGTAACTGTTTACTATCAGGCGGGCTGTATACTTGTTTGGAAATTTTGTGGTATTATAAAAAAAAACCTGCTTCCTCTGGATTCATTTGGCTATGCTGAGAATCATCAGTTGGTAACTGGACTTGCATATGTACTACAGGTGAATAAGATTTAGGTAAGTTGATTGGACTATCACGGGAGCATGGGTCATCATATGTAGATGAATCAGTTTCTGCAGTGACCAACGATGAATCAGTTTCTGAAAAATATTGAGTGTTGGTTATTTATATTCAATTATATTTCTTAAATACCAAAGAAGTATTCACTAACTAATTTACACCTACCAAGAAATATTGTAGGTATACTGCACTTTTTTAAAGCAGTCCGTGACCCATGTTTTAATAAACAGTCATCAGTAAAATGTTTTGAACAAAGATAATCTGATGTTTTCGGAGTCCAATTGACAAGCTTCATTTTTTTTAGCCACAGTTTTAAACTGTAATCGGAGGGAAACCTGTAATAAAAGGAACATTTAAATATTATGAACAAGAGTAAATAATTTAAATATTAACAAAAAATAGTCTCACTAAGTGTTATAATTCAATGTTAGTGCTAGAAAGTTATATTTCACACGCTAGTTAGTTACTGTTTCGATTATCAACTACAATTTTAAGTGTTTATTAATAATTTTAATATGTTCATTAAATTATTAAAGAACTTTTACCATGCCTCTTGTTTTTTAAACTACGAATTTTGGCATTGGACAGAAAATTATCGATATACATTTTGACATCCCTATTAATCATTATAGGTTATAAAAATATTCGTAAAATCCCCGAAACTCGAAGGGTATTCGCTTATGATAGTAAAAAAAAAACCTAAATTATGGTTTTATAATAATTGTTTAAGAATTAGATTCTTAGATTTACTTACTAGTGAAAAGAGACGCCACAGCCCTTATCGTATCTTGTTTTACAATATACACACGATCTCATGCTAAATATCTACTTAATTACACTATGAACTAAATTTATACATCAAAACACTTCAAATTTATACCAATCACAGTAATAACTTAAAAATATTCGAAATTTCACACATAAACTCCTTCTGAAATAAACAAACAACGGCCATTTGCAAACTAATTTAGTTCTCAGTGCACTCGGCAGAGGCGCTTTGAATCGGCCCAAAAAAGTAGCTGTCATTTTGTATGGAATAGCCAGTCCAGCGATTATTATTACAGGTCAGTGGTTACGTCCCAGATTTCTTTTACGAGACTTTAACACAGTAGGCGTTTATAGTCTGGCTATAACTGCTGTGCACTCTCTGAGGTAGGCATGCGCGGCGAGGTGGGAGCCGGGGAAAAAGAGCATGAGTACACATGCTATTAATACACGTCGGACAAATCTTACGATATCAGTTTACATTTTTAAAACTCATGAATTTTTCTTTTGATAACTCCAAGATCAATATCATCGACAACATGGAGTGCACAGCAGTCATGGCCAGACTATAGTACTGGGCCACCAACACTGGAGACACTTTCACTTTCACTAGAGATTGGAATTATATTATTCTAGACTTTTTAAACATAATTAAAAGGTGGTTATGTCTATAACGATGGTAAGTAAACCCCCCCTACAGTAGGTTTATTCCGTTAATCCACCCCAAAAAATCCACCCAATGGGGTGGATAACCGGAATTACATGTTATGGTATGTCCGGAATTCCACCCAAGGGGTGGATTTCCGGATCAATTCATGGATTAGACGAGGTAGCAGGCAGAGACTACAAGTCGTAAAATATGTTTGTAAGATTACTTATGATTTGATAATGTAACCACTTCGACATGCCTTCAGGAATTCGAATTTTCGGGTTTTTTCTTTTTAGACATTTAATTAGTCGTACATAGGATATTAGATAGGTATTCATATAATTGTAGCTGTGGTTAGTTATAATGAAAGTTCTATAATATAACGGCGCTTGTCAAAAAGAATGCTGAGATTTTTCTAAACTATATTTACGTAATAGGTTTAAAAAAACGTTATTAATTTTTATTTTGTGCTACCCCACGCTCGCAAAATCTAAATATACTCAAAAGGACTGACGATAGCCAATGCTTATAGCAGTGATCGTTTATAGAACAATAAGCAAGCAGGACTACGAACGCTTCTTCTTTTTCATAAATAAGTTTAAATAATGGAATATTTCTTGAAATAAGAATATGCCGTTTCCATTAAAACCGTGAACTAAATAAAGCTATGACTAAATCCAATTCAGTTACTGCGAAGTGGTCTTTTATTTATAGCATTATGGCCGATTAAATTATCTGATAATTATTTTATACCGGTCGCGGCGATAGAAATACGATTGCTCTAATGTTTTCCATCTTTTACATACATACATACATATGGTCACGCCTTTATCCCCGAAGGGGTAGGCAGAGGCATATTATATGCCCACATTTCACCTTTTTTTATAATTTGTCCCACGTAATAGGTGGTGAGCCGTATTGCCGTGTTTAAATGGACAGGCGCAGGTTGTGACTGCCTGCTGTTGAAATAAAATCTTCAACTTGACTTAACGACTGCCATTTTACTGGCAACCGGGATCAACGGCTTAACGTGCCTTCCGAAGCACGGAAACGCTCAAATAAATGTCACATAGTGATCACATGGATGGTCACCCATCCATGGACCGGCCATAGTGAAAGTTGCTTACTGCAGTGATCGTTTACAGAACACTGAGTCTGCGGGGCCACGAGCGCTTCTCCAACTTTTAAGTGTGAGAAAATAAGTTGTATATTTGGTTAAAACATATTATTAGAATATTCTGTTTGGCTTACATACAGTAGGTAGCCAAGTCATTTATATTTTATAAATAAATGTTGTGGAATATTTTTTCACATTTTATAAATCTATACTAATATGAAAGATTTGTTTTATTTTGTTTATTTGTTTATAACAAATAGGTTCCGGAACTACTGCACCGATTTGAAAAAATCTTTCACTGATGGCAAGCTACACTCTTTGCGGTGAACATAGGCTATGTTTTATTTCCGTATTCCCACGGGAACGGGAACTACGCGGATGAAACCGCGTGACGTCCGCTAGTTAAAAATAAATTAGAGGACATCCGCGGCTCAGCCCTTGTGAAATTTGGTGAAGGCGTAATAGTGTTTCCCGTGGGAACATAATGTATTTCTGGCATAAAAAATCTATGGCACTCTCTAGACTCACAACTTCCCATAGTCATATTTTTTCACTTTCTACGTTGATTTAAATAAACATGTAATTTTTTTGTCGTAGATTTTAATGCTTCTGCATAAGATTTTTATTTAGTTTCGTGCATATTATATTCACGATTTTGAAATATCATTACATTTTTCTAAATGCTCTGTACCTTAATCTAACCGTAGTTGGAGGTAAAGTACCCTTAATATTGATAAAGGCAAGTTTTGCTGAAGAAAAACATTCCTTCATTTTCAAAAGTAAGTAAAACTGCATTCAAGGATAAAGATTTTGAAAAATCACTTGCTAGGGCCGGGAATCGAACATACGAGATGTGAAAGAATACTTATCTTGTATTTTATGGTACCAACCGAAAGAGTGTTTTATATGAAACAATTTCTTTTAAACAATATAAATATCTTAAATTAAAGGAAGACCAAGTAAAATAGGTTTTTATTGTAAAGCTTACTCACTATCTAAAGAAAAAAAAACAGCTGAATTGAGAACCTCCTCTTTTTTTTTGAAGTTTGCAGTTGAGCCATGGGAAGCGGGAACGGGAAACTTATTCCAGCCGTAAGCATCGTCTCTAAAAGTAAATTAATACCATGATAGCCATTAGAAGTAAAGTATTAAAATACTATAAAGATTTTACAATAAAGCTACATAAAAGATTATTAAACCAGAAACATTTCGACGGGAGCAAAGAGCAAACGGACATCTAAATTTTTGCGAAAATCGTTTTTTTACATAATTGAATTAAGAATTTTGTCTTCCATTTGGACACATCGTTGTGTGAGATGTCCGTGAATATTTATTTATTTATTTTATTATATTTTTTTATTTTTTTTTAAATAAAATATTTAGTGGTATTTTGCAGCGTATAAAAAGACACCTACACCCTGTTTTTAGAATGCAACGAAGTACACACGGGAATATACACTTGTCCGTGTGTGCGTCAGGCAATTTGGCGCGTGTCGCTTCATATAAACAAAGGTATTAGTTACTTGACCGTTTCGTCACGGGAGGTTGACATATTTAAGCTTTCGTACTAAATATTATTATTCTAAAATCTGTGATTTATTCAACTACATTTCATAATACACTGTAATTATAATAACATGTATAGCAGAAGGAATAAATTATTGTTAAATTTGGCACATAATAGAAAACAAAGTGATGTTTACAACAGTTAAGATCTCACAAATTTGATGAAAAATACAATTATGGAACAATCCCATGACGGATCTTTTTTTTTTTAACGTGAGGGAAAATCCTCAAGGATGTTATGCCGGACTCCTGTCGACTAAAAAACCTCACGAAATGCCCAGCAACCTATGGTTGGGAGCCCCGGGTAAGCCCTCGAAAGGGTGTCCCAGGACTCCCTACAGACCTACGACCGCCACTGCGACCTCGCCCAGGGGGTGGTTCGGGTGCTATCCCGCGTATTTAGGGGGTTTCAGGTGTGATCCCGCTTCTAAGGGGGGGCGTGAGTGAGATCCTCACGTCACGCTGCCGTCATGGGCCTGCTTCTGTAAGGACGGTGAGCAGCCCTCTTACCGTCCTCAGACCCTCGGTCATGGAGGCCGATAGTCCTCGGCGAAGACACGTCGGCGCCGTCCAAGCCGCCGACTGCGGAACGCGGGAGGGAGAATTCTCTCCCATTCCTGCCCCACCGCCTCTTTCACGAGCATGACCTGCTCGCAGAAAGAGGCGGCGCAGTCCCACTTACTCCCGCTGGAGATCATAGCTCGCACCATGGTCTCAAGCGAAAGAGTGTCCACGTCCAGACCCACTACGAGGGCCTGGCGCTGTTGCGTCCACGCCGTGCACGCCACTAGCGTGTGGAGCGCTGTTTCATCTCTGCGGTCCTCGCAGTGCTGACAATCAGCCGTGGTTTCCCGGTGTCTTCGCCACAGATACCTACTGAAGCTACCGTGCGCGGTAAGTCTGTGATAACCGGTTTCAAACTCAAACTCAAAAAAACATTTATTTCGCATAATCCTAATACATAGGTACTTGCGACACGTCAATGAATACAATGCAAATAGTACCACCAGTTCGGAACGCGGCCCGCTTGAAAAGAACTGGCAAGAAACTCGGCGGGCTATTCTTTTTGTGCACTACATATTTACAATAAGTAGACTCCATCAGTAGAGCAAGCAGATCACTTCCAGGCTTCCTTATCAATCAAATAATCGTCAATTGTATAGTAGCCCCTGCAGCACAATTTACTTTTTATACACTTTTTAAACTTAATTAGAGGCATGCTTTTAATTTCGCTTGGAAGCCTGTTGTAAAAACGTATACAGTTACCCAGGAAAGAATTACTGACTTTGTTCAGTCTACAATGATAAACGGCAAGGTTGTTTTTATGTCTAGTGTTCACATTGTGTCTATCGCTTAACTTAGTAAAACTAGATAAATTTTTCTGAACATACATAAGATTTTCAAAAATGTATTGTGATGCCACAGTCAGAATATTTAATTCCTTAAATTTTTCTCGCAGAGAGACCTTTGGACCTGATCTATATATGGCTCTTAAGGCCCGTTTTTGTAAAACAAAAATTGTATTTATATCTGCGGCATTGCCCCATAGTAGCATACCGTACGACATTACACTGTGGAAGTAACTGAAGTACACTATTCGCGCTGTTTCTACATTAGTCAAATGCCTAATCTTTTGGACAGCAAATGCTGCTGAACTTAATCTGCCAGCCAGTTTTTCAATATGTGGGCCCCACTGCAATCCAGAATCGATCGTCAACCCTAAGAACGCAGTAGATTTCACAAGTTCCAACTCTTGGCCATTAAGTTGCACATTGGTTTCTGCCTGTGTTACATTGGGCAAGGTAAATTTAATACATTTAGTTTTGTTTTCATTCAGGCTAAGATTATTAGTGTTAAACCAATGTACTACTTTTAGGATTGCATTCGTCAACATCGTCATAGTCATCTAGTTGTCTTTTAATTTTGAAAATTAAGGAAGTGTCATCTGCAAACAAAACAATCCGGTTAGTGTCCCCTACGTAATAGGGTAGGTCATTAATATAAATTAAAAATAAAAATGGTCCGAGTATCGAACCCTGCGGGACGCCCATAGTAACCACCGATCCCCCGGAACGTGTGCCACCGACATCGACCCTCTGAGTTCTATTGTTCAAATATGAAGTCAGAAGATCGAGAGCCATGTTCCTTATCCCGTAGTGCTGTAGTTTCCTGATCAATGTCTCATGTTGGACGCAATCAAAAGCCTTAGACAAATCGCAAAACACGCCAAGCGCATCATGTTTATCTTCCCAGGCCTCATAAATACTCTTCAACAAATCTACACCAGCATCGGTCGTCGAACGTCCTTTAGTGAAGCCAAATTGTTTATTATGAAATAATTTGTGACTGTTAAAATAGGTCAGCATCTGCTCTAGTATTAATTTTTCAAATATCTTGCTCAAAGTCGGCAACACTGAGACAGGTCTGAAATTACCTGGATCAGAAGCACTGCCGGCCTTGAACAAAGGTATAACTTTACTGTTTTTCATTAAATCAGGAAACACACCACCCGAAACGCAATCGTTAAACACAGCTGCCAAGTAAGGGGCAATGACATCAATGACACTAGATACAGATTTTACCGATAGCCCCCATAGGTCTGCGGTTTTTTTAACATTAATAGCCCTGTAAGCTTTCAGAATGTCGTTGCAGTCAACAGTCGTGAATTCGAACGCGTGTTGACAGCTATCTACACATTCTGACAATATTTGCTCAGCGGAAGTGGAAGACGACCGAAGAGTATTCGTTATATGAATAGGTATATTACTGAAAAATTTTTCAAACTCAGTCGCTACTTCCAAATCCCCTGTGACGTGGCGCCCGTTTATCTTTAAATGAAAGCTTCGTTCACTCGTTTTAGACCTACCGCATTCAGAATTTACAATGTTCCAAGTAGTTTTAATTACATTTGTCGAAGCTGTAATTTTATTTCTAATGAAATTTGACTTTGCCAAGGAACAAACTTGTCTAAAGGTCTTTGAATATTTTTTAACATATTCCTTAAACTCAGGGTTAAAATTAAATGCTTTTTCCGAATAAAGTTCATAAAGCCTCTTACGACTTTTATAAATACCAGGTGTAGCCCAGTCACTGAAAACAGACCTGCTTCCGAACGATACTGTTTTTGGTGTAAAAATTTTTCCAAACTCATCATGTATTAAGTTAAATAAATCAGCGTAAGATTTATCTACAGTAGTGTAATCGGGCAATTCTGTTAACTTTTTGGCTATATTTTCTTTGAAAGTTTCTAAGCGTTTCGAGTTGACTGGTACAAAACTGATTACATTCTTACTTCTGGAAACATTTCTAGCATACAGAACAGATTGTCCTCGATGATCAGATTTTACAGGGTCTACTATACAATTCTTAATGGGGTGTGTATTAGTGAAAATGTTATCAATACAAGTAGCACTAGTGCCAGTTATACGAGAGAGAGGTAGGAGAGAGCACCGTGTCTTCTCTCCAGCCACTCGTCCATGACCGGTCTGACGGCCGCATATGTGGCGAATCCCCCCTTTGGTTGCTCAAGTCGCACCTTCCATGTCTCCACGGTTTCCTGGTGGAGCAGGGACCGCTGGGCCTCAATTTCTCGAGACGCAGGCCTTTGGCCCCGCACCAGCGCCTCCTTGCGCCATCTGAACAGTGACGCAAGGGCTCTCGCTTCCGGGTCGCATGGAGGGGTCCCGGCTAGGAGACATGCCGCCTCACCGGAGATCGTGCGGTATCCTCTTATCACCCTGACGGCCATCGCTCTCTGCGGGGCAATCTAGCCACATTGCTGGTCGTCAGGGTCTCCGCCCATACGGGGGCTCCGTATAGGGCCATGCTTCGCTGGATCCCCAGGTACAGTCTCCTGTAGGGAGCATTGGGTCCCCTGATGTTGGGCATCAGCCGCGCGAGTGCGGCTCATGCTCTCTTCAATTTTGGCACCAAACTTCGGAAGCTTGCACTGGACTCTTTTATTGTACTGAAAAAGCTCATCATAATTAAAAAGACAACTGCAAAATCGGTAACAGGACCTTTATGATACGCAGTAAATTGAGACAACTACATTATTTTGCTATCAATTATACGTGCCCTTTATTTGTTGTCGTAGTTGGATATAGATTATAAAAAGGAAAACAATAATTGAATTTTTTTAATGAATTTAATTAGGGATCATGATTTAAAAAGTCCGAAGTAGAAGCAAACATATGGCAGTTGACTCATTTAGTAATTTATGTTGTACGAAGTATAAAAAGACATCTGCCGTATTTTTTTAAATATGAATATTACAGTTGACTGACCGCCATTACTTTCTTTGAAATGCTATTTTAATTAAGTATTCCAAATTTTAAGGAGCTAGCTTTGTAATTGTGTAAGTTATAACGTTTTTGCGTTAAAAACGCTCTCCTGAAAACTAGTGATTTTGCAGATGTCCGTTTGCTCTTTGCTGCCGTCGATTTCTTTTCATTTTGAACTCAAACTAAACTAGTTCTCTATTGAATAGACTCTTTGCAGAAGTGGTGATCATATTATGTTAGTGCGAGCCACGAGCTTGCATGTATACACAGACTCGTAAAACTGCGACCGGACATATCCTGTTATAAAGAACGCTTTCAATTGCAAATGGTTCGCGGGGCCAGAGACACCGAATTTATGACCCTGGATGGCAAACGAGCACGTTATTTGGAGACCGATCGAGGAAAAAATAGGGATAGAGGAATTGAGCCATTCATTTTTCATAGTTTTATTTATGTAAGTCCATTTGATGGAGTTACGATTCTATAAAACGTTATAGACCATTACGTGTCACTGGGCACAATATGTGTTTGGTTCTTTACGATACTTTATACGATGAATGCACTAGACTGCTTGCAGGATGAAGCAGTGTCTGAACAGCTACCACAGGTTGAATTCTAGGTTTAAATAAAACGACTTACAGGGTGTTTTCTTTACTAAATATCTTTTAATACAGCAGCTTACAGTGACCAATCGCTGGCAATAAATTAGGGGTATTTCAAGGGCCCCATGTTAAAATAATATACAATATTTGAGAAACGCATAAGATCAGTTTAGCCACGAAGCGCTCGTGGCCCCGCTGACTCAGTGTTCTGTAAACGATCACTGCAGTAAGCAACTTTCACTATGGCCGGTCCATGGATGGGTGACCATTCATGTGATGACTTTGTGACTTGAGCGTTTCCGTGCTTCGGAAGGCACGTTAAGCCGTTGGTCTCGGTTACCAGTAAAATGGCAGTCGTTAAGTTAAGTTGAACCCTTTATTTCAACAGCAGGCAGTCACAACCTTCGCCTGTCCATTTAAACACGGCAATACGGCTCACCACCTATTACGTGGGACAAATTATAAAAAAAGGTGAAATGTGGGCATATAATATGCCTCTGCCTACCCCTTCGGGGATAAAGGCGTGACCATATATGTATGTATGTATGTATGTATGTATGTACAAGAGTTTTTTGGGTTTTGAAAATCTTCATAAAGTTAATTGTTGATATGTGGGTGGGTGTATTATTAATTATACCTTCTGGTTATTCGACATTGTGCCTCTCAAAACTGAAGGCGAAATGTTTTTGGATATATTTATCAGCCTTCTCCAATTCCACATGGTAATTTTGATATATTATTATAATTGTACATGCTGATAGTAAATAAATTCGTATGAAGTCCCAGTTACATTAAAAATTGGAAGACTAGCTTTTACGCTACGCTATAATTTTGCTTTACTTCATACAGGTATATAGTAAAGCAAATTACAGCGTGTATAAAAGTAAATTACAGCGTTGCTAATCAATCGATCCTAGTCTTCCAATTTTTTAATGCAACTGGAAGTCTTTTGGGAGACAGCCTACCAACACCTCCTGGTACACCTAAACTAACATTATATTTTATTAGGTTTATCAGTAGGAGATGAATAGGTCGGCTTGGGTCCGGCAGACTAAAGTAGGCCCTTTTTTACCCTTAAACCATCAACCGAGTCTTTTAATGTTCCTTATTTTAAGAGCTATAACATTTTAATTAAGAGTAGAGTAAAATTTAATTAATTTGCCTTAGGTCAAATACTAATTCTAATTCTCTACATAGAATCTTTCCACTTCACCTATAAAATAATATTAAACCGTACAACTTCCATTCAACCCCAGGGTACGAAGTATAAATTATAAAAGACAAACAAGGATATTGTAATTCAATCAAAAATAAAGCGGCAGAATATTTCACAACATTGTTTTCTTTTGTAAGAAAAATATCCAAATGAATTCAAAATAAACAAGAAATATAATGTAAATGTAACCATTCATCAATACATATAATAAAATCGTAACTGGTCGCTGTCTGTACATGGAAGATAAATAAGAAAAAATATTATAGGGGGGCTTTATGAACGCAATAGAACCCAAAACAATGATTTTTAGAATTTTTGTCTGTTTGTCTGTATGTCTGTATATCTGTATGTCTGTATATCTGTTTGTCTGTACGGTTGTGCACGCTAATCTCAGTAACCGCTCAACCGATTGCAATGCGGTTTTCTTTATTGTGTTGAGGTTTGCTCCAGCTAACATTTAGCGTTTGTTTTATGTAAATCGGTTTATAAATAAAAGAGTTATAACACTTTTAAGAATCAGATATTTTGAAAATTTTAATTGTAGGGGTTTCTTTGAATTTGAGTGAACCTAAACTGGCGTGTTGGCTTAATCATAAAAGAGCTTAATGATTAAGACTATTTTTAAACAATTCAGTCCGCGCCGAAGGCGTGGACTGAATTGTTTTGAAATAGACTTAATCATTAAGCTCTTTTATGATTAAGCAAACAGGGCAGTTTCAGACGTTGCTTGATGACTCTGATGAAGAAATACCTTTCCTTTCATACACCTTATGTGACGTAAACGAAGTTGCGGGCTCAGCTAGTCGATAATATATTCAACTGTCGAGCCGTGTACTAATTGGATGACTAACGAGGTATGTTGCAAAGAAACCACTCTTGATGCTTTGTAGCTTTCTCTCTGGTTCTGTTGAGGTTTTATATCCTTTTGGATATGTTGGCAACATGGTTGAATAAATCAATTGCTGTTACATTACGTTGCAATCTTTGTAAGCTATACTCATGCATATTTTGCACCATCATCATAGTATTCGTTCACATCAAGTATTCAAGGTTGATATATGTTTAGTTTGTGCTTAGGTAAGGTATACATCCCTTTTTCCGGAAGTGGTAATAAAACACTTCCTAAAGTTATTTATTTTCCGACAGCTATGAAGCTATGGCGGGTAGTGTTCATGGTGCAAAAAAAGTCGGTGTTGTTCGATGAAAATAAATTTTACAATTTTAACCATCTTTATTCCTATTTTAAAGGTTTAATGTAATATAATTATGCTTAGTCATAGGAAGTAACTATAGTTTATAATAATGCGACCAGCGGGCCTAAAAAGGCATCTTTGTACGTTTCATATTATCAAACGCACAAGGTTGCCGTTTTAGGCCGGCCGAGGTGTAACACTAGCTTTCCAGACTCTATTGCCTTAATGAAATGGGTACGAACCTGCTGAAGACATTTTGATAGCGGTCATGAAACATATAACTAAATGGATTCATTGACCTCCTCGTTATTGCCAACCCAGTTACCAGTAAGTAGGTATATAGTTGTAGTCCTGAGACATCCTTTCGAGGGCTTACCCGGGGCTCACAACCATAGGCTGTTGGGCGTTACGTGAGGTTTTTTAGTCGGTAGGAGTCCGGCATAACATCCATGAGGATTTTATCTCACGTCAAAAAAAAAATGTCTATGGAACTATTTGTATGTTCAACATTTTATTTGAGAACAACACTACGAGAGTTAAAAGATACTCGTAATTATAAAACAAATAAACTGAAACTCGCATATCCAACTAATTGTTTATTAATGTGGGACAATTTTGTTGGATAATTAATCAGGAGCGCCACCTGGCGACAATGGACCGACTGACACATCGCGTGTTAGTAGATTAATTATACGGTCATTTGGTGAAGGAAGATAGCAGCTCTGTGTTTATATAAATATGAAGACATAGAAATGCTCTATACCGTTTACTGACAGAAATGATCCTTTGTTCCAATGAGTCTTGAAAGGGTTGAAGTATTTTGAAATCTCTCAGTAGCTTACAATTCTGTGTCTTCCATAGAACAATGCAATTAGAACAACAATGACTTTGACATAGACAAAGCATGTTTGCTCTGTACGTATCTGGCTATCATTATCATAATCAAATCAGCCTATGGCAGTGCACTACTGGACGTAGGCCTCTCCCAAATTACGTAACAGTACAGGGTTCAGCGCCTTCCGCATTCAATCACTCCATGTGACCGTTTTCAGGTCGTTGGTCCATCAGGCGGTCTCCACTCTAGAACTCGTTTGCTCCACCGACCATCGGTTCTCCTACAGATGTGGCCTGCGCACTGCCACTTCAAAACGCATACTTTGCGAGCTATGTCGATCACTCTGGTTCTCTGACGAATAGCATCGTTCTGGATTTTATCCCTCAGAGACACCCCAAGCATAGCTCGTTCTATTGCTCGCTGTGCAACTTTAAGGGCATGTAAAAGCTTTACTGAAAGCGTCCATGTCTCGGCACCATTACGTCTGTCATATGTTGCGGGCTTCGATCAACAACTTGAATACGTATATCGATCGAAGCTTACGGGGGAAATCCGTGTTCATAAACACCAGTACAAAAGCAATCGGCTGTCTCTATGGAACTTACACGAAACAATTAAAATAATACATTTAAAATTTCAGACACCACATTATATATTTCTTATAATATGTGTGTATATATTTATACTCCTCTCGAGGTATGGTACAGTGGTATGGTGCCTCCCCTCCCAATAAAGTCATAAGTCATGTTGCTCTTTTTTTTTTTTTTTTTTTCTTCTTGTTCTTGGACTTTCTCGGTTTGAGAGTATGCCAAAGTCAAGTAAATTTCATTGTTGTGAAAATATAAATCATTTTCATGTTATGATTCTTCTTATGAGCAGCGTATTCATGTATGTCCAAATTTGGACTAAGTTCTACTCTAGTAAGGCGGTGGTACCTTACTAGGGCTTGATGTGGAATTCGTCGACAAACCTAAAAACTCGCGTTTCACTGCGCTTTTTCACTTTCCAACACTTTTGCACGTTGTCGAACCTTTATGTTTAATAATCCACCATAAATTACACATAAACACTCAAAATTACACTAGTTTTGAAAGATTATTAAAACACAATTTAACGCTTGTCTGAAAGTTTCCCGCCGAATCCCCCATGTTGCTCTTATGACGTCTTCTCTTTTCTGTTCACTATGGTTGAGGCCGCATTTGCGGTTAGGCCGAGGCCGCACTTGCGGTTATCGCGGCGGTTTCTAACCTCAAAATGTCAAAACCAATGAAACCATAGACTCGGTTTCATTGGTTTTGACATTTTGAGTTAGTTTTATTTAGTAGGATGCAGACATCCAGTTACAATTTTTTAATAATCATAATAACTATCGAATAGAAAATTTTAGTAAAATTCACTGCAGTTTAAGTTATGTGGTTTCCTTCTTTTCGGGAATCGAACCCACGACCTCATGATCCACAGTTGCACATTACGACCTCTAGACCAACGAGGCAGTCAAATGTTATCCATTCGGATAAGACCTTCTTATTTATTTCACTGTCTCAAATAATGGCGGCTCTATTACATTCCTGCGAAATAAATTGAAATAAATTTATTGAATGCATTCAATTAAACTTATAACAAATATTTATGAAGTGTCTCCCCGATTTATTAACAAAATATAGCGCCATTCTCTTCAAATAGCATTAATTTCGAATTCATTAAGTTCATCAATGTCAGATTACTCTGATTCGTCTTAAAAAGATAAGAGATGAAATATAATTACGCTTTATTAAATTTTATTAAAACAAAGGCTCAAACCACATTTCGCTTTCAAATTATTGTTTGACTTGTTTCATCACATTGTAAGGTAGTCTCCTTTGTTCTAAAATACGCTTTCCCCGGAATCTTATTAAAATTTTAATTAATGCCTACTATAAATTGCAAACAATTGTTGCTGTAAACTCACGGAAGGATTGTTTTTTCTTTACAGTTTACAAATTGTTGCATGATTGATATAGTTCATTTTGATTGATATTACTTGCGGTAAAAAGGCTTTTTACTATATAAATTACTGAGGTAATGACTATTAATTACACTTCTACTAAGTTATTGCACGTAGTTCAACGATCGTCGACCAACTTATTTCTACTATGTGAACTTTGAGTAAAATATAAAACTAAGGGGTAGTACGGGGCTGAAATTAACTTACGGCAGCAGTTTGTCCACCGTAATGATACGAGTACTAATGTTATGAGCGAGAGTAGGGAGCTCCTCTCGTAAAGCAAACCCTGGAGTGTAGGTACTGTAGCAATCTAAGATTTTTGGTTTGTACCTTCAAGAATACAATAAGCCGAGCCCAGGATCAACAGGTAGGTACTTTGATTTGTATAGAAACAAGAGAAATCAAATTCTTAACAACTACTTATATTCTAGAAGGGAAGTGGTTTAACCGTTTTCTATGGATTGTTTCTACAGTATTCCGCTATAACTTTGGCTAGTTATAACCTCGAACAATAATCTTATTGTCATGCCTGCTGATGACATCAGTTTGAACAAAATAGCAGTAAGACTATCGATGCGAGCTTATACGAACATAACTGATACTGATACATAAACGTGCCCTAAAGGCGTTATGTGTTGGATACGCATTGACAAAGCATAGTCAGATATGTATAGGTCATTAGGTCATAGTACTCTTAGAGTACAGAAAAGTAGAGTGGGTACCTGTTCATTGTAAATGGAACAAATAATCGAGCCAACACAATTGAACTGTCCGTAAAATGTCCGTAAATATTTAAAAAAAAACTCACCGCCGCGCCGACGACCTGCTATTTTTGCCGACACGATCTATTTCGTTTCTGAGGTCGTCCTGCACGTTGACTTTTTTGTTTTGTTGACGATTAATCAAGCAATAGGTATCCCTACAATTAATAAAAGCTTTTTTTTACTTACTTGTTAAAAGAAGTCGGTTAATTAAAAAACAGTAAGACGACATTGATGCAGGGAAACACCAAGATGATAAAAATAACATAACTAAGCAGATAACATGCCTTCATAAAACAGTCTTTACGAAGTAGGTACGCCCTTAAAATGTACGCAGGTAAATAAACTTGAATGTTTTATTCATTCAAATTTAATATTTCATTAGATAACTCAAGTATCTACTTACTCAATCTTCAGCTGTTACAAGGGTTTGACAAGAGTTAGCTGTATTAGCACAAATTAGAGATAGTACAGATGGAAAACTCATGTAAGTATGTACTTTTTTTTCACACCTACCCTCTGCTACACACACTCGCGCACAAATCAGTATCGAAAATTCGGTTGAGACCGCCTGACCTCGTGTCTGTGAATGAGTAGTCTATGTGCGCGCAGCCTCAGCGAATTTAGTATGTAGGTTTCCATCTGTACTATATCTAATTTGTGGTATTAGGCTGTCCCCGTTCTTTCCAAGGCTCATCTGAGACTCCTAGCCGTAGGGCCCGTAGGCAGTTGTAGGGCACCGAGTGATTATAGCCAGCAGTCCAGCATAGCAACCATGAATATTGACACATGTAAAAAAATGCTGCGCACATATAGAATAGGTAAAATTGTACTTAGACGTTTGATACGTAAGGTTAAAATATAACACTTTAACCTTTTCTAGATAGTTTTTTGACGACATGTCTCGAGATTTCTATGAGTATAATATCAGGAATACCTACCTATATTCCAAGCATGTCAAACGCGACTAACTTCACATAGAAGGTAACAGTTGTAAAATTTTGCATGCCTAAAGCGGTGACACTTCGGGACGGGAATGCAATACCGGGATACCGGGATCCCGAAATACCGGGATCCCGCAGTATTTTTGCTGGACCAGCCCCGCACGTAAATCGTGCGGGATCCCGCGGGATTAGCGGGATTGTGCAAAGGTAAACGCCATGTGTTATTCTGTAAGCGGAAGCGCACAAACTGATTCGGTTTGAGAAAGTTTTTTGTAATTGTGACGTAATATTATAACCTAATAACGTACTTATTTGATTTTAGTGATTTAATCAGGGAGATTTGACTTTTCTTGTACTATAAAAGTATTCAATTATCTCGTACATTGCTTGCTGGCTATCTGACATGTGAAGTTAGGAGTCGTTTGGCCGACAAAAATTTTGACATGCTATGTTTTCTGCGCTTCTAATCATTTGCAGTAGCTATTTTATTACTTATACTGGTTGAATTTATAGTCGTTTTGGAACGGAAAGATTTAGGCCCAGTTTCGATAACAGAACCGATCGGCACTGTCAATTTAAAAATCAACAATAAAAAATTACGAAAATGTCAAAATCTACATCGTTTGCCAAAATCAAAACGAGAACACCTGGTTATTCCTTTAAATTTCACGAAATACGTTTACTACGATTTTCTACTACAATTTTTCATTCAATGTCTAACGTACCAATCAGTAAGAAGTCAGTCACCGCGCCGGGAAAATTCGACCAATCACAACGCATGAACGCATCGGTCCACGTGGACTCGTTGCTAAGTAACGTCGGTAGGTACGCGACTAGTTACGTCTTGTAGGTAGGTAAATACGCTCGACCGACCGCGCCGCCGACCGGCGACCGCGGCACGCAGTTCGACTATAACTCGCGCGCAGTATTGTCGTCGCGATCGACTTTTATTTGTGGTCGGAAATAAAACGATTAGTTTACACTCGAGAGTACGAATCTCGTGATGAATTACGCAGTGCGATAGTGGACGCCTTTGAAATAGTGAAAAGTGACAGAGACACATTGAATAAACTAAAAGACAATAGCCTAAAACGTGCCCGTTTGTGTATCGAACGTTCTGGACTCCATTTTGAGCAGTTGCTAAGGTACAGGGAAGTGTAAATAAACTGTGAATAGGTAGGTCTAGGTATTTAAATTGATTATTTTGTAAATAGCTCCAATTTTTTAAATACGCCGGAAATACTCCCTATTTGTTCGTGTTTATTTTCATTATTATTACATAAACCTTATTAATTCACCGTAAAATAGAACAATATTAAAGTATTTCCGACGACTAAGCCCGTGTAAAGTATGTAGGAGAAATTGGAGTCCTTTATTATTATCTAAGTACCTATTATTATCGAAACGATGCATTCGGTCAATGAACTGATCACATGGAGACACGCGCCGCGGCGTAGGTACCTACGGGTTTCGGAGTTTCATTCATTGAAAAGTTTAATGAATAATCGAAGCGCTACTAATGTTTCAACTCGAACGAGTGATAAAGATTACATAGAAGTCATTTTTTTATTATAACCTGCACAGCTGTTTTGACACTCCGAAATGGTTCCATTATTGATTCTGAGTAACCCCCTCTCGGGTCCAGAACGACTATAAATTCAACCAGTATGTATATCGGTTTATTAATCTCAATACAAAAGTAATATTAAATAATTTATTTTTCCTTGTGCCCCGCGGACTCAGTGTTCTGTAAAAGATCACTGCAGTAAGTTACATTTACTATCTTATCTTATCTTACATCGGGGGCTGACGAAGTCAGCAACACTTCGACCCAGTGGGATATTTTGTGTTAGCCCCTACCTTAATGTTTCTTACTCTTTGAAGAAGTGGTCTATTAACGCGGTGATCCCACTAAGAGGAAGAAACCTGTATTCTTCCGGTTTGGGATATGCATTCCCAAGGAGGCTCATACGCTTCGCTGCTAAGACGTCGCATTCGCACAGGATGTGCTCCATAGTTTCCTTGACATCACCGCAGGCTCTGCAGTCGTTGTTTGAAGTGATCATCATTTTAAAAAGCATGTCGTTGGTTCCGTAATGCCCTGTAAGGGCACCAACCACAGCTCGACCTTTGCTTCTTCCATTATTCAATATAAATTTAGAAGCCGCATTGGTTCTGCTACTTATGAATTTCTTCGAATGTAGTAACCCTTGACTGATATCCCACTCTTGCATGTGTTTATTATCAGCGTAATCCTTAGCGGCCTTTATGAATGTACATGCTGGTAGGCTCATACATGGTTCAGGTCCAAGCATGGCATTTGCCGATCCTCTCCTAGCTAGCTCATCGGCCTTCTCATTTCCTTTTATTCCTACATGGCCTGGGACCCAGAGCAGTCGCAGCTTGTTCCTGCGGCCCAGCTTGTTTAGGGTTTTCACCGCATTCAGGACAAGTTTTGAGTTGACCTTGTAGGAATTTAAGGCCTTTAGTGACGCTTGACTGTCGCTAAGAATGTAGATGGTCTTGTTCTCTACACTCCTTTTCAGATTTTCCTCTGCGCATGCTATGATGGCATACATCTCGGCCTGGAAGACCGTGGTGTACTGACCCAGGCTGCTCCAAAGTTGTGAAGATTCTGAGTAAATACCTGCTCCTGTACCAGATTCCGTTTTTGAACCGTCTGTGTACCAGATGAGGCAGTCTGCATCTGGTGAGCGCAGTTCCTGCTTCCAGTCTTCCCTTGTGGGGACATGTATTTTGAAGCTTCTTTTGAAGATTTTTATGCACGGCATAGCGTCGCTAATCATATGCATCTTCCTTTGAATCTCATCATTAAGCTCCATTTTTGTATGCCGCGTTGTTGGCCTATTGCAGTTAAAAGCGCCTGCCGTTTTTAGTCTGTATAAGGTTTTGATTGCCTCCTGTTGTATGAAGATGTGAAGAGGGGTTAAGTTTAATATTATATCTAACGCCTTTGTAGGCGTGGACTTAAACGCTCCTGTGATAGCCATAGGCCATCCTCTGTAGTTTGCCCAATTCTTCCACGCACGATGTTAGTTTGGTTCTTGTCCACCATACAACACTGCCGTAGCTTAAAATTGGGCGAACCATAGTGGTGTAAATGAAGTACAGTACCTTGGGCTTCAGGCCCCAGGTTTTGCCATACGCCGATCTACACATGTTGAAGGCTCTCATGGCTTTTTCTGTCACCTTCTTGGCATGCAGATTCCATGTGAGCTCCTTGTCTAAGGTCATACCAAGGTATTTCACGTTGGTGGACCATTCTAACTCTGTGTCAAATAAAAGCAATTTCTTTAATTTGCTCAACCTCTTCCTTCTTGTAAAAGGAAGAATTGTAGTTTTGCTGGGATTTATGGTTAGATGATTTTCAGCACACCATTCCTCCACATCCTTCAAAGCCTGTTGCAGAAGTTCCGAGACAATTTCCGGAAATCTACCATTGATCATGACAACTATGTCATCTGCATATCCCACAGCGAAGCATGCCCCTCTATTCAGTTTGGTTAGGAGGGAGTCTGCTACCAGACACCACAGTGTGGGGGACAATACCCCTCCTTGAGGGCATCCCTTGGTCGTTGTGGCGTGAATTTCATCTCCTAATAGAGATGACCTTACTCTCCTGCCCCTCAGCATGAAGTCAATCCATTTGCAGAGGGTGGGGTCAATGCCGTGTTCTTTTGCGGCTTTCATAATCGATTCGAATGTTGTGCGGTCAAATGCTCCCTCAATGTCCAGAAACGCAGCCGCACAAATCTCTTGACCATCAATAGCATTCTCTGCTCTCTCGACTACATGGTGCAACGCAGTTTCGGTTGATTTTCCGGTTTGGTAGGCACATTGTAGCTTATGAAATGGTTTCTTTGTGAGAGGCCCATCCCTTATGTATTGATCTACCAATTTCTCCAGGGTTTTCAATAAGAAAGACGAGAGACTTATCGGACGAAACGACTTTGCCTCTTCATAGCTATCCTTCCCTGGTTTCGGAATGTAAGTTACCTTCACTTCCCTCCATATCTTTGGAATGAATCCAAAGGCTATGCAGGCCTTAAAAAGCCGCATCAAGTGCGGGCCTAGTATAGGAAGACCTTTTTGTAGTAGTATCGGGTATATGCCGTCCGGACCTGGTGATTTATATGGTTGAAAGTTTTTCAATACCCAACTGAGTTTTCTTTCTTCTACTACCTTCTTTGCAAAATCCCAGTCTGCTTTCGTAGTTCGCATGTTTTGCTCTTCTACGGGCATGGGATCATCTGTGCCAGAATTATCATGAATCTTACAGTCCGGAAAATGTGTTTTCATCATGATCTTTAGGGTTTCTTTACCAGATTCAGTTAGTCTCCCTTCATGGGTTCTAACTGCATTAAGGGTATTACTTCTACTCACAGACATAGCCTTTACCAATCTTGAACTTTCAGGAACAGTATTGATGTCCTGGCAGTGAGATTGCCATGATTTCCTTCGTTCCTTGCAAACTGCCAGATTGTACTCGGTAAGCGCTCGGGAGTACTCTTTAAAACATCTCTTGGACTTAGCGTCGTTGAAGATGCGGCGAATTGCCTGTCTTTTCTTTTCTAAATCTGGCGTCCACCACGGAACCTTAGTTCCTTTCGCTTCTTTCTCTGGGCAGTTTGTGTACCATGCCGTTTTAATGGCTCTGTCAACCCGCTCAGCCTCAAGTTCAATGTCAACCGTAGAGTTCAATTTACCTTTAACTGATAATTTACCCGCAAATACCGGGATCCCGCGGGACTGAGATTGCTCAGTTCCGCAAATACCGGGATTACAATCTTGTTGCGGGATTGCATTCCCTATTCGGGACCCATCAAGGACTGACATACAATATTGTATTACACAATATGTCAATTATCAAAACACACTGCATGGCCTATTATCAAACCATACACTGTTATTATGGCCGATTATGAAACCCAAACTATTGTTAAAATATTGTATTACACAATATGTCAATTATCAAAACACACTGCATGGCCTATTATCAAACCATACACTGTTATTATGGCCGATTATGAAACCCAAACTATTGTTAAACTGGTTTTATTTTCCTATAACAAAACATTCTATCATTATGAAGCTTTCATTGATTCCATCAATAAACATAGTCCAATGCTATTGTTTCATACTGAAACTAAATTTATGAACTTCGTAGTTCTACCGTTTGACAATGGCAACTAGCAATCAGCAGCAGTTATTGTTGTGCTACTAGCTGACTTGTTTATTTTGCTTACCATGCCGAGAGTCACTATAAAACACACCACTTTAAACTTTCCCTACCTACTTCATTGTACGGTGGTGGAAGTTTAAAACGGCAGCCCTACAGTACCCTACAATACCGACTACTTTTATAAAATGTTCAGGTATAATTCATTCAATTTTAATTATGTATCTCTTTTTCATATTAAATGCGTCTTAAGTAACTGATCCCTTAACCCTTAAGTAAACAGCATTCTTGGCCTGTGTGGTCAGTTTTTCACCGTTGTCAAGATATATGTTTCTCTTTCTAAACAGTTTAACTTAACAATGTTACGTCGACTATAAAATTATATTTAAAATCAAATGTGTTGCATACCTATATTGAGTCAGATAACAAGTGCGACGTAAAATCATGGTATACCGTCACAATACCAGAAATCATAATGCCTTTACTTAAAATGCCCGAGCCCAAAATACCCGAAATCGAAATATCAATATTCAAAAGGCAAATATTTATAATATAAATAATTTAAAATGCCTTACAGTCGAATAACCGAAACCCAAAAAATAAATTTATCAAATACCTTATCCTAAAATGTTCAAACACAAAATACCTTTTTTTTAAGTCTGACTGTAACTACTAACATCTATGGAAAGTAATTTCTGAATTAAATGACTATTATTATTATTATTATTTAACATGATTTAAATCCTACATGGATGCTATATATCTGTGAATGGTTAACACCCCGACTCAGAGTATCCCGACTCGGATAGGTTAGAAAAGTACTACAGTGGGCTAACAAAAAATAAAAAAAAAAACCACGAAGGCTAAGGCGGGAGTAGTCTTCTAACCAGGTTAGAAGACTACTCCCGTCTTAGCCTTCGTGGTTATTTTTTTTTTTGATTTTTTGTTAGCCCACTGTAGTACTTTACTTGTTAAACACTTTGATTCAGTCAACTGGTTATCAGACGAGTGAAAGCCGATTCAGCGTTTCTTGAACTACAGGTTTTGTTACAATTTTGCCTTGTCTCCGCCACGTCCTTGTCTGTTAGTCCATCATCAAGACATACTCGCTCGCCACAGACGAATTTTTCCACCTCATACGTTTTGCGGTTAGTTTGCTATCTACTATGATTGCTTTTCAAAATTATTTCTAACTAGCGGACGTCACGCGGTTCTACCCGCTTAATTCCCACTCCCCTGGGAATACGGGAATAAAATATAGTCTATATCAGCCGCGGATAGTGTTGCTTTACAATAGTGAAATAATTTTTCAAATCGGTCCAGTAGTTTCGGAGCCTATTCGTCTATTATATTACAAACAAAACCATCAATATTAATGTAGATATTCAACTCATATCCCACGTTACATTTGATCTTACACTAACTTGTGTACAAATGTGTTTTAAAAATCATTTTTGTAAACAGATTATTATGTTTACACAGACAGCTGTGGTAATTTGCGGACAAAGTCTCCTGTGAAGTTGTGACATGTAATTAGTGCGTTCCTCTTGTTTCGTCCAACGTATCAGTATTAGGTTACACACTAAATTTGAATTCTGATTACGCTTTGTAAACATGGTTGTGGTTGCGTTGTGGTCTAACTTTATGATTTCAACATACAGAGCTACGATTAGCTTTGTTAAGCAATATGTATAGAAGAGCATTGTGCATAATGTAACTATAAAATGTTCTAACATTTATTTATTTACTTCGAGACTTACTTCGAAGACATGACCTCCTTTCATGACTTTCATCACATTGTACGTCAGATCAGAAACGGTTACCATACAGAACTAAATTAATTCCTTCAGGGTAGAAATCGACCTGGTATTTACTTGAGAGTAAGCAAACAGCTTAGGTGAATAAGAAACTAGCCGATATCATACTTACGTAATATATGTACTACGTCGTTTGCCATTCAGAGTTCGTTAGCTATCGTACTTTTATAGAATATACCTTCCTTACCAATAGAGTACTACACAGTGTATAGTGAAGCAGCCCTCGATGGGGATATCATACAATACAAAATCAATGCTTTTGGAATATAAACTAATTTTGTAGGAAGTATCTAAGCAAAATGCCCATGGGCAAAACAAGCAGCATCGGGAGGTCTTTTGAGAAGGAATTACATACTACGGGGAGGGTTAAGAGCTCATAAAAATGCGTCAGCTTTCTAGTAATAACAATTATTTTTGTTTCCATGCAGTATTCGCTCTTACAATACCCTAGTGACAATGCGGGCTGTGTCTGGTCGCAAAACTCACGGATTTACTGTAACAAAATATGTGTATTGCCAGCCCTAAAATGAAGTGCTGTACTGGGGTATGCAATAATCACCATATTATATAACTAGCTGACCCCCGCAACTTCGTTAGTCCGATAGTCTTGGGCAATCAACGTCGGCGGCGTCGCCGTGTATATTATTTAGTCTAACTCTACTTATAAACTTACACTAATACAGCTAACTCCCATCAAGCGTGTCTATACATTGAACTAATACTAGATGCATACCTATAGAAATTTTGCTTAAAAAACTGTCACATCGAGTAACGATGTGAGTATTTTTATCAACAAGTCACAGTGTGAATCACTGAGAATCAAGGAGTATCGTATTTTATGGCGATACGAAGTTCGCCCGGGTCCACGTTTTTTTTTTATAAAACTCGATAACATTCCTAGTTCAAATTTCAAACTAAACGTACAAAGTTACACACAGCTCAACATTCTACATTTTGTCTTAAGTTTCGATCAAAATTTCAACTTTTACAACGTGTTCACAAATATGTTTTTTAAACCTCCATGTTGAAATTTGAGTCGCTTTGTTATGTTTCTATGATCGACGGAGTTTATTAGGCAAACTTTTGACAGTGTTTATAATGGTTTAAAGTCATTGTATGTTATTTAGTGTTTGGTTCAACCCACAGTATTCTTGAGACCGTATCCAACTAGTATTATAAAAGTGAAAGATTGTGAAAATGTTTGGTGTTCTTATTTTTTTTTTTTTCGTGTGGAAATCCTACATGGATGCTATGCCGGACTCCTACCAAATGAACCCACACGATGCCTTACAACTGTCTACGGCCGGGAGTCCCGGGTAAGCCCTTGGAAGGATTTCCCAGGGCTCTACTGGTGAACAACCTACTGACTGAAATGATGACTTATGGCGGATCTATTAGTCATCATTTTTAGTAACTTTTAAATCCCGCAAAACTATTCAAAGGTTTCCTACATCAAAACTCAAAAGATCTACCTATTCCTCTTTTCTTCCTTTGGGTTCATAACGTACGAAAGGATACCAGTGCATAAATCTTCATTAATGAAGGAAATCACGTATGATTTTGGTTATATATTAAAATACCAGAAATCATAATGCCTTTACTTAAAATGCATTAGACCAAAATACCCGAATTCAAAATACCTTAACATTCAAAATACCTTATTTCAGTACACCTTACCGTAAAATGTCTAAATTTAAAATACAAATAATTATTATATCAGAATTCAAAATACAAATTTTCAAATATCCTTAATTTAAAATACCGAAAATAGAATACAATGTGTCACTGCCACTCACACGTTTTGTTATTTGGCTTTAACTTCTTTACAACCCCCCCCCCCCCACACCTAAGTGAAGCCGCTGTTGTAGCCGTAAGGTCTGTTGGTCCTTGGGTATCCTCCTGAGGGCTTACCCGGGGCTCCCAACTGTAGGCTGTTATGTAGGATACGTGTGGTTTTTAGTCGGTAGGAGTCCGGCACAGTATCCATGTAGGATTTACCTCATGTTAAACACTTTGATTCAGAGTGACAAAAGTACTACAGCCCACTGTAGTACTTTTGTCACTCTGAATCAAAGTGTTTAACAAGTAAAGTACTACAGTGGGCTAACAAAAAATCAAAAAAAAAAATAACCACGAAGGCTAAGGCGGGAGTAGTCTTCTAACCTGGTTAGAAGACTACTCCCGCCTTAGCCTTCGTGGTTATTTTTTTTTTATAAAAAAAAATAACCACGAAGGCTAAGGCGGGAGTAGTCTTCTAACCTGGTTAGAAGACTACTCCCGCCTTAGCCTTCGTGGTTATTTTTTTTTTTGATTTTTTGTTAGCCCACTGTAGTACTTTGACAGTTTTTTAAGCAAAATTTCTATAGGTATGCATGTAGTATTAGTTCAATGTATAGACACGCTTGATGGGAGTTAGCTGTATTAGTGTAAGTTTATAAGTAGAGTTAGACTAAATAATATACACGGCGACGCCGCCGACGTTGATTGCCCAAGACTATCGGACTAACGAAGTTGCGGGGGTCAGCTAGTTATATAATATGGTGATTATTGCATACCCCAGTACAGCACTTCATTTTAGGGCTGGCAATACACATATTTTGTTACAGTAAATCCGTGAGTTTTGCGACCAGACACAGCCCGCATTGTCACTAGGGTATTGTAAGAGCGAATACTGCATGGAAACAAAAATAATTGTTATTACTAGAAAGCTGACGCATTTTTATGAGCTCTTAACCCTCCCCGTAGTATGTAATTCCTTCTCAAAAGACCTCCCGATGCTGCTTGTTTTGCCCATGGGCATTTTGCTTAGATACTTCCTACAAAATTAGTTTATATTCCAAAGGCATTGATTTTGTATTGTATGATATCCCCATCGAGGGCTGCTTCACTATACACTGTGTAGTACTCTATTGGTAAGGAAGGTATATTCTATAAAAGTACGATAGCTAACGAACTCTGAATGGCAAACGACGTAGTACATATATTACGTAAGTATGATATCGGCTAGTTTCTTATTCACCTAAGCTGTTTGCTTACTCTCAAGTAAATACCAGGTCGATTTCTACCCTGAAGGAATTAATTTAGTTCTGTATGGTAACCGTTTCTGATCTGACGTACAATGTGATGAAAGTCATGAAAGGAGGTCATGTCTTCGAAGTAAGTCTCGAAGTAAATAAATAAATGTTAGAACATTTTATAGTTACATTATGCACAATGCTCTTCTATACATATTGCTTAACAAAGCTAATCGTAGCTCTGTATGTTGAAATCATAAAGTTAGACCACAACGCAACCACAACCATGTTTACAAAGCGTAATCAGAATTCAAATTTAGTGTGTAACCTAATACTGATACGTTGGACGAAACAAGAGGAACGCACTAATTACATGTCACAACTTCACAGGAGACTTTGTCCGCAAATTACCACAGCTGTCTGTGTAAACATTATAATCTGTTTACAAAAATGATTTTTAAACCACATTTGTACACAAGTTAGTGTAAGATCAAATGTAACGTGGGATATGAGTTGAATATCTACATTAATATTGATGGTTTTGTTTGTAATATAATAGACGAATAGGCTCCGAAACTACTGGACCGATTTGAAAAATTATTTCACTATTGTAAAGCAACACTATCCGCGGCTGATATAGACTATATTTTATTCCCGTATTCCCAGGGGAGTGGGAATTAAGCGGGTAGAACCGCGTGACGTCCGCTAGTTAGAAATAATTTTGAAAAGCAATCATAGTAGATAGCAAACTAACCGCAAAACGTATGAGGTGGAAAAATTCGTCTGTGGCGAGCGAGTATGTCTTGATGATGGACTAACAGACAAGGACGTGGCGGAGACAAGGCAAAATTGTAACAAAACCTGTAGTTCAAGAAACGCTGAATCGGCTTTCACTCGTCTGATAACCAGTTGAGACGAAATCTCTATCAAATTCTACCGATATATAAACACGATTATAACACATTGGCTCGAAAAGTGTTCCTGAGTTTTCTTATTTGGCTTTTGATAAGTATTCTATATTAAATTATTATCTATATTCCATAATATATTTAATTATGTCATATTATACAAAAACTACGGTATAGCTACACAACACTGACTTGCCTGTTCGTGTTCAACTTGCTTGCCAGGTATCCATAACGTATGATCAATTAATTTTAAGATACGGACAAAGCCTAAACATATGGTTTGGATAGGTAAGCCCGTTCTTAAGTTATAAAATTACAACGAAAAGTGGCATTGATTTTTAAATATTTAAAAAGATATGGTTTTTTAACCTCGCAGCGCGAAGAATCTCTAATTTAGCTCTGTACCTACTCTGTATAAATCTTATCAGAATTAGTTCAGTAGTTCAGACGTGTATTTAGCATAAATATTTTTTTTTACGAAAGCTTTGGATTCTTAGAACCTTTTTTTTGCTTCAAGAAATAATCTGCTCTTCATACTAGAGGGCTAATTTAGTAGTTAGGCTAAATATTTTTACAAAGCTGGATGTGTCAAGTGGTTACTATATGCTGATTGGAAATGACGTCACATTTCAAGTTCGACATCAGTTCTGAGTTCCTGACATCAGTTTGTTAAAATGTAGATAATATCCCGTATAATGTACAACTGTAACTACATAGAGAGTTGTATTGGGCTGACCTCGCGGAAACTCGTAGTCCTAAATAAGGTGCGACGGTACTTCACGCCACTTCAGAGATGTTTACTGTACAAGACGCAGATTCGTCCCTGCGTCGAGTACTGTTCTCACCTTTGGAATGACTCCGCGAGGTACTTGCTGGACGCGCTTGACGCTATGCAGAGACGTGCTATCCGAATAATTGGTTGTCCTGAGGTGACGGGAGGCCTCGAACCGTTGGCGCAGCGAAGAACCATAGCGTCCTTGGCTGCCTTCTACCGAATGTATCACGGCGAATGTTCTGAAGAGCTCTTTAACCTGATCCCTCCATCTCCTTTCCGATCCAGAACAACGCGTGCCGGGCAGAGATGCCACTCAAACACAGTGGAGAGAATCTTCGCCAGAACCGAGCGTTTCAAAAGATCGTTCCTCTGTCGAACTATAAAAACTTAGAACGACCTGCCCGCACACGTGTTTCCCTCATCTTACAATCCCGGGTTCTTTAAGAAGAGCGTGAAGAGGCACATAACAGGGCCGCCAACTTGAGGACCACTGTAAGAAATGGCCCCCAATCGCTAGATGCGCCACAGCTTTCCATCAGGCTGGTGGCGACGTCAATTTGGCGAGCTCGATAAAAAAAATGTATGTAATTGGCTATGTCCACTCTCCCGTAATAATTTAATCGGCTTATAATTAATTTACTCAATATAAATAGAAAATACAAGTGCAAAATGTCTAATTAAATTAACACCATTCACATTTTGGTATCAAAATAACGGGCAACAAAACTTGTCCGTAAGTACTTAAGTAATTAATTCTATCAATGTATTGAAACTCAAGATCCACCGCACTTATTAGTCTTCGGTCGATTGTCTTAGCGCTGCTACTATTTGGATTCTTGTCTTTAATTACGTACACATTTTGTTCGGACCTATTTGACTTTCTGTTTCCAAAATCGGTTTGAAGGTTATTCCCTTACAATAAGTCTTTTATGAAAATTTACTTTGATCTGACGGTTTGGAACACTTATGAGGAATCTGAAAAATAAATAGACTGTAAAAGACAGACAGACTTTTTCAGTTTTGAGTGTAATTGTAGTTAGTTCAGCTGCTGGATACTAAAGAAGTTTTAAGATCCCATTAGCGAGGATGTCCGAATGATTGAAGTGTAACTTTGGTGTACTAGATGGCGTCCGCAGCCTAGTCCGTGTCGAATTTTGTACCAGTTTCCGCTTCCCATGACATCTTATTATATTACAGATTCACTCAGCAGTTACGGTTAAGAAAAAAAAAGACTGTTCAAGTGGTCAGTTTTGAGTTTTTTGTGCTGTATTTATAGATAAAATACTCACATAAGAGGCTTTCGAGCATGCGGTATGTGAACGCTAAATGCTCGAACACGAAGAGTGAACGTTGAATGCCTGAGCTCCTGAAACTCTAACCACTCTCTTGACTGATAGAATGCTATAGATAGAGCAAGAGTGATAAAGGTCAAAGCCCACTTACACGACTCTGCTGCCACCCGGCAAAAATAAAATAATTCAAATATAGGCTTTAAATATTGCTCTTTAGATATATTTTACATTGCCATCATCAATTAGCAGACAGCTCACTTTCAGCGAGCTTACCGCCGTCAGACTGCTCGGGAGTTGACGCCTCGCTGGGCGTGCGTTGTAGACGAGCGGTCGGCGCGGTGCCCGCGCGCTTACTGCTAGCAGTCGCCGCACCGGCACCGATCGCGAACTGTGTCTACTGCGAAAGGCGAGAGCGGTCGGCGGGTGGACAGCTGGCCGTCTGCTAGCTGTCGCCGTGTGGACTGCTGGGTGCGTGCTAGCTGTCGCCGCGTAGACTGCGAGCAGTAGTCTTCTTTTAGGGCAGTGTTGGGTGGGAGCGGTGTTGGAGTAGAGTCGTTAAAGTGGGCTATGTCCTTTATCCTGATACACTCACAACAAACGTTCGCGTTAATTACAGAGATTCCTTACCCAACAGGCCTAGATTCACCAAAAACAATATTTTCATAACTCAATTCAAAGCTCAACGAAAAAGCTAAGCCGAATAAATAAAACACAAAACCCTGCTGTTTAAATTGTTTATGATCAGATCTTATTGCTATAAAGGAAAGTGAGTATTTAAATAGGACGCAGAGGGCACGAGAGCGCGGTACCGACCACTCGCCGGATAAGCTTATAAATGTTGAATATGAAAATTTTCCCCCACTTGCCAAATAAAAAAGCTAAGAGTTCATAAGCGATTACGTCATAACGGTTGAAAAATGACTTTTGAAATCCGACCACTTCACCGTTGCCGTTCCGTTCTGCTCAAGATGAATTGTTAGAAATTGACGTCAAGATTAGGAATGATTTTTATTATTATGGCAGCAAGCTTGGGTTTGTGAGTCAAGTGTTTGAACATAATTGTGTTCTTTATTATTAGAGAGTGGTATTAAAAAAGTATGAAATGGTTTTGTTTTTCAGAACGTTATTCTGTAATATTATGAGTAAATATCTACTTATCTATTTCATGACAAATAGAGTAATTGTGTTCGGTGAAGGGATTTTCCCGTGGGCGTTGTACAAACTTACTAAGAGTAGTGTTTTAGGGACGACAATTACACACACCGGTGTATAAATTGCCTTAAGATTAAACTAGGCTACATCTACCTACCGAAATATTAGAAATTTTCTTCTGGTCAATATTATAAATGTAATTTAGATGTCATTAGTAAATTAAAAATACTAGAATTACAAAATGATGATAATTTTTTTCAGTCTACCATAATTCTCACGGGCAAATGGCGCCAATTCATTACACGTTTCTTACCGCTCGTAATTTACTCAGAAACTTACTCAGGATTAGTCGAAGAGTAAGATGCTTGGCGTATTCATCGTTTTTAACCCTTTATATTAGTACTATTCAACTATTTACTTGTTTCTTCCAAATATTATGCGTAGTCCAAACAAACGTGGGTCAAAATCTAAAAGGTGAAATGTGGGCATGCCTCTGCCTACCTCTTCAGGTATAAAACCCGTAATCATGTGTATGTATGTAGGTTCAAAACATTTATAGACATAAAAGATCATAGTCAGTACACTCCCTCAGCAACTCTCGACGTTCAAACACAAGTATAATTAATATAGGATACATCTTAATGACCAGCAGTGCTCCAGTTTGCTGAAGTTATGACATCCCAAGTGGTATGCTATCGCATTCTCTCAGCC
Source organism: Miltochrista miniata (assembly GCA_933228765.1). Lineage (NCBI taxonomy): Eukaryota > Metazoa > Arthropoda > Insecta > Lepidoptera > Erebidae > Miltochrista > Miltochrista miniata. Next base: position 16,133,014 of record OW121752.1, on the reverse strand, counting down.
ATTAGCGCGGCCACAAATCATCAATACATCGGTACATTCATCATGTGCGAATGAAGCGATATAGTCTGTATTTTGGACAAATATAGCTACCGAACGCAACAAGCATAGCATACAGCATTTCGAGATTGATTAAGTTCTACCTATAGCTAGTACTATGCATATGAAATGAGATTTGAATTTCGAATTTATTGGTACGGATACTGCAGATGCTTTCTCTCTGATCAATCAATCAAATCAGCTGATTGTAGTCCACTGCAGGATGTAGGTCACTCCCAATTTAATATTGTAAAGGTTCTTTTTATTTTACTGCTGGTCGGACAGGGTCTTGTTTCGACCTTTTCTTCTCTTCACCAGGATCCAGGACCAGATCTTCTCTTTCATCCTCACTTCCTGTGAGGATAACCAGGGCACATTTAAACATATTGTGAGTTGAAACATTTAAAGAGTGTCAGAATAGAGCATCAGAAAGAGTGGTAGTGAGAAGAACAGCTGTATCAAACTGTTTTTGTTACAATGGAAAGTTCTTAAAAAGTGAAAAATTAGGGATATTGAAGCATGGAATGAAAAGTCTTACAAGCCTTGAACGTGTTGAGTTTCCTAGGTAATACGAGAACGACTGGGGCAGTTAGTGTCATTGTAGTCTCAAACAGCAGTATAAAATAATTTTTGATGTCGTATCCTCAAATGGGTCAAAGTATTAATATTGAATTACCTCAGAAACCAGTCAACCTATCATAGTTTCTGAAATTATTCAGCTCTCGACTAACGTCTGAAAATGTAGTTAGGTGCCATGTGCCATAACTAAACACAACAAATAAGGAATTACGATACATTATGATTTTGACAGCCACTGTCAAAGTGCGAACTTATAAATCATCCCAAAAAGTATACAACGAATAAATATGTTGCACGTAATGATGATCGATTGGGATTGAGCGTGATTTATAGGAAATAATTGGGGCAACAAAAGACTGAAAAAATTATGTTAGCTATAGATAAATTATATTATGATTCAAATATGATTTAACAGTTTTTTACAAGGGCAATGCTCGGACTTGGTATTCGGCGGTTGTCTGCGCGATCTTGAAATGGCACTGCACAAATTCGAGACAATGTTTTTTCAATAGCAGGTGACAGTACCTCGGAATCTGTCACCTGCTAGTGCCAGATACAGCAGGTCTAGTCTCACTGCGAAAGGTCTTTTTTTTTTTTTTTGTTTAACGTGAGGGAAAATCCTCATGGATGTTATGCCGGACTCCTACCGACTAAAAAACCTCACGTCACGCCTAACAGCCTGTGGTTGGGAGCCCCGGGGAAGCCCTCGGAAGGATGTCCCAGAACTCCCAACAGACCCACGGCCGCCACTGCGGCCTCGCCCAGGGGGTGGTTCGGGTGCTATCCCGCGTCTTTGGGGGGTTTCGGGTGTGATCCCGCTTCTAAGGGGGGGGGCGTGCGTGAATTGCTCACGTCACGCTGCCGTCTTGGGCCTGCTTCTGTAAGGACGGTGAGCCGCCCTCTCACCGTCCTCAGGCCCCCGGTCATGGTGGCCGATAGTTCTCGGCGAAGACACGTCGGCGGCGCCCAGGCCGCCGACTGCGGAACTCGGGTGGGAGAGTTCTCTCCCGTACCCGTCCCGCCGCCTCCTTCACGAGCATGACCTGCTCGCAGAAGGAGGCGGCACAGTCCCACTTACTCCTGCTGGAGAGCATGGCTCGCACCATGGTCTCGAGCGAGAGAGTGTCCACGTCCAGACCCACTACGAGGTCCTGGCGCTGTTGCGCCCACGCCGTGCACTCCACCAGCGTGTGGAACGCCGTGTCATCGCTGTGGTCCTCGCAGTGCTGACACTCGGCCGTGGTTTCCCGGTGTTTTCGCCACAGATACCTACCGAAGCTACCGTGCCCGGCAAGCATCTGTGTCAACCGGTAGGAGAGAGCACCGTGTCTCCTCTCCAGCCACTCGTCCATGACCGGTCTGACGGCCGCGATTGTGGCGAATCCCCCCTTTGGTTGCTCAAGTCGCACCTTCCATGTCTCCACGGTTTCCTGTTGGAGTAGGGAACGCTGGGCCTCGATTTCTCGATTAGCGGGCCTTTGGCCCCGCTCCAGCGCCTCCTTGCGCCATCTGAACAGTGACGCAAGGGCTCACTGCGAAAGGTCTTTAAGAAAGTATCAGCTTCAAGCCTTTGTACTTCGTTAATAGTTCGGTCACTCGTTCTATTTACTTCAGCCGATGGAACTTCGCAGCACATTGCTGAAATTCTGCCCAAACCTGAAGGACCACGATGTCTGACAATTGTCCAACTCGGTCAGTGGTGGAAGATGCTATTTTCGCCTTTAGGACTTATAACTAATTAAAGGATAAATGCCTCCGCAAAAGTCAACTGGCAGACTCATACGTTTCAAATAGATGTCACAGGTTTGCTTCCTGAGTCGAAACAAGTGTGTTTCCCTTCTTAACTGAATTACTGAGCAAAACACTAATCATGATGTGATTTGTATTTACCTCACGTACTGCGCTGAAGCTGGCGCTGATGCAGCTAAAAGGAATAAAAATATGCATCCACCGATTTGCGCTCCATACCCCAAATAGAAATATATTTTCGAAATTTACGACGGTGTTTTGCTGGCAAATACATAACTTGGCAGATTTTTAAAGCTTACTTCTCTGAGATCCTAATATATTCTTATGGGATTATTATTTTAAATGTTAACTCTGGTAGGGAAAGAAACGGGAACTGGGCTACAATGTAGAAGCCCAATGAAATAATATATTATGCAAACATGTCTGGAATTTTCTTTATAAATATCTAAAACATAATTCGTAGGCTACTTCTTCGATACTACTAGGCTACTACGATCTTTATTATTGCAAATTAATTCTCCTATAATGAAATGCATTGCAACTGTGCTAGCATTATTCATATTAAAACAGTGTCTACGTGGGTCGCTCGTTCCTACAATCTGAAATTTAGTTTTGGTATCTTAACTTTGTAAGATATTATTGTATCTTCCTGACTATGACCTGGGGCTCCCGGTCCTAGGGCAACGTGTGGTTTGAGTGAGTAACTGTCCGGCATGGCATCTATGAAAAATTTCCATACGTACAAAAAAAAAAGAACCTTCCTGACATACTGGCACGTTACACGATAGGTGGCTTTAATGCATTAATAATTAGTAAACAGACCCCCTTTTTGTCCTCGCCCATTAGAAGGACGTCATTCTGCCACTACCGTGAGATGAATGACCCGTCGCGTCGCCGTTCAAACACTAATGCACTGTTAATTTTTAGATTTTTCAAAGTGCTTCGAAGAATATGAAAGAATTTCTAGTGTACTCTTACAGGATGTATTACGGAGAAAAAGTTTTGTAGTATGTTTTTATATTTTGTATGTGAATTTTATGAAAAATTTGTGTAACACTGTATAATTATGTTTCTTGTAATAACCTGTTATAAAATTAATGTGGTTGAATTCATCCGAACAGTGGTAGTCCAAATTAATCAGGGTGATTGGCCTGCACACGTGGTGTGGCACTCACGTATGCATTGAAAAAGTGACAACGTCTGTGGATTATCTGGATAGGTGCCATTATTTGGCATTCACTGGGGCAATCCTCCAAACGGTGCCGCCTGGAGGTGTTATGGTGAATTTAATAGGTCTCAAAACTCTTCGATCAGGGCAGATCGGCGTCAAGGAGTTTTAGTAAGTATTCTTAGTGTTATCGTGACCAAGTGCTGGGCGACCCTCACACGAGCCCATGCCATGGTAGTCCGTAAGCGGAGCTCTCCTTGTACAAAAACAAAATTGACTCACTTATGCAAATCAGTGTATTTCTTTAGTTTAATTATGATGCCAGCTCTCTATTATTTAATAATCAAAAAGTAACAAAAATTCAATCACTGGTATGGCAGCTTGGTAATATTTGGGAGAACTGAACACAGTCTTGTTATAATAAACATAATTATATTACAGACGTATAACATGCAGCGACGGTTTTCAAATAACCTTGTCTGTATTAACAGCATACTGGTAAACAACCTGGATGGAGCACTCGGCTCTACTAATAGGATTGAGTGTATGGGTTCAACAGCTGGCGGCTCCAGGGTCTAAGATTCGAGCACTAGGGTCAGGGTTCAGAGTCCAGATCCTCGGTCTAAGGTTCAGGTGTACTATACTTAATCAGCGAGAACTAATAAAACGTAATATAACTAACTAAAACGTAATATAATTATATAACTGTTAGAACCAATTTCTAATATGTTTTTATTAATTTATTACTTACATAATACAACAGCCATTTTCAAACTCCATAAAAAATGCATGATTACAAAGCACTAAATATTGCTTTAAATTAATTTACACCCCAACACTCTGGTCCTTAGATATATCTGTGCCATCTTGAATTTAGTTTGCATTATTATGCAAAGTCAAGTGTCGGAGACTTTGGTGTGCGAATAAGGAAATGCTGTGACAGATGCTTTTAAGAAAAGTCCTCCTTAGTTCTTTGTTTTTATATCAAGTCTATTTGTAACATGTTTGTGATCATTTGAAATAGGTATGTACACATAAGTCTTGAAAGTACTAACAGTGAAAAACTGCCTACCTTGATAGGGAGACAGGCGGGACAATAAAATGTATGAAAAGAAATAACAATGGACGACAAGCTCCAAAATGGAACAACCAAAATTAAAATTCTAAGTCGACGGGAAATAATTTTTCAACAAAGAGTAAATCATCATAATGAAAGCAGTGGAAAAGCTATAATTTAAAAAATAATAATCTAAGGTCTCTTAAGTGTTTGCGAGGTATTAACCTTATTCCCTTCGTTGTTATTGTTGCAATAAAGTCTTAAATGATTAAAATCACAAAAAGAAGGAAGGAGAACCGACTCTCGTCACTTAAAATTTGTAAATATGCTAAGTACTCAAGCGAACTGAATTTATTTTCTTTGGGATGAAATCAAAAAGCATGAAATTGCTTCATTTTTAATTTGCTCGTGTCCCGACTTCAACCTTTTGGTTTTTAATAAAAATTAATAAAAACCGCAGCGCTTTGTGCATTCAGCACATGAAACCAATATTCATAAAGCAAAGCACTCGGTGGTTTTAACTAATACAGGATGTTTTTGTTTGTTAGAAGCGCAGTTTTTGGTGCAAAATTATAGCCTGCGCAAGCTTTTGGTACATTCGCTGACTAATAGACGGTGTCATGGCGAAGAAAAATAAAAATTGCCCTGTATACACCTATCACTCTGGAAAGAGTGGTACAGTTATGGCCAATCGCCCTCCCAATGTCACTGGGAGAGGCCAACATAATATTAATAATAGAGAGGACAACACACAACAGCGGATTTGCTGAAAGTATTCAACACCAACGAAAAAAAAAATCTATTATAAGTGAAGCATTTAGTTAATTGGATAGTTTCTGATATCAATAAATATGAAAAGAATAAGTTGTACTGTGAGCGGTTGTATACCTTTAATACATACATATAGATGCGCCGTTTTCTCTGAAGGTAAGCATACTATAGTCATATTTGGCCAAATGCATTTTGCCCTACGTAATATTCTGAATTGAAACGTATAGGGGTAGGTTGCGACTACATGCTGTTGCTTTTTTATTAAAACTAATGAAATCACGTGTTACATGGCAAATTGTACGTTAGGATTGACGAATCGCGGGTGTGAGGTGGGTTCCTCTCCCTCCCCTCCTTTATTATCGTACTAGCAATTTTTTTTATTTTGGAATGTCATATATTTTAACTTTTAACTAATACAGGCATTATTTGCGAGGGTCCTATTATGTCAATGTTTAAATTGTTAACGAAAATCAATATTTTGTAATTATATTTGTATATCTTGGGAAACTACTATCATATTTCTGGCAGCTTCAAGCTCTGGAAGTATGGCCAATTCCTCTTCCAATATATCAAAAGCTGAAAGACCAACGTCTATCGGTAGACTGCGATAAGCTGATTAGATTGTTCGATTACTAGCAATTAATGAAACATGTAATTTAGAAACTGTGAGAACACTGCAATACAAGTTGGCAACTCTCCCAATTTATACACATAGCCTCACTTTGTTGTTGATAGGTACAGTAGTGTTTAAACTAAATTGTAAATTGGAGGTAGCTGTGACTAACCAATTTTGTTGACCATTATGGAGCTTCCAATTATGCTACTATGAGGCTTAATCGTTACTTTAGAAACATAGGTATAATAAAATCTACTACCTCGCTGATTTATAACTATTTACTAACGCTTATAATAATACGAGTGCCTAAAGGTTTAATGGTGAAATGCGTATGAAATTCGAAACAACTTACTAAACTACCACGTAGTTTCCTCTTACGCAGACTAATGCTTAAGACTATGCGTATCGGAAAAGCGACGCTTATAAGAGGCTCTCCTCCAAATGAACATCAGTTTGCATTAATAAGCTAAGGCTAGGGCGCAGATTGAGGTATACAAATAGGGAAATGCTGTGAGAGATGCTCCCTAGTTTTTTGTTCTTCATTTATTGAAATTTGGAAGACTGCTCTCTTGATGGCTTTATAAACCTGCTTCATAAGTTTATAACTCAGAGGTTCCTGATAATGCAGTCGACATTACTGACCTTACCTTCATCATTCCCTTCGCCATCACTTTGAATATGAATTTTACCAAATCATCACTAATTCACACGGACGTTATCAAATCAGTATTCTGTAGTAGATTAATATACATGAGTAAGTGTATACTTTACTTGCCACTTCAATTAAGCAATTCTGACTTATACTTTTATCGTATAATTTACACTTTGCTGTACATTTTAGGATGCATAATAATGTAAAAGAGGCGTCATAGTTATTATGCGAACACGCGATTGAGCGATTAGTCGCTTATTAAATGCATACTTATACATTATCGATCAATATACAATCAATGTGAAATGATAAATGGTCGGTAGTCACGAGATAGCGCAGTTTTAATAAAAAAAATAGCATTCAATTAATGTCACATTGGGATATAATATTTGACATTGACGACCGTATAGCTCATTTTTATGAAGCCTTAGATCTTTGATAGGGCTAGCCTATATTACACAATGGTTTAAAGGTACGAACCGAACGTACTATTAAAGATTGTACCGCAAAAATCCATGTCAATATTTTAGAATATTCGCATTGATGGCAGGTTGTAAGTACAAAGATTACTTCTGTTACATAAATATATCTACCATGCTTGTGTGTACCATGCCACGATGAGTTTAGCACTTCAGAACATATCTAGTTAGAATCAATTAATGAGTGAGGAAATTGAAGTCGATTATTTGATATGATTCACACACAGATCATGATATGTAGTTACTTTCTCTTCTATCATGAGATCCTGGAAAGCATTACGAAAAAAGTACACATCAAGGCAAAAGAAATATATCAAAAAATGTGGAATACGAGTACTCAGCTTTTTAACCTTTCTTTAAGGTTTTATAAATGCTCATAAACTTTACAAGTGTATGTGATTTGTCATATTTGACTTGCTGTACGTTACGTTAAAATGAAATGTAAGTATTAGAAAAAGTTGAACAAGTTACAGTTACTACGAATGATTACTTGATGAAAGTTACAGGTAAATCTCATTTTCAATACTTCTCTGAAGTATATTTTCGGTATAGGTATGATACTACGAATAGAATATGAATTATGCGAAACTCAAACTTGTTCTGTCTGTAAACGCCGACAGCTATCTGGAGTACTTGTGTGGGCACTTTAAAAGTGAAATTCAAATAAAGATTATGTACATTACAGTGGGAATGAGATTCTGCTATTTCCTTTGATACACTGAAACAAGGAAAACTCAAACGTGAAAATTTGACGTTGTGTTCGTTTCAATCGGAATAAAAAAATGTGTTTAGAGGGTCTCTAAGACGTAAGAAAAAAAGTTTTTGCTTCGAGAATAGGAAGAGTAAGAACAATAAAAGTAAATTGAACTTGGATAGAATTTTCGCTTCGCGAGTTTTAGTGGCCGATTTAGCGTAACGAGTTTTTACCGCCTTAACAACTTTGCAAGTTTTCACAGCAAAGTTTACTAGTTTTTGTACCGAACGCAGACGGTCGGTCAGCCTGTCGAAGTTTCTTCAATACCGCTATAATCTAGTGCTAAACTTTATTTTTGTTGCTTTGTTTTTCTAACTAGATAGTGGAGATGTGTTAATCTTGGGTTGACTAGTTGATCGTAATAGATAAATGAACATAGTATGGTAGCACTCGACGTGTTCTGTTCAGTCCTAAAGTATTTGATGGGCTCTCAAAACTTCAATTCAATCTCATCTGCTAGCAAGCTGACCGTTAAAGCCGCTGGTGAAAAATATGATCTGATTTGGGTGGTCGACACAAGTATATTTTACGACGTCCAGGCAGACAAAGATTGGACCTACTCTCGCCCTAATATCAACCTTCGAGTTTACTGATTTAAGACAATGTTTTATTTATATTTTATTTTTCCATTTTAGGAAAATTTACAGCCAATGAAGGCCAGTTTTAACTTTTCACATATACAGGGTAACGGCTATGCCACATAGAGGAAAAGTACCTTGAATATTGTAGATGGAACATTTTACTGAAAGAAGACATTAATATTAATATAAAAAACTATTTAAACTGCAATTATAATTTTTTAAGTAAATACATGTTTGAACCAGGAATCCGAACCCACTACACGAGAAAAATATTACCCTGTAGTTTTGTCATACCGATCGAAAGGCTTCACCATAAGGATTATTCTTTTCTAAATAACATATTGTCAGAAATAAAAGGAAACCTATAAATTTTAAAATTTGATGTCAAAAATTGTTTAGAAAAATGTAAAGCTGACATTGCCGTAAGGACATACAACTGACATTATCATAAGTACCTACTTATTACTAATGAATGTACCCACTTGAGAAGTACGCATCATTTCTCTAATTAAATTTTTTTTTCGGTTCAACAGTCACAGAAGAAGAACTATCTCAATAAACACTCTCGTCCCTGGATCGGGACAAATTAACAAATAAGATGGCCGTCAAATCCCCAGATTTAATAACGTTAATTTTTTATGGCATTGTGTATAAAATTTAGTTAACAGGAACTGGTATGAAAATGTCCACGAGCTACAAACGGAACTTAGACGTATTATTCTAATATCCACCACAACAAGATTCATAAATCGACAGGAAGGGAAGTAATGAAAAGAGTGCGTCTTTGTATTCAACAGTAGGTATGGGACTCATTTTGAGCATTTGATAAATTGATTAATTTTGTATTAAACATATTAAAATTCATGGTCTTCCTTTTATTTCTGACTCTATGTTACTTACCAAAAAATAATCCTTATGATGAAGTCTTTCGATCGGTATGTATGTCGAATAGCCGTGGGACGCCCTGTATATAGGTAGTAGGAGTCTTATTAATACCACATCATGAAAGGCGATCTGACTGCTGCTAGAAGACTTTAATGAAACTCGAAGACTTTCCTTTGCTTCGCCATCTCTAAAAAAACAAAACATTAATAGAGAGATCAGTTACTCATTGTGTAAATGAGAATTACAGATGTGTATTCGTAGGTATGTCAATCATTCACTGATTGGTTGCCATACCTACGAATAAGGTGTACCACGAGCAAATTGATAAAACTCGTAGTCTTTCTATTGCTTAGCTATTATCTAAAATAACAAAAAAAATACGTTATTAGAAAATCAATATTAGATGCGCAATATGCGCATTGTGTAAATAAGAATTACAGATGTGTATTCGTAGGTACGTAATAAGTTCGGTGTACTGACAGCAATTGATAACCTTTCGACGCATTTGACCAGAAACGCAAATCGTAGACTTTCCATTGCTTAGCTATCTCTAGAATAAACAAATCATGACATTATTAAAAAGTCAATATCAGATGCAATGCGCATCTGATATTGACTTTTTTGTGTGTAAATGAGAATTACAAATGTGTATTCGTATGTATGTTAATCAATCGGCGGCGGTACAGTGGACCGAGAGCAATTGATAAAACTCATAGACTTTCTATTGCTTAGCTATTACCTGAAATAAACAACAAATGACATTATTAGAAAATCAATATCAGATGCGCATTGTGTAAATAAGAATTACAGATGTGTATTCGTAGGTACGTTATCATTTCGGTGTACCGACAGCAATTGATAGCCTTTCGACGCATTTGGCTAGCAACGCAAATCGTAGACATTCCATTGCTTAGCTATCTCTAAAATAAACAAATCATGACATTATTAGAAAGTCAATATCAGATGCGCATTGTGTAAATGAGAATTACAGATGTGTATTCGTAGGTATGTCAACCAATCGGTACGGTGTACCGAGAGCAATTTCATCTCGTGGCAGAAGCTACCCCTGAACCGACCGCAAACGCCGGTAATTGGTAGCACTGCGCGGATATTGCTTTTTGATGTTATGGAACAACAAATTTATTTTATTATTTATTTGATTTTTCACCTATACCGACAGCGTTTATTTTAGTACAAAATCTATACTTATAATAAAACTGTTGAGGGTCGAGAGTCTGTACATGGAAGATATTTTGAAAATTTCAATTGTAGAACGTTCTATAATCGATTCTGAAGCCGAATATGTAATTTAAAATTTTCATGTCTGTCTGTCTGTCTGTATCCCGAATAAGTATCATGCCGAAACTACTGAATCGATTTGAATGATACTTGGTACATTCCGAGCTTATAGTCCGAGGAAGGTTCTTGGATACTTTTGATCCCGATATTTTGCGCGGTTCCTGCGGGAGAGGGGATGAAAGATAAAATGGTTTTTCAGCTGTAAGTTCTCACCGCGTGGTCCGATTTCAAATATTTTTTTAGTGTCAGAAAGGGAATGTTTTTAACATTGTTCCACACAAGTTTCATTATTGAGAGTTTCGTAGTTCAGAAATTAGAAGCATCTCAACTTTTCGAATTCAAGTGTTGAGAATCGAACCCATTCCCAACATCGCTCTGCCTACGCGCGTCTCACCGTGCCCTTACTGCGGTGGAGCGGAGCGGAGCGGAGCGGAGCGGAGAGGAGCGGGGGCACCGCATTCAATACATCATCGGCACGCATCAAGTGCACTACCTACAAGATTTACTTACGCACCGGTCCACCGCTCGACATACAGCACATTGTACTTGTTTCTGCTTTCTAATTACATCAGCGAACCTATACAGCACACAGTATTGGGATACTCTCATTATTTTTATGGCATCTTCCAAATTAGATAAAACCACTTTACGTCATTGGGAAGAACATAGAAATAAATTAAGTGACAGCCCCACACTAGATATATTTATTACTTTTTTGAGAAACCGAGCAGACTTGCTTGAAAGCTTAGAGGATCATCATAATTACAATAATTTTACTGCTAATTCTTCATATAGCAAATCAAAACCTAATTTTCCCTTACATGGGACTAGCAAAGCTCATACTTCACAATGTCCATTATGTAAGCAGTCTCATGCCTTATTTCATTGTGAATCATTTAATTCTCTTTCAATAGAATCTCGCATAGAAAAGGCCAAACAGTTAAAGGTCTGCTTAAATTGTTTACGTCCAGGCCATACTAGTAACAAATGCAATTTGTCTCATTGTAAATACTGCAAGCATAAGCATAACACAAAATTACACCTTGATCGAATCGAAACATCGTCCTCTAGAACGAACACAGAAGGTCTTGTCCTTGCCAGCGACACCATCGCAGATACTACTGCGCCACGTATATTCTTTTCCACAGCGATCGTGCGAGTGAGGGACGGCCGCGGCAAGGAACATACCGCGAGGGTACTGTTGGACAACGGGAGCGCGATCAACTTGATTACGTAAAGCTGCTGCGAAAAGCTTCGTCTCAATCGGCGCTCCGTGAATTCGGCGGTATCAGGTTTTAATAATTACGTAACCACTAGCACACAGTCTTGCAATATTAGGATAAAATCAATTTGTACTAATTATGAAACTGATTTGAATTACATAGTTTTGCCAAAAATTACGCCATTAGTTCCATCCTCATACATCGATGTCAGTAGTATTCGTTTTCCTAGCGGTGTCACTCTCGCGGACCCGTCTTATAATACTCCATCAAATATAGACATTCTCTTAAGCGCTGACATATTTTGGGACATTTTAGGCAGAGAAAGTATACAGCTAGGTAAACATATGCCTACTTTGCGTGAGTCTAAACTGGGTTGGTTAGTCACAAGACACATTTTAACCACACCTACTTCTCATAACACTTGTCTTTTTACTCATGGGGAATCAAACCCCGATCTTTCTTGCTTTTGGAAGCTTGACACACTTGAAACTCCGCCTTCTTTGAAGGCTGAAGAGAAAGAGTGCGAACAAAGCTTTGCAAACCATACATATCGTGACGACGAAGGTCGTTTTGTAGTTACAATGCCTTTAAAACACGATCCTAAAATTTTAGGAAATTCTTTTCAATTAGCAAAGGTTCGTTTTCTTTCTTTAGAGAGAAGATTCAAACGTGACCCTTTATTTAAAGAAAAATATCTTGCTTTTATGCGTGAATATGAATCTTTAGGACATATGACACAGAATAAAGAATTATTACCGGAAGATAATTCAACAGTCAGCTACTATTTACCGCATCACGGTATTATTCGCGAGTCCAGTACTACGACAAAATTTCGTACCGTATTCGATGGCTCGGCAAAAACTACTACGGGATACTCGTTGAATAACTTGCAAATGGTAGGTCCCACTGTACAGGACGAGTTATATTGTATTTTATTGCGTTTCAGACAGCATAGATATGTAGTTTCTGGAGATATAGCTCGTATGTATAGATGTATTAATTTAAATCCAAGTCAACGATCCTTACAACAAATTATCTTTCGACATGATTCAAATCAGCCCTTAAAAACATACACTCTAAACACTTTGACATATGGCACTACTTCAGCTCCTTATCTAGCCACAAAGTGTTTGTCTAGTCTAGCGTCTACTGTTAGTGATAACGACATAAAAAAATCTATCACGAACGATTTTTACGTGGACGATTATTTAAGTGGCAGCTCTTCGATAAATGACACAATTAGAATATGTAAAAGTGTCATTTCTACTTTGTCATCAGCTAAATTTGAGTTAAGAAAATTTCAATCAAATAATATTCAGATTTTAAACGCAATCTCTAATGGTGAGTCACCCACCGTTCATAACTTTTCAGATATTCAGGGAACATCGAAAACATTAGGATTAGTTTGGGAATCTAACCTAGACTTCTTGTCATATCAAATAAATATAGCTAGCAATGAAAAGATAACAAAAAGACATACTTCTTATTCTTAATAATTTAAAAATACCTCGTTGGGTTTTATGTACCGATTGCAGTAGGATCGAAATTCATACGTTTACGGACGCTTCCGAAAGGGCATATGGTGCATGCTTATATGTTAGGTCTGTTGACAATAAGGGTCATATTAATGTTCATTTATTAACATCAAAAAATAGAATAGCGCCGATACGACCAGTCACCATCCCGCGCCTGGAGCTTTGTGGAGCCTTACTAGGTGCAAGGCTGTGTGCTAAGGTTATGTCCGCGTTAACCCTAAACGTACATTCTTGTCACTTTTGGTGTGATTCGACCGTAGTCTTGGGTTGGCTATTGTCTAGTGTCAGTCAGTTCAAGCCTTTCGTTAGCAACCGCGTGAACGAAATACAGGAAATCACGTCGGGTCATACATGGAGTTACGTTCCCACGAAATTAAATCCTGCAGATTTAGTTTCACGAGGCTTATCAGCAGATCACTTAAATAATTCCACATTATGGTGGCACGGACCTCCATTTTTATAATTAAATCATGAATTCTGGCCAAAAAATCCCAATACAAATAAAATTGATAAAACAGAATGTATAGAAAAAATATGTTTATCTATAAATCAATCAAAAAATAATAATCAAAATTGTAACATAATATCTAACCTAATACACAAATATTCTAACCTAAATATAATACAAAGAATAGTTTCTTACATACTAAAATTTATACAAATAAAAACTAAAAAGGATACACTTACCGGTCGTTTTTCTACTTTAGAATTAAAAAACGCACTGGATGTTATCATTCGTCACGCTCAATCTGAAATGTTTCCTGAGGAGTTTTCTTTTCTAAAGGCTGGGAAGCTTTTACTAAATAAAAATCGTTTATTGTCTTTGTCCCCTTTCGTAGATGAAAATAATATTATTCGTGTAGGTGGAAGGTTGGACAACTCACCTTATTCTTATGATGTCAAGCACCCCATATTACTTTGTAGCAAGCATCACTTAACAAAGCTTATTTTTCATATGTATCATAATAATTTAATACATGCAGGCCCTCAATTATTACTTGCAAACGTGCGTCAAACTTATTGGCCTCTTAATGGTAGAAATTTATCGAAATCCATAGTTAAAAGGTGTCTTAAATGTTTTAGGTTTAAGGCTCAATCTACTCAGCCCATCATGGGGCAACTTCCTTATAACAGAACTAATTTAGAATTTCCATTTTTACACTGCGGTGTCGACTACGCGGGACCAATACTGATAGCTGACCGCAAGGGTCGAGGCTGCAGGCTCTTGAAATCCTACCTGTGTATCTTCGTGTGTTTTTCGGTAAAGGCCATTCACTTGGAGCTTGTTACAGATCTCACAAAGGAAGCTTTCATTGCTGCGTTACATCGCTTCATTGCTCGTAGGGGCAAGCCACAAAGCATATCGTCCGACAACGGGACGAACTTTGTGGGTGCATGCAACGACTTGCACAGGTTTTTAGCCGAGTCTAATATACAATACGACATGGCACAGGAAGGTATTGATTTTAAATTTACACCATGCTATAGTCCCCATTTTAACGGGATGTCCGAAACGTCGGTACGTCTCACAAAGCATCATCTTAGGCGATTGCTGCAGGCTGTTCATTTCACCTATGAGGAGATGACCACTTGTCTGGCTCAAATTGAGTCTATTATAAACTCACGCCCCATTACTCCCTTATCTACTGATCCCCTCGATTTAACTGCACTCACACCTTCCCACTTCTTAATCGGACGGCCACTCACGTCAATTCCACATCCACAAGCGCTCGATAGGGATCTGACTAGCACCGAACGCTACAAGCGACTGGAATACATCAGGCAGCACTTCTGGGCCAGGTTTCATAAGGAGTACATAACGACCCTACAGCAGAAGTCTAAATGGCTGACGCCTACGAACCAGCGCTTGAGTCTTGACGACATAGTAATAGTCAAGGACAAATGTCTGCCTCCCTTGCAATGGATGCTTGGGAGAATTGTAAAGGTCTTTCCGGGCATTGACGGGGCCAACAGAGTCGTCGACATCCGTACCAGGAAGGGTACAATCCGAAGAGCTTTCAATAATATTTGTCCTCTTCCAGTACAGGATATCTAACGTCACCTGGGGAATATGTTGAGAATCGAACCCATTCCCAACATCGCTCTGCCTACGCGCGTCTCACCGTGCCCTTACTGCGGTGGAGCGGAGCGGAGCGGAGAGGAGCGGGGGCACCGCATTCAATACATCATCGGCACGCATCAAGTGCACTACCGATAAGATTTACTTACGCACCGGTCCACCGCTCGACATACAGCACATTGTACTTGTTTCTGCTTTCTAATTACATCAGCGAACCTATACAGTCCACAGTCATTTTATTTCTCGACCACCTGAGAACCCACCACAAGGGTTTCTTTGAATGTGAGGGTAATTCTAAACTGGCGTGTTGGCTTAATCATAAAAGAGCTTAATGATTAAGGCTATTCTAAAACAATTCAGTCCGCGCCGAAATACCTGTCCTTTCATACACCTTATGTGCCGTAAACGAAGTTGCGAGGGTCAGCTTAATATGAAAGAAGCACAAAATATTATTATTCCTGTCTACCTATTAACAACTAGCTGACCCTCGCAACTTCGTTTACGTCACATGAGGTGTACGAAAGGAGGGGTACTTCTTCATTAGTCTCATCGAGCAGCGTGTGAAACGGCCCTGTTTGCTTAATCATAAAAGAGCTTAAAGATTGAGTCTATTTTAAAACAATTCAATCCACGCCTTCGGCGCGGACTGAATTATTTTACAATAGCCTTAATCATTAAGCTCTTTTATGATTAAGCCAACACGCCCGTTTGGATTTACCCTCACATTCAAAAGAACCCTTGAATTCAAGGTTTACCGAAAGTTGAGATGCTCCTAATTTCTGAACTACAAAACCCTCAATATTGAATCTTGTGTAGAATGATCCTTTAAGTACTTCCTTTCCAACACTAAAACAATATTTGAAATCGGACCCCACGTTGAGAAATTACAACTGAAAAACCATTTTGTTTTTCATCCCCTCTCCCGCAGGAACCACGCAAAATATCGGGATCAAAAGTATCCTAGAACCTTCCTCGGACTATAAGCTTGGAATGTACCAAGTATCATTCAATTCGGTTCAGTAGTTTCGGCGTGATACTTATTCGGGATACAGACAGACAGACAGACATGAAAATTTTAAATTACATGTTCGGCGTCTGTATCGATTAGAGAACACCCTCCAATTAAAATTTTCAAAATATCTTCCATGTACAGACTCTCGACCCTCAACAGTTTTATTATAATCTACCTATTAACAACATTGACATAGAGAAACAATCATGACTTTTATCGGAGGGGAGGCGGCGTACTGAGATTTTTCCTCTGTCAAAGCGGGCTCCAAAAGGGGTACGTTTGGGGTAGGGGGGGCGTTTATACACGCCCATATACCTATAAGAATTATGATTGTATTAATTTGTTTAAGTTCAACAGAGACAGTCTATTGCTTTTGTAGTGGTGTAAATTAATACGATTTCCCATTGCAACATAATTATGACAGACAGATATGTATAGAGCAAACACGCTATGACTACTCCCCTTGAACTGATCGCGTTGCTCTATAAACATTTAAGGGAGTATTGAAAATATTGAAATCTCTCTACGAATATGTTGACATTATTATTTAAAGATTCTGACATGAATATAGTATGTTGATTGATTTAGCGATGTTATTGAATTTACATAAACTTACTAATTAAACTGGATTTGATTTACTGACTTATTTTATGTGATTATCTACTAGATTAGATGATGGTCGCAGGTTCACTCGCTTGAAATTCTGTTCTCATTCCCACTTCCCATGGGAACACATTTCCGGTATAAAAGCCTATTTATTATTCCAGAGTTTAATTTATCCATGTACAAATTCTAGCCAGATACTTTTAATTGTTGGAGCGTGATTGAGTAGGTAACAAACGTCCAAACATCTTCACAAGCTTTAACATTTTTAATATTAGTAGGATTCTTTATTTAAATTTCTATTGTAAAATTAATATGAAATAGGAAATTATAATATTAAAGCTTTTTACATGTTAATATGTCTCGATATGTTTAAAATTTAACATAGAAACAAAACCGATATGACAGGTTTCATTATTAATAAAATTCTGTTAGCCGCTGCCAATCATAACGTTTCGAGCAAGCATAAAACATCCCATTTGCATACACGAATAATATTAACAAAATAATGAAATTGTAGGGGTAACATTTGAATAATGATACATAAATATATAACATAGATAATGAATATATTATAATTAGTAAAAATTGGGGTACCGAATCTCTGACGGGCAAAACAAGAAAGTCGTGAGATCGTTCTCACCAGACTGCCACTCTCTAACGCGTTTATTGTGAAAGGGACGGTTCAATCCAATTGACGTTGTCATTTTTGTTTTATTTCAAACTGTGAACAGATGATCCACGTGACCTAGTGACGTAGTCTAATGCAACAGAGTCACAGACTACAGAAAAAGTCTCGCCATAAGCCCCTCTGCACTCTATTTTATAGATAGTGGCTAAAAAGGGTTCCCTTTTG
Source organism: Miltochrista miniata (assembly GCA_933228765.1). Classification (NCBI taxonomy): domain Eukaryota; kingdom Metazoa; phylum Arthropoda; class Insecta; order Lepidoptera; family Erebidae; genus Miltochrista; species Miltochrista miniata. The sequence continues at coordinate 16,115,079 of OW121752.1, read as the reverse complement.
GGATAACTGTCTGAATATTTCCGTTCACAACCAATTTGTTCAGAATGTAGAGAAGGAGAGACTTCAAATTTGGTACACATTTATTATTTGTGTAACACGAATACGTGCAGATACCAAATACACATAGATGTATCGTCACGCCTTTACCCTTGAAGGGGTAGGCAGAGGCATACTATATGCCCACATTTGACTATTTTAAAATTTGCCCCACGTAATAGCCGAAATCTGTCGGGAATACTGGGACATCCTTTTCTGAGGGCATAGCATCCATGAGGGGTTTCATATAAGCGTTATTCAATTTCCTAGTTTTCATATTTGCAAAGCCATAGTCCCTCAGGTGGAGCCGCAAGCTGGTCTGCCCTCCTAGTAGTATATAAAAAATTGGACTGTAAAAGAATTCGTCGTTCAGACAAATAAGAAAATCAGGGATAAAACAATGCACGAGTGCACCTGGAACATCCTGAGTCCTATAACATCCTTCCGAGGGGTTACCCGGGACTCTTAACCATAGGCTGTTGGGCGTTACGTGAGGTTTTTCAGTCGGTAGGAGGCCGGCATAGCACCCATAACGGAGTTTCCCTCACGTTAAAAAAAAAACAAAAAAAAAACAAATCAAACAACTAGGTACATACTTCTATATAATCTGTGCTGTTACTACTGAACCTAATAAATTCTAACTAATTATTTTACTAATAATTAAAACATTACAAAAGCCTGATTGAACAATAAGAGTTTAATTTGAGAACATTGGATGGGGGGAAACTTACATAAGTTATTTGGCCGTTGAGATAGCCTTTTAGTATGGAATGAGGGCAGGCGCGAGCGATTGTGTTTCATCCGATAACAAGCTGACCTCTCCTGACCTCACTCTAAATGTAATTTGAGTCGATGCGCTAAATTCAATTCCAGCTTTTATTTGCATATTTTCTCTTATATAACCAGAGTGGATGAAAGAGCTTTATTAATTTTTAGTCTTCAATATAAAACAACGTTGACAAAAAGTGATTCGTTCTTTAATTTTAAGATAGAAGGAGTGTAAAGTGAGTAAAAAATTGGCAAAAAATTTCAATCGAATTTATTCCCAAGCTGTTTCAAACATTGGTCAATTATTTGCAGCATAATCCAGTTTATTCTATTAGTAATTCTATTTGTTTGTAGTGGATGTGAGGGCTACCATTGTGAAGCACATTTTCTAAAAATCTGGGATTCCTAATAGGAAATGGCCTCTCCCAAACCCAAAGAGCTATGATGAACATATTATTTAGTTTGGGCAGCCCCACTTTACGTGTAGGGAGGGAAGACACCCCGAAAATTGTATTTTTACGTAAATCTGGGATTTCTAATTGGAAATGGCCTCTACCAAACCCAACGAGCTATGAACATATTTAGTTTAGGCAGCCCCATTTTACGTGTAGGAAGGGGAGACACCCCGAAAATTGTATTTTTACGTAAATCTGGGATTTCAAATTGGAAATGGCCTCTCCCAAACCCAACGAGCTATGAACATATTTAGTTTAGGCAGCCCCATTTTACGTGTAGGGAGGGGAGACACTCCGAAAATGGTATTTTTACGTAGCAGTTATGTATCTTAGCAGTTTATGGACATAGGTAGTAATTATACTCGTACACACATCCGTGTGTTTTTATCTTTCAAGCACTAACCGTTTGGACGGTAGGACCAGAACGGGAGCACAGATGCACATGACGATACTATAAATATTTGCGTTCCCAATCGCGAAGAACGAAACCCTAGAAAGACAGAATGTGCCATGAAAATAAACAGTAGGTCAAAATATACTGGAGATACGATAAACACGCAAATAAATCAAAGTAGCACTACCACAGAGTATCTGCGTGAACAGGCGTGACACTCATATTTCACTAGCTTTAGTGCCAAACTGTGATAAAAAGCTTTTAAGTAGGTATGTCTGCTTATTTGTAAAACTCCTTTCATACCCGTGTCGAGTAGAAAACGCGACGGTCGTTGATCTATTTTGCTTTTAAATGAAAACCTGGGAGTTTTATTTATGCAAAGGTAAATTGCGGGGTTATACACTTTTAACATTTCTAGAGCTGAATAGGTATAAACAGATAATGAAGTAAATAAACCAACGGTAAAGTTAAATTATTTTGGTGGGGTGTGCTGTTAATGGCCCTGTATGAACGTAAATAACGTTAATTAAATATACTCGTAAAATCTGTTTATGGGCGGAATTATTTTCTGTTTATTCATTTATGAGTAAAAACAAATAGGCATAATTGTAGAATCTAATTCGATGTTAGAAAACTATTAGAGAAGTTAGGGAGCAATTTCTCAAGTTCTCGCTCGTTTCTCGCATGCACTTTAAACCTTCTTGCGGGGCCTTTGACTAATCAGTCGTCTTAAGGGTTAAACGTTCAATTAGACGTTCGATGTTATATCAATAAATTCCTGTGCATCTAAAGGGCTCTATATTCTCAAACTATTTTCATGGAACTCGGTGTATACAGTGGTAATAAAGTTCATTAATACTTTGAAAATTTCGTAAAACTTACAAGCCTCACTATGTCTGTCTGCACGCAGATTTACATAATAACTACATCGAGAAAGTGGTAAAACATCTCAAAAATTCTGAGTACCTACCTATCCAAGACAAACATGGTACTACAAAATATACTTGTATAACAAAACTAAAAGGAAAGCTATCACAGATAAGGCTTAATAGGTATCAAAGTCGTTCGATCAAGAAAATGTATATTTCCAAGTTAGCTATTTTTGAAGAAAATAAATAAACAAAATTAAATATTTGTGTGACATTGACATTTACACACAACATCATCTAGCTCAAATTAAGCTAATATAAGCTTATGCTATGGGATCTAGATGACTGATAGACATATTTATATATTTCTAAATACATACATATTATACATAGGAAACACCCAAACTCCGAAACACATTTGTCGATCAAACAAATATTTGGAACACACAAATATTTAATTGGTTATAATTATATTAAAATACCAGAAATCAAAATGCCTTTACTTAAAATGCATTAGACCAAAATACCCGAATTCGAAATACCTTAACATTCAAAATACCTTATTTCAGTACACCTTACCGTAAAATGTCTAAATTTAAAATACAAATAATTATTATTTCAGAATTCAAAATACAAATTTTCAAATATCCTTAATTTAAAATACCTAAAATAGAATACAATGTGTCACTGTCACTGTAATAACTGCGTGGAATGTAACACATATTTATATATTGTCTTTTCTATAATAATTTCAGTCACCAAAATTTAAGGAACAATTATACAATCTTGGGTATCCTTCTGAGGGCTTACCCGGGGCTCCCAACTGTAGGCTGTTATGTAGGATACGTGTGGTTTTTAGTCGGTAGGAGTCCGGCATAGTATCCATGTAGGATTTACCTCATGTTAAAACACTTTGATTCAGAGTTACAAAAGTACTACAGTGGGCTAACGAAAAAAAAAAAAAATAACCACGAAGGCTAAGGCGGGAGCTTCGCTTCGCTTCGCTTCGCTTCGCTCCCGCCTTAGTCTTCTAACCTAACCTATCCGAGTCGGGATACTCTGAGTCGGGGTGTTAACCATTCACAGATATATAGCATCCATGTAGGATTTAAATCATGTTAAAAAAAGGTATTTTGTGTTTGAACATTTTAGGATAAGGTATTTGATAAATTTATTTTTTGGGTTTCGGTTATTTGACCGTAAGGCATTTTAAATTATTTATATTATAAATATTTGCCTTTTGAATATTGATATTTTGATTTCGGGCATTTTGGGCAAGGGCATTTTAAGTAAAGGCATTATGATTTCTGGTATTGTGACGGTATACCATTTAAATGCTTGGTAGCAACTACGCAATCTACACAGCACGTAGCCCGAGACGCACTTGACTAGTTTTAATTTGCAGGAACATGGGCCTCTAAAGAGGAAATTTTCATGTAGCGTCATCTGAGAAAACGTTTTATAACGAATTCTATAAAGTTGTTTTAAAAAGGGTTTTTTTTAAACAGAACACTTTATATCTATTATTTTAAAGTTGCAGACCGTTTTAAAAAGAGTCTCGGTTTTTTTAGGCTTTTATAATGTCAAATCTTCACCAATTGTGCAATGGTATGCTTAGTGAAAATTCTAACCATGATCTATTTTTGTGATTCTCACATACAGCGCCATGTAGGTAGTTAAGTTAATATAAGCTTGTATTATGATCTACAGTCGAGATCATAGCTCTAGATTCTAGAAAAGCTGGACTTATAGATGTATGTTTCAAAGTACATACATAATCACCTTAATTTTTTTATTTAATTTATACATATATTATATACAACTTATATTTACTACTTATACACTTTTTACATAAGAAAAGAACTATGAATACCTACGTAAATTTCAACCTAAAAAAAATTGAAAAGAAGAAACCGATTTAGGCATCGAAAAATTCTTCCACATCGCTATCGACCACAACCATACATAATTAGCTACTATTATTATTATTTATTACAAGCTGACCCGCGCAACTTCGTTTGCGTCTGATAAGAGAGAGGTGTGGTATTATAATTTTGATATCATGTTTTCATTACCTCCCGTCACGTCGCTAGTATTCATTATTTTATTTATGCGAAAGTGCTCCCTTAGTCGCCTCTTACAACACCCTCGGGATGTATCGGGCGCGGGCATTAGATAGTAAAAATCCTTAACTTATGGTTCTATTGCCCCTAGATGGGGCAGTGCGTCGTCATCTCTTACGTTTTCCTTGGGTAATTTAAAGTAAGGCTTGCCTTGGTACGTGATCATGGTCCCATTGGCAGCCTGGGTATGTACAATCCAGCTACATTTCCGGCGTTTGATCTGTTGATGGATAGAGTTCTCACTGCAGCGTTCCCATAGGCTTACGTTGGTAATTTTCTCGGGCCAGTATATGTATACCGAGGATCCGTCCGAGGCTGCGGTTCACGAAGATTTGTACCTAGTGTCAGATGCCTTTTGTGAATTTCCACGTCTTGCATCCGTATAGCAGCACGGTATTGATGTGGGCTCACTTTTGAGTTTCACTCTCCGAGTCGATTTTAACGACAGCCATACTGGGCATAGCTGTGTAAAGGTTGCTCTAACCTTGGCGACTCTCGAAGTGATGTCCTCTTCAGTCCCCCCAGTTTCCGACATGATACTCCCTTTTTACTTGAATTTGTTAACGGCTCCACATCTTCTGTGCCAATGCTTAGGGGTACAAAGCCCGTCTTCCCGCACCTCATCTCTTGCGTCTTCTGAGTGTACATTTTTAGTCTCGCCTTCGCTGCACCCCTGCAGGATGAGGCAGCGAAGGCAGGACTCCATTTCCCCCGCCCCTCCCAGTCTCCAGCCTTGCACGGATGTTGTTAGAAAGTAGGGTAAACGAAAACCTCCCTACTGGTAACACACTGACATTCATTTTGTTCATAGCATGATTTATTCACAATTTAGGGTGGGTTAACTTGGGAGGGTTAATAATAATAGCAAAGAATGAAGCTGATCATATAATTATGATCGAACTTCACGTACAGGTAAGTTCGTTTGATTATCATTACATAGCATAAATCCTTTGTATGCTTAAATCTTTAAAACTACGCAACGGATTTTGATGAGGTTTTTTTTAATAGATAGAGTGATTCAAGAGGAAGGTTTATATGTATAATAACATCCATTAAATAGTGGAGTAATACTGTATACCCGTGCGAAGCCGGAGCGGGCCGCTAGTAAATTATATTTCACAGCTTCATTCTTAGCGATTAGTTTACATAGTGTAGGATGTTTAGAGAATAAAACTAAATTGTGAAGAAAAAATAAACTTACATTATGTAACTAAAGTAAAGAAAAAGACAATCACTTAACGTCATTCATAGTATTGCATCATTTGATAGAACGGATTGAGAAAAAACATTATTATTATAATAGTAGATAACAATTTCTCGATTATATTTTCCAAACATCGAGGATGAATTGCTCCAACCGGCAGTTTTGCGAATCACATCTAAGCTAACACCCAGTAAATTTGCTTTTGAGGTGGCTGCATGACGAGTACTATGTGCAGTAAAAATTGTAACAGTGAGTGATTATAATCTAATATGAACTTTATTTAATAGCAATAAAGTTCAAATTAGCTCTACATTTAATTTAGAAAACTTTGTATGGGAAAAAGAAAACGGCTGTTTTTAGGGCTTTCCCGGCAATTATTTGATTTTTTCTCACCTTTTAAACCTTCCCTAAACCTCCACGAACATTTCAAGACCAAGATAAGATAAATCCATTCAGCTGTAAGTAACGAACAGCAATTGATTTTTATATATATAGATATAAAAAACTGAAACTACGAAACAATTACAAACACGTATTTTATCATGAAATTGAATGTATTTATTGACTAAATTATTTTTCTTATTTAAATGTTTGTGTAAATTTTACTAGTCGTTTATTTAACACTAGCGGACGTCACGCGGTTTCACCCGCGTAGTTCCCGTTCCCGTGGGAATAAGGGAATAAAATATAGCCAATGTTACCCGCAAAGAGTGTAGCTTTCCAACAGTGAAAGAATTTTTCAAATCGGTTCAGTAGTTCCGGAGCCTATTCGTTACAAACAAACAAACAAACAAACAAAAAAACAAATCTTTCCTCTTTATAATATTAGTATAGACTATAGAAACCTTAGTGGTTTTAAGCATTAAGTGTATAATTAAGTGTATTTTACTAATTTTTATGTGATAATAAAAAAAAAATTGTGAATCACACAAAATGGACGTTACGTCCCAGATTTCTTTTACGAGACTTTAACACAGTAGGCGCTTATAGTCTGGCTATAACTGCTGTGCACTCTCTGAGGTATGCGCGGCGAGGTGGGAGCCGGGGAAAAAAGAGCATGAGTAGATACACATGCTATTAATACACGTCGGACAAATCTAACAATATAAGTTTACATTTTTAAAAATGATGAATTTTTCTTCTGATAAATCCAAGATCAAAATCATCGACAACATGGAGTGCACAGCAGTTATGGCCAGACTGGGCCACCAACACTGGAGACACTTTCACTAGAGACTGGAATTATATTCCAGACTTTTTAAACATAATTAGAAGGTGGTTATGTCTATAATGATGGTAAGTACTAGACGAGGTAGCAGGCAGAGACTACAAGTCGTAAAATATGTTTGTAAGATTACTTATGATTTGATAATGTAACCACTTCGACATGACTTCAGGAATTCGTACTTTCTTTTTAGACATTTAATTAGTCGTACATAGGATATTAGGTATTCATATAATTGTAGCTGTGGTTAGTTATAATGAAATTCTATAATATAATGGCGCTTGTCAAAAAGAATGCTGAGATTTTTCTAAACTATATTTACATAATAGGTTTAAAAAAAACGTTATTAATTTTTATTTTGTGCTACCCACGCTCGCAAAATCTAAATATACTCAAAAGGACTGACGATAGCCAATGCTTATAGCAGTGATCGTTTATAGAACAATAAGCAAGCAGGACTACGAACGCTTCTTCTTTTTCATAAATAAGTTTAAATAATGGAAATATTTCTAGAATCTTGAAGAATATGCCGTTTCCATTAAAACCGTGAACTAAATAAAGCTATGACTGAATCCAATTCAGTTACTGCGAAGTGGTCTTTTATTTATAGCATTATGGTCGATTAAATTATCTGATAATTATTTTATAACGGTCGTGGCGATAGAAATACGATTGCTCTAATGTTTTCCATCTTATAAGTGAGAGAAAATAAGTTGTATATTTGGTTAAAACATTATTATTAGAATATTCTGTTTGGCTTACATACAGTAGGTACCCAAGTCTCTTATATAAATAAATGTTGTGGAATATTTTTTCACATTTTATAAATCTATACTAATATTATAAAGAGGAAAGATTTGTTTTATTTTGTTTGTTTGTTTGTAACGAATAGGCTCCGGAACTACTGCACCGATTTGAAAAATTCTTTCACTGTTGGGAAGCTACACTCTTTGCGGTGAACATAGGCTATGTTTTATTTCCGTATTCTCACGGGAACGGGAACTACGCGGATGAAACCGCGTGACGTCCGCTAGTTAATAATAAATTAGAGGACATCCGCGGCTCAGCCCTTGTGAAATTTGGTAAAGGCGTAATAGTGTTTCCCGTGGGAACATAATGTATTTCTGGGATAAAAAATCTATGGCACTCTCTAGACCCACAACTTCCTATAATCATATTTTTTCACTTTTTACGTTGATTTAAATAAAAATGTTATTTTTTGTCGTAGATGCGTGATTTTACGCCCTAAGCACACCCCCGCCGCGAAACCATGATAGCGGAACCGCAGTAATTCCGCCAAGTTCTGTCACATGTAGGAGGAGCGGAACACTAGCGAAACCGCCTGTTCTAATGCATAGATTTAACTATCTTCTATCTCTTTCACCGCACGGTTTCGCCAATCTGCTCCTACGCCAGTTAAACTTCCGCGCTTCGGCCGCCTTGTTATTGCGGTGCCGCGTTGTCTACGCGCCGGTTTGTCAAAATTGACAGAAATACAGAGCGGAACGGCGAAACTAATATGTTTTCAGTAAATGGACGTTAAGTTCACGGAAAAACGACTTCAAGCCATCAGAAATAAACCCTTTATGTATTTATTAAGTCAACCAGATAATAAAAATAATATGATAAAATTGCGATAGCGTCACATCGACTAACTCGTGTCAGGTTCCTTTGCCCAGTTCCGCTGTTTAATCCACACTTGATCACAGCGGAATTCATTCAGCGGTTCCGCTGTTCTGGTTTCGCGGCGGAGGTGTGTCAATTAATGTTTCTGTATAAGATTTTTATTTAGTTTTTCTGAATGCTCTGTACCTATAATCTATATAATTGACCGTAGTTCGAGGTAAAGTACCCTTAATATTGATAAAGGCAAGTTTTGCTGAAGGAAAACATTCCTTCATTTTCAAAAGTTAGTAAAACTGCATTTAAGGATAAAGATTTTGAAAAATCACTTGCTTGGGCCGGGAATCGAACATAGGAGATACGAAAAAAATCTTATCCTGTATTTTATGGCACCAACCAAAAGAGTGTTTTATAAGGAACAATTTCTTTAAAACAATTTAAATATCTTAAATTAAAGGAAGACCAAGTACATATACTGGTTGAATTTATAATCGTTTTGGAACGGAAAGGTTTAGGCCCAGTTTCGATAACAGAACCGATCGGCACTGTCAATTTGAAAATCAACAATAAAAAATTACGAAAATGTCAAAATCTACATCGTTTGCCAAAATCAAAACGAGAACACCTGGTTATTCCTTTAAATTTCACGAAATACGTTTACTACGATTTTCTACTACAATTTTTCATTCAATGTCTAACGTTCCAATCAGTAAGAAGAGTCACCGCGCCGGGAAAATTCGACCAATCACAACGCATGAACGCATCGGTCCACGTGGACTCGTTGCCAAGTAACGTCGGTAGGTACTCGACTAGTTACGTCTTGTAGGTAGGTAAATACGCTCGGCCGACCGCGCCGCCGACCGGCGACCGCGGCGCGCAGTTCGACTATAACTCGCGTGCAGTATTGTCGTCGCGATCGACTTTTATTTGTGGTCGGAAATAAAACGATTAGTTTACACTCGAGAGTACGAATCTCGTGATGAATTACGCAGTGGACGCCTTTGAAATAGTGAAAAGTGACAGAGACACATTGAATAAACTAAAAGACATTAAAAAAGCCTAAAACGTGCCCGTTTGTGTATCGAACGTTCTGGACTCCATTTTGAGCAGTTGCTTAGGTACAGGGAAGTGTAAATAAACTGTGAATAGGTAGGTCTAGGTATTTAAGTTGATTATTTTGTAAATAGCTCCAATTTTTTAAATACGCCGGAAATACTCCCTATTTGTTCGTGTTTATTTTCATTATTATTACATAAACCTTATTAATTCACCGTAAAATAGAACAATATTAAAGTATTTCCGACGGTCCTAAGCCCGCGTAAAGTATGAAGGAGAAATTGGAGTCCTTTATTATTATCTAAGTACCTATTATTATCGAAACGATGCATTCGGTCAATGAACTGATCACATGGAAGCACGCGCCGCGGGTTTCGGAGTTTCATTCATTGAAAAGTTCAATGAATAATCGAAGCGCTACTAATGTTTCAACTCGAACGAGTGATAAAGATTACATAGAAGTCATTTTTTTATTATAACCGGCACAGCTGTTTTGACACTCCGAAATGGTTCCATTATTGATTCCGAGTAACCCCCTCTCGGGTCCAGAACGACTATAAATTCAACCAGTATATAATAATGTTTTTATTGTAAAGTTTAGGTACTTATTATCTAAAGAAAAAAAAAACAGTCAAATTAAGAACCTCCTCTTTTTTTTAAAGTTTGCAGTTAAGCCATGGGAAGTGGGAACGGGAAACTAATTCCAGCCGTGAGCACCGTCTAGTAGTAAAATAATACTAGGTATGATAGCCATTAGAAGTAAAGTATTAATAAAATACTTAAAAGATTTTACAATAAAGCTACATAAAAGATTATAAAACCAGAAACATTTCTTTTCATTTTGAACACAAACTAAATTAGTTCTCTATTGAATAGACTCTTAACAGAATTGGTGATCATATTATGTTAGTGCGAGCCACCAGCTTGCATGTATACACCGACTCGTAAAACTGCGACCGGACATATCCTGTTATAAAGAACGCTTTCAATTGCAAATGGTTCGCGGGGCCAGAGACACCGAATTTATGACCCTGGATGGCAAACGAGCACGTTATTTGGAGACCGATCGAGAAAAAAATAGGGATAGAGGAATTGAGCCATTCATTTTTCATAGTTTTATTTATGTAAGTCCATTTGATGGAGTTACGATTCTATAAAACGTTATAGACCATTACGTGTCACTGGGCACAATATGTGGTTGGTTCATTACGATACTTTATACGATGAATGCACTAGACTGCTTGCAGGATGAAGCAGTGTCTGAACACCTAGGCTACCACAGGTTGAATTCTAGGTTTAAATAAAACGACTTACAGGGTGTTTTCTTTACTAAATATCTTTCAATACAGCAGCTTACAGTGACCAATCGCTGGCAATAAATTAGGGGTAGTCCATGGGCCTTATGTTAAAATGATACCTACACAATATTTGAGAAACGTATGAGATTAGTTTCTGCATTATAAAACTATGTTCAAGAGTTTTTTGGGTTTTGAAAATCTGCTTAAAGGTAATTGTTGATATGTGGGTGGGTGTATTATTAATTATACCTTCTGGTTATTATCCGACATTGTGCCTCCAAAACTGAAGGCGTAAGCTGCGAAATGTTTTTGGATATATTTATCAGCCTTCTCCAATTCCACATGGTAATTTTGATATATTATTATAATTGTATAGGGTGTAGTGGGGCCCTACCAACACCTTCGGGCCCAAGTCAACCTCACGTGCAAGCTCGTGCACCTGCTGAACAACGGACGAGGCTCTGACGGCGGCGGTCCATTTCAACACGGCGATGGGCTCACCACCTGTCACGTGGGACCGAATTGTACACGGTGAAATGTGGGCCGGTATAGGCCTCTGCCTACCCCTTCGGGGATAAAGGCGTGAGTATATGTATGTATGTATGTATGTATGTTCAAGAGTTTTTTTGGGTTTTGAAAATCTGCATAAAGGTAATTGTTGATATGTGGGTGGGTGTATTATTAATTATACCTTCTGCTTATTATCCGACATTGTGCCTCCAAAACTGAAGGCGTAAGCTGCGAAATGTTTTTGGATATATTTATCAGCCTTCTCCAATTCCACATGGTATGTAATTTTGATATATTATTATAATTGTACATGCTGATAGTAAATAAATTCGTATGACGTCCCAGCTATATTAAAATTGGAAGACTAGCTTTTACGCTACGCTATAATTTGCTTTACATACAGGTATATAGTAAAGAAAATTACAGCGTGTACAAAAGTAAATTACAGCGTTGCTAATCAATGGATCCTAGTCATCCAATTTTTAATGCAACTGGAAGTCTCTTGGGAGGCAGCCTCTGCCTACCAACACCTCCTGGTACACCTAAACTAACATTAGATTTTCTTAGGGTTATCAGTAGGAGATGAATAGGTCGGCTTGGGTCCGGCAGACTAAAGTAGGCCGTTTTTTACCCTTAAACCATCAACCGAGTCTTTTAATGTTCCTTATTTTAAGAGCTATAACATTTTAATTAAGACTAGAGTAAAATTAAATTACTTTGCCTTAGGTCAAATACTAATTCTAATTCTCTACATAGAATCCTTTCACTTTACCTATAAAACAAAATTAAACCGTACAACTTCCATTCAACCCCAGGGTACGAAGTATAAATTATAAAAGACAAACAAGGATATTGTAATTCAATCAAAAATAAAGCGGCAGAATATTTCACAACATTGTTTTCTTTTGTAAGAAAAATATCCAAATGAATTCAAAATAAACAAGAAATATAATGTAAATGTAACCATTCATCGATAATATATTCAACTGTCGAGCCGTGTACTAATTGGATGACTAACGAGGTATGTTGCAAAGAACCCACTCTTGATGCTTTGTAGCTTTCTCTCTGGTTCTTTTGAGGTTTTATATCCTTTTGGATATGTTGGCAACATGCTTGAATAAATCAATTGCTGTTACATTACGTTGCAATCTTTGTAAGCTAAACTCATGCATATTTTGCACCATCATCATAGTATTCGTTCACATCAAGTATTCAAGGTTGATATATGTTTAGTTTGTGCTTAGGTAAGGTATACATCCCTTTTTCCGGAAGTGGTAATAAAACACTTCCTGAAGTTATTTATTTTCCGACAGCTATGAAGCTATGGCGGGTAGTGTTCATGGTGCAAAAAAAGTCGGTGTTGTTCGATGAAAATAAATGTTACAATTTTAACCATCTTTATTCCTATTTTAAAGGTTTAATGTAATATAATTATGCTTAGTCATAGAAAGTAACTATAGTTTATAATAATGCGACCAGCGGGCCTAAAAAGGCATCTTTGTACGTTTCATATTATCAAACGCACAATGTTGCCGTTTTAGGCCGGCCGAGGTGTAACACTAGCTTTCCAGACTCTATTGCCTTAATGAAATGGGTACGAACCTGCTGAAGACATTTTGATAGCGGTCATGAAACATATAACTAAATGGATTCATTGACCTCCTCGTTATTGCCAACCCAGTTACCAGTAAGTAGGTATATAGTTGTAGTCCTGAGACATCCTTTCGAGGGCTTACCCGGGGCTCACAACCATAGGCTGTTGGGCGTTACGTGAGGTTTTTTAGTCGGTAGGAGTCCGGCATAACATCCATGAGGATTTTATCTCACGTCAAAAAAAAATGTCTATGGAACTATTTGTATGTTCAACATTTTATTTGAGAACAACACTACGAGAGTTAAAAGATACTCGTAATTATAAAACAAATAAACTGAAACTCGCATATCCAACTAATTGTTTATTAATGTGGGACAATTTTGTTGGATAATTAATCAGGAGCGCCACCTGGCGACAATGGACCGACTGACACATCGCGTGTTAGTAGATTAATTATACGGTCATTTGGTGAAGGAAGATAGCAGCTCTGTGTTTATATAAATATGAAGACATAGAAATGCTCTATACCGTTTACTGACAGAAATGATCCTTTGTTCCAATGAGTCTTGAAAGGGTTGAAGTATTTTGAAATCTCTCTGTAGCTTACAATTCTGTGTCTTCCATAGAACAATGCAATTAGAACAAGGGCGTAGACAAATCATGTTTGCTCTGTACGTATCTGGCTATCATTATCATAATCAAATCAGCCTATGGCAGTGCACTACTGGACGTAGGCCTCTCCCAAATTACGTAACAGTACAGGGTTCAGCGCCTTCCGCATTCAATCACTCCATGTGACCGTTTTCAGGTCGTTGGTCCATCTGGCGGTCTCCACTCTAGAACTCGTTTGCTCCACCGACCATCGGTTCTCCTACAGATGTGGCCTGCGCACTGCCACTTCAAAACGCATACTTTGCGAGCTATGTCGATCACTCTGGTTCTCTGACGAATAGCATCGTTCTGGATTTTATCCCTCAGAGACACCCCAAGCATAGCTCGTTCTATTGCTCGCTGTGCAACTTTAAGGGCATGTAAAAGCTTTACTGAAAGTGTCCATGTCTCGGCACCATTACGTCTGTCATATGTTGCGGGCTTCGATCAACAACTTGAAAACGTATATCGATCGAAGCTTACGGGGGAAATCCGTGTTCATAAACACCAGTACAAAAGCAATCGGCTGTCTCTATGGAACTTACACGAAACAATTAAAATAATACATTTAAAATTTCAGACACCACATTATATATTTCTTATAATATGTGTGTATATATTTATACTCCTCTCGAGGTATGGTACAGTGGTATGGTGCCTCCCCTCCCAATAAAGTCATAAGTCATGTTGCTCTTATGACGTCTTCTCTTTTCTGTTCACTATGGTTGAGGCCGCATTTGCGGTTAGGCCGAGGCCGCACTTGCGGTTATCGCGGCGGTTTCTAACCTCAAAATGTCAAAACCAATGAAACCATAGACTCGGTTTCATTGGTTTTGACATTTTGAGTTAGTTTTATTTAGTAGGATGCAGACATCCAGTTACAATTTTTTAATAATCATAATAACTATCGAATAGAAAATTTTAGTAAAATTCACTGCAGTTTAAGTTATGTGGTTTCCTTCTTTTCGGGAATCAAACCCACGACCTCATGATCCACAGTTGCACATTACGACCTCTAGACCAACGAGGCAGTCAAATGTTATCCATTCGGATAAGACCTTCTTATTTATTTCACTGTCTCAAATAATGGCGGCTCTATTACATTCCTGCGAAATAAATTGAAATAAATTTATTGAATGCATTCAATTAAACTTATAACAAATATTTATGAAGTGTCTCCCCGATTTATTAACAAAATATAGCGCCATTATCTTCAAATAGCATTAATTTCGAATTCATTAAGTTCATCAATGTCAGATTACTCTGATTCGTCTTAAAAAGATAAGAGATGAAATATAATTACGCTTTATTAAATTTTATTAAAACAAAGGCTCAAACCACATTTCGCTTTCAAATTATTGTTTGACTTGTTTCATCACATTGTAAGGTAGTCTCCTTTGTTCTAAAATACGCTTTCCCCGGAATCTTATTAAAATTTTAATTAATGCCTACTATAAATTGCAAACAATTGTTGCTGTAAACTCACGGAAGGATTGTTTTTTCTTTACAGTTTACAAATTGTTGCATGATTGATATAGTTCATTTTGATTGATATTACTTGCGGTAAAAAGGCTTTTTACTATATAAATTACTGAGGTAATGACTATTAATTACACTTCTACTAAGTTATTGCACGTAGTTCAACGATCGTCGACCAACTTATTTCTACTATGTGAACTTTGAGTAAAATATAAAACTAAGGGGTAGTACGGGGCTGAAATTAACTTACGGCAGCAGTTTGTCCACCGTAATGATACGAGTACTAATGTTATGAGCGAGAGTAGGGAGCTCCTCTCGTAAAGCAAACCCTGGAGTGTAGGTACTGTAGCAATCTAAGATTTTTGGTTTGTACCTTCAAGAATACAATAAGCCGAGCCCAGGATCAACAGGTAGGTACTTTGATTTGTATAGAAACAAGAGAAATCAAATTCTTAACAACTACTTATATTCTAGAAGGGAAGTGGTTTAACCGTTTTCTATGGATTGTTTCTACAGTATTCCGCTATAACTTTGGCTAGTTATAACCTCGAACAATAATCTTATTGTCATGCCTGCTGATGACATCAGTTTGAACAAAATAGCAGTAAGACTATCGATGCGAGCTTATACGAACATAACTGATACTGATACATAAACGTGCCCTAAAGGCGTTATGTGTTGGATACGCATTGACAAAGCATAGTCAGATATGTATAGGTCATTAGGTCATAGTACTCTTAGAGTACAGAAAAGTAGAGTGGGTACCTGTTCATTGTAAATGGAACAAATAATCGAGCCAACACAATTGAACTGTCCGTAAAATGTCCGTAAATATTTAAAAAAAAAACTCACCGCCGCGCCGACGACCTGCTATTTTTGCCGACACGATCTATTTCGTTTCTGAGGTCGTCCTGCACGTTGACTTTTTTGTTTTGTTGACGATTAATCAAGCAATAGGTATCCCTACAATTAATAAAAGCTTTTTTTTACCTTAAAATGTAATCATTAATCAACTTGTTAAAAGAAGTCGGTTAATTAAAAAACAGTAAGACGACATTGATGCAGGGAAACACCAAGATGATAAAAATAACATAACTAAGCAGATAACATGCCTTCATAAAACAGTCTTTACGAAGTAGGTACGCCCTTAAAATGTACGCAGGTAAATAAACTTGAATGTTTTATTCATTCAAATTTAATATTTCATTAGATAACTCAAGTATCTACTTACTCAATCTTCAGCTGTTACAAGGGTTTGACAAGAGTTAGCTGTATTAGCACAAATTAGAGATAGTACAGATGGAAAACTCATGTAAGTATGTACTTTTTTTTCACACCTACCCTCTGCTACACACACTCGCGCACAAATCAGTATCGAAAATTCGGTTGAGACCGCCTGACCTCGTGTCTGTGAATGAGTAGTCTATGTGCGCGCAGCCTCAGCGAATTTAGTATGTAGGTTTCCATCTGTACTATATCTAATTTGTGGTATTAGGCTGTCCCCGTTCTTTCCAAGGCTCATCTGAGACTCCTAGCCGTAGGGCCCGTAGGCAGTTGTAGGGCACCGAGTGATTATAGCCAGCAGTCCAGCATAGCAACCATGAATATTGACACATGTAAAAAAATGCTGCGCACATATAGAATAGGTAAAATTGTACTTAGACGTTTGATACGTAAGGTTAAAATATAACACTTTAACCTTTTCTAGATAGTTTTTTGACGACATGTCTCGAGATTTCTATGAGTATAATATCAGGAATACCTACCTATATTCCAAGCATGTCAAACGCGACTAACTTCACATAGAAGGTAACAGTTGTAAAATTTTGCATGCCTAAAGCGGTGACACTTCGGGACGGGAATGCAATACCGGGATACCGGGATCCCGAAATACCGGGATCCCGCGGAATTAGCGGGATTGTGCAAAGGTAAACGCCATGTGTTATTCTGTAAGCGGAAGCGCACAAACTGATTCGGTTTGAGAAAGTTTTTTGTAATTGTGACGTAATATTATAACCTAATAACGTACTTATTTGATTTTAGTGATTTAATCAGGGAGATTTGACTTTTCTTGTACTATAAAAGTATTCAATTATCTCGTACATTGCTTGCTGGCTATCTGACATGTGAAGTTAGGAGTCGTTTGGCCGACAAAAATTTTGACATGCTATGTTTTCTGCGCTTCTAATCATTTGCAGTAGCTATTTTATTACTTATACTGGTTGAATTTATAGTCGTTTTGAAAATCAACAATAAAAAATTACGAAAATGTCAAAATCTACATCGTTTGCCAAAATCAAAACGAGAACACCTGGTTATTCCTTTAAATTTCACGAAATACGTTTACTACGATTTTCTACTACAATTTTTCATTCAATGTCTAACGTACCAATCAGTAAGAAGTCAGTCACCGCGCCGGGAAAATTCGACCAATCACAACGCATGAACGCATCGGTCCACGTGGACTCGTTGCTAAGTAACGTCGGTAGGTACGCGACTAGTTAACCTAACCTAACCTAACCTAACCTATCAAATCGGATTGAGCGGGGCTAATCCTGTAGTGCACATATTTTGAGAAAAAGACATTTCGAGAAAAGGACATTATTAGAAAGGACATTTCGAGAAAAGGACATAATGAGAAAGGACATTTCGAGAAAAGGACATTATGAGATGAGACGAGCCGGGCCTTCAATTTGACTTAGCTGCCATTTTACCGGCAAACGGGACCAATGGCGGACATTTATTTGCACGTGCCATCCGAAGCACGGCAACGCTCAAATAAATGTCACAAAGTGGTCACCCATCTAAGGACCGGCCATAGTAAATGTAACTTACTGCAGTGATCTTTTACAGAACACTGAGTCCGCGGGGCACAAGGAAAAATAAATTATTTAATATTACTTTTGTATTGAGATTAATAAACCGATATACATACTGGTTGAATTTATAGTCGTTCTGGACCCGAGAGGGGGTTACTCAGAATCAATAATGGAACCATTTCGGAGTGTCAAAACAGCTGTGCAGGTTATAATAAAAAAATGACTTCTATGTAATCTTTATCACTCGTTCGAGTTGAAACATTAGTAGCGCTTCGATTATTCATTGAACTTTTCAATGAATGAAACTCCTAAACCCGTAGGTACCTACGCCGCGGCGCGTGTCTCCATGTGATCAGTTCATTGACCGAATGCATCGTTTCGATAATAATAGGTACTTAGATAATAATAAAGGACTCCAATTTCTCCTACATACTTTACACGGGCTTAGTCGTCGGAAATACTTTATTATTGTTCTATTTTACGGTGAATTAATAAGGTTTATGTAATAATAATGAAAATAAACACGAACAAATAGGGAGTATTTCCGGCGTATTTAAAAAATTGGAGCTATTTACAAAATAATCAACTTAAATACCTAGACCTACCTATTCACAGTTTATTTACACTTCCCTGTACCTTAGCAACTGCTCAAAATGGAGTCCAGAACGTTCGATACACAAACGGGCACGTTTTAGGCTATTTTCTTTTAGTTTATTCAATGTGTCTCTGTCACTTTTCACTATTTCAAAGGCGTCCACTGCGTAATTCATCACGAGATTCGTACTCTCGAGTGTAAACTAATCGTTTTATTTCCGACCACAAATAAAAGTCGATCGCGACGACAATACTGCACGCGAGTTATAGTCGAACTGCGCGCCGCGGTCGCCGGTCGGCGGCGCGGTCGGCCGAGCGTATTTACCTACCTACAAGACGTAACTAGTCGCGTACCTACCGACGTTACTTAGCAACGAGTCCACGTGGACCGATGCGTTCATGCGTTGTGATTGGTCGAATTTTCCCGGCGCGGTGACTGACTTCTTACTGATTGGTACGTTAGACATTGAATGAAAAATTGTAGTAGAAAATCGTAGTAAACGTATTTCGTGAAATTTAAAGGAATAACCAGGTGTTCTCGTTTTGATTTTGGCAAACGATGTAGATTTTGACATTTTCGTAATTTTTTATTGTTGATTTTCAAAACGACTATAAATTCAACCAGTATAAGTAATAAAATAGCTACTGCAAATGATTAGAAGCGCAGAAAACATAGCATGTCAAAATTTTTGTCGGCCAAACGACTCCTAACTTCACATGTCAGATAGCCAGCAAGCAATGTACGAGATAATTGAATACTTTTATAGTACAAGAAAAGTCAAATCTCCCTGATTAAATCACTAAAATCAAATAAGTACGTTATTAGGTTATAATATTACGTCACAATTACAAAAAACTTTCTCAAACCGAATCAGTTTGTGCGCTTCCGCTTACAGAATAACACATGGCGTTTACATTTGCACAATCCCGCTAATCCCGCGGGATCCCGCACGATTTACGTGCGGGACTGGTCCCGCAAAAATACTGCGGGATCCCGGTATTTCGGGATCCCGGTATCCCGGTATTGCATTCCCGTCCCGAAGTGTCACCGCTTTAGGCATGCAAAATTTTACAACTGTTACCTTCAATGTGAAGTTAGTCGCGTTTGACATGCTTGGAATATAGGTAGGTATTCCTGATATTATACTCATAGAAATCTCGAGACATGTCGTCAAAAAACTATCTAGAAAAGGTTAAAGTGTTATATTTTAACCTTACGTATCAAACGTCTAAGTACAATTTTACCTATTCTATATGTGCGCAGCATTTTTTTACATGTGTCAATATTCATGGTTGCTATGCTGGACTGCTGGCTATAATCACTCGGTGCCCTACAACTGCCTACGGGCCCTACGGCTAGGAGTCTCAGATGAGCCTTGGAAAGAACGGGGACAGCCTAATACCACAAATTAGATATAGTACAGATGGAAACCTACATACTAAATTCGCTGAGGCTGCGCGCACATAGACTACTCATTCACAGACACGAGGTCAGGCGGTCTCAACCGAATTTTCGATACTGATTTGTGCGCGAGTGTGTGTAGCAGAGGGTAGGTGTGAAAAAAAAGTACATACTTACATGAGTTTTCCATCTGTACTATCTCTAATTTGTGCTAATACAGCTAACTCTTGTCAAACCCTTGTAACAGCTGAAGATTGAGTAAGTAGATACTTGAGTTATCTAATGAAATATTAAATTTGAATGAATAAAACATTCAAGTTTATTTACCTGCGTACATTTTAAGGGCGTACCTACTTCGTAAAGACTGTTTTATGAAGGCATGTTATCTGCTTAGTTATGTTATTTTTATCATCTTGGTGTTTCCCTGCATCAATGTCGTCTTACTGTTTTTTAATTAACCGACTTCTTTTAACAAGTTGATTAATGATTACATTTTAAGGTAAAAAAAAGCTTTTATTAATTGTAGGGATACCTATTGCTTGATTAATCGTCAACAAAACAAAAAAGTCAACGTGCAGGACGACCTCAGAAACGAAATAGATCGTGTCGGCAAAAATAGCAGGTCGTCGGCGCGGCGGTGAGTTTGATACGCATTGACAAAGCATAGTCAGATATGTATAGGTCATTAGGTCATATCCCGTATAATGTACAACTGTAACTACATAGAGAGTTGTATTGGGCTGACCTCGCGGAAACTCGTAGTCCTAAATAAGGTGCGACGGTACTTCACGCCACTTCAGAGATGTTTACTGTACAAGACGCAGATTCGTCCCTGCGTCGAGTACTGTTCTCACCTTTGGAATGACTCCGCGAGGTACTTGCTGGACGCGCTTGACGCTATGCAGAGACGTGCTATCCGAATAATTGGTTGTCCTGAGGTGACGGGAGGCCTCGAAGCGTTGGCGCAGCGAAGAACCATAGCGTCCTTGGCTGCCTTCTACCGAATGTATCACGGCGAATGTTCTGAAGAGCTCTTTAACCTGATCCCTCCATCTCCTTTCCGATCCAGAACAACGCGTGCCGGGCAGAGATGCCACTCAAACACAGTGGAGAGAATCATCGCCAGAACCGAGCGTTTCAAAAGATCGTTCCTCTGTCGAACTATAAAAACTTAGAACGACCTGCCCGCACACGTGTTTCCCTCATCTTACAATCCCGGGTTCTTTAAGAAGAGCGTGAAGAGGCACATAACAGGGCCGCCAACTTGAGGACCACTGTAAGAAATGGCCCCCAATCGCTAGATGCGCCACAGCTTTCCATCAGGCTGGTGGCGACGTCAATTTGGCGAGCTGGATAAAAAAAATGTATGTAATTGGCTATGTCCACTCTCCCGTAATAATTTAATCGGCTTATAATTAATTTACTCAATATAAATAGCAAATACAAGTGCAAAATGTCTAATTAAATTAACACCATTCACATTTTGGTATCAAAATAACGGGCAACAAAACTTGTCCGTAAGTACTTAAGTAATTAGTAATTACTTAATTAATTAGCGTTAGGCAAACTTTTAGGTACCAAGGCCTTAAGTCAAAAGGCCCAGCTCGCAGTACACAATGCGGTGCTGATACCTACGCTAACGTATGGAAGCGAGAGTTGGGTATGGCAGGAAACGCATGAAAGTAGAATAAACGCGGTCGAGATGCGCGCGCTACGCAAAATCTGCGGAGTAACGCTCGCAGATCGCGTTCGGAATGAAGATGTAAGAAAGAGAGTTGGTCTGAAAGAGAGTGTCGGTGTTAAAGTAAGGAAGGGCATGCTACGATGGTTCGGGCATGTGGAACGAATGGGAGATGAAAGAATGACAAAACAGATATACAACGCGAAAGTGGATGGACGTAGGAGTCGGGGAAGGCCACGACACACCTACCACGACCAAATTAATCATGTGTTAGTGGAGGGTGGTGTCAAGAGCCGTACGAACCGACGTGCATGCATGAAAAGAAAAATGAAAGTTGAAGAGGCGAGTGAGGTGTGTATGGACCGTGCCGTGTGGCGCTCGGTTCTTTCTGCCTACCCCGCAAGGGATTTGGCGTGAAGATAGTATATATATAGTATATACTTAAGTAATTAATTCTATCAACGTATTGAAACTCAAGATCCACCGCACTTATAAGTCTTCGGTCGATTGTCTTAGCGCTGCTACTATTTGGATTCTTGTCTTTAATTACGTACACATTTTGTTCGGACCTATTTGACTTTCTGTTTCCAAAATCGGTTTGAAGGTTATTCCCTTACAATAAGTCTTTTATGAAAATTTACTTTGATCTGACGGTTTGGAACACTTATGAGGAATCTGAAAAATAAATAGACTGTAAAAGACAGACAGACTTTTTCAGTTTTGAGTGTAATTGTAGTTAGTTCAGCTGCTGGATACTAAAGAAGTTTTAAGATCCCATTAGCGAGGATGTCCGAATGATTGAAGTGTAACTTTGGTGTACTAGATGGCGTCCGCAGCCTAGTCCGTGTCGAATTTTGTACCAGTTTCCGCTTCCCATGACATCTTATTATATTACAGATTCACTCAGCAGTTACGGTTAAGAAAAAAAAAGACTGTTCAAGTGGTCAGTTTTGAGTTTTTTGTGCTGTATTTATAGATAAAATACTTACTGAAGCTTTCGAGCATGCCGTATGTGAACGCTAAATGCTCGAACGTAAAATGTGAACGCTGAATGCCTGAGCTCCTGAAGCTCTAACCACTCTCTTGACTGATAGAATGCTATAGATAGAGCAAGAAAGAGTGATAAACATCCTGATACACTCACAAAAATCTTTCGCGTTCATTAAATAAGAAGATTCCTTACCTAACAGATAGATAGATACACCAAAAACAATATTTGCATAACTCAATTCAAAGCTCAACGAAAAGCTAAGCAGAATAAATAAAACAAAACCCTGCTGTTTAAATTGTTTATGATCAGATCTTATTGCTATAAAGGAAAGTAAGTATTTAAATAGGACGCAGAGGGCACGAGAGCGCGGTACCGACCACTCGCCGGATAAGCTTATAAATGTTGAATATGAAAATTTTCCCCCACTTGCCAAATAAAAAAGCTAAGAGTTCATAAGCGATTACGTCATAACGGTTGAAAAATGACTTTTGAAATCCGACCACTTCACCGTTGCCGTTCCGTTATGCTCAAGATGAATTGTTAGAAATTGACGTCAAGATTAGGAATGATTTTTATTATTATGGCAGTAAGCTTGGGTTTGTGAGTCAAGTGTTTGAACATAATTGTGTTCTTTATTAATAGAGAGTGGTATTAAAAAAGTATGTAATGGTTTTGTTTTTCAGAACGTTATTCTGTAATATTATGAGTAAATATCTACTTATCTATTTCATGACAAATAGAGTAATTGTGTTCGGTGAAGGGATTTTCCCGTGGGCGTTGTACAAACTTACTAAGAGTAGTGTTTTAGGAACCACAATTACACACACCGGTGTATAAATTGCCTTAAGATTAAACTAGGCTACATCTACCTACCGAAATATTAGAAATTTTCTTCTGGTCAATATTATAAAATGTAATTTAGATGTCATTAGTAAATTAAAAATACTAGAATTACAAAATGATGATAATTTGTTTCAGTCTACCATAATTCTCACGGGCAAATGGCGTCAATTCATTACCTACACGTTTCTTACCGCTCGTAATTTACTCAGAAACTTACTCAGGATTAGTCGAAGAGTAAGATGCTTGGCGTATTCATCGTTTTTAACCCTTTATATTAGTACCATTCAACGATTTACTTGTTTCTTCCAAATATTATGCGTTGTCCAAACAAACGTGGGTCAAAATCGAAAAGGTAAAATGTGGCATATAAAATGCCTCTGTCTACCCCTTCGGGTATAAAAGGTGTGATTATATGTATATAATATTATGTAGGTTCCAAACATATATAGACATAAAAGATCATAGTCGGTACACTCCCTCAGCAACTCTCGACGTTCAAACACAAGTATAATTAATATAGGATACATCTTAATGACCAGCAGTGCTCCAGTTTGCTGAAGTTATGACATCCCAAGTGGTATGCTATCGCATTCTCTCAGCCATTAGCGCGGCCACAAATCATCAATACATCGGTACATTCATCATGTGCGAATGAAGCGATATAGTCTGTATTTTGGACAAATATAGCTACCGAACGCAACAAGCATAGCATACAGCATTTCGAGATTGATTAAGTTCTACCTATAGCTAGTACTATGCATATGAAATGAGATTTGAATTTCGAATTTGTTGATACGGATACTGCAGATGCTTTCTCTCTGATCAATCAATCAAATCAGCTGATTGTAGTCCACTGCAGGATGTAGGCCGCGCCCAATTTAATATTGTGAAGGTTGAATTTGTACCACTACTAATGCGGTAAATAAGTTTGTGTATGTGTCCTGGTCGAATCAAAACCTTGTACTAAGCTGTCTGGCCAACCGCCAGACAGCTTAGTACAAGGTTTTGATTCGACCAGGACACATACACAAACTTATTTACCGCATTAGTAAGGAAGAGTATCGGAACAGAGCCTGAGGAGCGAGGAAGAACGGCTGTATCAATCTGTTTTTGTTACAATAAAAAGTTCTTTTAGAGAGAACAGTTAGGGATATTGAAGCATGGAATGAAAAGTCTTACAAGCCTTGACCGTGTTGAGTTTCTTAGGTGATACGAGAACGAAGTGTGCAGGGCCAGTTAGTGTCATCGTATTCTCAAACAGCAGTATAAAATAATTTTTGATGTGGTTACCTCAAATGGGTCAAAGTAATTACCTCTGAAACCAGTCAACCTGTCATAGTTTCTGAAATTATTCAGCTCTCGACTAACGTCTGAAAATATAGGTAGGTGCCATATGCCATAAATAAACACAACAAATGAGGAATTACGATACATTATGATTTTGACAGCTACTGTCAAAGTGCGAACTTATAAATCATCCCAAAAAGTATACAACGAATAAATATGTTGCACGTAATGATGATCGATTGGGATTGAGCGTGATTTGTAGGAAATAATTGGGGCAACAAAAGACTGATAAAATTATGTTGGCAATAGATAAATTCATTATGATTCAAATATGATTTAACTGTTTTTACAAGGGCAAGACTCGGACTTGGTATTCGGCGGTTGTCTGCGCGATCTTGAAATGGCACTGCACAAATTCGAGACAATGTTTTTCCATAGGCCTCAAAATCTGTCACCTGCTAGTGCCAGATACAGCGGGTCTAGTCTCACTGCGAAAGGTCTTCAAGAAAGTATCAGCTTCAAGCCTTTGAACTTCGTTAATAGTTTGGTCACTCGTTCTATTTACTTCAGCCGATGGAACTTCGCAGCACATTGCTGAAATTCTACCCAAACCTGAAGGACCACGATGTCTGACAATTGCCCAACTCGATCAGTGGTGGAAGATGCTAGTTTCGCGTTTAGAACTTAGAACTAATTAAAGGATAAATGAGAATAAACTCTCTGCAAAAGTCAACTGGCAGACTCATACGTTTCAAATAGATGTCACAGGTTTGCTTCCTGAGTCGAAACAAGTGTGTTTCCCTTCTTAACTGAATTACGGAGCAAAACACTAATCATGATGTGATTTGTATTTACCTCACGTACTGCGCTGAAGCTGGCGCTGATGCAGCTAAAAGGAATAAAAATATGCATCCACCGATTTGCGCTCCATACCCCAAATAGAAATAAATTTTCGAAATTTACGGCGGTGTTTTGCTGGCAAATATATAACTTGGCAGATTTTTAAAGCTTACTTCTCTGAGATCCTAATATATTCTTATGGGATTATTATTTTAAATGTTAACTCTAGTAGGGAAAGAAACGGGAACTGGGCTACAATGTAGAAGCCCAATGAAATAATATATTATGCAAACATGTCTGGAATTTTCTTTATAAATATCTAAAACATAATTCGTAGCCTACTGAGGTCTCTATTATTGCAAATCAATTCTCCTATACTGAAATGCATTGCAACTGTACTATCATTATTCATATTAAAATTGTGTCTACGTGAGACGCTCGTTCCTACAATCTGAAATTCAGTTCTGGTACCTTAACCTTGTAAGATAATATGATATCTTCCTGACTATCACGGGCTCCCGGTCTTAGGACAACGTGTGGCTTTAGTCGGCAAGAGTCGGGCATGGCATCCATGAAAAATTTCCACATGCAAAAAAAAAGAACCTTCCTGACGTACTGGCACGTTACACGATAGGTGGCTTTAATGCATTAATAATTAGTAAACAGACCCCCTTTTTGTCCTCGCCCATTAGAAGGACGTCATTCTGCCATTACCGTGAGATGAATGACCCGTCGCGTCGCCGTTCAAACACTAATGCACTGTTAATTTTTAGATTTTTCAAAGTGCTTCGAAGAATATGAAAGAATTTCTAGTGTACTCTTACAGGATGTATTACGGAGAAAAAGTTTTGTAGTATGTTTTTATATTTTGTGTGTGAATTTTATGAAATATTTGTGTAACACTGTATAATTATGTTTCTTGTAATAACCTGTTATAAAATTAATGTAGTTGAATTCATTCGAACAGTGGTAGGCCAAATTAATCAGGGTGATTGGCCTGCACACGTGGTGTGGCACTCACGTATGCATTGAAAAAGTGACAACGTCTGTGGATTATCTGGATAGGTGCCATTCTTTGGCATCCACTGGGGCAATCCTCCAAACGGTGCCGCCTGGAGGTGTTTTGGTAAATTTAATAGGTCTCAAAAATCAGGGCAGATCGGCGTCAAGGAGTTTTAGTAAGTATTCTTTGTTATCGTGACCAAGTGCTGGGCGACCCTCACACGAGCCCATGCCATGGTAGTCCGTAAGCGGAGCTCTCCTTGTGCAAAAACAAAATTGACTCATTTATGCAAATCAGTGTATTTCTTTAGTTTAAAATTATGATGCCAGTTCTCTATTATTTAATAATCAAAAAGTAACAAAAATTCATTCACTGGTATGGCAGCTTGGTAATATTTGGGAGAACTGAACACAGTCTTGTATTGATAAACATAATTATATTACAGAAGTATAACATGCAGCGACGGTTTTCAAATAACCTTGTCTGTATTAACAGCATACTGGTGAACAACCTGGAGCAGTCGGCTCTACTAATAGGATTGAGTGTATGGGTTCAACAGCTGGCGGCTCCAGGGTCTATGATTCGCGCACCGGGGTCAGGGTTCAGAGTCCAGATCCTCGGTCTAAGGTTCAGACGTACTAAACCTAATCAGCGAGAACCAATAAAACGTAATATAACTTCCTAAAACGTAATATAATTATATAACTGTTAGATACAATTTCTAACATGTTCTTATTAATTTATTACTAACATAATACAACAACCATTTTCAAACTCCATAAAAAATGCATAATTAGGTACAAAGCACTAAATATTGCTTTAAATTCATTTACACCCCAACACTCTGTTCCTTAGATATATCTGGGCCATCTTGAATTTAGTTTGCATTATTATGCAAAGTCAAGTGTCGCAGACTTTGGCGTGCGAATAAGGAAATGCTGTGACAGATGCTTTTAAGAAAAGTCCTCCCTGTTTCTTTGTTTTCTTATTAAGTCTATTTGTAACATGTTTGTGATCATTTGAAATAGGTATGTACACATAAGCCTTGAAAGTACAAACATTGAAATTCTGCCTACCTTGATAGGGAGACAGGCGGGACGATAAAATGTATGAAACGAAATAACAATGGACGACAAGCTCCAAAATGGAACAACCAAAATTAAAATTCTAAGTCGACGGGAAATAATTTTTCAACAAAGAGTAAATCATCATAATGAAAGCAGTGGAAAAGCTATAATTTAAAAAATAATAATCTAAGGTCTCTTAAGTGTTTGCGAGGTATTAACCTTATTCCCTTCGTTGTTATTATTGCAATAAAGTCTTAAATGATTAAAATCACAAAAAGAAGGAAGGAGAACCGACTCTCGTCACTTAAAATTTGTAAATATGCTAAGTACTCAAGCGAACTGAATTTATTTTCTTTGGGATGAAATCAAAAAGCATGAAATTGCTTCATTTTTAATTTGCTCGTGTCCCGACTTCAACCTTTTGGTTTTTAATAAAACACACTTTATTAGTAAAAACCGCAGCGCTTTGTGCATTCAGCACATGAAACCAATATTCATAAAGCAAAGCACTCGGTGGTTTTAACTAATACAGGATGTTTTTGTTTGTTAGAAGCGCAGTTTTTGGTGCAAAATTATAGCCCGCGCAAGCTTTTGGTACATTCGCTGACTAATAGACGGTGTCATGGCGAAGAAAAATAAAAATTGCCCTGTATACACCTATCACTCTGGAAAGAGTGGTACAGTTATGGCCAATCGCCCTCCCAATGTCACTGAGAGAGGCCAACATAATATTAATAATAGAGAGGACAACACACAACAGCGGACTGCGATTTGCTGAAAGTATTCAACACCAACGAAAAAAAAATCTATTATAAGTGAAGCATTTAGTTAATGGGATAGTTTCTGATATCAATAAATATGAAAAGAATAAGTTGTACTGTGAGCGGTTGTATACTTGTAATACATACATATAGATGCGCCGTTTTCTCTGAAGGTAAGCATACTATAGTCATATTTGGCCAAATGCATTTTGCCCTACGTAATATTCTGAATTGAAACGTACAGGGGTAGGTTGCGACTACATGCTGTTGTTTTTTTTTTTAAAACTAAAGAAATCACGTGTTAGGGTTCCTCTCCCTCCCCTCCTTTATTATCGTACTAGCAATTTTTTTTTTATTTTGGAATATCATATATTTTAACTTTTAACTAATACAGGCATTATTTGCGAGGGTCCTATTATGTCAATGTTTAAATTGTTAACGAAAATAAATATTTTGTAATTATATTTGTATATCTTGGATAACTACTATCATATTTCTGGCAGCTTCAAGCTGTCAGCTGCCATTATTATTATTTATTTTATTTATTTATTTATTCAAGCTCTGGAAGTATGGCCAATTCCTCTTCCAATATATCAAAAGCTGAAAGACCAACGTCTATCGGTAGACTGCTATAAGCTGATTAGATTGTTCGATTACTAGGAATTAATGAAACATGTAATTTAGAAACTGTGAGAACAATGCAATACAAGTTGGGAACTCTCCCAATTTATACACATAGCCTCACTTTGTTGTTGATAGGTACAGTAGTGTTTAAACTAAATTGGAGGTAGCTGTGACTAACCAATTTTGTTGACCATTATGGAGCTTCTATAATAAAATCTACTACCTCGCTGATTTATAACTATTTACTAACGCTTATAATAATACGAGTGCCTAAAGGTTTAATGGTTAAATGCGTATGAAATTCGATACATCTTACTAAACTACCACGTAGTTTCCTCTTACGCAGACTAATGCTTTAGACTATGCGTCTCGGCAAAGGGACGCTCAAAAGAGGCTCTCCTCCAAATGAACATCAATTTGCATTAATAAGCTTAGGCTAAAAAATAGGGAAATGCTGTGGAAGATGCTCCCTAGTTCTTTGTCCTTCATTGATTGAAATTTGGCCGACTGCTCTTATGATAGCTTTATAAACTTGCCTCATAGGTTCATAACCCAAGAGTTCCTGATAAAGAAGTCGACATTACTGACCTCACCTTCATCACTCCCGTCGCCATCACTTTGACCATGAATTCTACCAACTCATTACTAATTCACAAGGACGTTATCAAATCAGTATTATGTAGTAGATACATGAGTAACTGTATACTTTACTTGCCACTTCAATTAAGCAATTTCGACTCATACTTTTATCGTATAATTTACACTGTGCTGTACATTTTAGGATGCATAATAATGTAAAAGAGGCGTCATAGTTATTATGCGAACACGCGATTGAGCGATTAGTCGCTTATTAAATGCATACTTATACATTATCGATCAATATACAATCAATGTGAAATGATAAATGGTCGGTAGTCACGAGATAGCGCAGTTTTAATAAAAAAAATAGCATTCAATTAATGTCACATTGGGATATAATATTTGACATTGACGACCGTATAGCTCATTTTTATGAAGCCGTAGATCTTTGATAGGGCTAGATATTACACAATGGTTTAAAGGTACGAACCGAACGTACTAGAAACGTAGATTGTACCGCAAAAATCCATGTCAATATTTTTGAACGATGGCAGGATGTAAGTACAAAATATTACTTCTGTTACATAAATAAATTTACCATGCTTGTGTGTACCATGCCACGATGAGTTTAGCACTTCAGAAGATATCTAGTTAGAATCAATTAATGAGTGAGGAAATTGAAGTCGATTATTTGATACTAGCTGATGCCCGCAGCTTCACCTGCGTGAAATTTTGTTCCTAGACTATAACATATCTCTGTAGGCACCAAATTTCAGCCAGATCCGTTCAGCCGTTAAAGCGTAAAAGAGTAACAAACATCCACACTCACAAACATTCGCATTTATAATAATACCTAGTTAGATAGATTTCTGATTAACAAAATACATACATACATATATTCACGCCTTTATCCCCGAAGGGGTAGGCAGAGGCCTATACCGGCCCACATTTCACCGTGTACAATTCGGTCCCACGTGACAGGTGGTGAGCCCATCGCCGTGTTGAAATGGACCGCCGCCGTCAGATCAATCAAAAAAAAAACAAAATCATAATGCATAATATATGAGCCAAGTAAATTTATTTATTAAATACATTTCTTAATTCAATGGCTAAACTACTACTTGACACAACTTCTCTTCTAAGAAATTGACATCGTAACTTAGTTCCTTCTTCAGGTAGTCCCAGCCTACGACGTTTTGACAAACCGAACTACTGTAGGCTTTGTCTTCCTAATACAGATGGTCCAATCAAGACCTGGTAACGTAATAACAATGTAAATTTCATCAGCTGAGTGTTCATGTTCATTGTAACGGCTCTTTTCAGTCCTGTCGAATGTAGTCTTCGTTGAGGCCATTCCCGTATTTTACAAAGACTCTGTCTGTTTCCTGACAGAATGTAATCAGCACCATATGTAGAATAAAGTTCATGCCTTCCATGATCAGTCTGCTGACAATCTTTGTCGTAAGGATTGAGCGTATCTATATGGTAACATGCGGTGTTATTTTATTGACCAGTGGAGACTATCTGAAGCGTGGTCTTTCATTTTTTTCTGGCTAGCCATCTTAAAATTTTCATCTTCTTTTCACAAATGTATTTTTGTCACACAAAATTTGAATAAATTACCAATTTTACTTCTGTATAGCATATTTGGTTAATATTATACCAAAATAGCGCTTTTTATTTAACTTTATGACTTTGTAGTAAAATCATCACTTTGAAGTCTGAAGTAAAATCATAACATAAATGACAACGCTTTCACAAATTATGTGTCAAAATAAAAAGTAATTTAAGTATAAAATAAGAGTATTTAAGGAGTATTGATTTTTGCAGCGGGCCGTTTTAAGAACGGGACGTTGCCAGACTATTCGATATCAACTTCGGAGAAAATCAACCTCAAAATAATTTACATTCCCTTTTTAGCTCGTTATAGTATAAAATTAAATAAAATACGAAACACGTCTTCCATCAATTATGTTAATAATGCTATATGCCAAATTTTAAGTAGATCGGACCAAGGAATCACGTTGTCCCATACAAACTTTACCCTCCTTTTTTATACCTTTGGAGGTGGAATTTGCAAAAATGTTAAAATTACTTTATTCATATTGTAACGAACAACGCTCATGCTTAGTTTCATCATCGTACCATTAACCGTTTAAGCAATAATTGATAATAACTTTGGGTCTAGGGATCAAACCGCAAAATTAAGTTTGGATTGAATTCTATATACTTTTCCGGGATAAAAAGTACCCAGTGTGGTGCCCAGGCTATTAAAGAATAATTATACTAAGTTTCATCGTAATCGAACCGGTAGTTTTTGCGTGATGCCTGAACAAACAGACATACAGACAGACAGACAGACAGACAGACGACAGACAGACAGAATTTTTTTAATCACATTTTTGGGTTCGGTGTCGGTCTAGTAACACCCCTTGCTATTTATTTTTTTGATATTTTGAATGTACAGAATTTTCACTTCTACAGATTTATTATAAGTATAGATGATTCACACAGAGATCATTATATGTAGTTACTTTCTCTTCTATCATGAGATCCTGGAAAGCATTACGAAAAAAGTACACATCAAGGCAAAAGAAATATATCAAAAAATGTGGAATACGAGTAGGTACTTAGCTTTTTAACCTTTCTTTAAGGATTTATAAATGCTCATAAACTTTACAAGTGTATGTGATTTGTCACATTTGACTTGTTATACGTTACGTTAAAATGAAATGTAAGTATTAGAAAAAGTTGAACAAGTTACAGTTACTACGAATGCTTACTTGATGAAAGTTACAGGTAAATCTCATTTTCAATACTTCTGTGAAGTATATTTTCGGTATAGGTATGTAACTACGAATAGAATATGAATTATGCGGAACTCAAACTTGTTCTGTCTGTAAACGCCGACAGCTATCTGGAGTACTTGTGTGGGCACTTTGTAAGTGAAATTCAAATAAAGATTATGTACATTACAGTGGGAATGAGATTCTGCTATTTCCTTTGATACACTGAAACAAGGAAAACTCAAACGTGAAAATTTGACGTCGTGTTCGTTTCAATCGGAATAAAAAAATGTGTTTAGAGGGTCTCTAAGACGTAAGAAAAAAAGTTTTTGCTTCGAGAATAGGAAGAGTAAGAACAATAAAAGTAAATTGAACTTGGATAGAATTTTCGCTTCGCGAGTTTTAGTGGCCGATTTAGCGTAACGAGTTTTTACCGCCTTAACAACTTTGCAAGTTTTCACAGCAAAGTTCACTAGTTTTTGTACCGAACGCAGACGGTCGGTCAGCCTGTCGAAGTTTCTTCAATACCGCCATAATCTACTGCTAAACTTTATTTTTGTTGCTTTGTTTTTCTAACTAGTAGTGGAGATGTGTTAATCTTGGGTTGACTAGTTCATCGCAATGGATAAATGAAACTAGTATGGTAGTAGGTAGTCGACGTGTTCAGTTCAGTCTTATTGTATTTGATAGGCTCTTAAAACTTCAAGTCATTCTCATCTGCTGACAAGCTCACTGGTAATGCCGGTGGTGACCACAAGGATCTGATTTGGGCGGACGACACAAGTTTAGTATATTTTAAGACAATGTTTCATATATTATATATTTTATATTTCCTCTCTAGGTAAACTTGCAGCCGTTTCAACATTTCACGTATATATATACTAGCAGCCTTATTACAACCACATTATCAAGCACTTCATCATAGTCTGGTGATCTGACTGCTGGCTAGAAGCGTTTGATGAAACTCATAGGCTCTCCTTTTCTTCACTATCTCTAAAATAATAAAAAATCATTATTAGGAAGTCAATATCAGATGCGCATTGTGTAAATGAGAATTACATATGTGTATTCGTAGGTATGTAATCAGTTCGGTGTACCGACAGCAATTGATAACCTTTCGACGCATTTGACCAGAAACGCAAATCGTAGACTTTCCATTGCTTAGCTATCTCTAAAATAAACAAATCAAGCCATTATTAGAAAGTCAATATCAGATGCGCATTGTGTAAATGAGAATTACAGATGTGTATTCGTAGGTATGTCAACCAATCGGTACGGTGTACCGAGAGCAATTTCATCTCGTGGCTGTAGCTACCCCTGAACCGACCGCAAACGCCGGTAATTGGTAGCACTGCGCGGATATTGCTTTTTGATGTTATGGAACAACAAATTTATTTTATTTATCTAGTTTATACTTAACCTATACCGACAGCGTTTATTTTAGTACAAAATAGAGAATATGAAAGAAGTACAAAATATTCTTACTCCCATCTACCAATTAACAATATTGACATACAGCAACAATCCATGATTTATATCGGAAGGGGAGGCGGCATACTGAGATTTTCCAGTCTGTCAAAGCGGGCTCCAAAAGGTACGCTTATACACACACACATATATCTATACTAGCGGACGTCACGCGGTTTCACCCTCGTAGTTCCCGGTGGGAATACAGGAATAAAATATAGCCTATGTTCACCGCAAAGAGTGTAGCTTTCTAACAGTGAAAGAATTTTTCAAATCGGTCCAGTAGTTCCGGAGCCTATTCGTTACAAACTGATAAAATACTGCTCTATCTTTAATAAATTAGCTATTTATTTCCCTTCTTCCACGTAGTCAAACTATTTTGTCAAACTGGTTTGACCACGAGGAATTACGTTTCCTCGTGGTCAAACTAGTTCATCGACCCACCCTGTATCAATCTTAAGTTAAAAATGTGTACATTTATGCAAGTAAGTGTTACCAATAATACCATTAGATTTAACTTAAATCCTGTAGTATAGCCGAATACATACGTACGTTTTACGAATGAGGCAACTCGTCCGAGGATCAGTCTTGGCTCGGACGATTAGCCCCATAACCCAACAATAGACTTGCGCAAAACAGTACCCGATGATGTCCTGACATATGGCATAGCTTTCCGAACCGTGCCATATGGCATTCGAACAGTACCCGGACCAGTACCCGATCTTTCGTACAAGTACAGTGTTCTGATTGTTCTGACAGGTGTCGGACCTTCATAAACCGTATTAAGAAAAATAGACCTTATTCACAAGGTAATAAAGTTCTCTTGAACCCGGACCAGTACCCGGTCTTTCGTACGAGTACATACAGTGTCGTGATTGTTCTGACAGGTGCCGGACCCTCATAAATCGTATCAAGAAAAATACACCTTATTTTAATGTACATAAAGTTCTTTTGAATTTGCATGCCATTATGCGCCATCTAGGGCAACCCAGGCAAAACAGATACGATGGGGTGGACGTATCTGAATTATCCCAGTTGCAGCAGATGTCTCTGTTATAAAATGTATGTGTACAAGTGTAGATAGGTACAAGACCTTGAATTATATATAGAATAAGGTCTAATTTTCTTGATAAAGTCCCTTTGAGTTGCTTATGTTGGTACGATCGAATAGAACAGAGAACCACAGATAATTTATAATATTTTTTATAAAGTACAAGACCTTGAATTATATAGATTATGGTCTATTTTTCTTGATAAAGTCCCTTTGAGTTGCTTATGTTGGTACGATCGAATAGAACATAGAACCACAGATAATTTATAATATTTTTTATAAAAGAACTAACTCATTTGTTTCGTGAAAGTAAGAAATGCGGTCAACGTGCTCTAGATGGCGTTGGTACTGCTATTATACTAATATTATCTTTATTCAGACAAAATAAAGCCTAAACTAAGTTTATGAAAACGGAACGGAAAGGTCCTGCTGAGTGTTCTGACAGGTCCCGGTTCTTTTTTTTATTATTAATTTAAACACGCTTTGGTTACTTAGACCGAATGCCAAGTCTTGTTTCTTTTTTCATCTTCATTTCACATTTCCTCTAAGTCCCAGTCAAAGTCAAGTATAGTCTTCGGAATCCACCGTTGATACACACAAAACATTTGAAAATACTCTAATTTAGAAAAAAATATACGACGGAGAGATAACCGCCCTTGCCTGCTTCGCGCCAAAAAGTCCTGATGCCGTATAAAACAGCAACAAGAAACTTAGACCATAATATATCTGCAGTTCTTATGAATGCCATAATTTACTAATTTCCGCTTTGCAATAAATAAAGGGGGGGGGGGGGCGAGGGTCACTCATGTTTGTAAGTGTTTGCCCCTTATAGTTGGGGCTTTCTTAAAGGGGGATGAAAATTTTGTTGTATTTGATCAGGATATCACGCACGGTTTTCGAGATACAAGATTTAGAAAAAAAAATCTACCTTGTAATCATTCTCTTCTATGAAACTGCTAGCTGATGAGGATGACTGCAACACCGCCAGCATGGACCCTTTTTGACGATTAATATCAAACCAACAAATAAACCTATACTACAGGCAACATTATGCCACCTTAGTGGTATAAAAAATCGTTATTCGTATTGTATATTTGGCGGATGGGGGGTTTCAAAGGGGGGTCAAAAATGCCATTATTTTTACGATAGCACGCACCGTTTTCGAGATAATTAAAAAATAAAATTATTCACTTTTTCTTCATTTATCCTAATAATAAATATTATTCGTTTAATATATTATTATCTGGCAGGTACTACACGTGGCTCGACTAATGGGCTCTTATGGTCAATATGCACTTGACAAGTCGATTAAAATATTAATGAAAGTAGCTTCAGTGTGCATGATTTCTTTGCACATGTGTATGCATCGACGTGTATGTACACTTGATATTGACTCAAGTCGCTTGACCATCTCCTGAGCCCATTAAGCAGGCAGGCGTGCCTCAAGTATTCATATAACATTCATCAGTATTCGTTACTACTCGTACACGTTAAGTTGAGATACACTACGTAGCAAAATGTTCCCAAGCGTGCATCATTCCGGTCACCCGGTCGCTCGGACCACAGATAGTATAATATATTCTATCTCGGACTCGGACGCGGCCGAGTATTTGTAATCTATCTCGGACTCGGACGCGGGCCGGCCGAACGCGGCCGAACGTCGACTGTACGCGCCCGAGCGGTATATCGCGTCCGATAAAGGTCCTGGGTCCTGCTAAATTCTGTCGCGTACTGGGTACTGAACCAGTACGCGGTTATGCCATATAACACGTCCGGCAGTACGAACAGTACCTACCCAAGTCTACCCAACAAATGAACGTCGAAAAACAAAAGACAATCGTAAAGTGATCTGACAACGATTGTGATTTTAAAAAATGGGTGCATGCAATTTTCGACCTTATCGACAAAACTTTAGAAACACTTTTATTGGGTAATATAGATGACACTGATCATGAATATGTAAAAAAAATAGGAAACTGAGCAATGTCGATAAGGTCGAAAATTGCATGCACCCATTTTTTACAATCGCAATCGTTGTCAGATCACTTTACGATTGTCTTTTGTTTTTCGACGTTCACTTGTTTTGTAGACTTTCATTTGTTTTGTAGACGTTCATTTGTTTTGTAGACGTTCATTTGTTATGTAGATGTTCATTTATTTGTAGACGTTCATTCAAAAATAATCCCTATCGCACTTTATTTAAAAAATAACCAACATCTATTTCATTATGGATCAACTCCATTTGGCATTTTGTTATGAAATCATCTCTATACACATGTTCACTCCGACGAGGAGATGGTTCTTCACAGAAACTTATTTCTTTTTGTAATAATGTTGTGAGCAAACGTGCAACTGTTATTGGATGATGCCTTTTCATCGCTTTATTTAGTTGGGCATTCCAACTCTCCACAACATTATTTGTGCGATGTCTTTGTCCGTATACGCACCATTGCTTTATGAAGAATTCATTTTTTAGCCACGTATTCTCGAAATATTTAAAATATTTTTGAATTTTGTCTGTGTTAGGAGTATCAGATTTAATGTAACACCACCCTTCCGCAATTCTGTCATCGGGGAGTAAAGCGAGTGCTGAACATAGTCCAACAGCTCTGTTTCCATCTTTGCTCTTGATTTTTAGTTTTTTTGCCCGCCTCCATTGGGAATTAGTGAAATGGTAAAAACAGTTTATGATTTGAATGTCGGGAAAAATGCTTGAAATGGCCGTGCTCGCAGCAGTTTCAAAATCAAGATGAATTTTTTTAGGAGTCCAATTGGGTATTCTTGACTGTAACATAGAGAACAAGATAGTATACGATTCTTCAGTTTTATCCGTCATTAAAGTGTAAATAACGGGGAGCACGTGCGTTGTTGTTATCGAAGTAGATAGATCACCATGCATTGTATATAACTGAGAAAAAGGATTTGGGCAGCTGAAGAATGTACCATCCCCGAAAAACTCTTTTAACTGAACCATTCTTTCCCGATTAGTTTCAGAGCAAAAAACCATAATCCGCCGTGTTTCGTCAATATAATCCGCCAAGAGAAATGATTTGAAACTATCAGGAACTGTTACCTCTTTGAAGTGTCGGAAGCACGTCTTTTTTTTCCTGTTATACAAATCGGACTTGAGGCTGCCGAAAGATGGCAACGTAACTCGATCTTCAACCGACTTCTTTTTTTCTTTGTATACATCCGGAATAGGGACGTCACTGTTACTAACTACCTCATGTCTTAGTTCATCAATGACTACATCCATCTCATTTTTTTTAAAATCGGCATTGCATGTGTGGCTATTGCATTTAACTATGACTTCATCCTAAGTAACAAAATAGAATATATTGAATTAATGAAGCGGAATATAGAATAATTGGAGCTGAAGAGAGAAGAGAAGATTCTCCATATATAATACTGGAGGTAATAATTTGGTATGGTACCTTCAGAGTAACCGATCCCCGACACTTTTCCTTTCTTCGCTGGCTGCAAGCCCAGAAAACGTTCTCATTTTTATATGTACGCCATTTATAGTATTGCCGGCCTTCCAGTAGAAGAACTGTTCCACCTTTACGTTTCACATATTTTAAATTCATCTTAACTACTACTAATAATAATAATATTACTAATAATACTACTAATAATAGTTAGGTACTAATATGATAAGGAAAACAATTTCACAAACGTCGCGTCGCTGTACCTGACATTAGACATCAACTTATTACTTATATTTTTATCTATGACTGTATAATGAATACATAAACTGCATGCACGTTTTGAAAAGAGGCCGCAATGTGAATGAAGTTTGACCACGAGGAAACATAATTCCTCGTAGTCAAATCAATTGGATAAAATAGTTTGACTACGACTGTACACACCAATTAAACATTAACACAGGGTGAATAATTCGATTAGTTTGACCACGAGGAATCATAATTCCTCGTGGTCAAACCAGTTTGACAAAATAGTTTGACTACGTGGAAGGAGGGATTTATTTATAGTTTACAATTAAATGGAAAGAAAATGAAAAACCAGTGTACAAGACAAGATAATTGAATGACAGTATATTTATTTTTCATCATAGTGACATTGACAAAGATGTAGAGGTTGGCGTTGTGGTAATGTACCTATAAAGTATGGTTTGCGATTATCATAATTCAACATCCTCCCTTTAAGCGTAAACCCATAGCTCTCGAACATTTATCAATCTTCATATGTGAAGTGGATTTAGTCAGGATGTCAGCAACCATACTCTCTGTACCAACATATTTTACTTCCATCTCATTCTTGGCAATTTTTTGTCGTATAAAATGGAATCTGATATCAATATGCTTGCTGCGGGCACAGTAAGATTCAGTACCTGCAAATTTAATGGCACTTTGATTATCACAGTATATAATAGTGGGTGTTGATCTAATATCATGGTGAAGCTCAGACTCCAAATATCGAAGCCACATTGCTTCTTGTGTAGCAGTTGCAAGTGACATGTATTCTGCTTCCATAGTTGATAAGGCAACAGTGCTCTGGCGTTTGGAACACCAGGAAATAGTTGCACCCTGAAACATAAAAGTGTAGCCGGTGCAAGACCTCCGACTATTAATATCTGAAGCCCAATCAGAATCGCAGTAGCCAAACACCCTTTTCTCTTCTTTGTTTTGACTAAATATTAGTTTATAATCCTTGGTTCCTTTTATGTAACGTAGAACTCTCTTGATGGCTAACCAGTGCTGCTGTTCTGGTTTATTGTTGAAACTACTTAGGTTTATTTACAATAAAACATATGTCTGGCCTTGCTCCTTGCGATAAATACAGTAAACTTCCAATAGCCTCTTGATATGGAATGTTTGTAAGAATATTTTTTCTGTGTTCTGTATTCTCTCTCTATTCCTTTTTTTTTTGGATAAAACCTTTAATGACCAGTCTTGCTTTATATCGTACAACTTGTCCATCAGCATTAGTCTTCAATTTGTACACCCATTTACATGGAATGGCTCTCTTACCTTCTGGTAGAATTACTAATGACCATGTATTGTTCTGCAGGAGTGACTCATATTCACTGTTCATGGCATCTTTCCATTGTGTAGCGTCCGGGCCTGAAAGAGCTTCCTCAATAGTATCTGGCTCTTTTACCAATAAAGCTGTTTCTTGTTTAGACTCATTTAAGCTCTCACACATGTAGGTATTTTGTTTCTTTCGCGGTCTCAAAGTCATATTATGAGTTGATACATCACTCATTTTTATTTCTGGTATGTAGTCATCATCAGCATTATCAGTGTGATAGCTATCATCATCATCAGATGTTTTTTTCAACGTTGTGTTATTTAAGCTTGAGTGCTCAGGTGTCGAGGTCTCGCTGCTACTTTCCTCCATTAGAGATGAATCATCAGATTGATTTTTCTGTAATTCTGATAGTGGCACAATAACACTATTGTTTTTAATTGTATGTTCAAGAAAGACTGCGTCTCTGCTTTTGTATATTTTTCTTTGTTTTTTATCATAAAATCTGTACCCCTTTGTGTACTCACAATATCCAACGAATATCATTCTGACCGCTTTGGAATCCCATTTTTGCCTCTTCTCTTTGGGCACATGCACCATGGCATCACATCCAAAAATTTTCATATTCTTAATGTTTGGCTTTTTACCCGACCATTTTTCATATGGCGTCTTGAAATCCAGGGCCTTGGTTGGTGATCGGTTTACTATGTAAGCAGCTGTAGATACTGCTTCAGCCCAAAAATGTTTGTCAAGCCTGGAATTCAGAATTAAACATTTAGCTCTTTCTACAAGCGTGCGATTCATTCGTTCTGCTAATCCGTTCTGTTCTGGTGTGTACGGGTTTGTGGTTTGATGTTGAATGCCAATTTTTTTTAAAAACAGTTCAAATTCTCTATTTATAAATTCTTTTCCGTTATCAGATCGTACTGCTTTAATTCTTTTCTCTGTCTCATTCTCTACTAAATTTTTGAATTCCTTAAACTTTTCTAAGGTTTCCGATTTATTTTTCATAAAATAGACATACACTTTCCGGCTATAGTCATCTATATAAGTGACATAGTATTTGGCACCTCCTAAAGAGCTAGTTTCCATCGGACCACATAAATCGGTGTGAATTAATTGGAGAGGTTCGCTGGCCCTAGTACCAATATCCTTAAAAGGTAGTCTACTCATTTTACCTTCCAAACATGTTGTGCAAATCTGATTACCTTTTTGTGATAATTCTATCCCCTCTGCACTGTCCTCTAATTTCTTTAAGTCTGTGAAGTTAAGGTGACCCATTCTTTGATGCCACAGATTAATGTCATGTTCATTTACTGCTGACAGCAATGCTGGAGTTTCAGAAAAGTTCTTTAATACATACATGTTCTTGTATTGTATGGTTGACAAAATCAATTTCTTATTTTGATAAATTTTACAATGGTCTTTCTCAAAATTAACTTCACATCCATTTTTTGTCATCTGACTTACAGAGAGTAAATTAGTTGTCAGGGAAGGTACATATAACACATTTCTTACTTGAATTGTTTGAAATTTGCCTTCAAAGTCTTTTATTTGTAAATCCACACTACCACATCCTTCTACTGCCACTGTCTTGTTGTCTGCAACTTTTATATTAATTACTGTTGTTGGAGTAACATCATACATCCATTTTCGCTCTCTGCACATATGCTGCGATGCTCCAGAGTCGATGTACCATTGCGTTCTGTCCAAAGTTTCTGCAACTGAAAAAACAGCATAATATCCGTTATTTTTTTTGGAATTATCTAGATTTGATGTCTTTTTCTTCTGCGAGTAGCAATTTTTACTAAAATGTCCATATCTGTTGCAACTAAAACAGCGGGGACCTTTCTTTTGGTAGTTTTCTGGTGAATCTTTGTGAGACTTTGACAAATTTTGAGACTTGTTGGATTTATTAACATAGTAGGCCGAAGAATCTGACACTTTAACATCCTGTAGCAGCTTTGTTTTAACAAAATCAGCAGTTATTGACACACCTGAGCTCTCAATAGCCATAATCATCGGTTTGTAGGTATCGGGGAGGCCAGCGAGCAGCAAAGTACCAAGCCACTCGTCTCCAACTACAAAATTGATATTACTAAGCTTATGAGCTGTTGTCATAATCTTATTGATATAGTCTTCAATACTAGAACTGTTGTCTAACGATGTTGTGATCAAATCTCTTAATAAACCTACTTTTCTGCCGAGCCCGGAGTCATCAAATACTTTAGCTAGTTTAGTCCATACCTGCTTCGCCGTAGTCGCTTCCTGCACATGGACGTAGTTAATAGGGTCAATCAAAAGTATTATTTTTGACTTAGCTTTAATGTCCTTTTTTGCATCTTGTACATAACCTGCACTTGGTTCTATTGTATCCCAAAGGTCTTCATGTTCTAAGTAATTTTTCACTGCAAATTTCCACGTAGGATAGTTTTCCCGGCCAAGCAGCTTCTCGATGGTAGCCATATTTAATTGCGAGGCCATAATTTATCGTTTTTAAGCTGAAAAGCTGAAATAACGGAATCCTATGCGGTGCGGTTGCACACTTTTCGAGATTATCCAACTTAATCGCGGAACTATTTCGGTAAATTACTAATTTTATTATTTGAGGAGCAATATAGGCCCATAACCTGATAAAATACTGCTCTATCTTTAATAAATTAGCTATTTATTTATAGTTTACAATTAAATGGAAAGAAAATGAAAAACCGGTGTACAAGACAAGATAATTGAATGACAGTATATTTATTTTTCATCATAGTGACATTGACAAAGATGTAGAGGTTGGCGTTGTGGTAATGTACCTATAAAGTATGGTTTGCGATTATCATAATTCAACACAAACAAACAAAAAAACAAATCTTTCCTCTTTATAATATTAGTATAGAAGAATTATGATTGTATTGTTTTGTTTAAGTTCAACAGGGACAGTCGATTGCTTTTGTAGTGGTGTAAATTAATACGATTTCCCATTGCAACATATGACAGACAGATATGTATAGAGCAAACACGCTATGACTACTCCCCTTGAACTGACCTCGTTGCTCTATGAACATTTAAGAGAGTATTAAAAATATTGAAATCTCTCTACGAATATGTTGACATTATTATTTAAAGATTCTGACATGAATATAGTATGTTGATTGATTTAGCGATGTTATTGATTTTACATAAACTTACTAAATAAACTGGATTTGATTTACTGGCTTATTTTATGTCTATAATC
This sequence comes from Miltochrista miniata, assembly GCA_933228765.1. NCBI lineage: Eukaryota > Metazoa > Arthropoda > Insecta > Lepidoptera > Erebidae > Miltochrista > Miltochrista miniata. The sequence continues at coordinate 16,071,784 of OW121752.1, read as the reverse complement.
TACTAGATTAGATGATGGTCGTAGGTTCACTCGCTTGGAATTCTGTTCTCATTCCCACTTCCCATGGGAATACATTTCCGGTATAAAAGCCTATTTATTATTCCAGAGTTTAATTTATCCATGTACAAAATTTTAGCCAGGTAATTTTAATCGTTAGAGCGTGATTGAGTAGGTAACAAACGTCTAAACATCTTCACAAGCTTTAACATTTTAGGATTCGTTATTTAAATTTCTATTGTAAAATTAATATGAAATAGGAAATTATAATATTAAAGCTTTTTACATGTTAATATGTCTCGATATGTTTAAAATTTAACATAGAAACAAAACCGATATGACAGGTTTCATTATCAATTCTGTTAGCCGCTGCCAATCAAAACGTTTTGAGCAAGCATAAAACATCCCATTTGCATACCCGAATAATATTAACAAAATAATGAAATTGTAGGGGTAACATTTGAATAATGATACATGAATATATAACACTAGCGGATGTCACGCGGTTTCACACGCGTTGTTCCCGTTCCCGTGGGAATACGGGAATAAAATATAGCCTATGTTCACCGCAAAGAGTGTAGATTCCCAACAGTGAAAGAATTTTTCAAATCGGTCCAGTAGTTCCGGACCCTATTCGTTACAAACAAACAAACAAACAAAAAAAGAAAAAAAAAAGAAAAAAACAAAAAGCAAAAAAAAACAAATCTTTCCTCTTTATAATATTAAGTATAGATAGATAATGAACATATATAATTAATGAAAATTGGGGTTCCGAATCTCTGACGGACAAAACAAGAAAGCCGTGAGATCGTTCTCACCAGACTGCCCCTCTCTAACACGTTTATTGTGAAAGTGAAGGTTCAATCCAATAGACGTTGTCATTTTTGAATAGATGATCGACGTGACCTAATGACGTAGTTTAATGCAACAGAGTCACAGACTACAGACAAAGTCTCGCCATAAGCCCCTTTGCACTCTATTTTATAGAGAGGGGCTAAAAAGGGTCACTTTCGGGATAACTGTCTAAATATGCCCGTTCACAGCCAATTTGTTCAGAATGTAGAGAACCGGTGACTTCAAATTTGGTACACATTTATTATTTGTGTAACCTAAATACGGGCAGATACCAAATACATACACACGTATCGATACGCATTTACCCTCGAAGGGGTAGGCAGAGGCATTATATGCCCACATTTAACATAGCATCCATGAGGAGTTTCTACAAGTAAAGTAAAAAAAAGCGTTATTCAATGTCCTTGTTTCCATATTTGCAAAGTCATAGTCCATCAGGCGGAGCCGTAAGCTGGTCTGCCCTCCTTAGTAGTATATAAAAAATTGGAGTGTAAAAGAATTATTCGTTCAGTCAAATAAGAAAATCAGGGATAAAACAACGCACGAGTGAAGTCATCTTACTACTACTACCGGGGACATCATGAGTCCTGAAACATCCTTCCGAGGGGTTACCCGGGGCTCTTAACCATAGGCTATTGGGCGTTACGTGAGGTTTTTTAATCGGTAGGAGTCCGGCATAGCACTCATGACGGATTTTCCCTCATGTTAAAAAAAAAACAAACAAAAAAAAAACAAATTAAACTACCACTACTATAATTATCTGTGCTATTACTACTGAACCTATTAAATTCTAAATGATTATTTTACTTATAAATTAAGACATTACAAAAGCCTGATTGAACAATTAGAAGCGCTCGTGGCCCCGCGGACTCAGTGTTCTGTAAACGATCACTGCAGTAAGCAACTTTCACTATGGCCGGTCCATGGATGGGTGACCATCCATGTGATCACTTTGTGACATTTATTTGAGCGTTTCCGTGCTTCGGAAGGCACGTTAAGCCGTTGGTCCCGGTTGCCAGTAAAATGGCAGTCGTTAAGCTAAGTTGAAGGCTTTATTTCAACAGCAGGCAGTCACAACCTGCGCCTGTCCCTTTAAACACGGCAATACGGCTCACCGCCTATTACGTGGGACAAATTATACAAAGGTGAAATGTGGGCATATAATATGCCTCTGCCTACCCCTTCGGGGATAAAGGCGTGACCATATGTATGTATGATTGAACAATAAGAGTTTAATTCGAGAACATTGGATGGGGGGGAAACTTACATAAGTTATTTGGCCATTGAGATAGCCTTTTAGTATGGAATGAGGGCAGGCGCGAGCGATTGTGTTTCATCCGATAACAAGCTGACCTCTCCTGACCTCACTCTAAATGTAATTTGAGTCGATGCGCTAAATTCAATTCCAGCTTTTATTTGCATATTTTCTCTTATATAACCAGAGTGGATGAAAGAGCTTTATTAATTTTTAGTCTTCAATATAAAACAACGTTGAAAAAAAGTGATTCGTTCTTTGATTTTAAGATAGAAGGGAGTGTAAAGTGAGTGAAAAATTGGCAAAAAAATTTCAATCAAATTTATTCCCAAGCTGTTTCAAATATTGGCTAATTATTTGCAGCTTAATCAAGTTTATTCTATTAGTAATTCTATTTGTTTGTAGTGGATGTTAGGGGCTACCATTGTGAAGCACATTTTAAAAAAATCTGGGATTTCTAATAGGAAATGGCCTCTCCCAAACCCAAAGAGCTATGAACGTATTATTTAGTTTAGGCAGCCCCACTTTACGTGTAGGGAAGACACCCCGAAAATTGTATTTTACTTAGTTTTATCTTAGCAGTTTATGGACATAGGTAGTAATTATACTCGTACACATATCCGTGTGCTTTTATCTTTCTAGTACTAACCGTTTGGACGGTACGACGAAAACGGGCGCACTATAAATATTTGGGTTCCCAATCACGAAGTACGAAACCCTAGAAAGACAGAATGTGCCATGAAAATAAACAGTAGGTCAAAATAAACTGAAGATACGATAAACACTCAAATAAATCAAAGTAACACTACCACAGAGTATCTGCGTGAACAGGCGTGACACTCATATTTCACTAGCTTTAGTGCCAAACTGTGATAAAAAGCTTATAAGTAGGTATGTCTACTTATTTGTATAACTCCTTTTATACCCGTGTCGAGTAGAAAACGCGACGGTCGTTGATCTATTTTGCTTTTAAATGAAAACCTGGGAGTTTTATTTATGCAAAGGTAAATTGCGTGGTTATACACTTTTAATATTTCTAGAGCTGAATAGGTATAAACAGATAATGAAGTAAATAAACCAACGGTAAAGTTAAATTATTTTGGTGGGGTGTGCTGTTAATGGCCCTGTATGAACGTAAATAACGTTAATTAAATATACTCGTAAAATCTGTTTATGGCCGGAATTATTTTCTGTTTATTCATTTATGAGTAAAAACAAATAGGCATAATTGTAGAATCTAATTCGATGTTAGAAAACTATTAGAGAAGTAAGGGAGGAATTTCTCAAGTTCTTGCTCGTTTCTCGCATGCACTTTAAACCTTCTTGCGGGACCTTTGACTAATCAGTCGTCTTAAGGGTTTAACGTTCAATTAGACGTTCGATGTAATTCAATAAATTCTTGTGCATCTACAGGGCTCTATATTCTCAAACTATTTTGATGGAACTCGGTATTTTTTTTGTTTACGTGAGGCAAAATCCTCTTGGATGCTATGCCGGACTCCTACCGACTAAAAAACCTCACGTAACGCCCAACAGCCTATGGTTGGTATATACTGTGGTGATAAAGTTCATTAATTCTTTGAAAGTTTCGTAGAATATATATACTATGTCTGCCTGCACGTAGATTTACATAGTAACTACATTGAGAAAGTGGTAAAAAATCTCAAAAATTCTGAGTAGGTACCTATCCAAGACAAACATTGTAGAACAAAATATACTTGTATGACAAAACTAAAAGGAAAACTATCACAGATAAGGCTTAATAGGTATCAAAGTCGTCCGATCAAGAAAATGTATATTTCCAAAGTTAGCTATTTTTGAAGAAAATAAATAAATAAAATTAAATATTTGTGTGACATTAACATTTACACAGAACATCATCTAGCTCAAATTAAGCTAATTTATGCTTGTGCTATGGGATCTAAACGACTGATAGACATATTTATATATATTTCTAAATACATACATATCTATATATATTATATAAAAAATTCTGCCACGGGGGCCTTATTTAGGTTTAGTTTAGATAGTAATAGTGTAAATATAGATATGTAATATTTATGTTTCTCTGTAATTTTTAACAATAAATGTATAATACTCAAAAATTATATAAAAATCAATGCCACTTTTCGTTGTAATTTTATAACTCAAGAACGGGCTCACCTATCCAAACCAAATATTTAGGGTTTGTTGGGACTATTTAGTGGATGGTTTAGGTGAAGTTTGCACAAAATCGGTCGAGCGGTTCTTCATTTATCACGCAAACGAAGTTGCGCGGGTCAGCTAGTTATACCTACATAGAAAACACCCAAACTCCGAAACACATTTGTCGATCACACAAATATTTGGTACACACAAATATTTAAATGCTTGGTAGCAACTACGCAATTTACATAGCGTAGCCCGAGACGCACTTAACTAGTTTTAATTTGCAGGAACATGGGCCTCTAAACAAGGAAATTTTGATGTAGCGTCATCTGAGAAAACGTTTTTTAAAATAATATGTGCGCGAAATATGTTAGCCCTCTTAAAGAGGGCTAACATATTTCGCGCCACATATTGCTCAGAAACCATACTTTTCATTGCATTTAAAGTCATTAAATATTTATCGTACAAACATGGTATTCACTAACATACTTAGTAAATTTAGCTCTCTAAACGTTTCATAAAACATATTTTACCTAACAACGGATTACATAATGGTTAATATCAACGAAAGTGAAACAGGTTTTTCAAATCATACGATTTGCATAGATTTCGATGCTTAAATTCATGTCAAATTACTGATAAATTGAATAAACAAGGGATACGAAGCAATTGCAAAGGGCGTTGGCTATCTGTTTGTAGAATAACCTGATGTCAGGTAGTTTTAAATATTTAAAGTCATTAAATATTTATCGTACAAACATGGTATTCACTAACATACTTAGTAAATTTAGCTCTCTAAACGTTTCATAAAACATATTTTACCTAACAACGGATTACATAATGGTTAATATCAACGAAAGTGAAACAGGTTTTTCAAATCATACGATTTGCATAGATTTCGATGCTTAAATTCATGTCAAATTACTGATAAATTGAATAAACAAGGGATACGAAGCAATTGCAAAGGGCGTTGGCTATCTGTTTGTAGAATAACCTGATGTCAGGTAGGTTCCTTTTTTTAGAGAAAAATGACTGTAAAGTTTGCTCAAATACTGAGAAATTTCACCAAAATAAAGTAGGTAGTCTTTTCACCAGCTTCTGTAGTTTAAATCATTATGATAATTATGTAATATTATGTCAGAACTTCTCCTTTGACAATAAAAATATTTATTTTTAAGTAACTAGATATAGATTTTTTTTTACAAAGTATTTTGTGAACCCCTATAAATGCAGATACGCGAACAAATACGATTTAGTACCGCCGAGAGGCTCTCAGAGAGTGGTCATGTCGCTCGATGTTCCATTTTTGAATACGAAAAAATGAACAAAAATAGTCTAATTCTAGCGTGACCAAACAATCTTAGTACTTTGTGACATACAATATAATATATATAAATATTGATGGTCGATATACAACGTGAACTTTTGTATAGTGCAAAGCTCAGAAACCTCGACTAGAGTTTCGCTTCAAACTACTGTATAAAAAAAAATTAATGAAACTAACGAAAACTGACCAAGTTATAAGCTTTTACAGTTGCACTATTTTCTTTACGAACAGCGTAGATGTAGGTATTATACGCAAGGCAGGTAGTCATTTTTCGTGTGGTATTGATAATAACATATTAACACACCATTTTCATAAGTGGTAATTATGGAACACCTGTGGGGAACTAGACCAGGATTGGGACGGCTATAAAGCCGCTAAAGCAAAATACAAGTAGCAACTGAGATACAAAAGTACCAAGTCTTGGAGAAACCTCTGATAGAGTCAGACTAATACTAGCCAAACAAGGGACAGAACTGTCCGTATCTATAAAGAAACCTGACGGCGCGGCGGCCTGACCCACACATGAAAAGAATTATTTATACTGTTGATTGATGGCACTTGGTGGAACCTTTCGGCATTTTTAAAGGCAAATTAACATTATATAATGACCACTAAATCACTTAATTACTCGAAAACAATAAATTAATAACATATAAATTACCACTACATCATTCTACTAACGTTAACTATCATAAAAAGAAGCCGAGAGTATTTTGATACAAACGGACTTCCCAGAATGCCAATTGCTGCAGACACTCATGTGGTTGGTGGAAAACGTATCCACAGAAGAAGTCCAGTGGGAGCTCACAAGACCTGTTCTAATCTATTCTGTCAACTTACAAAAAACTGAATGGGTAATTAACAGCTTCAAGTCCTTCAAATCTCCAGGACAGGATGAAGTCTTCCCTGCAGTGATAAAATGGGGGAGGACACAAGTTGATATTGTCAGTTACATAGTATCTATACGCCAGACAATGAATGGGACTGTGACCCAGACTGTGGAGAGAGGTCTAGGTGATCTTTATACCAAAACCCGTTAAAGGGATTATGTTTGTGATTCAGACCTCTGGTTATACAGACCTATAAGCCCTTCGTCTTTCCTGCTAAAAACTCTGGAAAGATTGTGTGACAGAGACAATCGAGGGACGGCCCTTCAAAATAAACCACTGCATTCCAACCAACGCGCATAATGCCCCCGGCAAGTCTACAGACTCAGCACTACATGCAGTGGTACACAAAATAGAAGAGGTCATCCAGAATCAATCAATCAATGTGCCTCGGCACTGTCATAAACATAGAGGGAGCTTTCGACAGAAGAAGCATAACTACGGCACTGGCAAAACACCGAGTATACACGGTAGTCAGTGAATGGATAGATAACATGCTAAACAAACTCATTTTAAAGCTACAGACAAGCAGAAACCAGTGCGCAGCCATGGCCAAAGGTTGTCAACAAGGGGGCGTGGTCTCACCTTTGCTAAAGAACCTTGTTGTAGGCGACCTAATAACCAATCAATCAATCAATTTAACCTAGAACACTCCCTATATACATGGATGTGGAACAAGCCATGGCAGTTGGTAAAATTAAATTATGGAGAAAAACGGATCTGTCTACAAAGCATGACTGGTATTTTAAAATCCAAGACCAACTTCAAATCAAGTGAGAAGCTGCGTTTATTTTATCTTCTAGTGATCTTGTGTATATAATAAATATTTTTAATGAATTGTATTAAAATTACTTTCAGTCAAGCCAACTTTCATCGATTTGCGGTGTAGACTAAATTGTTAAACTTTTACGACTAATGTCTGTTGCCCAAAATGATTGAGCCCAGAAAGACCCGATAAAATAAAATAAAATAAAATTTATTCCCTTTGAAATTTAAAAAAAAATAGGTTTGTCAACATTTTTGTGACTCTACCGGGAGTTGGGAAATTCTACAAACTGAGAAGAACACCCTAAGAAACTCAGTTCGGTCCCTCCCAAAATTCATCTTAGTAGGTATCTAATAATCGATCAATGCCGATACGGAATGGCTTTTTCTTGGCGGTGTGCATTGTTATGCACATACCTCTTAATTAGTATTTGGTTGTTGTAAATGAAAAACACCTACTATCAATTAAAATTTGATTTAGATCCCATAGCTCAAGCTTATAGCTTAGTTCGGGCTAGATGATGTTGTGTGAGAATATCCAACAATATTTATTGATTAATTATTTATTAAAAATATTTTAATGTTCCTGCCAGCACTGAATCTGCAGTAGGCAGCAAAACATCGAACCATGCCAAGCGCCTGCTCGTTTTTAACTATGTGTATTGTCTAATTTAAATATTTATAGTGTAAAGTAGAATATTGTCCATTACTTTCTACAATTTTCGTATATTTAGGTACTTTAAAAATAAACTTATGGACCGTTTTCATGTATGTGTGTATTATATACTATACTATCTTCACGCCAAATCCCTTGCGGGGTAGTCAGAAAGAACCGAGCGCCACACGGCACGCTCCATACACACCTCACTTGCTTCTTCAACTCTCATTTTTCTTTTCATGCATGCACGTCGGTTCCTTCGGTTCGGTATTTCTAATTGCAATATTGATATTAGTTAGGTAAATAAATGTCAACTTTATTAATTTTATGATGTCAGTGTCTACCACTACTTAATATCAATCAATTTGCAATAAATCATAATATCATAATAATCAATAATTATTAACTAATATTACTAACATAAAAATTAAATTAAAAGATTGAACGCTTAGACTAAGAATATGACACCGGTAATACATCAAAGAAAACAAAAGTATCAAACTTGTTGGTAGCAACAATTGGTACTATACGGCTATGTGCGCCGCGCCGCGCTGATTTCTTACGATCGTAAAGAAATTTGAAAACCGAATTTACGCTCTTAAAAAGGGTTTTTTTAAAACAGAACACTTTATATCTATTATTTAAAAGTTGCAGACCGTTTTAAAAAGAGTCTCGGTTTTTTTAGGCATTTATAATGTCAAATCTTCGCCAATTGCGCAATCGTATGCTTAGTGAAAATTCTAACAATGGTCTTTTTTTGTGATTCTCACATACATACAGCGCCATGTAGGTAGTTTAGTTAGTAGGTATAAGCTTGTACTATGATCTACAGTCGAGATCATAGCTCTACATTCTAGAAAAGCTGGACTTATAGATATATGTTTTAAAGTACATACATAATCAACTTAATTTTTTTATTTAATTTATACATATATTATATACAACTTATATTTACTGTACACTTTTTACATAAGAAAAGAAACTATGAATACATAAATTTCAAGCAAAAAAAAATTAAAAAGAAGAAACCGATTTAGGCATCGAAAAATTCTTCCACATCTCTGTCGACCACAACCATACATAATTATATATCTATATAAAAAACTGAAACTACGAAACAATTACAAACACGTATTTCATCATGAAATTGAATGTAAGTAGGTATATTGACTAAATTATTTTTCTTATTTAAATGTTTGTGTAAATTTTATTAGTCGTTTATTTAACACTATGGAAACCTTAGTGGTTTTAAGCGTTAAGTGTATAATTAAGTGTATTTTTCTAATTTTTATGTGATAATAAAAAAAAATTGTGAATCACACAAAATGTATGCTATGATTTTTAATTCGAGTCAGTAAAATGACATTTTCAGTGTTGCGGGGTTTTTGTCACAAATAAATAGTGATGTGGTTAAATCGAGTTTTACAATTAAAGTTAGTCGAGATTATATTTTTTTATTGACTAACAAACAGTAATTAAATATTACATAAAACCACGTACCTATACCGTATTTCAACTCATTCAAATAATGCAGTAAACAAACAATTTGGATCACGATTGCTCCATAACTATTTACATTTAAATATTATCACTTTTCTAGGAACCATAGTTTGTTTTATACAAACATTTCATACCAATTTACCTTGAGAATAATTTCATGAAAAATGATTTAATGAAAAAAGTTTATAACTGTCATTTTTGCTGGTCCTTAAATTATTTTTTTCTACGACCATTTAATAATTTGCTTAATACATAACCATAACTCAAATCCCTCAAATCTCAAAAGTACTCCTCATTCCTGTCAAGTCGTGTTACAATGACCATTTCCACACGAGTAAACCGTTCTACTATAAAACTTTTTTTTTATGGGTATGGCATCAAAAAATCAACATAATGATTATGCCAAAAATCGCGCGTATTTGCGTCACGACTAAACATCGCATGTTATTGGACTGTATGGATGAATTGCCTTTGCATTTGACTTGTGGGATTCACAAATGGTCACAAAATTTGTATGGAACCAATCTTCTTCAAATTTGGCATAGGTACAGCATCTTTGCCAGAATTGATAGGTAACGTGTTTTGTATTTTATTGAAATTTATTTTATAACATGGTAATAGGGTAGAAAAATATTTTGGGAGGGATTTGCCGCATAGTTCATATTGATACTCATTAGCCGGTACTAATTGGATATATTTTTTTGACACATTCATGTTTGAAAGCTCAATTCGATTTAAAAAACAGTTTGTTAAAAGTAAGTTTTTTTTTAAAGTAAGAAAAAAGGGGGATTAAGGGGGGCTCCCATCCAACAAAAGTGATGTTCCGGTATGGAACCCTTTGTGCGCGAGTCCGCCTCGCACTTGTCCGGTTTTATATACTACTAGATGTCAGACTTACGGCCCACCTAATGGCTGGTTACTGTAGCGGACTAATTTGCATACTGCTTGTTCGCTCTAACTTTGCCGCTCGGCTCCATACTAAAGTGGAATTTTTAATTAGACGAAGTAAATTGACAGCAACTAATGTCACTTCTTCATACAATGTTGCGTATTTTATATGACGAAGTGACATTAGCTGCTATCAATTTACTTCGTCTAATTAACAATTCGGGTGTACGCCTCTACGCCAGCGGCAAAGTTAGAGCGAATGGGTAGTAATGAACGTTTGCAACACCAGTGGTGCTGCTGCATGTCGACCCATATTTCCTTTGGCACTACCGCTTGGCACAACCAGCATAGTCATGGGAAAGTAAAATATACCGTAACCCTAATGGTAGTGCTAAGGATAATTGTACTTTTATCTTGACACTACTGTTTGCCAGTAGTAGTAGTATTAGTATTAGTGTCCGTCTTAATTCAGGAGCCACCTTACACCTTTTTAAATTAAGTTCAAGTCCTTATTTTTAGTAGACAATAAAAAAAATTTGGCCAATTTTAGGAATTTCTAGGCCAATAGATATAAAACGTTATATTTATTCGGCATAAATATAACGTAACGTAACGTGGCTCCGCTAATTTTCATTTTCATTATTCAATTTCATTAAGGAGTTTCTTGAATCTCTTGATGGAGCCGATATACCTATTTTAATGTTTTTTTTTGTATCATTTAGTAGGCATTAAGTAGGGTAACTACTAACGATTTCCGTCCTTTTCTACTGGAATTCAAGAAGTTACAAAGAGTTTCATTTGGTTTCTAAATCTTCAAATTTGTGCCTAAATAATGCAATGAGGATACACGCGACAGGAAACCACGCGATAAGAATAGAAGCGACAAGGAACTTTTCTATTTCTCTCTCTCTCTCTCTCTCTCTCTCTCTCTCTGACGCAAACGAACGCCATTTGTTGTTTAGTTATAAACAAATGGTTCTAAATGCATATAATTATGTATGGAATCAAAATGCAGCAAAACCTGACGTAATATATAATACATATAATAGAATATGTAATAGATATTACATATTTACAATATCAATTTTTAGAATATCATAAAAAACGCTTTCACATCTAATAAAATAAAGAATGACTAAAATGTCTAAGTCCATTGATTGTCGAACATCACTATTGTAGCGGGTCACCCTTTTTTGTATCAGTGACAGTTGCACTTGTCATTTTACTGACTGAGATTAATATAATCCGACTTAGGTACGTTACGTCCCAGATTTCTTTTACGAGACTTTAACACAGTAGGCGTTTATAGTCTGGCTATAACTGCTGTGCACTCTCTGAGGTAGGCATGCGCGGCGAGGTGGGAGCCGGGGAAAAAGAGCATGAGTACACATGCTATTAATACACGTCGGACAAATCTTACGATATCAGTTTACATTTTTAAAACTCATGAATTTTTCTTTTGATAACTCCAAGATCAATATCATCGACAACATGGAGTGCACAGCAGTCATGGCCAGACTATAGTACTGGGCCACCAACACTGGAGACACTTTCACTTTCACTAGAGATTGGAATTATATTATTCTAGACTTTTTAAACATAATTAAAAGGTGGTTATGTCTATAACGATGGTAAGTAAACCCCCCCTACAGTAGGTTTATTCCGTTAATCCACCCCAAAAAATCCACCCAATGGGGTGGATAACCGGAATTACATGTTATGGTATGTCCGGAATTCCACCCAAGGGGTGGATTTCCGGATCAATTCATGGATTAGACGAGGTAGCAGGCAGAGACTACAAGTCGTAAAATATGTTTGTAAGATTACTTATGATTTGATAATGTAACCACTTCGACATGCCTTCAGGAATTCGTATTTTCGGGTTTTTTCTTTTTAGACATTTGATTAGTCGTACATAGGATATTAGATAGGTATTCATATAATTGTAGCTGTGGTTAGTTATAATGAAAGTTCTATAATATAACGGCGCTTGTCAAAAAGAATGCTGAGATTTTTCTAAACTATATTTACGTAATAGGTTTAAAAAAACGTTATTTATTTTTATTTTGTGCTACCCCACGCTCGCAAAATCTAAATATACTCAAAAGGACTGACGATAGCCAATGCTTATAGCAGTGATCGTTTATAGAACAATAAGCTAGCAGGACTACGAACGCTTCTTCTTTTTCATAAATAAGTTTAAATAATGGAATATTTCTGGAAATAAGAATATGCCGTTTCCATTAAAACCGTGAACTAAATAAAGCTATGACTAAATCCAATTCAGTTACTGCGAAGTGGTCTTTTATTTATAGCATTATGGCCGATTAAATTATCTGATAATTATTTTATACCGGTCGCGGCGATAGAAATACGATTGCTCTAATGTTTTCCATCTTTTACATACATACATACATATGGTCACGCCTTTATCCCCGAAGGGGTAGGCAGAGGCATATTATATGCCCACATTTCACCTTTTTTTATAATTTGTCCCACGTAATAGGTGGTGAGCCGTATTGCCGTGTTTAAATGGACAGGCGCAGGTTGTGACTGCCTGATAAAATAAAATCTTCAACTTGACTTAACGACTGCCATTTTACTGGCAACCGGGACCAACGGCTTAACGTGCCTTCCGAAGCACGGAAACGCTCAAATAAATGTCACATAGTGATCACATGGATGGTCACCCATCCATGGACCGGCCATAGTGAAAGTTGCTTACTGCAGTGATCGTTTACAGAACACTGAGTCTGCGGGACCACGAGCGCTTCTCCAACTTTTAAGTGTGAGAAAATAAGTTGTATATTTGGTTAAAACATATTATTAGAATATTCTGTTTGGCTTACATACAGTAGGTAGCCAAGTCATTTATATTTTATAAATAAATGTTGTGGAATATTTTTTCACATTTTATAAATCTATACTAATATGAAAGATTTGTTTTATTTTGTTTATTTGTTTATAACAAATAGGTTCCGGAACTACTGCACCGATTTGAAAAAATCTTTCACTGATGGCAAGCTACACTCTTTGCGGTGAACATAGGCTATGTTTTATTTCCGTATTCCCACGGGAACGGGAACTACGCGGATGAAACCGCGTGACGTCCGCTAGTTAAAAATAAATTAGAGGACATCCGCGGCTCAGCCCTTGTGAAATTTGGTGAAGGCGTAATAGTGTTTCCCGTGGGAACATAATGTATTTCTGGCATAAAAAATCTATGGCACTCTCTAGACTCACAACTTCCCATAGTCATATTTTTTCACTTTCTACGTTGATTTAAATAAAAATGTAATTTTTTTGTCGTAGATTTTAATGCTTCTGCATAAGATTTTTATTTAGTTTCGTGCATATTATATTCACGATTTTGAAATATCATTACATTTTTCTAAATGCTCTGTACCTTAATCTAACCGTAGTTGGAGGTAAAGTACCCTTAATATTGATAAAGGCAAGTTTTGCTGAAGAAAAACATTCCTTCATTTTCAAAAGTAAGTGCATTCAAGGATAAAGATTTTGAAAAATCACTTGCTTGGGCCGGGAATCGAACATACGAGATGTGAAAGAATACTTATCTTGTATTTTATGGTACCAACCGAAAGAGTGTTTTATATGAAACAATTTCTTTTAAACAATATAAATATCTTAAATTAAAGGAAGACCAAGTAAAATAGGTTTTTATTGTAAAGCTTACTCACTATCTAAAGAAAAAAAAACAGCTGAATTGAGAACCTCCTCTTTTTTTTTGAAGTTTGCAGTTGAGCCATGGGAAGCGGGAACGGGAAACTTATTCCAGCCGTAAGCATCGTCTCTAAAAGTAAATTAATGATAGCCATGATAGCCATTAGAAGTAAAGTATTAAAATACTATAAAGATTTTACAATAAAGCTACAATAAAGATTATTAAACCAGAAACATTTCGACGGGAGCAAAGAGCAAACGGACATCTAAATTTTTGCGAAAATCGTTTTTTTACATAATTGAATTAAGAATTTTGTCTTCCATTTGGACACATCGTTGTGTGAGATGTCCGTGAATATTTATTTATTTATTTTATTATATTTTTTTATTTTTTTTTAAATAAAATATTTAGTGGTATTTTGCAGCGTATAAAAAGACACCTACACCCTGTTTTTAGAATGCAACGAAGTACACACGGGCATATACACTTGTCCGTGTGTGCGTCAGGCAATTTGGCGCGTGTCGCTTCATATAAACAAAGGTATTAGTTACTTGACCGTTTCGTCACGGGAGGTTGACATATTTAAGCTTTCGTACTAAATATTATTATTCTAAAATCTGTGATTTATTCAACTACATTTCATAATACACTGTAATTATAATAACATGTATAGCAGAAGGAATAAATTATTGTTAAATTTGGCACAAAATAGAAAACAAAGTGATGTTTACAACAGTTAAGATCTCACAAATTTGATGAAAAATACAATTATGAAACAATCCCATGACGGATCTTTTTTTTTTTAACGTGAGGGAAAATCCTCAAGGATGTTATGCCGAACTCCTGTCGACTAAAAAACCTCACGAAATGCCCAGCAACCTATGGTTGGGAGCCCCGGGTAAGCCCTCGAAAGGGTGTCCCAGGACTCCCTACAGACCTACGACCGCCACTGCGACCTCGCCCAGGGGGTGGTTCGGGTGCTATCCCGCGTATTTAGGGGGTTTCAGGTGTGATCCCGCTTCTAAGGGGGGGCGTGAGTGAGATCCTCACGTCACGCTGCCGTCATGGGCCTGCTTCTGTAAGGACGGTGAGCAGCCCTCTTACCGTCCTCAGACCCTCGGTCATGGAGGCCGATAGTCCTCGGCGAAGACACGTCGGCGCCGTCCAAGCCGCCGACTGCGGAACTCGGGAGGGAGAGTTCTCTCCCATTCCTGCCCCACCGCCTCTTTCACGAGCATGACCTGCTCGCAGAAAGAGGCGGCGCAGTCCCACTTACTCCCGCTGGAGATCATAGCTCGCACCATGGTCTCAAGCGAAAGAGTGTCCACGTCCAGACCCACTACGAGGGCCTGGCGCTGTTGCGTCCACGCCGTGCACGCCACTAGCGTGTGGAGCGCTGTTTCATCTCTGCGGTCCTCGCAGTGCTGACAATCAGCCGTGGTTTCCCGGTGTCTTCGCCACAGATACCTACTGAAGCTACCGTGCGCGGTAAGTCTGTGATAACCGGTTTCAAACTCAAACTCAAAAAAACATTTATTTCGCATAATCCTAATACATAGGTACTTGCGACACGTCAATGAATACAATGCAAATAGTACCACCAGTTCGGAACGCGGCCCGCTTGAAAAGAACTGGCAAGAAACTCGGCGGGCTATTCTTTTTGTGCACTACATATTTACAATAAGTAGACTCCATCAGTAGAGCAAGCAGATCACTTCCAGGCTTCCTTATCAATCAAATAATCGTCAATTGTATAGTAGCCCCTGCAGCACAATTTACTTTTTATACACTTTTTAAACTTAATTAGAGGCATGCTTTTAATTTCGCTTGGAAGCCTGTTGTAAAAACGTATACAGTTACCCAGGAAAGAATTACTGACTTTGTTCAGTCTACAATGATAAACGGCAAGGTTGTTTTTATGTCTGGTGTTCACATTGTGTCTATCGCTTAACTTAGTAAAACTAGATAAATTTTTCTGAACATACATAAGATTTTCAAAAATATATTGTGATGCCACAGTCAGAATATTTAATTCCTTAAATTTTTCTCGCAGAGAGACCTTTGGACCTGATCTATATATGGCTCTTATGGCCCGTTTTTGTAAAACAAAAATTGTATTTATATCTGCGGCATTGCCCCATAGTAGCATACCGTACGACATTACACTGTGGAAGTAACTGAAGTACACTATTCGCGCTGTTTCTACATTAGTCAAATGCCTAATCTTTTGGACAGCAAATGCTGCTGAACTTAATCTGCCAGCCAGTTTTTCAATATGTGGGACCCACTGCAATCCAGAATCGATCGTCAACCCTAAGAACGCAGTAGATTTCACAAGTTCCAACTCTTGGCCATTAAGTTGCACATTGGTTTCTGCCTGTGTTACATTGGGCAAGGTAAATTTAATACATTTAGTTTTGTTTTCATTCAGGCTAAGATTATTAGTGTTAAACCAATGTACTACTTTTAGGATTGCATTCGTCAACATCGTCATAGTCATAGTCATCTAGTTGTCTTTTAATTTTGAAAATTAAGGAAGTGTTATCTGCAAACAAAACAATCCGGTTAGTGTCCCCTACGTAATAGGGTAGGTCATTAATATAAATTAAAAATAAAAATGGTCCGAGTATCGAACCCTGCGGGACGCCCATAGTAACCACCGATCCCCCGGAACGTGTGCCACCGACATCGACCCTCTGAGTTCTATTGTTCAAATATGAAGTCAGAAGATCGAGAGCCATGTTCCTTATCCCGTAGTGCTGTAGTTTCCTGATCAATGTCTCATGTTGGACGCAATCAAAAGCCTTAGACAAACCGCAAAACACGCCAAGCGCATCATGTTTATCTTCCCAGGCCTCATAAATACTCTTCAACAAATCTACACCAGCATCGGTCGTCGAACGTCCTTTAGTGAAGCCAAATTGTTTATTATGAAATAATTTGTGACTGTTAAAATAGGTCAGCATCTGCTCTAGTATTAATTTTTCAAATATCTTGCTCAAAGTCGGCAACACTGAGACAGGTCTGAAATTACCTGGATCAGAAGCACTGCCGGCCTTGAACAAAGGTATAACTTTACTGTTTTTCATTAAATCAGGAAACACACCACCCGAAACGCAATCGTTAAACACAGCTGCCAAGTAAGGGGCAATGACATCAATGACACTAGATACAGATTTTACCGATAGCCCCCATAGGTCTGCGGTTTTTTTAACATTAATAGCCCTGTAAGCTTTCAGAATGTCGTTGCAGTCAACAGTCGTGAATTCGAACGCGTGTTGACAGCTATCTACACATTCTGACAATATTTGCTCAGCGGAAGTGGAAGACGACCGAAGAGTATTCGTTATATGAATAGGTATATTACTGAAAAATTTTTCAAACTCAGTCGCTACTTCCAAATCCCCTGTGACGTGGCGCCCGTTTATCTTTAAATGAAAGCTTCGTTCACTCGTTTTAGACCTACCGCATTCAGAATTTACACTGTTCCAAGTAGTTTTAATTACATTTGTCGAAGCTGTAATTTTATTTCTAATGAAATTTGACTTTGCCAAGGAACAAACTTGTCTAAAGGTCTTTGAATATTTTTTAACATATTCCTTAAACTCAGGGTTAAAATTAAATGCTTTTTCCGAATAAAGTTCATAAAGCCTCTTACGACTTTTATAAATACCAGGTGTAGCCCAGTCACTGAAAACAGACCTGCTTCCGAACGATACTGTTTTTGGTGTAAAAATTTTTCCAAACTCATCATGTATTAAGTTAAATAAATCAGCGTAAGATTTATCTACAGTAGTGTAATCGGGCAATTCTGTTATCTTTTTGGCTATATTTTCTTTGAAAGTTTCTAAGCGTTTCGAGTTGACTGGTACAAAACTGATTACATTCTTACTTCTGGAAACATTTCTAGCATACAGAACAGATTGTCCTCGATGATCAGATTTTACAGGGTCTACTATACAATTCTTAATGGGGTGTGTATTAGTGAAAATGTTATCAATACAAGTAGCACTAGTGCCAGTTATACGAGAGAGAGGTAGGAGAGAGCACCGTGTCTTCTCTCCAGCCACTCGTCCATGACCGGTCTGACGGCCGCATATGTGGCGAATCCCCCCTTTGGTTGCTCAAGTCGCACCTTCCATGTCTCCACGGTTTCCTGGTGGAGCAGGGACCGCTGGGCCTCAATTTCTCGAGACGCAGGCCTTTGGCCCCGCACCAGCGCCTCCTTGCGCCATCTGAACAGTGACGCAAGGGCTCTCGCTTCCGGGTCGCATGGAGGGGTCCCGGCTAGGAGACATGCCGCCTCACCGGAGATCGTGCGGTATCCTCTTATCACCCTGACGGCCATCGCTCTCTGCGGGGCAATCTAGCCACATTGCTGGTCGTCAGGGTCTCCGCCCATACGAGGGCTCCGTATAGGGCCATGCTTCGCTGGATCCCCAGGTACAGTCTCCTGTAGGGAGCATTGGGTCCCCTGATGTTGGGCATCAGCCGCGCGAGTGCGGCTCATGCTCTCTTCAATTTTGGCACCAAACTTCGGAAGCTTGCACTGGACTCTTTTATTGTACTGAAAAAGCTCATCATAATTAAAAAGACAACTGCAAAATCGGTAACAGGACCTTTATGATACGCAGTAAATTGAGACAACTACATTATTTTGCTATCAATTATACGTGCCCTTTATTTGTTGTCGTAGTTGGATATAGATTATAAAAAGGAAAACAATAATTGAATTTTTTTAATGAATTTAATTAGGGATCATGATTTAAAAAGTCCAGCAGTTGATTCATTTAGTAATTTATGTTGTACGAAGTATAAAAAGACATCTGCCGTATTTTTTTAAATATGAATATTACAGTTGACTGACCGCCATTACTTTCTTTGAAATGCTATTTTAATTAAGTATTCCAAATTTTAAGGAGCTAGCTTTGTAATTGTGTAAGTTATAACGTTTTTGCGTTAAAAACGCTCTCCTGAAAACTAGTGATTTTGCAGATGTCCGTTTGCTCTTTGCTGCCGTCGATTTCTTTTCATTTTGAACTCAAACTAAACTAGTTCTCTATTGAATAGACTCTTTGCAGAAGTGGTGATCATATTATGTTAGTGCGAGCCACGAGCTTGCATGTATACACAGACTCGTAAAACTGCGACCGGACATATCCTGTTATAAAGAACGCTTTCAATTGCAAATGGTTCGCGGGGCCAGAGACACCGAATTTATGACCCTGGATGGCAAACGAGCACGTTATTTGGAGACCGATCGAGGAAAAAATAGGGATAGAGGAATTGAGCCATTCATTTTTCATAGTTTTATTTATGTAAGTCCATTTGATGGAGTTACGATTCTATAAAACGTTATAGACCATTACGTGTCACTGGGCACAATATGTGTTTGGTTCTTTACGATACTTTATACGATGAATGCACTAGACTGCTTGCAGGATGAAGCAGTGTCTGAACAGCTACCACAGGTTGAATTCTAGGTTTAAATAAAACGACTTACAGGGTGTTTTCTTTACTAAATATCTTTTAATACAGCAGCTTACAGTGACCAATCGCTGGCAATAAATTAGGGGTATTTCAAGGGCCCTATGTTAAAATAATATACAATATTTGAGAAACGTATAAGATTAGTTTAGCCACGAAGCGCTCGTGGCCCCGCTGACTCAGTGTTCTGTAAACGATCACTGCAGTAAGCAACTTTCACTATGGCCGGTCCATGGATGGGTGACCATTCATGTGATGACTTTGTGACTTGAGCGTTTCCGTGCTTCGGAAGGCACGTTAAGCCGTTGGTCTCGGTTACCAGTAAAATGGCAGTCGTTAAGTCAAGTTGAACACTTTATTTCAACAGCAGGCAGTCACAACCTTCGCCTGTCCATTTAAACACGGCAATACGGCTCACCACCTATTACGTGGGACAAATTATAAAAAAAGGTGAAATGTGGGCATATAATATGCCTCTGCCTACCCCTTCGGGGATAAAGGCGTGACCATATATGTATGTATGTATGTATGTATGTATGTACAAGAGTTTTTTGGGTTTTGAAAATCTTCATAAAGTTAATTGTTGATATGTGGGTGGGTGTATTATTAATTATACCTTCTGGTTATTCGACATTGTGCCTCTCAAAACTGACGGCGAAATGTTTTTGGATATATTTATCAGCCTTCTCCAATTCCACATGGTAATTTTGATATATTATTATAATTGTACATGCTGATAGTAAATAAATTCGTATGAAGTCCCAGTTACATAAAAAATTGGAAGACTAGCTTTTACGCTACGCTATAATTTGCTTTACTTCATACAGGTATATAGTAAAGCAAATTACAGCGTGTATAAAAGTAAATTACAGCGTTGCTAATCAATCGATCCTAGTCTTCCAATTTTTTAATGCAACTGGAAGTCTTTTGGGAGACAGCCTCTGCCTACCAACACCTCCTGGTACACCTAAACTAACATTATATTTTATTAGGTTTATCAGTAGGAGATGAATAGGTCGGCTTGGGTCCGGCAGACTAAAGTAGGCCCTTTTTTACCCTTAAACCATCAACCGAGTCTTTTAATGTTCTTTATTTTAAGAGTTATAACATTTTAATTAAGACTAGAGTAAAATTAAATTAATTTGCCTTAGGTCAAATACTAATTCTCTACATAGAAGCCTTCCACTTTACCTATAAAATAAAATTAAACCGTACAACTTCCATTCAACCCCAGGGTACGAAGTATAAATTATAAAAGACAAACAAGGATATTGTAATTCAATCAAAAATAAAGCGGCAGAATATTTCACAACATTGTTTTCTTTTGTAAGAAAAATATCCAAATGAATTCAAAATAAACAAGAAATATAATGTAAATGTAACCATTCATCGATAATATATTCAACTGTCGAGCCGTGTACTAATTGGATGACTAACGAGCTTAGACCATATAACACGGGACTAGCCTTTGCGAACCACCGCATACTAAAATATTCTGCCAGTTTTCATACAAATGAAGGGGGAAACACAAAGACATATAAAATTTCATTGCATTTAAAAATGTATTTATCGACAAACGCGTAATGGCTGTTGTGTGTTAATTGTTATTGTACAGTCAACTACAATGTAATGTACTAGTTTAATCATACAAAATGATGTACTGATGTACAGGCTTTTCATAAAGCCAAAAGACCAAATGGTCATGTGCAATGGCAGAAAACAATGCTTAAGTAAGGCGCATCCTGTGGTTAGATGATCTAAGCTAACGAGGTATGTTGCAAAGAACCCACTCTTGATGCTTTGTAGCTTTCTCTCTGGTTCTGTTGAGGTTTTATATCCTTTTTGATATGTTGGCAACATGGTTGAATGAATCAATTGCTGTTACATTACATTGCAATCTTTGTAAGCTATACTCATGCATATTTCGGTCCCTCCTACGTATATTGTGGTAATCCACAAAAAGTCGATTTTGGTTTTATTTCAAAAATAATGTATTTTAGTACTATAGAATCAGTACAAAAAATAATTTTAAAGAAATTCTCAAGGGAAGTCTATTTTTTAGGCCGTATATGAAAGTAATTTCTGAATATATCCGGCGCAAAGTATCGCGACAACCGAAGCGGCAGTTAACGCGGGACGCGGGGGGCTCTTCACTGATCGCGCGCGCATCGTATGTGTTAGTAACGGTCGTTTACGCCGGTCGATACCAGAAGTGCAGTGTGTTCGCTCTGATTACATGTAACTGTTATTATTCGCATTTAAAATTCTGTGGTAACAATTAATAGTGGTAGTAATTCGAAATATTTCAGAAAACAATCATCAATGTTTAAAACTATATATAATTTAACCATCAAAAGTTCCGATCTCAATGAAGAAAAAGAAGAAAATCCAGGTAAATAATATGTATTTATGTAAATTGTTCCTTTTACTAGATTAGTAAATACATTTTTCCATTATTTTATTCTTATGAGGAACAGAGAACTACATTTACGTATATAAATTGTCAATTTCATTTTTTCCGGTGTGTTTTATCGTAAGGAATACTTACAATAATATGCATCGGGAGTCAGTGTGTTTATTTTGTCATAAGTGATACTTGCTACATTTTACATGGGAATAGTTAAGTAATATTTATATTGTAAAAATACTTACTTTATATTACGCCTTGAAACATTCATAAAAAAAAATAGTATGTAATACTTACCATATTTTACGTTGCATCGATAAAAACATACGATACATTACGTGACGTTACATCGTAGATTCTTTGTTTAATACATTATTTTTTGTTGGTTTCGGAATCTCAGTTACCCCGTGCTGATATAGAGGTGCTGATGTAGAGGCCATAAATAATTTAATGGACATATTTGATGCCTTTGCCAGTTCACAGAGCACATGTCTACGCTGATACGATAATAATTACAACATTCGTCCAATCTTCTGACGAATCAACCCCTGAACTTTTGCTAAAAATTGATGTCAAAAATGTTTTTAATTCGGTAAACCGTGACACCCTGCTTCATGTAACATTGCTTCTAATGTCTGACGACATTAGAAGCAATGTTCCTGAAATGTATACCATCAAAATTAATGTATAAATGCAACGAACTTTCTTCTGAAGTCGGTTGCCAGCAGGGATATCCCCTCTCACCAGCCATTTTCAGCCTAGATATTAACCTATCATCCAAATTTAAAGTTTTCACTTTAAATTTAACGTCTGATATTTAGATGACGGGACTCTTGGAGGTGATGCAGTTTCTGTGCTGTCGGATCTTATAGAAATTAAAAAGGAATTTTATTTGATTGGTTTGGAATTAAATTTTAATAAGTGTGAATTATATATTCTTAACAATCACAACAATTCGGAACTCATTGGAAAATTCAATTCTTTATGTCGGAATATCAAAATTGTTAACAGAGAGAATCTTTACCTCCTAGGGTCCCCTATATTTGAAGATGCTACTACATAATAATTAGCACAAAAAAATTCAAAATTTGAATCCTATGTCGATCGGCTTCTTAATATTCGTTCACATTACGCAGTCACAATTCTAAAATTTTGTATGTTTGTTCCCAAATCTATTAATTTCCTTCGCTGTTGTCCTTTTTGGAAACATCAAAATTATTTATTTTCTATTGATTCGCTTATCAAATTTTCTTTTAAATCGATTCTCAATATACAACTGAGCGAACAATCTTGGTCCTAGGCATATCTTCCCATAAAATATAGTGGGCTAGGGATCCGCATAATTTCTAGTGTGGCTTTGCCAGCCTTTTTGTCATCTGTACACGCCACGTCGAGTCTCGTAGGTAAAGTTCTGACCAATTGTCTTACAGACTATGGGACGACTGGCCTTACAGATGCCAGGAATGCTTGGCTTATGGCTTGTCCGGGACAAAATTTTCCCACCCATCCTAATTTACAACGGAGCTGGGACGACGCTATATCAAAATTAACCTTTGACTCCTTGTTAAACACCAGCTTAGACCCAGGTCAGGCCCGATTATTAGCGCTCAGTAGAAAGGAATCCGGTGATTGGCTGAAAGCTTTCCCTACAGCCAACACCGTAACTTTTTTGGAACCGGACATCCTAAGAATTTCAGTTGGTTGCGTAACGCCAGGTTTAAACCTGGCGTCACGCTTTGCGCTCCACATTGATGCCCCTGCGGTTTTAACATTGACACTTTGAGGCATCATGGTCTTTCATGTTTAAAAAGCGCAGGCACGCCACGCTGCCTGCGCTGAATGACATCATTCGCAGTGCTCTTGCCACCGCCGATGTGCCTGCGCTCCTAGAGCCAAACGGCGTTTTTGGGGACGATGGCGAGAGACCGGATGGTATAACTTTAATACCGTGGGAGATGGGTCGGGTGCTGCTCTGGGATGCAATTTATGAGTTAACACTCTGACCCCATCCCATCTTTCCTAAAACAAAATTAAAAGCCAGCGCAGCAAGCAGCGGAAGCGGCTGAAAATATTAAAATTAATAAATATAAGGGTCTCGACTCATCGTATCGTTTTCATCCAGTCGATGTCGAGACCTGGACCTAGTCCATGGGGTCCCAATGCGCAAAAATGTTTCAAGAATTTGAAAAAACGCCTTGTGGAGTGGACTGGTGACCCAAGGGCTGGCAGTTTTCGCACTCAACGAATAGGTATTGCTATTCAAAGGGGGAATGCTGCTAGTCTTTTGGGCACAATGCCAAAGGGGCCTTATTTAGGTTTAGTTTAAATAGTAAAAATGTAATATATAGATATGTAATAATTATGTTTCTCTGTAATTTTTAACATTAAATATTTTAATTATTATTAATCAGAAAGTCATCAATGGAGTAATAAGGGTATATTACTCTATTGTTGACTACTTCCACTAACCAATTACCTAAAGCTGAAATAAATTTGTTTAATGGCAGTGTTTTCATGTGTTTTTTGCCTAATATTCTTCCAGACCTGTACCATATTTCAGCCCACATACGTTTAAAAGACTCAAGTATGTCAACGTAAATTATGGTATTGTACTACATACAATTGAAATCAAATGTTAAGTTACGATGAAGAATATATTAAGTGTTACGTACCATACTAAAAGTAGTTTATTTTTCTGCGTATAAAATAGCATGTAATACTTACGATAAATTAACTATTTCAGAATACGATGTAAAATGTAGTAACATCAATATCTTAAAAACTGGCAAAATATTCTCATATAGTTTGATATCATAATAAAGTACTTTATTTATCTAGGCACCATAGTTATTTTTAAGTAAATAACTGCGTAATTTAAAATTTTATACAACCTTGTACATTCAAACAGCTCTCCTGTAAAGTTGTAATTTTGGGATTACCATAGTCTCCGTAGGAGGGATCGATTTTGCACCATCATAATATACAGGATGAATTTTTGAAAAGGGCTTGGATGGGCAAATCAGGAACTATAAGGAATAGCTAAAAATGCTCAAAGGAGTCACGAGCCCGATTTTGAAGAAACTTAAAACCTCATCATTAGATTTTTGAAAAACCAATAATCCTAGCTGGGAATCGAACCCATTGATTTTGAAAAAAAAAACACACCCTTTATTATTACACCATACGATAGTGTCGCTGATAAGGATCAAATTCTGCGAAGTAATGATATACGGCAAATTTAAGGAAAGTTTGCAATTTTAATAGAATTCATATTTCATGTACCTAAATTGTGGATCATAGTTTGTTTCGTTCGAAATCCCAGAATAGATCGTAACTATTCCGTGTTTTAAATCATGGTCAGAATGATTCTTTGGAGAATATTCTAAACGGAATCAATAATATTGAATGCAGTACGATCCTCAAGTCTCGAATCCAGCTATGTATTGAAAACAATGGTCTACATTTTGAACAATTAATCAGTTAACGCAGGCCTTCCCAACCTTTTTCAGGTCACGGCGCCCCTATAAGATTTAAAAATTTTCACGGCGCCCTAACATGCCCCGTGAAATCTCATATCCCCCCCCCCCCTCGTTCCTCCGCTAGCAATCGCCTCATTGACGCAGCTACTCAATGGTATCCTCCACACACGTGACTTTCCTGTGACATGTCTCGGCAAACTAATCATGTGGCCCAAACCGGAATCCCGCATGGATGCTATTCCGAACTCTTACCGACTAAAATCACACAGTGGCCTACCACGGTTGCCACTTTTGGGGTTCGAGTTCTTACGGCGCGGCGTGTGGCGTGCGAGAAACTTTCACGTCAAGCTGTCGTCTTCGCCATGCTTCTCTAAGGATGGTGAGCAGCCCTCGTCCCGTCCTTAGGCCCGCGGCATGGAAGCGCGATAATCTTGGGCGAAGACAAGTGTATGGCACCCTCGCCGAAGACTGCGAAACTCGGGTTTGAGATTACTCTCAAACTCCTGCTGCCTCCCCGCCATCTCTTTTACGAGCATGAGACCTGCTCGCAGAAAAACTCGGCGGCGTCTCACTTCCTCTCACTGGATGGATCATGGCTCGTACTGTGGTCTCCAGGGAGATATGGTCCACTTCTAGGCTTGCTACTAGGACCTAGCGCTATTGCGCCCATGCTGCACACTCCACCAATGTATGGAGCGCAGTGCTGGCACTCGGCCGTGTGCGGCAGATACTTACCGATGCACCCGTGCCCGGTAGTTATCTGTATCAACCAATAAAAGAGATGGTTCCTCTACAGCCACTCGTTTATGATCGGTCTGATCGCCCCGATTATGGCATTATCCCACCTTGGTTACTCAAGTCGCAATTTTCAAGTCTCTATGATTTTCTGATGTAGCTAGGACCGTTGAGCAGCTAGGACCTCTGAGCCAGGGAAGCTGTCTGTGACCATGTCGCCGCCTATATTACCACCTCTCTCAACTAAGACACCTTAAGGCGGTCAACGCGGTGAGGACTTAGACACAAAGTAGACTAGTTAAAAAAAACAAAATAGGGAACTTGAGAGACAGACCCTTTTTTATAGTGGAGACAGCGACTTGGCAAACGACGAGTAGGACGTCCACCCGCCAGATAGACCGACGACCTGGACCGTGTGGCGTTTTTTTTTTGGTGGCGGAGACAGCTAGTATGGTGTGTGGGGCTCCCGGTCCCGGAATTCGTCCTACCCACTAAACCCCGCGGTATTCCTGCTCACCCTATAGCCGTACCGAAGGATATCCAAAGATTGTTCTGGTCGGCCAGCAATCTTCTTGGGGGAGCAAGATGGACTGCTCCCCCTGAGCTCCCTAAGGAGCTCACAAAACCCAAGCCCGCATCGCACCGCTCTTGACCGCCTTTCTGGAAGCAGAAACGGTAGAGAGCGGTCGAGCGGGCGGGCACTGAAGGCACCTCCGGAACACGGAGAGGTGCCTTCCGCCAAATGATCATCGGTGAACGGGATCCCTCAACCTCCGCCCACCGGTACAACGCTAGTTGGGGGCGCGCACGAAGACTGCCATGTGGCGCCCCCAATCCAGACGGCGGGATGTCTCTCTTGGCACTCCTCTCTGGATTAATTGCATGTTTATGATATTTTTTACCAACTTTTTTTACGTACGAGGGGCGCCGCGAAGAGGCTCTCTGCGGCGCTCTGCGGAGTCCCGGGGCGCCGCGGCGCACAGGTTGGGAAACCCCTGAGTTAACGTAAGCAAAATAAATTGTATTTTGTTAAAGATGGGCACTTTCCTTTAGTTTGCCGTATATCATTACTTCCCAGAATAAGATCCTTAATAGCAACACTATCGTATGGTGTAATAATATAGGTGTGTTTTTTTTTTATAATCAATAGGTTCTATTCCCAGCTAGGATTATTGGTTTTTCAGAAATCTAATGATGAGGTTTTAAGTTTCATCAAAATCGGGCTCGTGACTCCTTTGAGCATTTTTCGCTATTACTTATAGTTTCGGATTTGGCCATCCAATCCCTTTTGAAAAATTCACCCTGTATAGTCTTCGTTCACATCAAATATTCAATGTTGATATATGTTTGGTTTGTGCTTAGGTAGGTATATATACATCCCTTTTTTCGGAAGTGGTAATAAAACACTTCCTGAAGTCATTTATTTTCCGACAGCTATGAAGCTATGGCGGATAGTGTTCATGGTGCACAAAAAGTCGGTGTTGTTCGATGAAAATAAATTTTACTATTTTAACCATCTTTATTCCTATTTTAATGGTTTAATGTAATCTATGCTTAGCTGTGGCTTAGCCATAGGAAGTAACTATAGTTAAATATAGGCAACTTTGTACGTTTCATAATTTGAAACCTCTGCGGGCCTAAAAAGGCAACATTGTGAACTACCCGTTCGCTCTAACTTTGCCGCTGGCGTAAAGGCGTATACCCGAATTGTTAATTAGACGAAGTAAATTGACAGTAGCTAATGTCACTTCGTCATAGAAAATACGCAACATTGTATGAAGAAGTGACATTAGTTGCTGTCAATTTACTTCGTCTAATTAAAAATTCGACTTTAGTATGGAGCCGAGCGGCAAAGTTAGAGCGAACGAGCAGTATGTTGCCTTTTTAGGCCCGCAGAGGTGTAACACTAACTTTCCAGACTCTATTGCCTTGATGAAATGGGTACGAATCTGCTGAAGACATTTTAATACCGCTCATAAATCATATAACAACTACATGGATTCATTGACCTCCTTGTTATTGTCAAACCAGTTACCGGTAAGTAGGTATATAATTGTAGTCCTGGGACATCCTTCCGAGGGCTAACCCGGGGCTCACAACCATAGGCTGTTGGGCGTTACGTGAGGTTTTTTAGTCGGTAGGAGTTCGGCATAACATCCATGAGGATTTTACCTCACGTCAAGAAAAAGGTATATAATTGTATTGTAGTTATGAATGTCCATGAAACTATTTGTATGTTCAACATTTTATTTGAGAACAACACTACGAGAGTTAAAAGATACTCGTAATTATAAAACAAATAAACTGGAACTCGCATATCCAACTAATTGTTTATTAATGTGGGACAATTTTGTTGGATAATTAATCAGGAGCGCCACCTGGCGACAATGGACCGACTGACACATCGCGTGTTAGTAGATTAATTATACGGTCATTTGGTGAAGGAAGATAGCAGCTCTGTGTTTATATAAATATAAAGACATAGAAATGCTCTATACCGTTTACTGACAGAAATGATCCTTTGTTCCAATGAGTCTTGAAAGGATTGAAATATTTTGAAATCTCTCAGTAGCTTACAATTCTGTGTCTTCCATAGAACAATGCGATTACAACAAGGGCGTAGACAAAGCATGTTTGCTCTGTACGTATCTGGCTATCATTATCATCATCAAATCAGCCTATAGCAGTACACTACTGGACGTACGCCTCTCCCAAATTACGTAACAATACAGGGTTCAGCGTTCAACTTCCACATTCAATCACTGCCTGTGACCGTTTTCAGGTCGTTGGTCCATCTGGCGGTCTCCACTCTAGAACTCGTTTGCTCCACCGACCATCGGTTCTCCTACAGATGTGGCCAGCGCACTGCTACTTCAAAATGCATACTTTGCAAGCTATGTCGATCACTCTGGTTCTCTGACGAATATCATCGTTCTGGATTTTATCCCTCAGAGACAACCCAAGCATAGCTCGTTCTATTGCTCGCTGTGCAACTTTAAGGGCATGTAAAAGCTTTACTGAAAGTGTCCATGTCTCGGCACCATTACGTCTGTCATATGTTGCGGGCTTCAATCAACAATTTGAATACATATATTGTTGATCGATTACGCGGGAAATCCGTATTCATAAACACCACTACAAAAGCAATCAGCTGTCTCTATGGAACTTAGACAAAACAATTAAAATAATACATTCAAAATTTCAGACACCACATTATATATTATTTCTTATAATATATGTGTATGTATTTGTACTCCTCTTGAGGTAGGTACGCTTTGACAGAAGATAAAGTCTTAGTATGGTGTCTCCCCTCCCAATAAAGTCATAAGTCATGTTGCTCTTAATACGTCTTCTCTTTTCTGTTCACTATGGTTGAGGCCGCATTTGCGGTTAGGCCGAGGCCGCACTTGCGGTTATCGCGGCGGTTTCGAACCTCAAAATGTCAAAACCAATGAAACCATAGACTCGGTTTCATTAGTTTTGACATTTTGAGTTAGTTTTATTTTGAGTAGGATGCAGACATCCAGTTACAATTTTTTAATAATCATAATAACTATCGAATAGAAAATTTTCGTAAAATCCACTGCAGTTTAAGTTATTTGGTTACCTTCTTTAGATAAAGGGACTTAATAATACTATTATTAAGAACTAAATATTCACGGACACTTTAACAAAACGCAATCTGATTCCAAAGTAAGCTAGGAAAAACCTGTTTGTGTTATTTGTATCAGCGTGGTCTGATATTAAGACTTTGAATATATTTAGATACACACTTAGGTATAATACATAGAAACACCCAGACTCTCGAGACAAACATTTATAGATCACACACGTTTTTGTCTCTGGTGGGAATCGAACCCACGACCTTGTGATCCGCAGTTGCACATTACGACCTCTAGACCAACGAGGCAGTCAAATGTTATCCATTCGGATTAGACACTCGTATTTATTTTACTGTCTTAAATAATGGCGGCAATATTACATTCCTGCGAAATAAATTTATTGAATGCATTCAATTAAACATTATAACAAATATTTATGAAGTGTCTGCCCGATTTATTAACAAAATATAGCGCCATTCTCTTCAAATAGCATTAATTTCGAATTCATTAAGTTCATCAATGTCAGATTACTCTGATTCGTCTTAAAAAGATAAGAGATGAAATATAATTACGCTTTATTAAATTTTATTAAAACAAAGGCTCAAACCACATTTCGCTTTCAAATTATTGTTTGACTTGTTTCATCACATTGTAAGGTAGTCTCCTTTGTTCTAAAATACGCTTTCCCCGGAATCTTATTAAAATTTTAATTAATGCCTACTATAAATTGCAAACAATTGTTGCTGTAAACTCACGGAAGGATTGTTTTTTCTTTACAGTTTACAAATTGTTGCATGATTGATATACTTAGTTCATTTTGATTGATATTACTTGCGGTAGAAAGGCTTTTTACCACATAAATTACTGAGGTAATGACTATTAATTACTTCTACTAAGTTATTGCACGTAGTTCAACGATCTTTGACCAACTAAATTTTAAAACTGAGTACGGGGCTGAAATTGACTTAGGGCAGCAGCTAGTCCACCGTAATGATACGAGTACTAATGTTATGGAGCCAGAGCACGGAGCTCCTCTCGTAAAGCAAATATGACCCTGGATGCCGGAGTGTACAAAGTAATCTACGATTTTAGGTTGGGTCCTGCTCAGCCCAGGATCAACAGGTACTTCAATTTGTATAGAGAACAACAAAGAGAACAAGAGACAGCCAATTTCATAGTACCTGGTTTAGCCGTTTTTAAGAATTTCTTCTCAAGCACTCCGCTAAAAAACTATGGATACAACCTCAAAGAGATTATGGTCCAGCCTGCTGATGACATCAGTTTGAGCAAAATAGCAGTAAGACTATCGAAGCGAGCTTATACGAACATAACTGATACTGATACATAAACGTGCCCTAAAGGCGATATTGTGTTGGATACGCAGGGCATTGACAAAGCAAAGCCAGATATGTATAGGTCATTGGGTCATAGTAACCTAGAGTACAGAAAAGTAGAGTGGGTACCTGTACATTGTACATGGAACAAATAATCGAGCCAGCACAATTAAACTCACCGCCGACGACCTGCTATTTTCGTCGACGATCTATTTCATTTTTTAGGTCGTCCTGCACGTTGACTTTTGTAAAATTAATCAAGCAATGGGTATCCCTACAATTAATAAAAGCCTTTTTTTTACCTTAAAATGTAATCATTAAACACCTTGTTAAAATTAAAAAACAGTAAGACGATATTGATGCAGGGAAACACCAAGATGATAAAAATGACATAACTACGCAGATAACATGCCTTCATAAAACAGTCTTTACGAAGTAGGTACGCCCTTAAAATGTACGTAGGTAAATAAACTTGAATGTTTCATTCATTCAAATTTAATATTTCATTAGATAACTGAAGTATCTACTTACTCAATCTTCAGACGTTACAAGGGTTTGACAAGAGTTAGCTGTATTAGCACAAATTAGAGATAGTACAGATGGAAAACTCATGTATGTACTTTTTTTCACACCTACCCTCTGCTACACACACTCGCGCACAAATCAATATCGAAAATTCGGTTGAGACCGCCTGACCTCGTGTCTGTGAATGAGTTGTCTATGTGTGCGCAGCCTCAGCGAATTTAGTATGTACGTTTCCATCTGTACTATCTCTAATTTGTGGTATTAGTGTGACCCCGTTCTTTCCAAGGCTCATCTGAGACTCCTAGCCGTAGGCAGTTGTAGGGCACCGAGTGATTATAGCCAGCAGTCATAGCAGGCATAGCAACCATGAATATTTACACACGTAAAAAAATGTTGCGCACGTATCGAATAGGTAAAAGTAGTACTTAGACGTTTGATACGTAAGGTTAAAATATACCATTTTAACCTTCTCTAGATTTCTATGAGTATAAAATTAGGAATAAGTACCTACCAATAAATATTCCAAGCATGTCAAACGCGACTAACTTCACATAGAGGGCAATAGTTGTTACATTTTGCATGCCTAAAGCGGTGACACTTCGGGACCCACCAAGCACTGACTTTAGAATGTAATGTCAATTATCAAAACATACACTGTCATTAAGGCCTATTATGAAACCCAATCTATTGTTAAACTGGTTTTATTTTCCTATAACAAAACATTCTATCATTATGAAGCTTTCATTGATTCCATCAATAAACATAGTTCAATGCTATTGTTTCATACTGAAACTAAATTTATGAACTTGTAGTTCTACCGTTTGACTATGGCAACTAGCAATCAGCAGCAGTTATTGTTGTGCTACTAGCTGACTTGTTTATTTTGCTTACCATGCCGAGAGTCACTATAAAACACACCACTTTAAACTTTCCCTACGTAGTTCATTGTACGGTGGTGGAAGTTTAGAAATGGCAGCCCTACATTACCGACTACTTTTATAAAATGTTCAGGTTTAATTCATTCAATTTTAATTTTGCATCACTTTTTCATATTAAAAGCGTCTGAAATAACTGATGAAATTGAACAATACGCACCAGATATTTTCGTTGTAAAGTTATGTTACTAACTTTTTTTTAAAATAAAATGAAACACAATACTTACTTACATTAAGCTAAAGCTCTAGTTATATGCACCATCATAACCCTTATACGTTAACAGCATTCTTGGCTTGTGTAGTATATTTTTTTAACCGTGGTCAAAATATAAGACTTTAAAAGATTAACCTAACAATGATAAGTCGACAATAAAATTAAATTTAAGATCAAATGTGTTTAATACCTATTACAAAGTCAGATAACAAGTGCAACGTAAAATCTTACGTGATTTCCATCATTGATGTAGATTTGTGCAACAAGGATATCACTGATTTCCTTTTATAGGTTAAGAATCCAAAGTAAGAAAAGAGGAATAGCTCTTTTGAATTTTGGTGTAGGACACCTTTGAACAATTTTGCGAGATTTAAGAGGTACCGAAAGCGATGACTAATAGATCCGCCCGTAAGTCATCATTTCAGTCAGTAGGTTGTTCACCAGCAGAGCCCTGGGAAATGTTTCCAAAGGGGTTACCCGGGACTCCCGGCCGTAGACAGTTGTAAGGCATCGTGTGGGTTCATTTGGTAGGAGTCCGGCATAGCATGTAGGATTTCCACACGAAAAAAATAAATAAATAAGAACACCAAACATTTTCACAAACTTTCACTTTTATAATACTAGTTGGATACGGTCTCAAGAATACTGTGGGTTGAACCAAACACTAAATAACATACAATGACTTTAAACCATTATAAGCACTGTCAAAAGTTTGCCGAATAAACTCCGTCGATCATAGAAACATAACAAAGCGACTCAAATTTCAACATGGAGGTTTAAAAAACATATTTGTGAACACGTTGTAAAAGTTGAAATTTTGATCGAAACTTTTGACAAAATGTAGAATGTTGAGCTGTGTGTAGCTTTGTACGTTCAGTTTGAAATTTGAACTAGGAATGTCATCGAGTTTTATAAAAAAAACGTGGACCTGGGCGAACCTCGTATCGCCATAAAATACGATACTCCTCTTGATTCTCAGTGATTCACACTGTGACTTGTTGATAAAAATACTCTCATCGAGTAACGATGTGACAGTTTTTAAGGCCGCGTGGGTCAGATTTTGAGTTTTTTGAAACAATCCTAGTCATAAAGTAAAGGGTTTTTAAATCTGAAAAATATATATGTAATAGTTAAGGATATAAGCTAAACATATTCCGAGCCAGTTACACGATCCAATAAATTTCACTAGATAGAAAAAAATCCCAAAGTTGACTCTCTCAGAAAAGTTTTTTCAAAACTGTGGCTAAACTATTAACCCTTAAATGCATATTGTTGCCAAAAGTCTACAAACTACTTTTGTACTTCTAAAAAGTGACATATGTGACAAGTGTTTCTGAATGTATGTTTTTATCATAGCCAATAACATAATGAAACAAAAAACTATGAAAGAGAGTCGGCAGAAATTAAAATTACCGCGCAATTTGACATAACGAAAGCGAAGGGGGAAATAGTTGATTGTGTGATAATTAGTGACTTTTGAATTGAAATTTACTGAGAAGTAGTTGCTGTAACGATTTAAAAAAATAAGAAATACATTAGACATAGGGTAAGAAACCACTATTATAACGGTTTTTTTGGCAATTTATCCTGAATGTGTCTGTAGCTTGATTTTTATGTATGTTGCCAAATGTCTACACCATGCGTTTGTTTTATTTTGCCTATTTGGGTACAGTTTTGATATTTTGGTTATTTCGCTTTTCTTTTCAACATGTATGGCTCGCTAGCAGAAAAAGAAATCGGGCCAGCTCTTGCTGCTTTACATGACGGTGAGGTCTTCGAAGATGGTGTAGATTTCGATGATGATAATATCGATTATTTATTATTCAAATGTAGAGGACTTATTGCATGAACTGGAAGATCAATCCTTGAATAATAACGAAGACGTTCCCATACTCTATGAAGACGAGCACTTGTCAGGTGGTGCATCCACGGCGGAACCTGTGGCGGAAACCTCATCTCAAATAAACTATAATTTGCCCAAAAATCATAAAGGACTACAGTGCCTATATGGGCGGAGTAGACCTCATTGACAGTTTCTTAGGAAGGTATAGGATCTGAATAAAAAGTAGAAAATGCTATCTTCGGCTTTTTTATCACATGATGGACATGTCATGTCGGCTTTAAATTCTTGGGTGTTGTATAAGACACCTACCGACTAAAACCATAAAATGCCTTACAACAGTCTATGGCCGGGAGTCCGGGGCAAGCCCTCGGAAGGATGTCCCAGGGTTTCCGACAGACTACCACCGCGGCCTCGCCTAGATGGTTCGGGGTACTATCGTGCGTCTGTGAGGGTCTGGGGGGATAATTGGGTGCTATACCACTACTATTAGTGGCGAAGAGACATGCCACCGTCTTGGTCAGCTTCTGTAAGGACGACGAGCAGCCAACTCGCCCTTCTCTGACCCTCGGTCATGGAGGCCGGTAGTCCTGGACGTAAAACAACCAGCGACGACCCCGTCGCCGACTGCGGAACCCGGGAAGGAGGTTTCTTTCCCGCTCCCTCCCTGCTGCCTTTTTCTCGAGCATAACTTGCTCGCAGAAAGACGCAACAGCGTTCCACTTTCCCCCGCTAGAGACCTTAGCCCTCACCATGGTCTTCAGCGTGAGAATGCAGAATTTGATGCTAAAAAGCACTGAGGACCTATGAAGCCTGTTCCACCTAAAGATGTTAGAACTGACGGGGTTGATTGATCACAATGAGAGAAGGTGTGATACAAAAAATATGTGCAAATTACAAGGATGTGAGGGGTTTTCACGCACAGAATGAATCAAGTGTCAGGTGGCCCTTTGTCATACTAAAGACAGAAATTGTTTTGCTGCGTTACATACATAAATAACCCCTAGGATTATAAGTTATTAGATTTTGATCTCACCTACCGCATTGTTATTTGTTTTTCCCTAGACGCATAATGTAGCCAAATGTCTACAAACTGTATTTTTTCAAAAATATACTTTTTAATCAAACCAAGATTTTTTTTATTATTTTTCCCTTTATTTATGAGTCAAAATCTATACTGACATATTTATTTTATAACTAAATAAAAAATCATGCATTTAAGGGTTAACATTTTATATATTTTTTTTGCACTCAATTAAAGGTATTAAGTTTTTATACACATTTTCCGAGCGTTTTTCTATAAACAACTATTTACATAGTTATCATGTACGAATATCTACCAAACGCAATAGAATTGCGCCGCTGACGGCCGATCAGTCTCGCCCTGGCGCTTGTGGAGGCAGGACCTGTGTCAGTTTTTTTCGCAACTATTTCGTAATTATTATGCCAAATAACGTTGAAATCGCGCCTCAGTATAAAAATATCAGTAATGGGCAAAATGTAATTAGATTAACCGTTACAAATACATACGCGACTCATGGTAAAAATGTGGTGATCTTTTACTTTTTTAAGTGTTTTCACGACATGGTAACAAGCTACCTAATGCATTAAAATGTCTACGAATTACATGATAATTTCGCAATCCAACATGGCAGCCACGCCGTAATCACAAAATTTCATGATGGGTATCATTTAAGGGGTTTTTTGGTATGCTGAGTACGAAATACGTGATAATTTTGCAATCCAATATGGCCGCCGCGCCGTAATTACAAAATTTCATGACGGGTATCGTTTAAGGGGTTTGTTCGTATGCTGAGTACGAATCACGTGATAATTTTGCAATCGAATATAGCCGCCGCGCCGTAATCACAAAATTTCATGATGGGTATCGTTTAAGGGGTTTTTTGGTATGCTGAGTACGAATCGCGTACTAATTTTGCAATACAAGATGGCCGCCGCGCCGTAATCACAAAATTTCATGATGGGTATCGTTTAAGGGTTTTTTTGGTATGCTGAGTACGAATTGCGTACTAATTTTGCAATACAAGATGGCCGCCGCGCCGTAATCACAAAATTTCATGATGGGTATCGTTTAAGGGGTTTTTTGGTATGCTGAGTACGAATCACGTGATAATTTTGCAATCCAATATGGCCGCCGTGCCATAATCACAAAATTTCAAGATGTGTATCGTTTAAGGGTTTTTTTGGTATGCTGAGTACGAATCACGTGATAATTTTGCAATCCAATATGCCCGCCGCGCTGTAATCACAAAATTTCATGATGGGTATCGTTTATAGGGTTTGATGGTATGCTGAATACGAATCACGTACTAATTTTACAATCCAAAAAGGCCACCGCGCCATAATTACAAAATTTCATGTTGGGTATCGTTTAAGGGGTTTGTTCGTATGCTGAGTACGAATCACGTGATAATTTTGCAATCGAATATAGTCGCCGCGCCGTAATCACAAAATTTCATGATGGGTATCGTTTAAGGGGTTTTTTGGTATGCTGAGTACGAATCGCGTACTAATTTTGCAATACAAGATGCCGCCGCGCCGTAATCACAAAATTTCATGATGGGTATCGTTTAAGGTTTTTTTTGGTATGCTGAGTACGAATTGCGTACTAATTTTGCAATACAAGATGGCCGCCGCGCCGTAATCACAAAATTTCATGATGGGTATCGTTTAAGGGGTTTTTTGGTATGCTGAGTACGAATCACGTGATAATTTTGCAATCCAATATGGCCGCCGTGCCATAATCACAAAATTTCAAGATGTGTATCGTTTAAGGGTTTTTTTTGGTATGCTGAGTACGAATCACGTGATAATTTTGCAATCCAATATGCCCGCCGCGCTGTAATCACAAAATTTCATGATGGGTATCGTTTATAGGGTTTTATGGTATGCTGAATACGAATCACGTACTATTTTACAATCCAAAAAGGCCACCGCGCCATAATCACAAAATTTCATGATGGGTATCGTTTAAGGGGTTTTTTGGTATGCTGAGTACGAACCACGTGATAATTTTGCAATCCAATATGCCCACCGCGCCGTAATCACAAAATTTTATGATTGGTATCGTAAATGGTAGTATCGTAAGTATGGTAGTATCGTAAATCATACGTAGCAGACTATAGTGTAAAAGAGATAGAGACACATGTTCCATTCTTCGTTCTAACATTTGTGTGTGGTTGGATTGCATGGAACGACAGACTAAAAAAACTTGTTCAGTTTACTGTGAGTTAGTTAACCGCGTGCCAATTTGCAACTGTGCAAGACGTGGTCAGAGCTAAGAAGTTATTTATTTAACTCAGAGCTTACTAACTCTATATTTATATATTTAACTCGACTCTCCGCGCAAGTAGGTCTAAATAGCTTAGGCGGCCAAATTGAATTCCAAAATGATCATGTTATTCGTACTCAGCATTCGAAAAAACCCATTAAACGATATTCATTACGAAATTATGTGATTACGGCGCGGTGGCCATTTTGGATTGCAAAATTATCATGTGATTCGTCCTCAGCATACCAAAAAACCCCTTAAACGATAACCATCATGAATTTTTGCGATTACGGCGCGGCGGCCATATTGCATTTCAAAATTATCACAGGATTCGTACTCAGCATACCAAAAACCCTTTAAACGATAAATAAATATGTTCGATAACTCAGTGAGCTAGTGGACTGTCTTTTGGTAGTTCTTGCAGGCACACAAGACGACACAAGAAGTTTCGGAAATCGGACCGCCACCAAGAATGATTCGCCACTTACCTTGATTCTTTCCCGGTCTTCTTAAGGATGCTCCGAGGCCTTGAGATTCCCTTGAGGTTGTTTCCGAGTTGCCGTGTCGACCGAGGCGCTGACGTGTGGATGGGTTGCCGGCAATCCACCACAGGCGCACACACAATATGTTCGAACCGCGTCCGAGATTTAACTGGTCGGTCGATGCGAAAACGGCCGCCCGCCCGGCAGGAAGCGGGGGGCGGGGGATAGCCAGCCAAGTGGCGAGTTCTCCCGATAGCCGACCGTGTCGCCGAAACATCCTGCCGCCTAACCAAGGTTCTGCCTTGGTTACCCACTAAACCACCGAAGGCAATCCACAAAGCTTAGAGACAGGTCGTAAGATGTTCCCTTGCTGAGTCCTGACCTCTACAACTCTGACTATTCCGTCCCTACCCGGAAGTAACCTAACGATCCGACCGCGTTTCCATTGGAGAGGGGGTAAATTATCCTCCTTTATCAATATCAGGTCATCGACCTTGGGAGCCTCGTTATGAGAAGTCCACTTATGCCTTTGTTGGAGTGTGTGAAGATATTCACATCTCCACCGAGACCAGAAATGCTGGGATATCTTTTGAATAAGTTGGTACCGAGACAACCGGTGCTCCGGAGTTTCCGTGTAGGGATACTCAGGAAGTGCAACGAGAGGTTGCCCTATTAGGAAATGACCGGGGGTCAATACATCAAGGTCTTCCGAGTCCGTACTAAGGGGGCAAAGCGGCCGAGAATTCATTACCGCTTCTACCTTGGTAAAAAAGGTGGTCAGCTCTTCGAAAGTGAGCTTGGCTTCTCCGAGAACCCGTTTCGCATGTGTCTTGGCACCCTTCACTGCCGACTCGAATATCCCACCGCTTGAAGGGTTTGAAGGGCAATTGAAGAGCCAAGTTATGTTTTGAGCCGTCAGCTTCCGATCAATTTCCTGGTGATGGTTCCGTAAGAATATGTATAACTCCTTTAAATATTTATCGGTTCCCGTGAAGTTTGTACCGCAGTCTGATCGGATCAAGGACGGTACACCTCTCCTAGATACGAACCTAGTCAAGGCTGCCACGAAGGCTTCAACTGATAGGTTTGATACAATTTCTAGATGTACCGCCTTAACCGACAAGCAAATGAAAACGCATAAGTAACACTTTTGAACCCTTGCATTACGCAACGAGCTCGTTTTAACGTAAAAAGGTCCAGCGAAATCCGTGCCGACCCCGACGAAAGGTCTGACTCCGGTAACACGATCGGCAGGCAAATCCGCCATATATGGCTGTTTAGGCCGAGCCCGGTGTCGAAAACATTGAACGCATTTAAACGTTATGTGTCGCGTGACACGCCGCGCCGAGATAATCCAGTAGCGTCGTGAGAGAATCGCACTCAACGCGTTAGCTCCGACGTGACAGTAGACCTTATGATAATGATTGACTAGCAAGTCTGTGAAACTACCCCTCGCCGGTATTAATATAGGGTGCCGTGACTCATATGGAAGGGTAGAGGCGCCGATTCTGCCGCCGACACGAATAATATCATCCCTGTCCAAAAATAAATTCAAACGTCGCAATGAATTTTTAATTTCAGTACCCGTTCGATGGTTTGTCAATTCATCGGAGAAATTTTTTGACTGCACAATACGAATTAAGCACAGATTGGCGAGTCTACGTTCCGACACCGTTAAACTACCGTAAACCTTCTCAGAATTAATTTTTGAATTGTTTTTAAAGCGTAGTAAGTATGTAGTAACGTTTAGCAACTTTTCATATGAACTAAAACGATCTAATAAATTAAAATCCGATATCAATTCGTTCACATTAGCAACCCTAACGGCCGGCCTCAGGCCAGGTAACAAATCTGGCGGGAACTCTGGGCCCCCGGACGGCCACGTATGGGGCGGCCGCTCCAGCCAACTCGATCCCCACCACAAGGGATGGTTCAAGAGTTCTGCCGCCGAGCAACCGCGTGACGCAACGTCCGCACAATTCATCTCGCCGGGTACGTGACGCCAGTCGATGTTGGTCTTAGAGGTTATTATATCCGAAACCCGGTTTCCTTCAAAGACTTGTAATTTATGAGGTGGTGTCCGTAACCACGCCAAAACGATAGTGCTGTCGCACCAGCCTACAATTTGGTCTAATCGAACCTTATCCTCCATTGACTCGACCGTGTGATTAACCAACGTTGACAGCAACTTAGCACCATTCAACTCCAGTTTCGGTATGGTTAACTTAACCCTTAATGGCGTTATACGTGACTTAGCAATAAGTAGGCGTACGTGAGTCCGTCCGTCTGCGCCCTCCGCGCGCAAGTAGACTGCTGCAGCGTAACCGACGCTGGAGCCATCACAAAAACCGTGAAGAGTATATTTAGTCGGTCCTTCCAACTTGACACACCGGGGAATGGAGATACGTTGCAGATGCGGTAAGTCAGAGATGATATCCCTCCATTGTCGCACTAAATCTATGGGGGCCGGGGCATCCCAAGCTACCCCCTTTGAGTTATCAGAAGTCGCCAATAGGGACTGTAATAAAAGTTTTATTTTAAAAACTACTGGACAGATCCACCCAAGTGAGTCGTAAAGTCTAGCCACTATTGACAAAATACTACGACGTGTGACGTCACTATCTGTGGGCAGATTTACATGGTAAGTGAAATTGTCACATTTGGGGTCCCACTGAATGCCTAAAATCTTGACAAAACCCGTTCCATCCGAATCGCGATCATCGAAACGCCGCGGTGACTCCAAGTGTTCCGTGGGTAAGTCATTCAGTAATGCTGGCATATTACTGGACCATTTCCGTAACTCATAGCCGGCCGAATTCATCAATGAGATTAACTCATCGCGAAGCTCACGCGCCTCAATCAGCGAGTCTGCGCCGCCATTCAAATCGTCAACGTATGTGTTGTCTATGAGTAACTTAGCGGCACGGGTTTTATCAACCTCATCCCGGGCGAGCTGGTGTAAGCAGCGTATGGCTATGAAAGAGCTCGACTTCAAACCGTATGTATTTGTGTTTAATTGATAGGTAAGTAGGGGCTCCGTGGGCGACGCTCGCCAGAGAATCAACTGATATCTCCGATCGTCCGGGTGAATCCACGTCTGCCTAAACATTATTTTAATATCCGTAGTAAATACAATTTGTGGAACCCTAAATTTCATTATAATATTAGTGATATCGTTTTGCAATCGTTCTCCCGAAAACAGACAGTCGTTTAATGACACTCCCGAACTTGTTTTCTGACTGCCATTGAATACAACGCGAATTTTATTTACATCGCCCGATTTTTTAAATACTCCGTGATGTGGGAGAAAGTAATGTTCTTGCCCCGAATTAATATCAAATTGCGATACACTCATGTGTCCCAGCCTAATATATTCATTAATAAATTCAATGTATTTCTCCCGAAATTCCGGATTCCGTTGCATCCGCCTCTCAAGCGACATAAATTGCTTATAAGCGGGCTGGCGTGAGTCTCCTAATAGACGTCTATCACCTGCCGAGATAAGAGGTAAGCGCGAGATATATTTACCGTCCGGGCCTCGCGATACCGTTGAAACAAATAATTGTTCGCATTCCAAGTCCTCGGGACTTTTAATTTTATTAAGAGGGGGTTCCTCACATCGCCAAAACCTTTCCACCGTTTCCTTGAGTGTCAACTGGTTAACCGACGATTCGGCCAGCTCCCGCGTCTCCGGCGAAACTGGTCCGAATACCGCGAAATTAAATACCGTGCCCAACGCGTAGGGCCCACCCTGACACAAAGTAATCTTTTCCCCATTTAAGATTTGACCGAGTATATCACATCCAAAAATTACGTCTATCTCTGAAGAATTCAATGAGCCGTTATCTGCGAGTTTCAACTCTTTAAAAACCAAATTTGTTCTGTTAACCGAATAAGACGTAAGCCTTCTTAAAACTGCCGCCGTTACCGCTAGTACTGGGTGTTCTGAATGTTCTGGTCTGAAATATATAACAACAACGTGTTGATATGTATTGGCTTGAATGCCACCGATACCCGTGATTTGTACATTACTATAAGACCGTTTCAATCCGAGGGTAGATACCAAATCCCCCTTTATTACCGACATTTGAGCCCCTAAATCTAAGAGAGCCCGTGCTTTAACGAATTCACCATTTTTATTCTTAATTTCAATAATAGCTGTGGGTAGAATAACATTATACGGGTTTCGATGCAAAGACGTTGAAGATGAGTCATCATGTAACCTTAATTGCTATGCTGAATATTGCTTTTGAGAATTATTACGTGACTGACCGCGCGATTCGTGCGATTCCCGCCGTTCGCATGCCTGATAGCCGTTGCGCGAGCTGACCTGAACCACACGCTCAGCTGATGAGCGCGACGGTACCTCTCTTCTTTCGCGAGGAGAGGCCGTGCGCGTGCGACGACGCGGACGGTGGCTGCGGTAGCCAGGTCCCTCCGAAGGCGAGCTAGCGCGAGACGTTGTGCATGCATATTAAGTCGTTGTGACCCCGATGGCCACAGCGTTTAATGCTGTCTTTTTATCGCACGTAGATGCCGAATGCTTACCAAAACATTTAAAGCATAAATTTTCAGCTCGCACCCAGTCTTTACGCTGACCCGCGGTTAATTTTTTAAATTTAAAACACTCCGAAATCATGTGGCCGCTTATTTCACAGTATAAACAGCGCCTAGCGATTATTCGTTCATTCCTGTAAGATTCACTTTCGTTTCCGATGATGTGTATGGTGCGGCGGGTACGATTGTCCTTCAAGGTCGCGCCGTCAGCTGTTGTTGAGTCTATAAGCCGACATTCATTTTGCGGAAACTCCACAAGTTGATTGAATGTGGGTACGGGTGATTATATTTCCGCCGTACTTCTGTTCAAACCGAGTTTTAACGTCTAACGGAATTTTATTTAAGCTAATGAATAATAAAATATAAGACCATT
Source organism: Miltochrista miniata (assembly GCA_933228765.1). NCBI lineage: Eukaryota > Metazoa > Arthropoda > Insecta > Lepidoptera > Erebidae > Miltochrista > Miltochrista miniata. The sequence continues at coordinate 16,028,557 of OW121752.1, read as the reverse complement.
GATCTATAGGAAGGCCTAAATTATTCAAGGCGCGCGTGGACTCCAACAGTGGGTTTAGAATTTTAGAACGCAGATCATAGGGTTTATTTAATGTAGGTAGCTGTAGGATTCTAGAAATGTGACTATCTGCTAGCATTCTGATATTTTCATATCTACCCTTAAGAATTTCTAAGCCTATGTCTAGGGATTCGTCTACCATAGGTAAATGCCGTATTAAGGTATGCGGTTCATTTAACACATGAGAAACTAAGTAATGAAATTTTTCCGTCTTTGATATATCTTTCCGTGTTAGTACTAACGAACTGAATAGGCTTATAAAACTTGTCCACTGAAAAACGTCACCATCAAATTTGCATAAATCGATTCTGGGAAGTCTTGCCGTATTTGAACTCTCGGACGGTCTATGAACCCCGTCCAAACCCGGGTAAGCCGACGAGACCGCTTCCAGCTGATTATAAGCCAACTCCGCCTCATTATAATCAGCCGTATAGATTTTAATCATTTCCGAATCTACGGTATTATCCAGCAATAACTCGTACTGTTCCGACAAAAGTGCGTATCGTTCATCGAGTTTACGCAATCTCGCCGAAATAACTGCATTGGTTTGAGTTTTTCCCGCGATCATTTCTAACGTGCTTCTAAGCCATTCGACTTGAATTTTAAATTTAGTTGATGATACCTTAGCCATTTTAAATCGTTAAGACTCCAAATCGTGATGCACTCACCCCCGGGTAAGAGAAAAAAAATATATAACGGAACCCTACAATAAATCAAATAAATTGTTCTAATAACTGAGGATAATTTTACAAATATCGCATACCGCACAATATAATACAATAACCGAACCGCAAATGACAAACAAACTTAACGACTTTAATTTGAATTGTATCCGACCGAATCGAGACTTGTGTCAGAGCTGTAAGTGGCGGTTAGGAATTTCAATTTTTAAATCTACAACCGACTTATGATTTGAAAAAATACCAACAAATATACCGAAATCCGGCTGAAATCCGCTCGAATGGACCATAAATATGTTCGATAACTCAGTGAGCTAGTGGACTGTCTTTTGGTAGTTCTTGCAGGCACACAAGACGACACAAGAAGTTTCGGAAATCGGACCGCCACCAAGAATGATTCGCCACTTACCTTGATTCTTTCCCGGTCTTCTTAAGGATGCTCCGAGGCCTTGAGATTCCCTTGAGGTTGTTTCCGAGTTGCCGTGTCGACCGAGGCGCTGACGTGTGGATGGGTTGCCGGCAATCCACCACAGGCGCACACACAATATGTTCGAACCGCGTCCGAGATTTAACTGGTCGGTCGATGCGAAAACGGCCGCCCGCCCGGCAGGAAGCGGGGGGCGGGGGATAGCCAGCCAAGTGGCGAGTTCTCCCGATAGCCGACCGTGTCGCCGAAACAATACCCATCATGAAATTTTGTGATTACACTGAGGCGGCCATTTTGGATTGCGAAATTATCACGTGATTCGTACTCAGCATACCAAGAAACCCTTTAAACGATACCCATCATGAAATTTTGTGATTATGGCACGGCGGCCATATTTGATTGCAAAATTATCACGTGATTCGTACTCAGCATACCAAAAAACCCCTTAAACGATACCCATCATGAAATTTTGTGATTACGGCGCGGCGGCCATATTGGATTGCAAAATTAGTACGTGATTCGTACTCAGCATACCAAAAAACCCCTCAAACGATACCCATCATGAAATTTTGTGATTACACCGCGGCCGCCATTTTGGATTGCAAAATTATCACGTGATTCGTACTCAGCATACCAAGAAACCCCTTAAACGATACCCATCATGAAATTTTGTGATTACGGCGCGGCGCCCGTATTGGATAGCAAAATTATCACGTGATTCGTACTCAGCATACCAAGAAACCCCTTAAACGATACCCATCATGAAATTTTGTGATTACACCGCGGCCGCCATTTTGGATTGCAAAATGATCACGTGATTCGTACTCAGCATACCAAGAAACCACTTAAACGATACCCATCATGAAATTTTGTGATTACGGCGTGGCGCCCGTATTGGATTGCAAAATTATCACGTGATTCGTACTCAGCATACCAAGAAACCCCTTAAACGATACCCATCATGACATTTTGTGATTACGGCGCGGCGGCCATCTTGTATTGCAAAATTAGTACGCGATTCGTACTCAGCATACCAAAAAACCCCTTAAACGATACCCATCATGAAATTTTGTGATTACACCGCGGCCGCCATTTTGGATTGCAAAATTATCACGTGATTCGTACTCAGCATACCAAGAAACCCCTTAAACGATACCCATCATGAAATTTTGTGATTACGGCGCGGCGCCCGTATTGGATTGCAAAATTATAACGTGATTCGTACTCAGCATACCAAGAAACCCCTTAAACGATACCCATCATGAAATTTTGTGATTACACCGCGGCGGCCATTTTGGATTGCACAATGATCCCGTGATTCATACTTAGCATACCAACTTTAGAAAACTTTAGAAATTTTTATGACCAGCTATTATGTAATTTACATTTTTTAAGCAACTGTAGCAAACGTACGCAACGGAAACTCTCAAAAGAAATGAAATATCCTAGTTGTCGAAAAATGTTTCGTTGCTGCTAAGCTCTTATACGCCTTAGCGTGATGTTATATATTTTGGTATTTTTCAAAAATGGACATTCTGTTAAGAAACTCTTGAAATTCAACTAACAGTCTCTTAGACTTTAGAGTTAGAACAACTAAACAAACAAACAAACTCTTTAGCTTAAAAATAATAGTATAATATACATAATTTATTTACGATTACAGAACTCTTTTATTTTTATTTACGAAACTAATAAATCACTACACTTAATAAAGTTAGATGCATTTACTACGTCAAACAAATTTAGCATGCTGTTTCTTTCTACTATACTGTATACTGTGGCATGAGAGTTGACTGCCGCTGCCGGCGCGCGGTGTGTCTTGCGCCCGGGGCGAGGGGAGCGCCAAATGCCTACTTGTGCGCAATAACCGCCCCTTAATGCAAAATTCCTATAGGTAGGTACGCAAGTAGTATTAGTTCAATGTATACACACGCTTGATGGGAGTTAGGTGTATTTTTTTTTTTAATAAATAAATATTCACGGACATTTCACACAACGCTATCTGATCCCAAAGTAAGCTAGGAATAACCTGCTTGTGTTATGGGTATCAGACCACGGATATTAGAACTTATATACTTTTAAATACCTACATACATATTATATTTACATAGAAACACCCAGACTCTTGAGACAAACATTTATGGGTCACACAAATATTTGTCTCCGGTGGGAATCGAACCCACGACCTCCAGCGCCGCAGATGGTATCGCTACCGACTGCGCCACAGAGGCAGTTATTAGTGTAAGTTTATAAGTAGAATTAGACTAAATAGTATACAAGACGACGACGGCCGCGCCGCCGACGTTGATCGCCCAAGACCATCGGCCTCCATGACCGGGGGCCTGAGGACGGTGTGGAGGCTGCTCACCTTTCTTACAGAAGCATGCTCTAGACGACAGCGTGACGTGAGGGATTCACGCACGCCCTCCCTAAGAAGCGAAATAACATCCGAAAAACCCCCCAAACGCGGGATAGCACCCGAACCCCCCTCCCCCCTCTAGGCGAGACGGTAGTGGTAGCCAGGAATTTAAAAGTAATTTTAAAAAAGTTTCACACGCTGCTTGACGAGTCTGATGAAGAAGTACCTCTCCTATCGTATGTGACGTAAACGAAGTTGCGGGGGTCAGCTAGTTATATAATATGGTGATTATTACATTCCCCAGTACAGCACTTCATTTTAGGGCTGGCAATACACATATTTTGTTACAGTAAATCCGTGAGTTTTGCGACCAGACACAGCCCGCATTGTCACTAGGGTATTGTAAGAGCGAATACTGCATGGAAACAAAAAAAACTTGAGAGGTGTCAAGGGACACCCGGATGGAACGAAGTTCCTTTCGATTAAAGTGAAGAAATTGTAATAAAATTTTATTTTAATTTTAAAATTTTATTGTAAGCAAAAACAAAAACAGAAACAAAAACAAAAAGAAAACAAATATAAAAAAAAGTGAGTGCGTGTAACCTTTACGCGCGACTGAAACTGAACAGAGCGAAACTCCTATTTGCTTTGGTGTTGCTCGTAGAGTTCATGTTCATCCCCTGGCTAGCACTAGCACTACCACTATCACTTCCACTATGACTATCACTACCACAACCACTATCATTACTACTATTACTATCACTATCACTACCACTATCACTACCACTACCACTATCACTACCACTATCACTATCACTACCACTACCACTATCACTCCCACTACCACTATCACTACCACTATCACTACCACTATCACTACCACTATCACTATCACTACCACTACCACTATCATTACTACTATTACTACCACTATCACTACCACTATCACTACCACTATCACTACCACTATTACTACCACTATCACTACCACTATCACTACCACTATCACTACCACTATCACTACCACTATCACTACCACTACCACTATCACTACCACTATCACTACCACTACCACTATCACTACCACTACCACTATCACTACCACTATCACTACCACTATCACTACCACTATCACTACCACTATCACTACCAAAAGTGTCGTTACAACTTTTCGTGAGAATTTTTTCCGTCTAGCCCCCTTTCACAACGCGCGATAAGGAACTTCGTTCCAATAATTGTTATTACTAGAAAGCTGACGCATTTTTATGAGCTCTTAACCCTCCCCGTAGTATGTAATTCCTTCTCAAAAGAACTCCCGATGCTGCTTATTTTGCCCATGGGCATTTGCTTAGTTACTTCCTACAAAATTAGTTTATATTCCAAAGGCATTGATTTTGTGTTGTATGATATCCCCTTCGACGGCTGCTTCACTATACACTGTGTAGCTACTCTATTGGTAAGGAAGTATTCTATAAAAGTACGATAGCTAACAAACTCTGAATGGCCAACGACATAGTACCTACATATATTACGCAAGTTAGTATGATATCGGCTAGTTTCTTATTCACCTAAGCTGTTCGCTTACTCTCAAGTAAATACTAGGTCGATTTCTACCCTGAAGGAATTAATTTAGTTCTGTATGGTTACCGTTTCTGAACTGACGTACAATGTGATGAAAGTCATGAAAGAAGTTCATGTTTTCGAAGTAATTCTCGAAGTAAATAAATAAATGTTAGGACATTTTATAGTTACATTATGCACAATGCTCTTCTATACATATTGGTTAACAAAGCTAATCGTAGCTCTGTATGTTGAAATCATAAAGTTGGACCACAACGCAACCACAATCATGTTTACAAAGCGTTATCAGAATTCAAATTTAGTGTGTAACCTAATACAGATACGTTGGACGTAACAAGAGGAACGCACTAATTACATGTCACAACTTCACAGGAGACTTTGTCCGCAAATTACCATAGCTGTCTGTGTAAACATTATAATCTGTTTACAAAAATGATTTTTAAACCACATTTGTACACAAGTTAGTGTAAGAACAAATGTAACGTGGGATATGAGTTGAATATCTACAGTAATATTGATGGTTTTGTTTGTAATATAATAGACGAATAGGCTCCGAAACTACTGGACCGATTTGAAAAATTATTTCACTATTGTAAAGCAACACCATCCGCGGCTGATATAGACTATATTTTATTCCCCTATTCCCAGGGGAGCGGGAATTAAGCGGGTAAAACCGCGTGACGTCCGCTAGTTAGAAATAATTTTGAAAAGCAATCATAGTAGATAGCAAACTAATCGCAAAACGTATGAGGTGGAAAAATTCGTCTGTGGCGAGCGAGTATGTCTTGATGATGGACTAACAGACAAGGACGTGGCGGAGACAAGGCAAAATTGTAACAAAACCTGTAGTTCAAGAAATGCTGAAGCGGCTTTCACTCGTCTGATAACCAGTTGAGACGAAATCTCTATCAAATTCTACTGATATAATAAACACGATTATAACAGATTGGCTCGAAAAGTGTTCATGGCTTTTTTTATTTGGCTTTTGATAACTATTCTATATTATATTATTATCTATATTCCATAATTAAATAAATATTTAATTACGTCATATTATACGAAAACTACGGTATAGCTAGACAACAATGACTTGCCTGTTCGTGTTCAACTTGCTTGCCAGGTATCCATAACGTATGGTCAATTAATTTTAAAATACACTCGAGAGCAATGAATCCGGGTCACTTAAAGAATGTTAAAAATCTCGGAAACTAAAAATGATAGGTTAATGCAATAAATTGTATTTAATAGACAATGTAATACTCCTTAAATGAAAGTAAAAAAAATATGAGTCACCATACATTTTATTAACACAAAATTACATAAAGAAAAAACTGCTGATCTCTCCTTAAAACAAAAATAGGAAACATGAAATTTTTGAACTTTATTACGATTTTCTTGAATTTTAATACTTCGTATTGCCTCCTCGTGCTTCCATTACTGCGTTTACGCGGTTTGGCATGCTGTACACCAAGTTCCTTATACGATTTTGGGGAATATTCTCCCATTCCTCTGTGAGAGCAATTTTGAGCTCACGAAGCGTGATTGGGGGAGGGTTTCGTTGTTTTACGCATCTGCCTAGCTCGTCCCAAGCATGCTCGATCGGGTTGATATCCGGGCTGCGCGCTGGCCACTCCATACGAGTAATGTTCATCTCTTGAAGGTAGTCATTCACAATCCTACCTGTATGAGGTCGGGCATTGTCATGCATAAATATAGCATCCTCACCTAAATTATAAATGGACCAACGTGATCATTGAGGATTTCGTCCACATATCTTACGCTAGTTAAAGAGCCGTTTTCTATGATCACCAGCTCTGTGCGACTTTCAGAAGAAATTCCGGCCCACACAAGTACAGACTCATCACCGTAGGCTACTTTTTCTTCGATGCATGCTTGCTTGAATCTTTCCCCTGGTCTTCGATACACTCTGTGTCTTCCATCGTGCTTGTAGAGCATAAATTTTGATTCGTCGGAGAACATAACTTTTGACCAATCTTCAATACTCCAATTTACGTGGCTCTGGGCATACCTTAGTCTCGAAATACGATGCCCACGCTCCAGTTTAGGGCCGTTTGCAGGTCTAAGGGGTTTTAAGTTAGATTCAGCAAGCCGACGTCTTACTGTCCATGCACTTGGGTTACTTCCTCCGAGGCGTCGAAACTGATTGGTGAGTTCAGTTCCTGTGAGAAAGCGATTTCGAAGCATGGTGTTCACCAAGTATCGGTCTTCTCGTGCTGTGGTACACCTGGTTCTGCCCGTTCCTGGTCTGCGTAGGTTAGAACCAGTTTCTTCGTAACGTCGGAGAACTCTTTGTACTGTTGACAGCGACACACCGACAGTCCTGGCTGTATCGCGCTGACTCCGGCCGGTTTCCAGCATTGTAAGTATTCTGGTGCATTCTTCTGGCGTAAGCGACATAATTTCAGCTTGATTAATGAATATAGAGCACTATCAACATGGTTTATGTACCCACATAAATGACAGATTACAAACAAAAGCAACACCAAATGCTGTAATTTCGTAGTTCCATCTTCGAAAGTGGCCCTTTTTCAAATTTGATTTTTTTATGATATAACTTTACAATAACTAAGAAGTTTTAATACCTTCATTTAAGGAGTATTACATTGTCTATTAAATACAATTTATTGCATTAACCTAGCATTTTTAGTTTCCGAGATTTTTAGGATTCTTTAAGTGACCCGGATTCATTGCTCTCGAGTGTATATAGAACATTATCTAAATATAGCATTCTTAATCTAAACATATTACCTACAGCAACAATGTCACTTTCTGTTTGTTCACAATGAACTAAAAAAAAGAAAGGATTTGTTTGAAATCTTGTAGTTGTTTGAGCCCAAAAGACTAGCAGCATTCCCCTTTTGAATAGCAATACCTATTCGCTCAGAGAGAAAACTGCCAGCCTATGGGTCATCAGTCAAATCAACTAGGCGCCTCTATAAATTATTAAAAAATCGGTGCGCTATCTATCTATCATTGTTACTTATTTTCATTTCATAATAATCATTTTTGTTATTGTTTGTTTCTCATTATGACATCTCATCATATTACATCTCATTTAACATGAAATTTACTCGCTATTGTCATAAATATTGGAAATTATTCTTTTATACACTGAGTATGAATTCTTGGATTATTATATTACTGTTTGAATGTGTTCATCAAAATTCCAACCCACATTCATGAAAGAGCTATTTGTAGTCTGCAGAGGAAAGCTACGAGTAACGTGAATGTAATAAAGTGGGAAGTGATTTGTACCAATTTGACAAGAAAGTTACGTTTTGACATATTTCCAAATGTATTGCCAGCATGCCACTCTTGTTTCTTTATAAGAAATCGCGACAAATTGTTACATTGATTTTTATATTCAATGTATTGTTTTAGAGAGTTGGGAACATTATTGTTCTGGAGAAAATACAAAATCTATCTATATATATAAAAATCAATGCCACTTTTCGTTGTAATTTTATAACTCAAGAACGGGCTCACCTATCCAAACCAAATGTTTAGGTTTTGTTCGGACTATTAAGTAGATGGTTTATGTGAAGTTTGCAGAAAATCGGTCGAGCGGTTCTTCATTTATCACGCAAACGAAGTTGCGCGGGTCAGCTAGTAGTTTATAATCTTCTAAGCATGAACCTAATATGAAATAATGATTAAATCGGGTGCGATATTTGGATACAATCGAATAGACAAAAATGTATCAAGCAATTTCATCGTTTTTGCTGAAGAAAACAATATTCATTCTGGGATATACAAAATAGTATTCTGTAACCAAATACTCAAACTTTGTTGATTTCTAAATCAGTTTTTGAGCAACACACCTAATTCCGTTTGAATGTTGGTTAATAAAATACTACGTACAGCTGGATGGAAACCAAAGTTACGCAATTGATGACGTGGAATAATTGGTTCCGATAAATAGCCATCAACCAAAATCTTAAAATAACATTAGAATTTCGCAGCCTAAGTCATTAATCTCAGGTTAACGGCGGTTCGACGTATCTTTAATGGACAGGGATAAAAAATACGCCGAGTAATTAATGAACATGCCTCTTGAAAACGTAGATTCCAAGATTCGTTTACGTTCTAATTTGTGCTGCTTGAGATTTAGGGTAATTTACTTTTGTGATATTTTCATAGTAATCAGTTCGCCGACGAGTATTAAGGTTAATCTGATCGTAATAAGTATAAGATATCGTAGCCTATGAGTGTTATCAACACCAGACGTATTACACCAAAAGGAACAAGCTGCAGAAACCCGCTTTAGAAATTGTTGAGGTCGTCCAATTAGATTTCAACTGGTTCAATATCTAATCTTGAGAGATCAGATCATTATTTTTTTCAGTTTTTACATGCTAATTGCATTTTGAAGTTGTGGCACCCCTTTTAAGTAGTAATACCTGTGCTAGGAGGCCTAGATCTTCATGTTACATTATCCTACTTTATATTATAATAATAATAATCCCTACGAATATTATAAATGCACAAGTAACTCTGTCTGTCTGTCTGTTACGCTTTCACGCCTTAACGGCTGGAGCAATTGAGAGGAAATTTGGTATAGAGATAGTTCAAGGCCTTAGGAAGGACATAGGCTACTTTTTAATCGACTGCGCAAAAGGAGGGTTATCATTTTACGCGAGAACGACTTCTACGCGGTCGAAGCCGCGGGGAACAGCTAGAAGTTACTTATATAAAAATGAAAACGAATTGTGTAACGGCACAGTATAAATATATGTTGTTTAACCAGTATTGTAGCTCCCTACAAACGGACGAAACGCAAGCTATACCTACGATTCTCGTTTTCGGCAGGCCTTTCAGCACGTAAGCAGCGTCCGCAGTCGCGATTGTGCCGAGTAGACGAATGGACGGTGTGTCGTTTTTTAAATAGTAACCGCGCGTGTTTTATTTACTAAAAATACAACTAGAGTCTATTGTGCTTGTTTTGGTTGCATGAATTCGTCAATAACGCACGGTATTTTAGATTATCTGGAAACTCCGAAAGGTAAGACTATAAATTGATTTTACTTAAGTACTAATTGGTACTATACTACTAGTTGACTAAAGTTAAACAAAGTGATTGACACGAGTGAACTAGGTAGTTACATGAAGTAGGTATGTTTGTGTTTAAAACTAGACTTGTGCTTGCTCAGTCAGTGAACGGTGCGATCCAATATAGTACAATATCCAAAAAAGAACTAGTTCAGAACTCTAGTACGTGTAGGTAGTACATTCAGTTGTCAGTTCGTAGTTATTTAATTGAGAGCAATGATTTAGGTATGTTTCAAGAGTATTAATTTCTTTGTGGATGACCGATGTTACAGTACACTTAGCACCGTATGACTGCCTCTGTGGCGCAGTCGGTATTGATACCGCCTGCGGTGCTGGAGGTCGTGGGTTCGATTCCCACCCGAGACAAATATTTGTGTGACCCATAAATGTTTGTCTCAAGAGTCTGGTTGTTTCTATGTATAATATGTATGTATTTAAAAAGTGTATTAGTATTAATATCCGTGGTCTGATACCCATAATACAAGCAGGTTATTCCTAGCTTACTTTGGGATCAGATAGCGTTGTGTGAAATGTCCGTGAATATTTATTTATTTAAAAAAATAAAATTGACAGCATTTTTGTTACCTTTGATTTTTATTACACGCATAGAGACAAATATGAACTTCCAAAGTTTAACACAACTTGACAATGTACGAAAAGTACTAGTGTACTAGAGACTGACTAGTACTTTCAAATCGAAACATAGTTTTAATTTGTAAATCAAAAATTTAACGCAATGATTATAAAGACTATAATTCCGTGATTCTATCACTGACGAAACATGTGATGAGCCGAGGGGCAAGTGCGAGTTTTTGCGTGAGCTTGTCGACATTCACGGCTCACCAATTCGTTTGGAATCGAGACCCCGCCATCTAGCTGTAAACGCGGGAACTTGTCTCGATCCCATACAAATCGGTGATAACGCGCTCGTTCGTGAATGTCGACAGGCGCTCACCGAAACTCGCACTTGCCCCTCCGATTATTATTGTCTACGCCGCTAACTCGTTTTCAAATTTCTACACCCGTCTCACTCAATCGTTAGTAGATAACAGGCGCTGCGCCGCCACGCCGCCACCCCGCGCCGCCAGCCGTTGCGGGGATATTATAATATTACTCACAAAGTATTTTTTTGTTGAAATAAAAAAGGTACATATTTACTCGAAATGAAATCCGGTTGTCAGTAAAGCAACAATCCTTAATACAAATTGAAGGCCTTGTGGGCGGATTGAAAAAAATCAACTGCATTAGGCTCACTATCTATTACGCGTACGTAAAACTATAAGGTAAAATGTGGACGTATACTATGCCTCTGCCTACACCTTCAGGGATAAAGGCGTGACTATATGAATGTATGTATGTACATATTTACAATCGCAATACTAAATAGAAAGTCAAAGTAGGCACATATTATTAAAATGCTGTAGGTGGGCAGCCCTATCGCATGCTTACGTACCGCGCGGCTGTAGGCATTTATTTCTAAAATCCGGCCGAGTCAGACTACAGTATACAGTGGTAACGGGTTGAAAGTATATCACGAGCGAAGCGGTCGGATAAAGCTAGTATAAACAGAACCAGGGTCCTAAACCATAGAATTTGAATAAAACCAGGGTCTTAAATCTGCTTTTTATGCTAACGCAAGTCACTGTCATTACATTGCAATTTACTTCATGTTTTTATCATAATACAAATACATTTTCAAAGAAACGACCTTTTTACAAATTTTCTCTTTAAAAAATTACCATTTATGTTCACAATTTATGAGCATTTTTCAAAGTAAACTTTTTATTCCCGGAACAAGTTCCCATGGGATGCAGGAGGTGCAGCTTGGCTACCTGTTGTTGATATTTTTGCTGCCCATGAAGTCTTCAAGTTGATTAAACACTACCGTGTTATTTGCACTTACCGATGTATTTTATCTGGATTTCTACATAAAGGTGTTGCTTTGCGGCTATTAAATTTTTTTCTGATAAAAATATTTTGAATGACTCCTTCCGATGCTATGAGATTTATCAAAAAACTGGCTCTGACATCCGACGATTCCTTGGCCGCACGTGTTCCATTTTATACAGTATTCACTTCTACTTTATACGTACTGTCACTGAATAAATTTTTTTTAAAGCCAAGCAACAACTTTATTGTACGTTGTTGAAGCTTAAAATCTGCATAGTCCCGCAATACCAACGTTGCCGACCATTTCACAAATACCTACCTCAGTTTTAATTAAGAATATTTAATTTTAATAATTTATTACATTTTTATGTTAATAAAGTCTGGAATAATGAATTTGTATAATTCTGAGTTTTCTTTGAGAATTTAGCACATTTATATAGCCGAATACAAGAAAAGTTAACTACGTAGATGTTAATTATATTGGTAGATATACCTAATACTAGACCTGGTATTCTTTAACGATGTAAATATTTTTTTTGGTGTACAATAAAGAATATTTCTATTCTATTGTATTGTATTCTATTCTAGATTATGTGAATGCCTCCTTTTCTCGATAGAAGGCAGATTGTAGAAATGGCGAATTCTCGTAGGTAGATAAAATTATAAAATGGAATAAAATTGTAGCTATTATAGTTTATGCGATGAAACTAGATAAGTATAAGTGGCAATATTCCCGGGAAACCGGTCTGTTAAAATATTTCACCTTAAGTTGATGTTTCTTTTGGTTGGATCGCCGTCTAAAGTATATTTATTTCAAACCTCAAGTTACTGAATTTTTAAATATAGCTAACACCCTGAAGCATGTATGGGGACTAATTCACCCCACATACATAGTCACGGGCATCACTTAGGAAATATATAATATAAAACATGAATGTGCATGTAACCTCTTTCGTGCTCACCATTTACCCTAATCTAAACTGCTTCGCTTATGATGATAGCACCGCAGCCTTACGCCCCTTACAATACACCTGGAATATAAAACTTGTGAATGTTTTGTAATGGTGATAAATTCCTTATAAATAAACTATCATCTAATGCTATTTTCACTTCGTACTTTACCGCCTCACCTTCTTCTACACGACTTGTCAGTGCTGCTATCGTCTCCATCTACTGCTGCTTGCTATTTATTTTGATCACCTGGCTGCCAAAGAGGATAGACGAACGGCTGGTTACCAGAGATTTACTAACATTCCTTCACCACATTTTAAAGCTACAAGAATGTATAAACCTCACATTCGCAGCTTTGATATCACGGACAGTAGAATCGCATCACTGTTAGAATTGTGACCTAGTGCATACTTTTAGTAGAATGCTCTCACGTACAATTTGGTCATCTAAAATTCTTCTATTGTAGGTACTTAAATGAACTAAGCTTCTATGTTTGAAACTACTGGCTAAAGTCTATCAACAATGGAATTTAAAGTGCTTGTAGAAACTATGCTTATATCGTTATGAACATTTACTCAATGTGCTGCAAGTGCTCGTTTAAAGTGTAATTTTAAGTTTTATTATTACCATTTGAATTTTCGTTGAAAACAATTTGCATTACACTTTAAACTCAAATATCTGTCGTATCCTTTGATCAACAAAATACAGTAACAGTATATTGTTGATCGAAGGTCGTATCTTTTCAAAGAGCTGGGCCACTGGCCATTGACGAATTGGTCAGAATCTGAATTAGTAGGAGTTGTGTGTTCTAATCGGTTCAAGACGGTAAACAACAGTTGTTGGATTTTCCACAGGGAAAAAAAACAGACAAAATCTCTGTTGAACAAATAGCCTTAAAATCTTTGCTAAAACACTGCCATATGTTATTTACCTTTTTAAATTATTTATATTTATTACCATTATTAAATCAGAACTCGATATTTATAGAAGAGTAATAATATTATTCTCTAAAAGCATTTCCATGCCCCTGACAGACCAGATTACTTGTATCAGTTGTCAAATTAACTAGGTTTTAAAAGCAATACCTAGATATCAGAACGTTAAATAAAGTCCTGAAATAAGACTACTTACTAAATACTAAAGTTATATATAAGTAATGAAGATTTCGCTATAAATATAATGAAATCTTCAGTTTAAATAACTTTAGTATTTAGTAGGTAGTAGTTTTTTTTTTTTTTTTTTTTTTTTATTGACGCTGGGAACGCATTTACGCGCCTTCATCCCAGCTGCGGGGGCAGCTGGGATGGTGTGTGGGACTCCCGGCCCGGTCCGGAATGGACCGTCCTACCCACTAAACCCCGCGGTGTTCCTCCTCACCCTTTAGCCGGGCCGAGGGATATCAAAAGATTATTCACGTCGACCCGGCTAGGGGCGCCCCGTTTATTCGGGGCTCTCCTCGGGGGAGCCAGATGGGCGGCTCCCCAAAGCTCCCTAAGGAGCTGAAGTCCACGCCTGCACCGCTCTCGAGCGCCGCTCTGTAATAGAGGAGACAGAGAGCGGCTGGCGCAGGCGTGCGCTAATGGGCACCCCTGGAACACGGAAAAGGTGCCCACCGCCATGTGACCGTTGGTGGGCGGGGTCCCCCGACCTTACGCCCACGGTCAAGAAACAATCGGGGGCGCGCAGTAACTCCTCACTGCGGCGCCCCCGAACTGCACGGCAGAGCGGGAGCATTATCGGTTACTCCCGCTCCCCCGCACAGTGCACCTCCCGCTTTGCCGCCATCACCTCGTCAACTGGCGAGGTGACAGCGGCCCAGCACTGTTGCCGCCGGTCGCGCCGTTATTCACGACCGGCAGCCCGAACTGCATGGCAGGGCGGGAGCATCTACCCAAACTCCCGCCCCCCACGCAGTGCCTCTCCCACTTTGCCGCCATCGTCTCGCCAGCAAAGGAGGCGAAGCGACGGCGACCCATCATTGCTGCTGCCGGCCGTGAATAACGGCACGGCCGGCAGCAACACACACCACCGAGCAACCCACAGGTGGGTTACTCCCGCCTCGGCCGGAATTAGCCAGAGTAGCACAACTCCCCCACAGAGGAAGGGGAGTGGTCGCTACTCCGTTGCCCAGGATGCACCACGAGGAGGATCCGACCCATTGGGGTCCTTAAGATGTTAGTAGGACCCCGCATCCCAGTAGGTAGTAGTATGTTTGCATTCAGCAGGTATTGAATCCGAAACCACATAACCGACATGAAAATTTATTTCACTGTTGGGAAGCTATATTATCCCATATTCCCGCGGATACAGGAAATACCTACACACGAGTGAAATATAAAAATCAGAAAATTAGTTCTTGCTGCAACCCAGTGAAGTGGCGAAGGAAGAACCTTTACAATAGAATAGAATAGAATAAACTTTATTGCACACCAATACAAAAACATACAGAAGAGGAAGACATTACAGTTTCATAAATGTACAGAGGGCGGCCTTATCGCTAAAAAGCAATCTCTTACAGGCAACCTTCAATGAGTTAACCTTTAGTGTGGGACTGTGGGTCATCAAAGCTGCTGGCATCAGTTAGTTTGTATTGACTATTTAGTAGTATTATACACTCGAGAGCAATGAATCCGGGTCACTTAAAGAATCCTAAAAATCTCGGAAACTAAAAATGCTAGGTTAATGCAATAAATTGTATTTAATAGACAATGTAATACTCCTTAAATGAAGGTATTAAAACTTCTTAGTTATTGTAAAGTTATATCATAAAAAAAACAAATTTGAAAAAGGGCCACTTTCGAAGATGGAACTACGAAATTACAACATTTGGTGTTGCTTTTGTTTGTAATCTGTCATTTATGTGGGTACATAAACCATGTTGATAGTGCTCTATATTCATTAATCAAGCTGAAATTATGTCGCTTACGCCTGAAGAATGCACCAGAATACTTACAATGCTGGAAACCGGCCGGAGTCAGCGCGATACAGCCAGGACTGTCGGTGTGTCGCTGTCAACAGTACAAAGAGTTCTCCGACGTTACGAAGAAACTGGTTCTAACCTACGCAGACCAGGAACGGGCAGAACCAGGTGTACCACAGCACGAGAAGACCGATACTTGGTGAACACCATGCTTCGAAATCGCTTTCTCACAGGAACTGAACTCACCAATCAGTTTCGACGCCTCGGAGGAAGTAACCCAAGTGCATGGACAGTAAGACGTCGACTTGCTGAATCTAACTTAAAACCCCTTAGACCTGCAAACGGCCCTAAACTGGAGCGTGGGCATCGTATTTCGAGACTAAGGTATGCCCAGAGCCACGTAAATTGGAGTATTGAAGATTGGTCAAAAGTTATGTTCTCCGACGAATCAAAATTTATGCTCTACAAGCACGATGGAAGACACAGAGTGTATCGAAGACCAGGGGAAAGATTCAAGCAAGCATGCATCGAAGAAAAAGTAGCCTACGGTGGTGGGTCTGTAC
Organism: Miltochrista miniata; assembly: GCA_933228765.1. Taxonomy (NCBI): domain Eukaryota; kingdom Metazoa; phylum Arthropoda; class Insecta; order Lepidoptera; family Erebidae; genus Miltochrista; species Miltochrista miniata. The sequence continues at coordinate 16,012,059 of OW121752.1, read as the reverse complement.
TTGTGTGGGCCGGAATTTCTTCTGAAAGTCGCACAGAGCTGGTGATCATAGAAAACGGCTCTTTAACTAGCGTAAGATATGTGGAAGAAATCCTCAATGATCACGTTGGTCCATTTATGGTCAATTTAGGTGAGGATGCTATATTTATGCATGACAATCCCCGACCTCATACAGGTAGGATTGTGAATGACTACCTTCAAGAGATGAACATTACTCGTATGGAGTGGCCAGCGCGCAGCCCGGATATCAACCCGATCGAGCATGCTTGGGACGAGCTAGGCAGATGCGTAAAACAACGAAACCCTACCCCAATCACGCTTCGTGAGCTCAAAATTGCTCTCACAGAGGAATGGGAGAATATTCCCCAAAATCGTATAAGGAACTTGGTGTACAGCATGCCAAACCGCGTAAACGCAGTAATGGAAGCACGAGGAGGCAATACGAAGTATTAAAATTCAAGAAAATCGTAATAAAGTTCAAAAATTTCATGTTTCCTATTTTTGTTTTAAGGAGAGATCAGCAGTTTTTTCTTTATGTAATTTTGTGTTAATAAAATGTATGGTGACTCATATTTTTTTTACTTTCATTTAAGGAGTATTACATTGTCTATTAAATACAATTTATTGCATTAACCTATCATTTTTAGTTTCCGAAATTTTTAACATTCTTTAAGTGACCCGGATTCATTGCTCTCGAGTGTATTATAAGTAATAGTTATTTACTATCCTACTAATGTTATAAATGTGAAAGTTTGTGAAGATGTTTGGATGTTTGTTACTCAATCACGCTCTAACAGCTAAACGGATTGGGCTGAAATTTGTTACAGAGATAGCTAATAGTCTAGAATAACACATAGGCTCTCACGGGAAACGGAAATGGTTAGCAAATTTCACGCGGGAGAAGCCGCGAGCATCATCTAGTTCATAATAAATAGATTATTAAACAATAATAAATATGATACAAAGACTAAGCTTCTTACCATATAATATTAATTACAATCTAAACAGTATAATAATAGTTTATTCGCAATCATCGGCTAGGCGCAATTAAAGCGACTAATAGTATTTAAGTGGCTCGTAATTGTAACTGTTCTACTAATTAATCGTGTTGCCTGTGTAGAACACAATGTTTGAAACTCGAATCTTAATTGAACGGAACGTGTTTGATTTTGTGTAATGTTACAATCATTTAACGATTCGGTTGAAGAGCTTGCATTACTTTACTTGCCTATATATAGGTAAGCCTTATCGTATTGCAACATTTTATTCGAGTTCTATGTTTTTAGGATTCCGTACCCAAAATATAAAAAACGGAATCCTACTCATGAGACTTAGCCGTCCGTCTGTCTGTCTTTCTGTCTTTCCGTCACGAGGCTGTATTTCATGACCGGTGATAGCTAGAGAGCTGAAAAGTGTTTTTGTTGTCGCTATAACAACAAGTACTAAAAACAAAAAAAAAATTAAGGTGGGCTCCCATGCAGCAAACGTGATTTTTTTGCAATTTTATTTTATATATTCATAGGGGCAACAAACAGACGCTTGAACTCACAGAATATCATTTAAAAAAATATAAATACTTTAATTAAAACAAAATAGATGTTTAAGAGGGGTTGCCATACAACAAACGAGATTTTTGTCGTTTTTTGGTACGGAAACGGAACCCTCCGTGCGCGAGTGCAACTCGCACTTAGGCGATTTTTAGGGTTTCGTAGCCAAACGGCAAAAACGGAACCCTTATAGATTCGTCATGTCTGTCTGTCTGTCTGTCTGTCCGTCCGTGTGTCACAGCCACTTTTCTCCGAAACTATAAGGCCTATGCTATTGAAACTTGGTAACTAGATGTATTCTGTGAATCGCATTAAGATTCTTATATAACACTAGAATAAAAGCAGTAAATTTTGGGGGTCCCCATACTCAGAACTGAAACTCAAAATTTTTTTTTTCATCAAACCCATACGTATGGGGTATCTATAGATAGGTCTTCCAAAATGCTGTTGAGGTTTCTAGTATCATTTTTTTCTAAAGTGAATAGTTTGCGCAATAGGGACTTCCAAAGTAGAAAAATGAGTGTCCCCCCCCCTCTAACTTCTAAACTAGGAGAGTGATAAATCTAAAAAAAAATATATGATATACATTGCCATAAAAACTACCAACGAAAATTAATTTGAACGAGATAGAGCCGGTAGTTTTTTTTAATACGTCATAAACCGCAATTTTCGGTTAGAAAAATCACTACCACTGCGAACGTATTAAAACATCAATCAAAGTTACAACGAACTATAAGAACTTTTATATTATGTTACTTGCTGCTATGAAACCCTTCATGGGCGAGTCCAACTCGCACTTGGCCGGTTTATTTAAAACTAACCTTGTATTAAATCTACTCATCATATAACCATCTTTTTAAAATTAGAATAAATGCTAACAAATTTGGAAAATAAATATTTTCTACTCGACCAATAGTAATTTATAAACCAGATTAAAAAATGTCTAAGACAAAAACTATATAACATACCACAATGTGATAATTTTGCTGTACCTTCACGTTTACATAACAAATTAGACCTCCAGGAGAAGCTGCGGTGGTTGAGAAAGTCTTCCGGTAATCTTGGAACATCCTTCCTAGGCCTTACTTTTCTTTCTGCGAGCAGGTCAAGAAAGGTGAAAGAGACGGCGGGTAGGGAGCGGAAGTGGACTCTCCCTCCCGAGTTCCACAGTCGGCGGAGGGGGCACAAGACTTTCGTCCTCGTTGGGAGTCCTGGGACATCCTTCGGAGGGCTTACCCGGGGTTCCCAACCGTAGGCTGTTGGGCGTTATGTGAGGTTTTTTAGTCCGTAGGAGTCCGGCATAGCATCCATGAAGGATTTTCACTCACGTTAAAAAGAAAATTGCTCACTTTTGGCTGTTGCAGGCACTGTGATGATTTATTTCCACACGTAAAAAATTAAAGTCTTCGGATTTTTTATTATTATTTACCTCAACAGCCTTGAGAGATTGTAGAGTCCACTTTGCCCTACTTCAACTAATTTACACAAAATTTATCATTCGCAACACACTACAACAAATTACGTAATTAATAGTGAAAAATGATACGGAAAAACAGCTTTAATTATATATACTATGCAAAACCATGACTTGCTATTTTGCGGTCAATAACAATAAGCAAAAACCTTCACTTCTTCCACCTCAATCACGTAAAATTTTGATAAATAATATTTTCATATTAATTTCCTATCTGCCTTTCAAAATTCAGAAATATTTTCCTCAATTTCCTTAAAAATAAGAGAGATATTCGATATAAGTGCAGGAAACTTCGACTAGATTCGGACCACTTGCAAGGCTCTGTGATAAAGATGTCACTGGATCGATGATCCAATCAAGAGGGATCAGTTGGGGACCGGGTCGGACGTGCAGACTTACAACCTGAGTTATTGCGAGCTTCGACAACATGGCTATCCTATGGCATAGCTATTATTGGAAGATATGTATCTATAAAAAGGCTCGTAATTCCTTTAAAAATATTGTCAATTTACTAACAGAAACATATTTCTCAAAGCATAACGTAAAAGTAATGAAATAATCATCTAAATGACTACAATGGGTAATATTTAGATGATTGTTAACACAGGACAAGGATAAGTAATGACGTCCTAGGGTATCCTTCCGAGGACTTTTAGGCAGGATACATATCCTACCTAACACATGTAGTATTTAGTCAGTACTAAACCGGCATAGCATCCATGTACGATTTTTCACACGTTAAAAAAGGATAAGTAATGACTACTTGCTTTTAAAAATTTCAAGCTGCAGCCTTCGACTTGAGTAAACGGTCATGGTTTTTTTTCCTAAAGGTCTGCGGTATGGGGTTCTTAAAAAAAGGCTTAGAAGGTTCTTGCAGGGTCGGCAGGGACTAATTGGGAGCTCTGGTGCCGCTAGTCCATACGGTACGCTGATCACTTTCCATCATATGAGCCGTAGGTTTGTCTGCCACCTTAGTGTATTAAATTGGTAACGCCACAAACGGTCACCCATCTTGAGATTAACCATGTCGTTTGATGCTTATCGCAATGCCCGTTTACAGAACACTAAGCTAGCAAGGCTACAATACAAGAGAATAATGGGACGCGCTAATTCCCCCGTGTGTGACTTTTTATTTACTCTTGAAGTGAGTTATAGCATTTTCGTCGAACCTTTAAAAACTTTTGGGAAGTTAAGTTTTACTACGTCCCTGGCGATCACAATTTTTTGAAACAGTAATGAGCTAAACTTGTAAATATTGGATCATTGTTCTATCTTTGCAATAACATTTCTAAAGTTATCTTTAAAGAGGCTAAGAATAAAATATCTTCAATAGAAGGTAAAAAGATTTTGTATCAGATTTGAACATTTTAACTTGTTGTTAAAGAGCTTGTATCATCAATGATTGCAACCGTAAATAATAAGTTCAAACATACTACAAACACCCGTGTTCACGTATGCATAAAAACAATACAAGGTTGCTGGATTGGTCAATTTTTCATGGTTTATAATTATAATGTATCATCAAATCCTTATTACAGCAGGTAATAATTACCAAGCTTAGTTTCCATATTTGCTTTTCAAAATAATTTATTCAAATTTCACGTTAATTCTGTGGTTTACTGACTGATTAGTTGCAGGTATAAATTTTCATCTACGCCGTATACTGCTCTGACCGTACATAAAGCTTTATTCTATGATTAATGTTACAATTAACTGCGTAGTTTCCTGTATTTAGTCACGATATTTAAGCATGATAAATTTCAATTTTTCATTCCGTAAATGTGTTATGAGGGTACAAAATTAGAAAATTTAGATAAGCGTTACTGTCTAAAAATCAGATCTGACATCAAATGAAGGGAAGGGGGAAATAAAACGAAGTCAATTCTGAAGTAAGTGGAACACATCTTTCTCTCCCGAGGGATCTATCGGCGTATCGACAAGGGACTTGCCGGCGGATCCCGTTCAGTCACGTTTAATGGCAGAATTTCAGTGCTTTGTCGTCTGCGATGTAATGGCAATTTATAACTGAACGATACGCTCGATTTAGTACGCGCTTTTGAAAGGGAAAGATGAGATCAACATTTCAATAGCTTTCTAATCAACCACGCCCGCACGGCTCGCGGTATTGATTGTCAATATGTTGTGATAATTTCACGTCTGGTTTAACGTATTGTAATAATAAAATTCATGCAAATTTACAAAATCAGTAACATAATGAATATGTCAGTTTCAGAAATTAATTTGAAATGAGTTTCGGTTAAACGAGAGATGAGTCAATAGCAGAGAAAATAAGAATCTAAAGGGTATGAGATCGGTGTAATTTGTATGGGTTAGTATAATAATGTCATATATTAAAAATGTCAAGTCCGAATAATTGCCCAAAAATAAAAAAAGGTCCAATACGAATATTGGTAACCATCTATGAAACTCCGGTTTCATAGATGGCAAAACAGTAAGTTATACTCATGGAAATCTATAATTAGATTTATGTGATAGGTATTATGTGGAGCTGCTCATGATTATGGTGCTTGCAACAGTGCTCATGATTATGGTGCTTGCAACAGTGCCAAAATATCGAAAACACATAACAAAACATGGGTTACAATATCCCGTTAACTTTGTTGAAATACATTGAAATCTTAGTTAGAATACCTTGGATAAGTTTGACACGCAATTTGCAGTATGGCACTTAGACATAGGACGAAGGATTGCTGTTGACCATCAAATCACGTTATTACGGTCATTTAAATTTCGCCATTTCGATTGTTTGAAAGAGTCATGTTCCAATATGAACCTGACAACAATTATCAATTTACATTATTTCTTTTTTCTTCCGTAATAACTTTATTGTCGTAGAAAAATATCAGTTTAAAGGGTCAATCCTTAACTACGTCGAAACGAAAGTGAGGTCAATTTATAAATGAGTGGTAGACATCAGTCACCCGGGACGTGGTTGGGAAGCACGACTGGTTGATATATTGGGAAAGCTTCACCTCCTTGACGTTTTTTGAAAACGTTATTCCCAGTAATGGATAGACGCGGATTCAAAGTAATTTGATGGCAACCCAAAAAGTTCACCAACGATTGGCTTTTAATGGTTTTCAATTTAACTTTTCAGATGCAATGAGAAGTTTGTTAACTCGATTTTAAAGGAATTACCACGGGTAGAGCTATGTAAAGTAGTTTATGACGTTATATAAAAAACGACTACTATTGCATATCTGAGACGCTTAGTAGATTCTTTTTAAAAATCAAGTAGAACTTTAGAAATATTAGACTAGGTAGGTACTTGTTTAACATTGTAGACGGGTCTATCTAAACGATACAAAGCCAACTTAAGCTTATATTGCGATATCTAGATAACTGATGAATATACTTACATTTTGTCAGTTCTTGGGCCCGGGACCTCCATAATTTCATGTTGCATGTACTACTGAATCGTCATCTGTAAAAAAACCAGCATATCTATATCAGAGCTCAACAGAAACTAGTTAAAGTTAATGGGAACTACTAAATAAAATTTCACTTACTTTTAAATTTAATAGACAAAAATAGTTCAAGTGGAGCAATAAAAAAGAAATTAAAATTTTCACATAGTTTAGAAGCACCCAGCGTATTGTGTGGGTGCGAAGAGAATTTGTTACAGACAAAAGTAGAGCAGTGGTCAGTAGTGTACAAATAATCAATAAATACTTCCATAAAAACAAAGGATAAATAAACATTTTAAACAGAATTATATCAACAGATGTAATAAATAAAAATAAAATTTACATTATATTGTAATGAGACAAAAGAAAACCGCAATGAAAATTTATTTTTCTTAAATTTAGGTTATGGAATACCATATTCTCTTAGTCGTACCAGCCAGCACTATTTTATTATTATCTTCGAAAATTTAATAAAACGAGTCACCTCTTTAGTCAACACGAATGGGTGTAAAAAGTTCGTTCCATATTCAAATTATTTAGCTGACCATTCCAGCACGCCATTCAAAATAAAAACTAGGCACAAAGAAGAAATTTATATAAGAAAATGTTCGTAGATCATAGCATGTTTGATAAAAAAAAATACATAGCTCTGATATCGCATACGTCGTAAAATAACTTGTGTTATCGCCATTGGCACTTTAGGAACAGTCATCGTGGCTCTTTCTTAAGATTAAAAACATAAATAGCGGTTCCACAGGTCTAGTTAACTACGGCTTATCGAGCACGTGCCCAAGTAAAGAGCACAACGCCGCACGGGCGTCACGCAAACCAACGATTAAAATACTTTTTGTTCTAAACATGGGTTTCGTAATTATTTGCTTACAGTCTTTAAAACGTGAAAGAGTTGTATATAATTTTGTTAAAATATTAAAGTAAGTACTAACGAGATAGAATGTCAGAAGTCGTGTTTGTATTTTGTGTGTCGCTTAGTGACCGCTTGAGGTACATTGCTTTATTGAATAGCTCTTTATTTGGGTCTTACGTCACACCCAAGAACATATTAACCTCAATAGGGTTCTTCAAAAGGGGTCTTACAAGGTTTTTACAGGGTCAGCAGAGAGAATATGGCGCTTCTGGTGTGGCGAACGTCCATAGTCGGCCCCACGAAGTCCTTCTGGTGGGCCGTATGCTAGTCTGCCACTTTGGTGGACCTCGTCACAGCATTCAATTTAGACGATATATTGAATTCCGTATTATCTTAGATTTTACTTGTGCTTGTACTTAGATTTTATTTTCTCTATTTTTTTCCTTTTCATATATTACTGAGTAGGAGACAAGCATACGGCTCGCCAAATCAAAAGTGGTTGCTATTGCCAATTAATGCTTGCAATACCATAGGTTTTACTGATGACCTGATACAAAAGCAGGTCCAAGACGACCAGCGTGACGTGAGGGATGCTTGCACGCCTCCCCAAGAAGCGGTATTACACCCGAACAACCCCCCAAAGACGCGTAATAGTACCCGAACCCCCCATAAGTGCGGCCGCAGTGGTAGCCGTAGGTCTGTTGGGTGCCCTGGAGTAGCCTTCCAAGGGCTTAGCCGGGGCTCCCAACAGTAGGCTGTTAAGTAGGATACGTGTGGTGTTTAGTCAGTAGGAGTACGGCAAAGCATCCATGTAGGATTATCCTCACGATGAAAAAAAAACACAAGAAAAGAACACTATTCAACTGCCTCTTAAGCATGCCTTCAATTTGCCTTAACGTCTAACTATATTACAGGCAACCGAGACTTATAGGTGACTTCCAAAGCACCGAAGGCTCGTAATTGAAGTTACCCCAAATGTTACCGATCTCAAAACGAAGTGTAGCGTAAAATGCTTAACGTTTACAGACAGTGTTGTAGGTATCTCTCAGGTGAGGCGGCAGGTCTCCAAGTTGGGTCTCCAAGTTGGGACCCCTCTGGAAGCGAGAGCCCTTGCGTCACTGTTTAGATGGCGCAAGGTGGCGCTGGAGCGGGGCCAGCGGCGTGCGTCGGCGGAATAAAAAAGTTCAATGGCTCTACGCTACAGGCTGCGCTTGGCGAACATTAATTTTAAAACCGGCTCTATTCATAGTTCAAACCACTAGAATATTAAGCAGAATAATTATACTGTCTGTGTGTTACAGAACATTACAATCAATTGATGAAAATATGTAACAGTGTATTATGTTTACTTAATAGTAAGTATCACTAATTACTGTAAAACGATACTAGTAAGTAATTTATTCGAAACATAGTTTCCAAAGACTTATAAAGATTGGCTTTCGAATAAATTATACTCGAACAGCATATTATTGAGTTGATTGCGACTCGCGAATTCGATAGTAACTTCATCTTTCATTCATATTCTTACACAAATTAAGCTTTAGAAAACTCTAGTCACTTCTGTAACTTGCAGAAATGGTACTAATTAGGTTTTTTAGGTAGAGCCATCAGTTTCTTCTACATAGTGATCATTTCATGCTATTTATCAGTTTTATTGTTTAACTAGCCCTTTGGTCCAGTGGTCAGAATATCGGAAGTTTCAATACTAAACTAATAATAAACAAAACTAAACTAAAAACAAAACAAAACTAATAATAATATAGGATTTAGACTGCTCTACCATTTGCTTAATTTGGGTTGGATAGTGCTGCATAAAAAGATCCAGAAATACTGAATCATAATGTACTATCTATAGTAACTTTGCATACCACTGGCTTATTATTAAACGTTCAAAGTACCTAATATTACGTATTTTTCTTCGTAATTTTCCGCACCTCCGAGTAAATATTGATGAAAACAATCAAGGAATTGTACGACAAACATCTACCAAGCTACAGGAATTTCACCGAAAGTAGGTTAGTTAAACATTATGAATGTACACGTTGTGTACGACCGTAGACCAATATATGGAAGGTGGAACTTCGTTTTGTTTATTTAGTAGATGAGGGTTTAGCTTCGTAACATATTATATTCAGTAATACGATATCGGCTGTCACTATCTGTTTCATTGACGAAGGATAACACAGATAATAAGTATCAAGTATTGGAACCCGAACTTGGGGGGTAGGTAGGTACTCACGGGAAATACATTAATAATATAAACATTTATAGAACTTTCTAGTATATACTACCACGAGTAGGTATTATGTATTATAAGTTTACGTGGAGAAAATGAGGCAACATCTTGTGGCGGACATTGCCCAGAACCTGAGTGGTATTTATTTCCCAACGGGGTGATCATTTGCGCAAAAAGATCCCTTTCCTAGCCCTACCCTCTATTTAGAATGCTACGATACTACTTACTTAAGAATTACCTGGAAATCTTTGGCTTGAGCTCAACAATAATAACTACATTGAGAGTTGTATGGCCTAGCGGAAACGAGAAATCATAAACAAGATGAGACAGTTCTGCACACGGTGTTTACTGCTGTATAAAACGCAAATTTGGGTTTTGGGATGCCTACGCGATGTTCTAGACGCGCTTGACGCTATGCTGCGCTCGGCCTGGGGCGACGGAAAGGCTTGAGCTGTTAGCACAGAGAGAAGAATCATAGCGTCTTTGGCTGCATTCTACCGAATTAACCACTCCACCAATCTATTCCCATCCTTTCTTTTATCATGGCCATGGCTTTCTATCAGGCAGCGGCGTCAGTTTGGCAAAGTTTATTTAGTTACCTACGTACATTTCAATATTTACTTAAAAATATATTCATACCTTACAACGATCTGGGCGGTTAGCCTGCTCATGTTGTTTATTCTGATTGGTCACACGACGCGCAGGTCGCTGGTGATACCTTTACTCAAAGGAACTTTACCAGTCAGCCAGTCAATTTATACCACCCACACTAGGTACTAGTTCCTATCAAAAATTGCTTCGTGGCTCGCGATGTAGCAACTGCATGTTAGATTACCAGCCAGATAAAGATCTATCTAGAATTTTACCGGCCGGCTTTAGGTGGAATTCACTTAGAAATCTTGTCGCTGGCAAATTACTTCCATAAGATTCCTATCAAAATATGCCATATGCATCTTAACTTTCAATAAATATGCAAATTATACTGCAGTACATTAACTGTAACATATTTGCGTCGTGTGCTAGTTTCATTTATTAAATAAAAAACTTCCTCACAATTTCAAAAGATCGGTGGAAGGCGACACGCGAACCGTCGATCAAGCTCCAATAGGTCGCGCACCTAGAGTGCCGGAGTCAATCGAATTTATTCAGTAATTTCCTCCTGCCGACGACCTTCACAAATAGCCAAGTTGTATAAATGTGTTTCGGCGAACGGAAACTGTATATACAAAGACCACTTTCAAATTTCCACTTTTACACAATAAACTATACAATTGTTATTTAATATGAATATTTTACCATTTTCGTAAACGGAATGGAACTAAAGCGAATGGTTCTAAATGGATTCGTGAAACGGCAATTTTTGTTTAAGTTGTGGGTCCTAAAAAGCCTTTGGTCACTGATAAACAAAAATAATTTTCATGAAAGAAAGCTTTGTAGGATTTTCTATGCCATAAACATGCATTTCAATGATCGTTTCATTTGATTTTTCTTGTTTTTAAAGAAAGTATTCAATATTTTGAAATGAGTTATTACTATATTTTGATATGTTAGAAGAACAAGCACCTTAGCGTTTTCCTAGAATAAACTAAGTATTTTAGGAATTATCCAGGGCTTTCGATCGTGTTCTATATAACAGGCTCTGGGCAAAGCTTAGGGGCTCTGGCGTCCCTGATGATCTTGTGGACATTTTCGCCTACTGGTATAAGAACCAGCGGAACTTGGTTAGGTGGGGGGACGTCTACTCTGATGAGTATGCTGTGCAGTGTGGGGTGAGGCAAGGGGGGCTGACATCACCGAGACTATTTAACATATATGTTAATGAACTGATTGGGGAGCTCAGCAGCACTCATGTTGGATGCCATGTAGATGACGTATGTGTCAATAACTTGAGTTATGCTGATGACATGGTGCTGCTGGGACCTTCGATTGGCGGTTTGAGGCAGCTGGTGGGTAAGTGTGAGCGTTATGCTGCGGAGCACGGTTTAAGGTACAACGTTAGTAAGAGCGAGTTCATGCTTTTTAAAGGTAGTAACAAGGAACCTGACTATATACCGCCCTTATTGCTCGACGGAGTACCATTGAGTCGTGTTTCGCAGTTTAAATATCTAGGTCATATAATGACTGAGAAGTTATGTGACAATTCGGATATTGAAAGGGAGCGCAGGGCATTGTCGGTTCGCGGTAATATGTTGGCGCACAGGTTCGCTCGGTGTACTGCAGAAGTAAAAGTTACATTATTTAAAGCTTATTGCCAAACTTTTTACACCAGCGGCTTGTGGGCCAACTTTACCCAGAGGGCCTACAATGCCTTGCGAGTCCAGTACAATAATGTGTTCAGGGCACTGTTTCGGCTCCCTCGGTACTGCAGTGCTTCCGGTATGTTTGCTGACGCGGGTGTAGATGACTTCTATGCGATTATGCGAAAGAAAGTTGCGTCGGTGGTGCGGCGGGTTCGGGGGAGCCGGAATAGTGTATTAATGATGATAGGCCAACGAACAGACTCTGTGCTGATGGCTAGGTTTACTGAGCTCCATGTGAGGCGAGTTGGGTAGGTTTGGGGTACAGATGACATGCTAATAACTGAATTTAACTGTATTGATATATATATATTTTTGATTTGTTATAATATGTTTGAATTTAATTATTAATTTGTTTTATTTTAATTTATTTTAATTTGTTTAATTTTAATTTTATTGGTTTTATTTTAATTTATTTCAATTTAATTTGATTTTTAATTTATTTTAATTTATTTGTTTATGACATTATTTAAAGTTTTTTTAGGACATTTTTAATTTTATTGAATTTTATTAATTGCTTAGTTTGTATGAGGAACTTTATGGACATTGTCTGAGAATAAATAATTTTTATTTTTATTTTTATTTTATTTTATTTTATTTATTTTAAATTCTACATGAAGGAAAACATTGAATTTGAGCTGTTATATTAATTATGGACCTATTCCAATTTAGTCAAGTACAGAAAGTTATTGTTATTATAAGGTAATGCGGTAAGGTTATTTTGTTTAATTAAGCATTAAATTAGAAACGAAAATATGATGTTTCTTGGTAATCTTAATATCCTACAGTTAATTACTTCATCTTATATATTTTTGACTTGGAAATGAATATTTGTTATATCAGAATGGTAGTAGGTATACAGAGCACTATAGTATTTAGTAGTATTTTAACTGGTCTCTTTATCTATTCGTTAGAGTACCTTACTACAGTTTTGATGGTCGTGGATTCGATTCCTATTCGGGACTTAAGCAATATCAATTTTTAAAAAAGTACAATAATTAGCAGTAGTTTTTCTCAGTTTAAACTAAACATATTGGCATTCTAAAGTTTTAATTTACAGTTTTTAGTAGATTAAACAAAACGAAAACTTTATTTAAAGTCAGTCGTTGTCTTCGAAAGCACTTTTTTTTTAATTTACTGTCCTTTTCAGCTTTAAGTTGAATCTCAATTACTAGTTGCTAAGAAAATGTGTCAAGCAAACTCTATTAGGCGCTTTAGTCGTTTTTTACACTTAAAAAATAAAAGACTGCAATGGTTTGCAAGTAATTAAGTGAAGAATGCGAAAAAAAGAAACGCTTTCTAAAATGCTGCACTTACTCAACAAATACAAAAATAATTTAGAATGAACGTTGCTATATTTTCACGTGCTAAAACAAGAATATGGAATTGAGCAATAACTTTAAAATAATGTAAAAAATGTGAATTTTTAACTAACTTAAACCTCTACTGATAACTCTATTCATAAAATTTTGTGAAACAAATTTCTTTCGATTAGGTATGTAAAATTTGCCATTTATAATACTAGCCCATGACTCCACATGTGTGATCTTTCTGTACGTACTATTTTCCCACGGTAACTTGTTGCAGAGATAAAAACTAGTCTAAATTCTTTGCCAAGCTCTATTCTATTCAATACTTAGCAAATATTAACAGAATCGGTTCAGTAGTTCAGGTGTGAAAGTGTAACCGACAGTCAAGCTATTTTACATTTTATGGAGCAACAGGAACTTTAGAAGGATTTTGGTAACAGATGAAATTCTGAACTTCACATAAATTTAATAGGTACATAAAAAGTATAAATTACTATGATTAGTATCCCTTATCTAGGCACAATTAAATGAGTAGGGTCATAAGGTAACTTTGAACAAGGTGCCCACATTTGGACAAATTAGTGTAGATTTGAATTACAATTGAATTTAGAAACAGATACATTATTATGTAATAGCACTCAGCCAACTGTCACTTAGTCATTGACATCGGTCGACAACGCGCCACTAAAATAAGAGGAATGAAACAATACCTAAATGTAATGTTTCAGAAAAAAACGGGCCAAGAGCGAGTTGGACTCGCCCATGAAGGGTTTCGTAGCAGCAAGTAACATAATATAAAAGTTCTTTTAGTTCGTTGTAACTTTGATTGATGTTTTAACACGTTCGCCGTGGTAGTGATTTTTCTAACCAAAAAGTATTTTTTTTTAATACGTCATAAAGACGTATTAAAAAAAAACTACCAGCTCTATCTCGTTCAAACCAATTTTCGTTGGTAGTTTTTATGGCAATGTACATAATATATTTTCTTTAGATTTATCATTTTCTAAGTTTAGAAGTTAGAGGGGGGGGGGGGGGGGGACACACATTTTTCACTTTGGAAGTGTCTCTTGCGCAAACTGTTCACTTTAGAAAAAAAATATGTTAGAAACCTCAATTGCATTTTTGAAGACCTATCTATAGATACACCCCACGTATAGGTTTGATGAAAAAAAAATTTAGAGTTTCAGTTCTGAGTATGGGGACCCCCAAAATTAACTGCTTTTTTTTCTAGTTATATATAAAAATCTTGATGCGGTTTACCGAATACATCTAGTTAGCAAGTTTCAACAGCATAGGCCTTATAGTTCGGAGAAAAGTGGCTGTGACACACGGACGGACAGACAGACGGACAGACAGACAGACAGACAGACATGACGAATCTATAAGGGTTCCGTTTTTGCCATTTGGCTACGAAACCCTAAAAATGGGTCTGAATAAAAGTCATTACAAGATAAGTGAGTAAATTTTTGAACTTATTATTTATTCTTAGCACTGATGAGCAGTACGAGCTTTTGCGTAGAAATATCTAAAATTTTTATCATTACATAATTAACTGTGAAAAGTGACAATATTTCTGGGAATGTTTTCGCATATTTAGATATTCCCAAAAAAAACATTAATATCATAGTTCATGTTAAGCTTACGGTCTTTACTCACTTATTTATTCAAAGGACTTTTAAAAAAGGCCCTAGGGCTTGAATGTTCAAAGATGCCCCCATCTTTAAGCATTCACCCGCAGCCAAAACTAAAATTCCAGCGATAATTTCAGTTTTATCATCCACTTAGGTATACCTATTACATAACTTGATATCAACAGGATTAGATTGTGGCTACTTGTTGAACATTTTAAAGCCGTTTCTGTTCTGTAGCTTGACTTAACCAGTTTCATGTTACTGGCAGCAGAAGCTAATGAGACTGGGCTAAAGATTATAACAACATTATTCGACTGGCCCCGTGGTGCATTCGATGGAGTAATCAACTGCCGCGCTAACGAACGATTCCAGGGTCGGTCCAAATATCTGTGTGATCCACAAATCTTTGCTTCGAAGTATTGATGTGAAGTGATAATTGGCAATTTACTTTTAGTCAAACATGCTCTGCACCACCATTCTGGTTGACTGGTAGATAATGCATTAGGCATCAAGTCCGCCAATGTACTGTTTTTAGTGCATAAAGTTTAAATACATAAATAAATTTCGCATAGCAACATCCAAACTTCGAAGCAAATGTATTGCCAGATACATGTACAACATAAGCTGTATAGCTTTACTAGCTGTTGCCCGCGACTTCGTACGCGTGAAAATTGTTACAATGCCAATTTGATTGCTCTCTGCTTAGCCCCTAGGATATGTAGCGTGATAATATATAGCCATTTTTTAAGACCATACCCCTCGGTAATGTTTGTGCAAAATTTGAATCAAATCTATTGAGAACTTTTCGAGATCCGTCCGGACAAAGCAAAGCAAACAGACAAACAGACAAACAGATAAACAGACAAAAATTTTTCTAACTATATTTTCGGCTTCGCTATCTTATGCTGAACACCCAGCGAGTATTTTTTTTTAAATATTTCCAATGTACAGTTTTGACTTTTCTATCATTTTATTATATTGTATAGATGCATTTGGCAAGACATAAGTGTGACAAACAGTTATCATTTAATTTCATAGCACAAGCATAAGGCCTTTTTTTTTGTTTAATTTGAGGGATAATCCTCATGGATGTTATGCCGGACTCCTACCGACTAAAAAACCTCACGTCACGCCCAACAGCCTGTGGTCGGGAGCCCCGGGGAAGCCCCCGGAAGGATGTCCCAGAAACACAAGCTTATGGCTGCATGTAGTTGTGTGAGTATGTCCAACAATACTTATTTATTACTAACGGTCGTCACGCGTAGGTCCCGTTCCCGGAGGAATATGGGATTAAAATTTAGCCTATGTTACCCGGAGATAATGTAGCTTCCCAACAGTAAATGAATTTTTCAAATCGGTTCAGCAGTTTTGGAGCTTATTCGATGCCAACAAACAAACAGCCAAATCTTTCCTCTTTATAATATTAGTATAGACTAGTACAGAGCCCAATTTTAGACTGTCAGTTATAAACCAGTAAAAATAGGTAAGCTTTACGGTTGCAAAGATACCCCCCACACTTCTAGAAATTGCGAAACTGCCTACTTAGAATTTCTGTTTGATGAAAAGCGTTAAAGTTTTAATGAATGCTTGTCCCTAATATTACATTTGGTTTACTGTATAATTGTGAGCATTTCCATGTCATCACTACATTTATCTGCTCTTCTTGTTTAGCATTATGTTGTTTGGTGTTTATTTGATAATCACTGATGCGAGAGATGTTAGTAGGTACTCAAAGTTTTAATATAATAAGGCTTTTGTTCAAAGAAAGTGAACGAGAAATTCAATTTGTCTCTTTATTTTGTGTTCTCTATTATATGAAAACATAGTGACAGTGTATTAATATTATAAGCATTAAATTACGCTAGTAAAACTGATGGAATTTGCATGAATTTTGGCACTAAAAAAAATTACAGCTTGAAGAGCACACAGCTACCTAGGCTACTAGGTTACTAGGTACTTATAGCAGTGCAGACCGAGGGGCAATCAAATTTAATATTATTCCAATAAAATAAAATGCATTGTGTTTAACGTAATCATGAGCAATTCAAGTGTTTTTTACCGTCCCGTCTGACCTGTCAATTTAAAACTTTTTAAATTTATATGAAAGACTAGCTGATGCCCGCAGCGTCGCCCGCGATGGCGCTGTATGTGAAAAATGATTTTCCCGCTTTTCTGTTGAAATTTTTCCTGAATTTTCTTTGCTATAAACCTCACGGAGCCCGAGACCTTTCCAACGAATGCAAAACAGTGGAAATCGGTTCGTGCTTTCTGGAGTTATAGCGTCAGGAAGGAAAACCCGACTTATTTTTATATAATAGATAGCATGCTTAATTGCTATAAAATATCATCAATATTTTTGTTGTATGAATAATACTACAAAAATGTTAATTATTAGACTCATTGAGCTTCAAGAATCCAATTAACTGAGAGAACAAAAACTTTTTCGAAGTCTAAAATGCCGTTATTATTTCTACAAATCAGCAGTAACTACTAGGTACCTATTCGAATTCAATGATTCTCAGAATGTCAATGAGCCATTAATCCGCGAATTGAAAATGAAAATCACAAAAGAAAATCCTCTACGGACCGAGAACGCTACATTAAAAATTAATCGTCCAATCGAATTTTCAATTACATTCTAAGTACGTTAACAAAAAAAAAAGAGAACGAACCTTTTTAAAATGCAAAAATACTTTGAAAAGATGAGACGGTGATGAAGCGATACCTACATTCAGTTAGCCGAGCGGTAATTACGTTGAAGAGGGTAGACCATTTTACAGGGAAATTAAACGAAAACACTCCACTCCTGTGCTTGCTTCCGAAACGTTTGCTTGGAAAAATAAGCTTAATGTATAATATTTATGGTTATTTTATTATTCACATATGAAACTGAATAATGTTGCGAAAATAAATTTGAAAATCAATGATATGTAACTTTACAGACAGAATGCTTTACATATTGCGGGGTGAGCGAATATGTAAACATATTTAGCATGTAACTGTAGTACCCAGTATCTTTTACGTAAAATATGCTTCACCATATTGCCAATATAAAAATGTTGTGTGCGTATACGTACTCTTTAAAACCACAAAATTTACTGAATCAATTGAGCTCAAAATTGGACACGATATACAAAAGGATTCAGAAATGGTTTTGGGCTACTTTATACACTTTTATCATAACAGTAATAAGAATAAAACAGCTTAAAAAAGTGATTTTACCAATAGATGTCGCTGGTCGTTTTTTTTTAAATTATATTCTGCCAGCTTCAGAACAAAATATTATAAACAACCTATTTAGAAGGTACCAGACTCCTGTTTTTAAAAGAAATTTGATTGTGGCCTCCTTGCATTCAGAGTAATAAAAGAGAGTACTTACCTAATAAAGAGGTCAGATATGTTTTGCGTGTTATTTTTGAAGGAGTTTTGGCGCGCTAGAGAAATATTATCAGTGTGAATTTATTTTCTTGAAGCGTACGCAGGATGTTTTAAAAACTGAACATTGATCACAGCATAGTTTTTTTTCAAGTGAAGCTTCTATTGATTTGGATGTTAATTGGATTTTCTGAAAGATTTATAATTTTAGTTACAGCTCAACACTAAACTTTTTTGAAATGTACCCATCCTTTGGTTTGTTACTCATTTCTCATAGGTACCTACATGAAACCACAATAAAAAATTACAATCTACAGCTACATGACTTTTCATAATCGATAAACACAAAAAAAAGGTATGCTGGCATACAAATATATTTCAGAAATGAACAAAGAAAGTGAACGATTTCGATCCAAAAATGATAGAGAATTTCGACCAAGTTTTACACAAAATTATTGAAATAATTTTACATTCAATGCTTGAAAACAATAAAAGAATACGTAAAAATACATAAAATAACAATAGATTGTCATCATTACAGTATTTATTCTTTGTAATTCATCCAAATGTATGGGCTTGGCGCCGCGCCGCCGCGTCGCCGACGGCGCGTAAAATTACAATGAATGTTCGTTGAAAATAACTATATTTTAGGTACAAAATCTTTATGAAATACACAATCTACGAATAAAAACTGTTCAAACACTCACCCAGTCATGATTTTGATAACGTTTGCCACTAAAAACCACTAAAAACCACTAAAAACCACCAAACACAAAAGAATTTTCACTCAACACACTCCCGGTCGCTGTCACGTAGCCGCGCGAACTGGCGCGCGATGGAGAGCACTTTTTAAACGAGAATTATGAGCTGCAGCTATTATTTAGAGACAGACATTGTACTATATACTTGTCCCGTTTCTTTCTATGAACGCTCCCTGCAGGTATGAGCCGGATAGAGAGAGTACAGTTCGCGCTACAAGAGCGCAAACTGTTTGAAGGCGAAAAATCTCCAGGAGATACCGGCACAGAAGTGCGCCATAGTGATCGATTACTCTAGGAGATATTTGCACAGTTGAAAGGTTAGGTATCAATTTTTACAAAAATATAGATTTACTTCGCTCAAAGTACGTATTGTGATTTATTCAGAATTTATTCAGATCTATACATATAAAAACAGAACTGTGAAGTGCCGCGGGCTGGCCACAGAAGACGACAGACGACGGCAGATGGAGACTTGGTCCGCCCGCTAGATGGACCGAGGACCTAGAAGAGGTCACAGGCTGGATGCTGAAGGTGCAGGACGTAAATTAGGAGAGGCCTACGTCCAGGAGCGTACATGCTGATTTGATTGATTTTTTTTTCTTTTTTATTAAGAACAATGTTCTTAATAATTAATTACAATCTAGCCGTTATATAAGTTTATGGCTAATAAGTAATTTACATCTAACTTAATTTACTAGGTATACTGTTTTTAAACTAAGATTCATGTTCATTGCACTTTCTTAGAGTCTGTTAAGTATGAAAACACTTTGTTCACGTGTTCTATATTATAGCACTATCACTAATATTAGTTCACTACACTAATTTTAAAAGGCTTAGTTCGTTTTAATCGTCTCACTATGTCCGTGGTATCAAGCAATTGGATCGCTTCGATATTCACATGGTGTAGGAGTCTGCGTTCGTGGGCTGCAGCAGACTTCTGTATGGTTTGGTAGACAGTATCCACGTTGAGATCACGGTGGAGGTCGTCATTTCGTACATACCAAGGCGCATTGACGATTGCCCTTAGTATTTTGTTTTGGTATCGCTGTATTATGTCTACGTTGGTTGGTTTAGTACAGCCCCAGAGTTGTATACCGTACTTCCAGATAGGCATCAATGTAAGCTTATATATTAGTAGCTTATTATGAATTGACGGACTAGAGTTTCTGCCTAGTAACCAATGCATACTTTTGTATCGAAAGTCCAGCTCTTGCCTTTTCTTTTTAACGTGAGCTTTCCACCGAAGTTTGGCATCAAGCGTCATGCCCAGATATTTTGCTGTGTTTGCGTGTGGCACTTGTAGGCCATTTATAAATATGGGATGGTACTCATGTTTTTTATTTGAGAAGTCAATGTGTAAGGACTTTGATTCATTTAACTTTATTTGCCATTTATGTGCCCAGTCATAAATTTTCGTAACAGCCGCTTGAACTTTCCTAACGGCTTCTTTGTGGCTCGATTTGATTGATATAAAAATAAAAACTGACTTAGATACCTGATCGAGATCTAGAACCTTGAAATTAGATTAATGGCATAGTTGCGCACAAAGAAACGATTTTTAGGGTTCGTGCCCTTAAACGGGACCCTGTTTATGAGACTTTGCTGTCCGTCTGTCTGTCCGTCATGAGGCTGTATCTCAGGAATCGTAATAGCTAGAGAGCTGGAATTTTCAGATGATATATTTCTGTAGCCACTATGACAACAAATACTAACGTCAGAAAAGGGCGGCGGTAATTAAGGGGGCTCCCATCCAACAAACGTGGAGCTTTGCTGTTTTTTTGGTACGGAACTCTCTGTCTTTCCACTCCGACCAACTAAACCGGCCAACCGTTGTTCGGAATGGTTCCTATCTATACTTTACTCTTTATTTATTTCCTCTGTGCGCGAGTCCGCTTCGTACTTGGCCAGTTTTTTATACTACTAAGATGGCAGACAAGCTTACGGTCCACCTTATGGTTGGTTACTGTAGTGGACTAATTCGCATAGGGAACGCTTGCAACACCAGTGGCACTGCTGCATGTCGACCCATATTTCCCTTAGCACCAATAGAGTCACGGAAAAGTAAAATATCCCGAACCCTACTGATAGTGCTTCGAATTAGGTTCGTTTTCAATAACCATTTTAATGAAAATCCAAGTTGTGCGAAAATAATACAACGGCAATACACGCGACAGAAAACCACGCGATAAGAATAGAAGCGATGGGGGACCTTTCTATTTCTCTCTCTCTTACGCAAACGAAGTTGCGCGGGTCAGCTAGTTAGTACATAAAACTAATGAGTTGGGAATCAGCTTACATGATACTTGACATAATCTGAGCTTATACCTACCTTACCTTTGATTCCAATTATCCTGCGTGGTTCCATTGGGAGAGGGGATGAACGAAAACAGATTTAATAGTTGTAATTTCTCAACCTTTGGTCCTATTAGAAACGTGTGACGCTACTTACGTCCGCAGACCTATTAATTATTCGTGTTAAATAAAAAACACAGTTATTACAATTAAAACTTATAAAGCATTTTAATTTTATTGATCCATTCTCATGAACATTTTTATTATACAAGCAAATTATATAAAAAGCATAATTATATGGTCATATTATGGTGTAATTAATGGAAAGCTGTTACCACAGTCTAAAAACCCATGCCATACTAGAGATAATTACAGTCAACTCGCCAACCATCTACCCGTTGAATGCCGCATGAAACCCGAGTTGCCAATCTCCCGCACAGTCGATTGCTTTGGCAACCAAGGCGGCCAACTTTTTTCGTTTGGTTCTCCTCGCACATTTTTCGATATCTATGGCTGTATGGTCGCGGGTCTAAGTCTTTCTGTATAAATTAATGTGTAGAATTGGTTATGGTACTGAATGAGATAGCTTGCCGAGTGAATGTAATGAAAAAAAAGTCGAAATCACGATTTGATCGCTGTCATTATTTATTGTTTGTTTGGCGCCGTTCCTAGAAAGTATTAATACGATTAATTTTGAATATTTTCGTTTATTCTGTTTCAAATATTGTTGTTTTGCATTTAAAAGTATCCTGTCATGTTGTTTAACAGCTGTGATAAATATTTTCAGTGTAATTCGAAGTTAAATTTGTAAAATTTGATAAAATAACACGCGAAGGTCACCATTATTTTTTGTTGTTGTTTTTGTTGTGCAGTGCTCGTATTTAACCGATATTTGTTGAGATTTTCTCAATAGAAACTGTAATCTTTTGTCAAAATACCATTTAACATTTAACATATGAATAATTTATGTGAAAATCAATAATAAAAATGGAGGGGGTATTTTTTTAATAATTTAAGATTACATAGCCTCGATATCCCCAAAATAAACAAAAAAATAAACAAATAAATAGGCAGTAATATTTTATTTTATTTTTGGAGATTTTATATCTACAGATTATTATTTTTTTGGTGAAAGTGAATTGTTGTATTTTGTTTAAGAGTAAGAAGATTATTTTGTAAATAAAATAATTTATGTCAGAAAACTGCTTTTTATTTTGAATTACATGGTAAAATCTGAGAGTACTCCTTCATTTTCCCCATCCTAATTTTCGGCCAAATATCATAAATCCATTACACATGGGGTGTTCTCGGATTTAGTGTAGTTATTTTCGTCAGTTATCCAGCATGATGAAACAGTAAGTATTTATGTAGTACGACTCCTGTAAAAGAAATAAGGATATATTGTGTGACGTCCGGCGTGCAGCCGCCGCCGTTCCCGCCAAAGGCGTGGGCACCGCCTATGGATACGCCGGCGTGACCACGCCACCGGCGGGATTGAGCGGGTAGAATTAATATTTTTTGAGCAACCCTGTTAATAATAATATAGCACAACAACAAAAACAAAACAAACAAAAAATACACGTTACTCCAATAGACCATAGGTTTGTGGAAGCAAGAGATTCAAATCAATTTAGTTACCGCTAGCGCCTACACTTATTTTGATAAACTTTCCTGTGCAGATAGTTCACAGTCCCTACACGGGGCCCCCATATGGGCGGGGACCTTGACGGCCAGCAATGTGGCTCAGCTAGATTGCTGAGCCCGCAGAGGGTGATGGCCGTCAGGGTGGTCAGGGTGTTAAGGGGATACCGCACGATCTCAGGTGAGGGGTATGTCCCCTAGCCGGGACCCCTCCATGGGACCTGGAAGCAAGAGCCCTAGCATCACTTTTTAAACAAGGAGGCGCTGGAGTAAGGTCAAAGGCCAGCGTCTCGAGAATTCAAGACCCAGCGGTCCCACCTTCATCAGGAAACCGTCGAAACATGAAAGGTGCGACTTGAGAACCCAAAGAGGGAATTCGCCACAATCGCGGCCTTCAGACCGGTCATGGACGAGTGGCTGGAGAGGAGACACGGTGCTCTCTCAGGTCTTCGTGGTGGATCTGGACGTGGACACTCTCTCGCTCGAGGCCAAGGTGCGAGCCATGATCTCCAGCGGGAGTAAGTGGGACTGCGCCACCTCTTTCTGCGAGCAAGTCATGCTCGTGAAAGAGGCGGCGCGGCGGGGCGGGAACGGGAGAGAACTCTCCCCCCAAAGACGCTGGATAGCACCCGAACCACCCCCCTACGCGAGGCCGCAGTGGTAGCCGTAGGTCTGTTGGGAGTCCTGGGAGATCCTTCTGAGGGCTTACCCGGGGCTCCCAACCTGGCTGTTGGGTGTTACGTGAGGCTGTTTAGTCGGTAGGAGTCCGGTATAGCATCCATGAAGTATATTCCCTAACGTTAAAAAAATAAGATAGTTCACGGTACGAAATCATGAGCATCAGCGAATAAGTTTTATGACTAAAGGGACATGATTAGAACTACGTCCTGAATAAATAACACAGATTGTGAGTACATAGTCATCAATCAATTATAAATATTATATACCTACATAGACAAATGCCTTAAAGTTCATCTTTTTAATGTACTGTATTTACCCCACCTCTTGCAAAGTAAAACACATTTGTTTATTGAAACAGCTCACGCACTTAACTCTTAAACGTAGTTCGGTTCGGAAACACATAAATTTTAAAGCATTTTAAATGGATTAACAGTCCACGTCGACGTCGCACTACGGGATAGTAGCAGGATTTTGCGTAAATACCGTAGAAAGCTACAGTAATCCACTTACTTTATTACATAGTTACGTAGATTGCCCCGATTTTCATACGCACAAATTGTTAGTTGTCTCGGATTTCTCTGTTTTGTTGAAAGTTCAATGGGTTTAAAGTAGAATGGCTGCAATAAAATAAATTCTGTTGTAGAAAATTTAAGATATTATTTTTTTCTATGTTTTTGTTTTTTACACTTCTACCTCACCGGAGATATTGGTGAGATGTGTATATCAGACTCAAATCGACTAAACCTACATGGTGATATTTTGTGACCGAATCTGGTTTTGGAACAGGACCTACCCCTAGTAAGTCTCAGGGGCAACAACAACCCATTTGATCTGTACCTGTCTTTGGAAATATTTCCATTTCTTAAAAAGTCATTCCTTTCGTTAACTGAATGTGTAGTATTTTAAAATTAATTGAGAATATGTAAATAAAAAGTTTAATTAAAACCAATCAACAGACACGATCATAAAAGTTTTACGGCTAGACGTACAAATCTGCTTTTCATTAAAAATATAATATAAGACATAATTTTGATGGCTTACTTTGTTCATTAAAATATGCACAAAAGCAGGTCTGATGAAGTTTCTGTACCTTGGTCTATAGCTCGATTGATTTATGATCTTAAACATAAAGATAGTAAAATTAAGTCCTAATTTGTTTGACGTATGTCCAATCTGCTTCAGATAGTTTCGAAATAATCATGCTCTTAGACTTAAAAGATATTCGTAGAATATTTCATTAGCTCCGAGAGTAGTTCTGCAGCTTAGTGGCTTAAAGCATCTCTCACGGCAAGTGACTGGACATGAGTTCGAATCAAGCTCGAGCGTGAATTTTTTTCACATTAAATTATTTTCAAACTAGACTTCTGTTTACAGAAATTACTGTTTTTCGATGATAAAAAGTTACCCTTGTATAAGTCCCAACTATGAATCTATCCCTGTTCTTAATTTCAGCCAGCGTTTAGCAGTAAGAGCGTGAAATATACGTTCATCTGTACAACTTTTCGCATTTATAATAACGAAAGGACCAACAGAACAGTAGATAGTTTCTAGTTGTAAGTCAGTTGGTCCCAACGACAGTGTCCAACTAAACAAACAAGTTTATGTCTAACAGAGACCTAGCTGACTTTTTACAACACCCTTGGGAAGTTGTACTGTTGGTCGGTTTTCGGACAGTGAAGTTTCACATAGAGAAGTTTATTTTGCGTGTGTAGGTACTGGAGACCCATCACATGCCTTAGGGTACGATTTACTATCAACTAAGGGTTACGGCAGTTCTAAGATGGTCCCTCAAGAAAAGAAAACTTTGTGTAGTACAGGTGACGACGATATAATATTATTATTTATGTTACATTAGTAAAAATGCCCGTGAGACGTACGCATGCAGTATCTAAAAAAGTTCAATTGCTTATAAAACAACCGGAGCTTATTCATGACATCATTATAAGCATTTCTTAATGGGAGGAAAATCCTACAGGAATGCTATGCCGGACTCCTACCGAGTAAAAACCACACGTATCTTAACTAACAGGCTACGGTTGGGAGCCCCGAGTAAGCCCTCGGAAGGATACCCTAGGACTTCCAACAGACCTCCGGCTTCCAGGGCCTCACCTAGGGGGTGGGGGGATTGGGCGCTATCCCCAAGCTTCGGG
Organism: Miltochrista miniata; assembly: GCA_933228765.1. Classification (NCBI taxonomy): domain Eukaryota; kingdom Metazoa; phylum Arthropoda; class Insecta; order Lepidoptera; family Erebidae; genus Miltochrista; species Miltochrista miniata. The sequence goes on along the minus strand of OW121752.1, from coordinate 15,986,372 downwards.
GGACTTTCGGGTGTTATGCCGCTTTTGGAGGGGGGGGGGGGGGGGGGCGTTAATACCTTAAAAATATTATTTTGCTAAAAGATTACTGGTAAACCTACTCAAAGTTTATTTTATAGTATCAGCTATATGCTCTATGGCTATAACGGTGATTTTAGAAATATTTTGTACTAGCTGAAGCCCGCAGCTTCGCCCGCGCAACATTTCTTCGCGTTCCCGCTTCCCGTGGGAACTTATTCCCGTGATAAAAATTGTCTATGTGTTTTTCCAGACTATAATCTATCCCTTTGCCAAGTTTCAGCCTGATCCGTTCAGCCGTTAGAGCGTGAAAGAGTAACAAACATCCTCACATCCACACTCACAAACTTTCGCCTTTATAATATTTGTTAGAAGTAAGATATTAATAGTAATTTATTGAAGCGCTTTTGAATTTGAATTGAAGCGCTCGTGGCCCCGCAGACTCAGTGTTCTGTAAACGATCACTGAAGTAAGCAACATTTACTACGGCCGTGTACGTTATGCCGTTGGTCCCGGTTTCTAGTAAAATGGCAGTCTTTAAGCTAAGTTGAAGGCCGTTATGAGTGCGTTGAAAATTTTCAACATCTGACAGTCACTCACAACCTGCGCCGGTCCATATCCACACGGAAATATGACTCACCACCTATTACATCGGACAATTTCTAAAAATAAGGTAAAATGTGGTCATGTCATATGCCTCTGCTTATCCTTCAAGGATGAAAGGCGTGATTATATGTATAGTAATTTTTATTTATTCAGAAATAAAATATAACCACGTCTCGGTTTCTGTAAACCGTGGTTGAATTTCTACCTTCCAAAACATTTATATTTATTGCTTTTTACGCATTGGACAATAATGTTTTGCAGAATAGAACATGAAAAGTTCTTACTACAAGTACAAAGCTCTTAGTAAAGCTTCCAACAAAACTCTGAATACAAAAATTATTATTATTCTTTGAACATAAAGGAGAATTTGATATGCGTGAAACGTCTGTGGGGGTCTCACCCATCTTTATTTGTTTTAGATTACTTTGGGCTTCGTCTAAGTTGAGGGAGGGACCATGAGTATAAAGGATTACAGAACAAAGAACATCAGTATCTAGTGATATAGAAGAAAATAATCACTTTCATCAGTTTAAATAAGTTTCGTTAACTATAAAAATAGAAATAAAAAAATTAGGAGGATTCATCAGAACTTAAAGTCAAACAAATCCTGGGTTTTCGAGTTGACTCTAAAACAGCCAATTTAAAGTAAAAAGTTTAAATATTACAAACCATTCCAGTTATATCTTACACGACTGAATTGTTGGTTTATTTTGTTTTGAGTGCCATTTATGCAAGTACCTACGCATTTAATGAATTACTGATAATACTAATAAACTATATTAACATCATATTGCTACGTATTCATCACTTACTAAAGAACGTCACTTAAATTTCAATACTCACATGCACAATACCCCGAGAGAGCTGCTCTGCTGGCCATCAAGGTAAACATAAAAATAAAACAGCGTGTTTGGGAAATCAACAGCGTGAAGCCTCAAGATTATGTCCAATTGGTTGCCTAAGTCCATCCGTATGTTACCCGGGACCACCATTGCCTTTTAAATATATATCAACATCCTCCTTCCGGAGGGCTCGTAAAATCCGAGTACGGATTGTTGCGCTTAAACTACCCTCCACTGAAATATGTACGTTGAATTCCCTACGCCAGAATATCTGCCAACAAATGTGAAAATATCTTAGACCGTTCTTGACTTCTATGGCTTTTATTTGGTATCGCTGAATCCCGTTTTATGGTTTAACTCGTATTTGAACTGCATTGTTGGTTACTAGTATTACTTTTCGTGTCAATTATTCAATTTTACTCCTTTTATTGGAGTTTCTAGTAGGTAAGTACCTATAACAAAACAATTTTGAGAAATGGTTGCCATTTAAGGGTTGAGTTCAAAGAATTAATATTTTATTTGTATGGTTCTTTTCTTGGATGTTATTGTATGAAAAAAGTTTCCAAACCATTTTTTTTGTAAAGACTTCGTTCTATATAATGCTCTTATTAAATGAGACGGCTATTATAACATTTACCTAAACTTCTCATTTTTTTTTATTTTTATTTATTTAATTTACTATACATACAAATAGGTGCATTTTAATCGTTGTCCCACAAAACTGTTTTCACAGTTTGTCTGCAGGAACTAATGAGTCTAACATGCATATTTTTTTATTTTTATAATATAATATTTATACTATACGAGTGTCTATAGAATCGAGAGTAAGTAGCTCTTGATTTTATTTTTAAATATTTTTCTGACCGGTTCCCGTCTTATGTCCTCTGGCAGTCCATTTAGCAGGTATGGTAATCGTTTTTTTAACGTTCTATCTCCAAAGTAATTTTTCACTCTAGGTACTTACTACAAATTTGCCTGCAGACATAGAACGAGTGCCGTGACTATTGTTGACTAGTGTTAGATTATGCTCCTGAGTGCTATGATTATTTATGGCTAACAAGTACTTATGTTTTAAGCTTACTGGAAGAATCTTGCAGATAGAAAATAATTTTGTGTAGTCTCCTTTACATTTTGCTTTAGTTTTTTTTTGTTACCAAAAGTTTTAGAAATCTAATTTGTAATGTCTCTAATTTATCAATATTAGTTTTAAACGTTAGCCCGTAGCTATCAAGAGCATAATCCAATATAGAATCTACCAATGAAAAATACAAACATTTCAGCGTTGAGCTAGGAACTTTATGACTCAAATGATAGAATTTACTTAATATTAATCTTAACTTGCCACATAAGTATTCTACATGAGATGACCAAGAAAAGTCAGCATGGATTTTAACACCAAGGTAGGTCACACAGTCGACTTTTTCAATAGGTTTATACTGACAACCCACAAGGTCTTTATGAAGGCATGAAAAAGATTTATAAGCCCTGCTACTGTTAACCCCTATAATTCAATCATGGGCCAAAAGTTTGGTTATATTTTGGAATAATTGTTTTCAAAGTTTTACCTCACAGCAAAACTAATGGGAATATTGTTCACATAGCGTTCAGAATAGAAAAGTGCTTGAGCGTATAATCGCAAATACCATTCATTTTTTACCATTCACCGTCATAAATTTTATCATCACTTTATCATACCTAAGTCAAAGATGCAATATCAACTTGAATACTTCATGGATACGTTAGGGATTTGGTTTTTGGAGCAAATATGTGTATTAGTCTAATCAAAATATATTATATCCTGTGGTGCGGCGATATATCGAGGTCTAAGAGTTTTATAAGGCATTCCATTACAGAGTTAGAAGACATACCCCATTGAGCTTTATAGATTCGTGGGCAAGGTGAGTAAGTAATAATATGCTTATGCTCTCACCCAGCATAACAAAAAGTTTAGAAGAAAAGAGAAAGGAAGAAAATAATAATCTATTTCTCCACAAGGATGCATACATGTAAACGTAGAAAATAACACATAATGTAAAATATCCTTGCACGAGACAAAAATGATCCTTAGCTCAGCATTGAAGTTACTTCGCATGAAGATAGTGAAAAGGGGCGAATCAATTTAGTTTATGGATGCAGTTTAGTTGAATACTAACAACAATGGTATAAGTTTGTGTAATTCCTCTATTTCACACAAACGACATTTCATTTATGTCTACCGTACAGTCAAGGGCAAAAACATGGATACACGTACAGTTTACATAATTTGGTATTCATCTACACAGGCAATAATTTGGATACATCCAAACATTTATAAATATGTCTACTTTGTCATGGGCAAAAACATGTATACATGTAATGCTAATAAAAATATAAATCCTTCCAAAGCATCACTAACTTGTACACGACATTACGCTGTAAACTATATACACACTATTGAACACATAAATATGTATACAAGAATAGACATACTTTTTGTGCATACAAAGATTAAAACTACGAAATCATAGTTTATTGACAAGTTTTTTACCCACGACGTGAGGGAGACGGTATTTGCGTTTAGGTGGTGAGTATGTTTGTTTGTTTGTTTGTGCAAATACATATTGCCATTTTTCTCCAAAGCTACTGGTCGGATTTTGATGCAGTTTCATTATGGGTTGAGCTTTGATTGGTGCAAGTTTTTAGATAGGTGTCACGGTGACAACTCACCAGGGGGCGCTGCAGCAAGCATTATTTGTAATGAAAAATCAATGTTGCCGCTTTTCTATTAAACTACTAGTCCGATTTCGATGCAGTTTCCAGTTATGGGTTTGGGATTGATTGGTACATGTTTTTGGATAGATGTTACGATGAAAACTCACCAGGGGGCGCTGCAGCAAACATTATTTCTGATAAAAATCAATGTTGAGGCGTAATTTTTTTTTTTTTTGTTTAACGTGAGGGAAAATCCTCATGGATGTTATGCCATTATAAACCTCACGTAACGCCCAACAGCCTATGGTTGGAAGCCCCGGGTAAGCCCTCGGAAGGATCTCCCATGGAGTGGTTCGGGTGCTATCCCGTCTTTGGGGGGGGGGTGGGGGGGTTTCGGGTGTGATCCCGCTTCTAAGGGGGGGGGGGGGGGCGTGCGTGAGTTTCTCACGTCACGCTGCCGTCATGGGCCTGCTTCTGTAAGGACGGCGAAGACACGTCGGCGGCGCCCAAGCCGCTGAGTGCGGAACTCGGGTGGGAGAGGTCTCTCCCATTCCCGCCCCGCCGTCTCTTTCACGAGCATGAACTGCTCGCAGAAGGAGGCGGCGCAGTCCCACTTACTTCTGCTGGAGAGCATGGCTCGCACCATGGTCTCGAGCGAGAGAATGTCCACGTCCAGACCCACCACGAGGACCTGGCGCTATTGTGCCCACGCCGTGCACTCCACCAGCGTGTGGAGCGCCGTGTCATCGCTGCGGTCCTCGCAGTGTTGACACTCGGCCGTGGTTTCCCGGTGTTTTCACAGATACCTACCGAAGCTACCGTGCCCGGCAAGCATCTGTGTCAACCGGTAGGAGAGAGCACCGTGTCTCCTCTCCAGCCACTCCTCCATGACCGGTCTGACGGCCGCGATTGTGGCGAATCCCCTCTTTGGTTGCTCAAGTCGTATCTTCCATATCTCCACGGTTTCCTGGTGGAGTAGGACCTCTGGGCCTCGATTTCTCGATAAGCGGGACTTTGGTCCCGCTCCAGCGCCTCCTTGCGCCATCTGAACAGTGACGCAAGGGCTCTCGCTTCCAGGTCCCATGGAGGGGTCCCGGCTAGGAGACATGCCGCCTCACCGGAGATCGTGCGGTATCCCCTTATCACCATGATGGCCATCGCTCTCTGCTGGCTCAGCAATCTAGCCACATTGCTGGTCGTCAGGGTTTCCGCCCATACAGGAGCTCCGTATAGAGCCATGCTTCGCACGATCTCCAGGTACAGTCTTCTGTAGGGAGCGTTGGGTCTCCTGATGTTGGGCATCAGCCGCGCCAGTGCGGCTGATGCTCCCCTCAGTTTTAGGACCAAACTTCGGAAGTGAAGTCCGAAGTTCCACCATATGGCTCTCTCGGAGAGCTAAGCCCCGACAATTCGACGGAGGTAGGGAGGCACTCCATGATAGATAAGCTCCAGGGCAAGGTGTTGAATGCGTTGGCGATGTCGAGAGACACCGCCACCACCACCTCACCCCTTGAGACTGCTTCCTCCGTCAGGCCTCAAATGCGCATGATCGCGTCCACGGTGGAGCGTCCCTGACGGAAGCCAAACTGGCTATCCGCCAGATCAGACCCCACGCGTGTGAGGTGCCCGACGAGGCGTTGTGCAATAACACGCTCAAAGAGCTTGCACACAGGAATGTGTTCCTCCGCTCTCGACGGGAACAAGGAGTCCAGGACCCCCTCCAGCCGCTCCGGCTGGAGACTCTGGGTCAGTGGGGGCGCCTTAGGGCGTAATTTGCCTCTTACCACGAGGTACGGGCGCCCCCACGGGTTCCGCTCCAGAGTCTCCATCAGCTCTTCGCGGCCCAATTTTTTGGACCGCTTGATGGCTGTCTGGAGGGCCCTCTTGGCCTCCCTGTACCCATCGTAGAGCTCCGTTTCTCGAGCTACCGCATCGTCTGGGCGGCGACGCCACCGACGAAACCTGGTGTACCGGCGGCGCGCGGTAACGCAATCCGCGCGCAACTGCGCGATTTCCGGCGTCCACCAGTACACCTGTTTCCTCGCCGGTCTGGGCCTAGCCCTGGGCATCGCCTCATCGCAGATGTGCGACATGGCTCTCCCGAACCACTCCACCTCGGTATCAACATCGGCAGGCCTGTCCGCTGTAGGAATCCAGGCCTGCACGATGGCCGCCTCACTCCAGGAGAGCCTCCCGATCAAGCCGATGGAGTGCCCAACGCGGTTTAGGGGGATTCGCGATTGCTGGCGGCAGGTTAGGTGGAGGGGAGACGTCGAACCGAATATATCGGTGATCTGACGACGTCTCCTCCTCCTCCACCACGCGCCATCCCTGGACACGGCGGGCGATCTCAGGGGTCGCAAACGAAACGTCTATGACCGAGCTGAGACCCCGCCGTGTCCAGGTTGCGACATTCCACCGGTTCAGGATGACTAGGCCGCGTGTAGTGACCCAGTCCTCCAGTATCCTCCCCCTGTCTCTTGTTTCCCGGGAGCCCCAAGCCTGTGACTAGGCATTGAAGTCTCCCAAGACCAGGACAGGGCGAGGCCGGCATGCAGCGAGAACGACGTCCAGCTCAGGTAGCCATAGCTCAAACTGATGCTGGTCGAGGCTCGGCGAGATGTAAACGGCCACGGCAGCCACACCCTCGTATTCCGCCGCGACACAACCCGGGCCTCTAGCGATGACCGCCAGGCGCGAGTCGTCCGCGCCGGTTCCCCCAAAAATGGTCGCCACGCCGTCCAGATCCACCGGGCTTCCCGGGTGAACCCAGTACGGCTCGGCAACGACGACGATGTTAATGGACCACTGCCTGATGCTCTGGTACAGAAGGTCCTGAGCACCAGTGCGTGGTTCAGATTCACCTGCAGGATGCGGATATGGGTGTCCATTTCCGCAACCTGCCGCGAACTTGCACCCACAGCCTCAACCCCCGTGCGGACGGACGGGGCCTCGGGCTTGAGGCAGCGCAGGCTTTGCTGCCCGCCCGGTGGTCGGCCTCCTTGCCTTCCGCCACGCATTTATAACAGCGTGGCGGAGCGTAACAGGCAAGGGCCTTGTGACCCCCACGGAATACTTTATTTTCGTGCTGTTTAACGATAAATCAATAAGGCAAATAGTCAACGATGGAACTACAGTTCAATGCATGTAAATATTTCTCAAAATGAATTTAAGCGAACAGAACGAGCAATTCAAACAGAAAATATAATCGCTTCCAATACACAAACATGTTAAACATCGGAAGACAACAAGTTAGCCAATAGTGCATTTCGAAAATTTGTGAATTGACCCATGAATTTGACAACGTGCGTACTTCTAAGAGGCGTTATATCACGTCTGAAATAATAAAAGTAATTGAGAACAGCTTTTAATAAGCAATTATATTTAATATGGTTTACTACAAGAATTTAATAAAACATAATAGCATGCAATTGAAATATTTGTAACTTAAACAATTTTTCAGAATAACAAAAATAAATAAAAGTCTTTGCAAGAATCGATATCACACGATACATAAAAAAAATACTGAGTATAACCACCGCCAGCAACAATAACATCTTCTAGTATATTCCTCATAGACCATATCATGTTGATTTAATTTAAGCGAAAAATTTACACCGTTAAGTCAAACAAATAAATATGGAAAATAAAAAGGAAATAAAACAGCCAGTCACACACTAAAAAATATCAATCATTCATTATATTCTTTAAGTAAGTACTCTTTAGTATTGAGTGGCGGAAATATAGATGCTCTCTAAAATCTGAATTGTCTAGTGTTTACATATTATTGATAACTATGGATACATAAATATTAACATTATGATGTTTCCATATTTATGAACTCTTAGATGAATCCATATTTATAATCGTATTGAGGGTGACATTTTATGAGGCTGTGGAGTGTATACATATTTTTGCCTTTGACTGTACTATATATAGCTCTTCCACGAATTTATTTTTCATTCCGAATGACACATCGTTTCAGATATTCACAAAATATATTACACGATCGTTTTCAGTGTACATACTGTACTTGATAAAATTACAAGCATTTTTCATCCATGGCCGGCAAATAAAAATCTAATCGACTGACTTTTTACAGGCATTGGATTTACCTAGGTTTTGTGAACACTCTTAATTCTCGAACAGTTTCGTGGAAAATAACTTACACTGTTTTAAAATATCAAATACAAAACTGAACGGGAAAATATCTCATAAAAAGCATTATATAATTTTGAGAAAAGAGGATTTTATATTCAACTTTTCATTCTTTTCCCAAAAGGGTCACCTTATCGAATTTTAGTAAATTTTATGCATAACTAGCAGACGTCACGCGGTTTCACCCGCGTAGTTCCCGTTCCCGTGGTTTTTCTTCCATAAGAACCTTCTCCTGACAATACCTTACACAAGAAAAAAAGAATTAGTGAAATCGGTCCACCCATTCTGAAGTTATGCGCTTACCAACACATTTTGCGATTCATTTTTATATTTAAGATAAAAAGCATATATAATTTTGAGAAAAGAGGATTTTATATTCAACTTTTCATTCTTTTCCCAAAAGGGTTACCTTATCCAATTTTAGTAAATTTTATGCATAACCAGCGGACGTCACGCGGTTTCACCTGCGTAGTTCCCGTTCCCGTGGTTTTTCTTCCAATACCCGTTCTGAAGATATGCGCTTAAGAAGGGTGGACCGATTTCACTAATTATTTTTTTAACAACACATTTTTTAGCAACACATTTTGCGATTCATTTTCATATATATGATTACAGGATATTATGAAATAGGATGGCCACCTATTACGTGGAACAAAAACATATAAGGTGAAATGTGGGCGTATACTTTGCCTCTGCCCACCTCATCAAGGATAAAGGTATGACTATTATGTAGCTATGTATGCATTAAGAAATTCGTAAATCTTCCGTAATTAGGAAGTAACTCAATCGTTTATTAAAATATTGAATTGCTTGATGAGATACGGGGTTTTCCACACCCATGTTTGTACATTACCCATGTACGTTCCAAAATACCTGAATATTCATAACAGTCAAAGTAATCCACTTGCAACACTTAAGACACCCAAAACCTATTAAACTAAAACACATGCTCACAGTTGGAGGAGCTTTGAATAATAATCGATCTTGTCACAAGAACCTATTGGCCTCCGAGGAGATCCGAATTATGCGACAAATGTGCCAACTGCTAAAACGTTTTACGACCAAAATGACGCACCGAATCGGATTTGGATCACGTCCTCAAGCGAAGACAGTTTGACGCGTTGTCGTCGACTTGCATAAATTTGCAAGATTAAGCAGGGCCGCTGGCACCGGTACTCACCTTAGATGCGGTCTGTACCTATTTACATAAATGTATTCCCTTTCTGCTTTCTGGCAACGGACGTTTCTAACCGCGAATATTTACACTCATGAACGTAGTTGGAACTAGAGCGCGGTGAGGGATTAATTATCAAGTATAATTTTAGAAATATGTTACATAGATCTACGTATGATTAACTAGCTGATGCCTGCAGCTTTGCCCCTTTTAAAATTTGTTCCTGTTCCCGCTTCCAATATTTTATCCCCTTGGGGGTAGAATTTATCAAAATTCTTTCATAGCGAATGCCTACTTCATAACATCTACCTGCATGCCAAATTTCAGCTCGATCCGTCCAGTAGTTTGGGCTGTGCGTTGATAGATCACTATGTCAGTCAGTCGGTCACCTTTGAGTTATATTATAATTTAGATATACATCGTAGTAATCTGAGTATATACTTTGTGATATATACACATAATATATCACATAGTGATATGTGTGTAGGTACGTTGTTACTCGGTTGATTGATTAGTTAGGGAGGCTGTGTGATGGCTGTGCGCATGCCACAATAAAGGCAAATAATTTTACAAGTGATTAATTCTGTCAAACTTATTACAATAAACGACAAAGAGCATAATTATATCAGCGCTATTCCTAGACTATTCCCTATTTCCCCTTAAAGTTATGTCTTATAATTTCACATAAAATGTTCCTTTTAAATATAACCAAATCGATCAAATACTGCATTGCACTGCAGTAAAATTTTCCGTTTTCCAGTAATACCCTAGCCATGAAAAATTGGTGACAGCACCAAATTAAAAAAGTCATGCGTTTTGTTAAATATAACCTGTACCCGAGTACAAATAGGCTGGCAGGCTCACAAATAAAAATAAATTCAGCCAATCCTAAAATAGATATGTTTCGTTCGCACAGTCGAATATTTATTGTTCGTAAACCTTACTGTACCGAAAATATGGTTTATGAATAATAAATATTTATTCATTATACTTCATTACTCTCAACAAAGAAAACATTTTTATGATAATATATTACAGACACTCCATAAAACGTTTAGACATTTTTACATTTTAATATTATTTTATTTTGCGATGATAATTCTCTTCGTGAATTTAGATAGCAAGAGGCTTCTTCTCGAACTGTGTCTAGCTTTTAATACGTGATCGGAATACTTATCAATTAGAAGAGCTTTGTACTATCACTTAGCAAGTTTTATTGAACCAAACATGTAAAAAGATCTGGAAGACAGGTAAAACCTTTCCTTATGTATTAAGACAATTTATAATTATTATCTATACATATATTATACCTATAATGAAACTGTAGGTAGAGGTTCGAGAAGAAGGTACATGGGAGATGTTTGAATTTTTTTATTGTAGGGCGTTAAAATCCATACTAATATTATAAAGCTGAAGAGTTTGTTTGTTTGTTTGTTTGTTTGTTTGTTTGAACGCTAGGATCTCAGGAACTACTGGTTGGATTTCAAAAATTCTTCTTCAGTTTGATAGTCCATTTATCGAGGATGGCTATAGGCTATATAACATCACGCTAAGACGAATAGGAGCGGAGCAGCAATCAATAATGTTTTGAAAACGGGGAATATTTTTTACCGTTTGAGAGTTTCCGAGGCGTACGCTGCGTAAATGGTTACAGTTAGGTAAAAATTGCCTAAAACAAAATTGTTCCTCTTAAAAAGTTCAAAAAAAAAGTCCGCGACAGCATATGTCTATCTTTTAAGGTTCGCTCACAATAACCTAATTTGTCTATCTCTTAAGGTTCGCTCACGATATAATGAAACTGAAGAGTTTATTTGTGCTAGGATCTCAGAAACTACTGGTTGGATTTCAAAAATTATTTTACAGTTTAATAGTCCGTTTATTGAGGCTGGCTAATGGTGAAATAACATCACGTTAAGACGAATAGGAGCGGAGCAGCCATGAATAATGTTTCGAGAACGGGGATTATTTCTTTCTTTTGAGAGCTTCCATTGCGGACGCTGCATTAATAGTTAAAGATACGTAAAAACTGTGTATTACAAAATTGTTCCTCTTAAAAAGTTATTAAAAAAAAGTCCGTCACAGCATATACCTATCTTTTAAGGTTCTCTTACAATACCCTCTCATTACGGGAGTAAACTTGATTTGCAGTGGCAGCCAGTCAACTGAACGATAAAAACCGGCCAAGTGCGAGTCGGACTCACACACGATTAATTCCATACCGAAAAACGGATGGGTGGAAGTAAAAGCGACGGGAAACATTATATCACTTTAACACCTCTTTCCTTCTCACTCTCATGTGACGCAAACGAAGATATGCGGTTCAGCTCCGACGCGACGGGAATAAGCGCGACGAGGGTAAATGCAACGAGAAACATTATAATACGCGAAATATTAATACCATACCTCTCTCTTTCTCACTCTCATGTGACGCAGACGAAGTTGCGCGGGTCAGCTAGTATAAAATATCTATAATCAATTTTAATGAAACTTGGCACAATTTGAGTTTAGAATACTTTTGATCCCGATATTTTGTTTATTATTACGATTATATTTTGCGCGGTACCTCTGGCAGAGGGGTAGAAAAATAAATTGGTTTTTCAGTTGCAACTTCTTAACGCGTGGTTGGTTTTAAATTTTTTTAGTGACAGAAAAGGAGTACTATAAGGATTGTTCCACACAAGTTTCAATATTGAGGGGTTTGTAGTTTAGATGAGACATCTCTTACTTTCGCAATGCCTAGAATTCAAGGGTTCCTTTGTATGTAAAGGTCATTCTGCGGCGTGTTTGCTTAGTCTTAAAAGAGATTTTACAATTTTATTATTATTGTTTTATATTTTATGTTCTTTTACATATTTAGTAAGGAGTAAGATGTACCTATAAATACCTATAGCATTTCTCGTGGCAATACAGTTAAAGAAAAGTCATGTAACATTTTAAAGTAAGGCGATAAATTTTCTACGTTGTTGTGAACAGTTCCGTATTCAACTCATATTGTAAGTGTTTTGATGTCAGTTCTGTTTTTCAGTTTTTTTTATATGCTGACAACAATTCAATGGATATCTATCTATGTAGTGTGATTGTTTTACGACTGTATTAGTTAGTAATATGATTATTAGTCTTAATATTAATTTGGTATAAAGTTAGTCGAACAGTAATGCCACTTTATAAGTTCTGTGGTCAGAACTTCAAAATCAACCGGTTTACAAATATTCGTGGGCTAGCCTTTCTTCGATATGATCACCTATTTCTCAGCAACCAGACAGCAGAAATCCGATAAATCTCGGCTGATGTCCATCATCAAGGCAGTTATAATCAAAAAGAAATATACAACTATGGCTATTATGTGTCCTGGGACATCCTTCCGAGGGCTTACCTGGGGCTCCCAACCGTAGGCTGTCGGCGTTACGTGAGGTTTTTTAGTCGGTGGGAGTCCGGCATAGCATCTATGAAGGATTTTTCCTCACGTAAAAAATATGGCTATTATGTAGGATCAAATATACAATTGGAGCAGTGTAGGCTTGTTCTATCTAAGTACTTCTTTCTACCCCTTCAGGGAAGGGGCGTGTTCATGTTATAATCTAAAAAACTAATATTTCCTGACTCTACATGAACATCATATGAATTGTCATATAATATTATATATTCACGCATAAGGAATCTCGGTTCAATAAACATTACCGGTTTCGTTGTATCACTTACCGAATGTTTGCAAAGTTGAGAGATACGAATTTCACCGAATGTCACCGATAAATTGCCGGATTTCGAGTTAATGTATCTGTCACCGATTGTTACTCGAGCGAAATGAACACGTTCTCGTCGTCATCAATTTCTGGAAACAATATATAATTAGGAATTTGATGTTATTGGATTCGGAATTGTATGCTGCTTACCGAATACTTTTACAAGAGGTACAAGTATCATTGAGCTTTTTAAGTGTAAAAATCCTGGATATTAGAATGGAATTCGTCCGGCTTGAACTACACGGTGCCCCACAATCTGGCCCTTGTCCGGGGAGTCCTGGGTACGCCCTCTAAAAGATGTCCCCAAGTTTCCCGAAAGAGTTGACGTCACATAACAGAGAGTGCGAGAGAACGAGGGATGAAATGAAATGTATGTTTTCATCAGACTCACAGGAACATAATATGATACTGCCCTGTTTGGTTAATCATAATTATTGTTGTTAGTTTGCCTAAAAAGGTCGTAACATCTAATTTAAAATTATGTCACGAGGTCTACTTATTGCAAATTCATACCACTTCAATACTTGGACAAGACGCTGGTAGAAAATCAGTTTCAATTATTTTTATTGGACAAATATCTTCAAAGAATATGTTGGCTACCAATATGAGCATATCGCTTCAGTAGCAATTCGAGAAGCGTCTCCGACCGTCACAGAAAAGGTTTTCAAATAATACTTATAAAACCTTTTAATACTGTGCATTTTCTCTCGTAGCATCTGCACCAGATATATCTTTGAAAACATCGATAAGATTTCTCTCTACGTACTTCAGCTTAAAATATCGTGAAACTTTTATCAGAGGTGAATCTAGAGAGACATAACTTAGAACATAAAACAGTCAACACAAAATTGCAATAATTTACTTAGAGCACTATAGAATGAACAAAAAACAGTAACAAATATTTACGATAATTATTTATTTTAGAAAAATTACTATTAGTTCTTAGTATGTCAAAACATTTCAAACAGAAATGTATTAACTAACGGAAATGTTTAATCAGCAAATTTATAATCAACGAAATTTTGCTTAGGACAGCTTTTAATGACATTAAATTAGTTATCCTTTATAGATAGATAGGTGTTTTCTTTACTCTACGTTTTATAGCACTAAGTATATAATTATCATCAAATCAAATCAACCTATGGACGAATGCCTCTCCCAAATTAAGCCACAATACACAGCCTTCCGCATCCATATGTATATTGAAAATGACACTTGTACTGTTCCACAATATTTATTATTATAAACTTTTAAATAAATAGTACCTAGTTTTTTAATAGTAGTAGTAGTAGCTTTAAATATTTCATCTATAGATTGAGTCGGAGACATCAAATCAATGTATAAAAACGGTTGCAATATCGTTCAATGATTTCAGAGTTGCTAAGTACCACGACATGTGCCATACCTTTAAATGGCGGTTACAATAAGGTGGAGAATTTCAACTTGTATCAGTACGGCTCCTGTAGCTCAATTGGTTAGAGCATTGCCCTGGATTAGGCAAAGTTTGCGGGTTCAAGTCCCGTCTGGGCCAAGTTGTCTTTTTCACTTTTAATAAAATATTATGAACTTGACCGGTTCCGCTTCACAGCATTCTCAAAGGTCTAGATGGAAAGACAAGGTAGTACTGTCTCGAAAACACTCCAGCAATAACTAAATAATATATTATTCTAGCTTTTATATTGTTTTCCATAAATTTGGAATGTTTCGGACTTATTACCAATTTATTACCTGACACATACGTGGCAACTTGTAGTTACCTGTGTCACACTTAACTCCAAATAATGGTAATGAGTTATACCTTTAAGTTAGACCGTCACACCCCTTGTGAATAACCAAGTATGTATTTAGACATGTGCCTTTGATATGTTAAGATGTACGTACTAACTATTAGATTAAGTTATCCCTTCTAATATTGTTGGAACCGGATTCTGTAACACAAAGCTGCGAAATTATATTTGTAGATATAATATCTCTGTAACGTTTCAGTTCGAGGCTCAAATCTCTGTTCGTGAAAATCTAGTGACTGTTTGTTTGAAAATCAAAATATAGTCTGGCCGTTGTAAGGGTTCATTGCTCGTCCCAATAATATAAGCTAGCCAACAGCGGGCATAAATGCTATTGCGGGCATTATATTATTACTATATTATTCACTATACCGAAACTTAAAATAATCTATTAAATTTTAGGAAAAAAAAAATAATTACATAAAATAGCTTCACAAATTCTATAGGGGAGTCATTTCACGGTCCGCCTATTATAGTCATACATTGACCGAATCATAAATACTTAAATAAATATTTGTGAACATTCTCACACAACATCATCTAGCCCAAATAAAGCTTTCATAATATAAGCTTGTGATACTAAGTGTGACGATCTAGAAGACTGATAGACATACTTTTATATTTCTGAATAAATATACATAATATAGAATAAACCGGCCAAGTGCGAGTTGAACTCGCCCATGAAGGGTTTCGTAGCAGCAAGTAACATAATATAAAAGTTTTTATAGTTCGTTGTAACTTTGGTTGATGTTTTAACACGTTCGTAGTGATAGTGATTTTTCTAACCGAAAATTGCGGTTTATGACGTATTAAAAAAAACTACCAGCTTTATCTCGTTCAAACCAATTTTCGTTGGTAGTTTTTATGGCAATGTACATCATATGTTCTTTTTAGACTTATCATTCTCTTAGTTTAGAAGTTAGAGGGGGCACACATTTTTCCACTTTGGAAGTGTCTGTTGCGCAAACTATTCACTTTAGAAAAAAATTATGTTATAAACCTCAATGGCATTTTTGCAGTCCTATCTATGGATACCCCACAGGTATGGTTTCGATGAAAAAAAAAAATTTGAGTTTCAGTTCTGAGTATGGGGACCCCCAAAATTTACTGCTTTTTTTCTAGTTTTATATAAGAATCCTAATGCGGTTCACAGAATACATCTACTTACCAAGTTTCAATAGCATAGGCCTTATAGTTACGGAGAAAAGTGGCTGTGACACACGGACGGACAGACAGACAGACAGACAGACATGACGAATCTATAAGGGTTCCGTTTTTGCCATTTGGCTACGAAACCCTAAAAATTACACCCAGACACAGAACAAATCAATGTGCTCATCACACAAAGAGATTTGTTCTGGGTGGGAATCGAACCTATGACCTCCGAATCCTTAGTCAGGCACACTAACCACTGCACCAGGCCAGTCATCAATTCAGGCTAATCAATCAATCTGCCAACTAGGCCACAGCTTGCCCTCAAAGTATAAAACGAAATCAATTACACTAGTTAGGTAGTTTGTACACAGCGGCTTGAAAACCGCAAGTACGTAGGTCTGGCAGGTCTCGCAGAGTTCTCGCGTGAGGAACATTGCACATTTGTTGCATACTGTGTTGAGTGCTATGTGGGTTCAACATAATACGTCACGTCTCGCCCGTGTTACCGCTAAGGCCTGCACATAGAATGGAAGCCTCTCCAATACATATTACGGCAGGAACCTTGTTTCACTAGATGTGGTACGTACTTGTAATGAAATTACAGCATTTTGCATACAGTTTGTAGGTAGGATGGCCATGTCATTGCGAAAGACGAAATTTCGACTGCCTAACTTTGCCGATGATTTCCCTGCTGCACAAATTTAGTACCTATACAAAATGGAAATCAGCACATAGACATTTTTGTACATTTGTCTCTTAAATGTCTCAAGTAGATTATTTGTTAAAAGCTATTTGAAAAATTCTTCTTCCCTCGGCAGAATTACGAACCAAGCTGCCCCAAGCAGCACCAAGTACGGTAAGGCTACACTTGCAAACAATTTTTATTGGTAATTTATATTTTATAATATCAAATTAGAGTATCGTAGTCAAATGTTAAATAAATCAATTTAATCAGCCTATTACAGTAGTGCAGACGATACAGCACGTACATTTAGTAACCAACTGAGATTTTCACAGTCTTTTGCGTAACCTCAGAATCCCAGCAGAAAGTTTACCATTGAGACCATGTAAGAACCCGAATGGAGCTTTTATCACATTATGTCATACCGAGATTCTAAGTTTCACTATATCTGTGGTGGAAGTGGTGGAAAGGCCAGTCGTCGGTGGCACGTGCCACCTAGCTGAATGTTTATTGCATGCAGATTGCTACATAAGTATCCCCTGCTATAATACCAAGGCTGATTATGAAGTTCTTAGAACATTTAAATAGGTAAGCTAAATTTCTGTGATATTACAAATTATCTGAATTGTTTTCTTAATTTGTCTACCTGTCTTTAGTTACGTATCGTTCACTGAGGTGAACAGTTTCAATCAATTGGATATTTTTTGTTAAAAGTTTGCAATATTATTATATTTTAGCTAAGGTTTAATGCTCAATTCGAGTGCCCTAAAAAGCAATGTTTGGTGACCATAATGCACCAGCAGCTTTTAAAATAGATTATACCATCGCACCTCTTCAGCCATTTCACCATTGTGAGTTGTTAAAATTGCATGCTACTTGGATAGCAAACGAAATCATTGAATAAATTTTAATAAACTTTTTCAATCCAATTCAAACTCTAAACCTTATATTAACCCTATAGAATGAGAAAAGAACCATTGAAAATGATTTCCGTGTATCCACCACCATATTTATCCCTAATTGGGCGTTAAATATTAATCTCTAATTATGCGTAGATTATACTGACTCAAAAAATATAGGTACATTCGAACTCAAGGATACCATTTATCCTTACTCCATACATAATTTTTTTTACAAGAAGGAATACTGATATTAGTCCTTTGTTGGAGTTAGTTTTTAGGGTTCCGTACCCAAAGGGTAAAGAACGGGACCCTATTCATGAGACTTCGCTGTCCGTCTGTCTGTCTGTCTGTCTGTCCGTCAGGAGGCTGTATCTCATGAACGGTGATAGCTAGAGAGTTAAAATTTTCACAGATTATGTGTTTTTGTTGCCGCTATTACAACAAATACTAAAAACAAAAACATAATAATATTTAAGGGTGGCTCCCATACAACAAACGTGTTGTTTAGCCATTTTATCTTATATATTAGGTAATAAGGTATCCTTCTCAATCTAAATACGATAGTTGGCTTGAACATATCATCAAGTTTATTTATTCCCTTTACACCATGCGAATTAAATGAATACTTTAGAAGGTATAGCACAATCAAATATTGCCCAACGAAATTAATTTCGTGTCGCCGTGATTGAACAATATACGGGTCACATACTAATTTATTGTTCGACTTTCCTCGTAAATATTTTTCTTTAAAAAGAGAACAACGCTTTCAGCAGATTACTTAAGGTCGCTGTAATATTTCAAAGATAGCAATTTTGTAGGAAATAGTAAACAAAGAGACCGTATTTTAGATTTTTCTCCAGTATTAACAATTTACGTACAAACACACAATTCAATACATGCAACGATGTTGTAGACGTACCGTATTTATAATGTGTCATTCAAATGTCATCAATATTCTGAAAAAGAAACCCTTAGAGCTCCTCGCGGCGACCGGTCGCCGCGCATAATAATCAAGCTTTTCCGTTGAGCCCCGCGCGGCGACCGGTCGCCGCACCTACCCAGACGACTTTAAACTTAAATTTAGCCTCCTTACGTCCTACTTTTCTATGAACAGTTTGATTGCATGTGTAGTATATAACATTTTCTTGTTTTTGGAATCTTATAAAATGACGTCAATGGGCCAGAATTTTTTACAAAAATCGAACAGTTGAAGTTGAGAGTGGATTGCGCATGGATGGCGTGCGTTTGTGTAGTACGTGTGTGTTTCGTGTTTTTATTATAAATAATGTGTTCGCATTATTATTTATTATTATACACAGTAAAATAAACAATATATCAATAATCCGGTTGGTGTTTACAGAATCGTAAAATATGGTGTGGTGGTAGAGTAATAAAGGTTTTTTTGAGTTCAGTGCATGTGTACCAAGTGCGTGTGTGCGTGTGTGTTTTGTTTTTTTATTATAAATAATGTGTTTTCATTATTATTTATTATTATACACAGTAAAATAAACAATTTATCAATAATCCGGTATATATACAATAATAGTATAATATGCATGCGGAAGGCCGTGTATTGTGGCTTAATTTGGGAGAGGCCTTCGTTCAGCAGAGAACTTCCATAGGTTGATTTGATTTGATGATATATTCTTAGTGCTATAAAACGTAGAGTAAAGAAAATACCTATCTATCACAAAGGATAACTAATTTAATATAATACCAAGGCTGATTATGAAGTTCTTAGAACATTTAAATAGGTAAGTTAAATTTCTGTGATAGTACTAATTATCTGAATTTTTTTCTTAATTTGTCTACTTGGCTGTAGTTAAGTATCGTTCACTGAGGTGAACAGTTTCAATCAATTGGATATTTTTTGTTAAAAGTTTGCAATATTATCATATTTTAGCTAAGGTTTAGTGCTCAATTCGAGCGCCCTAAAAAGCAATGTTTGGTGACCATAATGCACCAGCAGCTTTTAATAGAGATTATACCATCGCACCTCTTCAGCCATTTCACCATTGTAAGTTGTTAAAATTTCATGCTACTTGCATAGCAAACGAAATCATTGAATAAATTTTAATAAACTTTTTCAATCCAATTCAAACTCTAAACCTTAAATTAACCATATAGAATGAGAAAAGAACCATTGAAAATGATTTCCGTGTATTCACCACCATATTTATCTCTAATTGGGCGTTAAATATTAATCTCTAATTATGCGTAGATTGTACTGACTCAAAAAATATACATTCGAACTCAAGGGCACCATTTATCCTTACTCCCTACATTAAATTTTTTACAAGAAGGAATACTGATTTTAGTCTTTTGTTGGAGTTAGTTTTTTAAATACAGTACAGGGTACTCTTGGGTTTTTATACGTGTACCTCGCCTTGTTAATTCATGCTAGGAACCTCTAACAACATCGCTTCATTTTTTCTTACAAGTTGCGGTTCGATTTTTCTTTTCTTTCTTTGCACTACAAAGGGAACTGAGGGTTTTGTAAGCGACAGCAGATTTGCAATGCGGGGCCGGCTTTAATACAGAATTTTGCTTTTACGGGAGCCTCGTGTCAATACAATTATTTAAATAACGGTGGTAACTTAAACGTTATTCTATGTAGATTTCGGAGCTTTATTTATACTTTTATATCCATACTGTTAGGAAGCAGTGTGTTTGTTTGTTATTTTAGGTCGCTAGGAAGTTATAAAAATGGATATATTTTGTATGGTAATAGTTTAATGTCCGAAAAAAAATCACCGTGGTAAAGTAAGACCAATCACTCTCCCACAGGCACGTACAGAAATTGTGAGGCATGAGTCTCAAATGGTTCGTCACATGTGCCTCAACCTGAGGCATACGACGTTACATTCTGTGTGCGTCTCGAACGACACAATGTTCAAGCTTAGTACATGGACAACCACGTACGGCGATGCTGTCGGCCTCCAGGACGCATGAGCGTCCACAGCAGCGGCAGTGTTTGCGACAATCATATGGCCTACACGCTCACTCATCTCGAGGAACGCATGACGAAACTTTAATGTGCCAGAAAGCTTATTATAGCATTAAAGACTTTCTAGAAGACAAGGCTGCCTGGCAGTGACACGAATTTCTCCTTTCTACATAAAAAAAAAACTGTATTAGATACTAAGATACTAGAAGAAAAGGATCAAGACTGAGTTTCTTGGGGTGTTCTTCTTCAGTCTGTAGTATTTCCGAACCCCCGGTAGAGTCACAAAAATTTTGACAAACCTAAATATTTTTTTTAAAAATTTCAAAGGGAGTAAATTTTTTTTTTTTTAACGGTACATGCCTCGCGGTAACTATAGGTATGTTGCTTAAAGTCATTGGAAGAAGTTCAACAAATGTGTGCAATACATAAACATGCAGGCAGAGTTGTGGGCGTCCCTAAGTATTACAATAATAAGGGTTACCACTAACGACTAGTCTGTTTTCACTATTTTAAGGGTGATATGTTTGAATAATTTCTGATGCTCAGAAGTAGAAATGTATGTAATTTGCTTGTTGAAGGGTAATATTTGTGTGTCTTTTAATTATAGAGCTGTGTTTGGCTGTTAACAAACTACAGTTGTTACTATCACGTTATAGTAAATACCCCAATAAACGTTCATAATACAGGACTTATATTTGTTGATAAAAAACCTAAGCTATTAGCCTTTAAACCTTTAACCCTGTGTGTACATTTCACAGTCAATAGAAGTGCCATTTTAAAATTGTGAATTTCAGAGGAGCATTATAATATTCTAGATAGTTATAATTTGATGCTAGGTATTCCCTGCGGATGCACTTGTTTGTCACGCGTTTGAGTCCCTTCAAAGAGGAAATTTCCTTTCTTAGTGGGTGCCTATGTCATATTATGGTATTGAACTTTCATTTAGGCAGCATCTATTAAGGACTTTAGTGACACTGCAAACCGGAGCTTATTATTAAACTAACAGTGGGCCAATAATGTATTTGATAGTTTTGTGTGTAGTGACTTTACTAATCTAGATTTAAATAAACCTCTGTTTGAGAATAGCAGTTCTACTTTCAAATCGATTTTGAATTAAATCCTTTTTAAGCAATAGGACACAGATTACAAAAATAAAAAGGCTATGTAACCAAACCAAATAAACCGGCCAAGTGCGAGTTGGACTCGCCCATGAAGGGTTTCGTAGCAGCAAGTAACATAATATAAAAGTTCTTATAGTTCGTTGTAACATTGATTGATTTTTTAACACGTTCGCAGTGGTAGTGATTTTTCTAACCGAAAATTGCGGTTTATGACGTATTAAAAAAAAACTACCTACTCTATCTCGTTCGAACTATTTTTCGTTGGTAGTTTTTATGGCAATGTACATCATATAATTTTTTTAGATTTATCATTCTCTTAGTTTAGAAGTTAGAGGGGGGGGGACACACATTTTTCCACTTTGGAAGTGTCTCTTGCGCAAACTATTCTTTTTAGAAAAAAATGATGTTAGGAACCTCAATAGCATTTTTGAGGACCTATCTATAGATACCCCACACGTTTGGGTTTGATGAAAATAAAAATTTTGAGTTTCAGTTCTGAGTATGGGGACCCCCGAAATTTACTACTTTTTTTCTAGTTTTATATAAGAATCTTAATGCGGTTCACAGAATACATCTAGTTACCAAGTTTCAAAGGCATAGGCCTTATAGTTTCGGAGAAAAATGGCTGTGACACACGGACGGACAGACAGACAGACAGACAGACAGACAGACAGACATGACGAATCTATAAGGGTTCCGTTTTTGCCATTTGGCTACGAAACCCTAAAAAGTCATAGAGTATACATCAAATAGCAGAAACGTCTCAATTGGTGTACCACAGGGCAGTGTCCTTGGTCCATTACTCTTTATAATATATTTGAATGACCTACCTAAAGTAACCCAGTATAAGACGGTTCTATTTGCAGACGACAGTACAATTGTGTTTACTGGAAATAATAGGGGACATTTAGAGTTTGAGGTAAATTTGACATTAAATAATACAATTAACTGGTTGACATGTAATAATTTAATTCTTAATGTAGACAAAACATATCTTATGACATTTAGAAATGGGTGAACAAAATTTCAAATATGAACATAAATTGCTGTAATAAGAACGTCACAGAGACCGATGTAACTAAGTTTTTGGGTCTTAATGTAGATAACAACCTAAATTGGAAAAGACATATAGAACTACTATGCAATAAAGTAAATGCATTCTCATATGCCTTATACATGTTAAGGAAAATGGCGAGTCAAACAGCTGTGCTCACAGCATATCATGGATATGTTGTACCACTATTAAAGTATGGGGTCATATTTTGGGGCAATTCCATAGATAAAGAGTCTGCGTTTGTGTCACAAAAAAGATGCATCCGATCTATATGCCATATAAAGCCCATGGATAGCTGCCGACCCTATTTCTCTCAGTTAAATGTCTTAACACTACCATGCATGTACATTCTGGAAGTAGTATTGTTTGTCAGGAAAAATAGACATTTGTTTACAAATCTAAACAGCAAAAGACATAACCTAATTTTAAGCATGCCGGCAAACAAGACAGCCTTCATGAATAAGAGTTTTTTATGTATGGCCCCTCGCCTTTACAATAAACTTCCAAAAGAATTGTTAAAAATACTTGAATTGGATAAATTTAAGGATAGAGTAAAACGGCTATTGTTAGAAAAATGTTATTACTCAGTTGATGAATATTTGAATGGAAAATGATAAGTGTCTTGACATGTTTACCTAAATGTTTATTTTTAATTTTATTATATTGACATATTTTTTTATTGTATGATTAATATTATATTGACATTTCAAAACAAATGGATAATAAATATTCATTGACATTTTAGCTCATTAATAATATTTATTGACATTTTATTAATCAATCAATATCAATACATATAATAAAATCGTAACAGGTCGCTGTCTGTACATGGAAGATAAATAAGAAAAAATATTATAGGGGGGCTTTATGAACGCAATAGAACCCAAAACAATGATTTTTAGAATTTTTGTCTGTTTGTCTGTATGTCTGTATGTCTGTATGTCTGTATATCTGTTTGTCTGTACGGTTGTGCACGCTAATCTTAGTAACCGCTCAACCGATTGCAATGCAGTTTTTTTTATTGTGTTGAGGTTTGCTCCAGTTAACATTTAGCGTTTGTTTTATGTAAATCGGTTTAGAAATAAAAGAGTTAGTATAACACTTTTAAGAATCAGATATTTTGAAAATTTTTAATTGTAGGGGTTTCTTTGAATGTGATTGAACCTAAACTGGCGTGTTGGCTTAATCATAAAAGAGCTTAATGATTAAGCCTATTTTTAAACAATTCAGTCCGCGCCGAAGGCGTGGACTGAATTGTTTTAAAATAGACTTAATCATTAAGCTCTTTTATGATTAAGCAAACAGGACAGTTTCAGACGCTGCTTGATGACTCTGATGAAGAAATACCTTTCCTTTCATACACCTTATGTGACGTAAAAGAAATTGCGGGCTCAGCTAGTTAAAAATAATTGTTGACATTTACTAATTAATAATAAACTATTGACCTCTCTCTAAATAAATACCTAATATTATTGAAATCAAATTAATGAGTTAAAGGATTATCAAGGAGTATTTTTGACATATCAGCTAAATTTAAGGTACTTATCAATTTAAATTTGAAATAATTAATATCATGATTACCAGGTCCATCATTGATATTTAGTTCATAAATACCAATTGTTGATACATTAGCTCGGTTTGATCTATTTTAACTTTAATATATAATGTCTGTTAACCATTTTGCATGCCTTTGGTGGAAATATGGTGATACTTTAAATTTACTTTGAACACCTTACATGTAATAATTACCTGTATTTCGCAACAATAAAGAATTGAAAAAAAATTGAAAAATAAGATGAAGTTAAACTTGAAAACAGTTTTATATGGAAATAAAAATATTTTTTGCAATTTGATTCCTAGAGGGTAAAAGGTAAAGAGTATTATTTTTTATTAGACTTATTATACAAGCCGATTATGTTTTATCGCGGACGGATCAAGAGTGCTACAAACGGTTTTGACGGTTTAAAAGGGAAAAATACTTGGAGGATTTGTAGGGGATAATAAACGAGCATTTTATTTCCTTGTCAATAAATATGTTAGTACCAATATTGAATTATTATTTTTACGTCATGTACTGTCTTGGTAGCACAGTGGTATACGACTACCGTGCTGAAGTTATGGGTTCGATTTCAGGAGCGGACCAAATCTTTGTGTGATCTTGCGGATCACTTAAGGCTCACATAAGGTCCTAAACTTGGCTCTACGACTGCCATGATTCTGAAAACTGGGACCAACGGCTTAACGTGTCTTTCGAGGCACGGAAACGTTCGCAATTTAAATGTCACTAAGTGGTCAGGTGATGGTCTCCCATTGAACCACCAGCCATAGTGAAAGTGGCTTACTGCAGTGATCGTTTGCAGAATACTGAGGCCATGTGGCTATGAGAGATGTGATTGGTATTACGTTTGATAGTATACAAAATTATATGTTGAACAAAAAAAAAACAAAAACTTTCTTGCCTTATTTTGTTCAACATTTATTTTCAGTTTCAGGTCCAACAAACGGCCATAACCGCGGATATTTTTGTATGCAGTTCCAAAATGCACATTACTGATGAAAGTGCTCGTGGGCTGACTGTTAGAGCGCACACGAACGATACAAATTGCCCCGCCGTATAACACGGAGTACATAGCCCGTTGAGATAGAACATTCAACATGGACACTTAATTAACGCAGCTAATGTTGGTTAACGTGAAACAGCAAACGTTTTGTATTTTGTTTATAAATATAGCTTTTCATGTGTATAATTATAATAAGTTTTTGGGTTTTCTCACACAACACTATTTAAACAATAAGCATCTGAAAAATATTAGCCTGTGGTGTAGCCTGATAAACATACTTAGATATTTCTAAAAATATTCATTATCATAAAACACTTAAATTTATGACGCAGTTGCGAATCACAAGGTATTTTTCCCGACCTAGAATTTGAATCCGAGACCTCGGCACGACAATTACCTAAGTGAAACACTTTTCACGATTCTGCTTAAACAGTACCTTGTCGTATGACGTGTAGGCACTTACTTGTTTTCTAGATTCCAGATCCAGAGAATCCCTTTCGAAGTCTCTCCGGTCTCTCGTTTTGGGTAAAACTGTTTGTTAAAGCAGAGCTTGGCCTGGTATATCGATAAATCATTGCAATTTTAACGTGAACAAACTGTAAGCAATTATAAATTTTAGGCAACAGTAGACGACGAATAAAGGTGTATTGTGTACCACAATACAAACTTATACCTTATCACTAAACTGTGGCATCGTCTAAAATCGTGTATTCCCGTTCGTCCCCTTGACTTTGTCCGTACAACATAAAAGTAAAAAAACTTTCGTCGCTGACAAAGCCAGGTAAGGACTTCTTTGCGTTAAACATTGCGTCTTTATGCCTACAGCAACAAAACCTCACATTATCTAAATCACCTCATATCAACATCGCGTCTATGTGCGGAACACCTTACTACGTGGGTGAGCGAGTTCATTTAAGTCTGTATTTCTCTCACGTAACGCGGCAACGTTCCAGACTAAGTCAGATCTGTCTACACTGTGAATTTATTAAAAATCTAACTACATCATAATGTGAGAATGGTTTAAAATTGGCGATTTGTCAAACTTTTCACGATTTTTCTTGCGTAAGATGCACAAAATTCCCCATACAAAAACGTCAAAGATGCTTGGTTCTCCGTTCAAAAGTTTAGTTCCATCTGGTACAGCTTTTCGCCTCTCGAATTACGTCACCTTCTTTTTACTTGATTTTTGATGTATTATAAATATTTCAAGTAACATATTTAGCAATTATGTCATAGTTTGTAATAATAGTGTGCTGCGGAACAGTAACTATATAATAAAAAGCTTCTTTCACTATCATTACACCAAGAACTTCGTCGGAAAACAAATAATTTTGCAGACTGAGTTAAACGAATAAACGAAGTGAAAACTTTTTATTTGCCTAATTAACTACATTCGACAAACCCTTTCTTGATTAGATCACGTATCGAAAGGATTCAAACAGATCTCTGAGTAAATACCAACTTTCTTTCTATTGTTGTTTGAGGTGCCTGCGATAAGCTTTTTTTTACGTGAGAGAAAATTCTACATGGATGCTATGTCAGACTCCTACTAACTAACGTAACCTAACAGTCTACGGTTGGGTGCCCCGGATAAGCCCTCGGAAGGATACCCCAGGACTCCCAACAGACCTACAGCTACCACTGTGTCCCCACTTTGGGGGTCGGGTGCTATCCCGCGTCTTTGCGGAGTTCTTCGGGTGTTATCTCGCCTCTTAGGTGGGGAGGCGTGCGTGAATCCTTCACATCACGCTGTCCTCGGGTCCCCGGTCATGGAGGCCGATAGTCTTGGGTGAAGATGCCTGCGAAGAGCTAGTTGTATTTTATGCCTTAAAAATTTATAATTTATAATTACTTTTTCAGCTCAATAAAGATCTTTGCAAAGTGTTTTTGAGAACATTCCTCAATGAATGTTTCAATTACCGAGTCGAACTCCATCTTTTCCGCTTTTATGTAACTGCTGACGTAAATAATAGGTAATTGAATACTCACAACGTTATGTACAAAATAAAGCAAAGATATTTAATCTTTGAGTTTTGAATTGAAGAAATTTTATATAAAACTTTACTTGGGAATCTCAAACTGTAAGTAGTAACTAATATAATTTATCAATAATAGGTAATTCAGTAATACTAATTTATATTAAACTAGCCGTTCACGTAGAAGTCGTTATCGCGTAAAATCATTACCCTTGTAGCATTTATTTTCTATAGATGCAGTATTTAGGATGTGAAAGCAGCCTTATCGAGTTATCTTTTTTTAATCGGTTGTCAGTGGTGACATTTCTGCTGTCAGAATGACAGGATGTCATAAGTTCGGTGACGAAGCGTTTCGCATTTAAAGGAACGGGTTTTGTTAAGATTTTTCGTGAAAGACAGGACTTTTGACCGAGACCTGCTTTGGGGTAGTTGGAGGTCCTTTGGCTTTTGCTCTGAGACTGTGCCGCGAATCAGTTTTTCGCTCAAGCGCGATTATTTGTTACCTCGCGTGGCCTAACGGGCTGTGATTGGGTTGCTGCATTGCATCTTGCTACATTTTACCCAGAAAACTGGTGAGTCACTTCTTCTTTTGCAAAGCGGTTCGATTGTCGTCTGTCGCGCAGCCAAGATCTTAATTTGTCGTTTCTTTCATGACAGGGTTTTTTACTACGGGGCTAGTTGCCGGATGAGATATTTGGTGCCGCACCTATAAGTTAGTGGGCTGCACGTGGTACGACAACGTGGAAGTGCGGACTACACGAGCTTCTCATGTGAGAGGTATCTGCCGTCATCACCTGGCAGTAACAACAGGCAGTCACTCTCACTCAGCTCACTCTGCAGGCCAGTAAATCCACTACTTATGTGTAGCCTAGTAGTATTAATACCTGAACACTGACTTTACTTCTGTGTACCTGTGATATTTGTGTCTATCAGTGAATAAGCTCTCTGTGTGTCTCTGTGTATCTCTGTGTACTTAGTAAATATATGTGTGTACACCCTATTGTCTGTTTTCGTGAGAGCCCTAGCCTACCCTTGCACACAGACTGGAAACTTAGAAATAAGGCGCCCTGGGATAGAGTTCTCTGCATAGCTACCTCGCGCTAGTTGGTGAGTAACACTGATCATCTTAGTGTTACACCCTCTTTTTGCGTAGACGGTTGAAAAGTAGCCAATGTCCTTCCTAGGAAGTCAGACTATCTTTATGAAAAATTTCATTTAAATCGCATCAGTGGTGTAGGCGTGAAAGCATAAAAGACAGACAGACAGACACACAGACAGAGTTACTTTCGCATTTTTAATAATTATAATTAAGAAGGGATTTATATACCAATATATTGAAAACATAATATTTACAAGAGCTACCACATTTCCTACTCGCAATTACGTGATTTCATCGTAATATCCGTGAGACATTATCTCTCATATAAATAAGCTGCGTGTATTTGCGGCTTTGAGGGCTCGGTCTCGTGCTCTATGAATAAATGAGGAAGTAAAAGTGCGTTCTGTGTACTTACCTTTGAACTTTCTTTTTAAAAAATTAACTACAGCTACTTTCAGACTTTGAAAGCGAAGAATATTATATGTCACCATTTAGCAAGAATAATACTTTTGCGTTGAGAAACTACATCTTCGTTTTACTTTTTTTTGATGAGGAAAATCTAAATATCAATTAATCATCAAATCAACCTTATGGTAGTCAACTGCTGGACGTAGGCCTCTCCCAAATTACGCCACAATACACGGTCTTGTCCCTTCCGCATCCAGCCACTCCCTGCGACCTTTTTCACGTCGTGAGTCCATCTGGTGGGGGGTCGAGAACTCTTTTTCTCCATCGGCCATCGGTTCTTTTACAGATGTAGCCAGCCCACTGCCACTGCTGAAAGATATTATTATAATGGTTTTAAAATAAACTGTCTATTAGGGGTTACGAGTATTATTTGACCCCAAACAGATATATTTTCTTTTAGGAAATAGTCGGTACGCTAGATAAAACAGAAACTTTAATTTATCTATGTGTAGGTTGAATTTAGGTCAAATGTAAAACAAATTGCGGAGTGCCGTCAGATGGGCTGTAGGTTGCTGACGCGCCTATGAATGTTCACTAATGAACTGGTTACACATTCAAAGGGAGGTTTTTCACTAAGCTTTAAATGCACCTGCAATTATTTTTCTATTTGCAATTTAAAATGTTTTGCTGATACATATTACGTACCTTTCGGCGCATGACCAGAAACACAAATTGTACCTTTTTATACTTCTGACGACAACGATTTATACAAAAAATTTACTGACCATCTATCTGTATTTCTTTGGCTAATATTATAACTGGTGAACAGATGGATCAATTTTGTTTGAAAGATTACGTGATATAGATTATTTGGATCATGAACTCACTTCCTGAGAAATGAAGACATTACAATAATATTCACAGGTCCGTTTGATCTCAAACATGCAGAGAGAGAGAGAGAGAGAGTACCATACTGTTACATATTTTTAATGCATTTTCACGACATGATACCCGATCGAAAATTACACTATCACCCTTTTGGGGTTTCTGACATCTGGAAATCTCTCAAAGACGCAATAACGGACTATAACAACCGGTGCCCTACCACTTACTAAAAATAAAAATAAATAAATAAATATTGTTGGACATTCTCACACAACATCATTTAGCCCAAAATAAGCTATAAGCTTGTGCTATTGGATCTAGACGACTAATAGACATACTTATATATTTCTAAATACAAATATGTTATACATAGAAAGCACCCGAACTCCGAAACAAAAATTTGTGAATCACACAAATATTTAGACCAAACCCGACTAGAACGATCTCTGTTTCGGGTTTTTTAAAAATAATTTAAAAATCAATCACTTTTTTAATATTAGATTACTGAAAGCTTTTATGATAACTGAAAAAGAAATTAAGTTTGCTGTAATTATAGCCTGAGATAAATAAAACTATTGTATATTTTGTTTTAATATTAAACTAGAATAAATTATGAAGAGTACATTTTTGTAAGTCTGCACATTAGCCTTAGTGACTGTCAACACGAACAAGAGAATCGATGCGATATTATCGTCGGGCCATGTATTTGCATATCGTCGCGATAATAGATATGTGTAGACACGTTCTCAGAGAGTGTAAAAAAATACATCATCTGTGAAAGTTTCAACTCTCTAGCTAGCACGGTTCCTGAGATACAGTCTCGTGACGTACAGACAGGCGAAAAGACAGTCAGACAGACAGACGGATAGTGAAATCACATGAATAAGGTCCCGTTTTTGACCCTTTTGGCACGGAAGCTTAAAAAATAACTCGATTACGCTACCTGTAATGGTGTGTGTAGGAGTAAGTGGATACTGTTACATTAATGAACGATATTTATTATACTCGTAATATAATTGGATTATGTAGTATAAAGTTTCAATATACATAAAGTCGTATGTATTATGAATATTGTAATAAAATTATATAATTACAGAAATTTTAAAAAGCTGAAACTATTTCAATACTAATATTATTATAGTTACTTTTCCTTATAAATATTGTTAATGACTAATTCATCAAGGCACTCTTTAATTAAGGCTCAATAATTGATTTGACTCAAATTCCGCACAGCTCGAGTGTTGGTTGCATGTTCTAATCACCAGATAGCCCAGTTATGATTCACGCACACCGCACACCCCAAGGAGCGGAATAACATGTGAACAACCCCTCCAAAGACGCGGGATAGCACCCGAACCCCCTAGATGAGGCCGCAGTGGTGGCCGGCCAAGGTCTGTTGGGAATCCTGGGGATATCCTTCCAAGGGCCTACCTTGGGCTCCCAACCGTAAGCAGTAGGTAGAGAATGTGTGGTTTTAGTCGTTAAGAGTATCAACGCCGGATTTCCCACTTGATTATGAAAAATCTTAGAAATTTCGAGAATGTTTCAGTTTAAAAACATGTAGTGAGATTCCTAGAAGACGCAGGATCGCATCCTATGCCCTTCGTTTTAATACGATGGCTCCACTTTCTAGGTATACAAGTTAGTTTACAATTTAATGAATTTATTATTGTTACATTACTGTTTGTATCTTCATGAGCTACGATGCCTACGCGCTGCTACGAAATACTGTCGTAGCTACCGTAGCAAGAGCGACGGCTATATGCGTAGCCTTGTAATTTACAAGGACGTCACTCATTATTACGACTTTCTTTGCAATTTTGGTATACCTTGGCTTTAAATAGCTTGTAGTTATTTTTTTAAATAACCAGGGAAAATCTAATTTGAAAATTGCCTTATTTTGGTATGCTTAAATCCTTAGGCACACCAACAATACGTTTTCATCAGATATCAGAGAATAATTAACTGGCGGCTTAATCTAAGACTAAAGTTGAAGGGTTTATCAGTCAAGAACCAATTAAGACCAAGTTTGTAGTCAATAGATTAGTGATTTGTTATCTTAATAAACATTTAAACCAAAGACTAAGTTTGGATGTGTTAGACAAAGGTTTAAATCTTTAGTATTAGATTAGAAATTTTATGAAACATCGTATCGTACAATTTCATTTGTTTGCAGAGTATGCGTTTTGAAGTGACAGTGGGCTGGCCACATCTGTAGAAGAACCGATGGTCGGTGAAGCAAACGGGTACTGGAGTGGAGACACCTAAAAAACCTAAAAAAGGTCGTATTGACTGATTGGGTGCGGAAGACGCAGGACCATGTATTGTGGCGAAATTTGGGATAGCCCCCGTCCAGCAATGACCTGTCGTAGGCTGATTTGATGATCGTATCGTAGAATATGACCTTCTTACCAATGGCCTAGTACAATAAAAGCCGGGGGTAATTGTTATACAAAAGTCGAAGTAAGACAAAAAGCAAAACATATTTTTCTTCCTTCTTTCTCTTAATACGAGTTGTGTTTACGTACATTTTGTTTGCATACAAGTCGAAAGACAAATTGAGAAAATAAGCAGTGAATCGGTAAATACAATTGATTTGCTCTGTAGAGCCTTATCGAGTTTTGAATAGTATTTCTTGATGCTTTATATGGAACGATTTGCTGTCATAAATTACAATTTCAGTACAGATGCATTTTATTTTGCAATTGGGTTAATTTTGAGGATTCCGTGTCCAAAGGGTAAATACGGAACCCAATTCATGAGATTTTGTTGTCCGTCACGAGGCTGTATCTTAGGAACCGTGATAGCTAAGAGCTGAAATTTTCACAGATGATGTATTTCTGTTGCCACTATAGTAACAACTAAAAACAGAAAAAAAGTATTTAAGGGCAAAAATGTTGTTTTGCAGTTATTTTTAGCTCCCGATGAAAAACGAGGAGTGTTATAAGTTTAACCTGTGTAGCTATGTATACCTATGTGTGTTTGTCTGTAGCATTGTAGCGGTCCAACGGATGGAACGATTTGATGCATTTTTTTTTTGTTCAAAAGTCGATGTGACGGGGATGATTCATAGCTATATATTTTGAAGATCATAAAGGCAGTGGTCCGAATCATCCGAAATTGGATATATCTACTGTTACTTTGATGGTTTTTTCCACGACACGGTATGAAACTGGCTGATGCATCAAGTAGTCTCCGGGATACCCAAATCCATAGAAAATTACAGGATATATACCATGTTTGGGCTTATTAAAACTATGTACTTGCAAAGTTAGTTTCTGATTTCTTGACTAAAACAAATACTATAATGACACCTAGAGATGGTTAATTCCATTGGAATGGGAGTCGATCAACCTCTAAAAGAGTATGATGGTGTGGGACATAACTTTCAAAATAAATCTTATTTTCATTCTAATTTTGAGTGGCATTTTCGGATCATAATAATTATGATAATATTATTATTATCTGCCAATATTTTCATAATAACATATTGGAATGGCAGACGCCGTTGTCATCCATAGCATAAGATACATAGTTCCATTTAACCCCAAACCCAATAGTCCATTTTGTAGTAAGCATATTTTACAATAGTTTAGCTCCCATTGTAGGCAGTCCATTGCCGTCCTTCTACATAAGGCGGACGTGAATTGTCTGCAGTAGGGGTCCCATTTCCTACATTAAAAATCTCAAAAGGGCCTCTGCGTGTTGGACCATTTATGTCCCCATGTAAGCCTATCAAAGGACCGGGTCTCTTCGCAAGAAAAAAAAGAAGGTACCCGAGAAGAAGAGACATGATAATAATAATTGAAATAATTTTAATTCTAATAATTTTAATTCTCTAAATTTTATTTGCTTTTTCTAAAGAACAAAGTATTTGTACCACACCAAACATTTATAAACAGAAATTAGAAGAGAAGTATTTATTAAACATGTATAAATTTCGAAGAAAAGCATAAAAATACTCGATGTACATAACAACAGAAAGTTTGCAAGTCTATGACAGATAATGTCAAGAATTGCGAAATACAATGTTTTCATTTTAGCATGAATTGAAATGAGGCGTCGAGCTCTAGCTCCAGCGATGAGTTTTTCTCTCCACCGACGTCGCCAATACCAGTACGTCGGCCGGGTAGAGCCCGGCCACCGCTATGCTTTTTTTTTTTTTTTTTTTATAATAATAATTTGATTAGGAATAATAACTTTTAACTACTTTTAACAGTGCATTAATTTTTCTTTTAATAACTGTGTGTAAACAACTGTTTTTGTATAGTTACTACACAATATAATAAAAATACAACATAAAATGGCCAAAGTGAACAATAATAAACTGCACTGTCACGACTGATCTGATCTTCACTGATCTTGATCAAGGTTTATTTCTTTTAATTTTTCATTCTTACAAATGTATAATTGTATAAAGATTAAATGAATGAACGTCAGTGCCTGTGCTAGTGTAAACTGTGTTACAGACACTGACGCCCTCCTCCCAGTAACCAAGGCACTGGCTAATAGAACATTTCTTTTTTTGTTTTTTTTTCTTCTTGGTTTTCATACCAAAATTGCAACAATTCTGTTTGCGTTAATGTTTGTGTGTGTGTGTGTGTGTGTGTGTGTGTGTGTGTGTGTGTGTGCGCGTGCGCGTGTGCGAGCGCGTGTGTGTGTTTTATGTGTACGTGTGTGGTGGACGTAATTTACATATTTTTGGAAAAAAGTTCTTCGGTTTCATTATAGCTCAGTCTTTGGAGAAAACCCCTTACTACATTTTTACATTTGTGCCTAGTCAGGGGATATATATTGCAAGTTCTATTAATGGTATTGTAAAGACGGCAGCTGAGAATTGGATAGTGTCGGCTCGCTAGGGCTGTTTTTGAAGGAGCTGATTGGCATACACGAAATTTGCGGCGTTTATGCATCATCATCGTCGGGTTATATGTAAGTGATACGTGTTTGCGCAGAATGATACAGAGCGCGCATAATTGTCGGACAGTAAGTACAGCTATACCCTCATATAACTGCGTTGTAGGGTACCAATAGGGTTTTCTGAGCATAACCTTAAGAACCGCTCTTTGAGCTCTCTCGACACGAAGTAAGTGGGATTTATATGTACCGCCCCATGCAGAGATACAATAGGTGAGAAGGGATTGAGCTAAGGCAAAATAAACAGTTTTTAATAGTGGGGCGGGAACAACAGCCCTCAGTTTTTTTATTGGATATATTAATTCACGGACACGAGACACCGTATTGTCTATATGAGTTGTCCAGCTTAGCGTGTTATCAATGTATACTCCCAAATACTTTACACAGGAACTTCTAAGTAAAGAGGGGCAATTACAAGGCACAAGTGTAGATTGGCATCTGTGGGCTCTAATGTCCGGCATAATAGGCTGTGTGCACGTGTTTGCTGAGAAAGGAACAAAATGGGTTTTTGTGATGTTTAGGGTAAGTAGATTTAAAGAGAGCCAAGCCATCACCATTTTAAGCGCCTGTTCAGCTTTGGTATGAGCTGCATCCCACGTATCCGCACTCACGACAAGAGCAGTATCATCAGCGTAAGCTAATATTGTAGTGTTTGGGATAGAGAGCTGGCATAACCTGTTAACATAAATAAGGAATAGAGTGGGACCCAATACGCTACCCTGCGGAACGCCAAAAGTTAGGCTTTCATCATCGCTGATGTAGTCTCCCACCCTTACTCGCTGGCTACGGTTAGTAAGGTAGTCTCTGAAAAGTTTTAAGGTTATATCCCTTATACCCAGTTCCTCCAAACCGCGTAAAAGGATGGAGGTAGACACCGTCTCGAAAGCTTTTGCCAAATCAAGGAATATTCCTATAGTTTTTTTCTTAGAATCGAGGTTCTTAGCTATCTGACATGTTAATTCTAATACAGCATCCTCAGTGGATAGGCCTCTTCTGAATCCATATTGGTTGGGAGCAATTACTTTATTGTGTTCAAGGTAACCTAGCAGTCTCCTGTTTATGACTTTTTCTAAGATTTTAGATAATGTGGTAAGCACAGATATTGGCCTATAGTCCTCGACACGGCCTCCATCTCCACATCAATAATTGTAGTACTTACTTCGTTCCTTAGTGGCGGATTGTAGATGACATGGTCATTCCCCAGATACTCTAAGCGTAGTCTCTCAAGTACGCTGCTATCCAACATATGATTACGTTGAATAGCACGTACCTGATCCGATAATCTTTGTGCCGAAACGTCGACAGCTGGTTCAAGTTCGCGAAACAAGTGCAGCATACGGTCACGATACGCAGTGCGAATTGTTCCTCCCTCTGTTGCCGCATAATATGCCCGCATGACGCTCTCATTAATTAAAGCATTCCATCTCATGCGGCGCACATCACCACCGGTAGCGGAGGCCCTATTCGAAGCCGGTGGCGTCGGGGTCCCAAGCATAGCGGTGGCCGGGCTCTACCCGGCCGACGTACTGGTATTGGCGACGTCGGTGGAGAGAAAAACTCATCGCTGGAGCTAGAGCTCGACACCTCATTTCAATTCATGCTAAAATGAAAACATTGTATTTCGCAATTCTTGACATTATCTGTCATAGACTTGCAAACTTTCTGTTGTTATGTAAATCGAGTATTTTTATGCTTTTCTTCGAAATTTATACATGTTTAATAAATACTTCTCTTCTAATTTCTGTTTATAAATGTTTGGTGTGGTACAAATACTTTGTTCTTTAGAAAAAGCAAATAAAATTTAGAGAATTAAAATTATTAGAATTAAAATTATTTCAATTATTATTATCATAATTATTATGATCCGAAAATGCCACTCAAAATTAGAATGAAAATAAGATTTATTTTGAAAATTATGTCCCACACCATCATACTCTTTTAGAGGTTGATCGACTCCCATTCCAATGGAATTAACCATCTCTAGGTGTCATTATAGTATTTGTTTTAGTCAAGAAATCAGAAACTAACTTTGCAAGTACATAGTTTTAATAAGCCCAAACATGGTATATATCCTGTAATTTTCTATGGATTTGGGTATCCCGGAGACTACTTGATGCATCAGCCAGTTTCATACCGTGTCGTGGAAAAAACCATCAAAGTAACAGTAGATATATCCAATTTCGGATGATTCGGACCACTGCCTTTATGATCTTCAAAATATATAGCTATGAATCATCCCCGTCACATCGACTTTTGAACAAAAAAAAAATGCATCAAATCGTTCCATCCGTTGGACCGCTACAATGCTACAGACAAACACACATAGGTATACATAGCTACACAGGTTAGGGGAAACTGGGGATACTTGATCCTTACGGGAGACTAGGTACACAAGATTTACAGAACTTGTATAAGCCGTATTTAGTTTTATAGCGGCAATATCGATTGTATATGGTACCCGATAACTTTCTAAAGATAGTACATCTATCACATTTGACACTTTGGCAAACGGCGGCCGAGTAAGTAATTGTTGCGGCAGAAAGAAAATTTTGGTGAGTTTTTATTTTGACTAAACATTTATTTAAAATAGGACTTTTAAGTGTGTATGCATTTAATACGAGCCATTATCTACTTATTAGCCATTCTTTAAGTAATAAAGTGGTAATATTCTAGACATTTGAAAATGTTTTCGTTTATAACCTCAAATAGCTCAGGGTACACTTGGTACACTTTATTATGGGAGATTTGATCCACCTGATTCAAGTGTCTCCTACCTTTTCTTTTTTCAATTCATGGCAGAACAATATCCCAAGAGCCTGCAAAACCAGAGAAGGTGCCCGAAAAATGGTGCCACAGAACGAAAATAGAGCTAGTCCAATGCCCTTAAAGTTGCACAGCGAGCAATAGAACGAGCTATGCTATGGATGCCTCTGAGGGATAAAATCCGGAACGATGTTCTCCGTAAGAGAACCAGAGTGGTCGACATAGATCGCAGAAGCATGCGTCTTGAAATGGCAGTGGGCTGGCGACATCTCTGTAGGATCCCCCTGTTAATCCCCCAGGATCAGGTCATCCAGACCGGGGGGATCAAGTCTTACGTATATACGGGACACATGGTACGATTCCTTGTTATTGATTTAAGTCAAATAACTTATAAATTTAGATATTCATATCTTTGGCTCTTACAGCAATTATAAGCAAATAAATTTCACGTATTTTAGTACCAACGGTTTTTTAAACGGATACTCAATATAGAAATTAGGGATAAAAAACAAAAGGGGGGATCAAGTGTCCCCAGTTTCCCTTAAACTTATAACACTCCTCGTTTTTCATCGGGAGCTAAAAATAACAGCAAAACAACATGTTTGCCCTTAAATACTTTTTTTCTGTTTTTAGTTGTTACTATAGTGGCAACAGAAATACATCATCTGTGAAAATTTCAGCTCTTAGCTATCACGGTTCCTAAGATACAGCCTCGTGACGGACAACAAAATCTCATGAATTGGGTTCCGTATTTACCCTTTGGACACGGAATCCTCAAAATTAACCCAATTGCAAAATAAAATGCATCTGTACTGAAATTGTAATTTATGACAGCAAATCGTTCCATATAAAGCATCAAGAAATACTATTCAAAACTCGATAAGGCTCTACAGAGCAAATCAATTGTATTTACCGATTCACTGCTTATTTTCTCAATTTGTCTTTCGACTTGTATGCAAACAAAATGTACGTAAACACAACTCGTATTAAGAGAAAGAAGGAAGAAAAATATGTTTTGCTTTTTGTCTTACTTCGACTTTTGTATAACAATTACCCCCGGCTTTTATTGTACTAGGCCATTGGTAAGAATGTCATATTCTACGATACGATCATCAAATCAGCCTACGACAGGTCATTGCTGGACGGGGGCTATCCCAAATTTCGCCACAATACATGGTCCTGCGTCTTCCGCACCCAATCAGTCCCTACGACCTTTTTTAGGTTTTTTAGGTGTCTCCACTCCAGTACCCGTTTGCTTCACCGACCATCGGTTCTTCTACAGATGTGGCCAGCCCACTGCCACTTCAAAACGCATACTCTGCAAACAAATGAAATTGTACGATACGATGTTTCATAAAATTTCTAATCTAATACTAAAGATTTAAACCTTTGTCTAACACATCCAAACTTAGTCTTTGGTTTAAATGTTTATTAAGATAACAAATCACTAATCTATTGACTACAAACTTGGTCTTAATTGGTTCTTGACTGATAAACCCTTCAACTTTAGTCTTAGATTAAGCCGCCAGTTAATTATTCTCTGATATCTGATGAAAACGTATTGTTGGTGTGCCTAAGGATTTAAGCATACCAAAATAAGGCAATTTTCAAATTAGAATTTCCCTGGTTATTTAAAAAAATAACTTCAAGCTATTTAAAGTCAAGGTATACCAAAATTGCAAAGAAAGTCGTAATAATGAGTGACGTCCTTGTAAATTACAAGGCTACGCATATAGCCGTAGCTCTTGCTACGGTAGCTACGACAGTATTTCGTAGCAGCGCGTAATTAAAAAAACATTTTATCACTCTCAGCTTTCACAAGATTCTCGTCATGTGGGATTGTGATGTCAATAATCATTGCTCGCCGCTCAGATCGATCTATGACCACAATATCAGGTTTGTTGGCAACAACAGTCCTGTCTGTGATAATAGATCGATCCCAGTACAATGTGATATGACCATTTTCGAGAACTGGCTCAGCTACATACCTGTAATATGGAACCTCGATATCCACCAGGCGATACTTCAGAGCAAGTTGCTGATGGATGATCCTGGCTACTAGGTTATGTCTGTGCAAGTACTCGCCGTTAGCAAGACGAGAACAACCAGAGATAATATGCCTGAGGGACTCACCAGGATGATGACACGCTCGACATACATCAATCGTACCATCCCTCAGTATATATTTCAGGTAGTTGTTCGTCATGATAACTTCATCTGCAATTGCACAGACAAAGCCCTCGGTCTCTCCAAAGAGATCACCGAACCGTAGCCAGGCCACAGAGGCTATAAAGTCTACATGAGATCCATGCAAAGCCTTATAGAACCTACCGTGGAGCTCCTTGCTCTTCCATATCTCCTGCCGGTCATCGATACCCATTATTACAGGTTTGTGCCAGTTCTCTTTAGCCAAGGCAAGCGGGGTGAGTCCAGTATCCACTTTGACAACATCCCGATGCACATCCGCATTCATGTGTAGAAAGTATTCTCTAAGGTTGTACACCTCGCGGTTATGTAGGGTTTTAGCATTCAGGAAGCCTCGACCACCACATTTCCGCGGGATGTACATCCTCATCACCGATGAACGCGGATGATGCATTCGGTATGATGTCAATAGTGTACGAACTCTTCTGTCCAAGGCATCTAGTTCAGTTTGAGTCCACTTGAGTATGCCAAAGGAGTACATCAAGAGTGGCATGACCCAGCCGTTATAAGCACGCACCTTGTTCCCGCCTGATAAAAGACTATTTAGGACTTTTCTCAAACGAGAAAGGAAACGCTCTCGTAACGACTGTTTCATGTTAGCTTCATTGATGCCCAACGCTTGTGACATACCCAAGTACCTATAGGTGTCAGATACGAGAAGCGACTTCAGGTGAATGGAATCAGAAAGCTGAATACCTTCCGATTCCACCATCCGTCCTCGCTTAACATGCATAACTGCACATTTATCCACACCGAATTCCATTTTGATTGAATTACTATAGTTTTCAGTTATCTTTAGTAAGTCAATCAAATGAGAATTAGTTGTGGCAAATAGCTTTAAGTCATCCATGTGACACGCTTCTAGGAAGTCCAGAGTGATCCCAGGAGTTCCCAGGCGGTTCAGTAGTTTAGGTAAGGGTATATAATTTGTCCTGAAGTCAATAACGCAACGATTACATATATAACTGCCTTTATTGCGATTTCACAAAATAAATTTAAATCTATCTTAAAAACTAGGTACTCATCCGAATTCTTCCCTCAGGGATGGGATTTCCTTCCTTCAGGAATAATATGACGTAACAATAGATAATTACTCCTATATTTTCAATATTAGTTGCTTACGGGTATAAGCAATGTTTTTTTTTTATAAACTTGGAAGCTCATTCTGAAAAGAACAAACAATATATTTTATATACACCCTCTTCAACCATAGATTTCCCTAAACTTTCCCTTACATTATTTTTAACCCCATTTTAAAACATTTAATATACAAAGAACATTACCCCCTTTTCTAAATTTCACAAACGCCTGCCTGATAAAATAAATTTACTTAAAATATACTTTTTTACATAAAAATTACCCACAATTAATTTACTTAATAAAATTGATGAAGTTGATGCTTACCAGAGCTTCCGTTTTCACATATAAAAATTTAGTTAAATACTTGGGCTATTAAGCCACTCACTGATTATTTCAGTGGAATATATTTTACAGAATAATTTACTTTGATGTAAATTTTCTTCGACAGTATGAAGTAAAATAAAAAAATTAGTTAGTTCCTGATTTTTTTTCTATTCTACTAATGCGCACGCCTATATATAGCTTACATCCCACCATATCTCCTTCCATCAACTATCCCTACTATGACACTATTAAGGACACACCCCTTAT
This sequence comes from Miltochrista miniata, assembly GCA_933228765.1. NCBI lineage: Eukaryota > Metazoa > Arthropoda > Insecta > Lepidoptera > Erebidae > Miltochrista > Miltochrista miniata. The sequence continues at coordinate 15,945,016 of OW121752.1, read as the reverse complement.
ACCGACCTAAGTATAACCATTATACCTACGCTTAATAGCGCCTAATAAACTAATTACAGCAAATCTATGATTTACGCCACACATGAAAAGCAAGTGAGATATGACCTGACCTCCTCCTCGTAGTCTGTAACCTAGCCCTGAACTCTCTAGTAATGTACTAAGAGGGTTCAGTGCTAAGCAAAACCAAAGAGGACTCAAACTGTCACCTTGAAAGATGCCCCGCTCGATCCCAATCGGCTCGCCGCCACCGCAGAAACCTCGACATCCTGGATAGGTAAGAAGAGTCCTCCATTGCCCCATACATGACTTTAAAAAGGTGCATAGAGTTGTATCAACTTTGTACAACTCCAGCACCCTTAAGAGCCACGTATGAGGTACAGAATCAAACGCCTTCTTATAATCTATCCAGCATGTCGACAGATTACGGTTACGACGAACTTGTTTGCTAATGGTCATATCAATGAGGAGAAGCTCCTTAGTACCTCGAGCCCTACTTCTACATCCATTTTGAGAGCCACTCATAATATTATTCACATTAATATGTTTATTTATCTTATCTCTCAAAATGGATGTTAGAAGTTTATAAATCGATGGCAGACACGTGATAGGTCTGTAATTGTTGGGGTTCGAGGTACTTCCTGATTTATGGAGCAGATGAGTCGCACCAGTTGTCATAAAAATTGGTAACGATCCAGATTCAAGAGCAGATTGGAAATGAGATGCCAGTCGAGCATGTGACACCGAGGGGGATTGGATGTGTGATGTCAAGCGCGCATGTGACAAAATTCAAAGCATGGAAGAAGTAATTATAGATAGCTCTGATGTAGCTAGTGCAGTCCGTCATTTATCTAATTGGAAATCTCCAGGTCCGGACGGACTGCACATTTTTTGGCCTAAATGGCTACGCAGTTCACATGCTCGACTGGCATCTCATTTCCAATCTGCTCTTGAATCTGGATCGTTACCAATTTTTATGACAACTGGTGCGACTCATCTGCTCCATAAATCAGGAAGTACCTCGAACCCCAACAATTACAGACCTATCACGTGTCTGCTATCGATTTATAAACTTCTAACATCCATTTTGAGAGATAAGATAAATAAACATATTAATGTGAATAATATTATGAGTGGCTCTCAAAATGGATGTAGAAGCAGGGCTCGAGGTACTAAGGAGCTTCTCCTCATTGATATGACCATTAGCCAACAAGTTCGTCGTAACCGTAAGAATCTGTCGACATGCTGGATAGATTATAAGAAGGCGTTTGATTCTGTACCTCATACGTGGCTCTTAAGGGTGCTGGAGTTGTACAAAGTTGATACAACTCTATGTACCTTTTTAAAGTCATGTATGGGGCAATGGAGGACTCTTCTTACCTATCCAGGATGTCGAGGGTTCTGCGGTGGCGGCGAGCCGATTGGGATCGAGCGGGGCATCTTTCAAGGTGACAGTTTGAGTCCTCTTTGGTTTTGCTTAGCACTGAACCCTCTTAGTACATTACTAGAGAGTTCAGGGCTAGGTTACAGACTACGAGGAGGAGGTCAGGTCATATCTCACTTGCTTTTCATGGATGACTTAAAGCTATTTGCCACAACTAATTCTCATTTGATTGACTTACTAAAGATAACTGAAAACTTTAGTAATTCAATCAAAATGGAATTCGGTGTGGATAAATGTGCAGTTATGCATGTTAAGCGAGGACGGATGGTGGAATCGGAAGGTATTCAGCTTTCTGATTCCATTCACCTGAAGTCGCTTCTTGTATCTGACACCTATAGGTACTTGGGTATGTCACAAGTGTTGGGCATCAATGAAGCTGACATGAAACAGTCGTTACGAGAGCGTTTCCTTTCTCGTTTGAGAAAAGTCCTAAATAGTCTTTTATTAGGCGGGAACAAGGTGCGTGCTTATAACGGCTGGGTCATGCCACTCTTGATGTACTCCTTTGGCATACTCAAGTGGACTCAAACTGAACTAGATGCCTTGGACAGAAGAGTTCGTACACTATTGACATCACACCGAATGCATCATACGCGTTCATCGGTGATGAGGATGTACATCCCGCGGAAATGTGGTGGTCGAGGCTTCCTGAATGCTAAAACCCTACATAACCGCGAGGTGTACAACCTTAGAGAATACTTTCTACACATGAATGCGGATGTGCATCGGGATGTTGTCAAAGTGGATACTGGACTCACCCCGCTTGCCTTGGCTAAAGAGAACTGGCACAAACCTGTAATAATGGGTATCGATGACCGGCAGGAGATATGGAAGAGCAAGGAGCTCCACGGTAGGTTTTATAAGGCTTTGCATGGATCTCATGTAGACCTTATAGCCTCTGTGGCCAGGCTACGGTTCGGTGATCTCTTTGGAGAGACCGAGGGCTTTGTCTGTGCAATTGCAGATGAAGTTATCATGACGAACAACTACCGGAAATATATACTGAGGGATGGTACGATTGATGTATGTCGAGCGTGTCATCATCCTGGTGAGTCCCTCAGGCATATTATCTCTGGTTGTTCTCGTCTTGCTTACGGCGAGTACTTGCACAGACACAACCTAGTAGCCAGGATCATCCATCAGCAACTTGCTCTGAAGTATCGCTTGGTGGATATCGAGGTTCCATATTACAGGTATGTAGCTGAGCCAGTTCTCGAAAATGGTCATATCACATTGTACTGGGATCGATCTATTATCACAGACAGGACTGTTGTTGCCAACAAACCTGATATTGTGGTCATAGATCGATCTGAGCGGCGAGCAATGATTATTGACATCACAATCCCACATGACGAGAATCTTGTGAAAGCTGAGAGTGATAAAAAAATAAAATATATTGACTTAGCTCGCGAGATTGTCGACATGTGGGAAGTTGATGCAGCAATCATTGTTCCTATAGTCATTTCCGTTAATGGTCTTATAGCTAAGAGCCTTGACCAACACCTTCAGAGGCTCGCGTTGGGCAGCTGGATCAAGGGCGTGATGCAGAAGGCAGTGCTACTGGACACGGCACGCATTGTGCGGAGGTTCCTGTCTCTGGAGCCCTGACCACCAGTAGCTTGGTCCCTGTACCCGATGCCGGTGGGATACTATATTTTATATTTTTAAATGTATTTTCTTTTTATATCTATATTTAAAAATGTAATTTATAAGGGCATTAATTAAATAAAGAGAATGATAATATAAAACATCTTTTATTCAACTGGAATGTAGATAAAAATAATTATTCTACAGCTTTATAAAACGTAATATTATCATATCGAGTCACAATCTGTATCGTCATCAGGATCCCAGTCAAATTAGATTATATCCCTCATTCAACTTTCAGAAGCTTTCCCTTAGGCAGCAGTTAAGCATTTGTTTTTATGATTATCTTTCAAGGAAGTTTTCGCAAGAAGTACCTCTTCTAAGTATTCTTATCGCTGTCTATTATATCAAGTTGGTTGACCGAGTTTCAATTCCAGAAAAAAGAAAGTTCTTTTGTAATTCATTCGTCTCAAGAATGGGTCATATGTAAGCATATAACTTTTTTAATAATGAATGATTTTAAACAAGCTTTTATTTTTTGTTTGCCTATCTCTGTTTTTAATGAGTAAAGTAAAGAAATAGTTGAAGTTTCTTTTTCGATACTATAGTTCAATGTTGCCTACAATTCTGCTTTTGCGTAGAGTATCGACTGTAGACACTGAACGCATCTGGCCTGCCAAGCATTTATCATGTCGATTGGCATTCGATTAACTATCTGTATTTACTCTGTGGCGAATGAACTGTGAAAACGAAACATGTATAATATACTACTATGTACTTTATTTTCCAATTCTCTTAAATTATATGTAGGTAAAGTACAAAAATTACAATTATGAAGAGTCACACGTCTAAATATCTTATATGATAATAAAATACGTTCACATAATAAACGAATGGAGTTATTTTAACCAAAAAAGGTAAAGGGAGCTATACAGGGTGCATTTTTCAAAAGGTATTGGATGGCCAAATCCGAAACTATAAGCAATAGCGAAAAATGCTCAAAGGAGTCACGAGCTCGATTTTGATGAAACTTAAAACCTCATCATTAGATTTTTGAAAAACCAATAATCCTAGCTGGGAATCGAATCCATTGATTTTGAATAAAAAAACACACCCTGTATTATTACACCATACGATAGTGTTGCTATTCAGAATCTTATTCTGGCAAGTAATGATGTAATGACGTCTTCATACATAGCTTACTATAATAATTTTGTCAATGGGTGGTATTGGTTTCTCTCGTTACTAATACATAACAGAAATCAGGGTGCAGTTTAAAAGGTTTACGGCGTTATAATAGAAATGTTTGGCACAGAACCGCCATGGTCAACATTAGATCTAATCACATAGAACGTTACCCTGTGACAAATTAGTTAGTGCACAGAATCGATTGGAATTAGCAAGTTGCGCCAAAATGGTGTTAAAATGGCAGTGATGATAAGAGGATTGTCGGTAGCCATACTCTATTGAACATAGATTTGTCCATCTACCTATTAAACTGTTAAATTTAAGCTGCCCATATAAATTAATCTAGGAGTGGACCGGGTGTAGAAATAAAACGGTTATAGAAGTAAAAACTTTGTACAAATTAGCAGCTACGAATCCCTATACCTGTACTCGTCTAGCTTCATAGATTTACTAAACTTTCAAACCCATTGTGTTAAACAGTAATCATGAAAGTTATGTATAAAATCATTTGAAATAGATAAAAAAATGGAATGCTCATACTTTATTTATTGGTCTCAGGATTAAACCTTGAATTTTATATAGTTTACGTTGACCAGAAGACATTAAAACGTACTATAAAATACAAGCAAACTCCTCTCGTTCACTAAATAAGACATTAAGTGCGTAGTTTTTGTCAGCATACGTTGTAGGTTTGATTAAAGTAATAAATCGGCTACGAGATGGTTATCTGGCTTTTCGAGAGGGAATTTAGCGTCGACAGTCTCAGTTCCCTCGTAAATTGTTCTTCAAATCTACTCCTTTATTTAACATCTCAAGTACAAGAGAAACCAAGTAATTGGGCTATTGTGGCAATTCCCTGGCAATTACCTTCAAGTTTATATAGTATCGGATGGTGTTAAGATTTTGACAATGGGATTTCTCTGCCGCTGAAATGTCTGCGGTTCTTGAGAATATGGGCCTGTAAAGAAGCTAATTAAATTTAAATACGAGTACTGAATATTTGACTAGCCGATAATAATTGTTTTTAGTCATCTTAGTCTTTATATTAGGTAAATAATTTAGAAAGTCGGTGGACTTATTTTACGTAACCTAGTTCTACACAGATCTTTTGTAGAGAATTGCTTGCCTATTTTAAACGTATTTCTCAACATAGATTACAAAGAAGATGGTTGCAAGTAAATTGTATTTTCGAAATTGTTAACTTGCCGGTAGTCTTTTGTTTATATGGATCTCCATTTATTTTGGTTTACTTTAATTAGTGGGAACAGTGAACATGTAGATTTTGAACACTGCACTTTTACTCACTGATGTGGTAAAGTGGAATTACTCTTGTCAATGTTATTTCTAACCGACTAGTTCGGATATTATAACTCGTAGATTAAAATGTACATCATATTACAATCCAAATTAAATCTCAGTATATTAAACTTCATGAAATCGGTATAATATATATTCTACATTGTGCTATTGCCATCGTAAAATAGAAACGAGGAGTTTTAAAGGCATTCAAAGCGCGCTCGTATAGATCGTGTATATCCTAAACAAAGGTGTCAGGAGCGTTATCTAGTAGTGTCCCCAGAATTAACGGCGGAAGAGGCCTTCGCGTCGTCGCAATAAATTACGTCTCAACTTGATCCCACTCACCAGATAAATCAAATGTAGAGGACCAAATGGGAATTCGATGATGCCCCTGTTTATTTCGATTTAGCAAAGGTCTTTTGGCCGAATCTCGGCATGTGGATTTCCAACGTGAGTAGCTTTATTGAAGTTGTTCTTTATTAGGGTGCGTGCCCCACGTGAGATTTCGTTGCGGAGAAACTGTGTATAGAAACGATCATAGATTTGTTCGATTGAGCCGTGGGTTTTGATACAAGCTATAATTTTGTACTTCCCATTTATATAACCCTAAAGGAATGAAGTTATCAGAGATTTTACCAAATCCCTAAGGATATCTTGAAATTCCGGAAGTCGACCTATTACGTTATTTTTTATTCTTTCTAAGGGAACGCATGTTGCTATTTATGTCGAATGGCGCTTCCTCGCTTTGACGTACTCAAGAGACACTTTGCTATAAATAACGTTGTTTGCTACTCCGGCGAATGTTGCTAACATATATCACTATTTATAAGAAAGTCGAGTATAACCAATGCCACAGCCGTCGGGAATTTAGCAATAACACAACTCGAGAGCAAACATCAAAAGATAGTATACACAATATACTGCGGGCCACATATTCAAGGGACGCGGTAGTACTGAAAGTTTTCACATAAATCAGTGGGCTAACTTTATTCAAACGACTCTCTGGCGACATTTGTTCGGAATCCACGTCATGTGAAACTTTGTGCCGAGTGGCTTCTTTGTAAAAGTGCGGGGAGTTACCCGAATCCTCTTCATAGAGTTGCTTGTTTCTAGAACATGTATGTTACGACTGTCGAGTTTAGCGTGTTGGATGTTTAGCAACAGTTAACTGTTGCCCATATTTTTAACACTTTGAAACTTAGATACTTCTTCTAAATCGATTTAGTATTTGTGTTAAATTAACTTGTAAGAGTAAGACGGATATTATAGTGAAATACAGACATTATAGTCATGCCCTTGTCTCCGAAGAGGTAGGCAGAGGCTTAGTATACGCCCACATTAGTTTTATGTCCAACGTAATAGGTGGTGAGCCTATTGCCGTAGTGAAATAATAAAAATTATTTACTAGTTTGATTGTTAATATAAATACTTGTTTGGCACAAAGGGCGTTTGACAGTGACTTAACAAAGGGTGACAAAGGCATTGTCAGGGATCTCATGTCAGACGTTAAATTCCTTAAATATTAGCTACTAACATTGGATACTTCTGGAAATATTATTTATATTTCAGTTTCTACTGATATTTTGTCAATTGGAATAAATCTTCACCTGACAACCGTGTTGCAAGATCTTTTTTTTCACATAAGTACTGTTTCCTACAAAGCCGTACTTAAAGTACACATAAGTTTGTACCGGCATTGCACTTAGCTACTTCATTAAAATTGTGTTGTGCTCGACGAGTTACCCTGTGAAGCTGAGAAGCGATCATAGCTATCTAATCGGAAGGTAGGGAATACCGGGCGATGGGAACCAGCGCACATGTTCAATTTATTTTTATCTGCATCTAGCGCAGTCTCATATTGCAGCGCCAAAACTCATAGTCAGACGTACATTCAGCATAATTCTGCTGTGCTAATGCCTCTTGGAATATATGGCTGTCCAATATTTTCACCATGGATCCAAATACTTTTCGTTTTTCAGCGTGTGATTGACCTATTCGCCAATTAGTAACGGTATAATAATCTAGTACTATATTACTGTTTATAGACTTATAAGCTTTAACATTGATGATGACTTTGAGTAACAGTAGCAATAATTATGAGTCAATTCAAACAAAAGAGTCAAACAAAAGAGACTGCCTCTGTGGCGCAGTCGGTAGTGATACCGCCTGCTGCGCTGGAGGTCGTGTGTTCGATTCCCACCGGAGACAAATATTTGTGTGACCCATAAATGTTTGTCTCAAGTGTCTGGAAGTTTTTATGTATTATATGTATGTACTAGCTGACCCGCGCAACTTTGTTTGCGTGATAAATAAAGAATCGCTCGACCGATTTTGTGCAAAATTCGCATAAACTACCTACTGAATAGTCCGAACAAAGCCTAAACATTTGGTTTGGATAGGTGAGCCCGTTCTTGAGTTATGAAATTACAACGAAAAGTGGCATTGATGTTTATATATTTAGATTTAAAAGTATAGGTATAAGTATTAATATCTGTGGTCTGATACCCATAACACAAGCAGGTTATTCCTAGCTTACTTTGGGATCAAATAGCGTTGTGTGAGATGTCCGTGAATATTTAAAAAAAAAACATATTCAATAACAGTATAAAATTTATTTATATTTTGTAAAATACTAATATTATAAAGAGGTAAAGTTTGTGTGTTTGTATATTTGTTAAATTGTAACGGGTAATCTCGGGATCTACTGAACCGATTTTAAAAATTCTTTCACCAATAGAAAGCTACGTTATTGTGGAGTGTCATAGGCTTTATAGCATCACGCTACAACGAATAGGAGCGGAGCAGTAATAGTAAATGTTTCAAAAACGGGGGAAAAGTTATTCCTTTTGAGAGCTTCGATGCGTGTGCTGCGTGACTAATATTATTTAACCGACTTCAAACAAGGAGGAGGTTACTCAATTCGACCGTTTATTTTTTTTTTATTTTTTTTTATGTTTGTTCGCGCAGAACTCTGTCGTTTATGGACCGATTTGAAAATTGTTTTTCGTTCGAACAAAGATACTCCCAAGGTGGTCCCATTTTAAGGAAGCCAGGATCTGATTATGGCATCCTGGAGAAATCGAAAGGGACTTTTAAAAATTGTAGGGCGTTTGTAATTTTTTTTATTAAGGGCCTTAAAGTAGTACAACTTAATGAAGGTCTGGAGTCGATCTGATGATGGAGACGAAAGACAGTAGAGAGAATTCGCTAACGATATACAGCAGTTACTTTGTGTTTGATTAATTTGTACTGTCGAGAACTTTACACCTAGATAGATAGATTTTCAGTCCATGTGACACTAAAAATAGTGAAATAAAAATTTTAACCAAAAAGAAACCGACTTCAAACAAAACTATAAACTGGAAAATAAAATTTACTTAGCACAAAGTTAGTATATTCTGATTTATCAGATATCATTAAATATAATACTGAAGTCAGTGCCAATATGACTTTGAGAGAGATTAATAATGTCTACCTAAGCCTACATAGTTTTACTGGGCACTGATTTCAGTATTATATTCAATGATATCTGATAAATCAGAATATATACTAACTTTGTGCTAAGTAATTTTTTTAAGATGTAAAGTTTGATGAGATGTAAAATTGTAATAAGGGGTAATCTTAGGATCTACTAAACCGATTTTAAAAATTCTTTCACCAATAGAAAGCTACGTTATTGTGGAGTGTCATAGACTATATAGCATCACGCTACAACGAATAAGAGCAGAGCAGTAATAGTGAATGTTTCAAAAACGTTGGAAAAGTTATTCCTTTTGAGAGCTTCGTTGCGTGTGCTACGTTAATATTATTTTATAGTTATGTAAAAAATATGTACCTACTACAAAATTGTTTATCTTAAAAAAGTTCTAAAAAAATTGCGCGATAGCATGTGTTTATCTTTGGGTTGGTGCACAATAACCATTTTAATGGCAATCAATTTTCTCTACAATAATGCCACGGGATACCTCTTTCATAAACGAAATTGTTCTTAAAAATAATGCGACGGGAATACACGCGACGACAAACCTTTCTCTCTATCTCTCTCTCTCTCTCACGTAGTATTGAATCCCACCAAAAACATCCCTGTTGAATAGGAGGCCAAGTTCCTATGAGCTAATTGTTCGCCTAAAAAAGGGTTGAAATCCAATCCAATGCCAAGTGTAGATGCACTTTAAAATCAATCATAATCATCTTCATCAACAGCCTAATCCACTGGTAAACTTTTGCCATTTCCAAGACTCGCCACCACACTCAGACCTCAGCCTTCCGAATCCAGCCACTACCCACTACCGCATTCACGTCAACGGTCCATCTGGCCGAAATTCACTTTACCATACACCCAACTTATAATATGGTGTAGTTGTGAAAATACGTAGGTACCTACTTGGTTAAAAATATCTAAAATAATGATACTTCTAAATTTGAACTGGGCAGGTTAATTTAATTATATACATAATAAATTTAATTATACAATTAATCAAGTGTTACGTACTCCACGAAAACCTGCCAAGTTTTAATTTAGAAGTATCATTATTTTAGATATTTTTAACCAAGTAGGTACCTACGTATTTTCACAACTACACCATATTTTAAGTTGGGTGTATGGTAAAGTGAATTTCGGCCAGATGGACCGTTGACGTGAATGCGGTAGTGGGTAGTGGCTGGATTCGGAAGGCTGAGGTCTGAGTGTGGTGGCGAGTCTTGGAAATGGCAAAAGTTTACCAGTGGATTAGGCTGTTGATGAAGATGATTATGATTGATTTTAAAGTGCATCTACACTTGGCATTGGATTGGATTTCAACCCTTTTTTAGGCGAACAATTAGCTCATAGGAACTTGGCCTCCTATTCAACAGGGATGTTTTTGGTGGGATTTCAATTCTTTTTTTCAAGAAACCGTACCTACTTTTTCTTTAATAAGCTTTAAAGTGTGCATTATGTATACATGACATTATTTTATACCCCTCCCTTCCCCCCTCCTCATTGTATTCTCATTTTATCACTGATTCATAAATATTTTTATAAGAAATTAGATTTTCGATTAAGCCAACTCATGCGTTATAATATGAAGTCCACGTTTAAAGCTTACATACTTCTTAATAATATTCGTACAAAATTTTCAGTTTAATCAATCCAATAGGTTAATCCCAATTGACATAGTTTATTAGCCTTCTGCTTACCCCCAAGGTTATTTTATAAATGTATATTAATGTCATAACATTAATATATAGCTTATGTTTAGAATAAAAGGATGACTCACGCTACACCGTGCCGGGTCCGAGCCGAGTGCCGGCCGCAGCAACGTCAATTAATATTATATATATTTTGTGTCGACAAACTCACGTTAAACCATAGATTTAGAATTTTTCGCAATGCGTTAAACCGAGCGGCAACTGAGTGACAGCTGAACTACGGAAAACGCTCGGAAACAACTTGGTCCCGCCTCGGCTCGGCCACGGCCCGTTGCATGAATACAGTGCCACCTAGCTTCGCCCGAGCAGTCGTGAACGCAACCGGCTCGGTGACCGTGCTACGGCCGACACTCGGCTCGGACCCGGCACGGTCTAGCGTAAGTCATCCTTTAGAATGCTTGCTGATCTCTAAACTACTGGACGGATTTGATCCAAATATTTCGCAAATATGAATAACAATATTCAATGTGCAGTATTGACTTTTCCATAATTTGTATGTATAGAGTATTTGATTGAGATTAATCAAAACATTGACAACATCTTTCTCAAATCTGATTGAGTTTTTAAACATGACATGTGTGAAAATAAAAAGTAAATTAAATCAAAAGAGTCCTCTCATGACTAAAAAGTATTGATACAAATTCGAATCAAATCCCCCCGAAGATAACAATTGTATCCCCTTTTTAGCCATGTTCGGAATGAATTTCTATAAAATACGAAACACATCTTCCATCAATTATGTTAGAGATGATTTATGCAAAATTTGAAGAAGATCCGACCAAGGAATCCTGTCGTCCCATACAAACTTTGTAACCCTTTTCCAACTCACACTTGACCGATTTCTTAAATTTCTCAATTTTTCTTTAATCTACATATAACACCTGGTCTGTGTGCCAAATTTCATAACGCTAGGACAATTGGAAGTGGCCTAGAGGTTTTGATGACCGGTCAGTGAGTGAGTGAGTCAGTCAGTGCCAAAAATAGCTATATTCACAGGGTCATATTTCAGGATCTACTGAAGCTACATCTATGAAATTTGGTACACTACCTTAGTACTAGTATATGAATACGTACGTACAATTTTATTTCTGTACTTGCAATAGGCACTGAGCTACAGGGGGGTCAAAAGTGGGTCGAAGCGGTTCGTGTAAATAGAGTACGACATGCGCTCGGCCTGTTGCTAGAACTTGGCCTGCGCACTGCCGTGCGCTTAGATATTAACGACGAGACGCTACGGGAGTAAACGCAACGTGACGGGAATAAATGTGTACGGGAGACGGGAGTAACTCTTATGTGGCGCAAACGAAGTTGCGCGGGTCAGCTAGTATTTTGTATAGTGACTGAAATGTCCTTGAAGGAAACGGTGATGGGGACTTTCTACCAGTGTCATGATACCTAATCAATGTCTTTTTTACTTATGGAAATCATGCCGGATTTCTACCGACTAAAACTACACGATGCCCTTCCATCTGCCTATGACCGGGAGTCCCGGGTTTGCCTTTGGAAATATAAGTCCATGGGCCCTCGGAACTATCTAACCAATTTTTAGAAACTGTCTGCTGTGATCGTGGTCAAATACCAAACCAAAGCACAGTTACGAGCAGTCTAAGTCATCCAGTTCATCTCCAGGAATGCTGCTGCAGCCTCACTATCGTGACTGCCACGATTGCGATTCAGATGAGCCGATACTGCAGAGCGAATAAAAGCAGAAATTTAAATATTTTGTGCTGTGTATGTGGAGGGTGTTTATGGACCTGAGTCCTGTAATCCAAAAAATAAAAACGATTATGAATCGGGATACTTTTAGTTTAGACAGGCGAATTCTTGGAGATCTTATTCTCCGAGACAACATGTTTGTGAGATAACTTTTTTTTTTTTTTTTTTTTCATTTATTAAATCACATACAAACAATAACTTAGCCTAAATGTACCACTAAAGCTACTGGAGCTTGTGTGTGATACAGAACGATCTCACTTCAGTACATACATGCATAAGTTTATCATACATTAACATAACACAAAGAAAATGAAGGAAAATATAACTTTTATATATTATACATTATATATGGGTAGCTACCTACATTTAAATATATAAAAAACAAGCAGACTGAGAACAAAAAAAAAAAAAAAGACTATTTTTCAAAGGTTCTCATTTTAAAGCGGTCAAAGTCATTCTCTTTAGCTAAATATAAGGTAGGCATTCTACCTACAACTCCGCCAAAAAATAGGACTTCAGCTTACATTTAATATTCCTCTCATTTATTAAATCTCGTAGGGAGGTAGGCAAAGAATTGATAAGGCGCGGAACAAGGAATGTATTCGTCCGTTCACCGTAGCAATTTCTCGCACCTACCGTCGCTAGTTTCTTTTGTGCGACTCGTCGTGTAAATACAGGATGCTCTTTTTTGTATTGAAAATTTTCATTATAGAATTGTTCTTTCAGGATATAAAATTTTGTCTTTTCGTGTACCGGAAGTGTTTGACAATGTTTAAAAATTTTGTTAGTGTCCTCATTGTATTGGTTCTTGATATTACGTGGAACGATTAATTTTAATATCCTAAGTTGCAGATTATAAATCGAATCTAGGTAAGTCTTGTATGTTCTACCATAGCTTGATAAGCCATAGCCAATGACCGCGTCAAAAAATGCATTGTACAACAGAAGTCGAGTTTTAAAAGGCATACGATTTTTTATGATGTGCATTTTAGCTAATAACGCACGTAGTTTGTCACAAACGCGACCGACATGAGGACCCCAGTTAAATTTACTGTCTATTACCAGACCCAGGTACGTATGTGTGTCAACTTGTTCAATAGTGGAACATGATGTGGTATCGCAGGTTGATGGGTGATTATTGCTGTAATTGTGTAGACAACTGTGGGAGTGAGCAACTAGTTGATATTCACAACGCTGGTATTTTAAATGTGGTGATTTAATATGCATTAGTTTTGTCTTTTGGGCATTAAGTACGAGTCCCACATCATGTCACCACATATTGAGCCTATCAAAGTCGTGCTGCATGAGTGACATATTTTTTTCAACATTTTTGCCTGCAATAAGAAGGCAAGTGTCATCAGCAAATTGGTAGGATTTGCAATGATCAAAGATCGAGTTCATGTCATTTACGTAGGCTAAAAAGTGCAGAGGTCCACAGACGGAACCTTGAGCCGTTCCGTGGGTTACGTAATACGTGTCGCTGAGTTCATTGGCGATTTTAACACGGTTCGTCCTGCCCCTAAGATAACTAGCACACCAGTCGTATAGAGGCCCTCTTAATCCCGAGTCTTCCAGTCTCATTAATAGTTTACCATGATCCAAAACATCGAAAGCACGGGAAAAATCAATAAATAAGGCGAGCACGTGATTTTTGTCATTGAGAGCTGAGTTGACATGGTCTGTAAAATTGGTCAAAAGTGAGGTTGTGCTTTTGTTAGTTTGAAAACCGTATTGTGACTCATTTATGATAGTGTTTCCTTTGTAAAACTCATGGATTTGATTGCATATAAATTTTTCAATGATTTTGTCGATTGACGATAACAATGTTATAGGTCGATAGTTGTTTTCGTTGTTTCGCTCCCCCCTTTTATACACCGGCCTCACACAACCCATTTTTAAGGCATCAGGGTACTGACCTGTCTTGATACTAACATTTATTAAATTAGCAATACTAGAAGCTATTTTATTACTTATGCTCTGATGTATCTAGTACTGTTATTTTATCGAGACCAGGAGCCTTTCTACTATTTAATGACTTAATGATTTTTTTTATATTTTCTGGAGTAGCCTTGTGAAGTCTCATACTGAGGTTGGACGATATTCTCGGATGGTCAGTAACAAGGACTGATTTGCAATCTGGTATGATTGATTTCACGGCGCTGTCAAATGTATTAGCAAATTTATTTGAAACTTCCAGTGGTGATAGATTCTGAGATTTAAATGCATCCAGGATGAATTTGTCAATAGATTGTGAAACTCTGCCACATATTGAATTAACTATTTGCCACAGCTTTTTTGGATTATTGTAATTAGAAATAATTTGTTTTTTATTATGTTGATTTCTATACCACTCTAATGTTTTGTGTGTTTTATTTCTGAATTTATTATATTCCAAACGCAGAGCATCATTCCATGGATCTTTTCTCCAACACCTGAAACACTCATCTCTTAGTTCGCAAAGTTTTATTAAGTTGTAATTCATCCATGGTAAATGTCTTCTGTTCCTAGTTTTAAAATCGATTATACGTTTTGACTTATCTAAGGAATGTGCAAAAGCGCTTTTAATGAATTTAAGGATCGAATCCGCGGTCGTATAGCTAGATGTATGATCCCAATTAAAGCTGTTCAGTTCGCTGCACAATACTTTTCTGTCATAAATACATTTCGTAATAGGAGCATCCTGTAGTAGTCGTTGACCACGCGGCCTGCCACTGCCAGCGAGACAGATGCAAGTAGCGCGGTGGTCGGCCAGAACTGTGTCGATTGCCGCCGTGTACGGTATTAGCGTGTGTGCTCGCGTAAATATGTGGTCGATGCATGACTTTGTTATTTTATCTTTTCGTTTTTCTATTCGAGTATAATCAGTAATTCCACACGATAAACCGCACTCGGACAGCATATCCATATACAATATCTTGGCGGAGGTGTGCAATTTAAGATCGATGTTCATATCGCCCAGAACTACCGTGATAGTGTTGATAGGAAAAGCACTCAGTGTATTGTGTAACTCTTTTACAAACAACATTTTATTTGTGGAGGGAGGTCTATATATAGCGCATATAGCTATGGTGTTATTGTTGGATGTTTTTAATATACCTCCAAGGCATTCGAATGTATATGTTCTTTGTACTTTCGGTGTAAATTTCAAATTATTTTTGATGTAAATTATTATACCTCCTCCCTTTTTGTTATTGCGGAGCTGTGAGTACATTCGATAATCAGGAATAGAGAATAACTGCGAAATGTCATCGGAGATTCCCACCTCGGTCAACACAATGCAATCAATAGACCGAGTAGCATAATCAATAAGTTGTAACAATTTTGAAAAGTTTTTGAGCATCGATCTTATATTCACGTGAAGGCATGACAAGTGAATGTTTTGATAGGTAGGTATACAATTGAAAAATGAGTTTACATTGACACAATTGAACATTTCTTTGGTAATAGGTAACTCGTTATCTAATTTATCGAATTTTATGAACTAAACTTTGACACATGTTTACACAACAACTATTTACTGTAATTTAGTCAACATTTAAACTGCGAGAGTTTAGTAGTTTATCTATGTCGTGAGCAGATCGTATTATCTCGACATTTTTGCTGTCGTCAGATTTTTTTGCATACAACTTCCCCGCTTTACACCATACATACTTGAAGGGTCCGGTTGGTGACTTTAGTCGTTGCTTAGCTTGGTACAGCAGAGTTTTCATATTTCTGGTCAGGGATTCTCGTACATATATTTTTCCTGTTGCTTTTTCTACAGGTACTGAGGATGACACATCACCTACCGTTAGCTCTTTTGATTTTGCTGCGGATAACCACTTTTCGCGAGCGACTTTGGTATTGAGCTCGACTACTAGGTATCCAGATCTCTCTGTTCGCCCTAAAACTGTAACTAAATCATATTTATGCGGTTATCCCCTGGTAGCATAAACAATGCTCATTGCATACTATGTAAAAATGCGTCCGCAAAATGCACAAAAAGACATTTAGGATTTTGGAAATATTCAAGAACTTACTTCATTAAATGACACTAAAATGGAACCTTAAATTCTTAATAGATATGACTACATTACCACCGTGCGCTTTTTACAAAATAATTATTTACTTGCGAAAAAACCTCTGAAAATCATCGAAATGTACGTTTGTCAATTTGATTATTTCTGCTATTTCGATGATTTTTAGGGTTTCGTAGCCAAATGGCAAAAACGGAACCCTTATAGATTCGTCATGTCTGTCTGTCTGTCTGTCCGTCTGTCTGTCCGTCCGTGTGTCACAGCCACTTTTCTCCGAAACTATAAGGCTTATGATATTGAAACTTGGTAACTAGATGTATTCTGTGAACCGCATTAAGATTCTTATGTAAAACTAGAAAAAAAAGCAGTAAATTTTGGGGGTCCCCATACTCAGAACTGAAACTCAAATTTTTTTTCTTCATCAAAACCATACGTGTAGGGCATCTATAGATAGGTCTTCAAAAATGCTATTGAGGTATCTAACATCATATTTTTCTAAACCGAAAAGTTTGCGAAAGAGACACTTCCAAAGTGGAAAAATGAGTGTCCCCCCCCTCTAACTTCTAAACTAAGAGAATGATAAATCTAAAAAGAAGAATATGATGTACATTGCCATAAAAACTACCAACGAAAATTGGTTTGAACGAGATAGAGCTGGTAGTTTTTTTTAATACGTCATAAACCGCCATTTTCGGTTAGAAAAATCACTACCACTGCGAACGTGTTAAAACATCAATCAAAGTTACAACTAACTATAAAAACTTTTATATTATGTTACTTGCTGCTACGAAACCCTTCATGGGCGAGTCCAACTTGCACTTGGCCGGTTTTTAATAACTTTGAGAGGTATTTTTTCTAATGTAAATAAATATTTTGTAAAAAGCGCACGGTGTTATTGTAGTTTCATCTATTAAAAATTTAAAGTTCCATTTTAGTGTCATTTAATGAAATGAGTTCTTGAATATTTCCAAAATCCTAAGTGCATTTTTTGCGGACTAGCCCCTTAAAGCATTAAGGGTAGCCTTTACAATATTTGAAATACCCTGTTCAAATTTGCGGTGTAAATTCGTTCCAACGATTCGATTTGATTTCGTTGTTTATGATACACGGTACCAGGCAATGCAT
The DNA here is from genome assembly GCA_933228765.1 of Miltochrista miniata. Classification (NCBI taxonomy): domain Eukaryota; kingdom Metazoa; phylum Arthropoda; class Insecta; order Lepidoptera; family Erebidae; genus Miltochrista; species Miltochrista miniata. The sequence goes on along the minus strand of OW121752.1, from coordinate 15,927,454 downwards.
TTTGTTTCAGAATGCTGACATTGAATCACCAATATTACACATATTAAGTTTACAAAAAGCTTTTCACTTAAAATATTGTATGCCAACATTTTCGATCGATGACACCGTTGCGAAATGCCAATTTTTATTCACCACCATAATCTGATTTTCAAATGAGCAAGCAAGTCGAAGCGTTTGCTGGTTGGGTCACAAACAGGATTTTAATAAAAGTTAATTTATTCAATAAAAGCCTCCGAGAAAACAGCAGGCACAGGCCGGCGCGCTCTATGAAATTGATTCCTTTTCATTATTATGTCAATTGTTGCTGATAATTCTGTGTAATGATTTATTTATAAATTAGCTGATACCCGTGACTTCGAATGGGTGAAGTTGTGTTTGGAAAAGTTCACCAAAAGAGTCAAGTTGCTTGAAAATTAATCCACTATTATCTACTCTGATACTATAATACAAAGATTATAAAATTGAAATCAATACTATTATGACAAACATTACGCACAGGCCAAAAAAAAAAATTATTACGATACAGGTCTTGTATGGACACCTATATCATAATAAAACTTTTTAATCATTACGATACACCATAAACAATCTCCAGCTGAAAAAGAAGTTTGAATCTCTACTTTAAAAAAAAATTGTGTCTCCAGAGCTTAGACCATATAACACGGGACTAGCCTTTGCGAACCACCACATACAAAAATATTCTGCCAAATTTTATACAAGTGAAGGGGGAAACACAAAGACATATAAAATTTCATTGCATTTAAAAATGTATTAATCGACAAACGCGTAATGGCTGTTGTGTGTTAATTGTTATTGTACAGTCAACTACAATGTAATGTACTAGTTTAATCATATAAAATGATGTACTGATGTACAGGCTTTTCATAAAGCCAAAAGACCAAATGGTCATGTGCAATGGCAGAAAACAATGCTTAAGTAAGGCGCATCCTGTGGTTAGATGATCTAAGCTCCAGAGTAGCGAAAAATCCTAAATCTATGGTCTCCGCAGCCTAAAAAAAAGAAACACGCATGCGCACAGCGCAACCGATGTTTGCGCCTTGGCGCCAACATTTTACATTTAAATTAAACAAAGTTTGGTTTTGTTTGTAAAATAAATTAGTTTTTGTGTAAAAACATGTCTTAAAGCGAGGATGGTGGTAATTGTACACCACCAGACATTCTGGAAACTGCGTCGAACATGACCATGAACCTGTTACCGGCGAAATCAAGGAGCAACTATATATCACAATAAAATGAAATCAGGTATTATAGTATGAGAGTAGATAAAGTAGTGTATGACACTGTACATAACTTGGTCTTATAACACTCGTGTGATACTATAAAAAAACTCGCCTACGGCTCGTTTTTTTAAAACACACTCGTGTTATAAGAACCCTTATTATGCAACAGTGTCATAAACTACTATTTTAGCTTAATTAGGTCCATACTATTAAATATCATTCGAAAATTGGTCCTAATTATTTCTGGTGCCTTCGCTTCGGTGCACAGGGTTCTGTTGCCTACTTTCTTCATTGCAACTCAGAAAGTAAGCAATATATCCTCAAAAACACTGCAATTTAACTAAACCATTGTATTAAACCTACGGCAGTACGTTGTTAAGCCTGGCAAAGAGCTCAATAATACCGGTTCAGTAGTTAGACGAATAGACAAAGAAAGAAAATCAAGTTCACAACGTTTTTATAACCGAACCTAGATTTCTTTTATTATCACCACAATGTACACTCAGCATCAATAATAATAAGATGCCACCATTCTCGTCAGAAATATCATAACAGAATGACAGCTGTTGACTTTGTTCATTCTATGACGAACGTATTTGAATTTTTATATTTGCTAGAATTTTTAGTGTCGAGTCTGGTCGCTTCCATATTATAAGTGACGCTACGACGTATAGACACAGCTTTTTACAATTTTATTATACATACGTATACATTTACAGCACCAACCCACCTTTTTAAAACAGCACAAATGACAGCTGGCAAAGCTATAATTATAACACTGAAAAGGTTTTAGAACACAGAATTTTAAATAAGTCACTCAAACTTTTACCGGCAGTTCACAGATAACAAAGAATAACTGTGCGGCCACTACATTGCCTACTGATTTATTTGAAAAGTTACCTCTTAAAAGTATTTTCAGGGAGGAAGAATCCAATATTCAGGCAGATGCAAATACTCGAGCGTCTATATTTAGAAACAGAAATTGTATTGGAAAGTCAAAATTTTGTGCAAAACAATCGGTATGTAGTCGTTAAAATAGTTTTACAAATATGTAAAATATTTAAATGTCTATTAACGAAGAGATTTTTATGATATGAAAGCAATAAACCACTGTGGTGGAAAACTAACTAATTTTCTTAAATCAATAGTCGTAAGTAAAAAAATTATTTCTTTTTTAGGTAGCAGTGGTAATAATTTATGTTATCAAGCATAAATCGAACTAGTATTATAAATGTGAAATTTTGTGAAGATGCTTGGATGTTTGAATGTTTGTTACTCAATCGCGCTCTAACCGCTAAACGGATTGGGCTGAAATTTGGTACAGAGATAGCATATCTAGTATGGAATAACACATAGGCTACTTTCATCCCAGGAAAATGTTCCCACTGGAAGCGGAAACCGAAATGCACGAGGGCAAAGCCGCGAGATTCATCTAGTAGAAAATAAGCGAGTCTATCTGTGGTGTCGAACTGTTGTAATTCCCTTCTTAATAAAATATAATCTTTACAATATTACTTTCGGATTAAATTGTACCTTTGTTTCGTAAAACTAATCGAAGCACCTGATTTAGTAATTGTCAGATTACTTAATGGCTTTTGCAACACTGTACTTTTACCCTCATATTCACATTTTGACTATGAAACGCACATAAATCTACGTAAAAGAGCACTCTATTACATTTTAAGAAGAAAGGAAACCCATTTTTGTGTAATTTTGGTAGTAAACTATGTGAATATGTACCGCGTTAGTGTTTTTACCGTAAGAGGAAAGTGGAGTCATGTACAATATCAACAAAAAGCTGAGTGGCGCATGAACAATTTGAATTAATTTGATGAGTTTTGGGAGTGTTGTGGAGCCTTCGTATGTGGGTAGCTTTTCTGTACCTAACAGACCTTCAAAAACTTGCCATATAATGTTTGACATGTTCTTTAATACCTTAAACTTAATCTGAAATACTATTAGTACAGGAAACTAGTGGTTTTGCCTGCGAAGAATATTGATTCCATAACGTCTAAATTACTTCGGTAGGTACTGCTATTCCAGCAGTACCTACCGAAGTAAGTCATGATTTTTTTATTGCTCAGAATCTCAAGAACTGCCTCCCGTAATATAAATAGGTCCAGTAAAGTCCATGAGTAACCAAATTTTATCAAACACCTACTAGATTTTGGTTTGAACATCAACACTTTTTAGAATAGAATATACTTTATTGTACACTAATTAATATTTAGATGAAAATGGAATACAGGGTTTAAAATGTACAATGGGCGGCATTATCGCTAAGTGCAATTTCTTCCAGGCAACCTTTTTTAACATGATTGTTAACTCTTTATTTAACACGTTAGTTTTAAATATGGAAAAAAAAAAAGTTTCGAGCAGTATTCGAACCTGCGTCTTCTCGCATACTGTGCGAACGCCTTAACCACTAGTGCCTCAAAACCAATTCTTTTTTCAAATTTAAAAATTATTAATAGTTAGCATACAAATGCTTTTCAAAAATTATCTTAACATGTTAGTTACAAGTTCTTCAAAACATAACGACTCAATATGCAGAAATGAGCAAGAACATAATTAAAAACGGTAACTTGCAATTCAATTAGTACCCAATCAAGAAAACAGTACACAACCATTTCTTGGAATAATTCACCTTGCGTAATTACTTTTTACACCCCCGTCTTGTATTAATTTGCTCACAGTTACGTTGCGTGTGTATCAATAACGATACAATCACTACTTCGTTTCAACAAACGAGCTTATTAATTTTTCTGAGTAGCTGTAACTATTGTGTATCCTAAGAATTATAGCTTTAAAAGTAAAGATTTTTTTATCCACTTAATTTTTTGTAAATAAATGTTATATTTAAGTAATAGGAAGCTTGCAATTTTGGAGATAGACAGCTGATGAAAATTAAAATAAATAAATACCTACATAGAAAATTACCTCTATTCCAAAACATATGTACTCGTATAAAAAATTGTTAAAAGTCGAGATTCGGACAAGAGACCTAAGCTACAGCAGTCGAATTACACTACAGATTTTTGTTATTAAGGCGCGGCGCCCATATTGGATAGCTAAATTATCACGTGATTCGTATTCAGCATACCAAAAAACCCCTTAAACGATACCCATCATGAAATTTTGTGATCACACCGCGGCGACCATATTAGATTGCTAAATTATCATGTGATTCATACTTAGCATACTAAGAATTCCCTTAAACTATACCCATCATGAAATTGTGTGATTACGGCCTGGCGGCCATATTGGATTGCAAAATTAGTACGTGATTCGTACTCAGCATACCAAAAAACCTTTTAAATGATACCGATCATGAAATTTTGTGATTAGGCGGCCATTTTGGATTGCAAAATTATCACGTGATTCGTACTCAGCATACCAAGAAACTTCTTGAACGATACCCATCATGAAATTTTGTGATTACGGCGCGGCGCCCATATTGGATTGCAAAATTAGTACGTGATTCGTACTCAGCATACCAAAAAAACCCTTTAAACGATACCCATCATGAAATTTTGTGATCACACCGCGGCGACCATATTGGATTGCTAAATTATCATGTGATTCATACTTACATTCTAAGAATTCCCTTAAACTATACCCATCATGAAATTGTTTGATTACGGTGCGGCGGCCATATTGGATTGCAAAATTAGTACGTGATTCGTACTCAGCATACCAAAAAAACTTTTAAACGATACCTATCATGAAATTTTGTGATTAGGAGGCCATTTTGGATTGCAAAATTATCACGTGATTCGTACTCAGCATACCAAGAAACTTCTTGAACGATACCCATCATGAAATTTTGTGATTACGGCGCGGCGCCCATATTGGATTGCATAATTAGTACGTGATTCGTACTCAGCATACCAAAAAAACCCTTTAAACGATACCCATCATGAAATTTTGTGATTAGGCGGCCATTTTGGATTGCAAAATTATCACGTGATTCGTACTCAGCATACCAAGAAACCTCTTAAACAATACCCATCACGAAATTTTGTGATTACGGCGCGGCGCCCATATTGAATTGCAAAATGATCATGTGATTCATACTTAGCATATCAACTTAGGAATTTTTTATGACCAGCTATTATGTAATTTACATTTTTTACGTAACTGGAACCATCTAGCAAACGTACGCAGCGGAACCTCTCAAAAGAAATGAAATATCCTAGTTTTCAAAAAATGTTTCATTGCTGCTCAGCTCTTATTCGCCTTAGCGTGATGTTATATATTTTGGTATTTTTGAAAAATGGACATTCTTTAACAGAATTTTTGAAATTCAACTAGCAGTCTCTTAGACTCTAGAGTTCAAACAACTAAACAAACTGTTTAGCTTAAAAAAAATAGTTTAATATATATAATTAACTCATTTATTTACGAAACTCTAATAAGTGATTACACTTATTAAAGTTAGATGCATTTACTACGTCCAACAAAGTTAGCATGCTGTTTCTTTCTACTATACTGTACTAGCTGACCCGCGCAACTTCGTCTGCGTGATAAATGAAGAACCGCTCGACCCATTTTGTGCAAACTTCACATAAACCATGTACTAAATAGTCCGAACAAAGCCTAAACATTTGGTTTGGATAGGTGAGAACGTTCTTGAGTTATAAAATTACAACGAAAAGTGGCATTGATTTTTATATATATAGATATTGTGGCATGAGAGTTCACTGCCGCTGCCGGCGCGCGGTGTGTCTTGCGCCCGGGGCGAGGGGAGCGCCAAATGCCTACTTGTGCGCTATAACCGCCCCTTAAAATAAATAAATAAATAGGGTTTATTACAAATTAGACTACTCTTCTAGGCAAACCTACAACCAAAAAATAATACCATTCATATAACTTAATACCTGTGTTGATTAAACATTAATTAATTGCGCTTCGATCGCGGTAAACGTACGTGTATTGGTACTTACACATATATTGAGGGTGCCAATATATTTAAAACATCCAGCTTGGCCGACGACCATGTTACTGGCTTGACCACAGGGCCTTCTGAAGGACAGATACTACTATTACAAAGGGTAACCCATCTCAGGATTGAACGTAGCGTAAGATGCATGACGCAGTGATAGTTTACAGACTATTTGGCAAGCAGACCTACGAGCGTTTCACAGGAAGAACATATAGTGGTGAAAATTCATTTGCTCATTAATTTTCATTCTAAGACGATACGAAGTTCGCCGGGGCAGCCCGTATTATATCAAAACATAAATCAAATATAATACTACGGTTCACCCATCATTTAATTAATGTATTTTAACATTGCAAATTGTTTTCATTTCCTGCGAGAGTAAAGGCATACATAAATTTTGGCTGTAATCATTCAACTATGTTAAAGAGCCTTGTAGGTATTATGAGGGGTTTAATTTAGTTCTATTACATGAATAATTGTTTAGGAGATTATTATATCGACACCAGAAGTATCAATTAATGTTACGGACAAACCACGGTTTTTCAGGAGAGCCAAAAAACAATTTTTATTTTTATAAATCTGTCTGTAAGTTTTTACTGTGTGATCCGATTTTAATTGTGTCAAGAGTGAAGTTTCTTATAATTTCTTCATCTTTCATGCTATAAACTCAAGATTTAGGAATGTCTAATGGTTTCCAAAATAGCGTGTCCGTTACATTAAAAAAAAAAGTTTAGTTGCACCTTACGTTACTGAAATTTTATGTATAAACAAATGAATGAAGTGTAAGTAGCAAGAGATTATAGAAAATCACATGCAAATGTATTGTAAAGGACTTCAATTTAAGACTTTTAATGATATTTGATGTAACTTGGTACTGTAGATTAACGAAACAATTTAAAAAAACCGGCAAAATGCGAGTTGGCCTCACGCACGGAGGGGTTAAGACCAAACAACAGTAAAATATCACTTTTTTGTAAAATTAAAAATGATATTTTTTCTGATTTTAATATTTGTTGTTAGAGAACCGACAAAAATATTTTGTGGTGTTTTTACTACTGGGATTTTTTTATGCATGATTAATATTGGCATTAATCAATATTAAAAGATAAACAAAAGTTTTTGTACTAAGGCGCTACGACTAACCCAGCTGGAGAGGGTCTTGGATGGATGGATGTACCCGTACATTTTAGGGGAACTGTTGAAAAGTGCTGTACTTTCAACAGACGTCCTTTACCTTCATTGTGAGGAGTTTTATGAAAGACTGCTGCCCAATGTTCAACTCTAAAGTGTCTTAGGTCCAACAGTTTCTCTATGATATAAGCGTTTTAGAAACCTGCATAAGAACTATGATTATCAATGAATCTAATCAAAAGGATTCAGCTCTAGGGAAATGCGTAATGCGTACTTCTCAAGTGGGTACATCTATTAGTAATAGGTACTTATGACAATGTCATTTGTATGTGCTTACGGCGGTGCCAGCTTTTTTTAAATTTTCTGAACAAAATTTCACATCAAAATTAAATATTAAAGGCGGGTTCGATTCCCGGCTCAACGATGTAATTATTCAAAAATCTATGAATGCAGTATAAATTGTTTTTTAAATTAAAATAATGTCTTCTTTCAGTACAATGTTCCATCTACAATATTTAATGTACTTTCCCTCCATGTGGCATAGCCGAGGGACACCCGTATATATCTATAGTTCACGGTACGAAATCATGAGCATCAGCGAATAAGTTTTATGATTAAAGGGTATGTACTATAATAATGTTATTAGAATAACGTCCTGAATAGATAACACATAGATATAGTATGTAATATAAATACATAAGGTAATGGTGAGAGAATCCTGGTAGTATAATATTTTGCGAAATTAAAATGCTTGTTGAAAATTCGAGCTGTGTAATAATTTTAATACCGTTTGACATAATATATGTGGAGTTTTTCGTCCAAAAGGACTGGCGAAGGCTTTAAAAACTATACTGCCTAACATAAAGAGAAAATTATCATTTTCAAATCAAAGAAGGCTTTTCTTCAGAAATTTGTCTGAACACATACTGATTGTGATTACATAGTCATCAATCAATTATAAATATTGTCTATATACCAACATAGATGAGATGTGATGCCTTAAAGTGCATCTTTTTAATGTACTGTATTTACCCCACCTGTTGCAGAGTAAAACACATTTGTTTATTGAAATAGCTCACGCACTTAACTCTTAAACGTAGTTCGGTTCGGAAACACATAAATTTCAAAGCATTTTAGTCGGATTAACAGTCCACGTCGACGTCGCACTACGGGATAGTAGCAGGATTTTGCGTAAATACCGTAGAAAGCTACAGTAATCCACTTACTTTACTACATAGTTACATAGATTGCCCCGATTTTCATACGCACAAATCGTTAGATGTTTCGGATTTTTCTGTTTTGTTGAAATTTCAATGGGTTTAAAGTAGAACGGCTGCAATAAAAAAGATTTCGTTGTAGAGGATTTAAGACATAAATTTTTCTGTTTTTCTTCCTGTTACTTCAACCTCACCGGAGTTCTTCGTGAAATGTGTATATCAGACTCAATCAGTTAAACATACATGGAGATATTTTGTGACCTACCACCCCTAGTAACTCTCAGGGGAACAACAACCCATTTGATCTGTACCTGTTTTTGGAAATATTTTCATTTCTTAAGAAGTCATTCCTTTCGATAACTGAATGTGTAGTATTTTAAAATTAATTGAGAAAATGTAAATAAAAAGATTAATTAAAACCAATCAACAGACACGATCATAAAAGTTTTACGGCTACACGTACAAATCTGCTTTTCATTAAAAATGGAAAATAAAGCATAATTTTGATGGCTTACTTTGTTCATTAAAATAAGCACAAAAACAGCCCTGATGAAGTTTCTGTACCTTGGTCTATTAGCTCGATTAGTTTACGATCCTAAAAATAAAGGCACTTGTATTATTCCAAACTATGAATGTATCTCCGTTTTATATTTCAGCCAGATCCGCTTAGCTATAAGAGCGTGAAATATATCCCTCCGTCTAAGCTTTCGCATATACAATAACGAAATGATATATCGATAGAACAGTAGTTAGTTTCTAGTTGTAGTCAGTTGGTCCCAACGACAGTGTCCAACTAAACAAACAAGTTTATGTCTAACAGAGACCTAGCTGACTTTTTACAACACCCTTGGGAAGTTGTACTGTTGGTCGGTTTTCGGACAGTGAAGTTTCACATAGAGAAGTTTATTTTGCGTATGTAGGTACTGGAGACCCATCCCATGCCTTAGGGTACGATTTACTAGCAACTTAGGGTTAGGTACGGCAGTTCTAAGATGGTCCCCCAAGAAAAGAAAACTTTGTGTAGTACTTGGTGACGACGATATAATATTATTATTTATGTAACATTAGTAAAAATGCCCGTGAGACGTACGCATGCAGTATCTGAAAAAGTTTAATTGCTTATAAAACAACCGGAGCTTATTCATGACATCATTAAAAGAATTTTTTAATGGGAGGAAAATCCTACAGGAATGCTATGCCGGACTCCTACCGAGTAAAAACCACACGTATCTTACCTAACAGGCTACGGTTGGGAGCCCCGAGTAAGCCCTCGGAAGGATACCCTAGGACTTCCAACAGACCTCCGGCTTCCAGGGCCTCACCTAGGGGGTGGGGGGATTGGGCGCTATCCCCAAGCTTCGGGGGACTTTCGGGTGTTATCCCGATTTTAGGGGGGGGGGGGGCGTGCGTCCCTCACGTCTAGCTGTCGTCTAGAGGGCCTGCTTCTGTAAGGACGAGAAGATGGTGTTGGTGCTACTTACCACGAGCAGCCCCAACACCGTCGTCTCATTATATCGTCTGATAGCATTCGGTGCCCTCGCTTCGCAGTCGGGGCCCGTTTTCCTACTTTTCTCTCTTCCTCCCGCAAGTTATTTTGTTTCTAAAGTAATGTCTAATTCCTTTAAACTAGGTTTTCTGTGCTCTGTGACCTGACGCTTCTTATGGTTTCGACCTTCGACTCATAGGATCACTTTTGTGTTCGGATAACCTTTGTTCATAGCATGTAGTTTTAAAATTATTTGAAAACAAAGAAAAATAATTACCGTTCTCCACTTTTCTTTAATGGTATTTGAGAGAAAAAGAGAATGCTCTCTAAGCCTGGAAGCTATTTTGCTAAAAGATTACTGGTAAACCTAATAAAAATTTATTTCATAGTAACATACACAGTAATTTTAGAAATATTTTGTACTAGCTGATGCTCGGAGTTTCGGCCGCGTAAAATTTGTTCGCGTTCCCACTTACCGTGGGAACTTATTCCCGGGATAAAAAGTGGCCTTTAAGTAAGCCTTTAGTGTTATTTGTGTTATTCCAGACCACAATCTATCCCTGTACCAAGTTTCAGCCAGATCCGTTCAGCCGTTAGAGCGTGAAAGAGTAACAAACATTCACACATCCACACTCACAAACTTTTGCCATTATAATCTTAGTAAGAAGTAAAATATTTATAGTAATTTATTGAAGCGCTTTTGAATTTGTATTGAAGCGCTCGTGGCCCCGCAGACTCAGTGTTCTGTAAACGATCAATGAAGTAAGCAACATTTACTACGGCCGTGCTTCGAAAGGCTTCGGCAGTGCTTCGGAAGGCACGTTATGCCGTTGGTCCCGATTTTTAGTAAAATGGCAGTCGTTAAGCTAAGTTGAAGGCCGTTATGAGTGGGTTGAAAAATTTCAACATCTGGCAGTCACTCACAACCTGCGCCGTCCGGTCCATAACCACACGGCACTATGACTCACCACATATTACATCGGACAATTTCTAAAAAAAAGGTGAAATGTGGTCATGTTATATGCCTCTGCCTATCCCTTTGGGGATGAAAGGCGTGATCTATATTTGTGTAGTAATTTGTGTTTATTCAGATTAAATAAAATATAACCACGTCTCGATATCAGTAAACCGTGGTTAAATTTCTATCTTCCAAAACATTTATATGTATTGTTTTTTTACGCATTGGACAATAATGTTTTGGCAGAATAGAACATGAATAGTTCTTACTACAAGTACAAAGCTCTTAGTAAAGCTTCCAACAAAACTCTGAATACAAAAATTATTATTATTCTTTGAACATAAAGGAGAATTTGATATGCGTGAAACGTCTGTGGGGGTCTCACCCATCTTAATTTGTTTTAGATTACTTTGGGCTTCGTCTAAGTTGAGGGAGGAACCATGAGTATAAAGGATTACAGAACAAACAACATCAGTATCTAGTGATGAAAATCATCACTTTCATCAGTTTAAATAAGTTTCGTTAACTTTGAAAATAGAAATAAAAAAAATATGAGAATTCATCAGAACTTAAAGTCAAACAAATCCTGGGTTTTCGAGTTGACTCTAAAACAGCCAATTTAAAGGAAAAGTTTCAATATTACAAACCATTCCAGTTATATCTTACACGACTGTAATTGTTGATTTATTTTGTTTTGAGTGCCATTTATGCTTAATATAGGTAAGTACCTACGCATTTAATAAATTACTGATAGTACTAATAAACTATATTAACATAATATTGCTACGTATTCATCACTTACTAAAGAACGTCACTTAAATTTCAATACTCACATGCACAATACCCCGAGAGAGCTGCTCTGCTGGCCATCAAGGTAAACATAAAAATAAAAAAGCGTGTTTGGGAAATCAACAGCGTGAAACCTCAAGATTATGTCCAATTGGTTGCCTAAGTCCATCCGTATGTTACCCGGGACCACCATTGCCTTTTAAATATATATCAACATCCTCCTTTCGGAGGGCTCGTAAAATCCGAGTACGGATTGTTGCGCTTAAACTACCCTCCACTGAAATATGTACGTTGAATTCCCTACGCCAGAATATCTGCCAACAAATGTGAAAATATCTCAGACCGTTCTTGACTTCTATGGCTTTTATTTGGTATCGCTGTATCCCGTTTTATGGTTTAACTCGTATTTGTACTGCATTGTTGGTTACTAGTATTACTTTCGTGTCAATTATTCAATTTTACTCCTTTTATTGGTGTTTCTAGTAGGTAAGTACCTATAACAAAACAATTTTGAGAGTGGTTGCCATTTAAGGGTTGAGTTCAAAGAATTCATACTTTATTTGGATGGTTCTTTTCTTGGATGTTAATGTATGAAAAAAGTTTCCAAACAGTTTTTTTGGCAAAGACTTCGTTCTATATAATGCTCTTATTAAATGAGACGGCTATTATAACATTTAAACTTCTCATTTATAAGCCCTGCTACCGTTAACCCCTATAATTCAATTAGCTACAAATTGTACTAAACAAATTATGAACGGTGTTTTTTTGCTAAGATAAAAAATAACAAGGTAACCTGTGGAATTAATAATCTTTGGTGCGCCCCTGCTATGTGGTTTATTGTAGACTAGTGGAAGACACGCGGATTCATCCTCGTAGCTCTCGTTCCTGTGGGAATACGAGACTAACTTATAGCCTATGTCACTTGGGAATAGAGTAACTTCTCAACAGTGAAAGAATTCATAAAATCGGGACTGCAGTTTCGGAGCCTATTCGATGCAAAAAAAACAAACAATCAAATCTTTCCTCTTTATCATATTGTATAGCTATAATATTAGTTTAGATTTTCCATTATAGCTTCAATTACAATGTGATTCTAATACTAACATTACTGGGCCAAAAGTTTGGGCATATTGTTTTTACATCACAGCAAAACTAATGGAAATATTGTTCACATAGCGTTCAGAATAGAAAAATGCTTGAGCTTATAATCCCAAATACCATTCACTTTATGCACCGTCATAAATTTTATCATCACTTTATCATAGCTACGTCAAAGATGCAACATCAACTTGAATATTTCATGGATACGTTAGGAATTTGGTTTATGTAGCAAATAGGTATACTAATAAAATACAAATATATTATATTCTGAAATGCGGCGATATATCGAGGTGTTAAGAGTTTTATAAGGCATCACACCGCTACCATGACCATTTCATTACAGAGTTAGAAGACCTACACCATTGAGCTTTATAAATTTGTGGGCAAGGTGAGTAATAATATGCCTAAGCTCTCACCTCAGCCTGACAAAAAGCTGAAAAGAAAGGTGAAAGGAGGAAAATTTTAATCTAGTTCTCCACGAGGATACAAACATGTCAACGTAGATAATAACAGATAAGTTACAACTTCCTTGCATGAGATAAAAATGATCAGCGTTAAAGTTACTTCGCACCAAGTTTGTGAAAAAGGGCGAATCAATTTAGCTTATGGATGCTGTTTAGTTAAATAATAACAACAATGGTATAAGTTTGTGTAATTCCTTTTTTTCATACAAACGACATTTCATTTATTATGTAGCTCTTCTACGAATTTATTTTTCATTCCGAATGACACACATTCACAAAATATATTACACGATCGTTTTCAGTGTACATACTTGTACTTGATAAAATTACAAGCATTTTTCACCCATGGTCGGCAAATAAAATTCCAATCGACTGACTTTTTACAGGCATTGGATTTACCTAGGTTTTGTGAACACTAGAAATTCTCGAACAGTTTCGTGGAAAATAACATACACTGTTTTAAAATATCAAATACGAAACTGAACGGGAAAATATCTCAGAAAAAGCATATAAAATTCTGAAAAAAGAGAATTATATATTCAACTTTTCATTCTTCCCCCAAAAGGGTCACCTTAACCAATTTTAATAAATTTTATGCATTACAGGGTATTATGAAATAGGCTGGCCACCTATTACGTGGAACAAAAACCTATAGGGTAAAATGTGAGCGTATACTATGCCTCTGCCTGCCCCATCAAGGATAAAGGTATGACTATAATAAATGTATGCATTAAGAAATTCGAAAATTCGTAAAATAGTAATTAGTAAGTAACTCAATCGTTTGTGAACATATTGAATAGCTTGATGAGATACGGGGTTCTACACACCCATGTTTGTACATCCATGTACGTTTCAAAATACCTGAATATTCATAACAGTCAAAGTAATCCACTTGCAACACTTAAGACACCCAAAACCTATTAAACTAAAACACATGCTCACAGTTGGAGGAGCTTTGAATAATAATCGATCTTGTCACAAGAACCTATTGGCCTCCGAGGAGATCCAAATTATGCGACAAATGTGCCAACTGCTATATAAAAGGTTTTACGACCAAAATGACGCACCGAATCGGATTTGGATCACGTCCTCGAGCGAAGACAGTTTGACGCGTTGTCGTCGACTTACATAAATTTGCAAGATTAAGCAGGGCCTCTAGCAGCGGTACTCACCTTAGATGCGGTCTGTACCTATTTACATAAATGTATTCCCTTTCTGCTTTCTGGCAACGGACGTTTCTAACCGCGAATATTTACACTCATGAACGTAGTTGGAACTAGAGCGCGGTGAAGGATTAATTATCAAGTATAATTTTAGAAATATATTACATAGATCTACGTATGATTTACTAGCTGATGCCCGCAGCTTCGACCGCGGAGAATTTGTTCTCGTAGAATTTATCAAAATCTTTTCTTAGCGGATGCCTACGTCATAACATCTACCTGCATGCCAATTTTCAGCCCGATCTGTCCAGTGATTTGGGCTGTGCGTTCATGGATCACTATGTCAGTCAGTCGGTCACCTTTGAGTTATATATTATAAAAATATTTAGACTAGATATTACATCTTAGTAATCTGAGTTTATACTCTGTGATATATACACCAATATATCACAGAGTATATATCTACTTAGTGATATGTGTGTAGATACGCTGTAACTAGGATGATTGATTAGTTAGGTAGTCTGTGTGAAGGGCATGCCACAATAAAGACAAATAATTTGACAAGTGATTAGTACTGTCAAACTCATTAATAAACGACAAAGAGCATAATTTTATATTAGCGCTATTCCTAGACTATTCTCTATTTCCCCTTAAAGCTATGCGTTATAATTTCACATAAAATGTTCCTTCTAAATATAACAAAATCGATCAAATAGTTGCACTGCAGTAAAATTTTCCGTTTTCCAGTAATACCCTAGCAATGAAAAATTGGCGACAGCACCAAATTAAAAAAGTCATGGTTTTGTTAAATACAACCTGTACCCGAGTACAAACAGACTGGCAGGCTGACAAATGAAAATAAATTCAGCCAATCCTAAAATAGATATGTTTCGTTCGCACAGTCGAATATTTATTGCCCGTAAACCTTACTGTACCGAAAATATGGTTTATGAATAATAAATATTTATTCATTATACTTCATTACTCTCAACAAAGAAAACATTTTTATGATAATATATTACAGACACTCCATAAAACGTTTAGACATTTTTACATTTTAATTTTATTTTATTTTGCGATGATAATTCTCTTCGTGAATTTAGATAGCAAGAGGCTTCTTCTCGAACTGTGTCTAGCTTTTAATATGTGATCGGAATACTTATCAATTATAAGAGCTTTGTACTATCACTTAGCAAGTTTCATTAAACCAAACATGTAAAAAGATCTGGAAGACAGGTAAAACCTCTCCTTATGTATTAAGACAAATTATAATTTATTATCTATACATATATTATACCTATAATGAAACTGTAGACTCTACAATCTAGTTGGCTTCTAAACCAAATGTAACCAATGCTACCCATCAATATTAATAAAAAAGGTATAAGGTTTGAGATATTTAACCCAAAATTGTGTCTTATGCATCTTTTCAAAATTTTCATAGCTTGCTCTTGTGATGTCACTCTGATCTCACCGCACCCCCCTGTACACGTCGTCGCGCCTCCCCAGTTGGGCGCGCCCCCCACTTTGAAAACCAATGCTGTAGAGGTTCGAGAATCTGTACATGGGAGATGTTTGAAAGTTTTTATTGAAGGGCGTTAAAATATAAAATATCTATAATCAATTTGAATGAAACTTGGCACCATCTGAGTTTAGAATACTTTTGATCCCGATATTTTGTTTATTATTATGATTATATTTTGCACGGTTCCTCTGGCAGAGGGGTAGAAGAAAAAAAAGTGGGTAGTCGCAAGTAAAACACGCAAAATTTTAAGCTCTTGCATTATTATTAATTTTAATTAAACTAAATAGTGTTTAGTGCATTTATATGTGCTAATTGTATTTAGTACTCACCTATACTTGCTGTCCAGTGACAATCAATTCGAAAAAGTGATCTAAGCCGTCAATAACAACGAAACAAGAATGGACCTCAAACTAGCCAACGGTCTTGAGGAGTTGGAGAAACTGTTTACGTCCAAAATGGCTGAGTATGACGGGAAATTGAAGAAGGTCTCATCCACCGATGCTGCCGCAACACCGGATGCTGAGAAACTGGCACTCGATTTCAGCAACTTTAAACAGTTTGTATGGAAGACACTATCCAGCTTCAAGTCCCAGATTGAGCTGCTCACCTTGGGATTGGACCGACACGAAACCATGACGAGAAGAAAAGTGCTGCTGTTCCATGGTATCCCAGAGAGCACTGGTGAAATTCTTCATGTCATAACTGCCGATATGAAGCTCTCTGAGGTGGGTCCACAACACCTTAATGTTTGCCACAGACTGGGTGGTGCTCGTGGGAAGATCCACCCTATCCTCGTACGGTTTCACGGAGTGCAGCAGCGACACACTGTGTGGGATGGCAAAGCATCACTAAAAGGTACGCATGTTACTGTGTCGGAGTACTTGACGAAAGCGCGGCACCGTGTGTTCGCGGCTGCGAGGCAACACTTTGGCGTGAGGAACTGTTGGTCTGTTGAAGGCAGGATTAACATCATCACTCCAGGGAAGGTCCGCCGGAAAATCGAGACACAGGCTGAACTCGACAACTTAATTAACCAACATCCCAACCCCGTGATAGAGGCCAGCAAATCTCCACTGCCGGTTGCCGTCGCATCTGCGAGGACTGTTGAGGCTCCGCAGATACAGAAAGCAGGCAAGTCCAGTCGTCGACGAGTGTAAAATTCGGCCACGGCTCTCATGGCATAGTCACGCTCAGCCCCTCGCTGCTGCATTGTTTGCGTCACTAAGCCTTTAGTGTGTATCCGGGTCTTAAGTCTTTTGTTTACTCAGTATTATCACTATTGAATTTACGGAAGTACATACTTATAATTGAGTTTGACAATTAACGTGTGTCGATGGCATTGACATGACATTGACACTTAGCTTTATTTCAAGCTAGTGCCGTCTTCACACTTTCGCATACTCAAGCACCTATATATAATTAACATCATAAATATTTACCTGCTCGGGCGAAACAGCAGCAGAAATCACGAACTTTTAATTTTTGTTTTTTCTTTTCGTAACTTGAGGGTTTTAAAAATTGTTCGTTAAGTTTTTTTTTTTTTTCAGCACTGTCTCTGTGTAATTTCTCTGTAAAATTGTAATAGTTTTTTTTTTGTATTCATTCCTTTCTTTCGGTGACCATGTCTTGTCAAAATTTCAACCACTATATCAGCGAGTTGGTGAAATTCAAGACATTTTGTTCTTGAAATTTTTGTGATATTAACTTAGTTATATTTATATTATATTTATAAAATTATATTTATTTACTCCCCTACATGCAAAATACGAATGACCTTTGTGACTTAAATAGTAGTTTTTTCTCATGCTCTTCTGCCTCTGACAGTTTCCACAGTGCAGATGATGATGAAGTAACATCATCAGTTGCACCATCACCTGCTGCATCATCACTAGCTGCTGCTTTGACCCTGCACAACCACCTCTCCTCTTTTTCTTCAAACTATCCTAAAAATTTCAATCTAGCACATATTAATGCACAGAGTGTTAAGGCCATTATTCCGATCTTCTGGCGTCCTTTAGCAACTCCTCTCTTGACGCTCATCTCTGAAACCTTTTTAAAGCCTTCTCTTCCTTCAACTCAGTACTCACTTCCAGGTTACGTACTGATACGTAATGATAGAACAGGTATACGTTGTGGCGGTGTAGGAATATACCTGCGTGCTGACTGCGTATCCCGCATAAGGTTGTCAGCGCATCTCCTTCCGCCTACACGGAATCTGCCAAACATCTTTTCCTGGAAATTTCTCTTCTGAATACTAAACTTCTACTCGGAGTTTATTACAGCCCTGACTTGACGATAGACTATTTCAGCTCTTTTGATGATCTATTACATGACCTCACTCCATCCTACAACCACGTAGTCATAATGGGTGACTTCAATACTTGTTTGTTAAAAAATGATTCCCGCTCTACCAAACTATTATCTTTGTTGTCAGCCTATAACCTACATGTTCTGCCTCTCTCTTCAACTCACCATGTGCCTAATCGCAATCCCTCATTACTTGACCTGGTCATTGTTTCTTCACCCAATGATGTGTGCACTCATGGTCAGTTGACCGCTCCTTTCTCCTGTCACGACTTACTTTACGTTTCTTTACATGTTCGTCCCCCCAAACGTAAGCCACAAATCTGCTTTCTTCGCAATTTCAGGGGTATGGATTTGGAGGCACTACAGATTGATGCGGCTTCTGCTGACTGGTCGCTGGTCTACAACTCTTCTGATGTCAATGATATGGTTAGCTTACCGACATGCCCCCGTCAAACGAGTACGCATCAAGCATTACCCGGCTCCATGGTTGAACGAAACTATTAAAAATCTTATGGCTCGTAGAGACAAAGCGAAAAGGCGACTTAGAAATAGCAACTCGGAGCAAAACTTGGTAGCGTTTAAGTCACTGCGGAATCGTTGCAGTCGGATGTGTAGAGATGCAAGGAGACGCCATTTCTATGATTCTCTTAAATATTTCACGACAATTTTTCCATAACAAATCAATCAATCCGAGGTCTTCCACGCGGACCTTGTGGGGTCCTGGGGTAACTGTACCAGGCTCTTCGGCCTTTTCAGTGGCGTCAGCGCCGCCTGCGACTACAGGCGGGTCGCTGGGCGTCCGTGAAAGTCCGAGTTGGATGGGCGTCGCTGCGGCGCGGCCACGCCCGCACGCAGGGCGGCCGGCGGCCACCGCGACGTCTCCGATCCGGCGGGGCTACAACCCGTCGCACGGCGAAGTCGAGCTCACTGGGATTGACGCCAGTGAGCGCCCATCAGCCAGCGACGGGGAGCGGTCTGGTCCTGGTGGGCCTGCCCACTGTCTTAACTACTCGACGTGGAGTAGTAGACGTGGACAGACCGGGGTGGGCGCATGTTGTGCTCATGCAAGCAAGTTGCAGAGCTCCAACATGCACCTGGTGATGAGAGGGATGGGGTCCCTCCCCTCCTCGACCGCCAACAGCACCTGTTGTAGGGTGCCGATGACGGTGGCCACGATGGTCTGTGGAGGTCCGGTGGGCTGGGGCTGGGCCACGCGCACCGCCTTCCCCCTTGCGGGGGCGGCGGCTACGGGTGGCACAGGCTGTGCGGCGGCAGGGGGAGCCACCTCTGGCTCCTTGGTAGGCTTGCGGGCGCGTCTTCCACGTCGCTTCCTCTTCTTTGCGCCCGGCCGCTGCTGTGGCTGGTTTGCGGCAGCCATGAGCGAGCCGGGGGCGTTCTCCTCCGTTGAGATGGTGGCAGCGTGGGCGATGGTACGCGCAGTGGTACCGGCGCGCTTATTCCGCGTCTCCCTGCGGAACACGGGGCAGTTGGCGTTGTTCGCCGTGTGGTCACCCGCGCAGTTTGCGCAGGTGGGCTTCTCCGCAAGGGGACGCGGGCAGTCCTTGGCGGCAGTGTTGGGCAAAAATCAATTGTGGAAACGATTGACAACTAACAATTAAATTTTCAAATTTAATTGCAACTAACAACTAAATAATCAATCGTAATTGCAAGTTCTTACAATTACAACTAATTAGTTGTTGCTTGTATATTCTTATGATTACAATTAGTAATTGTCAATCGTCTGAGGCATATTTACGATTAACAATTACTAATTAATTTTCTGTTACCTTTCGGAAACTGGGGGTTAGACAGCTTCACCCAACTACAGAAGAGGCGCCGCAGTGTTTATTCGCGCCCTCCAAGGTCGAGACGCCTTTGGGTTTTGACTTTTGAAAAACCGGTGGGCGAGGATTAAATGGCGGAAGGTACCTTTCCGTATTCCAGAGGTGCTTCTAGTGCCCTCCCGATCAGCTGCTATTCCTCAAAAGCGATGCGACGAGGGTTCCGTACTCTTAAGCTCCATATCGAGCCGCGGGGGCCGAGCTATCACATCATCATCATTAGTGCTAGTCCCGGCATGATAATGATCATCATGATAACGATGATGATGATGATCATTATCATCATAATTATATTGAAAACGACACTTGTGTCCTGTTTCGCCTCACAGCATTTTTTAAAGCTTTAGATGAAAGGACAAGGTGGGGGGGGTACTGTCTCATGAAACACTAAAACAATATGTTTTTTAGTGTTTAGGTATTTTTTTTTAATAATGTATATTGGCAAGTGTAGAGATTATCAACAACAAACAGAGATTACCAGGTTACAAATTTTCCCCAAAATTAGGGAAATAAAAAATTTTGATATTTTTGTCAAATAAATTCTACTAATATCAGCGATAACCAGGTTATAAGTTTTCCCCAAATTTAGGGAAATAACAAATTTTGTAATATTTTAATTGTAACAATTATATTTTAGATTACAAAGTATCAAATGATATTATTTTCCAAATTTACCCCAAAAATAGGGAGATTGTTTTCGTTTTTAATTTCATGTAAATATTAATGTTCAAACATATAAAAAAGTATTGCAATAAAAAAATCTCCCTATTTTTGGGGTAAATTGGAAAATAATAGATAATTTAATACGTCTAAAATATGATTATAACGTTATTTTAACAAAAATATTAAAATTTCTAATTTCCCTATTTTGGGGAAAATTTATTACCTTGTAATCTCTTATATTCGTATAATTTATTTAACAAACACATATATTAAAATTTGTAATTACCCTAATTTTGGGAAAAAATATTTTCCCCAAATTTAGGGAAATAACAATTTTTTATTATTATTTAATACATATACCAATTATACTTTAGATGACAACGTATGAAATGATATATCATTTTCCAATTTTACCCCAAAAAGACTCCCTATTTTTGGGTTAAAATTGGAAAATGATATATCATTTCATACGTTGTAATCTAAAATATAATTGATACATTTATTCAACAAAAATATTTAAATTTGTTATTTCCCTAAATTTGGGGAAAATATTTTTTCCCAAAAATAGCGAGTCTTTTTTATTACTTCTTGTAAATATTAATAATACAATATATATAAACAGTATTGTAATAAAATTTCTCTCTATTTTTGGGGTAAATTGAAAAATAATAGATCATTTGATACGTTGTAATCTAAAATCTTATTGTAACCTTATTCTGACAAAAATATTAAAATTTGTAATTTCCCTAATTTTGGGGAAAATTTATAACCTGGTTATCGCTGATATTCGTATAACATACATACACATGGGCGTATACTATGCCTCTGCTTACGCCTTCGGGGATAAAGGCGAGACTGTATTGTATGCCGGGACTAGCACTTAATGAAAATGATGATGATATTAACTCATATAGTTACTTTGGGGCCCACCAAATGCAACGTGAGGAGAAAATTTACTGTAAAGATTGCAGTAGGTGTGAGGAGTAGTGTCGGGACTAACGCTTAAATGATGATGATGTGATCTCATTTACAGCGAACCCACCACCAAACGCAACGGACCAGAATACTGTGCTCTGGGGTTTAGTTTTATAGGTATCACCATACCTACTTTTTAACTTCCATACACAATACCTACGCCACATACCTACATTCCAATATTTATACGATTGTAGGTTCTGTTATCATGGCAGGAACTTACCACACAACACTCACTAGCCTTAAATTTTTCTAAGTGTAGCATTAATTACATATTAAAAACAATTGACGATTATATTAGTCAACTAAAATATTAATTGTGATTAAATCAACTGTAAACCACAATTGATGGAATTAATCGCGATTGATTTTAATTGTCTCTCACAATTATTAAACAATCAATTGGATTGAATTAGTTGCAACTAATTTAATTGCGATTAAATTTTCAATTTTTAGCTCCTACAATTAAAAAAATAATTGATTAATGCCCAACACTGCTTGGCGGCATGTCCCTCACCGCAACGCACACAGACCTGGGGCCTGTGGCAGTTGTGTGAGGAATGGCGGAACTGCTGGCACCAGTGACATTGCGCCGGGCCCTTGCGTCCACGCCAGGCCTCGATCCTGACGCCGGGCATACAGAGGAGCTCCTGCACCTCGTATATGCCCGGGATGGTGGTGGGCGTCCGCTGCAGCTGCGCGAACAGCAGGCACCCTGGTCGTCCGGGGCGTGCGGGGATGGAACGCACATGCTCAGGGCTGTACCCGAGCTCGCGCAGCTCCTCCTCCACCGCCTGTGGATCAGTATTGGCCGGTAGGCCCCTGATCGCGATCTTCATGCTGCGTTCGGCTGGCAGGGAGTAGCTGAACCACGAGATTCCGCTCTCTCCCTCCAGCCGAGTGAGGTATCGCTGGATCACCCGATACTCCTCGTCGGATTTAGGTAAGAACCTAACCCCCCTGCCAAAGGGGCGCACGTTGGGTGCGTGGCCGAGCGCGACCTTCAGTTCCCTGAAGTGCGTCGGCCAGTTAGGCAAAACCTCCACCACGAGCGGGGGGTATCGGGCTTTCCGGGCTTGAGTGACCGGGGCAGCAGCAGGCGCCGATGGTGCATAACAAATTCTCTTCTGGTCTTCTCACAATTTCCCTAAGGAAATTGGGGGGTAACTGTCCCTAGGCGATGCCTATTTCAGTGAGATCATCGCCGCCTGCGAATACAGGCGGGTCACTGGGTGGGTGGCCTGGTGGTCACCGTGGTGTCATATCCGGTTGTCAAGTCCGGAAAGGTAATGGCGCCGCTAGCGAGACCTGCCCCCACCGGGGGTATCCCCTCTGGAAGGGAAGGCCGGTAAGCGATCTGCGAGCCAACGGCGACTTGGCAGGGGATAACAAATGACAAAATGTGCTTTATTAATGCGTACAGTTCGCTCACAACCGTAGGGTTACGTAGCGAGGAGCGCGCGCTGCCGCGCCGCGACCGTTGTTGAACTCGCCGTCCGCTACAGCTAACAGTCGGAATTCTGCTGATACCTGGAGGTTCCTGAGGTCTGTTGGCATAGGTAAATCTCCAGTCTCTGACACAAGGGACATTGATATCAATGCGCTAAACAAGCATTTTTCACGGCCACCTGTCTCCTTAGATGTAAATGTGAAAGATGCCACTTTACTACGACAACTGGGAGAACCTGTGCCTCAGACCTCTTCTTTTCGGTTTCACTCGGTCTCCGAGTCCGACGTTAGGAGATCTCTACTGTCCATTTCTTCAACTGCTTCGGAAAACGATGGTATATGCTCAAGGATGATCCTCCCTATTCTCCCTATTATATTTCCTGTCATCACTCACATCTTCAATTATTCATTATTTTCGTGCTCCTTCCCTGAGGTCTGGAAGTCAGCGTTCGTTGTGCCTCTGCCTAAAAAAACGCACCCCTGTTTGCTGACTGATTACCGACCAATTTCCATTCTTCCTTTTCTCTCTAAAGTTCTTGAGCATATTGTTCATCGGCAGTTCTCCCACTTCTTATCCTCTTCTAACTCTCTCAGCCCTTTTCAGTCGGGATTTCGCGCTGGACGAAAATTAGTCTTGCCCAAACTATTATTCAACCCATTATTGACTACGCTGATTCTTGCTATTTGGACGCTACAGAGGAGCTTTTAGATAAACTTGAGAGATTGCAAAATTTATGTATACGCTTCATATTCAATCTTAGAAAGTTTGATCATGTTTCCCACCTTCGCAAAGAACTCAAGTGGCTCCCAATCAGCCTTCGCCGAAACACTCGAATCCTCTGCCTTCTTTTCAATATCCTCCACAACCCTTCTTCTCCTTCCTATCTGAGGGAGCGGTTCTCATTTTTTCGCTCTCCTGATGCTCCCTGCAGAACACACCTACGCTCGAATCTTAGATTTCCTAAGCATAAAACTGATTTCTACTCAAATTCCTTCACAGTGCATGCGGTCAGACTATGGAACTCACTCCCACCTGTCATCAGAGATAGCAAAACTGTTTCTACTTTTAAAAGGAAAGTCTGTGAATACTATCCCACCAAATATTTACGATGAATGTCGAAAAATAAGTTAGTATGTGACCCGTATAATGTTCAATCATGGCGACACTAAATTAATTTCATTGAGCAACATTTGATTGTGCTATACCTCCTAAAGTATTCATTTAATTTGCATGGTGTAGCGAGAATGAATGATCTTGATGAAATGTTCAAATTGACTAACGTATTTAAATTGTGAAGGATACCTTATTACCGAATATGTAAGACAAAATCGCTAAAACACGTTTGTTGTATGGAGGCCCCCCTTAAATATTATTATGTTTTTGTTTTCAGTATTTGTTGTTATAGCGGCAACAAAAACACATAATCTGTGAAAATTTCAACTCTCTAGCTATCACCGTTCATGAGATACAGCCTCCTGACGGACAGACAGACAGACAGACAGACAGACAGACGGACAGCGAAGTCTCATGAATAGGGTCCCGTTCTTTACCCTTTGGGTACGGAACCTTAAAAGGGATGACCGCAGCAAGGTCAATATTATATATATTTTGTGTGAACAAACTCACGTTAAACCATAGATTTAGAATTTTCGCGCTGAATCTATGCGTTAAACCGAGCGGCAACTGAGTGACAGCCGAACTACGGAAAGCGCTCGGAAACAACTCGGTCCCGCCTCGGCTCGGCCACGGCCCGTTGCATGAATACAGTGCCGCCGAGCTTCGCCCGAGCATTCGTGAATGCAACCGGCTCGTTGACCGTGCTACGGCCGACACTCGGCTCGGACCCGGTACGGTCTAGCGTGAGTCATCCTTTAGAATGCTTGCTGATCTCTAAACTACTGGACGGATTTGATCCAAATATTTCACAAATATAAATAACAATATTCAATGTGCAGTTATTGACTTTTCCATAATTTGTATGTATAGAGCATTTGATTGACATTAATCAAAACATTGACAACATCTTTCTCAAATCTGATTGAGTTTTGAAACATGACATGTGTGAAAATAAAAAGTAAATTAAATCAAAAGAGTCCTGTTATCACTAAGAAGTATTGATACAAATTCGAATCAAAACCCCCCGAAGAAAACAATTGTTACCCCCTTTTAGCCATGTTCTGGAATGAATTTCAATAAAATACGAAACACATCTTCTATCAATTATGTTAGAGATGATTTATGCAAAATTTGAAGAAGATCCGACCAAGGAATCCTGTGGTCCCATACAAACTTTGTAACCCTTTTCCAACTCACGCTTGACCAATTTCTTAAATTTCTCAATTTTTCGGTAATCTACATATAACACCCGATCTGTGTGCCAAATTTCATAACGCTAGGACAATTGGAAGTGGCCTAGAGGTTTTGATGACCGGTCAGTGAGTGAGTCAGTCAGTGCCAAAATTAGCTATATTCACAGGGTCATATTTCAGGATCTACTAAAGCTAAATCTATGAAATTTGGTACACTGACTTAGTACTAGTATATGATTACGTACGATTAATTTTATTTCTGTACTTGCAATAGGCACTGAGCTACAGTGGGGTCAAAAGTGGGTCGAAGCGGTTCGTGTAAATAGAGTACGGCATGCGCTCGGCCTGTTGCTGGAACTTGGCCTGCGCACTGCCGTGCGCTTAGATTTATCAACTTTGTAACTTATGTATCTATTTATTTATGTAATTATATACCTATACCTATTTATGTATTTGTTTATAAAGTATTTATTTAAATATTTATTATTATATTTATATAGTTAAAACTGCCTCTGTTCTTTTGTATGTGTGTTATATCAATTCTCTCCTGTTCTTTTCAATTACACACTTTTAATTGTTCTTTTCCTACTTCATGTTCTCCTCTCGCCGGTCTGCTGGGAGATATTTCTTCTAGAAATAAGCAGTACCATTGTACCTAAGTTTCCCGCTATACCTATAATTATCATATACTAGTGTGTGCATAAATAAATAAATAAATAAAGATAAATTGATTTTTCAGTTGCAACTTCTCAACGCGTGGTTGGTTTTTATAAGTGACAGAAAATGAGTACTATAAGGATTGTTCCACACAAGTTTCAATATTGAGGGTTTTGTAGTTTAGAAACGAGAGTCATCTCTACTTTCGCTAAGCCTAGAATTCAAGGGTTCCTTTGAATGTAAAGGTCATTCTGCGGCGTGTTTGCTTAGTCTTAAAAGAGATTTTACAATTTTATTATTATTGTTTTATATTTTATATTATGTTACATATTTAGTAAGGAGTAAGATGTACCTATAAATACCTATGGCATTTCTCGTGGCAATACAGTTAAAAAAAAGTCATATAACATTTTAAAGTAAGGCGATATATTTTCTACGTTGTTGTGAACAGTTTCGTATTCAACTCATATTGTAGGTGTTTTGATGTCCGTTCTGTTTCTCAGTTCTTTTTATATGGTGATAATAATTCAATGAATATCTATCTACGTAGTGTGATTGTTTTACGACTATATTAGTTAATAATATGATTATTAGTCTTAATATTCATCTATACTTATAATAAAACTGTAGAGGGTCGGGAGTCTGTACATGGAAGATATTTTGAAAATTTTAAGTGTAGGGCGTTCTCTAATCGATACTGAAGCCGAAAATGTAATTTAAAATTTTCATGTCTGTCTGTCTGTCTGTCTGTCTGTCTGTCTGTATCCCGACTAAGTATCACGCCGAAACTACTGAACCGATTTGAATGATACTTTGTACGATGTAAGCTTTTAGTCCGAGGAAGGTTCTTAGATACTTTTGATCCCGATATTTTGCGCGGTTCCTTCAGGAGAGGGGATGAAAGGCAAAATAGGTTTTTAGCTATAATTTCTTACTGCATGGTTCGATTTCAAATATTTGTTTGGTGTCTGAAAGGGAGTACTTTAAGCATTATTCCATACAATTTTCAATATTGAGGGTTATATAGTTAAGAAAATAAGGGCATCTCAACTTTCGGTAAATCTAGAATTCAACGTTTCTTTTGAAAGTGAGTCTAAACGGGCGTGTTGGCTTAATCATAAAAGAGCTTAATGATTAAGGCTATCTATCTATCTATACATATAATAAAACTGTTGAGGGTCGAGAGTCTGTACATGGAAGATATTTAGAAAATTTTAATTGTAGGGCATTCTCTAATCGATACTGAAGCCGAATATGTAATTTAAAATTTTCATGTCTGTCTGTCTGTCTGTCTGTCTGTATCCCGAATAAGTATCACGCCGAAACTACTGAATCGATTTGAATGAAACTTTGTACAATTTGAGCTTATGGTCCGAGGAAGGTTCTAGGATACTTTTGATCCCGATATTTTGTGCGGTTCCTTTGGGAGAGGGGATGAAAGACAAAATGGATTTTTAGTTGTAACTTCTCAATGCGTAGTCCGATTTCAAAAATGTTTTCAGTGTCATAAAAGGAATGTTTTGAGGATTGTTTCACACAAGTTTCAATGTTGAGGGGTTTGTAGTTAAGAAATGAGAGACATCTCAACTATCGCAAAACCTCGAATTCAACGGTTCCTTTGAATTTGAGGCTAAATCTAAACTGGCGTGTTGGCTTAATCATAAAAGAGCTTAATGATTAAGGGTATTGTAAAATGATTCAGTCCACGCCGGAGGCGTGGGCTGAATTGTTTTAGAATAGACTTAATCTTTAAGCTCTTTTATGATTAAGCCAACAGGGCAGTTTCATGCGCTACTTGATCAGTCTGATGAAGAAATACACCTCTTTTTATACTCCATCTGTGACGTAAACGAAGTTGCGAGGGTCAGCTAGTTTGGTATAAAGTTAGTCGAACAGTAATGCCACTATATAAAAGTTCTGTGGTCAGAACTTCAAAATCAACCGGTTTACAAATATTCGTGGGGCAGCCTTTCTTCGATATGATCACCTATTTCTCAGCAACCAGACAGCAGAAGTCCGACTAATCCCGGCTGATGTCCATCTCATCAAGGCAGTTATAATCAAAAAGATATATACAACTATGGCTATTATGTGTCCTGGGACATCCTTCCGAGGGCTTACCCGGGACACCCAACCGTGGGCTGTTGGGCGTTACGTGAGGTTTTTTTAGTCGGTGGAAGTGCATATAGCATCCATGAAAGATTTTCCCTCACGTAAAAAATATGGCTATTATGTGGGATCAAATATACATTTGGAGCAGTGTAGGCATGTTCTAGGTACTTCTTTCTACCCCTTTGGGAAGGGGCGTGTTCATGTTGTCATCTAAAAAACTAATATTTCTTGACTCTACATGAACATCATATGAAATGTCATATAATATTATTTATTCACGCTAAAGGAATCTCAGTTCAATAAACATTACCGGTTTCGTTGTATCACTTACCGAATGTTTGCAAAGTTGAGAGATACGAATTTCACCGAATGTCACCGATAAATTGCCGGATTTCGAGTTAATGTATCTGTCACCGATTGTTACTCGAGCGAAATGAACACGTTCTCGTCGTCATAAATTTCTGGGAACAATATATAATTAGGAATTTGATGTTAGTGGACAAGAGGTACAAGTATCAGTGAGGTTTTAACGTGTGAAAATCCTGGATATTAAAATGGTTTAGGAAGTTAGTGTTCTGGGGCGACGGATAAATTAAAGTCGATATACGAACTATAATATTTATTGACCGAGTGCTTTACATAGAGCGGCAAGTGACGCTGTAGACAATTACTAGTCACGGGTGGTTGTCTACTCTCTACTGTCTGTACTGCACTGCCTAGGTAAAAGCTTACACTAAATTATATATCGCTAAGCGCGTTACATGGGTAGGTACATTCGCGTACATTGCCGTTACAACCATTCCCCCCCTTTTAGAAAAAAAAATAATCTCAAAAAAAAAAATAACTTCAAATACACTCACTAGTTCCGCAACGGAACTACTTGAACGGAACAACTGGGAATAATCGAAAAATATTATAAGCTATGTAAAAACACTATTGTTTTGATCGTCATCGTCCACTTGCATAGATACATGATAGTGATACTTTGTTTATTTAAACAACGTTGCTTCGTATCGCATTACAAGCACCTGGGCGAGTTACACTTAGGTAGTAAGTACATAGTTTTATGCAGTTATAAGTTTTGTATAACACTACGACGGCATACCAGCATATGGCTTATTATCACTTAAGTATAAAACACAATTATAGTCTAATAGGTAACTTTAGGAATACATAGTATAAGACACATTCAATAGGTTAGCACTTTGCACCACGTGATAAAAATTAAAACACTTTATTTTACACTATGACTACAGGGTTTGTGACTGGTTGTTGCCCAATTCTGTCAACTTGAATTGTTGACACGGCTGCAGTCATTTCCTTCCGGGCCCATTTTCTAACGCTTCTGTTACACTTTTTGTACTACACGCACATAACAATTATAAGCGCTGCTATCATAATGCATGTTATTGCAAGGCCATATACCTCGACTTTTTTCTCTAAGGAAGTATTTGTTGCGTCGTTTGCGCCATTTTGTGCGATAACAACCTCTTTGTTACTGTTCGTACTGTATGTTTTGACCATGATTTACCTTTAAAAATGATATTCAAGTACAATAAAATAACAGTGTATATAAGTAGCTGCTCAAAATAGTAATAAAGTAAAGTTGTAAAATCAAGGTGTTTTAAAAATATAAAATAGTTGATACATGAAAATGTATATTTACGTACTAAGGTAAGTGTCATAGTGCCTGCGATGCGTTGCTATGCTATCTGTGTTATAGTTTCTCGAACAAAATAATTAGTTAAAATGAATCGCTTCGAAAAGTATAGCTTGTACTGTACACATATTTTATAAAAATCTAACAGGGCGTTTTATATTACGGCCACTGCGCGTAGTGCGATTTGTGGCTGTGCCGGTCACAGCCACAAATCGCACTACGGGTTCGAGCCACAAATCGCACTACGGGTTCGAGTCTGGGTTGCTCAATAGTTTCATTGGGTAAGTCATTCTTAGAATCATCAACGTTGGGATTGTTATCGAACTTCTCGTCGCTTACTATGTACGCTGGTT
Source organism: Miltochrista miniata (assembly GCA_933228765.1). Classification (NCBI taxonomy): domain Eukaryota; kingdom Metazoa; phylum Arthropoda; class Insecta; order Lepidoptera; family Erebidae; genus Miltochrista; species Miltochrista miniata. The sequence goes on along the minus strand of OW121752.1, from coordinate 15,897,107 downwards.
TTAACCTATCAACGGAAATACATGCTTTTCTATTGGGTAACTGGATAGTATATGCCTTTGGCCCTCGTTTGAGTACGCGGTAAGGACCGTCGTACGGAGGTTTCAAAGGTCTGCGAACCGTGTCATCGCGAACGAACACATAATCTCCTTTAGCGAGGTCGGGGTGTATGAATATGGCGCGCGCGTCCCTATGCGCAGTCGGTTTAGGTTTCAAGTTGCATATAATATTACGTAACCTTTCTACATACTGGCAATGATCTGATATTTTGGTACTGGAAACGGCATAGAAATCGCCTGGCAGACGTAATGTCGTGCCGTACGTCATTTGTGCTGCGCTTACACCTGTATCGCTGCGCATAGCTGTACGTAAGCCTAACATAACTATTGGTAACTCTTCGACCCAAGTGGAAGAGCCTAAGCGAGCCATGAGAGATGCTTTCAGAGATCTGTGCATGCGTTCGACTGCTCCATTACTCTGCGGGTGGAAAGCGGTTGTGCGTATTTTAGAAATGCCTAAAAGTTTCATAAGTTCCGAAAATAAAGCACTTTCAAATTGTCTACCCTGGTCACTTGTCAGTTTAGCAGGGCATCCAAAACGTGAGATCCAACCTTCTACCACAACTTTCGCCACTGTGTTTGCAGTAATGTCTTTTACTGGATATGCCTCGGGCCATCCTGTTTGCCGATCTATAATCGTAACGAGATATCTGTAATCGTCGACTGAGATACTAAGTGGACCTACTATGTCTACATGAATATGTGAAAAACGTTCCGAATATGGAAATACGCCTAATTCTGAATTATTATGCCGAAACACTTTCGAACGTTGGCAGTTTATACATTCTTTCGCCCATTTACCGACATCCTTGTTCATGTTACGCCAGAAAAATCTTTCCCTAACAAGCTTACGCGAGGTACGGATTCCTGGGTGGCTCAAACTATGCACAGAATCGAATGCTTGACGTCGAAACTGTATGGGTAAGTAAGGTCTAATACTGCCAGTAGAGGTTTCGCATACGACCGGTAAGTCGCATCCAGCTATCATTATATCCTTGAAATTGAACCTACTACTGCAACTATTTTGCAACCGGGCGAGTTCTTCGTCGTTATGTTGCACTTGAGCTATTGCCGCGTAATCTAAACTTGTTGGACATGTAATAGTTGACACGTTTACGCGTGATAAAGCGTCGGCTACTACGTTTGTAGAGCCTTCAATATGACGAATATCTGTCGAAAATTCGCTAATATAAAGTAATTGCCGAACTCGTCGCGGTAATTCGCTATCACTGCTAACTTTTTTGAATGCGAAAACTAGAGGCTTGTGGTCTGTAAAGATAATAAGTTGTCGACCTTCTATCATATTCTGAAAATATTTAACAGCCAAATAAATCCCTAACAGTTCTCTATCGTAGGTACTGTATTTGGTCTGTGATGATGACATTTGCTTAGAAAAGTAAGCGAGTGGTATCCATTTGCTATCTACATATTGTTGTAAAACGGCTCCCACGCAGGTGTCCGATGCGTCAGTCATGAGCGCTAGCGAAGTATCGGGTTTAGGGTACGCTAATGTGACTGCGTTTTGCAAGCTAGCTTTGCAGCGTGAGAACGCTTCGTTGGATTTTTCTGTCCATTCTATTCGTGTCATAACGCGTTTTTTAGAATGCTTTAGGTACTGATTAAGCTGCTCCTGATATTGCACAGCATGTGGTAAATGTAACCGGTAAAAATTAACCATTCCTAAGAAACGTCTAAGCTGCTCTATGGTCTCAGGTTTCGGGTAACTTACTATCGCGTCGACTTTCTCTTGTAAAGGCCTAATGCCTTGTGTTGACACTTCGAAACCTAAAAAATCTATTTTGGATTTGCCGAATTCGCATTTATCTAAATTTAAAGTGATGCCGAATTTGTTTAAGCGACTGCACACTTCACGCAAATGTTTCTCATGCTCGTTTTCATCACTGAAAATTAAAATATCGTCTATGTAGCAATAAATGTAGTCTAAACCTGTCAAAACTGAATGATTCATGAACCTTTGAAAAGATTGTGCAGCCCCAGCCAATCCGAAGCTCATTTTTAAAAATTCGAATAAACCGAATGGGGTTATGATAGCGGTCTTCTCTACATCGGACGGGTTCACTGGAATAACATGGTATGCTCTACAAATGTCAAGACGTGAAAATATCTTCTTACCAGCTAGTAAATAAGTAAAATCATGCAACCTAGGTATGGGATAACGGTCTGGCTTAGTGATTGCGTTAAGAGCCCTATAATCGCCACAAGGCCGCAGCTGTCTATTCTTCTTCATCACGATGTGAAGAGGACTTGCCCAAGCGCTCTTCGATGGCCTACATATCCCCATTTCTAACATATTTTTGAATTCTTCTCTTACCTTAGCATAGCGATGAGGTGGTAGAGGTCTGGCTCGAGCAAAAACTGGTGGGCCGCTGGTCTCTATATGGTGGTATACATCATGTTTAGGTGGTTGCTTAAAAGAAACTGGTTTAGTAATATCAGGATATTCTGCTAAGAGGCTTTAATACGGACAGTTAATATCCACAGTTTTAATTGACGAATCTCTACTCTGTATTATGCAAGCTGACACTTTTAATTTTGTTATGTCATCGATTAATCTGTGAGCACTTATATCTACTAAGAGCTTAAAGTTCGCTAAAAAGTCTGCACCTAAAATAGGTTGGCGTACTCCTGCTATCACGAAAGTCCATCGTAACTCTCGACGTAACCCTAAATCTAACACTAAAGTTTTTGTTCCAAATGTTTTTATTTTTGTTCCATTAGCCGCGTATAAAGAATAGTCATGACACTCTGAATTACGATAATTTTTTAACACTTTATCCACCGGAAGCACTGAAATATTTGCACCAGTATCCACGAGAAAACGTAAACCACTTTTGCGGTCTGTAACACTTAGGCGTTTGCAAGGGTTGATACTCGTAGGGAAAGCGCACACTTCCGGTTCTGTGGTGGCAACTAGTCACGTGCTTTGCCGATCCCTCCATGCGCAGGGTTCCATACATTTTCTCGCCTTTTCTCGGAAACGATAGTGGAAGAAACATAACCTCTGGCTATCGGTATTCGCTGAAGCGTGGCTGCGATTACGGGATGCTGAGCGTGAGCGATTATTCCCGTTCCATCGGCGTGACTGCCAATTTGACCTTGACCTCTCGAGGTCCTGGACCTTAGTGGTCAGTTTGGCTATTTCAGCTAAAATCTGTTCCGTGCCTCCGTGAGCACCTGGCTGGCTTACCTCGCTAACCTGGGAGCTGCCTGCGGTCTCGAAGACTTTGTCTGCTATTGCTGAAAGGTTGTCCAAGTCCTTGCCGTCGGTTACCGCTAACACTGCACGTACGGATGAAGGCAGATGGCCTTGCCACAGTAATCTTAGCGTATCGTCCGGTACTTTTCCTTTGGCCAGCTCCCTCATACGACGCAAGAGCTGTGAGGGCTTTTGGTCACCCAAATCCATTTCGGATATCAACTTTTGAAGCTGTCTATTCTCCGACTCTTCATATATTGTAAGTAGACGCTGCTTCAGGGTATCAAATTTTTTAACTGCTGGGGGGTCCATTAGCAAGTCAGTTACCTGTTGAATTGCATCCTTCGATAATTTGGACACTACAATGTCAAACCTTGCATCATCTGACAGCTTTTGTGGTGCGAGCATGGCCTCGGTTCGAATGAACCATACTCGAGGCGCGTCAACCCAAAATTCTGCAATCTTCGAGGTCAACGTGATGGCTGCTAGCTCCACCGCCGACCCTGAAGGTACCGAAATGGCTACCTGAGGCTGCGCCGCTGCATTGGTCGTCATGGTGAAACTGCCACACTATTAATCGCAAAGTTCACGGTCACTATTGCGTCACTCCCGAAAACGCGTTGCACCGGAATTCGCGAACCGAAAAATCGCGTCGCCACCGCAAAAGAGACGTTCGGGGTCACCACTTTAGGGAGTTAGTGTTCTGGGGCGACGGATAAATTAAAGTCGATATACGAACTATAATATTTATTGACCGAGTGCTTTACATAGAGCGGCAAGTGACGCTGTAGACAATTACTAGTCACGGGTGGTTGTCTACTCTCTACTGTCTGTACTGCACTGCCTAGGTAAAAGCTTACACTAAATTATATATCGCTAAGCGCGTTACATGGGTAGGTACATTCGCGTACATTGCCGTTACAATGGAATTCGACCGGCTTGAACCACACGGTGCCCCACCATCTTGCCCTTGTCCGAGAGTCCTGGGTACGCTCTCTAAAAGATGTCCCCAATTTCACGAAAGAGTTGACGTCACATAACAGAGAGAGCGAGAGAACGAGGCATGATATGAAATGTACGTTTTCATCAGACTCACAGGAACGTATGAAACTGCCCTGTTTGGTTAATCACAATTATTGTAGTTTAACATTATATCACGAGGTCTACTTATTGAAAATTCAAACCACTTCAATACTTGGGCAGAAGCTAGTAGAAAATCAGTTTCAATTATTTTTATTGAACAAATATCTTCAAAGAATATCTTGGCTACCAATATGAGCATATCGCTTCAGTAGCAATTCGAGAAGCGTCTTTGACAGTCACAGAAAAGGTTTTCAAATAATACTTATAAAACCTTTTAATACTGTGCATTTTTTCTCGTAGCATGTGCACCAGATATATCTTTGAAAATATCGATAAGATTTCTCTCTACGTACTTCTAAATATCGTAAAACTTTTATCAGAGGTGAATCTAGAGAGCCATAACTTAGAACATAAAACTGTCAACACAAAATTGCAATAATTTACTTAGAGCTCGAAAGAGTGAACAAAAAACAGTAACAAATATTTGCGATAATTGATTATTTTAGAAAAATTACTATTAGTTCTTTTGTTATTTTAGAAAAATTACTATTAGATGTTTTGACATACCAATGTTAAAACATTTCAAACAGAAATGTATTAACTAATGGAAATTTTTAATCAGCAAATTTATAATCAAAGAAATTTTGCTTAGATCAGCTTCTAATGACATTAAATTAGTTATCCTTTCTAGATAGATAGGTGTTTTCTTTACTCTACGATTTATAGCACTAAGTACATAATTATCATCAAATCATATCAACCTATGGACGTCCTATGCTGAACGAATGCTTCTCCCAAATTAAGCCACAATACACGGCCTTCCGCATCCATATGTATATTGAAAATGACACTTGTACTATTTATTATTATAAACTTTTAAATAAATAGTACCTAGTTTTTTAATAGTAGTAGTAGTAGCTTTAAATATTTCATCTATAGATTGAGTCAGAGACATCAAATCAATGTATAAAAACGGATGCAATATCTTTCATTGATATCAGAGTTGCTAAGTACCACGACAGATGGCTCTGTGTCATACTTTTAAATGGCGGTTACAAGAAGGTAGAGAATTTCAACTTGTATCAGTACGGCTCCCGTAGCTCAATTGGTTAGAGCATTGCCCTGGATTAGGCAAAGATTGCGGGTTCAAGTCCCGTCTAGGCAAGTTGTCTTTTTCACTTTTAATAAAATATTATAAACTTGACCGGTTTCGCTTCACAGCATTTTCAAAGGTCTAGATGGAAGGTCAAGGTAGTACTGTCTCGAAAACACTCCAGCAATAACTAAATAATATATTATTCTACCTTTTATATTGTTTTCTATAAATGTTGAATGTTTCGGACTTATTACCAATTTATTACCTGACACATACGTGGCAACTTGTAGTTACCTGGTAACCATAACCTAAATAATGGTAATGAGTTATACCTTAAAGTTAGACCGTCACACCTCTTGTGAATATCCAAGTATGTATTTAGACATGTGCCTTTGATATGTGAAGATGTACTAACTATTAGATTAAGTTATCCCTTCTAATATTGTTGGAACCGGATTCTGTAACACAAAGCTGTGAAAGTATATTTGTAGATATAATATCTCTGTAACGTTTCAGTTCCAGGCTCAAATCTCTGTTCGTGAAAATCTAGTGACTGTTTGTTTGAAAATCAAAATATAGTCTGGCCGTTGTAAGGGTTCATTGCTCGTCCCAATAATTTCGTTACTTCACACAAAACTTCTTCTTGGAGTTTTCTATAGCCCTGATATGCACATAGACTATTTCAACTCTTTTGATAACCTCCTACATGACCTTACCCCATCCTATAGTCACGTAGTCATAATGGGTGACTTCAATACTTGTTTGGTAAAAAATGACTGCCGCTCTCGTAAATTATTATCTCTATTGTCTGCCTATAATCTACATGTTCTACCGCTCTCTACAACTCATCATGCCCGCGATTGTAAGCCCTCACTACTTGACCTCATCCTTGTTTCCTCTCCTGACGATGTGGGCACACATGGTCAGTTGCCTGCTCCGTTTTCCTTACATGACTTACTTTTCCTCTCTTATCGCGTTCGCCCCCCTAAACGTAAACCACAAATCTGTTTTCTTCGTAATTTCAGGGGTTTGAATCTGGAGGCATTGCAAAGAGATGCTGGCTCTGCTGACTGGTCGTTGGTGTTCAACTCCGATAACGTCAATGATAAGGTCAACATCTTTAATGCTACGGTTATTGGGTTATTCGACCGGCATGCCCCAGTTAAAAGTGTTCGAATCAAACATTATCCGGCACCCTGGTTAAATGATTCGATAATATAATAATATTCGATCGGATAAAGAGCCTAATGGCTCGCAGAGATAGAGCCAAAAAGCGTTTTAGAAATAGCCCGTCAGAAGAAAATTTTGTAGCTTTTAAGTCTCTGCGAAATCGCTGCAGTCGGATGTGTAGGGATGCAAGGAGACGCCACTTCTACGATTCTCTTAACGGTCGGAACACTGCTGATACCTGGAGATTTCTTCGGTCCGTGGGCATAGGCAAATCTCCAGTTTCTGACGCCAAGGACATCGATATAGCGGCTCTAAATAAGCACTTCTCACAACCACCGGTTTCCTTGGATCCAGATGTAAAGACTGCTACCTTACTTAGGCTTATGGGCGAGCCTGCGCCCCGGACCTCTCCTTTTCAATTTGCCTCTGTCTCCGAGTCCGACGTTGGGAGATCTCTTCTGTCTATTACTTCTTCAGCTTCGGGCTGCGATAGCATTTGCTCAAGGATGATCCTCCCTATTCTTCCTGTCATACTTCCGGTCATTACTCATATCTTTAATTCTTCGTTATTCTCTGGCTCCTTTCCTGAGGTGTGGAAGTCAGCGTACGTTGTGCCTCTGCCTAAAAGAACAAACCCCTGCTTGCTGACTGATTATCGACCTATCTCTATACTTCCGTTTCTCTCCAAAGTCCTTGAGCATATTGTTCATCGGCAGCTCACAGTCTTTTTATCGTCTTCTAACTCCCTCAGCCCCTTTCAGTCAGGATTTCGCGCTGGACATAGCACCGTCACTGCACTTATTAAGGTGACAGATGACATCCGATGGGCTATGGAGCGAAAAGAATTAACACTCTTAGTTCTTCTTGACTTCAGTAGTGCCTTCAATTCTGTCGACTTTGACATATTGCTTGGTATACTGAGGTCTATAAATGTGTCCTCCACCGCTATATCCTGGTTTGACTCATACCTTCGGGGTCGCTCTCAGCGTGTTCGTATCGGTCAGATATCCTCTGATTGGTGCGGACTATCTGCGGGCGTTCCTCAGGGTGGCGTTCTATCTCCTCTTCTCTTTTCTATCTTCATCAACTCTGCTACGAGTCACATTTCCAGTAACTTCCATCTCTATGCTGATGACTTGCAGTTGTATCGCCATTTTACGACTTATGACGCAATTTCTGGAATTTCATCGATAAACCGGGATTTGGAAAGACTAAGTGACTGGGCCAGGTCGGTCGGATTACTCATTAACCCATCTAAGTCCCAAGCTATCGTCATTGGTAGTAGATACCAATGCGACAGACTACCGGTGTCGGAACTGAGTCCGGTGCTATTGGCTGGTGTTCACATTCCGTATGCAAACTCCGTGAAGAACCTGGGTGTGATTATGGATACCACGCTATCTTGGAGTACTCACATTAACGATGTCAGCAAGAAGGTTCATTTCTCCTTTCACTCTTTGCGATGCCTCCAGAGCCTCTTGCCCCTGAGGACGAAAATAAATCTTGCTCAAACTCTCCTACAACCTATTATTGACTACGCTGACGCTTGCTATTTAGACGCCACCGAGGAGCTTCTAGATAAACTTGAGAGGTTGCAAAATTTATGTATACGCTTCATATTCAATCTCAGAAAGTATGATCACGTTTCCCATTTTCGCAAAGAACTCAAGTGGCTCCCTATCCGTCTTCGCCGGAACACTCGAATTCTCAATCTCCTTTTCAATATCCTTTACAATCCATCTTCACCCTCCCATCTGCGGGAGCGGTTCTCATTTGCACGCTCTCCCGACGCTCCCAGCAGGACTAACCTCCGCCTTCTTCTCAAACTTCCTAGACACAAAACCGATTTCTATTCTTATTCCTTTACTGTGCATGCGGTCAGATTGTGGAACTCACTACCACCTAACATCAGAGACAGTAAAACTATCACTACCTTTAGAAGAAAAGTCCGTGAATATTATATTTCTACACTATAAACCTGTTTATGTATTTATTTAGTTTATGTAAGTATATATTATGTTATCTATACCGTATTTATATTATTACATATTTATATATTTGTACCTATCAATGACATATTGAGATTTATATTGTTTTTCTTTTATTAATTTGTATGTATGTTAATTTAGTTCTAACCTATTCCTTTATTTACACACTTTTGAACGTCCTTTTTCCTTCTTGTTCTCCTTTCGCCGGTCTGCTGGTAGATATTTCTTATAGAAATAAGCAGTACCATTGTACCTATATCTCTGTATATTATTTTTTGTTTTATTTCTTGTGTGTACATAAATAAATAAATAAATAATGTAAGCTAGCCAACAGAGGGCATAAATGCTATTGCGGGCATTATATTATTACTATATTATACATTATACCGACACTTAAAATAATGTATTAAATTTCAGAAAAAAAGCAATAAAATAATTACACAACTAGCTGCACAAATTCTATTGGGGGAGTCATTTCACGGTTCCCCTTTTATAGTCATACATTGACCGAATTAGAAATAAATAAATATTTGTGGACATTCTCACACAACATCATCTAGCCCAAATTAAGCTTTTATAATATTAGCTTGTAATATAAGATCTCGATGACTGATAGACATACTTTTATATTTCTGAATAAACATACATATAGAAAAATTACACCCAGACACAGAACAAATCAATGTGCTCATCACACAAAGAGATTTGTCCTGGGTGGGAATCGAACCTATGACCTCCGAATCCTTAGTCAGGCACACTAACCACGGCACCAGGTCAGTCATCAATTCAGGCTAATCAATCAATCTGCCAACTAGGCCACAGCTTGCCCTCAAAGTATAAACTGAAATCAATTACACTAGTTAGGTAGTTTGTACACAGCGGCTTGGGAACCGCAAGCACGTTGGTCTGGCAGGTCTCGCAGAGTTCTCGCGCGAGGAACATTGCACATTTGTTGCATACTGTGCTATGTGGGTTCAACATAATACGTCACGTCTTGCTCGTGTTACCGCTAAGGCCTGCACATAGAATGGAAGCCTCTCCAATACATATTACGTTAGAAACCTTGTTTCACTAGATGTGGTACGTACTTGCAATTAAATTACAGCAATTTGCATACAGTTTGTAGGTATGATGGCCATGCCATTACGAAAAACGATATTTCGACTGCAAAACTTTGCCGATGATATCCCTGCTCCTCAAATTTAGTACCTTTTTTTTAACGTGAGGGAAAAACCTCACGTAACGCCCAACAGCCTATGGTTGGGAGCCCCGGGTAAGCCCTCGGAAGGATGTCCCAGGACTCCCAACAACAAATTTAGTACCTATACAAAAAGGAGATTAGCACATAGGCATTATTTTACATTGATCTCTAAAATGTCTCAAGTAGATTATTGTCAAAAGCTATTTGAAAAAATCTACTTTCCTCGGCAGAATTACGAACCAAGCAGCACCGGTAAAGTTACTAGTGGCTACACTTGCAAAGCATTTTATTGGTAATTTATATTTTATAATATCAGATTAGAGTATCGTAATCAACTGCTAAATAAATCAATTTAATCAGCCTATTACAGTAGTGCAGACGTTACAGCACGTACATAAACCAACTGAGATTTTCACAGTCACACAGCATTACCTCAGAATTCCAGCAGAAAGTTTACCATTAAGAAACTATAATAGTTCTTATAGTCTACTGTCATAGATGATGATTGGTATTAATATAAGTATATATTTATTTATATATGTATGTCTATGTATCCATGTATTTATGTCTAGGAATATTTTTATAAAATATATATATGTGTGTGTGTAATGTATTGATATGTATGTATATATAGGTAATGTGTTTTATGTATTGATTAATTACTTAAATATTATAATTTAGGAATATTCCATTATTCAATATTTTCCGTGAGATTTTGGAGCACCTACTTAAATCATTATCTCTGCATCACCCAGGTTGACTGGTAGAAAATGCCTAAGGCATTAAGTCCGCCTTGTACTCAGTGCTGAAGTTTTAAATAAATAAATAAATAAGACCATTTAGGAACCCGAATTGAGCTTTTATTACATTATGTCATACCGAGATTCTAAGTTTCACTATATCTGTGGTGGAAGTGGTGGAAAGGCCAGTCGTCGGTGCACGTGCCACCTAGCTGAATGTTTATTGCATGCAGATGGCTACATAAGTAGCCCCTGCTATAATACCAAGTCTGATTATGAAGTTCTTAGAACATTTAAATAGGGAAGCTAAATTTCTGTGACTTAATGTGATATTACAAATTATGTGAAAATTTTACATAATTTGTCTTACTGGATTTAGTTACGTATCGTTCACTGAGGTGAACAGTTTCAATCAATTGGATATTTTTTGTTAAAAGTTTGCAACATTATCATATTTTAGCTAAGGTTTAGTGCTCAATTCGAGTGCCCTAAAAAGCAGTGTTTGGTGACCATAATGCACCAGCAGCTTTTAAAAGAGATTATACCATCGCACCTCTTCAGCCAATTCACCATTGTGAGTTGTTAAAATTGCATGCGACTTGGATAGCAAACGAAATCATTGAATAAATTTTAATAAACTTTTTCAATCCAATTCAAACGCTAAATCTTAAACTAACCCTATAGAATGAGAAAAGAACCATTGAAAATGATTTCCGTGTGTTCACCACCATATTTATCCCTAATTGGGCGTTAAATATTAATCTCTAATTATGATTTAAAAAATATACATTCGAACTCAAGGGTAATTTTTTTACAAGAAGGAATTCTGATTTTAGTCCTTTGTTGGAGTTAGTTTTTTAAATACAGTACAGGGTACTCTTGGGTTTTTATATGTGTACCTCGCCTTATTAATTCATGCTAGGGACCTCTAACAACATCACTTCATTTTTTCTTACAAGTTGCGGTTCGATTTTTCTTTTCCTTCTTTGCACTACAAAGGGTACTGAGTGTTTTGTAAGCGACAGCAGATTTGCAATGCGGGGCCGGCTTTAATACAGAATTTACGTGAGCCTCGTGTCAATACAATTATACACCTTCAGCGCCAGTGTATCATTTTTGCACACAATGTTTATAACGTTGTGTATCAAAAATGATACACACAGCTTAGTATGCTTCTTACATCGTGTATCGTTCAAACACACGGTTTTCATACATTTTGTTTGAGAAAAAAAATCCTGTGACCTGACAGAATAAAATGGTATATTTGGGTTTGGATTATGACATATACTTTAGGAATTATTAATAAACAAAATACCTATTAGGTAAAAAATAGTGAAGAGTTACTTTCGACATAGATTTATTCAAGCAATTCAATCAACAAAAAGTTAACTAGTAGAGTGTTTTATTTAAGCACTGGCGGCATAAATAATGTTGACAAACGGAACATATTGTATAAACTTGAGGCACTCTTTTGGTGCTGCCCGCAATTTGTACCTCTTTCCTACCATATATTTTGTAACATTCCACACAATGACCTCAAATCTTCTTACCGTTTACATTTTCTTGGACCAAATAATGTTTTTTTTGTGGTCTTGAAGGTCTTCATCAGTTGAAGCAGTTCTCTCCAGTAATGTAGTAATTATCTGTCCGCGAAATTCAATTATTGTGAGTTTCTTTACTCGGGTATATTCATTGTACAAGAAATGTGCGTTTACTACACTTTTACCCCAAATAATTTCCAATGCTAATTTGCTATTAACCTTTAGGGTGCCGACCAGATGGGTTCTTCTTTTCTGCAAACGTAAAGCGAGGAGAACACTCGTATAGTAATTGTCGGTGTACATGGTTCTTCCTTCTTCGAAGAGTCCATCCGCTAAAGACATAACTGTGTTTTCGGAGACTTCAGTTTCCGGGGTATCTAGATTTACCACAGTAAACAGCCAAGTTCCGAGTGTACCCTCTCTGGGTACAAAGCTTGAATACTTTGATACCATACTTGGCACTTTTATTTGGTATTTATTGCATGAATAAGAGTCTTCCACGCCTTGGTATTAGGGACTCATGGTATTAGGAGGCAACTCACTTTCAGAAAGGTTGATACTCGTCTAAAAGATAGAGATGGATTCCACACCTCATTAGCACTGTCACTTTCAGAACTAATCGTCGCATCACATGGAGCATAGTCCGGATCAAATAAGGAATCGTCACTATCGTAGTTCATTTTGAACAGTTTCGATTACACGGTTTTTTTACAAAATTTTTATTGATTTTCCTCAATTTCAATTTCATTTATGAAAAAAGGTTGTTATTTCATGAAAAAAGGTTAATAAGCTCAAAAATAACGTGTATCATAAAGGATACACATGGCCCACGAGATATGTCTACCGATAAATATATTTCGTGGGCCAGTGTATCATTTATGATACACGCTCCTGAAATCCTGAAAAATGAAAGGAGAGAGGTGGTTTTACAATAAAACAGCGATAAATAACATTAAAAAGCAAATTGAAACAAAAAAAAAACATATGCGCTGAGGGTGTTAAATAACGGTGGTAACTTAAACGTAATTCTATGTAGATTTGAGAGCTTTATTTATACTTTTATATCCATACTGTTAGGAAGCAGTGTGTTTGTTTGTTATTTTAGGTCGCTAGGAAGTTATAAAAATGGATATATTTTGTATGGTAATAGTTTAATGTCTGAAAAAAAAAATCACCGTGGTAAAGTAAGACCAATCACTCTCCCACAGGCACGTACAGACATTGTGATGCATGAGTCTCAAATGGTTCGTCACATGTGCCTCAACCTGAGGCATACGACGGTACATTCTGTATGCGTCTCGAACGACAAAATGTTCAAGCTTAGCACATGGACAACCACGTACGGCGATGCAGAATCGGCCTCCAGGACGCATGAGAGTCCACAGCAGCGGCAGTGTTTGCGACAATCGTATGGCACCCGCGCTCACCACCCCTTCATCATCATGCATTCACCATGCATTACGAAACTTTTAAGAATACATGCCTCGCGATAACTGTACGTGGCTTAAAGTCATTGGTAGAAGTTCTACAAATGTGTGCAATACATAAACATGCAGGAAGAGTTGTGGGCGTCCCTTAGTATTACAATAATAAAGGTTGCCACTAACGACTTGTCTGTTTTCACTATTTTAAGGGTGACACGTTTGAATAATTTCTGATGCTTAGAAGTAGACATGTATGTATTTTGCTGGTTGAAGGGTAAAATTTGTGTGTCTTTTAATTATAGAGCTGTGTTTGGCTGTTAACAAACTACAGTTGTTACTATCACGTTATAGTAAAAACCCCAATAAACGTTCATAATACATGACTTATGTTTATTGATAAACATTCTAATCTATTAGCATTAAAAAACCCTGTGTATACATTTCACAGTCAATAGAAGTGCCATTTTAAAATTGTGAATTTCAAAAGAGCATTATAACATTCTAGATAGTTATAATTTGATGCTAGTTATTCCCTGCGGATGCACTTGTTTGTCACGTTTGAGTCCCTTCATAGAGGAAATATCCTTTCTTAGTGGGTGTCTATGTCATAATATGGTATTAAACTTTCATTTAGAAGGCATTTATCAAGTACTTTAGTGACACTGCAAACCGGAGCTTATTATTAAACTTACAGTGGGCCAATAACGTATTCGGTACTTTCGTATGTAGCGACTTACCTGATCTAGATTTAAATAAACTTCTGTTTCAGAATAGCAGTTCTACTTTCAAATCGATTAGATAAGATGAGGTTAAACTTGAAAACAGTTTTATATGAAAATAAAAATATTTTTTGCAATTTGATTCCTAAAGGGTAAGAGGTAAAGAGGATTATTTTTTATTAGACTTATTATAAAAGCCGATTATGTTTTATCGCGGACGGATCAAGCGTGCTACAAAACTTTTGACGGTTTAAAAGGGAAAAATACTTAGAAGATTTGTAGGGAATATTAAGGAGCATTTTATTTCCTTTTCAATAAATAAGTTGATACCAGTATTGGTTCATCATCACGCCTTTATCCCCGAAGGGCAGATTATATACCCACATTTCACCTTTTTTTATATTGAATTATTATTTTTACCTCATGTAGAGCACCTTTTGACAGTCTCGATAGCACAGTGGTAATGTACGACTGCCGTGCTGAAGTTATGGGTTCAAATCTTTGTGTGATCTTGCGGATCACTTAAGGCTCACTTAAGGATCACGTAAGCACATAAGGCCCTAAACTTGGCTCTACGACTGCCATGATTTTGAAAACTGAGACCAACGGCTTAACGTGTCTTTCGAGGCACGGAAACGTTCGCAATTTAAATGTCACAAAGTGGTCAGGTAGTGGTCTCCCATTGAAGCACCAGCCATAGCGAAAGTTGCTTACTGCAGTGATCGTTTGCAGAATACTAAGGCCGTGTGGCTATGAGAGATGTGATTGGTATTACGTTTGAAAGTATACAAATTATGTGTTCAACAAAAAAAAAAACAAAAACTTTCTTGCCTTATTTTGTTCAACATTTATTTTCAGTTTCAGGTCCAACAAACGGCCATAAACGCGGATATTTTTGTATGCAGTTCCAAAATGCACATTACTGATGAAAGTGCTCGTGGGCTGACTGTTAGAGCGCACACGAACGATACAAATTGCCCCGCCGTATAACACGGAGTACATAGCCCGTTGAGATAGAACATTCAACATGGACACTTAATTAACGCAGCTAATGTTGGTTAACGTGAAACAGTAAACGTTTTGTATTCTTGTTTATATGGCTTTTCATGTGTATAATAATAAGAAGTTCGGGGGTATTCTCACACAACACTATCTAAACAATAAGCACGTGAAAAATATAAGCTTGTGGTCTAGACTGATAGACATTCTTAGATATTTCTAAAAATATTCATTATCATAAAACACTTGTCCTGTGACATCCTTCTGATGGCTTACCCGGGGCTTCCAACCATAGGCTGTTGGGAGTTGTTAGGTTTTAAGTCGGTAGGTGTCTGGCATAGCATCCATGATGGATTTTCCCTCACATTAAAAAAAAAATTATAAAACACTTAAATTTTATGACACATTTACGCATCACTAGGTATTTTTCCCGACCTGGAATTTGAATCCGAGACCTCGGCACGACAATAAAGTGATACACTTTTCATGATTCCGCTTAAACGGTACCTTGTCTTGTGACGTGTAGGCACTTATTTGTTTTTCTAGATTCCAGATCCAGAGAATCCCTTTCGAAGTCTCTCCGGTCTCTCGTTTTGGGTAAAACTGATTGTTAAAGAACTTGGCCTGGTTGAAGGATATCGATAAGTCATTGAAATTTAATAACGTGAACAAAGTATGGCAGTTATATATTTTAGGTAACAGTAGACGACGAATAAAGGTATTATTATTGGGCTTATTACTAAACTGTGGCATCGTTTAAAATCGTGTATTCCCGTTCGTCCCCTTGACTTCGTCCGTACAACATAAAAGTAAAAAACTTTCGTCGCTGACAAAGCCAGGTAAAGACTTCTTTGCGTTAAACATTGCGTCTTTATGCCTACAGCAACAAAACCTCACATTATCTAAATCACCTACATACCTCATATCAACATCGCGTCTATGTGCGGAACACCTTACTACGTGGGTGAGCGAGTTCATTTAAGTTTGTATTTCTCTCACGTAACGCGGCAACATTCCAGACATAGTCAGATCTGTCTACACTGTGAATTTATTAAAAATCTAACTACATCACAATGTGAGGATGGTTTAAAATTGGCGATTTGTCAAACGTAGCAACGTAGCTCCAAAGTAATGTAGTATTTCCACCATTTTTCTTGCGTAAGATGCACGAAATTCCCCATACAAAAACGTCAAAGATGCCTTGGTTCTCCGTTCAAAAGTTTAATTCCATCTGGTACAGCTTTTTGCCTCTCGGATTACGTCACCTTCTTTTTACTTGATTTTTGATGTATTATAAATATTTCAAGTAACATATTTAGCAATTATGTCATAGTTTGTAATTATAGTGTGCTGCGGAACAGTACCTATATAATAAAAAGCGTCTTTCACTATCATTACACCAGGAACTTCTATGCATTTTTCTTGTCTAAAATTTCAAAGGTTTTTGCAGGAAAAGCTTACGCCGCTCGTCGCGATTAAAATTGCTAAGTCACAGTCAGCGATTAATTCTACCATTGAATGGAATGTCGGAAAACAAATAATTATGCAGACTGAGTTAAATGAATAAACAAAGTGAAAACTTTTTATTTGCCTAATTAACTACATTCGACAAACCCTTTCTTGATTAGATCACGTATCGAAAGGATTCAAACAGATCTCTGATTAAATACCCACTTTCTTTCTATTGTTGTTTGTGGTGCCTGCGATAAGCTTTTTATCTTTTTTTTACGTGAGAGTAAATTCTACATGGATGCTATGTCGGACTCCTACTAACTAACGTAACCTAACAGTCTACGGTTGGGAGCCCCGGGTAAGCCCTCGGAAGGATACCCCAGGACTCCCAACAGACCTACGGCTACCACTGTGGCCCCACTTTGGGGATCGGGTGCTATCCCGCGTCTTTGCGGGGTTGTTCGGGTGTAATCCCGCTTCTTAGGGGGGGAGGCGTGCGTGAATCCTTCATATCACGCTGTCCTCAGGTCCCCGGTCACGGAGGCCGATAGTCGTGGGCGAAGATGCCTGCGAAGAGCTAGTTGTATTTTATGCCTTAAAATTTAGGTCTTTGCAAAGTGTTTTTGGGAAAATTCCTTATTGAATGTTTAAATTACCGAGTCGAACTCCATCTTGTCCGCTTTTATGTAACTGCTGACGTAAAAAATAGGTAATTGAATACTCAACACAAAGATATTTAATCTTTGAGTTTGAATTGAAGAAATTTTAAATAAAACTTTACGTGGGAATCTCAAACTGTAAGTAGTACTTATCCAATATAATTTATCAATAATAGTTTATTTATACTAAACTAGCTGTTCCCCGCGGTTTCGTCCGCGTTGAAGTCTTTACCGCGTAAAATCATAACCCTCTTTTTGCGTAGACGGTTAAAAAGTAGCCTATGTCCTTCCCGGGAAGTCAGACTATCTCTGTACAAAATTTCATATAAATCGCTTCAGTGATGTAGTTGTGAAAGCGAAAAGGACAGATAGACAAACAGAGTTACTTTCGCATTTATAATATTACTAGCTGACCCTCGCAACTTTGTTTGCGCCACATAAGAGAGAGTATTACTGTAGTGCAGTACTCCCGTAGCGTCTCGTCGTTAATATTCAATACTACGTGAGAGAGAGAGAGAGAGAGAGAGAGAGAGAAAGGTTTCTCGTCGCGTGTATTCCCGTCGCATTATATTTAAAAACAATTTCGTTTATGAAAGAGGTATCCCGTGGTATTATTGTAGAAAAAAATTGATTGCCATTAAAATGGTTATTGCGCACCAACCCAAAGATAGACACATGCTATCGCGCAATTTTTTTAGAACTTTTTTTAAGAGAGTTAATTTTGTAGTACATATTTTTTACATAACTATAAATATTTACGCAGCACACGCAACGAAGCTCTCAAAAGGAATAACTTTTCCCCCGTTTTTGAAACATTTACTATTACTGCTCCGCTCCTATTCGTTGTAGCGTGATGTTATATAGCCTATGACACTCCACAATAACGTAGCTTTCTATTGGTGAAAGAATTTTTTAAATCTGTTCAGTAGATCCCGAGATTACCCCTTACAATTTAACAAATATACAAACACACAAACTTTACTTCTTTATAATATTAGTATAGAAGTATAGATGAAAGAGGTATCCCGTGGCATTATTGTAGAAAAAAATTGATTGCCATTAAAATGGTTATTGCGCACCAACCCAAAGATAGACACATGCTATCGCGAAATATTTTTAGAACTTTTTTTAAGAGAGTAAATTTTGTAGTACATATTTTTTACATAACTATAAATCGATGGTCCCTAGGTAAAGTATCGAAATTGAAAATTGGTACTTTACAGGAGAGCTGTTTGAAGTTAATTTTTTGCATAACTTTGTCATTAATGATTATTTTTTCATAAAAATTTGGATTTACAGTTTCGTTGAGTTCACAAACTATTCTATTGTACCAAAAATCAATAATTATAAACCATTTTCGAGAAAATTGAGTTACGATAGTATAACACGTAAATGAACTTGCTCTGTGAATCGAAACTGGCACTTTCAATAAATATTTAAATTCGTCATACCACGTACAGTATCGAAATCGGCAGTTTCGATAAAAATGCTTTAAAAAAATACCACGTACATAATGGTAAGTGCCACTTTCGTTGTACCAGGAATATGACAACCCGTCATAAACAATAAAAACTGCCCGAATCGATATATTACGTGGGAAACAGTAAAATTATTTATGTATTAAATTATTTATTTATTTATAATCGCAACGACACGACACGCATGCTCTGGCGGCGGGGCGACGCGACGGCGACGTTACGGCGTACACTCGCGGTAGTGGTAGTTCCGTCCTTGTCACACACTCGGTCATGCAGCGTAAACCCGCGAAATTTAAATTTCGTTGTTATAGGACGGATGGACTGATACGTTTCGATAAAATACGTCTCTAAAAAACGGAAAAGTAATGTTTTTTTTTATTTTTTTGTTCACGGGTCAAAAAATGAATAGCATGAATTGTCCAAAACAGTAATAAAAAAAATTGCCTTTTTGTAATTTCGATACTTTACGTAGGGACCATCGAAATATTTACGCAACGTAGCTCTCAAAAGGAATAACTTTTCCCCCGTTTTTGAAACATTTACTATTACTGCTCCGCTCCAATTCGTTGTAGCGTGATGTTATATAGCCTATGACACTCCAGAATAACGTAGCTTTCTATTGGTGAAAGAATTTTTAAAATCGGTTCAGTAGATCCCGAGATTACCCCTTACAATTTAACAAATATACAAACACACAAACTTTACTTCTTTATAATATTAGTATAGATACATACATACATACATTTGTCACGCCTTTATCCCCGAAGGGGTAGGCAGAGGCATATTATATGCCCACATTTCATCTTTTTTTTATAATTTGTCCCACGTAATAGGTGGTGAGCCGTATTGCCGTGTTTAAATGGGCAGGCGCAGGTTGTGACTGCCTGCTGTTGAAATAAATCCTTCAACTTAGCTTAACGACTGCCATTTTACTGGCAACCGGGACCAACGGCTTAACGTGCCTTCCGAAGCATGGAAACGCTCAAATAAATGTCACAAAGTGATCACATGGATGGTCACCCATCCATGGACCGGCCATAGTGAAAAATGCTTACTGCAGTGATCGTTTACAGAACACTGAGTCCGCGGGGCCACGAGCGCTTCAGTATAGATGTAGGGATTTATATACCAACATATTCGAAACATAATATTTACAAGAGTTACCACAATTCCTACTCGCAATTACGTGATTTCGTAATATCCGTGAGACATTATCTCTCATATAAATAAGCTGCGTGTATTTGCGGCTTTGAGGGCTCAGTCTCGAGCTCTATGAATAAATGAGGAAGTAAAAGTGCGTTCCGTGAACTTACCTTCGAACTTTCTTTCTAAAAAATTAACTACAGCTACTTTCAGACTTTGCAAGCGAAGAATATTATATGTCGCCATTTAGCAAGAAAAAATGTAAATTGGACATGTAGTTTCTCAACGCAAAAGTATTACTTTTGCGTTGAGAAACTACATGTCCAATTTACATTTTTTTTTACGACAAAACCCCTTAATATCAAATCATCAAATCAACCTTATAGCAGTCTACTGCTGGACGTGGAACGACCTGCCCGCACACGTATTTCCCTCATCTTACAATTCCGGGTTCTTTAAAAGGAGCGTGAAGAGGCACATCACAGGGTCGCCAACTTGAGGAATACTGTCAGAAGTGGCCCCCAATCGCTAGATGCGAAACGGCTTTCCATCAGGCTGGCAGCGACGTCAATTTGGCGAGCTGAATATAAGAAAAAAAACGAAGGCCTCTCCCAAATTACGCCACAATACACGGTCCTGCCCCTTCCGCATCCAGTCACTCCCAGCGACCTTTTTCACGTCTTGGGTCCTTCTGGTGGGGGGTCGAGAACTCGTTTGCTCCATAGGCCATCGGTTCTTTTACAGATGTAGCCAGCCCACTGCCACTGCTGAAAGATATTTTTATACTGGTTTTAAATAAACTATCTATTTAGGGGTTACGAGTATTACTTGACCCCAAACAGATATATTTTCTTTTAGTAAATAGTCGGTACGCTAAATAAAACAGAAACTTTAATTTATCTATGTGTAGGTTGAATTTAGGTCAAATGTAAAACAAATTGCGGAGTGTCGTCAGTGGGGCTGTAGGTTGCTGACGCGCCTATGAATGTTCACTAATGAACTGATTACACATTCAAAGGGAGGTTTTTTACTAAGCTTTAAATGCACCTGCAATTATTTTTCTATTTGCAATTTAAAATGTTTTGCTGACACATATTACGTACCTTTCGACGCATATGACCAGAAACACAAATATACCTTTTTATACTTCTGACGACAACAAATTATACAAAAAGTTTACTGACCATCTATCTGTCTTTATGTGGCTAATATTATAACTGGCGAACAGGTGGAACAATTTTGTTTGAAAGATTATGTGATATGGATCATGAGCTCACTTCCTAAGAAATGAAGACATTACAATAATATTCACAGGTACGTTTGATCTGAAATATGCAGAGAGAGAGAGAGAGGCATACTGTTACATATTTTTAATTCCTTTTCACGACATGATACCCGATCGAAAATTACACTATCACTCTTTTGGGGTTTTTTACGTCTGGAAATCCCTTAAAGATGCTATGACGGACTAAAACTACTGGTGCCCTACCACTAACTGAAAATAAAAATAAATGTTGGGAATTCTCACACAACATCATCTAGCCCAAACTAAGCTTTAAGCTTGTACTATGGGATCTAGACGACTGATAGACATACTTATATATTTCTAAATACAGACATAATATACATACATAATATACATACATAGAAAACACCCAAACTCCGAAACAAACATTTGTGGATCACACAACAATATGGACCAAACCGGACTAGAACGATCTCTGTTTCGGGTTTCTTTAAAAATAATTTTGAATTCAATCACTTGTTTATTATTAGATTACTAAAAGCTTTTATGATAACTGAAATAGAAATGAAGTTTGCTGTAATTATAGCCTGAGATAAATAAAACTATTTTATATTTTGTTTTAATATTAAACTAGAATAAATTATAAAGAGAACATTTTTGTAAGTCTGCACATTAGCCTTAGTGACTGTCAACACGAACAAGAGAATCGATGCGATATTATCGTCGTGCCATGTATTTGCATATTATAATCTCTGGTCGCGCTAATAAACATGTGTAGACACGTTCTCAGAAAGTGTAAAGAAATACATCATCTGTGAAAGTTTCAACTCTCTAGCTAGCACGGTTCCTGAGATACAGTCTCGTGACGTACAGACAGGCGAAAAGACAGTCAGACAGACAGACGGATAGTGAAATCACATGAATAAGGTCCCGTTTTTGACCCTTTTGGCACGGAAGCTTAAAAAATAACTCGATTACGCAACCTGTAATGGTGTGTGTGGGAGTAAGTGGATACTGTTACATTAATGAACGATATTTATTTTACTCGTAATATAATTGGATTATGTAGTATAAAGTTTCAATATACATAAAGTCGGTATGTATTATGAATATTGTAATAAAATTATATAATTACAGAAATTTTAAAAAGCTGAAACTATTTCAATACTAATATTATTTGATTTGATTTATTTATTTCATTAACAACTTACATTGTGTTTGAAATTAATGCTTAGGTCAATAGGTATTAAATTAATAAAAAATAATAAATATTCACATGCAGCATCTTAATTAGGTACCTACATTTCCAATTCATATTAAAAAGTCTTCGACTATAGTCTTTTTCTGGACAGCTCAGCAATCATGTAAACATGTCATGTGTTGACAGAAGTTGTCTATGATCATAGTGTTGTAACTATACTGATTCTATGTATGTAAATAATCATTGAGTTATATCTAGTTCACCGTACATTCATTTACTTCGGTATATCAATCGCCAAATTCATCAAATCATGAAATTCGGTATATCAATATATATTATGTGCAATAATTTTTTTATATTAATTTAATTAAAGGATCTTTAAAAAAAAGAAACTTTTAGAAAATTTAATAGTACATATAATAATTTATTTACAATAATATATTACTTTAGGACTGAATATTTTAACCATCCACCGTCAACCGTACCCAGTCTACCCTAAAGAATCATTTTTTTTTCTTTTTATTCATATTTAAATGTTTATGGCGTTCGAAACATTAGATTATCTTTTTGGCAGCTCGCTGATGAACGTTAGCCTCTTTAAATTTACTCCTCCACACGGTACTAAGCCTAACCGGATCCTTCTGACGATTTCTGGGTCACACAAATACTTATTTAGTCCCAATTTTTTAAAAGTACTTCTGCGAAGAGTAGGCCTCGCGAGCGCCCAGGAAAAAACAACTTGTGAGGAATTATATCCCTTATGATCCCATCATATATAACGGGGACCTTTTTCTCCCTTATTTTCCGCCCTATTAAAAAAACTTTCGACAAAAGTTGTATTTTTATCTTTTCGTAGATCAATGATTTTAAATCAAAGAACATGTGTGCCAAGTTTGGAGAAAATTGGTTAACAAATGCGTCTTCTAGACCGAAACTGACATGTACACACACATACGGACGAAAGCAAAATCGTCTATACTGTGGAATCGAAGACCCAAACTCAAAGTGCCTTTTCACACGTACCGGTTGCCGGGCAGCCGGTGCCGGGTAACCGGCGCGGCGGCGGCGGTGAATGCAAGCGGTTGGCGGGCAAATCACTCCGGTACGTGTGAAAGCTATAGTACACGGCCAGATACCCACCCTACCCGGCACCCGGCAACCGGTACTTGTGAAAAGGGGCAAAGACTCGCATCTCCATATATTCAATATACTCTGTGGACTAGCACTCTTCGCTCTCTGGGTCAATAAGTTATATTATTAAAGTAAGTACATTTTTTCGAACTGACGGATTGATAAAACAATGACCTCCTTTTAAAATCAATTGGCCAGTACAACAGTTTTACAACACTATGGCAAAGACAAACAAGTCTGAGAAAAAATAATTTAATGACAAGCAAAAATGACAGTCTTAAATTTTTACCATCCGAGTATTTTTCATGAAATTATTCTATAATCTAAAGGTTTATTAGTGTCGAAATGTCCGCATAAATCTAACTAGAGTTCCTTGAAACGACTATGATCAGGATTGATAATCAAATGTAAGTAATTATGGAGTAGTCGAGATCCAATTTCTTTGTTTACTATATTTTTTAAGTCTGTTGAATTCCACTATACCACCAAACATAAAATAAATAAAAAAAATTATACCACAAGTTACATTTTTGTCACAAGTTACTTATCAATTAAAAATCTTTGTTCGCGTTCAAATCGGCTATATTATTATAGTTACTTTTCCTTATAAATATTGTTAATGACTAATTCATCAAGGCACTCTTTAATTAAGGCTCAATAATTGATTTGACTCAAATTCCGCACAGCTCGAGTGTTGGTTGCATGTTCTAATCCCCAGATAGCCCAGTTATGATTCACGCACACCGCACACCCCAAGGAGCGGAATAACATGTGAACAACCCCTCCAAAGACGCGGGATAGCACCCGAACCCCCTAGATGAGGCCGCAGTGGTGGCCGGCCAAGGTCTGTTGGGAATCCTGGGGATATCCTTCCAAGGGCCTACCTTGGGCTCCCAACCGTAAGCAGTAGGTAGAGAATGTGTGGTTTTAGTCGTTAAGAGTATCAACGCCGGATTTCCCACTCGATTATGAAAAATCTTAGAAATTTCGAGAATGTTTCAGTTTAAAAACATGTAGTGAGATTCCTAGAAGACGCAGGATCGCATCCTATGCCCTTCGTTTTAATACGATGGCTCCACTTTCTTGGTATACAAGTTAGTTTACAATTTAATGAATTTATTATTGTTACATTACTGTTTGTATCTTCATGAGCTACGATGCCTACGCGCTGCTACGAAATACTGTCGTAGCTACCGTAGCAAGAGCTACGGCTATATGCGTAGCCTTGTAATTTACAAGGACGTCACTCATTATTACGACTTTCTTTGCAATTTTGGTATACCTTGGCTTTAAATAGCTTGTAGTTATTTTTTTAAATAACCAGGGAAAATCTAATTTGAAAATTGCCTTATTTTGGTATGCTTAAATCCTTAGGCACACCAACAATACGTTTTCATCAGATATCAGAGAATAATTAACTGGCGGCTTAATCTAAGACAAAAGTTGAAGGGTTTATCAGTCAAGAACCAATTAAGACCAAGTTTGTAGTCAATAGATTAGTGATTTGTTATCTTAATAAACTATTCAACTAAAGACTAAGTTTGGATGTGTTAGATAAAGGTTTAAATCTTTAGTATTAGATTAGAAATTTTATGAAACATCGTATCGTACAATTTCATTTGTTTGCAGAGTATGCGTTTTGAAGTGGCAGTGGGCTGGCCACATCTGTAGAAGAACCGATGGTCGGTGAAGCAAACGGGTACTGGAGTGGAGACACCTAAAAAACCTAAAAAAGGTCGTAGGGACTGATTGGGTGCGGATGACGCAGGACCATGTATTGTGGCGAAATTTGGGATAGCCCCCGTCCAGCAATGACCTGTCGTAGGCTGATTTGATGATCGTATCGTAGAATATGACATTCTTACCAATGGCCTAGTACAATAAAAGCCGGGGGTAATTGTTATACAAAAGTCGAAGTAAGACAAAAAGCAAAACATATTTTTCTTCCTTCTTTCTCTGGCTTACCTTTGGGCATTGTGGCGGGGGCGGTGTTGTGTTGTGGTGTTCTCCGCAATCATGACAACGACTCCGTGCAGTGCACAGTGTCTGACAAAAAGGCCCTTTTAAGGGCCACAATATGTGTCATATACGAGTTGTGTTTACGTACATTTTGTTTGCATACAAGTCGAAAGACAAATTGAGAAAATAAGCAGTGAATAGGTAAATACAATTGATTTGCTCTGTAGAGCCTTATCGAGTTTTGAATAGTATTTCTTGATGCTTTATATGGAACGATTTGCTGTCATAAATTACAATTTCAGTACAGATGCATTTTATTTTGCAATTGGGTTAATTTTTAGGATTCCGTGTCCAAAGGGTAAAAACGGAACCCAATTCATGAGATTTTGTTGTCCGTCACGAGGCTGTATCTTAGGAACCGTGATAGCTAAGAGCTGAAATTTTCACAGATGATGTATTTCTGTTGCCACTATAGTAACAACTAAAAACAGAAAAAAAGTATTTAAGGGCAACCATGTTGTTTTGCTGTTATTTTTAGCTCCCGATGAAAAACGAGGAGTGTTATAAGTTTAACCTGTGTAGCTATGTATACCTATGTGTCTGTAGCATTGTAGCGGTCCAACGGATGGAACGATTTGATGCATTTTTTTTTGTTCAAAAGTCGATGTGACGGGGATGATTCATAGCTATATATTTTGAAGATCATAAAGGCACTGGTCCGAATCATCCGAAATTGGATATATCTACTGTTACTTTGATGGTTTTTTCCACGACACGGTATGAAACTGGCTGATGCATCAAGTAGTCTCCGGGATACCCAAATCCATAGAAAATTACAGGATATATACCATGTTTGGGCTTATTAAAACTATGTACTTGCAAAGTTAGTTTCTGATTTCTTGACTAAAACAAATACTATAATGACACCTAGAGATGGTTAATTCCATTGGAATGGGAGTCGATTAACCTCTAAAAGAGTATGATGGTGTGGGACATAACTTTCAAATTAAATCTTATTTTCATTCTAATTTTGAGTGGCATTTTCGGATCATAATAATTATGATAATAATAATTGAAATAATTTTAATTCTAATAATTTTAATTCTCTGAATTTTATTTGCTTTTTCTAAAGAACAAAGTATTTGTACCACACCAAACATTTATAAACAGAAATTAGAAGAGAAGTATTTATTAAACATGTATAAATTTCGAAGAAAAGCATAAAAATACTCGATGTACATAACAACAGAAAGTTTGCAAGTCTATGACAGATAATGTCAAGAATTGCGAAATACAATGTTTTCATTTTAGCATGAATTAGGAAATGTTGACCAGATCCAGAGCACAAAGAGCACGACCTACACCTCCGGACTCATCGCCCAGCTCCGCCTCTCTTCCATGTGCACCACCAGGAATTGTAGAGGCGTCGAGCTCTAGCTCCAGCGATGAGTTTTTCTCTCCACCGACGTGGCCAATACCAGTACGTCGGCCGGGTAGAGCCCGGCCACCGCTATGCTTGGGACCCCGACGCCCACCGGCTTCGAATAGGGCCCCCGCTACCGGTGGTGGTGTGCGCCGCATGAGATGGAATGCTTTAATTAATGAGAGCGTCATGCGGGCATATTATGCGGCAACAGAGGGAGGAACAATTCGCACTGCGTATCGTGACCGTATGCTGCACTTGTTTCGCGAACTTGAACCAGCTGTCGACGTTTCGGCTCAAAGATTATCGGATCAGGTACGTGCTATTCAAAGTAATCATATGTTGGATAGCAGCGTACTTGAGAGACTACGCTTAGAGTATCTGGGGAATGACCATGTCATCTACAATCCGCCACTAAGGAACGAAGTAAGTACTACAATTATTGATTTTGAGGCTAATCAAAATATAGCAGTAGATGATATGGTTGTATCAACAGATACTAGGTACAATGAGGAGATACTGGTGGACTATGCCCACTAATATTAGGCCACGTCTACCTCGACTGCCCATGCATAGAAAGAACTTGGCACTGGTGAGTACTGTTGATTCACTATTATCTATGTATTTAGAAAATAGTGAAAATCTTAGTGATACTCATTCAATTCTGTACTGTGCTGCTATGGCAACATGTCGTGTAGCAGGTGTTCCACCTTTGGTGGAAAACCATGATACACGACCGACAAGACCTACCGTGGCGGGGTGGCAGCGCAGGATTGAACGACGTATCAATGAGACAAGAGTGCTCATCAGCAAGTTATTTTGCTTCAGATCTGGTAATACTAGACCGAAGGTGATGCGCTTTGTGAACCGAGCATTTTCAGGAACTGGTATCAGTTCAAATGAATATGTATCTCGGGTTACAGAGCGCATTGACTTCCTGAAGCAAAAAGTATGTGCATGGGCACATCGAATACGTAGATACAAAAAACGCGTAGACCGATATACCATTAATCGCAGATTCGAAAGCGACCAGAGATGGGTCTATAGAAATTGGGAACGATCTGATAAAGGTGTGAGTGACGGACATCTACCGGATGCTGAAGATACAAATTCATTTTGGCAGAGTATCTGGTCGGTACCCGTCAGTCACACCGAGGGGGATTGGATGTGTGATGTCAAGCGCGCATGTGACAAAATTCAAAGCATGGAAGAAGTAATTATAGATAGCTCTGATGTAGCTAGTGCAGTCCGTCCGTTATCTAATTGGAAATCCCCAGGTCCGGACGGACTGCACAATTTTTGGCCTAAATGGCTACGCAGTTCACATGCTCGACTGGCATCTCATTTCCAATCTGCTCTTGAATCTGGATCGTTACCAATTTTTATGACAACTGGTGCGACTCATCTGCTCCATAAATCAGGAAGTACCTCGAACCCCAACAATTACAGACCTATCACGTGTCTGCCATCGATTTATAAACTTCTAACATATACGTAGATACATTGCGCCTTGTCGCACCAATACGCGATTCCATATCTCCGTCCCTGTTGCACTCGTTGCAAATTTGAATCTGTGCAACTGAAAATGAATTGCAATATTTGCTGCAAAAACATTGCATCGGGAGATCTCATTACTTGCAATGAATGCAAATCTGGATTCCACTTGAAGTGTGTTGACGCTAACCCGGCACACTACAAAGAAGGGCAGAAGAAAAGAATGTTTAAATGTGAGACTTGTACTAACGTAACCCAGCGTATACGGGTAACGGACGATACCCCAGTATGAAGTCTTCGCACAGGGATGAAGGATAATATTGTAAATAGGAGCAATTCATCTGAAAACAGTAGCCCTAAAGGTAGTACCGAGACATTGACACCAGAATGTTCACAAAACCTTGTAGGTATAATGGAAAAAGTAAACAAAATGATATTGGAGAAATTGAGTGCTTTAGAGACCAAAATTATCCATGAAATTAAGGACGCTGTAAAAGAGTTGGCGCTGGAAAACTCTAAATTGACACGGGAATTGATGGAAGCCTCCAAAAAATGTATTTCATACGAACAGGAAATTAAACACTTGAAATCGGAGAACATGGTAGCAAAATTGGTGAATCAACACGAAGTGTTTGTGTCTAAAGGAAAGACTTCCCCAGTATCACAACCTACCCCTAGCCAGCCACCAGTAAATCAGACTGTATTAACTCCCCCAATACCACAGCCTGCCGCTAGTCAGCCGCCGGCAGCAACCAAGGCTCAAGGTAATATAAGCCTTCGACTTGAGAGCCCAAGATCTAGACTACGAGCAAGTTATGCAGATATGACTGGTAAGTCGGAGGGTTTCCCCACTGATACCACAGCGCAAGATACATGGGTGGAAGTTAAGGCCAACAGGAGGAAGAACCCTGTTAGGAAGGGCGGCAAGACATCATCTGAACTGTTGAAAGCAGTGGAACGTAAGCGGTTTTTGCATGTCTGGAGACTGGAAAAAAGCACAACGGAAGATTTAGTTAAAGAGTATATTAAATTTTTTTTTACCAAAAAACGCGGAAATCACTATCGAGAAATTGAAACCGAAAACTGAACGAGACTACGCGTCGTTTAAGGTTGGTGTAACAGAGGGAAACTATGAGAAGCTTTGTGACCCAGAGGTATGGCCATTGAATGTTGAGTTCAGTGAGTGGATTTTTTTTCGCCGCACAGCCAATCCAACCCCACTTACAACCCAATAGGACTATCAACATCCTCTACCAAAACGTCAGTGGACTCAGAACGAAGACTACGCGATTACTATCATTCGTTGAATCGTCAGCAGCAGATATATTTGCAATCACTGAAACGGGACTAAACAATTCTATAAAAGACGCTGAATTCGTACTTCCCGGATATAATGTACTGCGCTGCGACCGGGAGGATGGTCGTAAGCAGGGTGGTGTACTTCTGATGTCGGTGCCGCATCTCGAGATGCGCCGCGTCATGCTACCAGGTAATTTGGACATAAACAGTCAAACGTTTGAATTAATTTGTGGTTCAGTTTATTGTTATGATAGGTTTCTGTTTACATGTTGTGCTGTGTATACCTATACCACCGAATACGAACGACAATGAGTACACTATTTTGTTTGAATTGTTGGAGAAATTGTGTCTAAAATATAATAACAATTTACTCATAGTAGGTGATTTTAATTTGTATTCGTGCAGCGAAAATGTTCGCAATTACTTTGAATATTTTATAGCCTTCTGTGAGGTCACTCAGTATAACACAGTACCGAACTGCAACAATAGACAGCTAGACCTCGTATTGAACGCGCGTAGTGGCGTGTGCGTGGGCGAGGCGGACGAAGGCTTGCAGCCCGTGGACCGCCACCACCCGCCGCTGGCCGTGCGCCTCGAGTTGGGGCGCGCGTCGCCGCCGTCCCCCGGGCCCGCCGCGTCCGCGCCGCCCTCTCCGGCCGTGCGGCGCTCTCAGGGCTCGTTATCAATTCCACAATGGAATTTCAGTAAGGTCGATTTTAATCATCTGTATTATATGTTTAACGCCATGGATTGGAGTGAGTTGTACGAACAAAGAGATCCTGAACTTATTTTAAATTTATTGTATAAGAAAATTTATGAGGCATTCGAACTTAGTGTTCCCCGTAAACAGTTGGGCACGCGAAATAAGAATAGGTATATATATCCAGTATGGTATACATCGGACCTTATAAAGCTAATAAAACATAAACACGCTTTACACAGACAGTATAAATCCAGTAAATTATATAGCGATTACCAAAAATTTAGTAGGGCTAGGGCGACGGTAAAATTGGAGACGGCGCGAGTTCACGACCAGTACCGCGAACGAGTACAGCACCACTTGGCCGATGACCCGCGCGCCTTTTGGGGCTATATGCGATGTAGGAAAAGCGCCTCAAATAAGCTAAAGTTAGTGAGGGACGGACGTATTTTGGCGGAGCAGGAGTGTGCAGATGAGTTCGCACGGTTTTTTCACTCGGTTTACAGCCAGGAGTCACCCGCGTTGGATGTGGCGGCGGCGAGCGCGGCGCGTGCGCCTGCCCCGGGCGCCCGACTCTGCCTCACGCGCCTGTGTGAGGGCGACGTGCGCGCCGCGCTGGCGCGCCTGCCCGCCAAGCGCTCCATGGGGCCCGACGGTATCCCCGCATTCATTTTTAGGGACGTCCGCACGGTATTAACGGCTCCCTTATTACATCTTTACAACGCATGTATCGAGACTGCCACATTTCCGGAGCGCTGGAAACTCACACGTGTGGTGCCCGTGCCCAAGGGTAATGGAGGGACGGAAGCCTGTAACTACAGGCCCGTGGCTGTCCTTAGTGCGCCGGCCAAAGTTTTCGAGGCCATAATTCACAGCTGCTTGTACAAACAGGTGAGTGCGCAGTTAACCGATGCGCAGCACGGCTTTCGTACCGGACGGGGGACGACAGGTAACCTATTGCATCTGATGTCGCGTTTGGGGCCGGCGGTGGACGCTGGTGTACAGGTGGATGTGGCCTACTTTGATTTTCGGAAAGCCTTTGATGTAGTCAATAATGACACCCTTTTAACGCGACTGGCGGCCGTGGGCTGCACTCCGCATGCGCTGGCGTTCTTCGCCGATTACCTACGAGATAGGTGTCAGTATGTGGACTGTGGGAGTTGCCATTCCGACCCCTATTTTACAAGATCTGGGGTGAGTCAAGGTAGTAATTTGGGACCTCTCCTCTTCATTTTGATGATCAACAGCTTGCCGGAGGTGGTTATAGACTCAACTCCATTACTTTTTGCGGACGACCTCAAGTTGATACGAGAGATCACACAGACCACAGATCACGACTTGTTACAGAGGGATATAGATAGGATCGTCAGTTGGGGCATAGAAAACAATCTATTTTTAACCGACTTCAAAAAAAGGAGGAGGTTCTCAATTCGTCTGTACGTATTTTTTTTTATGTATGTTAAGCGATATTTCCATCAATTATAGACGGATTTCAAAATTTCTTTTTTTGTTGAATAGGGTTTACTTCTGAGGTGGTCCCATTTTCACCAAGTCAGGATGTGATGATGGGATCCAGGAGAAAACGAGGGCAACCACCGAAAATTGTAGGGACAACTAGTGCGCTTGTTAACTTTTTAATTCAGTGCTTAAAGGTACTACAATTTAATGAATGTCTGGAGTCGATCTGATGATGGAACCGAAAGACAGTTGAGGGAATTCCTTAACGATTTACAGCAGCTACCTTGTGTTTGGGCTTGATTGATTTGTATCGATGAGAACTTTCACCTAGATCTATACTTATAATAAATCTGTAGAAGAGAAAATTCTGTACATTCAAAATATCAAAAAAATAAATAGCAGGGGGTGTTACTAGACCGACACCGAACCCAAAAATGTGATTATAATTTTTTTGTCTGTCTGTCTGTCTGTCTGTTTGTTCAGGCATCACGAAAAAACTACCGGTTCGATTACGATGAAACTTGGTATAATTATTCTTTAATAGCCTGGGCACCACACTGGGTACTTTTTATCCCGGATAAGTATATAGAATTCAAAGCAAACTTAATTTTGCGGTTCGTTCCCTAGACCCAAAGTTATTATCAATTATTGCTTAAACGGTTAATGGTACGATGATGAAACTAAGCATGAGCGTTGTTTGTTACAATTTGAAAAAAAGTAATTTTAACATTTTTGCAAATTCCACCTCCAAAGGTATAAAAAAGGAGGGTACAGTTTGTATGGGACAACGTGATTCCCTTGGTCAGATCTACTTAAAATTTGGCATACACCAATATTAACATAATTGATGGAAGACGTGTTTCGTATTTTATTGAAATTTATACTATAACGAGCTAAAAAGGGAATGTAAATTATTTTGGGGCTGATTTTCTCCGGAGTTGATATCAATACTCCTTAAATACTCTTATTTTATACTTAAGTTACTTTTTATTTTGACACATAATTTGTGAAAGCGTTGTCATTTTTGTTACATATATGGTTTTACTTCAGACTTCAAAGATATAATTTTACTACAAAGCCATAAAGTGAAATAAAAAGCGCTATTATGGTATAATATTAACCAAATATGCAATACGGAAGTATTATTGCTAATTTATTCAAATTTCGTGTGTCAAAAATACATTTGTAAAAAGAAGAAGAAAATTCTAAGATGGCTAGCCAGAAAAAATGAAAGATCACGCTTCAGGTCGTATCCACTGGTCAATAAAATAACACGCTCAATCTTTACGCGGAGATTGTCAGCAGACTGATCATGGAAGGCATTCTACACATAGTGCTGACTGCATTCTGTCAGGAAACAGACTCATTAAGTCTTTGTAAAATACGGGAATGGCCTCTACGAAGACTACATTTGACAGAACTGAAAAGAGCCATTACAATGAACATGAACGCTCGGCTGATGAAATTTAGTTACCAGGTCTTGGTTGGACCATCTGTATTAGGAGGACAAAGCCTACTACAGTAGTTCGGTTTGTTTAAACGTCGCCGTCGTAGGCTGGGACTACCTGAAGAAGGAACTAAGTTACGATGTCAATTGCTTAGAAGAGAAGTTGTGTCAAGTAGTAGTTCAGCCATTGAATTAAGAAACATATTTAATAAATAAATTTACTTGGCTCATATATTATGCATTATGAATTTGTTAATCAGAAATCTATCTAAGTAGGTAATATTATAAATGCAAATGTGTGTGTGTGTGTGGATGTTTGTTACTCTTTTACGCTGTAACTGCTGCCTTTTGTCGCGCACCGTCCAACACGCAAATCGTCCAATTGACTCAATCCGTCCAAAACGCAATCTGTCCAAAACGCAATCTGTCCAAAACGCAATCTGTCCAAAACGCAATCCGTCCAAAACGCAATCCGTCTAATACTCAATCCGTCCAGAACGCAATCCGTCTAAAACTCGAGGCGTCCAAAACGCAATCTGTCTAAAACTCAATTCGTTCAAAACTCAAGACTTTTTTCTCTTGCAAATAATGAACATTGACAGCCACAGAAAGGATGGAGCTACGATATTTTTTTTTTTATTAATTTTTAGGTTTCCGTTGCCAAAGGGTTAAAACGGGACCCTATTACTAAGAGTTCGCTGTCTGTCCGTCTGACCGCCACCAGGCTGTACTCGTATCTCATGAACCGCGATAGATACAGTTGCAAATTTTGGGTGGGTCTAAAATAAATAAATTAAAATAAATAAATTACATAAAATAAAAAAATAAATAAATTGATAAATAAATAAATTGATAAAAAAATAAAAAAATGAATTGATTGGAAAGGTTTATCGATTACATAAGGTTCATGACTCATTTGAAGGACTTGGTGTACGCCTATTTAATAAAATCCCATTAGCTATTAACCTTCCTTTAGTCTTTCCTCCCAAGTTGGAAATTAAGGCACATCTTTTAATAAGAGCATACTATGCTATTGATGAATATTTTAATGATACAGGGACATGAAAAATAAGTTGCTACTCCTCACTTAATTGGCGCGATTAAACGTCGCACATACGGGTATTTGAATGATCTACGCGGCCAAAATTATTTCTATCGTTTATTTGAGTTGTGATGACGAAAATAAAAGAAATAAGTCATTATAACACAAACACAATTTACATTTCACAAAAAAAATGGAAAGCACAGGTACAGTCAAGATCTTTCAGAGCGATACACTTCCTGCACTTTTCAATTTGGTTATGTTCTATGTCAAACTCTATAGATTGACGTATTATGAAACAAAATTAAAAAGAGCCGGAAGTGTATCACTCCATGCGTCCTTGACTATAGTTAGGTAACATTAAATAGACATACATTGTTTTTAATAACGTTTATTTATTTTTAAATCTAATAATTCTTATTATACCATTTTTAAGATTAATACATTATTATACATTGCATTGTAATTAAGGTTTATAATCATATTATATTTAGGTACATATTAATTGTAATTATTCATTCTCACTATCTGAATTTATGGGATTTGGTTGTGCTGATTGAAACATTTCTATTGTTTCAGGCAAAAACGAATTCATTTTCCTTTTGTGTGTAGTTCTAGTGGCACTGAGGAAGGGATCTGAGCTTAAGAGGAGTCTATTTAAAATGTCTCTATTACAAGATTCTCTAGAGAATTTTCTTCAATAATCCTGTCTGTATATCCTGAAGTGTTTGTTGCGCGCTTCAGCTGCTTCCTCAGATAATTGTCCAATAGGCACTAATGCTTGTTTTATTATAACTGCTCCGTGTACAAGTATCTTGTGTAGTGTAGGTGTCATTGGGTGCCATGGGTGCCACATTTAAAAATAGAATCAAAAATAAATTATTTTAAGCATCAGTGAATACTAGGCGCCCATAGTCAGCATAGAGGTCTACCTTACCTACTGGTAAGCAAATTCGCATATTAACTACAAGTTCTACGCGAGTACCAGGCGCACAGAAGTACTCAGAAACTAACATTTTTCTTGTCTACCCCACAAGTCTAAACGCCTGCATACTTTTGATAGCAAGGAAACGGAAGGTGTGCTGCTCTACTTTATTGTTCAGGGTCTAATTAATTAACAAAATAATGCAACGATCACCACATAAGGCCGGGTCTGAGTCTGACATTCATAAGCAGCATGCCTTAACTCCAACTACATATGTATCTTCACGGATCAAACGGAAGCATGAAGATATAACCCGTGATGATTTTTTAGCCTTCAAACAGGAAATTCTGCAAATGCTAAATACTTGGAAGTCTGATCAAGACTCTAAACTTGTCAAACTGGAAACTACATTATCAAACCTTCATCGAACAACCACGGGCATTGAAAAATCCCTAGATTTCTTGTCTAATCAATATGAAAACATGCGTCAAAGAGTTGATAACCTAGAAAAGATATGTAAAGAAAAGACAAGTCAAAACGATGCCTTAGTGCATCAGGTAGAGGAATTGCAACGCAAAATAACTTTGAATAACATAGAAATACACAATATACCAACTGAAGACAACGAAAATGCTACCAAATTAACCCAGGTAATCCTTAAGATCGCTAATACCGTGGAATCTGTAGTACAGGCTAGTGACATCCGAGCCGCTTATAGAGTCCCTGGCAAGAGAGGTACAAATAGACCTATCGTTGCCGAGCTTACAAATCTGACCTGCAAAGAAAATATTTTGAACGCCGTAAAATCGTTTCATAGGACCAATCCAACAAAGAAACTAAACCTTTCACAACTTGGTTATGGTAGCAATATAACGCCCGTCTATGTACGAGAACACTTATCAAATAACGCCAAAAGACTCTTCTACTTAGCCCGTGAAGTTGCAAAACAAAAGGGTTATAAGTATTGCTGGACTTCGAACGGCAAAATACTAATCAGAAAAATTGATAATCACCCAGCTAGGGTGATTAAGACCGAGGCGCAAATAGAAGATTTAAAGAGGGAATGACTAACTACTATCAAACAATCTGTAGTTACCGGTCGTTATTGTCGATGTTGCATGCTAGAATTTAAGTTTGTCATATCATATTATTATTTATGTTATTTTTCTTATAATTATAAAACTAGCAATGTAATAGTTATGCATTTTCAGCATCATGAAAATGTATGTGTTGGTTACATGATTGATTTTTTCGTACTCACAATTCAAACACACTCTTCAGACATTTCAATGACAAAGGTACAATTAAAACTTTCACACCTAAAACACCCAATTAAACTATCTCCTAAATTACATAATCAAAATACTGCACTAGCTATCAGCTTCCATAGAAAATGCGGCACTATATTTAATAACTTATACATCACTTTATTTAATCAACAACGTCCATCTCCGAGTCTTTTATACTCAAAATGTCATCCAGGCGTAATACATTCTTCAGTACTAAAAATAATAATTAACATTCGATCGTTTTCAACAAAATTATTTAAACAGTGAACTCGATTCTCTTTCTGTTGCAACCAGTGTGATGGGTAACATTGATGATTGTACCAAATTGTTATACACAAATAATTTTTCTGTAAATATAATAGTCCAAAACATTAGGAGTGTGAATAGAAATTTGTCCCAATTTGAAACCCTTCTTCAACGGTCAGGAATGGAATGGGACTTAATCATTTTAAAAGAATGTTGGTTACAGTAGTCAGTAGTCTCTTTGACAAAGCGGAAACGTATTGGTCGACAGAACCTGGGGGATGATGGTGTTGGATTTTCCCATAAAATCTTTTCATTGTTCTTGCCATAAACTATCCGCAGAGGTACAAAGCAGCTTTGAAAAATATTTGCATCCGAATATGCTTCGTTATCTAATTTCTGTTTAAACTGGGCTTGTTGTGATCCATCACAACCCCATTTACAAATCATCTTCAAAGTGTCCCGCTCATGCTCTCCTATTGTAAGTAAGACTTCTTCTAGGAATTCCGACAATCGCCTAACGGTAATCTCGACTAAAGGTTGCAACTGGATTTCAGCGCAGGTAGTCGTTACCGTGCATGTTTCTGGAGGCGGATAGCACTCTTTTTTCGCTTCTTGTATCAAACTGTAACACGGAAAGAACTTTCGATTCGTTTTTCTTATTATTTCGTACTGGCTTCGCGTAAGATCAGCATCTATAAACATTTTAACGCTTCCATGGGTGTCAGGCGAGCAGTTTTCTCACATTTTGAAGAATCGTAGGCTTTCTTGTATTTCCTAGCACGGGATGGCGAAGTCGTAATATCTTTGAGAATGTGTGATGCATCACGTTTTCCCATTTTACTCAATTCGACTTGTGCTGCGTGAAGTATAACACCTTCATCTACATTAGAGCGCAGCTCCTCAGTTTTCCTTCTTTTGCTTCTTTCGCTGGATTCACCAAAAGATTTACGAGGGCGACCTGGGCGATTTGATGATGTAATTGGTATTTCAAATGTACCTTCGAGCCAAAGACGATTGTTTTTCAAAAATACTTCTTCTTTTTTATGTGCTTTAGTCCATCTTTGCTTTATTTCCGATTTGAAATGAGCAAAATTCGATTTCAATTTGTTTAACTGGTCTTCCGAAAGGATATCACGAGAGAAAAGATAGTCTTTTAAAAAGCTTAGTTTTTCTTCCAAATTATTTAAATTTTCGTTTTTCATGATGTCTACCAAGGATTTGCGCGTCACAATCTTTACCCCTGAGGTACCCTCAGTACCTGTAACAAGATAATATTGATTTAATTTCAAACAGTAATCATATTTTTACTTTAGTTTTATTCATCCTGTGAGATTTAAAATGCTGTCATTTGAGCATCTGCGGTATTCCGCGGCAAATTTTTTGATCATTCGTTAACTAAACCATTAAAGTGTATGTTAAAACATCAAAAGTCATCGGATCTACCCCGATAGTAAAACAAATCTATCTTTGAAGACAATTTTTCTAGAAATAATTACTATATTACAGACATTATTTCTTAATTTTTTTTAAAGTACTAAATGAGGTAATATATGAAGTAAAATATTGTATTTATGTAGTAACATACCTGAAGTATTTAAATCAGTCGCCATTTTTTACCAGATGAACACAGAGTATCAATGTTTCACTAATAGAATAAACGCTTTCACAAAGTTGCCGATAACTGACACGTACGCACGGTTCGATAATCAAGTTCCGACTGGTTTTTTGTTACGCGTAGCGAGCGACCGCGCCGCCCGGCTGCCGCCCTATTGTTCGTTGAGGTATCCTCTGTCTCAGGTAGTCAGTAAAATTTTATTTTTCACATTTTATATTTTGACTTATGACCGCGTAGATCATTCAAATACCCGTACGTGCGTCGCTTGTGTAGATAAAATTATAAATCTAGTATTACTATATTTAATACTAGTAACTTAGTATAGTAGTATTTTATATTTAAGCTGTTAGAATAAATTCGGTTTACTTTTAATTAATTACTTTAATTTTCCTTCTGGGCGGGCGGAACACAGTGTAGACACTATTTAAATAACAGACCTTATAGGGTGCGTGCCGGAGGACATGATTGTTGGACGGTATGCGTGTTAGACGATATGAGTGTTGGACGGTATGCGTGTTAGACGATATGAGTGTTGGACGGTATGCGTGTTAGACGATCTGAGTGTTGGACGGTATGCGTGTTAGACGATATGAGTGTTGGACGGAATACGTTTTTTTTCGTTGGACGATTTGCGTGTTGGACGGTGCGCGACAAAAGGGCTCAGAGCTGAACCCTGAAATTTGGTGCCTACAGAGATATATGTCATAGTTC
Source organism: Miltochrista miniata (assembly GCA_933228765.1). Classification (NCBI taxonomy): domain Eukaryota; kingdom Metazoa; phylum Arthropoda; class Insecta; order Lepidoptera; family Erebidae; genus Miltochrista; species Miltochrista miniata. Next base: position 15,857,954 of record OW121752.1, on the reverse strand, counting down.
AAGTAACAAAATTTCACGCTGGCGAAGCTGCGGGCATCAGCTAGTAGATAATATATTTTTCGATTCACCCGTCACTTAAAATGATGAAAAAAAAATTTTCAATAAAAAATAAAACCGACTTCAAGCAAATCCTGAAAAATAAAATTTACTTAGCACAAAGTAATATGTATTTTGATTTATCATATTTAATTCAATATAATATTGAAGTTGGTGCCATCAATATAATACCTACATAAAACTATGGGTTTACTTGGCGCCGACTTCAATATAATATTGAATAAAATCTGATAAAATCAAAATACATATTACTTTGTGCTAAGTAAATTTTATTTTTCAGGATTTGCTTGAAGTCGGTTTTATTTTTTATTGAAAATTTTTTTTTCAATATAGATAAGTGCTCGGTTATGTCGTATAGTCGGGCGCGCCACCCTAGTCATCATCTTTACTTCGTAAATGGAAAGCCATTGCAGCGCATAACGGAGGTCAAGGACTTAGGTGTTCACTTTAGTACCGATCTAACGTTTAAGAAACACATCACTGAGGTTTGCAAAAAAGCTTACCGTAACCTTGGATTTGTTTTGCGACAGGCGAACCAATTCACGAATATCGCAGCCCTGAGAGCGTTGTATGAGGCCCTGGTTAAAAGTCACCTTGAATGCAATGCTGCTGTCTGGTCCCCACACGAAGTAAAATATAAATTGATGCTGGAGCGTATCCAGAACAAATTTGTCAGATTTTTATTTATGAGACTGTATGGTGTATACCCTGGATATCCCTTATTGTACCCTACTCTGTTTATCCTGGGTATGGTAGGGTACTACAAACTAGAGGTAAGGCGAGAAGTAACACTGGCTACTTATGTGTTCAAGTTGATTCGGAGTAAGGTACACAACCCAGCCATTTTGGCGGAGGTGAGACTGTGCGTGCAGAGCGGGTACGTGGGGCGGCGGAGGCGCCCGCCCCTGCTGGAGGTGCCGGTGGCGCGCACCAACGTGCTGCAGCAGGCTCCGTTCACGCGCGCGCTGCGTGTGCTCAATGCGGTGGCTACGCACTTAGATATTTTCTCCTGTTCGCTGAGTGACTTTACGCAGGCCACATACTATGTTATATCTAATAATTTAATACTATAATAATTATAAGAAATTGCATGATAATATTTAAATTTTTATAGACATGAAACATTTCAATAGATAATTTTTATGTTTGACATTTTTATTTCTTTATTATTATCTATACCGATTGACATTAATACAGAATTTGATATTTTATTGTTGATATGTACTTTGCCTATATTTAATATTGACATGGACTTTTATATTGACATTTAAATATTGATATTGTTGTTTGATATTTTAATCTGACTACTTATCTATTATTCTGATTATTCCTCAGCAATGATGAAATGGTAATATGAATGATTTTTTTGTAAATATGTGTCTAATCGTTTTTGCAATTTTAATTATAATGTTATTTCAATGTAATTTATATGTTCAATTTAATGATATTTACTGTACCTACCTATTTAATTTAATATGCAATGATATGTATGTATGATCTGTGACTTCACTATTGTATTGGGGTTTCCTGTGAAGATAGTGAAAAGCATGTTATAATAAATAAATAAATAAATAAATAAACATCCATTTTGAGAGATAAGATAAATAAACATATTAATGTGAATAATATTATGAGTGGCTCTCAAAATGGATGTAGAAGTAGGGCTCGAGGTACTAAGGAGCTTCTCCTCATTGATATGACCATTAGCCAACAAGTTCGTCGTAACCGTAAGAATCTGTCGACATGCTGGATAGATTATAAGAAGGCGTTTGATTCTGTACCTCATACGTGGCTCTTAAGGGTGCTGGAGTTGTACAAAGTTGATACAACTCTATGCACCTTTTTAAAGTCATGTATGGGGCAATGGAGGACTCTTCTTACCTATCCAGGATGTCGAGGGTTCTGCGGTGGCGGCGAGCCGATTGGGATCGAGCGGGGCATCTTTCAAGGTGACAGTTTGAGTCCTCTTTGGTTTTGCTTAGCACTGAACCCTCTTAGTACATTACTAGAGAGTTCAGGGCTAGGTTACAGACTACGAGGAGGAGGTCAGGTCATATCTCACTTGCTTTTCATGGATGACTTAAAGCTATTTGCCACAACTAATTCTCATTTGATTGACTTACTAAAGATAACTGAAAACTTTAGTAATTCAATCAAAATGGAATTCGGTGTGGATAAATGTGCAGTTATGCATGTTAAGCGAGGACGGATGGTGGAATCGGAAGGTATTCAGCTTTCTGATTCCATTCACCTGAAGTCGCTTCTCGTATCTGACACCTATAGGTACTTGGGTATGTCACAAGTGATGGGCATCAATGAAGCTGACATGAAACAGTCGTTACGAGAGCGTTTCCTTTCTCGTTTGAGAAAAGTCCTAAATAGTCTTTTATCAGGCGGGAACAAGGTGCGTGCTTATAACGGCTGGGTCATGCCACTCTTGATGTACTCCTTTGGCATACTCAAGTGGACTCAAACTGAACTAGATGCCTTGGACAGAAGAGTTCGTACACTATTGACATCATACCGAATGCATCATCCGCGTTCATCGGTGATGAGGATGTACATCCCGCGGAAATGTGGTGGTCGAGGCTTCCTGAATGCTAAAACCCTACATAACCGCGAGGTGTACAACCTTAGAGAATACTTTCTACACATGAATGCGGATGTGCATCGGGATGTTGTCAAAGTGGATACTGGACTCACCCCGCTTGCCTTGGCTAAAGAGAACTGGCACAAACCTTTAATAATGGGTATCGATGACCGGCAGGAGATATGGAAGAGCAAGGAGCTCCACGGTAGGTTCTATAAGGCTTTGCATGGATCTCATGTAGACCTTATAGCCTCTGTGGCCTGGCTACGGTTCGGTGATCTCTTTGGAGAGACCGAGGGCTTTGTCTGTGCAATTGCAGATGAAGTTATCATGACGAAAAACTACCGGAAATATATACTGAGGGATGGTACGATTGATGTATGTCGAGCGTGTCATCATCCTGGTGAGTCCCTCAGGCATATTATCTCTGGTTGTTCTCGTCTTGCTAACGGCGAGTACTTGCACAGACACAACCTAGTAGCCAGGATCATCCATCAGCAACTTGCTCTGAAGTATCGCCTGGTGGATATCGAGGTTCCATATTACAGGTATGTAGCTGAGCCAGTTCTCGAAAATGGTCATATCACATTGTACTGGGATCGATCTATTATCACAGACAGGACTGTTGTTGCCAACAAACCTGATATTGTGGTCATAGATCGATCTGAGCGGCGAGCAATGATTATTGACATCACAATCCCACATGACGAGAATCTTGTGAAAGCTGAGAGTGATAAAAAAATAAAATATATTGACTTAGCTCGCGAGATTGTCGACATGTGGGAAGTTGATGCAGCAATCATTGTTCCTATAGTCATTTCCGTTAATGGTCTTATAGCTAAGAGCCTCGACCAACACCTTCAGAGGCTCGCGTTGGGCAGCTGGATCAAGGGCGTGATGCAGAAGGCAGTGCTACTGGACACGGCACGCATTGTGCGGAGGTTCCTGTCTCTGGAGCCCTGACCACCGGTAGCTTGGTCCCTGTACCCGATGCCGGTGGGATACTATATTTTATATTTTTAAATGTATTTTCTTTTTATATCTATATTTAAAAATGTAATTTATAAGGGCATTAATTAAATAAAGAGAATGATAATATAAAACATCTTTTATTCAACTGGAATGTCGATAAAAATATTTATTCTACAGCTTTATAAAACGTAATATTTGTCCAAATTGTAATAGGACTTTTTCTAGATAGGTACATTTGGTGTGAGATACTGTCTCAACGGAAACATATTGTGATTCATATTGCATTCTCTCTCGATCTAAATCGCGTTATGGTTTGTCGACATGTAATATCTAGATCGCGATAGGGTTTGTCTACATGTAGTGTCTAGATCGCGATAGGGTTTGTCGACATGTAGTGTCTAGATCGAGCTAAGGGTTTGTGACAAAGTCTAGATCGCGATATTGAAATTGTGCTAGGATAGTTATAAGTATGTATTACATTTCTAAATTATTGAGATTTATTTTGGAGTTTCGATCATATTGGAACTATATTGTATTACTAACGTGAGCGATAAATTGAATTATAGTGTTGCCTACAAAGTTGTGGTACATTATTTAACCTTCGCCCTCAAGACCCATTGAATAATATATTCATGGTCCTTCGAGCCGGATGGCTGAGAGCGTTTTTTGGTAGTCTTCGGTGGTGGTAAAGAAAACCACCCATTGCGTTAGGACTAGTCAGTGGATTGCTGTCTAGAACAACCTCTTCAGCAAGTGAAGAGGTACCTGTTGGCGCTGAAATTTGTTCCTGGAACCTGGATTGGCGCCATCTGGAGGAAACCGACGCAAAGGGAGGCTGAACTGGTGCAGAGCTGAACTTAGAACGAGGTCGCTACAAGGAGCTACTGGAAAATAACTACATGGATACGGTTTGTGTCAGTGAGTGCAGTTAAAAAATCGTGAGTACATTTTGAACCTTATTTCTTTGAAGAATTAAACATAGACTATTTATAAAAGAATCCTAACTTTGAAAATTTTAAGTGACAATATTTTAGTGTAAGTGTTAAAGACTTTGAATTAGTTTAGATTATTATTAACTTGTAAAATTTTTAGGCTAAAAGTGGTTGAGACGGGGACTCTATGCCCGATTTTATTTTGAACTAGCTGACCCTCGCAACTTCGTTTACGACACATAAGGTACTAAGTAAGGGAACGGAGGGTTACTTGTTCATGAGACTCATCAAGCAGCTGTGAAACGGCCCTGTTTGCTTAATCATAAAAGAGCTTAAAGATTAAGTCTATTTTAAAACAATTCAGTCCACGCCTTCATGCAAAAGAACCCTTGAATTCTAGGTTTATCGAAAGTTGAGATGCCCCTCATTTCTAAACTACATAACCCTCAATATTGAAAATTGTGTGGAATAATGCTTAAACTCCCTTTCCGACACTAAAAAAATATTTGAAATCGGACCACGTAGTGAGAAATTATAACTAAAAATCTATTTTGCCTTTCATCCGCTCTCCTGAAGGAACCGCGCAGAATATCGGGATCAAAAGTATCCTAGAACCTTCCACAGATTATAAGCTCAGATTATACTAAGTTTCATCCAAATCGATTCATTAGTTTCGGCGTGATACTTATTCGGGATACAGACAGACAGACAGACAGACAGACAGAAAGACAGACAGACATGAAAAATTTAAATTACATTTTCGGCTTCAGTATCGATTATAGGACGCCCTACGATTAAAATTTTCAAAATATCTATCATGTACAGACTCTCGACCCTCAACAGTTTTATTATAAGTATAGATTTAACAGTGTTCAAACACTTAGAAAAATTTTAGTGTTTAAGGACTTGGAATAGTTTCAAACTATTTTTATTGAACTTGTAAAATTTTCTGTTGTTGTGTTTTTGTGATAAGAATTATTTGTTTGTGTTTAGTTTGATAGTTAAAGTAGTTTATATTTATTGAAACGTTTCATTCAACATACAACACTTGGAAAATTAATTGTTCCTTGGGTCAACTTTGTTAGTAGAAATAAACTTCGTTGTGAATATATAATATCTTTATTTGCTTATAAGTACTTTACATTGTCTAATATGGAAGCGTTAAACGAAATTCAGGAAGACATTAAAATAAAGATGTCTAAAGCGTTTTCTAATGTTAAAAAGTCTCCTAAAGATCGGTTAACAAAGGCTTATGTACAGATTAGAATAGACAATTTGGAACAGCAGTGGTCGTTATTTACAAATACTCATACACAAATTTTAACTCAAGTTAAACGGGCTGAGTTGCTGAGTATTATAAAAAGGGTTTGTACGATGAAGTAGAGGATTTGTATATTACGTTCAAATGTCACTTGCAGGAAATTCTAAATCAATTTAGTGCACTGACTGCACCTGAAACAAATTAAACTGAAAAATTAGTTACAAGAGTCAAATTACCTGAAATAAAAATACCATCTTTTTCGGGTAATTATTCTGAATGGCCGACATTTCGAGATTTGTTTCTGGGCCTCATTCATAACAATAAGGCTATAGAAGACGCGCAGAAATTTTATTATTTAAAGGGACATTTAGTGGGAGAAGCAGAACAGCTGATTCGAAATATTAGTGTAACGTCAGAAAATTATAAAATAGCTTGGGAAACATTGGATAATATGTACAATAACAAAAGATTTTTAGTTAATGGCATTTTAAAACGCCTTTTTGGTCAAAAGACCTTAACATGTGAGACAGCTAGTGAAATTAAGGCGCTAATTAATACTACTACTGAGTGCTTGCAATCTATTAGTGCTCTTGGGGTGGATATTTCGTCTTGGGACATCCTTATAATCTACATAATTAGTGGGAAATTAGATAAGGAGACTCGGAAAGCGTGGGAATTAAATATTTCATCGGAACCTAGTGATGAATTAGCTACACAGGACGGCTGGCAACACTGGCCCTGTGGAAGCTGGCTCCGTATAAAATAGTTTTTAAAAATATTTAATCCATGTGAAAACAAGTCAAAAGTATTGTAACGGAATTGTATATATCAGTGAATTAAGTGATATCATTTGCAAAAGGATTGTGATCAATTTACTCCATAAACTAACTCAACATTGTGTATTTTATGTACACTGTTTATACAGCAATTAACGGCAATAATACAGCAATTGATGACTATCACAAGTAAGGAATGACAATTCTTGGGCTAAATGTACACAAAAAAATGTAAAAGAGACAAAGTGCAAATTAATAGTGAAAAATAGTGTTCGTTTTTCAAGACTCATATTTTTGAAAGCAATCCAAACCACCCGCCACTTAGATTTCTAGTGGGCGCGTTCCAGTGTAACAGCGAAACATATCTATGCTTGAAGCATCAACAGTCTTGCCAACCATAAAAATAAAATAAAATCGTACCACTAATAAACACACGTCTTGAATGCAATGGAGACTCCAAATAACGTGACTTTCAGAGGCAATGTTCATGATTTGGTAAAATCATATCTAACCAACCGAACACAAATAACCACCATTTCTAAAATATGTCCATTTGAGAAAAAACTTATCAATTACTCATCAAAACGCAGACAAGTAACGTCGGGAGTGCCTCAGGGAAGTGTGTTGGGACCATTGTTTTTTATTATTTATATAAACGATTTTCCAAATGCTTCAAAGCATAAGACTGTCTTGTTTGCTGATGACAGCACTATTTTATTTACTGGACATGACAAGTTATGCATTGAAAATGACATAAACACGACATTAGGTGAAATAATTGAGTGGTTGACTTCAAATAATTTAATTATAAATCTTAAAAAAACTAAATTTATGACATTTCGTAGCACTGTAAACAAATTGACTAATATGGACATTCATTATCAGGATTCAATAATAGAGAAGTAAAAGACACCAATTAAAAATATGTATGCCGACTAACAAGACGGTGCTGTTTAACAAAAGTGTGTTATGTATGATCGCGCGTATCTATAATCATCTACCAAAATCCTTGCGAGAACTTGCAGAACTAAATATCTTTAAGAATAGAGTACAATTATTATTGATCCGTAAATGTTTCTATTCGGTGGATGATTATCTGAAGGACAACCTTGATGTAGCGTAGATGGTCTGAGCTATGTAATTGACATTTATTAGATATTGACACTATTGACTATTTAGGTAATTACACACCAGTGACATTGAATAAATTTGACATTTGTAGCTTTGACATACATTGGTAACATAAATAATTGAATTATGACACTTAATTATGTTATATTGATGTTATAAATCTGATTCTAGGATTAACTCTTAAAATATGTAAACCTTGGGAAACATGATGTTTTTCTTTTCAGAATGTACAGACTTGATGTCTACTAAAATTTAAATGAGAATTAATTGATAAACAGTGACATAATAATGATGAATGTGTATATCGGATTGTAATATAATGAAATTTTATATAGATTATGTAAATAGATTAAGAATTGTGTAAGCCACTGGCAGACTTGGAGAACCAGAATCATGTTACTATAAGATCTTTGTACCCACTCATGTCACACTAATAACAATAAATAAATAAATAAATAAATAAATACATTTACGCAATTTTCGCAGTTCTTAAATAGTCGCTTCGGAGGGCTCGAACATTTAGAGATGAGGCATGGTACCCAGGACAAGACTAGACCTCCCAAGAGTACACAATCATTTCATGTTATGGCTAATGATAAGCAAATGTCGTGTAAATATTGTTCAGCAAATCACAAAATCACGTCGTGTAAAAAATTCTGTGCGTAGTCTAGCGACAGTCGACGTAGTTTCGTCCGGGACAAGCGCTTGTGTTTTATTTGTTTAAAAGGTAACCACTCTGCCAAGTTTTGTAAAAACACTCTCCGGTGCCACGTATGCCACCGTCGTCATAATTTGTTACTACACCCAACAGGTGTATCTGGGTCTGATAGTGAAGGTTTTGAATCTCCAATCGCTCACGTAGGGTACTCAAAACCTCTACAAGATGAGGTGAGGGAAGAAAACAACATAACCGCTGAAGCGGAGGGATCTGCCAAGCCACTAGTCGCATGTCTTTCGACAGGGAACGGTCGCAAAACCGTTTTATTGAGTACAGCCTTAGTGAAGGCTGAGTCGAGAGATGGGGCATATCGCGTGGTGAGGGCTTTGGTAGATCAAGGGTCGCAGGGGTCATTTGTTACCGAGACGACTGTTAGATATTTGGGGCTAAAGAAAGTTGCTGCAAACCATACCATAGTGGGTGTAGGAGGAAATACAACGGATATGTCAAGGTCTACTGTTAACTTCAGTATCCAGTCAAGGAGGGACCCCAACTTCACAATGAGGGTTACAGCTCACGTCGTGAAATCGGTCACCTCCCTTCTCCCTGTTACAAACGTAACTAGGGTAGAATGGGTAGATCTGACTGACAATGATTTGGCTGATCCGAAATACTACAGGCTTAATAAAATCGATGTTTTGTTAGGGGCTGAGGTTTACAGCCGAATCATTCAAGAGGGCATTAGGAAAAATCATACAGGGACTCTCTTAGCTCAAAATACAGCATTGGGTTGGATTTTGTCAGGGGTTTGTGAAGTTGAGCAGAGGTCTATTCCGGTTTCATCCGTAGTAGTAATGCATTCTATTGTTTGCGAAGACGATTTGTTAAATAAATTTTGGGAGTTGGAAAACGAACCGTTTTCGTCAAAGAAAATGCTCACGGAGGATGAAATAAAGTGTGAGGATTTATTTTCTGACACTACACGACGTAATGATTCCGGTAGGTACATACGACAATTACTCTTGAGAGAGGCTAAGATCAGTGACCGTGACAATGGTTCCATGGATATAGCTGAGAAAAGACTAAAGAGTTTATATGTAAAGCTCAGCAAAAATCCTAAGCTTAAAACAGAATATGCTACGGTCATACAAGAATATTTAGAATTGGGTCCTACGGTCAAAGTTAGGTACTTGTCACACCACGCTGTCGTTCGTCAGAATAAAACTATGGCCAAGGTAAGGATCGTGTTAGATACTTTTTGTAAGACAGCAAACAATATGTTACTTTATAATTATTTATTGGTTGGGCCTACGTTGCTGGCAGATCTTCACCATATTATCAGTAACTGGCGAAGACATAAAATGTGCTTGATTGTCGCTATAAGCAGAATGTATCGGCAGGTCTTTGTGAATAGGCGAGAAATCAAGTTTACACGCATTCTCTGGCAGGGCAATCCTGACGAGGGTGTTAGAGACATTTTGATTAGAGGAGGTTGTCGATTGCAGAAAGGGAACCGCGAAAGCCGGGAGCTTTTTAAATTTACTAAATATAAGGAAATCGCAGCAGGGGAACGCGTAAACATAACCTTAGTTATCAGTACTAAAGTCTTAGGACTTACCTGGGATCCTAGCGATGGTTGGTTTCAGTATTCTGTTGAACGGCCGCCATTGGTTGAACCTGTAAAAAGAAAAAATATGTCAAATATGTCAGGACTGTTTAATCATTTGGACGGGTTAGCTAGTATTAAAATAATTATCAAAAAGCTTTGGTTACCGGGATTGATAAGGGTTCAAGAAATACCAAATTATTTAATACGGGAATGGAAGACTTACCATAGCAACTTGGTGTCATTAAATGACATAAAGATCCCACGATGGTATTGCAAAAGTTCTCACCGTATAAAATCAAATTGCACGGCTCAAATCACGCATACGCAGCTGTTTTTTATGTAAGCTTCATAGGCATACCTAAAATAAATTGGGATGCTTGGTCAGATGGTGTGGTAGTGCTGACCTGGCTTAATGGCCATCCCAGTAGCTGGAAGGCCTTCGTAGTAAAACGGGTTGTCGATATTTTAATTAGGTTTGATGATCATAGGTGGTCACGTGTGCTGTTAAACAAAATCCAGCTGACTATGACTCTCGTTGCATTTTGCCCACTGAACTGTAAAGGCATTTTAGATGACCTGAACTTCCTAAATGATGAAGTCGTAGAATATAAACAGCTGACAATAACAATTTCTTGTTACTTTTTAGTTTAAGAACCTCCCTTTCTTATACCCGTTAAGGATTGTGGAAATTCTCATGTTGGAGACCGACAACGATGGCAGATGTACCAGAGGATGATCCAGTACATTTGGAAGCATTGATCGAACCAATTTCTACAGAGGCATAAGTGGACACCACATCCATGATTCAGAACCATCTGTTGGGATTTAGCTTGAATCAAAGTAGATGATATAATTCTCGGCAAGTGGTTACTGAATAATATTGAAAAGATACGTCTTGGGTCGGACGGAATTTGTCGGGTCGCTACATTGCGTACACAATTTTTGTTATAAAACGATCCGCCCCAAACGCGTGTATGTTACATGTCACAATTTAATAGTTTTTATGTGTTTAATTTTTATTGTTGATTTTTAATATTAGGTATTAAGTTGTTTTATTAAGTCCGTCATGGTGGGCGGTGATGAAGGACATATTTTGAAATATGTCCTTGGTGGGCGGTATGTCCAAATTGTAATAGGACTTTTTCTAGATAGGTACATTTGGTGTGAGATACTGTCTCAACGGAAACATATTGTGATTCATATTGCATTCTCTCTCGATCTAAATCGCGTTATGGTTTGTCGACATGTAATATCTAGATCGCGATAGGGTTTGTCTACATGTAGTGTCTAGATCGCGATAGGGTTTGTCGACATGTAGTGTCTAGATCGAGCTAAGGGTTTGTGACAAAGTCTAGATCGCGATATTGAAATTGTGCTAGGATAGTTATAAGTATGTATTACATTTCTAAATTATTGAGATTTATTTTGGAGTTTCGATCATATTGGAACTATATTGTATTACTAACGTGAGCGATAAATTGAATTATAGTGTTGCCTACAAAGTTGTGGTACATTATTTAACCTTCGCCCTCAAGACCCATTGAATAATATATTCAATATTATCATATCGAGTCACAATCTGTATCGTCATCAGGATCCCAGTCGAATTTGATTATATCCCTCATTCAACTTTCAGAAGCTTTTCCTTAGGCAGCAGTTAAGCATTTGTTTTTATTATTATCTTTCAAGGAAGTTTTCGCAAGAAGTACCTCTTCTAAGTATTCTTATCGCTGTCTATTATATCAAGTTGGTTGACCGAGTTTCAATTCAAGAAAAAAGAAAGTTCTTTTGTAATTCATTCGTCTCAAGAATGGGTCATATGTAAGCATATAACTTTTTTAATAATGAATGATTTTTTACTAGCTTTTATTTTTTGTTTGCCTATCTCTGTTTTTAATGAGTAAAGTAAAGAAATAGTTGAAGTTTCTTTTTCGATACTATAGTTCAATGTTGCCTACAATTCTGCTTTTGCGTAGAGTATCGACTGTAGACACTGAACGCATCTGGCCTGCCAAGCATTTATCATGTCGATTGGCATTCGATTAACTATCTGTATTTACTCTGTGGCGAATGAACTGTGAAAATGAAACATGTATTACTACTATGTACTTTATTTTCCAATTCTCTTAAATTATTTGTAGGTAAAGTACAAAAATTACAATTATGAAGAGTCACACGTCTAAATATCTTATATGATAATAAAATACGTTCACATAATAAACGAATGGAGTTATTTTAACCAAAAAAGGTAAAGGGAGCTATACAGGGTGCATTTTTCAAAAGGTATTGGATGGCCAAATCCGACACTATAAGCAATAGCGAAAAATGCTCAAAGGAGTCACGAGCTCGATTTTGATGAAACTTAAAACCTCATCATTAGATTTTTGAAAAACCAATAATCCTAGCTGGGAATCGAATCCATTGATTTTGAATAAAAAAACACACCCTATATTAGTACACCATACGATAGTGTTGCTATTCAGGATCTTATTCTGGCAAGTAATGATGTAATGACGTCTTCATACATAGCTTACTATAATAATTTTGTCAATGGGTGGTATTGGTTTCTCTCGTTACTAATACATAACAGAAACCAGGGTGCAGTTTAAAAGGTTTACGGCGTTATTATAGAAATGTTTGGCACAGAACCCCCATGGTCAACATTAGATCTAATCACATAGAACGTTACCCTGTGACAAATTAGTTAGTGCACAGAATCGATTGGAATTAGCAAGTTGCGCCAAAATGGTGTTAAAATGGCAGTGATGATAAGAGGATTGTCGGTAGCCATACTCTATTGAACATAGATTTGTCCATCTACCTATTAAACTGTTAAATTTAAGCTGCCCATATAAATTAATCTAGGAGTGGACCGGGTGTAGAAATAAAACGGTTATAGAAGTAAAATCTTTGTACAAATTAGCAGCTACGAATCCCTATACCTGTACTCGTCTGGCTTCATAGATTTACTAAACTTTCAAACCCATTGTGTTAAACAGTAATCATGAAAGTTATGTATAAAATCATTTGAAATAGATAAAAAAATGGAATGCTTATACTTTATTTATTGGTTTCAGGATTAAACCTTGAATTTTATATAGTTTACGTTGACCAGAAGACATTAAAACGTACTATAAAATACAAGCAAACTCCTCTCGTTCACTAAATAAGACATTAAGTGCGTAGTTTTTGTCAGCATACGTTGTAGGTTTGATTAAAGTAATAAATCGGCTACGAGATGGTTATCTGGCTTTTCGAGAGGGAATTTAGCGTCGACAGTCTCAGTTCCCTCGTAAATTGTTCTTCAAATCTACTCCTTTATTTAACATCTCAAGTACAAGAGAAACCAAGTAATTGGGCTATTGTGGCAATTCCCTGGCAATTACCTTCAAGTTTATATAGTATCGGATGGTGTTAAGATTTTGACAATGGGATTTCTCTGCCGCTGAAATGTCTGCGGTTCTTGAGAATATGGGCCTGTAAAGAAGCTAATTAAATTTAAATACGAGTACTGAATATTTGACTAGCCGATAATAATTGTTTTTAGTCGTCTTAGTCTTTATATTAGGTAAATAATTTAGAAAGTCGGTGGACTTATTTTACGTAACCTAGTTCTACACAGATCTTTTGTAGAGAATTGCTTGCCTATTTTAAACGTATTTCTCAACATAGATTACAAAGAAGATGGTTGCAAGTAAATTGTATTTTCGAAATTGTTAACTTGCCGGTAGTCTTTTGTTTATATGGATCTCCATTTATTTTGGTTTACTTTAATTAGTGGGAACAGTGAACATGTAGATTTTGAACACTGCACTTTTACTCACTGATGTGGTAAAGTGGAATTACTCTTGTCAATGTTATTTCTAACCGACTAGTTCGGACATTATAACTAGTAGATTAAAATGTACATCATATTACAATCCAAATTAAATCTCAGTATATGAAATCGGTATAATATACGTTCTACATTGTGCTATTGCCATCGTAAAATAGAAACGAGGAGTTTTAAAGGCATTCAAAGCGCGCTCGTATAGATCGTGTATATCCTAAACAAAGGTGTCAGGAGCGTTATCTAGTAGTGTCCCCAGAATTAACGGCGGAAGAGGCCTTCGCGTCGTCTGCAATAAATTACGTCTCAACTTGATCCCACTCACCAGATAAATCAAATGTAGAGGACCAAATGGGAATTCGATGATGCCCCTGTTTATTTCGATTTAGCAAAGGTCTTTTGGCCGAATCTCGGCATGTGAATTTCCAACGTGAGTAGCTTTATTGAAGTTGTTCTTTATTAGGGTGCGTGCCCCACGTGAGATTTCGTTGCGGAGAAACTGTGTTTAGAAACGATCATAGATTTGTTCGATTGAGCCGTGGGTTTTGATACAAGCTATAATTTTGTACTTCCCATTTATATAACCCTAAAGGAATGAAGTTATCAGAGATTTTACCAAATCCCTAAGGATATCTTGAAATTCCGGAAGTCGACCTATTACGTTATTTTTTATTCTTTCTAATGGAACGCATGTTGCTATTTATGTCGAATGGCGCTTCCTCGCTTTGACGTACTCAAGAGACACTTTGCTATAAATAACGTTGTTTGCTACTCCGGCGAATGTTGCTAACATATATCACTATTTATAAGAAAGTCGAGTATACCCAATGCCACAGCCGTCGGGAATTTAGCAATAACACAACTCGAGAGCAAACATCAAAAGATAGTATACACAATATACTGCGGGCCACATATTCAAGGGACGCGGTAGTACTGAAAGTTTTCACATAAATCAGTGGGCTAACTTTATTCAAACGACTCTCTGGCGACATTCGTTCGGAATCCACGTCATGTGAAACTTTGTGCCGAGTGGCTTCTTTGTAAAAGTGCGGGGAGTTACCCGAATCCTCTTCATAGAGTTGCTTGTTTCTAGAACATGTATGTTACGACTGTCGAGTTTAGCGTGTTGGATGTTTAGCAACAGTTAACTGTTGCCCATATTTTTAACACTTTGAAACTTAGATACTTCTTCTAAATCGATTTAGTATTTGTGTTAAATTAACTTGTAAGAGTAAGACGGATATTATAGTGAAATACAGACATTATAGTCATGCCCTTGTCTCCGAAGAGGTAGGCAGAGGCATAGTATACGCCGACATTAGTTTTATGTCCAACGTAATAGGTGGTGAGCCTATTGCCGTAGTGAAATAATAAAAATTATTTACTAGTTTGATTGTTAATATTAATACTTGTTTGGCACAAAGGGCGTTTGACAGTGACTTAACAAAGGGTGACAAAGGCATTGTCAGGGATCTCATGTCAGACGTTAACTTCCTTAAAAATTATGATAGGATACTTCCGGAAATATTATTGATATCTCAATTTCCACTGTTATTTTGAAAATTAGAACACATCGTCACCTGGCAACCCTGATGCAAGATCTTTTTTTCACATAAGTACTGTTTTCTACAAAGCCGTACTTAAAGTGCTCATAAGTTTGCACCGGCATTGCACTTAGCTACTTCATTAAAATTCATTTAGTGCTCGACGAGTTACCCTGTGAAGCTGAGAAGCGATCATAGCTATCTAATCGGAAGGTAGGGAATACCGGGCGATGGGAACTAGCACACATGTTCAATTTAAATTTATCTGCATCCAGCGCATTCTCATATTGCAGCGCCAAAACTCATAGTCAGACGTACATTCAGAATTATTCTGCTGTGCTAATGTCTCTTGGAATATATGGCTGTCCAATATTTTCAACATGAATCAAAATACTTTTTGTTTTTCAGCGTGTGATTGACCTATTCGGCAATTAGTAACGGTATAATGATCTAGTACTATAATACTGTCTATAGACTTGTAAGCTTTAACATTGATGGTGACTAGAGTAACAGTAGCAATAATTATAAATTATCAGTCATATTCAGTAACAGTATAAAAGTTATTTATATTTCGTATAGTTACTGAAATGTCCTTGAAGGAAACGGTGATGGGGACTTTCTACCAGTGTCATGATACCTAATCAATGTCTTTTTAACGTGTGGAAATCATGCCGGACTTGTACCGACTAAAACTACACGATGCCTTTTCATCTGCCTATGGCCAGGAGTCCCGGGTATGCCTATGAATATATAACTCCAGGGCCCCCGGAACTATCTAACCAATGTCTACAAACTGTCTGCTGCGATCGTGGTCAAATACCAAACCATAGCACAGTTCTGAGCAGTCTAAGTCATCTTGTTTGACTCCAGGAATTGACCACCACGATTGCGATTCAGCCGATAATACAGAGCGAATAAAGCAAACATTTTGATATTTTGCGCTGGTATGTTGAGGGTGTTTCTTTGGACCTGAGTCCTGTATTCCAAAAAATCGAAACGATTTAGAATAGGGATACTTTTAGTTTAAAACAGTCGAATTCTTCGAGATCTTATTCTCCAAGACAACATGTTTGTGAGATAACTAAATCATACGCGGTTATCCTCTGGTAGCAAAAACAACGCTCATTGCATACTATGTAACATTGTTTTACATTTAAACTATTTTTACTACCATTAAAGCATTAAAGGTAGCCACTAAAGTATTTGAAATTCCCTGTTAAAATTTGCGGTGTACATTGGATCCAACGATTTGGTTTGATTTCGTTGTTTATGATACACGGCTACCAGGCAATGTACTTTGTTACAGAATGCTGACAGGAATCACCAATATTATAGAATATATCTAAGCGCACGGCAGTGCGCAGGCCAAGTTCCAGCAACAGGCCGCACGCATGGAGTACACTATTTACACGAACCGTTTCGACCCACTTTTGACCCCCCTGTAGCTCAGTGTCTATTGCAAGTACAGAAATAATAAAACTGTAACTACGTCATCATATACTAGTACTTAGGCAGTGTACCAAATTTCATAGATGTAGCTTCAGTAGATCCTGAAATATGACCCTGTGAATATAGCAAATTTTGGCACTGACTGACTCACTCACTGACCGGTCATCAAAACCTCTAGGCCACTTCCAATTGTCCTAGCGTTATGAAATTTGGCACACAGATCGGGTGTTATATGTAGATAAACGAAAAATTGAGAAATTTAAGAAATCTGTCAAGCGTGAGTTGGAAAAGCGTTACAAAGTTTGTATGGGACCACAGGATTCCTTGGTCGAATCTTCTTCAAATTTTGCATAAATCATCTTTAACAGAATTGATGGAAGACGTGTTTCGTATTTTATTGAAATTCCTTCCAGAACATGGCTAAAAGGGGGTAAGAATTATTTTTTTCGGGGGATTTGATTCGAAGTTGTAAACAATACTTCTTAGTGATGGGAGGACTCTTTTGATTTAATTAACTTTTTATTTTCACACATGTCATGTTTAAAAACTCAATCTGAAATAAATTAAAAAGATGCTGTCAATGTTTTCAATAATGTCAATCAAATACTCTATATATACAAATTATAGAAAAGTCAAAACTGCACATTGAATATTTTTATTCACGTTTGTGAAAAATTTGGATCAAATCCGTCAAGTAGTTTAGAGATCAGCAAGCATTCTAAAGGATGACTCACGCTAGACCGTGCCGGGTCCGAGCCGAGTGTCGGCCACAGCACGGTCACCGAGCCGGTTGCGTTCACGACTGCTCG
Source organism: Miltochrista miniata (assembly GCA_933228765.1). Lineage (NCBI taxonomy): Eukaryota > Metazoa > Arthropoda > Insecta > Lepidoptera > Erebidae > Miltochrista > Miltochrista miniata. Next base: position 15,840,337 of record OW121752.1, on the reverse strand, counting down.
GGTGAAGCTCGGCGGCACTGTAATAATGCAACGGGCCGTGGCCGAGCCGAGGCGGGACCGAGTTGTTTCCGAGCGTTTTCCGTAGTTCGGCCGTCACTCGGTTGCCGCTTGGTTTAACGTGAGTGTGTTCATGCAAAATTTTAATTATATTAGTTGACCTTGCTGCGGCCGACACTCGGCTCGGACCCGGCACGGTGTAGCGTGAGTCATCCTTTTATTCTAAACATAAGCTACATAATAATGTACTGTAATAATGTACATAATAATGTAATGTAAATATACATATATATTATATTTATCACACTAAATAAGCTTAGGGGTAAGCAGAAGGCTAATAAACTGTGTAAATTAGGGATTAACACAAAACCTATTGGACTGATCAAACTGAAAATTTGCAAGCATAATAATATATTAAGAAGTATGTAAGCTTTAAACGTGGACTTTATATTATAATAACGCTTGAGTTGGCTTAATCGAATCGATGCCTGCCAAGTTAAAATTTAGCAGTATCATAATTTTAGATATTTTTAACCAAGTAGGTACCTACGTATTTTCACAACTATATCGTATTTTAAGTTGGGTGTATGGTAAAGTAAATTTTAACCAGATGGACCGTTTACGTGAATACGGTGGTGGATATTGGCTGGATTCGGAAGGCGGAGGACTGGGTGTGGTGGCGAGTCTTGGGAATGGCTGTTGATGAAGATGAATATGATCGATTTTAAAGTGCATCTAAACTTGGCGTTGGATTGGATTTCAACCCTTTTTTAGGCGAACAATTAGCCGTTAGGAACTTGGCACCCTTTCAACAGGGATGTTTTTGGTGGGATCAAGTTTACAATAAGCTTTTCACTTGAAATAGGTATTGTATTCAACATTTTTCGATCGATGACACCGTTGCGAAATGCCAATTTTTATTTTTATTCACCTCCATAATCTGATTTTCAAATGAGCCAGCAAGTCGAAGCGTTTGCTGGTTGGGGTCACAAACAGGATTTTAATAAAAGTTAATTAATTCAATAAAAGCCTCCGAGAAAACAGCAGGCACAGGCCGGCGAGCTCTATGAAATTGATTCCTTTTCATTAATATGTCAATTGTTGCTGATAATTCTGTGTAATGATTTATTTATAAACTAACTGATACCAGTGACTTCGAATGGGTGAAATTATGTCCGGAAAAGTTCACCAAAAGAGTCAAGTTGCTTGAAAAGGAATCTTCTACTTTAGTTTAATTAGGTCCATACTATTAACATTAAAAAATTGGTCCTAATTACTTCTGGTGACTTCGCTTCGGTGCTCAGGGTTCTGTTGCCTACATTCTTCATTGCCACTCAGAAAGCCAGCAATGTCCTCAAAAACTCTTCAGTTTTACTCAACCAATCTGTATTAAACATACGGCAGTAAGTTGTTAAGCCTGGCAAAGAGCTCATGAATACCGGTTCAGTAGTTAGACGAATAGACAAATTAAAAAAACCAAGTTCACAACGTTTTTATTACCGAACCTACATTTCTTTTATTATCACCACAATGTACACTCAGCATTAATAACAATAGAGGCCACCATACTCGTCAGAAATATCATAACAGAATGACAGCTGTTGACTTTGTTCATTCTATGACGAACTTATTTTAATTTTCATATTTTCCAGATTTTTTTATTGTAGAGTCTGGTCGCTTCCATATTATAAGTGACGCTAACTGTACAGACTCAGCTTTTTACAATTTTATAATAGTTTGCATTTACAAAACTAACCCACCTTTTTAAAACAGCACAAACGACAGCTGGCAAAGCTATAATTTTAACACTGAAAAGGTTTTAGAACACAGAATTTTAAATAAGTCACTCAAACTTTTACCGGCAGTTCACAGATAACAAAGAATAACTGTGCGGCCACTACATTGCCTACTGATTTATTTGAAAAGTTACCTCTTGAAAGTATTTTCAGGGAGGAAGAATTCATATTCAGGCAGATGCACATACTAGAGCGTCTGTATTTAGAAACAAAATTGTACTGGAAAGTAAAATATTTTGTGCAGAACAATCGGCATGTAGTCGTTAAAATGGTTTTACAAATTAATATGTGAAATGTTCAAAAAATAGATTTTTATGATTTGAGATCAAAGCAATTATACCACTTTAGGTGAAAACTAAAATTTTAACTTTTTTTTTAAATCATTAGTCATGAGTACAAAAATTATTTCTTTTGAGGTAGCAATTAATGTTATCAAGCATAAATAGAAAATAAGCGAGTCTATCTGTGGTGTCGTACTGATGTAATTCCCTTCTTAATTTAATATAATCTTTAGAATATTACTTTCGAATTAAATAGTAGCTTTGATTCGTAAAACTACTCTAAGCACCTGATTCAATTGTCAGATTACTTAACGGCTTTTGTAACACTGTACTTTTACCCTCATACTCACATTTTGAGTATGAAACGCACATAAATCTACGTAAAAGAGCACTCTATTACATTTTCGGAAGAAAGGAAACCCATTTTTGTGTAATTTTGGTAGTAACCTATGTGAATATGTACCGCGTTAGTGTTTTTACCGTAAGAGGAAAGTGGGGTCATGTACAATATCAACAAAAAGCTGAGTGCCGCATGAACAACTTGAATTAATTTGATGAGTTTTGGGAATGTTGTGGAGTCTTCGTAAGTGGGTAGCTTTTCTGTACCTAATAGAAGTTCAAAAACTCGCCATAATAATTTTTGACATGTTCTTTAATACCTTGAACTTAATCTGAAATACTATTACTACAGGAAACAAGTGGTTTTGCCTGCGAAGAATATTGATTCCATAACGTCTAAATTACTTCGGTAGGTATTGCTGGAATAGTCATGATTTTTTTATTGCTCAGAATCTCAAGAACTGCCTCCAGTAATATAAATAGGTCCAATAAAGTCCATGAGTAACCAAATTTTATCAAACACCTACTAGATTTTGGTTTGAACATCAACACTTTTTAGAATAGAATAGAATATACTTTATTGTACACTAATTAATATTTTGATGAAAATGGAATACAGGGTTTAACGTGTACAATGGGCGGCATTATCGCTAAGTGCAATTTCTTCCAGGCAACCTTTTTTAACATGATTGTTAACTCTTTATTTAACACGTTAGTTTTAAATATGGAAAAAGAAATTGTTTCGAGCAGTATTCGAACCTGCGTCTTCTCGCATACTGTGCGAACGCCTTAACCACTAGTGCCTCAAAACCAATTCTTTTTTCAAATTTAAAAATGATGGTTAGTTAGTATACAAATGCTTTTCAAAATTTATCTTAACATGTTAGTTACAAGTTCTTCAAAACATAACAACTCAATATGCAGAAATGAGCAAGAACATAATTAAATACGGTAACTTGCAATTCAATTAGTACCCAATCAAGAAAACAGTACACAACCATTTCTTGTAATAATTCACCTTGCGTAATTACTTTTTACACCCCCGTCTTGTATTAATTTGCTCACAGTTACGTTGCGTGTGTATCAATAACGATACAATCACTACTTCGTTTCAACAAACGAGCTTATTAATTTTTCCGAGTAGCTGTAACTATTGTGTATACTAAGAATCATAGCTTTAAAAGTTAAGATTTTTTTTATCCACTTAATTTTTTGTAAATAAATGTTGTATTTAAGTAATAGGAAGCTTGCAATTTTGGAGATAGACAGCTGATGAAAATTAAAATAAATCAATACCTACATAGAAAATTTCCTAAATTTCAAAACATAATGTACTCTTATAAAAAATTGTTAAGAGTCGAGATTCGGACAAGAGACCTAAGCTACAGCAGTCGAATTACACTACAGATACCTAAATTTAGTGTACATTATCATGACACACATATTTACATACATTTACGTACATTTCTACATCTTGGTAGTAGCTACCAACACGTTAATTTTCGTTTTATTGGCAGCAAAAAATATGTCTGATAATTTAATTTTATGAATTTAATTAGGTACTAACAAATTTCGACAGCCAATGTATCTTCACATACGCCACGCCTTTATCCCCGAAAGTGTAGGTGGAGGCATAGTGTACGCCCATATTTCACCTTATAGTTATAAGTCCCACGTAAAAGGTGGTGAGCCTAAGGCCGTGTCGAAATGGAAAGGTGGAGGTCGCCGCGACCCGCTGTTAAAATGTTTCAAGCCGCCTAATAAGGCCTTCACCTTGGCTTAACGATTGTCATTTTACAGAGAACCGGGTTTCATTTCAAATTTAACTTCTCTATGTATCTTTAGTATAATTTTAAATACGCTTACAAACTAAATACGTTCGTTGGAGGGTGAATAACCGTCTGATCTAAAGTTTCGCATTGTTCACCTTAAATGACTGAATCATGTATATTACTAGCACAAACGGCTCTTAAGGGATTCTCAGACGACATTTATCCGCACGTGGCTGCCTCATGGAGCCATTTATAACTGTAATTATTTTAATTGTCACCACTTCTATTGGTAAGAGCGAAATTATGCTTGACTTTACAAGACAGTTTTAGAATTGTATGTTTTTTAGTTTTATTTTGAGACAATGTTAGAGTAGATTCAAAATGGTTTTCAAACTATCGCGTTCTATGATATAAATACCTGTTAGTTTATTTTAGAGGGACAAAACGCGGTTAGAATTTTTTAATCGAGTCACGTTTTGGGCCTAGATCTACGAAAGAGAAATGGTCCATATAAAAGATATGAATCATAATCGTGTTTATTATTCATGCAATTAAATACATTGTATCTCATTAAGTTTTGAACGAAATGTTTTTAAGTGCAATCTTTGAAAATATAATACCATACTTAGAAATTCATGCACAATATTCAACCTATGTAACTAGGTACGAGAATATTCAGTCATAGGACAACAATTATTGATACAACTCAAACTCGAATGTCCTAATTAACATCACAGCAATGTATATTATACATACCTACCTTTATAGCCTGTAAACTCTCTTCATAATAATATCCTGCTTTAACTAGGTAGCTTGGACACAAGCCATTGTCATTTTGTGCCTAGTATTATAACAATCAAGAGCCAGTAAGTACTGGCGTGTATTACTGGGTGACAATGTGACAAACTAAAGCGATGTTACTTTTTGTTTGTACGCATAGACGATAAAACCCAATAGACAACGCTTTCGTGAACTGTGATATGAGAACGTAATCACTTAATATTGGGGGGGGGGGGGGGGGGTTGCGGGGAGAGTTAAGATACTATAGACTCCTTCGAGGCCATGTTTTGACCATCACAGTCGTACGAAGTTAATATTACGTCGGATTTGATGACAGAGCGAGTTAAAGATAGGGACGGGCCTACCAGTGTGGTAGTATCAGCAATTAACGTCGGTGAGTGTTAACATTAAGTGTCGTCTATTAGGTTGTATTGTCTGTGATTGTGTACAATTCAGTGTCTGATATAGGTAGCGCAACGCTTACGAACGCCCCGGAAACATTCGACGCATAGGTACGGCTAATTTCTGTTCACTCGACTGTGCGTAACGAGATTATTTGATATTTTTACTGTTTTGGGAACAATATAAATGGATTTATGGGTTTGGATGGCGACGATAAAGTGATTTTTTTCTCCGAAATTCCTGCCAATAATTTGCATGCTACATTACGTTCTCCAGTGGCGTAATCTATATTATTAGAAGTGAGTGTGAAAGTGTGATGTTGGTTTGCAATTTTTACACACATCGAAATAAAATTACTACTAGGTACCTCTTTGAAGGAGTATCGATACTTTTTAGTTTAAATGGTATTTGCCTTTATCTATCGGATGGGTTATGATTTGGGTTGTTTGTTCTGTCGAATACAATTGGAAAACGCCGTGAACGCAGACGTATGCAAGCTGCAGGTGGCCGAATCACATTAGCTAGTGGTTTAGATCAAGGTTCACTTTGTTTTGCTGTGCCAGCCGTGTAAGTACAATTCTAAAGTAAGCCTACTGAGACTATCTTTATCCATCCTTCAATATCCTTTAAACCACAATTGAGTTCAAATTACCATATATTTCAACAGTTTATACTTAAAATCTTATATTCTAAGTAGGACATTTAGTGAGACAAATTATAAAAATGCGTTATCGTGACCGTGATCTTGTAACACGGAAAACTAATTTCGATAACGACAAGTTAACGCTACGTGACAATCACTGAAGGTGTGGTTAAAGAAATGTAATTACCTATCGATTTATTTGGACGTGATGTGGTACAGTCAGCAATGAAAGTGGTTTACCAATTTCAACAAAAAAAATCTTTGAAATCTTATTATCGTCATGGTAGAATTTTCTAACAGAAGTGAGTTGTTGTTAATTGTGATAATTCTAACTTGAAACGTGTCACGTACCTATACTAACAAATTTACGAGGCGTATCACTTACCTACGTATTACTGTCCAGCCGAAAGCTTTACACTTTGACAATGTTACAGACTTAAAAATTGATCTGTCTCTGTACAAGATTTCAGCCGAATCCGTTCACGAATGAGACTGGGTAACAAACATCCAAATTTTGCAAAAGCTTTGATATTTATAGTGTACTGTAAGAAACATAAAGATTATACAGCAAACTTTTAAAAATAATTTTTAAATAAATAAACACAGTTTAATGCAATTTAAACTACTCTTCTTTATGGCAAACCTAAAACCAAAAAATAATAGCATTCATATAACTTAATAGCTGTGTTGATTAAACATTAATAAATTTCGCTTAGATCGGCTAAGATCTAAGCTAAAGAAGAAGTGTGTATTATTAATATGGCATTAGTAATTCTAAGTCAAGATTAATCCAAAGGACTGTTTACTCATGAGTGTAAACAGGCTACGGCTTACGTCACGATTAGTCGCTAATGTATCGTGGTACACCTGCACTAGAACTAATCACCGATTTGGATCTGGTGATAGATTTCATAAATAATGAACTGTCATTATATTAGTGAGCAGAAAAAAATGTGTTAGGAATCATAAAATCGTAGTCTCATGTGTAACCCCAACAGTATAATTTGAATAAAAAAAAACCTGCATTTTGTCGTCGGCTTTAGGCAACCTACAAACGAAGCGCCGAACATAATTATGTACCTAGGTACGCTCTCACAATTTATTTTGTAATTCATACTGATATTATAAAAAATGTAATGTTTGTGAGTTTCAATGTTAAATTGTAACTATTTCTTAATCTGTGGTTAGGGGTAATACCAAGAACTACTACTTCAATTTAAAAAATAAAATCCTGATCCGTCACGTGAAATATCGAATTATTTTGAAAAAAATCGAAATTCATATCAAATATTCGTATCAGATGGCCCATTTATTGAAGAAGGGAGCGGAGTAGTAATCATAAATGTCAACAAATAGGGTCCACCTTCGTTAATTATATGAAAATTAATTAAGGGGCATGATGTTAGAAGGAACTCAGTCAGGGGGGGTGTGTGATAAAACGTTCATAGGTGAAGTCGGGGAGCAAGTCTTATAATTAACAATGTGTGTACTATTACATTTTCAAACGTAAGCAAATACCTATCTCCAAAAACATTTACACTGGTTTGTTTGTACGCAGCAAAGCTGGCGATTAAAGCGCTTTAACCCCTCGATTTATGAACATGAGCAAAGCGTTTGACAATGTAGACAGAAAGGTACTCCTTGATAAGCTGGAAAGATATGGCGTGAGAGGTAATGCTCATGAATTAATAAAATCGTACCTGACACACCGAAAACAATTCACACAAATTAGTAGAGTCTGTATAAGCACAAAATCGGAAAATACTTACAGTTCCACATATAGGTTAACTAAATACGGAGTACCGCAAGGTAGTATACTAGGACCTTTACTGTTTCTAGTATACATAAACGATTTACCTAGAATAACTCATCATCCCATGGTTCTGTTTGCCGACGATAGCACAGCGATTTTCCAAGCAAACAGTAACTCAGACCTACAGAAAGATATTAATGATTTTCTGAAAGATGTAATAGACTGGCTGGGACTAAATAATCTGAAAATTAATTTAGAAAAAACCAAAATAATGTCCTTTGAGCAAAAAACTCATCACGTCACGCCCCAAGTCCAATATGGAGGAAAGCTCATTCAAGAAACAATATCGACGAAGTTTCTAGGATTAGAGCTAGATAAAGATATGTCATGGACAATGCACACGAATAGTGTACGCAAACGTCTGAGCCAGTACTCATTTGCTCTTTATAAGCTATCGAAGGTAGCTGACCGTAGAACCGTCCTTACTGCGTATCATGCCTATGTTACCTCCACATTGCGCTACGGTGTTATTTTTTGGGGTAACTCAAAAAACAAAGAAAGTATATTTAAAGCACAAAAAAGATGTGTACGGGCAATGTGCGGTTTGCAAAGCACTGAGAGCTGCAAAACATGGTTCGCAAAATTGCGTATATTAACATTGCCATGCCTATATATATACGAGGTAATTATGTTTGTTAAATCCAATTTTCATCTAAATATTTGACACATTAAGTAGCGTTCGATACAAACATAAAATTTGTATTAAGCCCCATAAAAAAGTATTTTATGGGAAAAGTTTTTTAGGCATGGCTCCAAAGATATACAATAAATTACCCAAATTAATTCATACCTCCTATGACATAAACGTATTTAAGAAAAAGCTGACATCACTTCTTTTATCAAAGTCTTATTACACAGTGACAGAATATTTACAAGATAATAATATTATGTGACCCGAGAAATTTATTGACATTGTTTTAAATTTTGATATTTCTATAGACCTAGTATTGTACCAAAGTGAATGATTATAATTAAGTACTTGACATACATGATAATTAATATTGTAATTTTGATATACGTATAAACCTATTACTGAATTATATATTTGACATAGTAGGTAGTAGGTTAATAAATAAATTAGATTAAATTAGACTAGTTATTAATTAAAGTGTTTACTAGGATAATTATATCGTGCGTTTTAATGTATTGTGTCTTAGCTAATTTTATTCTAATTTTTTTAACATAGCTTATAAGATTTGTACGCTATTTTAATGGCAAAACATAGTGATAATACTAATTATATGTAACACCTTTTGTACCTATGTTTACAAAGCAAATAAATTGAATTAAATTGAATTGAATTGATTGAAAAGCTCGTTCAAAGTAACATTTATTTGTTGGTAAAACGTCTTTATGTTCTCCAGTTCAAGGGTAAAAGTTTTCGCTCATGTAGTGTTAGGTAAAATATTTACTTGAAAGTTCTCGTGTTTGAAACACGTGAAAGTAAAATAGGTAAGTGGAATGGTATAGCTTATTTTTTAAAATGAAAAGTTACGAATGTCACTTTAAAGTGTTGCTCGTTGGCTCTGGATCAAGTGATACAATCCATACTAATATTATACACGCTAAAGTTTGTATATATGTGTATTTAATTATTTGGAGGAATGCCACAAAACCTACTTTCTAATTCATACTATTTTTTTTTAATGTGAGGGAAAATCCATCATGGATGCTATGCCGGACTCCTACGTACCGACTAAAAAACCTCACTTAACTCCCAACAGCCTATAGTTGGGAGCCCCGGGTAAGCCCTCAGAAGGACGTCCCAGGACTCCCAACAGAATTCATACCCATTGTATGTGGAAACGGAAACAAAATTGCACACGGAAAGAACTAGGATCACTATGATTAAGTAGACACTATAGAAACTCATTTGGAGGTCGAAATATGACGGTCTACTTACGTGCATGGGGACCTAGAACTATATTGAGGGTGCTAAAATATTTCAAACAGTCAGCTTGGCCGACGACCATGTTACTGGCAAGATCACAGGGCCTTCTTAAGGACAGATACGCTTACAAATGAAAATATTAATAAAAAACCCCCGACTCACAAAAAAAGACCAATAAAAAAACCTGTAAAAAGTAAAAAAATACATACATACATACATATGGTCACGCCTTTATCCCCGAAGGGGTAGGCAGAGGCATATAATATGCCCACATTTCACCTTTGTATAATTTGTCCCACGTAATAGGTGGTGAGCCGTATTGCCGTGTTGAGCCGTATTGCCGCGTAAAAAGTAACTACTATAATATGACCTATATGACCTACCCAGTAAAAAAATAACTACTATAATATGACCTATCTACCCTAAGTATTGAACCCTTATTATTATTATAGGTAGCTATGTTATTTACGTATTCATATTTTTAACTAACTGTTTGTCTCGTCGGGGGCACCGCTCTATACCTAAACAGAGACTGACGTACGATTAGGTTATGATTAGGTGAGCGGTCCCCGACGAGACAAACTGTTAGTTAAAAATATGAATACGTAAATAATATAGCTACCTACGAGTATAATAATAATAAGGGTCCAATACTTAGGGTGGATAGGTCATATTATAGTAGTTATTTTTTTACTTTTTACAGGTTTTTTTATTGGTCTTTTTTTGTGAGTCGGGGGTTTTTTAAATTTTTAATTTAATTTTTTATTTCATGCTTTTTATAGGGGTTTTTTAATATCAACATACGTATATTCTATCAATAAATTATTCAGAGCTAATGCGAATTGCGCGGAGTGTGGTTACTGAATTAGAAATACATTCCACTCCTCATATCTTTCGAATGGCTGAACCGATTTTCATAAAACTTGCGGTTTCGTGATGTATAAGTTATGACCTTTCATTTGATACCCAACACGGGTATATTTGAACACATTTAATTTTTCATCACCACTTTCACCCCTCATAACTTTGAAATGGCTTAACCGATTTTAATAAAACATAGCTAAGAACACTCTCCCTTAACCCATCTTTCAAACAAAAGAAACAGAATCAAAATCGGTTCATCCGTTTGGGAGCTACGATGCCACAGACAGACTTACACACACACACACACACACACACACACACACACACACGTCAAACTTATAACACCCCGTCGGGTTTCCGTCGGGGGTTAAAAAGGGTCACATCTCAGGATTGAACGTAGCGTAATATGCATAACGCAGTGATAGTTTACAGACTATTTGGCAAGCAGACCTACGAGCGTTTCACAGGAAGAACATATCTAGCGTGAACGAACGACCGTGGTCTGATACCCATAACACAAGCAGGTTATTCCTAGCTTACTTTGGGATCAGATAGCGTTGTGTGAAATGTCCGTGAATATTTATCTATACTAATATTATAAAGAGGAAAGATTTGTTATTGTTTTTTTGTTTGTTTGTTTGTAACAAATAGGCTCCGGAACTACTGGACCGATTTGAAAAATTCTTTCACTGTTGTAAAGCTACACTCTTTGCGGTGAATATATGCTATATTTTATTCCCGTATTCCCAAGGGAACGGGAACTACGCGGGTAATACCGCGTGACGTCCGCTAGTTCATTATATAGTGGTGAAAATTCATTTGCTCATTAATTTTCATTCTAAGGCGATACGAAGTTCGCCGGGGCAGCCCGTATTATCAAAACATAAATCAAATGTAATACTACGGTTCACCCATCATTTAATTAATGTATTTTAACATTGCAAATAGTTTTCATTTCCTTCAAGAGTAAAGGCATACATAAATTTTGGCTGTAATCATTCAACTATGTTAAAGAGCCTTGTAGGTATTATGAGGGGTTTAATTTAGTTCTATTACATGAATATCTATGTTTAGGAGATCATTATATAATTATGTACCCGTACATTTTAGGGAAACTGTTGAAAAGTGTTGTACTTTCAACAGACGTCCTTTACCTTCACTGTGAGGAGTTTTATGAAAGACTGCTGCCCAATGTTAAACTCTAAAGTGACTTCGATCCAACAGTTTCTCTGTGCTACAAGCGTTTTAGAAAACTGCATTAAATTATGTTAATCAATGAATCTGATCAAACGGATTCAGCACAGCACAAAAACAAAAAAAGTATTATACCTATTTATGCAGTGCTGAATCTGACCGAGTTCCCTTTATTCCAAAATGAGGTGGCAAAAACACTGAGTGTTATCCTTCGGGTGACACTCAGTGTTCGGTGCGGTGTGACGTGAGAGTTTCTCCCAACCAAGCCTTCAAGACGCGGCAGAGTAAAAATGTTGGTATTCTGTTGGCAATCCTGGGACATTCTTCCGACGGCTTATCAGGGACTCCCATTTGGTTTTAGTCAGTAAAATACATTCATGAAGATTTCCACGATAAAAGAAATAAAAACATTCACTGGCAGACCTAAGCATCTACCAATTTTTGCTATAGCACCTTATGCATAGAATACCTTCCTTTGAATATCGGATGTAATTAACTGGGTACCTGCATCTTAATCCTATCAGATATGATAAGCACGTATTTATAAATAATTCAAACCAACTCGTGTAATAGAGTTATTTGCTGTATGTCATGTTGTTAACACAATCTCCTTTGATCACGGTAACCTCTCAGAGATATAATTTCATTACTAAGTCAGTTCCTTTGCAAGGAATCCTGTATAATTTTATACACGTGATATTAGTTTTAGTACCTCGTTCAATGTCTTTGAAAGTGAATTTTAATACCTCCTTGAATGAACTTGAATTTGACATGATAATAATTACGAGTCATAACTGAAGAAGAAGTGTCCTTAAAAATCAAATACTCAATGTAGGGCAATGTTATGTATAGAGGATGTAGTATCATGTAAAGGATAACACTAAATGACGGATATGACTGAACTTTACTAACAAAAAAGAAAAATAGCCATTCATCAATTTGATCGCATATCCTTTTTTGCATGTGGTAATCTCCACACACTTCTGCCTACTAAACTAACGATGACATTGAGCATATCAGGCTAGAACCAACTAAAACTTCACGGTGCTCCTTCGTCATAGAAACTGAAAAACTCTTGAATGAAAACCTCTAGAACCCCGACGACCCCTGGTATTTGCTTGGGCGCGGGGCCTTCGTGCTTGGTCAAATCGTTTTGGATCAGAACCCAGAGATTGACTTGTTAATGTACTAATCCGTTGTTATAATTTATCATTCCCTGTTTAAATATATATTTACACAATTTCACTGAGATTATTTACTAAAAGGTTTTAAAATAATGAGAATGTTGTAAATGTATAGGTATTTTAATTGCATAATTTGTAAGTAATGAAAAAAAAATACGTTACTAACAAGTTTTCGTTCTTCGTTAGAAACATTCAGCCATTGGTCCCGTCTTCCAGTAACATGGTGTCGATAATCCAAGCAACAGATCTTTGACTGATTGTTTCATTATGGCAAAAGGCTTACCACCTGTAACGTAACTTAAAAGGAAACCCACTTTTGGGGATACTGTATGCCTCTGCCTGCTCTCGATAAGGAGGAATGATTATGTTTGTATTCAATGATTATAATAGGTATTATTCGTTATAACAACTTTTCTTTATTAGCTTTAGTTGTATGCAAATTAGTATAATACTACAAATACAAAGTAATAAACTAACATAAAACTACTTAGGGCGATCTTTTGTGTTCAGAAATTAATAGATTCACGGCTCAGCAGCGCAGAACAAATTGTCACTCAAAGCAATAGTGGTGTAATCAGCCAGTCAGTCGAACAATCACTAATACGCAATTAACGAGATACGAAGGACCAGTCAGAAATAATACCGCTGGTTGTGAATGACATAATTAATCAAGAACTAATAGCCAGGGAGTTACTACATTATTAAGGGTGTACCCTATCTCTCTCACACTCGCCTTTTACGACATTTTTGTCCTTACGACAAATCCTAACGTGTACCCACTTATTATCCGCTAATTAATTAAGAATGTGGCATGAATAAAATATAAATCAAGCCCTCGTTAATGAAATTTGTGCATGGACTGAATAATGTTATGTCCTAGTATATCTTTGTGTAGTGCGAGCACGTTTGCGGCTAAGTAGCTTTGAGGACAGTTTTGTGTTGTTACCCCTTGTAATAACTTACGAAATGTATGTTGCAAAGGCTTTTTAGTAAATACCTAAGGTGTATTTTCAAAGTGGTTTGAAAATTAAATATTTAAGTATTATAATAAAAAGAGAGCCGTTGGCCTTAGAGGAGGGATCTCTCAGGATAGCTGTGTTATATATTTTCAGAAAAGTAATACATAGTTTTAGTTAGTATTCATTTTAGAGTTAGCGAACGTTGCGTGGGAACGAGTGAAAGTATGAATAATATCCCAAAAAAACAAATTTATGACCAACGTTGTACTGCCTCAACTGCTACGACTATTGAATCGGTATTCCAAGTTCTGAGTTTCTTTCTTTCTTCTCAGCTGTTCTCCAGATTTGTGCTTAGCAACACATTCAGCAATGCATTTTAATTTTTTTTATAGACAACTTAATTTGTTAAATATGTGTGCGAAATAATTAACCTGACTGCTTCATGCACACCTGCCTAATAGCCATGTAAGGATAATCATCAATCTCGGTGAATTGACGCTGTGTGGTCATTCGAGAAATTTTGACAATAGTTTGTGATAAATAAATGCTGAAAAAATTTTAACACAATCAAATCAAAAACAAATGTTTAGATAAAACACATGTTTTTAATTATCTGCCACAGTAGTTCTTGAAATTATTGACGAGCCTCTTCTTGCTGGACCAGCATGACAATAAATAAGTGAGTATCAAAAAAACTAACTCGAGATGCAGGCATATTATAACATAATCTTCAGAAGTGATATATTATGATTGTAATAGCATATTTTTTTTTCATCATAATGAATAGTTTATTATTTTTATGTAAGTATCTGGTCTGTTTCAGATTGAAATTGACTGCATTGATTTTTTTTAATAACTAGAGTCCCCAACGTGATAAATAATTGTGTAAGTACATCACGTTTAAATATTCACTCCTTCTTTCTATAGAATAAATTGCTATGTTTTCACACTGTTCGAAAACTGAAACATTTTCGCTAATATAAATCTTGCAGTGCCGTTAACTAAACAGGAGAAAAATAAATTGAATGAGCTATAAATGTGATCTGAAACTAAATTTAAAATGCAAATAAAATCCACTCTGCCGCAAAATTAATTGCATATTCACATTGACAACTGCAAAAGGTTTAGATAAGTACCTACCCTCTTTGGATGTCAATACAATTACAAATAACTTCTCAACTAGTTAACGACAACCAAAACCAGAAAAAAAAGGGGATAATTAAAATCAATTCAACTATCGCGCCATTCAACTATCTTTTCTGTCTTCATCTTCTTTTCCATACCAAGGTTGTCTGGAAGAGATCGCTCTTAGCGATAAGACCGCCCTTTGTACTCTCATTGTTAGCTAATATGTTTTAATTAAGAATACTGTATGTAATGGTGTACAATAAAGAATTATCTATCTATCTATCTATCTATCAATTTCGATGGCATCAATATTCCATTTTCCGTTCGTTACGACGGAATTGTGGCAAAGAGGTTTTATTGAATAAATTACCTTTCATTATAATATGATTAAAGAAAAGTCCAGTTTTAATATAACTGCAAAATGAAGGGAAAATCGGCGGATATAATGTTCTTAATATTCGGTATACGTCGAAGATAGAAGGTGCCGCCTGAACTGAATAATGCAAACAGTATTCTTAGTAATAGTGATAATTGGATATTTACCATGTGCTGCAAGAGAGAAATAGTTCTTCTATGATCATGGTGCTTGCAAGAGTACTAAAATATCTAAAACAACCAATTATATTATTAATATCGCGTTTACTGTAGTACTGATGTTAGTAATCATGAAAGTTTAAATACGTATACAACAAAACTGTATTAACCTCTTTCTTTACTAGTTTATGAACATGGATAATTACTGCATCAAATAATATG
Organism: Miltochrista miniata; assembly: GCA_933228765.1. Taxonomy (NCBI): domain Eukaryota; kingdom Metazoa; phylum Arthropoda; class Insecta; order Lepidoptera; family Erebidae; genus Miltochrista; species Miltochrista miniata. Next base: position 15,824,538 of record OW121752.1, on the reverse strand, counting down.
CAAGTATTTAGTTGAAAATATTTTACCGTAAAAATCAAACTTGCAGGAAAACGAAAGAACGCGAATAAAGTGATATTTTTGCCTTCATTGACAATGCAACTTGGCTTCCAATAAATTTATTCTGAGTGTGAAGCATTATTTCGGAATATCGGTCGCCGTGATGGTACGTGAGTGTAATGTAAACAGTAGCAGGGTATGCCGCGAGATATTATTATGTTTCGTCACTTTAGCTGAAAAGGCGAAACATTCGCCGCACCGACGCGTCGTTCCGCCAACAAATCTCCCGCATAACCTTCCCCATTCATACTCGTACACGTAAGTTGTTTGGCAACACTGCTGACAGCAACTTCTCGTTTGAATCGTTTTGCTAGCAATATGATGTTTCATTTTCTTTACCAAGCAATTCAAGCATATCATTTCGGTGTATTTGGTGTGATAATAGTAAATGGTTTTAAATTCTGTGCTTAGCCTATCTCTTGTAATGATTTATCCAAAAATCACTTCACAGTCAAATCACCTACCAGTGTAGACAAATTGGGCTGTGAATCAGTAACTGCATAAATTTACGCGACGAATCTTGACACAGTAAACACATTCGCCCCGCAGGACGCCCCGATTACATGCCAAGATACGGGAGGGAGAATAAGTGAGCTCAGTAGACAGGGAAGCTATGTAGGTATTAATGTGCTTAAATATTATATGGTGTGAGTAAATTATTGTAATATACAGCTTTGTGTCAGAGCCTAAAAAGAATCCTATCTCCTTTCATACAGTGCAAAATTGCCAACACCTACTCTTTTCCCTCCGATAACCAACGGGTATAAAGTAACATGTGGAACTAGATAAGCATAATAATTGACATGGACCGCATGACGGGCCGCAGGAAACGCCAAATTTGTTGAAGTTAAGCAGTAGTGCCCACAGCGTTCATGTCACTTCCTTGAATCTGCTTCTGATAACGAAATGCGCTCCAGGGTCTATCGATACTCGGATATGAGCCCCAAGTACTTCATAAAGGGTTGCATATCGACGCTGGAAAGGCTAATTGCATTAACGACCATTATATGAATTGTTCAGGAGAAGCATTTAAAGTTTCAAATTTTGCAAAAAAATTCATAACTAATTAACCACTTGAGTTATCCCATTGAAAATCAGAATGGTAATTATAAATAACGTTTCCTATAAAATGTATATAAATAAAAAAAATGTAGGTATCCTCCTTCCTAATATATTGGAGATAATACAATGCACAACATAATCTTGGTAAGGTAAAAATGACTTAAGTTACTGTAACATCCTCATTGTGGTTTGCTAAAGACGTTTAAATGATCAAATAGCTGTATAAAATGAACTAGATAAATGTTTTATATTCTGTTCAGTATAGTTCCACATCAAAGTAAAATGTTTTATCGGGCTGAATCAAGTCAAACGATGACAGCCAGATTATCTTATCTGGCATTAAACGTTAAGTCACTCCTAGACTTTTAGTATTATCTCCCAATATGAATGACTTATGGAAGTGATCGGTAAAATAATCTTCAAATTACATTATATTTTTATATTGATTTTTCTTAAAAAATCAAGAGCGTAACTTTATGTATTAGAAAAAAAATAAAACTACACGATTCTGAAATGAATCCCTGTCATTAAAATGGAAAAGCTATATTTTATGCGTATAACCATTAGGTTGTACCCATAAACTATGTGAGTCGAGTGTGGAGTAGTGAGTTATACTCACTACACCATCCGTTTTCCCAGACTTCCCCTAAGGATGAGTATGAGTATTCCAGTAGTTTTCACGGCGTCCGCGCGTCCGGTCGAATTCTCGTTTATTTACATAATAGTACTGTCTGCCCCATCCAGATACTAGAAATTTTCTTGGTTTTTTCTTGTCGTACCCATAATCTTAGATCTGCTAATTGAAATTATTTTATACTCAGCCATAACTTGAGACTGGTCTCCAGCAGGAGCATTTCGGTCGTGGGGGTCATCCATCACTCTTAACTAGTACTATCAAGTACTATTCAGGCTGCAATGTCCTGTAATTATCACGTTAACTAGCCTCATGTTTCCTCTTGTTAGCTTTGACTATCTCATTCCCGCTGAAAATCTCAATCTAAGATTAAACTTCTGTTATCATGCTCCTGCTATTAACGCCCTTGGTGATTTTATGAGCAATGGGAAGTTCAGTCTAAGGTCCAACCAAGCATTCATCTGCTCCCTCTGGGGCTCGATTATCTACTGTTTCGTCACCCGAAATTCCCTAGGTTCCTAGGTAGGTACCCAATTTATGTACGTATCTTTGGTCTTACCCTCCAACATGTCAAGTGACTTTCTACATTCCTTCACGATTGCTGATGTTATTATTTTCTTCCTTAAATTTCAATGCCTCTAGAATGTCGCTGTATATGGTTGTCTTTCCCGAGTTTGTTTGGTGGTAAATTATTTGCGTGCTCTCAGTGATTGCGGTGATTTCACACATTGACACCATTTATTTTATTATTTGGACCACTTCCAGAGCGTGGTTTTTCAGTCTCACTGGTTCAGCACTGCTTTACATTATCTTAATTTAGGTTCGTCTTTTTGCTTAACACATCGTGCCAGAGGCTTCTTCAGAGAGAACTACGAGTTTCCCAACGTCAGAATATACCTATGTGTATTATTATGTGCATCGTCTTAATTTTATTATTATTCATCTTATTACCAGACATCACATAAGTAGCGATAGGTATCCTACCTTACTTACGTGTACCGTGCAAGTTACGGCTGCCATCAGCAATAGCTGCCGTCAGCAGACTGACTCCATCAGCCGGTGTCTCAGCATTTTATGTTTCACCCATTTTTATGTCTTTGTCACTTTCTTCGCAGTTCAGGGTGGTTTCTATTAAATCCGGAGAATTAAAGATTCCTTGACGTCAAAGAAGTACCTCAACGCGAACTGCTTTCGTACTACGCGTAACAGCCTACGGTTGGAAGCCCCGGGTAAGCCCTCGAAAGGATACCCCAGGACTCCCAACAAATCTACGGCAACCACTGCGGCCTCATCAATTTCGGGTGCTATCCCGCGTCTTTAGAGGGTGTGCGTGAATCCCTTACATCACGCTGTCGTCTAGGGCCAGCTTCTGTAAGGACGTTGAGCAAGCAAAGAGGCAGCGCAGTCCCACTTACTCCCGCTGGAAATCATGGCTCGTACCATCGTCTCCAGCGAGAGTGTCCACGTCCAGACCTGCCACGATGACCTGGCGCTATTGTGCCCACGCCGTGCATTCCACCAATGTGTGGAGCGCTGTGCACTCGGCCGTTGTTTCCCGGTGTATTCGCCACAGATACTTACCGAAGCTCCAGTGCCCGGTAAGTATCTGTGACAACCGGTAGGAGAGAGCACCGTGGCTCCCCTCCAGCCACTCGTCCATGACCGGTCTGATCACCACGATTGTGGCGAATCCCCCTTTGGTTGCTCAAGTCGCACCTTCCAGGTCTCCATGGTTTCCTGGTGGAGCTGGGACCGCTGAGCCTCGATTTTTCGAGACGCAGGCCTGTGGCCCCGCTACAGCGCCTCCTTGCGACATTTGGTCCGGCTGCCTTGCAGGGCTAGAAAGACTGGACATTCCATCGTAGGTGTTCTACTTTAATGATTGCGGTTTTTTATATAAACCAGATCGTAAAACGCTAGGCTATATTTGCAGATGTTAACCTTAAAAGCGTCTTATAGGTCTTGCTGCGTGTGGCTGCTTTTTAGCCCCACGAAGAACGTCCGCAATCTACTTTCATTTCTGTATTCTTCTTTGGAAGTGTTTATTTCTTCTCCTCTTTATACTTTTTTTCGTTGAACACATCTATGGTATTTATGAACAGATTCAGTGGTCCGTATGTGATAAAGATGCACATACTGACCATGCCAAAATATCAAATAATCTCAATAACACATGAAAAATATCCCGTTACCTGTAATACTAATAAATATACTTTTTTAATTTAATCAATTTTTGTAACGTGTGAAATGAAGTGACGCAAATTTGGAATTCAATAAGTAGGTTTTCGCATTTGTGCAAATATCGGCTGCAGATATTCACCTTCGCAAATGTCCAGAAATTGGCATTCGTTATAATTGTGGAAGATGACACCCGTTGTCACTAGTCAATTATGACTAGTGACAATGTGTGTAGTCTCCCAGTTTTCACCGTATAGGTGGCTGAAGTACCCACAGAACATTTGGCTCTTAGCTAACAGCCGCGGTCTGACTGCAAACGACGACCTTGACGTATCGTCTAACCGCCATTGTTTGATATTTGTCTTTCTTTTTTGGTGGTTTTATCACACTAATGTAATGAATTTTGCATTAAGCAGAGTAGCTTATGTGCTCGAAACACATCAAAATCATTTCAGGTAAAATTGTGTTATCGACCAATTTATTAGTAAGGGCCATCCACAAATTGGTTTATCGTCCTAATTTATTGCAATTAAAAGGAAGGTAAAAGGGTTTATACGACAATAAACTAAAATTTATTGACCAGTAAATTGACTTATTTTGAAATTCTAAAATAATTACCAACCACTAAAATGTTTTATGCCGTGAAAATTTAAAAAAATGTAATGGCTAAATATTTTAAAATAATGATTTCTCAAATCATGTGCAAGCTAAATTACTTATCAGTATTTACCTGCTGTCATGGGCGCTTTATTAACCAAAATCAAAAAATGAGTGGATTTAAAACACAAAAATATACTAAAATATCGAAAATCACCGATGTCTTAACGACCACCAAAGTGCTCAGAGTACATCGTTACCTAGACTAGACCATTCGAAAGAGAAAAATCAGGCGATTCTAACGATATATATGTCGCAGGCATTTTTTATGAATCCGCCGTTTACAAACGGCGGCGTCGTCATTTTACAAACGCTCGCTGTTATGTAATATGCCGAAGGCAAAATGTATAATGCCGTGTCATTATATATTATGCCTAAACATTTGATTTACGATTGAAACGCCCTATACATAATGCCTCGGCAAATTGAAGTATTTAGTTCTGTTTTTTAACACGCGTGTCGCTGTTGGCCAAAACAAACAAAATGGCGTCCAGTAGCGATTTTGTTACGCAAAAAGTTATTGAAAAAAGTGCAAATACCAAGTGTTTAACAGATTTGTCACAAAATAATTGTGACTTGAAGGACATTTATTACGGTGAATTAAAAAAAACTTTACGATCGTCAAGCAGAAACAATAAAAAAACCGTGGACAACTGAGAAGATTTTTGAGGTTATCCGGCACCTAAAAAATGCTAAGGTGTCCATAGAATCTGGTTGTCGGAGGACTCCTGCACAGTACTATTGGTCAAAAAAAAAATATGAGGTAATGAGTATTGGTGATGTGGAATACCTTATTCTAAAAAAAGATAGCCCTGACAGCCAATAGTTCGTGTGTATTACACGAACTATTGGGCTGTCATAATTTGTCTGTCTGTCTTTTTTGTGAGATAAAAATGTCAAACTTCAAAATTGGATCTACATAATATGTACCCACCTTATTTTTTTAATTTAATACTGTCAAATTATTATCCTAAGAAGTTTAATTATTACTAATTGTTTTTATAATAAAAATAATGTTGTTACAGTTGTTACCCACTTAAATATTTTAATTAGATACTCTAAGAGAACCAAAGTGCATAACTGACAGGTGCTTTAAATAAAGTCTGATTTGTCCAAACTGTGTTTTCTTCATGGTCACCCTAAAACTTTAGCCAACGTTGAAATTTTATCTAATTAACGAGTTGTCATTTTGCCTTTGGCATATTAAATAACAGCGAGCGTTTGTAAAATGACGACGCCGTTTGTAGACGGCGGATTCATACAAAATGCCTGCGACATATATAACTCATATTCGACCAAATTGGCTGTTAATGCAGTTTGCCTTTCCAGCGTCGATATAACTAACCTCGTAAATTATCACGACCTGTGTCATGTTCGTAACACGTCACCGCAATCACACTACGTTCTCATTGTGCTGACTACTCGTACGGTCACTCGGTCAACAAGAGAAAAAGCGATAAAATTTAGATAGCCGATAGCAATAAAGATAAATATCCCGGAGTTTTGAATGCAGCTGGGAATAAAGCTCGGAAGATGGTGATGACAAAAACTGCCAGCGTTATTTTGTCAGTCAATTCAAATCATTAATCTTCCTAAACCCTTATGAGGAAACCTAATGTCGATAATTGTTCCAACTAGATTTATATACCTACTTATTCTCATTTAAATACTCGTCCTATAGACTGCAAGAAAATTTGGGATTAAACATCAGGTTTAAAAGAACGTGGGAAACTGCTGTGTTTACTATTTCATAATGTAAGAGCAGATGAAAGTATTTTAATAATTTCATAACAATAATCATAATAATTGTTGAATTTCTAATTCATATTTGATAAAAAAAAATTACAAAAAAGAAACAGACTTCAAACAAAACTAAAAACTGAAAAATTCAATTTATTTATCACAAAGTTAGTATATTCTGATTTATCAGACATCATGAAATATAATACAGAAATCAGTGCCCAGTAAAACTATGTAGGCTTATGTAGGCATTATTAATCTCTCTCATAGTCATATTGGCACCGACTTCAGTATTATAATTTAATGATATTTGACAAGTCAGAATATACTAACATAGTGATAAGTAAATTTTATTTTTCAGTTTAAATGTTTGTTTGAAGACGGTTTCTTTTTGTTAGTTTTTTTTTCACTATTTTTAGTGACGTGTAGACTGAAAATCTATCTATCTAGATGTAAAGTTCTCGACAGTACAAATTAATCAAACCCAAACACAAGGTAACTGCTGTATATCGTTATGGAATTCTCTCTACTATCTTTAGTCTCCATCATCAGATCGACTAGAGACATTCATTAAGTTGTACAACTTTAAAACAATTTTTTAAAGTTCCCTTAGATATCTCCAAGATGCCATCATCAGATCCTGACTTAATCAAAATGGGATCACCTTGGAAGTATCTATTTCCGAACGAAAAAAAAGGGATTAGGTGCATTAGGGCTAATTCTCATTATGGCAACCGACTCGCTAATGGTCTACTTCTCTTTATGGCTACTTCTCATTTTGGCTACTTCTGATAAGGGCTACTTCTCCCTTGGGCTACTTCTCACTTGGGCTACTTCTCACTTGGGCTACTTCTCATTAGGGCTATTTCTCAATATTTGGAAATGCTTATTTAAAAAAAGTACTGTCTTTATGTATATAAACCCCATTTGCAATGAAGAAAAGCCATTAAGCGTTCTGGGCGGTAAGAAATCGATAAGAAAGGTAAGAAAAATTACTTATTACTTCATGTTTATAAAGGGAACGGGATTTTAACCATAATAAATGAATGGTTAACACTCCGACTCAGAGTACCCCGATTCGGATAGGTTAGGTTAGAAGGCTACTGCAGGAATGGAAAGGAGCGTAGCTCCCACATAAACAGTGGGCGCACACTGAGCGTCTTGTCGCGGCGACAAGCTATGGGCGCCAAATTTCATATATTTTGTTCTAAATTTCGCACACTGCGCGACATATCGCCGAGCGATAACTTTTTGTAAGACATCTGTCGCCGCGACATGTCGCGCATGTCAGCGACAGTCGCGGCGACTGTCACCTAGTCTGCGCCGACTGTAAGCCTTCGTGGTTATTTTTTTTATAATCATGCAGTAATAAGTAATTTTTCTTACCTTTCTTATCGATTTCTTATCGTTCAGAACGCGTCATGGCTTTTCTTCATTGCCAATGGGGTTTATATACCTACATAAAGACATTACAGTACTTGTTTCAATGAGTATTCCCAAATAATGAGAAATAGCCCTAATGAGAAGTAGCCCAAGTGAGAAGTAGCCCAAGGCAGAAGTAGCCCTAATCAGAAGTAGCCAAAATAAGAAGTGGTCATAATGAGAAGTAGTCCATTAGCGAGTCGGCAAAAAAAAAATTCAAATCGGTCCATTAACGACGGAGTTCTGCTCGAACAAACATAAAAAAATAAAATAAAAAATATGTACGGTCGAGTTGAGTAGCCTCCTTTTTTTTGAAGTAAGTTAAAAAGTTAAGATGCCCTATTTCGTAACCCTTTGTGAGTATAATAGTTTTACATCGAAATATAAATCTATTATGAGTTCTGAAACTTATTATGTAGCACACATAGCTAGGGTTTGCTGCTAACCTAACGGGATAATAAGAGTTTGTTCGTTTGTCTGAATTGTTCGTTTCGTAGTAACTTTGTTTGTGCTGCTTTTTAACCGACTTCCAAAAAAGGAGGAGGTTCTCAATTCGTCTGTATTTTTTATATCTTCAAATGTTAGAGCTTTGTAGAATTTTCTTTATTCACTCATTTTCAATTGTTTATTTAGGGACGCGTATTTATATTACAGTCTATCTCGTTGTTTCCTTTGTTGGTGTATTGTCTAAACTCTAAAAGAAAATAACAAATCTATATAAATTGTATTTTTCATATTTGACCCATAAAGCTGAATTATGATAATCTAACAAAAAAAATATTTTGATTTTGCAATTTTAATTTGAGCTGAGAGAGTATGCTGCTGTACTTGGAAGCTTTTGAGTTTCTATTTATAGAGTCTGGGTGGTTCTATATTTAATATGTATGTATTTAAAAGTATATAAGTATTATTATCCGTGGTCTGATACCCATAACACAAGCAGGTTATTCCTAGCTTACTTTGGGATCAGATAGCGTTGTGTGAGATGTCTATGAATATTTATTTATTTATTTATCTCTATAATAGGCCGTATGCAGCCTAGTCTGGTAAGCTATTTTTGATCTCCATGGGACCTGGAAGCGAGAGCCCTTGCGTCACTGTTCAGATAGCGCAAGGAGGCGCTGGAGCGGGGCCAAAGGCCTGCGTCTCGAGAAATCGAGGCCCAGCGGATCCTGCTCCACCAGGAAACCGTGGAGACATGGAAGGTGCGACTTGAGCAACCAAAGGGGGGATTCGCCGCAATCGCGGCCGTCAGACCGGTCATGGACGAGTGGCTGGAGAGAAGACACGGTGCTCTCTCCTACCGGTTGACACAGATGCTTGCCGGGCACGGTAGCTTCGGTAGGTATCTGTGGCGAAAACACCGGGAAACCACGGCCGAGTGTCAGCACTGCGAGGACCGCAGCGATGACACGGCGCTCCACACGCTGGTGGAGTGCACACGCTGGTGGAGTGCTAGTGGGTCTGGGCGTGGACACTCTCTCGCTTGAGGCCATGGTGCGAGCCATGCTCTCCAGCGGGAGTAAGTGGGACTGCGCCGCCTCTTTCTGCGAGCAGGTCATGCTCGCGAAGGAGGCGGCGGGCCGGGTGCGGGAGAGAACTCTTCCACCCGAGTTCCGCAGTCGGCGCCCTGGGCGCCGCCGACGTGTCTTCGCCGAGGACTATCGGCCTCCATGACCGGGGATCTGAGGACGGTGAGAGGGCCGCTCACCGTCCTTACAGAAGCAGGCCCATGACGGCAGCGTGACGTGAGCACTCACGCACGCCCCCCCTTAGAAGCGGGGTCACACCCGAAACCCCCCATAGACGCGGGATTGCACCCGAACCACCCCCTGGGCGAGACCGCATTGGCGGCCGTAGGTCTGTTGGGAGTCACGGGACATCCTTCCTGAGGGCTTACCCGGCGCTCTCAACCATAGGCTGTTGGGCGTTACGTGAGGATTTTTAGTCGGTAAAAGTCCGGCATAGCAACCTACGAGGATTTTCCCTCACGTTAAAAAAAAGCTATTTTTGAAGGTCATCTTAGCGCAAAGCATTGGCTTTCACTTCAGAGTACGGACATCAGATTAAAAATTTGATAAAATCCTATTTTTAAAACGAGTCAATTTGTAAGTATGGATGTTTATTGCTCTTTCAGACTCTAACGGCAGAACGGATTTCGCTGAAATTTGACATAGAGATATTTGATCTGCTTTTGTCCTCGGAATAAGTAGTTTATTGTAAATGAAGTAGGTACGTACACAATTAACTGACAAAACATGTCATTATCTTTCTTCGTAATATTTCCTGTCTGAATCCCCCTTTGTAGTAAATTTTGATATTTTCAATGATATCAAGTTGATTTAAATGAGGGAATGTAATTTTTGCAAACCTATGGATATAATAACATTTTCATCCCTTCTATTTGAAAAGTATCACTTTGCACCGCTATAACGGGGCGCAAAATAGCTCTTTTCTGTTAAGAGCTTTTTAGCGGGCGGCAAAGTGATTTGAAAAATTCATAGAAATGGAACCCAAATTGAATAGACCACTGGCTGGAACGGGATGGCTGCACAGCGCGGTGTCCTGTGCTAACTAAAGAAAACTAAAGAGCGCTATTTATCTCTCTGTTCTTGTAATCAGTCAATTGATCTACGAAAATACCATCAGCATACATATTTATTGTATTCTGATAATATTTTACAAAGAGTATTTCTACGTCGAGTTATGAAAGTGACAATAGCATTAACCTCTTATCTGTGTTGGTTAAAAATTGCTAACACCAAATCAGTGGCTAGGTCGATTACGTCATCCAGGATGACCTAGACGACCTTGATTAAAATGATTTTATCTCGTAACTTTTGTATAGTAGCTGTATATCATTTATATATCACTAGAATCGTTAAAAAACTAGCTAAAAACAATTTCGGCCTTTAATTGTTGTGTTTTTTATTGTTTTTTTAATAAATAATTGAAATCAGAATTTGTGATTTTTTCGCCATTTTTTTGCATAAAAGTTTTTTTTATGAAAAAATTACATCGAAAAAAAAATTTTTTTTTTGTATTTTTTTAAAAACAGACTTGAAGACTCATTTTAAAAATATTTAAATACGCACCTGTTTACATTTTTTTTATCACCTAGCCTCAAAAAAAAAAGGTACGCCCCGTGCGGCGTCGACCGTAATTATGTAAACAAAGACTTACCACTCGATCTCCGAGTAACGGCACTTCAGATAACCTTACGACCTTTACAAAAACCAACCATCTGTTTGTATAGTTCTCAATAAACAATGGTGAGATTCGTATTAGTGTATTGTTTAGATAATATGAAACTTGAAACACAGAGCGTCGCACTTACGTAAACAAACTTTTTTTATTGGTACTCTCGAACTTTGATTCACTGTTTTCACACACTTACTGATAACTTTTTAAATAAAAAACTTCACTAATCGATTAGCACATTAAACAGGATCGCGTCACTGTACATTACTTTTATAAAATCAATAAATACGTAAATAATAATCGGCCATAAACGCCGGCGTCGCGACAATGACTAACGGAAATGGCATCGAGAAATTAATACTTTTAAAATCCGTAATAGCTCCTGAAACAATAACTATAGAAGCTAACTACGTTGTACAAAACTTATTTTTTTCTCATAGAAAGGGGATTAAAAATAGTCTTTAGAGTATATAATTCAAAAGCAAATTATTTTTCCCTCGGGCGGTGTACTTTGAATCCCTCATTGCGCTTGGAATTCTATTCTAGAATCCTTTGATTCGCTCGTGATTCAAAGTAGTGCCCTCGCCGTAAAAATATCATTTTGCTCCTTAGATGAATTAAAAAGGGAAGATACGTTACACACGCATTTGCATGGACATGCTAAACTGAGCCATTGGACTTAGTATGGTTTAGTGGACGTCGAACGACCGAAGCGCGTACATGTGTAGTATTCTTCTTTCGAGTGCTGAAAAAACCCGTGATAAGTAACAAATATGTCTGTATGTGTGTTAAGAAAGTGCTCAAATCACTCAAGAAACAAAAACATAACACAACAGATTACTTTTCATTCATAAGTACCTAATAAATTACATTAAAACTTTAATTTAAAAATTATTTGTCACTAGTATACGAATATAACCGAAAGTGAGACAAACGTACGAAATTTTACGAGAGAGAAAAGGATACAATGTATAGTGTCAACGATGACGGCTCAACGTACATTCGGCGTCAAATTCAACACGAAGGTACTGTCGCCATGCTAAGTTGTGTAATTAATTCATTATTTCATTGTTAAGAAACAGTGATTCGTGTTTATATTTTTTCTTATTATTAAAGAACCGTAAAGAACCGTATTAATGAAATGAAATAGGGTGATTTTATACATAATTCATTAATTATGCAAGTTCATTATTTTGGTTTTAGATTTCCAAATGACGAGATCGTAAAAGACAAATGAATCCTTATTTTACGAAAGCAAAGATCGGATTCATATTGTAATTATGCTCAATAATAAAGCTCGGTAATCGTGTTTATAGCTTACTATAAACACGATTACCGATAAAATTTTCGATGGAATTTTTGTTGAAAATACCTCGATTTCGTTATATTTTAAGTTGTATTTCATAAGTTTAAAGTTGGTTTTACTATTTAATTTCTTTGTAAGAAAGAAAACATTAAAATCTTGTTGCTCCAACTCTATTTTTTCCTAATGGTTACAATTATGTTATATAATTAATTTATGTCGTTAAAAATGCACAACTTTCTTGTTCGCTCAAACGTATATCTGCTATCTTCTTTTAACTGATTGGCGTCATATGGACTCTTAAATAAAAGCTCTTTTGATAAATGAAATAACACGTCTTTATTATTTAGTCCCAAAGTGTCAAATACATATTGACATATATTTTAAGTCGATATACCACAATCTGGAAACATGCTGACGGTACTGCATCGGTTGTCGGGTACGGCATTTGGTGACCACGAAGAATGTCGAAGATTATACGAACTCACACGAGAGCTAGAGCGGGTAAGCGATTGCTTCTTGTTCTAAATCATATATTGATATCACTTTCGTGCATCGTTATTAATTACAAGACAATGTGTGAGTGAGTATTTGTGTGTAGTTATGTGCGAGCTATTTTTTAGTACCATAATGTTTGAACGTACCGTATCTTCCCTTTTTAATTCATCTAAGTTTTGCTCCCTTGTTATACAATCTACCTTGTTGAAATGAGTTGCGTAATAATTATGTTACCTTCCAAATATGCAATTTTAATGCAATTGCTTTAATTTGGCTCCTTGTAAAATATACTCAGCATTTGAACGTCTGTATGCCAATATTAAATAATTATTCCATGATCGTACTACTGCAAATTAGTAGCACTATTTGCTCCTACCTAGTACTTGGTATTCAAAGTCAGAAGACACTATACCGGATTGGCGAAGTTGGGGAGATTTATTTGCATTCACGGCCAAAACTGTTCGTGAGGCTATTTCGTCAACATCTCTACCATTTCTGAGCTATATACAACATAGCAGATATATAGAGCGTTTGTGGGTCGAAATAAATTTATCGAACATCATTATAAGTGCAAAAATATACCTAGTTGCTAGCTTTTAAACGAAATGCACAATAATAAGTTTTCCTTTTTTTTTTCACACTTACCTATATTTTAAAAGTAAATTACAGGTACATCATTCTTTTATCCTCTCATTAATACAAAAAGTTAGTCCTTCGTGATGAGCCCTAAAAGTAATTGCAGTTGAATGAAATCAAACTAAAAATAAATGGTTCTGTTGATATTGCAAAAGTTATTGCAGAACAAATAATACTGGAATTAAACACAGCAGCGCTTTCAATCATATTTTAAAATTAATGCGATGCTACAGACATTTTCACGTGTTACTCAATTTTTTTTAACATTCTGTTTTAAAAAAAAATGAGTAACACGTGTTTCAAATGCACTTAGTACATGATCCGACCAATATTTTTCGTAGCACGCTTGAGCGTTATACGCACACAGTGTAAATTGGAAACAAATCAAATATGCATCGTCCGTCCAACCGTGAGATGGAAAACTGACATTAGTGATATATTCGAATATCCCATCTATTCGGAAGCTGCTAGCAGGCAGAATCGACAATTTACTGGGCTCTTTTTTGTTGTACTTCGACGGTCGCTGTCACAGCTATAACGTGACTTAAGTTGACATGTATGAAATAAGATTCTCATGTCATTATTTCTTAGATAAATATGACAAGTACAAGTGATTCTTACTTTTATCACAGATTTATTCAGTCTGCATACAGCACTTGCTGCACTATGATACATTTTCAAGACAAATTTAGTTAAGCATCATGATTTTAGTTTATGAATTTTGAGAGTTGGAAGTGGATTTTACGACTAAATGGATGAGAAAGTATGTATGAATGATACATTCCCAGAAAGTATCATAACAACTGCAATCTAGGAAGAAATGGTAGCTATGTGGAATTCAACAAAAATTGTAAGGAACATTTAGAGCATGAAATTCACCAGGACACATCTTCAGAAATATCTAACAGCGCTTTAAAAGTGCACTTACTGTGATTGTATTTTATTTGTTATTTCTTGTTTATATGTTGCAACCGCCATCTAGCCAAGTCAAAGAAAGTGCATTTGGTTGAGATATTGGGAACGTATATCTAAAGAAGTAGATTAAATGGAATTACGCTTTACCTATATCACTCTTTGAAATCGTGTGTTATACTTATAAGATGATGCCTGCGGCTCCACCCGCGTGTCGGGTAATGGAAAGCAACCTATGTACTCTAGACTATCATCTATTTCGTAACCCCAAATTGCAACCAGGTCTGTTCAGCCGTTAGAGCCCGACAGAGAGATATCTAATAATAGTAGAATTGAAAGATTCCGAGATATCTATTAATAGTAGAATTGTGTACCTACACATTTCACTTATAATTATTTTTTACGCAGTAACAAAAGTTAGGTAGGTACACCATATTAAATTTTGTTGTGTAATTTTTTTTAAGCATGATTGTTATCTAAGATAAATTGGATTCAAAGTTAAACTTGTCAGTCGCAGACGTCAACGGTTTTACAAAGTTCAAAGTCCCGATCTGAGTACCCATCACATCGCTACAAACTACGAATATAACCATTTGCCATCTTATTTAATGCTGTAGTTTAAAAACTTAGAACTTGCTTCAAAGTATAGGTGCAAATGAAAATTAAAATATTTTTATAGGTGTCACGTGGGTCACATACAATACAATATGATCTTCAGGATTAACATTTACTACCTAATTCACAATATGTAAAAAGAAATCAAGCCACAAGCGTAGTATCACTAGTATCTACTCATTACGGGAACAAGGATTCCTTTAATATACACACCTATTATAGTAACACCTTTATCCCCAAAGGTGGGCAGAGACATAGTTTTCGCCGTCGATTTACCTATAGTTTTTAGTTGTAAGCCTATTTCGAGCTAAATTGATATAGACAAATTGAGGTTTGACTACCCATAAGCTTTCCATAAGACCTTCAAAATGGCTTAGCGAGTGCCCCTGTCACTGGCAAAAAAACAACATATTTGTATGTAACTGTTAGAATTTCTGGAAACCTGTTCAAGGAAACATAATCATACAAAATGATTCACAAAGCCACTAATCATTTTTGCCAACATAATCGCTTTGTGTTTGTACTGATTAATGAACAAATTTTAGTTAAGCTATGCGTGGGTTGAAACTATTGTGGAGTAAATGGTGTGGCAAGCGAACGGACAGCCGGCTTTCGGGTTGAGTGGTCGAATGCGCTAATTTGCAATGCGACTACGGTACTTTCCATCCTCCCTTGTCGTGCATTGTGCAGCCGGCTGCTTTCGACAGCTAAAGCGTTAACGTTTTCGGAGGTATGTTTATTTTCACAGTTCTTTGTGGTAGTGTACGCTTTTGATGACTTTTGTAAACGTGAAACCTGCACCCTTTGGTCTATTAAATTAAATTATACTACTGATATTGTTTGTAAAGGATACTTGGGATGATTTATGGATAATTTTGGTTTCATTTTTAGTTTAGTGGATAGATTTTGAGAATGTTACATTGTGCATTTTAGTACATAACAGTAAATTGAAACGTACACTACGATAGTGGCTTATTGTAAACCCCATTCTTTCTAGAAAGTATTTCTCTACAGAGATCTTTTCTAGAGAGAAAGTTAGAAAAGTTCTAACTCACAGTACAGCCAAATATGGCAAGAAATAAATTAAAACGTTTATTATTATAGTGTCATATTCCAAACCCCATTCCTTTATGAAGGCTCTCTCCTTGCTAGAGAGAAAGTGAGAGAGAGAGAGAGATCCATCCTCACGCTACCGTTATTGTGGCCAGAATTAATTATGCGATATGATCTCATAATCTTTGTAATTATGTATCGTTGGAACGTTCAATAATGTTTTATAATAGAGTTAATACGTGTATGTGTTACATTATTCTTAAGTCAGAGTCGTAGATGTCAGTATTTAGAATTTAGCTAGTAGAAGTTTAGTAGGTAATTTAATTTCATACTATCCAAAGAAAAATATTTGTAAAAAAATCATGATACCAATTAACAATAGGTACACTTATGTGTATTGACATGAGAATATTACCAAGTTGACAAATTAACGTTTTAAACATTTTTAATAAAAAAAAAGATTTTCACCTTCTTCGTATCAATGATTCTACATCATTATAACATTCCACGGATTTGGCATAGAACTCTGCCGTCTCAACCGCTCTGTTGGTGGCGTTAATGAGGTCGGCCTATTAGAGCCTAGATCTATTAGAGCAGGATATTTTCGCTAATAAAAATGAAGGACATTTCCTTGTCCAAGTGTCGAAGAATTCCTTACCATTGACTCTGTCAACTGGTAAGGTTCCTATTACATAAAACGGCTGTATTGCCACGTTTGCGTTCGCCAGTACTATGTTTGAAGACACCTAATTCAAGTCCGTAGGTAGAGCATTCCACCTCTTGCTTAAGTTTCGCAAGAAGAAGAAGGGGTGAACCTAAAGTTTGAGGCATTTTTAATCTTAGGGTAACCATAGAGATACGAGGACACAAACAAAATTTGCCATGTGCTCAGTGCTATGATGAGACCTAATTGAAGTATCAAAGCCAAAATATTACTTATATTTTGTAAAAAAAATAAGTGGTAAATAAAAACCAAAGGTTCTGGCTACAAAATATTAAATCATTATTTTTAAGTGTGTTTTCTACTTAAAGAAAATCACGCGATAAGGTGCTGTTATTTAAAGTAAAGTCTAAATTTAAAATACCACGCAATGTTAAGGAAACACGTCACCTAGCCGCACGCACTTCTAAGCTATTAATTAAAAAAACAGCCAAGTACGAGTCGGACACCTAGGGTTCCGTACCAAAAATTGAACAGAAAATTACGTTTGATGTATGGGAGCCCTCGTTAATTTTTTTCTGTTTTTAGTATTTGAAAATTTTCAACTCCCTATCACCGTTCATGAGACAGACAGACAGGTAGACAGCGATGTCTAAGCAATAGGGTTCAGGATTTATTCTCTATGTACGGAACCTTAAAAATCAGGTAGGTACCTACTTTTTTCTGTAATCCACTCACACCACTGTGACATTTTTGTAATGCTTACAGTTCATGCTCTGGCATGTAAATTTGGAACCTAGGTACTTTTTAAAGGTCGTTGTATTTAAAACGTCATAAATTCAAATTTAATGGTCCAGAAAATCTAAAATATATTATGAAATCGCAATGAAAGAAAAAAACATCTAAATCCATTCCATAACATTGAGGTTTTTTTTTTAATAGGTATTAAGCACGCCAAATTGACGTCGCCACCAGCCTGATGGAAAGCCGTGGCGCATCTAGCGATTGGAGGCCACTATTGACAGCTTAGGCTAGGTTAGGTTCAAAAGCTGACAGACTTCCGTACGAAGGAAATTTTGGAAAATCCTTCGTTTGCGGGTAGACATTATAAGGGTAAAATTTCAAGTCTCTAGGTCCTAGGATTTTGATTGGGCGTTGATAAATGAGCAAGTGACCTCGTAATTTAAAACAACATTATAGTAAAATCTTAATAAATTACCACACAACAGTTGGATAAGAATAACTTTATCATGACTGCAAAGTAAGACAGAAAGACAGGTCGATTATCGACTACAATGTCAATAACAACTTCATGGCACCATCTACAGCGGTCACTCCCCTATAGGCCTACAATATTAATCACGTTACCACTGACTAACTTACCGTGCTTGATCTCTCGTTCGCTGGCTATTTTCACGACCTCGGAAATATTGGACAGCGCGAGTGGTGGTCCAATATTACCACGGTCGTGCCGTACCGCGTTGTGGTCGTACGATTCTGTGTAATACTAATTCACAGAACTAATGTCAGCAAAATATTCCTATATTTTTCATACTACCAAGACGACGTACAAGCAATACAACCCACCTGTTTAACAGTGGTCACCATAGCCTTTTGAAGTGTACAACATTAAACACACAACACTCACGTTACCAAACCCGTAGGAATCTTTAAAACCCCTTTTGACGAAGTTCTTACTATAAGCAGTGGGCGAACCCGAGTCCATTCCCTTTGGTTGTGTAGGTACGCTGAATAAAATTAAAAAGGGTAACAGAAAAGTTCCTATAAAATCATCTAAATAAATCGAACTTTCTTAAACATTCTTTCAACCGTGTCAGCTGTACCCTCATAAGGCCCAGAGAAGAGGGTAATCTTCTGTTAAACTGTAGTAATTGGACTATCTTCAGATGTTAGTATATACTTATTACGTAATTTGAAAAATTGTGTGTCGAAGAGAAATTGAAGTCTATGTCATTAATGTTCTTCATACTTCAAGATTATTTTTACAAACTTTTCTAACAATCTATTTAAAAAGTTTAGTCATGATCATGAATCATGTGGAACAAAATCATTTACTTTTGAATTTATAATGTAGATTGTAATAAAGTAATTATACAATGTTGAGCTCAACGCCCATCAGTAAATGCAAATTCACATGTTTGTCCCAGATTTTAAAAACAGTTCATAAATAATGATTGGCGGCGTTGTCATAACAACATTTTAGGTAATTGGTCACGTACACTATATCAGTCTGACCAGTTCTGACGGGAGCCTATCAGGCATACTTAATGACGAACATAATGTTCCATGATTGATGGAACCGTTTCGAGGAGTGGTAAACTTATCATTTATTTCATTAGGGCGGACGCAATTCCTAATGAGGAAATGACACGATGCTTTTTTTATCAATAAGTTTCATAAACTTTTTATAGATAGATAATATTGTTACTGTCAACATAACATTCAAGAAAATAATAAAATAAAAGAATATTTGTTTTAAAATACAGTGGTCCATTTAATTGCGAGCGTTTCCTTGCTTTGGAAGGCACGTTAAGCCGTTGGTCCCAGTTGCCAGCAAAATTGCCGTCGTCAAACTTTCAATTGCAGGCAGTCACAACCTGTGCCTGTCTATTTCAAGACGGCAATAAAACCGATTACGTGGGACAAATTCTAAAAAGTGTGGGCATTAAATATGCCTCTGCCTACCCCTTCGGGGATAAAGCCGTGATCATCTATTATATAAAAATAAGTCGGGTTTTCTTTCCTGACGCTATAACTCCAGAACGCACGAACCGATTTCCACGGTTTTGCATTCGTTGGAAAGGTCTCGGGCTTCGTAAGGTTTCTAGCAAAGAAAATTCAGAAAAAAATTCAACAGAAAAGCGGGAAAATCATTTTTCACATACAGCGCCATCGCGGGCGAAGCTGCGGGCATCAGCTAGTTATGTATATATTCTTCGTGAATTATAGAAATTCGTGTAAAAACATTAAACGTTTTCTAAAAGGAAATGGTTTAATACCTACCTATTGACATTTCTCTGATCTTTAAGCTTTATAATTAGCTCTTATTAAACGCTACACGACATGAATAAAAAGATATTTAAATCATGTTGTAAATATAAATAACGCGCCAAGTTTTGATATTATTTATTTTCCTTTTTTCCATATTGAGAAAGTTGTGAATTAATTTGAGCTTACAATTACAAATGCCCACAGTAACAACTTATTTGAATTGTAAATACAAATAGCTATTATGGATATGTGTTTTATTTTTGTTTTGTTTTCCGTTTACTGAAAAATAGGATACAATAGAATACAGTCCATTGCACACATTATATAAAGCCTTTGTAGGAGATTCCTAGTACACATTTATTAATGTACTACAGAGGGTGGCCTTCTCAAGCTTAGGTAGAAATAAAGATGGGTAAGTATAATAATGGGTTTTAAATACAGAACTTGCTAGAATAGTTACTACAATCATTAACAAATAAAACTAGACGCTGAACAAGTTAAACACCTACATTAAACCCGTCTTTACGACGTCTCTTGTAATAAGATAATAAAGAGTATTTGATGACCTGTTGAGAATAACCCTGGTTTACGACCTCAATAGATGATGTAACGCCATTAACGGGCAACTTTCATTACCAGACCTATAATAGGTACAGTTCTTATAGTGATTATAATGAGCCTTAAATACATACATACATATAGAGCTCACATTTCAAGAGATATATTTTCATCCCACGTTATACGTTGTAAGCCTACGAATGTAAAAATAAACAAAAAGGTATGTTGGTACATGATCCACGGCTTCCAGTTTCGTAATCAGTTACTTAAACATATAAACAGACCAGTCAAATTCTTACTAACCTCCATGTATGCAAAAGAATTTTTATCTCGAAAGGGTTGAAATTAATACCTATATTTATGAGACTTCGCTGTCCGTCTATCTGTATGTCTGTCCGTCACGAAGCTGTCTCTCAGGAACCTTGATAGTTAGAGAGATGAAATTTTCACAGATGGTGTAAGTTTTTCTGCTGCCGCTATAACAGCAAATACTATACATACAGACATATACATAGTCACGCCTTTATTCCCGAAGGGGTAGGCAGTGCATAGTATACGCCCACATTACACCTTATAGTTTTATGTCTCACGTAATAGGTGGTGAGCCTATTGTCATAGTAAAATGGACAGGCGCAGGTCGCCGCAATCCACAGTTTAAATTTTTCAAGTCGCCCATTAGGCCTTCAACTTGGCTTAACGATTGTCAATTTCCTGACAACCGGGTTTCATTTCGAGTTCTCCTTCTCTACGCAATGGTTCTTTTTGCGTAAGTGTCCCCTTAGTCACCTCTTACGACACCCTCGGGATGTATTGGGGTGGCGACATTTTGTACTCTTACCCGTCGCAACACGCCCCGTGCGGAGACGGGGTCCCGCCGTCTCCGCACGGGGCGTATTAATTTCAACTCGCTACCTTTATACACTTCTTCACGATATAAAGGGTCTTGACAGACTGGTGGGGTACGAGGGGACGGACAAACGTACGGATGTACGGAACCCTCCGTGAGCGAGTCCGACTCGCACTTGTCCGGTTTTTAATACTTATGAACGTCAAGATAATTGATTCTACATTTACATTTACTGCCAGATTCACAAGATAATTGACAGAATCTATAAGGAACAATCTGGCAATTAAACTTACTGCCATTCTTTTCAAACAGTTTGCAATTACATTGCATGACAAAACAAGCTATACTATAATAGTTTTGTAATACAAAGAAATACTATTTAGTTTACAAAAGCGACGTTTAAAATTGCGCCTAGATAGTTTAAGTGAGGAGTAAACAATTTTGCACAATTGATAATGTAAACCGATTTGAACTAGAATGCTGAATGTAAAATACAAGTGATATGGTGCAAGCTTCTTATTAATTTTCTGCCAAGCTGGCACATCTATACCTACTTATAGAAACACTTAGTGTGCGATAGAGTTGGGAGACATTAACCGTCTGAAGGTATTTAATTTCGTGCGACATAACGTAAGCTTTATTCCTCAATAACTACCGCATTCCTAAACCGATCTCTTGTCTTTGAAACTTAGAAAAATGTGTGGATTGGATTGTTTGTGTGACAAAATGTGAAATTCCACTAAATTGGATACAGTCATTATAAGGAAGTCAGCTTTCTTCCAGTGAAAGCTCGGGTGCTGAACATTCTATGTAGTAAAAGGGAAAACCTGTGTGTGAAAGAAAATAAGAAAGCAAACCCCAGCTCCTCAAG
This sequence comes from Miltochrista miniata, assembly GCA_933228765.1. Taxonomy (NCBI): domain Eukaryota; kingdom Metazoa; phylum Arthropoda; class Insecta; order Lepidoptera; family Erebidae; genus Miltochrista; species Miltochrista miniata. The sequence continues at coordinate 15,802,621 of OW121752.1, read as the reverse complement.
CGCTCAAGGCAAATGTAAATAATGATGACCTACTGGTGCGAATAGCAAAGTGCATCCCGAAGCACGTAAACGCTCGCAAATAAATGTCTTAAAGTGGACAAACGGAATTCAACCATCCAAGGACCTGTAAAAGTTGCTTACTGCAGCGATCGTGTACAGAACCCACACTATAGGTAGGTACTAGCAAAATGTCAAAATACAAAATGTACACATAGCTTGCACAAAGTCTGTCGCTCGTGTCGAGTATCATGCTCCGTTTCGATAATCCTTCAATTTCCACCTATGTGATTGAGTACTTAGTTGTATAATCTTCATGGTAATTTCAACGGTGTACACCCTGCTTACAAAATCCTACTAATTAAGTTCCCGTAAGATGTAGAATATGTATACTATGTAGAATAGAGTAAGGTAGGGAGATAATCTTTGCCTGCTTGCTCAATGTTCTGTAAACAGTCAGTGCGTTTAGGATCTTACGGTATTGTCGAGAGGAAACAGTTGTGGCATTTCAAGGCATGTTAAGCCGTTCGCCACAGATGCCAGTAATTTGGCCGTCTTTAAGTTGAAGGCTTTATGAGAGGTTAAAAAATTTCAACACTGCCTTTGTTGGTTACACACGGCAATAGGCCTATCACGTGAGACATGTTGGCGATATGTGGAAGTATACCACGTTTTTTACTTTTTTTTGCAATATTCGCATAGTTTACACTTTTGAGTTTGTATAATTTATAGATCATGACTTTTTGACGTGAAGGGATGTAACTACTGCAAAAAAAGATCTACAGCAAAATACTAAGGCAAGATACTGGTAAAGTTTAAATGTCTTGTTTAAGCATCAAAATTAATCACATTATAAAACGAAACTTTTGTAGCTTTTCAACACTGTGTAAGGTGTGTTGGGGCCAAAATAACAATCCTAAACAGTATTTGCAACTTTAAGGTATTTAACCTTTAACTGGTGACGTGCTGTCTCACAGGCCGAGCGGCGTAAGCGAAACATCATATCACGCCCTTCCCCGCATTTCCCATGTTTGAGCGCCTGAGTAGCTTCGAGTTTAGTGTAGGCAGTGCCCTAGAGGTGGATAGTTGCTTCGGCCAGGCCCAAATCGGTAAGTTAGATCGATTGGAAATTCTCGGGCGGCCTCTCAGACCTTATGTCACCACTTACGTAACTTTTTTGGAGTTACACTGTAGTGTTGTATTGCGTTTTTTTTAGATATTTCTTACTATGAATGACTCTGGACTTCCTAGAAAAAAGCGTGGAGAGGTTGTTGCCAAAAATGTAGTGCCTACTCGAATTGTAGACTGGTTTAGCACAAGAAAACTCAAGTGGATCGGAAGCTGAAGACGTTTCCAAAAATTATGTCCCGGAGCATAGCGACCACAACTCGGAGACGGAAAAAAATGCTTCTGAAGACGAAGAACCTGTATATATGATATAATACACCAGGAAAATCAGCTTGCAGAGAGTGACAGTGACGAATGTATATCATGTGATAAACATGTGTGTTTGCAGTGTGCGAAGCAATTATGCCCTAACTGTCAATAAAAATACTAAAGATTGACAGTTGTCATTTTTGAGACCAGACGCTTGTGATAAGAGTTTAATTTTTTTTTAAGTTGATTAGTGTTTGAACTTTGTTAAAAAATAAATATTTTATAATTTATGTTGAGTTTTACTATTTTATAAGTAATCGTTGATCTCGATTCTAGTTTTTCAATTACAGAGATCCAAAACTTTGTAATTACCTAGTTTCTAATTAAAATTATATTTAGACTACATGACGTTGTTTTAATTTTTACTTTATTATTTAATTTAACACAAAATCAACATTAGGATAACCTACCATATTTTATTAGAATGTATTATAGACCAATTATGGCAGCGGCCTGTGAGGCCGCTCGTCACCAGTTATGTTATAAAAAAACCATGTCACCAGTTAAAGGTTAAATACTAAAAACAATCGGCGTTGCTTAAAACGTGGAATAATTCAAAACAGGATTTCAGAATCAGATTAGTGATTTCAGTAACGCGGCACACGGACGCAACGCCTCATGAATAAAACACCTGCCTCCACTCTTCATTCAATTTCGGAAAATCACACTTTGTCCCAAATCTGTTTGAGGTCTATCAAATGTTTTGATCCACTCTTAGCAGATCATGGTTCTATTACGTAGGTAAACAAAATAACAAATATCATTGAGGTAGATAATGTCGAATATAATACTCATATTGTACCTAGCAGAATGACCTCTTTAATCACAACCCTGCGTCCAATTTGGGTATTGTGTGGGAGAGCGAGATGGGCGATAATCCATCGGCGGTTAGGTCTACGGCAACCCATTCCCGGGTCGCTGCATAGATTCAACGGACCGCAAATTTGTTAGAACTACCAATAAAACCGGATTACTTATAGAGTTCGTGAAAAGAGATACTAATGAGTCAGGATACAATTACCAGATTGCACTGGCTTTTGGACATCAAATTGGATTTTCAAACCTTGAAGTATTACTAACGATCTTCAATTTCGTTAGTGTGATGGACCTCAGTATAAAGTATAATCGACTTATGTGTTTTATAAAATCGAAATGTCATGTTTTTGAAAGCCTCTTACTTTTTTTGTGAATGAAATTGCCTATCAGAAGATTATCGAAATGACCAAGTATCTTGCTAACTTACCAAAGCCCAGTTGAAACCTTTAGATCTAGGGACTTAAAACTTTTAGAGTAAGCTACTCTTATAATTATAGGCTACCACATTCAAAATTCTGACCTTAAAAAGGCAAAATTAAATGTTAAAGTGCACAACTAGTACTATAAAACGCATTCTGCTGATTCGTGCAGTCTAGTATGTGCATTGAACTGAAAATAATGTATTCCATGCCAAAGATAACCGAAGAAAAATCTTAATACCTTAATTTAAAACCGGCCAAGTCCGTACTAAAAACGTCAATAAATCACCTTTATTGTATGATCCCCCCTTAAATATAAATATTTTTCTGTATTTTAGTATTTGTTGTTATAATTAAGAATTTCAAATTTCATCTACATAGTTCCTGAGATACAGCCTCGTCACAGACAGACAGATGGCGCAATGAAGTCTCAATAACCGGGTCCCGTTTTAACCTTTCGGTATGGAACCCTAAAAAAATACTTAATTACTAACAGCACCATGTGAACACACGATTCAAACCATGTAAACACACAAAGCACTACATTACACTAATTACCTACACACTTTATACAGCAATGAAATTTTACCTGCTCATATTACTACCACCTACTCGTAAATGAGATTTTAGGAAGTAGCTTAACTGAGGTGGGGAACTAGTATTTGAGCTAGCATGCGTGTCGGTTACGCGAGAAATGTTAATTATTACAATAAAACATACTGAAAATTAAGTAGGTAGCCAAATTTCAGCTGAAATGTTTGATCAGAATAGAATTTCTGGGATCATTATTCAGCACCGTATTTTCTTGCTTGCCTGCACCGTAGTTTTGTAGAATACTAGCTGACCCTCGCAACTTTGTTTACGTCACATAAGGTGTATGAAAGGAGAGGTATTTCTTCATCAGACTCCTAGGAGCGTGTAAACTGGCGTGTTTGCTTAACATAAAAGATATGAATGATTAAGGGTATTCTAAAACCATTCAGCCCACGCCTCTGGTGTGAACTGGATCGTCTTGTTGAAGTGAAGTTGAAGTGTCATTCTAAACCCGCTAGTTTAGAATGACACTTACATTCAAAGGAACCCTTAAATTCTAGGAAAAGCGAAAGATGAGCTGTCTCTAATTTCTGAATTGCAAAACTCTCAATATTGAAACTTGTGTGGTACAATCCTTAAATAACTCACTTTCTTATACTGTTAATTATTGTTGAAATTGAATTATAAAATGCCCTACAATGGGTTATTTAGCTAACATATTTTGTTAGCTTATTATTTGACAATATTATTATTTGACATTACTTGTACGTAAAAATTGTGTATTTCAGACATAAAGCGGCTCATGCTGTAAAAGACGCTTGGGTTAACGATACCCGCCTATTTATAAGTATTGCAAATGAAGTTATCGATAGCCTACAGCTCCAGGCTAAATCGAATGAACTTGCCATTTCGGTATATCTTCAATAGGCACCCCATTATACATGATCATTATAACCACAAACGGACCTAGATCTACTAACTATAACTTGAGTACCAGAAATACTTGTCCTTGGTAGTTAATGTCCAAGTACCTACTATAAGCACGGCCTTCAAATAAGGAACGAAAATGTTTCTGTATTATTTTACTAATAGTTCAGTGAAAACTAAAAATGTACAAACGCAAAAGTTGCATTTAAATAATTTTTATTTATTTTTTCATGTAGTAAATGAGCGCTTTCAATTTGATACCAAACAGGGTACTTATAGTACTATAACCCGTAGGCGAATAAGCAGATAGTTACCGCCTTTGTGTAAAATCAGTTCAGAAATTTAAACACCAAATAGGAACATAATTACATAAACTGCTATAAATAAACTAATTCTGTTAATTTCCTTACCCTCCCTGTTGGCATTATCGTAGACGGTATCCAATCCAATTACATAAATATTTCAGATTTCTACACAACTTTTTCATGATATCGACCATCGTCGGAGGGTCCACTTGTTTATGTGTTAGTTGGCCCGAATAATTATTTGGAACATTTATCACTTTCATACTGTTTTATGTCAGTTCGGATCATTTATCATGCCACGAGTGGGTAATGTTGTGTTGTGATTTTGCTAAAACCATTCAGTTTTAAGTAGTAATAAGTTATTTTTGTGATGTCAACACCGCCTCATAGTAGAATGATTAGCCTGTACATAAAACATTTATTGATTATTCGAAAATAGTGGGTAGTTGATTTGATAAAATGTTCAGTATGAAGTGGGAGTTGGTGAGAGGCGATAAAAAGTGAATATTCTGGAAAAAGACCACATTCTGTTTCCTGATCGAGTTTAGTAAAGTGCTAATTAGTTAAAGTAGAATATTTGTATTAATTAATAGTTAGTTGTGCAAGTATTAGATAAATTGTGAAAATAAAAATGTAACGAATCTACAACCATTGGATTGTTATTTATTTTATCAAACCATTAAGTGGAAATATAGGAGTAGTATCTATTATACGAAGAGCAGAAGAATAAATGGCTATGTACATCATTGGAGTATCATTTCTTCATCAATTCAGAAGTGTGATAACCTGCGAGCCAAGCCGTGACAAGTTAAAACTGTAAGTAAAAGTTTATTCGAATTCTAATCATGGTTCGTGATTATTCCTATTAGCGTGTATTATATTCGTAGCATTTTTTACTGTAGTCAAGATGGTATTTGACTTTAACGAATTGCTGCAAACTGGGGTTACATAACTCTATTGACTGCGGTGTCCATTTAACGAAGTTTTTTTTTTTAACACCGGTAAGGGTTTTAGGAAATATTCTCTACCGGAACAGTGAATACATTTGTTTTAGATTGAACACAGAAATGGGACAAAAAGGTCCTTATCGTTTTATTGTAGTTGCATAGATCTATATTTTTATTGTGGTAATACCCACTATTATGCCCATATGTACCTATTAGTTACCTTGAAACAAAAGTAGGTACATATTTAAGTTACATAGCCACTTCTCAAGGGCTAGGACTTCATTTTAATTCGTGGATCCTCAGTTAATAAGACGTCCTATTAGACATTTTGGACATAACTACAGTTAGTTATTTTAATTTATTTTGTGAATACCCTCTACCGGTACGGTGAATAAATTTATTTTTACATTGGACAAATAAATGTGACCAAATACGATAGGTACGCACCGTTCTTATTGCAGTTACAAAGATCAATTTTATTATGTGTAATATGTATATTTTGTGTTAAGACCGACTAACCTTGCAGTCTTTGCTATTTATTTTTAAAAGTATGTGGTTAAGATACTTAACGACTTCTCAAGGGCAAAGACTGTATTTAGTGCGTGGATCTCCAATCAACGAGACGTACTATGACAAATTTAGACATTATTTTATTAATTTAAGTATGAATGCTGCTGTGCAACCCTGAGCGTTGCAAGTGATTATCCAACCATGCAGGTATTATGTGTGTTAGTCCCATAGCCGTGCAGGGTGTGTTGTTTGCAGCCATTCAGGTGAGCTGTAAGGTGAAACCATGCAGGTATGTTGAGACTCAGTTCCATTAGCCGTGCAGGTGTGCTGTTTGCAGCCATGTGGGTGCGCTGTGGAAGCACAACCATGCAGATATTATGTGAGTTATTTCCATAGCCGTGCAGGTGTGCTGTTTACAGCCATGTAGGTGTGCTGTAGAAGCGCAACCATGCAGGTATTTTGTGAGTTATTTCCATATCCGTGCAGGTGTGCTGTCTACAGTCGTGTAGGTGTGCTGTAGAAGCGCAACCATGCAGGTATGATGTGAGTTATTTCCATAGCCGTGCAGGTGTGCTGTCTACAGTCGTGTAGGTGTGCTGTAGAAGCGCAACCATGCAGGTATGATGTGAGTTAGTGCCATAGCCGTGCAGGTGTGCTGTCTGCAGTCATGTAGGTGTGCTGCAGAAGCGCAACCATGCAGGTATGATGTGAGTTATTTCCATAGCCGTGCAGGTGTGCTGTCTACAGTCGTGTAGGTGTGCTGTAGAAGCGCAACCATGCAGGTATGATGTGAGTTATTTCCATAGCCGTGCAGGTGTGCTGTCTACAGTCGTGTAGGTGTGCTGTAGAAGCGCAACCATGCAGGTATGATGTGAGTTATTTCCATAGCCGTGCAGGTGTGCTGTTTACAGCCATGTAGGTGTGCTGTAGAAGCGCAACCATGCAGGTATGATGTGAGTTAGTGCCATAGCCGTGCAGGTGTGCTGACTGCAGTCATGTAGGTGTGCTGCAGAAGCGCAACCATGCAGGTATGATGTGCGTTATTTCCATAGCCGTGCAGGTGTGCTGCCTGCAGTCATGTAGGTGTGCTGTAGAAGCGCAACCATGCAGGTATGATGCGAGTTATTTCCATAGCCGTGCAGGTGTGCTGTCTACAGCCATGTAGGTGCGCTGTAGAAGCGCAACCATGCAGGTATGATGTGAGTTATTTCCATAGCCGTGCAGGAGTGCTGTCTGCAGTCATGTAGGTGAGCTGTAAAAGCGCAACCATGCAGGTATGTTGAGAGTTAGTTTCATAGCCATGTAGGTGTGCTGCTGAAGTGCAATCATGTAGGTGCGGCAAATGATTTCTATAAGCTATGTAAGTAGACTGCCAGTGCACAATCATGTAAGTATGTTGAGATTGATCTGTTTAGTCATGAAGCGATGCTACATGCAGCCGTGTTAGTGTGCAGCTAGTATGCAACCGTATAGGTGTGCTGTCAATTTCAACCAGGCGAGTATAGTGAGAATGATTCATATTATCATCTGTGCTTTATGCAGTCATATTGTTGTGCTGCTATTATGGTGGCGATCATAACAATATAGAAGCTGTTTCAATGATTTTGGCTGACATTAGGCTTACTTGGATTGGTATGTGTGGAGCGTTTAGATTACACACACATGAATGCATAACAAATTTCGTTACCCAATAGTAAATGGAGCGTATGTGAAACAGTATTGATGTTTTTCGATTTACTTAACACCTCCAGCCTTGTTTATGCCTATAGTGTTATTTAGATTCCATACCAGCGGCTTAGTGAGCTTTCCCGCTCACGGAATCGCTCAAGAAAGATTACGGCACAAACTGTACTCTTTTCATAACTAGCCGTATGCATAGTAAGGCATAGAGATTTTTGTGGGGACGCCAAGCAGGCGAGATATACGCGCCTTGGACGTAATAAACGCCTTAGATGAGATGATAGATGGGAATTTATTAGCTTGAAAGAGCAGTAACTGCGTTTAAAATGACAATTACAGGTGACTGAAGTGAAAGATTCACGCCCAAGCAGAAAGACAGGTGAACTGTCGTGTCGGAATACAGTGCGGCGCGGCGGAGCGGTGTGACTGCCAGAAGGCGGAATCTAACCAGTGGCGGCGATACTTAAGGCAATGGTGAGGATCGGGCCGAGCGACAGGTGAAATTAAGACTTTGATTCGGATAATTGCTAACGACCTTGAGCAACCGCGACACGAGTCCTCCAGACAAGGAATTGTGGTCATTTTTAACTTATTTTAGTTGTACCTTATTGATAAGAACTCCTAGTGCATTATTTATGGAATTATAATTATATAGATATAGATATAATGTATCACGTTTAAAAAAATGTGATATGCCTGAGGATTAGTTGAACTTTTTAGCTTCATTCTTTTGTGTTATACTTCATTTTTTTGTGTTATAGTGTGGGTTTCCTCAAGAGTTATCCGTGTCAAATACACGTCGGAAGTTTAAGGCGGAAACACATTGTTAAAACGCGACGCAACGCGTGTTGAGTAGAATCAATTTGTGTTGTTTTCTACGACCAGAGTCACACTATCAATATCCAATGCGCCACCATACGCAGTACATTCTATCTACACATAGTCGCGTCGTGTTTTTAGTGTGTCGCGCACATTATAAATCCCTGGCGACCATTTTAGGCATGAACTCTATTATTGGGGAATATAATATAATTTCTAATTGTAATAGACGTTGACCTTTTTGACCAATTGTACCATATCATATGATATCATATCAGGTGTTCAAAATATCCCGGGAGATACCGTGCAATGTACATGGGTAGACAATTTTAGGATTTCTTATCTAATTTCGACGTTTTGTGATAAGACTTTGTGAGACGGCTAGCAATATCTATTATAAAGACCTTTTTTTTTAATTGAAAGAGCTATACAACGGCAGTGGACTGTATGAGTTAAGCAAAATATTACACTTGGATCCTTGTAAAAAGACCTAGTTGAACGACCTCTACTGGTCGAAGACAATACTAGCGGTTGCCGCATGGTTTTCCCTGCGTAGTCCCATTCCTGTGGAGATACGGGAACGTTACTCGGGGAGGGTGTGCCTTCGCAGTAGTGGAAGAGTTTTTCAAATTGATTCAGTGGTTTTGGAGACTATTCAACGCAAAGAAACAACCATACAGGCAATCGAATCTTTCCTTCTTATAATATTAATGTAGATAATCCTGATTGAAACACTGAGGCTCGGAATAACTTTTAGTAGTACGTACACAAGTTTTACTTCCTTGATCTTGATTAAAGTCAGTGCTAGAGAGTAATAACTATTTTGTGCTATCTTATAGGTATTTCTAAACATACCTGCAAATCGCAAAAAAAAAATATATATATACAGAGAAATTTAAGTAAAGATCAAAACATTTTGCGTGCGCCATACGCGGTTTAGAAGTCTCCGTTCGGGCATTAATTATTGCTGTAGGTGTAGGCGAGTTTCAGAAGCCTGACCGAAGTGCATACGGTTGCAGTTCACCAGGGTTAGGTGGTATTCTCTGACTAGTTTAGTTTATCAGATTATACTAGTTGCGTATTTCAGTCGACAAACTACACTACAAGAACGCCCTGTAAACTGTTAGCAAAAAAAAAGGGTACGTAGGTGTCTATTAGGCCTTAATTTTACTCTGTACACCGGCTGTAACATACTTCGTACCAGCAGTCCTAATACTGTAGTACCACTATGACAAAGAGGGATTTAGTACCACAAATAGCATCAGGTTGTTGATTTCTTTTAAGCCCGCTTCAACATGGACTAGTGTCCAGTCAAATGAGTATACTAAGACATTATGCCCTATAGGGATAATTTAGAACCAAGTAAACTAAGTATAATTCTGATGCTTATTATGGTTACGCTAGAACAGATTCAGTCTTACTGGTTGTAACACAGTGATGATCAGTGTTACTCACCAACTAGCGCGAGGTAGCTATGCAGAGAACTCTTTCCCAGGGCGCCTTACTACAGAGATTCCAGTGTGCGTGCAAGGGTAGGCCAGGGCTCTGACGAAAACAGTCAGGTAGGGTGTACACACATATATTTATATAACACAGAGATACACAGAGACACACAGAGAGCTTATTCACTGATAGACACAAATATCACAGGTACACAGAAGTATAGTCAGTGCTTAGGTACTTATGCTACTAAGCTACACATAAGTAGTGGATTTACTGGCCTGCAGAGTGAGCTGAGTGAGAGTGACTGCCTGTTGTTACTGCCAGGTGATGACGGCAGATACCTCTCACATGAGAAGCTCGTGTAGTCCGCACTTCCACGTTGTCGTACCACGTGCAGCCCACTAACTTATAGGTGCGGCACCAAATATCTCATCCGGCAACTAGCCCCGTAGTAAAAAACCCAGTTTTCTGGGTAAAATGTAGCAAGATGCAATGCAGCAACCCAATCACAGCCCGTTAGGCCATGCGAGGCAACAAATAATCGCGCTTGAGCGAAAAACTGATTCGCGGCACAGTCTCAGAGCATAAGCCAAAGGACCTCCAACTACCCCAAAGCAGGTCTCGGTCAAAGTCCCGTCTTTCACGAAAAATCTTAACAAAACCCCGTTCCTTTAAATGCGAAACGCTTCGTCACCGAACTTATGACATCCTGTCATTCTGACAGCAGAAATGTCACCACTGACAACCGATTAAAAAAAGATAACTCGATAAGGCTGCTTTCACATCCTAAATACTGCATCTATAGAAAATAAATGCTACAACCACCCCCCCTTTAATAGTATTTCCTGCGGATATGACACGCTGGAAATACACAATAAAGAAAACAGAAAGGTACTGACTAATAAACAAAGACAACCAGCTAGGTCCTTCAAACACCAGCTGACTACGACCATTACAATACCAAAGAAAGATCCTCCTATGTACCTAACTAGACACTGACTCGTGTACCGGTTAGGCTAAGTAACTAGAGTCTAATGCCCTTCATAGAAAACGAATGCTCCCTTTACTCACTGCCGATACCCTAACACTACCCAAGCTCTCAGGATAATGCAGAGTACTAAGAAGCGAATGAGAGAAAAACGCTCGGTGCGGTGCATAGAAGAAACTACAACGTGACAATTTAAAGTCACGTACACATATAGAAATACAAACAAAAGATTAAAATAGTCTTACATAATGATCACATAGCACTGGTTTAATAACTAGAGAAACAGTGCTATGTAGTTACGTTAGGTATTGGAGACTGCTCCTCCTGATACTTCAGGATGTCCTTGATATGGTACTCCCCAAGATCCTTACCGTCCAGATCTGACAGCCTATATACTAAAGGGGATCGTTTAGCAGTCACCACACATTTAAGGAACTTAGGAGCTAGCTTAGCAGTAAAATTCTTGGCCTTGTTGGACAGGTAGAACGTGCGTTTATAAACTATCTGTCCCACTTTCAGCTCTACATGCCTTTTTCTGAGGTTGTAATACTTTTCATTACGCTGGTGGGCAACGTTCAAATGTTTCCTCACCTGGTCGTAAATGCGTTGTATTTCTCTCAGCTTGACACCGAAGGCTGATGGATCGTCTACAGAGACTGAAGTAGGATGGCACGCGATATCTGTCTGCCTGTACAGCACTCCATCCCCAATAAATTCCCTACCATGTACCAAAAAGTAAGGGGTGAAACGAGTTGCTTCGTTAACTGCAGTGTTTAAAGCACACTGTATCTCAACCAAGAACTGATCCCAAGACTTGTGTTGTGACTTCACATAGCATGAGATCGCTTGAACCACATTGCGAATAGCTCGTTCCGCCTGATTAGTTTGGGCATGATACCTAGGGTTATAATATATATTAGGTACATTGTATTTAGCCAACAGATCCTTAAATGGCTTACTCACAAACTGAGGGCCATTATCCATGTAAATAGTCTTGCAGACTCCGTGCACGAGAAACACACTCTTCTCTATGAACCTCGCGACTACAGCGCCTGTGGCCACCCGAACAGGGCACAACATGACGTATTTGCTAAAGTAGTCGGAGACCACGATCAGGTGTACGTTTCTATTGCTCGAAGTGGGAAAGGGACCAAGCAGATCGACAGAGATAGCTTCGAATGGCTTCGAAACCCGCTTCGGGCTACCCATTAGGCCGGGACGAGACGTATTTACGGGTTTGTACTGCTTGCATGTTTCGCAATTCCCAACATATTCTTTGACGTCCTCGTACATCTTGGGCCAGTAATAATTTAGGGCTAACCTTTTATGTGTCTTCCAAACGCCACCATGGGCACTAAGTGTGTCATCGTGGTACTTAGAGAGCAGGGGCAAGCGATCCTCCTGAGGTACCACCAGCTTCCAGTCAAAGTCTGAAGTCAGAGAATATTTATTTTTAGTTAACCTATATAAAAGGTTGTCACGAATGTCAAAGTTTGGTGACTTCCTCGGGTTCTTCCGAACACTATTCATGGTGTGGTCATACCACGGGTCTTTAGTGGGTACTGCATCGAGGGACTCAATCTTGATACGAGACAGAGCATCAGGTACAACGTGGTCTTTACCTTTTCGATGCTCTATGTCAAAGTCGAATTGACTGAGCCTCATACTCCAACGTGCTAGACGACCCGTGGGATTTTTTAGTTTATGGAACCACAGAAGAGATGAATGATCCGTGACGACCGTACACTTTTGGCCTTCGACGTACTGTCGAAATTGTTCCAAAGCGAAAATCACAGCCAGAAGTTCTCGCTCAGTTGTGCTGTAGTTCACCTCGTTCTTGTTGAGAGAACGGCTACAGTAGGCGATAGGGTGCTCAACACCATCGTGAGTTTGTGTCAGTACAGCAGCAACTGAGTAAGCTGACGCGTCACTAAGAATGCGGAAGGGCATCTCAAAGTTAGGCATTTTTAATATAGGGGCAGAAACCAAGGCTGACTTTAGCAGGTTAAAGGACTGTTCAGCCTCAGGGGTCCATTCGAACTTAAGGTTCGTAGAAGTGAGTTTGCACAGAGGTTTACTAATCTTCGAGAAGTTGTTAACAAAGCGACGATACCAGCCGGCCATTCCCAGAAATCTCTTAACCTCCTTAGGGTTAGAAGGGGTGGGATAGTTGAGGATAACCTCAACTTTACCCGGGTCTGTCCGTAAGCCATGTTTGTCCACATAATACCCCAGGTATTTGAGTTCACTCCGACAAAAGTGGGATTTTTTCATATTAATAGTTAGGCCAGCATCCTTGAGTTGCTGATAGACTCTATGTAAGAGCTCTACATGCTCCTCAAAGGTGCTGGACACACAGACTATGTCATCCTGAAACGCAAATACCTTGTTGTCGAACTCGGGACCAAACAGACGGTCCATGAGGCGTTGCATCGTGGCACTGGCACCGACAAGACCGAAGCACATGGAATTGTAATGGAACAATCCTCTCCGGGGAACCGTAAAAGCAGTCTTCTCAGCAGACTGGAGTGAGTCGAATGGAATCTGCCAGTAGGCCGCACTCAGATCTACAGAGGTTAAATACTTAGCATTATTAAGATGGTCTAAGATTTGATTGATATAGGGTAAGGGGTAGGCGTCACTCTTAGACACAGAGTTCAGCTTGCGAGAGTCCAAGCACAATCTGAGGTCGCCGTTCGCCTTCTCCACCATGACCACTGGAGAGTTCCAGGCGGACTGAGACGGGGACACTACTCCCATCTCCAGCATTCGGTCCAGCTCGGCTTCCAGGGCCTTCTGCTTAAGGGGAGAGAGCGGATAATAACGCTGCTTGATCGGCTTGCTGTCACCAGTGTCAATGACATGGTGCACAAGTGAGGTCCGACCTAAACCCACCTTATCAGTGTTCAACGAGTCGAACTTTTCAATGACCTCGTTGATTACACACCTTTGTTTAGTTGTCAGGTTGTCGTAATCCTCGAGGCCACCGTTAAGGGACACAGACTCTATAGGATTATTATCACTAAAGCTATCAAGACTAATATTTTGTAAAATTAACTTATCACTTAACTTAAATTGTTGCCAGAAATCCACTCCAAATATCATGGAGGTGGTTATACCTGGGACAACATAGAACTTGACAACTCGGATAACCGAATTGTACTCAATTGGCAAAGAGATACAACCCAGACATTGCAAGTGAGTGCTGTCTGCAGTTGTAATACGAAAAGTAGGATTGATACTCACAAGATCAAAACCCAGTTCCAAGAAGATGCGGTGCGCTCCCTTACCTAGTATAGAGCAGGAGGCACCGGAATCTAGAAGGCCTAAGACATTTAAATTTAAAACCTTAACAACTAGATACGGTCTAATGTCACTATCCCGTTTAGGAAACAGGACCTTATCAGAAATAGACTCAGATACAGAGTGATGCACAGAGTTCCTAATAAGGCCCTGGCCTACGCGTTTTTTGACTTGCTAGTACAGTGTGAGCAGTCTGGGGTCTTGACTCCTTTGAGACCACACCGGAAACACACCAGCTCCCTTGACTGTGTGCAGCTGTATGCAGTGTGACCGCCCCCGCCGCAACGAAAGCATTTGCGATCGTGGGGGGTAACCGGCGTCTCCACTGCAGACACCTGCTTAGCGGGCTTTTGTACACCTTTGTTCTTAAGCTGGTGTAAGTCAGATGTAATCTCAAACTTGTCAAGAGCAGGCTCATGGAAAGCGTCTGCCCTAGTACGCGCAAGCTCCAAGCGCTTACCCAAACGTCTCAAGTCATCTACAGAGTTGACATCATGCAAGGCCAGTTCCTTCATGTAGTCAGGTCTAATGTTGTGCATGAGAATGTCCAGCTGTTCCTCACTGGGCATCTTACATGACAACCTTGAGAACATGGCTTGCATTGTACATATATAGTTAACCAAGGACTCAGAGCGGGCTTGTGTACGCTGTCTTATCTCGTTCCTGAGGCGGTAATCATAATCAGGAATATCGAAGGTATCTCTAAGCTCACTAATAAGATCCTCATATGAGATGAAGTTAGCTTTGTTTGTACGGAACCAAGACAAAGCCGGTCCATCCAACAGGTCGGAGAAAGCCATAAGGAGTCTAGGCTTAGTAACCTCCCGAGCACATCTAAGTTCCTCTAATCTCTCTAAAAACACACGTACACAAGTAGAACCATCATATTTTAAGTTAAATGAACATAAGTTAAGGGGACGTTCTTTATACACTATGTTACATGTAGAACTATTCCTACTTGAACTAGCTCGCACCGAGCGGTCCTCTCTCACTACTGGTGAAGTATATTCCACCTGGTCACGACCCGAAGGATCATCACCATCATCATCCGAACCTTCGGATTCAGAATCACTACTGGGTTCAGCCCTAGCGATGATCTTCACTAGCCTACCACGAATATCCACCAGGTCGGGGCAATCCAGACCACAACGAGCTAACCTACTCAATAAGTAGTTGGCCCTGATAGACACCCTAAGACGAGAATTACTATTGGCCAAAAACTCACCTGACTGAAGAGCCTCCTCCAACTCGGAGACCTTCGGAAGGCAGGTCGAGAGCTCAGCCGATGCATCAGCGGGTACCGGAGCACTCGCTTTGATGCTACCTCGACGGACGAGTTTGTGTGCCGTTCTTAGCTCACTCCGAAGGCCAGACACTGTCGTTTCCGGTTCCACTGAAATACCCATGTGGGACAGCTCGTTAGCAAGTTCATCCTTTCTTAAATAATTAATATATTTTTTCATCTGTGCCATTATGTAAAAATTTACTTACAACAATTATAAAGATAAAATGGCACAGATAGGGATCAATTACAAAGTAAAAATGTAAATTGAGTTACAACAAAGTGTACTAAGTTAGGTAATTATGTTTCAAATTGACTTTTAGAATTTAACAAAGATTAAGGGTATATTAAGAGAGAAAAGTTTCTAAATTTTCTGATAACACAGTTCAGGTTAACATTCAAAATTACAAGGTATGTACACACCTTATAAAAAAGTTTTAAGTTACACAGAGAAATTCACTAAGTTAACACAGAGAGATTCACTAAGTTTACCTTACAAGGTAAAGCTATAGGATCATATATATTATATATTAATCTACACTAATAATATAATAAATATATGTGTGCACCATAAAAAAAGAACATAAAGAAGAAAAAAAACACAATAAGAAAAGAAGTGGGTATTCCAAATAAAATCAAAAAGTTTTTCCAAAATCACAGCTATTTTTAAATTTTAGAATTTAGAATTTTGTGTCTTTTCCAACCAAAGATGTAGGTAGCTGGAAGAAGACGAAAAGGATAATTTTGTGCTTAGCTGTTAGCACCACCAATTAACGTCCTGGAGCGTCTCGGACGATTCCAGAATGGTTTCGCCAGAGATAACCACCTATGCACACACACCAGACTGAGACTACCGCAGAGTAGACCCAGAGATTTGCCACTACGTTGGGAGCCAATTTGTAACACAGTGATGATCAGTGTTACTCACCAACTAGCGCGAGGTAGCTATGCAGAGAACTCTTTCCCAGGGCGCCTTACTACAGAGATTCCAGTGTGCGTGCAAGGGTAGGCCAGGGCTCTGACGAAAACAGTCAGGTAGGGTGTACACACATATATTTATATAACACAGAGATACACAGAGACACACAGAGAGCTTATTCACTGATAGACACAAATATCACAGGTACACAGAAGTATAGTCAGTGCTTAGGTACTTATGCTACTAAGCTACACATAAGTAGTGGATTTACTGGCCTGCAGAGTGAGCTGAGTGAGAGTGACTGCCTGTTGTTACTGCCAGGTGATGACGGCAGATACCTCTCACATGAGAAGCTCGTGTAGTCCGCACTTCCACGTTGTCGTACCACGTGCAGCCCACTAACTTATAGGTGCGGCACCAAATATCTCATCCGGCAACTAGCCCCGTAGTAAAAAACCCAGTTTTCTGGGTAAAATGTAGCAAGATGCAATGCAGCAACCCAATCACAGCCCGTTAGGCCATGCGAGGCAACAAATAATCGCGCTTGAGCGAAAAACTGATTCGCGGCACAGTCTCAGAGCATAAGCCAAAGGACCTCCAACTACCCCAAAGCAGGTCTCGGTCAAAGTCCCGTCTTTCACGAAAAATCTTAACAAAACCCCGTTCCTTTAAATGCGAAACGCTTCGTCACCGAACTTATGACATCCTGTCATTCTGACAGCAGAAATGTCACCACTGACAACCGATTAAAAAAAGATAACTCGATAAGGCTGCTTTCACATCCTAAATACTGCATCTATAGAAAATAAATGCTACATGGTTTACTAATGCAATATTTATAATTCCGCTAAGACTGAAGAAAAGGTAAAACTGCCTTTTAACAGTATATATGCACTTAGAGCACTTAGGGCCATTTTGTTAGAGGTAAATGCTAGAATTAAATGTATATCCTATATTCTAACAAAAGTTGACTGGTTCGCAAAATGAAAAAAAGAACCTTCAGGGTTCTTACAGCTTACGTTATCAGAGTTTCTTGTAGAATTTTATCAGATCGTGGGACTGCTGCCTAGAAAGTATTGTAGCATCTGACAGAATGAGACTTGCTACATATTTCTTTACCAAAATAATCCCAATGTAACATTATCTATTTACATTATAACTATCTAAACTAACCTAAATCTAAATAATGACATTGTACCCAAAGACTGGCAGCATTTCCCCTTTAAATAGTTATACCCATTGGTTTAGATAGATGACTGCAGTCTGCCAGTCGACTCGACTAGGAGTTTTCTTTTTCATATTTTTTAACAAATATCGTTAATATTCTTATTCTGATAAAAATGAAGTCTTAAATTTACCGTGACTATTGTAACACATAGAAACCAATGCTTAACTAAATGGTCGAGAGTTGGAACTTGTGGGGTTAGCCGCTCCTAGTAGTTTATTTTAGATAATTTGATTCAATTTAAAACTAGCTAAAGGTTAAGTTCACCAGCTTTTGCTGTGCAAAAGATGAGGCATTAACAGATGTAGATGGAATTGTAAATTTGAGTTACTGTTACAGTGTATTCAAATTTAACCTGTATCCTCCTGCGGAGTACCTAATCTTGTAACTTACAAAATGTCCATAATAGCGATATTCTATAATTTAGATTACGTCCAAGAGTCTCTCTGCAAAAAGAGTAGGTACATAACATTATGAGAATAAGAAATTCATCAGAATCTTGTGGCTGCACCTCACAAGAAATATAGGTATCGTACCTTGCAGTTTCTTTTATTCAAATACCATTTCTAAAGTAATACCATACTATTTCTAAGTAAGTAGTAGTCTAATAATTATATGTCTAGTTTTTTATCCTGTATTTGTGAAATAGGAAGGTTTTACTTACCAAAAAGTTCCCAATAAATCTTGCGAATTTATAACATGTACATCAACCATAAAAAAAAAAGTCTTTCTTATTATCATAGTAGACTGCATAAGGTCAATGACACTTTATGGGTAGTTACCCAGTTAAACAGTGGTAGGTATAAGCTCTTGCGACAGGCTACCAACCGAATTTGAAGGTATTGGTATGGTTAGATTAATCAGAGTATCTCAGTGATTGACTTAAGAATACTTATACATTTTGCTTTGACACATTTTATGCGCATACCATGATTACTTTATATTATTATTATTATTTGACATAATTCGTACCTATTTCAGATTTATGTTTGCAAACGTTTGACACAATTTATTATAGTATGATATGAAATTATTCATTATTGACATTATTACACGAATGAAACTATTATTACATTATAAGACACCAATATTTTTGTTATTATCATCTGAGATTTTTATTAATATTTAAAATGATTATCTAAAGTCATTATTATTTGCATGACAATTTATTAAAGTTAGTTTACAGTATCGGAATTTAATCTATTGATGTATTTATGACCTAAGTTACAATTCATTGATTAAAATTGTCACCTATAATAAACACATTGTAACACTATCGAATTAGGGAAACCTGTTAGGATAGATGTTGATATAAACAAGAGCTGCCTTAAATACTATATTTATATGTGTCCTTAGGGTTAAGGTATAGGTATATTGTGGCTTCATCACGTTGCCTGAAACTAGACGTTACGTACGTACGTACAAATATTATTTAAGTAATATTATTATGATGGTAATATTAGATACCTAATGATTTTTTTTATGAAAAATCACTCGCTTGTACTAGTTGTATTCCACTATTAAATATATTTTACACTAATTGCTGACACATGTAATGATTTCTTTTGCTGGAAAATGAAACCTGGAAGTGATCTGCAGACTCTGCTGGGTTTTAAAAAAGAGATCACTTTTTAGATTTTACATTTGTAAATAGTTTCAGCAGGCGGTCTGCTCTGTGAACTGTTTACTTGTTGCCTTTGTTTTGTATTCTTGACGTTTCGCCAGACTCAAGTTCTCAAACTATAAGTAGTTTTACAAAATAAATAATGATTGAGTTAATATTATAAGCCTATAGACTATAGACAGAGTAGATATAAGATATAGAGAAGGTTTAGGTTTAATTAAACTTTAAGATTTTGATTTAGCATATTATAAAAAGCCGCATAAAGGTATTATTGTTATGTACGTTATGTATAAAAATATGTGATTAGTTCAATATACAGGTCCGAATGTTGTGATTACTGCGTGCTCCGGAGATAGCACGCTGTCTGATGGCCGAATGTTGTGATTTTGCTAAAACCATTCAGTTTTAAGTAGTAATAAGTTATTTTTGTGATGTCAACACCGCCTCATAGTAGAATGATTAGCCTGTACATAAAACATTTATTGATTATTCGAAAATAGTGGGTAGTTGATTTGATAAAATGTTCAGTATGAAGTGGGAGTTGGTGAGAGGCGATAAAAAGTGAATATTCTGGAAAAAGACCACATTCTGTTTCCTGATCGAGTTCAGTAAAGTGCTAATTAGTTAAAGTAGAATATTTGTATTAATTAATAGTTAGTTGTGCAAGTATTAGATAAATTGTGAAAATAAAAATGTAACGAATCTACAACCATTGGATTGTTATTTATTTTATCAAACCATTAAGTGGAAATATAGGAGTAGTATCTATTATACGAAGAGCAGAAGAATAAATGGCTATGTACATCATTGGAGTATCATTTCTTCATCAATTGGGTCAAACATCGCCGCTAGCATTTTTTCCAAATATTTTTCGGTTTTCGTATACGTATACTCGTATGAATGCTAGCAATATTTATTACTGCGTAGTGTGTGGTCAGTAGTATTTATATTGTTGTATCATTTAAAGTATATAAATACCAGATCAGAATAATTTATTCAGTAGTAGTCTTTAAATTTTGTGAGACACTTTTGTATTATAATATGCAGCTAGAGGATGCCCGCAACTCCGCCACGTGAAATTTGGAATCGTATTTCTCAAGGGAATGAGCTATTTTCCAGAATAAAAAATTAGCCTGTGACACGATCTTAATCAAAGCCAAATCATTTATTCATACGAAATAATGGTAGGTAGAATCGACAAAAATACAAAGGAGGCCCGTCAGGATCCGATATATTCCCCGCGGACACGAATGGTTGGTGTACCGGTCAATAGTGTTGCCCGGCGAGGAAGAGGATAGCGAAACTCTAACACCTCAAACAAGTTGCCAGACCTAGGGGGATAATCAGCTAGGTTTTAGCCGGGACTGAAAGTAGTAGCTGTCTTTTGGGAATGCCTATACCCACACAGCGTCAATTTACCGATATTGATGATTATCCTCACATGGTTAATAGGCAGGTGTGCAGGTAAGTAGTCAGTTCAAATATTTCGCACACAAATTTAATAAATAAAGTAGTCTTTAAAAGAAATTAAAATGAATCGCTGAATGTGTTGCTAAGCACAAATCTGAAGAACAGCTGAGAAGAAAGAAAGAAACTCAGAACTTGGAATACCGATTCAATATTCGTAGCAGTTGAGGCAGTACAACGTTGGCGGGTCAGCTAGTTGATTATAAATTTGTTTTTTTGGGATATTATTCATACGTTCACTCGTTCCCCACGCATTGTTTTGTTTTTTATACCACTAAGGTGGCAGACAAGCATACGGCCCACCAGACGGACTGGTGGTCACCGCAGCCTATGAACGTTTGCAACACCAGGGGCGCCATACTCGCGCTGCCGACCCTGTATAAACCTTCTTAGACCCCTTTTGAAAAACCCCATACTGTAGGCGTTAAGCAATTACTGTAAACAAATCACATTTCTATCTAAACAGTGTTGGTGTTGCTAACACTAAAATGAATACGATACTATTGAAACTATGTATTACTTTTCTGAAAATAAACATAGCTAGCCTGAGAGATCCCTCCTCTAAGGCCAACGGGTCTCTTTTCATTATGATAAAAGACATAAATATTTAATTTTCAAACCACTTTGAAAATACACCTTAGGTATTTACTAAAAAGCCTTTGCAACATACATTTTGTAAGTTATTACAAGGGGTAACAACACAAAACTGTCCTCAAAGCTACTTAGCCGCAAACGTGCTCGCACTACACAAAGATTTACTAGGACATAACATTATTCAGTCCATGCACAAATTTCATTAACGAGGGCTTGATTTATATTTTATTCATGCCACATTCTTAATTAATTAGCGGATAATAAGTGGGTACACGTTAGGATTTGTCGTAAGGACAAAAATGTCGTAAAAGGCGAGTGTGAGAGAGATAGGGTACACCCTTAATAATGTAGTAACTCCCTGGCTATTAGTTCTTGATTAATTATGTCATTCACAACCAGCGGTATTATTTCTGACTGGTCCTTCGTATCTCGTTAATTGCGTATTAGTGATTGTTCGACTGACTGGCTGATTACACCGCTATTGCTTTGAGTGACAATTTGTTCTACGCTGCTGATCCGTGAATCTATTAATTTCTGAACACAAAAGATCGCCCTATGTAGTTTTATGTTAGTTTATTACTTTGTATTTGTAGTATTATACTAATTCGCATACAACTAAAGCTAGGCCCTTTTATTCATTATCATCATTAATGATCTGGTCGAGCGTTTAACATGCGAGTGTTTGCTTTACGCTGACGACCTTAAGATATTTAATAAAATCTTCACCCCTGATGACTGCAATCTTTTACAAAACGATCTGAATATCATTTCAAATTGGTGTAAGGCAAATCAAATGCACCTCAACATCAGCAAATGCTTTGCTTTAACTCTCAGTAACAAGCGCTGTGCTATCGTTAATGACTACTCGATAGATGTCCAGACTCTCATTAGGTCTGCTACGGCTAGGGATTTAGGCATTTATTTCGACAACAAGCTTTCATTTCGGACACATCATGAACATATAACAACAAAAGCCCATCAACTACTTGGTTTCGTATTTAGATCCACGAAGGCCTTCAAAAAACCTGAAACATTACTATTTTTATTCTTTGCTTTAAAAATAAATAGCAGGGGTGTTACTAGACCGACACCGAACACAAAAGTGTGATTAAAAAAATTTTTGTCTATCTGTCTGTCTGTCTGTCTGTTTGTTCAGGCATCACGCAAAAACTAACGGTTCGATTACGATGAAACTTGGTATAATTATTCTTTATTATCCTGGGCACCACACTGGGTACTTTTTATCCCGGAAAAGTATACTTATTATAAAATAAAAAACGAACTTAAGTTGTATAAAGTTATTATCAATTATTGCTTAAACGGTTAATGGTACGATGATGAAATTCAGCATGAGCGTTGTTTGTTACAATTTGAAATAAGTAATTTTACCATTTTTAATAATTCCACCTCCAAAGGTATAAAAAAGTTTATATGGGACAACGCGATTCCTTGGTCCGATCTGCCTAAAATTTGGCATATAGCATTATTAGCATAACTGATGTAAGACGTGTTCCTTATTTTACTGAAATTTATACATTATCGACCTAAAAAGAGAATGTAAATTATTTTGGAAGTGATTTTCTCCGGAGTTGATATCAATACTCCTTAAATACTCTTATTTTTGATTTAAATTACTTTTTATTTTGACACATTTGTGGAAGTTCAATCCGAATGACATTGTCATATTCATGATTTTGCTTTAAAGTACTATCGTAAATATTGTTGTTAATTTTTTTAATTTTGTACAAAAAATTCATATGTGAAAGTCGAAGAAAATTCGAAGAAGCCAGGAATAATGAAAGACCACGCTTCAGGTAGTGTCCACTGTGCATTAGAATGAAAGATTGTCAGCAATCCTAAGCGAATGGTCATGGAAGGTATGAACTTTATTCTATAGTTCTGGCTGCATTCGGTGCAGGACACAGACTCACAAAGTCTTTGTAAAATACGGGAATGACCTCTACGAAGATCACATTTGACAAATAAAAAGAGCCATTAAAATTAACATAAACGCCTAGCAGATGAAATTTACATGGTTATTAAGTTAACAGGTCTTGATTGGACCATCTGTATTATGAGGACAAAGTCTACCGTAGTTCGGTTTTCCCAAACGTTGTAGGCTTACAGTATGACTGGGGCTACCTGAAGAAGGAACTAAGTTACGATGTCAATTGCTTATAAGAGAATTTGAGTCAAGTAGTAGTCTAGCCAATGAATTAAGAAATGTATTTAATAAATAAATTTACATAACTCAAATAATATGTTTTATGAATTTGTTAATCAGAACAACTATTATAAATATGCGAATGTTTGTGAGTGTGAATGTTCGTTACTCTTTCACGCTGTAACGGCTGAACGGATTTGGCTGAAATTTGGTACCTACAGAGATAGGTTAGAGACAGTGTAGGAACAAAATTTCACGCAAGCGAAGCTGCGGGCATCAGCTAGTAAATAAATAAATAAATAATACAGAAAAGTTGTTATAACTAATAATACCTATTATTTTCATTGAATACAAACATAAACATTCCTCTTTATCGAGAGCAGGCAGAGTCATACCACCCAAAAGTAGGTTTTCTTTTATGTTACGTAAAAGGCGGTAAGCCTGTTGCCGTATTGAAACAATCAATCAAAGATCTGTTGCTTGGATTATTATCGACACCATGTTACTGGAAGACGCGATGATGGGACCAATGGCTGAAAGTTTCTACCGAAGAACGGAAACGTGCTAGTAACGTTATTTTTTTATCATTACTTACAAATTATGTAATTAAAATACATTTTCACTATTCACATTTGAAAACCTATTTGTAAATAATCTTAGTCAAATTGTGTAAATATATACCCCCTAATTTAAACAGAGAATGATAAATTATAACAACGGATTAGTACATTAACAAGTCAACCTCTGGGTTCTGATCCAAAACGATTTGACCAAGCACGAAGGCCCCGCGCCCAAACAAATACCAGGGGTCGTTGGGGTTCTATAGGTTTTCATTCAAGACTTTTTCCGTTTCTATGACGAAGGAGCACCGTGAAGTTTTAGTTGGTTCTTACCTGATACGCTCAATGTCATCGTTAGCTTAGTGGGCAGAAGTGTGTGGAGATTACCACATGCAAAAAAGGATATGCGGTCAAATTGATGAATTGCTATTTTTCTTATTAGTTAGTAAAGTTCAGTCATATCCGTCATTTAGTGTTATCCTTTACATGATACTTAATTCTCTATACATAAATATTGCCCTACATTGAGTATTTGATTTTTAAGAACACTTCTTCTTCAGTTATGACTCGTAATTATTATCATGTCAAATTGATGAATTGCTATTTTTCTTATTAGTTAGTAAAGTTCAGTCATATCCGTCATTTAGTGTTATCCTTTACATGATACTTAATTCTCTATACATAAATATTGCCCTACATTGAGTATTTGATTTTTAAGAACACTTCTTCTTCAGTTATGACTCGTAATTATTATCATGTCAAATTCAAGTACATTCAAGGAGGTATTAAAATTCACTTTCAAAGACATTGAACGAGGTACTAAAACTAATATCACGTGTATAAAATTATACAGGATTCCTTGCAAAGGAACTGACTTAGTAATGGAATTATATCTCTGAGAGGTTACCGTGATCAAAGGAGATTGTGTTAACAACATGACATACAGCAAATAACTCTATTACACGAGTTGGTTTGAAGTATTTATAAATACGTGCTTATCATATCTGATAGGATTAAGATGTAGGTACCCAGTTAACTACATCAGATATTCAAGGGAAGAGATTTTATGCATAAGGTGCTATAGCAATAATTGGTAGATGCTTATGTCAGCCAGTGGATATTTTTATTTCTTTTATCGTGGAAATCTTCATGGATGTATTTTACTGGGAGTCAATGATAAGCCGTCGGAAGAATGTCCCAGGATTGCCAACAGAATACCACCATTTTTACTCTGCCGCGTCTTGAAGGCTTGGTTGGGGGAAACTCTCACGTCACACCGCACCGAACACTGAGTGTCACCCGAAGGATAACACTCAGTGTTTTTGCCACCTCATTTTGGGATAAAGGGAACTCGGTCAGATTCAGCACTGCATAAATAGGTATAATACTTTTTTGTTTCTGTGCTGTGCTGAATCCGTTTGATCAGATTCATTGATTAACATAGTTTAATGCAGTTTTCTAAAACGCTTGTATCATAGGGAAACTGTTGGATCTAAGTCACTTTAGAGTTTAACATTGGGAAAACTCCTCACAGTGAAGGTAAAGGACGTCTGTTGAAAGTACAACACTTGTCAACAGTTTCCCTAAAATGTACCGGTACATATATATATATATATATATATATATATATATATATATATATATATATATATATATATATATCCTAAACATATTCATGTAATAGAACTAAATTAAACCCCTCATAATACCTACAAGGCTCTTTAACATAGTTGAATGATTACAGCCAAAATTTATGTACCTATGCCTTTACTCTCGAAGGAAATGAAAACAATTTGCAATGTTAAAATACATTAATTAAATGATGGGTGAACCGTAGTATTATATTTGATTTATGTTTTGATATAATACGGGCTGCCCCGGCGAACTTCGTATCGTCTTAGAATGAAAATTAATGAGCAAGTAAATTTTCACCACTATATGTTCTTCCTGTGAAACGCTCGTAGGTCTGCTTGCCAATAGTCTGTAAACTATTACTGCGTTATGCATCTTACGCTACGTTCAATCCTGAGATGGGTTACCCTTTGTAATAGTAGTATCTGTCATTCAGAAGGCCCTGTGGTTTAGCCAGTAACATGGTCGTCGGCAAAGCTGGCTGTTTTAAAATATATTGGCACCATCAATATACGTGTAAGTCCACACCCGGATCTACGCGTGCGTGTACAGGTCTCACAGCGGTAACACGGACACAGTTCGCCTTTATGACCACCTGCAGCAGTCGACTGACAGGGTGATTGAGCAGTGTCCCTCCGCGGAGATAGTGATTTTGGGAGATTTCAACGGTCATCATGTTGACTGGTTGGGCTCCCGGACCACCGACTTTGCGGGAAAAGCTGCTCACGAATTTGCCTTGAGCTATGGGTTCTCCCAGCTGGTTAAATCCCATACAAGGATACCAGACAGGGAGAACGAGCATAGTGCATTGCTGGACCTCCTGCTGACAACGCGTCCGGACGGATACAACGTTTCAGTGGATGCTCCGCTAGGATCGTCGGACCACTGTGTCGTTCGGACGCATGTGCCTCTCGCAAGGCCTGAACCACCTCGGCCCAAGGAGTGGCGACATGTGTGGCACTACAAGTCAGCAGACTGGGATGGACTGCGAGAGTACTATGCGTCGTACCCGTGGTGGCGGCTTTGTTTTGCCTCAGAGGATCTGGATTCTTGTGCTATAGCAGTCGCTGAGGGGATCTTGGAGGGTATGGAATGCTACATTCCCAACCGCTGGATCCCTGTAGGTGCAAAAAAGCGACCGTGGTTCAATCGGCTTTGCAGAGAAGCTCTAATGCAGAAAGAATCTGCCTACAGAGCTTGGACCACGGCTCGTGCAAATTCAGATCCAAACATCTCTGAGGTAAAACGCAAATTAAATGCCGCCTCGAGGTCCAGTAAAAGAGCAATTGTCAAGGCCAAGTTCGATTTCGTCGGCAGAATTGGCAAACGGCTAGCAGGCTACCCTTCAGGAAGTCGTGAATTTTGGTCGCTTGCCAAAGCTGCCGAGGGAAACTTCTGTCGGTCAGGATTACCACCCTTGCTTAAACCCAACGGTAGTTTGGCCCAGAGTGCCAAGGAGAAAGCCGACCTTTTGGGTAATCTCTTTGCCTCTAACTCGACCATGAGCGACGGGGGTGCTTTACCGCCGGGCATTCCGAGTTGTGGCACTTCCATGCCGGAAGTTAAATTTACACAGCGGAATGTCCGGCGGGAGCATCAATCCCTGGACGTTCATAAGTCGAGTGGGCCAGACGGCATTCCCGCGGTGGTACTAAAGCATTGTGGTCCAGAGTTGTGTCCGGTACTTACACGTCTTTTCACACTTTCCTATTCCATGCAACAAGTCCCGGCGTCGTGGAAGATCGCGTATGTACATCCTGTACCCAAGAAGGGTGACAGGACCGACCCGGCCAATTACAGGCCTTTAGCCGTCACCTCCCTTTTATCCAAGGTGATGGAGCGTGTAATTAATACATAGCTCCTGGGGTACCTTGAGGAACACGACCTGCTCAGCGACCGGCAGTACGGTTTCCGTCACGGTCGCTCGACGGGCGATCTTCTTGTGTACCTAACACACCGATGGGCGGCGGCTATCGAGAGTAAGGGTGAGGCTCTAGCAGTGAGCCTCGACATCTCTAAAGCCTTTGACCGGGTCTGGCACAGTGGTCTACTTACGAAATTGCCCTCATATGGACTACCTGAGAGATTATGCGGATGGGTGTCCAGCTTCTTGGCCGGTAGAAGCATCAGGGCCGTCGTTGACGGCAGCTGTTCAGACTGCATGGCCATAAACGCTGGAGTACCGCAAGGCTCAGTGTTGTCCCCTACTCTGTTTCTGCTGCATATCAATGACATGTTGTCTATTCATGGCATTCATTGTTATGCGGACGACAGTACGGGGGACACTTGTTACACGGGCCGCCCCGGTATCTCTCGGGACACAGTAGAGGAAAATCGTGAACAGCTTGTGTCTGAAATCGAGGCTACTCTTACTAGAGTGTCCGATTGGGGTGGACAAAATCTTGTCCAGTTCAACCCTTCCAAGACACAAGCGTGTTTTTTTCACCGCTAAGCAAACCCCAATTACTGTAGCGCCGCAATTTCAGGGCACATCTCTTTCCATCTCCAAAAGTATAGGGATCCTTGGCGTTGACATCTCCAGTGACGTTCAGTTCCGTAGTCATTTGGAGGACAAGGCTAAGCTGGCGTCCAAGAAGCTAGGTGTGCTCAACAGGGCGCGGCGGTACTTCACTGCGGCGCAAACACTGCTCCTCTATAAGTCGCAAGTGCGGCCGCATATGGAGTACTGCTGTCACCTCTGGGCGGGAGCACCTGAATATCAGCTTCGTCCATTTGGCTCGGTGCAAAGACGAGCTGTAAGAATTGTCAACGATCCTGTACTTACAGCTGGTATGGAACCTCTTCGCGACAGGAGAGACTTTGCCTCCTTATGCGTGTTCTACCGCCTGTACAATGGTATGTGCTCTGAGGAATTGTTTGATATGATGCCCACGGCTACGTTCTATCATCGCACCGCTCGCCACAGACAGGGAGTTCATCCTCACACTCTGCGTCCGGTGCGTTCCAGCACGGTTAGATCCGATAGGTGTTTTCTTCCGCGCACGCTTAGGTTGTGGAATGACCTCCCTGCCTCGGTTTTCCCAAACGCCTACAGTATGGGGTTCTTCAAACGGGGTCTTAGAAGGTTTTTACAGGGTCGGCAGCGCGAGTGTGGCACCTCTGGTGTTGCAAACGTTCATAGGCTGCGGTGACCACAGGTCCTTCTGGTGGGCCGTATGCTTGTCTGCCACCTTAGTGGTATAAAAAAAAAAAAAAAAAAAAAAAAAGTACCAATACACGTACGTTTACCCTCAAATTTCGACGAGTCTCTATTCCCGTTTCCACATACATAATGAATTTCAAGGACCAAAACTAGTTTTTGAGGTATTCTTCCCTATCATCCATGACTATACTAAAATTCACACACAGACAGATCAGCTTAGTCTCTAGAGCGTAGAAAGTAATGAACATCGACATACAGAAACTTTAGTGTGTGTTATATTAGTAAGGAGTATTACTCTTGATCCAGAGCCAACAAGCAACTTTAAAGCACCATTCGTAACTTTTCGTTCGCAAAAAAGTGATGATAATGTTATTCCACTTACCTATTTTACTTTCACGTGTTTCAAACACGTGAACTTTCAAGTGAATATTTTACCTAACACTACATGAGCGAAAACTTTTACCCTTGAACTGGATAACATAAAGACGTTTTACCAACAAATAAATGTTACTTTGAACGAGCTTTTCAATCGCGGGGTTAAAGCGCTTTAATCGCCAGCTTTGCTGCGTACAAACAAACCAGTGTAAATGTTTTTGGAGATAGGTATTTGCTTTTGTTTGAAAACTTAATAGTACACACGTTATAAATTACTAGTTGTGCTCCCCGACTTCACCTATAAACGCTTTATCGAACTCCTGTTGCACCCCACTAACTGACTTCCCTTTTACACCATGCCCCTTAATTAATTTTCATATTGTTAATGGAAGTGGACCCTATTTGTTGACATTTATGTTTACTACTCCGCTCCTTTTTTCAATAAATTGGTATAAACTAAAACGAATTTTTGATGTGAATTTTGATTTTTTTTAAATAATTCGATATTTTACGTGACGTATCAGGCGTTTTTAGCGTGTCGACTCACAATTTTTTTTTAACCTTTAACTACCGACCTATACGTCTCACAGACGGCGTCGATTATATTTTTCTAATATTTTTTTTTAAATTAACGTCGCGCGGTGCTACCCCTCCATCTACCTTCGTCACTCGCAATCTCCGACCAGTTAGTAACGGCCGCACGGCCGGCAAGTGCGCACGAGGTCATACAGGAGTGATCAACGTCTGACAGACGTAAGTACGGTGTTAATGTACTAATCTTGGTACGTCTATTAGGCGTCATCTTGGTTATTGTGTAATAAAGTTTATGGTGTCTCATTGATGTAACATCGGTAATAAAGTTTTATACAATATTTCAGAATACCTCGGGAAAAGAACTCGAAATCTAGGAAGCAGGAAACACCGTCTGCTGATGTAATCCCAGCCTCCACACCGCCAAAGTAAACCCCGTGCGACGAGGGTTCCGTGTTGCGACGGGTGAGAGTACAAAATGTCGCTACCCCAATACATCCCGAAGGGAACACGACTACGTTCTATCACCGCACCGCTCGCCACAGACAGGGAGTTCATCCTCACACTCTGCGTCCGGAGCGTTCCAGCACGGTTAGATCCGATAGGGGTTTTCTTCCGCGCACGCTTAGGTTGTGGAATGATCTCCCTGCATCGGTTTTCCCAAACGCCTACAGTATGGGGTTCTTCAAAAGGGGTCTTAGAAGGTTTTTACAGGGTCGGCAGCGCGAGTGTGGCGCCTCTGGTGTTGCAAACGTTCATAGGCTTCGGTGACCACCGGTCCTTCTGGTGGGCCGTATGCTTGTCTGCCACCTTAGTGGTATAAAAAAAAAAAAAAAAACACTTTCGCAAAAAGATCCATTGCGTAGAGAAGGAAAACTCGAAATGAAACCCAGTTGTAAGTAAAATGACAATCGTTAAGCCAAGTTAAAGGCATTATGGGCGGCTTGAATATTTTTAACTGTGGGTCGCCGCGACCTCGCCTGTCCATTTTAACACGGCAATAGGCTCACCACCTATTACGTGGGACATAAAACTATAAGGTGAGGTGTATACTATGCCTCTGCCTACCCTTACATGTTTGTAAGAAACCAATGTGTCTTACTTGCTGTAGTCAAGTATACAGTGACTGCAAAGTACATCGGTAAATGTACCAAATATATGGGTTGTCAATTTATTTTTAATGAATCAAGAGTTACTAGTTTTGTAAAATTTAGATTTTCACATAATCAATAAAATTATTTTTTAAGTTCATTTGTTGATTAAGTCATAAGTTTAAAAAAAGTTCCTAAAATTTAACAAGTAATTATTGTGTTATCTATACTAATCTATACTAATTACTATAATATTATAAAGAGGAAAGATTTGTTTTTTTGTTTGTTTGTTTGTTTGTTTGTAACGAATAGGCTCTGGAACTACAGGACCGATTTGAAAAATTCTTTCACTGTTGGGAAGCTAAACTCTTTGCGGTGAACATAGGCTATATTTTATTCCCGTATTCCCACGGGAACGGGAACTACGCGGGTGAAACCGCGTGACGTCCGCTAGTTATGAATAAAGATTGATTTTTCTAAAAATGGTGGTAGTATTCTTCTTAAATTTCGTATTTAGTTTCCTGAGTTAGTATTTAATGTTATTAGTAGAAAATTTATGAACAGGCAAGTTTTATATGCATTTTATATACGTTTAAACTTTATACGTCTGTGAAACGTCACATCGGCATTATTGACATGTTTATACCAGGTCGTCAGTCAAAGGATAAATTGAAGTACTTAGTAGTTATTTGTATTACCCCTAACCACAGATTAAGAAATAGTTACTACTTTATTATTGAAACTCACGAACATTACTTTTTTATAATATCAGTATGAATTACAAATTTAATTGTGAGAACGTACCTACGAGTATGTTCTGCGCTTCGTTTGTAGGTTCCATAAAGCCGAAGACAAAACACCAAGTTTTTTTTTGGGGTTTTTTTCTTTCAAATTATACTGTTGGGGTTACACATGTGACTACGATTTTATGATTTCTAACACATTTTGTTCTGCATGACAGTTCATCTATCTTCTATCTATATATATAAAAATCAATGCCACTTTTCGTTGTAATTTTATAACTCAAGAACTGGCTCACCTATCCAAACCAAATCTTTAGGCTTTGTTCGGACTATTTAGTAGATGGTTTATGTGAAGTTTGCACAAAATCGGTCTAGCGGTTCTTCATTTATCACGCAAACAACAGTTCATCTATCTTCTATCTATATATATAAAAATCAATGCCACTTTTCGTTGTAATTTTATAACTCAAGAACTGGCTCACCTATCCAAACCAAATCTTTAGGCTTTGTTCGGACTATTTAGTAGATGGTTTATGTGAAGTTTGCACAAAATCGGTCTAGCGGTTCTTCATTTATCACGCAAACAAAGTTGCGCGGGTCAGCTAGTTATTTATGAAAACTTTCACCAGTTACAAATGAGGTGATTAGTTCTAGTGCAGGTGTACCACGATAAATTAGCGACTAATCGAGCCTGTTTACACTCATGCGTAAACAGTCCTTTGGATTAATCTTGACTTAGAATTACTAAGTATGCCATATTAATAATACACACACAGAGATTTAAGCCTTCAGAAGCGAAATTTATTAATGATTAATCAACACAGCTATTAAGTTATATTATGAATGCTGTAATTTTTTGATTGTAGGTTTGCCATAAAGAAGAGTAGTCTAAATTGCATTAAACAGTATTTATTTATTTAAAAAATATATTTTAAGAAGTTTGCTGTATAATCTTTATGTTTCTTACGGTACACTATAAATTTCAAAGCTTTTGCAGAATTTAGATGTTTGTTACCCAATCTCATTCGTGAACGGATTAAGCAGAAATCTAGCACAGAGATAGATCAATTTTTCAGTTTGGAATAAAACATTGTCAAAGTGTAAAGCTTTCGGCTGGACAGTAATACGTAGGTAAGTGATACGCCTCGTAAGTTTGTTAGTATAGGTACGTAACACATTTCAAGCTAGAAATATCACAATTAACAACAACTCACTTCTGTTAGAAAATTCTACCTCAGCGATAATAAGATTTCAAAGAATTTTTTTGTTGAAATTTGTAAACCACTTTCATTGCTGACTGTACCGCATGACGTCCAAATAAATCGATAGGTAATTACATTTCTTTAACCACACCTTCAGTGATTGTCACGTAGCGTTAACTTGTCGTTATCGAAATTACTTTTCCGTGTTACAAGATCACGGTCACGATAACGCATTTTTATAATTTGTCTTACTAAAAATGTCCTACTTAAAATACATGATTTTTAGAATAGACTGTTGCGATATACGGTAATTTGAACAAAATTGTGATCTAAAGAATATTGAAGGATGGATCAAGATAGTCTCAGTAAGCTTACTTTAGAATTGTACTTACACCGCTACACAGCAAAGCAAAGTGAACCTTGACCTAAACCACTAGCTAATGTGAGTCGGCTACCTGCAGCTTGCATACGTGTGCGTTCACGGCGTTTTCCAATGGTATTCAACAGAACAAACAACCCATATCATAACCCATCCGATAGATAAAGGCAAATACCATTTAAAATAAAAAGTATCAATACTCTATCAAAAAGGTAACTAGTAGTATTACTAGTAGTATATTTTATTTCGATGTGTATAAAAATTTCAAACAAACATCACACTTTCACACTCACTTCTAATAATATAGATTATGCCACTGGAGAACGTAATGTAGCATGCAAATTGTTAGCAGGAATTTTGGAGAAAAAATCACTTTATCGTCGCCATCCACACCTATAAATCCATTTATATTGCTCCCTAAACAGTAAAAATATCAAATACTCTCGTTACGCACTGTCGAGTGAACAGAAATTAGCCGTACCTATGCGACGAATGTTTCCGGTGTTCGAAAGCGTTGCGCTACCTATATCAGATACTGAATTGTATACAATCACAGACAATAAAATCCAGTAGACAAAGCTTCACCGGGTTACTCACTCACTGACGTTAAGTTCTGAAACTACCATACTGGTGGGCCCGTCTCTATCTTTAACTCGCTCTGTCATCGAATCAGACGTAAGATTAACGTCGTACCACTCCGATTGTCAGAGTTTCTTTTTTATTTAATGCCACTAAGGTGGCAGACAAGCATACGGCCCACCAGAAGGACCGGTGGTCACCGCAGCCTATGAACGTTTGCAACACCAGAGGGGCCACACTCGCGCTGCCGACCCTGTAAAAACCTTCTAAGACCCCTTTTGAAGAACCTCATACTGTAGGCGTTTGGGAAAACCGAGGCAGGGAGGTCATTCCACAACCTAAGCGTGCGCGGAAGAAAACACCTATCGGATCTAACCGTGCTGGAACGTCCGGACGCAGAGTGTGAGGATGAACTCCCTGTCTGTGGCGAGCGGTGCAATTAAAGAACGTAGCCGTGGGTATCATATCAAACAATTCCTCAGAGCACATACCATTGTACAGGCGGTAAAACACGCATAAGGAGGCGAAGTCTCTCCTGTCGTGAAGAGGTTCCACACCAGCTGTAAGTAAAGGATCGTTGACAACTTTTACAGCTCGTCTTTGCACCGAGTCAAATGGACGAAGCTGATATTCAGGTGCTCCCGCCCAGAGGAGACAGCAGTACTTCATATGCGGCCGCACTTGCGACTTATAGAGAAGCAGTGTTTGCGCCGCAGTGAAGTACCGCCGCGCCGCGCCGTTGAGCACACCTAGCTTCTTGAACCTTCCTTGGCCTCTAAGGACTCAATAGTAAGTCATCCAGGAAGAGGTTGACTTACTACTGCTGAAATGTACCCCCCAAAAATTTTGTAATTACGTTCTCATAGCACAGTTCATGAAAGCGTTGTCTATTAGGTTGTATCGTCTATGCATACAAACAACAAGTAAACATTGCTTTAGTTTGTCACATTGTCACCCAGTAATACACGTCAGTAATTGCTAGCCCTTGATTGTTACAATACTAGGCACAAAATGACAATGGCTTGTGTCAAGCTACCTAGTTAAAGCAGGATATTATTATGAAGAGAGTTTACAGGCTATAAAGGTAGGTATGTATAATATACAATGCTGTGATGTTAATTAGGACATTCGAGTTTGAGTTGTATCAATATTGTTGTCCTATGACTGAATGTTGTCGTAGTTATATAGGTTGAATATTGTGCATGAATTTCTAAGTATGGTATTGTATTTTCAAAGTTTGCACTTAAGAATATTTCGTTCAAAACTTAATGAGATACAATGTATTTAATTACATAAATAACTAGCTGACCCGCGCAACTTCGTTTGCGTGATAAATGAAGAACCGCTCGACCGATTTTGTGCAAACTTCACATAAACCATCTACTAAATAGTCCGAACAAAGTCTAAATATTCGGTTTGAATAGGTGATCCCGTTCTTGAGTTATAAAATTACAACGAAAAGTGGCATTGATTTTTATAGATATAGATAAACACGATTATGATTCATATCTTTTACGTGGACCATTTCTCTTTCGTTGATCTAGGCCCAAAACGTGACTCGATTAAAAAATTATAACCGTGTTTTGTCCCTCTAAAATAAATTAACAGGGATTTATATCACAGAACGCGATAGTTTGAAAACCATTTTGAATCAACCCTAACATTGTCTCAAAATACAACTAAAAAATCGGCCAAGTTCGCAGTGGTAGTGATTTTTGTAACCGAAAATTGCTGTTTATGATGTATTAAAAAAAACTACCAGCTCTATCTCGGTCAAACCAATTTTCGTTGGTAGTTTTTATAGCAATGTACATCATATATTTTTTTTAGATTTATCATTCTCTTAGTTTAGAAGTTAGAGGGGGGGGGGGGGGGGGACACACATTTTTCCACTTTGGAAGTGTCTCTTGCTCAAACTATTCACTTTAGGAAAAATTAATTTTAGGAACTTCAATAGCATTTTTAAAGACCTATCTATAGATACCCCACACGTATGGGCTTGATGAAAAAAAAATTTTTGAGTTTCAGTTCTGAGTATTATACATACCCCCAAAATTTACTGCTTTTTTTCTAGTTTTATATAAGAATCTTAATGCGGTTCACTGAATACATCTAGTTACTAAGTTTTAACAGCATAGACCTTATAGTTTCAGAGAAAAGTAGCTGTGACACACGGACGGACAGACAGACGGACAGACAGACAGACAGACATGACGAATCTATAAGGGTTCCGTTTTTGCCATTTGGCTACGAAACCCTAAAAACATACAATTCTAAAACTCTCTTCTAAAGTCAAGCATAATTTCGCTCTTACCAATAGAAGTGGTGACTATTAAAATAATTACAGTTATAAATGTCTCCATGAGGCAGCCACGTGCGGATAAATGTCGTCTGAGAATCCCTTAAGAGCCGTTGTGCTAGTGATATACATCATTCAGTCATTTAAGGTGAATAATGCGAAACTTTAGATCAGACGGTTGTTCACCCTCCAACGAACGGATTTAGTTTGTAAGCGTATTTAAAATTATACTAAAGATACATAGAGAAGGAAAACTCGAAATGAAACCCGGTTGTCTGTCAAATGACAATCGTTAAGCCAAGTTGAATGCCTTAAGGGCGGCTTGAAAAAATTTAAATGCGGGTCGCGGCGACTTGCACCTGTCCATTTCAACACGGCCAGAGGCTCTCCACCTATTACGTGGGACTTATAACTATAAGGTGAAATGTGGGCGTATACTATGCCTCCACCTACCATTTCGGGGATAAAGGCATGACCATATGTATGTATGTATGTAAAGATACATTGGTTTCAAAACTATAATTCTTAGGATACACAATACTTACAGCTACTAAGAAAAATTAATAAGCTCGTTTGTTCAAACGAAGTAGTGATTGTATCGTTCCTATTGATACACACGCAACGTAACTGTGAGCAAATTTATACAAGAAGGGGGTGTAAAAAGTAATTACGCAAGGTGAATTGTTCCAAGAAATGCTTGTGTACTGTTTTCTTGATTGGGTACTAATTGAATTGCAAGTTACCGTATTTAAATATGTTGTTGCTCATTTCTGCATATTGAGTTGTTATGTTTTGAAGAACTTGTAACTAACATGTTAAGATAAATTTTGAAAAGCATTTGTATGCTAACTAATCATAATTTTTAAATTTGAAAAAAGAATTGGTTTTGAGGCACTAGTGGTTAAGGCGTTCGCACAGTATGCGAGAAGACGCAGCGCAGGTTCGAATACTGCTCGAAACAATTTTTTTTTCCATATTTAAAACTAACGTGTTAAATAAAGAGTTAACAATCATGTTAAAAAAGGTTGCCTGGAAGAAATTGCACTTAGCGATAATGCCGCCCATTGTACATTTTAAACCCTGTATTCCATTTTCATCAAAATATTAATTAGTGTACAATAAAGTATATTCTATTCTATTCTAAAAAGTGTTGATGTGCAAACCAAAATCTAGTAGGCGTTTAATAAAATTTGGTTACTCATGGACTTTACTGGACCTATTTATATTACGGGAGGCAGTTCTCGGGAGCAATAAAAAAATCATGACTATTCCAGCAGTACCTACCGAAGTAATTTAAACGTTATGGAATCAATATTCTTTGCAGGCAAAACCACTAGTTTCCTGTAGTTCAGATTAAGTTGAAGGTATTAAAGAACATGTCAAACATTATATGGCAAGTTTTTAAGGTCTATTAGGTACAGAAAAGCTACCCACTTACGAAGACTCCACAACACTCCCAAAACTAATCAAATTAATTCAAGTTGTTCATGCGGCACTCAGCTTTTTGTTGATATTGTACATGACCCCACTTTCCTCTTACGGTAAAAACACTAACGCGCCATATTCACATAGTTCACTACCAAAATTACACAAAAATGGGTTTCCTTTCTTCCGAAAATGTAATAGAGTGCTCTTTTACGTAGATTTATGTGCGTTTCATACTCAAAATGTGAATATAAGGGTAAAAGTACAGTGTTACAAAAGCCATTAAGTAATCTGACAATTACTAAATCAGGTACTTCGATTAGTTTTACGAACCAAAGGTACAATTTAATCCGAAAGTAATATTGTAAAGATTATATTTTATTAAGAAGGGAATTACAACAGTTTGACACCACAGACAGACTCGCTTATTTTCTACTGAATAAATCTCGCGGCTTCGCCCTCGTGCATTTCGGTTCCGGCTTCCAGTGGGAACATATTCCTGGGATGAAAGTAGCCTATGTGTTATTCCAGACTATATGCTATCTCTGTACCAAATTTCAGCCCAATCCGTTTAGCGGTTAGAGCGCGATTGAGTAACAAACATTCAAACTTCCAAGCATATTCACAAAATTTCACATTTATAATATTAGTTGGATTTATGCTTGATAACATAAATTATTACCACTGCTACCTAAAAAAGAAATATTTTTTTTACTCACGACTATTGATTTAAGAAAATTAGTTGGTTTTCCACCACAGTGGTTTATTGTTTTCATATCATAAAAATCTATTCGTTAATAGACATTTAAACATTTCACATATTTGTAAAACTATTTTAACGACTACGTACCGATTGTTCATGAAAAATATTTGACTTTCCAATACAATTTCTGTTTCTAAATATAGACGCTCGAGTATTTGCATCTGCCTGAATATGGATTCTTCCTCCCTGAAAATACTTTTAAGAGGTAACTTTGCAAATAAATCAGTAGGCAATGTAGTGACCGCACAGTTATTCTTTGTTATCTGTGAACTGACGGTAAAAATTTGACTGACTTATTTAAAATTCTGTATTCTAAAACCTTTTCAGTGTTAAAATTATAGCTTTGCCAGCTGTCGTTTGTGCTGTTTTAAAAAGGTGGGTTGGTGTTGTAAATTTATATTATTATAAAATTGTAAAAAGCTGTGTATGTACAGTCAGTCACTAATAATATAGACGCGACCAGATTCCACAGTAAAATTCTGGCAAATATAAAAATCAAAATAAGTTTGTTAACTTATTTAATGCTTTAAAATGAACAAAGTCAACGGCTGTCATTCTGTTATGATTTTTCTGACGAGTAAGGTGGCCTCTATTATTATTGATGCTAAGTGTACATTGGTGATAATAAAAGAAATGTATGTTCGGTTATTGAAACGTTTTGAATTTAATTTTCTTTCTTTGTCTAATTGTCGGTTGATATAAACATATCTTTTTATAAGCGCAAAAACTACTGAACGGGTTTACTTGAGCTCTTTGTCAGGCTTAACAACTGCTGTATTTTTAATACCGATTGGTTGAGTAAAACTGAAGAGTATTTGAGAATATTACTGGCTTTCTAAGTTGAATATATGAAGAAAATAGGCAACGGAACCCTGTGCACCGAAGCAAAGGCACCAGAAGTAATAAGGACCAATTTTTGTAGAATATTAATAGTATGGACCTAATTAAACTACAATAGAGGTTTCCTTTTCAAGCAACTTGACTCTTTTGGTAAACTTTTACTGGACACAACTTCACCCATACGAAGTCAAGTGTATCAGCTAGTAAATAAATAAATCATTACACAGAATTATCAGCAACAATTGACATAATAATGAAAAGGAATCAATTTCATAGAGCACGCCGGCCTGTGCCTGCTGTTTTCTCGGAGGCTTTTATTGAATAAATTAACTTTTATTAAAATCCTGTTTGTGACCCTAGCCAGCAAACGCTTCGACTTGCTGGCTCATTTGAAAATCAGATTATGGTAGTGAATAAAAATTGGCATTTCGCAACGGTGTCATCGATCGAAAAATGTTGAAGTACAATACCTATTTCAAGTGAAAAGCTTTTTGTATACTTGATACCTGTAATATAGGTGATTCAATGTCAGCATTCTGTAACAAAATGCATTGCCTGGTACCGTGTATCATAAACAACGAAATCAAACCGAATCGTTGGAACGAATGTACACCGCAAATTTTAACAAGGTATTTCAAATATTTTAGAGGCTACCTTTAATGCTTTAATGGCAATAAAAATAGTTTGAAAGTAAAACAATTTGCATAGTATGCAATGAGCGTTGTTTTTGCTACCAGAGGATAACCGCATATGATTTAGTTATCTCGCAAACATGTTGTCTCGGAGACTATGATCTCGAAGAATTCGACTGTTTTAAACGAAAAGTATCCCGATTCTAAATCGTTATGATTTTTCGGAATACAGGAATCAGATCCAAAAAACACCCTCCACGTACCAGCACAAAATATTTAAATTTCTGCTTTTATTCGCTCTGCATTATCGGCTTATCTGAATCGCAATCGTTGCGGTCACGATAGTGAGGCTGCAGCAGCAATTCTGGTGATGAACTGGATGACTTAGACTGCTCATAATTGTGCTTTGGTTTCGTATTTGACTCCGGTCACAGCAGACAGTTTCTAAAAATTGGTTAGATAGGTAGTTCCGGGGGCCCTGGAGTTACATTTTCAAGGACATACCCGGGTCTCTTAGCCGTAGGCAGATTTAAGGGCATCGAGTCATTTAGTCGGTACGAGACTGGCATGATTTCCTTATGTCAAAAAAGACATTTATCAGGTATCAATACACTTACTAGTGAACTGATACCTGATAAATGTCTTTTCGGTGATAGAGACAATCTACTGAATGTCTCCATCACCGATTCTCTTCAAGGACATTTCAGTAACTATACCATCACTAAATAAATTTGATACTGTTATTGAATATGAATCGCCTAATAAATTATTGCAACTGTTTCTCTAAGTCACCATCAATGTTAAAATAGTCTATAAAACAGTAATATAGTACTAGATCATTATACTGTTACTAATTGCCGAATAGGTCAATCACACGCTGAAAAACGAAAAGTATTTTGATCCATGTTGAAAATATTGGACAGCCATATATTCCGAGAGGCATTAACACAGCAGAATAATTCTGAATGTACGTCTGACTATGAGTTTTGGCGCTGCAATATGAGACTGCGCTGGATGCAGATAAAATTAAATTGAACATATGCGCTGGTTCCCACCGCCCGGTATTCCCTACCTTCCGATTAGATAGCTATGATCGCTTCTCAACTTCACAGGGTAAGTCGTCGAGCACTAAATGAATTTTATTGAAGTAGCTAAGTGCAATGCCGG
The DNA here is from genome assembly GCA_933228765.1 of Miltochrista miniata. Lineage (NCBI taxonomy): Eukaryota > Metazoa > Arthropoda > Insecta > Lepidoptera > Erebidae > Miltochrista > Miltochrista miniata. The sequence continues at coordinate 15,761,840 of OW121752.1, read as the reverse complement.
TGCAAACTTATGAGCACTTTAAGTACGGCTTTGTAGTAAACAGTTCTTATGTGAAAAAAAGATCTTGCATCAGGGTTGCCAGGTGAAGATTTGTTCCAATTTCCAAAATAACAGTGGGAACTGAGATATCAATAATATTTCCGGAAGTATCCTAACATAATTTTTAAGGAAGTTAACGTCTGTCATGAGATCCCTGACAATACCTTTGTCACCCTTTGTTAAGTCACTGTCAAACGCCTTTTGTGCCAAACAAGTATTTATATTAACACTCAAACTATATAGTAAATAATTTTTATTATTTCACTACGACAATATGCTCACCACCTATTACGTTGGACATAAAACTAATGTGGGCATATACTATGCCTCTGCCTACCCCTTCGGGGATAAGGGCGTGACTAAATGTCTGTATTTCACTACGGTATCCGTCTCACTCTCGGGTAACGTCACAAGTTAATTTTACGCAAAAACTAGGTAAATCGATTTAGAAGAAGTATCTAAGTTTCACAGTGTTAAAAATATGGGCAACAGTTAACTGTTGCTAAACATTCAACCCGCTAAACTCGACAGTCGTAACATACATGTTCTAGAAACAACCCAACTCTATGAAGAGGATTCGGGTAACTCCCCGCACTTTTACAAAGAAGCCACTCGGCACAAAGTTTCACATGACGTGGATTCCGAACGAATGTCGCCAGAGAGTCGTTTGAATAAAGTTAGCCCACTGATTTATGTGAAAACTTTCAGTACTACCGCATCCCTTGAATATGTGGCCCGCAGTATATTGTGTATACTATCTTTTGATGTTTCCTCTCAAGTTGTGTTATTGCTAAATTCCCGACGGCTGTGGCATTGGTTATACTCGGCTTTCTTATAAACAGTGACATATGTTAGCAACATTCGCAGAAGTAGCAAACAACGTTATTTATAGCAAAGTGTCTCTTGAGTACGTCAAAGTGAGGTAGCGCTATTCAACATAAATAGCAAGATGCGTTCTCTTAGAAAGAATAAAAAATAACGTAATAGGTCGCTTTCCGGAATTTCAAGATATCCTTAGGGATTTGGTGTAATCTCTGATAACTTCATTCCTTTAGGGTTATATAAATAGGAAGTACAAAATTATAGCTTGTATCAAAACCCACGGCTCAATCGAACAAATCTATGATCGTTTCTATACACAGTTTCTCCGCAACGAAATCTCACGTGGGGCACGCACCCTAATAAAGAACAACTTCAATAAAGCTACTCACGTTGGAAATCCACATACCGAGATTCGGCCAAAAGACCTTTGCTAAATCGAAATAAACAGGAGCATCATCGAATTCCCATTTGGTCCTCTACATTTGATTTATCTGGTGAGTGGGATCAAGTTGAGACGTAATTTATTGCAGACGACGCGAAGGCCTCTTCCGCCGTTAATTCTGGGGACACTACTAGATAACGCTCCTGACACCTTTGTTTAGGATATACACGATCTATACGAGCGCGCTTTGAATGCCTTTAAAACTCCTCGTTTCTATTTTACGATGGCAATAGCACAATGTAGAATATATATTATTCCGATTTTATGAAGTTTAATAAACTGAGATTTAGTATGGATTGTAATATGATTCACATTCTGCGAGTTATAATATCCGAACTAGTCAGTTAGAAATGACATTGACATGAGTAATTTCACTTTGCCACCTCAGTGAGCAAAAGTGCAGTGTTCAAAATCTACATGTTCACTGTTCCCACTAATTAAAGGTAACCAAAAAATGGAGATTCATAAAAACTAAAGACTATCGGCAAGTTAACAATGTGCAAAATAAAAGTTACTTGCAACTGCTTTCTTTGTCTTTGCAATATATAATGATAAATACGGTAAAAGTAGGTGCAAGCAATTCACGACCGAACTTTCGAATTCGGGCAGAACTGAGTTACGAATAAGTTGCTTTTAGAGGCACCCATTTTGTAGAAAATCACTAACTTTCTAGATTATATGTATACCTAATATGAGGACTTAGGCGACTAAAACCAAATTATTATCGGCTACTCAAATATTCAGTACTCGTATTTAAATTAAATTAGCTTCCTTTACAGGCCCATATTCTCAAGAACCGCGGACATTTCAGCGGCAGAGAAATCCCATTGTCAAAATCTTAACACCATTCGATACTATATAAACTTGAAGGTAATTGCCAGGGAATTGCCACAATAGCCCAATTACTTGGTTTCTCTTGTACTTGAGATGTTAAATAAAGGAGTAGATTTGAAGAACAATGTATGAGGGAACTGAGACTGTCGACGCTATATTCCCTTTCGAAAAGCCAGATAACCATCTCGTAGCCGATTTATTACTTTAATCAAACCTACAACGTATGCTGACAAAAACTACGCACCTAATGTCTTATTTAGTGAACGAGAGGAGATTGCTTGTATTTTATAGTTCGTTTTAATGTCTTCAGGTCAACCTAAACTACTATATAAAATTCAAGGTTTAATCCTGAAAAGCGCCTTGTGGAGTCAACTGGTGACCCAAGGGCTGGCAGTTTTCTCGCTCAACGAATAGGTATTGCTATTCAAAGGGGGAATGCTGCTAGTCTTTTGGGCACAATGCCACGGGGGCCTTATTTAGGTTTAGTTTAGATAGTAATAGTGTAAATATAGATATGTAATATTTATGTTTCTCTGTAATTTTTAACAATAAATGTATTTTTACTTCTGTCATCCTGAAACCAATAAATAAAGTATGAGCATTCCATTTTTTTAATTATTAAAATTCATTTTATACATTACTTTCAGAGTTACTGATAAACACGGGTTGAAAGTCTAGTAAATCTATGAAGCTACTCAAATTAAAGAATTTTATGTGTTTAGTTACGTATAGGTTAGGGATTTTTACCGTTTAATTTCTTCACCAGGTCGACTCCTAGATTAATTTATATGGACCACTTAAATTTAACAGTTTCATAGGTAGATGGACAAATCTATGGTTAATAGAGTATAGGTACTAACAATCCTCTTATCATCACTGCCATTTTAACACCATTTTGGCGCAACTTGCTAATTCCTATCGATTGCGTGCAATAACTAATTTGTCACAGGGTAACGTTCTATGTGATTAGATCTAATGTTGACCATGGCGGTTCTGTGCCAACCATTTCTATTTCAACGCCGTAAACCGATAAAACTGCACCCTGGTTTCTGTTATGTATTAGTCACGAGAGAAACCAATACCACCCATTGACAAATTTATTATAGTAAGCTATGTATGAAGACAATGTCTGCCATTTTAATACATGTTCTTTTTCAACGCGTTTAAATCCCTCATATCACGCCGAGAACCCCGGGTTAGACCGCGGAATGATGCTCCAGGAAGCATTGCAATACCGTTCTATCAAACTATACGCAAATAGTGAATCGCCTTAACTCAACCTTTAACTTTTTTCAGTTAAAATAATTCCTTTCATTTAGTATGTGAACATATTTTATTATCATATCAGGTGTACATACCTACACCTTAAGGATATTTAGACGTGTGACTCTTCATAATTATTGTAGATGTTGTACTTTACCTACAAATAATTTAAGAGAATTTGAAAATAAAGTACATAATTATTTGACTACCTCTGTGGCGCAGTCGGTAGTGATACCGCCTGCGGCACTGGAGGTCGTGGGTGCGATTTCCACCGGAGACAAATATTTGTGTGACCCATAAATGTTTGTCTCAAGAGTCTGGGTGTTTCTATGTATAATATGTATGTATTTAAAAGTACATAATTATTAATATCCGTGGTTAGATACCCATAACACAAGCAGGTTATTCCTAGCTTACTTGGGATCAGATAGCGTTGTGTGAAGTGTCCGAGAATATTTATTTATTTATTATCTATTTATATTATTATACATGTTTCATTTTCACAGTTCATTCGCCACAGAGTAAATACAGATAGTTAATCGAATGCCAATCGACATGCGAAATGCTTGGCAGGCCAGATGCGTTCAGTGTCTACAGACGATACTCTACGCAAAAGCAGAATTGTAGGCAACATTTAACTATAGTATCGCAAAAGAAACTTTAACTTTTTCCTTACTTTACTCATTAAAAACAGAGACAGGTAAACAAAAAATAAAAGCTTGTAAAAAATCATTCAATATTAAAAAAGTTAAATACTTACATATGACCCATTCTTGAGACGAATGAATTACAAAAGAACTTTCTTTTTTCTTGAATTGAAACTCGGTCAACCAACTTGATATAATAAACTGCGATAAGAATACTTAGAAGAGGTACTTCTTGCAAAAACTTCCTTGAAAGATAATAATAAAAACAAATGCTTAACTGCATAAGGGAAAGCTTCTGAAAGTTGAATGAGGGATATAATCTAATTCGACTGGGATCCTGATGACGATACAGATTGTGACTCGATATGATAATATTACGTTTTACAAAGCTGTAGAATTTTTTTTTATCTACATTCCAGTTGAATAAAAGATGTTTTATATTATTCAAAATACCATTAAAAAGGTAAATGAAAATAATATTTATTTTGAAGGTTATGTCCTACACTATCATACTCTTTTAGAGGTGGATCGACTCCCATTCCAATGGAATTTACCATCTCTAGGTGTCATTATAGGCTTTGTTCTAGTAAAGAAATCAGAAACTAACTATTTGCAAGTACATTATTTTAATAAGCACAACATGGTATATTATCCTGTAATTTTCTATGGATTTGGGTATACCGCAGACTACTTGATGTATCAGCCACATGTTATCGTGTCGTGGATAAACTATCAAAGTAACAGTAGGTATATCCAGTTTTTGCCAATTCTAGCCTGTGGAATTAGTGAAATCCCTTCATCGCTCAGGAAGTGAGCTGATGATCATAAAAATATATAGCTAAGAACCATCCCCGTCACATCGACTTCGAACCAAAAAATCCGCATCAAAATCATTCCAATATTTGGGCCGCTACGATACTACAGACAAACACACATACACAGATATGTGTCAAACTTAAAAAAATCCCTTTATTCTCGTCGGGGTTTAAAAATAACTGCAAAACAACATATTTGCTGTATGTGGCCCCCCCTTAAATATTTTTTGTTTGTTTTTATAGTATTTGTTACTACAGTGGCAACAGAAATACATCATCTGTGACAATTTCAGCTCTCTATCTGTCACGGTTCCTAAGATACAGCCTCGTGACGGACAGCGACATCTCATGAATAGGGTTCCGTTTTTACCCTTTGGGCATGGAATCCTACAAATTAACCCAATTGCAAAATAAACTGCATCTGTACTGAAATTGTAATTTATGACAGCAAATCGTTCCATATAAAGCATCAAGAAATACTACTCAATACTCGACAAGGCTCTACAGGGCAAATCAATTGTATTTACCTATTCACTGCTTATATTCTCAATTTGTCTTTAGACTTGTATGCAAACAAAATGTAGGTAAACACAACTTGTATTAAGAAAGAAGGAAGAAAAATATGTTTTGCTTTTTGTCTTACTTCGACTTTTGTATAACTACCCCCGGCTTTTATTATACTAGACCATTGGTAAGAATTTCATATTCTACGATACGATCATCAAATCAGCCTATGACAGTTCACTGCTGGACGTAGGCCTCTCCCAAATTTCGCCACAATACATGGTCCTGCGTCTTGCGCATCCAATCAGTCCCTGCGACCTTTTTTAGCTCCACCGACCATCGGTTCTTCTACAGATGTGGCCAGCCCACTGCCACTTCAAAACGCATACTCTGCGAACAAATGAAATTGTACGATACGATGTTTCATAAAATTTCTAATCTAATACCAAAGATTTAAACCTTTGTCTAACACATCCAAACTTAGTCTTTGGTTTAATAGTTTATTAAGATACCAAATCACTAATCTATTGACTTCAAACTTGGTCTTAATTGGTTCTTGACTGATAAACCCTTCAACTTTAGTCTTAGATTAAGCCGCCAGTTAATTATTCTCTGATATCTGATGAATACGATTGTATTGTTGTTATGCCTAAGGATTTAAGGGTACCAAAATGAAGCAATTTTTAAAATAATTTCTTTCTAGTTAGAATTTATTAAAAAAAAAATTGAGATCAAGCTATCTAAAGCCAACGTTTACCGAAAATTGTAATGTCTTTATTAATAACTAAGTTACGTTTGTAGCCGTAGCTCATGCTACGGCAGCTACGACAGTATTTCGTAGCAGACGTAGGCATCGTAGCTCTTAAGGATACAGACTGTTACAATATTTAAAATCATAATTATGCAAACTAACTTGTATACATAGAAAGTGGAGTCATCGTATTAAAATCAAGGGCTTAAGATGCGATCCTGAGTCTTTCTATATCACCAGAGCTCTGTATATTCAGCTGTATTTAGAATCCCACTATATCTTCTCAAGCCAAAACTTTCTAGGACTTTCTAGGATTTTTGGAACGAAGTTCCTTATCGCGCGTTGTGAAAGGGGGCTAGACGGTAAAAATTCTCACGAAAAGTTGTAACGACACTTTTTTGGAACGAAGTTCCTTATAGCTATAGTATGGAGGGTAGAGGTACCGACCGAAAGGGGGGAAGGGGGGGGAGGGGGAAAAGGGGGAGGGGGAAAGGGGGGTGGGGAGGGGGGGGGGGAAGGGGGGGGAGGGGGGGAAGGGGGGAGGGGGGGGAAGAGCAAAACTCTTGCACTCAATTTGACATGTACCCACAGCAAAATAATAAACATAAGGCTCCTCCGGCCACTGAATCTATTCAGTACGGAAATACTGGTTTACACTTGGTGCACCAGAATGTAGAAGGTCTGCAAGGCGGGAAGGAGTTGGAGTTGGAGCTGTGCATTGATTTGAATGGAATAGACGTTTTTTGTGTAACAGAACATTGGTTAAAGCAGCATGAAGTAATGTTGAACTTTAAAAATCATCAGGTTGCTAGCTCTTTCTGTAGGATAAAATGTAAACGTGGAGGCTCATTAATTCTTATTAACAAAGCTATAAAATTTAAAGAACGTAAAGACATAGTAAGTCTCTTTGTTGAACGAGTCATTGAAATAGCTAGTATTGAGTTCGAGCAGTTCATTGTGTTAAGCGTCTACAGTCCCCCGGATGCTCCATACACACAGTTTGAAGAAATACTGGAAGATGCTTTGTTTAAATGCAAGAGCTCTAAAAAAGCAGTAGTCGTTTGTGGAGATTTCAATGTAGATATTTTAGATTCTTCGCCGGAACCTTCAAAGAGACGGAAAGTGTTTATTTATTCTATATGTTTATCCATTTATTTATTTCATACTTTTTAGTCACAACATTTACTAGCTGTTCCCTGCGGCTTCATCGGCGTAGAAGTTGTTATAGCATAAAATCATTACACTCCTTTTGAGTAGTCAGTTAAAAAGTAGCCTATGTCCTTCCCTTAAACTTAACCTATCTTTATAACAAATTTCATTAAAATTGGTTTAGTGGTTTAGGCGTGAAAAGGTAACAGACAGACAGACAGAGTTACTTTCGCATTTATAATTTTAGTAGGGATTTCTGTATTACATGGTGTTTTGTCTGAGTTCGACTAATGTGAAAATATTTCATTATTAGGTACTCTAATACACATACATTTTATGCAGGTACCTATGTCAATATTTACACTCAATATTAACTTCAATATACAACAAGTTTGTTATAACCTTAAACCCTAATCGTGGTCAAAGTTAATTACAAGACTTTTCTAACAAATCCAAACACAGCTATGATACAATGTTCAATCATGAAGTTACAGTTCATATCTTACGACTCCATCATCTGATCAGTTTGACAGCACCATATTATTGTATTGTTATCAGAACTACAAACATCTGCCAATTTTCGTGACCCTACGATTCTTGGAAGATGGTTAAATTAGTTACCTGAGATTCCATTGCATAGTTTTACAAGTCAATTAAAAAAAGATTTGTTATAACCCTGAAACCTAAACCTGTTCAAAGTTAATTACAAGACTTTTCTGACGAATCCAAAAACAGATATAATACGATATTCCATCATGAAGTTCCAATGTATATCTTCCCGCTCCATCATCACATCAGTTCGATAGTACCATATTATTATCTTGTCATCAAAACTACATACAGCTGCCAATTCTCGTGACCCTACGATCCTTGAAAGCTGGTTAAACTAGCTACCTTAGATTCCACTTGTTTTCAGTGCCTATCTTCCGGCTCCATCATCATATCAGTTTGACAGTACCATATTATTGTATTGTCATCGGAACTACATACATCTGCCTATTTTCATGACGCTACGATCCTTGGAAGCTGGTTAAATTAGCTACCTTAGATTCCACTTTTTCCATCGAAGTTTCAGTGCCTATCTTCCGGCTCCATCATCATATCAGTTTGACAGTACCATATTATTGTATTGTCATCCGAACTACATACAGCTGCCAATTTTCATTGACGCTACGATCCTTGGAAGCTGGTTAAATTAGCTACCTTAGATTCCACTTTTTCCATCGAAGTTTCAGTGCCTATCTTCCGGCTCCATCATCATTTCAGTTTGACAGTACAATATTATTGTATTGTCATCCGAACTACATACAGCTGCCAATTTTCATGACCCTACGATCTTTGGAAGCTGGTTAAATTAGCTACCTTAGATTCCACGTGTTTTCAGTACCTATCTTCCGGCTGCATCATCATATCAGTTTGACAGTACTATATTATTGTATTGTCATCAGAACTACAAATATCTGCCAATTTTCATGACGATACGATCCTTGGAAGATGGTTAAATTAGTGTCCTTAAACTCCATTACATTGTTAGTTACATACACGACAACCTATTAAAAGCGTATTAAAAAGTGATTGATTTTTAAATGATTTTTTAAAAACCCGAAACAGAGATCGTTCTAGTCGGATTTGGTCTAAATATTTGTGTGATCCACAAATTTTTGTTTCGTAGTTCGGGTGTTTTCTATGTATAATATATTTGTATTTAGAAATATATAAGTATGTCTATCAGTCATTTTGATCCCATAGCACAAGCTTATAGCTTATTTTGGGCTAGATGATGTTGTGTGAGAATGTCCAACAATATTTATTTATTTATTTTTATCTTTAGTAAGTGGTAGGGCACCGGTTGTTATAGTCTTCGATCGGGTATCATGTTGTGAAAATGCATTAAAAATATGTAACAGTATAGTATTCTCTCTCTCTCTCTCTCTCTCTCTCTGCATGTTTGAGATCAAACGGACCTGTGAATATTATTGTGATGTCTTCATTTCTCAGGAAGTGAGCTCATGATCCAAATAATCTATATCACGTAATCTTTCAAACAAAATTGATCCATCTGTTCACCAGTTATAATATTAGCCAAAGAAATACAGATAGATGGTCAGTAAATTTTTTGTATAAATCGTTGTCGTCAGAAGTATAAAAAGGTATTATTTGTGTTTCTGGTCATGCATCGAAAGATACGTAATATGTATCAGCAAAACATTTTAAATTGCAAATAGAAAAATAATTGCAGGTGCATTTAAAGCTTAGTGAAAAACCTTCCTTTGAATGTGTAACCAGTTCATTAGAGAACATACATAGGCGCGTCAGCAACCTACAGCCCAACTGACGACACTCCGCAATTTGTTTTACATTTGACCTAAATTCAACCTACACATAGATAAATTAAAGTTTCTGTTTTGTTTAACGAACCGACTATTTACTAAAAGAAACTATATCTGTTTGGGCTCAAATAACACTCGTAACCCCTAAATAGATAGTTTATTTCGATTATTCCCAGTTGTTCCGTTGAAGTAGTTCCGTGGCGGAACTAGTGAGACTTTTTTTCCCAGTTGTCCCGCGGAACAAAGCATCAATAATTCAGTTCTCATTAGTTCCGCGGAACAAAGTATAAATGAAATACTAATAAATTCATTCCCAGTAGTTCCGCGGAACAAAGCATAAATTAAAAACTAATAAATTAAGTCCCAGTAGTTCCGCGGAACAAAGCCTAAATTAAAAACTAATAAATCAAGTCCCAGTAGTCCCGCGGGAGAAAGCATCACTTACATACGAATATTTTATTTTCCCATTAGTTCCCTACGGTCTCTTACGGCTATTTTCTCATACAATTAAAAAGAAAACAAATGAATATCGAAAAAACAATTAAAGATCGGTAAAACAAATAAAGACTGACAAAACAAATAAAGATAGACAAAACAAATAAAGATTGACGAAACAAACGAAGATCGATGAAATAAATGAAGATCAATGAAACAAATGAAGATCAATGAAACAAATGAAGATCAGCAAAACAAATAACGGTTGGAAAAACAAATGACGATCGAAACAACATCTGCAGATCAATAAAACAAAAGACTATAAGCCAGTTGATAAGGTCAAAAGTTACTTGCAGCCATATTTTGCAATCTAAATGCGATTACCATTCAAAAAATAGGTGCAAGCAATTCTCGACCTTATGAACATGCATAATATTTATTTATTCTTTATATATTTGTGATCTGTGATGTCTATAAACGCCTAAAAGCACATTTTTAGAGAAGTGTCATTAAGGTCGAGAATTGCTTGCATCTATTTTTTTGAATGGTTATCGCATCTAGATTACAAAAAAAGGGTTCATGCAAATTTCGACCTTATGAACATGCATAATATATGCTTAGTTTTTATATATTCGTGATCTGTAATGTCTATAAGCGCCTAGAAGCACATTTTTAGATAAGTGTCATTAAGGTCGAGAATTGCTTGCACCTAGTTTTTTTAATGGTAATCGCATTTAGATTACAAAATATGGCTGCAAGTAACTATAACTCGCTTATAGTCTTTTGTTTTATTGATTTGCGTAATGTTTCTTCGATAGTTATTTGTTTTTCCAACCGTCATTTGGTTTTGCTGATCTGCATTTTTTCTTCGATCTTCATTTGCTTTTGTCGATCTTCATTTGTTTTTGTCGCATGTCCAAAAAGCTCCATTTTTTCATAAAAATTAAAAACACTTTAAGGTATTGGATCCATGATAGTTCCCGCTACGGAACTATTGGGAATAGAAAAATCTCAGTAGTTCCGCTACGGAACTACTGGGAATAGAAAAGTCTCACTAGTTCCGCCACGGAACTACTGAGAATAAAAATGTCCCAGTAGTTCCGTGGTGCGGAACTACTGGGAAAAAAAAGTCTCACTAGTTCCGCCACGGAACTATTGGGACAAAAAGTCTCACTAGTTCCGTCGCGGAACTACTGCCGCGGAACAACTGGGAATGAAGGTCGATTCGATCGATCGATTATCGATTATCGATTTTAAAACTAGTATAAAAATATCTTTCAGCAGTGGCAGTGGGCTGGCTACATCTGTAAAAGAACCGGTGGTCGATGGAGCAAACGAGTTCTCGACATCCCACCAGACGGACCCAAGACGTGAAAAAGGTCGCAGGGAGTGGCTGGATGCGGAAGGGACAAGACCGTGTATTGTGGCGTAATTTGGGAGAGGCCTACGTTTTTTTTTCTTATATTCAGCTCGCCAAATTGACGTCGCCACCAGCCTGATGGAAAGCCGTGGCGCATCTAGCGATTGGGGGCCACTTCTGACAGTATTCCTCAAGTTGGCGGCCCTGTGAGGTGCCTTTTCACGCTCCTCTTAAAGAACCCGGGATTGTAAGATGAGGGAAATACGTGTGCGGGCAGGTCGTTCCACGTCCAGCAGTAGACTGCTATAAGGTTGATTTGATGATTAATTGATATTTAGAGTTTCGTCATCAAAAAAAAGTAAAACGAAGATGTAGTTTCGTAACGCAAAAGTATTATTCTTGCTACATGCTGACATATAATATTCTTCGCGTTCAAAGTCTAAAAGTAGCTGTAGTTAATTTTTTAAAAAGAAAGTTCAAAGGGAAAGTATACGGAACGCACTTTTGCTTCCTCATTTTATTCATAGAGCACGAGATCGAGCCCTCAAAGCCGCAAATACACGCAGCTTATTTATAAGAGAGATAATGTCTCACGGATATGACGATGAAATCACGTAATTGCGAGTAGGAAATGTGGTAGCTCTTGTAAATATTATGTTTTGAATATGTTGGTATATAAATCCCTACTTAATTTATAAATGCGAAAGTAACTCTGTTTGTCTGTCTGTCTTTTACGCTTTCACGACGACACCACTTAAGCGATTTTGATGAAATTTTGTACGGAGATAGTCTCACTTCCTGGGAAGGACATAGGCTACTTTTTAACCATCTACAAAAAGAGGGTAATGATTTTACGCAATAACGACTTCTACGCGAACAGCTAGTTTAGTATAAATTTGTATAACTGAATTATTGATAAATTATATTAGTTACTACTTACAGTTTGAGATTTCCATGTAAAGTTTTATACAAAATTTCTTCAATTCCAAACTCAAAGATTAAATATCTTTGCTTTATTTTATACATAACGTTGTGAGTATTCAATCTATATATATAAAAATCAATGCCACTTTTCGTTGTAATTTTATAACTCGAGATCGGGCTCACCCATCCAAACCAAATGTTTAGGCTTTGTTCGGACTATTTAGTAGATGGTTTATGTGAAGTTTGCACAAAATCGTACGAGCGGTTCTCGATTTATCACGCAAACGAAGTTGCGCGGGTCAGCTAGTTACCTATAATTTACGTCAGCCGTTACATAAAAGCGGACAAGATGGAGTTAGACTCGGTAATTTAAACATTCATTGAGAAATTTTCCCAAAAACACTTTGCAAAGACCTTTATTGAGCTGAAAAAGTTATTATAAATTCTGGTAACGTGTGTTAAAAGAACAATCAAAATTAATTTTTAGCGATTTTTTCTGTTAAAATGACACGATATCGCTTAACGCCACGGCCATTTAAGCGTTGAAATGTACAAACGAACACACTTAAATTTGTTATAAGCTCGGGTCGTAGAGCGGCGTGAACCCGTTCACACTCCTGCATTTCTCCCATTAGCGGATGTTTAGCAAAGTTAGTTACTATTATGTACTTACGGTAGAATTTAAGTTATCTAATCCGAAGGATTCTCCAAGCTTTGCGAGTTATTGTGTCGCAACCACATAGTACAGACGTACGCACAACACAAATCTATAGCATTCAGCAGTAATGCCTACATTTATCATTTTTTTAAGGCATAAAATACTACTAGCTCTTCGCAGGCATCTTCGCCCTAGACTATCGGCGTCCATGACCGGGGACCCGGGGACAGCGTGATGTGAAGGATTCACGCACGCCTTCCCCCCTTAGAAGCGTGATTACACCCGAAAAACCCCGCAAAGCCGCGGGATAGCACCCGACCCCCAAAGTGGGGCCACAGTGGTAGCTGTAGGTCTGTTGGGAGTCCTGGGGTATCCTTCCGAGGGCTTATCTGGGGCTCCCAACCGTAGACTGTTAGGTTACGTTAGTTAGTAGGAGTCTGACATAGCATCCATGTAGAATTTTCTCTCAAGTAAAAAAAAAGCTTATCGCAGGCACCTCAAACAACAATAGAAAGAAAGTTGGTATTTACTCAGAGATCTGTTTGAATCCTTTCGATACGTGATCTAATCAAGAAAGGGTTTGTCGAATGTAGTTAATTAGGCAAATAAAAAGTTTTCACTTCGTTTATTCGTTTAACTCAGTCTGCAAAATTATTTGTTTTCAAACATTCCATTCAATGGTAGAATTAATCGCTGGCTGTGACTTATCAATTTTAATTGCGACGAGCGGCGTAAGCTTTTCCTGCAAAAACCTTTGAAATTTTAGACAAGAAAAATGCATAGAAGTTCTTGGTGTAATGATAGTGAAAGAGGCTTTTTATTATATAGGTACTGTTCCGCAGCACACCACAAATAAAAACTATGACATAATTGCTAAATATGTTACTTAAAATATTTAGAATACATCAAAAGAAGTTGACGTAATCCGAGAGGCGAAAAAACTGTACCAGATGGAACTAAACTTTTGAACGGAGAACCAAGGCATCTTTGACGTTTTTGTATGGGGTATTTCGTGCATCTTACGCAAGAAAAATAGTGGAAATACTACATTGCTTTGGAGCTACGTTGCTACGTTTGACAAATCGCCAATTTTAAACCATCTTCAAATTGTGATGTAGTTAAATTTTTAATAAATTCATAGTGTAGACAGATCTGACTTTGTCTGGAACAGTGCCGCGTTACGTGAGAGAAATACAAACTTAAATGAACTCGCTCATACTTTTATGTTGTACATTTTAAACGATGCCACAATATTATAAAGGTATGTCTAAGTTTGTTATGTTTTACACAATTACCTTTATTCGTTGTCTATTATTGCCTAAAATATATAAATGCTATAGTTTGTTCACGTTATTAAATATCAATGACTTATCGATATCTACCAACCAGACCAAGCTCTTTAACAATCAGTTTTATCCAAAACGAGAGACCGGAGAGACTTCGAAAGGGATTCTCTGGATCTGGAATCTTGAAAAACAAATAAGTGCCTACACCTCACACAACAAGGTACTGTTTAAGCGGAATCGTGAAAAGCGTTTCACCTAATTGTCGTGCTGAGGTCTCTGATTCAAATTTCAGGGGCCTTACTCTGCAAATTAATTTCAATCTCAATTTAAGCGTAATCCAATTCCAATGTTAATTTTAATGTCACCTAATTTGGTACACTTGAAACAAAATTGTATCGGAATCGCTATTGCCGCGCGATTGAAATGTCATCGTTGTAATCCACTTGAAGTTAGCTACGTCTCCGGCCGCATAAGTTTTGCTCAACATATTACGATAAACTGGTAAAAAACTGTAAAATGATCAATCAATTAAAATACAAGGCTAATAAATAAATGTAACAAAAATAATTGATCTGTAGATTACTTGTAATCTTTTTAATTCAATTTAATGGAAACAAATGGTCGAAATCATAAAATTAACTACGGTATTGACTGTATGTAGCATTATCGTTGCCTATTAAGAAGTGTTATTCAATATGTCTAAGATGAAGTGTCAAACTTTTTTGTGTGTCAGTGACTGTGTCAAACGATTTAAAATTCAAAAACACTGAAGTGGTGTTGGTTTTGATTAGTTATATTTTATTCAATATCATATTATTAGTTATATTATATTGGTAAGCAAGGACCTAAGAATAATATTGGTAAGTAAATATTTACTCAATTAGACTTGTGATTTTAACAGGTAATACTTACTGTGTTTTACATAGCATTAAACCTAGAAAGAACAACTACGCCTCAGAGGCGCCCATGTCGGGATAAAAACGCTCCCTCTTTCTAATAAGCGTTCGTATCTAGCTGTCCTTTTTGGTGTGCCCTGCCGTCGGTGCACACCATCGTGAGTCAGGCCTTTTTTCGCGATAACTTCCAGTACCCAGTGAGCCTCTACAGGCATTATTTAGTTTGCAACGCGGGCACCGTCACTGTCTAGCCCTTTGAAATCCGCATCACTGTTATTTTATGTTCAATGTTTAGTTACAATAGGAAGAATCCATAAAAAAAAACAAATAATAAAACCAATTTTTAATGAAATTTATGTCTTATTACATTGCAGTACCTGCATCATCCACCCCGCTTGCAAGCGACATGCCGAGACCTCGCCGGCGGCGCGGCATCACCTTTCCGTTCCGATGGACCTAAAATTTAGAACGGTTCGCCAATATAGAAGCGCGACGGGTCGAAGCAGAGTAGAGTTCAGCGCATGCACTGAACAAGCTAGCGGAAGCAGTCCTGGCTGTTAGTGAGGCTTTATGGGAGATAGCCAGAAAGATGCATTAAGTCCTTACGTTCCTCATTGTCAAGTTTTTTTTCTTCTTCTTAATAAAGGTTTTATAATGTTATAATAATTATGTGTTTCTTATTTTCTCATAACGTGCTCTTTGTACATTATAGTTTACCCTATGTTCTTTACCGAGGTCCAAGGTCTTTGGTAACTTCCAGTGGCGTAAAATGACAGAGCCACTGTTATCGTTACCACTTTTACCACAATAAATAATTGATTGAATAACTTGTAACAACATAGGTATATCCCGTTCGCTTCCGTTCGTTGGTTTGCCGCTGGCGTAGAGGCTTGTGTAGAGGCGTTGTATGGGAGGCGACCGTCAAACTTAGAGCGAACGGGTAGTAGGTAGTAGGTACCTTATACTATGATGATATTATATCACTTCTTCTCTTATGAGTTGGCATAAAGGGCTTTATGTTTTTATAAACTTCTGCAACTCGATAATTGGCATTAAATTCTTTATCTCCCATACAAAAAGACTTATCTATATATCGCATCATTCTTCCCTCGTTTCGTCTTAGTTTTATCTGGTCGCCACCCCAATACATTCCAAGGGCGTCATAAAAGGCGACTAAGGAAACACGTTCGTAAAAAGATCCATTCCGTATACTATGCCTCTGCCTACCCCATCGGGGATAGGGGCATGATT
Organism: Miltochrista miniata; assembly: GCA_933228765.1. Classification (NCBI taxonomy): domain Eukaryota; kingdom Metazoa; phylum Arthropoda; class Insecta; order Lepidoptera; family Erebidae; genus Miltochrista; species Miltochrista miniata. The sequence goes on along the minus strand of OW121752.1, from coordinate 15,745,434 downwards.
ATATGTATGTAATTATGTAAAAAAATGTACATTAGTACCTACTAAACGCACCATATTAACCACTATAATTGTTATTAATACCACTCAAAACGTAAAACAATATCTACAAAGTAGCACTTTTGTTATTGAGAAAATCCTAATCAACAAACAATACTATACACAATTCTACGGCAATAGACAGATGTCAAATGTACTCAAGAGTAGCGAAATGGGGGGCGATTGAGCAATTCCAATCCCATTTAGTTCCCAATACGGCCACGCAATTCTATAATAATGTTGCGCTAGTATTGAATTCAAGAGTACGAAACATCAAAATTCCAATGTCGATCGATCGGAATTAAAGTCAAGAGTAAGGCCCCAGGTTGGGAAAAATTTAAGTGTTTTATGATTTTTTTTGACGTGAGGGAAAATCCATCATGGATGCTATGCCAGACTCCTACCGACTAAAAACCTCACGTAACTCCCAACAGCCCATGGTTGAGAGCCCCGGGTAAGCCATCAAAAGGATGTCACAGGACAAGTGTTTTATGATAATGAATATTTTTAGAAATATCTAAGAATGTTTATCGGTCTAGACCACAAGCTAATATTTTTCACATGCTTATTGTTTAGATAGTGTTGTGTGAGAAAACTCAAAACCTTATTATAATTATACACATGATAAGCTATATTTATAAACAAAATACAAAACGTTTGTTGTTTCACGTTAACCAACATTAGCTGCGTTAATTAAGTGTCCATGTTGAATGTTCTATCTCAACGGACTATGTACTCCGTGTTATACGGCGGGGCAATTTGTATCGTTCGTGTGCGCTCTAACAGTCAGCCCACGAGCACTTTCATTAGTAATGTGCATTTTGGAACTGCAAACAAAAATATCCGTGGTAATGGCCGTTTGTTGGACCTGAAACTGAAAATAAATGTTGAACAAAATAAGGCAAGAAAGTTTTTGTTTTTTTTTGTTCAACACATAATTTTATATACCTACTATCAAACGTAATACCAATCACATCTCTCATAGCCACACGCCATCAGTATTCTGCAAACGATCACTGCAGTAAGCAACTTTCGCAATGGCTGGTGCTGCAATGGGAGACCACTACCTGACCACTTTGTGACATTTAAATTGCTAACGTTTCCGTGCCTCGAAAGACATGTTAAGCCGTTGGTCCCAGTTTTCAGAATCATGGCAGTCGTAGAGCCAAGTTTAGGGCCTTATGTGCTTATGTGATCCTTAAGTGAGCCTTAAGTGAGCCTTAAGTGATCCGCAAGATCACACGAAGATTTGGTCCGCTCCTGGAATGGAGCCCATAACTTCAGCACGGTAGTCGTATACCACTGTGCTTCCGAGACAGTACATGAGGTAAAAATAATAATTCAATATTGGTACATACTAACATATTTATTGTATAAAATGCTCGTTTATTATCCCTTACAAATCCTCCGAGTATTTTTCCCTTTTAAACCGTCAAACCCGTTTGTAGCACGCTTGATCCGTCCGCGATAAAACATAATCGGCTTTTATAATAAGTCTAATAAAAAATAATCCTCTTTACCCTTTAGGAATCAAATTGCAAAAAATATTTTTATTTTCATATAAAAACTGTTTTCAAGTTTAACCTCATCTTATCTAATCCAAAATCGATTTGAAAGTAGAACTGCAATCCTCAAACAGAAGTTTATTTAAATCTAGATTAGTTAAGTCACTACATACAGAACTACCAAATACATTATTGGCCCACTGTAAGTTTAATAATAAGCTCCGGTTTGCAGTGTCACTAAAGTCCTTGATAGATAGTGTCTAAATGAAAGTTCAATACCGTATTATGATATAGGCACCCAAAGGAAATATCCTCTTTGTAGGGCCTCAAACGTGACAAACGAGTGCATCCGCAGGGAATACCTAGCATCAAATTATAACTATCTAGAATATTATAATGTTCCTTTAACATTCACAATTTTAAAAAGTCACTTCAATTGACTGTGAAATGTACACACAGGGTTTTTTAATGCTAATAGCTTAGAATGTTTATCAACAAACATAAGTCATGTATTATGAACGTTTATTGGGGTATTTACTATAACGTGATAGTAACAACTGTAGTTTGTTAACAGCCAAACACAGCTCTATAATTAAAAGACACACAAATATTACCCTTCAACAAGCAAATTACATACATGTCTACTTCTGAGCATCAGAAATTATTCAAACATGTCACCCTTAAAATAGTGAAAACAGACAAGTCGTTAGTGGCAGCCCTTATATTGAAATACTTAGGGACGCCCACAACTCTGTCTGCATGTTTATGTATTGCACACATTTGTAGAACTTCTTCCAATGACTTTAAGCCACGTACAGTTATTTTTTATACTACTTAGGTGGCAGACAAGCTTACGGCCCACCGGAAGGTTGGTAACCGTAGCCTATAGACGTTTGCAACACCAGAGGCGCTACACACGCGCTGCCGACCCTGGCGCAGGTTGTGACGACCCACAGTTGAAATTTTCCAAGCCGCCCGTAAGGCCTTCAACTTAGCTTAACGACTGTCATTTTTACTGACAACCGGGACCAACGGCTTATCGTGCCTTCCGAAATAAATGTCACAAAGTGGTCCACGTGGTGGTCACCCATCCATATCCGGCCATAGTAAATGTTGCTTACTGCAGTGATCGTTTACAGAACACTGAGTCCACGGGGCCACGAGCGCTTCAAATACAGTTATCGCGAGGCATGTACCGTGAAAGTTTCGTCATGCGTTCCTCTAGACGTGTGGGCGCGGGTGCTCACTGTGAGCATAGGCCATACGATTATCGCAAACACTGCCGCTGCTGTGGACGCTCATGCGTCCTGGAGGCCGATACCGCATCGCCGTACGTGGTTTTCCATGTGCTAAGCTTGAACATAGTGTCGTTCGAGACGCATACAGAATGTACCGTCGTATGCCTCAGGTTGAGGCACATGTGACGAACCATTCGAGACTCATGCCTCACAATGTCTGTACGTGCCTGAGGGAGAGTGATTGGTCTTACTTTAATAGGGTGATTTTTTTTCCAGACATTAGACTATTACCATACAAAATATATCCATTTTTATAACTTCCCAGCGACCTAAAATAACAAAAACACACTGCTTCCTAACAGTGTGTATATAAAAGTACTAGCTAACGCTCGCAACTTCGTTTACGTCACATAAGGTCTATGAAAGGAGAAGTATTTCTTCAACAGACTTATGGGAGCGTATGAAACTGCCTTTTTTGCTTAATCATAAAAGAGAATTATTTTACAATAGCTTTAATCATTAAGCTCTTTTATGATAAAGCCAACACGCCAGTTTAGATTTACCCTTACATTGAAAGGAAGAAGGTTTGCCGAAAGTTGAGATGTCTCTAATTCCTGAACTACAAAACCCTCAAAATTGAAACTTGTGTGAAACAATCCTTATAGTACTACCTTTATAACACTAAAAAAAATTTTGGATTTGGACTACGCATTGCGAAGTTACAACTAAAAAACTATTTTCTCTTTTATCCCCTCTCCCAAAGGAACCGCTCAAAATATCGGGATGCAAAGTATCCTAGAACCTTCCTCGGATTATAAGCTCTGATTGTACCTAGTTTCATTCAAATCGATTCAGTAGTTTCGGCGTGATACTTATTCGGGATACAGACAGACAGACAGACATGAAAATTTTAAATTGCATTTTCGGCTTCAGTATCGATTAGAGAACGCCCTGCAATTAAAATTTTCAAAATATCTTCCATGTACAGACTCTCGACCCTCAACAGTTTTATTATAAGTATGTATATAAAAGTATAAATAAAGCTCCCAAATCTACATAGAATTACGTTTAAGTTACCACCGTTATTTAAATAATTGTATTGACACGAGGCTCACGTAAAAAGTAAAATTCTGTATTAACCCTCCGTGAACCACGTGCATAAAAGTTTCACGGCAAACCATGTGGGGTTTCTCCAACCCCAAGAGTTATCTGGGCAAAGAATACCTAATTTTGAATAATTTGTTTACCTAATTAGTATAACTATTTTGTTCATCTATTATATAGTGAAATAAAAGGTTAACAAGTAAAATAATAAACATTTTTAATATTTTACAACAATAAATAAAAACATAGCAATCTTTTACAAACTAAAACATATACTCTCCTTCGGCTTAACTTCTAGAATAAAAAAGTAATCTAATATTTCTAACATTGCTTACATTTTAAAAACTTACTTTATAAGGCACATAATCTTAAAAATATTAACTTATTTTAATCAGTCTACTTGACAATAAGGCAGTTTCAAATCATTTCAATTTTTAACCGACTTCAAAAAAAGGAGGAGGTTCTCAATTCGTACGCTATGTTTTTTTTTTTTTTTTTTGTATGTATGTTACGCGATAGCGGCGCTAATTATGGATGGATTTTGAAAATTCTTTTTTTGTTTGAAAGAGGCTACTTCTGAGGTGGTCCCATATCCAGGGTATCAGGATCTGATGCTGGGATCCAGGAGAAATCGAGGGCAACCACCGAAAATTGTAGGGACAACTAGTGCGTTTGTTAACTTTAATGTACTAAAATTTAATGAAGGTCTGGAGTCGATCTGATGATGGAACCGAAAGACAGTCGAGGGAATTCCTTAACGATTTACAGCAGTTACCTTGTGTTTCGGCTTGATTGATTTGTGTTGATGAGAACTTTACACCTAGATAGAAATACTTTTCGGTCCACCCGTCACTTAAAATAAAAAAATAAAAATTTTAAATAAAAAATAGAACCGACTTCATACAAATCCTTAAAAATAAAATTTACCTAGCACATTGTAATTTGTATTTTGATTTATCCGATTTTATTCAATATAATATTGAAGTTGGTGCCATTAATAATACCTACCTAAACCTATGAGTTTACTTGGCACCGACTTCAATATGATGTTGAATAAAATCTGATAAATCAAAATACATATTACAATGTGCTAGGTAAATTTTATTTTTAAGGATTTGTATGAAGTCGGTTCTATTTTTTATTTAAAAATTTTATTACATTAAAATTCAGCATGCTCTAAGCAAATGGGTATCTAAATTGCAGCGCTTAAAACCGTATTTGGTTTTCCGATCTTTCTTCCTGTCACATTCTGAACACCTCGTTATAGACTCTGGCAATTTTGCTGGTGGTCCAGGGGCTGTTTCGCCAACTGATAACTCAAATGATCCTCGTCGTTCTTACTTTCAGGTAGAAAAGTCTCATCTCATATCGCTATTCCTTTTATTTGGATGAAAAATTTCAAGAGCGAATGATATTTCTTGCTCATTCATTCTCCGAGCTATTTCTGTCTTTATACCTGTCAATAAATGCTAAATAAGTCTAAATAAATACAAATATCCTTGAAATACTGCATTTTCCTACTTACCTTTTATACGACCGACGTCCCGAACTACGTGGGGTTTGTGGGACCCGAGCACACTTTGAGCACGTCTGTTCGCTGCGTTGACGACGCAAATGCAAAACCACTGTCGCTAAATGTTTTAGCAATGTCGCAACTCCAGCTACTGAAGGCATCGAAAAAACCGCGCAAATTTTTAAAAAGTTACAATGATTTTTGTATGTCTGGGGTTTGTGAAACCCCACATGGTGCACGAAAGGTTAAAGCCAGCCCCGCATTGCAAATCTGCTGTCGCTTACAAAACCCTCAGTTCCCTTTGTAGTGCAAAGAAGGAAAAGGAAAATCGAACCGCAACTACTAAGAAAAAATGAAGCAATGTTGTTGGAGGTTCCTAGCATGAATTAATAAGGCGAGGTATCATATGAAAACCCAAGAATACCCAGTACTTTATTTAAATAAAACCGGCCAAGTGCGATTTGGACTCGCCCATGAAGGGTTTCGTAGCAGCAAGTAACATAATATAAAAGTTCTTATAGTTCGTTGTAACTTTGATTGATGTTTTATCACGTTCGCAGTGGTAGTGATTTTTCTAACCGAAAATTGCGGTTTAAAAAAAAACTACCAGCTATATCTCGTTCAAACTAATTTTCGTTGGTAGTTTTTATGGCAATGTACATCATATTTTTTTTTAGATTTATCATTCTCGAGACCTCCTTGTGGCGAACAGTTTTTTCCGTCACAAAGACATCCACACGTATACATGGAGACGGAAGGAAGAAAAAAGTGTGATTGATTTGATTTTGATAGACAGTCGTCTCCGACAGGCTATAAGGGATACAAGAGCCTACAGAGGCCCCACTCTTGAAACTGATCACTACCTGGTGGTAAGCCGGTTTTTTGGTCTTTTCAAGAACTGAAGGCACAGGCGAGTGCGTGTCCCTTTCGGAGACTATGAAAGGATAAAGAGTGAAAAACTAAAAGATGAAAGCGTAAGGAGTATGTATGTAGGCTTAGTCAGTGAAAGGCTTGCAAACGCGAGCCTTTCCGACTTAGATGTGGATGAATGCTGGAATATTATGTGAGAAAGTATAGTGGATAGTGCAAAAGAAGCATACAGGAGTGCAAAGAGACATGAACATTCGAAAGGTGATGCCTGGAGGGATGCAGAAGTTCAATCCTGCGTAGCAAGAAAGAAGAAAGCGTGGTTGGATTATGTCTCATCTTTGCAACTGAATGACAGTATGAAAGACACGAAGAAAGAAATTTACCGCCTCTGCAAGAATAAGCCAAAGCTTTAGTGAAAGAGAAGCGTGAAAGAATAAATATGATTGCGGAAGAGAAGCTGACGAGTAACTTCGAGACGAATACCAAACTCTTTTGGAGGGAGGTCAAGAAGTCTCGGAGCTGCTCGTCAGTTTCCAGAATGAATATAAACAGTAAAGCTAAGGGACATTCTTGCGGACCCATTAGAGGTGTTAGAGCGGTGGAATGAGTACTTTGGAGAAATGTATGAATATCTCCCGAATGCGGGCACTGCGAGGGAGTCGATGACTGATCTTGCGGTGCAAGCATCAAGCGGAGATATTACTTTGGAAGAGATTGAATGGTCGATACAAAGCTTGAAAAATGGAATGTCTGCGGGAATTAATAGGATATCTGCTGAAATGATCAAATTAGGTGGTCCTTGCGTCCGGGACGCCTTCTGGTCATTGAGCAATCTATGCTGGAAGACTGAAAGGGTCCCAATGGACTGGAGGCGTGCTATCATCGTGCCCTTGTATAAAGGCAAGGGCTCACGTATGGAGTGCGCCAACTATAGGGCCATCAGTTTGATCAGTATAGCAGCTAAAGTGTATGGCTAAATTATTGAAAGGAGAATGAGGGTGGAATCTGACGGATTACTGTGGGAGGCGCAGGGTGGTTTCCGAAATGGAAGGGGATGTATGGACCAAGTTTTCTCGCTCCGCAACATTGTAGAGAAGCAGCTGGCTGTAGGCCGGAAGGTTTTCTGCGGTTTTGTGGACATGGAGAAAGCATTTGACAGAGGTGTACGGAAGGATCTCTGGGATATATTGCCAGGATACGGGATTGATGGTGCGCTGCTTCGTGCTCTGCAGTCTACATATGTGGGATGTACGGCATGTGTGCGGGTGGGCGGCAGCCTGTCTCCCTGGTTTGACGTCAACATTGGCGTCAGACAGGGTTGGGTGCTGTCGGCTCTGCTGTTTGTCCTGTACCTATACGATTGTCTTAAGAGAGTAAGATCGATGAATGTTGGATTGCGAATGGGTGACTTACTTGTGAACTGTTTACTGTATGCAGATGATGCCGTGCTCATCGTGCAATCGCCATCAGAACTACAGTCACTAGTCACAACGATGAAAGATGATTGTCTAATGAGAGGCTTACATTTGAACGCGACTAAAACGAAAGTGATGGTATTCGAAAGAGAAGAAGACGAACGAATGCCAGGATAACTGTAAATGATGTAGTGCTGGAACAGGTGGATGAGTTTGTATATCTTTGATGTGCATTTAGCAGGGATGGACGGTACACTGCTGATGTAGAAAAGAGGGTAACTGCGGGCAATAGTGTGAATGGAGCGTTAGGCAAACTTTTAGGTACCAAGGCCTTAAGTCAAAAGGCCCAGCTCGCAGTACACAATGCGGTGCTGATACCTACGCTAACGTATGGAAGCGAGAGTTGGGTATGGCAGGAAACGCATGAAAGTAGAATAAACGCGGTCGAGATGCGCGCGCTACGCAAAATCTGCGGAGTAACGCTTGCAGATCGCGTTCGGAATGAAGATGTAAGAAAGAGAGTTGGTCTGAAAGAGAGTGTCGGTGTTAAAGTTAGGAAGGGCATGCTACGATGGTTCGGGTGTCGGTGTTAAAGTAAGGAAGGGCATGCTACGATGGTTCGGGCATGTGGAACGAATGGGAGATGAAAGAATGACAAAACAGATATACAACGCGAAAGTGGATGGACGTAGGAGTCGGGGAAGGCCACGACACACCTACCACGACCAAATTAATCGTGTGTTAGTTGAGGGTGGTGTCAAGAGCCGTAGGAACCGACGTGCATGCATGAAAAGAAAAATGAAAGTTGAAGAAGCAAGTGAGGTGTATATGGACCGTGCCGGGTGGCGCTCGGTTCTTTCTGCCTACCCTGCAAGGGATTTGGCGTGAAGATAGTATAGTATAGTATAGATTTATCATTCTCTTAATTTAGAAGTTAGAGGGGGGGGGACACACATTTTTCCACTTTGGAAGTGTCTCTTGCGCAAACTATTCACTTTAGAAAAAAATAATTTTATTATTTTTGAAGTTCGATGAAAAAAAAAATTTTGAGTTTCAGTTCTGAGTATGGGGACCCCCAAAATTTACTGCTTTTTTTCTAGTTTTATATAAGAATCTTAATGCGGTTCACAGAATACATCTAGTTACCAAGTTTCAATAGCATAGGCCTTATAGTTTTGGAGAAAAGTGGCTGTGACACACGGACGGACAGACAGACAGACAGACATGACGAATCTATAAGGGTTCCCTTTTTGCCATTTAGCTACGAAACCCTAAAAACAAAACTCCAACAGAGAAGGACTAAAATCAGTATTCCTTCTTGTAAAAAATTTAATGTAGGGAGTATAAAATATGTACCCTTGAGTTCGAATGTATATTTTTTGAGTCAGTATAAACTACCCATAATTAGAGATTAATATTTAACGCCCAATTAGGTTTAAATATGGTGGTGAACACACGGAAATTGAGGTAATTTAAGGATTAGAGTTTGAAATGGATTGAAAAAGTTTATTAAAATTTATTCAATGATTTCGTTTGCTATGCAAGTAGCATGCAATTGAAATTACTTACAATGGTGAAATGGCAGAAGAGGTGCGATGGTAAACTCTCTTTTAAAAGCTGCTGGTGCATTATGATCACCAAACATCGCTTTTTAGGGCACTCGAATTGAGCACTAAACCTTAGCTAAAATATGATAATATTGCAAACTTTTAACAAAAAATATCCAATTGATTGAAACTGTTCACCTCAGTGAATGATACTTAACTAAAGCCAGTAAGACAAATGATGTAAAATTTTCACATAATTTGTAATATCACATTAAGTCACAGAAATTTAGCTTCCCTATTTCAATGTTCTAAGAACTTCATACTGCATGCAATAAACATTCAGCTAGGTGGCACGTGCCACCGACGACTGGCCTTTCCACCACTTCCACCACAGATATAGAGAAACTTAGAATCTCGGTATGACATAATGTGATAAAAGCTCCATTCCGGTTCTTAAATGGTCTTAATGGTAAACTTTCTGCTGGGATTCTGAGGTAACGCGAAAGACTGAAAATCTCAGTTGGTTACTAAATGTACGTGCTGTAACGTCTGCACTACTGTAATAGGCTGATTAAATTGATTTATTAGCAGTTGACTACAATACTCTAATTTGAAACTATAAAGTATAAATTACCAATTTTTTTTGCAAGTGTACACTAGTGACTTTACCTTACTTGATGCTGCTTAGGGCAGCTTGGTTCGTAATTCTGCGGAGGGAAGAAGAATTTTTCAAATAGCATTTGACAAATAATCTACTTGAGACATTTAAGAGACCAATGTACAAAAATGTCTATGTATGTGCAAATTTCCATTTTGTATAGGTGCTAAATTTGTGCAGCGGGGATATCATCGGCCAAGTTTTGCAGTCGAAATTTCGTCATTCGCAATGACATGGCCATCATTCCTACAAACTGTATGCAAAATGCTGTAATTTCATTACAAGTACGTACCACATCTAGTGAAACAAGGTTCCTAACGTAATATGTATTGGAGAGGCTTCCATTCTATGTGCAGGCCTTAGCGGTAACACGAGCGAGACGTGACGTATTATGTTGAACCCACATAGCACTCAACACAGTATGCAACAAATGTGCAATGTTCCTCATGCGAGAACTCTGCCAGACCTGCCAGCCCAACGTGCTTGCGGTTCTCAAGCCGCTGTGTACAAACAACCTAAATAGTGTAATTTATTTCGTTTTATACTTTGAGGGCAAACTGTAGCTTAGAGGGCAGATTGATTGATTAGCCTGAATTGATGACTGGCTTCGTGGTCCAGTGGTTAGTGTGCCTGACTAAGGATTCGGAGGTCGTGGGTTTGATTTCCACCCAGAACAAATCTCTTGGTGTGATGAGCACGTTGATTTGTTATGTGTCTGGGAGTGTAATTTATCTATATTATGTATGTATATTTAAAAATATATAAGTATGTCTATCAGTCGTATAGATCTCATATGACAAGCTTATATTATAAAAGCTTAATTTGTGCTAGATGATGTTGTGTGAGAATGTCCACAAATATTTTTTATTTATAATTCGGTCATTCTATGACTATAATAGGGGGACCGTGAAATGACTCCCCAATAGAATTTGTGTAGCTATGTAATAATTTATGTAATTATTTTATTTCTTTTGTTTTGACATTTAATAGATTATTTTAAGTGTCGGTATAGTGTATAATATAGTAATAATATAATGCCCGCAATAACATTTATGCCCGCTGTCGGCTAGCTGATATTATAGGGACGAGCAATGAATACCCTTACAACGGCCAGACCAATTTTGATTTTCAAACAAACATAGTCACTACATTTTCACGAATAGAGATTTGAGCCTGGAACTGAACGTTACAAAGATATTGTATTTACAAATATATTTCACAGCTTTGTGTTACAGAATCCTGTTCCAACAATATTAGAAGGGATAACTTAATCTAATAGTTAGTACATCTTAACATATCAAAGGCACATGTCTAAATACATACTTGGTTATTCACAAGGGGTGTGACGGTCTAACTTAAAGGTATAACTCATTACCATTATTTGAAGTGAAGTGTGACACAGGTAACTACAAGTTGCCACGCATGTGTCAGGTAATAAACTGATAATAAGTCCGAAAAATTCAACATTTATAGAAACGACACAACTACGCTATTATAACTTTTTGGAGGTATTTTTCATGTCGGAGGTTTTTAAATTGCGAAGTCGGGGGCGTTTTTAAATTATTTTATCCTTTTCAATTACTTTTTAACCGTCGTGGGTTTTTTCAAAATTTTAATGTTGATTTTTTTTTCTAAAATATTCACTTTTCGAAAATTATTGTTACTGTTTTTTTTTCCTACTTTTGTGCTCTTAAGTAACTTGTTGCAATTTTGTGTTGACTGTTTTATGTTCAAAGTTATTGCTGTCTAGATTCATCTCAGATAAAAGTTTCACGATATTTTAAGCAAAGTACCTAGAGAGAAATCTTATCGATATTTTCAAAGATATATCTGGTGCACATGCTACGAGAGAAAATGCACAGTATTTTAAGGTTGTATAGGTAAGTATTATTTGAAAACCTTTTCCGTGACTGTCCGAGACGCTTCTCGAATTGCTACTGAAGCGATATGCTCATATTGGTAGCCAACATATTCTTTGAAGATATTTGTTCGATAAAAATAATTGAAGCTGATTTTCTACCAGCTTCTTGTCCAAGTATTGAAGTGGTATGAATTTTCAATAAGTAGGCCGGGTACACTACATTAATACGAAAAACTTAATTCCGAAAGTCACAATCACGAATTTCATAATTCCGAATTTCATAAGTCCGAATGATTCGAAATCCCGAAAGTCAAAAATCCGATGTTTCATAAATCCTTTTTATTAAAAGTCATAATTTAAAAATTCCGAATGTTTACAATTCCGACTGTCAGAATGTCGAATTTCAAGAAACCGAACTGTTGAATTCCGAATCATTAAAAATCCGCCATATTATAAATACGAACTCCGATTATCAAAAATCCGAAATATCATAAATACGAAGGGCGAATGTCGTTTCCACCCGTTCCTGTCTTATCCCGAAGACTTATCATTAAAGACGATTATTTATGTTCCCGATTCCACCCGTTTTTTTAATTAAGTATAGTCAAGTCTAACTACCGAAAATATTATTTCCAAGTGAGTGGAAGACAAACGACAAAACAAAAAAAATAACTACGAAGGCTAAGGCGGGAGCTCCGCTCCGCTTCGCTCCGCTTCGCTCCCGCCTTAGCCTTCTAACCTAACCTATCTGAGTCGGGGTACTCTGAGTCGGGGTCTTAACCATTCACTTATTATGGTTAACACCTCGACTCGGATAAGTTAGGTTAGAAGGCTATGGCAAAAGCGAAGCCGAGCGGAGCTCCGGCCTTAGCCATCGTGGTTATTTTTTTTTTGTTTTGTCGTTTGCCTTCCACTCACTTGGAAATAATATCTTCGGTAGATAGACTTGACCGTACTTTATTAAAAAAACTTAAACAGTGAATTTTCGGATATTTGAAATTCTGAATAATGTTTATCGGGAAAATAACAGTCCGGTCTTTTGATTATTTGTACTAATGAAATTAGGAAAAATGAAAATTCGTACTTATGACTTTCGGATAAATGAAAATCGTCCTTTTGAATATTCGGAGCTTTGTTTCTTAGGAATTATAATCTTCGGAATTTTGAACATCGGAATATTAAAATTCGGAAAAACATATTTCGGAAATTTTGAGTGTTCCCAAGTAGGCCTCGTGATATAATGTTAAATTAGATGTTACGTCCTTTTTAGGCAAACTAACAACAATAATTATGATTAACCAAACAGGGCAGTTTCATACGTTCCTGTGAGTCTTATGAAAACATACATTTCATTTCATGCCTCGTTCTTCCTCTCTCTCTGTTATGTGACGTCAACTCTTTCGGGAAACTTGGGGACATCTTTTAGAGGGCGTACCCAGGACTCCCCGGACAAGGGCAAGATTGTGGGGCACCGTGTAGTTCAAGCTGGACGAATTCCATTCTAATGTCCGGGATTTTCACACGGAAATAACTTACTGATACTTGTACCTCTTGTAAAAGTATTCGGCAAGCAGCATATTAAAATTCCGAATCCAATAACATCAAATGCCTAATTATATATTGTTCCCATAAATTGAAGTCGACGAGAACGTGTTCATTTCGCTCGAGTAACAATCGGTGACAGATACATTAACTCGAAATCCGGCAATTTATCGGTGACATTCGGTGAAATTCGTTTCTCTCAACTTTGCAAACATTCGGTAAGTGATACAACGAAACCGGTAATGTTTATTGAACCGAGATGATGCGTGAATAAATAATATTATATGACATTTTATATGACTTTCATGTAGAGTCAAGAAATATGTATTAGTTTTCTTGATTATAACATGAATACGCCCTTTGCCTGAAGGGGTAGAAAGAAGTACCTAGAACATACCTGTACTGCTCCAGTTGTATTTTTGATCCCACGTAATAGCTATATTTGTATATTTCTTTTTAATTTATGACTGCCTTGATGACATGGACATGAGCTGGAATTTATCGAAGTTCTGCTGTCTGGTTGCAAAGAAGTACGTTATCATATCGAGGGTAGGCCACCCCACATATATTTGTAAACTAGTTGAATTTGAAGTTCTGACCACAGAACTTTTATATAGTGGCATTCCTGTTCGACTAACTTTAAACCAATACTAATAGGTACTTAGACTAATAACCATAAATTACTAAATAATATAGTCGTAAAACAATCACACTAAATAGATATAATTTATATCTATGGAATTGTTATCACCATATTAAAAGAACTGGGAAATAGAACGAATATCAATGCACCTACAATATGAGTTGAATACGGAACTGTTCACAACAACGTAGAAAATTTATCGCCCCACTTTAAAATGTTATATGACTTTTCTTTAACAGTATTGCTACGAGAAATGCTATAGGTATCAATAGGTACATCTTACTCTTTACTAAATCTGTAAAAAATATACAATATCTAGGTACTTATAATAAATCTGTAGAAGTGAAAATTCTGTACATTCAAAATATCAAAAAAATAAATAGCAGGGGGTGTTGAACACCGAACCCAAATATGTGATTAAAAAAATTTTTGTCTGTCTGTCTGTTTGTTCAGGCATCACGCAAACACTACTGGTTCGATTACGATAAAACTTAGTATAGTTATTCTTTAATAGCCTGGGCACCACACTGGGTACTTTTTATCCCGGAAAACTGTATAGAATTCAAAGCAAACTTAATTTTGCGGTTCGATCCCTAGACCCAAAGTTATTATCAATTATTGCTTAAACGGTTAATGGTACGATGATGAAACTAAGCAACAGCGTTGTTTGTTGCAATTTGAAAAAAGTAATTTTAACATTTTTGCAAATTTCACTTCCAAAGGTATAAAAAAGGAGGGTAAAGTTTGTATGAGACAACGTGATTCCATGGTCCGATCTACTTAAAATTTGGCATATAGCATTATTAACATAATTGATGGAAGACGTGTTTCGTATTTTATTGAAATTTATACTATAACGAGCTAAAAAGGGAATGTTAATTATTTTGGGGCTGATTTTCTCCGGAGTTGATATCAATACTCCTTAAATACTCTTATTTTATACTTAAATTACTTTTTATTTTGACACATAATTTGTGAAAGCGTTGTCATTTATGTTATGGTATGTACGGAAGTATTATTGCTTATTTATTCAAATTTTGTGTGACAAAAATGCATTTGTGAAAAGAAGAAGAAAATTGTAAGGAGGCTAGCCATGCTCAGGTCGTGGGTCGGATTCGGCGGCTGGGTCTCGAGGTCGCCCTTCACAAATCCGAGGCTCTGTGCTTCCACGGACCTCGGATGGGGCCACCTGCGGGATCCAGCCTACAGGTAGGGGGCGTCAGCATCGGCATCGAGCCCTCGATGAAGTATCTGGGGCTCGTACTCGATGGCCGGTGGAACTTCGGACATCACTTCCGAAGTTTGGTCCCAAAACTGAGGGGAGCATCGGCCGCACTCGCGCGGCTGATGCCCAACATCAGGGGACCCAACGCTCCCTACAGGAGGCTGTACCTGGGGATCGTGCGAAGCATGGCCCTGTACGGGGCTCCCGTATGGGCGGAGACCCTGACGGCCAGCAATGAGGCTAGACTGCTGAGCCCGCAGAGAGTGATGGCCGTCAGGGTGATAAGAGGATACCGCACGATCTCCGGTGAGGCGGCATGTCTCCTAGCCGGGACCCCTCCATGGGACCTGGAAGCGAGAGCCCTTGCGTCACTGTTCAGATGGCGCAAGGAGGCGCTGGAGCGGGGCCAAAGGCCTGCGTCTCGAGAAATCGAGGCCCAGCGGACCCTGCTCCACCAGGAAACCATGGAGACATGGAAGGTGCGACTTGAGCAACCAAAGGGGGGATTCGCCACAATCGCGGCCGTCAGACCGGTCATGGACGAGTGGCTGGAGAGAAGACACGGTGCTCTCTCCTACCGGTTGACACAGATGCTTGCCGGGCACGGTAGCTTCGGTAGGTATCTGTGGCGAAAACACCAGGAAACCACGGCCGAGTGTCAGCACTGCGAGGACCGCAGCGATGACACGGCGCTCCACACGCTGGTGGAGTGCACGGCGTGGGCACAACAGCGACAGGTCCTCGTAGTGGGTCTGGGCGTGGACACTCTCTCGCTTGAGGCCATGGTGCGAGCCATGCTCTCCAGCGGGAGTAAGTGGGACTGCGCCGCCTCTTTCTGCGAGCAGGTCATGCTCGCGAAGGAGGCGGCGGGCCGGGTGCGGGAGAGAACTCTCCCACCCGAGTTCCGCAGTCGGCGCCCCGGGCGCCGCCGACGTGTCTTCGCCGAGGACTATCGGCCTCCATGACCGGGGGTCTGAGGACGGTGAGAGGGCCGCTCACCGTCCTTACAGAAGCAGGCCCATGACGGCAGCGTGACGTGAGCACTCACGCACGCCCCCCCTTAGAAGCGGGGTCACACCCGAAACCCCCCATAGACGCGGGATTGCACCCGAACCACCCCCTGGGCGAGGCCGCATTGGCGGCCTTAGGTCTGTTGGGAGTCAAGGGACATCCTTCCTGAGGGCTTACCCGGGGCTCTCAACCATAGGCTGTTGGGCGTTACGTGAGGTTTTTTAGTCGGTAAGAGTCCGGCATAGCATCCTACGAGGATTTTCCCTCACGTTAAAAAAAAAAAAAAAAAAAAAAAAAAAGGAGGCTAGCCAGAAAAAAATGAAAAACATATATATAACTCTATGGAAAGACCACGCTTCAGGTAGTATCCACTGGTCAATAAAATAACACCACATGTTACCATCTACGCTCAATCCTTACGACAAAGACTGTCAGCAGACTGATCATAGAAGGCATGAACTTTATTCTACATAAGTGCTGACTGCATTATGTCAGGAAACAAGTAGTAAGTCTTTGTAAAATACGGGAATGGCCTCTACGAAGACTACATTCGACAGGACTGAAAAGAGCCATTACAATGAACATGAACGCTCAGCTGATGAAATTTACATTGTTATTACGTTGCCAGGTCTTGGTTGGACCATTACGAGCCTACAGTAGTTCGGTTTGTATAAACGTCGTAGGCTGGGACTACTTGAAGAAGGAACTAAGTTACGATGCCAATTACTTAGAAGAGAAGTTGTGTCAAGTAGTAGTTTAGCCATTGAATTAAGAAATGTATTTAATAAATAAATTTACTTGGCTCATATATTATGCATTATGAATTTGTTAGTCAGAAATCTATCTAACTATTATAGGTATTATTATAAATGCGAATTTTTGTGAGTGTGGATGTTTGTTACTCTTTTACGCTGTAACGGCTGAACGGATCTGGCTGAATTTGGTACCTACAGAGATATGTTACAGTCTAGGAACAAAATTTCACGCAGGCGAAGCTGCGGGCATCAGCTAGTTAATAATAAAATTGTAAAATCTCTTTTATGATTAAGCAAACACGCCGCAGAAGCCCTTTACATTCTAAGGAACCCTTGAATTCTAGGCTTAGCGAAAGTAGAGATGTCTCTTCTAAACTACAAATCCCTCAATATTGAAACTTGTGTGGAACAATTCTATAGTACTCCTTTTCTGTCACTAAAAATATGGTATAACTTTGATACCGTGGGAGATGGGTCGGGTCCTGGTGTGGGATGCAACTTGTGTTGACACTCTAGCCCCGTCCCATCTTCCTAAAACAAAATTAAAAGCCAGTGCAGCAGCGGAAGCGGCTGAAAATATTAAAATTAATAAATATAAGGGTCTCGACTCATCGTATCGTTTTTGTCCAGTCGGTGTCGAGACCCTAGGTCCATGGGGTCCCAATGCGCAAAAATTTTTCAAGAATTTGAAAAAGCGCCTTGTGGAGTCAACTGGTGACCCAAGGGCTGGCAGTTTTCTCGCTCAACGAATAGGCATTGCTATTCAAAGGAGGAATGCTGCTAGTCTTTTGGGCACAATGTCACGGGGGCCTTATTTAGGTTTAGTTTAGATAGTAATAATGTAAATATAGATATGTAATAATTATGTTTCTCTGTAATTTTTAACAAAAAATTTAAAACCAGCCACGCGTTAAGAAGTTGCAACTGAAAAACCAATTTATTTTTCTACCCGTCGCCAGAGGAACCTCGCAAAATATAATCATAATAATAAACAAAATATCGGGATCAATATATAAAATATTTTTAACTCAGATTGTGCCAAGTTTAATTCAAATTGATTATAGATATTTTATATTTCAATGCCCTACAAATTAAATTTCCAAACATCTATCATGTACAGATTCTCTGAACCTCTACACACACATACATTATAGTCACGCCTTTTTCCCCGAAGGGGTAGGCAGAGGCATAGTATACGCCCACATTTCACCTCATATGTCCCACGTAATAGGTGGTGAGCCTATTGCCGTGTTGAAATGGACAGGTGCAGGTCGCCGCGACCCGCAGATGATATTTTCAAGCCGCCCACAAGTCCTTCAACTTGGCTTAACGATTGCCATTTTACTAATAACCGGGTTTCATTTCGAGTTTTCCTTCTCTACACCTCTACAGTTTACTTATATATGTATATAATTATATAAGTATGGATAATAATTTGTCTTTATACATAAGAAGAGGTTTTACCTGTCTTCCAGATCTTTTTACATGTTTGGTTCAAGAAAACTTGCTAAGTGATAGTACAAAGCTCTTCTAATTGATAAGTATTCCGAAAACGTATTAAAAGCTAGACACAGTTCGAGAAGAAGCCTCTTGCCCTATCTAAATTCACGAAGAGAATTACCATCGCAAAGTAAAATAATATTAAAATGTAAAAATGTCTAAACGTTTTATGGAGTGTCTGTAATATATTATCATAAAAATGTTTTCTTTGTTGAGAGTAATGAAGTATAATGAATAAATATTTATTATTCATAAACCATATTTTCGGTACAGTAAGGTTTACGAGCAATAAATATTCGACTGTGCGAACGAAACATATCTATTTTAGGATTGGCTGAATTTATTTTCATTTGTCAGCATGCCAGTCTGTTTGTACCTACTCGGGTACAGGTTGTATTTAACAAAACTCATGACTTTTTTAATTTTCTGCTGTCACCAATTTTTCATTGCAAGAGTATTACTGGAAAACGGAAAATTGTACTGCAGTGCAACTATTTCATCGATTTGGTTATATTTAGAAGGAACATTCTATGTGAAATTATAAGGCATAGCTGAAGAAATTATAAGGGGAAAATAGGGAATAGTCTAGGAATAGCGCTAATATAATTAAGCTCTTTGTCGTTTACTAATAAGTTTGACAGAACTAATCACTTGACAAATTATTTGTCTGTAGTGTGGCATGCCCTTCACACACCCTACCTAACCAATCAATCATCCTAGTAACAACGTATCTTCACACATATCACTAAGTATATATCGCTTGCTTACTGCAAGACCGACATATCTCAAAATCACAAGATTTTCAGATTACAATAAAAAAGAAGTCTTTTATTAGCATATTTTTCAGTACTAGAACGTCAGAAAGATAATTTTACTCGATGCCGCTAGGTGGCGACAAATGTCGTTTTTGCACGCTGTTGGTGGCGGCATCGGCTTGTTTCAATATAGTGCTATCTCAGTTACGCCAAAGTGGTCGACGCGGGCGCACGCGTCTTGTTCTTCAAGGATGTCATATTTGGAGTTAAAATGTTCTTGCAACAAATGGTAAGAACTATTTTCCGATTAATCCTTTAGTACAATATATAATTATTTTGGGTTATGACGTTATTACAATAAAGAAATAAGTTTAAATATTTGTATTATTAAACAATATGACGTTATTGCTTGTAAAACTAAGGATGTGTTTGTAATATTTTATGTTAAGTCATTATTGTAACTATGACATTGCATTTTGTAATTTAAAACGAAGTGTCACATTTAAAATTAAACCGTCCTAGCAGAAAATATTCAGATTTTATAAGTATTATGTAAAAATATGTTACTATAGCAAGAAACGAAAAGTGTTTTTTCAGTTTCTTATTGCTCTTTTTTCATTCTAGGCGTCTCGCAAACAACTACAATTCTCAACACTACACTACCAACGACAATTTCTATTAGTCCTGAAAAGAAGGTAAGGAAGCGCGAGAGGAGAGAGGATCAATGGAGGCAAAATATATTGACAAAAGCCAGAAATATATAAAATTCTTTCATTTGCTAGCTCAATCAGCCGACCCGTTGGCACTATACAGAGCCTCTAATAACTTCGGAATGACGTTTAAGAAGCCGTCGGAATTCTAAAATCATCTAAGAGTTACTAAAATGCACGTCTGGCAAAATCAAGACACGAAATCGTTTAAACTCTTCTAAAGGATAAAAATATAGCAGAACTTGAGTCACGCCTCCAATTATACAAGAAATTCATGATGGGTTCGCAGACTGGTAGAGTGGGTTTGAGTAGTATCCGGGGACAAACAGATAAAGTCGTTACAAAATCCTTTCTGGAGCAGGATGCAAATGACGCCTATAAGGTGCACGCGACGAACCTAGAGATGCAGAACGAGTGGCTTACTCTAGGCGAGTTTTGTATTCCCATGGCCTTGCAGTGGCGTACCTTGTTCTACGACTGGTCGCCGGGTTTGCTTAGATTCTATCTGAACGCGTTTCAGTTGACCCTCTCTAACCAAAGTAATCTGGTCAGGTAGGGGAAAGCCACAGATAAAACTTGAGAAGCAATTGGAACTGCTAGGTACCTGCTGGTGGGTTGAAGGACGCTATTAGACATGGGTTATTACTCACGCCAAAAAAAGGGTATTGGAAATCATACGTGAGGCTGTCAGTTTGGCGGTAGCTAGAGCCACAAACATAAGAAATAAAATTGCGTTTGTAAAGGAAGGCTGTTCAAAGAAAGTAAAATCCCGGAGGATGTATGTACCTCGCCATCCAGACCCGACATATTCTTGTTTTCAAGGATACATAAGCGAGCAGTGCTCGTAGAGCTCACGGTGCCGTGGGAGACCAACATACCGAAGGACAACGCCATTAAAAATAAATACTTTGACTTGACCAATGAGTTAACAAAAATGGCTATGCGGTTAAACTCTATTCCATAGAAGTAGGAGCAAATGGAATTCCAGCCAAAGCCCTGTATAATTTATTTTAAGACCTTGGATTGCAAAGAGCTTCAGTAAGCTCTTTACTAAAACGAATATCCAAAGCGGCATTGATAGGGTCTTACCAAATCTGGTTGGGCAGGGGAGGGAATAGTAAGGTGACTACCCTAAACCTACTCTGCTGGGTCGCAAGTTCCAGACGCCGTCGGGGTGTTCCCCCCTGTGCCACGCTATGGACCCGGCGCCCGCAATTAGAATCCATGAAATGATAAGAATAAGGTCTCTAACTGATTATAGACTGAAATTACGAGACTGTTAATAATGAGTACCTGAGATATGGTTCACATTTGTATTAAGAATTGTGTTTTTAAGTTTAAGCTTAAAGTGTCTATGTTACTTTCTTTTTCTAATATTTTTTATATTTTAAAGATTTGATTATGCTGATTTTATAATGTTTTTAAATATTACAAAGAATGTGCCTAAGGTATTTGCAATAAGTAGTTAGTAAGTAAAGAAGTTTTATTGAAAGTTGATATAATTTCGTTATTTTTGTATTTGAAAATAAAAGTTTAAACCTGCAGAGGCTGTCTTATTTCAAGGTAACGAATTTTTTTGCAATACCGTCATTATTTGTTTTAGATCGCGAATTCTTGCGTATTTTGTGGTGTAATAACGACTTATTTTGAGAAAATACTTTTAATATTTAGCGCTTTTCTGCAACAATGACACATGTGAGGACTATATTACTATGTTTTAAAACTACTTATAATAGGTAATATTTATTTACTTTTTAATATACGATTTTTAAAGTACAGTAAAACACTAACACATGACATATGGTTTCCCAGTATTTTATTTGTAATATAGACGAATAAATCAAATCGATACTTTAAAACCGCTCTCCTGTAAAACTTCATTTTTTTTGTTATGACATTCTTGCAATAAGCAAGCGATATATACTCAGTGATATATTGGTGTATATATCACAGAGCATATACTCAGATTACTACGATGTACTATCTATCTAAATATATATATCTCAAAGGTGACCGACTGACTGACATAGTGATCTAATCACAATGTTCACAAAAACAATAGTTGATGTGATCTATCAACGCACAGCCCAAACCACAGGACGGATCGGGCTGAAAATTGGCATGCAGGTAGATATTATGACATAGGCATTCGCAAAGAAAGGATTTTGATAAATTCTACCCCCAAGGGGAAAAAAGACGGGAATTGGGAACAAGAACAAATTTTAGGCGGAAGAAGCTGCGTGCATCAGCTAGTTAGTCATACTTAGATCTATGTAACATATTTCTAAAATTATACTTGATAATTAATCCTTCACCGCGCTCTAGTTCCAACTACGTTCATGAGTGTAAATATTCGCGGTTGCAAACGTCCGTTGCCAGAAAGCAGAAAGGGAATACATTTATGTAAATAGGTACAGACCGCATCTAAGGTGAGTACCGGTGCTAGGGGCCCTGCTTAATCTTGCAAATTTATGCAAGTCGACGACAACGCGTCAAACTGTCTTCGCTCGAGGACGTGATCCAAATCCGATTCGGTGCGTCATTTTGGTCGTAAAACGTTTTAGCAGTTGGCACATTTGTCGCATAATTCGGGTCTCCTCGGAGGCCAATAGGTTCTTGTGACAAGATCGATTATTATTCAAAGCTCCTCCAACTGTGAGCATGTGTTTTAGTTTAATAGGTTTTGGGTGTCTTAAGTGTTGCAAGTGGATTACTTTGACTGTTATGAATATTCAGGTATTTAGGAACGTACATGGGTGTGGAAAACCCCGTATCTCATTAAGCAATTCAATATTTTCATCAACTATTGAGTTACTTACTAATTACAGAAGATTTCCGAATTTCTTAATGCATACATACATAATAGTCATATCTTTATCCTTGATGGGGTAGGCAGAGGGATAGTATACGCCCACATTTCACCTTATAGGTTTTTGTCCCACGTAATAGATGGCCAGCCTATTTTATAATATCCTGTAATTATGCATAAAATTTACTATAATAGGTTAAGGCGACCTTTTTGGGAGAAGAATGAAAGTTAAATATGAAATTCTTTTTTCTCAGAATTATAATATGCTTTTTTTAGATATTTTTCTGTTCAGTTTTGTATTTGATATCTTAAAACGGTGTAAGTTATTTTCCACAAAACTGTTCGAGAATTTAGAGTGTTCACAAAACCTAAGTAAATCCAATGCCTGTAAAAAGTCAGTCGATTGGATTTTTATTTGCCGGCCATGGATGAAAAATGCTTGTAATTTTATCAAGTACAAGTATGTACACTGAAAACGATCGTGTAATATATTTTGTGAATATCTGAAACGATGTGTCATTCGGAATGAAAAATGAATTCGTGGAAGAGTTATAGTGCGGTAGACATAAATGAAATGTCGTTTTTGTGAAATAGAGGAGTTACACAAACTTATACCGTTGTTGTTATTATTTAACTAAACTGCATCCATAAGCTAAATTAATTCGCCCTTTTTCACTAACTTCATGCGAAGTAACTTCAATGCTGAGCTAAGGATCATTTTTGTCTCGTGCAAGGATATTTTACATTATCCTCTAACGGCCCAAGGTCCTTTAAAATACCCTTATTAACTTATGTCATTACAGCCCAAATCAATATTGTGAATTTCTTATTTACCGCCCACGTCTTTTTTAAGGGACCAAACACATTTATTTTACTTTTTTTGAAAACTTACGCCGTAGAATTTTTATGTTTGATTTGTGAAACTCGTCAGTCTGTCACGAAATGAATCGACTAGGTTCTCTGCCTAAAGAATAAAGAAAATAGTGCAATAGTCCCTCTGAATTCCACTAAGGACGTAGTTTGCGTAAAGTTTTATATTTTTAGTGCCTTGTAAGGGACTTCGGGCTTTAACGAAGTATATTAATTTTTATTGATTCGACTTTTTGCACCTAGTATATATATGTAGAATAGTTACTGCACGATTTAAAAGGCCAGGGCCAGGTCCCACCTTGAGTTTAAGCCCTCATCCAATAATGGGCGTGCCTCAATTGACCAAGGATTCCGAATTTCCCCATAGTACCGCCAGACTCATCAATTATGCGGCTTACAAAGAGGTCGTGGTAGAGAAAGGGGCAATGGCAGGGAAAGTCATCGTGGAAACGTCTCCAATAGCCATCGGCCTTTTCTTTATTTTCTATCGCAGCAGGGCATCTAGTAATTACATGATCTTAAAATAGTTAAGATTCAAAAGAAAATAATTTGAAAAAATCCATTACATAAATTTTGGTTTTATTACAAACGTTTAAAAGTCCTATATTTCTAAAAAGTTGCTTATAAGCTATTGTAATAACCTTTTATATAATTTGATCGCCTATGTACCCATATATCTCCTACAAAACTTGATGATTAATGACTGAATATCGGCCCAAAGTTCTTTTAAAGACACTAATTGTATTTCTTAATTTAAGTAGTCTACGATCATTTTTCAAAACTTTTCTAGGCCCTGGTGCAAATATTAGACCATTAAAAGCCCCTTACACCACTTTTATTAACAATTATTTTTTGGTTATATTGATAAATATTTTTAGTCCTTTAGAAAGGACTTGGGCCGTATTCGAGAAGTTATGAAATTATGCGTGGGCCGCTAGAGTTTAGGTGTTATTTTCTACGTTTACATGTATGCATCCTTGTGGAGAAATAGATTAATATTTTCTTTCTTTCTCTTTTCTTTCAGCTTTTTGTTATGCTGGGTGAGAGCATAAGCATTTTATTACTTACTCATCTTGCCCACGAATCTATAAAGAACAATGTTGTATGTCTTCTAACTCTGTAATGTAATGCCTTATAAAACTCTTAAGACCTCGATATATCACCGCACCACAGAATATAATATATTTTGATTAGACTAATATAAGTATTTGCTCCGTAAACCAAATCCCTAACGTATCCATGAAATATTCAAGTTGATGTTGCATCTTTGACGTAGGTATGATAAAATTTATGACGGTGCATAAATTGAATGGTATTTGCGATTATACGCTCAAGCATTTTTCTATTCTGAACGCTATGTGAACAATGTTTCCATTAGTTTTGCTGTGACGTAAAACTTTGGAAATAATTATTCCAAAATATACACAAACTTTTGGCCCACTAATGTTAGTATTAGAATCACATTGTAATTGATGCTATAATGGAAAATCTAAACTAATATTATTGTTATCTAATATAAAATAAAAAAATCTAAACTAATAAAGATTTGATTGTTTGTTTTTTTTTTTGCATGGAATAGGCTCCGAAACTGCAGTACCGATTTGATGAATTCTTTCACTGTTGAGAAGTTACTCTATTCCCAAGTGACATAGGCTATAATTTAGTCTCGTATTCCCACAGGAACGAGAGCCACGAGGCTGAATCCGCGTGTCTTCCACTAGTCTACAATAAACCCCAGAGCAGGGGCGCACCAAAGATTATGCATTCCACAGGTTACCTTGTTAATTTTTATCTTAGCAAAACAAACTCCGTTTATAATTTTTTTAGTACAATTTGTAGCTGATTGAATTATAAGGGTTAACGGTAGCAGGGCTTATAAATGAAAAGTTTAAATGTTATAATAGCCGTCTCATTTAATAAGAGCATTATATAGAACGAAGTCTTTACAAAAAAAAACTGTTTGGAAACTTTTTTCATACAATAACATCCAAGAAAGAACTATCCAAATAAAGTATGAATTCTTTGAACTCTTTGAACTTACCTACTAGAAACTCCAATAAAAGGAGTAACATTGAATAATTGACTCGAAAAGTAATACTAGTAACCAACAATGCAGTACAAATACGAGTTAAACCATAAAACGGGATACAGCGATACCAAATAAAAGCCATAGAAGTCAAGAACGGTCTGAGATATTTTCACATTTGTTGGCAGATATTCTGGCGTAGGGAATTCAACGTACATATTTCAGTGGAGGTAGTTTAAGCGCAACAATCCGTACTCGGATTTTACGAGCCCTCCGGAAGGAGGATGTTGATATATATTTAAAAGGCAATGGTGGTCCCGGGTAACATACGGATGGACTTAGGCAACCAATTGGACATAATCTTGAGGCTTCACGCTGTTGATTTCCCAAACACGCTTTTTTATTGTTATGTTTACCTTGATGGCCAGCAGAGCAGCTCTCTCGGGGTATTGTGCATGTGAGTATTGAAATTTAAGTGACGTTCTTTAGTAAGTGATGAATACGTAGCAATATTATGTTAATATAGTTTATCAGTATTATCAGTAATTTATTAAATGCGTAGGTACTTACCTATATTAAGCATAAATGGCATTCAAAACAAAATAAACCAATAATTACAGTCGTGTAAGATATAACTGGAACGGTTTGTAATATTGAAACATTTCACTTTAAATTGGCTGTTTTAAAGTCAACTCGAAAACCCAGGATTTGTGTAACTTTAAGTTCTGATGAATCCTCATAATTTTTTTATTTCTATTTCCAAAGTTAACGAAACTTATTTAAACTGATGAAAGTGATTATTTTCTTTTATATCACTAGATACTGATGTTCTTTCTTCTGTAATCCTTTATACTCATGGCTCCTCCCTCAACTTAGACGAAGCCCAAAGTAATCTAAAACAAATAAAGATGGGTGAGACCCCCACAGACGTTTCACGCATATCAAATTCTCCTTTATGTTCAAAGAATAATAATAATTTTTGTATTCAGAGTTTTGTTGGAAGCTTTACTACGAGCTTTGTACTTGTAGTAAGAACTTTTCATGTTCTATTCTGCAAAACATTATTGTCCAATGCGTAAAAAGCAATAAATATAAATGTTTTGGAAGGTAGAAATTCAACCACGGTTTACAGAAACCGAGACGTAGTTATATTTTATTCCTGAATAAATAAAAATTACTATACATATAATCACGCCTTTCATCCTTGAATCCAGAGGCGTATGACATGACCACATTTCACCTTTTTTTTTAGAAATTGTCCGATGTAATAGGTGGTGAGTCATATTGCCGTGTGGTTATGAACCGGGCGGCGCAGGTTGTGAGTGACTGTCAGATGTTGAAATTTTTCAACCCACTCATAACGGCCATCAACTTAGCTTAACGACTGCCATTTTACTAGACATTGGGACCAACGGCATAACGTGCCTTCCGAAGCACTGCCGAAGACTTCCGAAGCACGACCGTAGTAAATGTTGCTTACTTCAGTGATCGTTTACAGAACACTGAGTCTGCGGCGCCACGAGCGCTTCAATAAATTACTATAAATATCTTACCACTTACTAATATTATAAAGGCGAAAGTTTGTGAGTGTGGATGTGTGGATGTTTGTTACTCTCTCACGCTCTAGCGGCTGAACGGATCAGGCTGAAACTTGGTACAGGGATAGATTATAGTCTGGAAAAACACATAGACAACATTTTATCACGGGAATAAGTTCCCACGGGAAGCAGGAACGCGAACAAATTTTATATGTCAGATACTGCATGCGTACGTCTCACGGGCATTTTCACTAATCTATATATATAAAAATCAATGCCACTTTTCGTTGTAATTTTATAACTCAAGAACGGGCTCACCTATCCAAACCAAATGTTTAGGGTTTGTTTGGACTATTTAGTAGATGGTTTATGCGAAGTTTGCACAAAATCGGTCCAGCGGTTCTTCATTCATCACGCAAACAAAGTTGCGCGGGTCAGCTAGTGTAACATAAATAATAATATTATATCGTCGTCACCTGTACTACACAAAGTTTTCTTTTCTTGGGGGACCATCTTAGAACTGCCCTAACCCATAGTTGGCAGTAAATCGTACCCTAAGTCATGGGATGGGTCTCCAGTACCTACATACGCAAAATAAACTTCTCTATGTGAAACTTCACTGTCCGAAAACCGACCAACAGTACACCTTCCCAAGGGTGTTGTAAAAAGTCAGCTAGGTCTCTGTTAGACATAAACTTGTTTGTTTAGTTGGACACTGTTGTTCGGACCAACTGACTTACAACTAGAAACTAACTACTGTTCTATCGATATATCATTTCGTTATTTTATATATGCGAAAGCTTAGACGGAGGGATATATTTCACGCTCTTATAGCTAAGCGGATCTGGCTGAAATATAAAACGGAGATACATTCATAGTTTGGAATAATACAAGGGCTACTTTTTATCCTCGTAATAACAGTAATTTCTTCGAATAGAAATCTAGTTTGAAAATAATTTAATGCGAAAAAAATTCACGTTCGAGCGGAATTCGAAACTTTTGTCCTGTCACTTGTCCCTGTCATAAAATCCTCGATAGATTTTTGTGTTGAAATATTTTTAAGTTGTTTTTATAATATAAAATATTTATAAGAAAGACAATAGTAAAATCTTAATTTGCACTAGACCACTTTTTTAATATTGGTTATAGTTTTTTTATAATTAATTTATTTCGTTAAAAACGCACAAAGACCGATCGCAGCTCTCTTTGTCTTGCACGCTAAAATGTATATCTTCTTTCAGCAATTTGGCGTCTGGTATGAACAAAGTAAGCTATCAAAATTATGCTTATATTACATTTTTAATGAAAAGCAGATTTGTACGTGTAGCCGTAAAACTTTTATGATCGTGTCTGTTGATTGGTTTTAATTACACTTTTTATTTACATATTCTCAATTAATTTTAAAATACTACACATTCAGTAAACGAAAGGAATGACTTTATAAGAAATGAAAATATTTCCAAAAACAGGTACAGATCAAATGGGTTGTTGTTGCCCCTGAGACTCACTAGGGGTAGGTCACAAAATGTATGCTCCATGTATGTTTAATTGAATTAAGTCTGATATACATATTTCACGAAAAACTCCGGTGAGGTTAAAGTAACAGGAAGCAAAACAGAAAAATTAATGTCTTAAATCCTCTACAACGAAATCTTTTTTATTGCAGCCGTTCTACTTTAAACCCATTGAAATTTCAATAAAACAGAGAAATCCGAAACATCTAACGCTTTGTGCGTATGAAAATCGGGGCAATCTACTTAACTATGTAGTAAAGTAAGTGGATTACTGTAGCTTTCTACGGTATTTACGCAAAATCCTGATACTATCCCGTAGTGCGACGTCGACGTGGACTGTTAATCCGATTAAAATGCTTTGAAATTTATGTGTTTCCGAACCGAACGTTTAAGAGTTAAGTGCGTGAGCTGTTTCAATAAACAAATGTGTTTTATTTTGCAACGGGTCCTTCGCTGTTTGACACCACGGTGTCAATCGCAAAAGAACGTTTTTAGAATTGGCTGTTTGGGACCATTTTCTTAATAATTTGCGACCGTGGTGTCAAACGGTGAATATCTTATTTTGTTTTCGTCGATTGACACCATAGTGTAAAACTGTTGATTTGGACCACTTTCAACAATTTAAAGGTCAAGTGTGATTTGTGTACTGGCGAAA
Organism: Miltochrista miniata; assembly: GCA_933228765.1. Classification (NCBI taxonomy): domain Eukaryota; kingdom Metazoa; phylum Arthropoda; class Insecta; order Lepidoptera; family Erebidae; genus Miltochrista; species Miltochrista miniata. The sequence continues at coordinate 15,716,134 of OW121752.1, read as the reverse complement.
AGAAATAACCGTTTTCTAATTACAATAAAATTGTTTCTAGGGCTACTTTCTACAATATAAATAACTTCAAATAATCCGATTTAGATAGGTTAGGTTAGAAGGCTAAGGCGGGAGCGGAGCGCAGCGAAGCTCCCGCCATAGCCTTCGTGGGTTTTTTTTAATAAATTAAAGTAATAGTTTTGTAGTATAAACTTCTATTTTAATTTTTTATTGTATTAACTATATTATATAATTTTAACTTTTATTTTTATTTTAGCTTTGTGGTAAGTATAAACTATTGTTTTAATTTATAAATAAATAACCAGGAGCCTTAGCCTTAGGCGGGAGCTCCGCTCCGCTCCGCTCCGCTCCCGCTTTAGCCTTCTAACCTAACTTATCCAAATCGGATTGCATTATTTTTAGGTATTTTGACCTTAATTGATATTAAATGTTGGTAAATGTAAATTATGCATATTTGATGATAAAAATCGTTTAAACACTTTTGTGCATGATTGTTATGTTATAATAAAAATGCCAATGAGCCCTTCTTTGCTGTTTTACATCATGGTGTCAATCAACGAAGCCATTTAAGGTATTCGTCGATTGACACCGTGGTGCCAAACAGCCAATTCAAAAAACGTTCTTCTGCGATTGACACCATGGTGTCAATAATTCGTGGTGTCAAACAGCGAAGGACCCGTAGCGGCCCTCGCCGTCAAAATACTATTTTGCTCCCTTGTGATACAATCTACTATTTCATCCCTTCTATTCGAAAAGTATCACTTTGCACCGCTATAACAGGGCGCAAAGTAGCTCTTTTCTGTTAAGAGCTTTTTAGCGGGTGGCAAAAGTGATTTGAATTTTAAATTTAAAAAATTCATTGAAATCGAACGCAAATTGAATGGACTACTGGCTGGCACGTGTTGGCTGCACTGCGCGGTGTCCTGTGCTAACTAAAAAAAACTAAAGAGCGCCATTTATCTCTTGATCTACGAAAATACCATCAGTATACGTATTTTATTGTAAGTATTCTTATAATATTTTACAAAATAGTTCTACGTCGAGTTATGAAAGTGACACTGGCATTAACTCCTGAAACAATAAGTATAGAAGCTAATTACCTGTTGCACAAAACTTATTTTTCTCATAGAAATTGGATGAAAAGTAGAGTAGGAATATTAATCGAAAGCAAATTATATTTCTCTCGGGCGCTGTACTTTGAATCACTCACAGCGCTCGGGATTCTATTCTAGAATCCTTCGCTTCCCTCGTGATTTTAAGTAGCGCCCTCGCCTAAAAAATACCGTTTTGCTCCCTTGTTATACAATCTACCTCGTTAAAATGCGTTGCGAAATATTTAAGTTACCTTCCAAATATGCAACTTAAATGCAAATGCTTTAATTTGGCTCTTGGTAAAATATACTCGGCATCTGAACTTCTGTATGCCAATATGAAATAATTATTCCACGATCGTACTATTGCAAATTAGTAGCGCTATTAGCTCCTACCTAGTATTTGGTATTCAAAGTCAGAAGACACTAGGTATACCGGATTGGCGAAGCTGGGGAGATTAATTTGCATTCACGGCCAAAACGGTTCGTGATACTATTTCGTCAACATCTCTACCGTTTCTCAGCTATATACAAAATAGTAGATATATAGAGCGTACGCTGATATTGAGGTAGATAAAACGTTTGAGGGTCGAAATAATCTATCGAACATCAATATAAGTGCAAAAATAAATCCATGCCACATAAATCATAATATGTATGGTATATATTATATATACGCAACACGTATATACATACCATTATAAAGAAAAATAAGCCCATGTGATTGTGTGTGCGTGTGTGTCTCTCTCTCTCTCTCTCTCTCTCTCTCTCTCTCTCTCTCTCTCTCTCTCTCTCTCTCTCTCTCGTGTGTGTGTGTGTGTGTGTGTGTGTGTGTGTGTGTGTGTGTGTGTGTGTGTGTGTGTGTGTGTGTGTGTGTGTGTGTGTTTGTGTGTGTGTGCATGCGTGTGGGGATGGGAGAAGTAGGTGTAATTGGGTAGTTTATACGACTACAAAGCAAACTCTCTGTTCTGCTTCCAGTAAGTAATCCTTGCATGCTCCTCCCCATACAGTAATACAATAGCCCAGAATGGACTGACACAGTGCCATATAGACCATTCTGACTACTGATCTGTCAACAACATGACGCAGTTGTTTGAAGATGAAAATAAGCTTACGCGTTCGAGATGCCAGTAGGTCCAAGTGAAGCTTGAAATTAAGTGATTATCTAACTCAACAACCTTTTATTGTGTCCATTATCAATATTAAGAATCTTTGAAGTTTTAAATAAATAGATTGATGTTTTCATGTGATTGCCAAGTCGATCTACTAATTCAAATCTATTAAGATTTATGGACACAATAAGATGTTGTTGAGTTAGATAATTACTTAAAATTTGAGACATATACTTATGTAGGGACTGAATAAAATAACCGACTTTGTAGTTATATGAATTTCACTACTTATTACGGTAGAAGAAAGAGTTGCGAGACGAGAGTTTCTTTTTACAAATATTGTTTTTGATAGGATCTTATTTCTTTTTGCATTGCCGTCGTGTACATATCAGCGTCAATTTTTCTTCGCGCCCGTCACAAGTATACACCCCAATGCACTACCATATACCTACTCAACTACAGCAAGTCTAATATCCCAAGATGAATCAATATAGATGATGACAGAGAATGTTATAAGCATGAACCATCGCCTGGTCTAGAGACCACCCAGTGTAGGCAAAATCCTAGAGTCAGCACTGCGAGGACCGCGGCGATGGCACAGCATGGGCGCAATAGCGCCAGGTCCTCGTAGTGGGTCTGGACGTGGACACTCTCTCGCTCGAGAACATGGTGCGAGCCATCCTCTCCAACGGGAGTAAGTGGGCCTGCGCCGCCTCCTTCTGCGAGCAGGTCATGCTCGTGAAAGAGGCGGCGGGGCGGGTACGGGAGAGAACTCTCCCCCCCGAGTTCCGCAGTCGGCGGCGTGGGCGCCGCCGACGTGTCTTCACTGAGGACTATCGGCCTCCATGACCGGAGGTCTGAGGACGGTGAGAGGGTTGCTCACCGTCCTTACAGAAGCAGGCCCTTGACGGCAGCGTGACGTGAGGAACTCACGCACGTCCCCCCTTAGAAGCGGGATCACACCCGAAACCCCCCCAAAGACGCGGGTTAGCACCCGAACCACCCCCTGGGCGAGGCTGCAGAGGAGGGCGGGGCTCACAACCATGGGCTGTTGGGCGTTACGTGAGGTTTTTTAGTCGGTAGGAGTCCGGCATAACATCCATGAGGATTTTCCCTCACGTAGAAAAAAAAAAGGCAAAATCCTAGGTTTTAAATTTACAAATATTTATTGACTGTAGATGTAACTTTGTAATTCTCTGAATTTATATGGGATTACTAAATTATTAATGCAGTTGATGAAACTCGAAAACAGGACCGAAATTCCGGAAGTTTTGAAATTTTTCTTGGCTTATACACTAAACACTACATTGTATTCTAAATTTGAAGGTTCTATGTTCACTAGGAGTACCTTAGAATTTTGATGATCGGTCAGTCAGTGAGTGAGTGACTACGAATTTTTAAGCAACGTTGACTATTTATAATTATATTCTTAAACTACTGATTGAACTGAAATTTAAAACCTTCCGTATTTAAGCGCAGTGCACTTAGGAACTGAAAATTCAAACTTCTAGCTTTATCCACACCGAAGTAAAGTACACTAGTATAGGGGGTCGAAAATGGCCTGAGTGGGTCTAAGAAAAGATAGTACGGCTTTGCCACCAGCCGCCGCGCTATGGCTCGACGTGGTGAGGGCACTCCCTCTTGCCCTCAGGTAATAAGTTGTCCTTTTTCAGAACTTTTGTTTTATTATAGTTCAATAATAGTTTTTCTTTTCAAATCTTTTATTTTATTACACACTTACCTATATATGATGATGAGTAAGAAAGAGAATGATGGGGATGACTTTCATAACAGGTTATCTGATGACTTCCAACAAAACATAAAATTCTTTTGGAAGTCTATAAGAACAATGAGGACTGAAAAGACAACCTCACAATTTAAGCAAATCAGAAACCGTAATGGCAGTCTTGTGATAGGAGAGGAATGTGTGTTAAAAACGTGGAAGGAATATTTTGAAAGTTTATTTGAAAAAGAGGATATGCAAAGGGAGACTCATGTTTCGGAAATGAATGAACTTGAGAATGAAAGCCATTTAAGTATGGAAGAAATTGTGGTAGCGTTGAATAGTATGAAATTAGGAAAGGCTGCTGGAATTGATAGAATTTCTGTCGAGATGCTGAAAGCGGGTCGTGGCGTGGTAGCTTGCCAGCTGTACCGCCTTTTTAATCTTTGCTGGCGAAATGGCAGAGTACCAGAAGAATGGTGCAAATCTGTCATAGTGCCGCTGTACAAAGGTAAAGGGTCACAGCAAGAGTGCAAAAACTACCGCGGCTTAAGCTTGCTCAGTGTCGTAGGCAAATTGTATGCGAAAGTTTTGATTAAAAGAGTGATGAATGAAACTGAAGGAAAAATGTGGGATGTACAAGCAGGATTTATGAAAGGAAGAGGATGCACGGATCAGGTCTTTTCATTAAGATGCCTAGTTGAAAAGTTTTTGGCAAAACGTCAAAAAGTCTATTGCATCTTCGTGGACTTGGAAAAGGCCTATGACAGAGTGGTGAGGAATGAACTGTGGTCAACACTGTCCATGTATGGAGTGAACAGCAACTTGATACGAGCCTTGAAATCTCTATACGAGGGCTCCAGTGCTTGTGTCAGGATCAATGGAGCTTGCACAGACTTTTTTCCCATCGAAAAAGGTGTGAGACAAGGCTGTGTAGCGTCACCAGTGTTGTGTTCAACCTATACATGGACAGTTGCTTGAAAGAACTACAAGAGTGCGCGTATGGATTAAAAATGAATGAGCTAACCGTCAAATGCCTCCTTTATGCTGATGATCAGGTAATACTTCGGCGGAGGAGTTGCAGTTGATGGTTAATATAATGAACGATGCGCTTAAAAGTAGAGGAATGAATGTTAATGTAAGTAAGACAAAAGTAATGGTTTTTGAAAGAGAGAAATGTATGACTGATTGCTCGATATCGATCGAAGGAAAGCGCGTGGAACAGGTGAAAGAGTTTGTATATTTGGGTTCAAAATTTGCAAGAGATGGAAAGTGTGACAATGATATTGAAAGAAGAGTTTTGGCAGGAAACCAAGTGAATGGAGCCATTCACACCTTTATAAGCAGTCAGAACGTGTCTTAAAAGGCAAAGATGGCTGTACATAGAGGAGTGCTTGTCCCTACACTTATGCATGGTAGTGAAAGTTGGGTGTGGCAGGAGAAGCATGAAAGTAAAATTAATGCAGTGGAAAAGAGAAGTTTGCGAAGTATAGCTGGAGTGACATTGAGGGATAAAGTAAAGAATAGTGTGATAAGGGAACATTGCGGTATGACAGAAGATGGAGTGACTAAGATAGAGAAAGGGATGCTCAGATGGTTTGGACATGTGGAGAGAATGGATGGAAATAGGCTGACGAAACAGATTTATGAAGCGAGAGTGAATGAGCAAACTGGTATGGGTCGACCTCGGCATACTCATGTCGATCAATAATCTATTGAGAAAAGGCCAGGTCAAGAGTACCCTTAACCGAAGAGCATGTATGAAGACACTTATGAAAGTTGAAGAAGCGAAAGTTGTTTGCCAGAATCGTAGCAAGTGGAAAGTCAGAGTCTCTGCCTACCCCGTTGGGAGACAGGCGTGATGTTATGTATGTATGTACCTATATTTTGAAAGTAAATTAAAGGTACAACATTCTTTTATCCTCTCATTAATACCAAAAGTAACTCTTTCGTAATGAGCTCTGAAAGTAATTGCAGTTGAATTAAATTAAAATATAAATAAATGGTTCTGTTGATACTGCAAAAGTTATTGCATCACAAATAAAACTGCAATAAAACATAGCAGCGCTTTCAATCATATTTTAAATTAATACGATGCTACAGACGTTCTCACTTGTTACTCACAAATATTTTTGTACAGCGGAATTGTTCCAAATGCACTTAGTACATGATCCGTCCAATATTTTTCGTAGCACGCTTCAACGTTATATGCACACAGTGTAAACCGTGAGATGGAAACCTGACATTTTAGCGATATATTCGAATATCCCATCTATTCGGAAGCTGCTAGCAGGCAGAATCGACAATTTACTGGGCTCTTTTTTGTTGTACTTCGACGTTCGCTGTCACAGCTATAATGTGACTTAAGTTGACATGTATGAAATAAGATTTTCATGTCATTATTTCTCAAATAAATATGACAAGTTATTTACTTTTATCACATATTTATTCAGTCTGCATACAGCACTTGCTGCACTATGAAACATTTTCAAGACAAATTTAGTTAAGCATCATGATTTTACGTTTATGACTTTTGAGAGTTGGAAGTGGAATTTTACGACTAAATGGATGAGAAAGTATGAATGAATGATACATTCCCAGAAAGTATCATAACAACTGCAATCTAGGAAGAAATGGTAGCTATGTGGAATTCAAGAAAAATTGTAAGGAACATTTAGAGCATGAAATTCACCAGGACACATCTTCAGAAATATCTAACAGCGCTTTAAAAGTGCACTTACTGTGATTGAATTTTATTTGTTATTTCTTATTTATATGTTGCAACCGCCATCTAGCCAAGTCAAAGAAAGTGCATTTGGTTGAGATATTGGGAACGTATATCTAAAGAAGTAGATTAAGGCCGCGTGGGTCAGATTTTGAGTTTTTTGAAACAATCCTACTCAAAAAGTAAAGGGTTTATAATTCTGATAAATATATATATAATAGGTAAGGATATAAGCTAAACATATTCCGAGCCCGTTACACGATCCAATAAATTTCACTAGATAGAAAAAAATCCCAAAGTTGACTCTCTCAGAAAAGTTTTTTCAAAACTGTGGCTAAACTATTAACATTTTATATATTTTTTTTGCACTCAATTAAAGGTATTAAGTTTTTATACACATTTTCCGAGCGTTTTTCTACAAACAACTATTTACATAGTTGTCATGTACGAATATCTACCAAACGCAATAGAATTGCGCCGCTGACGGCCTTGTGGAGGCAGGACCTGTGTCAGTTTTTTTCGCAACTATTTCGTAATTATTATGCCAAATTACGTTGAAATCGCGCCACAGTATAAGAATATCAGTAATGGGCAAAATGTAATTAGATTAACCGTTACAAATACATACGCCACTCATGGTAAAAATGTGGTGATCTTTTACTTTTTAAGTGTTTTCACGACATGGTAACCAGCTACCTAATGCATTAAAATGTCTACGAATTACATGATAATTTCGCAATCCAACATGGCGGCCACGCCGTAATCACAAAATTTCATGATGGGTATCGTTTAAGGGGTTTTTTGGTATGCTGAGTACGAAGTACGTAATAATTTTGCAATCCAATATGGCCGCCGCGCCGTAATCACAAAATTTCATGATGGGTATCGTTTAAGGGGTTTGTTCGTATGCTGAGTACGAATCACGTGATAATTTTGCAATCGAATATAGCCGCCGCGCCGTAATCACAAAATTTCATGATGGGTATCGTTTAAGGGGTTTTTTGGTATGCTGAGTACGAATCGCGTACTAATTTTGCAATACAAGATGGCCGCCGCGCCCTAATCACAAAATTTCATGACGGGTATCGTTTAAAGGTTTTTTTGCTATGCTGAGTACGAACCACGTGATAATTTTACAATCCAATATGGCCGCCGCGCCGTAATCACAAAATTTCATGATGGGTATCGTTTAAGGGGTTTTTTCGTATGCTGATTACGAATCACGTGATAATTTTACAATCCAATACGGCCGCCGCGCCGTAATCAAAAAATTTCATGATGGGTATCGTTTAAGGGGTTTTTTGGTATGCTGAGTACGAATCACGTACTAATTTTGCAATACAAGATGGCCGCCGCTCCGTAATCACAAAATTTAATGATGGGTATAGTTTATGGGGTTTTTTGGTATGCTGAGTACGAATTACGTGATAATTTTGCAATTCAAAATAGCCGCCACGCCGTAATCACAAAATTTCATGATGGGTATCGTTTAAGGGGTTTTTTAGTATGCTGAGTACGAATCACGTGATAATTTTGCAATCCAATATGGCCGCCGCGCCGTAATCACAAAATTTCATGATGGGTATAGTTTAAGGGGTTTTTTGGTATGCTGAGTACGAATCACGTGATAATTCTGCAATCCAATATGGCCGCCGCGCCGTAATCACAAAATTTCATGATGGGTATCGTTTGAAGAGTTTTTTGCTATGCTGAGTACGAATCACGTGATAATTTTGCAATTCAAAATGGCCGCCACGCCGTAATCACAAAATGTCATGATGGGTATCGTTTAAGGGGTTTTTTAGTATGCTGAGTACGAATCACGTGATAATTTTGCAATCCAATATGGCCGCCGTGCCGTAATTACAAAATTCTATGATGGATATCGTTTAAGGGGTTTTTGGAATGCTGAGTACGAATCATGTGATAATTTTGCAATCCAATATGGCCACCGCGCCGTAATCACAAAATTTCATGATGGGTATCGATTAAGGGATTCTTTCGTATGCTAGGTAGCAATTTAATGTAATTGGCCTTAATTTTACAATAAAAACCTTTTGTCACAGTATTTTCGCATTGCTAGGCCTAAAATTAATAAGCAAATCTTTTTAGTTTACTACTGTTAATAGCTTAGGCGGCCAAATTGAATTCCAAAATTATCATGTCATTCGTACTCAGCATTCGAAAAAACCCATTAAACGATATCCATCACGAAATTATGTGATTACGGCGCGGTGGCCATTTTGGATTGCAAAATTATCATGTGATTCGTACTCAGCATACCAAAAAACCCCTTAAACGATAACCATCATGGATTTTTGCGATTAAGGCGCGATGGCCATATTGGATTGCAAAATTAGTACGTGATTCGTACTTAGCATACCAAAAAACCCTATAAACGATACACATCATGAAATTTTGTGATTACACCGTGGCGGCCATTTTGGATTGCAAAATTATCACGTGATTCGTACTCAGCATACCAAGAAACCCCTTAAACGATACCCATCATGAAATTTTGTGATTACGGCGCGGCGCCCATATTGGATTGCAAAATTAGTACGTGATTCGTACTCAGCATACCAAAAAACCCCTTAAACGATACCCATCATGAAATTTTGTGATTACGGCGCGGCGGCCATATTGGATTGCAGAATTATCACGTAATTCGTACTCAGCATACCAAAAAACCCCTTAAACTATACCCATCATGAAATTTTGTGATTACGGCGCGGCGGCCATATTGGATTGCAAAATTATCACGTGATTCGTACTCAGCATACTAAAAAACCCCTTAAACGATACCCATCATGAAATTTTGTGATTACGGCACGGCGCCCATATTGGATTGCAAAATTAGTACGTGATTCGTACTCAGCATACCAAAAAACCCCTTAAACGATAACCATCATGGATTTTTGCGATTTCGGCGTGGCGGCCATATTGGATTGCAAAATTAGTACGTGATTCGTACTCAGCATACCAAAAAACCCTTAAAACGATACCCATCATGAAATTTTGTGATTACACCGCGGCGGCCATTTTGGATTGCAAAATTATCACGTGATTCGTATTCAGCATACCAAGAAACCCCTTAAACGATACCCATCATGAAATTTTGTGATTACGGCGCGGCGCCCATATTGGATTGCAAAATTTTCACGTGATTCGTACTCAGCATACCAAGAAACCCCTTAAACGAAACCCATCATGAAATTTTGTAATTACGGCGCGGCGCCCATGTTGGATTGCAAAATTATTACGCGATTCGTACTCAGCATACCAAAAAACCCTTTAAATGATACCCATCATGAAATTTTGTGATTACACCGCGGCGGCCATTTTGGATTGCAAAATGATCACGTGATTCATACTTAGCATACCAATTTTAGAAAACTTTAGAACTTTTTATGACCCGTTATAATGTAATTTACATTTTTTACGCAACTGTAACCATCTAGCAAACTTACGCAACGGAAACTCTCAAAAGAAATGAAATATCCTAGTTTTCGAAAAATGTTTCGTTGCTGCTCAGCTCTTATTCGCCTTAGCGTGATGTTATATATTTTGGTATTTTTCAAAAATGGACATTCTGTTAAGGAACTTTTGAAATTCAACTAGCAGTCTCTTAGACTCTAGAGTTCAAACAACTAAACAAACAAACAAATTCTTTAGCTTAAAAATTATAGTATAATATATATAATTAACTCATATATTTAGGAAATTCGAATAAATCACTACACTTAATAAAGTTAGATGCATTTACTACGTCAAACAAAGTTAGCATGCTGTTTCTTTCTACTCTACTGTATACTGTGGCATGAGAGTTCACTGCCGCTGCAGGTGCGCGGTGTGTCTTGCGCCCGGGGCGAGGGGAGCGCCAAATGCCTACTTGTGCGCTATAACCGCCCCTTAAATGGAATTTTACGCTTTACCTATATCGCTCTTTGAAATCGTGTGTTATAGGTAGGTACTTATAAGATGATGCCTGCAGTTCCGCCCGCGTGTCCGGTAATGGAAAGCAACCTATGTACTCTAGACTATCATCTATTTCGTATCCAAATTGCAACCAGATCTGTTCAGCCGTTAGAGCCCGAAAGAGTAACAAATATCTACATACCGAGACATCTATTAATAGTAGAATTGTGTACCTACACATTTTACTTATAATTATGTTTTACGCAGTAACAAAAGTTAGGTAGGTACACCATATTAAATTTTGTTGTGTGAAATTTTTTTAAGCATGATTGTTAGCTAAGATAAATTGAATTCAAAGTTGAACTTGTCAGTCGCAGACGTCAACGGTTTTACAAAGTTCAAAGTCCTGAGTACGTATCATATCGCTACGTTAAGCTTTTTTAAATTTTGCCCAGGAATATTACTATTTGCCATCTTATTTAATGCTGTAGTTTAAAAACTTAGAACATGCTTCAAAGTATAGGTGCAAATGAAAATGAAAATATTTTTATAGGTGTCACGTGGGTCACATACAATACAATATGATCTTCAGGATTAACATTTACTACCTGATTCACAATGTGTGGAAAGAAATCAAGCCACAAGCGTAGTATCACTAGTATCTACTTATTACGGGAACAAGGATTCCTTTAATATACACACCTATAATAGTAACACCTTTATCCCCAAAGGTGGGCAGAGCCATAGTTTTCGCCTTCGATTTACCTATAGTTTTTGTTTGTTAGCCTATTTCGAGCTGAATTGATATAGACAAATTGAGGTTTGACTACCCATAAGCTTTCCATAAGACCTTCAACATGGCTTAGCGAGTGCCCCTGTCACTGGCAAAAAAAATAGCTAATATTTGTATGTCACTATTAGAATATCTGGAAACCTGTTCAAGGAAACATAATCATACAAAAGGATTCGCAAAACCACAAATCATTTTTGGTGACATAATCGTTTTGTATTTGTACTGATTAATGAACAAATTTTAGTTAAGCTATGCGTGGGTTGAAACTATTGTGGAGTAAATGGTGTGGCAAGCGTACGGACAGCCGGCTTTCGGATTGAGTGGTCGAATGCGCTAATTTGCAATGCGACTACGGTACTTTCCATCCTCCCTTGTCGTGCATTGTGCAGCCGGCTGCTTTCGACAGCTAAACCGTTAACGTTTTCGGCGGTATGTTTATTTTCACACTCCTTTGTGGTAGTGTACGCTTTTGATGACTTTTGTAAACGTGAAACCCGCACCCTTTCGGCAATGTAATTAAATTATACTACTGGTATTGTTTGTAAAGGATACTTGGAATGATTTATGGATAGTTTACATTTATTGTTAAAAATTACATAGAAAGATAATTATTAAATATTTACAGTATTACTGTCTAAACGTAACCGAAATAAGGCCCCCGTGACATTGTTTTTATATTTTTAATTGGTTTGGATAATTTTGATTTCATTTTACAATGTGCATTTTAGTACATAACAGTAAATAGAAACGTACACCACAATAGTGGCTTATTGTAAACCCCATTCTTTCTAGAAAGTATTTCTCTACAGATATCTTTTCTAGAAAGAAAGTGCAAAAAGTTCTAACTTCCAATACAACCATATATGGCAAGAAATAAATTGAAACGTTTATAAAGGATCTCTCCTTTCTAGAGAGAAAGTAAGAGAGAGAGAGAGATCCATCCTCACGCTGCCGTCATTATGGCCAGAAATAATTATGCGACAGATCTCATAATTGAAAATTCTATAGATTCTGTTTTGCCTGTTCATACAATCTTTGCTAGCTAGTTGTAGAGACGAGTAGATAATTGAATTCTTTTGACAAGAATCTGAAACGTAATCTTCAATAATCTTTGGAATATTGTATCGTTGGATCGTCGAATAACGTTCCATAATAGAGTTAATAGGTGTATTTGTTACATCACTCTCAAGTCTGAGTACTAGAATTCAGTAACTAGAATTTAGCTAGTTTAAGTATGGTTGGTAATTTATAGTTTTTTCTCATTTTGTACTAGGCAGAGACAAATATTTGTAAAATATTTTTTTTCAAAAAAAATAAAACCGACTTCAAACAAAAACTAGAAAATAAAATTTACTTAACACAAAGTTCTATGTATTTTGATTTATCGGATGGTATTAAATATTATATTGAAGTCAGCACAAAGGAAACCTATAGATTTTTGTAGATACTATTAATGACGCCGTCTTCAGTATTTTATTTAATACTAGCTGTTCCCCGCGGCTTCGTCCACGTGGAAGTCGTAAGCATGTAAAATCATTGCCATTATTGCAATTTTATTTTTTTTTATTTAAATTGCAATGATATTGCGAAAAACATTATATTGAACCTTTATCATTATGCATCATTTATCGAGATGCCTTCACTTGAGCTAAAACAGGTGAAATAACTCAATATTATTGTCACTGTATACTGTAGTTTGACTCGGCCGGATTTTAGAAATAAATGCCTACAGCCGCGCGGTACGTAAGCATGCGATAGGGCTGCCCACCTACAGCATTTTAATAATATGTGCCTACTTTGATTTTCTATATAGTATTGCGATTGTAAATATGTACATACATACATTCATATAGTCACGCCTTTATCCCTGAAGGTGTAGGCAGAGGCATAGTACCTATACGCCCACATTTTACCTTATAGTTTTACGTACGCGTATAGATAGTGAGCGTAATGCAGTTGATTTTTTTCAATCCGGCCACAAGGCCTTCAATTTGTATTAAGGATTGTCGTTTTACTGACAACCGGCTTTCATTTCGAGTAAATATATACCTTTTTTATTTAAACAAAAAAAAAACTTTGTGAGTAATAATATAATATCCCCGCAACGGCTGGCGGCGCGGGGCGGCGGCGTGGCGGCGCAGCGCCCGTTATCTACTAACGATTGAGTGAGACGGGTATAGAAATTTGAAAACGAGTAAGCGGCGTAGACAATAATAATCGGCTCATCACATGTTTCGTCAGTGATAGAATCACGGAATTCTAGTCTTTATAATCATTGCGTTAAATTTTTGATTTACAAAATTAAAACTATTTTTCGATTTAAAAGTACTAGTCAGTCTCTAGTACACTAGTACTTTTCGTACATTGTCAAGTTGTGTTAAATTTTGGAAGTTCATATTTGTCTCTATGCGTGTAATAAAAATCAAAGGTAACAAAAATGCTGTCAATCAAAGTCATACGGTTTGTTTCGTTGTGGATGACCGATGTTACAGTACACTTAGCGTGTACTGTAACATCGGTCATCCACAAAGAAATGAATACTCGTGAAACATACCTAAATCATTGCTCTCAATTAAATAACTACGAACTGACAACGGAACTAAATGTACTACCTACACGTACTAGAGTTCTGAACTAGTTTTTTTTTGGATATTGTACTATATAGGATCGCACCGTTCACTGACTGAGCAAGCACAAGTCTAGTTTTAAACACAAACATACCTACTTCATGTAACTACCTAGTTCACCCGTATCAATCACTTTATTTAACTTTAGTCAACTAGTAGTATACCTAGTACCAATTAGTACTTAAGTAAAATCAATTTATAGACTTACCTTTCGGAGTTTCCAGGTAATCTAAAACACGTTATCTCTGGGTGCGTTATTGACGAATTCATGCAACCAAAACAAGCAGAATAGACTCTAGCTGTCATATTAAATATTTTTAGTAAATAAACCTCGCGCGGTTACTATCTAAAAAACGACACAGCGTCCATTCGTCTACTCGGCACAATCGCCTGCTTGCGTGCTGAAAGGCCTGCCGAAAACGAGACTCGTAGGTATAGCTTGCGCTTCGTCCGTTTGTAGGGAGTTACAATACTGGTTAGTACTCTTTATACTGTGTTATTGTGTTCTAAAAACTTATGTACATATTACAACATGCCCGAAACATTTAATCGATTATATCATGTGCAGTAGCAAAATTGATCACATTAGCGCTGACTGGTTTATCTATTAAAAGGAAAATTGTAATAATATGTTTATTTTTAACTTTCAATGCAAATGGCGAATATTCTTGTTTCCCTTAAAAGTATTCTATGTAACGTTTTTTTATGTGTGGAAATTCCCTGTGGATGGTCAGCCATCCACTAAAACCACACTTACCGACTAAAACCACACTATGCCTGTAATTGTGAGTAACAAGTAGTATAATAAATAAATAAAATTAAATAAATAAATTCTTTATTTTCTCAAAAAATATACAACAATCTTAATTCAAAATGTGTCTTTGAAAATGTAGAACAATAAAAGTTTCGTTTTCAATGTGTTTATTATATAGTTAATTTAAATTCGTTGGAAGACAACTAAATAATAGACTGTTAAATTTCCATTATAGTATGTAATACCATTTTGATCAGAACGGACATTTTGGATAGAAATGAATTGAAATTCATACTTATAAAGTACCTAGTGACAAAACGTAGGTAACTACATTATTCTGTTTACCAGCTACTCTTGAATTTAACAATAATGGTCTAACAATACCGTTATTTTCAATTCAATATACTTTTACTAATAACATATATTTACAAAATACTGTAAAATGTCATACGATATCAGGAAACACAATAATACATTTGCATGATATTAACATTATGACCTTTTTTGCCGTCATTCATAGAGCTGCATTACCTTAATTAAAGTTTACGCCCGTGTCAGAGTTTATGTACATCCATTTATCATCGTTCGTTTAAATTACTATTCATTATTTCATGTATACAGGAGATTTATATATTACTTTGTGTTCATTACGGCTTAGATTTATACTTGATTGAAAGGATTTGTATAATACAAAATGGGCTTTATATGGGGTCATTATTTACGCAATGTATACTTAGTGAAGAATATTTGAATGTCCCAAAATATTTTTTTTGCATGCCTAAGATTTAAATATTTTTATCTCAGTGGATAAAGTACTTTTCTTCTCTAGCATTCATTTTGAAATGGTAAATGTGATACACAAATGATAAATCTACATACCAGCGCTGAATTTTTGTAATTCCAAAATACTCAAGCTCCCAACATAATATAAGACTGATAATATAAAATGATGCAAATGTTATAAATTTATAATGTTAATTACGTTAAAAATAATTAAAAGCAGTTGTGTACTTTCAGAAATTTCAATGAATTACTAGGTATTGTTAGGTACACAACTGCGTACATCTCAGATCCCGCCCTGTATAAGCTTGTGCATTCTTACATTAAAACGGTGTTAAGATTAATTTTCAATTATCTGGAAGCTTCAGCAAACTTCCAAGAAAATTACAAAGGTGATCAATATTGCTACACACACACGATGAAATCAAATACCTACCTGCTTCGTGCATGCTGTACTACATACCTACGTCAATGCATTGTTCCTAAAACACAATATTTCGCCAGTTTTGGCTCAAGTGAAGGCATTCGTCGGTACCTACTGCAAGTTGTGATCAAAATACTCGAAATACTGAAGACGGTGTCATTAATAGTATCTACAAAAAACTATGGGTTTCCTTGGTGCTGACTTCAATATGATATTTAATGCCATCCGATAAATCAAAATACATAGTGCTTTGTGCTCAGTAAATTTTATTTTCTAGTTTTTGTTTGAAGTCGGTTTTATTATTTAAAAAAAAATATTTTAGAAACATTTGTCTTTGCCTATTACAAAATGAGAAAAAATTACCAACCATACTTTAACTAGCTAAGTTCTAGTACTCAGACTGGTGAGTTATATAACCATGTAACAAATACACCTATTAACTCTAAAATGGAACATTATTGGACGTTCCAACGATACAATATTCCAAGGATTATTGGAGATTACGTTTCAGATTCTTGACAAAAGAATTCAATTATCTACTCGTCTCTACAACTAGCTAGCAAAGATTGTTTGAACAGGCAAAACAGAGTTTATGGAAATTTCAATTATGAGATCATATTGCATAATTATTTCTGGCCACAATGACGGTAGCGTGAGGATGGATATCTTTTTGTCTCTCTCTCTCACTTTCTCTCTAGAAGGGAGAGATCCCATAAAAAGGAATGAGGTTTGCAATATGCCACTATGATAATAAAATTTTCAATTTATTTCTTGCCATATATGGTTGTATTGTAAGATAGAACTTTTCTCACTTTCTCTCTAGAAAAGATCTACGTAGAAAAATACTTTCTAGAAAGAATGGGGTTTACAGTAAGCCAATATCGTAGTGTACGTTTCAATTTAATGTTATGTACTCACACAAAACTAACAATGAAACCAAAATTATCCAAAAATCATCCCAAGTATCTTTCCCTACAAACAATACCAGTAGTATAATTTTATGATATTGCCCAAAGGGTGCGGCTTTCACGTTTACAAAAGTCATCAAAAGCGTACACTACCACAAAGGAATGCGAAAATAAACATACCGCCGAAAACGTTAACGCTTTAGCTGTCGAAAGCAGCCGGCTGCACAATACACGACAAGGGAGGATGGAAAGTACCGTAGTCGCATTGCAAATTAGCGCATTCGACCACTCAACCCGAAAGCCGGCTGTCTGTTCGCTTGCCACACCATTTACTCCACAATAGTTTCAACCCACGCATAGCTTAACTAAAATTCGTTCATTAATCAGTACAAATACAAAGCGATTATGTCGCCAAAAATGATTAGTGGTTTTGTGAATCATTTTGTATGATTATGTTTCCTTGAACAGGTTTCCAGATATTCTAACAGTTACATACAAATATAAGTTGTCTTTTTTTGCCAGTGAAATGGGCACTCAATAAGCCATGTTGAAGGTCTTATGGAAAGCTTATGGGTAGTCGAACCTCAATATGTATATATCAATTCAACTTGAAATAGGCTTACAACCAAAAACTATAGGTAAATCGAAGGTGAAAACTATGGCTCTGTCCACCTTTGGGGATAAAGGTGTTACCATAATAGGTATGTATATTAAAGGAATCCTTGTGGCTTGATTTTTTTTCACACATTGTGAATCAGGTAGTAAATGTTAATCCTGAAGATCATAGGTATTGCATTATTATGTGACCCACGTGATACCTATAAAAATATTTTCATTTTCATTTGCACTTAAACTTTGAAGCATGTTCTAAGTTTTTAAACTACAATATTAAATACGATGTCAAATAGCAATATAAATAGAATAATCCTGAGCAAAATTTTGAAAAGCTTAACGTAGCGATGCGATGGGTACTCAAATCTGGACTTTGAACTTTGTAAAACCGTTGACGTCTGCGACTGACAAGTTCAACTTTGAATTCAATTTATCTTAGCTAACAATCATGCTTAACAAAATTTTACACAACAACAAAATTTAACATGGTGTACCTACCTAACTTTTGTTACTTAAAACATAATTATAAGTAAAATGTGTAGGTACACAATTCTAGTATTAATAGATGCCTCGGTATGTAGATATTTCTTACTCTTTCGAGCTGTAACGGCTCAACAGATCTGGTTGCAATTTGGTTACGAAATAGATGATAGTCTAGAGTACATAGGTTGCTTTCTATTACCGGACACGCGGGCGGAGCCGCAGGCATTATCTTATAAGTATAACACACGATTTCAAAGAGCTATATATGTAAAGCGTATAATTTCATTTAATCTACTTCTTTAGATATACGTTCCCAATATCTCAACCAAATGCACTTTCTTTGACTTGGCTAGATGGCGGTTCCAACATATAAACAAGAAATAACAAATAAAATACAATCACAGTAAGTGCACTTTTAAAGAGCTGTTAGATATTTCTGAAGATGTGTCCTGGTGAATTTCATGCTCTAAATTTTTCTTACAAATTCTCTTGAATTCCACGTACCTACCATTTCTTCCTAGATTGCAGTTGTACACTATGTGCGTATAACGTTGAAGCGTGCCACGAAAAATATTCGTTGGATCATGTACTAAGTGCATTTTGGAACAATTCCGCTGTAATAAAATCTATAAATCTATAAATCTTTATTGACATAAATAGTTACAACAGGTATTTCATTCCCCTGGTTCCCAAACTAGTTGTAAACTGTGGTTTGGGGAACAGCGTCTTCGTTGTGTGTCTGTGGCTTATGTCGGTTGTGTGTCTGTGGCTTATGTCGGTAAAATATTTGTGAGTTACACGTGAGAATGTCTGTAGCATCGTATTAATTTAAAAATATGATTGAAAGCGCTGCTGTGTTTTATTGCAGTTTTATTTGTGATGCAATAACTTTTGCAGTATCAACAAAACCATTTTTTATTTATTTAATTTTATTCAACTGCAATTACTTTTAGGGCTCATTACGAAAGAGTTACTTTTGGTATTAATTAAAGGGTAAATGATTTTAGTGTGTGCATCGTCACTGAAGCGTGCCACGATTCGAAAATAAATGAAATAAAATGAAAGATCTAATAAAGGAAAACTGTTATGGAGGTATTCTATATCTCGTTTTAAACTTAGCTCGCTAGGTTAAAACGAGATGTAGAATACTTCAATAATAGTTTTCCTTTTTCAGATCTTTTATTTTAATACATGTATTTTGGAAATAAATTAAAGGTAGAGCAATGTTCGCTAAATTTATTTCGGCCCACAAACGAGTTACCTACCCCAATATCCCCGTACGCTCTATATATCTAATATGTTTTATATAGTTCTGTTGGGAGTCACGGGACATCCTTCCTGATTGCTTACCCGGGGCTCTCAACCATAGGCTGTTGGGCGTTACGTGAGGTTTTTCAGTCGGTAAGAGTCCGGCATAGCATCCTACGAGGATTTTCCCTCACAATAAAAAAAAACTTGAGAGGTGTCAAGGGACACCCGGATGGGACGAAGTTCCTTTCGATTAATTAGTGAAGGAATTGTAATAAAATTTTATTTTTTTTAAGTAATAATAATATTTTTTTTTTATTATTAACAAATATAATGTTATATAAACTTAATCAGTAGGCTCAATTTTCGTTATAATTGGCTTCTAAATAAAACTCCATACTATAGCAAAAAGTGTCGTGACAACTTTTCGTAAGAATTTTTTCCGTCTAGCCCCCTTTCACAACGCGCGATAAGGAACTTCGTTCCAAAAAAAAATAAAAAAAATGTTGTATATAGCTCAGAAATGGTGGAGATGTTGACGACATAGCCTCACGAACCATTTTGGCTGTGAATGCAAATTAATCTCCCCAGCTTCGCCAATCCGGTATAGTGTCTTCTGACTTTGAATACCAAATACTAGGTAGAAGCAAACAGTTCTACTAATTTGCAATAGTTCGATCGTGGAATAATTATTTAATATTGGCATACAGATGTTCAGATGCGGAGTATATTTTACCAGGTGCCAAATTAAAGCAATTGCATTTAAGTTGCATTTTTGGAAGGTAACTTAATTATTTTGCAACGCATTTCGACAAGGTATAAGATAAATTTTATTATATCCACAGGAATGCAAAAGTTTCATTTCCACATTTAAATTGTTTTCAACTTGATATCATTGAAAATGTCAATGTTTACCACAAACGAGGATTTAGACTGAAAATATTACGCCGAAAGATAATGACATGTGGGGTGAGTTGATTGTGTACGTACCTACTACATTTACATTAAACTACTTAGTCTGAGGACAAAACCATATCAAAAATCTCTGTGTCAAATTTCAGCCAAATCCGTTCTGCCGTTAGAATATGAAATAGTAATAAACATCCATACTTATAAATTGTCTCGTTTTAAAAATAGTAAGGATTTTTATAAATTTTTTAATCTGTTGTCCGTACTCTGAAGTGAAATCCAATGCTTTGCGCTAAGATGATCATCAAAAATAGCTGACTAGACTAGGCTGCATACGGCCTATTATATAGATAGAAACTCAAAAGCTTCCAAGTAGATACTCTCTGAGCTCAAACTAAAATTGCAAAATCAAAATATTTTTTTATCACATTCAGCTTTATGGGTCAAATATGAAAAATCCAATTTATATAGATTTGTGATTTTCTTTTAGACAATACACCAACAAAGGATACAACGAGATAGGCTGTAATAAAAATACGCGTCCCTAAATAAACAATTCAAAATGAGTGACTAAAGAAATATTCTACAAAGCTCTAACATTTGAAGATATAAAAGCAGCACAAACAAAGTTACTACGAAACGAAGAATTCAGACAAACGGGACAAACTCATAATATCCCGTTAGGTTAGCGGCAAACCCTAGCTATGTGTGCTACATAATAAATTTCAGAACTGATAATAGATTTATATGTCGATGTAAAGCTATATTATATTATTTGCTTTTAGGTTTATAAAGTGTTACGGAATAGTGCATCTCAATTTTTTTGTCAAATGTGAATTAGAAAATCAAGAATCATTACAATTATTGTTATAAAATTATTAAAATACTTCCATCTAGCTCTTATACTATGAAATAGTATAGACATCAGTTTCCCACGCTCTTTTAAACCTGATGTTTACTCCGAAGTTTTTTTGCAGTCTATAGGACGAGTATATAAATAAGAATAAGTATATAAATCGAGTTGGAAATATTATCGATAAAAGGTATCTTCATAGGGGTTTAGGAAGATTAATGATTTGAATTGACTGACAAAATAACGCTTGTAGTTTTGTCATTACCGTCTTCCGATCTTTATTCCCAGAGAGAGAATGTAGTGTGTTTGTGGTGACGTGTTACGACGATGACACTGTCGTGATAATTTACGAGGTTAGTTATATGCAACCCTTTATGAAGTACCTGGGGCTCATATCCGAGTATTATTGAGAGAACCTTGGAGCGCATTTCGTGAATCAGATAACCGCGTTCATGGAAGTGACATGACCTCTGTGGGCAGTACTGCTTAACTTCAACAACTTCGGCGTTTCCTGCGGCCCGACATGCGGTCCACGTCAATAATTATGCTTATCCAGTTTCACATGATACTTTTTACCCGTTGGTTATCGAGGGTAGTAGGGAAAAGAGTAGGTGTTGGCAATTTCACACTGTATGAAAATGAGATAGGATTCTTTTTAGGATCTGACACCAAGCTGTATTGCCATTATTATTCATATTATATTTAGGTAAGTGTTTGAATAGCTCTTAATAACAAGCACATTTATACCTACATAGCTTCTCTGTCTACTGAGCTTACTTATTCTCGCTCCCGTATCTTGCCATGCAATCGGGGCGTCCCGCGGGACGAATGTGTTTGCCGTGTCAAGATTCGTCGCGTAAATTTATGCAGTTACTGATTCACAGCCCAAATTGTCTACACTGATAGTTCGTTTGATTTGAAGTGATTTTTGAATAACTCGTTGCAGGAGATAGTTTGTGTTCTTATTCGACTACCAAACGTTATAACTACATAATTTCTTAAATTATCTGTGAATTGGCTAGGCCCAGAATTCAAAACCATTTCCTATTATTACACCAAATACACCGAAATGATATTCTTGAATTGCGTGGTAAAGAAAATGAAACATCACATTGCTAGCAAAGCGATTCAAACGAGAAGTTGCTGTCAGCAGTGTTGCCAAACAACTCGTGTACGAGTATGAATGGGGAAGGTTATGCAGGAGATTTGTTGGCGGAACGACGCGTCGGTCGCGGTGAATGTTTCGCCTTTTCAGCTTAGGTGACGAAACATTTCTCGCGGCATACCCAGCTACTGTTTACATTACACTCACGTACAATCACGGCGACCGATGCTGACGATATTCCGAAATAATGCTTAACACTCAGAATAAATTTATTGGAAACCAAGTTGCATTGTCAATGAAGGCAAAAATATCACTTTATTCGCGTTCTTTCGTTTTCCTGCAAGTTTGATTTTTGTTTTCTGTAAAATGAAGTGAAGCGCTCGTGGCCCCGCGGACTCAGTGTTCTGTAAACGATCACTGCAGTAAGCAACATTTACTATGGCCGGATATGGATGGGTGACCACCACGTGGACCACTTTGTGACATTTATTTACGAGCGTTTCCGTGCTTCGGAAGGCACGATAAGCCGTTGGTCCCGGTTGTCAGTAAAATGACAGTCGTTAAGCCAAGTTGAAGGCCTTACGGGCGGCTTGAAAAATTTCAACTGTGGGTCGTCACAACCTGCGCCCGGGTCGGCAGCGCGTGTGTAGCGCCTCTGGTGTTGCAAACGTCTATAGGCTACGGTTACCAACCTTCCGGTGGGCCGTAAGCTTGTCTGCCACCTAAGTTGTATAAAAAAAAAAAAAACAAACTTTGTTTCGGTAAAATATTTTCAACTAAATACTTGAATATTATGTGATGCAGTAATTATCCATGTTCATAAGTAAAGATAACAAGAAAGAGGTTAATACCGTTTTGTTGTATAAGGGAAACTGGGGACACTTGATCCCCCCTTTTGTTTTTTAACTCTAATTTCTATATTGAGTATCCGTTTAAAAAACCGTTGGTACTAAAATACGTGAAATTTATTGCTGTAAGAGCCAAAGATATGAATATCTAAATTTAGTAGTTATTTGACTTAAATCAATAATAAGGAATCGTACCATGTGTCCCGTATATACGTAAGACTTGATCCGCCCGGTCTGGATGACCTGATCCTGGGGGATTAACAGGGGGATCCTACAGAGATGTGGCCAGCCCACTGCCATTACAAGACGCATGCTTCTGCGAGCTATGTCGACCACTCTGGTTCTCTTACGGAGAACATCGTTCCGGATTTTATCCCTCAGAGGCATCCATAGCATAGCTCGTTCCATTGCTCGCTATGCAACTTTAAGGGAATGGGACTAGCTTTATTTTCGTTCTCTGGCACCATTTTTCGGGCACCTTCTCTGGTTTTGCAGGCTCTTGGGATATTGTTCTGCAATGAATTGAAAAAGAAAAAGCTAGGGGACACTTGAGTCAGGTGGATTAAATCTCCCATAATAAAGTGTACCAAGTATACCCTGAGCTATTTGAGGTTATAAACAAAAATATTTTCAAATGTCTATAATATTACCACTTTATTACGTAAAGAATGGCTAATAATATAGATAATGGCTCGTATTAAATGCATACACACTTAAAGTCCTATTTTAAATAAATGTTTAGTCAAAATAAAAACTCATCAAAATTTTCTTTCTGCCGCAACAATTACTTACTCGGCCGCCGTTTGCCAAAGTGTCAAATGTGATAGATGTACCATCTTTAGAAAGTTATCGAGTACCATATACAATCGATATTGCCGCTATAAAACTAAATACGGCTTATACAAGTTCTGTAAATCTTGTGTACCTAGTCTCCCGTAAGGATCTAGTATCCCCAGTTTCCCCTACGTATTTAAACTTTCATGATTACTAACATCAGTACTACAGTAAACGCGATATTAAGAATATCATTGGTTGTTCACAACGTATTACGTGGGACAAATTATAAAAAGGTGAAATGTGGGTATGTAATATACCTCTGCCTACCCCTTCGGGGAGAAAGGCGTGATGATGGACATCATTAGTTGTTTTATATATTTTAGTACTCTTGCAAGCACCATGATCTTAGAAGAACTATTTCTCTCTTACAGCACAATACATGATAAATATCCCATTATCACTATTACTAAGAAAACTGTTTGCATTATTCAGTTCGGCGGCAACTTATCTTCGAGGTATAACGAATATTAAGAAGATTATATCCACTGATTTTCCCTTCATTTTGCGGTTATAATATAACTGGACTTTTCTTTAATCATATTATAATAAAAGGTAATTTATTCAATAAAACCTCTTTGAAACAATTCCGTCGTAACGAACGGAAAATGGAATATTGATGCCATCGAAATTGATTTTAATTATGCCCTTTTTTTTTCAAATATTCAGTTCTTTTTCACTCACTGGTTTTGGTTGTCGTTAATTAGTTGAGAAGTTATTTGTAATTGTATTGACATCTAAAGAGGTCTAGGTACTTGGCTAAACCTTTTGCAGTAGTCAATGTGAATATGCAATTTTGCTGCAGAGTGGATTTTATTTGCACTTTAAATTTAGCTTCAGATCACGTTTATAGCTCATTCAATTTATTTTTCTTCTGTTTAGTTAACGGTACTGCAAGATTTATATTAGCGAAAATGTTTCAGTTTTCGAACAGTGTGAAAACATAGCAATTTATTCTATAGAAGGAAGGAGTGAATATTTAAACGTAAAGTACATAATTTATTAAACATTCTGGGGACGCTAGGTTTGTAATTATTCAATGCAATCAATTTTATTCTGAATTCAGACACTTGCATAAAAAAAAAAGAAATTATTTAATATAATGAATAAAAAATAGATACGATATTAAATTCATAATATCACTACTGAAGATTATGTTATCATATCTCTGCATTTCGGGTCATTTTTTTTGATACTCATTTATTGTCGTTCTGGTCCAAGCATTTATTTCTTACAACCTTAATTATTGTCCAAATTTGACGAATGGCATAGTGCAGCCATTGGTTACCCTTGATGCTATAACAAAGGTATCAATATTCAGCAGCTACTCTAAGTCAATTGAGCTAAAAATAATTTAGTGTAGAGCAAAATTTCTGAAGTCGAAGACAGTCTTCGCCTTGGTAATCCCCAGATAATGACATCACGTAATATTAAGGACACATTTTGTTCTAGAAAACTGTAAAACAAATTACATAGATTATTTACTCGGCGCTGTAAGTACTAAAGTTTTAATTATCATAAGACTGTTTTTAAAAACACCTGCCTAATTCAATGATTAAGTGTGGATTTTGTTCCGTACAGACGAGAGACGGATTGTTTCTACCGCCTAAAGCAATTATTATATTTTGTGGTTATTAGGGTTCCGTATCCAAAGGGTAAAAGCGGAACCCTATTAATGAGACATCACTGTCCATCTATCTGTCTGTCTATCCGTCATGAGGCTGTATATCAGGAATCGTGATAGCTAGAGATCTGAAATTTTTACAGATGACGTATTTTTGTTACCGCTATGATATCAAATACCTACTAAAATTAGAAAAAAAAGTGGGCTTTAGCTCCCATACAACAAAGGTGACATTTTGCCGACTAAATCATCTGTGCGCGATTCCAACTCGCACTTGTCTGGTTTTTATTGTTTTTGTCCGGTTATCACATCAAATGTGAAGTTCTCTAGTTGTAAATTCATGAAGTATAGATATGTTTATTTTTTAGCTTTATCTCTGTAGGTACTGCAGTTTTAAAGGATTTTTATTAACGTGATTCACAGACAAAACATTTTTATAAAAACAGTTTCATTGCTGCTTATAAACAATCATGCTGACACACGTAGACAGTAAATAGCTTAAAATTTGCGAAATAAAAATTAACGGGATACCACTTTCCTGAAAACAGTTACCCCTTTCGTTTAAGGTAACGAATTGATGTCGTAGATACCAATGTGGAAATCAATTCCGTTTAATAGAAAACAAAAGTTTGGACGCGTAAGCCTAGATTAGTGCGGCTTTATCCCGTGGAGTAAGTTAATGCACAGACTTTAGTTCCGAAAATGTTCGGTCACTTAGTAAGATGATTGAGTACAAAGTGAAAAGTTTCACTTTATCTTTTTGCAAGACCACTAAGTGTATATTTTGATGTACGAATTTGATGTTTTCGTTATTAGACTATAAATTACAATCATCGAAATAGCATAATCGCATTTACCCTTCCTGCTTCTTCCGAATCTCGTAATTGCTCCTTACAATTGAAATTTTTTCGAAAGAAGCAATGGACTGGCCATGCCTATTGACGAACCTAAAGCTGGTGGAGCAGAGTTCAGAGTAAAGAGCGCGGCTTGGCAGACGCAAGATAGGACGACGTCGTGGTCAGGTGGACAGATTTATTTACTAAACCTGTCGAGCGATTCAACGTTCTGTATTGACTTAGTACAAGACTTAGACTTTTTGTCAGATAATTCAATGTGTTAATTAAATGATATTTTTAATGAGCTTCTTAAAATATTAATTGGCAAGTAGGTTATTGAAGTAACGAAACTTGCAAATCTTACTAACTGTGTCCGCGCGAGTCTACCAATATTTAAAACCGATAGAATTCCCGTTCATATTGTTTACAAGGCACAACAAACCCTTCTGCACTCCTTTGAATGCAAAGATTAATTATTTGCCAGACTTAACGGCGAACCGCTTTAATAACCAATTAACTTAGAACACATGGAAGCGTAATCCATACGAAATTCTCGCTTATACTTCGTCACTTCTCAACTTGTAACAGTTGCCATGATTTCAAAATAGGCCGTAAGTATATAGTCACATGATTTATTATGCTGCACAGTGTGATCACTTATGCCGTTGCGATTCTAATAAGCATGGAGATGGCAAGCAGTCTGGTAGTGGAATAAAGAAGTCTATTCTATTTCCCTTTTACCATTTACAATAAAGCTACTAAGTTATGGTTCTTCATTACATTACATTCCCTTTCTCTTCTGATTATAGTTATTTTCCTTCATTCCTCAAAGAGCATAAAGTCTTGGCAGTTTCCAGCATCTCAACTTCATAGGCCTACATAGTATTGTTGCACCTTGGTACCTACGTGCTTTGATACTGATTTTCATTACATTATCAGCTGATAGCGATTGGCGCAGCTGTACATAGCCGCGCCTAACAGCCGTTAAGTGGATGCCATTTGTTTCTGCCTCCATGTGTGCCAAGGTATTATTCCCAAACACAAAATTTAGGCATTTACATAATAATCTGCTAATGCTTGATGTTCGTAAATTGCTCGGTGTTGAGGAAAAGTGATTAAGCGCGCCCTTGAAATTAATTAATAATCAGTACAATTATAACATTACAGCCTTTATTTTATACACAAAGTCTTAAAATTAATGTATCTACTCTTTGATTTTAAACTAGCTTAGTCTAACAGTATTGTAACTGCTTGACGACCGAAAAAGACTGTAAAGTCTTACTCAGTCCTGGGACATCCTTCCAAGAGCTTAGCCGGGGCTCCCGGCCGTAAGCAGTGGAAGGGCACGGTGTGGCTTTGATCGGTAAGAGTATATAAGTAAATAAATAAAATAAATAAATAGCATCCATGGCGGACTTCCACACGTAAAAAAATAAGATTATTTGTCAGTAAAAAACTTTATGCGCCGATTTTATTACAACCACATTCAGTCGATCACACTCAGATACAAAAGAAACGATAGGAAAATGACTGATATTTATTTTCACTAACAGTTACGTAGCTATTGAATTAAAATATCGTTGATGGGGTCACACAGCACACACTCTGTAATCATGTCATTTTACAAAGTATGTTTTTAGGTCAGGATCCAGTTTAACCCAATGCGGTGGGTTAGTCAAATACTAAAACTATAGTACGTTATCAAAACTTTAACGAATGAGTTTGTTTTAGTTTTATTCGATTCCTCTAACCAGTTTTTATTTCATTATGTTAAAAAAAATTGTGCCGTGAAAAATCTATTAATAAATTTAAAAAACATGGAGACCGCGACTCGGCAAACGTGGGGTAGGATGACCACACGCCAGATGAAATGACCACCAAAAAAATGTCGCAGACTGGGACTGGATGCAGACAGCGCAGGACCGTGTGTTGTGGCGTGGGTTGGGAGAGGCGTCAAGCAGTCTGTGGACTGCCATAGGCTGATATTTTGATTGATTGATTGTTTTATAAAATCATTCAGACACCTTTTGCTACTATGTATCGTATTGGATCAAGTAATATCTAACTGTGAGTTTCATGATTAATATTCAATTTCAAAATAATGAAACTTTAGCGGTATTTCAGTTATCTACACGCGCTATGAAGTCTGTAGACTGATGTGCATGGATGGAGCAATGATGTGACTTCGTGGTCGTCATGTGGGCGGGAACTCTAAAAATGCAAATTATCGTTTTCTCTGCTGCCTTATTTTGTAAGGAGGTAATAAATGTGGCAAAGAGGCAGAAAAAAAATCATGGATAAGAAATAGTTATCTTCCGTATGTACCGCAATCAATTTTGGTTACAAATTATTGCAATCATAATGCTATAAGTGGTAACCAAAATTGATTGCGGTATTGTATTTACATTAACGGGACGAGACATTTTAGACCTCTTAGTACCTATGTTTACTTGTCATAAAAAATCACAAAAGCATTAGGTACCTATCATGCAACATAGTTATTTATAAAAAGCCCAGAAATTAACACTACACAATGTTGGCTGGTATTCCGGACTGGATTCTCTTTTTAGGGTTTCGTAGCCAAATGGCAAAAACGGAACCCTTATAGATTCGTCATGTCTGTCTGTCTGTCCGTCTGTCTGTCCGTTTGTGTGTCACAGCCACTTTTCTCCGAAACTATAAGGCCTATGCTATTGAAATTTGGTAGCTAGATGTATTTTGTAAACCGCATTAAGATTCTTATATAAAACAAGAAAAAAAGCTGTAAATTTTGGGGGTCCCCATACTCAGAACTGAAACTCTAAATTTTTTTTTCATCGAATCCATACGTGTGGAGTATCTATGGATAGGTCTTTAAAAATGCTATCGAGGTTTCTAACATCGTTTTTTTCTAAAGTGAATAGTTTGCGCAAGAGACACTTCCAAAGTGGAAAAATGTGTGTCCCCCCCCCCCTCTAACTTCTAAACTAAGAGAATGATAAATCTAAAAAAAATATATGATGTACATTGCTATAAAAACTACCAACGAAATTTAGTTTGAACGAGATAGAACTAGTAGTTTCTTTTTAATACGTCATAAACCGCAATTTCCGGTTAGTGAAATCACTACCATTGCGAACGTGTTAAAACATCAGTCAAAGTTACAACGAACTATAAGAACTTTTATATTATGCTACGAAACCCTTCATGGGCGAGTCCAACTCGCACTTGGCCAGTTATTTAAGAGTCTGCTGTCAACAGCGAGTAAGTTTAAAAGCGTTGAATGGTTGTTTAAAAATAGTACGTGTAGAGTAGTTTATATTTCATGTGAGTCTTGACACGTGTCTCATTCCCGTCAAATTTAGCTCGTCTTGTGTCCGATGCCCACTGCAGTGATTTATATTATTAAATTTCACTTATAACTATCTTAAACTTGAAGTTTGTAGCCCCAAAGTGTTCTGTAAACAATTACTATGTTTGATATTTTGTTATGATAAGTCCGCGGATGGAGGGCCTTTTTGTTGCAATCTCCTGTTTTCAGTTTCTGTGCTTTGAAATGCACTTCAAGCCATTTGTCTAGGCTACCAGTAACATGTTAATTCAATTTGAAGAATGCATAGGAACATTGGAATTGGATTATTATAAAATAATTGCTGATAGATAATATAATAAATTATGTTATGCTATGCTATTGCTAGATAAGAATCACTATTTTCCATAATTGTCTGCCTACAGCTGTGTTCCGTCAGACACTGTACTCTCTTTAGCTGTAGGATTGTGCTTAGACTTAAAAAATAGGTAAAAAAACTTTTTAAGTTAAACGGTTTTATGTTAAACATACATTGCAATGTTTAAGATAAATGTACTAAAAACCAAAAAATAATAAAATAGATACAGTCGTGGGAATTATAAACATATGCATAGACTAGACTAAAATAAAACCGTGGGGCACGTCAATTGTCTACTGTCTCAACTGTGTATCGTAGCTCCATTTATTAATCTAGCTGCAACTCCTGTTAGTGAGCAGACTTTAACCGCATCCTTTGCGTAGCACCTATTAATTTGGTCTCGTAATAACTTTAATAGAAAAGTCTTGCCCACACCAGCTCCTCCTGTAAAGAATATTTTTAAACGTTCTTCAGCACCTGACATTTGATTTTGTATGGACTGGGTAACTAATGTAAAAATTTCCTTTTGTCCTGCATTCATAGACTGCTTAGCCTGTAAGAACTGGGCTTCATTCATTGGCAAATAAGGAACTTCTTCTTCATGGTCTAGTTCCATCGGCTCTGCGTGTTCCAGTATCTGAAATGCGTGTACTTGCGCGAATGCATTTTCAAGCTGCCTGTCACGTTCACGATATATTTCCCTTGGGTGGTGTACCGCTACTACGTATCATTTTTAGCCACCCTAACGAAACACAGTCCTCAACACGATACAAAATCTTGACTTGGGTGGTGGATTCAGGCTGGATTAATCAGATACCTAAATTACAGATTCAATTTCTAAATTTAAATCTTATTATTATACGCCATTTTCTGGCTGCGCCCATCTTAAATATTGAGGTTGTATGGTGCATTGTATTCTTCTTGTCAAGCCCTTTTATTTGATACCCATATTGGTGGGATTGTTAAAAAATTGTTATCAGCCATTTGGTAGCGGCAGCCATCTTAGATTTCAATTTTGCATAGTAAATTGTATTCTACTTGTTGAGACCTTTCATTTGATACCCATGTTGATGGGATTGATAAAAACTAAATTATCAGCCATTTTTTAGAGGCCGCCATCTTGGATTTCAATTTTTTATAGTATATTGTATTCTGCTTGTTGAGACCTTTCATTTGATACCCATATTGATAAAACCTACGTTAGCCACCATTTTGTAGCGGCCGCCATCTTGGATTTCAATTTTTTATAGTATATTGTATTCTGCTTGTTGAGCCCTTTCATTTGATACCCATATTGATGTGATTAATAATAAATAAATTATCCGCCATTTTGTAGCGGCGGCCATCTTGAATTTATAAAGATAATGAATAAACATAATTGTATTGTCATCAAAATCCAAAGTGTATACAAAATTTCAGATTAATCGGTTGACAGGAAGAGGGTGAAATTTGAATTACTAAATTTGACCCAAGAATAAATAATAAAACAAACGGGGTGAGCTAAATAAAACCGTTTAAAAACAGAACATTTATGTAGTAGAATCAATTTATCTACTAAGATTCAATATCATTAGGTACTGTAATCAATCACCAGGTGATCACAATACCTGTACAGTGTGAGACGCTTTCGGCAATATTCCGTTCTATTTCCGTTTCCGTAGATAGCCAGAAATGAATTCAAAATACGCTATAGTGGTGGCATCCATCCGATCTCTTGTAGTAGGTATCTGTGTATTCATGAAACTGGTACGAACCTATCGTTACTCAGATCACCAGCGTTTATTATTTGAAATTACATTTTAAAATAGGTAACCATAAACCTATTGGTAAACGATTAAAGCCACTAATATTTTTTGTAACTTATTATGCTTTTAAACTACTAAGGTGGTTGACAAGCTTAGAGTTCACCTGATGGTTTGTAACTGTAGCAAATGGACGATTGCAACACCAGACTGAGCTACATGCGCTTTTTTGAACATTTTTAAAAATTTTGGCACCGGCCAAATAGTGCCCAGGTTGAATTGTCTCGGCACGTGAATATAAGACATAATTTGCATAATTTTCTTCTATCCCCTTTTATCTCCAAAAATACAGGAAGAAAAGCTCAATAATTTATTTGTTCAACCAGTTCCATCCCCTGTCATCAATGATTAGAATTTTATACTCGCTTAAACTTTCAAAGGAAATTAATTATTTTATTTGGACCATAATTCCTTGTTTATGTTTTCAGTTAGCGAGTTTTTGAGGAACAAAGTTGGACAATATTTTTTTGCAATAAACAGCTGGTGATAATATTATTCATAATGCTCGTTAAGTTTGTTTTAACTGCTCCACCTTTTATAATTAGTTGATTAAGAATTTTCTTATTGTTCTGTAGAAAGGTTGAGTAATAGCTTGCACTCTTAAAGTTTGTGCATTTTCTTTACTTTTTGTTTTTAATGGTGGAGATAGAAGTTCTGAATGATAGTTGAAGTTTTTAATGTCGCTGTTAAATTAATTTGTAACTAGATTGTAACAATTTTAACAAATTTTATGTAAAGAGTAATTACAGATAAGCTTTACTGGAAACGACTTTGTCTTGTGATTTGTTTCTATGATATACAAGACAATATCTTGTGAAATTGTGTAACGGCTGACACTTCTTTTTTAATTGTAGAGCGCGCTCCATACTAACACGTATAATAACTTTTACAGTGTTGAATGTTGTATAGTTTTTTGTTTGCCTGACGTTTCAACCAGATCATCGCTGCTTATCTTATTCAGAATTCATACATACATATAGTTACGCCTTTATCCCCGAGGGGGTAAGCAGAGGCTCAGTTTACGCCCACATTTCACCTTATAGTTTTATGTCCAAAGTAATAGGTGGGGAGCAATTATAACGGTGTAATATCTTATTCAGAATGCTGAATACAATTTCTGTAAACATGTAAGTTGTGTGTGTTTGAGTAACGTCTATGGTAAATACTCCCTGAACCGTCTACATAATAAAATATTAGCAACATGATATTATGATCGCGCTCGCGATATCATTTGCGTAAACATTTTGATGTAGATAGTACGAATTTGCGCAAAACTCTATTACTTACTTGCGTCAACGATTCGAACAAGCAAGCAAGTTGTAGTATTTCGCGTGAAGTCCCAAATATCTATAATTATGATTGCTACAAATGACACTAATAATTACTCTATAGAGTAGTGTCTACGTATGCCTCGGACGAATAAATAGGTTTTTTTTTTAAATATCCTTGTGGAATACAATGATATACTCATATGTAGGTCAAGAAAAAATCTTTATAGACACAATTCTTACCTTTACGCTACTATTTTATTTTACGTACAGCTTTATCACAATTTAATGATACCTCCACTCTATTCTATATAAACACATTGGTAGGGAGCCATGATATGTAGATGTCCTTTTTGACGAGAATAAAACACAGCATGTTCTCCCAAAGGGACTTCGTTACTAGACGGTTTTACGAGGCGACTACGTTCTGGTATGCGAAGATTTCCCGAAGGTAACGCATATTTTATACGCTGTGTAATTTAAGTGGCTGATCTATTATTATGACGTTTACGTCAGCAATGTGATGTATTTCTCTCAATAACACGTTATTGAGATATTTATGACGTGAGACCTGAAAATGACTCATGAGAAAACGAAATTTCCTAAATATGACTTTCTATTGAGCCTTTTATTAAAAAAAAATTGTAATACGACTGGGAAACATGTTAAGACACACAAAGCAAATTATTAAGTTATGAATATTGAAATATTTTTTTGACAAAAAAATATTGCAAGTGATTGGACAAAAAAGATAATACAATATATTACTACATTCTCCGTGATATGATGGGTTTGTTCAGTAGATTAGAGTGGAACAGAGGTTTCAATTATTAGTAATTTCCAGGTATTGTTGCGAGAAATAAATCATTGTGTTAGACATGGAGAATGTACCTACCTTGTCCAATAACTTGAAATATTTGATTGTTTATAAATAAAAAAATAAGCAGTAAACACCTTAATTTTTCAGCAACCACGCTCCCTTCCCATGTCTGTGACATAGAGTAATGGTCCTAACGTTTGCCAAATGGAAATCCGGATTATGATAAATCACAAACTTTTGAAATCTGGCTGTTGTACCACTGATTTATTTGCTAACTATGCACAAAATGATATGAGTTTGGTTTTTCTACGGCTGTCATTTGCAATTAAATGTATGAAAGTTTCGAGCAAGTTTGTGACGTATGAACTTGCTGGTGAGACATAGTGTGAGAGGCATCTGTGCGCAAAGCGGAGTATTTTTTTATTATTATTTTAGTTTAGGTATTCTCAAGGTGATAATAATGTAGTGTCGTAATTCATCTTGCTATAACGGGGTTTCAGGAGCTCAGTGTATGATATTTCCCTGTGAATTCATTAGTTCAAAACCTGTCTGCACAGCCAGTTCTACAAAGCTTAAATAGTAACTAAAGAAAACGATTTTCGAAAATATCCTCCCACGGGTATGGTAGTAGTTCAAAATTATATGACGGCACTTACGGCGTGGATGTATTTCTCATATAAAATAAACACCAAAAAAAATTTTGCAAAATTTGAACCAAAATCCCGAAACTATATCTACACAAGCAAAATTCCAGATAACCCATAAACGAAATACAACGGCCACTATGTCTGTTATCGAGACATAATCAAATGGAATGTCGGACAGTAATAGCACAGTATAAATATGTATACAGTGGTAATAGTCGTAATTTGGCCATGGATTGGTCCGTAACAAAGGCAAGATCGATTTCTACTGGATAGAGGGAGGCAACGCACATAATTGGAATTTAGATCGAGTTCACGTCCAAGGAATCAAACACTCGCCTCTACACGATATGCATTACTAATTGAGAACCATGGGAGCCGACTGGATGATTTTGATTCGACGTATAACCCGCTTATCGGGAACACGTTGAGATAAGCTCAGTGACTGTGCATTTATTAATACTGTATAAAACATATTTCAACGTACTTCTAGTCCGTTTTTAGGGCTACGTAAACGAATAAAGATGACGAAGAAGAAAGTTATTTATTTGAAATGAAAGATAACGCGGAGAAAAGGACAGAGGATATAAATAATTGAGTAAAAAGAAATATAACCAAAAAGGCAGATACTACAAAAATCGCAATCTTATAAATAAATCTAACCATAAAGTAATATTTTATTCAGCATGAATTGAAAGCCCTATAACCCAAAAAAATAATAGTACCTACCTACTATATACTTTCAAAATTTATCTTGCTGATTAAAATAGCTCAAGTAAAATTAAAAAAGTGAATAAGTAGTAAGTATGTTAGATACGTAAAACTCTATTATAGACAATGCCCAACAAATCCGAAATCAAATTTTCTGAAGTGCTATGGTAACAAAACAAAATCCTCGCTAAGAAATTGTTTGTAAATAAACAAACGTTGCTTATTTATCAAGAACAATATTTCTCAATTAACATTTTATTAGTTTTCGTGTCTACCTTCTATCTTCGCTAATAAGAAGTGTTGCTAACGAAAATGAATGTGTTTCTAGGTGCTATATTTTATACTATTTCAGCACGCGATCGAACTTTCGTGGGTAACATGGGTTTAGGAAAGATTGAATTCATGGTTTCATTATTATTGGTTTCATTTGAAGGTTCTTAATATCATCATCATTTAATCCTACTAGCCTACTTCCTACTAATATTATAAATATGAAAGTTTATGAGGATGTTTGGATATGTGGGTGTCTGTTACTCAATCATGCGTATGCTCTATCGAGTAGACGAATCTGGCTCAAGTTTTGTTACAGGAATAGATTATAGTCGGGAATAAACTGTTGGCTACTTTTTATTCCGGGAATATTTGGTGGAACTTGTTGTAATACATTATGCACTTTTCGCTTAACCACTTGTACTTTATTAAGTGATTTAAATTTTTACTAAATACCGGTTTCGATTAACAGCATTTTCAATGGTAATTAACCGGTCAGGTGTTTAGAAGAGTAAGGAAAGAGAGTGTATTAACAGTTTAATTACATTTGAAAAGTCTGTAAAGCGAAACCGATCTAGTAATATTTTCTAATAATTAAAATCGTGGAATAAAATACAAATGGCAAAAACTGCATAATGTATTCTTAAAGTTCCGTTGAAATTTTAAAGCTTTTTTAAATGTTCTCCAGATTCCCTCTTTTTAAACTCCCTCCTTTCGACCTTGAATTTATATAGTGAATTCTGTAGCACACTGACAATTTTACATATCCTCTCGACGTGTAAAGGTCAGAAACACAAATGTCGTGATACGCAAATGTAATTTTTATATTATTGGAAATGTCTGACTCTCCGGAGTTCTTGAGAGAGTCGAGCAAAGTTTAGATTTCTCTCCTATTATTTCTATTGATATAACATCTCAATGGGTATAAAGTAATGACTAGATGTAAAGAAAATAGAGGGAAAGTAATCTTGAGTTACAAAACTGAAAGTACTACGATTACACAATACTGCACATTGCTGCCTGCTTAGTAAGCACAAATCAGCGACGTTACATATTGGCGGTTATGCTCTGTGGTCCCGCGTTTCAACATAAATTTGTGGTTTATTATTTGTATAAAACCGAGCTAAAAGATTTAGTTGCACTCATTTAAAAAGTCCTGTAGTTCGTTAGCTATTATTTTAAAGATATTTCTTTATTTATTTATTACAACAAGTTCCATCAAGTGCCAACAATCAAGGTTATAAAGGATGTTAAAAAGTGTGTGGGTAAGTACTTAGATTCTAATTAGATCTTAGAATTTAAAATTTTGCTCTACGTATTTATGAAAACATTTCAAACTAAAAAAAAGTCATTTTTTAAAATACTATAATTCGAAGCTTCAGTTTAGTATTCACGATATTATGTTAAAAATAGTGACCGACCGAAGTTTCGGTTTCGGTTTCGGTTTCGGCCAGTTTCGGCCAAAAAATCGAGTTTCGGCCGCAGTTTCGGTTTCGGCCAAAACGGGCCGAAACTTTCGGCCGGGCCGAAACCCACGTGTTCATGAATTTTGAATGTCTGGCTCTGCTTGTGACGTGGTTAGGGTCAGCCCAACCAGTTAATATATTACTAACCGAAGATTTAGAGATTTACAAAGGACTTCCAATCAATAGTTATAATAATACAACTTTATTTAAGCCACAAGCAATTACGAGTACAATCATTGAGAAGTATTAGACCCCTGTGTTATGTCTTCGACCTCCTTTTTAGGATCACGTTTTTACTTTTGGTTACTGAATTCTAAAGATTTAGGACATTAAATAACCCTACCCCTTTGTTGTCGGTTCCGTTGACTGTGTTGATCGTCTGTCTGTCTGTCTGGAGGCTGTCACTCATCCACTGTGATAGTTAGACAGTTTTTTTTACAGATGATGTATTTCTTTTGCCGCTATAGCAACAAATAATAAAAATAGACAAAATAATAGTATTAAAGGGGGCCTCCCATACAAAAACTGTGACATTTTTGACGCTTTTCTTGTACGGAACCCTTCGTGCGCGAGTCCGGCTCAGTCGTGCCCGGTTTTAGTTATACACTTCTAGAATGTAACCAAAACCGGGCAAGAGCTAGTAGCAGGGCACCGTGTGGTTTTAGTCGGTAGGAGTTCGCAATAGCATCTATGAGTAATTCCACACCTGAAAGAAAGAAACTCATCATTAGGTGGAGATATTTCTAAAATAAACACGTGAGAAGATTTATACCGTTGATCAATGGCACTTGGTGGAACTTGCTGCACCTATTGAAAAAATAACCGACTAAGTGCGAGTCCGGACTCTCACACGGGGAGTTAAAGCGGGACCCTATTAACGAGACATAAGGCCAAGCCGACCGTCTGTCTCTTAGTCACGAGGTTGTATCGCTGGAACCACGCCAAATAGAGGCCTAACCACTGATGATGTATTTCTGTTGCAGCTATTTTTAGTCTTAAATCCTACATAGATGCTATGCCGGAGTCCTACTGACTAAAAACCACGCGTTGGGAGCCCGGAGTATGCCCTCGGAATGATACATACTGCAGCCGCGTCTTTGGGGGGTTGTTTAGTTGTTATCCCGCTACTTGAGGGGGGCATGCATGCATCTCAAACTTCATGCTATCGTCTAGGACCTGCTTCTATAAGGACGGTGAGCAGACGTCCTCCGGCCCCTGGTCATAGAGGCTGAGAGTATAGGGCGCGCCGTCGCAGACTGTGCAACTTGGGTGGGAGAGTTCTCTCCTGCTTCCTCCCCGGCGCCGTCTCTTTCACGAGCATGACCTGTTCATAGGAAGAGGGCTATGGTACCGCTCCAGCGCCTTCTTCCAGGTCCCATCGTCGGTCGGGACCCCTCGTCCCGGCTAGAAAACATGACGCCTCAACTGAGATCATGCGGTATCCCCTTTTCCTTACCCTGACAGCCATCGTCTTCTGCGGGCTAAGCAATGGTACAGTCTCCTGCAGGGAGCGTTGGGTCCCCTGATATTGGGCAACAACCACGGGAGTGCGGCTGATGCCCCCTCCCTCAGTTTTGGGACCAAACTTCGGAAGTGGTATCCGAAGTTACACCGGCTATCGAGTACGAGCCCCTGATACGTCATCGAGAGCTCGATAGCGATGCTGACGCCCCCTATATGTAAGCTGGATCCCGCAGGTGTCCTTTAGGGCTGCGTCTCGTTGCGTTGCTCCTCGCGCCGCGCTGCAATTAGGGTGTCGTCGTAACACGTTACGCACGTACAGGATACCCCGACACCTCTGAGCAACGGAAGGCGGACCACGCAGCACCCAATCGTAACCGATGTTCCACAGAAGCGGTCCAAGAACGATCCCTGTGGAACGACACATCTCGCCGACCCTCTTTCGGGTAAGTTATAGCCCTCTCGGAAAGATAGGTCCCGGCAATTCGACGGAGGTATTGAGGCATTCAATGGTAAATAAGCGCCTACCAAACGCAGCTCCAGGGCAAGGTGTTGAAAGCGTTGGAGATTTCAAAAGTCACTGCCACCACCAACCACCTCATCACGTGCTGTTCCCGCTATAACAAAAAATACCTACTAAAATCAGAAAAAAAAAACATCCACACAACAAACGTAATTTTTGTAACGGATTTCTCTGTGCGGGAATCCGACTCGCACTTGACTGGTTTTTTTTTTTCAATATGAACACGTGAGTTTCGGTTTCGGTTTCGGTTTCGGCCGAAACTGACCCAGGGGCCGAAAGTTCGGTTTCGGTTTCGGTTTCGGCCGGAAAACCAGTTTCGGTCGGACACTAGTTAAAAACCTCACAAGAGCTTCCAATCAAATGTAACAAATTAGATACGCACAAAAAGCTATGAAAGTCATAAATGAAGTGTGTTATGAGTCTCAAGTGCGTACGTACAATGTTACCGTACCGTAGCCACCCTTAATTAAAAACCTGAATTCGGGAACATATAAAGGAAATACGTGTCAGTTACGAGATCCTCCCTGAAGCAAACACTCGTTAATCTGGTGTGCCGCTACGGTAATGGGTTTTCTTATGTCAACAATTCGTACGTACATTACAAAGACATTTACCTAGCTAGTATTGTCGAGAAAAAGTTTCGCTCCTGGTAATATTACTTACACTCGACATCTAGTAAACGCAGATTCGATTATAATTCAAATTGTGTCTGTCTCATTTTGTTAGTAGCGATTTTGCTTCGGTCGCTGTATATATATTATTTAAGACTAGTGCATAAATATTTGTGTTGAATAGCAGTTATAAAAGTTTGCTAAAATTATCTACATAAGTAGAATGAGAATTAAAAGTGTGAATCAATATAGCCTGATAGACTATTTACTATGGAGCTTCGTGTTGAGTGGCAATTAATGTCAATCCAAATACTACTCACAATTTACCGGAATGTGAGATACTAATACCTATCCAATTATTACAAATAAAATAGTTTGTTGGTTTTAAAGTACATAATACAATAACGGCCCGATAGATTACTTCAAATTTTACAACAAGACGGACTTTGACCTGGATAGTACAAAGGTTAGTTTTAATCCCACTAATCGATTTCACCGCAGAACTGTGGGGTATGAATTGGAAATTTTCTATATTTTGATGCTGGGATTATTCTTGCCGCGGTCCAGTTGGATTCGTTTAATGATTTTTTTATTCGCTCTCAAAAAGAGTTTATAATAATTATTTTAACTTCCGATGCATGATCGGTATTTATTTATAGGTATCGTGCAACCCGAATGTTTTAAAGTTAATTTTAACTACATCAAACCTTGTAGGAGGCGAAGACGAGGTCACAAAATGATAAAAACTAATAACCACACCCAAAATGCCATGATATAATGCGTACAGTAGAGACAGTGAAAGTCTAATATAAAAGATTTCTTAGCTCCTGTCCCATTTTCTTACCATTATTGTTTATTTTCTACTTATGAAGGCCCGACAGATATCAAGGAAGAGTTCTTCCAACCAGTTCCTTCGTGAATTTGATTTATATAACAACGAATTACATAAATATAGTTATTTAAACGTTTGCAAATGTAGAACAATAAAAGTGTCGTTTTTAATGTGTATATTATATAGTTAATTTAAATTCATTGGAAGACAACTAAATAATGGACTGTTAAATTTCCATTATAGTATGTAATACCATTTTGATCAGAACGGACATTTTGGATAGAAATGAATTGAAATTCATACTAATAAAGTAGCTATTGACAAAACGTAGGTAACTTTATTATTCTGTTTACCAGCTACTCTTGAATTTAACAATAATGGTCTAACAATACCGTTATTTTCAATTCAATATACTTTTACCAATAACAAATATTTACAAAATACTGTAAAATGTCATAGGATATCAGGAAACACAATAATACATTTGCATGATATTAACATTATGACCTTTTTTGCCGTCATTCACAGAGCTGCATTACCTTAATTAAAGTTTAAGCCCGTGTCAGAGTTTATGTACATCCATTTATCATCGTTCGTTTAAATCACGATTCATTATTTCATGTATACAAGAGATTTATATATTACTTTGTGTTCATTATGGCTTAGATTTATACTTGATTTGAAGGATTTGTATAATACAAAATGGGCTTTTTATAGAATCATTATTTACGCAGTGTATACTTAGTAAAGAATATTTCAATCTCCCAAAATAATATTTTTTGTACAGGATTTCAATATTTTTATCTCAGTAGAAAGTATACTTTTCTTCTCTAGCACTCATTTTGGAATAGTAAATGTGATACAGACATGATAAATATACATGCCATCGCCAATTTTTTGTAATTCCAAAATACTCAAGTTCCCAACATAATATAAGACTGATAATTATAAAAGGTGGCAAATGTTATAAATTTAAAAGATTATAAAATTACATAAAAGCTAAGCTGTGTACTTTCAAAAATTTCAATCAATTGCTGGGTATTGTTAGGTACACAACTGCGTACATCTCAGACTCAGATCCCGCCCTGTATAAGCTTGTGCATTCTTACATTAAAATGTTGTGAAGATTAATTTTCAATTATCTGTAAGCTTCAGCAAACTTCCAAGAAAATTACAAAGGTGTATTATTATTTATCGCGGGTGGATAAGAACCAAATTTTTCAACCAATTTTCTATTAGGTCGGTAGTGAGGGTTAGTCTGCCTAATATGCCGCAATACATCATTCTGCTGACTATTTCGCTTCTTACGAGTATGTCAGTTATTATACTACTTGACACTCACAATTACAGGCATAGTGTGGTCTTAGTCTATAAAGTCTGGTATACCATCCACACGGGATTTCCACACATAATAAAACGTTACATAGAATAGTTTTAAGGGAAACAAGAATGTTCGCCATTTGCATTAAAAGTTAAAAATAAACAAATTATTACAATTTTCCTTTTAATAGATAAACCAGTCAGCGCTAATGTGATCAATATTGCTATCGCACATGATAGAATCGATTAAATGTTTCGGGCATGTTGTACTACATAAGTTCCTAGAACACAATATTTCACCTGTTTTAGCTCAAGTGAAGGCATCTCGGTCGGTACTGCAATTTTTGGTCGGTGTATTATTCGAATAATATTTGTATTGTGTATGGTATTAAGTATAATCCTCGTCTTGAATTAACTAAATGATTTTGCAATGAAGTTACCCAAGAGTGGATAATGATCCATAATGATAAAGGTTCAATATATTTTTTTTCGCAATATCTTTGCAACCTAATGGCAATGATTTATTACACGATTACGACTTCCACGTGGACGAAGCCGCGGGGAACAGCTAGTATTTAATAAAATACTGAAGACGGCGTCATTAATAGTATCTACAAAAAACTATAGGTTTCCTTGGAGCTGACTTCAATATGATATTTAACACCATCCGATAAATCAAAATACATAATTACTTTGTGCTAAGTAAATTTTATTTTTCAGTTTTTGTTTGAAGTCGGTTTTATTTTTGTTAAAAAATTATTTTACAAATATTTGTCTTTGCTTAGTACAAAATGAGAAAAAAACTATAAATTACCAACCATACTTAAACTAGCTAAATTCTAGTTACTGAATTCTAGTTCTCAGACTTGAGAGTGATGTAACAAATACATCTATTACTCTATTATGGAACATTAATGGACGTTCCAACGATACAATATTCTAAGGATTATTGAAGATTACGTTTCAGATTCTTGACAAAAGAATTCAATTATTTACTCGTCTCTACAACTAGCTAGCAAAGATTGTTTGAACAGGCAAAACAGAATCTATGGAATTTTCAATTATGAGATCATATCGCATAATAAATTCTGGCCACAATGATGGTAGCGTGAGGATGGATCTCTCTCTCTCTCTCTTACTTTCTCTCTAGAAAGGAGAGATCCTCTATAAACGTATTAATTTATTTCTTGCCATATATGGTTGTATTGGAAGTTAGAACTTTTTGCACTTTCTCTCTAGAAAAGATCTCCGTAGAGAAATACTTTCTAGAAAGAATGGGGTTTACAATAAGCCACTATCGTGGTGTACGTTTCTATTTACTGTTATGTACTAAAATGCACATTGGTAAATGAAACCAAAATCATCCAAACAAAAAAAATATAAAAACAATGTCACGGGGCCTTAT
This sequence comes from Miltochrista miniata, assembly GCA_933228765.1. Lineage (NCBI taxonomy): Eukaryota > Metazoa > Arthropoda > Insecta > Lepidoptera > Erebidae > Miltochrista > Miltochrista miniata. Next base: position 15,673,147 of record OW121752.1, on the reverse strand, counting down.
TTAGGTTACGTTTAGACAGTAATACTGTAAATATTTAATAATTTTGTTTCTCTGTAATTTTTAACAATAAATGTAAATTATCCATAAATCATTCAAAGTATCCTTTACAAACAATACCAGTAATATAATTTAATTAAATTGCCGAAAGGGTGCGGGTTTCACGTTTACAAAAGTCATCAAAAGCGTACACTACCACAAAGGACTGTGAAAATAAACATACCGCCGAAAACGTTAACGGTTTAGCTGTCGAAAGCAGCCGGCTGCACAATGCACGACAAGGGAGGATGGAAAGTACCGTAGTCGCATTGCAAATTAGCGCATTCGACCACTCAACCCGAAAGCCGGCTGTCCGTTCGCTTGCCACACCATTTACTCCACAATAGTTTCAACCCACGCATAGCTTAACTAAAATTTGTTCATTAATCGGTACAAATACAAAGCGATTATGTCGCCAAAAATGATTAGTGGTTTTGTGAATCATTTTGTATGATTTTGTATCCTTTAGCAGGTTTCCAGATATTCTAACAGTGACATACAAATATAAATGGTTTTTTTTTGCCAGTGACTGGGCCACTCGCTAAGCCATGTTGCAGGTCTTATGTAAAGCTTATGGGTAGTCAAACCTCAATTTGTCTATATCAATTCAACTCGAAATAGGCTAACAACCAAATACTATAGGTAAATTGAAGGCGAAAACTATGGCTCTGCCCACCTTTGGGGATAAAGGTGTTACCATAATAGGTGTGTATATTAAAGGAATCCTTTTTCCCGTAATAAGTAATAAGTGATACTACGCTTGTGGCTTGATTTCATTTTACACATTGTGAATCAGGTAGTAAATGTTAATCCTGAAGATCATATTGTATTGTATGTGACAGTGTGACAGTACAAAAGTAATTCAATTAGCAATTGAATTAATATGTAATTAGTTACAAAGTAATCTAATTACTCAGTAATGTACCTAACTACATTGTAATATAAATAATTTTGATGTTCAGGTTAATTAGTTACAAAGTATTTAGTTACAAAGTAATTAAATTACTTTGTAACTAGTTACTTCGTAATTCCATTACTTTGTAATTACCATACATTCAAGCAAATCAATACTCCCATTTCTTTACAACTTAAAGCAAACACGCGAGAGAACGCATAATATTTCTATAAATATGTTGCATATGTGCAAAATTATCACGTGATTCGTACTCAGCATACCAAAAAACCACTTAAACGATACCCATCATGAAATTTTGCGACTACGGCGCGGCGGCCATATTGAATTGCTAAATTATAACGTGATTGGTACTCAGCATACCAAAAAACCCCTTAAACGATACCGATCATGAAATGTCGTGATTACGGCGCGGCGCTCATATTGGATTGCAAAACTATCACGTGATTCGTACTCAGCATACCAAAAAACCCCGTAAACGATACCCATCATGAAATTTGGTAATTTCGGCGCGGCGCCCATATTGAATTGCAAAACTATCACGTGATTCGTACTCAGCATACCAAAAACCCCCTTAAACAATACCCTTCATGAAATTTTGTGATTACGGCGCGTCCGCCATGTTGGATTGCAAAATTATAATGTAATTCGTAGACATTTTAATGCATTAGGTAGCTGGTTACCATGTCGTAAAAACGTTTAAAAAGTAAAAGATCACCACATTTACCATGAGTCGCTTATGGGAATTTTAGTGAAATCCCTTCATCACTCAGGAATTAAGCTGATGGTCTTCAAAATGTATAGCTAAGTACCATCATGGATACATTGACTTACGATCAAAAAACCGCATCAAAATCGATCCACCCTTGGGCCGTGACGAATCCACAGGACAGAGTTGTTAATTTTGAGAGTTGGTTAATTGAATTAATGAGTAACTAGTTACAATGTAATTAGATTAACGTGTAATTCCATTACTCAGTAATTAGTTACAGCTAGTATTCATTGTACTTAATTACTCAAGTAATCTGTTACAGAGTAATTGAATTAAGCATTACCATTTAATTGTAAATTGTAACGGTTAATCTAATTACATTTTGCCCATCACTGGTATGTGACCCACGTGATACCTATAAAAATATTTTCATTTTTATTTGCACCTATACTTCGAAGCATGTTCTAAGTTTTTAATCTACAATATTAAATAAGATAGCAAATAGTAATATTCCTGAGCCAAATTTTGAAAAGCTTAACGTAGCGATATGATGGGTAGGTACTCAGATCTGGACTTTGAACTTTGTAAAACCGTTGACGTCTGCGACTGACAAGTTCAACTTTGAATTCAATTTATCTTAGCTAACAATCATGCTTAACAAAATTTTACACAACAGAATTTAATATGGTGTAACTAACTTTTGTTACTGCGTGAAACATAATTATAAGTAAAATGTGTAGGTACACAATTCTGGTATTAATAGATGTCTCGGTATGTAGATATTTGTTACTCTTTCGGGCTCAAACGGCTGAACAGATCTGGTTGCAATTTGGTTACGAAATAGATGATAGTCTAGAGTACATAGGTTGCTTTCTATTACCGGACACGTGGGCGGAGCCGCAAGCATCATCTTATAAGTATAACACACGATTTCAAAGAGCGATATAGGTAAAGCGTAAAATTCTATTTAATCTACTTCTTTAGATATACGTTCCCAATATCTCAACCATATGCACTTTCTTTGGCTTGGCTTGATGGCGGTTCCAACATATAAACAAGAAATAACAAATAAAATACAATCACAGTAAGTGCACTTTTAAAGCGCTGTTAGATATTTCTGAAGATGGTGTCCTGGTGAATTTTAGGCTCTAGAGCGCCATTTACATGATACCATTTTCTGGTACATACAAGAGCAATAATTGAAGGCAATAAATTAAGAGCAATATTGTCCTTCAAAAATTGTAAGCACCTGTTTACATGCGGATATTGTAAAAAGATTGCATGCAATTATTGAATGCCAGTATTGACAAAAAAATATTGCAAACCTCTTTTGTTTACACCAATACAATTATGTTTAGGATATTATTGCTTAAGAGTTTTGAAATGTCTAAACACAGGCTTGTATGTGCGTGTACCATTTATTAGCGGGTTGCTTCAAGTATTGCACGTATTTGGGTCGGTGAATTTTTCATTCAATTGTTTTTTTTTTATGTTGGGATGAGAGAATCCAGGCAAACACAATAATTGCTTAAGCAATTATTGCTGTGTTGTTTACACCAAGAAAATTTTTGAAACAAAATTTCTCCAATAGATCGAGAATGTTACGTGTTGTTTAGACAATTCAAGTCATCTATTGCTTCAATTTAATTGTATACAACAGGCAAGAAAATGGTATCATGTAAATGGCGCTTATGTGTCTAACAATTTCTTCCTAGATTGCATTTGTTATTATACCTACTTTCTGGGAATTCATTCATACTTTCTCATCCAGTCGTAAAACTCCACTTTCAATTCTCAAAATTCATAAACGTAAAATAAATGATGATGCTTAACTAAATTTGTCTTGAAAATGTTTCATAGTGCAGCAAAAGCTATATGCAGACTGAATAAATCTGTGATAAAAGTAAGAATCACTTGTACGGTCGGCCAAGAAAGTGGTGTATCAGTTTTGATTTAGTTTTCTAGTCATTGAAAATGACAACAAGGTTCATACTAGATATCATTGAAAGAGATGCATAATAATGACGTATACCTTATTGATAAGTATTCATTTGTCGTAAGTTACTTAGAAGTGCATGACATTTTAACATTTATGAAAAACTGATAAAACATTAATTTCTGCAAAGATAATTTGAATGGTTCTAAATAAAAGTAATAAAATCTTTTTGAATCTAGCAACCTCTTTTTCATATAGAATACTGACAACTGACTTTTTGTCAAATATATTCAAACTAAGAACAGCTGTCACGTAACAAACAGTAGGTATCAATAATCAATATAAAAGGTTATCAATAATCAGATAAAGATGGCAATAGAAATTGTCAGATATGTCTGTAAACGAAACTAATCATTATCGCCTATGAATTTGCAAACGACGTTCAACCTTAAGATGGTACACCAATTTATTGGCCCACTGTACTTGTCATATTTATTTGAGAAATAATGACATGAAAATCTTATTTCATACATGTCAACTTAAGTCACGTAACAGCTGTGACAGCGAACGTCGAAGTACAACAAAAAAGAGCCCAGTAAATTGTCGATTCTGCCTGCTAGCAGCTTCCGAATAGATGGGATATTCGAATATATCACTAATGTCAGTTTTCCATCTCACGGTTGGACGGACGATGCATATTTGATTTGTTTCCAATTTACACTATGTGCGTAGGTATAACGTTGAAGAGCGCCACACAAAATATTGGTCGGATCATGTACTAAGTGCATTTGGAACAATTCCGCCGTAAAAAAATATTTGTGAGTAACACGTAAGAACGTCTGTAGCATCGTACTAATTTTAAAATATGATTGAAAGCGCTGCTGTGTTTTATTGCAGTTTTATTTGTGATGTAATAACTTTTACAGTATCAACCGAACCATTTATTATTTGTTTGATTTTATTCCACTGCAATTACTTTCAGGGCTCATTACGAAGTAACTTTCTGTATTAACCCTTCAACACACTAAAAAAATATATAGTAAGTCGGTAATCGCAAGGACCTATTTCCACAACCCTAAAAATGAAAAAAGATTTCCCATTTTCCAAAAAAAAAAATTTTTCTCACTTACCAGACCAAATTTTACGATTCTGCAAACAGCAACTGGATTATTGATAAATTGTTTATTTTACTGTGTATATTAATAAATAATAATGAAAACATATTATTTATAATAAAAAAACAAAACACACACGCACACACGCACTTGGTACACACGCACTCAACACAAAAAACCTTTATTACTCTACCACCACACCATATTTTACGATTCTGTAAACACCAACCGGATTATTGATATCTTGTTTATTTTACTGTGTATAATAATAAATAATAATGCAAACACATTATTTATAATAAAAACACGAAACACACACGCACTACACAAACGCACGCCATCCATGCGCTATCCACTCTCAACTTCAACTGTTCGATTTTTGTAAAAAATTCTGGCACATTGACGTCATTTTATAAGATTCCAAAAACAAGAAAATGTTATAAACTACACATACAATAAACTTGTTCATAGAAAAGTAGGACGTAGGAAGGCTAAATTTAAGTTTAAAGTCGTCTGGGTAGGTGCGGCGACCGGTCGCCGCGCGGGGCCCAGCGGAAAAGCTTGATTATTATGCGCGGCGACGGGTCGCCGCGAGGGGCTCTAAGGGTGAGAGGATAAAAATAATGTTGTACCTTTAATTTACTTTCAAAATATAGTAATAGGTTGGCTGGAGAGGAGACACGGTGCTCTCTCCTACCGGTTGACACAGATGCTTGCCGGGCACGGTAGCTTCGGTAGGTATCTGTGGCGAAAACACCGGGAAACCACGGCCGAGTGTCAGCACTGCGAGGACCGCAGCGATGACACAGCGTTCCACACGCTGGTGGAGTGCACGGCGTGGGCGCAACAGCGCCAGGACCTCGTAGTGGGTCTGGACGTGGACACTCTCTCGCTCGAGACCATGGTGCGAGCCATGCTCTCCAGCGGGAGTAAGTGGGACTGCGCCGCCTCCTTCTGCGAGCAGGTCATGCTCGTGAAGGAGGCGGCGGGACGGGTACGGGAGAAAACTCTCCCACCCGAGTTCCGCAGTCGGCGGCCTGGGCGCCGCCGACGTGTCTTCGCCGAAGACTATCGGCCACCATGACCGGGGGTCTGAGGACGGTGAGAGGGCGGCTCACCGTCCTTACAGAAGCAGGCCCAAGACGGCAGCGTGACGTGAGCAATTCACACACGCCCCCCTTTAGAAGCGGGATCACACCCGAAACCCCCCAAAGACGCGGGATAGCACCCGAACCACCCCCTGGGCGAGGCCGCAGTGGCGGCCGTGGGTCTGTTGGGAGTTCTGGGACATCCTTCCGAGGGCTTCCCCGGGGCTCCCAACCACAGGCTGTTGGGCGTGACGTGAGGTTTTTTAGTCGGTAGGAGTCCGGCATAGCATCCATGAGGATTTTCCCTCACGTTAAACAAAAAAAAAAAAAAAAAAAAAAATATAGTAATAGGTACGTATGTATCAAAATAAAAGATTTGAAAAAGAAAAACTACTGCGTCTCGTTTAAAAGCTAGCTAACTAGGTATATTTTTGCACTTGTATAATGATGTTCGATAAATTTATTTCGACCCACAAACGTTTTACCTACCTCAATATCTCCGTACGCTCTATAAATTATCTACTATGTTGTATATAGTTCAGAAATGGTAGAGATGTTGACGAAATAGCCTCACGAACCGTTTTGGCCGTGAATGCAAATTAATCTCCCCAGCTTCGCCAATCCGGTATAGTGTCTTCTGACTTTGAATACCAAATACTAGGTAGGAGCAAATAGTGCTACTAATTTGCAATAGTACGATCGTGGAATAATATTATTTAATATTGGCATACAGATGTTCAGATGCTGAGTATATTTTACCAGGAGCCAAATTAAAGCAATTGCATTTAAGTTGCATATTTGGAAGGTAACTTAATTATTTTGTAACGCATTTCGACAAGGTATAAGATAAATTTTATTATATCCATAGGTTTGCAAAAGTTTCATTTCCACATTTAAATTGGTTTCAACTTGATATCATTGAAAATATCAATGTTTACCACAAACGAGGATTTAGACTGGAAATATTAAGCCGAAAGATAATGACATGTGGAGTAAGTTAATTGTGTACGTACCTACTACATTTACATTAAACTACTTAGTCTTAGGACAAAACCAGATCTAAAATCTCTGTGTCAAATTTTAGCCAAATCCGTTCTGCCGTTAGAATATTATGAAATAGTAATAAACATCCATACTTATAAATTGTCTCGTTTTAAAAATAGTAAGGATTTTTATAAAATTTTTAATCTGTTGTCCGTACTCTGAAGTGAAAGCCAATGCTTTGCGCTAAGATGATCATCAAAAATAGCTGACTAGACTAGGCTGCATACGGCCTATTATATAGATAGAAACTCAAAAGCTTCCAAGTAGATACCTACTCTCTGAGCTCAAACTAAAATTGCAAAATCAAAATATTTTTTTATCAGATTCAGCTTTATGGGTCAAATATGAAAAATCCAATTTATATAGATTTGTGATTTTCTTTTAGACAATACACCAACAAAGGAAACAACGAGATAGGCTGTAATAAAAATACGCGTCCCTAAATAAACAATTCAAAATGAGTGACTATAGTAGATTGTACTACAAGTGCATAAAAGAAGCCATTTTATACGAGACGTTTATCCGCCCGAGCCAAAGGCGAGGGTGGATATTAAGTCGAGGATAAAATGGGTTTTATGATCGAGTTATACACTCTGCTTTTCACTTCGATTGCAAGGAAATGAAACAGTGATATTGTAAATAAATGTCTTTAATTAAAATTAAAAGTAACATTTGAACAAAAAAAAACAAGTTATTTAATAGCGTTTTATTATGTTTGGTTCATAGAGTAACACGATCTTCATGGTACCGTCTCTACGATCTAGTATGGCCATATTGTTTTAGAAGAAGAAAATGAACTTTATGCACTAGAGCATAAAATGTTGTTTTAGTCCGCATACACCCAGCATAAACAAGAACTTTACGAGCATAAGAAGTGAAAAAGAAATATTCTACAAAGCTCTAAAATTTGAAGATATAAAAGCAGCACAAACAAAGTTACTACGAAACGAACAATTCAGACAAACGGGACAAACTCATAATATCCCGTTAGGTTAGCGGCAAACCCTAGCTATGTGTGCTACATAATAAATTTCAGAACTGATAATAGATTTCTATGTCGATGTAAAGTTATTAGAGCTTTTTGGTTTATAAAGGGTTACGGAATAGTGCATCTCAATTTTTTTGTCAAATGTGAATTAGAAAATCAAGAATCATTACTATTATTGTTATAAAATTATTAAAATACTTCCATCTAGCTCTTATACTATGAAATAGTATAAACATCAGTTTCCCACGCTCTTTTAAACCTGATGTTTACTCCGAAGTTTTTTTGCAGTATATAGGACGAGTATATAAATAAGAATAAGTATATAAATCGAGTTGGAAATATTTTCGATAAAAGGTATCTTCATAGGGGTTTAGGAAGATTAATGATTTGAATTGACTGACAAAATAACGCTTGTAGTTTTGTCATTACCGTCTTCCGATCTTTATTCCCAGAGAGAGAATGTAGTGTGTTTGTGGTGACGTGTTACGACGATGACACTGTCGTGATAATTTACGAGGATAGTTATATGCTTCCCTTTATGTAGTACCTGGGGCTCATATCCGAGTATTATTGATAGAACCTTGGAGCGCATTTCGAAAATCTGATAACCGCGTTCAAGGAAGTGACATGACCTCTGTGGGCAGTACTACTTAACTTCAACAACTTCGGCGCTTCCTGCGGCCTGTCATGCGGTCCGTGTCAATTATTATGCTTATCCAGTTTCACATGATACTTTATACCCGTTGGTTATCAAGGGTAGTAAAGAAAAAAGTAGGTGTTGGAAATTTTACACTGTATGAAATGAGATAGGAATCTTTTTAGGCTCTGACACAAAGCTGTATATCACCATAATTTACTCACACCATATAATATTTAGGTAACCGTTTGAATACCTCCTAAGAACAAGCACATTTATACCTACATAGCTTCTCTGTCTACTGAGCTCACTTATTCTTGCTCCCATATCTTGGCATGCAATCGGGGTGTCCCGCGGGGCGAATGTGTTTATAATGTCAAGATTCGTCGCGTAAATTTATGCAGTTACTGATTCACGGCCCAAATTGTCTATGGTAGGTGATTTGACTGTGAAGTGATGTTTGAATAAATCATTGCAAGAGATAGTTTTTATTCTTATTCGACTACCGAACGTTATAATAACTACATAATATGAAAATTATCTGTGAATAGGCTAAGCACAGAATTTAAAACCATTTCCTATTATCACACCAAATACACCGAAATGATATGCTTGAATTGTTTTGTAAAGAAAATGAAACATCATATTGCTAGCAAAGCGATTCAAACGAGAAGTTGCTGTCAGCAGTGTTGCCAAACAACTTACGTGTACGAGTATGAATGGGGAAGGTTATGCGGGAGATTTGTTGGCGGAACGACGCGTCGGTGCGGCGAATGTTTCGCCTTTTCAGCTAAAGTGACGAAACATTTCTCGCGGCATACCCTGCTACTGTTTACATTACACTCACGTACCATCACGGCGACCGATATTCCGAAATAATGCTTCACACTCAGAATAAATTTATTGGAAGCCAAGTTGCATTGTTATGAAGGCAAAAATATCACTTTATTCGCGTTCTTTCGTTTTCCTGCAAGTTTGATTTTTGTTTTCTGTAAAACAAACAAACTTTATTACGGTAAAATATTTTCAACTAAATACTTGCATATTATTTGATGCAGTAATTATCCATGTCCATAAGTTAAGATAACAAGAAAGAGGTTAATACAGTTTTGTTGTATACGTATTTAAACTTTCATGATTACTTACATCTGTACTACAGTAAACGCGATATCAATACATATAATAAAATCGTAACAGGTCGCTGTCTGTACATGGAAGATAAATAAGAAAAAATATTATAGGGGGGCTCTATGAACGCAATAGAACCCAAAACAATGATTTTTAGAATTTTTGTCTGTTTGTCTGTATGTCTGTATGTCTGTATATCTGTTTGTCTGTACGGTTGTGCACGCTAATCTCAGTAACCGCTCAACCGATTGCAATGCGGTTTTTTTTATTGTGTTGAGGTTTGCTCCAGTTAACATTTAGCGTTTGTTTTATGTAAATCGGTTTAGAAATAAAAGAGTTATAACACTTTTAAGAATCAGATATTTTGAAAATTTTAATTGTAGGGGTTTCTTTGAATGTGAGTGAACCTAAACTGGCGTGTTGGCTTAATCATAAAAGAGCTTAATGATTAAGACTATTTCTAAAGAATTCAGTCCGCGCCGAAGGCGTGGACTGAAATACCTTTCCTTTCATACACCTTATGTGACGTAAACGAAGTTACGGGCTCAGCTAGTTAATAATATCATTGGTTGTTTTAGATATTTTAGTACTCTTGCAAGCACCATGATCATAGAAGAACTATTTCTCTCTTACAGCACATGGTAAATATCCAATTATCACTATTTCTAAGAATACTGTTTGCATTATTCAGTTCAGGCGGCACCTTCTATCTTCGAGGTATACCGAATATTAAGAACATTATATCCGCCGATTTTCCCTTCATTTTGCAGTTATATTAAAACTGGACTTTTCTTGAATCATATTATAGTGAAAGGTAATTTATTCAATAAAACCTCTTTGCCACAATTCCGTCGTAACGAACGGAAAATGGAATTTTGATGGCATCGAAATTGATTTTAATTATCCCCTTTTTTTTAAATATTATTTTTTTTTCACTCACTGGTTTTGGTTGTCGTTAACCAGTTGAGAAGTTATTTGTAATTGTATTGACATCCAAAGAGGGGTAGGTACTTGGCTAAACCTTCTGCAGTAGTCAATGTGAATATGCAATTTTGCGGCAGAGTGGATTTTATTTGCATTTTAAATTTAGTTTCAGATCACATTTATAGCTCATTCAATTTATTTTTCTTCTGTTTAGTTAACGGCACTGCAAGATTTATATTAGCGAAAATGTTTCAGTTTTCGAACAGTGTGAAAACATAGCAATTTATTCTATAGAAAGAAGGAGTGAATATTTAAACGTGATGTACTTACACAATTATTTATCACGTTGGGGACTCTAGTTATTTAAAAATTGCAGTCAATTTCAATCTGAAACAGACCAGATACTTACATAAAAATAATGAATCATTCTATTATAATAAAAAAAATTGATACGCTATTCATAATATATCACTTCTGAAGATTATGTTATATTATCTGTGCATCTCGAATTATTTTTTGATGCTCACTTATTTATTGTCATTCTGGTTTAGCAAGAAGAGGCTCTTTAATAATTTCAAGAACTACTGTGGCAGATAATTAAAGACATGTGTTTCATTTCTTCAGCATTTATTTATCACAAACTATTGTCAAAATTTCACGAATGTCATAGTGCGGCTATTGGTTACCCTTAATGTATAACAAAGTAATCAATATTTAGCAGCTAAGGGTACGCTAAGTCAATTGAGCTAAAAATAATTTAGTGTAGAGCAAAATTCTGAAGTCGAGGACAGTCTACGCCTTGGTAATCCCCAGATAATGACATCACGTAATATTAAGGACACATTTTGTTCTAGAAAACTGTAAAACAAATTACATATATTATTTACTCGGCGCTGTAAGTACTAAAGTTTTAAATATCATAACACTGTTTTTAAAAACACCTGCCTAATTCAATGATTAAGTGTGGATTTTGTTGCGTACAGACGAGAGATGGATTGTTTCGACCGCCAAAAGTAATTATTATATTTAGTGGTTTTTAGGCTTCCGTACCCAAAGGGTAAAATCGGAACCCTGTTCATGGGACTTCGCTGTCCATCTGTCTGTCTGTCATGAGGTCGTATCTCAGGATTCGTTATGGCTAGAGAACTGATGCCACCATGACAAAAATACTAAAATCACAAAAAAAAAGAGATTTTTTGCCGATTTTTGATGGGTACTCTGACCGCGAGTCCGACTCACAATTGGCTAGTTTTTATTGTTTTTGTCCGTTTATCACATTAACTGTGAAGTTTTCTAGTTGTGAGTTCATGAACTGTATTTTTATTTTTCAGCTATATTTCTGTAGAGTGTTGTTTAAAGAATTTCGGGAACTTATATTGACGTGTACAAAGACGAAACATTTTTATAAAACGGTTTCATTGCTGCTTATGAACCTGACCGCTGACACACACAGACAGTAAATAGCTTGAAATTTGCGAAAAAAATTAATGTGGATGCCACTTTACTGAAAATTAAAAGCGTTTCTTTTTAAAGTTATCCCCTTATTTAAGGTAACGAATTGATGTCTTAAACACGAAAGTGGAAATCGATTCCGTTTAATAGAAAACAAAAGTTTGGACGCGTAAGCCTAGATTAGTGCAGCTTTATCCCGGGTAGTAAGTTAATGTACCTAAAGACTTTAGTTGCGAAAATGTTCGGTCACTTAGTAAGATGATTGAGTACAAAGTGAATAGTTTCACTTTAGCTTTTTGCAAGATCAGTAAGTGTATATTTTGATGTACGAATTCGATATTTTTGTTATCAGACTATAAATTACAATTATCAAAATAGCATAATCGCATTTCGCCTTCCTGCTTCTTCCGAATCTCGTAATTGCTCCTTGCAATTAAAATTTGTCAAAAGTGGCAGTGGACTGGCCATGTATTTTATATACGAACCGATGGCCGGTGAAGCATCGTTTAGAGTAAAGCACGCGACTTGGCAGACGCGAGAAAGAACGACGTCGTGGTCAGGTGGACAGATTTTTTTATGAAACCTTTTGGGCGATTCAGCGTTCTGTATTGACGCATTCTGTATTGAAGCTGTTGGGAGTTACTTGAGGTTTTTTTTTGTCGGTAGGAGTCCGGCATAGCATTCATAAGGATTTTTTCTCACGTTAAATTAAAAACCGATAGATTTCCCGTTCATATTGTTTACAAGGCACAAAAACCCTTCTGCACACCTTTGAATGCAAAGATTATTTATTTGCCAGACTTAACGGCATACCGCTTTAATAACCAATTAACTTAGAACACATGGAAGCGTAATCGATACAAAATTCTCGCTTATACTTCGTCACTTCTCAACTTGTAACAATTGCCATGATTTCAAAATAGGCCGTAAGTATATGGTCACATGATTTATTATGCTGCACGGTGTGAACACTTATGACGTTACAATTCTAATGAGCCTGTTGCATTTTCAATGTCTGAGTGGCGGCATGGAGACGGCAAGCAGTCTGGTAGTGGAATAAGGAAGTCTGTTCTAATTCCCTTTTACAATTTACAGTTGCTAGGTACTAAGTCATGATTCTTCATTACATTTCTATTCTTTTCTAATTATAGTTATTTTCCATCTGAGCTTAAAGTCTTGGTGGCTTCCAGCATCCTAACTTCAAAGGCCTACATAGTATGTTTGTTACATTATCTATCAGGTACCAGCGATTGGCACAGCTGTATATAGCCGCGCCCAACAGCCATTAAGTGGATGCCATTTGTTTCTGCCACCATATGTTCCAAGGTATTATTCTCAACCACAAAATTTAGGTATTTACACAATAATCTGCTAATGCTTGATGTTCGTAAATTGCTCGGTGCTGAGGAATAGTGATTGAGCGCGTCCTTGAAATTAATTAAGAATCAGAACATTACAACATTAACTTACCGCATATTAATTTAAACAGAACTCCTTATCATAAATGTATCTACTTTTTGTTTTTAAACTAGCTTAGTCAAAATAAATAAATCATCTGCAAATAGGTAAGCCTGAATAGCCAAAACAGTTCATGACGGCCGAAAAAGACTGTAAAGTCTGTAAAATACAAGTAAGTAAGTCTGTAAGTATCTGTAAAGTTACAGTCCTGGGACATCCTTCCGAGAGCTTACCCGGGGTGCGCGACCGCAGGCAGTGGTAGGACGCGGTTTGGTTTTAATAATAATATAATATTCACGGACATTTCACACAACGCTATCTGATCCCAAAGTAAGCTGGGAATAACCTGCTTGTGTTATGGGTATCAGACCACGGATAATAATACTTATATACTTTTAAATACATACATATTATACATAGAAACACCCAGACTCTTGAGACAAACATTTGTGGGTCACACAAATATTTGTCTCCGGTGGGAATCGAACCCACGACCTCTAGCGCCGCAGGCGGTATCGCTACCGACTGCGCCACAGAGGCAGTCTAGTCGGGAAGAGTCCGGCATAGCATCCATGACAGATTTTTACACGTAAAAAAATGAAATTCTAACTCAGTGAAAAACATTTTGCACTAATTTTCGTTTTATTGCAAAAAAAAACGATAGGAAAATGACTGATATTTATTTTCACTAACAGTTACGTAGCTATTGAACTAAAATACCATTGATGGGGTCACAGAGCACACACTCTGTAATCATGTCATTTTCCAAAGTATGTTTTTAGGTCAGGATCCAGTTTAACTCAATGCGGTGGGTTAGTCAAATACTAAAACTATAGTACGTTATCAAAACTTTAACGAATGAGTTTGTTATAGTTTTATTTGATTCCTTTATCTAATTCATTTCACTCAGATTAAAAAAATCGTATAAAATCTTAAGATTAATAAAAAAAAATTAAAGATTAAGTCAATTCTCAAACAATTCAGTCCACGCTTTAGGCGCGGACTGAATTATTTTACAAAAGCCTTAATCATAAAACTCTGTTATGATTAAGCCAACACGCCAGTTTAGATTTACCCTCAAATTCAAAGAAACCCCTACAATTAAAATTTTCAAAATATCTTCTATGTAATAGATTGTTAAAAGTGTCATAACTTTTTTATTTATAAATCGATTGACATGATATAAACACTAAATGTTAAGAGGAGCAAACCTCAACACAATAAAAAACCGCATTGCAATCGGTTAAGCGGTTACTGAGATTAGCGTGCACAAACGTACAGATAAACATATATACAGACAAACAGACATACAGACAAAAATTTCAAAAATCGTTGTTTTGAGTTCTGTTGCGTTCATAAAGCCCCCCTATAATATTTTTTTCATTTGTCTTCCATGTACAGACAGCGACCTGTTACGATTTTATTATATGTTTTGATTGATTGATAAAAAAGGGAGTGGAGTGGAGACTGCGACTTGGCAAACGTGGGGTAGGGCGTCCCACCCGCCTGATAGACCGAGGAACTAGAAAAAGTCACAGGTTGGGCCTGAATGTGGAAGGCGAAGGACCCTGTGTTGTGGCGTGGATTAGGAGAGGCATACGTCCAGAAGTGGAATGCCATAGGCTGATTTGATTGATTGATTGTATAAAATCATTTCGAAATTCAGTTAGCTCTTGCTGCAATGCATCGTACTGGATCAAGGTCTGTTTCATAATGAATTATCAGTTTTTTGTGAGGAAGTGATATGTGGAAAAGAGGAGGCCTAGAACGAATCATGGGAAAGGAATAGCACTGTCCCGTGCCGCAATCACCTCATATGTAGTTACAACTTACTACCGTTGTATTCAAATTGACACGATGATTCCATAGAAACATTTTAGGCCCTTTACCTATGTTAACTTGTTATAAAAAGTCACAAAAGCATAATCATGCAACATAGTTATCTACAAAAAGCCCAAAAATTAACACCACACAATGTTGGCTGGTATTCCGGACTGGATTCTCTTTTTTAAGAGTCTTCTGTCAACTGCGAGTTAGTTTAAAAGCGTTGAATAGTTGTTTTAAAATAGTACGTGTAGAGTAGTTTATATTTCATGTGAGTCTTGACACGTGTCTCATTCCCGTCAAATTTAGCTCGTTTTGTGTCCAAAGCCCACTGCAGTGATTTATATTATAACACTTCTCTTACTCTCCTATACACTTGAAACGTTTGTAGCCCCGTTATCGGAGTGTTCTGTTAACGATTACTATGTTTGATCTTTTGCTATGATAAATCCGCAGATGGAGGGACTTTTTTGTTGCATTCTCCTGTTTTCAGTTTCTGTGCTTTGAAACGCACTCCAAGTTATTTATCTCGTTTGCCAGTAACATGAGTCAAGTTGAAGATTTTATGGAAACTTTGGAATTGGATATTTCAAAATGATTGCTTATAGATAGTATGAATTGCTATTGCTAGATAAGAATCACTGTTTTCCATTACTGTCTGCCTACAGCTGTGTTCCGTCAGACACTGTACTGTACACTCTTTAACTGTGGGATTGTGTTTGGACTTCAAAAACAGAACATTTATGTAGTAGAATCAATTTCAACTACTAAGATTCAATATCCACACCCGCCGTTGTCACCTCGTGTCATTAGGACGTGTAACTAACGCTGCAGAGTGCAACAAAAAATCCTTTTTGCGATAAGCGGGGTCCCGACCGTCGACGCGGCCGGGGCACCGAGCGCGCGCGATGAGTAATCGATCTTGTGATGTAGATAAATTATCTACATATGCAGATATTTAGTATATCGTCGCTGTGCTTGCAAAAGTCGCTATGTGATTTTTTTCGAATTTTGGATTTTTATGCCATTTAGATCCTTATTTCAAGGCGCACAAGGTGCAAAAACCGAAATTTAAAAAAACCAAATATTAACGGAGTTTCAAAAAATAGCTATGTGAAATCAATACTTTTTTGCGCCTTCAAAATAATTATGTGCCTCAAATCACATAGCTAAAAAGTTCACCTTAACTAAAATATAGTCAATTGGGCGGAATTGCGCCCGCTATGTGTTTACGGGCACATAGCGACATTGGTGTACAATATTTTGACCTGAAACATCGCGCATTGCAAGAATCAAGTGTCACATAGCTATCTTTTTCTTTGAAATTTGGCAATCGTTTTCGATATTTATGTCATCGATCCGTTCAGGAATGTATTGAAATAATAAGGCAGCTTTGGAGCTAGAATATTTCAGTAAAGTGTAAAAAGTTTATTAGTTTTTATATTTAGCTCGCCAAATTGACGTCGCCACCAGCCTGATGGAAGCCGTGGCGCATCTAGCGATTGGGGGCCACTTCTGACAGTGGTCCTCAAGTTGGAGGCCCTGTGCTGTGCCTCTTCACGCTTCTCTTGAAGAACCCGGGATTGTAAGATGAGGGAAACACGTGTGCGGTCAGGTCGACAGAGGAACGATCTTTTGAAACGCTCCGTTCTGGGGAAAATTCTTTCCAGTGTGTATGAGTGTCACATCTGCCCGGCACGCGTTGTTCGGGATCGGAAAGGAGAGGGTGGGATCAGGTTGAAGAGCTTTTCAGAACATTCACCGTTATACATTCGGTAGAAGGCAGCGAGGGACGCTAAGGTTCTTCGCTGCGTTAACGGTTCGAGGCCTCCCGTCACCTCAGGACAACCAATTATTCGGATAGCACGTCTCTGCATAGCGTCAAGTGCGTCTAGTAAGTACCTCGCGGAGTTATCCCAAAGGTGAGAACAGTATTCGACGCAGAGGCGAATCTGCGTCTTGTACAGTAAACATCTCTGATGTGGCGTAAAATACCTTATTCAGGATTCCTAGTTTTCGCGAGGCCAGCCCAATGCAGCTTTCTATGTAGTTTTTGTGATTGAGCTCCAGGATTCCGAGGATTTTCAGGTTGTCCTTTAGTGGAACCGTAATGCTCTGAAGAGAGGGTAGGGGTAGGAATGGGGACTTCTTTGCTGTAGACGCACATGCCTGTGTTTTCCTGGCATTGAACTTGACCAGGTTGTCCGAACCCCATTGGGCAATACAGCCCCGGTCCCGGTCGAGATCCGCCACGAGTTGTAGTCTCTTCCCCTCCACGTCGCTTCGCCCCTCCGCTGGATGCCAGAATAGCTCCCATGCAGAGTACTACTATCATACGTATAACAATTAATGCACCCAAGGGACAGCATGTCATTGATAAGCAGAAGAGTTGGGGAAAATACCGATCCCTGTGGTACTCCGGCATTTACCTGCAAAAAACAGGAAGCCTGACCATCACAGAGGACCCATACACGTCGCCCGTGCAGGAAGCTGGCTAACCAGTGGCACAACTGCGACGATAGACCTCAAATTGGAAAGAAGCGACGCATGACGCCCATCAAAGCCCTAAGCGATGTCTAGGCCAATAGCCAGAGATTTACCGTGCCTCTTCATAGCCCGCTACCTCCCCGCCGCCTCTTTTATAAGCATGACCTGCTCACAAAAAGACGCGGTGGCGCGGAGTTTTAATTAATCCCGCTGAAGATGATTGCTCACACTATAGTCGAGAGAATATCCACGCCCAGAGCTGCAACGAGAACTTGGCGCTGCTGCGCCCACGCTATGTACTCCCTAATTGTGGGAAGTGCTGTGGCCTCGCTGAATTTTATATATTCGCCTAAATTTCAAGTGACTTTCTTCCGTCTTCGCTGGATCACTTGAATGTCTATTTTATAAATTACCCCATAAAATCCCAATCTCCTTTACGTAAGCCTGTTTTTCTCATAAAGGACCCTTTTACGTTTCATTCTAAAATTTCTTGCTTAAAAATCCGAGCTCTGCACTCATTCCTTTTCAGTCATTATTTTTTTGGATCACACATATATTTGAGTCTAATCGGGAATCAACCTCCTTACGGAATCTTAGCACAACAGTCGCATACATTTACAGACAAGTATCTAAATCTACTAGTATTATAGGTGGTACGTACATTCGCATACCTACCAGGGTTCCTTAAAAAATAGTAAGGCTTTTTGGTTGCTATAAAGGAGTTGGTAGAGGTAAATAATTGGGACAGCACGCCTTTTCGTAGTCTCCTTCCAGGCTGTATGTAGCCAGGGATTTTGGTGCACTCTCGAAAGGAAATCCCAGGCACCCTCACCAGCCGTGGTCGCCAAGCTGCGGCGACCTTTCGCCACGGTTCGTGGAAACCACGTCTTACTAGGCTGGAAGTATCTCGTGGCAGGTCTGGATGTGGATCTCTCGCTGGAGACCATAGTACGAGCCATGAACCCTAGCGGGAGTAAGTGGGACTGCGCTGCCTGTTTCTGCAAGCAGGTCATGCTCGCGACAGAGTTTGGATAGGTTTGGGAACGGGAGAGAACTCTCCCAACCGAGCTACCGCAGTCGACTATCAGCCCCCATGACCGGGGTCCTGAGGACGGTAAGGGGGCCACCCACTGTCCTTACTGAAGCAGGCCGCCGTTCTTTTAGATTTCAGCATGACGAAGGGATTCATGCACGCCCCCCCCCCCCTAAGAAACGGGATAGCACCCAAAAAGCCCCTAAAGACCCGTGACAGCACCTGATCTCCCCCCCTAGGTGAGGCCGCAGTGGTAGCCGTAGGTCTGTTGGGAGTCCTCGGGTATCTTTCCGTGGGCTTACCCGGGGTTCCCAACCGTAGGCTGTTCTACAGGATACGTGAGGTGTTTTTAGTCGGTAAAAGTCTGGCATAGCATTTATGAGGATTTTCCCTCACGTTAAAAAAAGGAAAGGGTAGTAGCCAGCCCAGAGTGATGGAGATCGTTCTGGGATCTCCGGCGACCAGTACTTCTGTTGCGGTACGGGAGAAAACTGTTGCTCTCCCGATCCTTCCTCGGCGCCTTTATTGCGTACAACACATCCTCACACATCAAGGCAGCAGAGTTTCATGGCAGAGAACACCATGTTTGCCATAGTTTCTTAATAAAATTTGATATTATTTTCGATTGACACCTTTAATTAAATAGCTATGTGTAATTAAACAACGTGAATTACGTTTTATTTGTTCCCGCTATGTGCTCAACAACACATGGCGATATTTGTGACCCAAACAATTTTAGCTATGTGTCAGATCCACAATATTAGATTTTTCATATTTTCGTTTTTAACTTTATCTTTCTAAAAGTCATTTTCCACAACGTAAATATAATATTTACATTATAAAAAAAATATGTACTTTCTCTATCACAATTATATTTCGAGTAAATCGGTTTTTACCTCCTCCTGAAAAGTAGGTTAAAAATACATAGCGACTTTTGTAAGCGCAGCGACGTAATGGAGTTGAATATTGTGATGCGGGTGTTGATAGTAATAATCTTTTGAACGAAGCGGAGAATAATTACAGAGAATGCAGTGATCTAATACAAACAAACATGGAGGAAGGAGATAGAAGATTAAATAAGAGGACCAGAGACGACACCTCATCAGAGGAATGGAATACAATTCACAGAAGGAATAAGGTGGTTCGTATGTCTAGCCAAGAACTACAAGATAAAATTCAAGTGTCAGTTACACATAGTACAGCTTTGCCTAAACAGTTTGCACTTGCACGATTGTTTACACAAAATAACATAAAAGGCATTCAGCGCATTAAGTATGTTCACCAAAACCAAATGGTAATCACTTTTGATAGCGTGTCTGATGCAGAAGGTTTTATTCAGTGCAAAGCGCTCATTGACTTAGGATGGAGAAGTCAAAAAACTTATGAAGTTGGAATTTCTTACGGAATTATAAAAAATGTTGAGTTAGATCTTTCAGAGGAGGAGATTTTAAAATGTGTATCAAGCGATTATGTAATTATATCAGCTAAAAGACTCAACCAGCGAAACAACAACAACAGCATGGAGTCACCCTTCCCAACTAATACGAGTACCAATTGGATCAAAAGTGAAACGATACGTCTCGGTTTTAAAGCTTCATCACTACCGGGGTACGTTTATATTGAACATTTAAGAATAAAAGTCGAACCATATATATTTCCCGTGACGCAGTGCTCCCGCTGCTGGAAATTTGGCCATGCATGGAGAATGTGCCCAGCAAAAAAAGTTGTTTGTCCTAAATGCACAAAAAACCATGAGAACTGCGACACCACCTCTTACAAATGTGTGAACTGTACAGGGAATCACACGGCCTTACAAAAAATCTGTCCGATGTATAAAAAAGAAAGACGTATCAGGGAGATTATGTCCGAGTTTAATTGTACATATAGAAAAGCTTTATTAATGTATGTACCTCCTAGCCCGACCTACACGCCTAACCCAACTAGAATGGAAGTAGAAACTGTGGACTCACAACGAATCACAAACACAGCGCGTCCTCCTCACCAACATGAAGTCCCGAAGGATAGTGAACGTCTTTTGTCCCAATTATTTTCTTCTATGACGGACCAATCCATAGGTACACCATCTAATTCCACTCAAGGACAGAGGAAGAAAAAGAAACCACGGGCGCCTACCCCTTTACCTCCTCCCCCGCCCTCCGCCACCGCTGATTGCATGGAAACTGACTTCAACAAAGACGAGACGTGGTCTAACAACTCAGAGGACGATCCTCGGATAGAAAAGGATACTCGGAGTAAGAAAACATACCATAATTTAAGTTTTATACGACTATTTATAAAAGTAAAAAATATTGTTTTTAGTAAGCTATCTATGGAACGCAAAATAAAACAAGTAGTTTCACTGTGCTCAGACTGGATCTTGTCGAAAATTATGAGTAGTATTTCAGCTAGTTCTTTGTTCGACTGTCTCGTTGATAATGGATAATGCCTCTAT
This sequence comes from Miltochrista miniata, assembly GCA_933228765.1. Taxonomy (NCBI): domain Eukaryota; kingdom Metazoa; phylum Arthropoda; class Insecta; order Lepidoptera; family Erebidae; genus Miltochrista; species Miltochrista miniata. The sequence continues at coordinate 15,651,920 of OW121752.1, read as the reverse complement.
CAATGTAAATTTAGTCATAATCCAATGGAATTGTCAAAGTATAAGGCCAAAATTCTTATCTCTCGAGGCGCTTCTGCTGCAAGAAAAGGTACATATCGCGGTCCTAAGTGAAACGTGGCTGGAACCCGAGGATGTTTTGCGAATGAATAGTTATAATATACATAGATGTGATAGACCAGATGGGTATGGGGGAGTTGCCATACTAACACATAATTCCATAAGATGCTACCCATGTTTATCTCGTAGCACTAACCCGGGTATTGAATTAATACACATACAGATCCATAATTGCCCCCACATAGAAAACATTATATCTGTGTATTGTCCATCCTCGGTACCTACAACACGAAGACACTTCTCCTAGGTGACTTCAACGCACATCGCTCCAATTGGTCGAGTCGTACCGATGCAAGGGGCCACCAGATATACGATTGTATGTTGGATCACAATTTTATTTATTTAAATAATGGCAGTCATACACGTATTAAACTCGTTAATGGAGTGTTACAACAGACCTCTCCTGACATTTCGTTTGTCTCCTCCGACTTAGCTACCTTATTTACTTGGCAGACCACAAAAGAAAACTTGGGTAGTGATCATATCGATACCTCTGGGCTCAAAGGTCGTAAAGGACATTTGGGCGAAAATGACTTTTTGATACAGTTTTACTCAATTTTTAATACCCTATCGATCTGTATATTCCGTTTTGTGAAATTCGCAAAAAAAATGCCTTTACGACCCACATAATCTGAGACTTTAAGCCAAGTTTACCGTGAAAATATGGAAGTATATAACACTTACCTACTAGAGTGAAATTATTTTGGTAGTAAAGGAAAATATAAAGAAAATTTTGGGTGTAAAACACATAAAGAATTTAAATGGTCCTATACGCCCTATAAGTCACCTCAAAAATATGGATGTAAAGGACATCAGGACTTGTCCTGATGTCCTTTACATCCATACTGCTACTTGTAGCAGTGTGTTAAAGTGGGTAACTTTAAAAGTGAGCTAGATACAATCGACTTTGGAGACCCACAGGGTAGCGTGCTTGGCCCAACGCTTTTTATAATGTATATGGATAATATAATATGCTATGCCGATGACACTGTTGTTATATTTGATGGTGCAAGTTGGGCTGAAAAATTTACGAAATCCGAGTTGGGCCTGTGGCAAGTGTCAACATGGTTGCGTTATAATTTAGTGACACTGAATGCCAGTACAACTAAATATTATGTATGTTTTCATAAAACATTACACTACTGCAAAGAAATGAAAGGTTGCAAATGTGAATTCTTCCAAAGGACAGACAGCATTAAATACCTTGGCGTAATTATTGACGAAAACTTGTTAAAAAACACATCATCATTTTGTCAAACGGAGTGCGAAAAACCGCAAATATAATGAAATTTCTTCGTTCTTCAGCGCCAACGGACGACCTGAAATCCGTTTATTTTGCCCTGAGTCCTCCTGAGTCAGTCGGCCATCCCGTGGAGTCAGCGCTGCTTTGCAGGGAGGGCTTCATCATTGAGATTGCATTCCATACATTGATGTCGCCAGCATCCGCAAAGCCCGCCCCTTATTCGGGCGTGAGTGCGCCGTAGCTGTTCAACAAAAACAGGCGGCTTTCCGCGCCTGGATCAGGGCTCGGTCTGTGCGCGGCCAGAAAGTGGCCCGCCTCAAAGCAGCGTACAACAGAGCCACTAGGTCCAGTAAGAGAGCCTTCAAGAGAGTGGACGCCCAGCGCATCACGCGGCTTGGTCAGGAGCTCACGTAACATCCGACGGGCAGACGTGAATACTGGCAACTGCCCAAAGCCGTGCAGGCCAACTTTTGCAAGCTCTTGCCGCCGCCGCGCCGCTGCGCTATCTTGACGGATTACTGGCTCACAAGGCCCAAGAGAAATCAGAAATGCTGGCCAATCTCTATGCGGCTAATTCCCGGGTCAATGACTGTGGCAAGCAACCTCCCACTATCGCCGACTGTGGAACCACGATACCGGATATTGTAATCCGGCAGTGCGGCATTGGTGCTGAAGAAGTGTGCAGCTGAATTATGTCCAACGCGAACACGCCTGTATCGTCTTTCCTATTCGTCGGGAGAAGAGTCGAAGGCTTGGTAGGAGGCGAACGTTCAGTCGATCCCCAAGAAAGGGGATCGGTCGGATCCGGCCAACTATCGCACCATAGCCGTAACCACCGTAATCTGCAAAGTCTTCGAGCTAATTATCAACAAACAGCTCATGCGCTATCTGGAGGATCACTCGTTAATTAGCGATTGTCAATATGGCTTTAGGCCGAAACGATCAACGGGTGACCACTTAGCGTACATTACACACACCTGGGGTGAGGCTATGGAGAAGCACGGTGAATCTCTGGCTATTGGCCTAGACATGGCTAAAGCTTTTGATAGGGTATGACATGCGTCGCATCTTTCCAAGCTGCCGGCATATGGTCTATCGCCTCAGTTGTGCCGATGGTTGGCCAGCTTCCTGCACGGGCGACGTACACGGGTCCTCTGTGATGGTCAGGCTTCCTGCTTTTTGCAGGTATATGCCGGAGTACCACAGGGATCGGTATTTTCCCCAACTCTCTTTCTTCTGCATATCAATGACATGCTGTCCCTTGGGTGCATTCATTGTTATGCGGATGATAGTACTCTGCATGGGAGCTATTCTGGCCGTCCAGCGGAGGGGCGACGCGACGTGGAAGGAAAGAGACGACAACTCGTGGCGGATCTTCACCGGGACTTGGGTCGCATTGCCCAATGGGGTTCGGACAACCTGGTCGAGTTCAATGCCAGAAAAACACACAGTTTACAGCTAAGAAGTCCCCATTCCTATCCCTACCCTGTCTTCGGAACATTACGGTTCCACTAAAAGAAAGCTCAATCACAAAACCTACGTAAAGAGATGTATTGGGCTGGCCTCGTGGAAACTAGAATTCCTGAATAAGCTGAGACTATTTCACGTCACATCAGAGATGTTTACTGTACAAGACGAAGATTCGCCCCTGAGTCGAATTCTGTTCTCACATTTGGGATGACTCCGCAAGACACCTCCTAGCGTCAACGCTATGCAGCGACGTGCTATCCGAATAATTGGTTGTCCTGAGGTGACGGGAGGCCTCGAACCGTTAGCGCAACGAAGAACCATAGCGTCCTTGGCTGCCTTCTACCGAATGTATTATGGTGAATGTTCTGAAGAGGGGAGGATGTAGTGTGCCTTAGGGGAGGATGTAGTGTGCCTTCACGAAGAGCGTTACCTGTGCTCGGGCCCTCCCCGTAAGTAGCGGCGAAAGCGAAAACGCGAAACCAATCACTACCGAGAAATGAGTCCCGACAGGGCTAGGGCGTCCCCCCGAGGCGACGCATACCGGTGTGCCCCCGTCGGTATGACTGCATGCGCACGCGGCGAAGGGGGCCGCCACCCTTCACGCAGCGCCAACTCTGGCGGGATGCGAGGAGCCGAGTGCCGGATAGGCACGTGGAATGTGCGTGGTGGTATGGAAGGTAAGATGAATGAATTGATAGATGTAATGAAAGAGCGATGCCTGGATGTATTGTGTGTCACAGAGACGAAGCGGAAGGGGAGCGGCATTGACGATCTTCCTGGCGGCATAATTGCTTTGTGGTCCGGAGTGGACCAAGAGGATCATGCCAGTAAGGGAGTGGGTGTCTTGCTCTCCTCCCGTTTCGCTTCTGGAGTGAAAGATTATGGATTGGCAGGCCCAAGACTCCTGTGGGTACGTATAAAACTGGGGATCACGAGAGTTTTTTTGGTCGCAGCCTATGCTCCCGTCAGCTCGGCTAATCCCCAAGTGCTCGCGGAGTTCTGGGATTCCGTTAGGGACGTCCTCGATTTGGCTGAGGGGAATGAAAAGTTGATCATGTGTGGTGATTTGAATGGATGGGTGGGGACCAAGCGAGATGGCTTCGATGCTGTCCTTGGTCCGTATGGAGATAAGAGAGCGAATGATGCTGGTAAGTCAATCTTAGACGTATGCTTGGAACGAGACCTCCTTGTGGCGAACAGTTTATTCCGTCACAAAGATATCCACACGTATACTTGGAGACGGAAGGAAGAAAAAAGTGTAATTGATTTGATTTTGATAGACAGTCGTCTCCGAGAGGCTATAAGGGATACAAGGGCCTACAGAGGCCCCACTCTTGAAACTGACCACTACCTGGTGGTAAGCCGGTTTGTTGGTCTTTTCAAGAAGTGGAGGCACTGGCGAGTGCGTGTCCCCTTCGGAGACTATGAAAGGATAAAGAGTGAAAAACTGGAAGATGAAAGCGTAAGGAGTATGTATGTAGGCTTAGTCAGTGAAAGGCTTGCAAACGCGAGCCTTTCCGACTTAGATGTGGATGAATGCTGGAATATTATGAAAGAAAGTATAGTGGATAGTGCAAAAGAAGCATGTGGGAGTGCAAAGAGACATGAACATTCGAAAGGTGATGCCTGGTGGGATGCAGAGGTACAATCCTGCGTAGCAAGAAAGAAGAAAGCGTGGTTGGATTATGTCTCATCTTTGCAACTGAATGACAGTATGAAAGACACGAAGAAAGAAATTTACCGCCTCTGCAAGAATGAAGCCAAAGCTTTAGTGAAAGAGAAGCGTGAAAGAATAAATTTGATTGCGGAAGAGAAGCTGACGAGGAACTTCGAGACAAATACCAAACTCTTTTGGAGGGAGGTCAAGAAGTCTCGGAGCTGTTCGTCAGTTTCCAGAATGGATAAGATAAAGAGTAAAGCTGGGGACATTCTTGCGGACCCATTAGAGGTGTTAGAGCGGTGGAATGAGTACTTTGGAGAAATGTATGAATATCTCCCGGATGCGGGCACTGCGAGGGACTCGATGACTGATCTTGCGGTGCAAGCATCAAGCGGAGATATTACTTTGGAAGAGATTGAATGGTCGATACGAAGCTTGAAAAATGGAAAGTCTGCGGGAATTGATAGGATATCTGCTGAAATGATCAAATTAGGTGGTCCTTGCGTCCGAGACGCCTTCTGGTCATTGAGCAATCTATGCTGGAAGACTGGAAGGGTCCCAATGGACTGGAGGCGTGCTATCATCGTGCCCTTGTATAAAGGCAAGGGCTCACGTATGGAGTGCGCCAACTATAGGGCCATCAGTTTGATCAGTATAGCAGCTAAAGTGTATGGCAAAATTATTGAAAGGAGAATGAGGGTGGAATCTGACGGATTACTGTGGGAGGCGCAGGGTGGTTTCCGAAATGGAAGGGGATGTATGGACCAAGTTTTCTCTCTCCGCAACATCGTAGAGAAGCAGCTGGCTGTAGGCCGGAAGGTTTTCTGCGGTTTTGTGGACATGGAGAAAGCATTTGACAGAGTTGTACGGAAGGATCTCTGGGATATATTGCCAGGATACGGGATTGATGGTGCGCTGCTTCGTGCTGTGCAGTCTACATATGTGGGATGTACGGCATGTGTGCGGGTGGGCGGCAGCCTGTCTCCCTGGTTTGACGTCAACATTGGCGTCAGACAGGGCTGCGTGCTGTCGGCTCTGCTGTTTGTCCTGTACCTGGACGATTGTCTTAAGAGAGTAAGATCGATGAATGTTGGATTGCGAATGGGTGACTTACTTGTGAACTGTTTGCTGTATGCAGATGATGCCGTGCTCATAGCCGAATCGCCATCAGAACTACAGTCACTAGTCACAACGATGAAAGATGATTGTCTAATGAGAGGCTTACAATTGAACGCGACTAAAACGAAAGTGATGGTATTCGAAAGAGAAGAGGACAGAACGAATGCCAGGATAACTGTAAATGATGTAGTGCTGGAACAGGTGGATGAGTTTGTATATCTTGGATGTGCATTTAGCAGGGATGGACGGTACACCGCTGATGTAGAAAAGAGGGTAACTGCGGGCAATAGTGTGAATGGAGCGTTAGGCAAACTTTTAGGTACCAAGGGCTTAAGTCAAAAGGCCCAGCTCGCAGTACACAATGCGGTGCTGATACCTACGCTAACGTATGGAAGCGAGAGTTGGGTATGGCAGGAAACGCATGAAAGTAGAATAAACGCGGTCGAGATGCGCGCGCTACGCAAAATCTGCGGAGTAACGCTCGCAGATCGCGTTCGGAATGAAGATGTAAGAAAGAGAGTTGGTCTGAAAGAGAGTGTCGGTGTTAAAGTAAGGAAGGGCATGCTACGATGGTTCGGGCATGTGGAACGAATGGGAGATGAAAAAATGACAAAACAGATATACAACGCGAAAGTGGATGGACGTAGGAGTCGGGGAAGGCCACGACACACCTACCACGACCAAATTAATCGTGTGTTAGTTGAAGGTGATGTCAAGAGCCGTAGGAACCGACGTGCATGCATGAAAAGAAAAATGAAAGTTGAAGAAGCAAGTGAGGTGTGTATGGACCGTGCCGTGTGGCGCTCGGTTCTTTCTGCCTACCCCGCAAGGGATTTGGCGTGAAGATAGTTAGTTAGTTAGTTCTGAAGAGCTCGATTCAACCTAATCCTACCATCTCCTTTCCAAACCCGAACAACGCGTGCCGGGGCAGAGATGCCACTCATACACAGTGGAGAGAATTTTCACCTGAACCAAGCATTTCAAAAGATCGTTTATCTGTCGAACTATAAGAACATGGAACGACCTGCCCGCGTACGTTTTTCCCTCATCTTACAATCCCGGGTTCTTCAAGAGGAGCGTGAAGAGGCACATCACAGGGCCGGCAACTTGAGGAACCACTGTCGAAAGTCTTACAGACTGTGAGACTGGCCCCCAATCGTTAGATGCACCACGGCTTACCATCAGGGTGGTGGCGACGTCAATTTGACGAGCTTAATATTAAAAAATACAAGTTTATTTAATAATGTAGCCCTTAAAAATGAGTTAGCAAGTGATCCTTATGACCTAAAAATTATTACACTAGTCGATTATTACCTTATTTTCTTCAGAATTGCGCAGTGAAGTAGATTTACACCCTTCGGTGAAATCTTAGGATGGAAATTTGACGGGTGTAAAGGACTTTTATTTTCAAATTTGTGGTCGTAAAGGAAATCTATCTCGGTAAATACAGCACTAGGGTATTTTTTTTAATCTGCCTTAGAAAATACTATAAATTCTAAGCACTTTCTTCCTTGGTTGTATTAAAATAGCTCAAGAAACAAAAAAGTTAGAATACAAAGTATTTTTTTTCTTTCGTTTTTTGCTTCTCCTGAAAAGTCCCATTTTGTCCTTTACGACCTTTGAGCCCACAGGTATCGATATAATAATAAAATTATCGGCTAGCATACAAATACCTAAAAATTTAAAACCGAAGAGAAACTTCAAAAACAGTGATTGGCAGGCATATTCAACATACATAGAAACCTCGTTATCTTCAATATCCATTCCCACTTATCTTCAAGACTTTTATAATTTATTTGAGAATATTATGCAAGAATCAGCAAATTTACATATCCCTTTAAAGAAAATCCCGCAACATATAACTAACAAATTTACCCCTAAACATTATTGGAACGTAGAACTATCGAAAGCGGTGGCCGAGCGCCGACTAGCCCTTACCAACCTGCGCCGATGTCCCTCCCCCGGTAACTTAGCTACACTACGAAATAAAATAAGTAATGCCCAACGTGCCATTCGATTAGCCCGGTGTCAGTCCTTTCAAAATTTTTGTTCATCCGTGGATGAAACCTCATCCTCAACAGTCCTATGGCGAAAAATGAGATGGATAAAGGGTCATTATACACCTAGACAATATATCGATAGCGAGAAAGCGGATAACCTTTAAAAGATATCACCCCTGATTTTGTCTGCCCGCCTCAGCCCAGTATTCAATCAAGGAATCACCATTTGGAATCCCCTATCACCCCACAGGAACTAGAAAATTCTATTAAAAGTATCGACTCCGCACCCGGCAGCGACAATATTTCCTATTCGATGATAGCACACCTCCCGCCTCTGGGTAAATCTCTCTTATTGATTTTGTACAACCAAATTCTCAGTCACGGTTTTGTACCCCTACAGTGGCGTAGCGTTAAGATTGTTCCTATTATTAAACCAGGCCGAGATATTAATTCAGATAGTGCACTACGTCCGATATCACTAATATCATGTCTTTGCAAAATTTTACATTCTATTTTAAACAAAAGATTGGAATGGTATTTCGAAAAAAGTCAGACGTTTCCGGATAATATGGTAGGTTTTCGTAAATCTAGATCTTGTTTAGATAATCTAACACGGCTGGTTTCTCACATTCAGACAGGTTTTTCAAAAAAGAGTATTACCGCAGCATGCTTCATCGACATAGATAGTGCATATAATAATGTAGATGTATCATGTTTAATAGAAATACTGGATGGCTTTGGAGTCGGCTCTCGGATATGTCTATACCTATGGAACTATTTAAAAAATAGACGAATACATGTTGAAGTGGATAACTTATATATAACCAGATCCACGGGCAGTGGTTTAGCTCAAGGAGACCCACTCTCTCCATTACTCTTTAATATTGTAACCCTTAAAATTTGTGGAGAATTTGAAAATGTCGAAATTTCACAATATGCGGACGATTTCGTTTTATATAAATCAGATAAAAACTTGACCAATGCAGTGGTGGAACTAGAACATGCTTGCTGTACCTTAAATTCATTGTTGACAAACTTAGGCTTAACAATTTCTCCGTCAAAAAGTAAATTTTGTGTGTTTACGAAAGGTTTTCGTCGAAACACTACCGAAATTCAAATTAATAATATATCGCTCCCTGCAGTCTACCACGTAAAATATCTCGGCCTGTGGCTGGACAGTTCGTTAAGATGGCGTAAGCACATCAATGAGACGGCGCTTAAAGTATCCAAGTTGATGAATATCCTAAAGGTACTAGGTGGACGGGGATGGGGCCTCCATCAAAAACACATCAGACGTCTGTACATATCTCTTATCCGAAGTAGATTGGATTATGCTAGTTTCCTGTATGACAACAGCTGTATAACGAACCTCAAGAAGCTAGATGTAATTCAAAACCAAGCGTTGCGAGTGATAGGCGGTTTTATTCGCAGTACCCCAATACACGCAATGGAAAACGAATTGCATCTACCACCCTTACAGTTCCGTCGGCAATACCTAGCCAGCAAGTTTTATCTGAAAGCTAAATCCTTTAGTGATAATAAAACTATTGCTATTATACGTGAGTTGTCTGCGGAAACAAATTCTCCTTATTGGACTAGCAAAAGACTCCCTATACTTACATCGATTCACCGGTCTCTGCATTCAGTCACATTGCATTCCTGTCATCAACTAGAAATGTATTCATTGCGAACATGGGTAAGCAATATTGATTTATCACAGGTTATTTGTGATTCCATACCTTCAGTGGACAGGGGCAAACACCGGTACGATACCCTCGAACTGCGAAATAAGTTTATGGATTTTGTACAACGACAATATGACAGTTTCCATAAAATTTACACGGATGGATCGAAAAGTGGACAAACCGGTGGTGCTGCGTTTTTGGATCCGTTCCACAACTGTAGCGTCAAACTGAGAATTGATTCCAATATCTCCATAATGCACATTGAGTTAATTGCTATAGCTGAAGCCCTATCATACGTTGACTCATTTAACTATGATAGGTTCGTCATTCTGACTGACTCCAAAAGTTCGTTGCAACATCTGGCTCGATGTACCTCGCACAGGCGAGGTAATCCGATAGCCTACAAAATATTGGAATCAATTCTCAATTTTCAAACAAGGGATCAAAAGATAGTGCTGCAATGGATTCCTTCACATATTAATATTGCGGAGAATGACATTGCTGATCATCTAGCAAAAAAAGCGTGCTCGGATGGTATCCAATTAAATGTATCGCCTCTATATCAGGACCATGTCAGAGGGGTGAAGGAACAGTGTAGGACGTGTTGGCAGGAATATTTCGATGAAAGATCAAGGGAGAAAGGCATATGGTACCGTACTATACAGCCGCAAATATCGGAATATCCATGGATAGAGAAGATATACTTAAATAGAAGATCTTTAGTGACGGCCCTCAGACTACGAACGGGTCATATACCTTCCAAGAAATTCGCCTATTTGATGGGAAAAGTTTTATCTCCTAACTGTGAGGACTGTGGCGTGACCGAAGACGTTTTACACATTCTATGGGAATGTGTACGCAACAGAACTTACAGAGTTATGCATTTTGGTGTCGCGAGAGATAAGAATATTGGCCTTTGTAATAGTCTCCTGGCCAACCCTGCGTCGGTTGAAGCCCAGACCCTTTATAAATTAGTAGACTTAGGTTTAGAATAGATATTATGTAAACTTATGTATGCCTTTACGGGGCGATGTGGTCGCAAAGCGACAAAGCCCTTCAATAAAAAAAAAAAAAAAAAAAAAAAAGATTCAATATCATTAGGTACTGTAATCAATCACCAGGTGATCACAATACCTCTACAGTGTGAGAAACTTCCGGCAATATTCCGTTCTATTTCCGTTTTCGTAGATAGCCGGATTTCAAAATACACTATTGTGGTGGCATCCATCCGATCTCTTGTAGTATCTGTGTATTCATGAAACTGGTACGGACGTCTCGTAACTCAGATCACCAGCATTTATTACATGCGTTTGAATTGCTAGTAGCAATGTTCTTGTGATAAATGAATTTGAAACTAGAATTTAAAATAAGTAAGCATAAACGTATTGGTATACGATTGAAGCCACTAATATATTTTAGAACTTATTATGCTTTTTTATACTACTAAGGTGGCCGACAAGCTTACAGCCCACCTGATGGTTCGTTACTGTAGCATATGGGCGTTCGCCAGTGTTGGGCAAAAATCAATTGTAGAAACGATTGACAACTAACAATTAAATTTTCTAATTTAATTGCAACTAACAACTAAATAATCAATCGTAATTGCAAGTTCTTACAATTACAACTAATTAGTTGTTGCTTGTATATTCTTATGATTACAATTAGTAATTGTCAATCGTCTGAAGCATATTTACGATTAACAATTACTAATTATTTTTCTGTTACCTTTCGGAAACTGGGGGTTAGACAGCTTCACCCAACTACAGAAGAGGCGGCGCAGTGTTTATTCGCGCCCTCCACGGTCGAGACGCCTTTGGGTTTTGACTATTGAAAAACCGGTGGGCGAGGATTAAATGGCGGAAGGTACCTTTCCGTATTCCAGAGGTGCTTCTAGTGCCCTCCTGATCAGCTGCTATTCCTCGAAAGCGATGCGACGAGGGTTCCGTACTCTTAAGGTCCATATCGAGCCGCGGGGGCCGAGCTATCACATCATCATCATTAGTGTAGTCCCGGCATGATAATGATTATCATGATAACGATGATGATGATGATCATTATCACCATAATTATATTGAAAACGACACTTGTATCATTCTATCATTCTATTGTTCCACAATATTTTTATTATTTATAACCTGTCCTGTTTCGCCTCACGGCATTTTAAAAGGTTTAGAACTTTAGATGAAAGGACAAGGTGGGGTACTGTCTCATGAAACACTATAACCATATTTTTTTATAGTATAGGTATTTTTTTTAATAATGTATATATTGGCAAGTGTAGAGATTATCAACAACAACAACAAACATCAGATTACCAGGTTACAAATTTTCCCCAAAATTAGGGAAATTACAAATTTTGATAATTATGTTAAATAAATTTTACTTATATCAGAGATTACCAGGTTATAAATTTTCCCCAAATTTAGGGAAATAACAAATTTAAATATTTTGTAATATTTTAAATATAACAATTATATTTTAGATTACAACGTATCAAATGACATTATTTTCCAAATTTACCCCAAAAATAGGGAGATTGTTTTTTTTTAATTTCATGTAAATATTAATATTAAAACATAAAAAAGTTTTGTAATAAAAAAATCTCCCTATTTTTGGGGTAAATTGGAAAATAATAGATAATTTGATACGTTGTAATCTAAAATATGATTGTAATGTTATTTTAACAAAAAATTTAAAATTTCTAATTTCCCTTATTTTGGGGAAAATTTATTACCTAGTAATCTCTTATATTCGTATATTTATTTAACAAATACATATATTAAAATTTGTAATTACCCTAATTTTGGGAAAATATATTTTCCCCAAATTTAGGGAAATAACAAATTTAAATATTTTTGTTGAATAAATATATCAACTATATTTTAGATTACAACGTATGAAATGATATATCATTTTCCAATTTTACCCCAAAAAGACTCCCTATTTTTGGGTTAAAATTGGAAAATGATATATCATTTTATACGTTGTAATCTAAAATATAATTGATACATCTATTCAACAAAAATTTGTTGTTTCCCTAAATTTGGGGAAAATATTTTTTCCCAAAAATAGCGAGTCTTTTCTTTTATTTCTTGTAAATATTAGTAATACAATACCTTTACATATATAAATAGTATTGTAATAAAATTTCTCCCTATTTTTGGGGTAAATTTAAAAATAAAAGATCATTTGATACGTTGTAATTTAAAATATGATCGTAACATTATTCTGACAAAAATATTAAAATTTGTAATTTCCCTTGGTCACACGGTGGAATTTGGTATACTAATAATAATGCACCTGACTCAAAACAAGACAAACTTTAATCAGTAGCAACTAGAAATTATACAATAAGTTTTGTAACAAAACCATAGTGTGGCTTAATTACACCGCACAGCGCCATCTATCGAGCCATATTGTAAACTATATTACCCTATTCCGATATTCGAGTTTTACACCGAACATTCCGCCCACCAAGGACTTAGTCCTTTCTAACCGCCCACCTTGCATCTATGAGCACTTAAACAAATTATTAACAATACAAGTGCATTGGTGGTGATTGGAAGTGCATAGTACAAATGACAAATTGTTACAAAACATGTGTACTTCAATTCCAAAATGAAATTGTTTTTACAAATACATGTGACACTATGTAGTGTTGATTTCAAACAATGCTCAACGTTTAGATATTAATCTTAAAACTAACCATCGATATAAAGCGGACTGTATATTGATAAAAATTATATAAAATAAAACAATTACATACCAGTATCACATGCAAACTAAATAGACAAGCGACAAACATAATTTAATTATATACTCGTAATTAAAATTCATCCCTTGTGGGCAAAATGCACAGCTTCGAAGTTGGACGCTTGATAAGACAATCATTGCACTTAAGAGTTACAACTCGTACCAAACCATCCTTGCCCGGGTGCGACTCGACTACCTTTCCATACAACCATTTAGTTGGTGGCAAGTTGTCCTCTTTGACAAGAACCACATCTCCAACTTCCAAATTACGTTTTCGATGAACCCACTTGTTTCTTTGCAAAAAGCTACTCAAATACTCCTGAGACCAACGTCTCCAAAAATGTTGTAACATTTTTTGTGTTAATTGCCAACGCCTCAAATGACTTATCGCTGTACTCTCAAAATTATAATCAGGGGCTGTTACTATTGGCTGACCTACAAGAAAGTGGCCCGGTGTTAGTGGAGTCGGATCAGTGGAATTCGCATCAAGTTTTGATAAAGGTCTTGAGTTTAAGCAAGCTTCTATCTGTATCAAAACTGTGGACAGCTCTTCGAATGTAAGTGTGGAGTCACCTATAACGCGCTTCAAATGATGCTTCGTACTTTTAATTCCCGATTCCCATAGCCCCCCGAAATTAGGAGCGTGGGGAGGGATTAAATGCCACTCTGTGCCACTATTCGCTAATGCAGCCGCTACTTCATGCGCAAGAGTGGAATTCTCACTACTAAACATTGCCTTAAGTTCCCTGGAAGCCCCCACAAAATTTGTGCCATTGTCACTCCAAATATGAGCACAATGACCGCGCCTGGCGACAAAACGTTTAAAAGCCGAAAGAAAACCATGAGAAGTCAGGTCAGAGACTGCTTCAATATGTACCGCACGTGTCACCATACATACAAAAAGGCATATGTAACCTTTATATGCTTTATGTCCCGTACCCCTTGCTGTTCTGATTAGAATGGGGCCGGCATAATCCATACCTGAATTGAGAAAAGGTTTGCTTGGGGTGACTCGACAAGTTGGTAACTGACCCATTTGTTGATTTCTTAGCACAGCCGCGTGGCGTATGCATGGTACACAACTGTGTATATGAGCCTTAATTAGATTCTTGGCCTTTATTATCCAGTATTTAGACCGTATAAAGTTCAGTGTTAACTGATGTCCACCGTGCAATACCCTTTCGTGAGCATCAGCCACAATTAATTTTGCTAAGTTTGATTGATGGGAAATAATAATAGGGTGTTTCATATCGTTATCTAATTGTGAGTTCTGAATACGGCCACCTACCCTTAGCAGATCCTTGTTATCTAGAAACGGGTTCAAAGAAAGCAAGCTACCTTTGCAACATTCCTTTTTCGCTTGTATCAATTTAATTTCGGTTTGGAACCACACTTGCTGACTTTGCCGAAGACAAACTTCCATGGTGGTTTCCAGTTCAAGAGCAGTGAGGTAAGGTGGTAAGTTTGTACCTTTTTTCTGAGACTCTTTAATTTTTAGAAATCGTCTGCACCAGGTCAGTACTCAAATTAATCTGCGAAGGGAAGAAAACCTAAACCATATCAGCTCTGTAGGATTGTCTTGCGGGTCGGTACTAATATGAACCTTTATAGATTTTTGTTCTAGCTTTGTCATTATAGACTTCGGCCTGGTGTACTCTATGACCCCATTCAATAACCATACGGGACCATTTTTCCAGAGAGCATCAGCCAAGAAAGAATTTGGGGCTGTGCCTCTCGATGCACTATCTGCGGGATTATCTTTTGTTTGAACATAATGCCACTGAGAAGAATCAAGACCGCTAAGAATCTCCGAGGTCCTATTAGCGACGAATGTGTTCCAGCGACTTGGGTGATCACTTAACCAAGCCAATACCACGGTCGAGTCAGTCCAGGCATGTAAATTAGTTTTTGGAATATTGAGCACGTCAGCCACTTCCAGCAACAGTTTCGTAACCAATACCGCTCCACACAACTCAAGCCTTGGGATTGACACTTGCTTGATCGGTGCGACTCTCGTCTTTGAAGTGACCAAATTGGAATGAACTACACCATTAGAATCGATGACTCTGATGTATACGACTCCAGCATAAGCCACACTGGACGCATCTGAAAAACCATGCAGTTCCACTCTGCGATCATCGTCACTTTTTTGAACCCACCTTGGAATCCTGAATTGGTTCAGATCATGTAATTTATTGCGGTAAGCCTGCCATTCCTTTAAAAGATCCAGTGGTAGCTCGTCATCCCAGTTCAAACCAGCGATCCAGAGCTTCTGGATGAATATCTTGGCGGTAACTATACAAGGCGAAATCCAACCTAGCGGATCATATAATCGAGAAATCTCTGATATCACACTTCTTTTAGTTTCAGATGGCGATGATGACGACAGCGAAGAAATCGAAGGCAAATGCACTGTGTAATGAAATTCATCTCTACAGCGATTCCAGGTAAGTCCTAGAACTCGAGTAATTTCATCTTCTTTGATCTCTACATTTCTTACTGTGTCTTGATTTACTTCTTTAAGCAATCCTTCTCTGTTAGTAGCCCACTTTTGTAGTATAAAACCTGCTTTATTTAATAATTCATTAATCTCGTGATATATTTCCATGGCTTCTATTTCTGACTGACTGCCCGTCATTAAATCGTCCATATAGAAGTCTGACATGACCCTTGGAGCAGCTAACGGATACGCATGACCTTCCTCACATGCTATTTGCTGCAGCGCCTTAACTGCCAGGTAGGGAGCGCATGATGTACCGAAAGTTACTCTCAAAAGCCGAAATTCCTTTATATCGGAATGAATATCTTGTCTCCATAATATCCTCTGAGAGTCCACGTGTTCTTTAGCTACTTTCACTTGTCTATACATTTTCACTATGTCTGCAGCCAGACATATTGGATGTTGCCGCCACCGCATCACTATATGACGTAAATCCGCCTGCAAGGGTGGTCCTACCCTTAAGGTGTCATTTAAAGAAACGCCATTGGTTCCTTTAGATGATGCATCAAATACCACCCTTAACTTTGTAGTTGTCTTGTCTTCGCGGATTACAGCGTGATGCGGCAAATAGACAGCGTCAGCCATGTTTCTCTCAACCTCATCAGAAATCCTTTCCATATGGCCGAGTGATAAATATTCGTTCAAGACTGATGCATATTGGTCTCTGAGTTCACTATTCTTTGAGAGCTTTCGTTCTAAGTTAGCCAGTCTTTTCTTGGCTATTTCTTTAGTTCCTATCGGTTTTTCACTGGACTTGAAAGGAAGCTTCACAATGAAACGACCACTTTCGTCTCGACATGTGTTCGCAGCAAAGTGGCTCTCGCAGGCCTGTTCCTCAGGAGACAAATAATGCTTACCACACGATGGCTCTGTCTCTATTTCCCAAAATTTTCTTAAAATATCGTTTTCTTGAATGTGGGCATGCATGCTTACGACTACATTGTGACAAGATTGCAACGCCTCCCCTCCACAGACTTCCCCGGAAACTATCCAGCCCAGATATGTATCTTGAGCTATTGTTTTTCCACTTGGATCCCTTATCAGACCCTCCTTCAAGACTCTACAATAGACCTCAGATCCTAGCAAAATATCAATTTTGCTAGGTGTATTGAAATATGGATCAGCTAACTCCATCTTGCTGAGGTCCGACCAATCAACTAAAGTAAAGTTTCGCTCGGGTAGAACAGAAGTCACCTTACTAAGTACATGAGCTCTAACCTGTAAACTGAAAGTAGGGTCACGACGCGACTGAATCTTAACTGTAACCACGTATCTAGAGGTTGTGCCACTCTGACCACCACCTATACCCGTAATAGTAGTTTTGACTGCTTTCTTTTTAAGTTGCAGAAGCTGAACAGCTGCCTCCGTGATGAAGGAAGCCTGAGACCCTTGATCCAGCAGCGCTCTCAAGGGTTGAGTATACCCATTTCTTGATTCAGCCTTTATAATAGCTGTAGCTAACAACACCTGAGTATTTATATTTTTTGAGAAATGAGTTGCAATTTTGGATTCTGGGACGGCCTCATTTTGAGTTGAATTCGAAACCGATGGTGCGTTATTTTCATTACTGCTGTGCGAAGTCCTAATACCTTTATTAGGCTCTTTTGTAGGATGTAATAAAGAGTGGTGCTTTTTAGCACATACTCGACATTTAGTAGAAGCGCGACAATTAAAGACAGCATGATTTGGTCGCAGGCAATTAAAACACAAATTAAGTGACTTGACTATACAACGACGCTTATCAACATCTTCATTAGAGAACTTTTTACAATTCCACAAGGGGTGACCATCCAAACAATGTGGGCAAGATTCCTTGGAAACCGTGTGCACTACTTTAGAACTAATGGTTTTAGGGTTAACCGACTTTGTGTCAATAAATTCGAGTTCTCTAAATCGGGTTTCCAAAAAGTCCTGAAAAGCTTTGAAAGTGGGGAGCTCCTCTCCGCTTTGACTTACTTGCAGTTCCCAATTTTTCCGAGTTTCAGGGTCCAACTTCGAGCTAATCAAATAAATTATAATTGTATCCCAAGCGTCTACACTAATCTCGAGAGTCGATAACTCGTGAATACAATCTGTTGTGGTATCTAAAATATCTTTAAGTCCAGTGGATGACTCCAGTGAGAGAGATTTTTGATTAAGCAGACGCCCGAGAATGCAATTTGCCATGAACCGTTTATTATTATAGCGACTATTTAACATATTCCAACACTTCTCATAATTTGATTGTGTAATAGGTATGTGTCTAATCAATTGTTCTGCTTCACCCAACAATAACGACCGCAAATAGTGTAAACGTTGTACATCGTCTAGACCGGTGTTCTTATGTATTAGCGACACGAACAAATCTCTAAAGGTCGACCACTCGTGGTACTTACCACTGAAATTAGGTATAGATATTTTAGGTAATTTAGCCATGGACATTTTAGATACTTGGGCCTTAGACAAACCATCCGAAGCGTTGGGTGATGCATTCTGTAATTTACATAACTCTAATTTAATCTTAGACAATACATTTTTTAATTCAGACTTATAAGTTAGAAAACTATCAAAAACACTGTCAAATGTATCCCTTTTAATATAGTCTGTCGAATTTAATTCTTGACCACCATACTGTAGAATTAACTCCTCGTGCTTAGACGTAAAACTAGTGTATTGCTTCTTCAGTATCTCTAATCTGGCTTCAATATATGATTCATTAATTCTCTCCTTTGGAGACTTCTTATAATTAACGAAGCTTTTTTCTATTTGAATTTTAAGGTTTTCCAATACTCTTATATGTGCTTCCATATTAATCAAAAAGTTTTATGAAAATGTGTAGAAATTCTATAAGTCTGGTTCCCGTTAACTCGATGAAGATGTGTAGAAATCGTTTAAGTATTTTTATTAGAACTGATGAAGATTTGCGAAAATATTTTCTAAGTCTTTTACTGCCCTTTTAACTCGAACCGAAATCGGGCATGGATTCCCCGTCTCTTCACTTTTTTGGAAATTATTCTAAGTGTCAACTTTTAGTGATCAATTTTTTCTAAGTTGAAGAATTTGCGTGAAATTTTACAAGTCTTTGACACTTAGAATTATAAAGAAAATTGTACTCACAGTTTTAAAGTCCACTTTGTATATATTTACTGTACTCACTATGTATCACTCTCCTTAGGTACTGCGTACTTTATTATTTCCATCAATCTCCGACAGGGGGCGCTGATATCACTCAGTGTTGTGTTCTTCCTTATTGAATGTCGAAATTCCACCTGGTTGCATATGACAGAAGGCACTCTGTCACTGATCTGAAATAGCTCGGGACTGGTTCGTAAAAATAATTCGGACCGATGGACCTTATGATCAATCGGTGGAATTTGGTATAGTAATAATAATGCACCTGACTCAAAACAAGACAAACTTTAATCAGTAGCAACTAGAAATTATACAATAAGTTTTGTAACAAAACCATAGTGTGGCTTAATTACACCGCACAGCGCCATCTATCGAGCCATATTGTAAACTATATTACCCTATTCCGATATTCGAGTTTTACACCGAACATCCCTAATTTTGGGTAAAATTTATAACCTGGTTATCGCTGATATTCGTATAACATACATACATATGGGCGTATACTATGCCTCAGCTTACGCCTTCGGGGATAAAGACGAGACTGTATTGTATGCCGGGACTAGCGCTTAATGAAAATGATGATGATGTTACCTCATAATTACTTTGGGGCCCACCAAATGCAACGTAAGGAGAAAATTTACTGTAAAGATTGCAGTAGGTGTGAGGAGTAGTGTCGGGACTAACGCTTAAATGATGATGATGTGATCTCATTTACAGCGAACCCACCACCAAACGCAACGGACCAGAAAACTGTGCTCTGGGGTTAAAACCACTTTTATAGGTATCACCATACCTACTTTTTAACTTCCATATTCAATACCTACGCCACATACCTACATTCCAATATTTATACGATTGTAGGTTCTGTTATCATGGCAGGAACTTACCACACAACACTCACAATCACAAGCCTTAAAATTTTCTAAGTGTAGTATTAATTACATATTAAAAACAATTGACGATTATATTAGTCAACTAAAATATTAATTGTGATTAAATCAACTGTAAACCACAATTGATGGAATCAATCGCGATTGATTTTAATTGTCTCTCACAATTAAACAATCAATTGGATTGAATTAGTTGCAACTAATTTAATTGCGATTAAATTTTCAATTTTTAGCTCCTACAATTAAAAATTTAATTGATTAATGCCCAACACTGGCGTTCGCAACACCAGACTGTGCTACATACTCTTTTTTGAACATTGTTTAAACATAATAGTTAGGGCGATTTTTGGCACAGGCCAAATAGTGCCCAACAGTGGAGGTTGAATCGACTCCGCACGTGAATATAAGGCACAATTTGCTTAATTTTCTTTATCCTGTTTTCTTTTCAAAAATACAGTAAGAAAAGCTGAATAATTTATTTGTTCAACCAGTTCCATCCCCTGTCATCAATGATTAGAATTTTCTACTCGCTTAAACTTTCAAAGGAAATTAATTATTTTATTTGGACATAATTCCTTGTTTATGTTTTTAGTTAGCGAGTTTTTGGGGAACAAAGTTGGACAATAAATTTTTGCAATAAACAGCTGGTGATAATATTATTCATGAAGCTCGTTAAGTTTGTTTAACTGCTCCACCTTTTATAATTAGTTGATTAAGAATTTTCTTATTGTTCTGTAGAAAGGTTAAGTAATAGCTTGCACTCTTAAAAGTTGTGCATTTTCTTTACTTTTTGTTTTTAATGGTGGAGATAGAAGTTCTGAATGATAGTTTTTTTTTTTTAATCCAAGTAATTTTATTTAAAATTTAAACATAAATATTAAACAAATGGTATATACATTAAAGCGTAATAACTATTTACAAAATAAATAAAACTAAACTAAATCTAAATAGGGCCCCCGTGGCATTGTGCCCAAAAGACTGGCAGCATTCCCCCTTTGAACGGCGATGCCTATTCGTTGGGAGAAATAACTGCCAGCCCTTAGGTCACCAGTAGACTCCACAAGACGCTTCTTCAAAATTTTAAAGAATTTATGCGCCTTGGGACCCCAAGGACCTAGGGTCTCGACACCGACTGGAATAAAAAAAATAATAAATAGTTGAATGATAGTTGAAGTTTTTAATGTCGCTGTTAAATTAAATTTGTTTGTAACTAGATTGTAACCATTTTAACTAATTTTATGTAAAGAGTAATTACAGATAAGCTTTAATGGGAACAACTTTGTCTTGTGATTTGTTTCTCAGTCATTGTCTTGTGAAATTGTGTAACGGCTGACACTTCTTTTTTAATTTTACAGCGCGCTCCGTACTAACACGTATATTAACTTTTACAGGGTTGAATGTTGTATAGTTTTTTTGTTTGCCTGATGTTTCAACCTGATTATCTCTGCTTATCTTATTCAGAATACATACACACATAATAGTTACGACTTTATCCCCGAAGGCGTAGGCAGAGGCATAGTATACGCCCACATTTCACCTTATAGTTTTATGTCCAAAGTAACAGGTGGTGAGCAATTATAACGGTGTAATATCTTATTCGGAATGCTGAATACAATTTCTTTAAACATGTAAGTTGTGTGTGTTTGTGAAACGTCTTTGTTAAATACCTACTCCCTGAACCGTCTACATAATAAAATATTAGCAACATGATATTATGATCTCGCTCGCGATACCATTTGCGTAAACATTTTGATGTAGGTAATACGAATTGGCGCAAAACTCTATTACGTACTAGCGCCAACGTATCGAACAAGCAAGCAAGTTGCAGTATTTCACATGAAGTCCCAAATGCGTACCATTCAATCAATTTTAGCCTATAGCAGTCCACTGCTGGACATAGGCCTCTCCCAAATTTCGCCATAACCCACGGTTTTGCGCTTTGCGCATCCAGTCAATCCCTGCAACCTATTTTAGGTCGTCACTCCATCTGGCAAGGGGTCGTCCTAATCCATGTTTATCAAATTGCGGTCTCCAGTCCAGAAGTCGCATTGGCCATCAGTTCTTCTACCGATGCATGTGGCCAGCCCAATGCCACTTCCAAACGCATAAGTACTCTTCGACCTATGTCGAGCACTCCTGTTCTCTGACGGATAACTTCGTTTCGTATCATATCCCTCAGACTCTTTTTTACTGTCTTTGAGGGATAAGATCAGAATATGTATAATTATGATTGACACAAACCACGTTAGAAAAAATTACAATTTCATTTAATCTAACGTAGTGTCTACGTTTGGCCCGGATAAATAAAAGGACTTAAGTTGTATAAATAATCTAGAATTCTTTGTAAAATACAATGATATACAAGAAAAAATCTCTTTCGAAACAATTCGTACCATTAGGCTGATCGCACATTTGTCAGCACCGTACGCGCCGCACGCGCCGTACGCGCCGCACGCGCCGTACGCGCCGTAAGCAAATCTTTGGTATTGCCAACTATAGCAGTTTCTTTTACCTCTGGTGTGAAACGGTACAGTGAGTGGTATTGTGACAGTGGGCTATGAGGGGAAGATCCCTTCGGAACAGAATGTACAAAACGCAAAATGAGGACCACAAGCAAAATGTACAAAACGCAGAATGTACATAAAGCAAAATGTACAAAATGTAAACAACTCGCAAAATGTAGACAACACAGATTGTGCACGTTATGGCTTGTCTTTATAATAATAGGTCTAGATCGGCAAAACAAATGAAGATCGACGAAACAAATGAAGATCGACAGTACAAATGACGGTCGGATAAACTAATGACGATCGAAAAAACAAATGCAGATCACTAAAACAAAATACTATAAGCAAGTTGATAATGTCAAAAATTACTTGCAGCCATATTTTGTAATCTAAATGCGATTGTCATTCAAAAAAATAGGTGCAAGCGAATCTCGACCTTAATGACTTTTGTATTTATGTGCTTCTAGGCGTTTATAGACATCACTGATCACGAATATATAAAAAATAAATAGATAATATGCATGCTCATAAGGTTGAAATTTGCTTGAACCCTATTTTTGTAATCTAGATGCTATAACCATTCATAAAAATAGGTGCAAGCAATTCTCGACCTTATGAACATGAATAATATTTATTTAATTTTTACATATTCGTGATCAGTGATGTCTATAAACGCTTAAAAGCACATTTTTAGAGAAGTGTCATTAAGGTCGAGATTTGCTTGCACCTATTTTTTTGAATGGCAATCACATCTAGATTACAAAATATGGCTGCAAGTATTTTTTAATCTTATCAAATTGCTTATAGTCTTTTGGTTCATTGATCTGCAGAATTATGTTTCTTCGACCGTCATTTGTTTTGCCGATCGTAATTTGTTTATCCGACCGTCATTTGTATTGCCGATCGTCATTTGTTTATCCAGCCGTCATTTGTTTTGTCGATTTTCATTTATTTAATCGAGCGTCATTTGTTTTATCGATCTTCATTTGCAAATAAAAATAGAATATTAAAGGATTTCAACATTGCTAATAAATGGGTGAATGTTATTGTGATTGTAATCGCTCACTATAAAAATCCGTGTGCATGTATTATGTATCGTCCGGTTTGAACATTATTTCCGTATAGATACGGTCAAATACGTATATATGGCAAGACTGAGCATGCATGCGGCTACACCGAGCATCAGCACGCGCCGTACGCGCCGCATTATGACGTCATCAGAATGTTATTCGGATGCCTACCGGATTTTACGAAATGCGGCGCGTACGGTGCGGGTGTAATAATAACGTTTATTTGTGGAACATAGGTTAGTTACAGATCTTAATTCTAACATTGTGTAATGTGCGAGGTTCCATACAATTTCATACAAAGAATTCTAAAATGCGGCGCGTACGGCGCGTGCGGCGCGTACGGTGCTGACAAATGTGCGAGCAGCCTTACGCTACTATTTTATTCTACGTACTGCTTTATCACAATTTAATGATACCTCCACTGTATTCTATATAAGCACATTGGTAGGGAGCCATGATATGTAGATGTCCTTTTTGACGAGAATAAAACACAGCATGTTCTCCCAAAGGGACTTCGTTACTAGACGGTTTTACGAGGCGACTACGTTCTGGTATGCGAAGATTTCCCGAAGGTAACGCATATTTTATACGCTGTGTAATTTAAGTGGCTGATCTTTTATTATGACTTTTACGTCAGCAATGTGATGTATTTCTCTCAATAACACGTTATTGGGATATTTACGACGTGAGACCTGAAAATGACTCATGTGAAAACGAAATTTCCTAAATGACTTTCTATTGAGCCTTTTATTAAAAACACTAGCTGAGCCCGCAACTTGGTTTACGTCACATAAGGTGTATGAAAGGAAAGGTATTTCTTCATCAGAGTCATCAAGCAGCGTCTGAAACTGCCCTGTTTGCTTAATCATAAAAGAGCTTAATGATTAAGTCTATTTTTTCTCGTGTGTGTCGTAGAGTTTTCTCTCGTGTGCTATTTATTTAAAATTATTAGAGGCAAGTTACACAATGGGGACATCCTAGAGATGGTTGGTCTCACGTGCCAGACCGGTATGTGTGGCGTCGACGTCGACCTCGCCTGCTAGTGGTGCCGAACGCACGCACCAACCTGCTAAAGGAGGCGCCACTGTCACGCGCGCTTCGCACTCTCAACCTTGTGGCAGAGGCGACCGACATATTTTACTGTTCACTGAGTGAATTCACAAGGGTAACATTATGTATTATTAGTTATAATTGATAATGCATTACTTTTAATTTTTAGATGGTATGTTTAGAATATGATATAATTATGTGCATTTATGGTATTTATGTTTAGAATAGTATGTATTCAATGTGCTTGCTTACTCTGTTACATTGGGTGTCCGCCTGTCATGATAGATGTAAGTCCAGATGGAAATAAATAAATAAATAAATAAAATTTTAAAACAATTCAGTGAACACAACCGCATTGCAATCGGTTGAGCGGTTACTGAGATTAGCGTGCACAACCGTATAGACAAACAGATATACAGACATACAGACAAACAGACAAAAATTCTAAAAATCATTGTTTTGGGTTCTATTGCGTTCATAAAGCCCCCCTATAATATTTTTTCTTATTTATCTTCCATGTACAGACAGCGACCTGTTACGATTTTATTATATGTATTGATTTAGTAAGACGACTGGGAAACATGTTTAGACACACAAAGCAAATTAGTAAGTTTTAAATATTGAAATATTTTTATGACAAAAATATTTCAAGTGATTGGACAAAGAAGATAAAACAATATAATAAATACTACATTCTCCGTGATATGATGGGTTTGTTCAGTAGATTAGAGTGGAATAAAGGTTTCAGTCATTAGTAATTTCCAGGTATTGTTGCGAGAAATACATCATTGTGTTAGACATGGAGAATGTACCTACCTTGTCCAAAAACTTGAAATATTTGATTGTTTATGAATAAAAAAATAAGCAGTAAACACCTTAATTTTTCAACAACCACGCTCCCTTCCCATGTCTGTGACATAGAGTAATGATCCTAACGTTTGCCAAATGGAAATCCGGATTATGATAAATCACAAACTTTTGAAATCTGGCTGCTGTTCCACTGATTTATTTGCTAACTATACACAAAATGACATGAGTTTGGTTTTTCTACGGCTGTCATTTGCAATAAAATGTATGAAAGTTTCCAGCAAATTTGTGACGTATGAACTTGGTGGTGAGACATAGTTTGAGAGGCATCTGTGCGCAAAGCGGAGTATTTTTTATTATTATTTTAGTTTGGGTATTCTCAAAGTAATAATGA
The DNA here is from genome assembly GCA_933228765.1 of Miltochrista miniata. Lineage (NCBI taxonomy): Eukaryota > Metazoa > Arthropoda > Insecta > Lepidoptera > Erebidae > Miltochrista > Miltochrista miniata. Next base: position 15,626,544 of record OW121752.1, on the reverse strand, counting down.
TGTAGTGTCGTAATTCGTCTGACTTTTACGGGGTTTCAGGAGCTCAGCTGATGTCATTTCACTGTGAATTCATTAGTTCATAACCTGCCTGCACAGCCAGTTCAACAAAGGTTATAAATAGTAACTAAAGAAAACGATTTCCGAAAACATTCTCCCCCGTAATATCATTTTGAGCCACAACATTACCCATGTTGTGGCTCAAAATGATATTACGGCCCATACCGCGGGGATGTTTTTCTAATACAAAATAAGCACCGATGAAAATTTTGCTAAATTTAAACCAAAATCCCGAAACTATATCTATACGGGCAAAATCCCATATAACCCATAAACGAAATACAACGGCCACTATGCCTGTTATCGAGACATAATCAAATGGAATATCGGACAGTAATAGCCGTAATTTGGCCGTGGATAGGTCCGTAACAAACTCAAGATCGATTTCTACTGGATAGAGGGAGGCAACGCACATAATTGGAATTTAGATGGAGATCGCATCCAAGGAATCAAACACTCGCCTATACACGATATGCATTACTAATTGAGAACCATGGGAGCCAACTAGATGATTTTGATTTGACGTCCGGCTTATCGGGAGCTCGTTGAGATAAGCTCAGTTACTGCATTTAAATACTATGAAGAACATAATTTGAACATACTTATGGTCAAACCTATTACTTTTTGAAATAAAAGTTAATGCGGAGAAAAGGAAAGTAGATACAATTGAGTAAAAATAAATACTACCCAAAAGGTGACGACTACAAAAATCGCAGTCTTATAAATAAATGTAACATATGTTAACAAAACCAAAACCTTGCTAAAAAATTGTTTGTAAATAAACAAACGTTGCTTATTTATCAAGAACAATATTTCTCTATTAATATTTTATTAGTTTTCGTGTCTACCTTCTATTTTCGCTAATAAGAAGTGTTGCTAACGAAAATAAATGTGTTTCTAAGTGCTATATTTTATACTATTTCAGCACGCGATCGAACTTTTGTGGGTAACATAGGTTACATAGGTATGGGAAAGATTGAATTCATGATTTCATTATTATTGGTTTCATTTGTTAATATCATCATCATTTAATCCCACTATCCTACTAATACCTACTCGTATTATAACTGTGAAAGTTTGTGATGATGTTTGGATATTTGGGTGTCTGTTACTCAATCACACTCTAACGAGTGAACGAATCTGCCTGGAGTATGGTACAGGAATAGATTCCAGTCTGAAATAACCTATAGGCTACTCTTTATTCCGGGAATATGTTCCAATAGGAAGAAGGAACGGGAACCAAATTCATCTAGATATAAAATAATCAAAAAGTTCTCAAAGTTACGCTGAAACTTTAAAGCAGGTTTGAATGTACTCCAGGTTCTCTCTCTTTAAACTCTCTTGTAAAAGTCGACATAATTATAAAGATCAGATACATAAATGTCTTGATACGCTAATTTAACTGCTGTTTTTTTATTGGAAATGTCTGACTCACCAGAGATCTTGAGAGAGTGGAGCAAAGTTTAGATTTCTCTCCTATTATTTCTATTGGAATACCATCATGATGTGCGTAAAGAAAATAGTTGAAAAGTTAAATAAAACTATACATTGCTGCCTACTTACAGTGGGCGCACACTAGGCGTCTTGTCGCGGCGACAAGCTGCGGGCGCCAAATTACATACATTTTGTTCTAAGCTCCGCACATTAGACGACATGTCGCCGCGACTGTCGCGCTATTGTCGCGGTGACACGGCGACAGTCGCCTGGCGACAGCTTTTGGAACGAAGTTCCTTATCGCGCGTTGCGAAAGGGAGTGGTTTTTTTTCAATTTTTTTTATCTTGCGCTTTCGGCTTCGTAATGTTAGCACCAAACCTAGTGCAGCTAAAGGCTCCATTATAACGTTCAACACGGCTGTCTCTCTCGGAATGATTGCTTCTTGCACGACGTCTGTCGCCGCGACTGTCGCTGACGCCGGCGACAGTCGCGGCGACATGTCGCGGCGTCAAGTCGCCCGATGCAGGCGCACACTACGCGACATGTCGCCGCGACTGTCGCCTAGTGTGCGCCCACTGTTAGTACGCACAAATCAGCGACTAAACACATTGGCGGTTATGCTCTGTGGTCCCGCGTTTCGACATAAATTTGTGGTTTATTATTTGTATAAAACCGAGCTAAAAAATTTAGCTGCATTTATTTTGCAGGTTACAATAAAAATAAATAGTCGTGTGGTTTGTTAGCTATTATTTTGAAGAAAGATCATAACTAAATAATGAAAAACCAATCACTTCTACTATTCCACAATTTTATTTCAATTTTAGCTATACCTGACCGGTCGGTATGGTCTTAGGGCATTATCAAAGGAACATTCTGGGTAGTAAAGTTACCCTGATAATGCTATAAGGCGAAACCGGTTAGGTATTTAACTATTAAAATATAAAAGATGTTGTGAAATAGTACAAATAATTGATTTTTCTTATAAAGGCTAGTTTTAATCCCACTAATCGATTTCACCGCAGAACAGTGGGGTATGAACTGGAAATTTTCTAAATATGATGCTGATATTATTCTTGCCGCGGTCCAGTTGAATTGGTTTAATGAATTTTTATATTCTCTCACAAAAAGAGTTTACAATATTTTAAATTCCGAGTTCATAATGTGCATATGAGTGTATTTCATCGGAAGGTAAATAATATGCATGATCGATATTTCTTTATAGGTATCATGCAACCAGAATGTTCGAAAGTTAATTTTAACTACCTCAAATTTTGTTGAAGGCGGAGATGACCTCACAAAACGATAAAAAGCTAATAAACCCGAAATACAATGATATAATGCCAACAATTAACGTCTAAAATAAAAGATTTCTTAGCTCCTGTCCCATTTTCTTACTATAGAATTGTCCCTTTTTCTACTTATGAAGGCCCGACAGAGATCAAAAAAGAATTATTCCAACCAGCTCCTTAGTGAATGTGATTTATATAACATCGAATTAAATAAATATACCGTTGATTGCGTCAATCAACAGTATATTTATTTAATATGTGTAACTTGTTGCACATAATATTAAAAAGGACACGTCTTGTACTGTTCTACAATATTTGTTATTTTAAACCTGCCGGTTTCGCTTCACGGCATTTTTCCAGGACGAAAATTCTATCTATATGAAGGGACAAGGTGGTACCACTTTGTCCATTTGTCTTAGACCTCTGAAAATTTAGAACAATAAAAGTGTCATTTTCAATGTGTATATTATATAATAGTTAATTTAAATTCATTGGAAGACAACTAAATAATAGACTGTTAAATTTCCATTATAGTATGTAATACCATTTTGATCAGAACGGACATTTTGGATAGAAATGAATTGAAATTCATACTAATAAAGTAGCTATTGACAAAACGTAGGTAACTTCATTATTCTGTTTACCAGCTACTCTTGAATTAACAATAATGGTAAAACAATACCGTTATTTTCAATTCAATATACTTTTACCAATAACAAATATTTACAAAATACTGTAAAATGACATAGGAAATCAGCAAAACACAATAATACATTTGCATAATATTAACATTATGACCTTTTTTGCCGTCATTCATAGAGCTGCATTACCTTAATTAAAGTTTACGCCCGTGTCAGAGTTTATGTACATCCATTTATCATCGTTCGTTTAAATCACGATTCATTATTTCATGTATACAAGAGATTTATATATTACTTTGTGTTCATTATGGCTTAGATTTATACTTGATTTGAAGGATTTGTATAATACAAAATGGGCTTTTTATAGAATCATTATTTACGCAGTGTATACTTAGTAAAGAATATTTCAATCTCCCAAAATAATATTTTTTGTACAGGATTTCAATATTTTTATCTCAGTAGAAAGTATACTTTTCTTCTCTAGCACTCATTTTGGAATAGTAAATGTGATACAGACATGATAAATATACATGCCATCGCCAATTTTTTGTAATTCCAAAATACTCAAGTTCCCAACATAATATAAGACTGATAATTATAAAAGGTGGCAAATGTTATAAATTTAAAAGATTATAAAATTACATAAAAGCTAAGCTGTGTACTTTCAAAAATTTCAATCAATTGCTGGGTATTGTTAGGTACACAACTGCGTACATCTCAGACTCAGATCCCGCCCTGTATAAGCTTGTGCATTCTGACATTAAAACGTTGTGAAGATTAATTTTCAATTATCTGGAAGCTTCAGCAAACTTCCAAGAAAATTACAAAGGTGTATTATTATTTATCGCGGGTGGATAAGAACATAATTTTTCAACCAATTTTCTATTGGGTCGGTAGTTAGTTAATACCATCCGATAAATCAAAATACATAGAACTTTGTGTTAAGTAAATTTTATTTTCTAGTTTTTGTTTGAAGTCGGTTTTATTTTTTTTTGAAAAAAAATATTTTACAAATATTTGTCTCTGCTTAATACAAAATGAGAAAAAATATAAATTACCAACCATACTTAAACTAGCTAAATTCTAGTTACCGAATTCTAGTACTCAGACTTGAGAGTGATGTAACAAATCCACCTATTAACTCTATTATGGATCACTGGCTGACGCCCACAGCTTTGCCCGCGTAAAATTTGTTCCCGTTCCCACTTCCCGTAGGATTTATTCCCGGGATAAAAGTAGCCTATGTGTTATTCCAGACAATAATGTATCCGTGTACCAAATTTTAGCCAAATCCGTTTAGCCGTTCGAGCGTGAGAGAGTAACAAACATGCACACTCACAAACTTTCGCATTTATAATATTAGTAAGATTATTGGACGTTCCAACGATACAATATTCCAAAGATTATTGGAGATTACGTTTCAGATTCTTGACAAAAGAATTCAATTATCTACTCGTCTCTACAACTAGCTAGCAAAGATTGTTTGAACAGGCAAAACAGAATGTATTCACGAATGGCATAGTGCGGCTATTGGTTACCCTTAATGTATAACAAAGTAATCAATATTTAGCAGCTACGCTAAGTCAATTGAGCTAAAAATAATTTAGTGTAGAGCAAAATTCTGAAGTCGAGGACAGTCTACGCCTTGGTAATCCCCAGATAATGACATCACGTAATATTAAGGACACATTTTGTTCTAGAAAACTGTAAAACAAATTACATAGATTATTTACTCGGCGCTGTAAGTACTAAAGTTTTAATTATCATAACACTGTTTTTAAAAACACCTGCCTAATTTAATGATTAAGTGTGGATTTTGTTGCGTACAGACGAGAGATGGATTGTTTCGACCGCCAAAAGTAATTATTATATTTAGTGGTTTTTAGGGTTCCGTACCCAAAGGGTAAAATCGGAACCCTGTTCATGGGACTTCGCTGTCCATCTGTCTGTCTGTCATGAGGCCATATCTCAGGATTCGTGATAGCTAGAGAACTGATGCCACCATGACAAAAATACTAAAATCACAAAAAAAAAAGAGATTTTTTGCCGATACCCTTAATGTATAACAAAGTAATCAATATTTAGCAGCTACGCTAAGTCAATTGAGCTAAAAATAATTTAGTGTAGAGCAAAATTCTGAAGTCGAGGACAGTCTACGCCTTGGTAATCCCCAGATAATGACATCACGTAATATTAAGGACACATTTTGTTCTAGAAAACTGTAAAACAAATTACATAGATTATTTACTCGGCGCTGTAAGTACTAAAGTTTTAATTATCATAACACTGTTTTTAAAAACACCTGCCTAATTTAATGATTAAGTGTGGATTTTGTTGCGTACAGACGAGAGATGGATTGTTTCGACCGCCAAAAGTAATTATTATATTTAGTGGTTTTTAGGGTTCCGTACCCAAAGGGTAAAATCGGAACCCTGTTCATGGGACTTCGCTGTCCATCTGTCTGTCTGTCATGAGGCCATATCTCAGGATTCGTGATAGCTAGAGAACTGATGCCACCATGACAAAAATACTAAAATCACAAAAAAAAAGAGATTTTTTGCCGATTTTTGATAGGTACTCTGACCGCGAGTCCGACTCACAATTGGCTAGTTTTTATTGTTTTTGTCCGTTTATTACATTAACTGTGAAGTTTTCTAGTTGTGAGTTCATGAACTGTATTTTTAATTTTTAGCTATATCTCTGTAGGTAGTGTTGTTTAAAGGATTTCGGGAACTTATATTGACGTGTACAAAGACGAAACATTTTTATAAAACGGTTTCATTGCTGCTTATGAACCTGACCTCTGACACACACAGACAGTAAATAGCTTGAAATTTGCGAAAAAAATTAATGTGGATGCCACTTTACTGAAAATTAAAAGCGTTTCTTTTTAAAGTTATCCCCTTATTTAAGGTAACGAATTGAAGTCTTAAACACGAAGGTGGAAATCGATTCCGTTTAATAGAAAACAAAAGTTTGGACGCGTAAGCCTAGATTAGTGCGGCTTTATCCCGGGGAGTAAGTTAATGTACCTAAAGACTTTAGTTGCGAAAATGTTCGGTCACTTAGTAAGATGATTGAGTACAAAGTGAATAGTTTCACTTTAGCTTTTTGCAAGATCAGTAAGTGTATATTTTGATGTACGAATTCGATATTTTTGTTATCAGACTATAAATTACAATTATCAAAATAGCATAATCGCATTTAGCCTTCCTGCTTCTTCCGAATCTCGTAATTGCACCTTGCAAATAAAATTTGTCAAAAGTGGCAATGGACTGGCCATGTATTTTATATACGAACCGATGGCCAGTGAAGCATCGTTTAGAGTAAAGACCGCGACTTGGCAGACGCGAGATAGAACGACGTCGTGGTCAGGTGGACAGATTTTTTTATGAAACCTGTCGGGCGATTCAGTGTTCTGTATTGACGCATTCTGTATTGAAGCTGTTGGGAGTTACTTGAGGATTTTTTTGTCGGTAGGAGTCCGGCATAGCATTCATGAGGATTTTTCCTCACGTTAAAATTAAAAACCGATAGATTTCCCGTTCATATTGTTTACAAGGCACTAAAACCCTTCTGCACACCTTTGAATGCAAAGATTAATTATTTGCCATACTTAACGGCATACCGCTTTAATAACCAATTAACTTAGAACACATGGAAGCGTAATCCATACAAAATTCTCGCTTATACTTCGTAACTTGTAACAATTGCCATGATTTCAAAATAGGCCGTAAGTATTATGGTCACATGATTTATTATGCTGCACGGTGTGAACACTTATGACGTTACAATTCTAATAAGCCTGTTGCATTTTCAATGTCTGAGTGGCGGCATGGAGACGGCAAGCAGTCTGGTAGTGGAATAAGGAAGTCTGTTCTAATTCCCTTTTACAATTTACAGTTGCTAGGTACTAAGTCATGATTCTTCATTACATTTCTATTCTTTTCTAATTATAGTTATTTTCCATCTGTGCTTAAAGTCTTGGTGGCTTCCAGCATCCTAACTTCAAAGGCCTACATAGTATGTTCGTTACATTATCTATCAGGTACCAGCGATTGGCACAGCTGTATATAGCCGCGCCCAACAGCCATTAAGTGGATGCCATTTGTTTCTGCCACCATATGTTCCAAGGTATTATTCTCAACCACAAAATTTAGGTATTTACATAATAATCTGCTAATGCTTGATGTTCGTAAATTGCTCGGTGCTGAGGAATAGTGATTGAGCGCGTCCTTGAAATTAATTAAGAATCAGAACATTACAACATTAACTTACCGCATATTAATTTAAACAGAACTCCATATCATAAATGTATCTACTTTTTGTTTTTAAACTAGCTTAGTTAAAATGAATAAATAATTTGCAAATAGGTAAGCCTGAATAGCCAAAACAGTTCATGACGGCCGAAAAAGACTGTAAAGTCTGTAAAGTACAAGTAAGTAAGTAAGTCTGTAAGTATCTGTAAAGTTACAGTCCTGGGACATCCTTCCGAGAGCTTACCCGAAGAGTCCGGCGTAGCATCCATGACAGATTTTTACACGTAAAAAAATGAAATTCTAACTCAGTGAAAAACATTATGCACTGATTTTTGTTTTATTGCAAAAGAAGCGATAGGAAAATGACTGATATTTATTTTCACTAACAGTTACGTAGCTTTTGAACTAATAAAATTTTGAAAAAATACCGTTGATGAGGTCACACAGCACGCACTCTATAATCATTTTCCAAAGTATGTTTTAGGTCAGGATCCAGTTTCACTCAGTGTGGTGGGTTAGTCAAATACTAAAATTATAGTAGATACGTTATCAAAAATTTAACGAATGAGTTTGTTTTAGTTTTATTCGATTCCTTTATCTAATTCATATCACTCGGATTAAAATAATCGTATAAAATCATTCAATATATTTAATACTAGCTGACCTCGGCAACTTCGTTTACGTCACATAAGGTGTATGAATGGAGAGGTATAGGCAGCGTGTGAAACTGCACTGTTTGCTTAATCATAAACGAGCTTAAAGATTAAGTCAATTCTAAAACAATTCACGCGCGGACTGAATTATTTTACAATAGCCTTAATCATTAAGCTCTTTTATGATTGAGCCAACACGCTAGTTTCGATTTACCCTCACATTCAAAATAACCCCTAAAATTCAAATTTTCAAAATATCTTCTATGTAATAGATTCTTAGAAGTGTCATAACTATTTTATTTATAAACCTTTATAAGTCTTGACACGTGTCTCATTCCCGTCAAATTTAGCTCGTTTTGTGTCCGAAGCCCACTGCAGTGATTTATATTATTATACTTCTCTTATATCTCTCCTATACACTTGAAGCGTTTGTAGCCCCGTTATCAGAATGTTCTGTAAACGATTACTATGTTTGATCTTTCGCTATGGTAAGTCCGCAGATGGGAGGCCTTTTTGTTGCACTCTCCTATTTTCAGTTTCTTTAAAACACACTCCAAGGCATTCGTCTAGGTTGCCAGTATCATGTTAAGTCAAGTTGAAGATTGTTTGGGAACATTGGAATTGAATATTATGATTGCTGATAGATAATATGAATTGCTATTCCTAGATAAAAATCACTGTTTTCCATAACTTTCTGCCAACAGCTATGTTCCGTCAGACACTGTACTTTCTTAGCATTTAGACTTCAAAATCAGAATATTTATGTAGTAGAATATATTTTTACTACTAAGATTCAATATCATTAGGTACTGTAATCAATCACCAGGTGATCACAATACCTCTACAGTGTGAGACGCTTCCGGCAATATTCAGTTCTATTTCCGATTCCGTAGATAGCCGGAAATGAATTCAAAATACACTATTGTGGTGGCATCCATCCGATCTCTTGTAGTATCTGTGTATTCATGAAACTGGTACGGACGTCTCGTAACTCAGATCACCAGCATTTATTAAATGCATGTGTTTGCATTGCTAGGAGCAATGTTCTTGTGATACATGTATTTGAAACTAGAATTTAAAATGCCATAAACGAACTTATTGGTAAAGGAGTGTTATATTGAACACATGAATATTTTTGAAACTTATTATGATTTTTACTAAGGTGGCAGACAAGTTTACAGCCCACCTGATGGTTTGTTACTACAGTAATGCCCATATGCTACAGCATATGGGCGTTTGCAACACCAGACTGCGCTACATACGCTTTTTTGACCATTGTTTAAACGTAATAGTTAGGGCGATTTTTGACACAGGCCACATAGTGCCCAACAGTGGAGGTTGAATCGGCTCCGCACGTGAATATAAGGCACAATTTGCTTAATTTTCTTTTATCCTGTTTTCTTTTGAAAAGTACAGTAAAAAAACCTGAATAATTTATTTGTTAAACCAGTTCCATCCCCTGTCATCAATGATTAGAATTTTCTACTCGCTTAAACTTTCAAAGGAAATTAATTATTTTATTTGGACCATAATTCCTTGTTTATGTTTTCAGTTAGCGAGTTTTTGGGGAACAAAGTTGGACAATAAATTTTTGCAATAAACAGCTGGTGATAATATTATTCATGAAGCTCGTTAAGTTTGTTTAACTGCTCCACCTTTTATAATTAGTTGATTAAGAATTTTCTTATTGTTCTGTAGAAAGGTTGAGTAATAGCTTGCACTCTTGAAGTTTGTGCATTTTCTTTTCTTTTTGTTTTTAATGGTGGAGATAGAAGTTCTGAATGATAGTTGAAGTTTTTAATGTCGCTGTTAAATTAAATTTGTTTGTAACTAGATTGTAACCATTTTAACAAATTTTATGTAAAGTGTAATTACAGATAAGCTTTAACAACTTTGTCTTGTGATTTGTTTCTCTGTCATTGTCTTGTGAAAATTGTGTAGCGGCTGACACTTCTTTTTCAATTTAAGAGCGCGCTCCGTACTAACACGTATTTTAATTTTAACAGGGTTGAATGTTGTATAGATTTTTGTTTGCCTGACGTTTCAACCAGATCTTCGCTGCTTATCTTATTCAGAATTCATACATACATAGGTATAGTTACACCTTTATCCCCGAAGGGGTAGGCAGAGGCACGGTATACGCCTACATTTCACCATGTAGTTTTATGTCCCTCATAATAGGTGGTATAATAATGGTGTAATATCTTATTCGGAATGCTGAACACAATTTCTTTAAACATGTAAGTTGTGTGTGTTTGTATAACGTCTATGTTAAATACCTACTCCCTGAACCTTCGCCACAACCCACGGTTCTGCGTTTTGCGCATCCAGTCAATCCCTGCAACCTTTTATAGGTCGTCACTCCATCTGGCAAGGGGTCGTCCTACTTACTCCACGTTTATCAAATTGCGGTCTCCACTTCAGAACTCGCTTGCTCCATCGGCCATCAGGTACAGATGAGGCCGGCCCAATGCCATTTCAAAACGCATATTTTTTGAGCTATGCCGACCACTCCTAGTCTGTGACGGATAACTTCGTTTCGAATCTTATCCCTCAGAGAGTCTAGTATTCTTTATAGAATACAATGATATACTCGTCTGCAGGTCAAAAAATCTTTATAGAAATAATTCTTACTTTTACGCTACTATTTTATTCTACGTACAGCTTTATCACAATTTAATGATACCTCCACTCTATTCTATATAAGCACATTGGTAGGGAGCCATGATATGTAGATGTCCTTTTTGACGAGAATAAAACACAGCATGTTCTCGCAAAGGGACTTCGTTACTAGACTGTTTTACGAGGCGACTACGTTCTGGTATGGGAAGATTTCCCGAAGGTAACGCATATTTTATACGCTGTGTAATTTAAGTGGCTGATCTTTTATTATGACATTTACGTCAGCAATGTGATGTATTTCTCTCAATAACACGTTATTGGGATATTTATGACGTGAGACCTGAATGACTCATGTGAAATCGAAATTTCCTAAATATGACTTTCTATCAGGCATTTTATTTAAAAACATTTAGTAAGACGGCTGGGAAACATGTTTAGACACACAAAGCAAATTATTAAGTTTTAAATATTGAAATATGGTTTTACCAAAAGAAACATTTCAAATCATTGGACAAAGAAGATAAAACAAATTAATAAATTGATATGATGGATTTGTTCAGTGGATTAGAGTGGAATATAGCTTTCAGTTAAATTGTTAAAAAGGCATATTTATAAGTGATTTCCAGGTATTGTTGGGAGAAATACATCATTTTGATGGACTTGGAGAATGTAGTGTCAAATCGTGTCATGTACCTACCTTGTCCAATTACTTGAAACATTTGATTGTTTAAAAATAAAGAAATAAGCAGTAAACACCTTAATTTTTGAGCAACCACGCACCCTTCCCATGTCTGTGACATAGAGTAATGGTCCTAACGTTTGCCAAATGGAAATCCGGATTATGATAAATCACAAACTTCCACTGATTTATTTGCTAACTATACACAAAATGATATGAGTTTGGTTTTTCTACGGCTGTCATTTGCAATAAAATGTATGAAAGTTTGGAGCAAGTTTGTGACGTATGAACTTGGTGGTGAGACCACAGACATATAAGAATAAGCAGACGAAACATATTTTTCTAGATAAAATACGGAAGTATAGCAATACTTTGTCCTCTTCATTTCTTCTAATTATTGTATAGCGCTATCTTTGTTTTCTGTGTAGCAACATCTAACTCACACTTTGACACAAAATGTTGACGTGTGACAAGTTTGTGAAAACAACATGGCGGTATCTGTGATTGATCAAAACGTACTACAAGTTAAAAAGTAAAAATATCATCATCAATATCATCAATAGGTACATATAATAAAATCGTAACAGGTCGCTGTCTGTACATGGAAGATAAATAAGAAAAAATATTATAGGGGGGCTTTATGAACGCAATAGAACCCAAAACAATGATTTTTAGAATTTTTGTCTGTTTGTCTGTATGTCTGTTTGTCTGTACGGTTGTGCACGCTAATCTCAATAACCGCTTAACCGATTGCAATGCGGTTTTTTTATTGTGTTGAGGTTTGCTCCATTTAACATTTAGCGTTTATTTCATGTCAATCGGTTTATAAATAAAAAAGTTATAACACTTTTAAGAATCAGATATGTTTAAAATTTTAATTGTAGCGGTTTCTTTGAATGAGAGTGTAAATCTTAACTGGCGTGTTAGCTTAATCTTATTTTAAAACAATTCTTAATCATTAAGCTCTTTTATTATTAAGCAAACAAGGCAGTTTCACACGCTGCTGGATGAGTCTGATGAAGAAATACCTCTCCTTTCATACACCTTATGTGACGTAAACGAAGTTGCGGGGTCAGCTAGTAAGTAATAATATTTATTGAAAACACCAATCGTTATAAATCAATACATATAATAAAATCGTAACAGGTCGCTGTTTGTACATGGAAGATAAATAAGAAAAAATATTATAGGGGGGCTTTATGAACGCAATAGAACCCAAAACAATGATTTTTAGAATTTTTGTCTGTTTGTCTGTATGTCTGTTTGTCTGTACGGTTGTGCACGCTAATCTCAGCAACCGCTTAACCGATTGCAATGCGGTTTTTTTTATTGTGTTGAGGTTTGCTCCAGTTAACATTTAGCGTTTGTTTTATGTAAATCGGTTTACAAATAAAAGAGTTATAACACTTTTAAGAATTAGATATTTTGAAAATTTTAATTGTAGGGGTTTCTTTGAATGTGAGTGAACCTAAACTGGCGTGTTGGCTTAATCATAAATTACTAATTATTCATTATTATTATTCATTATTATATTAATCATTAAGCTCTTTTATGATTAAGCAAACAGGGCAGTTTCAGACGCTGCTTGATGACTCTGATGAAGAAATACCTTTCCTTTCATACACCTTATGTGACGTAAACGAAGTTGCGGGCTCAGCTAGTTACAAATATATACATTTATTGTTAAAAATTACAGAGAAACATAATTATTACATATTATCTTATATATTTACATTATTACTATCTAAACTAAACCTAAATAAGGCCCCCGTGGTATTGTGCCCAAAAGACTAGCAGCAGTCCCCCTTTGAATAGCAATACCTATTCGCTGAGCGAGAAAACTGCCAGCCCTTGGGTCACCAGTTGACTCCACAAGGCGCTTTTTCAAGTTCTTGAAAAATTTTTGCGCATTGGGACCCCATGGACCTAGGGGATGAGTCGAAACCCTTATATTTATTAATTTTAATATTTTCAGCCGCTTCCGCTGCTGCGCTGGCTTTTAATTTTGTTTTAGGAAGATGGGACGGGGCCAGAGTGTCAACACAAGTTGCATCCCAGACCAGAACCCGACCCATCTCCCACGGTATCAAAGTTATACCATCCGGTCTCTTGCCATCGAAATTGTGTGGAGTGCGTCTCCCAGTAGTGTTCCCATATCTACTCCTATAGGTCGCAGCTCAGTCACTAGCAAGTTGCAGGTTTAATAACGCTTTCTTTTAAGGCGTTTGACATGCCTCGGTTGCTAAGTCGCTATAGCACTAGCTTATAATATATTAACTTAATTTGGACTAGATGAAGTTGCATGTGAATGCCAAAAAGTATTTATTTATTGTATACAATGAAAAAAGTCCAATATTGTTACGTAGCGCTTAACATATTTTAACAGACACCATTTGGACAAATACTGATGCTGTAACGATTATGACTGTCCCAAACGATTTCATAAACTGGAATCTACCTATACGCATAAAAATCAATGCCACTTTTCGTTGTAATTTTATACCTCAAGAACGGGCTCACCTATCCAAACCAAATTTTTAGGCTTTGTTTGGACTATTTAGTAGATGGTTTATGTGAAATTTGCACAAAATCGGTCGAGCGGTTCTTCATTTATCACGCAAACGAAGTTGCGCGGGTCAGCTAGTAATTCATATTTGTATTAAAAGGGAAGTAAAGTTAAAAATAAAAGTGGTTAAGTGTTGTGTAAACAATTGTGAAAGTTTTGATCACAATATATCACCAGGAATAACTTTTCGCAGGTAATTTATGTTGTAGTTACGACTGCGTTATATTACTCTGCGATATTTATCACAATATTAAAAGTTCCTTGGTAAACACATGAAAAAATTGTTAATGAATGTTATTAAAATTATTTCCATATATATTTTGGTTACCGTCGTTACCCAGAACTAAGATTTTTGTAATTTACGTACACTTTGCACTGATAATGACATTCCAGGTACTATTGTTCTATACGGGGACGAACTCAGTTCCGATGCCGTTTTATTTACAAAATGTATTTTGTGTTATGTATTTTGTGTTTAACTAGTCAATACTTTTATAGTCTGTTAGTTATCAACACTGCGGCCAAATATTAACGTCTAAAACGACTACGAATTCTATTTAACTTTTTACTTAGACACAGGGTTTATTACTTGTTAATAGGTATTAAGTAGTAAGTACATTATTTACAAGCAAGTGTAATGGTTACTTTTGCACCGGGAGGGGTCAGGGGCGGGTTTACTTTATTTTCAGTTTATTTTATTTAATGTGACTATTATTCAATTTATTAATTGTAATTATTTTAAGTACATTTTTCATTTTTTTAAAAAGATCCTTAATATTTAAGTCAATAAAAAGTTCGTGTTGATTTTTAGGGTTCGTACCCCTTCGTACTCAAAGGTCAAAAATGGCACAGTATTATTCTGGTGTCAGTCTGTCCGTCACGAGACTGTATCTCATGAACCGTGATAGCGAGAATTTTATAATTTTCAGAGATGTATTTCTGTTGCCACTATAACAACAAATACATACTTACTAAAAACATAAAAAAAGTAGTAATCATTAGGGTCTCTGCAACAACCATGATATTAGCCGTTGTTTGGCACGGAACCCTCCGTGCGCGAGTCTGACTCGCACTAGGCTTATTTTAGACAATAATCTAATCCCTGTTCCAAATCTCATCTGTTCAGCAGCCTTTAGAGTGAAAAAGTAACTTACAAAAATACCTGATTCGGTGCCGACTTACTGTCTTTTGTATGTGTAATGGTTACGCTTTTTTCCCCTTATGTTGGGTCTACTGTCTGTGGTAATATATCGGCCAAAAAGCATCGCCTCGATGAGATATGGAGCTGTATATGGGTGCTGACTTCGATTAATTACTTATTACATAAATACTTACTGTGGATTCGACCCTGGATTACTTCTAATGTCTATGTGTGCGTAAGGGTTACACTTTTTTCCGCCTATGCTTGGTCTGCTTATTCTTATATGTCTGTGGGTGAGACATAGTTTGAGAGACATCTGTGCTCAAAGCGGAGTATTTTTGTTTCTTCAATATTTTAGTGTGGGTATTCTCAAACTAATAATAATGTAGTTTCGTAATTCATCTGACTTTTACGGGGTTTCAGGAGCACAGCTGAGGACATTTCCCTGTGAATCGATTAGTCCATAGCCTGTCTGCACAGCCAGTTCAACAAAGGTTGTAAATAGCCTAACTAAAGAAAACGATTTTCGAAAATGTCCTCTAACGGGTAAGGTTGGGGTTCAAAATTATATTACGGCCCATACCGCGGGTTGTTTTTCTAATACAAAATAAACACCGAAGAAAATTTTGCAAAATTTAAACCAACATCCCGAAACTATATCTGCACAGGCAAAATCCCAGATAACCCATAAACGAAATACAACGGCCACTATGTCTGTTATCATGACATAATCAAATGGAATATCGGACGGTAATAGTCGTAATTTGGCCGTGAATTGGTCCGTAACAAACGCAAGATCGATTTCTACTGGATAGAGGGAGGCAACGCACATAATTGGAATTTAGATCGAGTTCACGTCCAAGGAATCAAACACTCGCCTATACACGATATGCATTACTAATTGAGAACCATGGGAGCCGACTGGATGATTTTGATTCGACGTATAACCCGCTTATCGGGAGCACGTTGAGATAAGCTTAGTGACAGTGCTTTTTAAGCTTAGTGACTGTAATTAATACTATGAAGAATATCTTTGAACATACTTATAGCCAGTTTTTAGGGAAAATGAGATCCCCATTACTTCTTTGAAATGAAAGAAAATGCCGAGAAAAGGAACTTAGAAACAATTAGGTAAGTAAAATAAATACAACCAAAACAGAAAAGACTAATAAATCGCAATCTTTTAACTAAATCAAACCATAAAGTACTTTAAAAACGGCAATAGGCTTATCCTATATTTTTTGTTCCACATCAATCAATACATATAATAAAATCGTAACAGGTCGCTGTCTGTACATGGAAGATAAATAAGAAAAAATATTATAGGGGGTTTTATGAACGCAATAGAACCCAAAACAATGATTTTTAGAATTTTTGTCTGTTTGTCTGTATGTCTGTATGTCTGTATATCTGTTTGTCTGTACGGTTGTGCACGCTAATCTCAGTAACCGCTCAACCGATTGCAATGCGGTTTTTTTTATTGTGTTGAGGTTTGCTCCAGTTAACATTTAGCGTTTGTTTTATGTAAATCGGTTTAGAAATAAAAGAGTTATAACACTTTTAAGAATCAGATATTTTGAAAATTTTAATTGTAGCGGTTTCTTTGAATGTGAGTGAACCTAAACTGGCGTGTTGGCTTAATCATAAAAGAGTTTCAGACGCTGCTTGATGACTCTGATGAAGAAATACCTTTCCTTTCATACACCTTATGTGACGTAAACGAAGTTGCGGGCTCAGCTAGTACTCGTAATATATAGGTAAAGGGCAATGCCAGGTCTTCATAGTACTTTAGGCCCTGGGTGCCCAATCATGAAAATGGGTACAATATATTGCTTGTAAATAAAAATAATTTATTCATAAAAGAATAGTTAAAACATAAGTTGGGGTTTCCAAAATATCAAGGCTTTTAATTTTTATAAATGTGCCCTTACACAAGCACTTTAGAGTTATCAGAAACTCTTCCTGCAGTCATTTAGCTAGTTAATTATGTATTTGTTGTCTTTCATACATTTATTCATTCACCTAAAGTCAGTATTCATGATCAGAATTGAATATTTAATTATTGATAAAAAAAAACCAGAAAATCGTACCGTCGTGCAGTACCATTTTGACAATGACATAACACTGGGTGACTGTCAGTCGCTCACTTGACTATAAAGTCAGTTTAATTCAGTGTTGCTATTTAAACAAACAAAATGTCTACTGTCGTTCGTCGCAACAAGTATATCCATATTTTGTAAGCTCAGCGTCAACGTGTATAATAATTATTATAATACAGTGAAATTCAATAAAACTTACTATTTACCGTTTAGAAAATTAGATCTATACATAAATAAGTATCCTATGTACCTATACGTTTTCTTATCAAGATCTTTCCATCAGGTCACGGTGCATGATTGTCTTGTATTTCTTAGTAGTATAAATAATTATAATAAACAAATATTTACGTAACCCGCCTCAGATTCATCCCCACACTTTCCATCCGGAGCGTTCGAGCACGGTAAGATCGGATAAGGAATTGTGGAATGATCTCTCTGCCTCGGTTTTTCCAAACGTCAACGGTATGGGGATCTTCAAAAGGGGTCTTAGAAGGTTTTTACAGGGTTGGAAGCGCGAGTGTAGCACCTCTGGTGTTACAAACGTTATGCTTGTCTGCCACATTGGCGGTATAAAAAAAAAGAAAAAGTATCTAAGTAAAAACTTAATCTGAGTATTTTGTAAAAATACTACCTAGTCTATTAGTTTACAAAAGACTGGCAACCCAGCAGATGCAAATGGCGGTGTATTTATTGAATAACTTTTTATTTTGACGAAATAAATTCTAACTTCTATCAAGTCGTGAATAGCATCAAAAATTATGAAAATTCATTACTTATTTTTTCAGCTAAATGCCAAGTATGGGCAATCAGGGCCTAATTTCGGCATTGCCCTTTATTACGTAAAAATTTAAGATGAAAAATGTGGGAATATGCACGACACAGGGTATCGTAGTGTGAAGATCAGTGTTGTATTTGTTAAGAAACACATTTATACTGAATTTGATAAAGCTTTAAGTTAAAAGCCTCTATCTAGCCCTTTGAGGATAAAGTCGTGATTGTGTATTTATATATATTCCAAAAAAGTATCTTGCTAACTACAATATAATAGCTAGCTAATGCCTAAATTACAAATTGCAAAGAGTGAAGAAGATAATTATAAGTTGCTGTAAAAAAGTTTGATTCGATAACAAACTAATGAAAATCTGAATGGTACTAAGTAGATCTATTATAATTATAGTAGATGCCTAACAAAAGCAAAATCAAATTTTCTGAAGTGCTATGGTAACAAAACGAAATCCTAACTAAGAAATTGTTTGTAAATAAACAAACGTTACTTATTTATCAAGAACAATATTTCTCTATTAACATTTTATTAGTTTTCGTGTCTACCTTCTATCTTCGCTAATAAGAAGTGTTGCTAACGAAAATAAATGTGTTTCAAGGTGCTATATTTTATACTATTTCAACACGCGATCGAACTTTCGTGGGTAACATAGGTTTAGGAAAGATTTAATTCAAGGTTTCATTATTATTGGTTTAATTTGAAGATTCTTAATATCATCATCATTCAATCCTACTATCCTACTTCCTATTAATATTATATATGTGAAAGTTTTTCAAGATGTTTGGATATGTGGATGTCTGTTACTCAATCACGCTCTAACTGGTAAACGGATCTGACTCAAGTTTAGTACAGGAATAGATCTATACTTCTATACTAATATTATAAAGCTGAAGAGTTTGTTTGTTTGTTTGTATGGTTGAACGCTAGGATCTCAGGAACTACTGGTTGGATTTCAAAACTTCTTTTACAGTAAGATAGTCCATTTATTGAGGATGGCTATAGGCTATATAACATCACGCTAAAACGAATAGGGGCGAAGCAGCCATCAATAATGTTTCGAAAACGGGGAATATTTTTTACCGTCTGAGAGCTTCCGAGGCGTACGCTGCGTAAATAGTTAAAGATACGTAAAAGTTGTGTATTACAATATTGTTTCTCTTAAAAAGTTATAAAAAAAGTCCGCCGCAGCATATGTCTATCTCTTAAGGTTCACTCACAATAACCTAATTTGTCTGTTTCTTAAGGTTGGCTCACAATATTATAAAACTGAAGAGTTTGTTTGTCCTAGGATCTCAGAAACTACTGGTTGCATTTCAAAAATTATTTTATCGTTTAATAGTTCATTTATTGAGGATGGCTAATGGCAATATAAAATTACGCTAATGCGAATAGGCGCGGAGCAGCCATAAATAATGTTTCGAGAACGGGGAAAATTTCTTTCTTTTGAGAGCTTCCACTGCGTACGTTGCGAAATGTTTAAAGTTACGTGAAAATTTTGTATTACAAAAATGTTCCTCTTAAAAATTTACAAAAAAATGTCGTCAACAGCATATGCCTATCTTTTAAGGTTCACTTACAATAACCCCTTTTAAAAAGTTTTGAAGTATGAGCGACGCGACGGGAGTAGGTAAACGTGGTCTGCAGTGGTAGCCAATCAACTGAACGATAAAAACCGGCTAAGTGCGAGTCGGACACACATGAGTTCCGTACCTAAAAAAGGACGGGTTGAAGTAAATGCAACGGGAAACATTATATTACTCAAAATATTAATACCATACCTCTCTTTTTCTAACTCTCATGTGCCGCAAACGAAGTTGCGCGGGTCAGCTAGTTATAGATAATTTTGAAAAGCAATTAGTATGCTGACTTAATCACAAATTTTAATGTGAGAAAATTTTGGGTCTCGAGCAGGATTCGAACCTTTGTCTTCTGGTTTGCCGGACCAGGCGCCCTAACCATTGGACCACCGAGACACTACTCTCGACCATCAATTCTTTCACTTTATTACGTCTTGGGGCGACGTAGGCACCATATTCCGACAACTTAGTTAAGTTGCACGGCTTAAATGTATAGAATTGCACCTATATAATCATTCGACTTGCGCTGATACCTGCCCAAACAACAACAAAAAAAGTTTGGGCATAAGCATAAATAGTCGTGTGGTTCGTTCGCTATTATTTTAAAGATTGATCATAACTAAATAATGGAAAACCAATCACTTGTACTTAACCACAATTCTATTTCAATTTCAGCTATACCTGACCGGTTTGGTCTATGGGCATTATCAAAGGAACATACTGGGTAGTAAAGTTACCCTGATAATGCTATAAAGCGAAACCAGTTAGGTATTTAACTGTTGAAATTAAAATAGAGTTTGTAAAATAATACAAATGATTGATTTTTTTATGTGTCAGTTACGAGGACCTCCCTGAAGCAAACACTCGTTAATCTGGTGTGCCGCTACGGTAATGGGTTTTCTTATGTCAACAATTCGTACGGACATTACAAAGACATTTACCTAGCTAGTACTGTCGAGAAAAAGTTTCGTTCCTGGTAATATTACTTACACTCGACATCTAGTAAACGCAGATTCGATTTTAATTCAAATTGTGTCTGTGTCATTTTGTTAGTAGCGATTTTGCTTCGGTCACTGTATATATATTTTTTAAGACTAGTGCATAAATATTTGTGTTGAATGGCAGTTATAAAAGTTTGTGAAAATTACCTACATAAGTAGAATGAGAATAAAAAGTGTGAATCAATATAGCCTGATAGACTGTTTACTATGGAGCTTCGTGTTGAATGGCAATTAATGTCAATCCAAATACTCCTCACAATTTACCGGAATGTGAGATACTAATATCTAATTATTACAAATAGAATAGTTTGTTGGTTTTAAAGTACATAATACAATAACGGCCTGATGGATTAGTTCAAATTGTAAAATAAGATGGACTTTGACCTGGATACAAAGGCTAGTTTTAATCCCACTAATCGATTTCACCGCAGAACAGTGGGGTATGAACTGGAAATTTTCTATGATGCTGAGATTATTCTTGCTGTGGTCCAGTTGAATTGGTTTAATGAATTTTTATATTCTCTCACAAAAAGGGTTTACAATATTTTAACTTCCGAGTTCATAATGTGCATATGAGTGTATTCTATCGGAAGGTAAATAATATGCATGATCGATATTTATTTACAGGTATCATGCAACCAGAATGTTTGATAGTTAATTTTTACTACCTAAAATTTTGTTGAAGGCGGAGACGACCTCACAAAACGGTAAAAAACTAATACAGGAAATGCAATGATATAATGCCAACAATTAACGACTTAAATAAAAGATTTCTTAGCTCTTGTCCCATTTTTTTACTATTATTAATTATTTTTCTACTTATGAAGGCCCGACAGACATCAAGGAAGAATCATTCTAACCAGTTCCTTAGTGAATTTAATTTATATAACAACGAATTATTTAAATATAGTTATTTAAACCGTTGATTGCATCAATCCACAGAATAAATAATTATATTCTTGCTATCGACACTTGATGGAATTAGCTGCACATATTAAAAAGGACACTTGTACTGTTCCACAATATTTATTATTATAAACCTGCTGGTTTCGCTTTACGGCATTTTCAAAGGTGAAAACTCCTATCTAGATGAACGGACAAGGTGGTACCACTTTGTCCATTCATCTTAAGGCCGCGTGGGTCAGATTTTGAGTTTTTTGAAACAATCCTAGTCAAAAAGTAAAGGGTTTTTAAATCTGAAAAATATTTATATAATATACTGAAAACGACACTTGTACTATTCCACAATATTTATTATTATAAACCTGACCGGTTTCGCTTTACAGCATTTTCAAAGGTCTAGATGGAAGGACACGGTATTACTGTCTCGAAAACACACCAACAACGACGACGATTGTTGGTGTGAATAATAAATATTGTGGAATAGTACAAGTGTCGTTTTCAATATGTGCAGCAAGTTCCACCAAGTGCCGTCAATCAACAGTATAAATAATATATATAATAGTTAAGGATATAAGCTAAACATATTCCGAGCCCGTTACACGATCCAATAAATTTCACTAGATAGAAAAAATCCCAAAGTTGACTCTCTCAGAAAAGTTTTTTCAAAACTGTGGCTAAACTATTAACATTTTATATATTTTTTTCGCACTCAATTAAAGGTATTAAGTTTTTATACACATTTTCCGAGCGTTTTTCTATAAACAACTATTTACATAGTTATCATGTACGAATATCTACAAAACGCAATAGAATTGCGCCGCTGACGGCCGATCAGTCTCGCCCTGGCGCTTGTGGAGGCAGGACCTGTGTCAGTTTTTTTTCGCAACTATTTCGTAATTATTATGCCAAATTACGTTGAAATCGCGCCACAGTATAAAAATATCAGTAATGGGCAAAATGTAATTAGATTAACATAACATTAGATACATACGCGACTCATGGTAAAAATGTGGTGATCTTTTACTTTTTAAGTGTTTTCACGACATGGTAACCAGCTACCTAATGCATTAAAATGTCTACGAATTACATGATAATTTCGCAATCCAACATGGCGGCCACGCCGTAATCACAAAATTTCATGATGGGTATCGTTTAAGGGGTTTTTTGGTATGCTGAGTACGAAGTACGCGATAATTTTGCAATCCAATATGGCCGCCGCGCCGTAATCACAAAATTTCATGATGGGTATCGTTTAAGGGGTTTGTTCGTATGCTGAGTACGAATCACGTGATAATTTTGCAATCGAATATAGCCGCCGCGCCGTAATCACAAAATTTCATGATGGGTATCGTTTAAGGGGTTTTTTGGTATGCTGAGTACGAATCGCGTACTAATTTTGCAATACAAGATGGCCGCCGCGCCGTAATCACAAAATTTCATGATGGGCATCGTTTAAGGGGTTTTTTGGTATGCTGAGTACGAATCACGTGATAATTTTGCAATCCAATATGGCCGCCGCGCTGTAATCACAAAATTTCATGATTTGTATCGTTTATAGGGTTTTATGGTATGCTGAATACGAATCACGTACTAATTTTGCAATCCAAAAAGGCCACCGCGCCATAATCACAAAATTTCATGATGGGTATCGTTTAAGGGGTTTTTTGGTATGCTGAGTACGAATCACGTGATAATTTTGCAATCCAATATGCCCACCGCGCCGTAATCACAAAATTTTATGATTGGTATAGTAAATGGTAGTATCGTAAGTATGGTAGTATCGTAAATCATACGTAGCAGACTGTAGTGTAAAAGAGATAGTGACACATGTTCCATTCTTCGTTCTAACATTTGTGTGTGGTTGGATTGCATGGAACGACAGACTAAAAAAACTTGTTCGGTTTACTGTGAGTTAGTTTACCGCGTGCCAATTTGCAACTGTGCAAGACGTGGTCAGAGTTAAGAAGTTATTTATTTAACTCAGAGCTTACTAACTCTATATTTATATATTTAACTCGACTCTCCGCGCAAGTAGGCCTAAATAGCTTAGGCGGCCAAATTGAATTCCAAAAAGATCATGTTATTCGTACTCAGCATTCGAAAAAACCCATTAAACGATATTCATTACGAAATTATGTGATTACGGCGCGGTGGCCATTTTGGATTGCAAAATTATCATGTGATTCGTCCTCAGCATACCAAAAAACCTCTTAAACGATAACCATAATGGATTTTTGCGATTACGGCGCGGCGGCCATATTGCATTTCAAAATTATCACAGGATTCGTACTCAGCATACCAATACACCCCTTAAACGATACCCATCATGATATTTTGTGATTACGGCGCGGCGGCCATATTGTATTGCAAAATTATCACGTAATTCGTACTCAGCATACCAAAAACCCTTTAAACGATACCCATCATGAAATTTAGTGATTACACCGAGGCGGCCATTTTGGATTCTGAAATTATCACGTGATTCGTACTCAGCATATCAAGAAACCCTTTAAACGATAACCATCATAAAATTTTGTGATTACGGCACGGCGCCCATATTGGATTGCAAAATTATCATGTGATTCGTACTCAGCATACCAAAAAACCCCTTAAACGATACCCATCATGAAATTTTGTGATCACACCGCGGTGGCCATATTGGATTGCAAAACTATCATGTGATTTATACTTAGCATGCCAAGAATTCCCTTAAACTATACCCATCATGAAATTGTGTGATTACGGCGCGGTGGCCATATTGGATTGCAAAATCAGTACGTAATTCGTACTCAGCATACCAAAAAACCCTTTAAACGATACCCATCATAAATTTTTGTGATTACACCGCGGCCGCCATTTTGGATTGCAAAATTATCACGTGATTCGTACTCAGCATACCAAGAAACCCCTTAAACGATACCCATCATGAAATTTTGTGATTACGGCGCGGCGCCCATATTGGATTGCAAAATTATCACGTGATTCGTACTCAGCATACCAAGAAACCCCTAAAACGATACCCATCATGACATTTTGTGATTACGGCGCGGCGTCCTTATTGGATTGCAAAATTAGTACGTGATTTGTACTCAGCATACCAAAAACTCTTTAAACGACACCCATCATGAAATTTTGTGATTACACCGCGGCGGCCATTTTGGATTGCACAATGATCCCGTGATTCATACTTAGCATACCAACTTTAGAAAACTTTAGAAATTTTTATGACCAGCTATTATGTAATTTACATTTTTTACGCAACTGTAGCAAACGTACGCAACGGAAACTCTCAAAAGAAATGAAATATCGTAGTTGTCGAAAAATGTTTCGTTGCTGCTAAGCTCTTATTCGCCTTAGCGTGATGTTATATATTTTGGTATTTTTCAAAAATGGACATTCTGTTAAGAAACTCTTGAAATTCAACTAGCAGTCTCTTAGACTCTACAGTTAGAACAACTAAACAAACAAACAAACTCTTTAGCTTAAAAATAATAGTATAATATACATAATTTATTTACGATTAACTCTTTTATTTTTATTTACGAAACTAATAAATCACTACACTTAATAAAGTTAGATGCATTTACTACGCCAAACAAGGTTAGCATGCTGTTTCTTTCTACTATACTGTATACTGTGGCATGAGAGTTGACTGCCGCTGCCGGCGCGCGGTGTGTCTTGCGCCCGGGGCGAGGGGAGCCCCAAATGCCTACTTGTGCGTAATAACCGCCCCTTAAATCTTTGAAAATGTAGAACAATAAAAGTCTCGTTTTCAATGTGCATATTATATAGTTAATTTAAATTTATTGAAAGAAAACTAAATAATATACTTTTAAATTTTCATTATAGTATGTATATACCATTATGATCGGAACGGACATTTTGGAGAGAAATGAACTGTAACTCGTATTAACAAAGTAGCTATTGACAAAACGTTGGTAACTTCATTATTCTGTATATCAGCTACTCTTGAATTAACAATAACGGTATAACAATACAGTTATTGTCAATTCAATATACTTTTACCAATAATAACTATTTACGAAATACTGTTAAATGTCATAGGATATCAGGAAACACAATAATACATTTGCATGATATTAACATTATGACCTTTTTGCCGTCATTCATAGAGCTGCATTACCTTAATTAAAGTTTACGCCCGTGTCAGAGTTTATGTACATCCATTTATCATCGTTCGTTTAAATCACGATTAATTATTTCATGTATACAAGAGATTTATATAATATTACTTTGTGTTCATTATGGCTTAGATTTACGCTTGATGTGAAGGATTTGTATAATACAAAATGGGCTTTTTATAGAATCACTAGGTGACCCGCGCAACTTTGTTTGCGTCACATAGGAGTGAGATTGAGAGAAGTGTGGTATAAATATTTAGTGATATAATGTTTCCCGTCGCATTTACTCCGTCGCTTATGTTTATTAGAGCTGACCCGCCCAACTTCGGTTGCGTCACATGAGAGTGAGAAGGAGAGAGGCGTGGTATTGACATGTAAAGTGATATAATGTTTCACGTCGCATTTACTTCCACCCGTCCTTTTTTGGTACGGATCCGACTCACACTTGACCGGTTTTTATCGTTCATTTGACTGGCTACTACTGCAGACCACGATTATTGCCGTCGTCGCCTCGCTCATATTAGGGTTATTGTAAGCGAACCGTAAAAGATAGGCATATTACGGACTTCTTTTTATACTTTTTTAAGAAGAACAATTTTATAGTACACTATTTTTACGTAACATTAACCATTTACGCAGTGTACGCAATGGAAGCTCTGAAAAGAAAGAAATTTTCCCCATTCTCAAAACATTATTCATGGCTGCTCCGCCACTATTCGTCTTAGCGTGATGGTATATTGTCATTATCCATCCTCAATAAATTGACTATTAAACTGTAAAATTATTTTTGAAATGCAACCAGTAGTTTCTGAGATCCTAGCACAAACATACTCTTCAGTTTTAAAATACTGTGAGCGGACCTTAAGAGTTAGACAAATTAGGTTATCGTGAGCGAACCTTAAAAGATAGACATATGCTGTCGCGGACTTTTTTTTAGAACTTTTTAAGAGAAACAATTTTGTAGTACACAATTTTTACGTAACTTTAACCATTTATGCAGCGTACGCTTCGGAAGCTCTCAGACGGTAAAAAATATTCCCCGTTTTCGAAACAGTCTAGATTGCTGCTCCGCTCCTATTCGCCTTAGCGTGATGTTATATAGCCTATAGCCATCCTCAATAGATGGATTATCAAACTGTAAAAGAATTTCGGAAATCCAACCAGTAGTTCCTGAGATCCTAGCGTTCAAACAAACAAACAAACAAACAAACAAACTCTTCAGCTTTATAATATTAGTATGGATTATTTACGCAGTGTGTACTTAGTGAAGAATATTTCAAACTCCCAAAAGGATTTCAATAGTTTTATCTCAGTAGAAAGTATACTTTTCTTCTCTAGCATTCATTTTGGAATAGCAAATGTGATACAGACATGATAAATCTACGTGCCATAGCCAAATTTTTGTAATTCCAAAATACTCAAGTTCCCAACATAATATAAGACTGATTATATAAAAGGATGCAAATGTTATAAATTAATAAGATTATAAAATTACGTTAAAGATTACATAAAAGCGATTGTTTACTTACAAAAATTTCAATCAATTGCTGGGTATTGTTAGGTACACAACTGCGTACATCTCAGATTCCGCCCTGTATAAGCTTGTGCATTCTTACATTAAAACGTTGTGAAGATTAATTTTCAATTATCTGGAAGCTTCAGCAAACTTCCAAGAAAATTACAAAGGTGTATTTTTATTATTTATCGCGGGTGGATAAGAACCAAATTTTTGATCAATTTTCTATCGGGTCGGTAGTTAGGAAATGTCTGCCTGATATACCACAATCAGGGCCTGATTTACCCATAAGCTAACTAAGCTAAGCTTAGGGCGCCAGGATCAAAGGGGCGCCTGGCGTTGGGCTCGGCGCTGGGCTGTGACTTATGGTGCTCCCAAAAAGGTGCACACAAAACATCTAGCAATTTTAAACAGATTGTAACAACTCCTAACAACGTGTTTAAAATTGTTAGTTAACATTTTGTTATACCAAAGTACATAATAATATTTGGTAATTTAGTGAAAATACAAATACGTGCGTTAAAATTAAATTCCTGCGCCCATCTCCCTAGCCATATCTCTCGGGCTGCAGTGGAAGAAAGTTGTGAATAACTTGTGTTTGAAATCGAGACAACTCGCAATAGAGTGTCCGATTGGGAAAAACAAAATCTTGTTCAATTCAACCCTACTAAGACACAAGTTTGTGTATTCACCGCAAAGAAAACCCAATTTATTGTAGCGCCATATTTTCAGGGCACAACTCTCTCCTACTCTGACAGTATAAGTATTCTTGCTGTTGACATCTCCAGTGACGTTTAGTTCCGAAGTGATTTGGAGAATAAGGCCAAGCAGGCGTCCAAGCCGCTCGGTGTGCTCAACAGGGCGCGGCGGTACTTACTGCGCCGCAAACACTGCTTCTGTTTAAGTCGTAAATGCGGCCGCACATGGAGTACAGCTGCCACTGCTGGGCGGGAGCACCAGAATATCAGAATGAATTGACTGAATTCTGCCGTTCGACTCGATGCAGAGGCGAGCCATGAAGTGGTCAACGATCCCATGCTTGCAGGTGGTGTGGAACCTCTTCACGACAGGAGAGACTGCCTCCTTGTGCGTGACCACCGGTACATCTGGTGGGCCGTATGCTTGTCTGCCACTTTGGTGTTACAAAAAAGTGTGAGACGGTGCTTTTGAGACGGTGAAACCGGTCATGGAGGAGTGACTGGAAAGGCACCATCGCACAAATATTACTGACGATTTAATTAACCCTGCCGAAAAACGAGAAGTGTTTTAAGTTTGACCTGTGTATCTGTGTATGTGTGTGTTTGTCTGTGGCATCGTAGCAGCCCAACAGATGAGCCAATTTTGCGGTTTTCTATGCTCGAAAGCCAATGTGCCGGGGCCATCCCCAGCACATCGGCTTTCGAATCGTTCTTAGCTATAAATTTTGCACTTCCTGAGTTATGAAGAGATTTCACTAAGATTTACTGGTTCGATTTATCGGAAACTGGATGTACCGAGGTACTGTTAGGTACTTTGATGGTATTTTTATCTCGCTTTTTACTGGCTGATGCATCAAGTCATAACTTCATAAGAAGTCTCAGAATCGGGTTTTAGTTTATTTTCAAATTAACAAAGAATAACGATTAGGAACTCAGGATCAGCTTACGTAGTCTCTTTTGTAGGTAGGACTTAAATTAGTTGCAGCTGGGGGCGCATATTCATAGCTAGCCTAGGGCGCGCGGAACCCTAAATCAGGCCCTGACAGGCACCATGTAGGTAAGAGAGACCATCCACAGAGGATTTCCACACGTAAAGGCCTGCCCTCACCGGGAGCATGCGGGTTGTTGTCGTGATTGTCGTCAAGAATGGTTCGTAAAAAAAGTCTAGTGTCACCAGTCTTGGCACCAGTCTTGGCACTTTATATGGATATGTCTAAAGCGGTCGATCGCGTAAATCACTCAATACTTCTGGAGAAAATGTATGCTTATGGGTCAGACACGATCTCGTCAAGTCATATCTCCAAGGTCGGAAACAATACACGGAAATCAGAAAACTAGTATTCAAAACTAAAACAGAGGAGACGTTTGTTTTTGAAACAAAAGACGTTTTGACCGGTGTTCCACAAGGTATCATTTTGGGACCTCTCCTTTTTTAGGATACCGTACCCAAAGGGTAAAGAACGGGACCCCTATTCATGAGACTTCGCTGTCCGTCTGTCTGTCTGTCTGTTTGTCTGTCTGTCTGTCCGTCAGGAGGCTGTATCTCATGAACGGTGATAGCTAGAGACTTTAGGTAGGTGTAATATTTCAAAGATAGCTATTTCATAGGAATTAGTAAACAAATAGTCCATATTTTAGATTTTTCTCCAGTATACACACAATTATTTACGTACAAACACACAATTTATGTTATAGACGTAGATATCGTGTTTATTATGTCATCATTCAAATGCCATCAATATTTTGAAAAAGAAATTAAACATAGAGTTCACCAACTCTTTTTGAAATATACAGGGTGAATTTTTCAAAAGGGATTGGATGGCCAAATCCGAAACTATAAGGAATAGCGAAAAATGCTCAAAGGAGTCACGAGCCCGATTTTGATGAAACTTAAAACCTCATCATTAGATATTTTAAAAATCAATTATCCTAGCTAGGAATCGATCCCTCAATGGGATCGATTCCTAGCTAGGATAATTGATTTGATTATTATCATCATTACTTCACAGAATTTGATCCTTAACAGCGACCCTATCGTATGGTGTAATAATAAAGGGTGTGTTTTTTTTTTCAAAATCAATGGGTTCGATTCCCAGCTAGGATTATGAGTTTTTCAAAAATCTAATGATGAGGTTTTAAGTTTCATCAAAATCGGGCTCGTGACTCCTTTGAGCATTTTTCGCTATTCCTTATAGTTGCGGATTTGGCCATCCAAGCCCTTTTCAAAAATTCACCCTGTATACTGTACCTACCGTAGAGGATCTATACAAGGATAGTTAACACTATAGAGCAACGCGAACTGTCTAAAGACGCGCGTTGTATAACACTATGAGCAACGCAAACTGTCTAAAGACGCGCGTTGTATAACACTATAGAGCAACGCGAACTGTCTAAGGCGCGCGTTGCTCTGTGTTAATAGGTAATGAGGGCAACCAGTAGTTGCTAGAAATACTCACAGAATATTGAGCAGTGTATTTTCATAAAATAATAATAATTAAAACAAAATAAACCTTTACTGGGACATCCTTTCGAGAGCTTACCCGGGGCTCCCAACCTTTGGCCGTTACGTGGGGTTTTTTAGGCGGTAGGAGTCCGGCATATCATCTATTAAAGATTTTCCATCTCGTTAAATAAAACGGAAAAGGGGGGATCCCATGCAAGAAATGGGTACGACTTTTTGTTGTTTTTTGGTACGGAACCCTCCGTGCGGGAGTCCGACTCGCACTTGGCCGGTTATTTAATTTATATAAATGAAATGCCCACAATCACTAATCACCACATGACGTTGTTTGCGGATGACAGTACTGTTTTATTTCTTCTCTTGACCTGACTGATACTTAAACTGACATTAACAATTTTTAAACATTAATAAAATTAAATGGCTCCAAGAAAATGACTTAGAAATTTATTTTGACAAAACTAAGGTGATGAATTTTAGACAACGAACTTAAGCAGATACATAAGTGCATATTATTTAACCCAACAATAAGATTGAAGAAGTAGAGGTCACCGAATTTTTAGGTTTATATATCGATAACAAAATAAATTGGAAGTCACATAATGAACACATTTGTAGAAAACTCCATACATTTTTGTACGCCCTATATAGATTACGCAGAATAGTTAACATATCAACCGTTGTGACAGCTTACCATGGGTATGTATACTCTACCCTTAGATATGGGTTAATCTTTTGGGGTAACTCTGTTGACAAAGAAGATGCGTTAACAGCCCAAAAACGATGCATAAGGTCAATGTTTAACCTGCAGCAGACTAATTCGTGCAGGCCATATTTTCAAAATATGAAGATCCTAACTCTTCCAAGCCTATTTATATTTGAAGCTGGAGTGTATGTAAAATTGCATTCAAATATATTTCAGTACCGCACTAGAGTTCGTCATAAGGATAAGTTATGTATGGTGCCGAGCAAAACCAAACTACTACAATGTAGTAGTTTGGTTTTGCTCTCTATTATGTCATAATAGCATTTTTTGTATAGCATCTCGAATATTTAATAAGATTCCAAATGTATTCAAAAGTATTAATAATATTAATGAATTCAAGCACAGGCTCAACGAACTCCTTATCGATAAATGCTATTACACAGTTAATGATTTTCTTAATGATTACTCACTTAAATGACCCAAGCCCTTCAGGTGTTTCACATAGGACTACACCTATCATAATATTAAGTACATTAAAGATTTCACATTTATATTAATTGTTATTGGTTATTTTATTACATGATTTGATATAATATGGATAATGATACTTACTATTATTTATTAATAATGAATATTATCGTATTGATATGATTATGTTTACTTGATGAACATTTATAGACTTCATTAATTATTTTTATTGTATTGATTTTATGTATTGACTTTCGGTATTATTTATTTGACATTTCGAGATTATGATTGTGATTTTTGCATGAACATTATTATGATTTGCACGCCGCCCATGTACGGTAAAACATGCTGATCTAAGTAATTGTAAATTGTCAACTTTTGTAACCATGTTTCTGGCAAATAAACGATTCTGATTCTGATTCTGTAATGTGATATTATACATTCGACTTAGAGCATTACCTACGTTACAATACTACCTCCTGACAGACGAGCGTTCGCGTGTAATGAAAAATATTTAGTATAGATTTTTCATAATGTCAGCGCATTGATGTTACAAGTTTTTGATACACATTACACATTGTATCATTACAAGGTGCGCATTGTAATGCTCGGTTCTACTTCTTCACTGATGTAACCTTGTCTTGTATCATAACAGTTTGTGCATTGTAATGCTCAGTTCTCCTTCCTCACTGCTGTGTTGCTCGACTCTGAAACGTTATATTTACACGCGAATGCTCCCGGTGAGGGAGCGCCTTTAACACGTTAAGTAGGGACATGGAATAGTTTTCGTCATTTGCATGAAAGCAGAATTATAACAATTTTCCTTTATTCGATAAACCAGCTAGCGGTTCATGATACAACCTATTAAAGATTTCGAGCATGCTGTACTACATAAGTCAATGTAAGTATTATTTCTAAAACATAATATTTCGCCAGTTCCAGTGTAAATCGGTCGGCACTGCAATTTTGGTCGTTGTATATTCGAATGATATTTGTATTGTGTTTATGATTCCTCTTGTAGAATTAACCAAATGATTTTTCAATGAAAATACCGAAGATTGGAAAATGTGAGGTTTAATGTAGGTATACTTTTTCGCAATGTCTTTCGACACACGTGTTGATGAAAGTACTTGCATCAACACGTGTCATATTCACATCATGCTAAACATTATAAGTTTCAATTGAATCTAAAGTTCCACGCGTACCAGAAGAATATAAATTCGACTCACATAATTATGCCAAGAAAATAAAACTGTGTATGCTGAAACAAGTCTCAAACTGTCTGAGCCTGTGCGTCGAGTAACTTCTCAAGCACCACTTTGGAAAACGCAAGGGCCATTTTACTCGATCTCAACTTCCGACAAATGTTTTCACATACATCCTGCTATGTTTTGCAATATTCTACTAAGGAAAAGAGCTTCTTATTTTTGAAACACCATTCTTTTTATGTCTTAAATAAGAATATTGTTAATAAATACATGTAGAGTAACTATCAAAGTTAAATTGTTTGATAGTTTATATTTTTTACAATTGTCCCTGTAGGTGGAAAAAATAATAATGGACGCATTTAAAAAAGGATTTTCACTGAAACTTTAGCAATATTTCTTAATACATAGTTGCTACGCCAAACAGTGTATTGTAGTAATTTATGACAATCCTTTGCAAATTTTATGTCATGTTTAGCGAAATTTATGTCATACTGATTATGATTTCAATCATCCACCCAAGCACACATTTCATTATACCTCAGAAAAACTCTTAAATTTTAAAGGAAAAATTTTCATCTGTCTAATAATTTTTAATAATTCATTATTCATCGCTGAAAACGGATAAAAATAAACTTATATCTAAGATGTTAGATGATAACAATAGGCAATCCACGTTCCACCCACTGAAACATGCAATACAAGAGCAGTAACCACTGCATTTATAGAATACAATAAAATTAGAGGATTCAACTTTCACAAAAAATATTGGTAAATAATTAATATTACATAGGTATATCTGAAAATCATGTCACAATCATCATAAATTTCATATTTTACTTGACTCTGTATTTCAAGAAACAAAGTTTTTCTGTTTATATATCTAAATTTTGATTATACTTCGGTAACAATTTATTTACAACAGTCACTATAAAAGCAATTAGTGTGTCAAATTAAACCCCACATGACTTTTATGATATCAGTGTGGGGATGAGATAACCAAAATAAGCTGTTGAAATGAAATTCCAACAAAACACCGTGATCCTATTAAAGTAATAGGTACAGCCATTTGTAAATTACTTTCCTATCTGTTATTGCACTAATCTCATAAACGGATTAGTACAAATCCAATAATTGAAAACAAAGGTAGCAGGTTTTGCGAATTTTCATAATAAATCGCAATGTTACGTAGATAGATTCTTATTCTGATCATAGAGTGTTGATAATTATTTATTCATGCGAATAAATTACGATTTCTCGTCAGTAAGTATAAGAATAAAGATTTTTTGGAAGTGAATTTTATCTTTGTATTTTCAATAGATATACATCGATTTCTGAACACTACTTATATAAATACCTTTTTTTTTTCAAATTGATACATTAGACTAATACTCGTATGGTCATTGTTGATAGACCCAGTTATTTTCAATTTGCAGTTTCAAAAGGAAACTAAGAGGTAAGAATTGAATAAATAGAATTTTAAGTCAAAGTAATTTTAACGGTCAACTTATAGCATTCCATTGTCTACGGGACATACACACTCTCAATTCACCCCTTAACACATTCTTTCCTCGCAACCTTTACTAGGTCGCTGGAAACCCTGAATACATTACAATTTTATTATAATTCATTTAAGTTTCTCTACTTGCATAGCAGAAAAGGATTTTCCGTATAATTTAAAAGTACTCTGTGAAATTAAAAGCTTCGTAAATCTGGACATCAAACAAAAATAAAAATGTTTCTAGATCAGATTTGTGGCTGCATTCAACCGGAATTCTCTAGGGTACTTAGATTTTCTTACCAAGTTTTGCAAGGCTACTTTTGAATCTGTGTTAAGTATCTCCTTCTGATGATAATGCAGCTTTACACCTAATTTCTTAATTAAAGAAACTTTTGCAAAAAACTAGAATAGAACAATTCATTTACTGTTACGAAATAACGACTCTAATTGTCGATATAGTTAGGAATTTGATTAGTAAATTTATATATTTTTTAAAGTCATTAAAGTAAAATGTATAAAATAGGTACGTGCAGTTTACAAGTAAATTTCCTTACATTAATAATTTTAAAATTACGTACAAAATTAAAAAATAAATAAAATAAAATAAAAGTTATTCTGTTTGAAATTAAAAAAAAAAATAGGTTTGTCAAAATTTTTGTGACTCTACCGGGAGTTCGGAAATGCTACAGACTGAGAAGAACACTCCAAGAAACTCAGTCCAGTCACTCTTAATTCATCTTAGTATCTAATACAGTTTTTTTTTAATGTAGAAAGGAGCAATTCGTGTCTTCTAGAACTTTTCTTTCCTTTCTAGAAGGCAGCCTTGTCTTCTAGAAAGTCTTTAATGCTATAATAAGCTTTCTGGCACAATTTAAGTTTTATTAGTTTTTTAAATTTATTAACTGGCAAACCTGTTACAGTTGTCGGCAATGTATTGTACATTCGAATACAATTGCCCGCAAAAGAATTGCTTATTTTATTAAGGCTAAAACTAGGTACAGCCAATGTATTCTTATTTCTTAAGTTTAGGTTATGGATATCATAACTTGTAAAAAGTAGCGGACATATTTAGCTGAGAACAACATTGAAATATTTCAGATAGCAGCCAAAATAAATATGTATTTTTTTGTTTTCACTGGAATATTACCACTGTTGTTGACACAGTTTAATAAACAAAATTTCCATATCCGGGTTTATTCCATTTTGATTTTATTGCGTTTCTGTACTTCCATTAGCAAAATCAAAGCCGGCTTATATGCTAATTAATACTTAGGGAACTTTTGTATGCCAGATTGGAAACTGTCTTTGCCAAAATATCAAAATAGCTAAAATGTTAGTGAGCTTTGCGTTCCCAACACAATAAAGATTATAATCTCTTATATCTTATGTGTGTATATCTTATAATTATTAGATTCACGCCCTAACCTCAAGCTCAGCATCCTTTGAAATTGAGGCGAAGGACGTTAAACGGATACGTAGAGACGTATGGAATCAAGATTTCTAAACCTTTTGAGATGGTATAGTGTAACCAAACACCCATTATCCAACTTAGAAATCCTTCATATTGTTACCCGTAAACGGGTCCCGTCCAATCACTTGCAAACTACACTCATGTGATATCAAGGCTCTATTTACAAGATCAAATTTTGAAACAAATGTTTCCTAAACAAAATATATTGTCAACATAGTCATATTTAGTGGGTCCATCCCTTTGCTCCTAAGGGAACACC
Organism: Miltochrista miniata; assembly: GCA_933228765.1. Taxonomy (NCBI): domain Eukaryota; kingdom Metazoa; phylum Arthropoda; class Insecta; order Lepidoptera; family Erebidae; genus Miltochrista; species Miltochrista miniata. The sequence goes on along the minus strand of OW121752.1, from coordinate 15,590,414 downwards.
AGACATAACTTAGGTACTTCAAACCCCTGCGGCCCTGAAGCGAACCAGACAAAACAGTAGTAAATTATTTAGTTCAGCAACTCATGTCTCATATTCGTAGAATATTTGCTATAGTTTGTTGATATAAGTAACATTGAATGTGTTTATACAAGATAATTTATTGACTCTTGAACTGTCTGTGCATATTAATTTGTATCCAGATTTTGTGAGTTAGGCAAATATTGTGTTTACAACGAGTTACATCTGTAAAGGTGCTGTCGCGACGATTTGCCAATCTTGCGAATACTAAATTCTAGCTTTTCATTCTCTTTTTCCTTTGTGGGGAATGTCGCGAAGATCTGATAATCTTGCGAAGTTCTGAAGTTATACTCCATGGAGATTGCTACCTCCACGGTAATTATCGCGTCGGTCTATTTGTTTTTTATCTAAATTTGAATATGATTCCGTTTCTAATGTCAAATGGATAATTTTCTTTGCACGTCATTTAGGTAAAGTCGAACAACGCAAGACGCAAGGTTTATGTGTACGGTCAAGTTTATCCTGTACCGCGTGTGCGAAGTCTGATAGCACATTAACGAAGGCTTGTATTCCTTTTGCATGTTATTTCTCACCCGTGTAATAGATAAAACTATTGTGTTGTCATGAGTGTCACGCATGAGTAAGTGAGCCGACCCTGTATACCTACATTTGATGGTCCTAGAACTGGAGTCAATGATACTTGATATAATGAGTCAATGATATTTGATGTTACTAGAGCTGCGATGCTCTGTGTGGGCCACTGATGTTTGATGATCCTATAGTTGGGAGTCAATGTAGTTATCGTATCACCCGGCGGCCTACCTGTGTGTTATATAACGTGTTATATGTCTATGGCTGTGAACATGAGATTTACAGCATCTAGGTGTTGGATATCCAATACTATTGTACTTTTATGATATGTATAGGAATGCAAGCAATTCTCTTCATGAGAATAACGTTTATTTTTATTTCTTACAGATAAAGCAAGCAAGAACATCTCTGGACGTAAACAGCACAGCATTTTAATGAATTTATCGGAATTAAAAGAACCCACAAAGCAACCATTTTTTCTCTTTTTTCTTTTTCCGACAGGTGCTATTGAGAAGAGATTGAAGGTTTCATGTGGAATACGTTAGTTTTTTGATAATAATGCAGTGATTATGGACCTCCGTTCTCCCGTCCTGGTTGAGATACTCTGCCGTAACACTTCGGACCTATTTGTTAGCTTAGCTTAGCTGGAGTGGCTGACAAAAAATAGCAACTACATTTGCTAGTCATCATCGCAACCGATTTGGCGCCCACTGCAGGGCATCGACGTTTTCCATGGATAGCTACAACGTTCGGCCTTGTGCCGCCCACATCCAGCAAGCTCCCGTAACCTTTATTCGGTTATCTGTTCACCTTGCGGGAGGTCTCCCCAATCTGATTTTTTCGTCATTCTAGCAATTATCGACCTCATCGGCCATTAGTTCTACGAGCAATCACGCTCACTGCCAATTAAGTCGCGAAAAATAAAGTCCAAAAGCTGTCTGAAAACCCAACAATACACAACAAACTTCTACTCACAATGTAATTACGTCCTACAGAAGGTTTTAAATTAACGTATCAAGACGTAACAAACGGAGCTGCTACCGGCAAATTTACTTTTCTCGCCCAGTGGTTTTTATTTGCTTTAGAACATTTTCCCAGCGCGTGTTTAATAGAAAGAACTAGCGTATTTGTTCTACGAGCAATTATCTGAAAGTTTACATTTCGACAGAGTGAATTCACTCCAGAAATCAAAAGATGCACTGCAATGGTTCTTTAATTATGTTTATGAGCGTTACCAGGCTGTGCGTGTCGCTGAAAAGTTATTGTCTTGGTAGGACATGAATGCCGATATCCTTCAAGGCCAAATTCTAAGATCATTACTTTTTCTCTATATTCCAAAATCCCATTATCGTGTATCACCTATATTCAGACTAACTGCAGCAAATGCTTAAATCGGGAAATGTAATGATGGTTCTCTTCCAATAAATAATTCTGTAAGAAAATATTTTTTAATATTCGTGAAATGCTACTAAGCTCTATCAAAAACACCACTCCAACACACCCCTATAATCTATACTTGTTAAGGAATTTCGTATCAAATAAATTACGGTAACCAAACGTCCGACAAGTGTTAGGTAGGGCAGTTTTTCTTACTGTATATTAATGAAGCCTTAGCTATACAATCTCAGGCGATATCTAAATAATTTATTGCTACACCAGGTGTCGTACTGAAGACGAATTTACATACCCTACAGTTGACAATAGGGTGTAATTTATCGCGACGTGTTTCGTTCACAAGAAAACGATCAGTTCCCGATAATAGGGTCAAACTGTGCACATGAAATCTGTTAATATTTTAGTATATCTAATAAACCGTGTAAAGTCATTTTAAATATATTATTTTTTTTACATGTGGAAATCCATGAGATGTCATGCTGAACTCTACATCATACGGTCTCTACTAGAATAGCTAGTTTATTCTCGAACAGTATGTGCCTAACATATGGAGGAATAAACTAGCTATTATTTAAAACTCCGTTCCTATCATAATTCACAAAAGGTTCATCATGATGGTTGAATGGTTTTGTGCGTTTGTACACACATCCAACACCATATACATACAGATTTACCCTACAGAAAATACAAGGGTTATCCTTTGTTAAAAACGAAGCCCATTACTTTCTTGTCTATTTTACATAAAATCTTTGAAAATATATTGAAATTTTATTCCCAGTTGTCATGTTTGCTTAGTATCATATGTTATGCATCGTCACGGAGAATCAAACAAGGATTTAGCTCCATAAGTCATCCATGAAAAGCGAGGGTAAAATCAATGTCATATTTCCATAACAAAATGTGTAATATTCCCTATGTATCGGCTCCAAGGGACTTATGAGATGAATTAATTAAAGGTCACAGATTATTAAGGAAGATTATTGAGAGTAGATACTATACTTATATATTGACAGCACAAATAATTTTAGGGTATGAGGTATTGTAAATATTGGTTATATATGTAAGATATTGAAACACGTGGAAAAGAAAACATTAACGTCTCTTCTTACGGCCACTGCACAACAGAGAGGAAAAATATAACGGGGTGCCCTATGATCATGGGCAGAGAGTCGGGGAACCTACAGTCCTAAACTCAATCCCCGATACTTTAGATGGATCTCACGAGTTTGACACAATCTAAACATAATTTGATTTATTTATACTGGAGTTTGAGGTCCTGCGCCTTCCGTATCTAGTTCTTCCCCTACGACTCTATTCACGTCGTTGATCTATCTGGCGGCGGCTCGTCCTACCCCATGCTTACCAAGCCGCGGCTGCCGTGGTCACTAGGAGTAGAGCTCTCACTCCCAAAATGAGTTCTTGAGGAAACTTGTTTGTATTGTGGCCTAAGACGGATTTGATTAATTACAGTTTGAAGGGCATCCATCTGGCCCACGAGAAGTACTTTGCATTGAGAAACGACCTAAGTTTTGTTTGGCTTTTCTCTAGGGCTGAGCGCCACACACAAAGTCGCACTGAAGCCGTCGGTGCAGAGTAGTAAAGCTTATTAAAACGAATAGATAGGGATACTGGATTCAAAAGGAATTTCTACGAACAATACAAATTAATTCAATTCGATATTTTATCGATATCAGGTAGATATAAAATGAAAATAAAATGTAGCAGAAATCGACAACGTATTGGGACATTCACAAAGCGACATGTGTAACCCGCCCGATGGATAAAGGCGCTATTAAGATAGTGGGAGCGTTACAGTCGTCTTGGCCGGTTTTATTGCATCTTTGTTTGCTTGGATGGCAATAGGGCCTCGCCCACCCCAGTAATTCAACAGTCTGCCCGTTTCCGATTGTTATTACGTACCAACTATAAACGCTACCGATACCTACCTCTTGGGTATTTGGAGCACGAGAATGATTGATGAATTTATTGGTTTATTGTATAACCTGTTGTTTCAAACTGTATGCGGAAGGTTATGTGGCAAAAATTGGGAGAGGCTTACGTTCAGCAATTGACTGCCATAAGCTGATTTGATTGATTGATTGTTGTTTTGTATGTGTATGTGTGAAATTTGGGTAAAATAATAATGTGTGTAGGAAGGTATGTATTAATATTACAGAGGGGCTAATTTGTTTGATATACCTTTTTTTAGGTAGATTATTGTTTTGTTATAAATTGATAATTATACTAACTGACCCTCACAACTTCGTTTACGTCACATAAGGGTGAACTACAAAACCCTCAATATTGTAACTTGTGTGAATACGACTTTCAAAAAGAAATCACCACCCTTCCTTCTAGAGGGCCGTTTGCTTGTCTGCCACCTTAGTGGTATAAAAAACCGTTCTCTCCACAAGACACAAATGATACGTAACCTTGTTAAGAATTAAAAAGAAAAATCTACTCATATCAGACTCTCGCAGCAATTGCCACAGACATTTTTATCTCATTTATTCATAGATCAAAATGGAGTGAAACTACTCGAAAAATACGTGACTACCCACGTCTGAATATTCTATGAAGCTTAGGTAGATGTTGAAGCTTCTTTTAAGAATTCCTGACATGATGAGATTATTTTATACGATTTTGAGTGACTCAACTTGACTAACCGGTGAAAACAAACGTATCTGACATCAGAAGTAATTATTCCGACTTACTTTCACATTCTCATTATAATGATAAATTTCACTCATCCTGTTCCATATTTGGCCGAAAACATAAACGCCATGATCAGCATCACAGCGCTTCTGGCTGCTATAATGTCCTTTTTGCAACTGACTTTTCTTTTTGTTTCCGTTCGAAATAAATGTAGAAAAACTACGTTTTTTCTACATTTATTTCGAACCTAACGTATCAAAATGGTTGTAGGTACTATAATCGTGTCATTGAAATGATTAAAACAGGAATTCATTGGTTTATTTGGTTATGTTGGTACTAAGTCAAAGGCAACATACCGAATTGCTGAACAAAAATGCAGTGATTATTTTCTATTTGATGCCACCTGTCATAATAGTTTCTGCTAAGTCACTAAAACTTTTACATTTAATTTTATATACTTTTAATACATACATACATACATATGGTCACGCCTTTATCCCCGAAGGGGTAGGAAGAGGCATATTAAAAGCCCACATTTCACCTTTGTATAATTTGTCCCACGTAATAGATGGTGAGCCGTATTGAACAATTAAAATATGGTTCACTTTTGGTTGCCTGTTCTGTGTCAGTTTATTGTCTATTCTACGTAGCTCTATCCTTTTCGTGTTTAGGCCAACATTATCGCGAGTTATTTCTAAAATTAAACAACATAGGTATTTGTAAACAAAGTGTACAATTTTGAAATGACTGTTATTAACGAAATTACTTAATGAGCTACGGTACAAGGTGAAGCTTTTAAGAAGGGACAGTTATTCCCACTTCTCTTAATCTTGACTGATGGTGTCTAAACTAAGCGCACAGTTATCTACCTAAACGTAGCACTGGCAGAAAATATTAAAGAAAATTCGCATGAAGTGTATGAAATATTATGCCTATTAATTATAGAGAAAAACAAAAGATTCACAGTATAAGCACTGTCGGATATATTTGACTAAGATAATCTTAATGATCATACGATGCTCATTTGTTAGGAATTTGATGAGGCAACAAAATTATTCAGACATCTAAAATATTTATTGTGATAAACTCGTACACCATTCCGATCAAGAATTCGAGTTTATTATTAATTTCATTTCTGTATTAGGATATTATTCTTTGTGAACAACCTTCTTATAATCAATCTTGTTACAATGTTTTGTTTGTATTGTATGTACTTGTAATATCGAGTAATCACGCTCTTTTTTAAGTTGTCAATTTGAAGAATATTTCAGACCATGTGCGGACTACATTAACGACATTTTGTCATTGTTTTGGTTCCACGGCACGTGGGACATAAAAATGTAAGTTTAAATGTGGGCCTGGGTATACTATGCCTCTGCCTACCCCTTCCGGTATTAAGGCGTGACTATATGTAGGGTAAACCACCCAATTATTGGCACTTGTCCAATAAAATATTGGCACTTTAGTTAGAGTATATTTCGAAAAAATAAGGGAAACCTAGTTTTTTCCAGTTCAGTGTTGGCCATTATGTAGTGGTAGGTATGTATTAAGTAAGTAATTAAGTAAGTAAAACTTTATTGTACACTAATTAACCAGTTTACAAAAGAAACAAAACCACAAATATGTACAAATGGCGGCAACCTTTGATTGAAAATTAAATTTTTAATCAAATTTGATTAAAAATTTGATTAAAAAGTATAATAGTATTATTTTTCTGTTAAAAATGGGCAATATACTCTAAAGTGCCAATAATTGTAGGAGTGCCAATGATTGGGTGGTTTACCCTATTGCATTATGACGGACGTGCACCTCGCACGATGATCACGTCTTTTTCCACGTGAGAGGGGTGTACCACGTGGAGGTTGTCTTGCCTCACATCCCTTAGTCTTTTAGATAATAATAATAATAATGCCAAAGTTTTAATATAATAATAGGTATATTGAAATGGCAGACGCCGTCTTCATCCATAGCCAAACTTAACCAGACCATCTAACACCCATCACAATAGCCTATTACGTAGTTAGCATATTTTACAATAGTTAGCTCCCATTGCAGATGGTCCATTACCGTTCTTCTACATAAGACGGATGTGGATTGTTTGCAGTGGGGGTCCCATTTCCCTTTAGATTAAAAGTCTCAAAGGGCCTCTGCATGTTGGACCTGTGTCCCCATGTAAGCCTACCAAAAGTCCGGGTGTCTTCGTAAGAAAAAAAAAGAAGATACCCGTGTGAAAGAGAGACATAATAATAATAATATATACTTTATTGTACACCATAAATTAAACAATTACAGATATTGCGTATCAACATAGTACAATGGGCGGCCTTATCGCTAAACAGCAATCTCTGCCAGGCAACCTTTAGATGGATAGGATAGTACTGAGAAAGAATGTGGGAAGTTTAAATGGTGACATATATTTCTGTCAAAAATAATATACTTAGAGAGAGAGATATATATATATATATATATATATATATAGTATATAGTATATATATAAGTCTTAATATCTGAATTTATGAATATATATGTATCTGTATAATATGTAATGTGTATATGTAAATGTATGTATGTATATGTATATATATGTATGTGTAGTATAGCTAGGTATTATATAGATGAGTAGTTATATATATATATATATATATATATATATATATATATATATATATATATATATATATATATATATATATATAACTACTCATACACATACATATATATTCATAAATTCAGATATTAAGACTTAAATTGATAAATAATACAGTTTTACTTGAGCCTTAAACGATGCTAACGATTGAGCTCGCCTTATGGATACCGGTAGTGCATTCCACAAACGTGCAGCATGAACTGTGAAGGATTTGCCATAAAAATTTGTAGAATGCCTCGGAGTATATAGTATTAAGTTCTTCGATGACCTTAGGAACCTCGAATGAGTGTCACTTAAAAACTCAAAACGATGTTTGAGGTAAGAAGGAGCTAGAGGATTAAACAATATAATAATTTACAATTCCTAAGTAAGTTAGTATCTTTTGTTAATATAAAAGCATAAATATTCGCTTTTATCTTAGCTTACATTTAATGTAAAATAAAAAAATACAATCATAAAATAAACAAATTGAAATAAAATTATGACACATTTCTTGCTAATAAATAATCGGTTTTCGAATTTAGCTGTTTTCTAATGTGTTTAAAATAGCAGCGTTTTACCTGAAATAAAACGCATATTAAAATACTTACCTCACCGGAAGCTTTACTATTGAGATAGCGTATCCATTTCCGTCGATTTCCTACCAGTTTTTAGTACTTTTAATGACTTGCTCAGTGGCGACGCCTGGCGGCACGTCCGACCTTTTAGTTTCCTAAAATGTGTTTTAGTTTCCAATGTGATGTAAAATAAACTAAAATACCACTATAATATTTTAATTAAATGTATTTTTATTGTATACTTATAGATAATAGTAAAATGTAGAACATAATAAAGTTTCTTTTACTTATTTATTTATATTTCTATTTAATCAGCATTAATCTAAAGGCTTAAATAAGTGTGTGACATTTGAATCCAAATCATGAGTTGGTAATATTTCTCGTCTATAAAACTTCTGAAATGTACTTGCTGAGCGCCAATTTCCCCTGGATAAAATATCTTAAAGAGAATGATTCATCGACCAACTTTTAGATGCTACCGCTGATCGAGTACTTCCAGCGGGGGCTTTGATACCAGCTTCCTTGAATAAGGTTGTTATCCAATTAGCAATCACTGTACGAGAAGCGGGTTTCGGTACTCCTCTAACTGTCATAAATAGGTTGAATGATTTTGCAGTAACACGTCTTTCGTTTAATAATGTTATGGTTCTATCTATCCAGAATATAGGATCCAGATTACGGTTACATGTGTTAGGAAGTAATTTCCAGCCAGACTGCCTGCGATTACTTTTGTCAGTTTTGGAACCAAAATGAGGCCAAAATATTATACTATCGTCTGTTTTTATACAATGATTACCATCTATATGTAGTAGTGTAAGATCATGTATTCTTCTACCGGAGCAAAGAAGAAGCAAAATGGCAGCATGACGTGATATTTGAAAGGTGTTATCTAAGTCTATGTTATAATTAGTTAAGTATGCAATTAATTTGTTAACATCCCAAATATGTGGCTTAGGTACAATCGGCTTTTTCAAGGCGATGGATTTTAATATATGTTTTACAAGAACATGTGAGCTTAATAGACTTGATGTTTCAGGATTACACAGCGTAGAAACCACAGATTTGTGTAACAGAATAGTAGTATAAGATAAATTATCAATTAAACATAGGTCTGACAAAAATCTCGCTAATTGTGACCCTGTGGGATTTTTAGTATCAACTTCTTTAGATCTAGACCATGCAACCCAACGCTTCCAAGCCACCTCATAAGTTTTCAAAGTAGATTTTCGCCAGGAGTTTTTAAGCAGTGATTGCTGTTCAGCGCTCCATGTTTCTATCGCCTCAGACCACCCCCACATTTCCAGACCTCCAGGACAAGATTCTCCACCTGTGGTGGAGGCAATCCTGTCGAGGTGTCGACTAGATGTTTCTGCAGATTTTTCAAGGTTAATGGCGCTGCGAGTGATCGCGATTTCAGGTCTGCGCGCCAAAACACCTTCTTCCACCGAGGGGCTACTATTAGAAATATGCCCGTCGACTGGTTTAGATGTGTTAATACTTTCGGTATGAGGAAAGGTGGTGGGAATACCCACGCGAGAGGATAGATCCATGGAACACTGAACGCATCGTGAAATAGGGCTTGATGGTCTTTCAGGTCTCGTGATACATAGTTGTAAACCACGTGTGCTGTGTCGGAAGCAAACAGGTCTATTATCGGTGTGCCCCACTTTGCGAACACCATTTTCACACTGGCTGGTCGCAAGTGCCATTCTGGGGGTTGGCGAAAGCGCGGTAAGTGATCGGCATGGTTGTTGTATTTGCCTGGGAGATGGTGTATGCTGAAGTGGATTTGATGTTGATCCAGTAAGTGCAGTATTTGGTACGTGATTTGTACTAAAGGTAGAGACTTCGTCCCTCCTTCCTTCCGAAGGTAAGTGACAGCCGTCCTGTTGTCGCATTCTATAAGGATGGAGCTGTTGCGAAGCACATGAGCCTGGCTCTGGAGGTCATGTAATATCGCCAACAATCCTTTTTGATTGCAATGTAGTGTTTGTTCCTCTGGAGACCATGTGCCTGACAGGGCTACATTGTTGAGTTGTGCTCCCCAAGCCTGATCTGATGCATCTGTCGTCAGAAAGTGCACCGGTGGGGGGTAGTGTAACGGTGTTGATGTCTGACAATTTTGCGCCCACCAATTTAATTCGTTGCAAACATTTTGAGGCAACTGGAATACTTTCTTTGATAGAACCGGCAACGAGCTCATGAACATTATTAGTTGCCGATGATTTAATCGACCTCGAGGAATAACAAAGCTTACAAAATTGAATAGCCCTATTATTTTTTGTACTTCTTTGAAAGTTATTTTCTTTCGTTCGAGAATATCCTTCGTCTTTTTTATTATTAGGGAGACTTTTTCTTTCGGTAGGGATTTCGTATTGTCCCAAGGATTCCATACTATTCCTAAATAATGTATGTTTTTCTGGGGCATAAGAACCGACTTGTCGAAATTTATTTGCCACCCTAAATTCTGTAGCACTTTTACTGTGAGTTTGACATGGTCTCGAAGTACGAGTGGGTTTTGGTGAGCTATTAAATAATCGTCTAGGTACACTACGATTCTTACATTCCACCGTTCTCGCAGTATTTGAGCTACCCAATTTGTCAGTATGGAGAAGGTTTTCGGTGCTGAACTGAGTCCGAATGGCAGGCAGGTCATTTCTAGCAGTTCCTGTTAGACGCAGGAAGCGTCTGTGTGACTTTGCTATTTTTAAATGAAAATACGCTTGCGAAAGGTCTACTTTGCATAACCAGTCCCGAGGTTGTAGGAAGCTTGGTATGCGATACATGTTTATTAAATGAAACGGTTCGGATTTTACATAACTGTTCAGAGCTTTGAGATTGAATATCGGACGCGCAGATCCGTCGGGCTTTGGTACTAGAAACAGAGTGGAAATGAAACTTGGTGAATGTGGCACCACTGTTAGAATGCCCTGCATTTTCATTTTGTCTACGATAATAGACATTTCGTTCGAAACTGGCGTTTGAAATGGACTTCTGATTAAATCTGGCAGGGCAAGAGGAGGTTTTTGGAAGAACGGTATGTGATATCCTTGAATCAGTTTCATGATTATATCGGGAGCTCCCATTTCCTTCCATTGGGACTGGAAGTATGTTAACTGACCTGCCTGGAAATGACACGAGTCATTGTTTGTTTTTCTTATCTGATTGGTGACCTTTAGAACCTCTTTGAGAGTTTGAGCGCCCTCGGCCACTTCCATGACCGGGCCGCGAGCCTCGGTTGTGAAATGATCGTCTATAATAATTATTGTGATCATTAGGAGGATGTGAGTAATAACCACCCCGCGAGGGTGGGTTATTTTTGGTTTTCATGTACTCAGGAGGACCTGATTCATGAGAATTATAGTAAGTTCCACGCGATGTAACTGATGTTCGTTGTACGCCTTGCCCCCGCGAGAGGCGGCGATTGGATGTTCTGAGTTTTTCAGTAACATTTTCGCTTTTAATAGGCCAGAAGGCCTTGCGCACACCACCTGCCTTTTCCAACGTATTAGTGAAGGCAACAGGTTCAAAAATACAATCAGACGTAGGCGGTATTTTGTTGAGCGCAGTTTTTACCAAAGGCTCCTTAATTTTACTAGTAATAGCCTCCCGACGCATTTCTATGCTTTCGGCTCTATGGCCGCAAACCATTTGCAACAAATCTGAAGATATTTTGTTATAATCGCCCTTTTGAAACAACTCCACCAACTTTTCACTTAAATTGTCAACATTTACATTTGTATCTTTAGCCCAGCAAAGAAGATCACGGATACCTTTTTGTAATGATTCTTTTTGTTTTAGAATGCAATATGTTAATGCTGCAAATGCTTTATCGGCATACGTGAGGTGACGTAATGTATCATACGTTTTAATCTCTTCGTTAGTCTCTAAATCTACGAACCCCGGCGTATGATTGTGTAATTTTTGTGTATCGGTATATCTTAATTCAGACCAAGCTGAAGTACCCAACCTTTGTACATTGAGTAACATTTTTAAATAAGGTTCCGGAGTTTTTGGAACCGCGGGTTCCTTTAATTTCGTTTCAATGTTAAACGTAAATGCTGGATTATAATTTTGAGATCGATCATCAAAAGACGGTTCGCTAATGGCGTCATGGTTAGCATATAGTTCCCCACTGATCGCCGAACAAACTGATACCGCATCATGGCCACTTACATCTTGATTCATAAAAAGATTGCGTAGTTCACCTACCTCCTTAAAAAGTTTATCCATCATCCGGCTGGAATATCGGGCGCGTTTACCTCGCTTGCGGCGAGAACGACGCGACTTCTTGCCTCTTTTGTTTGATCAGGGTGAACTCGAACTCGAAGAGCTGCTACTTGTACTACTGCTGCTCGAGCTGCTTCTAGTCCTTTTCCTACTAGGCACGGCCACAGCCTGGGGTTCAGTATTTGAAATATTTTGATCACTCATATCTGTAAAATAAATCTGATTAAAATCTAACAACGGCAATTATTTTCAATAAAAGCTACTTGCGTTAGCTGAAAACAACACAATAGGTACTATTTTAACTGGTAATTTTTTCTTTTGTAGTGATTCGAACGGAAAAGTCCGTTAAATTTTTAATCACATACATTATATTGTAATTTTATCACAATGTGAATAAGGAGGGTAAGTAAGTAATACTTACGGTTTCCTCCTCACTTTTGGAATAATTTAAACAATTTTATAAAGCTAATTTTATTTTTACTTACTTGAGGGTATTTATTCTGTATTATTATACTTATTAAATTTTATTTAAATTTAAATTGTTAAATAACGGTTAGTTGACGAGCCAACTAAAACGATGTTGCTTCGACGGAATACGAAACGCCAATGACATAAAAATCACTCGACACATTTTAGGAAACTAAAAGGTCGGACGTGCCGCCAGGCGTCGCCACTGAGCAAGTCATTAAAAGTACTAAAAATTGGTAGGAAATCGACGGAAATGGATACGCTATCTCAATAGTAAAGCTTCCGGTGACGGTCAAGTAGTTTAATATATCGCATTTTATCAGTTGTACATAAATTTGTTTCATAGTATGAATTCATAATTTTAGTTAAGTACATACGCTTTATGACGAGCAATTTATTCTATCTGAATGTCGTTCTTGATTTGCTAAGGTACAGTACGGACTACTAAGTTTCATGACACATTTTACTATCAATGGCACAAGGGAATTCTAGGTCAATGAGCACTTAAATTGTACAAGTCCCACTAAACTTGATGTTGAGTATATAAAAAGAAATTTACTATACTCTGCACTAAAAACTCCAACTGCCTGCAATGCTCACGGTTTACACACAATTTAACCCACAACTTATTGATTTTACGCCGGAAGTTCAATAAACTTATTTGAGTTCCTTTATTACATATCCAGTTTCTATTACCAAACCTCAAACACTTAGTACCTACGTAGTACAATTTATGGGTAGAACTGTACTATCCTACCAATGTAGGTAAATTTACTTGGACATCGTAGCCAACTTTTTTAGCTTTCGGCACCCATTCCCGCTTGCTATGGATCATATTCCTAGAATAAAAAGTAGCCTATTTGTTATTTCAGACTATAATCTATTTTTGCACAAACAATTTTCCGTCAGATTGTGAAACACTCATTCGCAATAGTGGATTAATCTCTAGCATGATTGAGTAACAAACATTCAAACATCTTCACGAACTTTACAAATTTTATAACATTAATAGTAACCCTTAATTAGACAATATTGTTTTATCAATAAATTATGCTTGTGATATAAATGAGGGTTAATGATTATTAAATTTTCCGTGTTGTAATATGCAGTAGTAGTTTTGGCGCGAACACGAAAGGACTCGTACATTATTCCGTGTTGTAATTTTTCAAAATTAGTGTATTTATGAGTATTTATGTTTAATAATGGTGGATTCTTAAACATAAAAGTTTCGACAACGTGCACAAGTGTTGGAAAGTGATAAAACGAAGTGATACGCGACTTTTTTTACCACCAAACTCCAAAGACAACTCTTAGTAAAGTACCACCGCTTTACTTGAGTACAAAATTTGTCCAAACTGGAACATACATGAATACGCTGATAATAAAAATAATTATTAAGGAAAAGATATATTAATTACACTTACACTGCTATTTGCAAGATTCTTAACATGAAAAGGATTGATATTTTCGATATATAATTGACTTGACATTGGCATACTCTCAAGCCGAGAAAGTCCAAGATATAAGGAAAAGAAGAAGAAGAAGAAATGCAGTAAAGTCTCATGGAGCCCGGGCTTGCAGGGTTGAAAACTTTCACATGAAGCACACTGGAAACGATAACGGCTATGTCTCGTCTTCTCTATGTAGGAGATTCTTTTTAACTTTGAGCTCTATTGAAAGTAACCAAAAATATTTATTGTAAGCTTGTACCTATGTTTGAACGGAATAAATTATATTTTGATTTCACTAACTACTAAACGTAGTTTATGTTGTGTTATATAGTTTTAAGGCTATAGAAATTTCAAAAAATATAAAAGGCTTTGTTTCTGAACAATGAATAGGTTGGTATATAAATTTCATGGAATAATGCTTCAAAACTTTAACGATGTACGGGTGGGGTACAAACAAAAGACTGCGGCAATCCTGTGACGTGATTACTGGCTAATGACACTATGCATTTGTATGAGAGACGACGAAGTCTGCTCTGTTGACATTTTTAATGAGAACAGGGAGCTGAATACGCTTTGTACATCCGATAGCAGCAGTATACGATTTCGGGTGAAAGGAATGCGCTTTTTGTTGTTGATACGGCTGGTTGAAATTTGTTCCTTTATTTTACATCTAGGTGCAGAAGGCATCTTGAATGGAGATTGGACTCAAAGCCTTCAGGAGTTTCTTACATGTGACTACCCACCAGGCGTGAATAAAGGATTCTCTCTTTATGTCGGAGGATCTGTTTCAACCTTTCTTACACAGACTATTTTGTGATTATATAAAACATATTGAACGACTTACTTTGTAAATCGAGCATTGTTTCTTTAAATCACCAATGAGGGTACAAGTATTTAGTATTTTATTCAATATATTGTTAAAAATATGTACTTTAAGACAATAGCACTAGTTAATTCTCGTTTAACTCTCGACATAGAGTCTTGTGCCTCCAAACAGAGCAGACGTGTTGAACGCAACACAAATATCTGTCCGCGCGTGATAAAAGTGCATCGGTAGCACCGCCCGCGCCGCTGCCAGTGCCCACTGTCGGCAGTGCGTAGTCATCATGACCTACTTCCGCGTGTGACGCTAACAAAGTGTACAAAGAACGTGCTCGAGATGGCTTCGTCTCCTTGTATTAAGTTAAAAACGGAAAATGAACATCTGCTGTATTCCCATTACCGCAACGAAAAAGCAGCTAATGAAGAACTGCAACAACAGGTTCAAGACCTGAAAGAGCAACTCCGGTGCCTTAAGGCTCAATTCGAGGAACTGATTCAACAGAAGCAAACCCCTCAACCTGTTACGAAACAGGCAACCGAAAGTTCTTCCTCAAAGTGTGTGGAATACTGCACGGATGAGGAAGATTTAGCGAAAGAAACGGAGTGGGTTCGTGTGAAAAACAGAAAAAAAAGGAAAATGAACACATCTCCCTCACCCCCGCCCAAATCAGCTTCTGACTGCGAGGATGCGCCTCAAATAAAACAAAAAAGGACCCCTTTGCCACCACCAATAATAGTGGATGGTGTCCAAAACTACCAAAAATTTTATGATTTTTTGGTAGAAGGGTTATCAGGTGACCCATTTACAGTGAAAATGTTAAGCGGGAATACTGTTAAAGTGAATGCCACTAACGAGGAAGGTTACAGGTTAATCACCAAACACCTTTCCTCCAATAATTGTTTATGGCATTCATATGAAAATAAACAAGATCGGCCCATTCGTGTAGTTGCTAAAAAACTGCACCACACTTGCGACCCCAAAAGAATTGTTGAGGAACTTCACCACAAGGGGTATAAAATTGAAGCAGCAGTGAATAAACTTAAGTGGAACAACAAGGAGCCACTGAACTTATTCATGCTCACATTCAGTAAAGAAGAAGATATTCAGAATATCTACAAAATCAGCAGTATTCTAGGATGTGAAGTGGAAATACACCCTCTAAAGACTCCTAAATTGATACCGCAATGCAAAAGGTGTCAAGCTTACGGTCATACGCAAAAATATTGCCGTAAGGAGCCGCGTTGCGTTAAATGTGTAGGCAAGCACCTAACGAAAGATTGCCAGAAACCAGCAACTGACAAGCCAAAATGTGTGCATTGTGGCGAACCGCACCCTGCTAACTATAGGGGATGTATGGTTGCTAAAGAACTACAGAATTTTAAAAATAAAAATATTCAGAAGAAAAGTCTTTTGCAGAATCAGACTAGCGATTCAAACACGTCAAAACCTAATAAGGTCACGGCTGCATCGCAACCTTGCGCATCTAGCAAAAGCAAGCGCGAAAACGCTACGTATGCACATATTACACGTAATAGCAATGTGAATCATCGCAATGTAAACACGGAAATTGAAGGCAAATTAAATCAGGTATTAAACCTTATGATCACGTTTGACGAACGCCTTAATAAAATTGAAAATAGCACTAAAATAGCTACTTTTAATCAACGTGTATGAATAAAGTCTTAAAAATCATGACTTGGAATGCAAATGGACTGCTCAAACGTCGTCATGAGTTGCAAGTAGTCCTAGATAAAGAAAATATAGATGTGTGTTTGATATCAGAATCACATTGTACGAAAGAGTCCTACATTAAGTTAAATGGATATAAATCATATCATGCTATCCATCCATATAATAATGCAAACGGAAGTAGCACTGTGATAATAAAAGAAAATATCTCTCACTATCCGTCCATGACTCACGAAGAGTGTGATATTCAAGCCGTTTCGGTATGCGTTGAAACCAAGCGATATACACTGACAGTAGCAGCCATATATTGTCCTCCGAGATATAAATTAAAACAAGAGCAATACGTCACTTTTCTGAATAAGCTCGGTAATCGATTTATACTCGGTGGTGATTTTAATGCCAAAAATACATACTGGGGTTCCAGATTAACCTCCACCAAAGGAAGAGAGCTAAAAAGTGCTATGAATGAAATCCAATGCGAAGTAATATCTACTGGGAAACCGACCTATTGGCCTACGGATATAGGACGAGTCCCAGACTTGATAGACTTTTTTCTTTTTAAAAATATTTCGTCGGCTTATATGGCTATTGAAGAAGGGTTTGACATGAATTCGGATCACTCTCCCATAACCTTAACCCTTGGCGAAAATGTCCTTCTCAGAGAAACCTACCCCACCTTGGTCAACATAAAAACCGACTGGGTAAGTTTTCAATCGGATTTAGAAGCTAAAATCGAACTCAAAGTGCCCCTGCGAAATGCTGACCAACTAGACTACGAAGTGAACAAATTTACTTCCGACATCCAGCAGTCAGCATGGCGTAATACACCCGAAATTATGATAAGGAGCAAGGGTAACACATATCCCAAAGAAATCCTTGACCTAATTGTCGAGAAAAGGAGACAGAGAAAGAAATGGCACTACACAAGATCACCTACCGATAAAAATATATTAAATCACTTAACAAAAATATTGACAAGAACTATCCAAAGTTACAAAGATGATTCAATTGCCAAATCATTAGAGAGGTTGTCCGGTGACCGCACCAGCAATTACTCCCTCTGGAAGGCGATGAAGAAATACAGAGCTCCAATTGCGCCCATTCCTCCAATTAGGGAATTAAATGGTAAATGGGCAGTAAGTAATGAACAAAAGGCAAAAAGGTTTGCGCTACATTTAGAAACAATATTTCGACCAAATGAAGGGCTGTCAGAAGAGTTGCCATACCAAGAACACCAACAAGATTCGACTGAAATAAAATTAGTAACACCAAAAGAAGTAGCATTCGAAATAAGAAAAAATGTGAACATCAAAAAAGCGCCAGGTTACGACCTTATTACAGGCCAAGTACTATAACATCTGCCACGGAAAGCGCTGGTGAAATTAACGTATCTGTTTAATGCATCAATTAGATTAAAATATGTTCCAGCTGTTTGGAAAGTAGCTTAAGTCATCATGATAGCAAAGCCAGGGAAACCACCTCATGAACCGACATCATATAGGCCAATCTCCTTGTTACCTGTAATTTCTAAACTATTCGAAAAGCTTTTGCTAAAAAGAATGAAACCTATACTTGATCAAAGAGCTCTTATCCCTAATCACCAGTTTGGCTTTAGGGAGAAACACTCAACAATAGATCAAGTACATAGGATTACAAAAATAATTGAAAATGCATTAGAAGAGAATAAAGTTTGCTCCTCTGTGTTCCTAGATGTTGCGCAGGCATTTGACAGAGTCTGGCATAAAGGTCTGATACATAAATTAAGCTCCATGCTGCCTGCACAGTTTGTAG
The DNA here is from genome assembly GCA_933228765.1 of Miltochrista miniata. Taxonomy (NCBI): domain Eukaryota; kingdom Metazoa; phylum Arthropoda; class Insecta; order Lepidoptera; family Erebidae; genus Miltochrista; species Miltochrista miniata. The sequence continues at coordinate 15,572,099 of OW121752.1, read as the reverse complement.
CAATCTTAGAATCTTATATATCCGCGAGAAAGTTTAGGGTAAGGCATGAAAATGGTTATTCTGAACTCAAGGAAATAAAAGCTGGAATCCCGCAGGGAAGTGTGATAGGGCCGGTCCTGTACCTACTATACACATGCGACATTCCAGTACCAGAAAACAGCACCATTACAACCTTCGCCGATGACACTGCCATAATGTCTACCGGAAGTACCCATAAGGAAGCCGTGATTAACGCACAAATAGCTGTGACAAAAGTTTTTGAATGGACTAAAAAATGGCGCATCAACTTAAATGAATCAAAATCAACTCACATAGATTTTACAAACAAAGCACCCCAGTACTACCCAATACTCATCAATACATATAATAAAATCGTAACAGGTCGCTGTCTGTACATGGAAGATAAATAAGAAAAAATATTATAGGGGGGCTTTATGAACGCAATAGAACCCAAAACAATGATTTTTAGAATTTTTGTCTGTTTGTCTGTATGTCTGTATATCTGTATGTCTGTATATCTGTTTGTCTGTACGGTTGTGCACGCTAATCTCAGTAACCGCTCAACCGATTGCAATGCGGTTTTTTTAATTGTGTTGAGGTTTGCTCCAGTTAACATTTAGCGTTTGTTTTATGTAAATCGGTTTAGAAATAAAAGAGTTATAACACTTTTAAGAATCAGATATTTTGAAAATTTTAATTGTAGGGGTTTCTTTGAATGTGAGTGAACCTAAACTGGCGTGTTGGCTTAATCATAAAAGAGCTTAATGATTAAGACTATTTTTAAACAATTCAGTCCGCGCCGAAGGCGTGGACTGAATTGTTTTAAAATAGACTTAATCATTAAGCTCTTTTATGATTAAGCAAACAGGGCAGTTTCAGACGCTGCTTGATGACTCTGATGAAGAAATACCTTTCCTTTCATACACCTTATGTGACGTAAACGAAGTTGCGGGCTCAGCTAGTCAACAATAAGCTTGTTCCATATGGTAATACAGCGAAATATTTTGGCATGACGCTTGATGTGAAGCTACGTTGGAAAGCGCACATTAAGAAAAAACGGCAAGAACTAGATATACGTTACAGCGAAATGAATTAGCTGCTTGGAAAAAAATTAAGCCTGTCAATACCAAACAAACTTTTACTGTATAAGCAAGTCCTGATGCCCGTATGGACATATGGTGTACAGCTGTGGGGCTGCACTAAACAGAGCAACAAAAACATTATCCAGCGTTTTCAAAATAAAGTGCTAAGAAGTATAGTTAATGCACCTTGGTATATCCGAAATGACGATCTCCATCGGGACCTTCAAGTGGAGTCCGTCGACAAAATTATTCAACGTTTCGCAGAAGCTCACGAAAAGAGACTTCACTATCATGACAATCCTGAGGCAATCCAACTCCTCGATTGGACAGACTTAAAAAGAAGACTCAAAAGAACTAAACCCTTTGAGTTAGTGTAGTGCTATGTGAACGCGATAAGTGACTTTAGTCGTTTAGTGTAGAACACAAGAACTATGTGTACGTAAACTTAACAGACACTAAGAAAAATCAATGGATTATCTTCTTAGAATAAGTATTTTCATTTTAGAAGTTTAAGTCAAAGTTAAATTATTTATTAGCCCATAAGCTAGATTGTAACATTTAAAAGTGAATTTGAATACACTTATTATAAAAAAAAAAAAAAAAGTTAATTGTCGTATTACAATTTCAACCTAATTTAAAGCTAGAACCCGCCGTGCGCGAATCCGACTCGCACATGCCGCTTTTTTTTATGATCGCCTGCTTTTTTTATGTACCTATATACCTACTGTGTGCTTATAAAAAAAGACAGTGTGTTTTAAAATTGATGCAATGAAATGATTTAATGTTAAAATAGTAAAACGAAATCGTGTTTATTGATCACATGTGTGTCAAACGAAAGAAAACCTACTATGCGTTCAGTCCTAATGCGACATGTACACTTTGTTCCTTCCAAAATTTTTATCAGCATAAAATATCTAATTCGTATTAAATTATGTAAATTGTTTACTCCGCATACCGCTACGGCCGACGTCTAACGGTATATTATATACCTGCATCAGTAAATATACAAATGAGTTTCAATTATATATGATCCTCCACAGACCCAATGAAACGGTATCCTATTTAGTTAAGTAGTTGGTAATGACGGGGCACGGTTGGTATTTTTTATGCTCGTAATCTAGAAAGCGAAGTGTCAGAATGAGGGCTGAGGCATAACTCGGACGAGCTTTGCGTGCCTCGGTCTGCGTGACCACTGCCTATTGATCACAGGGTCTTAAGAAATACGACACGAAGGACATTTTTTTAACACGAAACTCGCGCTTTACAATAAGCTTATAAGTGTTACGCAAGTTTTTGGAACTTTCAAGTGCCTAAAAGTATTTACCTGCATATCAGAGTAAACCGTGTTGAATTTAAAGTATTATTTGACATGGCAAGTTCTGCAACAATGCTGCGACTTCCACTGCGGGTACTGCCATCTTATTCTTAATAAGGAACATTTAGTTTCCTTTAAATCATCGAGAGTTCTAGAAGGGTAGTTTACCATGGTATTTAGACGCAGGCCACTTGTGCTCTTATAATTATAAATTATAAATATTGTGATGATTTGTCCCTATACATGAATTACATCTTAAACTTAAATGCCATACAAGTTGTAATGTTCACACTTCCATTTATAAAAGGTGTGCCAGATTCGGAAAATTCATTTAGATATAAGATGAATTTACGTTTAAACTTAATAAGTCAGTATAATAATAAATTTAATGTAATTGACTTTAATTCTGTATTTGACACAAATTTGTCACATAGCAAGTATAAAGTCTATAATAATCACAAGGGTAGGTATTGTCTACCCAATTATTATAAAAGACAAATAGCAAGTTTGCTATTCAGTTATTTTTACTCTTTAGCCAAAAACTTGGCTGACAAAACTGCTTTATTTGAGCAGAGTAGATTTAGGACTTTGGAATCTGTTCCAAATAATTTAAATTAACTTCTGGGACAACAGAGGAATTACCCTCTAGCCAAAATTGTAAATTGATAGAGTTGAATTTAATTGCAAACCATAACTATATCGGAAACTGTCCTTCGAACAAAACTAAATTAAAAAATGTAAATTATATCAGCCTGGTGCATTATAATATTGCAACATTAACGCAGGTCAAAGAGTTTGAATTGGAGCTGTTCATGAGCTCCGAAAATATTGAAATTGTTTGTCTTACAGAGCATATGCGTAAGGAGTATGAGCTCATGTTCAGTTTCAGTAGTCACCGGGTTGGTAGTGCGTTCTGCAGGGTCAACACAACACGGGGGGGTTCATTGATTTTATTAAATAAGAAATTAAAGTATAAGGAACGGAAAGATGTTGTGTCCCTCTCTGTAGAGTGTACAGTTGAAATATCATGCGTAGAATTGGAGCAATTCATAGTAGTATGCGTATATAAACCTGGAGTCTCACCCTTTTGTGAGTTTGAGGAAGTAATGGATAAAGTGCTATTTAAACTTGGAAAAACTAATAAACACCTAATAGTGTGCGGTGATTTTAATGTTAATATACTTATAAATACGCGTCAGACAAATGATATCTTAAATTTATTTAAATCACACAATCTCACTAACTTATTTTTAGAGCCTACTAGATATTGTGATACGACAGCTACTTGTCTGGACAATATATACAGTGATATGTTGCCAGAAAGTAAGAGTATTATAAATAAGATAAAATCAGATCATACTGGGCAAATAGCATCTTTCAAGATCACAAGAGAAAAAGTTAAAAGACGTAAAATATTATGTAGACCAGTAACTAGTGGCCGCTTGGAACGTATGCGAGTTGGACTTTGCAATAAACTTCCATTTTTAGACACTGGCTTAGATCCAAATGTAATGTATAAGTTATTTTTTGATTCCTTTTACAATGAGTTCAACTCCATATTCAAGTCTAAGGAAGTCACAATCGGTGACAGGCCAGCATTCAGTGAATGGGCCACTGAGGATATACATAAAAGTAGATTAAAACTGTATGAACTATACTCAGAAAGACAGCTTAATAGAACAGATGAATTTCTAAATTATGTTAAAACTTATTCAAAAAAGTTTAAAGCAGACTGCTTAGCGGCCAAAAGAAAGTATATAAGTAATAAAATTATCAATAGTGTAGACAAAGTTAAATCTACTTGGAAAATTATTAACGCAGAAAGAGGCCAAGCAAAATCAAATGATAATAATTTTAAACTAAAAGTAAATGGTAACATAATTACAACAGATGCCGAAGTCGTTAACGAATTTGAACAATTTTTTTCTCGTATTCCAGTAGATTTGACCAGAGCCCTAGGTTCTTCTACCCCAATAGCAGAATCCTTGTTAAAAGCAAATGTTCCTAGCTGTAATGAAATATTCAAATTCAGTAAAATTAGTTTACACACTATCATAAAAACTTTTAAATCTTTAAATATTAAGAAAACGGCTGACCTCTGGGGAATTTCTGTACATTTAGTTAATTCGTTAATTGAAATGGTTGCTCCTGAATTATCAATAATATTTAATCATTGTGTTGATAGTGGTGTGTTTCCTGACTTAATGAAGTTTAGTAAAATAACTCCTCTGTTTAAATCGGGTAGCACCTCGGATCCGTCCAATTTTCGTCCTATTTCTGTACTACCCACGTTTAGTAAAATCTTTGAAAAGGTAATGCTTAATCAAATGCAAAATCATTTTAATACAAATAAACTATTCCATACTAAGCAATTCGGTTTCACGCGCGGTCGGTCTACCACGGATGCTGGAATCAAATTATTAGAGTATGAGGCCTGGGAGGAGTCGTATGATGCTTATGGTGTATTCTGCGACCTATCTAAGGCCTTCGATTGCGTCCAGCATCAGACTTTAATTCAAAAACTTGATCATTATGGGATCCAGGGGACGGCCTTTTTTTTTTTTTTTTTTTTTTTTTAACGTGAGGGAAAATCCTCGTAGGATGCTATGCCGGACTCTTACCGACTAAAAAACCTCACGTAACGCCCAACAGCCTATGGTTGAGAGCCCCGGGTAAGCCCTCAGGAAGGATGTCCCGTGACTTCCAACAGACCTACGGCCGCCAATGCGGCCTCGCCCAGGGGGTGGTTCGGGTGCAATCCCGCGTCTATGGGGGGTTTCGGGTGTGAACCCGCTTCCAAGGGGGGGCGTGCGTGAGTGCTCACGTCACGCTGCCGTCATGGGCCTGCTTCTGTAAGGACGGTGAGCGGCCCTCTCACCGTCCTCAGACCCCCGGTCATGGAGGCCGATAGTCCTCGGCGAAGACACGTCGGCGGCGCCCGGGGCGCCGACTGCGGAACTCGGGTGGGAGAGTTCTCTCCCGCACCCGGCCCGCCGCCTCCTTCGCGAGCATGACCTGCTCGCAGAAAGAGGCGGCGCAGTCCCACTTACTCCCGCTGGAAACCAGGGGACGGCCTTGGATTTAATTAGTTCTTACCTAAGCGATAGAGTACAGAAAGTAGTTATAAATGGTAAACAGTCACATGGTTCTGCTGTAACAATGGGGGTGCCTCAGGGTTCAATTCTGGGACCTTTTCTATTTTTAGTGTACATAAATGATCTCCCTCACCTTATAAGAGACGATCACGAGGTAGTTTTGTTTGCTGATGACACATCTTTAATATTTAAAGTTGAACGTGGACAACGCGATCTTGACGAAGTAAACAATGCCCTCTCTAGGGTAGTCCACTGGTTTAACGCAAATAATTTATTGTTAAATGAAACTAAAACAAAATGTATTAGATTCACCTTGCCAAATGTTAGGCTCGTTAACACCAGTATTAGGATTAGGGATGATCAAGTAGAATTGGTCGATGAAACTGTCTTTCTGGGCATAAAGTTAGACTCCAACTTGCAGTGGGGGCCTCATATCGAGAAAGTCTCGGGCAGACTGAGCTCTGCAGCCTATGCCGTTAAAAAGATCCGACAACTGACAGACATTAGAACAGCGCGTCTTGTCTACTTTAGCTATTTCCACAGTGTCATGACCTATGGCATACTATTATGGGGTAACGCTGCCGACATCGAATCTATCTTTGTGTTGCAGAAAAGGGCTGTCCGGGCTGTCTATGGTATGGGGATTCGGGAGTCATTAAGAGAAAAGTTTAAGGATATCAACATACTTACTGTGTATTCACAGTACATATATGAAAACTTATTATATACTCATAAAAATAACAGTAAATTTATAAAAAATAGTGATATCCATAATCTAAACTTAAGAAATAAGAATAAATTGGCTGTACCTAGATTTAGGCTTAATAAAATAAGCAATTCTTTTGCGGGCAATTGTATTCGAATGTACAATACATTGCCGACAGCCATAACAGGTTTGTCAGTTAATAAATTTAAAAAACTAATAAAACTTAAATTGTGCCAGAAAGCTTATTATAGCATTAAAGACTTTCTAGAAGACAAGGCTGCCTGGCAGTGACACGAATTGCTCCTTTCTACATAAAAAAAAACTGAATTAGATACTAAGATACTAGCAGAGAAGGGACCAGACTGAGTTTCTTGGGGTGTTCTTCTCAGTCTGTAGTATTTCCGAACCCCCGGTAGAGTCACAAAAATTTTGACAATCCCAAATAATTTTTTTAAAAATTTCAAAGGGAATAAATTTAAAAAAAAAAAAAAAAAAAAAAAATAAGTCCAAGGCAAAGAGAACTTAAAGTGAAACCTGAAAAATACAAAACGATAAATTGAGCATCATTAGGAGGTAATGGAAGAGGGGATTGAGCGACTTGGGCAACTCAATGCAGGGCTACTACACAAGGCAAATAGTCGATTCCATAGTGAGCTACAAAAAAAAGCCGAATATAACAGTAAATTATACTTACAAAATAAAGATCAGACAATGATAAGAAGACAAACAATAGGACTCGCACATGATAATATTAATTTCGTAGCATTTTCCTCGCTCGTCAATAAATTTCTCTTCTCTCTCAAATAAATTATCTTATATATATTGTAGCGAGGGCTTCTTTCACATATATGTAAGTCAAGCGACAGTCACAAGCTTCCTCCGAAACATGTTCTGTTCATTTATTAATGCACTCAAGGCATCATGTACGTTACTAAACAAAATTACTGGATATTCATAGCTTAAACTCATAATAATTAGAGTATACCTACATATCTTATTGTTGCTACTGACATAAAAGTATTTGCCGATTTTTATTGTAGAAAGTACTGAGAGCTGTCTCTAAACTGTCTCAATTTTCGATACAGGAATTTTTTGTGGAATTGTCTTAGGTATTGTAGGTATTGTAATTAATTTTGTTAGTGACGAAGAGAGCTTGCATTTGTGTCTTATTTTATCAATGACACCAACTTTATACACTAGATGTGGTTTCCACCAAGTGGTGCATGTTACCCCCTAAGATCTATGGCCAAAACCACTCCCACTTGCACATTGGTTTGGCTCAGGTTTGGCAACCTCTCTACCGATTAGATGGCAATCGCCGCTAGCTTAATACACTCGAGAGCAATGAATCCGGGTCACTTAAAGAATCCTAAAAATCTCGGAAACTAAAAATGCTAGGTTAATGCAATAAATTGTATTTAATAGACAATGTACTACTCCTTAAATGAAGGTATTAAAACTTCTTAGTTATTGTAAAGTTATATCATAAAAAAATCAAATTTGAAAAAGGGCCACTTTCGAAGATGGAACTACGAAATTACAGCATTTGGTGTTGCTTTTGTTTGTAATCTGTCATTTATGTGGGTACATAAACCATGTTGATAGTGCTCTATATTCATTAATCAAGCTGAAATTATGTCGCTTACGCCTGAAGAATGCACCAGAATACTTACAATGCTGGAAACCGGCCGGAGTCAGCGCGATACAGCCAGGACTGTCGGTGTGTCGCTGTCAACAGTACAAAGAGTTCTCCGACGTTACGAAGAAACTGGTTCTAACCTACGCAGACCAGGAACGGGCAGAACCAGGTATACCACAGCACGAGAAGACCGATACTTGGTGAACACCATGCTTCGAAATCGCTTTCTCACAGGAACTGAACTCACCAATCAGTCTCGACGCCTCGGAGGAAGTAACCCAAGTGCATGGACAGTCAGACGTCGGCTTGCTGAATCTAACTTAAAACCCCTTAGACCTGCAAACGGCCCTAAACTGGAGCGTGGGCATCGTATTTCGAGACTAAGGTATGCCCAGAGCCACGTAAATTGGAGTATTGAAGATTGGTCAAAAGTTATGTTCTCCGACGAATCAAAATTTATGCTCTACAAGCACGATGGAAGACACAGAGTGTATCGAAGACCAGGGGAAAGATTCAAGCAAGCAGGCATCGAAGAAAAAGTAGCCTACGGTGGTGGGTCTGTACTTGTGTGGGCCGGAATTTCTTCTGAAAGTCGCACAGAGCTGGTGATCATAGAAAACGGCTCTTTAACTAGCGTAAGATATGTGGAAGAAATCCTCAATGATCACGTTGGTCCATTTATGGTCAATTTAGGTGAGGATGCTATATTTATGCATGACAATGCCCGACCTCATACAGGTAGGATTGTGAATGACTACCTTCAAGAGATGAACATTACTCGTATGGAGTGGCCAGCGCGCAGCCCGGATATCAACCCGATCGAGCATGCTTGGGACGAGCTAGGCAGATGCGTAAAACAACGAAACCCTCCCCCAATCACGCTTCGTGAGCTCAAAATTGCTCTCACAGAGGAATGGGAGAATATTCCCCAAAATCGTATAAGGAACTTGGTGTACAGCATGCCAAACCGCGTAAACGCAGTAATGGAAGCACGAGGAGGCAATACGAAGTATTAAAATTCAAGAAAATCGTAATAAAGTTCAAAAATTTCATGTTTCCTATTTTTGTTTTAAGGAGAGATCGGCAGTTTTTTCTTTATGTAATTTTGTGTTAATAAAATGTATGGTGACTCATATTTTTTTTACTTTATTTAAGGAGTATTACATTGTTTATTAAATACAATTTATTGCATTAACCTATCATTTTTAGTTTCCGAGATTTTTAACATTCTTTAAGTGACCCGGATTCATTGTTCTCGAGTGTAGTTGAAATGGGATATGACTGATGGTCAGTAAAAATGTTTTGTCGAATTTACTACTTAACTGCCCATTTTAAAAAAATATCAAACTTTAGGATAAATATTTGACTACCTCGCTTGTCTTGTACGACTGCTGATCAGAGGTCGTGGGTTCTGCAACCACGGCACTAAAATTGTGTGGTTCATAGACAATATCCCAGTAGTTCCATCATAAAACTAGGCAACGGAACTCCTGGGATATCCTGAACAACGTGTGCTGGACAGAGGTGCCACTCTCACACAGTGGAGAAAATCTTCGCTAGAACTAAACGATTCAAAAGATCGTTTCTCTGTCTAACTATTAAAATCTGGAACAACCTGCCAGCGCTCGTTTTTCTCTCCTCTTATAATCCTGGGGTTTTCAAGCAGAGCGTGAAGAGGCCCATCATAGGGCCGTCAACTTGAGGACCACTGTCTATAGTCTTACAGACTGTGACAGTGGCCCCCAATGGCTAGATGTCGCTGTGACTTTCCATCATGCGGCGATATCATTTTGGTGAGCTATTTTTCGAGAGTCTGAATGTTCCTATATTGTATAAATACGTGGATATTAACAAATAGAAAGTAAATAAATGTTTAAATCAGTTGGCCAGTACCTATAATACAAACAATTTAACCCTATCTTACTTAGGTATCCGTTGGCACTATGTAAATGTTCATGAATATGATGCTTCAAACACGTAATCTTCCATCAACGACCCCAAATCGAATGTGGGCGAAACTATAGCGACATACGTTGGGGTTTGCTGTAAACGAATATAGATAGAGTGCGGTGTAATAATTACAAGTTTTTTACTACTTTACTCCGTTTGTAATACACAACATCAATATATGTTGCAATTTGTCGGTTATCAACATTGTTGTTTGAAGTTTTGGGTTACAAACAACGTTATGCCTTTTTAATAACCATTGAGTTCAAGTTATGCGAATCTATTTGATCGGCAATAAATTTTAAAGACGGTTTTTCATCAAGCAAGCGGTGTGAGTAAGTCTTTTCCAAAAGGGTGGGCTAATTAAGGCTAAAAGTTTGCAGTAAGGTCGTTCAATTTTAATCAAATTTGGTGGTCAGTGGTAGAAACGTTCTGTAATTAATTCAACTTTCGCTGTCATCCACAGCGCTCGTAGCCCCGCGGGCTAAATGTTCGGGGAACGATCGCTACCTTATGAATCTTACGCTATTTCATCAGATGGGTGACCACTTTGTAATGCTTCAGGAGACACGTTCGGTTCCAGTTGGCAACAGCATGGCAGTCGGCATAGTCACTAGTTTTACCTATTTACTACCTACTAAAATTGTACCAACGAAATCAAAATTAAATTCAATATTAGATGTTGAGCTACGAAAATATAATATTTATGTTGGGTACATACAAAGTTGAAACTTTTGCTAAAGTACTGACAAGTTATGGACGTATATTAAGATTCTTTCGTATAATTTAATATTTACGTACGAAGCTCCACTTTAGCTGTACCGACTTCAAGCTAACGGATGGAATACCAAAACAAGTGGTTTCTTGACGTATTTAACCTAATTTTAGTATCAGATTCTTGTACTTGAATAATATATAAGTTACTAGCTGATGCCCGCGATGGCGCTGTATGTAAAATTTTGCTGAATTTTCTTTGCTATAAACCTCACGGACCCCGAGACCTTTCCAACGAATGCAAAACCGTGGAAATCGGTTCGTGCGTTCTAAAGTTATAGCGTCAGGAAGGAAAACCCGACTTATTTTTATATAATAGATGGTAGTTAATGTTTAATGAAGACTTTTTATAGTACATTATAATTATATAGTAAACCTTTTGTACAAGGGAATCCTCCCAATTTAGAAGCAGTTATAAGTTTACAACTTAGAAGTGAACTAACTGAGCGAACCGATGTTCGATATCGAACGAATATTTCATGGAATTAGCTGTCAAAGAGGTCGGCTGCCGAGATCTTTGACAGATTCTATAATGTTTTGAAATAGGAACTTGAATAGCCGTCGTACTGTATCGATACAGATGTCGGAAGCCATGAGATACGCTCCGAGGGCGTACCTGTGGGTAGATGACACCATATAGTTTAAGCCAATAGGACTTTTTTTTTTTTTTTTTTTTTTTTTTACGTGTGGAAATCCTTCTTGGATGCTATGCCGGACTCCTACCGACTAAAACCACACGATGCCCTACAACTGTCTACGGCCGGGAGTCCCGGGTAAGCCCTCGGAAGGATGTCCCAGGGCTCTCGGCAGACTTTGGCGAACACTTCAACCTCGCCTATGGGGTTCGGGTGCTATCCCGCGTCTGGGTAGTTGGTTCGGGTGTTAACCCGCTACTAGGGGAAGGGGGGGGGGGGGGGGGAATTGGGTACTGTCCCACCACTATCACCACTATGAGGGGCAAAGAGATATTCGCCATCGTCTTGGCCTGCTTCTGTACGAACAGCGAGCAGCCAGCCCACCGTTCTCAGGCCCCCGGTCATGGAGGTCGGTAGTCTTGGGCGTATAGCAGCCTGCGACGACCTCGCCGCCGACTGCGGAACTCGGGAGGGAGAACCCTCTCACGGTCCCTTCCCGCCACCTCTTTTTGAAGCATAACTTGCTCGCAAAAAGATGCAGCGGCATCCCACTTGCTCCCGCTAGAGACCATAGCTTTCACCATGGTCTCCAGTGTGAGAACGTCGACGCCCAGGCCCACAACGAGGTCTCGGCGCTGTAGCGCCCATGCTGAGCACTCCACCAGAGTATGCAGCGCCGTGTCCTCGCTGCAGTTATCGCAGTGCTGACACTCGGGTGTTACCTCCCTATGTATGCGCCACAGATACTTACCGAAACACCCGTGTCCGGTAAGCATCTGTGACACCCGATAGGTGAGGCTACCATGACGTCTCTCCAGCCACTCCTCCATGACCGGCTTTACCGCCTCAATAGTGGTGAGCCCCCATTTTGGTTGCTCAAGTCGTAACTTCCATGTTTCCATGAGCTCCTGGCGGAGCAGGGATCGCTGAGCCTCTATTTCTCTAGACTCAGGCCAGTGGTCCCGCTCCAGCGCCTCCTTGCGCCACTGATAAAGCAACGCAAGGGCTCTCGCAAGCCAATAGGACTGGGGTTCGGGATAGGATTTCCAGACGTCTAAAATATAACATGATAACGTGAATGAGAACTGTTTGATACATTTATATTTTATTCGTTACTAGGTGGTAAGACACGCATAAGGAAGCAAGTCTCTTCTATCGCTAAGGAGTCCGACACCTTCTGTAAGTATGGCACGATGTATTACGTATAGGTAGGTACGTAATTATCACATCTTAATTTATAGTTTTGACTACAATCAAAATCTTTAGCAGATCCTAAACGTTGTATAGGATTGTTTACCATGTTAACATCGTACAGTACCATTATTACCTACATTCTGCTTAATGGTAATGCATAATACGAATGTATAAAATTAAATTTGGAGTTCAATACAAAATCACGTAATAGGTACAAAATGTCACATATTTTAATCTCGTCCGAAATTGGAGTTCGTACTTTCCTATAATATTCACTTCTTTGTGGCGCCGCCAGCTGCGACGAATTACGTTCTTTGTGGATACCCTGTCCGTTGCCATTGTGTTTCGAGGATCGAGCAAATATCTTTTTAGAATGTGCGAAAATCGGTTTCTGTCCCTAAGTATGTCGCCATATAAACGAGTGTTTACTCGATGTTCAAATCACCTAATGCGCGGTATCTTCTATCGAGTTTTATACCGCCAGTCAGCGTGAAATTCTTCTCTTTCAAATATTAAAATTGTAATAACTCTGGACATACAAAGGCTAATAGATTTATTCGTTTGTAGATGTTTTTCTAATTTCTATATACAACTGTAGAAGTTTTGGGCATTAATTTAACGTCCCTTACTCACTTAGATACCTACTTAGATTTTATAATATTGACTTATGAGTGAAATGAACTTGACATTCACATGTGTGCCTAAGACAGTTATATTAATAATATTAATTCTATTTTGTCATAAATTATGTTTTTACTTTGTCTGTAGCTGTGACTCTGTCGCATTAAACTACGTCACTAGGTCACGTGGATTATCTGCTCAAAGTTTGAAAATTTGAACATTCATTTTCACAATAAACGTGTTAGAGTGGGGCAGTCTGGTGAGAACGATCTCACGGCTTTTTTTGTGTATTTATTTTAATGTTCTATCGCATTATAATATTTCAATTTTATAGAAGGTTACTGGGCAAATTAAATTCAGAATGCAAAGACACTCAATTTCAAGTAAAAAAATGAATGCTAGACGTAATAGGAAAACGAATATTATTTTTTTATATGGAATTTTTAAGTAATATAAAGACGTAGAAATTTAATAGGACTTCTTAAAAGAAACTGTTTTAACATAATTATTTTATTTTTGAGTACCTATCTTTCAAGGAGCTTACGCTTTAAAAGCTCTCAAGACGCACATATTTTGCTGATTTAGTTGAAAAAAAGGTCGCTATAACTTTTGTAATTTACAAAGTTGTTATAAAAATAAATAAACGTATAGTTTAATAGCGCTCAAAGATCTTTATACTAGTTAAAGAATTTTGAAATTCAAGTCAAAAAAAAATTGTACCTCTGTTTCTCAGATTTAATACAATTTCACAGTACAACCGGAGTTTTATCAGGCTGATGTTAAAATACAACATTTCATGTTGTCTATTTGCTTCCATCGTCCTCATAGCTTAGTCACTCGTGTATAAGTAGATAGTACAAAATAATGGTAGCTGAACCGCTTAACTTAAAACGTTATCTAAAGGTAATATTGCGTGACAAAATACAAGTATACAGTAATCAGATTTGACCGTTCAGTTATTGGACGGCTTTGGTAGGCTATTACCCTCAACTTCGAGTACTAAACTATTCGCCTATCAGCTTTTACACCCCATCGGTTTCCTTGTGTCAATTTGAATAAAGTGCGAATAAAAAACTGTAGTGTAAGGAGACCCTAATCGGTTCCCGATTTTATCAAGAGTTTGGACCAAGCATAAGCACTTTTTACGCATCAACAGACCAGAAATAAAAACTGGGAGTGAATAAAACTTAACTTGGAGCTTGGATAAGAGTTCGTCAGGATTGTGTATGTACGTAAAATGTAGTTAAGTAAGTATTTCTCTTTATATGTAGATATGGGAATATAAATCTAAGAAAAATATTCATAAAAATAAGAAAGAAGTGTGAAAATATTCACGAATGTCATTGTGAACTCAAAGCAACTAAACCTAAATTTAATAATATTATGTACTTACTAAAAAACCACACACAGTTCTTATCTCATTTTCTAATTATAGTCCCAATTAACCCCCTCGGAAGTTTTTAATGACATTTGAATACATAGATAGCAGATACACTATTTATAAATGAATTTAATTGTAGGCATCTGAAGAGCTTTGTCAGGTATAAAATATGTATGAGTGGACATTATGAACATAAAGGAGTTTATCGGTATAACTGAAACGGTAAATAGACATACCTACATCATATTACTGTGTTAAAACGCGAATTGAGACAAGTAATTAGGATTCAGCTACAAAAGCAAGGGATCGATGTAGTATTGCAGCGCTTAGAATCTGCATTAATAATAATAGATATTTGTAGACAATTTCACACAACATCATCTAGCCCAAATTAAGCTAATATAAGCTTGTGCTATGGGATCTAGACGACTGATAGACATACTAATATATTTTTAAATACTTAGGTACATTATTATACATAGAAAACACCCAAACTCCGAAACAAACATTTAAAGATAACACAAATATTTGCACCGACCCAGTAAACGAACTACAGACTACGCCACAGAGGCAGTCGAAAGCTATGTGTTTGAGATATTATTATGTCAGGACGAGCAGAAATTGAAGGTGAGAATTTTATTAAAGTTGTAAACTTCTTCGTTCATTAAATATTATTTTCTACCTTGAATATTTAAAAGAGTTTATACGATTGTATGGGTCTTAGAAACCAGCAGATCAGTCACGTGCCTGACAGGGTGGCCTATATCGAAATGGCACTGCGATCTAGACTTCTACCGAGGGAGTTGGCGAAAATGGATAGCAGTAGGTACGTATTTTTAAACAGTTGGGAAGGCCTATGTCTAGCAGTGAACCAGTTAAAGGCTTAATATAAAATACGTCAACCGATAAAGAATAAAGTGATTGATATTTGAAAATGACAAAAATTTAATCAAACTGTTTAGGGTCTTCTAGAAATTATTTCAGATTGCTAAAATAGAAAGCTAAAACAATACAACTTTTCATAAAATATTTTACAAACTTTTTATTGTTGAAACAAAGTTTTTATCCGGTTTCGTCTAAAATGGATTTCTGTCACGTCGTATTTTCGTGATGAGTGAAAATTCCCTAACGTCTCAGGAACTGTGACGTTTTCATTAAAGTGTTGTCTCTTATCCAACTGACGGAAAATCATAAGCTATTGTTGTATTAATACCATCCAGACTGTCTCAAAGACATTAAAAGGATGAAAGACGCCGGATTTTGAAACCCTTGTCACTCACTTGTTAGAACTTTTCTTAGAAGACGAAGGGAGGAACATTTTGACATTGTTAATGAAATTTTTACTAGTGATCCCAATGTTTCATCAATCCACAGCGTATACCTATATTGTAGTTTCCTGAGTGTTACGTTAATGTGTTTCAAGATAATCTTTGTAGTGGCAAAAGTATTTCTTTGTAGGTGGAAACTTTATCGGCTCTGACTTGCTTAGCAGCTGGGTTTAAGACTTTAAAACACGCAATGCCTGATTTATATCTACGGTGGTCGACTCAATTGTCTTTACGTGTGTTGTTATCGCGAACTTATTGGCAATTGAGTCTTTTACAGTAGGTAAAGTAAGGTAATTAAAGTGATCAATATCTTTATTGTCGCTGCGCACAATACAGTTAGAACACTTTGACTTGAATATAAATAAGCTTTGCCGTTTCAGTACCATTCCATCAGTATATTTGTTTCGAGAGAAGTTCCTAATAGAATATTAAGGCCACCACAAACGTAGCTAAAATATATATTAATATATCGAAATATATATTATATTATAGCAAGCTATCACACACGGGAGCTATACTATAATATATATTTTGCCCTTATTCGTGCTCACTCGATCTCCGGCCGTCCTTGCAAGCGCACGGTTTTAATGCTTATTTTATGTACAGGATGTTCTAATTTTAGCGTACCTATCCTATCATAAAAACAAAAAAAGGCAAAAGATCCCGTTTAATTACAAACTAATTCTTTAAGCGAGACATAGGCCAGCCCTATGGTCATGAAAGGAGTCAACTTACATCGATCTTCAATTGTTTTAACAATCTTCATTTGTTTTGTCGATCTTAACTTATTTTAACTATCCTCATTTGTTTTGTCGATCTTCATTTGTTATACCGAACTTCATTTATTTGAGTCCGAACCTGGCAGCAAGCAGCACTGCTCGGCAGCAGTGCTGCATTGCTGCTACAGAACCTCTGTTCCCCATATATTTTGTATAGGTTTATTTTAGAATACATTCAGGAACAATAATTATGGACGGATACTACCACGTCACATCCTGCCTCTGTCCATTTCAACACGGCAATACGTCCAGTGCTGGACGTAGGCCTCTCTCAATTCACGCCACATTACATGGGACAAAATCTTCAAAATGAAATGTGGTCATATAATATGTCTCTGCCTACCCCTTCGGGGGAAAAAGGCGTGACTATATGACACTCTTCCCGAATGTTCGATAAACAAACGGAACATCCTTTATCCTCAAAATATACGAAAATATATATTAATATACAAAATATATAGTAATATGCTAAAATATACCAAGCTATATCTGTCGACATATTTTGATGACGTCATAGAAATATATATTATAGCTGTGTGTGTGGTCCTTCGAAAATTTGTATCGAAAATATGTCGTAATATGCCTTGCTATATTTCATATTAATATATATTATAGCTACGTTTGTGATGGCCTTTATAGTATGAAAGTTAGAATGATAGTATTCTGTATTCTGAGATCATGTGGGGTTTTTAAATCCATTGTTGTCATGCCAGACTGGAGTCGCCTAAAACCATTTAGTCCCTACATATTAGTCTGGTATCGAGCAAATAACTCTTTCGGAAGGATGTCTCAGGGCAGCATTGTTATGTTTGGATGTCAGAAGAAGGGAAAATATTACAATAAAATTATCATAAAGTCAATAGAATTGTTAATGTTAGTAAAACAGGCACAAAGAGCTTCACCTCTTCCTATCTTTTTTCATCCATAATTTCAAGTGACGCAAAAGGTGCTGTATCCGCCATAGGAGGCTTTAAACTAGTTATTTCTTCGTCTATCATTATTTTCCATTTACAGCTCCAGAAACATGTATTGGTAATGTTCAGTAATATTGCAACTTAGCCTTTGAGCTCAGTGCGATTTTTTTCTTGATGAGGTACTAGAAATATATCTATTCGACACTCATACTTATAAAATTCGGGACTTCACGCAAAATACTTATTTCTCTTTTACTCTGTTATTTTTACAACTTACTCTTTGTACAAATAACGGAGAGTAGTTCGACAAGAAATAACTTCGTGGTTTTTGTCGATCCCCGCCTCAGTCCAACCGTGACCACGGGCGCTGCAACGTGGCCGAAACGTCTGTGCATTTCGCGTAAGAATGCACAGACGTTTCGGCCACGTTGCAGCGAATTTCGCGTGAAGTCTCGAATTCTATAGGTATGAGTGTTAAAATCCGCGGTAATTTAAAAATAACATAATATACCTATTTGACTTTAAGAAATGTAACCTTTCTACCTTTCTAACCTTTAACCCCTGACCCTTTTGCAACTACGATGTTCTGTAGATAATGCTTTGGCTTTGTTTGTAATTAATTCCCACTGAGACCGTTTGCGCACAAATATTAAAACCTTATGAACGTATTCCCGGTGTGTATTCTTTGAAATCCCCTCTAATATTATAAATGCGAAAGTAACTCTGTCTGTCTGTCTGTTACGCTTTCACGCCTAACGGCTGAAGCGATTGAGATGACATTTGGTATAGAGATAGTTCAAGGCCCAGGGAAGGGGTTTTTTTACCGACTGCGCAAAAGGAGGGTTATATTCTACACGATAAACGACTTCTATGCGGTCGTAGCCGCGAGGAACAGCTGCTGATGAAGCCTACAATAATAACACAGCTGCGTCGTCAATCCTTTTCTTTCAACTCACTTGACACGCTACCACGTTTTTTATTTTTATTTATACTACTTAGATGGCAGACAAGCTTACGGCCCACCGGAAGGTTGGTAACCGTAGCCTATAGACGTTTGCAACACCAGAGGCGCTACACACGCGCTGCCGACCCGGGCGCAGGTTGTGACGACCCACAGTTGAAATTTTTCAAGCCGCCCATAAGGCCTTCAACTTGGCTTAACGACTGTCATTTTACTGACAACCGGGAACAACGGCTTATCGTGCCTTCCGAAGCACGGAAACGCTCGTAAATAAATGTCACAAAGTGGTCCACGTGGTGGTCACCCATCCATATCCGGCCATAGTAAATGTTGCTTACTGCAGTGATCGTTTACAGAACACCGAGTCCGCGGGGCCACGAGCGCTTCAAGTATCTACTTTTATCATTATGTGGTGAATTTTCTAAGATTCTTCCTTGAAATTTTGATGCGATTTGGTTGAAATTTGGTACTGTGATAGATTATAGTCTGTAATAACACATAGGCTACTTTTTTTATCGGCGGCTCGTATCTCATATTAGTAAATTTTAAGGATAGAAAATAACAAATTCGTAGTGTAACAAATTTTTCTTTAATTTAACAAAACTCATGCCAGTAAAATACTAATTACAGTACACATTAACAACAAAAGCATATAATGACATGATTGTGTTCTATATTGATATGTACATTCAGATTGGTGATAAATAGGCAGCAATTCGGGATATGCACTGACAATAACATACTAGAAATTAAATAAATATTTACAAAATAATTGACCATGTGTGAAATTTTATGATTGTTGTACAATGCTTTTAGCGTAGTAAAATGTCAAGTTCTGGTTGACCTTTGACCTACTATGTAAACAGTTTGCCCAAACATGGTGAGCAAATGAAAAACATAAATAGTATTCCTGGTACACACGAGCGTTACTGGATATTTACTTTCTTTATTTCGTAAAAAACAGATCAGAAAAAAAATGAGAATTCGTGTTTTTGTTAGGTTCCAATTTCGACAAATCGCAATGTATGAATGTTTGTATGTTTCTTGAAAGTCTATGTTTCAGTCTAAAGTATTTAGATAAAGATTGCAAAATTTTAAAATTATTCTGTATTTGATATAAAGATCTTGGATATGCTTCTCTTTGAATTTAAGCTAAGTGCTAATATTAATAAATCAGCCAATGGTCAATACAGTTTCAATTTTTCAAACATATAAATTTTGATTCTTAGGTGATAACTTACAAAAAGATATTTGACTAGTATTTACTTTATATACATCTGTAGATATTATCTAAGAAGGCGATTCTAAATTTTTATTTACACTGTAACTTTTACATCTAAAGATAGATTTACCAAAAAATTCATCATTTTAGCCTTTGCTGCAAAAATATAAACTTTGTACCTAATGACAACAGGTTTGTTACACAGAATTTCAATAAAAATACCCTAACAAATTAATTAATGATATCCGTATCGAAGTTACTATAATGATTATAAATATTCTAAGCATAATAACGTATTACATTTAAACAAATATCTTTGGTTGATTCAATTACTTATGAACGAAAATACACAAAGTAATTATTTAATTACATCACAAAGTTTGTCAAAGGAATGTTTCACATTTGCAAGGAATAAACTAAAGCAATGCCTGCGTCTAAATCACGTTTCAGTTAATATAAGAGTTGAGATAATTTATCACGTTTCTGATTGAGTTAGAGATCTGAAGGAGAAGGCGAGGGAGAGTGTTAACAGCATTACACTTAACACAGACGCGTCGCTTGAACTCTTCACTGAAACAAACAAGAATTTGTTATTCGTGTTAAGTGACGAGACATTTGAGAAAAAGAGTATTCTGTATAATGATGTGACCATTTTAACGAATATGTATCACACATATATGTAACACACTAACCAAAACCATACTCATATAAACGGAACGTAATGAATGGTAGTAGTTTAATGCAGTTTTGGGGGTATCCTTCCGAGGACTTACCCGGGGCTCCCAACCGTAGGCTGTTAGGTAGAATACATTTGATAAGAGTCTGGAATAGCATCCCTGTAGGATTTTCCCCATGTTAAAAAAAACAGTTTCAAAGGGCAAATACAAAATGAGACATGTTTTGGTATGATGGAAATCCTCCCATAAATTCAGTTTTCTTATTTAGACTGAGAAGAGGAGAGCTATCAAACAAACTTAAAAATAGGTACCTTGATGTTATTTTATTTTTTAATTTTTAATCTTGAAGGATTTTATTATAAACTGTTTGAATGAATTTTATAGTCTTAGAACTTACAACTCCTTCTAAAGACACATTCCAAGGAATACAATTCCGAATCGATAGAATCATTGAACATGTTTATACGCTCTATTAATACATAAAAGCACTACATTAATCACATTCCAAATCAATGATGTATCGAATTACCGACAGCAAATTAATTGCTACGATTATAATAACATATCATATTATTATTAATGAATCGTCAATAGTGCTAATGAAAGTGACTGGATCTATAATAGGTACTATACCTATATCAACGTCAGTAACAAAATACTGATGTAAACAGAGGGCATAGAAAACATTGTGTTCCTTGTTATATTAATGTTTTATTATTATGTTTTGTTCTTTGAAATAACTATCAGATTACCAAATATTACTACATACACACACTAGAGATGTCAAAATTCGAAAGAAATATAATATGCAATACAAAGTTTCCACTTCACATTTTTATGAAGGTAGCAAGACAGCTTTACGCTCTGTAGAATATAGCTTGATCTCTGTGACAGTAATACTAACGTAAACAAAATTGACTTTTATTTCAAAGTAATTTAGTTTTTATTTACAGTATGTTCACCCTCTCTGCATTTCAAACACGAAAGCTTTACGCCGTTGACATAAAGTCTATTCTTGTTTACGTTTATAGAAATTTTTCACAGAGATCAAGCTATATTTTGCAGAGTATAACTCAGGATAGGTCAGAAATTGAGTCAGTACTCCTATATTCCATACTTGGCGGAATCTTGGTAGGGGAATGCTGTTAGAACAATTAAAACATAAAAATACTCGTCATTTTGATCGGAGAGAAGTGATCCAAACTAGCTTACCTAATAACATGGCTTCTTTGCTGTCAGCTAGCATACTGTTGCCAACCACAGCCTCGCTGCCTTCCCGCCACGCAGGTGCTACCCTAGCTGTACATCGCACCTGCTTCGTTCTGTCAACCGGCACACGGAGACCCAAAGCTGCTGATAACAACCCGTGCGCATGCTGCGTAGGTGGGTATTGTACTAGGAGATTCGTATCCATTACCTAAACAAAACGTTTTGTTGAATGATCTTACTCAAATAACTAATGAAAGGAGTCGCTGAATGTGTTGCTTAGTGCAATCGTGCAGATGGACACTGAAACGTGTGAGTTATTAATATTAAAACATGGTCAAAATTTATTGAAAAAAAAATTTTTTAATGGACTTGGGAATTGGATGTAGTAAACCGGGTACATAAAAAAATCAAAAGAAAATTGAAGTAGAAAAATCGTTTCGCTATCCTATCTAAAATTTGCTAGTCTTTATTCTTGAGTATTGTTATAACCTGTAGAACACAGTTATAACTGTAACATAAATAAATAAGGTAATTGCCGTAATATAGGAGGCACAAGCGTATTAGCTTTCTTCTCTGAAATCGGATCATTAGGATAATTTCTGTAATAGGTAAAGGAAATATGGTATAAAAAGCCTTTTGAACCAACAATGTTATCGAGTTTTTACAAAAGCTCGGCGAAATTGTTCAGCGATATCGAACAGTGTAAAATCAAAGAGTGTTTCACATCATATTTTTTTACATTATTGTCACCACGGAATTGTCAGCTTTTTTAATATATTTTATTACTCGTGATTTGTATTTGAACACTCAGGTGGATCAAATTAACCCTCAAAAGGATAAAGCATATTTCGAATATCTACATGTCATTGCATATAATGTCATGATTATAACAATCCAGTAAGATATAAATGTATCAACCATTTTTGATTACATTAATATTATTGTTACCATTCTGTCCAACAACTTATAAGTATTCCAACCCTAAGCTCTGAAAGTGACAAGCACACAAAGAAGTGAAGCCTTCGGTAGGAAATGGGGACAGCTCCATTTAGAAAGTGAATCAATTTCTCGTAATAAACTCCGGTCGATTGATTCACTGTTACCAATTAGAGCGCCGACATTCGTAACTTGTATAATCTGTTTTAATTAGAAGCTCGACATGGATGGACAAAAGAGATAAAATAAGGTCAAACAATTTTAGCTTTTGTGAATTGACAATTAGAAAGACTTAGAACTGGCGATTAATAAGTCTAGTTTACGCTTGGTTCTATAGAATTCTTGACTTTGTTTAGATTAATTAAGATTAAATTTCAGTATTTGTAAGCAAGAAATGTCTTCATTTCATGCATCGAGCATGAAATTTAGAAAGCAGTTTTGTTTCGTAGAAACTGAGAACGGAGTTTTCAAAACTCTTTCCCTAAGGGGTGAAACAAAGTGGCAAATACTGTATCGGAAATAAATTGGTAAAGCCAGCTTTACAAAATATAGCAGAGGCTCCAATGAAATAAAATAAAATAAATATAATAATACTGTGTTTTAGAATTGCCCAAATTCTATCAGTTTGCATAAAGTATTTAAATATTGATTAAGTACATAAGTGGCGAAGAGTCAATGAGGGTTAGATGTGTGGGGCACAACGGCAGTTTGAAGCATGCCACGGGCGGAACCGGGAGCACAGCATCTTGCCTTCTTAACATTTTAAAAATGATTTTTTGATGGCAGATAAATGTTTATCATTTTACTCGTAAAAGATAATATCAAACGACGAAGAGCATAACTTACCCTTTTTTTCGATTTTTAGCCCGTATGTGAAATAATAAATTGAAAATCCATCCACAATACCAGAATTAATAGCTTTGAACTACAATTTGAGCTCGAATTTGGCAATTGCTTTGGGGTATTTGGGAAAACGTATTTCATTTCAAAGTGGGTATAAATACGGCTATGTAGATGGATTAAGTGGTACAATTATACTGTTCATATCTTTCTTAACCATTACGGACCATATGAAGCAAACAAAAGCTGTCTCAAGAACCTCTTAAAATCGTATACATTCCACAAAGAGAATTTCGAGACGCTTGATATTGATTAAATATTTATAGAGATTGAGCGGGGCCTGTACGAATAAAAGTAAACACTGAATGTTTTATAGCACTGCTTTTCGTAATTCCTTGTACGGGCAGTACAGAATCAATAAAAAGAACCATTCAACCAGTCACATATTTTTACCTAAAACAAAATGAGTTTTGTCCAAATCGCAAATAACACAAAATAAAAAACTCAACCCTGACCTGGCTCTTTTAATAAAGCTGTCGAGTTTCAAAGTGAAATTTTAAAATTCGTTTTGACCTAAAAAGATAAAGTTACCAAAACACCATTAGATAGAGTCAAATATCAGGGCTGAAGCTTAACGTTGGGCTAATAATTATGATAATAACGACCCCTAGCTTGTAATAAAATCTATTATGTTGGTACTTTAATGTATTCCAGCCAAAATGAAAGGTTTTAATTAACTTTCAAAATAAATTAAAGATGTCCATATTATTATTACTTCATAAAATGTTTAAATCTGTCATAAAATAGATAAAAGCCTCGTCGTAAATTCAATAAATAAATTGCTTTATATTTTATTTCATGAGTGGACAGCTTTTATTGGTGCTTAAAGCCAGTATTATGAAATAAAAGTTTATGTTTTATTTTACATTTTTTGCAATAAATATGTCATTTAAATAGTCATAAATAGACCGATACTACTGTTAGGTTATCCTTTGATGACTTCTTATGCTATAAATTGCGCGGATAACTGGACTGAAGTATTGTGTGTTACATAAGAAGATGGATAAAGATTGATTTTAGTCTAGTAATACATAGACTAATATTTGTCCTGGGAATAAGTTTCCGTAGGAAGCGGAAACGGAAAAAATCCACTAGGGTGGAGCCCCGTAGTGGGTCTGGGCGTGGACACTATCTCGCTCGAGGCCATGGTGCGAGCCATGCTCTCCAGCGGGAGTAAGTGGGACTGCGCCGCCTCTTTCTGCGAGCAGGTCATGCTCGCAAAGGAGGCGGCGGGCCGGGTGCGGGAGAGAACTCTCCCACCCGAGTTTCGCAGTCGGCACCCTGGGCGCCGCCGACGTGTCTTCGCCGAGGACTATCGGCCTCCATGACCGGGGGTCTGAGGACGGTGAGAGGGCCGCTCACCGTCCTTACAGAAGCAGGCTCATGACGGCAGCGTGACGTGAGCAACTCACGCACGCCTCCCCCCCCCCCTTAGAAGCGGGGTCACACCCGAAACCCCCCATAGACGCGGGATAGCACCCGAACCACCCCCCGGGCGAGGCCGCGTTGGCGGCCGTAGGTCTGTTGGGAGTCACGGGACATCCTTCCTGAGGGCTTACCCGGGGCTCTCAACCATAGGCTGTTCGGCGTTACGTGAGGTTTTTTAGTCAGTAAGAGTCCGGCATAGCATCCTACGAGGATTTTCCCTAACACCAAAAAAAAAAAAATGGTGGAGCCCCGAGCTACATCTTGTAAAACATACTTCAATTAGCGTTATATTAAAAATCTCTAATTCGATTTAGGTTATTATAACCATCACTGCAATATATTTAATTGTCCAAAATACACACTGAAATCTGAAGACAAGCAATATAACATTCGTGAACATACATAAAACGGTAAGCCGCCTTACTAACATGTTTAAGCTGCCTGATAAAAATATAATATCAATACAAAATAAATAGCTTAGGTTTATCATGTTTAAAGAATTCATCGTAAATAATATAACGGGAATATTACAAACCGTAAATGTTGTTTTACGATATTTATCTTAATATCGTAGGTAATATTATGTTCTCTTACAATTTCAAAAAATCATCTTTCAATATTTATACACACAATATTAATAATACCTTTTCTCCATCGATATCCCAACTGAGGATCGCCGCAGGGTACGACCGACCCGACGTACAGTTTAGAAATAAGGAGTCCCCTCTTCTGTTCTCTTGTTCGTTGCCTGTTATTCTTGGACCTTCTCGTGGTAAATCTGGGAAATATATGAAAGAGATTAGTATTTAAACTCATTCATTACAGAGTGGATGAATGTCTATGATAAAATAATATGATAATGTATGCGTGTTTATTCGACCCTTAGTTTAATATATGCACGATTATTTGGAGCGCTCGTGGCCACGCGGACTCAGTGTTCTGTAAACGATCACTGCAGTAGGCAACTTTCACTATGGCCGGTCCTTGGATGGGTGACCATCCATGTGACCACTTTGTGACATTTATTTGAGCGTTTCCGTGCTTCGGAAGGCACGTTAAATCGTTGGTCCCGGTTGTCAGTAAAATGTCAGTCGTTAAGCTAAGTTGAAGGCTTTATTTCAACAGCAGGCAGTCACAACCTGCGCCTGTCCCTTTAAACACGGCAATACGGCTCACCACCTATTACGTGGGACAAATTATACAAAGGTGAAATGTGGGCATATAATATGCCTCTGCCTACCCCTTCGGGGATAAAGGCGTGCCCATATGTATACGTACGATTATTTGGACTAACAACTGCGATCAAAAGCTTCTACTTCGGTTTGGTTCCTCAACCGTTCGAGCACTCGGAATGTCTCATCTCCACGTTTCGTTATTATGGTGAGACCAATTATAATTACTATATAGATTTCAAGGGAGATGCAGTACCTAGGAGCACTTCATTCAGTATGTGGTTTAGTGTTATGTATTATGCAATGATATAAACGTACAAACTCCGTTTTTAAACACATTCGATTTTACAGTATCCGAATGTCAAGTCTAGACTTTATTGAAGGAATTATTTTAAACTTACATATAACTTCCATTCTGCCCTCTCCGGCTGCTGACGCAAAGCTAGGCGCTTCAGCTGACACCTCACATCTGTACAGTCCACTTGACTTGAGTGTCACCTGATGTAGAATCACCCTTCGGTCGTCAGACTTTTGTAGCTGTGAACCAAATAATACCGTACAAAATAATGCCAGCAATATATACCTACTAAATACGAGACAGTGTTTATTTATTTGTGTATTGCGTGTTTACACCTGACCTTATAACCGATTCTAAATTTGGTATAGAAATAAAATTATATCTTTTGAAAGGACAGAGGCTAGTAATGAATAAATTCCTCTTCTTTCTTTCTTTGTGTCTATTTGACCAAATGAACGCAAAAACTACTAACAGTCCTCGATCAGACTAGAATTTTTAGGTTTGATTGATCGCCATCGATTGAGAAAACCGGAGATATGAATAAAAATAAATTAATCAATGTGGATATACATTGTATCATAATTATTTTGCTTGCGATAACTAGTATCCGTGCAGGCGTCGCCGTCGCAGCGGATATAAGCTAGTTATTTTTTATAGGCATCTATTACTTTTTACCATATAAAAATAACCTTTATTAGGGAGTGCTGAGAGAGAATAGATTCTATTCAGTTTTTATGTGTTCATATTACGAGTAAACTCTCATCTCATTATATTGTCCTAGCGTAAATTTTTCCTACTAATTTTTTCGGGTTCCCGTATAATTTTCTAAGATCCGGTTTCGGTTTGAATCACTTTTGGCTATTATTATTTGCCTTTGCAGGAATTGACTGCACTTCTTAAGTTTGTAAGTAAGGTTGAATTATGCCCAAAAGCTGTAAGGCAAAAAATAAATAAATGGCGATGAAATTTATTTAACCAAATGGGTCACAAATGATCCTTGCTCCTTGGTTACAAAATAAATTCTTCCGGGAAAACGAGAAGATGAATTTTGTTAAATTTCTTAGCAGCAGAACAAACGCTTCCTTTTAATTAATAATTTTACTTGAACAGAAAACTTCAAACGAAATTAGTTGTAGACATCGACCAAAGAAAGTACGATATTGTTCTTAGTTGCTGTTTTAGTTTATTTTTCGAAGTTCCCTACAAATAGCTAACAGAAATATATAGCTTCCTACAATATTAGCGTGGCTACTTGATATCAAGGTAAGATTATTTTAATAGAATGAAATTATTTATTTCTCAATAGAAAACATTCTTAAAAAGATAACAGTTTTATAAATATATAGAAGGCGGCATTATCTCCAAAAAGCAATTTCTTATAGACATTGTTTGCTTAAAGTTAAGAATTAAAAAATACCAAAAATACTTCGTTGTTCAATCTGCCGGGTAATGCACAAAGGAGTATTGCTTCATAAACCCAGGTTTCCTAAGAAGAATATTATTGTCATGTTTATTGCTAGTATCACTAATATCAACGACGAGCGCAGCGAGGACACATCGCTCTACTACACATTGGTGGAGAACGTGGCAC
Organism: Miltochrista miniata; assembly: GCA_933228765.1. Lineage (NCBI taxonomy): Eukaryota > Metazoa > Arthropoda > Insecta > Lepidoptera > Erebidae > Miltochrista > Miltochrista miniata. The sequence continues at coordinate 15,544,295 of OW121752.1, read as the reverse complement.
GGGCGGAACAGCGCCTTCGTGTGGCAGGTCTAGACGTGGACACTCTCTCGCTGGAGACCATGGTGCGAGCAATGATCTCCAGCGTGAGAAAGTAGGACTTCGCTGCCTCTGAGCAGATCAAGCTCGCGAAAGAGGTGGCAGGGAGGGAGCGGGAGAGAACTCTCCTACCCGAGTTCCGCAGTCGGCGGTAGGATCGCCGCAGACTATCGGCCTCCATGACCAAGGTCCTGAGAACGGTGAGGGGGCTGCTCATCGTCCTTACAAAAGCAAAAGTCCTAGCGTGACGTAAGAGATTTACGCACGTCCCGCCGAAGAAGAAGAATACACCCGAAAAACCCCCCAAAGAACCGAGATAGCATCCGAAAGTGAGGCCGCAGTGACTGTGGTAGCCGTAGGTCTGTTGGGTGCCCCGGGTAAGCCCTCGGAAGGATACCCCAATCCCTCCGAGGGCTTACCCGGGGCCCCAAACCGCAGGCTGTTAGGCAGGATTCGTGAGGTTGTCAGTCGGCAGGAGTAGAGTGAAAAAAGTATCAGTAATTAAAAGGTTATACTACTTGAGTAGGTACCTATTAAAAAAAAGTTTATTAATTTTCTTTACACTCCATTATTTATTAATAACTAATGAAATCGATGGAATAACAGGACCTATAAGTTCCAGAAATAATAAAAAAAGGGTCGTTCAAAATTTTTATTTTACTCGTCTACAAGTGTGGACAATAATTGGATTAGTGAAAAGCAATCTCAACATTCCGATGCTGGACAGATTTATTGCTGAACATAGAATCTGTAGGTACACACAGATTGGAATGTTTTAGATTAAGTTTTAGGTCTGTTAATGTCTGCTTTGAATTAACTCATGCTGAAACTTGTTCACCGGAAATTTAAATAACCGGCCGCTTCCAAAAACGTTGCTTGGCATAAACACGTTAGGTGTAATTTGCGATTGTAATCTATTTTAGGTTTGTTAATAAAGTTATACTTAATTTGGTAAACTTCATAGTTCTTTTACAGAAGCAAGAAAAGGAAATTAAAGTCTGATACAATCACCCTTTTTATTCATTTTGTTGCGTAATGTTACTTTACTTTAGGTAAAGAAATAACGTACCTAGTAGCTGTACTTTCTTCATGACTCTTTCTTTTTTTAATTAACGTGAGGGAAAATCCATCATGGAAGCTATGCTGGACTCCTACCGACTAAAAAACCTCACGTAACGCCCAATTTTCTATGGTCGAGAGCTCCGGGCAAGCCCTCAGAAGGATATCCCAGGACTTTCTTCATGACTCTAACAATAAAATGTCATTTTAAACATTAATGTGAATTGCACCAAATACAAAATTGAAAATTGCATACCTATATCTTTTGTTGCCTGACGTATCGTTAGAATGAAAAACAGGGTATGAACCACGATTGTGCTTAATACGTTACCTTGCTTAAGAATGTATAGAGTATTAAGGAACGCGATAACTTGGAAGTTACCGTATAAACTGATGAAAAACTAAATAAGTTACATTCACATTTAAGTAAGTATTTCCTATATAAATTACTAGATGGCGCCACGTTTTTCCACGTGAAATCTATTTCCCGTTTCCATTCCCGCTTCTGATGGGAACTTATTCGTGGAATAAAAGTAGCCTATGGGTTATTCCAGACTTTATTCTATCCAAAATTCCTTACAGCCGTTACAGCGTGAAAGAGTAAAATACATGCATACACACAAACATCCGCATTTATAATAATAGTAAGAGTATCAAAGTTCTTAATCACGTATAATCTGAAGTTCTAAATCTACTTATCAAGCTAAAATGGTAAAATATGCTCTACTTAAATATAAGAACATACACGGTAAGTAAGGATGTCACCACTTTGTCAGTTTCCACCGCGACACACAAAAAGTTACTTTTGTAATAATGGAGCTACGACGCTTGACTGAGTATCAGTTAACGAGATGAGCACTTAAGCCACTATGAAGTACCGTCGTCGTAGTAAGTTGTATTCATGTAGGTACCGTGAACACTAAAATCCTAACTAATATTGAAAATGCAAGAGTTTGTTGTTTGGATGTATGTATGGGTGTTTATAATGTTTGGTGGTAACTCTTTCACGTGCAATGTAAATTTCACGTGGATGGAGCCACGGGCGCCATTTAGTACTTCATATTTACAGTAATGAGTGCAAATAAATACTGTAACAATGAATTTTTTTTATATACCACTAAGGTGGCAGACAAGCATACGGCCCACCAGTTAATACGTCATAAACCGCAATTTTCGCCTAGAAAAATCACTACCACTGCGAACGTGTTAAAACATCAATGGAAAGTTACAACGAACTTTTATATTATGTTACTTGCCGCTTCGGAACCCTTCATGGGCGAGTCCTACTCGCACTTGGCCAGTTTTTTTATTAATCATTCATTTATTAACTATGCGCTATACCTATAATGAACTGGTATAGCCTAATAATTACAATAATACCCAGTAGATTATAGCAATAAAAAAAACATAACCTACTGGGCAGTACGAGTAGGTGGAGTAGGTTATGGTTTTTGAAGTGAAACTTCTTTATCGGCGTTGGAAAAAAATTTGCGTCACGTCACGTCACGATTTTTGGTTACGCGCCACCTTTGTTCTGTTCCCCACCAAGGGATAGCATGTCATTTAAGGGTTTTTGCATAGATTTAGATTGAGAGTAGCGAAAAATTCTAAATCTATGGGTTTTTGGACTTTTGGACTTTTGGATGGGACATTGGTACTTTGGGTCTTTGGGACTTTGGAACTTTGAGACTTTGGGACTTTTGAACTTTTGAACTTTTGGACTTTTGGACTTTTGGACTTTTGGACTTTTGGACTTTTGGATGGGACCTTGGTACTTTGGGTCTTTGGGAGTTTTGGACTTTTGGACTTTTGGACTTTTGTACTTTTGGACTTTTGGACTTTTGGACTTTTGGACTTTTGGACTTTTGGACTTTTGGACTTTTGGACTTTTGGACTTTTGGACTTTTGGACTTTTTGGACTTTTGGACTTTTTGGACTTTTAGACTTTTAGACTTTGGGACTTTGGGACTTTGGGACTTTGGGACTTTGGGACTTTGGGACTTTGGGACTTTGGGACTTTGGGACTTTGGGACTTTTGGACTTTGGGACTTTGGGACTTTTGGACTTTTGGCTTTTGGGACTTTGGGACTTTTGGACTTTTGGATGGGATCTTAGTACTTTGGGTCTTTGGGACTTTGGAACTTTGGGACTTTGGGACTTTTGGACTTTTGGGCTTTTGGACTTTTGGATGGGACCTTGGTACTTTGGGTCTTTGGGACTTTTGGACTTTTGGACTTTTGGACTTTTGGACTTTTGGACTTTTAGACTTTGGGACTTTGGGACTTTGGGACTTTGGGACTTTGGGACTTTGGGACTTTGGGACTTTGGGACTTTGGGACTTTGGGACTTTGGGACTTTGGGACTTTGGGACTTTGGGACTTTGGGACTTTGGGACTTTGGGACTTTGGGACTTTGGGACTTTGGGACTTTGGGACTTTGGGACTTCGGGACTTTGGGACTTTGGGACTTTGGGACTTTGGAACTTTGGGACTTTGGGACTTTGGGACTTTGGGACTTTGGGACTTTTGGACTTTTGGAGTTTTGGACTTTTAGACTTTTAGACTGTGGGGCTTTGGGACTTTGGGACTTTGGGACTTTGGGACTTTGGGACTTTGGGACTTTGGGACTTTGGGACTTTGGGACTTTGGGACTTTGGGACTTTGGGACTTTGGGACTTTGGGACTTTGGGACTTTGGGACTTTGGGACTTTGGGACTTTGGGACTTTGGGACTTTGGGACTTTGGGACTTTGGGACTTTGGGACTTTGGGACTTTGGGACTTTGGGACTTTGGGACTTTGGGACTTTGGGACTTCGGGACCTTGAGACCTTGGGACTTTGGGACTTTTGGACTTTTGGACTTTTGGCCTTTTGGACTTTTGGACTTTGGACTTTGGACTTTGGACTTTTGGACTTTTGGACTTTTGGACTTTTGGACTTTTGGACTTTTGGACTTTTGGACTTTTGGACTTTTGGACTTTTTGACTTAATTTAAGGTGAGGTGAAAATTAAGTTTATGAAGAAGTTTCACTTCTTACGTGTGTACACTAAGTACACGCAATTTTTTTTTTCTATATTCGAAGTGTGAAATTTTACGCAGTTATGACAGTGACACATTGTATTCTATTATTGGTATTCTAATTTAAGGATTATTGAATATTTGAATTTTGAATTTAGGTATAGGCAAGTGCTGTTCCTATGGACGCCTTATACCTGTGGACACGATCGATTCCGACGAAACTAACAACCCTATAATTATAATTTTAACGCGACCGTAAAGCTTTGTCGTTTAGCTTACGGTCGCGTTCAAATTATAATTTTAGGGTTGTTAGTTTCGTCGGAATCGATTGTGTCCACAGGTATAAGGCGTCCATAGGAACAGCACTTGCCCCTATATAATAATTATATGTATTTTAAATTTAGACATTGTAGGGTAAGGTGTACTGGATTAAGGTATTTTGAATAGTAAGTTATTTCGAATTCGGGTATTTTGGGCTAATGCATTTTAAGTAAAGGCATTCTGATTTCTGGTATTTTAATATATAACCATAATTAACTACACACTTAACTTAATTTAAAATGAGAATGCTTCCAGAAGTCACGGCCTGGTTAAATACGGTCAGTTTGCTCAACTATTAGCTAAGATCTAGTGTTCTGAAGAGCTCTTCAAGCTGATTCCACCAGAGGTGCCACTACTACACAGTGGAGAAAATCTTCGCCAGAACTGAGTGTCTCAAAAGACCATTTCTCTGTCGAACTAAACACTTCTAAACACAAAAACTTGGATGACCTGCCGCACACGTGTTTCCCTCATCTAATAATCCCGGGTTCAAGCGGAGCGTGAAGAGGCACATCACAGGGCCGCCAACTTGAGGACCACTGTCAGAAGTCGCTAATCGCTAGATGCGCCATCATTTTCCATCAAGCTGGCGACGTCAATTTGGCGATCCAAATATATAAAAAAAAAGGTAGATATATTATAGAAACTAATGAACACAACTAATAACCTTCATAGTATTGCGCTCTTTGAAATGGATGTGATTAGTACTGTAATCCTAGGTAAAGTTCAAAGACTGATGCAGGAGGTAAAATTTTAGGCGCCCAGTCCGCTATCTGTATTATCAACTCAATTACAGTCTAAATTTTTTAGGAGATATTTACTAATGAACGTTCAAGTATCTTTTCAAACGTAAATCAGAGTATTATACTTACACTGTGTAGTAGGAATATAAAATTACTATCACCTGAATCCTGTCAAAATCTTAACAATTAATATAGTTGAGCACGTTTCCACTAGCTTAGACGATAGTGCTCTCAATATGTCGTATAAATTGTATGGGCTTCGGCTCATTTCTATCCAGATCTTTTGTCAATCCTCGTTGGCGTGCTCCATTGTACTTCGCCAATAGATACCGGACTACACAACATCTTTATAAAAGGAAAATCGGTAAAACCTTTCAAATTATAGAATAATTTGCTTGATAGCATTTAATATCCCTCAATATCATGGTATTGGTAAATCTTATTGTGTCTTCCGCAGGTCGTGGACGCATTGTTTGCAAATGAATGTCCAGTGGCTGAGATGAACAGTGAATGATTGATTGGTTATAATTATTATTATCTACGGCTTCAACATTATTACTGTAAAACAGTTCTTTGTAATAACTCGACAGTTGTGGAAAAAGAAGATATTAGTTTCAAGCGTTTGCAGCGCCCAATAATGCAATATGCATTAAAACAAGCTGAACGTACTATTTGTATCAGAGTGTTAGGCTACTTAATAGCTCTCATAAAATGGATATAATTTAATTGGGTCATTAGATCTTTATGCAATTCGATGTTTAATGCTTCTTAACACCAAGAAATGTTTATTTGATGGCTAGAAAACGGTCTTATAATATGAGACCTGAAATAGCTTTAAATCAGTAGTACGCCTATCAATTGTATTAAAACCCTTGTTAGAAAAATAAAAGCAACTTAATCCCCTTGTATCTTTACTAAAAATTTTAAAAGCGCTAATCTGAAAACTATTTATACAATTTAAAAAGTTTTACATTAGGCAGTGTGTTTATTGGTCTAAAAAGCAGATCAAAAAACTGGAGCACAGCTAGTGCTAAATCATCGTCATCATTATTAAAGCGCTAATATTGTAGCTTCCGAAGCCACTTTGGACTCCGGGGCTCCTTTTCCTATTCTGTTCCCTTCATTTAGAAAATTTTCAACATGCCTTGTTGGCACACCCAGTACTGAATATTAAGCGAATTGTCTATTTATTAAGATACTAGAAAATTTCATATTTACTTACATCAACTTTAATTCCTTCTAATTTGTAAGCATGTTTTGGTGGGTCGAACTTTGGCATGAAGCGGTAGAACTCCTCGTTGTCTCTGTACCATTTTACAGAGTATAAAATATCTTCGCCTAGTTCGTAGTCGCATTCGAACTGGGCTGGCTGTCCTCTCACCTTGTATGTCGGTATGGAAACTCGGACAATCTTCAATAGTAGTGACTCTGTAACAATGGAAAGAACAATAGAGAATCTATATCTACTATATAAAGAAATAGTGTTTGGACTTCTTTCACGTCGTAAGGAAGCAATGGATTGACATGGTTTTTATGGTTCTGTAGTTCATGTCTCGGAACCTCTATTAGTTTCGTCATGTCCGTTGATCCGCCCGCCCTTGGCGTGTAACATTTATTTTCTATATGTGGCAAGTCTGGTCCTGGGCTTGTCAATATATTTGAGCGTTTGAGAGCGCCATGATCGATTGATTATTTTTTTTTGCTGTGGCAACAGCTTTCTCAAGAAAACGGTCTATAGTCTATGGGACATGACTAGAGTTTTTTTTTGGGGAACTGATATCGGAGAGAAAAGGTTAATGAAAAATTAAAAGAGGTTTCTTGAGATTGGATGGCTTCGGTGCTTTGATTTTCTGAGCTACTAAGTTTTATTTTAGTCACTCCAGTTGATGTTTTTTGTCAAAGTTCTTTTCTAATTTCTACCCAGATTCTGGTAAGTTTCAATTAACTATTTGCAAAGCGGGTCGATTGCCGTCTGTCGCGCGGTCAGCATCTTAATTTGTCGTTTCTTTCATGACAGGGTTTTTTAGTATGGGGAAAAGTTGTACAGCCACATTTGAATACACCTAATAACACGTGGACTACACAAGCGAGGTGACTTAAGAGGAACCGGCAGTCTTCATACACCTGGCATTACCACCAGCCACTGCCACTCTACGCTCACAACGCAGGCCAGTACTTGTCACCCATACTAATATGTGTAGTCCAGCCGCCAAAGTTACTTCCTCACGCTGAATTAGTGTAGTGCTGTACTATTAGTACCTAAATCTGTAATATTCTTATGTATGTCTGTGCTTTCTGTATCTATGTAATCTCATCGTCTCTGTAGTGAACTGTATGTTATATAAATATATGTGTGTACACCCTACCTGGCTGTTTTCGTGAGAGCCCTGGCCTACCTTTGCACGCACACTGGAATCTCTGTAGTAAGGCGTCCTGGGAAAGAGTTCTCCGCAAACCTACCTCGCGCTAGTTGGTGAGTAACACTGAACATCACTGTGTTATAAATTGGCGCCCAACGTGGGGCAAATCTCTGGGTCTACTCTGCGGTAGCCTCAGTCTAGTGTGTGTGCATAGGTGGTTACCTCTGGCGAAACCATCCTGGTGTCTCGTCCGAGACGCTCCAGGACGTTAATTGTTGGTGCTAACAGCTAAGCACAAAATTATCCCTTTCGTCTTCTTCCAGCTACCTACATCTTTGGCTGGAAAAGACACAAAATTCTAAATTCTAAAATTTAAAAATTACTGTGATTTTGGAAAACTTTTTGATTTAATTTGGCATACCCACTTTTTTTCTTATTGTGTTTCTTTTCTTTTTTATGTTCTTTTTTTTTGTGGTGCACACATAATATGTTTATTATAATATTATATTAGTATAGATTAATATATTATATATATTATTCTATAGCTTCACCTTGTAAGTAAACTTAGTGAATTTCTCTGTGTAACTTAAAACTTTTTTATAAGGTGTGTAGATACCTTGTAATTTTGAATATTAACCTGAACTTTGCTCTCAGAAACTATTGAAACTTTAAACTCTTTTAGTCAGCTTGTAATTTTGTTGAAATTCTAAATATTAATTTAAAACCTTAGTTATCATACACTTGGTGAAACTTAATTTATATTCTTTACTTGGTAATTGAACCCCATCTGTGTCACTTAACTTTATTATAACTTTTGTAATTAAACTTTTACATAATGGCACAGATGCAAAAATATGTTAATTATTTAAGAAAGGATGAACTTGCTAACGAGCTGTCCCACATGGGAATTTCAGTGGAACCGGATGCGACGGTGACTGGTCTTCGTGGTGAGCTGAGAACGGCACACCGACTTGTCCGTCGGGGAAGCATCAAAGCGAATGCTCCGGTACCCGCTGATGCATCGGCTGAGCTCTCGACCTGCCTTCCGAAGGTCTCCGAGTTGGAGGAGGCTCTTCAGTCAGGTGAGTTTTTATCGAATAATAACTCTCGCTTAAGGGTAGTTATTAGAGCAAACTATCTGCTAACTAGGTTGGCGCGTTGTGGTTTGGATTGCCCTGACCTGGTGGAAATTCGTGGTAGGCTAGTGAAGATCATTGCTAGGGCTGAACCCGGTAGTAATTCTGAATCCGAGGGTTCGGATGATGATGGTGATGATCCTTCGTGTCGTGACCAGGTGGAATATACTTCACCAGTAGTGAGAGAGGACCGCTCGGTGCGAGCTAGTTCAAGTAGGAATAGTTCTACATGTAACATAGTGTATAAAGAACGTCCCCTTAACTTATGTTCATTTAATCTATACTAATATTATAAAGAAGTAAAGTTTGTGTGTTTGTTAAATTGTAAGGGGTAATCTCGGGATCTACCGAACCGATTTTAAAAATTCTTTCACCAATAGAAAGCTACGTTATTGTGGAGTGTCATAGGCTATATAGCATCACGCTACAACTAATAGGAGCGGAGCAGTAATAGTAAATGTTTCAAAAACGGGGGAAAAGTTATTCCTTTTGTAAAAAATATGTACTACAAAATTGTTTCTCTTAAAAAACTTCTAAACGCGACGAGAAACCTCTCACTCTCTCTCTCCCTCTCACGTAGTATTGAATATTAACGACGAGACGCTACGGGAGTAAATGTGACAGGGACAGGTAATACTCTCTCTTAGTGGCGCAAACGAAGTTGCGCGGGCCAGCTAGTTTAAAATATGATGGTTCTACTTGTGTACGTGTGTATTTAGAGAGATTAGAGGAACTTAGATGTGCTCGGGAGGTTACTAAGCCTAGACTCCTTATGGCTTTCTCCGACCTGTTGGATGGACCGGCTTTGTCTTGGTTCCGTACAAACAAAGCTAAGTTCATCTCTTATGAGGACCTTATTAGTGAGCTTAGAGATACCTTTGATATTCCTGATTATGATTACCGCCTCAGGAATGAGATAAGACAGCGTACACAAGCCCGCTCTGAGTCCTTGGTTAATTATATATGTACAATGCAAGCCATGTTCTCAAGGTTGTCATGTAAGATGCCCAGTGAAGAGCAGTTGGACATTCTCATGCACAATATTCGACCTGATTACATGAAAGAACTGGCCTTGCATGAAGTTAACTCTACAGATGATTTGAGACGTTTGGGTAAGCGCTTGGAGCTTGCGCGTACTAGGGCGGACGCTTTCCGTGAGCCTGCTCTTGACAAGTTTGAGATTTCGTCGGACTTACACCAGCATAAGAACAAAGGTGTACAGAAGCCCACCAAGCAGGTGTCTGCAGTGGAGACGCCGACTACCTCCCACGAACGCAAATGCTTTCGTTGTGGCGGGGGCGGTCACTCTGCATACAGCTGCACACAGTCAAGGGAGCTGGTGTGTTTCCGGTGTGGTCTCAAAGGAGTCAAGACCCCAGACTGCTCACAATGTGCTGGCAAGCCAAAAAACGCGTAGGCCAGGGCCTTATTAGGAACTCTATGCATTACTCTGTATCTGTCTATTTCTGATAAGGTCCTGTTTCCTAAACGGGATAGTGACATTAGACCGTATTTAGTTGTTAAGGTTTTAAATTTAAATGTCTTAGACCTTCTAGATTCCGGTGCCTCCTGCTCTATACTAGGTAAGGGAGCGCACCGCATCTTCTTGGAACTGGGGTTTGATCTTGTGAGTATCAATCCTACTTTTCGTATTACAACTGCAGACAGCACTCACTTGCAATGTCTGGGTTGTATCTCTTTGCCAATTGAGTACAATTCGGTTATCCGAGTTGTCAAGTTCTATGTTGTCCCAGGAATAACCACCTCCATGATATTTGGTGTGGATTTCTGGCAACAATTTAAGTTAAGTGATAAATTAATTTTACAAAATATTAGCCTCGTGGCCTCGAGGATTACGACAACCTGACAACTAAACAAAGGTGTGTAATCAACGAGGTCATTGAAAAATTCGACTCATTGAACACTGATAAGGTGGGTTTAGGTCGGACCTCACTTGTGCACCATGTCATTGACACTGGTGACAGCAAGCCGATCAAGCAGCGTTATTATCCGCTCTCTCCCCTTAAACAGAAGGCCCTGGAAGCCGAGCTGGACCGAATGCTGGAGATGGGAGTAGTGTCCCCGTCTCAGTCCGCGTGGAACTCTCCAGTGGTCATGGTGGAGAAGGCGAACGGCGACCTCAGATTGTGCTTGGACTCTCGCAAGCTGAACTCTGTGTCTAAGAGTGACGCCTACCCCTTACCCTATGTCAATCAAATCTTGGACCATCTTAATAATGCTAAGTATTTAACCTCTGTAGATCTGAGTGCGGCCTACTGGCAGATTCCGTTCGACTCACTCCAGTCTGCTGAGAAGACTGCTTTTACGGTTCCCTGGAGAGGATTGTTCCATTACAATTCCATGTGCTTCGGTCTTGTCGGGGCCAGTGCCACGATGCAACGCCTCATGGACCGTCTGTTTGGTCCCGAGTTCGACAACAAGGTATTTGCGTTTCAGGATGACATAGTCTGTGTGTCCAGCACCTTTGAGGAGCATGTAGAGCTCTTATATAGAGTCTATCAGCAACTCAAGGATGCTGGCCTAACAATCAATATGAAAAAATCTCACTTTTGTCGGAGTGAACTCAAATACCTGGGGTATTATGTGGACAAACATGGCCTACGGACAGACCCGGGTAAAGTTGAGGTTATCCTCAACTATCCCACCCCTTCTAACCCTAAGGAGGTTAAGAGATTTCTGGGAATGGCCGGCTGGTATCGTCGCTTTGTTAACAACTTCTCTAGGATTAGTAAACCTCTGTGCAAACTGACTTCTACGAACCTTAAGTTCGAATGGACCCCTGAGGCCGAACAGTCCTTTAACCTGCTAAAGTCAGCCTTGGTTTCTGCCCCTATATTAAAAATGCCTAACTTTGAGATGCCCTTCCGCATTCTTAGTGACGCGTCAGCTTACTCAGTTGCTGCTGTACTGACACAAACTCACGATGGTGTTGAGCACCCTATCGCCTACTGTAGCCGTTCTCTCAACAAGAACGAGGTGAACTACAGCACAACTGAGCGAGAACTTCTGGCCGTGATTTTCGCTTTGGAACAATTTCGACAGTACGTCGAAGGCCAAAAATGTACGGTCGTCACGAATCATTCATCTCTTCTGTGGTTCCATAAGCTCAAAAATCCCACTGGTCGTCTAGCACGTTGGAGCATGAGGCTCAGTCAATTCGACTTTGACATAGAGCATCGAAAAGGTAAAGAGCACGTTGTACCTGATGCTCTGTCACGCATCAAAATTGATTCCCTCGATGCAGTACCCACTAAAGACCCGTGGTATGACCACACCATGAATAGTGTTCGAAAGAACCCTAGAAAGTCACCAAATTATGACATTCGTGACAACCTTTTATATAGGTTAACTAAAAATAGATATTCTTTGACTTCAGACTTTGACTGGAAGCCGGTGGTACCTCAGGAGGATCGCTTGCCCCTGCTCTCTAAGTACCACGATGACACACTTAGTGCCTATGGTGGCGTTTGGAAGACGCATAAAAGGTTAGCCCTAAATTATTACTGGCCCAAGATGTACGAGGACGTCAAAGAATATGTTGGGAATTGCGAAACGTGCAAGCAGTACAAACCCGTAAATACGTCTCGTCCCGGCCTAATGGGTAGCCCGAAGCGGGTTTCGAAGCCATTCGAAGCTATCTCTGTCGATCTGCTTGGTCCCTTTCCCACTTCGAGCAATAGAAACGTACACCTGATCGTGGTCTCCGACTACTTTAGCAAATACGTCATGTTGTGCCCTGTTCGGGTTGCCACAGGCGCTGTAGTCGCGAGGTTCATAGAGAAGAGTGTGTTTCTCGTGCACGGAGTCTGCAAGACTATTTACATGGATAATGGCCCTCAGTTTGTGAGTAAGCCATTTAAAGATCTGTTAGCTAAATACAATGTACCTAATATATACTATAACCCTAGGTATCATGCCCAAACTAATCAGTCGGAACGAGCTATTCGTAATGTTGTTCAAGCGATCTCATGCTATGTGAAGTCACAACACAAGTCATGGGATTCATTCTTGGTTGAGATACAGTGCGCTTTAAACACTGCAGTTAACGAAGCAACTCGTTTCACCCCTTACTTCTTGGTACATGGTAGGGAGTTTATTGGAGATGGAGTGCTATACATGCAGACAGATATTGCGTGCCACCCTGCTTCAGTCTCTGTAGACGATCCTTCAGCCTTCGGTGTCAAGCTGAGAGAAATACAACGCATATACGACCAGGTGATAAAACATTGGAATGTTGCCCACCAGCGTAATGAAAAGTATTACAACCTCAGAAAAAGGCATGTGGAGCTGAAAGTGGGACAGATAGTTTACAAACGCACGTTCTACCTGTCAAACAAGGCCAAGAACTTTACTTCTAAGCTAGCCCCTAAGTTCCTTAAATGTGTTGTGACTGCTAAACGATCCCCTTTAGTATATAGGCTGTCAGATCTGGACGGTAGGGATCTTGGGGAGTACCATATCAAGGACATTCTGAAGTATCAGGAGGAGCCGTCTCCAATACCCAACGTCAGCAATGCTGTAACTACATAGCACTGTTTTTCTAGTTTATTAAACCAGTGCTATGTGATCATTATGTAAGACTATTTTAATCTTTTGTTTATATTTCTATGTGTGTACGTGACTTCAAATTGTCACGTTGTAGTTTCTTCTATGCACCGCACCGAGCGTTTTTCTCTCATTCGCTCCTCAGTACTCTACAATATCCTGAGAGCTTGGGTAGTGTTAGGGTATCAGCAGCGAGTAAAGGGAGCATTCGTTTTCTATAAAGGGCATTAGACTCTAGTTACTTTGCCTGTCCGGTACACGAGTCAGTGTCTAGTTAGGTGTATAGGAGGATCTTTCTTTGTTATTGTAATGGTAGCAGTCAGCTTGGGGTTGAAGGACATAGCTGGTTGTCTTTGTTTATTAGTCAGTACTTTTCTGTTTTCTTTATTGTGTATTTCCAGCGTGTCATATCCGCAGGAAATACTATTAAAGGGGGGGGTGGTTGTAACATTTATTTTCTATATGTGGCAAATCTGGTCTTGGGCTTGTCAATATATTTGAGCGTTTGAGAGCGCCATGATCGATTGATTGTTTTTTTTTTGCTGTGGCAACAGCTGTCTCAAGAAAACGGTCTATAGTCTATGGGACATGACTAGAGTTTTTTTTTGGGGAACTGACATCGGAGAGAAAAGGTTAATGAAAAATTAGAAGAGGTTTCTTGAGATTGGATGGCTTCGGTGCTTTGATTTTCTGAGCTACTAAGTTTTATTTTAGTCACTCCAGTTGATGTTTTTTGTCAAAGTTCTTTTCTAATTTCTACCCAGATTCTGGTAAGTTTCAATTAACTATTTGCAAAGCGGGTCGATTGCCGTCTGTCGCGCGGTCAGCATCTTAATTTGTCGTTTCTTTCATGACAGGGTTTTTTAGTACGGGGAAAAGTTGTACAGCCACATTTGAATACACCTAATAACACGTGGACTACACGAGCGAGGTGACTTAAGAGGAACCGGCAGTCTTCATACACCTGGCATTACCACCAGCCACTGCCACTCTACGCTCACAACGCAGGCCAGTACTTGTTACCCATACTAATATGTGTAGTCTAGCCGCCAAAGTTACTTCCTCACGCTGAATTAGTGTAGTGCTGTACTATTAGTACCTAAATCTGTAATATTCTTATGTATGTCTGTGCTTTCTGTATCTATGTAATCTCATTGTCTCTGTAGTGAACTGTGTGTTATATAAATATATGTGTGTACACCCTACCTGACTGTTTTCGTGAGAGCCCTGGCCTACCTTTGCACGCACTTTGGAATCTCTGTAGTAAGGCGCCCTGTGAAAGAGTTCTCTGCATAGCTACCTCGCACTAGTTGGTGAGTAACACTGAACATCACTGTGTTATAGGCGTAGTGTTCAAATGGTGAGAGCTAGAAATATGGATTATGTATATTTACTACGTTAACAAAGTGCTAAAATCAAACATCACGTCTGTAAAGGCTTAGATGTTTGATAGTAACGTTCAGAAGTTATATGTAGAGGCCAAACTTATAAAATGCACTTACTAGAAAAACATGGGATATAACATCATAAGTAACTACAGAACTGATGTTTTTAAGTAGATAGTTTTAGGTCTGGGTAGTCATTTGCTGGAAATCTTATTCAAAAATAAACTATGTACTTATTTTTTTTCAATTTATCTAATCCTATTAATAGTATTGGATACTTAAAACCTAATAAAGTTTGTCTAGTACCATCAAACAAAAGTCGTTATTTGTAATTGATTGACTTCAATATTCATGTGTTTCTATCACCTAGATATCTAACAGTATATTACCTACTTAGTTATTATGTGCTTGGCAAAATATGTATCATTACACCCAATTTAGTTTAACTTTATTGTGATCTTTTATTTAATATCGAAAAAATAACAACAGTTGTTTTCTTTTATATAGCTATTAATAGCGCCCCTGCTTTACTTAACTCTCGTTTCTGAAATCGATGAAATCTTTCGTTCCCTATTCCATCCTTTAAATGAGCTTCTGCGAGTAGGTCATGCTCGCGAAAGTAACGGCGGCGGGGAGGGAGCGGGAGAGACCTCACCCATCCGAGTTCCGCAGTCCGCGGTGGGGGTTTCGCAGACTTGTCTTCGCCCAAGACTATTGGACTCCATGACCGGGGCCTGAGGATGGTAGGTGGGGGGGGGGGGGAGTCTACACCGTCCTTACAGAAGCAGGCGCAAGGCAACAGCGTGACGTGATAGTTTTACGCACGCCACAAGGTGGGATAGTTCCCGAACTTTCTAGGCGAGGCCGCAGTGGTAGCCAACGTTTGGTGGCGATCCTAGGGATTAGTAGGTAGGAAAAGTGGGGTTTGTAGTCTGTAAGAGTCCGGCAAAGCATCCATGACGGATTTTCCTCACGTTAAAAAAAGGGGCTTATAAATAAGTTCAGGGCTTATAACTCTGTTCGTACGATAAAAATGATTATGCATACATTCGCTTCATAGGTCCAAATTGTGTGTTTCCGCATTTAAACCAACAAAATAAGTTATGTATACCTATAATATACTAAACCTTATGTATCGATAGGATTGTAGCAGCACTATTGGATATAGGGAGCTTAATTGAAAATACACGTACGTAGTGCTTGTTCTACATGATTGGATTGCTCTGTGAAACTCTAAAAAATATAGTATGTTGGGAGAACTCGCCTTTATAAGCTATCAGACTTTTTTTTAAACCTTTCATTGATTCAAATAGATTTAGGCAGCAACGTTTTTATTTGGTATCGGAAACTTGAATTTAAACAATTAAATCATCATTCTAATTCGCAATCAATTCTGAAAATATTTTTAAGAAACGCCAATTGTGGCAAATACGTAGTAACTATTTGAAGTTCCAGAATAAAGGAACATTCTTTCTTCTACAAAGGTAATTGTTTATGGAAAATACGAGAATACATTGCCTGCATCTTATTGTTTTCATTTATTCGATAGTGATCCCGCAGTAGTTCACGAAAAGAAATGAGGTGGTGACCTTAGTACTCTATCCCCTCACCACACGGGCAAGTCACATAACTATAACCTAAAATTATTCCACACTTAGTCTGAACTATTAATCAACGTCATACACTCAACGGTGCTCCAGGAGCTCCTACGTATGACAGCGAAAAACTTTGCTTAAGAAATCGGTGCACTTTAGTCGGTAATTTATGTGATGTCACTCACAAAAGCTCTGATTACTATTCTCACTAGTCCAAAAAACTGCTGCAGAAACTATCTACTTGAGTATTTGACTAAAAGAAGTAGGAAGAGATAATTTTCTTTTGCTTTTGTATAGTCATGTGCCTGCCTTGTGTAAATGCGAAGCACGTGTCGACTTAATGTCACGTTGTAAAGTGAAATATTTCACATTTCACAATCTAGTGCTCTAGATTGTGAAAAGTTTGACTATTCCTTTACTTATCTCTTTTTCCATGAATTTGTTTTGGGAACCCTTGGGATCGAGGATATGAGATGGGTTCCTTTTCGTACCTGTGGAAATCCTCATGGATGCTATGATGGACTCCTATCGGCCAGACACGGTACCCTACAACTGCCTACGGCTGGGAGCCCCGGATAAGTCCTCGGAAAAATAGCCCAGTATAAGTTAGGTGACTGAAAATTGTATATTCACCATTCAATATGTTCTTTTCCATTAGATTTGATATACAAATATGATTTTATCTCTAGATACGTGAGCATAATCCGATTGCAGGTAGTAAAACGTGCTATCACGTCGTCGTCTGAAAGTTGTAACGGGTATGTAGTGGCAGTCTGCCAGTTCATAACTACGGGCGTAATGGTTATTGCTACATACACGTTTGTAGTTTAGCTTGGCGTTATGGGATAAAGGAACGCACCTTACCTATTACAATGTTATAAGTTTTTAAGGCAGGCAGCATGACTGCAGCACCTCTGGTTTTGTATATTGTCATTGTATATGATCATTTTCGATTAGGTGGGCCTTGTCTTTGTTAGTCCTCTTAGCGGAACATTAAAGTTTAAGTAAAATAATAAAAAGTATTTATTTTATACAAAGATTACGCTTTATAAGACAAAATTTAGTAACACAGCAACATCGGAATGGAAGCAGAATACGCAGGCGTTATATTGTGAAAAGCAAAGCGTGAACATAGAATCCAGATTTCTACGAGTATGACCGCGAACTGGGACGCGTGTAGAACACTGAGTATAACGGGAAATAAATACAACGAGTGCAAGGAGACACAGCTGGGAGACCGAGCTTGGCCCGAAGGAAATTGTAAGAAAGATTTAAATTTTTTTTAAGCATTGCAGTTAACTGGGTATCTACCATGATCATATTATCGAGTTTTTCGGAAATTTTATAACTGTTGCCAGCGCCATGAACTCAGGCACATAACTAAAATACACATACAAATACTCAGCTACTAATAATAACAGGTTGCAGTGACCACTTCCTTGCAGACAGCAGAAGGTTTTTCTTCTTGAAAGTTTCTACTGTTATCGACTGGAAATTTATTCGTGATACGGAGAAATGAGATGATTTTGATAAAGGTGCGCATATTTATATTTAAGGGTGTAGTGGGGCCCTACCAACACCATCGGGCCCAAGTCAACCTCACGTGCAAGCTCGTGCACCTGCTGAACAACGGACGAGGCTCTGACGGCGGCGGTCCATTTCAACACGGCGATGGGCTCACCACCTGTCACGTGGGACCGAATTGTACACGGTGAAATGTGGGCCGGTATAGGCCTCTGCCTACCCCTTCGGGGACAAAGGCGTGAGTATATGTATGTATGTATGTATTTATATTTAAAATACAAGTAGGTACTTCTAAATCTCAAGACTACTTACTCGTAATACTACCCCACCAACAATCTTTCTTGCTCCACAACTATGCTACAGTTTTCTCTCGTCGTAGATAAAATGAAATTTAGTGCAACGGTGCTTTTATAGTCAATTTCTTTACTCGAGTAGTTGACTTTGACTTCAAAAGAGAAATTTGTAGTGGTTTTCCAGTTATATCTACTAGTATTTGTATAATGGAAGTCGTGTTCCTGGCACCCTCATATTTGTAGTCGGTACGATTATGACTCCATTGCACCTTGACCATTTATGTACAACTGCAGAGAAAAGTATACAGGTCCGCTCTGTAAGAATAGATTTATTTCAAAACTAGCTGTTGCCTGCGACTTTGTACGCTGCATTTTATATGTGATTCTTTAGTTTGATATAACTTTTAAATTTATGAATTAACATGAAACAAACACTAAATGTTAAGTGGAGCAAACTGCAAAGCAATAAAGAAAACCGCGTTGCAATCGGTTAAGCGGCAGCTGAGATTAGCGTGCACAAACGTACAGACAAACAGACAGACAGTTACGATTTTATTATATGTATTGATTGATTGATGATTGATATTGATATCTTTGAAAATGTATTATGAAATTCGCTATGGTTTTTAAATTTGAGTAAACTTGTATCTAAACAAAATCTCATAAAATTAATATTTACGATTTACTGAGAAAATTCAACCCTTGTATGGCGACCCTGTATCTTTTCTCTATATACTTTTTAGGGTTTCGTAGCCAAATGGCAAAAACGGAACCCTTATAGATTCGTCATGTCTGTCTGTCCGTCTGTCTGTCCGTCCGTGTGTCACAGCCACTTTTCTCTGAAACTATAAGGCCTATGCTATTGAAACTTAGTAACTAGATGTATTCTGTGAACCGCATTAAGATTATTATATAAAACTAGAAAAAAAACAGTAAATTTTGGGGGTCCCCATACTCAGAACTGAAACTAAAAATTTTTTTCTTCATCAAACCCATATGTGTGGGGTATCTATAAATAGGTCTTTAAAAATGCTATTGAGGTTTTTAACATCATTTTTTTCTAAAGTGAATAGTTTGCGCAAGAGACACTTCCAAAGTGGAAAAATGTGTGTCCCCCCCCCCCTCTAACTTCTAAACTAAGAGAATGATAAATCTAAAAAGAATATATGATATACATTGCCATAAAAACTACCAACGAAAATTAGATTGAATAAGATAGAGCTTTTAGTTTTTTTTTAATACGTCATAAACTGCAATTTTCGGTTAGAAAAATCACTACCACTGCGAACGTGTTAAAACATCAATCAAAGTTACAACGAACTATGAGAACTTTTATATTATGTTACTCGCTGCTACGAAACCCTTTATGGGCGAGTCCAATTCGCACATGGCCGGTTTTTTTTTCTGGAGCTGATTGTACCTATGCATTTCTAGATTTTTTTCATGTTACGTCCTTTTTAAACTCCTGTCTTCCGTAGTCAGTTGATAATTTTATCTTCACCAGCTATTACGTGGGACAATAACCATTTGGAGAACGTGAGCGTATAATGTCTCTGTCTTACCTTCATGGAGAAAATCGTGATTAACTATGCTTGTTTTGTATGTAAGTTTTAAAGCTTTTTGATTTAGTATAACACCACGTCTTTAGGCTCACCACCGAAACAACAATTTGAGGAAAATGCGTGACTTGTAGTAAGTATTTATTTCAAGATTAAACACTACATAATATAATTTATGCTGACATTCAGCATATAAGCATTTATTACGTTCAATAATTTACATAAGCTACTCGTTCGTCCGGTACAAGTTGTAAACTGTGTCGACTAAGGGTATTATGTTAGACAAGTGAATGGACAGCTAACCTGTTTGTCCCCTGTCTAACTTTACCTTACCTACACAGTTTTATGTCAACAGTCTTACACAGGGTGATTTTAAATACATATAATATAATACTAGCTTGTGACAGATGTGTGTGACTGTTCGAAATGGAAAAGTGAGTTGATTAATGACAAATAAATAATAAATATTGGTGGACACTCATCACGCCCAAATTAAGCCAATATAAGCTTGTGCTACGGGATGTAGACGACTGATAGACATACTTATATATTTCTGTATAACACCGATACAAACATTTGTAGATCACACAAATATTTGGACAGACCCGGGAAACGAACCCAGGAAATGTGATCGGGTGAAAGAGATAGGTATGAAGTCGTTCACTGTCCTGCATTTTCGCCATTAACAGATGTTTAGCAAATAGCAATTTACACCCAATTTCGGTTGATCTAGGTAAACTCAAAGTGACTAAGAACCTTCCTAAAACATGTCACAACAATAATATATCTTCATCGCAAGGATTCATGAAGCCGTTTGAGGGTTACAGTAGCGCGAGCAAATAGTGTAAATACACGAACGCACGCACGCACGTACGCACCACATAAATTTATAGCACTCCGCAGAAATGCAATATTTTTTTCATGCGCTGGCGAATAGGGTCATCACTGAAAATTTGTATACATGTTCCCATTTTAAATACACGTTCCATGCCAGCGGATAAAATCTAACTTTACATTTAGATTTATTTAGGATGATAAACTTATTCCTTCCGAGCATGTAAGGTGAAAAATCTCTTGTTGTTATGTAATGCTACACAAGAAATTGGACGCTAGCAAATGTATTCTAATACTATTTTGTAAAACACAATGTGTAAATAACTCTAATACATAAGTATTACAGTTATTTATCTTAATGTTAATCAATTACAAGTCACATTGTTTGTCCGAGATGAACTGCTAAACTACTTATTCGATTTTAACCAAATTTCTGTACCGGTTTACAAAAACAGCAACACGTGGCTTGGTCCTCAAGAGCAGAGCAGCAATGAAAAATGTTTCAAAAACGGGGAACTTCATTCCTTTTGAAAACTGTATATGCGATGATTAATAATGCTGACAGAAACGATTAGAAACTTGAGGTGAGGTCAGAGATTTTTATGACAGTTTTGGTTTTTTTTTGCTGATTTAAACGCAATGTAGTAGCGCAAAGATATTAACAATAAATACTGAAACCAAAGTCGAAAAAAAAGCATTTAAAAACAGAAAAAGAAACTCGCTAACTTGAAACGGGTTGCAACGGTAAAGTTGTAATGAAATAAAAGAGCAGGCAGAGGCATAAGTATAGGCCACGTAGGCCTATACTTATGCCTCTGCCTGCTCTTTTATTTCATTACAACTTTTAAAACAGAAAAAGAAACTCGCTAACTTGAAACGGGTTGCAACGGTAAAGTTGTAATGAAATAAAAGAGCAGGCAGAGGCAAAAGTATAGGAAACGTAGGCCTATACTTATGCCTCTGCCTGCTCTTTTATTTCATTACAACTTTAAAAACAGAAAAAGAAACTCGCTAACTTGAAACGGATTGCAACGGTAAAGTTGTAATGAAATAAAAGAGCAGGCAGAGGCATAAGTATAGGCCACGTAGGCCTATACTTATGCCTCTGCCTGCTCTTTTATTTTATTTATATTTAGTTTTAGTCCCAAGTGAGCCTATTGCTGTGTTGAAATGAACAGGTTGCAGGTTGTGACGATCCACTGTGGAAAATTTTCAAGTCACCTTCAAGACATTCAACATGGTTTTTCGGCTGACATTGACGACTTGACTTACCTTCATCAGTGAAATAATACAAAGTGGTCACCTATTCGAAAATTGCTTTCTGCGGTAATGAGAATGCGGAGCCAGTGGGGCTACGAATCAACATATTATATATAAAAGTTCTAAATCAAATAAAATGTATTCCATCTAAGTTAAATTACCAGCCACAAATCTCGCTTGATAAAAGTGTATTTTAAATCTTTGAAAGACGAAACCGCCATTCATTTTGCAAATATATCCATCGCATTTTCATTTCCCAAGCGGTTAGCCAACTGGACTTTACAACAATCATTTGGGAGTAACAGAAGCAAAATCTTGTTAAACCAAACTTCTACTGTTTAATCTGTGAAACTCTCGCCGTCAAGTTAGTGATACGGAGACGTCACGAAGGTAATTTTATTGTTTAAAGTTGGTTAATTAGTGGGCGGTGTAGCAAGTTGTCGTGCTCGTTCGCAAGCTTTCTTACTGTTATTACATGCCTGCACTGCAGACATCTATCGTAGGGTTTAAGTAGTCTTTAGCAAATTGAAACTATTACTAGTGCTTGATTTAACTAAAATTAAAGTCCACTTAGTGTTTTGAATCAAAATTGTTACGGTTTTAATTAGAATATAGACAATAATTTATTTTTAAATTGATTTAAATAGATATGCTTTACTCACAATTGGAGAAAACATCATACAATTGGACAACACATTGGTAACGCAGATTTTATGTTCCCTTCATGAATTTTCATAAATTATTTGTTTAGTTATTGCTAGAGTGAACTAGCAATTCTATTAAAAGCCTTAGAAATGGTGCGAAAATTTCAATTTATTCCACTATAATGATTTTATTCACTTTGGCTTACGATAGAACTAGATGTTTGCTAAGACAAAAATAATCGATTGTGTCAACAAGCCTGATTGCCTCCACACGTGGCCATAGACATGACCTTTTTAATGTACATAGCATCAACTTAGAACTTATAAGTTTGTACGACGCGATCAATCGTATCCGATTAAACATGAGCTTGTGACGTGGCTACAGTGAGGGTTATAACACTTAGCGAGAAACAACAAAAAACCCAGACCAAGAGAGGAATCAACAGACTATTTAGGCATCCACGTATAAACCTTCTGCAATTGCTCGACACTGTGTTTCCACTATTCCTGAACCTCCAAAGGTAGAGTGAGACGCTTCTTGGCGTCAACCCATTCTCCGAGATATCTACCGGATTATTTTCCATTCAAATCACGTTCTATTGTCATAAGCCTCATGTACCCGGTACTTTCTTTATAAATATTTACGATGGAACGCCAGCCACTTGGCTTGCATGAAATTTAGATTTCCCATAAATTTGTGTTCCCATGGGAATGAGATATTTTTCGGGATAATATAGCACTCTCAAGACCTCCATTTTTCTTACTGTTTTTGTAAGCCCTGCCAAAATCTCTCAAAGGTTGACAATTTGGAGAATTTCATTCCACTTATTTGACTTTTCAGGTTATATTTTGCCCAATTTTCACAGTATCATATTCATACAACATACGACTACATACTGTAAGGTACTGGATAAATTGCTTATGTTAGGCATTTATTCAAAATTACGAGCTACAATATTGAGTTCTGTGTAAGAGAGTATTAAAATTTCACGCTCGTAATGATTCATCTATCTCCATATTTTTCTTGTTTAGTATTTGAAAAATCTAAATACCTACATGATTTTCATAATTAAACATCGACGACTAAGCTGTATAAAAATAGCTAAGTAAAAAAAATCTGATCTGCTAAAACAAAATTGTTATCCCTTGCCTCCCATATTTCCCTTAATTAAGTTGGTTTTCCGGAGGACAACTTAACTTTCAGGGGAAGGCCCAAGCGTCATAAGTTTTCGTGGTTTATCGTTAAACATCCCAACTTCACGGCACTTTCAGTGGTTTAAATGAAGTCTCGCCGAAGTTATAAGAAACAATTTGTAATCTATATTCTATCTACCTATATTTATCTAGTAAAGCATAACTCATCCTGTTGAATAAGTTTACCTAGGTTAGATTAGGTATTCACAGAAAACAGCCAAGGGTGAGTTGGGCTTTTGTTGTAAAATCCAGTTCGCTAACCGCTTGGAAAATGAAAATGTGATGGATTTGCAAAATGAATGTCGGTTTCTTCTTTAGAGATTTAAAATGTACTTTTATCAAGCGAGATTTGTGGCAGGAAATTTAACTTAGATGGAATACATTTTATTTGATTTAGAACTTTTATTATATCGCATTCCGTACCCAAAAAACTGTAAAAAATCACGTTTTTTTTGTATGCGAGCCCCCTTCAAATTTATGTCTTCCGTTTTTAGTAAGTTTTTATTGTTACAGCGGCAACAGAAATATATCGACAGTAAAAACTTGAACTGTCTAGCTATCACAGAGACGCAGCGCTGGACGACGGAGTCTTAGTAACAGGTAGGTAAAATAGAATATCTTACTATATTTTTATTTTACTTTAACCCGCTAAACAATTTAAGCTCAAAGACATAATAGGTAGTTGTAGGTATTAATGAAAAACAGGCTAAATCCGAGTCGGACTCGCGCACAGAGGGTTCCGTAGCAAAAAAACTGTAAAGAAACCACATTCGTTGGAGGAGCCTATTAAATGGCTTTTTCCTTTCAAGTATTATTGTTATAGCTGCAACAGAAATACACCATCTGTAAAATTTAACCAGTATAGCTATCACTGTTGACCAACAGGCGGCTATACGGGTGGCGGAGCCTTAGTAATAGTTTTTCAATTTTTACCGTTTTGGGTACGGAACCCTAAAAATATTATTAAGAATTCAAGTTTCATTGAGAGAGAAGCTACTGGGTAAAACCTTGCCTGAATAAATTAAATTACACGACGTACCTGTCTGACTCACTCATCCTTTTACATCCTAAACCGCTGAGGCTGATTACGTATAATTTGGGTAATAGCCCTAGAAATTAATACTTTTCAACGTTATTTTAACCGTGAACTCATAGGTTGTTTTGAAACAAAATATTTTGAATTGGGAGTAGATGATGAGAACTTAATTTGAAATGATGAGTTTCAAAAGTAAATTAGTTGATTCCCGTGGCTTAGCCCTTGTGAGTAGTTGTGAGAGACTTTCTCCCTGTTCTTGCATACCTGGAAAATATATTTCAAGCATGAAAAGTAGCCTATGTGTTATTTCGGCCCATCTCTGTACCATATACCATGCATGTTACAAAAAATCTTGACTCAGGAACAAAATGTCTAACCATCTTTTTAGACTTGGCTAAGGAATTCGATACGATTTCTGTTTCTATCTTACTAGAGAGGTTAGAACGATTGGGAATTAGAGGGACACAGCTTAAGCTTTTCAAGAGTTACTTGTCAGAGAGAGTTCAGAGGGTTAAGGTGGGCGGCTGCATCAGTTCTTATCTATCGGTAAATCATGGAGTTCCACAGGGAAGTATCCTTAGACCTACCTTGTTTCTCGTTTATCTAAACGAACTAACAAGTCTTGAACTCACTCAGGGCAAAATCATATCATTTGCCGATGATACGACACTCACCTTCTCGGGATGTACCTGGAGTGAAGTGTTTCATTCAGCCCAAATAGGTTTTAATGAAGTCAGAAGATGGCTTCGACATAAAAAGCTCACTCTGAACACTGATAAAACCAAGTATATTACATAATTAACGCAGAAAGAGGCCAAGCAAAATCGAATGATAATAATATTAAACTTAAAGTAAATGGTATCATAATTACAACAGATGCCGAAGTCGCTAACGAATTTGAACATTTTTTTTCTCGAATTCCAGTAGATTTGACCAGAGCCCTAGGTTCTTCTACCCCAATAGCAGAATCCTTGTTAAAAGCAAATGTTCCTTGCTGTAATGAAATATTCAAATTCAGTAAAATTAGTATACACACTATAATAAAAACTTTTAAATCTTTAAATATTAAGAAAACTGCTGACCTCTGGGGAATTTCTGTACATTTAGTTAATTCGTTAATTGAAATGGTTGCCCCTGAATTATCAATAATATTTAATAATTGTGTTGATAGTGGTGTGTTTCCTGACTTAATGAAGTTTAGTAAAATAACTCCTCTGTTTAAATCGGGTAGCACCTCAGATCCGTCCAATTTTCGTCCTATTTCTGTACTACCCACGTTTAGTAAAATCTTTGAAAAGGTAATGCTTAATCAAATGCAAAATCATTTTAATACAAATAAACTATTCCATACCAGACAATTCAGTTTCACGCGCGGTCGGTCTACCACGGATGCTGGAATCAAATTGTTAGAGTGTATATATGAGGCCTGGGAGGAGTCGTATGATGCTTATGGTGTATTCTGCGACTCATCTAAGGCCTTCGATTGCGTCCAGCATCAGACTTTAATTCAAAAACTTGATCATAATGGAATCCGGGGGACGGCCTTGGATTTAATTAGTTCTTACCTTAGAGATAGAGTACAGAGAGTAGTTATAAATGGTAAACAGTCAAATGGTTCTGCTGTAACAATGGGGGTGCCTCAGGGTTCAATTCTGGGACCTTTTCTATTTTTAGTGTACATAAATGATCTCCCTCACCTTATAAGAGACGATCACGAGGTAGTTTTGTTTGCTGATGACACATCTTTAATATTTAAAGTTGAACGTGGACAACGCGATCTTGACGAAGTAAACAATGCCCTCTCTAGGGTAGTCCACTGGTTTAACGCTAATAATTTATTGTTAAACGAAACTAAAACAAAATGTATTAGATTCACCTTGCCAAATGTTAGGCTCGTTAACACCAGTATTGAGATTTGGGATGATCAAACAGAATTGGTCGATGAAACTGTCTTTCTGGGCATAAAGTTAGACTCCAACTTGCAGTGGGGGCCTCATATCGAGAGAGTCTCGGGCAGACTGAGCTCTGCAGCCTATGCCGTTAAAAAGATCCGACAACTGACAGACATTAGAACAGCGCGTCTTGTCTACTGTAGCTACTTCCACAGTGTCATGACCTATGGCATACTATTATGGGGTAACGCTGCCGACATCGAATGTATTTTTGTGTTGCAGAAAAGGGCTGTCCGGGCTATCTATGGTATGGGGTTTCGGGAGTCATTAAGAGAAAAGTTTAAGGATATCAACATCCTTACTGTGTATTCACAGTACATATATGAAAACTTATTATATACTCATAAAAATAACAGTAAATTTATTAAAAATAGTGATATCCATAACCTAAACTTAAGAAATAAGAATAAATTGGCTGTACCTAGATTTAGGCTTAATAAAATAAGCAATTCTTTTGCGGGCAATTGTATTCGAATGTACAATACATTGCCGACAGCCATAACAGGTTTGTCAGTTAATAAATTTAAAAAACTAGTAAAACTTAAATTGTGCCAGAAAGCTTATTATAGCATTAAAGACTTTGTAGAAGACAAGACTGCCTGGCAGTGACACGAATTGCTCCTTTCTACATTTAAAAAAAAATCTGTATTAGATACTAAGATGAATAAGAGGGACGGGACTGAGTTTCTTGGGGTGTTCTTCTCAGTCTGTAGCATTTCCGAACCCCCGGTAGAGTCACAAAAATTTTGACAAACCTGAATATTTTTTTAAAAATTTCAAAGGGAATAAATGTTATTTTATTTTATTTTATTTTATTTTATTTTATTTTATTTTATTTTATTTTATTTTATTTTATTTATTTTATCACATCCGCCAGCCCTCTGGGCCTCCTGCGGACTGCTGTATTGTGCCACACGAATGCATTGTCAGGGGTCGGTGCAACTGCACACCTTTGAGGGAGGTAGATACAATATCTTGGTGTTATAATCGATCGCAACATGAACTTCAAAGAACATATTAAAGCATTGTGTGAAAAAGTGCGTAGGCTAATCTATATATTTAAACACCTCAGAAACATTGCAGAACCAAGAATGATAAAGCAGGTGTACTTTGCACTTTGCCAGTCTCTAATCCAGTATTGTATTTCGTCTTGGGGAGGAGCTGCTAAATCTGAGCTGAAGTCTGTTGAAGTCGCCCAACGTGCCTTATTCAAAATCTCTGCATTTAAGCCAATACTTTTTCCCACCACACAGCTCTATAACCTATGGAATGTACTCACAGTAAGGCAACTATTTTTCCAAAGCGTTATTCTCATCCAACATAGGGGACTAGTGTATAATGCTCAAACCCAAAACAAAAGAAGAAAGCATGTGGTTTGTGAGCAGCCGGGCCAATTTAGAACTGCGTTTTACACAAGGTTCGTTGATTTCTTGGGACCATTCCTTTACAATAAAATAAACCGTCATCTGGATATGTAAAAACTCACAGCACCATCATGTAAGAGAGTGGTCCAAAAATATTTGATGGGTCTTACGTACGAGGATACAGAATTACTGCTACACAGACCAACTTAGTTTGGAATTTAATTAAGTTTAAAAATTATTATCAAATTAATTTCAAATTCTTTAATGTTATTTATTCTATAATGATACATATTTAATCTTTAATGTTATGTTATTTACTCTTGAATATTATTAATTTTCTAATGTTATTTATTCTTAAATGTTATTTATTAATTGAGGCATGTGATATTGTCATTGATAGGTAGAAAATGATTTATAATTGTAATTTGAATAGGTACAGAAATAGGAAATTTTATACTAATCTACATACATAAAAATCTCAATTTATGTTCATATTTTAATCTTTTTTGTTCGTGTAACTATTACTATTTCTACAAACATACTGGTGGTTTATTCGCACAATAAAATAGTGATGTTCAATCGCTTTGTACTAGAAATAAGCATACATTTACGTGCATATTCTGCAAATGGTTCGTAATTTTCTTTCGCATAAACCAGGTTCCAAGCAAAATATCATAGACTAAGCTTTAACTAATTTTGAAATTGTTGATAAGAATCACTTACTACAAAAAAAACACTATGAATAATATTTATGTTATGACCAGAGGACTGGGCCAAGAGTTGCTGTGGCTAAGGTTTTTGTAACCCGTTACTCCCGGACAAACAATAAGACACGCAATTTGTATAATATTATTATTATTATAGTCAAATATGAAATTGTGCTACTTGCTTGATCTATATTAGTTTCATACTGGCTCTTGCCTTGCGAATCTAGCAGTAAATGCAGAAGCAATAATTTCAACGAGTTGGGAATCCTTGGACATCCTTACGAGGCTGTTGGGCGTTACGTGAGGTTTTTTAGTCGGTAGGAGCCCGGCATAGCATCCATGATGTATTTTCCCTAACGTTAAAAAAAAAAAGAAAAAATAATAATTTCAACGATCATAATAGTTACTTTGTAATCGACATGAATAAAGATATTTTAATATGAATTAACTTATTAGTTCCTTATTGTCGGATTTCTGTTGGTACGTTGCTACGTAATTTAAAAACAGCTACGAGAGTGTCTACGGCTACGAGTTTCAACTGCTGCGTAGAACTAATAACTATCACAATGGTTTTGATACTGCTCATTGATATTATGGATGAATATCAATTTTCTTATCCACGCTTACACAATGGTCTGTTTATAACCCAAGTTTCTATGTGCAACATGATAGTACTAACTTAGATCATAGTCGCTCATACTACAGTTTACAGTTACGGTTATACTACGAGTAGAAGTTGTAGAGCCGCAAGTTTTATTTGAACACTATTTACTTTAAGCTACATATAATATAATAGTACGACATGCTCTTAGCTACCTTCTGTTTATTCACACACAAATTGTAACGAAGAAAAATCAAAGGGGTGAAAATGTAAGGGGTTCCGTGTACGTGAACATTTTGATGTTATTGTTTAGATATTAGCGGAGGAAATATTGTAGAAGTAGAAATTATTTATAGAGAAATATATTTTGGAACGAAGTTCCTTATCGCGCGTTGTGAAAGGGGGCTAGACGGAAAAAATTCTTACGCAAAGTTGTCACGACACTTTTTGCTATAGTATAGAGGGTAGAGGTACCTCTACCCTCCTTTAATATGGGGGTAATATGGGGGGAGAGGGGGAGAGGGGGGGTTATAAAATGGGGGTAATAATAAAAAAATATTATTATTAATAAAAAAAAAAAAATATTACAATTCTTTCACTAATTAATCGAAAGGAACTTCGTTCCATCCGGGTGTCCCTTGACACCTCTCAAGGTTTTTTTTTAAACCTACATTTTACATAATAATTAAACTTTAGAAAATGTACCGATAAAAAAACTACTCTATTTTGTTTCACGTGCTTCAAAAATATGATGCCATCATGATTTAAAATTGTCATGTACCTACCTACTTGCTGAACTAATTAATAAACTAGATGATAGTGAGACACTAAATATTAATTAACTGGGATATAAAATTGCACTCTTCAGAATTAGAACAATCAATAACAGAACAACTCAACTCGATGTCTAGTAACATATACCTTTACATTTTTGTAGTACTTCAAGCTTTGTCATTGGTTAAAAGATAATTTCATTTTTAAATATAGGATTTAATTTGCTGCAAAGGGTGGTTCACTATATACAAACGAAATTACTTTTGTATTATATTTAGGAATATTGAAAAAAAAAACAATTCAAACATACACATAAAAACGAATATACATCAGCTTTACCGAAACCCTCGAAGAACTCAACGAGCACTTAGCGGTTTGCCTTCTTATACGTAAATAATCGGGAAAGTCCTAATTTAACCGATGCTCAGTGTGTTTGGCCTAATTACAATACTTCATTATAAGTTGTAATATCGAAACAGAAGTCAAGTGAAGTAATCATTTATGCATCCTGAGCTCTGAGTACCCAATCTAATATTATTAATTATAAGTAATACATACACACAAATAACATACAAATTTGAATCTTAACTCAATAATCTTAAAGCAATGACTCTAAAGCCCAAACAACAAAATCACCCTATCATTTTACACCCTAACATAAACATATTACGAGCTTAGAAGTTCCAAAGCTGCCCCAACAGGGACACCCAGCTTTCAGCGAAGTGAAATTGATTTTTCGAATTTAAAACAAATTGGTCAGTTGGGAGCTATTTCCTGCACATGGTTAATCGAAAACCCATGCCATTCGACATTTATAACTGTTAACTTAAACAAACGGCGTTTTTATTGTTAACTAGCTGAATGTTTTGGCTTTACGCTGGTATTTTCTTGAACACGACTTTGTTTTATTAAGGTTTATAGGCAATAGAGCACTTATAAGGAAATTACACAGCATACTATATACAGGTGTATATTTCTTGGCTTACAGTGACAACATCAACAGAGAAATCCGTGCATTTGCCTTTTAAAGATATAGCTACTACATTGCAATCGCCGCTCATGTGACTCTATAGGAATTGACAATTTCTCGTATAAGTCTGCTACTCGTATTAGAATTATCTACCGCATGGCGTTACATTTTAATATTTATTAAACAAACTTTCTTTAGATAGTAGCTAATACAAAAAAAAAATCTATCAAAATATTAAGAGCTAAAAATTTTCGCGAGCTTTTGGCGAAGTGAAATAGATTTTTGAACCTAAAACAAATCGGAGTGTTGGAAGCTATTTTCTATCCAATGATTCATCGAAAACCAATACAACGACATCAATTGGTTTTCGTTGACAATATTGTGAACGACATTTATAACTGTTAACTAACCGCGTTTTTTGTTGATAACTAGCTGCTCGCCCTGGTTTGGCATGGGTGCGGTATTTTTCTTCCTTGTGTTTTTAAGAACATCATAAATGTAAAACTTCTGCAGATAGCGAAGTAGTAAAAACATCACTTTTGCAACAATTAAAAAAAAAATTCGTCTTAGTAATCCCTACTTAATATTATAAATGCGAAAGTAACTCTGTCTGTTACGCTTTCATGCCTAAACGGCTAAAGTGATTGAGATAAAATAGTGATAGTTCGAGGCACTGGGAAGGACATAGGCTACTTTTTAACCAACTGCGCTAAAGGAGGATTGTGATTTTATGCTATAACGACTTCTAGGCAGTCGAAGCCGCGGGCAACAGCTAGTATGAAATAAGTATAAAAAACCGTAGTAGGTAGTGAGCCGTATTGAAATGGACAGGCGCAGGTTGTGACAGCTAATGATAATAATTAGTACATATATTTTTAAAAGATATTGAAACTTGTATAAAATAATTTTTAGAGTATTCTCTTTATAATACCAAAAAGATTATTGAAATCGTGCTACGCGTTGAGAAATTACAATTTAACAAACATTTTGTCTTTCATTACCTCTCCCAAAGTAACTGCGCAGATTTTTGGGATCAAAAGTAGGTATCATAAAGCCTTCTTCGGAGTATAAATCTAGATCATGCCAAGTATCATAAAAATTTATAGTTTAGATTTTGAAATATTTAAGCTGGAATAAATTTGGACAAGCTTGACAGATTTTAATAAAAATGGACTAAATTTTAATTAAAGACTATTACAATACATCTATATTATGTTAGGACGGTAAAAAATCATGATTGTGATTTTGACGCACCTTACTCGTTCACCTTACTACGTAAACCTTACCGTCGTACACCTTACTACGTAAAGTCTGACATAGGTACCAAACGACCCAGTGCTGCTCCTACATGTCGTGATAGCGTGATTTTTAATGATATAAACGTTAATCGAGTCTTTGGGAAATTTTGTACTACAAGTCTCATTCAAATCCGTTCAGCCCTTTTTCCGAGATAGTGTAAAAAACAAACAGACTGATAAAATTTAAAAAAATTAAACAATTTTTCGTGTTCTATGCAACGATAATATGTAAAATATCTGCTGTTTTTGAAAGCCGTTATGTTCGAGCATGACGTGTCTAATACAATACGTCGTTGGTTCTATGTCGATTCTGTGATTGCACTGGACATTTTTGAAAAAACTCAATGTACACAGAAAGTTTGTCTTGAGTTTTATTATAGTATAGATACGTAAATTTTAAACGTAATTGCATTTTTATATATCTCTCGCTTATCAAGTTATAATGTCAAGGCAAATTAAAGCGTATTTTAATACGACCTTTACCATAAAGGTCAAAATAAATAAACACAGTCTTAGAAGTTCTGATACTCGTATTTATACACATTTTGAAAATTATTACATTTTAATTTTAAAATATTCTTTTATTTCAGAATGTTTGAAGCACAAATTAGAAATAGGTATTTTTCTGTTCGAGTCTGCAATAGTTTTTTAAACATCATTTACGTATGTCTCGATTTTAATTCGAATTCGATAATTTCTAGCACAGTTTGAAAATGAAAAATGTTTATTCATATAGGTCATAAAGTAACGCTCATGAACGTCAGAATTACTGCTTCTACATTTACATTTACTGTCAGATTCGCAACGCAATAGGTCTACCTATTGCATTGTGAATTTGGCAGTAAATGCCGGAGAAAAAAGAATCTGGCAATTAACTATATAATGAACTTTTTTTAAATTCCAGTCGTTAATTACAATTCTTTTAACAATTACAATAGGGTAGTTTTGTAAACACGTTTTCATTACAAAAAATCCTTTTTTTTAATTCGTCAATTAGATACATTATTTTTGTGTGTTGAATGGAGCGTCTGAAATTGTATAATATGCCTTGGTACATAATTAGACCTTACTGGTAGCTTTAAATTTATTTATTGACAATAATGTAATTTTTTTGGGAAGTTTGTTATAGAACAGCATAATTATATGGTCCAATAAAAGAACTGCTTACACTTTGTAGACGAGTAGCATGTAAAACTAGTTTATTTATTTATTTTATTTTTTAATTATCTCTATGCCTGATATTTTCATTGTCTTTACTTATCACTTTTTTTTAGAAATTTAATGTCTTTGTTTTTGTGCACATAAATTAAATTTTCATATTAATATATTGTGAGATATAACAATCAGAGAATTGATTTTTTAAAATTTTCTCTTAGAGACACGTATGACCTAGCTAGTATATTGCTCTCACAGTCCTCTTTTGTAATATAAATATGTTATCAATGTCTGCTGAATTCCCCAGAGAAGATTTCCGTATGATTATTATATCTATGGAAATAACTGAAATAGACTATTCTAGTCATTTCAACATCAATGAGCCGTCTAATTGTTTTTACTGCATATGCAGCAGAACTTAATTCACTTGACAGTATTTCTATATGCGGGACTCAGTTCAACTTCGAGTCAATTGTAATGCCCAAAAATACAGTAGTCTGCACAGAATCCAACCCAAATCCATTAAGTTGTACATTAGTCGCTACCTGTCTCACGTTAGGTGTCGAAAACTTTATTATTTTAGTTTATTTTATTATTTAAAAGAAGATTCCTAACGCTATACCAATAAACAGTATTTGAGAGTGCACTGTTAGCCTCGTCATAATCAATTAACCGTCTATTAATTTTTCTATTATCAAAGAAGTATCGTCCATGAACAGAACAATCTCATGTTAATCCCTTACAATTTGTAAAACACATTAGCTTGACTAAAAGTCAGTCTGCGTACTGCTAAGATTAATTTATGCATGTGTAATTTAATCGCTTAGTATTTACATAAATGTGCTACGATAAACAATTCTAAACTCCTCTATTACCACTGATGTGATGAGCAGCTGATGAGCAGTCTTCAGATGGAAAAACCGCTTTTGGTATTTCAATTTACATAAATATACTCATACTCATCTTACTAATATTATAAATGCGAAAGTTTGTGAGTGTGGCTGTTTGTTACTCTTTCACGCTCAAACCGCTGAATGGATCTGGCTGAAATTTGGTACAGGGATAGATAATGGTCTGGAATAGACATGGCCATATTTTTATCCCGGGAATAAGTTCGTACGGGAAGCGGGAACAGTAACTAAACTTCACGCGGGCGAAGCTGCGGGCATCAGCTAGTATACTCATAATATCAAGATAGTCTTAAGGTCAAGTTGAAGGTCTTATAGAGGGCTTTAAGAATTTCAAGACCAGATGTCCGCCAACTGTCTGTTTCAACACGGTAATAGACTCATCGGCTATTATTTAGAACTAAATATAACTCGTGAAAAGTGGGCTACTTACACAATTGCAATGCTGCGAAATGGGTGAACATATTTTATTTATAGGATGTGTTGAGTAAGCTGTCTGTTAGAATTTTGGATCCGGATTACAGTAAGTTTATAAATTTTCTCCTGTACCGCTATAGCGCCCAGTGATGACAATGGAATTCTCATAACATGAGAATGACAAAACTACTACTGGCTAAGTGTAGATGTACTGGGAGTCCTGAGGTTCTTCTTCTTCTTCGTGTCAATGGCAACAATTAAAATTTTAAGCTAGATAAGCCCAGCCCAAAACTCGGCAAGATTGACTGCGCGTTCCGTCGCTTGGTTCAGATCCGCAATTGTGCAGGTGTAGGGGCACAGCGAACACGAGAGTAGGTGGTCCATCGACTGCAGAGGTGCACCACAGTCACAGCCCCCACCCCCGGGATCCAGGTAACCCCATCTTACTCGGTTCGCCCTACAGCAGCCGACCTAGGACCTCAACCTATTTAGGGACTTCCAGGTGGCCCATTTTAGCTCATGCCCGGGTGGTAGGGTCTCAGCAGGCTGGATGCTGTCTGGAGGGGGTGCCCCTTCCATGAGCCACCTCTGGTTCCGAACGGACTCGGGTTGACCCACCACAGCAGTGGTACATCGGAGGAAGCTCCTTCTGCTTTTAAGGCGGGAGCTTGGTATGACATGCTGGAAGAGTGGGTGCCGCGCATCGTTCTCCTGCTTTCCCTTCTCAATCTCACATGCAACCTTTCGCCGCACGCTAGGTGGAGCGATGCCGGCAAGTGGGTCTGTTTAGGGGAGTAGGCTTAAGGCAACCCGTTATAATGCGGCATGTGTCATTTAGGGCAGTATCAACCTCCTTCGCATGCGTAGAGCGGTGCCACACTGGGCACGCAAACTCACCTGCTGAAAAGGACAGAGCGAGGCCGGTTGTCCTGACAACATGTGGCGCCGCTCCCCAGGACGTGGATATTAATCTCCAGTGGAGTCCTGAGGTCATCCTTCCGAGGGTTTACCCGTGGCTCCCAACCGTAGGCATTAGGTAGGAAACGTGTGACTTTTAGTCCGTAGGAGTTCGGCATAGCACCGCTGTAGGATTTGCCTCATGTTAAAAAAAATAAAAAAAGTGTGGGTGAATTTTGGTCTGTTTCATTAATTAATGTTCGGTATCCTACTAATATTATAAATGTGAAAGTTTGTGAAGGTGTTTGGATATTTGGATGTTTATCTCCCAATCACGCTCTAACGGCTGAACTGAGATTCTGACTGGCTGAAATTTGGTACATGAATAGATTATATACATTATATAGTCTGGAATAACATAATAGGGGGGAATATGTTCCCATGGGAAGCGGAAACGGATACCGAATTTGACTCAGGCAAAGCCGCGTTCATCGTCTGGTAAATGATAAGGTTCAATTTCCCTAACAAACATCTCATACCTAAATATGTTTTGTTTAAGGCTTACGGATTAATTAAGGTTTTCTTCTCAATATGGTTGTTCGAAAACATCTAGTAGTCACAAGACTACCGAACTAGGTTCATACATACATATTATCACGCCTTTATCCCCGAAGCGATAGGCAAAGGCATAGTATATGCCCACATTCACCTTATAGTTTTATGTCCCATGTCACAGGTGGTCAGCCTATTGCTGTGTTGAAATGGACAGGCGAAGGTTGTGACAACACACAGTTGTAATTTTTCAGCCGTTCTCAAGGCCTTCTTAGCTTAACGATTGTCATTTTACTGACAATAGGGTTTCATTTCGAGTTTTCCTTCTTTACGCAATGGATCATCGAAAGTGTTCCCTTAGTCACCTCTTACGACACACTCAGAATGAATTGGGGTGACGACATGAACATCATCTGAACTAGCACTTCCAATATAGTACCTATACTGGAAATATTGAACACTAGCTGATGCCCCCAGCTTCGCCCGCGTAAAAGTTTGTTCCCGTTCCCGCTTCCCATGGGAACTTATTCCCGGGATAAAAAGTAGCCTATGTGTTATTTCAGACTACAATCTATCCTGGTATCAAATTTCAGCCAAATCCGTGAAGCCGTTAGAGCGTGAAAGAGCAACAAACATCCACACTCACAAACTTTCACATTTATAATATTAAGTAAGAAGTAAGATTATTTGCAAGAAATGATCAACCACCATTTCTTTTAAATAAAATCTTTCAATATTCCTTTCATATTTCAAACAGGTCCTTCTCATCTCTTATGACACTTTCAACGACGATTCTAATCAATTCCTATTGCGTGATTGAGTTTATAAACTGTAGTAGGTAATTCAATTATTCATTCGTTTTGAAGTTTATAGCATTAATGAATAAAGTCTAACTTTCATAACCGGCCGTATCAACGCGGTAATAGCTCTTCATTGAAAATTCGGGGACAAATACAAACCTGAAGAAAAGGGGGGTTTAAGTAAGTAGGAGTAGGTATGCCTCTTTGCCTCTTTGGAGATAAAGACTTAACTACACGAGTAACTTGTATACGAGTATAAAGAAGTTGGTATCAAATCAGATACTCTTTTTACTCAAGATACGATTAGTCGATTGGTTTATGCATAATTTATTAAACTACGTTATGTACACATTTATTATCCTGAAATCGTATTATGTTAGCTTTTATGTCATAAAGTATCCCAAATCGGGGAAAAGTAGACCAAAGTATTTTTAATACTTTTGCACTTAGGTATAATCAAGTTAGAAAACGGTCCCCGGTAATAAATCGATTATTGCACAAACTACTAAAGTGATTTCTGTAATAAATTTTAGAAAGATACACAGCTTGTATACTTTAGGCTTAATTTTGCTTTTAGCGACGCGCACCGGAACCTGAATAATTAGCTAATATTTTTTGGAGACCGTTAAAATATCACATAATTAAAATATTGTTATTTTTATATTTATTTCATTACCGAATCACTGAACAATAAATTAAAATTCAGAACGAATTGATTTGAATATTTTCAACTCTTCCAGAATTTTACTTAGATAAGCTTTTCACAAAAAAAAACTTTAGCCCAGTTCAGTTTTAAAACCTGTCAATTGCAGCCAAGATCTTTGTAGTCATTCATGGTTTATATTATTCTGAAAAATGGTTCATAATTCTTTACGGGAAATGACTCGAGAAATACGAAGCATCTGGTTCTTTACGATGTCTTAAAAAGACAAAATATGGCTTTATTCCTAGTAGTATATCAGGCTGGGCTCTTCATGAATAAATTGTTGACTCAGCCCTACTCTTAAGTTGCCTTAATGTTTGCATCCGTCATAAAAAGCTCGTATTTTTATTTATAATATAATGCAAATTGAAGTTGATATCTGTTGTGTTTAATTAAGGAGTTAAAGAATACTTCCACACCAGATTTTTTCATAAAATATCCATGAAAATAAAATATATACCTTGGTATTTACCGAAAAAATCGTTGTCTTAATCTAATTCAAAATGACACTAACAATAGTATCATTTAAATCAAAAAGTACATGAATATTTATAAAATAAAAGCTGTTAAAAATATTAAAAAGAAATATAAAACACATATTACTTTACCTTTTATAAGTAAACTGATTACAAATGCCCATAAGACATACATCCTCATGAAGTTTTCAAACAAACAGTTTCATCACATATCACAGAGCTTTATCCCTTATTATAATTGCGGAAGCACTTTACTCACAAATTGTTTTAATTAACATCTCAATGGAAGTTCAGACGAGTATTTGAATTATGACGAACGACGTAATAATTTTGACGCAACGCTGCGCGGACGACCGGTGTCGTTAGCGGCTGTCACAGAACTGAACACAGTGAACACTGAAGTGAATTCCCTTGCTTGTTCGGTAGCATTCGCCTATAGTCGTTCGCCCCTCACCAACCAGGGTCACCGCTTAGAATTTTCGTGAGCATATGAGGCAAGTCGATAATCGTTTTCACTAATAAAATTGACTAATAGATTTAGTAATTTGAGAACATGTCATTTAAGGCTGTTATGCGGATGACAGATGGGTTTATTTTGGCCGTTGTTTAACTACACAAATACATTTATTGGTCTACCATACTACAATGGTTGCTAAGGGCAGTAATAATTTGAAATCGAAAGACTGATGTTTGAACTATGGATAAATACTTGAAATAAATGAGCATTACTGTTTTTCGATGATGCCTAAAGTAATGTCCTGCTGGACGCGTTGGTCTCTTACTGTGATTTTAATTGGATGATTTTCCTTACTGTAGTGACATGACGGGTCGGTACAGGGTTTTCTTTTGTGGTTTCTTTCTCTTTACCAGGATCTTATCCGTTGGTGAGTTGGTGCACCACTTGCAACTGACGCGGGTTTCTGCCATATGTGTGTTCAATGTTTGTACAGTCTAACGCTACAGTTTTCAGCACATTATCATTTTTAAGCAGTTTTCCATTTCATTAGCATTTTTGTAAACGCTTATTATAAATCATATTCATTAAAATCATCAGTTCGAGTGTAGCTAGCAAGAACGCCGCATTTTCACTAATCATCAATAGTATCAATAAAGCATATCAATTCAATTAAATACAATAAAATTAGTTTTCCATCTAAGTGACTTGTATCATTTAAATATCAATACAAAGGCGGACAGGTTGCCATGAACCCGTACAATGTTGCTTGCCCTGTACTAATCAGAGAGGTTTAAAGAGGAACCTAACTTCTAAAATCTGAAGCAATACTGTATGTTTCTGAGAAGAGATGAAGAATGGCAACGAAATGGTCACTGTTGTCTCTGCTGGTGAAATATATTTAATGATAAATGAATGCCATGGGGGCCGTATTTAGGTTTAGTTTAGATAGTAATAATGTAAATATATTGTAATATTACACTTATTACACTTGTTAACAATAAGTGTATTGTTGCTCTTTACAAAAATCATTCTACAGATTTTTTTGAGAAAAAAGAGTTTTATGTTGAATCAGATTCTGTGGTGTTTGCTCGCTACAGAATTGATCACTTTCATTCAGTTCTTGCAGGGTCGGCAGCACGAGTGTAGCTTCACTGGTGTTGCAAATGTCTGTAGACTAAGGCAGCCATTTGGAATCAGTGGGTCTTATTCTAAAAAAACACAAGTGTGACCCGACACGTGATACAAGTTAAACTTTTTATTCTAGTTAATTAGTAAGTACTTTTGTTTGAAGTAGGAAAAACGAAAGGTACAAAGAGAGACCGAAAAATGTACCTATATTTTTGTCCCTTTTTCCTTAAACGTTTTTAGTCCATAAAATACAATTCACAATGAGCTAAAAGAAGTTTCAGATCAAATCCCAACACTCACTTTTATTGAAACGACATTACAGATATCATTATCTAGCTGAAATATCATTAGCTTTCATTTATTATAAAATTAGACGACACTTTTTCCTCTTAAGGATAGGTCGTAACACTTTATCGTTATTGTACGATCATATTCGAGAATGAAGTAGCATCATAAAATCATAAACACCTCCCGGTTTCGCGTTATCCCTTACAAATTCCTTAGGGTTGCGTTCAATCGCCGATTATGAATTTCGTGCTCAATACGTGAGATGTTTGTGTTATCGCCTTTTGTTATTAAACAGTTATATACTGAGAATATTGAGATGTCGTCTTGTAGACGAAACATTATACATGAAGGATGGTGTGTGTTAATGGGGTTAACAGTGTTTGTGTTTAACACACTATAATATTATCATGAACTACGTCGTACTTGTAGTGATGTAGGTACAATATTATGCATGAAATATCGTCTTTGCGGGTTATAATATCATGGTTTGTCATTTTAGGTGAAAGATTTAGCACTTTACATGCGTGATCTGTTTTGCTGAAATATCTTAGGACTAGCGGACGTCACGCGGTTTTACCAGCGTAGCTCTCGTTCCCGTGGGAATATGGGAATAAAATATAGCATTTGTTCACCGGGGATAGTATAACTTCCCAACAGTGAATGAATTTTTAAATCCGTTCAGTAGTTTCGGAGCCTATTCGACGCAAACAAACAAACAAACATACTAACAAACCATCAAATCTTTCCTCTTCATAATATTAGTATAGAAGTATAGATAACATTCACATCATTGTTAATATTATATACTTTTCCTGTTACTTTGATAATTCATCTCTTTTGCTATTTAGGTACATCTAATTTTCACAATACGTTAAATTGTATGCATACTACGGTCGATTTCGCGATTGGTAACCATTTTGTGGTTTTGCGTTTCAGAATACACGTTAATTTGTTCATCCCAATTACCGGTAATATGAGAATAGGTAACCCAGTTAACTGTAGTATTACAAATAATTTAATTAGGTAATCAATAACTATGGGATAGCTCTAATGAGGAAGACAATAGGCTATTCACATCACGGTACTACGACTAGTAGGAGCGAACCCGTAACCAAAGATCCGCAAGTCAGTATAACTGATTGATCTATTCGATTAACATAATTATATTATTAATTTTATTACTACCTACTAGGATTTAAGTCTACACATTACACATAGATACGTTTTTATCCCTTATAGATTTTTTTTTGTCCCACGGAATACGCGGTGTTTAGTAGTTATTATATTATCGGTGGTAGTAGGCACAGTGGTCACGTAGTGGTCACCCATCCAAGAACCAGCCTTAGAGAAAGTTGTTACTGCAGTGATCGTTTATGGTACACTGAGTCAGCGGGGCTACGAGTGATTTAAGTCCATGTCAAAAAGGCTTGCGTTTAAACGCCGCCCAAAAATGTACCTATTTTACTTCCCATAAATAGTCACCAAATTACGTTTCCTAAAAATTAAAGCAAAAAAAACTAACTGTCGACCGTTGCGACTGTTTAACCTGTCGGGTTATTATTCGGTAAGTAGTTGGTAGAATAAGTATAAATCTATCGAAATTACCTACTAAGTAGGTATATATAATACCAATCGGTTCTGGTGCTCAGCCGCCGCTGCCGCGGCACGCTCGCTTCGCTCGCTCGCCTTCGCGCGTTAATGGTCACAGTTCCAACCTACCCTAACCTTGATTACACTAAGGCAATTCAGAACTGGAGTTTTTTAGTATCAATTAATTAATTAATCCATTTTGGTGACTAGGTAATACAATTTGGTGACCACTTACAATGTCTCCTGTCAAAAATAAAGTGGCCAACATAATAATAATTAAAAGAGACTAAAGTTAATAACATCTTTAACGATTGCTGACTATCAGATCAAAACATATATTCAAAGGAAGCCTTCAACACGATGATTTACAAGATAATTGCCACTTCATTTGCGTGATAAGCTTTTCAAATTTTCTCCGTCTAAATTGTCGCAATGCATTTCTGCTTAATGGGCCAAGGGACACGTCTCTTCTTTGGGTATTACCGGGTGACAACCCGGCTCAGGCGGCGTACTCCCAACGCTTTATCACTTAATTTGAATCGTGTCTTGAATTTAGAACACAGCCTGTCCTTAGAATTCGAAAATTGTTAATCTGTTCTGTCTGGATATTCCAACTCCAATCCGATTCGCAATAAACGAAGCTCTCAAATAAATTTAATAGCCAGCCCTCTTTCTCAGTCGTTAGGTTAAATAAATTCTCAATGAGATGTTATCAGATTACATTCTAAATAAATTGTACTTACGCCTTTAGTAATTTATCAACGAAATTTATCATTATTATGCAAAAATATGTCCTTTATTTTATGTGAGTTTTATTAAAATTCTCGTAGAAACGAAACTGAAATGCAAAAGAAAATCCACTGAGAACTTTTTATTATTCAATCATCAAAATGAGCCCTTTTTAATCATAAAAAACGTAAACGAGGAGTTATAGTGGGGGGAGGGATATTACATGCTGCATGATAAAGTTTGAAATGGTAAATTAAACCAACTAAAGTGTAGATAACTATCTGAAAGCTTGCAACTGTGATTTAGGATTCAATGCCTATAGTGAAATACCTAACACATCAAGTTGCACTTACGTGTCATCATCATACTATATGTTCGAAATACACCGGTTGGTGTTACGTGATCAAACAGAAGCCTACGGGAAGGAAAGAGTCACGTACCACGTGTTGTGGGTAGAACAACAATTTGCTCTACCGGTGTGGTACTCGAGCCCCAACCCAGTTTCACACGAAATTCGACTGTTGTTGAAAATATTATTATGTTACATACCTACAAGAAATTAACATAGAAATTATTCATGTTTATATGCCTTTTAAAATAAATATCCGTACACTGTCAACCTAACTAAATTTGTACCTATATAAAGTTTAAGCTCAATTGATTTAAGATTTCTGGTTCAAAATTGAGTTGCAAGATTCCACTCGAACAGAAAACATACGCAGCAAGTTAAATAAAAGGCTTATAAAAAGAAATAATTTAACAAAAAAATATCTGCGCACGTTTGAAATTTATATTCGCAAAAGTAAGTGCACCATATTTTAGTGGGGTAGATATGTCGGCAAAATGACAACATTTACCTCCCTGTAAATCAAACGTGCATAAATCCAGACCTCTCCCTTTACGCTATTATGTCAACCGAAGCGATTTATGATCGCATCTAAGAGATTTTCACAAGGGAGAATATCGCCAAGTAAATAGTATTGAGCGTAACTCAAGAATATGTCTGCGCCCTATATCATAGAAGTGAATTGAAATCGAAGCGTTTGCTCGTCTTTTATTGTAGGTATTTTATTATTATTTACGTGGTCATGATTTTTAGTCCCTCTCTATAAA
Source organism: Miltochrista miniata (assembly GCA_933228765.1). Lineage (NCBI taxonomy): Eukaryota > Metazoa > Arthropoda > Insecta > Lepidoptera > Erebidae > Miltochrista > Miltochrista miniata. Next base: position 15,500,854 of record OW121752.1, on the reverse strand, counting down.
ATAGAGTGCAGAGGGGCTTATGTCAAGACTTTGTTTGTAGTCTGTGACTCTGTCGCATTAAACTACGTCACTAGGTCACGTGGATCATCTGTTCAAAGTTTGAAATAAAACAAAAATGACAACGTCAGTCGGATTGAACTTTCTCTTTCACAATAAACGTGTTAGAGAAGGGCAGTCGGGTAAGAACGATCTCTCGGTCAGGTCAGCTTTAAAATAAATCTTTTTAGTACCTATATTAATGGATTAATGCGCTGCAAAATCGTGAAAGAACTATACCCTTAGGCGGGTCGCCCACACGAGCTGGAGTCGAGGCGGCGTCGAAGCACGGGCGCATAAGCGGCGCGCCGCTTCTACGTTTCCTTCAGCAATACATGGCAGTGCGCTCACACACTAGAGTCGCGTCACGGGCGATGTGGAGTCGAGGCGGAGGCGGGGTGGGGCTGATGCGCTCGACCGCGCCGCGACTCCGTCACCATTTTGTCATTTTGTTTCGTGCGTAGACGTGTTTACACTCTTCAAAAATGCGTGACGATTTTGAAACAACGTAAACTTTATTGAAATTGTACGAATGAATCCGTTTTTTTTTTATCCCCAAAGGGGAAGGCAGAAGCATATTATTATATGCCCATATTTCACGTTTTCAGAATTGGTCCCACGTAATAGGTGGTGAGCCGTATTGCCGTGTTGAGATGGACAGGCGCAGGTTGTGACTGCCTGCTGTTGAAATTTTTCAAGCCGCCTAAGGCCTTTAACTTGGCTTAACGACTGTCATTTTACTGGCAACCGGGACCAACGGCTTAACGTGCCTTCCGAAGCTCATAAACGCTGTGTGCAAGCGCGTCTTCATCTTCTGACGACGACATGGCATGGTGAATAAATTGGAATGTGTAAAGGAAGCATAGCCGCCCGCGCCTCGACTTACCAGTGAGCGACGCGCCTTAAACAGACTAAAAAGAAATCAATAATTACATCTCACAGGCAAAACATATTATTGTTACTTTTACGTTAAACAAGTATTGGCGGCACTAGGTATTCATCGATATCGCTAGCTATAGCTCACCTGCCTACGTTGTGCACGAGGAGACCAGTGCTATACGCGCTCTCTTTACCTTCTTATTTTGTACTCTAAGGCAGGTATGTATGAAGGTGTTTGATTTAAAATTGCTTGTAAAAATTGCTGATAAAACAATTGCCATTACTGTGATCAAGGCTTCAATGAGAATTAATTCTCAGAGAAATTAAGAACAGAAATGTAAAATTTCGTAAAATGTTTTCAATAAAAATCTATAAGATTATCTTCAATGACTCGTGATTAATGCAGAAGAATATTTTCGAGTTATCTTTGCAAAGATATCATATATGTCTAATAGTATATTGCAGAGTAGGCGTGTATATGTACTCAGGAGGGCCCTACTAAAAAAAATGGGAAATATTACAAAATTGTAACGATTACTTATCCCGACGAAATATATAAAGCGTATAATCATAGGCCCACATTAATTACGTTGACAAACGAGTTGTACATACCCTTGCTAATAAAACAACGTGTTTCGCCCTCTAGCGCACCTGCGACACCAGACCGAAATGCTCGCCATGATGCTAACCCAATTAATGGTTAACCTTTTTATCATCAATGTTACACAAGTTACATTTTCATGTTTATGCTGAATAAATTTGCACAGCATCAAAAGCAACTTTCATCATCATCCTGGTGTACCTAAACCCTTTGTTTTGACACTCTAAGACACCCTAAGTACACTTTTTTTTGGTTTCTATAAAACCTCTAAAATAATTCGTCGGTTTAGAACAAATCCAATGTTTTTTTTTTCATTTAAATTTATACAAATAACCTCATTTATTAAAGACCTTCGTATTTCCTAGTAGTGATCCGTAACATAGTATCATCCTTACAACCCTTTTTGATCAGGTGAAAGTAGTAAGTTCGAATATGTGCCGGCAGGACCCGGTGTAAACGTAGCACCCCGTCGGTGTATATCGTTTTCATCGCCAAGGATCAATACACCTAATACAGGTTTTATAGAACTACCCCTTTAGTTTAAATAACAACATTATTTTTTAAAAAAGCTGTTCGGCCAAATGGCATATGGAAATGTGTCCACCAAACTGCAAAAAAAATCCTATAGGCTATCAAAATAAGATACGATGTGCTTCTTTACGTTTTGCTCAAAAAACGCCAGAGTCGTAACATGTTATACCAGTAGTTCGTTTATTTAGAACAGAAATTATTTTTAAGTCGATTCTTAAAAAGATCTCTCCAGATCTTTTTAAGAATCGACAGATTAGTTATGTATGTCTTCTTAACAGCATGAATGGCATTCGTGAAAATAATGTTATGAGAAAGCGCTTTATATCCATTTTTCGTCGTTAATATTTTGGAATATCAAAAGGGTTGGTAATCGTTTTTGACGTCCTAAGTTTAACGACAGCTTCTTAATCAGCTTAACCCTTCAACACACTAAAAAAATATATCGAAAATCGGTAATCACGTGGACCTAGCTCCACCACCCTAAAAATGAAAAAAGATTTCCCATTTCCCAAAAAAAATTTTTATCTCACTTACCAGACCAAATTTTTCAATTCTGCAAACAGCAACCGGATTATTGATAAATTGTTTATTTTACTGTGTATAATAATAAACAATAATGAAAACACATTATTTATAATAAAAAAACAAAACACACACGCACACTTGCACTTGGTACACACGCACTCAACAAAAAAAACATTGATTACTCTACCACCACACCATATTTTACGATCCTGTAAACACCAACCGGATTATTGATATATTGTTTATTTTACTGTGTATAATAATAAATAATAATGCAAACACATTATTTATAATAAAAACACGAAACACACACGTACTACACAAACGCACGCCATCCATGCGCAATCCACTCTCAACTTCAACTGTTCGATTTTTGTAAATAATTCTGGCCCATTGACGTCATTTCATAAGATTCCAAAAACAAGAAAATGTTATAAACTACACATGCAATAAACCTGTTCATTGAAAAGTAGGACGTAAGCAGGCTAAATTTAAGTTTAAAGTCGTCTGGGTAGGTGCGGCGACCGGTCGCCGCGCGGGGCTTTACGGAAAAACTTGATTATTATGCGCGGCGACTGGTCGCCGCGAGGAGCTCTAAGGGTTAAAAGTTATTTTATGTAGATTTTTGTATTTATAAATACTATGGTATTTATAAATCTATATATATATATGTTTTAACTTGAAGGTTTGAAGAAGTAAAGAATCTCTTCCAAAGCATTTTTGTTGCAAAAACTGGTTTTTGAGTTATAGGTAGGTATTAACATGATGTAATTTGAAGGGCTAAGTCAGACAGAGCGTTCAGGCATTTAAGCGTTCAAGAAGTCAATTTTGGGTCCTTTGTGTTGTATTGTGTTACATAAGTAGATATGCTACCATACGAGGCGTTCGAGTTGCTAACGAACTGCACTCGTTAGCAACTACGCGCCAAGACGCAGAATGCGTACGCGTAACGCTAGAACGCCTGACCGCTCTCTGTGTGATAGGACTCTAAACCCTATGTGAACGTTTTTTTTTTTTCAATAGCTCAGTATGTAATTTTTATTGCCAATATAGTATGGGCAATATTGTTTATATTGTTGTAGGCCCCTTACAGTCCGCAGTGAAGTTGTAGAAAACAGCATGTATTAGGCTTCATGTACTAAGAGTTTCAGTATTAAGGAACGGGTTGTAATATTTCTGTAGTGCAAACTAATTCGAAAAAAAAAGAAGTGAACTGCAATATTAATGAAACGAAGGTGACAAAGTTCTTTTCACACTCACCTACACACACACACACACACACCAGAGAGAAAGAGAGAGAGAGAGAGAGAGAGACATAAACACAGACACAGATACACACACACACTCACTAAACGCACGCCGACACGCACGTGCACACATTTACAGAACTATATACGTATTCCTCTGAATAATATTATTCCATTGCTAAGAATCACTTGTAATACGACTCGACAGCTATCGATTTTGTATAAAAATGTGACTGGTACAAAAAGGGAACATACTGATTAGTATTCTACGTCTATAACTTGATATTATGAGACATTCTGCCGTTTTGCTTTAGTCCATTATGGCTGTGCGTGTAGCCTACATAGGAACGTGAAAATGTATATTTTTAGTGTACAAACGTAGGTTAGTTTTTATATTAATCTATTAACGGACATTTGCCATTTAAATATCGAAGATAATCTCCATAGTCCATCAGGAAACTAAAAAAGAAATCACCAAATATCAATATCTGTAGGTACATGCAGAAAATTTATCAAAATTCGAATGGCTAACTTTTCAATCTAACTTTTCAATCATATTGAATGGAATTAATGATTTGTTAAATTAGTACCAAAATAAAATTTGTAGCACTGATAATAAAGTTTTTTGATAATAAAGAATTCCATTGTAAATTTGCGTATGAACGTGGCAGATTTTCAGTCATTACAAACTTAATCACATAGTATTTAATAGTAAAGATTGCAAAAACACAGTGTCAAAGTAAAAGTATATAAATAAAATAAATAAATAAATATTAATACACGGACATTTCACACAACACTATCTGATCCCAAAGTAGGGGAGACTAGGTTTCACATTAAAGGCTTATATTTTCATTTCTATATAGAATACTAGCTGACCCGCGCAACTTCGTTTGCGCCACATAAGAGAGAGTATTACCTGTTCCCGTCGCATTTACTCCCGTCGCGTTCCGTTTACTCCCGTAGGGTCTCTTCATTAATATTCAATACTACGTGAGACAAAAGGAATAACTTTCCCCCCGTTTTTGAAACATTTACTATTACTGCTCCGCTCCTATTCGTTGTAGCGTGATGCTTTATAGCCTATGACACTCCACAATAACGTAGCTTTCTATAATATTGGTGAAAGAATTTTTAAAATCGGTTCAGTAGATCCCGAGATTACCCCTTACAATTTAACAAACACACAAACTTTACTTCTTTATAATAATAGTATAGATGAATTCAAAAATAGGTTGATTTCATAGGTTAAGCTTCAGAAAAAAATAGCAAAAAGCACTTAATTCATTATAATTTAGTGTACAGGCTTGATCTTATACAATAAGAAAAACTGGTCAACCTACCCTATGCTTGGGGTAGGTTGACTATTCGCCTGGGGTAAGTTGACCTATGGACTTGTAAGGGCAAAATTTACGAGGAAATAGGATAAAAGGGCAACATACATAAATAATTATTATTTTTATTATTTTTTATTAAAAATAAAACACATACTCTAAATCACCGAGAGCTCGGCGTCGCGCGCGCACATTGTTTGCGTGAAGGAATTTAAAGTGGAAAAATAAAGTATTTAAGTAATTATTTTCATTGTAATGTTTTTGTAATAATGCCTTTATATTCATGGTTACTGATTGTCAAAGAATTTATAATGGATGTTTGATTCATGTTCTTTCTTTTATGTATGATTCTATTTCGTTTCGGCAGTCTAATCGTGATTACTTATCGTGAAATATGTAGCATTATATTTAAAACAAAATTAAATGCTCTTTAAAATATAAAGGATATTGAAACCGCCAACACTATCTATAGGTGAGATAGTGTTGGCGGTTTACCCTTTCATTTTTTCTGTAAAATAAGTATTTTCGAAACTAAAATGGTTAAACGTGATTTCGTATTCAACAGTAAGTATTGAGGCATATTTTAGCTGAACATGATTTATTCGACGATATTACGCACCCAGCCCCTGGCTTGAATGGCATTACGTTGACAGCTTATGAGGTCCTTTATTTATATTTGATTTATGTAGTGAGCAGAGATACGGCCGTTCTACTCCGTTTCACGGTTAGTGAACATTATTCGATATTTAAATGGATAAAAATCCCCTTTCGACTTCAGTTTAACTTGAGACTAAATAATTTGGGAGTCACTTATGAATTGATGGTATACGACCTGAAAAGGTGTTGTAGGGAGTGAATGGATGCGGAAGGCACTGGACTGTGTATTGTGGCGTAGTTTTGGATAGAGTCCTCCCTAACAGAACACTGCCATAAGCTGATTTGAATTTTTGGCTTTACGAACTTAAAAATAAGTAGATAATTTTCATATCTATCTATACTTATAATAAAACTGTAGAGGGTCGGGAGTCTGTACATGGAAGATATTTTGAAAATTTTAAGTGTAGGGCGTTCTCTAATCGATACTGAAGCCGAAAATGTAATTTAAAATTTTCATGTCTGTCTGTCTGTCTGTCTGTCTGTCTGTCTGTCTGTCTGTATCCCGACTAAGTATCACGCCGAAACTACTGAACCGATTTGAATGATACTTTGTACGATGTAAGCTTTTAGTCCGAGGAAGGTTCTTAGATACTTTTGATCCCGATATTTTGCGCGGTTCCTTCAGGAGAGGGGATGAAAGGCAAAATAGGTTTTTAGCTATAATTTCTCACTGCATGGTTCGATTTCAAATATTTGTTTGGTGTCTGAAAGGGAGTACTTTAAGCATTATTCCATACAATTTTCAATATTGAGGGTTATATAGTTGAGAAATTAGGGGCATCTCAACTTTCGGTAAATCTAGAATTCAACGTTTCTTTTGAAAGTGAGTCTAAACGGGCGTGTTGGCTTAATCATAAAAGAGCTTAATGATTAAGGCTATCTATACTTATAATAAAACTGTAGAGGGTCGGGAGTCTGTACATGGAAGATATTTTGAAAATTTTAAGTGTAGGGCGTTCTCTAATCGATACTGAAGCCGAAAATGTAATTTAAAATTTTCATGTCTGTCTGTCTGTCTGTCTGTCTGTCTGTCTGTCTGTCTGTATCCCGACTAAGTATCACGCCGAAACTACTGAACCGATTTGAATGATACTTTGTACGATGTAAGCTTATAGTCCGAGGAAGGTTCTTAGATACTTTTGATCCCGATATTTTGCGCGGTTCCTTCAGGAGAGGGGATGAAAGGCAAAATAGGTTTTTAGCTATAATTTCTCACTGCATGGTTCAATTTCAAATATTTGTTTGGTGTCTGAAAGGGAGTACTTTAAGCATTATTCCATACAATTTTCAATATTGAGGGTTATATAGTTGAGAAATTAGGGGCATCTCAACTTTCGGTAAATCTAGAATTCAACGTTTCTTTTGAAAGTGAGTCTAAACGGGCGTGTTGGCTTAATCATAAAAGAGCTTAATGATTAAGGCTATTGTAAAATAATTCAGTCCACGCCTAAGGCGTGGCTCTTTTATGATTAAGCAAACAGGGCCGTTTCACACGCTGCTTGATGAGTCTCATTAAGAAGTACCCCTCCATTCGTACACCTTATGTGACGTAAACGAAGTTGCGAGGGTCAGCTAGTCTATATCTATACTTATAATAAATCTGTAGAAGTGAAAATTTTGTACATTCAAAATATCAAAAAAATAAATAGCAAGGGGTGTTACTAGACCGACAACGAACCCAAAAATGTGATTAAAAAAATTTTTGTCTGTCTGTCTGTTTGTCTGTCTGTCTGTCTGTCTGTTTGTTCAGGCATCACGCAAAAACTACCGGTTCGATTGCGATGAAACTTGGTATAATTATTCTTTAATAGCCTGGGCACAACACTGGGTACTTTTAATCCCGGAAAAGTATATAGAATTCAAACCAAACTTAATTTTGCGGTTCGATCCCTAGACCCAAAGTTATTATCAATTATTGCTCAAACGGTTAATGGTACGATGATGAAACTAAGCATGAGCGTTGTTTGTTACAATTTGAAAAAAGTAATTTAAACGTTCTTGCAAATTCCACCTCTAAAGGTATAAAAAAGGATGGTAAAGTTTGTATGGGACAACGTGATTCCTTGGTCCGATCTACTTAAAATTTGGCATATAGCATTATTATCATAATTGGTGGAAGACGTGTTTCGAATTTTATTGAAATTTGCACTATAACGAGCTAAAAAGGGAATGCAAATTATTTTGGGGCTGATTTTCTCCGGAGTTGATATAAATACTCCTTAAATACTCTTATTTTATACTTAAACTAGCTGACCCGCGCCACTTCGTTAACTGGGACTGCCTGAAGAAAGAACTACTGCTATCAACAATGATTTAAATAACATTAATATATGGGCAAAAGCACACGGACTTCTTGTTAACCCTACGAAATCGCAGGCAGTCATTGTTGGTAGCAGATACATGTTAAATCAGTTGGGTAAGCAATCTCTCCCACAAATATTGTTTGACTCGGTTCCCATTGCATTTTCTCAACACGCTAAAAATCTTGGGGTTCATATAGATTCACGTCTCGACTGGGACGTACAAGTCGCAGAGGTAAGCAAAAAAGTGTTCTACTCGTTTCAATCGATCAAACGTCTCCAGAAATTCCTGCCTTTCGAAACTAAAGTTACTCTTGCACAATCCCTCTTACTTCCGATTTTAGACTATGCTGACGTCTGTTACCCTGATGCAAAGGAGGAACACTTAAATAAACTAGAACGCTTGCAAAATCTGGGTATTCGCTTCATTTTTGGTCTGCGTAAATACGACCATGTTTCCGAATTCCGGGCAAGGTTGAGGTGGTTACCTATCCGGCAGCGCCGAAACTTTCATATATTGTTTCGCTTCTATTTTCTATTCTACGTAATGTAAATTCTCCTCCTTATCTTAAAGAACGCTTTGAGTTTCTTGTTCCAAGGGGCAAAACATGTCGCACTTCCCGTTCACTTCTTCTTCGTACTCCTTTGCATAGTTCTGGCGTATATGACAAATCTTTCACTATTCGTGCAGTGCGTTTATGGAATTCGCTGCCTCATACTGTACGAGATAGCTCCTCATTGAACGTTTTCAAGAGTAGAGTAAAGGAACTATATCTTTCCCAAATTACATAAGCTCCTATTATGTATAGTAAATATGGTTATATATCTTATCTACTTGTATGTGCCTATATGTATTTATTTTTATATGTATATTTATGTATATGTGTGTATGTATGTTTATGTATTTGTGTATGTATGTATGTATGTATGTATGTATGTATGTATGTATGTATATAGTTATTTATATAATTATGATTATAAGGTTTATTATTTCTTTTAAAAAAAATAATTGTGCACTTTTTAACCCCTTCGTTGCGCATTTACTTAAGTAACCACAAAGTTTGCTGGAAGAAAACTCAATTATGAGTTAAGCTCGCCTTTGTACAGCGTAATATTTGTACTGTATTTTGTTTTTATATTTTATTATATTTTGATGTGCAATAACGAATAAAAAAAAAACTACGTTACGATGTCAATTGCTTAGAAGAGAAGTTGTGTCAAGTAGGTAGTAGTTAAGTCATTGAATTAAGAAATGTATTTAAGAAATAAATTTACTTAGCTCATATTATTATGCATTATGAATTTGTTAATCAGAAATCTATTTAACTAGGTATTAATATAAATGCGAATGTTTGTGAGTGTGGATGTTTGTTACGCTTTCACGCTGTAACGGCTGAACGTATCTGGCTGAAATTTGGTGCCTACAGAGTTATGTCATAGTCTAGGAACAAAATTTCACGCAGGCGAAGCTACGGCCATCAGCTAGTATAAATAATAAAGTTAGAAAAATAGGTAGATACTTAAGTAAAATTCGCTTGGGGATATTCACAAAAACAAATCTTGTTTGGTGTTAGGTAATGTCATGCAAATTTTGGTAGAGCCACGAGATTCAATGTACAAAACGGTCATTGTTATAAAAATAATTGGGGTCACGTTGTGGTTAGTCCTTTTGAGCCATTATTTTGTTTTGTTTAAAGTATAATCCTGAACTGCTCATCAACATACAGAAGAACCTCAAATGAAGGCTTTGTTTTCCTTTATTCAGTTAAAGGTTTTCTGTAAATGGTCTATGGTGATTGTAGTTTAAAATGAAGCCACTTTTGCTGTCTGTTCACTTGAATTTTTTAAGGTATTCAACGATTTTAAATGCAATTTTCAGCAACAGATAGATTGTATCCATAGAAAGGTTTGTAATCGACCTACTTTAATACAGACATGTTATACCTAGTACAAAAAGAAAAAAAATCCGTCTATAATTGACGGAAATATCGGTAAACATACATAAAAAACCATAGGTACAGACGAATTGAGAACCTCCTCCTTTTTTTGAAGTCGGTTAAAAAGCAGAGCTGTAACGTAAAGGAATGATTGATTTTACAGATTCATTAATAATGAATGACATTAAAATCAGATGTATATTTTACTCTAATTATGTTTATTTCTTCAAAGTGATATGAGAAGAGGATACAAACTGACTACTTATAGTTGGTTTGGGCCAACGTAATAGATAGAGTCAAATTTCATGACGATTCTGCGGCTGGTAGCATAATAGTACTAAATTATTACCTGGGAATGTGGTACACCACACAGATGGTATTGCTCCACCAGACCTCGAATATAATCACGTACGATCTACGTGTGATTCATTCATAGACTAACTATGAAAAAAGAAGAAGAGAAGGATTGACTCAATATCACTAAAACTCTGTAATTTGATTATACTCGTATTTTATCAAGAATTGCACCAGTTTATTATATCTTCTTTTAGTATATATTTAAAACGCAACTACGTCTGACTGATCAATAAACTCGCACATCTTAAACCGCAAAAGGAATTTAGATCAAATTTCTGTTACATAGTACGACATAGGCATGGCTATGTTATAAAATATTAACATACCCGTAACATAGGTATCTTATAACAAAAGATTTATGATAACGCCTATTATGAAGAGGGATAAGCAAATTCATATATTAATCACATTTCGTATAATTACTCGTAGCCTCACGAGACTAAAGATTGATCTAGATCTATTTAAAATATACCTTTATTTTAATCAATATAAAACATCAAAATGAGTACGCCACAGCATTGTACTCTTACAACAATTTATTGGTCCCGCGGGTTTGAGCTCAACGAAGCGACGCAACCACATTATTATTTACCACTTTCGACCGCATTTTATTACTAACCCGCAAAAGGGTCAAATAATAAGAAGTATTCGCTTTGTGTGTAAAACAATAGACCGATATTTATGATTCTTGGCGGTTTGAATTCGTATTACAAAATATGTCTGCAAATTTTGTGAACATTTCAAAGATTCAAAAAACTGCTAGGGTCTGTGGTTGTCCCCCTTTTTAGATATTTCGTGGTAGTAAAACTTACTGTAAGGATTCGTTCAGTCTGATATCTACCATAACCTATGTAAGAAGTTGGTGAAGGCTTCTTACTATTGGGTACTAAATACAAATAACCGGCCAAGTGCGTGTCGGACTCCCGCACGGAGGGTTCCGTACCAAAAAACAACAAAAAGTCGTACCTATTTGTTGCATGGGAGCCCCCCTTTTTTCTTTTTATTTAACGAGATGGAAAATTCTAAATGGATGATGTGCCGGACTCACTCAAAAAACCACACGTTACGGCCAACAGCCTACGGTTGGGAGCCCCGGGTAAGCTCTCGAAAGGATGTCCCAGTAAAGGTCCATTTTGTTTTAATTATTATTTTTTTATGAAAATACACTGCTCGATATTCTGAGAGTATTTCAAGCGTCCACTGGTTGCCCTCATTACCTATTAACACAGAGCAACGCGCGCCTTAGACAGTTCGCGTTGCTCTATAGTGTTATACAACGCGCGCCTTAGACAGTTCGCGTTGCTCTATAGTGTTAACTATCCTTGTATATTATTATATTAATTGTGAACTCTATGTTTAATTTCTCTTTCAGAATACTGATGACATTTGAATGATGACATCATAAACACGATATCTACGTCTACAACATAAATTGTGTGTTTGTACGTAAATTGTTTATACTGGAGAATTTCTAAAATATGGACTATTTGTTTACTATTTCCTATGAAATAGCTATCTTTGAAATATTACACCTACCTAAAGTAATCTGCTGAAATAGTTGTTTACTTTTTTTTAAAGAAAAAAATATTTACGATGAAAGTCGAAAAATAAGTTAGTATGTGACCCGTATAATGTTCAATTATGGCGACACGAAATTAATTTCATTGAGCAACATTTTTGATTGTGCTATACCTCCTAAAGTATTCATTTAATTTGCATGGTGTAAACGGAATGAATGATCTTGATGAAATGTTCAAATTAACTAACGTATCTAAATTGAGAAGGATACCTTATTACCGAATATATAAGACAAAATCGCTAAAAAAACACGTTTGTTGTATGGAAGCCCCCCTTAAACATTATTAAGTTTTTGTTTTCAGTATTTGTTGTTATAGCGGCAACAAAAACACATAATCTGTGAAAATTTCAACTCTCTAGCTATCACCGTTCATGAGATACAGCCTCCTGACGGACAGACAGACAGACAGACAGACCCTCTTTACCCTTTGGGTACGGAACCCTAAAAAGAAAAGTTTGAAGTTTTTTTCTCAAATCTATGAGTATAAAATCTGGAATTTTTCATTGATATTTTCGCTATAAGAAAACGATGTTATACTGAAGTAACATAGGCTATTTATCATTATGTTACGACTCAAAGGAATGTTATTTATAAACTATCGCGGACTTTTACTCTCAAGATAAGTACCCAAAGAAATGTATGGTTGAATGAGTGTTACTGGTAATATTCGCAACCACAGCCGTGGGGCAAAACTAGTTATTTATCGAAGCTAATAGCTTTATTAGCATTACAGGGTAAGCGTAATGTTAAATTATTTGAAAGTTTGTCCAAAGATAGTTCATAAAGTTAAATGTCAAAAATAAACTGGTAAAAACTGATACTCTAACTAAGGTCACAAAATGCCTGTGACGTAGGTGCGAGTATAATACCTACAACACTGCTTTAAAAAGAAATTTGAATAAAATACAATTTAAATAGGCCCTTGCGTCCCTCATACAAAGGCTGAAGGCGAATGAGTGCTTAGTTCACGGAATTTTAAAAGCGTTTATGATGTTTTTATTCGACAGTCTCTCTAATTACAGTGGCGATGGCGTCGTATAACGCCACCTTAGTCATTACAAATGCCGTGAGCGGGGCTATAAAGCTTGGAAATGCTTTATGCAAATCATTTTACACTGTAGTCCCATGTGTACGTATAAATTGCAAATGTAACTACGACAATATACTGCTTCAAAAATCTCAGTATCGTTTTATAACGCACCTGGTATACAATCTGATTACAAAGAATATAAATCAAGATAAATTGAGATTCAACTGTCTGCGCTGGATTTTACGTTAAAAAATTGGCAGAGTGCGGTTGGACTCGCGCACGAAGGGTTCCGTATCAAATACCGGCAGAATTATCTTTTTTCATTTCATGTTACAGTGGCAGCAAAAATACATCAGTTGTGAAAATTTCAGCTCTCTAGCTGTCACGGTTCCTGAGATAAAGTCTCATGAATAGGGTCCCATTTTTACCCTTTGGGTACGGAACCCTAAAAAAGTGAAGTTGTCAGATGTCAAACCCTGTTAATTTTATATTTACCGTTCCAAATGACGACATCTAACGATTGAGGGCAACTCTCACTGTTGGTTGCCTGAAAGAAATTGCTTTGAGCGAAAAGGCTGCCATTTGTACATTCTTTTTATGTTATGTCTTATTGATTTTTATATCTTATTGGTGTACAATAAAGTTTTACTTACTTACTTACTTACTCACAGTCTACACGAAGTCTGCTAAATTGACAGCGGCCATCGAGTATGACGCCCAACGATGTGTCCCTAGGTTGTTAGAGGAGAGAAACACGTGCATTGGTATAGTGCTCCAAGTTTCTAAGACATAATCTTTGGAATCGCTCAGTTCTGGTGAAGATTTTCTCCACTGTATGAGAGAGCTGTCTCTGACCGAGATGCGTTGTATGAAAATTTAAGCACAAAGTGGATATGGAGACTTCAGTTATTTTCCAGAAGTTTGAAAAGGTACAACCACATTTCCTCAGTCCAAGACCATTAAAGATCGCGGCGGCCGCGTGCTGCTACAGCTACAAAGGCTGGCTAATGCTGTTAGAGCTAGAATTTGTCGAACCCAATGGGATCGCGACTTTGACTCTCACATTTTACAGTGATTATGAAACCAGACGGTAGCCACTCTCAAGGATGCCCATAGAAGAATTAATAAACACCGACTCCACTTTGGAAGCTACTGGGAATATGATAAAATGAGAAAGATGATTTTTAATTTAACAAAGCTTTTTGAAGCACCAACTAAATCCCACATGCAAAATGAGAATGTTAAAAGCATCAGGTCACTGTGGAATATTCACCTCAGTTCTTGTTGTTGCCCAGGGTATGTCGTATATTTATTAGTAGGTAAGTACACGACCACAAATGCCTCGACATGTCATGTGAATGTCTCCATACAGACAGGGGTAGGTCGGTGTGATGCGTGAATTTGTGAAAATAAAGTAAGAGCCTCTCACCTGTCATGCAAAGCATCTTATAATATTATGTCACCACGTAAGGTGTTTACCGCTTTCTACGGCAGGCTTTATGTATAGCTAAAGTACATATATGGTCCCGTGGATTTCGCATTTTTTTTGTGAAAATAATAATGTGATTTAACTGGTAAAGAAGGATCACTTTTAAGTATAAATCAAGAAGTTTTCTTTTTTGTTTAAGAATAATCCCAACCCTATATTAAAATAATGATTGCACAGCAAATTACCATAAATCTATCCATTAATAAGTGTATTAGTTTAAAAAACTAAAAAACACGCTTTCAGCACTCACTAAAAATTACAAAATAGTCTTCATTCATGACATGATAATTTGGTAAGAAAATGTCATTTCGGATTTTTTTCCTATTCCTGACAAACCCTTTCATTTGATACCCATATCATGGAGGTGCATTTCAAATAGCCTGTCCGCCATCTTGGACGTCCGCCATATTGGATTTAAGTCACGTGACTATTTTTTTTCGTATTTCTGACAGCAAACCCTTTCATTCGATACCCATATCATGGGGGTGGATTTCAAACAGCCAGTCCGCCATTTTGGGGAGGCCGCCATATTGGATTTGTAATGACGTTTTTTAGCTAGTCATGCATTGTCATCAGAACTCAGAGCGTGTGCAAAATTACAGCCTGATCGAAGGACGGGAAGTGGGTCAAATTAACATTCCAAGATTTTCTTACATACATAGTTACAAGTGAAGCTAATAAAAGCGTGTTAAAAAAGTAGCGAACCAACAATAAAAAATGTTGCGACATTAATATTATGCGATTGGAAAGAAGAACCAAACCAGTGCAATCTGAATATTTTAAACATTCCCTGTGGAACCAAGGTATTTTTTTACTTTCGTAAAACCAGCCAAGTGCGATCGGATTCGCCCATGGCAAGTAACATAATATAAAAGTTCTTGTAGTTCGTTGTAACTTTGATTGATGTTGTAATACGCTCGCTGTAGCAGTGATTTTTCTAGGCAAAAATTGCGGTTTATGACGTATAAAAAAAACTCCTTACTAGATATCAATATGTACTAGATATCGTTCAAACCAATTTTCGGTGGAAGATTCCATGGCAATGTACGTAATATTTTTTTTTTAAATTTATCTCTCTCTTATTTTAGAAGTTAGAGGTGACACATTTTTCCACTTTGCAAGTGTCTCTCGCGCAAATTATTCAGTTTAGAAAAAAAAAATTAAAAAGCTCAACAGCATTTTTGAAGACCTATTTATACCTTCATTCCCAGTAGTTCCGCGGCAGTTGTTCCGCGACGGAACTAGTGAGACTTAGACCCACGTATGGGTATGACGAAAAAAATATTGAGTTGCAGTTCCAAGTATGGGGACCGCCAAAACTTATTGTTTTTTTTTCTATTTTTATGTAAAATTCTTAATGCGGTTCACAGAATACAATATCTACTTACCAAGTTTCAACAGCATAGGCCTTATAGTTTCGGAGAAAAGTGGCCGTGACGTACGGACGGACGGACTCCGTTTATTGCCATTTGGCTACGGTACCCTAAAAAGGACATATAAAATTCATAAAACGAGTTACATCATGTAAAGCTGAAAATTTCTATATTATTTTGCAACGTTAAAAATAAAACCGTCATGTCATTTTACAAGTCGTCAGCTATTTTAATACCCCTTAAGAGGGTTAACATATTTCGCCCCACGTTTTGCTCAGAAACCATACTTTTCATTGCGTTTAAAGTCATTAAATATTTATCGTACAAACATGGTATTCACTAACATACTTAGAAAATTTAGCGCTCTAAACGTTTTATAAAACATATTTTACCTAACAACAGATTACATATGGTTAATATCAACGAAAGTGAACAAGGTTTTTCAAATCATACGATTTGCATCGATTTCGATGCTTAAATTCATGTCAAATAACTGATAAATTTAATGAACAAGGGATACGAAGCAATTGCAAAAGGCCTAGGCTATCTGTTTGTAGAATAACCTGATATCAGGTAGGTTCCTTTTTTTGGAGAAAAATGACTGTCAAGTTTGCTCAAATACTGAGAATTTTCACCACAATAAAGTAGTCTTTACACCAGCTTCTGTAGGTTAAATCATTATGATAATTATGTAATATTATGTCAGAACTTCTCCTCTGACAATAAAAATATTTCTTTATAAGTAACTAGATACAGATTTTTTTTTACAAAGTATTTTGTGAACCCCTATAAATGCAGATACGCGAACAAATACGATTTAGTACCGCCGAGAGGCTCTCAGAGAGTGGTCATGTCGCTCGATGTTCCATTTTTGAATACGAAAAAATTAACAAAAATAGTCTAATTCTAGCGTGACCAAACAATCTTAGTACTTTGTGACGTATAATATAATATACCAGCTGATGCGCGCGGATTCGCCCGCGTGAATTTTGGTTCCCGTTCCAGCTTCCCGTGAAAACAATTTTCTGGGATAAGAAGTAGCCTATGTGTTATTCCAGACTATACTCTATCCCTATACCAAATTTCAGCTGGATCCATTCAGCCGTAAGAGCGTGATTGAGTAACAAACATCCAAACATCTAAACATCCAAACATCTTCACAAACTAGTAGGATAGTAGGATATAAATATTTATGGTCGATATACAACGTGAACTTTTGTACAGTGCAAAGCTCAGACACCCCGACTAGAGTTTCGCTTCAAAATACTGTATAAAAAAAATTAAATGAATCTAACGAAAACTGACCAAGTTATAAGCTATTACAGTTGCACTACTTTCTTCACAAACAGCGTAGGTGTAGGTATTATACGCAAGGCAGGTAGTCACTATTCGTGTGGTATTGATAATAACATATTAACACCCCATTTCATAAGTGGTAATTATGGAACACCTGTGAGGAACCAGACCAGGATTGGGACGGCTATAAAGCCGCTAAAGCAAAATACAAGTAGCGACTGAGATACAGAAGTACCAAGTCTTGGAGAAACTTCTGCTAGAGTCAGACTAATACTGGCAAACAAGAGACAGAACTGTCCGTATCTATAAAGAAACCTGACGGCGCGGCGGCCTGACCAACCCATGAAAAGAATTATTTATACTGTTGATGTATGGCACTTGGTGGAACCTGCTGCACATATTTATTAACGGCACTTGTACTGTTCCACAACATTTATTTATTTTACACCTGACTGGTTTCGCCTTTCGGCAATTTTCAAAGGCAAATTAACATTATATAATGACCACTACATCACTTAATTACTCGAAAACAATAAATTAATAACATATAAATTACCACTACATCATTCTACTAACGTAAACTATCATGAAAAGAAGCCGAGAGTATTTTGATTCAAACGCACTTCCCAGGATGCCAATTGCTGCAGACACTCATGTGGCTGGTGGAATACGTATCCACAAAAGAAGTCCAGTGGGAGCTCGCAAGACCTGTTCTATTCTATTCTGTCAACTTACAAAAATCTGAATGGGTAATTAACAACTTCAAGTCCTTCAAATCTCCAGGACAGGATGAAGTCTTCCCTGCAGTGATAAAATGGGGGAGGACACAAGTTGATATTGTCAGCTACATAGTATCTGTACGCCAGACAATGAATGGAACTGTGACCCTGACTGTGGAGAGAGGTCTAAGTGATCTTTATACCAATACCCGGTAAAGGGTTTATATTTGTGATTCGGACCTCTGGTTATACAGACCGATAAGCCCTTCGTCTTTCCTGCTAAAAACTCTGGAAAGATTGTGTGACAGAGACAATCGAGAGACGGCCCTTCAAAATAAGACACTGCATTCCAACCAACGCGCATATTGCCCCCGGCAAGTCTACAGACTCAGCACTACATGCAGTGGTACACAAAATAGAAGAGGTCATCCAGAATCAATCAATCAATGTGCCTCGGCACTTTCATGAACATAGAGGGAGCTTTCAAAAAAAGAAGCATAACCACGGCACTGGCAAAACACCGAGTATACACGATGTCCGTGAATAGATAGATAACATGCTAAATAACTCATTTTAAAGCTACAGACAAGCGGAAACCAGTGCGCAGCCATGGCCAAAGGTTGTCCAGAAGAAGGCAGGGTCTCACCACTGCTAAAAAACCTTGTTGTAGACGACCTAATAACCAATCAATCAATCAATTTAACCTAGAACTGTCCCTATATACATGGATGTGGAACAAGCCAAAGCAGATGGTAAAATTA
This sequence comes from Miltochrista miniata, assembly GCA_933228765.1. NCBI lineage: Eukaryota > Metazoa > Arthropoda > Insecta > Lepidoptera > Erebidae > Miltochrista > Miltochrista miniata. Next base: position 15,482,203 of record OW121752.1, on the reverse strand, counting down.
AATTATGGAGAAAATACGGATCTGTTAATACAAAGCATGACTGGTATTTTAAAATCCAAGGCCGACTTCAATTCAAGTGAGAAGCTGCGTTTATTTTATCTTCTAGTGATCTTGTGTATATAATAAATATTTTAATGAATTGTATTAAAATTACTTTCAGTCAAGCCAACATTTATCGATTTGCGTACACCGCAAATCGATAAATGTTGGCTTGACTGAACACTAATTTCCCCATAAGCACAGTAAATATTTCGAAAGACGACGAGTACTGGACTACAAGGATGGAACCTAAATTGTTAAATTTTTACGACAAATGTCTGTTGCCCAAAATGATTAACCCCAGAAAGAGTCGATAAAATAAAATAAAATTAAATTTATTCCCTTTGAAATTTAAAAAAAAAATAGGTTTGTCAACATTTTTGTGACTCTGCTGGGGGTTTGGAAATGCTACAGACTGAGAAGAATACTCCAAGAAACTCAGTTCGGTCCCTCCCAAAATTCATCTTAGTAGGTATCTAATAATCGATCAATGCCGATACGGAAGGGCTAATTAATTAGCATTTTTCTTGGCGGTGTGCATTGTTATGCACATGCCTCTTAATAAATATTTGGTTATTGTAAATAAAAAACACCTACTATCAATATTAAGATTAGAGTTAGATCCCATAGCTCAAGCTTATAGCTTAGTTTGGGCTAGATGATGTTGTGTAAGAATATCCAACAATATTTATGAATTATTTATTAAAATATTTTAATGTTCCTGCCAGCACTGAATCTGTAGTAGGCAGCAAAACATCGGACCATGCCAAGCGCCTGCGCATTGCTACGTAAATATTATTTGTTTTTAACCATGTGTATTGTCAAATTTAAATATTTATAGTGTATAATAGAATATTGTCCATTACTTTCTATAATTTTCGTATATTTAGATACTTTAAAAATAAACTTATGAAACCGTTTTCATGTATGTGTGTATTTGTAATTTCAATATTGATATTAGTTAGGTAAATAAATGTCAACTTTATTAATTTTATTGATGTCAGTATCTATCACTACTAGAGTCGAAATATTTCTTTTATTTATTGAGACAAATGTTACAATAAAGCATAATAACTATTTACAATATGAATAAAACTAAACTAAATCTAAATAGGGCCCCGGTGGCATTGTGCCCAAAAAACTGGCAGCATTCCCCTCTTGAACGGCGATGCTTATTCGTTGGGAGAAATAACTGCCAGCCCTTAGGTCACTAGTTGACTCCACAAGGCGCTTCTTCAAAATTTAAAAAACTTTATGCCCATGAACCTAGGGTCTCGACACACACACACACTACTAAATATCAATAATTTTGCAATAAAGTAATCAATATTTGTTTTAAACTAACACGCGTTGAACACATATTTTTATACAAAACGGGATTTCGCGTGGCACTATTTTATTATTAATTAAAGGTTTCGGTACCTTCACTTACCGAGGCGACCTCGGGACCACGATAGGTGTAACCCTGTCGAAACGTCGAGGAAAGTGAAGGTACCGAAACCTTTAATTAATAATAAATTGTGCCACGCGAAATCCCGTTTTGTATAAAAATAATCAATAATTATTAACTAATATTACTAACATAAAAATTAAATTAAAAGATTGAACGCTTAGACTAAGAATATGACACCGGTAATACATCAAGGAAAACAAAAGTATCAAACTTGTTGGTAGCAACAATTGGCACTATACGGCTATATGCGCCGCGCCGCGCTGATTTCTTACGATCGTAAAGAAATTTGAAAACCGAATTAACGCTCTTAAAACGAACAAGTTTATCTGCCAGGTTTAATTGCGTAACGGGTGGTTCTTTACGTAGTACGTCGTTTACATTTTTTGAAATAATATTTAACTTATTTGTTAGTAAAAATGTATGAAAAGTAAATTTAATAATGATAATTGCCTAGTCAGCCACATGCCAGTAAACTTAGAAAAGTACGTAGTGTACAATTGTGACATTTGCGGAAAATTCTACATTTAGTTATATAGTGAATAATATAAGCTTATTAGCTTTTTTTGTTTTTTAACGTGATAGATAATCCTCATCAATGTTTTACCCGACTCCTACCGACTAAAAAACCTCACGTAACGTTCAACACCCTACGACTGCGAGCCCCAGGTAAGCCCTCGTAAGGATTTCCCAGGACTCCCAACAGACCTACGGCGACCACTGCTATCCCGTGTCTTTGGTTGTAAGTTTACAACCTACTTGGATAGGCCTCCTTTTTTCTCTCAATGTTTAAAGCTTGGTTATGGAAACCAACAAGTATAATTTAATAATATATCTATACAAACAATTATAAAGAGGAAAGCTTTAATTGTCTGTTTGCATCGACTAGACTCCGAAACTACTGAATCGATTTGAAAAAAATCTTATACCGTTGGGACGTTACACTATCCCCGGGTGACATAGTCTTTATATTATTCCCATATTCCCACGAAAGCGAGAGCTTCGTGGGTGAAACGTGTGACGACCGCTAGTGAAATGTAACGGAGAATTGTGCGTGTAGGAACTCGACCGGTTCTATAGTGCAAACTATTAAATAAAAAGAACATTGAGAAAACATAAAATTAAAAGTACATGCTAAGGAGCTAGGTGCAACAACATTTGATTTAAATTCCTTCAAGTACGTAAATGAACTCATAAAGTGAACTTGCCTATCCCAGTAATTTTGCTAGCCATACTTCCACATCGGCTCAGAGTATTTCAACTACTAGATTTGTATTTGACTCAATTTTATCTGTTACGTTACTTACTACTGACCAAATTACTCACTACCTATCTTTTTTTTGAACCAACGACGCTCAGCGAAGACATTTATCTGACAAAGTCGTCTGTCGGTTTTTGGAGTCTATTGTAGTAATCACATCAATACACCAACTGCCTTAACTTAAAATGATACATTTATGAAATACTAGCTGACCCGCGCAACTTCGTCTGCGTCACATGAGAGTGAGAAAGAGAGAGGTATGGTATTAATATTTCACGTATTATAATGTTTCTCGTTGCATTTACCCTCGTCGCGCTTATTCCCGTCGCATCGGAGCTGAACCGCATATCTTCGTTTGCGTCACATGAGAGTGAGAAGGAAAGAGGTGTTAAAGTGATATAATGTTTCCCGTCGCTTTTACTTCCACCCATCCGTTTTTCGGTATGGAACTCATCGTGTGTGATTCCGACTCGCACTTGGCCGGTTTTTATCGTTCAGTTGACTGGCTGCCACTGCAAATCAAGTATACTCCCGTAATAAGAGGGTTATTGTAAGAGAACCTTAAATGATAGGCATATGCTGTGACGGACTTTTTTCTATAACTTGTTAAGAGGAACAATTTTGTAATACACAGTTTTACGTAACTTTAACTATTTATGCAGCGTCTGCAATGGAAACTCTCAAAAGAAAGAAATAATCCCCGTTCTCAAACATTATTCATGGCTGCTCCGCTCCTATTCGTCTTAGCGTGATGTTATATCACCATTAGCCAGCCTCAATAAACGGACTATTAAACTATAAATATTTTTTGAAATGCAACCAGTAGTTTCTGAGATCCTAGCACAAACAAACTCTTCAGTTTCATTATATCGTGAGCGAACCTGAAGAGATGGACAAATTAGGTTATTGTGAGCGAACCTTAAAAGATAGACATATGCTGTCGCGGACTTTTTTTTAGAACTTTTTAAGAGGAACAATTTTGTTGTACACAATTTTTACCTAACTGTAACCATTTACGCAGCGTACGCCTCGGAAACTCTCAGACGGTAAAAAATATTCCCCGTTTTCAAAACATTATTGATTGGCGCTCCGCTCCTATTCGTCTTAGCGTGATGTTATATAGCCTATAGCCATCCTCGATAAATGGACTATCAAACTGTAAAAGAATTTTTGAAATCCAACCAGTAGTTCCTGAGATCCTAGCGTTCAAACAAACAAACAAACAAACTCTTCAGCTTTATAATATTAGTATGGATGGAAAAGATAAATTGTAACCCTTATGAATTTTAATACAAAGTGACCCAAGACGATAGTGAATCCACTTTATGCATAGAAATGACTAACCAAAATGTGCACTATTTCCTTGTCAATATATGGCAGAAAGCTAGCAAATTGTAGGTGCTGCAGCAACAAGGAGAAAGCGATATCCACCATGACGTTGCGTAATATTAACTTTATTCTAATAGTAGTTGACTAGTAAAATGTGTCTACGTTTTCTAAATATCAAAATATTTCCTCCTCGTTACATTCAAATGTGCGGTGGTGTTTGGAGTATAGAGTGAATTCATTACCGCGGTCGGGCAGTCGTTAGTGGTTTACAACCCTGTTCACAAACTCTTTGAAATAATGCTCCCAGGGTGCCTTGACGCATTTCAACACGAACGTAACGTGCACGAGTACCCTGAGATATATATTTAATACACTCGTATAAGTGCTTTGGGGAAAACGAGCGAGTGTTCCATGAGTTATGTAATCAAGCAAGCGTTGCAAATATAACAAGAGTAAAAGTTTGCAATTTGATATGATCATAATGACTTTTATTGTTTGTGTTTCTCCCTGAATGTTGTTCTACCATGTTTGGTATGATTCAGTAAATTCGAGTTCTCTGTTTTATTCCATACCTAATGGCTATAGGCGCTACAATTAAAAGTAATGGAGTAACTGTTGATGATTAACTAGGGAATTGTGTATATTAATAGAATTATTTAGTGAAATAATATTGTTGACGTAAGCTGAAAGTGAAAGAAACCAAATTTTGTAGGGAAGCCTAGCCATTTCACCCTTATGTCTGCAGTGTAAATTATATGTTTCTATTACAATGAAAACTTCATTCGAATGCTTACACGAGTCAAAATATTTAGGTCTGATTGATTTGTTGTAAATATTATCAGAGAGAAACAAAAGTGTAGATGTGCAGGTTTTGGATGGGAAGCGACAGGCGCTGGCTTTAGTCAGAGTCTATAGATACTACAGAACTGTAATTTGGGATACTAATAGACGAAAAACTGACTGACATAGTAAAAAAAAACTATTTTTGAACTCAACCCTCGTCTTATATAGAACTGTCCACATCTGACAGACCATGCATGAGTAAATTTATTCATAAACGTTTACCTTAAAAGCTGAGTATTCTAAAACCACAAACTTCACACGGTCATCCTGTGTACCGCGTCCTGTTTACCAGATTGAAGAAGCAGCTTAAGAAAGAAGAATTTATTTACTTTGTGTCTACTACGTGTTATCCAGCTTGGCAAGTAGATTTTATAAGAGGGATACCATTGGGTTGGAAGTCTTTCTGAAGAGTACTTTAAGTTTTTTCTCATTTATAACGAAACGAGGCCCAGAGCGTCTTGTCAGTCATGAACAAATACGTTAGGAGTAGTTTCTTTAAGGCATAATCTTGTAAATGAGATTATCGATTAGAGAAGTAAAGTCCTCGATATAGCTCGAGGAGTAGGAACATTAAACTGTCAATGGGTGAGTCATATCTGTCGGGGAACTGATGGCTGATATGGCAGACGAGTTCTGGAGAGGATACTGCGGTTCTGTGTATGTCAGGTAGGACGCCCCCTAGCCAGATGAACGCATGATCTAGAAAATGTCACTGACAGAGAGAAGATGCGAGAGGCTTATGCCACCGTGTCATAACAAAATTTGTAACAGGCCCACGTCCTGCAGAGGACTATGATTTACTTCATTGATTGTAATGCAACTGCTGAAATATGTATGTAGACTTCGACCAAGTAATAGTAAAGACGGGCCCACGTCATACATTACGAACTCAAAAAGTGAGACTAGTTCACACACAAATATATTGCAGCAACGACACGACATGCTCACCTACATTCTTTTTAGGGTTTCGTAGCCAAATGGCAAAAACGGAACCCTTATAGATTCGTCATGTCTGTCTGTCTGTCCGTCTGTCTGTCCGTCCGTGTGTCACAGCCACTTTTCTCCGAAACTATAAGGCCTATGATATTGAAACTTGGTAACTAGATGTATTCTGTGAACCGCATTAAGATTCTTATATAAAACTAGAAAAAAAGCAGTAAATTTTGGGGGTCCCCATACTCAGAACTGAAACTCAAAAATTTTTTTTTCATCAAAACCATACGTGTAGGGTGTCTAGAGATAGGTCTTCAAAAATGCTATTAAGGTACCTAACATCATACTTTTCTAAACTGAATAGCTTGCGCAAGAGACACTTCCAAAGTCGAAAAATGTGTCCCCCCTCCCCCCTCTAACTTCTAAACTAAGAGAATGATAAATCTAAAAAGAAGATATGATGTACATTGCCATAAAAACTACCAACGAAAATTAGTTTGAACGAGATAGCGCTGATAGTTTTTTTTTAATACGTCTTAAACCGTAATTTTCGGTTAGAAAAATCACTACCACTGCGAACGTGTTAAAACATCAATCAAAGTTACAACGAACTATAATAACTTTTATATTATATGTTACTTGCTGCTACGAAACCCTTCACGGGCGAGTCCAACTCGCACTTGGCCGGTTTTTTTCGAATTTAGGGAAGTGTTTTTACACTTCGGGAACGCACAGGAAGGCATCTTGCTTAAAATTACTTATCTTGACACGTGTTACACCTTCGGAACAATAACACGATCTACCACCAAGTGAGCGCATGCACTCACTTTAACGTCTTTAAATTTAATTTATGGATGGGCTGGTCTATATTATTACTTGGTCGAACTATGAAGACATATAAAACTTCTCAAAAAGGTAATGCAATGTTTAAGTCTATTTAAGTATGTATGCAGTTCGAGATTAACGACATTTTAATTTATAATCTTCAAAGCAATTAGTATCAACTCATACCTTGCAAAATTATTTTTACCTTAGTCTCACATAAAGTGAAATTTTAAAGTAAGTACCCTCATTTTCCCAGGTAATTACTAAGTCTTTATGAATCAGAATATTTAACATAATTTGACATTTTTCCTTTCAAGCAGTAGGCTTTTGTCATAGGCCAAGTAGTAATTATCTACGTTATTAATTTTTGTTCATGGGTCATATTTCGGCGTTAAGCTTGTATTTAAAAGGTCAGCGAGCAAGTAATCAGCTTAACACGCCCCTGCATTGTGAGGGCTTACTGCTTAAAAGATTTTTTTTTTGGTAACTTAGTTAATATTCAAGAAAGTACGATGTTCGTTGATTATTTAGTGTAAGCTTGTTTAATCTTGTGTTTGTATTTATTTTTGGACTAGCAACCCGCCCTGACTTCATATCATATTTTTTTATAATTATTGTACCAAGTCAAAGTATGTAATATAGGTATGTAAAGTAAAGTCTAGCGGAAATACAGATAAGCTCGTGTATTTCCACCAAGTGCCAAATTGAATTAAATACCTTGTTATTAGTTGAATAGTTTAATAAGATTTATTGTGTTTAATTTAAGTATTGTTTCTTAGCTAAGTTAATTCTGAACGTTTGACATAGTTATAAGATTTGTACGCTACTTTATTGGCAAACATAATGAAAATAGGTAAATTATTATATACAACACATTTTTACATATGTTTACGAAACTAATAAATTGAATTGAATTGAAATTGAAATTGATATCGTGCTCTTTGGTTTCGGTTGTTATTACAGCATTATGTTGACAGAAATTATAAGATTTAAACCTCTTGGAATAAAGTCAAAAGGAACTTCAACCCGCCGCGTCCGAATGAACTTAAAGACCCATTCGTGTATTATGGACAGATTCTTCAACCAGTCAAGAGAGTTGGAAGACGGTTCATCACAACAATAGCCCTATTTCTTGAGGCGATTGTGAATGCCCTATTATGTCATACGTCGAAATATTCCTGTTATTTAAATTGGCTTGTAGTGGATTAAAAATGGTGATCAGTTACAATTATAAATGATAGAGGTACACAGTGAAAATGCAACGTATTTTTATGAAGATAGCAAAATGATCTATAAAATGTCATAATTAGGAGACCTACTCTTCCATCTGTAGAGATGATAATGATAATAAGATCACCAAAAGGCACATTGGTAAAGTAGTTATTGAAAAGATAAACTGTTCAATAACTACCTTTTTAAACGGTTTTATTTAGCTCACCCCGTTTGTTTTATTATTTATTCTTGGGTCAAATTTAGTAATTCAAATTTCACCCTCTTCCTGTCAACCGATTAATCTGAAATTTTGTATACACTTTGGATTTTGATGACAATACAATTATGTTTATTCATTATCTTTATAAATTCAAGATGGCCGCCGCTACCAAATGGCGGATAATTTATTTATTATTAATCACATCAATATGGGTATCAAATGAAAGGGCTCAACAAGCAGAATACAATATACTATAAAAAATTGAAATCCAAGATGGCGGCCGCTACAAAAAGGCGGCTAACGTAGGTTTTATCAATATGGGTATCAAATGAAAGGTCTCAACAAGCAGAATACAATATACTATAAAAAATTGAAATCCAAGATGGCGGCCTCTAAAAAATGGCGGATAACTTAGGTTTTATCAATCCCATCAACATGGGTATCAAATGAAAGGTCTCAACAAGTAGAATACAATTTACTATGCAAAATTGAAATCTAAGATGGCTGCCGCTACCAAATGGCTGATAATAATTTTTTAACAATCCCACCAATTTGGGTATCAAATAAAAGGGCTTGACAAGAAGAATACAATGCACCATACAACCTCAATATTTAAGATGGGCGCAGCCACTAAATGGCGTATAATAATAAGATTTAAATTTAGAAATTGAATCTGTAATTTAAGTATCTGATTAATCCAGCCTGAATCCACCACCCAAGTCACGATTTTGTATCGGGGTTTACCAGCGGAACTGGAAATATTTGTGGGGGCAAAAGTCATGCTACGGTCCAATATTGACGTTTCAAAGGGATTAGTAAATGGCGCTATAGGCTATATCGTTTGGCCTCAATTTCGTCGAACTCAGATGTATGCAACAGATGTACCTTCCATCCGAATTGATTTCGCAAGAGACGGAGTATATCTTATACACCCGAAAGCTATACAGTTTCCAGCTAAGTACAATTACGGGACGGCTGAAAGAAGAATGTTGCCTTTAATACTATCATGGGCTTCTACAATACATAAAATGCAGGGCAGCACTGAGGATCACGCAGTCGTATACTTAGGTGCGAAACTGTTTGAAGAAGGTCAAGCCTACGTGGCTCTTAGTAGAGTAAGATCTTTGCAGGGACTACGTATAGAGAAGTTGGACTGCAATAAACTAACGGGCAAGAAACCTTGCAATAATGAAGCACTAAATGAATTAAACAGAATGCGAAATAAAAACTAAAAACTAGAAAATAAAAATACGTAAAAAAACTTTTTAAGTTAAACGGTTTTATGTTAAACATACATTGCAATGTTTAAGAAAAATGTACTAAAAACCAAAAAATAATAAAATAGATACAGTCGTGGGAATTATAAACATATACATAGACTCGACTAAAATAAAACCGTGGGGCACGTCAATTGTCTACAAATTATCGACTTAATGTGCGATAGAAGAATCGTTTAATTCGTCGTTAGGCAGTTGGCCCGCAGACGGTGAGGAAATTACTCACTATTTTCTTGCTCATGGAAATTCCAATAGTTATACACTCCATGTAAATAAAAGAAATGTTTCAAATAGTTTATCGTTGGACATTCACACTGCTGGCTGGCGAGGAATCGTTTCACTGCTCGTAGTTTGTCTTTAATCGACAAAACATATGATAAAAGTACTACTCGCTCACCACTATGAAACCGCGAAAACTCGCTTATAATCGAGCTTGCTAGTTTGTTTCCACATTCTAGCCGTACTTATCACACGCCCATCGTTATCGGTTGAACAACTGCCTAATTATAGTGTAACATTACAAAATAAACATTTTAATCAACGATTGTAGACAATTGACGTGCCCCACGGTTTTATTTTAGTCGAGTCTATGCATATGTTTATAATTCCCACGACTGTATCTATTTTATTATTTTTTGGTTTTTAGTACATTTTTCTTAAACATTGCAATGTATGTTTAACATAAAACCGTTTAACTTAAAAAGTTTTTTTACGTATTTTTATTACCAATAGTCTTGGTAGCACATCAAAGTTTACTCCAATTCGTACTTACTTTAGAATCTGTGTCATATTTTTTGTGAAACCACATTTGTCGCAAAGTAGAATATGAATTAGGTACAATTTTCGAGACCGCAATATACAGAATTTCCTTTGCACATATATTTTTTCCTCATAGTCACCCTAATGAGGCTTCTTTCTTCAATACTTATCCGTAGTTTTTCCTTCCGATCCGTGATGTCCATGTTACTAAGTCCTTTACCAGTAATAAGAAGCTAACGGCATATTGTGTTATAAATATTGTTAATGGATTATTATAAGTATTACCCATCGGTCCCATTAGGAAATAATTTCTAATCTTAGCTACCATCGTAGCTAAGATTAGAAATTATTTCCTAAGATATCAGTGTTTTGAATACACAATAGAACCATCTTTGTCGTTTAGGCTTTTCTTTTTCAATTATCTGTATGTATATAAATTTCGATCAAGTATCACGTTAACACTACATACTGCACTGCAGTAATCCTTTAACATGATCTTACTTAAGCCAGACTCAGCTGCAAGTGGTGCATCTACGACAGGCAAAAATACATAAATATTTTTCTCTTATTGACTCTACATCTGAACTAGGTGGAGGTCTGGATCTCAGAGAAAGAAAGTCTAAATAAGACCCTGTACCAAAGTACCAACCCGTCTGGCTAAAGTTATAAAACCAAAGGACTTCCCAAAATTTTTAGAAAAGGCTTACGTCCAGCAGTGGACTGCCATTGGCTGCACTTGATTGATCGAAAACATAATTATTTATAACCTCAATATAACTGCTGAGCTTAACTAAAAAAATGTGATTATTTCTTAAAAACGAAGGGTTTCATTATACCTTAAAACTATTTTCCCGTGATTATTAGACGTTTTCCGAAATAAAATAGTTAAGTCACTCTTCTAACCTTAAAATTTATCCTCGTAAAAAAGATTTCTTTGTGATGTGAATAAATAAGAAACAAACAAACACTCACATATTCTGTTTTACTAAGCACAGTCAACGAATTTTTGAAAAGACGTTTTTAGGTATACGCCTGTTTAACTAGATTAAAGTCTTAATTCAGTTGACCGACTGTAGGGGATAACTATTTGTACTTGTACAGATTATTTATATGCGACTAGCGGACATCACGTGGTTTCACCCGCGTAGCTCCCGTTTCTGTGGAAATACGGAAATAAAATATATGGCCTAGATCATCCGGGGATAATGTAGCTTCCCAGCAGTTAAAATATTTTTGAAGTAAAACTTCTTTAGGCGCGACTAGGCAGTAACTCTGTTTTATTGTTTTGACAGAAGTAACGCTATTTGAATTTTGAATAACGGGAACGTAGTTTCCGCTATTCAAAATTCGAATGAATGATATTAATATAACATTTGATGCCGTCAATGTCAAAGAAGTTTTATTTCAATCGCGCGTAAAGGATACACGCACACACTTTTTTTTTGTCAAATCGATTCTGTAGTTTTGGAGCCCATTCGAAACAATCAAATCTCTTCTCTTTATAATGTTAGTATAGTAGATAGATAGAGACCTGAGCAGCTGTAACATGGGCTGTTGATTGATAGCTTATTTCGCCAATCAGCGATAACGAAATACTAAAATACAACAACGTCAACAACCCACCTTACTACAACCTCATTTGGTACCTATCTAAAAATATCTTGAAAAGAAAATAGAATACCTCTAAACAATGAGCTTCTTATATTAATGGACGTCGAAAGCGTAAGGGTGACCGCATTTCTTCTTAAGGGGCGGTTATAGCGCACAAGTAGGCATTTGGCGCTCCCCTCGCCCCAGGCGCAAGACACACCGCGCGCCGGCAGCGGCAGTGAACTCTCATGCCACAGTATACAGTATAGTAGAAAGAAACAGCATGCTAATTTTGTTTGACGTAGTAAATGCATCTAATTTAATAAGTGTAGTGATTTTATTAGTTTCGTAAATAAATGAGTTAATTATAAATATATATTATTCTATTATTTTTAAGCTAAAGAGTTTGTTTGTTTGTTTAGTTGTTTGAACTCTAGAGTGTAAGAGACTGCTAGTTAAATTTCAAAAGTTCCTTAACAGAATGTCCATTTTTCAAAAATATCAAAATATATAACATCACGCTAAGGCGAATAAGAGCTGAGCAGCAACGAAACATTTTTCGAAAACTAGGATATTTCATTTCTTTTGAGAGTTTCCGTTGCGTACGTTTGCTACATGGTTACAATTGCGTAAAAAATGTAAATTATATAATAGATGGTCATAAAAAATTCTAAAGTTTTCGAAAGTTGGTATGCTAAGTATGAATCACGTGATAATTTTGCAATCCAATATGGCCGCCGCGCCGTAATCACAAAATTTAATTATGGGTATAGTTTAAAGGGGTTTTTGGTATGCTGAGTACAAATTACGTGATAATTTTGCAATCGAATATGGCCGCCGCGCCGTAATCACAAAATTTCATGATGGGTATCGTTTAAGGGGTGTTTTGGTATGCTGAGTACGAATCACGTGATAATTTTGCAATCCAAAATTGCCACCACGCCGTAATCGCAAAATATCATGATGGGTAACGTTTAAGTGGTTTTTAGGTATGCTGAGTACGAATCACGGGATAATTTTGCAATCCAATATGGCCGCCGCGCCGTAATCGCAAAATTCCATGATGGTTCTCGTTTAAGGGTTTTTTTGGTATGCTGAGTACGAATCACGTGATAATTTTGCAATCCAAAATGGCCACTGCGGTGTAATCACAAAATTTAATGATGGGTATCGTTTAAAGGGGTTTTTGGTATGCTGAGTACGAATTACGTGATAATTTTGCAATCCAATATGGCCGCCGCGCCGTAACCACAAAATTTAATGATGGGTATCGTTTAAAGGGGTTTTTGGTATGCTGAGTACGAATCACATGATAATTTTGCAATTTAATATGGCCGCCGCGCCTTAATTGCAAAATTCCATGATGGGTATCATTTAAAGGGGTTTTTGGTATGCTGAGTACGAATAACATGATAATTTTGCAATTTAATATGGCCGCCGCGCCTTAATCGCAAAATTTCATGTTGGGTATCGTTTAAATGGTTTTTTGGTATGCTGAGTACGAATCACGTGATAATTTTGCAATCCAATATGCCCGCCGCGCCGTAATCAACAAATTTCATGATGGGTATCATTTAAAGGGGTTTTTGGTATGCTGAGTACGAATAACATGATAATTTTGCAATTTAATATGGCCGCCGCGCCTTAATCGCAAAATTCCATGATGGGTATCGTTTAAGTGGTTTTCCGGTATGCTGAGTACGAATCACGGGATAATTTTGCAATCCAATATGGCCGCCGCGCCGTAATCGCAAAATTCCGTGATGGTTATCGTTTAAGGGGTATTTTGGTATGCTGAGTACGAATCACATGATAATTTTGCAATCCAAAATGGCCACCGCGCCGTAATCACGAAATTTCGTGATATATATCGTTTAATGGTTTTTTTTAGAATGCTGAGTACAAATAACATGATAATTTTGGAATTCAATTTGGCCGCCTAAGCTATTTACAGTAGTAAACTAAAAAGATTTGCTTATTAAGTTTAGGCCTAGCAATGCGAAAATACTATGACAAGGTTTTTATTGTAAAATTAATTCCAATGACATTAAATTGGTACCTAGCATACGAAAGAATCCCTTAATCGATACCCATCAGGAAATTTTGTGATTACGGCGCGGCGGCCATATTGGATTGCAAAATTATCACGTGATTCGTACTCAGCATTCCAAAAAAAACCCTTAAACGATACCCATCATGAAATTTTGTGATTACGGCACGGCGGCCATATTGGATTGCAAAATTAGTACGTGATTCGTACTCAGCATATCATAAAACCCCATAAACGATACTCATCATGAAATTTTGTGATTACGGCGCGGCGGGCATATTGGATTGCAAAACTATCACGTGATTCGTACTCAGCATATCAAAAAAACCCTAAAACGAAACCCATCATGAAATTTTGTGATTACGGCGCGGCGGCCATATTGGATTGCAAAATTATCACGTGATTCGTACTCAGCATACCAAAAAACCCCTTAAACGATACCCATCATGAAAGTTTGTGATTACGGCGCGGCGGCCATATTGGATTGCAAAATTAACACGTAATTCGTACTCAGCATACCAAAAAACCCCTTAAACGATACCCATCAAGAAATTTTGTGATTACGGCGCGGCGGCCATATTGGATTGCAAAATTATCACGTGATTCGTACTCAGCATACCAAAGAACCCCTTAAACGATATCCATCATTAAATTTTGTGATTACGGCGTGTTCGCCATATTGGTTTGCAGAATTATCATGTAATTCGTAGACATTTTAATGCATTAGGTAGTTTGTCGTGAAACCATTTCGTGAAAACACTTAAAAAGTAAAAGATCACCACATTTACCATGAGTCGCGTATGGGAATTTTAGTGAAATCCATTCATCACTCAGGAATTAAGCTGATGGTCTTCAAAATGTAAAGCTAAGTACCATCATGGATACATTGACTTACGATCAAAAAACCGCATCAAAATCGATCCACCCCTTGGGCCGTGACGAATTCACAAGACAGAGTTGTTAATTATGAGAGTTCGTTAATTGAATTAATGAGTAACTAGTTACAATGTAATTAGATTAACGTGTAATTCCATTACTCAGTAATTAGTTACTGCTATTACTCATTGTACCTAATTAATTACTAAAGTAATCTGTTACAGAGTAATTGAATTAAGCATAACAAAGTATTGTAATTTGTAACGGTTAATCTAAATACATTTTTCCCATTACTGATATTTTTATACTGTGGCGCGATTTCAACGTAATATGGCATAATAATTACGAAATAGTTGCGAAAAAAACTGACACAGGTCCTGCCTCCACAAGCGCCAGGGCGAGACTGATCGGCCGTCAGCGGCGCAATTCTATTGCGTTTGGTAGATATTCGTACATGATAACTATGTAAATTGTTGTTTAAAGAAAAACGCTCGGAAAATGTGTGTAAAAACTTAATAGCTTTAATTGGGTGCAAAAAATATAAATGAAATGTTAATAGTTTAGCCACAGTATTGAAAAAACTTTTCTGAGAGAGTCAACTTTGGGATTTTTTTCTATCTAGTGAAATTTGTTGGATCGTGTAACGGGCTCGGAATATGTTTAGCTTATATCCTTAACTATTATATATATATTTTTCAGATTTAAAAACCCTTTACTTTTTGACTAGGATTGTTTCAAAAAACTCAAAATCTGACCCACGCGGCCTTAACAAGACGATTATTATTGGGCCATTATAGTTAAAAGCAAAAAAGGACCGAAGCCCATATTAGGTAACATTATGTCATATACATGAAGGTAATAGTCTTATGTGGTAATTTATTGTACGTAATAATAGGTTAGTTGGTCTAAAATGAAGCGATTAAAAGGCCATAATAGCGATCAAAAACAGGTATACGTACATAGGTAGTTGACAGCTTTTAACCGTTTGCAACCTTACCGAAGGCGGGTGGAACCACCCACCACATTAAAGGTACGACGAAAGCCTAAGAACCCGAACAATAAAAAAAGGAAACGCCCCGCGACGTGCGTGACCACAGGCTCAATGCAAATTATACTTCCATCCATTTCATACAATAAAACCAAATGAGCCCTTTTAACGCAACATGAGAAATCGATAAAAAATACACGTCCAAGTTTTAGCTTGAACCTTACTTTGAGCTCTTATAGTAAATTTTTGTAGTTATATTAGCATTTATGACGTACACGACCAACAGAGTTATTTTTAGATCAAAGAATATTTCTATTTAATGTAAAGATAATAATTTCTTTGTTTCTTTTTGTAGGTACCTCTATAAACGGACTTCATCTGGGCCGATTAAAAAATAAATGTCCAAATAACAGCCAGTCTATTCAAACAAGACAATTAGTGTTACCAAATGATTTATTGGCGGTGAAGTAATAATAACCAGTGAATTCGAGATGAAATAACAGAGTTCGTGTATATCGAGTTTATTGTTGTGGTTCAAATTATAAACTCGAGGTAAAACAAAAGTAGCAATCTATGGATACATTAGAGGAGTAAAAAGAAAAATATTTATATCCAGATTTACATGTAGAGCAACAGTAAGAATCTTAGAGGACAAAATTCTTTTACAGATTACCACAACGTCACCTACTTCACGGGAGAGAACTCTCCCACCCGAGTTCCGCAGTCGGCGGCCTGGGCGCCGCCGACGTGTCTTCGCCGAGGACTATCACTTCCCGCCGTCACATCACACGCCGAGGACATCCTTCCGAGGGCTTACCCGGGACTACCAACCACAGGCACGTAACGCCTAATTACTTGAGGTTTTTTAGTCGGTAAGAGTCCGGCATAACATCCTCTGAGGATTTTCCCTCACGTAAAAAAAAAAAAAACGTAACCTACTTAGTCACTTTTATTCTAGACAGCCCTTATTTCGGTGATCATCTAATTACTTTTGTATTATTATTTAGTAATAAGTTTGTAATTTGATTTCTAAATTGTTATTACTCTAATCTTGTAATCTAAAATGTACTCATAGGCACAGCCATATTTTATGTTCCAATAATCAAATTAGTAGTACGAAGCTTGTTGAATTCATTAGTTATTAGTATTAAGTGGTTATATTGAATAATTATATTTATGGAGGGCCTTTGAAAGCTACAAATTTACTCAGAAACATTAAACATACTGAAATAAAATTAATCAGAAGGGCTTAATTTGTTTCAGTTATACATTTATCGACTTATCCGTGGAACAGTCCTATCTGTTTTCACAGTTTTCGGACAAATTGCTAAATTCCTTAATAGTGAGAGTTGACATTTTAGTTTAAAAAGCTAGGTGAGGGCATGATAAAATAAATATCCCATAAAAATAGAAGTTCCAACCCTTTAAGAGTGACACAAGTTAGCATTTTGTCTAAAAATTATAAGTAAAAATAACAGATTAGGCTCTGTTCGAAAGGTGTGTTAGTATGTAAAAGAAGTCTCAAAAACTACAAGTACTTATAGGCTATTTTGAACTTATCAAGCCTACTCTTTGACATGATAAGCTTAGGGCTTACTTCTTGGCTTTGGTTATTATGCATTTCTTACTGAGTCTCTCAAAAAGAGATAAGTACAAAAAGTTGTGGCTTATCATCAAAGAGGGTATTCACGAATGGTCTTACGAGTGTAAATGCTGAAGATCGTAATAAGCGAATAATGCTGTCTGCTTTTCGAACATCATTTTTGTTTAACGGACAGCATCATCATGAAAAAAGAATAACCTGTTTATAACATACGTAGGTACTCTCCATTTACATGGTTGTGGAAATCGCTCCTAAATATTTCGAGCAAAACTTTTTAACAAACCACTTTAAAATAAATAGAATAAAATTCGATACTTAAGTACTTACTTGTTTCCTTTCAAGAAAAGAACTTAAGTAAAATCATACGAGATAAATAAATTAGCTTTTCACGAACCATCTCACAGCGAACTCCACGAAGAAACTGAACTTTACGACACATTCTCACAAAACACTCGTTGGGTCTAACAGTAACGGACCGAAAATATATCCAAGGTAATAAAGAAAGTCCCCCGAGCCTACCAAGACCACGGACCGATCATAACCCAATTACAAGTCAACCGCATTTTTATGCTACTATTACACCTTACTGAAACAGAAACGATGAATTTACTATGTTTATATTGTACCCGACCTGTATTTATGTTGAATATGTTAATAGAAACTTTAAATGGGAAGACCTTGCGAACATTTCAATTACTTATGGCATAGGCTCCCCAACTTTAAAGTGAAGGGAAATCAGAAACTAATGTAATATGGATGCACAATGAATTCAAAGTTTTCTATTCATTTATATCGAGAGGCAGAGATGGCAACGAGATCTTTTCCATCTTTGTCTCTCGATATAAAATAAAATGGATTGAGAACGATATATTATTACTGTTATGAAACGTTTCCTCCAAATTTGTATGTAAAACAAACTTCCGGTCTTTTTAACCCCAATGTCATAAAATCTTAAATGTTTTTTGAAAATAGGTTATTCAAGCATTTATTAAAAAAACTGTGTTGATTGCAATTGTCTTACCATTAAATGCCTAAGAAGTCTCTGTGGTTTTTTTTTGTTACTGTACAAAAAAGAAGACTTAGATAATTAAGTGGAGCGTAAAAGACACATTTAGAACCGCCAACTTGAGTCGTCATGACGTTCCATCAGGAGGGCGGCATCATTTTGGCGAGCTAAAATATTTAAAAGAACTGGATGGCATTAAGGTACTAATGCAACAATACCCGTAGGTACTTCTAAGAAATCAATTAAAATCTCTACTTGAAACATTTTGGAAAGAAAAGCACAGATCTGTTCAAAACGATTTAACTAAATTAATTTAACACCTAAACTTAAAAAAAAACGAATTCATAATACATTTCTAAAAATAAAATAAGCAAAAATCTGTTACAAGCACTTTTATGCTTTAAAGGCACTTTGAGTCATAGCTTCCGTTTACCAATAACATAGTTGCCAAGTGGCTTGAATATTTTAAAACAGTCTAGTCAAACTTTAGTCACAGTCGATTTCAAACACATACTAAAATTTCCAAGCTAAAACGTTCCTACTTCGTGACGTCACTGTCCTGCCGGGTGACAAGACGTACAGTAACAGCATTATGCTACGTAACACGGTCGTAATTGTAATTGCCGAGTGTGTAGATAATTGCTTGCCCTCGTAGCCTTAAAAGCACTACTTTTGAAAGCTTCACGGCTTTTGCTCCCTAAGCTTTTTACAAGTTTGGTGAACTTTCTTAGTAAAATCATTTTGTCTTTATTCAATTTGCCAGATATAAGTTTTATTTACTTACGGTAATTGAAATAGTTCTTATGTTCAAATAAATTGGACGTTACGTTGGACGACGTAATCATACTTTATAGTTCCATTTTCTGTAAAGGTAAAAGATTCCTTTGCCTTGTGTTATTGATGATAGTTAAATTTCAGAAGAATTGCTTTCATATAAACTTGGGTTTATTTGCAAATGTTTCGGAAAGCTCCTTCTTTAAATCTCAGCCATAGTGAGGACTACAACGTTCTTCAATCAGCCAGGATTGCTGAACTGTCCAGCGACCATACCTTTGAAATCCTAGGGACCCCCTCAACAGGTCTTTGAGTACATAGACCAAAGGAAAACTTTCGTGATTTATTCGTACTGTTATATCCGTACACTGAACCTTAAAATGATGAAAGGCTGTTCCGGGCCTTTGTCCGCATCACGTGCTATGTCAACAGTGTGACCCAGCACAAGCGCTGATGCAAAAACTAGTACTGACCGTCTATTCTCCACTCTCGCGATAAACGGTTACCGAAGAGTCTCTAAAGTTTGGTCGTGAAATAAACATACTTCCTTTTAAGTAATTTATTTCTTTTTTAAAACGCCATCTGAGAGGGACCCCATAATAGTACGGATTAGTCCGTGGTGTTGTTCTTTATTATTATAGAGTAATAATAAAAAAAACAGGTCAAGAGCGAGCCGCAACTTCGTGTTCGCAACGAGTTCGCAACAGGGAACTACAGCAAACTTTTGAAAAAATCATGTTCGTTGAAGGTTGTAGTAGCAACAAAAATGGTTTATAGTTCCATTCCAACAAAAATACATAATATGTGACAATTTCAACTATCTAGCTATCAGCAGTTGCTAGGCTACAGGCGATACAGCTTGTAGACAAATAGACACACAGACAGACAGCAAAGTTTCAGTAACAAGATCAAGTATTACTCACCCTTCGGATACAGCACCCTAAATGAAGTAACAAGTAAAGATCAACAGTTATGTGTTAGTAAGAATAGTATCTGTCCATACGAGTGAAAAGTACATGTCTGAACGTCGGAAAGGAAATATAATACTTGAGTCGACCCAACATCAAACCATACTTGAAGGAAATCGAGTACAATATGTGATCAAGTTTTTGACGTTGCAATCTATCGTTAATTTCCCTCGAGGTTCACCTGCTGCCACAATAAAGAAACTATTTTATTGTTACCTATATTGTACTCCGTTTCTAAAGTATTTTGATACGTTATTATGACAACGACATGAAAACCTCTATTGTATAGCGAAAATTGTTAGTGGGCTATTTCGTTGATCAATTTAGCAATATTTTTTTGTGGCACTCAATGAAGTTTGCTATAATATGTTTTTTAAAATGAACATAACATTTTGCTTTCATTCTGGTCGTGTAAATGGACTCAATAATTTGTGATTTTATTAAATAAATGCAATGTTTATCGAAGACAACACGCATGAAATAGCGATCTTTTCCTAGGCATTTGTTTGAACATAAACTGTAGCCACTGGTGGCGCCACCTTCAAATGCGTAAGGAATTAATTATAGGTTCAACATACTCTTCGTGTAACAGTACTGATGCAACACGCAGTCTAAGTTAAGTCATATCAACATTGTTTTGTTTACACCATTTAATAATAGATGACACTCAGTACCACCAAAAGCTGAATCGCGCTATAGATATTTGCTTGTCATACACAAATAATGGATGCATTAAAGTCTATTTTTTAATTCGCCTTGGACACTGTGTTTTATTCATGACCTTAGAAGACTCTTATTCAGTATTAGTTTATTTAGGTTCGTGTATGTAATAAAGGACTAATGAAATTTCTACTAATATTATACATAGATGGATGATGTGGACAAATACATGAAGTGTGGATATTTGTTACTCCGAAAAAGTGAGTGTGGATGTTTTTTAGAGTAACGAACAAAATCCATACTATGGATTTTAGTTATACTTACCGTTTAAGTCGTGTGGTTTAATACAATTGATTATTTATTTATTAATTAGTGTGACATGGTTAAGTACAAAGATCTTATAGTAACATGATTCTGGTTCTCCAAGTCTACCAGTAGCTTACTTCGAGAACCAGAATCAGGTATTGGAAAGTAAACTAATACAAAAATCTAATTATGGCGCGCAAAGTTAGTTTTCACTTCACTGGAAGTTAATTTTTCGCGGGTTCCTTTAGATCATCAAAAGTTGAAATGTTTCAAAAAACATTATTTACAACATTCACAAAAGAATGCGCTAATTATTTTAAATCCGGATTTTGAAGGGATTACTGATCGGATTACCATCTTAATTATTTCATCGACTCATTTTTGTGACCCAATTTTCTTTCAAATTGAATATTCTTTGTGAATAAAATATTTAAATTTCTGTCAATTTATTTGAACTTAATCATAATCGTTCTGAAATAATTATTCAAATTTTTTGACATGAGTCTTATACAGAAACAATAGGCACAAAAAAAGAATAATTTAACACTGGTAATTCATTCAGGTCAGCTCGTTACCAAAAGTACCTATTGTATGAAATAAACATTAAGGTTTTCGGCCCCCGGTACTTCACAGGGAAGTTCCAAAAACTCCTTATAGCGTGCTTACGATTTCCTTAACCTTAATGGGTGAGCGCGATTTTGCTGACAAATAAATATGTACCACCGCCCTTGCCTACAAGAGTAATTGTAATAGTGGGGCTCCTAAAGCCGAATCGTTTTATTGTACGCCAAATGGCGGGTTCCGTACATAGAACATAATGTACAGTAATTTCTGTGTGGGATATAGCTTGCAACAATGCCCTTAAGCCATCTTATCTTCATAGCATAGTACGATAGGTTGATCTTGTGACTGGACTGGACTGGACATACCGAATTTGTCGAACGAGGCATATTTAATAATTATTTGATTGGTGATCGAGATGGTGATGATTTCATTGGCTCTCATGACTACGGGACTGAATACATTTTCCATATAAATATAATGACTGTGTAGCCAAGCTTGGCAACCTTGCCAGACAAATGGAGAAAAAAAATTGTACTATAAACTCACTACAAAACTTTAATCGCATACAACGCGGTCAAAAACGACAATAGATCAAAATCAATATAATAATAATACTCGTAATATTGTTTACTCATAATTACAGTCATTTTCAAGGTGATAACTAATGTTAGTTTCGTGACCTTTTGAGCTCAATCTAGATCTAATGGTGGGTCTTTGTCATACAAAATAGAAAATTACACAAAAAGTGTTAAACCGTTATTAATAACATACAAACTGATCTGATCTACATTACTTATATTAATCTGTTTTTGATAAAGTGAGCTTCGCGTGTAGACTCAACACAGCCAAAAGGGACTGATTGAGTGAATTAAATTACTTTAAGCGTAATATTAATGATCCTGAGTCAAATGGATGTATTATAAATGAACGCAGGATTGATTCGATTAATTACTTTTCAATTAGGATAAGTTTTTATCAAAAAGGTGGTACACAACTTTTCTATATTTATGTAATCAAGGGTTTATTGAATAGAGACAATTTAAATAAACAAAATACGAATGTAATATTATGTGATACACTGTTTCTGTTTTATGTAATCTACATGATGTTTACTACTACGCCACAAAGAATTCCTGAGAACATCCTTGCAAGGGTATAGCCAGGGCTCCCAACCATAGGCTGTTAGGTAGAATACGTCTGGTTTTTAGTCGGTAGGGGTCCGGCATAGCATCCCAGTAAGATTTTCCTCACGTTAAAAAAAAACACCACAAAGAAGTTAAGAGTAGTTCAATTTCACTTTATGTTCAACTTAAAAGCAAGGACCTATAGTCGTACCAAGAAAACCGTTAATAGAACAATTGACTAGAAAAACAATTTTTCTTTAATATTTAAGGTCTAACATTTTCCAGACTTCTAAAGCAACTTCATTGTTTTATTACTTTCATGATAACTACAGAAACAAACACGACGCTTATTGAGGGTAGTTATTTTACCACTTCAACCATTTTCAATAATACACCTCTTAATACTAAGGGTAGCAACTACCACACTCACTAACTCACTTCATAACCTCAGAACCTCGAAAACGCTGTTATTAAAGCCCCACAGGGGTGGTTCAGTGGCATGCAACACGATAAAGCACCAGTTAACATAAAAGGAACAGGAATTTTCTTGAGTAATAAAAAGAAACGCCCAAAGCTATGCGTGACCACTGAGCTCATGAAAAATCATATTTTATTTTTGTTTCACTAACTTAAATACTGCTGCTTCGTTCCGAATCACTTGATCTTTCGTTTCAAAAGAAAGTTATCTCACCATGAAAAAGATAACTGTCACAGATGTTCAATAAAAGAAAAATTATATACTTTTTTAAACAATTTTCTTAGAAAATGATATTATGAAATGATATTTTTAAAGATAAATTCCAATTCAAGGTTTAATTTAAAAAAACCACAACAAAAGAACTTCAATATCAAAAATTTCATATTTCAGTTAACTCTGCCATCCTTCAAGATTCGAAGATATCATTATCTATTTCTATTTTATACCACTAACGTAACAAACAAACTCATGACCTGAGACACGATCTGCAATTTGAGTTAGCATTATAATCTTCTTTTTAACCGACTTCATCCGTAATTGGTTACAAACTCGAAACTTTTAGAGTATACTACTGAAACAATATGCATAAACCTATGTAAGCTTAAAATATAGGCACCACTAAAAATGCCGTGTAGATTCCATTAATAAAGAACATCAATCTTAGATTCTATTTGGGGGTTAGATTCTAAAACGAAGTCATTTTATCATAGAACCAAAGTAGACGACTTAGCTTGCAAGAAAACTACGTTAAAAGGCATCTCAGTCATTTATATCTAGAAATGACGATGGCCGAACCGACGGTAAATGGAGTTGCTGTGTTTTTGAGTGAGCCTTAGGACCTGTGACTTTAAAAAGCTTGCGTGGAGCGAAGAGCGTATGAAATCTTGTTGCAAAAATTGGAAGAGTCGTCCAACAGTGGAACGTAATAGATTGATTTGATACCTAGTAGTCCACATACTTTTTCTAGAAACATAATAGGAGCGTCAATATACTTACAACCACTTTTGTAGGGCTAATATATGCATACTCCTTAAAAAAATCCTTCAACAAAACAATGTAATTATGTTCAATCGAGTTTGATAAGCACCCTTAGGTATAAGTTCGAAGTTAGTGTAACATGGTAAAAGTTAGGTAACATTTCCAGACTTGTAAATTCCATCGCTGCGCTAGTTCGAAAGTAATCAACGAGATAAGAGGTAATGTTCGCAAAATTTAAACTCTTTCGTTAGGTACTGGTTTGTTCCAATATATTTTATCGACGATCGATAGCAATGTTACGGTTTTACATCTTTACATAGTATAAAATGAAGTCTATTCGCGAACACCATGTATTTTACGGAACATCTTTCGAAGCTGTTCTTACTTTTAGTAGTAATTTATTACGGATAGTTTTAAGGGTTGAATTTAAACTCGATTCGGAGTGAAGATTTTTGAACTTTGTATAAGTAATGGAATAGTTCAAAAGTATAACTGTGAAAGAAGATGATATATAATTAATTTTCAAAAATATTAACATTCATAACTGGTCTGGTCAGGGTAACTTGGAAGGAGAGGGTCCCGATTGTTAAATATGATAAAATTTATTATTTATTTATTTAAAACTTTATTAAGGTAAGTAAGACGGCCTTTTCAGTAAAAGTGATTACTACCAGGCAACCTATGGATGGACCTTTGAATAATTTAATTTGATTAAAACACATTTTTGAGGCATTACTGTAAAATCGTACGCACAATATTGAAATAATATTTCTAAAGTTTCATTCCATTTGACATCTAAACTCACCAACCTTATACTTGTATTTATTTAGTCTATTTATTTCATTTCATGGTTTGACATACGTTATTTGAAGTACTTAATAAAATAACCTCCATTCTGATTGTAATGAAATGATTGTAAAGTTCAGTCTTCTCACTTCAAAAAAAACTTCTAGACTGTATATCTATGGATATTTAAAAATCCATCGAGTTGCGGGCGTTCTGTATAAATATACACAGTACAAGAACAGTTCGAGAAAAGGCCAGAGATTCTTTGCATAAACATAAATTATTAATTTGACACTGACATCAGAAATAACCGCGTAATATTTAACCATTATTTATAATTATTTACTAACGTATATATTATTATACTATGTTTGAAATATTTCCAAAATTATGTTAATAAACAAAGCAGTCAGTGAGTACAAGACGGGTCCAGTAGCGGAAAACAGATTTCTGACTCATTGAGTCGTGAATGTTTACACTGAAACTTTCTCGTGGAATCACGGAAAGATCGTCCGACTGTGAAAGGAGCATTGTTGTATTAGTTATGTCTGATCCTCGTTGTATTTACTTAGGAAAATCATTTTCACGAAAGGTATGTTCTTCAGATATTTAGATGAAAAAAAGAATTTTATGGTATCAAAAATTTGATAGAAAATTTACTTTGGGACTTTTACCGTATGAAAATCTCCAATATCCTCTCCTTATGCCGAGCGGGAAGGGTATAACTCCTCAAAAGGATATCCCGGGAAAGTTTATTAAGTACTCGAAAGGGTTGATATCTTGATTTAAGATTTCAAGCACTAACGAAACCAAAATAATGAGATGCTATAAGGTTCAAATAATACCTTAACTAGCTGTTGCCCGCGACTTCGTACGCGTGAAAATTATGTTATAATGCCAATTTGATTGCTCTCTGCTTGGCGCCTAGGATTCATAGCGTGATAATATATAGCCTATTTGAAGACCCTACCCCTAGTTAATATTTGTGCATCAAATCTATTGAGTACTTTTCGAGATCCTTCCGGACAAAACAGACAAAAAGACAAAAATTTTTTTAACTATATTTCGGCTTCGGTATCTTATGTTGAACACCCAGCGAGTTTTTTATTATATTTCTAATGTACAGTTTTGACTTATTTTTATACAAAACGGGATTTCGCGTGGCACTATTTTATTATTAATTAAAGGTTTCGGTACCTGTACTTTCCTCGACGTTTCGACAGGGTTACACCTATCGTGGTCCCGAGGCGACTGGTGCATGTAGGCTGGAGATTCTGCTATGCGACGGGAGTTTTCGAAGTACCCCCGAGATCGTCAATTTGTGGAAACACACGGCACACAACACTGACCGTATCCGCGGACGCGTTCACTATTTTATTTCGAGACTTTAAGGCACCAATCACCGGATTCCACGCTGTTGAGAGCTTATATCCGTCTTCCCTGTTGAAAGTCTTGTGCTTCTTTATTTCAACTGCTTCCCGAACCATCCTAGGGTAGTAATGTCGGTCGGTAGACAGGATCTTCGGATTGTGAAGCTCGATCCAATGATTAGACCCTTCATTCAGTAAGTGCTCGGCTATAGCTGACTTATTTGTTTGGAGGTTCTTAACTGCAGATATGTGCTCCTTGACCCTTTCGGCAATGGTTCTCTTTGTTTGGCCGATGTATGAGCTTCCACAACTGCAGTCAATTTTATAAACCCCTGGCGTTTGGAATGGGACTGTATCCTTGGGAGACCGTATCACGTTTGCTACTTTGGTGACCGGAACATATACCGCTTTGATGGAGAATTTGTTTAATGCGGCTCCAATTTTATCCGTTGCCCCTCTTACGTACGGTAGAAACGCTGGATATCTATCTACTCCCGGCGGCCTTACCCTAGGTCTGTGCTTTATTTTCTGTGCGTTATTGACCCTATAGCCATTCTTTTTCAGAACAGTTGTTACGTGATCTAGTTCCACACCGAGGTGCTCTGTGTCGCAGAGATCATGCGCTCTGTTGATAAGTGATGTCATGACCGATAACAACTGTCTGGGATGATGGTGTGAGAAGGCATTAAGGTACCGGTCTGTGTGTGTAGGTTTTCTGTAAACAGAGTGCGAGAGCGTACCGTCTGGACGTGCTGCGACTAGGACATCGAGAAACGGGAGTTGCCTGTCACTTTGTATCTCCACTGTAAACCTAGTTTTTGGGTGAATTGAGTTTAGGTAGTCTAAATATAGCCTTGCCTCGCCTTCACTGCCCCTGAATATGCAGAAGATGTCGTCCACATATCTTTTCCACAATATAACCGCGGCCGAGTTGTGACTTAGGGCCCTCTGCTCAAAGTATTCCATCCATATGCTAGCTACGACGGGCGCAACGGGGCTACCCATTGCAACGCCATCTATTTGGAGGTAATACAGTCCCCTGTACAGAAAATAGTTCCCGTCTAGGCAATGTTTCAGCAAGGCAATGTACTCTTTAGGCATCTCATTATCCTCTAGTCGTTTTCCCACTATTTCTAAGCATTCATCTAACGGAACATTGGTGAACAATGACTGGACATCAAAACTCACCATTATATTACTCGGTTCCAACTTGATGCTCTTCAAAGTATTTACAAAATGACGGGAGTCCTTCACAAAAGACGAGGTGTTTCCTACTAAGCCCTATAGTGCCGTTGCAACGTGCCTAGCTAAATCATAAGTAGGGGAGCTTATCTGACTTACGATTGGTCGCAAGGGCACGTCAGCTTTGTGTATTTTAGGCAGTCCATATAATTTCGGCGGTAGGTTAATTTTAGGCCGGTCAAGCATCTTGTATTCGTCTTCCATGAAGAGATCTCGGTTCCTCTTTAACAGTTCCCTTGTTTTTCTGGTTACTCTCGCTGTGGGGTTATATGAAACTGGCTTATAAACCGAGGTATCGCTCAGAAGATTAAGTACCTTTTGATGGTAGTCTTTTGTATTCATCACAACCGTCGCATTCCCTTTATCGGCCTTCAGCACCAGAATATCGTCGTTGGCACGGAGATCTTCCAATGCTTTCCGTTCTTCGGGTGTGATGTTCGACTGTGGTAACCGGGATTTCCGTAATATTACTGATACGTCTTGTCTTAAAATTTCAGCTTCGTTTAGCGGTATTTTATTACGGGATATCACCTCTTCCACACTACCTATGATCTTTTCAACAGGTACCTTCTTTGGTGTTAAGGCGAAATTCAACCCCTTCCCCAGAATGGAGACCGCGGCGTTATCCAGCACTGCGTCCGAAATGTTGACCACTGTATCTGCGTTATCAATTACACCGGGTCTTTTAGCGGTGAACCGCGACGAAGAGGTGATATCCCGTAATAAAATACCGCTAAACGAAGCTGAAATTTTAAGACAAGACGTATCAGTAATATTACGGAAATCCCGGTTACCACAGTCGAACATCACACCCGAAGAACGGAAAGCATTGGAAGATCTCCGTGCCAACGACGATATTCTGGTGCTGAAGGCCGATAAAGGGAATGCGACGGTTGTGATGAATACAAAAGACTACCATCAAAAGGTACTTAATCTTCTGAGCGATACCTCGGTTTATAAGCCAGTTTCATATAACCCCACAGCGAGAGTAACCAGAAAAACAAGGGAACTGTTAAAGAGGAACCGAGATCTCTTCATGGAAGACGAATACAAGATGCTCGACCGGCCTAAAATTAACCTACCGCCGAAATTATATGGACTGCCTAAAATACACAAAGCTGACGTGCCCTTGCAACCAATCGTAAGTCAGATAAGCTCCCCTACTTATGATTTAGCTAGGCACGTTGCAACGGCACTCCAGGGCTTAGTAGGAAACACCTCGTCTTTTGTGAAGGACTCCCGTCATTTTGTAAATACTTTGAAGAGCATCAAGTTGGAACCGAGTGATATAATGGTGAGTTTTGATGTCCAGTCATTGTTCACCAATGTTCCGTTAGATGAATGCTTGGAAATAGTGGGAAAACGACTAGAGGATAATGAGATGCCTAAAGAGTACATTGCCTTGCTGAAACATTGCCTAGACGGGAACTATTTTCTGTACAGGGGACTGTATTACCTCCAAATAGATGGCGTTGCAATGGGTAGCCCCGTTGCGCCCGTCGTAGCTAGCATATGGATGGAATACTTTGAGCAGAGGGCCCTAAGTCACAACTCGGCCGCGGTTATATTGTGGAAAAGATATGTGGACGACATCTTCTGCATATTCAGGGGCAGTGAAGGCGAGGCAAGGCTATATTTAGACTACCTAAACTCAATTCACCCAAAAACTAGGTTTACAGTGGAGATACAAAGTGACAGGCAACTCCCGTTTCTCGATGTCCTAGTCGCAGCACGTCCTGACGGTACGCTCTCGCACTCTGTTTACAGAAAACCTACACACACAGACCGGTACCTTAATGCCTTCTCACACCATCATCCCAGACAGTTGTTATCGGTCATGACATCACTTATCAACAGAGCGCATGATCTCTGCGACACAGAGCACCTCGGTGTGGAACTAGATCACGTAACAACTGTTCTGAAAAAGAATGGCTATAGGGTCAATAACGCACAGAAAATAAAGCACAGACCTAGGGTAAGGCCGCTGGGAGTAGATAGATATCCAGCGTTTCTACCGTACGTAAGAGGGGCAACGGATAAAATTGGAGCCGCATTAAACAAATTCTCCATCAAAGCGGTATATGTTCCGGCCACCAAAGTAGCAAACGTGATACGGTCTCCCAAGGATACAGTCCCATTCCAAACGCCAGGGGTTTATAAAATTGACTGCAGTTGTGGAAGCTCATACATCGGCCAAACAAAGAGAACCATTGCCGAAAGGGTCAAGGAGCACATATCTGCAGTTAAGAACCTCCAAACAAATAAGCGGATACGGTCAGTGTTGTGTGCCGTGTGTTTCCACAAATTGACGATCTCGGGGGTACTTCGAAAACTCCCGTCGCATAGCAGAATCTCCAGCCTACATGCACCAGTCGCCTCGGGACCACGATAGGTGTAACCCTGTCGAAACGTCGAGGAAAGTAAAGGTACCGAAACCTTTAATCTATATATATAAAAACAAGAACTGACTGACTGACGATCAACGCACAGCCTAAACCGCTGGGTCTAAAACCATGAAATTTTGCACAAATGCTCCTTATGTGACGTAGGCGAGCAATAAGAAGGGATTTTTGAAAATTCCGCTCCTAAGGTGGTGAACAAGGGTTGCAAAGTTTGTATGGGACAACTTGATTCCTTGGTCCGATTTTCTTCAAATTTGGCATGAAACATCTTCAACTGAATTAATGGGAGACGTGTTTTGTATTTTATTGAAATTTATCTTTTAACATGGTTAAAATGGGGTTGAAAAATATTTTATTGGGATTTGCCTCATAGTACTTACATAATAGGTACTACATAGTCGGTACTTTTTTAATATTTTTTTTTTGACATTGTCATGTTTGACAGCACAATTCGATTTAAAAAAGATGGTCGCAATTTTTGATAAATGTCAAAGAAATCAAATAGGTAATAATTTTATTAAAACTCTTCATCTATTGATTTTTGCCCTCCAATATGCGGAATTGCTTTCATATTTTGTATGTCAAAAATACATTTGTGAGTAGGAAAACCTGTACATGTCTGGCTAGGAATTATGAAAGAACAAGTTCTAGGTAAGGTGTAAGTACACAGTTCCGATTGTCACAGAGTATTTATTGCCATCTTCGTTTACTTTCTTATTTTATACAGGGATATTACAAACGATCAGAGGCGTTATAGACGAACATTTAGCAGATGAAATCTACAGTAAATGTCTGGTCACAATAGGAGAAACTGTATTAGTACGGGTTGCCTCAGCCTCGAAAGTCTGAAGACTTACACAATCCAGAAATCCGAGAAAGAAAGAAGTTCAGATATCAATTCCTTAGCAAAAGCAGAGAAAGCTCTCTAAACCAATTAACAAAGACATTAGGTATCAATTTTTACAAAAATATAGATTTACTTCGCTTAAAGTACGTATTTTGATTTATTTAGTCAGAATTATATCGGTACATATAAAAACAGTACTGTAAAGTGCCGCGGGCTGGCCACAGAAGACGACAGACGACGGCAGATGGAGCAAACGAGTCCCAAAGCGGGCGTCGGCGTCGCAACTTGGTCCACCCGCCAGATGGACCGAGGACCTAGAAGATGTCGCAGGCTGGATGCTGAAGGCGCAGGACGTAAATTAGGAGAGGCCTACGTCCAGGAGCGTACATGCTGATTTGATTGATATAACGGGTGATTTTTTAAGAGGTATAGGATTTGATTTTTTAATAAAACACAAAAAATTTGAAAAATTTGATGAAATCTTTATTGGAATCGATAGAACGATCAATATAATTTAATGTTTGAAGATGATTTCATGCAAATGCTGGTCGCGGCTCCGGTTTAGATGGCCCATTCGCAAGGCCCAATTTCGGCACACTCTCTCCAACATATCAGCCAGTATATCACGAATAAATGCTTCAATATTGGCTCCCAGTGCGTCAATCGTTGCTGGTTTATCCCTGTAGGCATGAACCTTAACATGGCCCCACAAGAAATAGTCCAAAGGCGTTAGATCACACGATCTAGGCGGCCAATTGACGGGCCCAAAACGAGAGATAAACTGTTCACCGAAGGCGGCTCTCAATTGGGCCATTGTTTCGCGTGCCGTGTGGCATGTGGCACCGTCTTGTTGAAACCACATGTCAGGCATGTCCAATTCTTCCATTTTGGGCAAAAAAAAATCGCCAATCATCACACGGTGGCGCTCGCCATTCACAGTAACGTTTCGGCCATTGTCGTCTTTGAAAAAGTACGGCCCGATGATGCCACCGGCCCATAATCCACACCAAACAGTACATTTTTCGGGATGCAGTGGTAGCTCTTGCAATGCTTCAGGCTGGTCTTCACTCTAGATGCGGCAATTATGCTTATTGAGATATCCATTTAACCAGAAATGAGCTTCGTCGCTGAACACAATTTTTCGATAAAAAAGTGGATCTTAATCATCATGCATTTTGATAGTAAAATTCTATTATTTGCAAGCGTTGTTCGTTCGTAAGTCGATTCATGGTTAAGTTAATGACCAAACTGAACAAGTTTGAAAATGACACAAGACACGATTCACGCGTGATCTGTCAAAAACAGTGTTGCCAAAAAGATACCAGCACAAAAATCACCCTTTATAAATAAAAACTGACTTAGATACCTGATCGAGATCTAGAACCTTGAAATTAGATTAATGGCATAGTTGCGCACAAAGAAACGAGTTTTAGGGTCTGTGCCCTTAAACGTGACCATATTTGTGAGACTTTGCTGTCCGTCTGTCTATCTGTCCGTCATGAGGCTGTCTCAGGAACGTCAGAAAAGGGGGGCGGAGATTAAGGGGGCTCCCAACCCATAAACGTGATGCTTTGCTGTTTTTTTGGTACGGAACCCTCTGTCTTTCCACTCCGACCAACTAAACCGGCCAACCGTTGTTCGGAATGGAACTCATTAAGGGACTTTATTCCTATCTATACTTTATTCTTTATTTATTTCCTCTGTGCGCGAGCCCGCTTCGCACTTGGCCAGTTTTTTATACTACTAAGATGGCAGACAAGCTTACGGTCCACCTGATGGTTGGTTACTGTAGTGGACTAATTCGCATAGTGAACGTTTGCAACACCAGTGGCGCTGCTGCATGTCGACCCATATTTCCCTTGGCATCCAATAGAGTCACGGGAAAGTAAAATATCCCGTAACCCTACTGATAGTGCTCTCCGGAGGGCTTCGAATTAGGTTCGTTTATAATAACCATTTTAATAAAAACTAACTATCTTCACGCCAAATCCCTTGCGGAGTAGGCAGAAAGAACCGAGCGCCACATTTTAATGAAAATCCAATTTGTGCCAAAAAATACAACGGGAATACACGCGACAGAAAACAACGCGATAAGAATATAAGCGACGGGGGACCTCTCTTTCTCTCTCTAACGCAAACGAAGTTGCGCGGGTCAGCTAGTTAATAATAAAATAGTGCCACGCGAAATCCCGTTTTGTATAAAAATATGTGTTCAACGCGTGTTAGTTTAAAACAAAAATACAGTTTTGACTATTCTATCATTTTATAAGATTGGCTAGTAAATATTATAAAAGAAACTGTTAAAAAATCAGAAACCAATTCTATGAACAAACTTACTCTTAAAACTAAAAACTTTACTTTTTTTACATGAATATTATTATATACTAGCCGATGCCCGCAGCTTAGCACGCGTAAATTTTCACTTCCCGTGGGAACTTATTCCCGGGATAAAAAGTAGCCTATGTGTTATTCCAGACTATAATGTATACCTGTACCAAATTTCAGCCAGATCCGTTCAGCCGTTCGAGCGTGAAAGAGTAACAAACATCCACACTCACAAACTTTCGCATTTATTACATTAGTAAGATTTTAAATTACTAGACTTACATCCCGATTCTTGGTTGAATTTTGTTATTTTATAAACTGTTCTTTTTTTAAGAGAGAGCAAAACTCCCCAACTCTCCAGATACCTAAAAATTAAAATCATAGCAATTCAACGCTCCCTATGAAACAAATAAATACATTCAGTTTACATTAGGTACCTACATATCAGTACGTAGTTATTATTTATCAATGGTTTCAAACGCATGTTACGTGTTTTAATGCCAGTAATTGACATAATTTCTTTTAACCCAAAAAGGCTTTCAAACTCAAATGTCACCAGTCAAAAATAAAATCTTATCTCTTTATAGATTTAAAATGGAAAATGGGTTCAAAAGGACTTACACGATAAATGGATTAAAGGGTCACAAAGGGGACTGTCATTATAGAAATCAAAATAACCGCGTCTGGTCAATACGCTAATGTAAAAATTGTGTTAAGTGCTCATGATTAGTCAGAAATTCAAAATTGTTGGATAAACTCAGCATTGTAGAGGGGAATTCTACAATGCTGTTCGCTCTGTGCTCCGCGTTATTTAATTCATAGGTCATGAAATCACAAGTTTTGATGTAGTTTAAATGTTATATTAATTC
Organism: Miltochrista miniata; assembly: GCA_933228765.1. NCBI lineage: Eukaryota > Metazoa > Arthropoda > Insecta > Lepidoptera > Erebidae > Miltochrista > Miltochrista miniata. The sequence continues at coordinate 15,448,249 of OW121752.1, read as the reverse complement.
TCGGACATCCTTCTAAGGGCTCGCCCAGAGCTCCCGACAGTAGACATATTGGTAGGGCACATAAATAGTTTTAGTCGGTAAAAGTCTGGCATAGCATCGATGAGGGATTTCCACACGAAACAAACAGGATGTTTCAATAAAGAACTGCAACCACCCGTCCGGCTTACTTACCGTCCGTTCGGCTGGGCTGCCGTTGCCTTGTTTTCTGGTGAGCTGTTAACGGCAAAGCGCGAATCGCACAGGAGCCGTACCACGTCGGATAAAGTGGATAAGAAGGTGTGTAGTGTCGTCTATCTGAAAACCAGGACCCACACTCCATATCAGTTGATCCCGCAGCACAACAGGGATGATGGTGCGTATAAGACATTCCCCCATTGCAAGAAAAATCTCAGTGACTCACACAGCTGCATTAGTCAAGAGTGTTTTGAGGGACCGTATCGGTAAGCAACCTTTTAAAAAAATTGTTGCGTGCCTGATATCAGGAATGTTAAATAAAGAATTCAAATGAAAGTGCTTTAATATAAAGTGCATACCCGTTCGTATGCTATATTATTATTTATTTTGGTACCGCTATGTGACCCATAGGGGTATCAAATAATTATGAAAATTTTCTTTGATCAATGACGCAAATCTTCGGTGGAATTTACTTTCTACTGGCAACAGGTAAAATATATGACACATTGCCCGGATACCCCCCGCGTTATCGCATCGGTTAGCAGTCATAATTACCTGTCGTGTGCTGATGCAATCGACGTTAGGTACTTTTTTATTTGTTTTACGTGAAGGAAAATCCTCTTGGATGCTATGCCGGACTCCTACCAACTAAAAAACTTCACGTGTCCTGCCTAACAGCCTACGGTTGGGAGCCCCGGGTAAGCCCTTTGAAGAATACCCCAGGACACACACAGTCATTATGTACCTACATAAATTTAAAGGCACTTATTTTGCAATTTTAGCGTAGATTTGGTTTATGCCTATATTTGAGCGTTGTTAAAAATGAAAAGTTTAAAAATATAGATGACAGTAACGCGATTATTAATTTCGTAACACCAATCTATTTACCTGAAAGATCTCCGCTTGAAGAAGCACATAAAATACTTTTAAATCGTAGCCCTTTTTTTTTTTTTTTTTTTTTTTAACGTGAGGGAAAATCCTCGTAGGATGCTATGCCGGACTCTTACCGACTAAAAAACCTCACGTAACGCCCAACAGCCTATGGTTGAGAGCCCCGGGTAAGCCCTCAGGAAGGATGTCCCGTGACTCCCAACAGACCTACGGCCGCCAATGCGGCCTCGCCCAGGGGGTGGTTCGGGTGCAATTCCGCGTCTATGGGGGATTTCGGGTGTGACCCCGCTTCTAAGGGGGGGCGTGCGTGAGTGCTCACGTCACGCTGCCGTCATGGGCCTGCTTCTGTAAGGACGGTGAGCGGCCCTCTCACCGTCCTCAGACCCCCGGTTATGGAGGCCGATAGTCCTCGGCGAAGACACGTCGGCGGCGCCCAGGGCGCCGACTGCGGAACTCGGGTGGGAGAGTTCTCTCCCTAAATCGTAGCCCTTGCTAAAGGTTGCTATAGGTGTATGTTAGCAAATTCACGCATCTAGCGTTCGGATGCCACTCTATTTTTATTTATCCTTGATTAGAACAGTCAGTGTCGGAGGTTATTACTTCTTTAAAGACTAGGTGTTACTTTAAAAGATAGAATAATCCCTGGAATTTCAAATTATGCTTTGAAATTTAAAAAAAAACAAATATTTGGGAATAGTGACCGTTTTGACTGCATATCAAAATAAGATTATAAAATAACTATCGTTTTCTTTATGTTGTGACAAGGTTTCACCTGTCTCCATATTTAGAACATGACAGGTGCAACCAGTCGAGACGTCGAGTAACAAAAGTAGGTACTCTTCTTCTATCGTGTGAATGATTCACGCAATTTATTGACTTTTTAGATAGTTTGGGCATAAAACGTTGCCATCTTAACCACACTGTTAGTGGTAAGATCGTTCTTAGAGCAGGCAGTAGGACTTAGAGTAATAAATTAAAAAGAATGACAAAAGGTACTTAAAACCTTTATTATTCAGGCCGTTGATAGGGTGAATGATAACGATAAAATGCCTTTATCGTAAAATTTGGGGCTGATTCTATGATAATTTTACACATTATGTATACCTAATTAATACCCAATTTATAATATTTTGACACACATCTTGTAAATTCAAAATCGTCGCCTATATTTGGCCACAATTTTTCAGCTACTTATACCGACATAAATGTACCTATACATTTGCAGCTCTTTTTCGTCATTTTCTAAAACAAGACCCTAAATGTAAAGTGCTGGACGAATTTTTGACAGGCAAATTGAATAGCAGTGACGAATAACGTTTATAAACCGTAATCAATCAATATCAATACATATAATAAAATCGTAACAGGTCGCTGTCTGTACATGGAAGATAAATAAGAAAAAATATTATAGGGGGGCTTTATGAACGCAATAGAACCCAAAACAATGATTTTAAGATTTTTTGTCTGTTTGTCTGTATGTCTGTATGTCTGTATGTCTGTATATCTGTTTGTCTGTACGGTTGTGCACGCTAATCTCAGTAACCGCTCAACCGATTGCAATGCGGTTTTTTTTATTGTGTTGAGGTTTGCTCTAGTTAACATTTAGCGTTTGTTTTATGTAAATCGGTTTAGAAATAAAAGAGTTATAACACTTTTAAGAATATGATATTTTGATAATTTTAATTGTAGGGGTTTCTTTGAATGTGAGTGAATCTAAACTGGCGTGTTGGCTTAATCATAAAAGAGCTTAATGATTAAGACTATTTTTAAACAATTCGCGCCGAAGGCGTGGACTGAATTGTTTTAAAATAGACTTAATCATTAAGCTCTTTTATGATTAAGCAAACAGGGCAGTTTCAGACGCTGCTTGATGACTCTGATGAAGAAATACCTTTCCTTTCATACACCTTATGTGACGTAAACGAAGTTGCGGGCTCAGCTAGTAGAAAATAAAAAAGTAAACAGAGCACTTTCACATTGTAGAATTTTTGTTACTGGGCGGTAAGACCTTGAAAATTTAAATGTAAACAATACGTGACCGAATCAACACATTGTATATCACCAACGACTCATGACTGTGTGTGTTTTACCTAGTGTCATTAACACACCATTTTAGACCAAGATTTTCCTTATTCGTGAGCAAACTTAGTCAGTATAACTTTTTTATTTAATCATTGTACTTACTCGATTTTATAGAACTGGTTACAATAACAGGTACACGTAACGAAACAAAAAGGTAATATATCGCAGGATTATCTTCAGTTGTCTTTTAGTACTACAGAGAGTCACATCAACTCATCAGTGAAAATGAAGATTTACATGCTAGGTAAGTTTATAATGTATACGTTAAAATCTCGATCCTCCTCGATATTCAGTTAGGATTTATAGCTTTTCCTCTGGTCACTCTGGTCATTACAGAATTAAAATAGAAATAAACAGAATACTGGTTATATTCTGCAAGCAAATTTACTTCAACGAATAATTTTCCCTTAACCTTTATACAACAAATTACAAACAGCGTATGTGTTTCTATACTGTATTTATTTGGCCGTGAGACAAAACATAAACAAAGAAAACAGTAGTTGTCAAACTTTCTTAGCCGAGTGGGACGAAAAATGTATTCTGTTTAATAGATAAAAATGTGGAAGTGAAATAAAACTAAACAAGCGTCTTCGACATGCCGTCTATATTTAATTTAGTGTGATATGATAAGTAATAATAAAAAAATAAAAAATAATAGAATGTTGTTTACATTTTGTGTCACGGTCAAGTAAACATTGTATGCTAATTATCGCTACATTGTGAGGATGATTAGATTTACTGCACCACGTTGGTGAGACGCGTTGGTTCAGGAACTTGCTTCAACTCTTCTTCATCAGGAAGAACGGCACCATCACAGTTCAGGCTAGCTTGGACCACAAAGATCTCGGCAGGATCCCATTTTAGTCATAATAAATAACCTTGCGTATATTTATTTGTGCCAGCAATGAAGGGTTTACTAATGACGACATCAAATCAGTTTTCGAAATTAATAGTTTGTTGCAGCGTTCTAATTGAGCAATGGGATACAATTCGATCAATTTATGTTGCCAACTTGGCTCAAATGAAGCGAAATACACTTAAATGATGTAGAGTGACGACAAAGCGGTAATTTAGTTCGCATATATTTTATAGTTCGTATGTATTATCTACTGGATGCTGTCTAGATAAAAATGAATAATTGGTTATCAATTATTTTTTGTTATGTTATTTTATTTGATAACCTAATTTATTATCTTTATTATAGTTTTGGCCCTCGTGACAACGACGATGTCAGATACAAGAACTGGAGAGCTTTTAAAAGCAGGAAACAACCAATTCACAGCGAAATTCTTTAATGTGAGTTTTTATTTTGAATTAGTTTTATAAATTACTTAGGTATCTGTTGTTTTTATATGTATGTAATATGCCTAAACGTAAGACATTTATCAATAAGAAAAGTAAATCTGAACAACCAACTTTCTAGCATTCGATGATATTTAAATTAGGCATACCAAAAAGCTTCAATTTTTTTTTAACGTGAGACAAAATCCTCGTGGATGTTATGCCGGACTTCTACCGACTAAAAAACCTCACGTAACGCCTAACAGCCTATGGTTGGGAGGGAGCCCCGGGTAAGCCCTCGGAAGGATGTCCCAGGACTCACAACAGACCCACGGCCGCCAACGCGGCCGTGCCTAGGAGGTGGTTAGGGTGCTATCCCGCGTCTTTGGGGGGTTTCGGGTGTGATCCCGCTTCTAAGGGAGGGGGTACGTGCGTGCGTGAATCCCTCACGTCACGCTGCTGTCATGGGCCTGCTTCTTTAAGGACGGTGAGCAACACTCTCACCGTCCTCAGGCCCCCGGTCATGGAGGCCGATAGTCTTCGGCGAAGACACGTCGGCGGCGCCCAAGCCGCCAACAGCGAAACCCGGGTGGGAGAGTTCTCTCCCGATCCCGCCCCGCCGCCTCTTTCACGAGCATGACCTGCTCGCAGATAGAGGCGGTGCAGAAAGAGGCGGCGCAGCTTGGATGATAATGTAATGTATTAATCTCATGGAAAGTTAAAAGTAATTAATGAATTCAGTAAGATAATCGCTTCATGTTTCCCTTCATCACATTTTGGGTTTGACCAATGTAACAGAGTCTACAAAAGGTCGCAGGCTGGAACTAGATACTGAAGGTGCAGGACCGTGTGTTGTGGCGTAAATGGGGAGAGGCCTACGTCCAGGATTGGACTGTAGGCTGATTTGATGAACAGAGTCTGGAAGTGGAAAGCAACCTTCCTTTCCACTTCTCGATTACCGAATCATATCCAGGGCTTTTTGGAATGGTTCAGTCCAGACTGAATGGGTTATAACATTGCATTCCTTACAGAAGAAGAAGAATTTATACAGGTACAATTTCGGTGGTAGAGACAACGTCTCTGTTTAAATGGCATTGAAGTATTAAAAAGTTAATTACACCTTAAATGTACGGTTGAGATAACAGTTGTGTTTGACGCTAAAGGAGGTTATGCTGCTGTTGTGTACTGCACTCGAAGATATTATGAGTGTCACAAAATGATATTTTATTTTTAGGAAGTAAACAAGAATGAAGGAGACAAAAGCTTTGTAATGTCAGCGTACTCAGTACTATTTCCTCTTGCTCTACTTGGTTTAGCATCCTTGGAGCCATCTCAAGGCGAGATCCTGACAGCTATAGGAATGCCCGATAGTAACTGGGTGAGACACTCCTTTCCATTATTTATATTTTGGATTTTGAAGACCAAACCACTAATGGGTACAAACTAATTAAATATATTTACTCAGGGCTATGTAAAGAAAACCAATACAAGATTGAAGTTTAGTTAAATCTATCTGTTTATCAACACTTATCTGTACAACTGTAATAATATAATCTAAAGACCGCCTTCACACTAGCGTAGGCGTTTGATGGACGTATGCGCGGCGTAGACGCGACGTATACGCGACGTATACGCGGCTTATACGCCGCGTTACTGGGGGATTGTGTACAATCCTGTTCACAAGCGACTTTTATTCTCGGCATGGAAATGACTGCTACTAGAAAATAAGTATCTTAAGAGTATATTTGACTTAATAAAAATTGAGCAAGCTGTAATTTGACGAAGCAATTAAAATGCGAAATATAAATTTGCTAAAGATTCTTTTAGGAAATGAAATTATGCGATAAGTTTTTTGGGGAGTGAAAATTGACGAAACAAATTCTGCCAAATGGTAGGATGCCGATTATTTTATATGCTGAGTGGGAATTTAAATATCATGATATTCGTAGTCAGCATATTTAAAAACCCATAAAACGATACCTATCATGAAATTTCGTAATTACAGCGCGGCGGTCATATTGGATTTCAAAATCGTCATACAATTCGTACTCAGCATACTAAAAACCTCTTAAACGATACCCATCATGAAATTTTGTAAATACGGCGCGGCGGCGGCCATGTTGGATTGCAAATTAACATGTATTTTCGTATGCATCGTTTTGATTATTATGTAATTAATGAAAGAAATCGATATAAAAAATAATAGCATAGGGTCCCGAGGAGCAGCCCGGAAAGTCTTTCCCGAACCACGAACAAAATTTTATTCGCAGTTCGCAATAGTCTTCTTTTTTTAAAGTAAAGCCATCAATAGTGTTTCCTGGTCAGAATCAATTTTGTTAACGATGATACCAAAACGTCAACGAATTGTGTGACGCTAGCGCGGCGTATACGCCGCGTATACGTCGCGTATACGTCGCGTCTACGCCGCGCATACGTCCATCGAACGCCTACGCTAGTGTGAAGGGGCACTGAGAATCTGACTGACTCATAAATCGATGAGACAAAATCCCTGGAAATAGGTAGACAGATGAAATTTGGACTACAGATCATATTTATTAACTAGATATTCTAGATAAGTAAGAAAAAATTTTTTTTTTTTAAGTTTGACATTAAAGTTAGGTATTAACTTTTGCATAGAAATGCGTTATTTACAAAGTTAGTGATATGAAATTACGTGCACCTGTTTCTGATATTAATAATCTTTACCCTCTCATTTTCAATAGCGTTAGTTTGTTTTCGTATTTCATCACATCATAACAAAATATGTATCAGGAATATTACTATTTTTGCAGACTAAAGACGTATTTACCGAACAAACCAGGAGGCTCCAGTCTGTGAAAGGAGTTGAACTGAATCTAGCAAATAAAATATATATTCGTAATAACTACAAGTTGAATACTGAATTTGAAACTGTTTCAAGAAACGTTTTTAATTCTGAAGTTCAGAATATAGACTTCGTAAATTCACAAGGAGCTGCTGATGAAATTAATACATGGGTTAGTTTGTTATAAACTTATATATTCTCACTGATTTTATTGTTTTTATTTAAGTCTATATAGGTAAGTGACAAAATGTTTTAAGTAGATTACAACACAGTACAAATAGTGCAAGCTTATACTATTACCATATCACGTGTTACACGTGTTTCCCTCATCTTACAACCCCGGGTTCTTTAAGAGGAGCGTGAAGAGGCACATCACAGGGCCGCCAACTTGAGGACCGCTGTAAGAAGTGGCCCCCAATCGCAAGATGCGCCACGGCTATCCATCGTGGCGACGTCAATTTGGCGAGCTGAATATAAAAAAAAAAAAAAAAAAACCCTATTAATGCTCATCAAAAATTCAATTGATAAAAGTAAGACAAACATATAACCTAGTAAGAAACAACAAAATTTTGATGTATAAAATTCAATTACAGGTTGAAGATCACACAAATAAGCGGATAAAGAACTTAGTTGACCCATCTTCAATTAATAATCGAACCGCGGCGATTCTTGTCAATGCCATATATTTCAAGGTAAACTTCTTTCAACACAACGCTTTATACATACATTTAAGTTTAATCCATTCAAAATTCTGATTTCTTTGTTTAAACAGGGCAATTGGAAAACTCCTTTTCAAAAAGAGGCTACTGCAGATCTTGATTTTTTTAAAACTAAGGATGAAAAAGTCACAGTTCCCATGATGTATCAAACTAATTATTTCAAGTACGGTGAAAGCAAGGACATTGATGCGAAGGTAGGTAAGACGGTAGAAGTTATAATTAAACAAAGTTTAGTGATTATAATAAGGGTTTCGTTTTTCCTAAACTCTTAAAGTGGCATAAGGAGTATGTGTGTGGATGATTTGTTTTATAAGGTCAAAATGATATAATTGGTGTGTGGGGTGGTTTGTTTTATAAGGTTAAAATGATATAATTGGTATTGCTCAGTATAGGTTTAAAAACAGCATTTTACTTGACATCAAATACTTTTATCTGTGCTTGAATAAATTATGCGTGTATATTTTCAGTTTTTAGAAATGCCATATGAAGGCGGTGAAACTTCATTTGTGATAGTACTACCCAATGAATACGATGGTATTGACTCTTTAGTTGAGAAACTCAAAGATCCTTCAGTGTTTTCAAAAGGTCTCTATGATACGTATTTTACTAATGTTCACGTTTCAATACCCAAGTTTAAAATTGAAACTAAAACAGACCTCAAAGACGTTCTACAAAAAGTAAGCGACACTTATTAATTTTAATTTATTCTTTATTTATTTAGGGGTTATTGATTAAACCAACATTATTGAAGGCTTATAAAGCAGTGTTCTTTCTATTCAGATTAATGTTGTGAAATTATTCATTGAAGATCAAGCTCGTATTAATAATCTAATAGAAGGAGAAGAAAATATATCAGTGAGTGATGCTGTTCAAAAGGCATTTATAGAAGTTGATGAGACGGGAACAGAAGCAGCTGCAGCTAATCGTGAGTCTCCTCAATTACATATCAGATAGATTCTATATTAAAATAGTATAAGAATTGAAATAGTACAAATAAGGATAAAATGAATTAAAACTTCAGATGTAAGCCCGTGTTGTTGCGTGTAATTTATATTTAAAGTTGCAAGTCCAGTAACTGCATGTGTAAGATTCATCTCGTAGAGGGTAGGTATTTCGATACATACGGTCACGCCTTTTATCCCTGAAGGAATAGTCAAAGTATATTCTGCAAGGAGGGTACTTGCTAACAAGTAATGAAATGACAAGAAAAGAAAATGAGATAAAAATATAATAAATGAGATACATAACAAATAAAATATAAATGTAGTGGTTCACAACGTGTTAAATGAAAATTATAGTAACTTACTTATTAATAAGCATATCTTACACATGCATATAATTATTTTGTATTGTACCTAGTACTATAGTCCTTACTACAATAAATGTTGCAATAATTTAGGTACCTATTTGAATAATTAATAAAGAATAATTTTCAAAAAAAAGTTTGCGTTTTATAGTTTGAGATATATTGCGGTGCGAGAGACATTAATTTGACATTGCCTACGTTAAAATACTTTTATTTTTTCAGAATTTGGCCTGGTATTTGCCACATCTGTCGGGGGACCGATAATTCCATCTTTTGTCGCTGATCATCCATTTGCATTCTTTTTAATGCATCGGAATAATATTCTCTTTAATGGACTATATAGATCTTGAGCATTACAATTTAATTGTTATCATAAAGGAACCACAACTGTTTTCTCACCATATTAATTAACACGATGCGGGATTATAGGAAGCATAATATACTGATTAATAAATCTGTTTATTTGTGTGTATGAATACAGTGTGAAATATAAGTGTTTTTGTTGTTTCATTTCTTTTACTCATTTATTCAAAAAAAATATTGACTAATTTGATTGGTTCATTAGTGTAACTAAAGTGCAGTTTGATGTACACCATTATCGATATTAACAATTTTTTTTATACTACTTAGGTGGCAGACAAGTATTTACTAACTGTATATATATAATACAGTCTATTACAATTATTAATATTTTAAAACACTTAGTCTCAAGTCACTTCAATAAGGCATTTATTATCACCGTAAATCCATAGTATAACAAAACTTACATTGATATTAATCCGTAAAATATATCCATAACTCTCAGTACTCAGTGAAACATGAACGTGGTAAGGTATCCCGTTAATAGTTTATCTATCTTTAATAAAAATAGTAGATCTCTTTATAATATCTACACTAATCTATACTAATAGTAAAAAGAGGAAAGATTTGATTTTTGTTTGTTTGTTTGTAACGAATAGACTCCGGAACTACTGGACCGATTTGAAAAATTCTTTCACTGTTGGAAAGCTACACTCTTTGCGGTGAATATAGGCTATATATTTTATTCCCGTATTCCCACGGGAACGGGAACTACGCGGGTGAAACCGCGTGACGTCCGCTAGTATTTTTTATAGAGGAAAAAAAATATTTTTATTTGTGTATGTTTGTACTGAATAAACTCAAAAACTACTGAGTTTCACCATTAGAAAGCTACATTCATCTGGAGTAACATAGGCTATTCCCATATTTTCATTGGAACGAGAGCTACGCGGGTGAAATCGCGTGACGGCCTCTAGAAGTGTGCACCTACTGATTTTTAAAGGACTTCAACTCTGTGCAATAACATTTGTGATTTGAAAATCAAAAAAACTCAGTCAATATTTGTACAACCATTCTTAGATATCACGTACCAAACTTAAGCAAATATACAGAGGCTTCGACGCTGTCACTACGTATGGACAAATTTCAAGTACCCAACGAATTCCTCGTATTTTCCTACAGTTAACGGTCAACGAAACATTTCGTAGGTACACTACTATAGTATTCTGACCTGCCTACGATCTGTATCCATCCGGCCTTAATTTCCCACGGGCTCTCCGTGACCGCAAACAAAGCACCTAAGTCGTACTATTGATCATAAATTTACCAGTAATAGTCTTATAAAACTATAGACCCCAGCTATTGAGTTACCTTACAAGTTTCATTGAGAATTTTACATGATTGCATAAATATTTTATACTGCTTACAGGATTTGCCTGTGTTAACATACATTCCAGAAAGTTCGGCAACTACTCCTTCAAGCGTGTAGTATCAGTAAGAGAATAGTAGGTAGAACTTTATTTTAATCTATGTCAAAGTGACATTACTCTATCTAAACTATGATAATTAATTTCAGTCAGTAAAATGATATTTCTTGAATAAAAATTCAGTATAAGTGACAGTTGCACTTGTCATTTTACTGACTGAGATTAATAATCGTACTTTATGTGTACCTAATAAGAAACTTACTAGGCATCTAGAAATTTGAAATATTCAGGGTGAGCTACCCTTACAATATACGAATTCCTATTCCAAAATTCCAACACAAAGGTTTGTATAGGTAAATATTGTAAAGATATAATTTATCTGTTCAAAAAAAAGATAAAATTTACCTATCTGTTCAAAGACCTTTATGTTTAACTAGAGGACGTCACGCGGTTTCACCCGCGTAGTTCCCGTTCCCGTGGGAATACAATATTTTTTCTTCCATTAGAACCTTCTCCTGACAATACCTTACACAACAAAAACAGAAATAGTGAAATCGGTCCACCCGTTCTGAAGTTATGCGCTTACCAACACATTTTGCGATTCATTTTTATATATAAGATATAAAGGTCTTTGACGGGTGAAACAGCCACTATTATCTCAATTTGAAAAAATATTGTGAACCATTCCTAAATATACCATTTAGGACATGCTTAAGTAAAAATGATTCTTAATCGTTACTTATCTTATAATACAATATTTTTTAATTATAGAAATGATTGAACTACCGGGAATTCAAACCCGAGAATTCAGTTATTGCAACCACATAGACTGTCACTGTGCGATTATATTATTAGAATGGTATGCATTTAGATTTAATAGCATAAGTTATATACATATTTATCCCAAATAAAATATAAAAATAAAATACTGTACAGTACCTACTTATTTAATTATGAATCAATAAATCAGCATAGCCCTAAGAAATTTACTGTTGGGCAAAAGCTTTACACAATTTAACTTGTGTTACACTCTCCACATTCAACGGGTGCCTTTTTATTACTTTTTAAATAATAATAAGGTAGTCACAATTGTAATTTTAATTTAATAAAAATTTTTCAAGAATTTGAAAAAGCGCCTTGTGGAGTCAACTGGTGACCCAAGGGCTGGCAGTTTTCTCGCTCAACGAATAGGTACCTATTGCTATTCAATTCAATTCAATCATTTATTTCAGACAAATAGTCCATAAGATACATTAATACTTGAAAGTCATACTGTACGAAAATCACATCAATAAAATACAAAATACACAAAAAATACAAAAATAAAAATTTAAGAATAATATCATATCTAGTACTTAACAATAATAATAATGACAAAAATATTAATTCCAAAATAATAATAAAATATAATTATAATAAAAATGTCAAAAATCTTATTAATATAAAAATATAATAATAATAATAACTGAAAGATACCTACCAATATTAATAATTATCTATTTATTACCCTGCCCGTCTACCCTGTTATGCATTGCCACAATAAGACGAAAACAACAATAATAAACCAAAATAAAATAAAAATGAAATCCCCGAGTACATCAATAACTTCTCCCCGGCATTGGTACGGAAGTATGTCTTCCACAACAATGCCGGATAATATAACAATCCAGTCTGGATGCAACCATCATCAGGACCCTGTTGGAGCTGGCCCGCACCCTACGTACCAGTGAGGCTGCACGCGCACGCATAGTCGCGTGGAAACATGCAGTCCGCGCATCGGCAAACATCCCCGAGGCGCTGCAGGGCCGGGGCAGCCCCAACAACATCCTGAGACTATTGTTATACAGGACACGGAGGTCGCTGTACCGTTTCTTTGTGTAATCAGCCCACAGGCTGCATGTGTATAAAGATGTACAATACGCCCTAAAGAGTGTAATTTTTACTTGCGCTGAGCAACGTGCGAACCTGCGGGCTATCATGTTGGCTCTGATCGAAAGCGACCTCCGCTCCCTGTCGATGTCCTCGTTGTCCTTGAGATCGACGGTGACAATATGCCCGAGGTACCTAAAACTTTCTACCCTGTCTAGAGGCACACCGTTTAACAAAATGGAAGGCAGATCCTGCGGACTACTACCCCCCACCTCAAATACCATCCATTGACTCTTCTTCACATTGTACTGCAGGCCGTGACCACGAGCATATTCCTCTCACGTCCTCAATAGCTTTCTGAGGCCACACACCGAAGCACTCAGCAGCACCATGTCATCTGCGTAACTTAAGTTATTGACACAGACACTATCAATATGGCAACCGACATGCTGACTGCTGAGCGCCCCGATCAGGCCATTTATATACAGATTGAAGAAAGTGGTAGATGTGATCCCACCTTGCCTGACACCACACTCCAGCCTGTACGGATCCGACATGGCCCCCGCCCATCTTACGTTATTGATCTGGTTCGCGTACCAGTACTGAAAAATGTTGACTAGTTCCCGAGGCACATTAATTTCTTTCAGCTTGGCCCACAGCAGATCATAAGAAACCAGGTCATATGCCCTGGAGAGGTCGAGGAAGCAGGCATACACCGGTGTTTTTCGATCTGTGTAGTATTTGACGGTCTGCTTGAGGCACAGTATAGCACTTTCGGTCGAAAGACGTGGACGAAAACCAAACTGGTTGTCGTGCAAGGTAACAAACTGATTTATCTGTGCGTCAAGCAAACGATCAAACACCTTCGCTATAACAGTAGCCAAAGAAATAGGCCTGTAGTTAGATTTGTCGGTAAGGTCACCAGTTTTATTCTTTACTACAGGCACTACTACTGTCCTCATGCACTCTTTAGGCAGGTAAGAGTGGCTCACACACAACGAATAGAACAAGGCTAAAACTCTATACACATGTGAACCCGCGTGTTGGAGATGTTCGATACTAAGGCCATCATGCCCAGGGGACTTTCCTCTTGTCATTGTTTTGATAACATTAGCTACATCTTTAGCACGAAATACAGTTCTTACAATCGTACCTTTCATGCCAGCATCGCACACCTCCCCCACCGGACCCAACGGTGATTTCACTGTGAATTGGTCCCTAAAGGCATTCGCGATGTCCCTCGGTTCGTTCAGTCCCGCGACGCTAGCAGGAAGGCCAGGCCGTACATTTAATTTTGCGGTATCCCGCCAGAACACCCCAAAATTCCCCGTAGAGTGCTTCTCCGGAAGAGCGTCCATTGTAATCTGATCTTTGTTGTCTTGACACCATTTTAATTTGGATTTGAACGCTCTTCGACTCTCACACATGCTACGGTAAACGACTCCCGTTTTTGGTCTTCCGCGTGTCTGCCACTCGCTGAATCTGGCCCTGGCCCGCCTGTGAGCCTCGCGGACGTGTTTATTCCACCCGACTATGTGCGAGCCACACCCCCTCCCTTTTCTAGTACTACCCCGACTTACCCATGCCGCATCCCGGAGGGCGTTGACAATATCTGAGTATAGCTGATCTAAAACACGCCCGTGGTCACGGTCATCACAGAAGTAGTCGGCACACTTCTCACAATCTGAAGGAAAGTCAATGAGTCTTAATCGGCTATGACACTCCTTCCCATACACAAATACTTGTTCCTTATTTCTATCATCCCATACAATGTCTTTGTTTACATCCACAATGCTAGGAGAGATTTTACCAGTAATTAAAGATAAATTACACTCCATAAACATCGGGTAATGATCCGACCACAAAGTGTCATGCTTCACATAAACATTAGACACAGACTGCGCAGCCGCGTGAGTTGCCACACAGTGATCCAACCAGCTGTTCGTCCCATGTACTTCGCTAGTAAACGTATATGTATCTGAATTTATTCCTAACACACCCACGTCCACACATGACCAATGTTGCTCTTCGCAGATTTTTAATAGCTCACTGTAAAACAACTCACCCGGATGCGCATTAAAATCACCTAATACGAAAACCGACTCGCTATTTTGTTCGTCTATTATGGCACTCACTGCACTTAGACAATTTACAAACTCTTCTAAATTTTCGATCGAGTTAGTGGGCAAATAAACACACATAACAATAATAGATCTATCACAGGTTTTAATTTTAACTCCACATATACGCGGATTATTGCACTGTAAAACTGTCACCTGCTGAAATGAACTAAACCGCCATAACAACGCAACTCCGGAGTAGGGGCGTCCGCGCAATAAACCTATACTAGTATCAACAGCTGATGTTGCCGTGTAACCAAAGTTATTGTCAATCGTACCAACGTACGGGATGTCGTGCGGCATAAGCCAAGTCTCTTGCAGACACACTATGTCACACACACGACAGAGTTGTCTTACGTCCCTAAGTGAACGTTTAACACCTTTACAGTTGAACGTTGCAAACCTGTAATGACGATTATCCATTTGCTAAACGTTTGGAACCGTCCGCAGTAGCTGTACCGCTCACCCTCCGCTGTGCAAAATGCACAAAAGGCCGAAATATCACACCAGCAGGCCACAGTCTCTCATCCAAGTACTTAGGTAGATTGCCTTCAGATATTAAGAATTTGTATGCTTTGTGCCCTCTATCGGCCCTCATATTGATTCTTTCTAACATCACAGTCTCGTTAGTTCTGCTGAAAATGTGACTCACAATATCGTCCTCTGACGTAGACAGGTGTACGTTTGATATAAACATCGGTATTTTCTTGTCCGCAGCTCGAAAACTACACTGTAAATCCCTGGCAATACCAGATTTACCTTGAAAACGATATTTACCGCGTTTTCGTTTCGACGTTACCGTTTGCCACCTTTCCTTGTCATTACCATCGTCACTAATTACATTCACAGGCGAAGATGGCACATCCCGTGGCGTCAAACGTGATGTTTGTGACGTCACTGCAGCGCATAACATAGAACCGGTCGCACTTGTCGCCTGACAAGGCGTGCGCACAGCAGCTGGCGGCACCCCACCGCTGCCACCCGCGCTTTCCCCGCGCTCGAGGCTGTTTATCAGTTGTTGCTCGATCTCTCGATTACATTGATTCTCGACTACCCTCATTTCTCTATAAGAACATAACGGTGAATCATTAGTGTACAAGTCATTTTCTTTGTTTACATTTAGCTCCGACATTAAATTGGAAACATGGTCATTTTGTAAAAGGCCCATCGGGCCACTGTCACACCACGTACCTCTTTCGTTATTTCTTTTAAGTGTTGATGTCGGAGCTAATGAGTCATATCTTAATCGTAAAAATTCATTTTTCAGTTCGCTTAAATCACCAACCGTCACATACGTAGCCTTTAAATGGTCTAATTCATTTTTCAAAAGCAGTATGTCTTTTAGCAGCTTCGTGCAGTCAAGGTGGTCAAAAGTAATGGGCGGTAACTTCTCTAAATCTTTCGCCACAAAGACAGGAATGATGTCTGGTTCTGCTGATTTAAACAGATTTATAATATCTGCTAGATCTCGTGCCTCTTTGCCTTTATTCTTTCTCAGAATTTTTCTCTTCTCTGTCGGTATCGAATCGATTAACAGCGATTTTGCATTTTTAATTTCTTCGGCCGTAAATGATGACGTACATATACGCACAAGCGTCTCCTCATCTATGACCGACACTATGTTTTGTACATACGAGAGCAATTCGTTAATAACGATGTTGCACATATTACACTTTAACACACTCATTTTTACTTGTGACCGAAATCACGCCGCGAACAAAGAGTGCACAACCGTCCCTGGTGGGGGGGATGCGCACGCGACTGTGTGATGCTATTCAAAGGGGGAATGCTGCTAGTCTTTTGGGTACAATGCCACGGGGGCCCTATTTAGGTTTAGTTTAGATAGTAATAATGTAAATATAGATATGTAATAATTATGTTTCTCTGTAATTTTTAACAATAAATGTATATCGTCCCCGTAGAGCGAAATTTAACTAACTGACACGTTTAGGTAAAATGAGTTATTAATGCCATGACACTCACTGATTTTTTCTTAATTTTTGTATCTGACCGCCAATAATATATTTATCTAAATAAGAAAGTTAGCTTATGTGAAAAGTCACCAAAACGCAACTATGGAATACAAGTTACAGGTGTAAATTAAATTAAATATGTTACGAATTATTTAATTCACTGTTCTTGACTAAAAACAATAATTAAGAGCACTTCATTATTTTTACTCTAAGATATCTGAGTCGATTTGCCTTTACATAAAAAATAAAATTCATTAAGTGTTTTTAGTCGACACATTTTATGTAAAAACAAAATATATTGAATAGTAATAAATAACTACTATCTTTTAGTGAGTTCTCGCACACAAATATGTCTTAAATGCGCCAATTTTTACGTAACTAAAATCATTTAATGAATTTATACCTCATGAATATGAGACCAACATCTCAAAAAATGTAATGGCGTTCTCAACATGATTAGTTATTACTTGAAACCGCAGGTTGCATCCGCGCAATTCGCCTTAGATAGTGGCATGCGTCGTTTCTTTCCACATTTTCGGCTTATGAAAAAGAGATCCATTGTATCCTCAGAGTAAATATTGTTCTATACTCTAAGATTGTATCCCATCCAGCAATAAAACGGAGGCCCGTTGTATTGCTGGATGGGATACAATGGATATACGGTTCCTGCGTGATGATCAGGCTTTCTTATGAAATTTAATGCCGGGGTAATACAGGGGTACATGATGTCCCCAACTCTCTTAGTTCTGCACGCCAATGAAATGCTGTCTCTGGGAGCATACATTGCTATGCAGACGATAGCATTCTGAACGGGTGTTATAGAGTTTCTCTGCCTGTTGAGCAGTGGAGTGAACCAACACTTAGGAGAGATCTTGACCAGAATCTGGACCGCATTTCTCAATGGGGATGCGAAAGTCTGATCGATTTCAATGCCCGCTAATCACAATCTGAGTAATAGCTAAAAAATAACTTTTCTAACTTTCCCCTCTATTCAGAGTACAATTATTATGCTGAAGGACGATCTGAACGTCCTCGGTATTGACGTGTGACGTGAGCTCAGCAATAAAAATGATATTCAGCTTTATTGAGCCTCCATAATCATCTGTTTGCGCGTTCTGCTCACCTTTAGCTTTATAATGACTCTTCGAGGCACTTACTGGACATACTGGGCGCTGTGCAAAGGCGTCCTATTCGCATTATCTATTGTTCTGAGGTGGCGGGAAGCCTCGAGCCAATGGAGCAGCGCATTAAAATAGCGTCTATCACGGCGAGTGCTCTGAAGAGCTCTATAACCTAATCCCACCCGCTATTTTCAATCCCATAAAATTTGCGCAAGGCAATGGTTTCACTGTTATACAGTGGAGAGAATCTTTGTCAGAACTGAGGGATTCATAAGACCGTTTCTCTGTAGAACAATATAAACTTGAAAGTAACCTAGGGTTCTTCAAGCGAAGCTAAACTAGGCACATCATATGGCTGCCAGATTGAGAACTAGGTACTGTCAATAGTCTTGTAGATTGTGAGTACGGCCCTTAATTTCCAAACTGCCACCACTGCTTTATCCTGACAGATCACTGGTTTATAAGGGCCAAAATAACTGGCATGCTTATTAACATCTTTACGACTAATTCCCAGGTCGAAGACTGTGGTTTAGTAGGCAAATATTGTAACAACATAATGATGAATATCCGTTAATGCTATGATGGGCCATTGCTACTGTTATTCGACACAGTGGGTGACCTTTTAGCGTACATAACACGTTTTTACGGTGAGGTTAAGATATCTATTGAAGTGCTTGATCCTGGCAAAGATTCTCTCCACTGTATAAAGGTGTGCCAAAGGAGAGAGTAGTATTCGACGCAAGAACGAGTTTGCATCTTGTAGCTACAGCAGACACCTATGGTGCTGATAGAAGAACACGCGATGACCTAAAAGTAATCGAGGTGACAGTCCCACACAAACTCAATGGTACGCTCACTGTTTTGAGCTGGACAATTCATCAGCTACTTAGGATTTGACCTTTTCGGTATCCGCGTGATCACGCGTACTATTTGGATCAGACCATGGGAGAGAGCAAACGCGTGGACAGCACGTCCAAATCATGGGCACACGTACATCGAGTTCATAACAACATAATAATTCACATGCAGCCTAAAGACAGAGTAGGAGCCATTCTCTGGAGCGCACCCGGCACGGGGCGGCCACAAACATTTGCCTTAACGACCGATACAGCGAGTACCCCAGATGTCTTCTCCGACCGCTGCGAATGTGCCAGTTTTACCCACTTCATCTCAAGATCTCTGGACTGGACGATCCTCACCACTGCTGAACCCAACTAATATTCCATTACTACGGACGCAAAGGGCATGCTAGCCCCGTCACTCTCAGCGACAAGACCGTCAATCCCATGTACGCCCAAGAACGGAACGCCTGCAAGCAGACCTCTTGCACGCGCCTAATCTCCGTATCTGATGGGCTAAGACGTTAAATCCCACTGGGACTCAGTACTCTGTGTGGCGGGAAACTAACCTCTCAAACCCTTGTGCTTACTACTATAAGCCCATGTATACCGAATGAAGAACGAACTATAGTCAGAAGTTGAGCAGTAATTGCTCAATAGGCAGTTTCAACATTTTTTTTACCGACTTTTTTAGTTAATTTTGTTTAGTTTGCCGGTTTTTACTTTAAATGTCAAAAATACTTGACTTAACTGTCTATTTTCTTCCTAGTTATTCTTCTTTTTAGTTTAGCATTTTGAATAAAACACGTAATGGTGATTAAAATATCAAGTAATAAATCACCAAATCACTTTAGATGATCCAGTTAGTACTCTCATTTAAGTAATATTTAATTAAAGGCATTTAAGATAATCTCCATGACATATTTAAAAGTGCGAAAACTAACTAACATTGATTTTACTAAATTACTCGTAAATTACATAAGTATTATCCTATGTCTGATGTACAATACAATGGAATTAACTACTTTAAACGAATCTCAGTCAAAAAAAATCAATAAACATTTTATTTAAAAAGTTATGATTTTTTTTCATTTATTGAAACTTTAAACGCCCGTATCTCAAAACTAGCCTCATGTCAGTTAGTGAAATTCCGCTCTACGGGGACGATATTTAATTATGATTTAAAAAAAATGAGATAACATTTTAGCGATCAATTTTTTACAGTTTTATGCGACATGGGTAAAATGAGATTTCTCATTAAGTTTTGCATAACGATTTAATTGATTGTGCATACTATCGTTTCATCATGCACAATTGGAATTTTATTTCAAAAAACGTATAATATCTGCTTACCAAAAGCAAACATATCAAGAATAATAAATTCCAATATCGATACTTGCATGTAAAATGTCATTTTACATGCAAGTACGGTAGGATTCACGGCGTGTCCTCTGTGTATAATTGCGATACATTTTTTTCAAGTGATCGTTGTATCCATTTCACGTATTCTTAATTCAAATAATTGACATATTTCTTCTTTTTTTTCACTGATTTCAAGTTCCTTTGTTGTGAGGCTAATGCAATTTTTATCGCTGGGTTTAAAAATGGAAATTGGGGTACAAAGTAGAATTTACAGGACAAATGGATAAAAGGGTCGCAAAGCAGACAGGGGCGCGATTGTATTAATCAAAATAGCTGAATATAGTATAGTCAATTCGCTAATGTAGGAATTGTGTCAAATGTCAGCCATCGTATATGTAGTCCCATCAGGTCACAGCCAATTAGACATTCATAAATATTTAAAAAGTATACTTAGCAATGTTTATTTTTGTAGGAAGGAATGTTGTTTGTAACTTGTGCTTGTGTACATAAAAATATGGTGGATTGGTGAACTATTATGTTAAAAGTATAAGTACCACATGCTAATGTTCAACATCATCTGCCTACAAATTATTATACGGGCTAGAATCAACGACGTATTATTAATAGACACGTTATGCACGAACATCACGGCTTTCAAAAACAGCAGATCGTTTTTACCTTCAAAAACAGAATTTCTATGTAATTATTATGATAGCATGTATGAAAAGTAACGCAATTGCCTGACTTTTTTAACCGACTTCAAAAAAAGGAGGAGGTTCTCAATTCGTCTGTATGTATTTTTTTTATGTATGTCAAGCGATAATTCCGTCAATTATAGACGGATTTCAATTTTTTTTTTTTTGTTGAATAGGGGTTACTTCTGAGGTGGTCCCATTTTCACCAGGTCAGGATCTGATGAAGGGATCTAGGAGAAAACGAGGGCAACCACCGAAAATTGTAGGGACAACTAGTGTGCTTGTTAACTTTTTAATTAAGTGCTTTAATGTTCTACACTTTAATGAAGGTATGGCGTCGATCTGATGATAGAGTCGAAAGACAGTCGAAAACAATTTACGGCAGTTATCTTGTGTTTGGGCTTGATTGATTTGTATTGATGAGAACTTTACAGATCTCATCAATACAAATCAATCAAGCCCATAGATCCAACTTCTAAAAAAAAAGGTCTCAATGTTTATAGATCCAACTTTAAAAAAAAAAGGTCTCAATGTTTTATGTATGTTCACCGTCAATTATAGACGGATTTCATTTTTTTTTGTTGAATAGGGTTTACTTCTGAGGTGGTCCACCAGGTTAGGATCTGATGATGGGATCCTGGAGAAATCGAGGGCAACCACCGAAAATTATAGGCACAACTAGTGCGTTTGTTAACTTTTTAATTCAGTGCTTTAATGTACTATCATTAATAAAGGTTCGGATAATCGTTAAGGATTCGAGGGAATTCCTTAACGATTTACAGCAGCTACCTTGTGTTGGGGCTTGATTGATTTGTATTAATGAGAACTTTCACCTAGATAGATATATTTTTCGGTTCACCCGTCACTTAAAATAATGAAAAAAAAAAATTTCAATAAAAAATACAACCGACTTCCAAGAAATCCTGAAAAATAAAATTTACTTAGCACAAAGTAATATGTAGGTGATTTATCAGATTTTATTCAATATAATATTGAAGTTGGTGCCATGAATAATACCTCCCTAAACCTATGAATTTACTTGGCGCCGACTTCAATATTATATTGAATAAAATCTGATAAATCAACTACATATTACTTTGTGCGAAGTAAATTTTATTTTTCAGGATTTCTTGGAAGTCGGTTGTATTTTTTATTGAATTTTTTTTTTTGTTGCCATTTTTCATTGTTAATAACGTAATCTATAGTTTTTATATCATTGCTAGAGATGCTCTAGCGCAGTGGTGGGCAAACTTTTTTGATAGGGGGGGGGGGGGGGGGCAGAAAAATTAAGAAATTTCAGGTGAGGGCCAGAATTATAGGTAAATGAAGTGCTAAACCTTTAATCATTCAGCAGCGCCGGAAAAGGTCTGTGAGTCGGTTTGTTGAATTGTTCAGCAATTTAATGGTCTAAAAAGTCCGTTTCCTGTACCTACCTATGCGTCTATTGCTATACTACTAATTAGAAACTACATTATACTACTGAACAGTCAAAATAATCGCGGGTGATATACTAGGTAGGTATTCATGTCGAAGGACCGTGTCAGCGGGCCGGATTAAATGCTTTCGCGGGCCAGAGCTGGCCCTTTGGCCGTACTTTGCCCATCACTGACTCTAGTGTAAGCCAATTCTACAGAAAGGATGTCAAGGCAGTCTAAAGTAGGCAAATAGTTACAGTTATTGAGTTATGATGCTGAGGATACAAGCATTGTATTGATGCTGCCAAATTCCGTTAAATGAGTTCTATATGCCTTTTTTGGATGGTATAATAACTGAATGTTATTATACCATTCAATATTGAACCATGTCAAAGATAATATGTACGCTCATACTAAATTTCTAGACACGCGGCAGCTTGTCCAGCTATGTTCATTCAAAAACTAATTTTATTTTATTCATGAGCTGTAAAACATAATTTCAAAAAAAATTAATCACTTTAAACCGCCCTTTAATATCATATTGTCGACTATTGTTAGTTTTACAATGAAGAATAATGAAATAACTAAGTTATTTTAACTGCGGCAATAAATTAAAACACTTTGGCCAAGGGTCATTTACGAAAAATTTATGTACTTATCCAAATGGCCTGCCCAAAACAGGACCCCGTAATCATATATATTTAATGTGTTCCATAATGACCTCGTAAAGTATTAGGTTACCGCTACAAGCCGTTTCATAAATACTAAACTTGAGCGAGAACTTTTAATTTCACTCACAAGTTGAGATTTATCGTGCACTCATTTAGCTCATAACATTTTGTGCTAGAAAGGGTTAATAAACACTGAAGAACAAGTTTACGAATGAAGAAGAGAAGTGAAACTCACACACATGTGGTACACCTTCTGATTAATGGATGAGGTCATTACGAAAAATAAATGAAAACCTCTATGTACCTGTCTGGTCAGCGTGGTACAGTAAGTTTAATCATGTAAACAAGCAGTCAAGACTTTTTTTCCCGAAGGGGTAGATATAATGCATACTACATGTACCCCCACATTTCATCAATTGTACTCTGTCCCACTCAACATGTTGTGATGAAACTATTTCTGTGAAACGGTCTCCTACCATCTACTTACAGCTGCGAGTCTTAGGCACGCGCTCGGAAGAAGAACCCCCAGAACTCACAACAGCAGCTTTCTAAAATTATTAGGAAAGAAATGCGTACAGCATTGGATATTATACTGGGTGTAACAAAATTGACTCTCCAAATTTCTTGAGATGACTTGGCATCGAAAATCAAATACAAATATTTAATAAAAAAGAGGGGTTAATTTTTTAAGTTTTTTAATTTTTTTTTGTCGCACGTTAAGAATTCGTTTAATATTTGTTTCTTTCTTTCTTTCAGAAAGGGTGATAATGAAAATCTATAGAACCTTAAAAAGGGATTTACAGTTAAAGTATTCATGTGATTTTTTTTTCTTCATTTTTGTAATGTTTCTTGACTGATGCCACGTCACGTGACGAAATTTGGAGAGTCAATTTTGTTACACCCAATATAGATTGCACTAAGTCAATCTACAAATCAATCTAATTACGCTAAGAATACACAAAACACATTATATCGTTTAAAATACCTACTAGTATAAATAACTAAAATAGATTATATTCTCAAAATAATCCATTTAAGTAAATCAAGCTGAAATACTGTCGCAACGTTTTATAAAACAGTAAACTTAATATGATAATAATTCTGCAGAAAAATATAAAAATAACTGTTATCGACTAATTTAAGGCTT
This sequence comes from Miltochrista miniata, assembly GCA_933228765.1. Classification (NCBI taxonomy): domain Eukaryota; kingdom Metazoa; phylum Arthropoda; class Insecta; order Lepidoptera; family Erebidae; genus Miltochrista; species Miltochrista miniata. The sequence goes on along the minus strand of OW121752.1, from coordinate 15,424,033 downwards.
ATGAATCCAAATCTATGATTTTTTTTGCTTCGTGTCTGTTTCTTCGTTTGTTTATTTGTTCAGGGTTTGAGCAAAATTCAGAAGTTGATCATAATTGTACTTTTAGGATTTTGTAGGTATTTTATCACCTTAAATATTGCTGTATGTTTCATCAAAATCGGTTCAGCGAAAATGATAATAGAGCTTGACCTATGTTTTACTAGAAGCCGTTTGCATTGGACAGGTCAAAGTCGATTGGTTATTAGTTAAAATCACCTAGCGAACGAAGTCGCGAGCAAAAGCTAGTAATCTATAAAATCAGCCCATCACAACTGGACTAGCCTTGCTGTACCACGCGGGCCAGGTGGGTTCGTACAAAAAAAATTCATGTTTTATTTGTCTTTGTCGTGACATTCCGTTAGTCAGCAAGTGCACCATTTACAGGTAAGGTGGGCGTGGATTTGAAGATCTCGATGGGACCCAATGCATTCAAAATCTAAATATATAAAGTAGGGATTATCTCAGAAGTCAGTTTATGGATGATAATTTAACATGATAACGTTATAAGAGAACATAAACACGATAAAAATATCGCGTCACAAGCCGAATGAATAGACCAATCATATCCTCTATTAAATATTTTGTACTGTCGCTGAGCTCAGGCGGAACGTGAGAATTTTTCGTGCAGCCGTTGTTCATTTATTTACATCAAAAACACTTTGAAATAGAAACTTAAACTTTACACTAATTGCAAGAACCATTTGACTTGCAACTACTAGCGTCCTTTTTACCACTTTCTATAAAAGAAACTCATTTACTGAAAATAATTTGCTGTATTAAAACAAGGTTTCTTCATTTATATTTAAATGAAGTTGCTAAATGCAATACAAAGTTTGGAACAGCCTTTGAAAGTGAGGCGTATAGGCGGAGGCAGCGATATGGTTCTCCTAGTTAATTATGCAATGTTTTTATTCAATTAGTTGTGTGGTCTACCCTAATTACGTCCCATAGGGAGTACTGGGAAACAGAAACAAGCCAAGCTTGGCGCAAATGGAGCAATAAAAAGGAAAAACACGAACGGAAAAAAAATGCTCTGTCTTTTTGAGAACAATACTCAGTGTACAATGTGTTATTCTCGTAGGTACTTTCATTTGTCTTTCTGTCTAATCTTTCATGATGACGATGTTGTTTTACGATTTGTGTTTCCATTTTTGCAATAACTGTGTGTAAGCGACTGCCTCCATTTCCTCCAGCGGCCGTATGAGTAGCGTCAATTTAGTGATGGGTTTTACTACTTTTACTTTTTATGTTATTGATTCAATGACTGGTACCAACACAGGGTAACGCGCTTTATATTGTTATCAATGAAGCATCGCTCTCCAGCCCAAGTGTACACTTGGGCTGGAGAGCGATGCTTCATTGATAACAATATAAAGCGCTCGTAATCCAGCTAACTCATTGTTGTGTAAACGATTTCTGTATTTAGCAACTTTCTCATGTCTAGTGAATTTTGATATGGGTAACCTCTTTGTGACATTGTCAATTCACTAGTGATTCGGTTATTGGTAGAGCACGTTAAACCGTTGACTATGGGTGCAAATAACATAGTAAACGTTAAGTCTTATAGGCCAGACAAACACGTCACAAATAGTATGTACCTAAAATATGCATAACACTTAAGGCTGTTGAGCGTTACGTGAGGTTTTTTTAGTCGGTAAGAGTCGAGAGAGAGAGGATTTTCCCTCACATCAAAAAAAAAAAAAACACTTATATAGAAACAGTAGTTAGTGGTTTGCTCCTTAACGAATAATATCACGAATTGTATTGAAACCTGATATGAATGCTACAGGGACAAAGTTAGTTTTGGGTCTTGGTACCCCACAGAGGACGATGGCTCAGACGACGATGGCCATCAGGGTGATAAGGGGATACAGCACGATTTCCGGTGAGGCAGCATGTCTCCTAGCCGGGGCCCCTCCATGGGACCTGGAAGCGAGAGCCCTTACGTCACTGTTTAGATGGCGCAAGGAGGCGCTGGAGCGGGGCCAAAGGCCTGCGTCTCGAGAAATCGAGGCCCAGAGGTGCCTGCTCCACCAGGAAACCGTGGAGACATGGAAGGTACGACTTAAGCAACCAAAGGGGGGATTCGCCACAATCGCAGCCGTCAGACCGGTCATGGACGAGTGGCTGGAGAGGAGACACAGTGCTCTCTCCTACCGGTTGACACAGGTACTTGCCGGGCACGGTAGCTTCGGTAGGTATCTGTGGCGAAAACACCGGGAAATCACGGCCGAGTGTCAGTACTGCGAGGACCGCAGCGATGACAAGGAGCTCCACACGCTGGTGGAGTGCACGGCGTGGGCGTGCAGGTTGTCATGGTGGGTCTGGACGTGGACACTCTCTCGCTCGAGACCATGGTGCGAGGCATGCTCTCCAGCGGAAGTAAGTGGGACTGCGCCGCCTCTTTCTGCGAGCAGGTCATGCTTGTGAAAGAGACGGCAGGGCGGGAACGGGAGAGAACTCTCCCACCCGAGATCCGCAGTCGGCGGCCTGGGCGCCGTCGACGTGTCTTCGCCGAGGACTATCGGTCTCCACGACCGGGAGCTTGAGGACGGTGAGAGGGCGGCTCACCGTCCTTACAGAAGCAGTCCAATGACGGCAGTGTGACGTGAGGAACTCACGCACGCCCCCCCTTAGAAGCGGGATCACACCCAAAACCCCCCAAAGACGCGGGATAGCACCCGAACCACCCCCTGGGCGAGGCCGCAGTGGCGGCCGTGGGTCTGTTGGGAGTCTTAGGCTTACCCGGGGCTCCCAACTATAGGCTGTTGGACGTTACGTGAGGTTTTTTAGTCAGTAGGAGTCCGGCGGCATAAGGATTTTCCCTCACCTTAAACAATAAAAAAAGGGTCTTGGTACCCAGTTTTATTTATTTGTATACTAGCGGCACACTTTTTGCCCTGTTGGCTACAAAATGTATAAAACCAATGTTTATTACAATTTCCAAGATTTTTAAGGAAGCAACGACCCTTGTAATTTTACCGTCGAGTACATCCTACTCAGTTCGCAGTCTCTCTGAGCTAACTCTTAGGACCAAAAAGCTTTCATTTGGCAAGCATTTTAATTACCTTCCATACACGTCAGTAAATATCGGTTACCACCATCAATAGCACAAATGTCAATTAATTATCAAAAAAATATTAGAACGAATCCGAAAGTCTCATTAAATTATCAATTCTTTGTACCAGACCTAAAGAGGATATCAATATCATCATCAACCATCAATCAATCTATATCAATATCAATCAATCAATATCAATACTCAATACTTATAATAAAATCGTAACTGTCTGTTTGTCTGTACGTTTGTGCACGCTAATCTGAGCAACCGCTTAACAGATTGCAATGCGGTTTTTTTTTTGCGTTGCGGTTTGCTCCACTTAACATTTAGTGTTTGTTTCATGTCAATCGGTTCATAAATAATAAAGTTATATCAATCTAAAGAATCTATACTTATAATAAAACTGTAGAGGGTCGAGAGTCTGTACATGGAAGATATTTTGAAATCTATACTTATAATAAAACTGTAGAGGGTCGAGAGTCTGTACATGGAAGATATTTTGAAATTTTTAATTGTAGGGCGTTTTCTAATCGATACTGAAGCCGAAAATGTAATTTAAAATTTTCATGTCTGTCTGTCTGTCTGTCTGTCTGTCTGTCTGTCTGTCTGTCTGTCTGTCTGTCTGTATCCCGAATAAGTATCACGCCGAAACTACTGAATCGATTTGAATGAAACTTGGTATAATCAGAGCTAATAATCCGAGGAAGGTTCTAGGATACTTTTGATCCCGATATTTTGAGCGGTTCCTTTGGGAGAGGGGGTGAAAGAGAAAATGGTTTTTTAGTTGTAACTTCTCAATGCGTGGTCCGATTCCAAATTTTTTTTCAATTTTATAAAGGGAGTATTTTAAGGATTGTTTTACGTAAGTTTCAATGTTGAGGGTTTTGCAGTTCAGTAATTAGAGACATCTCAACTTTCGCAAATCCTAGAATTCAAGGATTCCTTTGAATGTCAAAGTAAATCTAAGCTGGCGTGTTGGCTTTATCATAAAAGAGCTTAATGATTAAGGCTATTGTAAAATAATTCAGTCCGCGCCGAAGGCGTGGACTGAATTGTTTTAGAATGGACTTAATCTTTAAGCTCTTTTATGATTAAGCAAACAGGACAGTTTCATACGCTCCCACAAGTCTGTTGAAAAAATACCTGCCCTTACATTCACCTAATGTGGCGTAAACGAAGTTGCGAGGGTCAGCTAGTCACATATAAAATGCAGCGTACGAAGTCGCAGACAACGGCTAGTATACAAATAAAATGTCAAAATTAAACAATAAGAAAAGGAAATAAAATACCCAGCTTTTGCAACCAATGACCCAACGTGACTACAGTTACAAGCTACTTAACATATTAATTTGTATAAGAATGAAAAGTAATTACAAAAATAGTTGCAAAAACTTAATTTCCGTTGCAACCTCAAAGAAACTTTCATGGTAATTGCCACGGAAAGTTGAAAACTCGAACCAAATGAATGGAAATTTCACAGAGACAAATATAGTTGTCAAGTTGCTTCACAGAAACGTGACGTCACATATTTAATTTGCAAATCCTGTAACCAAGTTCTTGGCGGAACAATTTTCGTAATCTAGTTTCTCGTTTGTCTCCCTTATCGTAGTGAATTAAGAATGCATAGCGGTGCCTGGATGTAAGTGAACTGGCTAAACACATAATAAGAATTTCTTTTATAAGGTGCACAGGAATAGATTTTATAAGTTTCATTATCCACTCGCCTAAGCTGCTCTCTAATGCATTTTGTTTTTTTCATTCATTCATTTCATACTTCATTCGACAGTTTTTTTATATTGTCGAATGGATTACCCAAAGTTTTTGATTTTCGAACAATATTATTTTCTACTTTTGTAACTGAAGGCTTTAAACAAAATTGTCAACTCCTTCGGGAAAATAAACGTTGGAACTCGTACAGATTTTTCTGTAGTTCCATGGGTTATTCCCGGTAGCATTAAAATCCCTCGAATTCGGAACAAAAGGATTACTTTCAGGCTATAACTTTTTTAACCGTTATTATTTTTCTAAAACTTTTAACTTACTATAATGTAAAAATTTCTTAAAACATTAAAATAACATTAAGGTAATAATATTATGTGGATTGAGATTATTACCATATTGTTTATTACAAATCATTCCGTAGTCCTTTATATTACAGGCTCGTATTACACGGCTCTGAAACATACCTGCGACAGACGTTTCTTTGCTGGATGAGCCGCCGACAGAACCACGGCCGAGTGTCAGCACTGCGAGGACCGCAGCGATGACACGGCGCTCCACACTCTGGTGGAGTGCACGGCGTGGGCACAACAGCGCCAGGTCCTCGTAGTGGGTCTGGGCGTGGACACTCTCTCGCTCGAGTCCATGGTGCGAGCCATGCTCTCCAGCGGGAGTAAGTGGGACTGCGCCGCCTCTTTCTGCGAGCAGGTCATGCTCGCGAAGGAGGCGGCGGGCCGGGTGCGGGAGAGAACTCTCCCACCCGAGTTCCGGGCGCCGCCGACGTGTCTTCGCCGAGGACTATCGGCCTCCATGACCGGGGGTCTGAGGACGGTGAGAGGGCCGCTCACCGTCCTTACAGAAGCGGAGCTCCTGCCTTAGCCTTCGTGGTTATTTTTTTTGTTTTGTCGAAGAGTTCTTATTTGGTGAACGATTCTGTCGTCGATTTACTCACGAATTAATCTTTCTGTTGGTGAAACGTTCGTAGTTGAAAGGTTCTGTCGGTGAACCACTCATAATCAAAACGATCTGTCGGCGGCTCATCCGGCAGAAAAACGTCTGTCGGAGGTACATAATATGTTAAAGTGTATAGTAAATATAAGTTGTATTTACAGAATCTAGTTACACAAAATTAATACAAATGTTATTTAAATACGATTCTCGAAAGAGGCGCTTTTGCATCACTCACTCACAAGGCCTTTCTAACTTCTTTTATAAACGTGTTCTATGACACTAAGTCATAGTTTGTGGGGAGACAACAGCTGCGTCGAAAGCTTGCGTGTCGTACAAATTAAATGTTTGAACAAGCAAACCAAAATGATAAAACTTTATAAGTACCATAAAGTTAACTAACACACTATGTAAAACAGATTGCGGATTTACTATAGCGAAAACCTGTCGTACTTTCACAGCTAGTAAACAAAACGTCTATTATACAGCACTTGTTATTCACGTACAAGACAATTAAAAAAGAAAACACGGTGCACAATACACTGAGTGAAGATGTCAAGTAGCACTTGTCCACTAGATCGTGGTCTATCTCGTTTATGCCAACCGAGGTTGCTACAGCCTGTAGAGAGGCAAGTGCATTCCGTACTTCCCACTTCAAATCTATTCACAAACCAATGCAAATGAATCAATTAGCTTATTAAAGGGAGACTGGTGATGTTTGAATAAATTTTCAGTACTTAATTAAATTTCAAGTTTGATATCAATATTGATTTTGTGAAAACGGTACAACTTTGTAAAACGGAAATTTGTTCGATTTTCGATTTGTAGTTAAAATATAAAACTCGATAATTATAAACATCATTATCGTGAAATCAGCTGATATACGCCTACACTAGGTATAGGCCTGACCAGGGTGTGCATGTTAAAAAAATTGGGTGTAAAGGATATCTATGTCACCACTGCCCCTCCAAACCACACGCTAACAGACCGAAGAGAGTATGTCGTAGGTGAACAAGGATTCAGTAGTAGTTTTAACAATACTGAAAAAAAAACGCTTTCTGTGTTTAACAGCCAATCAAATTGGAACCTGGAACTTCTTGTAAACTTAATGCTCAAAATGATAATCAAAATGAATGACAAAATAATTTTATAGATTGTTGGTAGAGGTTCTCTTTATCCCTGCCAATATCTTTAGAAAAGAATTTCCATGCCTTTGCGTACATTTTCTATAGATCTCACACTTGCAGAAATGTTAGGTTTGGTCCACAACACCACAGCGTGACGTGTTGATACCTTGGCGTGAAAATTGACGACGCCGTACCGTGGATTTTCACGCACGGTGCCACGAAAATCCACTACTGTTTCAGGATGATTTCAGCTACGAATATTTTGGGGTACAAGCCTTACCTACATGATGTTACACCTTTTGATTTACACCAGCCCCTTCCTACCACCAAAGAAGGTCAAAAGACCCAAATAGTAGCCTGTACATAGAAATTAAAATTTAGAGCGTCAATTTTAATTATAGCGCGAATTAAGAAATATTTATTACTGCAATTTGTAAGCTTTCATTAAAGAAACGCTCTTTGCACTTTATGATAAGATTTTAAATAGGTAGGTATAATAATTAAAAACCTACACAGATTCAAAGAGTAGAATAGTACTCAAATATATTTTCAATACCTTACCATCTTTATTAAACAAAATTACAAATATGAGCTCTAAGCAAGTTTTCTCTTCAAGAGCTTGTGATGTTGGTTTCAGAAAACGAGAGACTTTTATCTTGTTCAGTTCAAAGCATCGTCACTTTTACTGAACCTTTCATCTATTAACTACGATTCGGTATCTGCAGAAATATTTCTTTCAGCTGATTATATTTCTACAGATCTTTGAGAGTCAAAAGTCATCGCTACTAATGAAAATTGCTCCGATTCCTATTGAAGGTAAAGTGCAAACGCTACCAAATGAGTCGGAACGAGGACGGCAAGGTGCCGATAATTCAACTCGAGTTCTCTCACTGACTCGACGGAATTCATTCTACTAACGCAATCTGATTTAGCTCATAGATATACTGTTATTAAATCAAAGTAATGCCATCCTTTTGTAGTATTTTCAATTTAGTAATAGAACTCTGAAGTTTCTGTGTTTTGAAATAAATGTAATGTTCGACTACTTATATAAAGGGTATATAAAGAATTATCACGATTGTAAAGTTTTCTTTTGAAGTGCTAGTTAAGCGTCCCGACTAGACAAGTCTGTTGTAATATGAATGAAAGTAGCTTCAAGTGTGCGTGCTTTGTTTGCACGTATGTGTGCATTGACGTATGCATACACGTGAGTCTTGTCAAGTTACATTGATCATCTCCGGAAAGAATAACTCCGATAGCTCGGAGTTCTGTATACGATCTGAAAGTAATAGGAGATGGGCAATTGTTTGTGGCATTTCCGTTTACGAGCGTTTTCTTGCTTTGGTAGTAAACGTTACGTTGGTCTTCACATTCTATACATAAAACTTATAGGTTATAAAACTTTCGCAAAACTTGAGTCTGATGAAGAAATACTTCTCCTTACATATAACTTTCTCTCGCCCTTTCTCTTTGACGTACACGTAGTTGCGTGGGCAATTATAACCAAGTAATAATATAAAATAAATGGTTTAAAAAACCCTAGAAAAATACGCTTTTATAATGCACGAAAAAACCAAAAATAAATGATGGGTTGTTCAAGTTGCCTCTATTTCTGGGCTAAAGTGTAAACTATGTGCTTTTAGTTATAATATTTGATTGGAAAAGCGTGGGGCACTGGAACAGGAAAGACTCGGTTTACCACTGTTGACCGAAATTCATTTGATCATTTGACGTGTGACCGAAAAAACATTATGCCATTCTACTACTGATCGAATGAACAATTGACCAAAAAAGTTTTTATCGAACAAACAATTGGCATTTTTACTACTGATCGAATGAACGTTTGGTCGAAAAACGGTTGACTAAAGAATTATTTTAACAGAAGCTGTATCAAAATGGCTAGGTTAGGTTAGGTTAGAACTGCGACCACAACGCACGAGTCGAGCGAGCAAAGCGAGCGTGCCGCGGCAGCGGCCGGCGAGTGCCAGTACCGAATTCTACTTATTTCGCTTTTGTTTGTTAAAATATTCTTGAGTCAATTGTTTTTCGACCAAACGTTCATTCGATCAGTAGTAAAAATACCAAATGTTTGTTCAATAAAAACTCTTTTGGTCAATTGTTCATTCGATCAAAAATAGAATGACCTAATGTTTTTTCGGTCACACGTCAAATGATCAAATTAATTTCGGTCAACAGTGGTAAACCCGGAAAGACTTTCCTGGCGGAAGCTGCATGATGTCTTGTCAGATTAAGTTTAAGGTCTCATTTAAGGTGTTTTTCTCGTGTTTTAAACTATTAAATTACACTGTCACGCTTTTATATACCTATCTATTGTGACTTTTACTATTATTAATATCATTTTAAATTTCTTAAATGTATTAACGATGATAGGCTTTAATTGAAATGCATACTTACTTGAAAAGTAAAGTACTTAATCACGCCTACGCATTTTCAACACCCATTTTTGCCAGTTTTTCGTGACGCCCGCGTAATAGGAGCAAACCTATTACCGTTACGGATCTCTATTAGATAATTCATAGGTAGGTCCTTAAAGTTTCGGCGTTCCGAGATATTTAGTACAATATGTAGTAATCATGTAATAAGAATACAAACGCATATATCCCCAAGCGGGTTTTTAACGGTAACCAAAGATATCTCGTTCTCGAACAAGAACTCTACATTTGGCCACTGTTAACTTATTCCCCTCATGTATCTACTTAATTGCCTGAAAGAACCTCTTCTTTTTGGCCCTTGGGGCCGTTCCCTTTGGCAGCATAAACGTTATGCTCTTGTGCGACCTCGTGCAGCTTTCGCCAGGATTTTTATTATATAAGGATAAGTATTAATAGGAGTTTGCTTACAAAAAAGCCTTTCTTGTTCTAGCGCCCCACGCTTTTACAATCAAATATTATAACTAAAAGCACATAGTTTACACTTTAGCCCAGAAATAGAGGCAACTTGAACGACCCATCATTTATTTTTGGTTTTTTCGTGCATTATAAAAGCGTATTTACCCTCCTTTCGCGCAGTCAGTTAAAAAGTAGCCTATGTCCTTCCCTTAAACTCAAACTATCTTTATAACAAATTTCATCAAAATCAGTTTAGTGGTTTAGACGTGAAAACGTAACAGACAGACAGACAGAGTTCCTTTCGCATTTATAATATTAGTAGGGATTTCTGTATTACATGGTGTTTTGTCTGAGTTCGACTAATGTGAAAATATTTCATTATTACTCTAATACATATACATTTTATGCAGGTACCTATGTCAATATTTACACTCAATATTAACTTTAATATATAAAAGGTTTGTTATAACCTTAAACCCTAATCGTGGTCAAAGTTCATTACACGACTTTTCTAACAAATCCAAACACGGCCATGATACGAAGTTCAATCATGAAGTTACAGTTCATATCTTACGACTCCATCATCAGATCAGTTTGACAGCACCATATTATTGTATTGTTATCAGAACTAGAAACATCTGCTAATTTTCATGACGCTACGATCCTTGGAAGATGGTTCAATTAGTTAGGTACCTGAGATTCCATTGCATAGTTTTACAAGTCAATTAAAAAAAGGTTTGTTATAACCTTGAAACGTAAGCCTAGTCAAAGTTCATTACAAGACTTTTCTGACGAATCCAAAAACAGATATAATACGATATTCCATCATGAAGTTCCAGTGCATATCTTCCGGCTCCATCATCAGATCAGTTCGACAGTACCATATTATTGTATTGTCATCAGAACTTCATACAGCTGCCAATTTTCATGACGCTACGATCCTTGGAAGCTGGTTAAATTAGCTACCTCAGATTCCACTTGTTCCATCGAAGTTTCAGTGCCTATCTTCCGGCTCCATCATCATATCAGTTTGACAGTACCATATTATTGTATTGTCATCAGAACTACATACAGCTACCAGTTTTCATGACCCTACGATCCTTGGAAGCTGGTTAAATTAGCTACCTTAGATTCCACTGGTTTTCAGTGCCTATCTTCCGGCTCCATCATCATATCAGTTTGACAGTACCATATTATTGTATTGTCATCAGAATTACATACATCTGTCAATTTTCATGACGCTACGATCCTTGGAAGATGGTTAAATTAGTTTCCTTAGATTCCATTACATTGTTAGTTACATACACGACGACCTAATAAAAGCGTATTAATTTCATAAAATTACTAATGAGTGGAAGAAAATTTGCTAATATTAAACGAACTCTTTGATATTATAAATAAATAAATAAATAAATATTGTTGGACATTCTCAGACAAAATCATCTAGCCCAAACTAAGCTATAAAGCTTGTGCTATGGGATCTAGACGACTGATATACATACTTATATATTTCTAAATACATACATGTTATACATAAATAAATATAAATAAATAATATTCTTTATTGACATAATCAGGATACATCGCAACATGGGAATCCCTTACACCTGCGCTAGTTAAAACTGTGTTGCAGGTGCAAGTTCCTTCCCCAATATTAAGGTGCCAACACTTAGGACTATTCTTTGTTACATAACTTTGAATAAATGTAAATTTAAAGGAAAAACAAAACAATTTAAAGGAAAAACAAAACAATTAAAACAAAAGATGCATGCATGCTTATTTTGATATGTGTACGTACGTATGTGTGTGTGTGTGTGTGTGTGTGTGTGTGTGTGTGTGTGTGTGAGTGTGTGTGAGTGTGTGTGTGTGTGTGTGTGTGTATGTGTAGATGGATCATAACACTTTTAGGAGGTTTTCCACGGTTTCATAGTCCATGGACTTTAACCAGTCAGCTACAACCATTTCAAATTTTTTGTTATTATATTTACGTACTTTATGAGCTTTATCAATTTTTTTGTATATATACGGAGCCAAAAAAGGATAATGCTTTTTTGCAAACGCAGAATTGGTACGCGGTACGGGGCATCGCTCTCTGCGCTTTTGCACCGTAGGTGGTATTGGAGCATCTCGTTTATGATATCTTTGTAGCATTTGCTTTACATAGAAAACACCCAAACTCCGAAACAAACATTTGTGGATCACACAAATATTTGGACCGACCCAGGAATCGAACCCAGGACCTCCAGCGCCGCAGGCGGTATCACTACCGACCGCGCCACAGAGGCAGTAAATTATAAGGCAAATACCTACCTATTACGAACGTGACTTGATTCGGATTGAGTTAATATTCACATTGAGTTGTAGATGAAGGCAGGTTATTTGAATTATTACGCTGTTTGGCTCTGAATGCAGTGTTTGACTGCATTCTGTTGGAAGTGTAGCCTTTAGTACCTGATTTGTTACTGAGACCTTAGGCCGCCCGCCCATGACAGACTAGTGATTGTAGGCCAACAATCAGCAAGATGGGGAAGGATGACTATGATTATGATTTTGATGTTGTATCGGTATATTTTTATCGAATTTGATAACATTGAAATTTTATAATAACTAAACCATATATTTTAAAAAACTTTGTTTTAATACCAGACCATTATTAATAGATTTTTTTTTCTTTAAAAAGAATACATCGTTTTCAGAATTTTAGTTGTACATTTTACTAGATGGCGACGGCTGCTCCGCTCACGTGGAATTTTGTTTCTAATCGGAACCTATTCCCAGGCTACTTTCTATAAAGAATCTGCATTCCAGACTGTATTCTAACCCTGTACTAAATTTCAGTCAGATCCGTTCAGACATTAAGGCGTGAAAGTGTTGCATTCCATACTTTTACACAACTAGTTCCACTCCCACCGCAGAAACCACAGAAGTAACCTAATATTACAATACAATACACCAATATAAATAATACTTATTAAACCATACACCTATAATACTACCAAACATTGTGCCATAAACGCTTATTTACAAGATCAGCGGTGCCATTTATTACATCTTCTTACCCCGATGCGACTAGATATTGCCTACTAGGAAACTCCGAAGGCAATATGCTCTTAATAAGAACGAATGCGGTGACAGAGATAATTCGCTACCACGAATATACCGCAGTGCAGTAAACTTGGAAATTGTTCTGGCATTGAAGTAGTAAACTAAAATCAAAAGTCAAAATTCGTATTCGTATTAGTTATACTGATAAAACTGCAAATGATGAGTGTCACAATATTTATTAAGACTTTGATTACGTTACATTAAAAAATCCTATTCTAAGTTTAAAGCTTCAACATCGTCAATTAACAACGGTACAAGTCAGGTGGAAAGCCAGCCCCAAAGCTAAGGAAAAGATTTGGCGGGTGATGAACTAAACTAACAATTTTATAATTATGCATGAATACCTAACAAAAAATACATAAAACTACAAATTTATTTGGCTTTTTGTTTGTCTTTACTAACTTCTCTAGTAGCCAATTTGTAACTGAAAACAGGTTACATAATTACATCGTACGTCATTCATATCGCGTAGCCATAGGCCTATTATTAGTAACATTGACATCAAAGACCTTTTGAAGTAAATGCTTAAGAGGCTTTCTATTTATTTGACGGGAAAGTACAATTTATGCATCAACTCGGTGTTTATAAAAATCGTCGTAAAAATAAATATAAATAGGTCAAAAATTACATTTGCTTTCAAGCCCAGGAGTAGTTCTAAAGATATAAAATGTTCACGGCTGCTAGAGTAAACTTTTTAGGAAAATCTATTTAGATCAATAGGATCTTCACAAATTGAGAATTACAATACGTTTGAAATCAAACAGGTAACCCAATAATACTATGGTTTGAACCAGAATAATCTTAGGATTGATAGATCTAATAATGAATCCCTATTCAAATCTATAAGTCAGTTAAAGGAAAAATATTCCTACACCATAAAATAGAATGGTAGATCTACTACTGTTTAATTATATTCAGTTCATTAACCTGCATTAAAACTAAATTTCTGTTCACTTTTCACAGACTAATTTTATCTATTACTTTAAAATTTCTAGATCATAATAAAACAGTCAATGAGCTCTACAAGAGTATTCACTTATAAATTAAAACCAACCATTTCTGCAGTAAATTTAATAGCAAACAATGCAGCGTCTTACATATTATTTAGATTCACTTCTCCTAAGTGCCATTCAACTCAGATTGTTGAAGTAGGTATTATAGAACAAAGGTAAAACAGATCTTGTGAAATGTTCCACATACGTTTTAACACAATATTAAAACTCGATGCAGAACCAAAAGAGATGGAAATAATGGTATTAATGTTAAATGCACGCAAACTAAGTGTAAAACGTTGCAATACTAAGGCCCTAATGTTGGCACTAAAGCTGTTTGCGTTATGTGAAGAGCAAAAGTTATACGTGAACATGCACATAATATACTTGATTCCGAGTTTTGGAGTATGCTAACTTTAAATGAGATTCTTGGAATGTTTCGAGAGGACACTTTACGGTTGTATTATTCCACTTGCTACCGGTTTCCGCAACCCGGGCCTTAATAAACTGTCTTAGTTCTTGAATTCAAACAAACTTTTGTGTCTTTTTTCTACCTTTCTGTCAAACACTATCCATATTCGTGGTTGGCAATAATTCAACACAATTAAATTAAATAAAGGTACACGAATATAATCTAAGTTTTTTGTTAAAAATTACAGTGAAACATAACTGTTATCACATATATATTTCAGAGGCGGCTGTAAGTCTGTTGGGAGTCCTGGGACATCCTTCCGAGGGCTTACCCGGGGCTCACAACCATAGGCTGTTGGGCGTTGCGTGAGGTTTTTTAGTCGGTAGGAGTCCGGCATAACATCCATGAGGATTTTCCCCCACGTAAAAAAAAAAATCACATATATATTTACATTATTACAATCTAAACAGAACTTAAATAAGGCCCCCATGGCATTGTGCCCAAAAAACTAGCAGCATTCCCCTTTGAATAGCAATACCTATTCGCTGAGCGAGAAAAATCTAATAAAATTTTAATTATCAAATGGAAATCAGTTTGAATAGGTATTGTCAAGCCGGTCAACAAGTCTTTTGATCGATTACAGTCGGACCAGTATTGATTTAGACTTGGTTCATTGGCAAACAAAGCCGACATAAACTGTCATCAGCTTATGATATATTTTGATGCAGCTACCATTTGTCAGATATTTTATACGTTTACATGCTAATTTCGATTATTCATTCATTATATAAGTATCAATGAATCTATTTGTAAGTTTAACATCAAAATCAACTATCTGTTAAAATAAATAACTTAACTTTCAAAAAAAAATAATATAAATTTAGGACAGTGATTGTAATCGTATTAAGCCTCATCTGCTAGCTTAAATATACACTCGAGAGCAATGAATCCGGGTCACTTAAAGAATGTTAAAAATCTCGGAAACTAAAAATGATAGGTTAATGCAATAAATTGTATTTAATAGACAATGTAATACTCCTTAAATGAAAGTAAAAAAAATATGAGTCACCATACATTTTATTAACACAAAATTACATAAAGAAAAAACTGCTGATCTCTCCTTAAAACAAAAATAGGAAACATGAAATTTTTGAACTTTATTACGATTTTCTTGAATTTTAATACTTCGTATTGCCTCCTCGTGCTTCCATTACTGCGTTTACGCGGTTTGGCATGCTGTACACCAAGTTTCTTATACGATTTTGGGGAATATTCTCCCATTCCTCTGTGAGAGCAATTTTGAGCTCACGAAGCGTGATTGGGGGAGGGTTTCGTTGTTTTACGCATCTGCCTAGCTCGTCCCAAGCATGCTCGATCGGGTTGATATCCGGGCTGCGCGCTGGCCACTCCATACGAGTAATGTTCATCTCTTGAAGGTAGTCATTCACAATCCTACCTGTATGAGGTCGGGCATTGTCATGCATAAATATAGCATCCTCACCTAAATTGACCATAAATGGACCAACGTGATCATTGAGGATTTCTTCCACATATCTTACGCTAGTTAAAGAGCCGTTTTCTATGATCACCAGCTCTGTGCGACTTTCAGAAGAAATTCCGGCCCACACAAGTACAGACCCACCACCGTAGGCTACTTTTTCTTCGATGCATGCTTGCTTGAATCTTTCCCCTGGTCTTCGATACACTCTGTGTCTTCCATCGTGCTTGTAGAGCATAAATTTTGATTCATCGGAGAACATAACTTTTGACCAATCTTCAATACTCCAATTTACGTGGCTCTGGGCATACCTTAGTCTCGAAATACGATGCCCACGCTCCAGTTTAGGGCCGTTTGCAGGTCTAAGGGGTTTTAAGTTAGATTCAGCAAGCCGACGTCTTACTGTCCATGCACTTGGGTTACTTCCTCCGAGGCGTCGAAACTGATTGGTGAGTTCAGTTCCTGTGAGAAAGCGATTTCGAAGCATGGTGTTCACCAAGTATCGGTCTTCTCGTGCTGTGGTACACCTGGTTCTGCCCGTTCCTGGTCTGCGTAGGTTAGAACCAGTTTCTTCGTAACGTCGGAGAACTCTTTGTACTGTTGACAGCGACACACCGACAGTCCTGGCTGTATCGCGCTGACTCCGGCCGGTTTCCAGCATTGTAAGTATTCTGGTGCATTCTTCAGGCGTAAGCGACATAATTTCAGCTTGATTAATGAATATAGAGCACTATCAACATGGTTTATGTACCCACATAAATGACAGATTACAAACAAAAGCAACACCAAATGCTGTAATTTCGTAGTTCCATCTTCGAAAGTGGCCCTTTTTCAAATTTGATTTTTTTATGATATAACTTTACAATAACTAAGAAGTTTTAATACCTTCATTTAAGGAGTATTACATTGTCTATTAAATACAATTTATTGCATTAACCTAGCATTTTTAGTTTCCAAGATTTTTAGGATTCTTTAAGTGACCCGGATTCATTGCTCTCGAGTGTAGTTTGTGTGTACGAAATAAGGCTACTGTGTAATAATAATATTATTCCCTGAGTTATCATGTAAGCTTTGCATATTTGAAAAAGGAAAACAAAGTTTAATACCGTACGCATAACTCGTTTCATATTTTTTCAACGTATACAATTGTAGTCATCATCGCTTCTTTATGTATGAATATCATCTTACGTTTAAGTTAATGGTGCGTGAATGATATGTTTATGTTTTGTGAAACCGCTGATGTTGTACCTACTCGTATTTGTTTGCTGAGACACTGAATATCGTATTACTGAGCTACATTCACTCCTTTAGCGTTTTATTTTTCCAAAGTAGGAAATAAACACACGCCTAAACCTCAAACGCGATGGCTGAAACGCTTAATCATCCTACGAAGTACATTACTGCTTTACAGCTCACTGACAAGTAGGGGAATAAAGGTAGAAGTAAAAGTATATCATTTCAAGTTTTTAAAAGTACGAGTATATTCAAGGTACAGTCAGCCTCATATGTAGATAAACACTGTTGAAATTTTCGAAATAGATTCATGAATGAAAACTTACTTGTAGTACTTGTATGTAACAAGTTTTCTTTAAGTATAGACTCTATATATACCAGTATTGTTCCAAACAAGTACTAAGTGTAATTTTTCATTCATGAATCTAGTTTGTAAATTTCAATAGTATTTATCTACTTATGAGGCTGACTGTACTAACTCGTATATACGTCCACATTTTTACTAAATAGATTTCCCGACGTAGCCTATTTCAAATAGACAAGTGCAGGTTGTGACTGCTATTGAAATTTTTCAAGCAAGACCTTACTGGCAACCAGAACCGACGGCTTAACGCTTTTGAAGAACGGAAGAGCTCATATATTATGAATATGTTACTTTTTTAACAACTGAAATCTACAGGAATGTCATTACTGGAATAGACTACAATCACGCGATTCCTACCAATATTCGTCTCCTTCAATAACTCATCGTAAGGATCTTTTAAGATGCTTTCGCACTTTTACCGTGCTTAATAAATAATATCAATGTAGGTAACTATAATTATGATTAATCAAACCAGCTGAAGTGAAGTAGTGTAGTTCAGTTCAGAAATATTCAAATATTAGTATTTCAGATTGAATTCTGGGACCATCCTTCCAAAGGCTTACCCGGGGCTCTAAAACGTAGGCAGTGATAGGGAACGTGTGTCGTTAAGAGTCCGGCAAAGCATACATGAGGGATTTCCACGCGACACTAAAAATAAAGTATTTTACATTCACTTTTGTTTAGGTACTACCTGCCACGGCAACACGAATGCAGGTTGTATCGTGAGTTGATGCCTTTAGCTCCTAATATTAAGCGTGCGTGACCTCCACAGTAAAAGAATGTGGTATAAATATTAACTAACCTCAAATTTAGAAAACAATAAATTACTCACTTTTGCTTGTGTAATCGTTTTCTGTCGAATTATATTGTAATTGCTGTGCCCTTGTATTAAGTGTTTAATGGAGTTTTGAGCACGAAATATTAAAAGACTGAAATAAAATGAAAGTAGTTTGTACAAACTATACTCTTGTTTGAAAATCCATGGCTAATGTTCGCCTCCTTGTTCTGCTTAGCTAGTGCGTGGAGCAAAAGATGTGAGTTTCGGGATCAATGACGGCAGATGGTAAGCAGCCACGAGATCGGATGGGTAAAATCACTGCGCGCTTAGCGGGCGGCGGGCGGTTCGCGTTGAGAGTTTTTTTCGTGAGTTGTCGTGTGTGCGTTTTTTCCAGTCAGGTAAAAGTTGTATCATTTTACTAGACTTTTTAATTTGACTATGTGTTACGTATCATCCAAAAGTTACTGATTATTATTTTAAATATTGGCTGGCTAACAACTATTCTGGCTAACCCAGTTGGTTTATAACCTATCTATAAACACGCTGGATGATGAAATAATTCAAGTCTAAAGTAAAACAAAATAGAACCGGTCCCGGTGCCAAGATTTCATGAGTCACGTAGCGATATTTCTTGTAACGTTATTTTCCACTTGTTACGTAGTGTCAGGATGCTTTAACCCAATAATGTGCAAACGCTGTCCCACCGGGCCGTTAACACGGATTTATGTGAGTAACTTATAGTAGTACTGGACCGACTTATCATAATAGGCTACTTTTATTGTCAGATCCTTTTCAGTCTTCTCGTAAAACAATAATTTATGACTTTGGAGTATATTTAGGAAAGTAGGAAACAACATTATTGAGTCATTAATCCAGTGTTAACAGAAGAAAAATGGAGTATTTATGCGAGACAACTTTTTGCAAAAGTTACTTGCATAGAGAAGGGAAATTTTGAAATAAAACCCTGCACGAACCCATCTGGTCAACGTAAGACGCAAAATTCCTTCCAAAATGTATTATATTTTGACCCTCAAGGGAAGCCTATTCCCAACAGTGGACGTCAATAGATTCAGATTCTTGTGTTAATAAAATTATACGTAATATTTTAAAAACAATTTAATAATTACAACAAAGTCAGTTAAAAATACATACGTTGCTTATATACTGCTTATATATCTACTAGTCTTAACGATTAACATGTTACTGCCAACCAGGATCAACGCCAAAACACTAAGTTGTGAGTCTACAAATGCTTATAGAAATATATACGAGTAATCATGTAATATTAAAATTATCTATTTCATCTATTCGCAGAAAAGTTTTATTTAAGCTTTGATTACATAACTTACAAAATACTAACTTGTACATTACGTTTAAGGAAACATCAATTTATAAAGAGTTAACTATGATCAAAAACCTATTACCAAACTTATTAATTTTGAAGTTAGATCTGTATTAACCCCGAGACGAAGGCGATGAACAAAGTACTAAATATTATTAAACATCAAATGAATTATTTAGCATTTCCAAATTATCTTTAGCTCAAGTAGAATATCATGGACAAAAGACGGTATAACGTGAATGAAGCAGCTTAAAATAATAAAGGCATTTAGAATTTCGTGTTAAGCTTTTCTCTTGGTGCCAAATGTTTCCAACTCGACTTACGACGAGTTAAATTACCGGGATTCGTCTTAACTCTTCAGCTATTACGAGTTTCATGACGTGTATCACCAGGTGCTTCCGAGATAATTTTCCAGGTAGTTTTCTTATTATGTCTTGGGTGAGTAATTAATTTGCTGAAATCTGCACGGGAACTTGCCACATTTTTCACCTTAAAGTCAACTTGTATTTTAACAAATAGCGAGGGGATTTTAAATGTTTTTATTTTAAGTTGATAATGGAAAACAGTCTCATACTGTAATTAAATTATGTTTGTAATTATGGAAATTACAATGTTGTTTTTAGTAAGTACTATACGCCTATAATATGACAGTTTTTAGGGTTCCGTACCCAAAGGGTAAAGAACGGAACCCTATTCATGAGACTTCGCTGTCCGTCTGTCTGTCTGTCTGTCTGTCCGTCAGGAGGCTGTATCTCATGAACGGTGATAGCTAGGGAGTTTAAATTTTCACAGATTATGTGTTTTGGTTGCCGCTATAACAACAAATACTAAAAACAAAAACATATTAATATTTAAGGGGGGCTCCCGTACAACAAACGTGTTTTTTCGCCATTTTATTGTATATATTAGGTAATAAGGTATCCTTCCCAATTTAAATACGTTAGTTAGCTTGAACATATCGTCAAGATCATTCATTCCCTTTACACCATTCAAATAAAATGAATACTTTAGGAAGTATAGCACCATCAAATATTGCTCAATGAAATTAATTTCCTGTCGCCATGATTGAACATTATACGGGTCACATACTAACTTATTTTTCGACTTTCATCGTAAATATTTTTTCTTTAAAGAGTGAACAACGCTTTCAGCAGATTACTTTAGGAAGGTGTAATATTTCAAAGATAGCGATTTCATAGGAAATAGTCAACAAAGAGCCCATAATTTTAGATTTTTCTCCAGTATAAACAATTTACGTACAAACACACAATTCAATAACATGCTCGGTGCATGAGACTGTTGGACGTATCGTCTTTATATTGTCATCATTCAAATGTCATCAATATTCTAAAAAAAAAATTAAACATAGAGTTCACAAACTCTTTTGAAAATTATATACTGTACCTACCGTAGAGGATCTATTAACATGACAGTTAACACTATAGTGCTATAGAGAGAACCACCACAGTGCAACTCTTGTTTTATAATATGTAGTGTTTAATCTATACTTATAATAAATCTGTAGAAGTGAAAATTCTGTACATTCAAAATATCAAAAAAATAAATAGCAGGGGGTGTTACTAGACCGACACCGAACCCAAAAATGTGATTAAAATTTTTTTTGTCTGTCTGTCTGTCTGTCTGTCTGTCTGTCTGTCTGTCTGTTTGTTCAGGCATCACGCAAAAACTACCGGTTCGATTGCGATGAAACTTGGTATAATTATTCTTTAATAGCCTGGGCACAACACTGGGTACTTTTTATCCTGGAAAAGTATATAGAATTCAAACCAAACTTAATTTTGCGGTTCGATCCCTAGACCCAAAGTTATTATCAATTATTGCTTAAACGGTTAATGGTACCATGATGAAACTAAGCATGAGCGTTGTTTGTTACAATTTGAAAAAAAGTAATTTAAACGTTTTTGCAAATTCCACCTCTAAAGGTATAAAAAAGGAGGGTAAAGTTTGTATGGGACAACGTAATTCCTTGGTCCGATCTACTTAAAATTTGGCATATAGCATTATTATCATAATTGGTGGAAGACGTGTTTCGTATTTTATCGAAATTTGCACTATAACGAGCTAAAAAGGGAATGTAAATTATTTTGGGGCTGATTTTCTCCGGAGTTGATATAAATACTCCTTAAATACTCTTATTTTATACTTAAATTACTTTTTATTTTGACACTTTGACACATAATTTGTGAAAGTTCAATACAATTGACGTTTTCATTTATGTTTTATTTCAAACTTCAAACAGATGATTTTACTAATAGCCATAAAGTTACAAAAAAGCGCTATTTTGGTATAATATTAACCAAATATGCTTTATGGAAGTATTGCTAATTTATTTAAATTTTGAGTGACAAAAATACATTTGTGAAAAGAAGAAGAAAATTCTAAGATGGCTAGCCAGAAAAAATGAAAGACCACGCTTCAAGTAGTATCCACTGGTCAATAAAATAACACCGCATGTTATCATCTACGCTCAATCCTTACGACAACGATTGTCAACAGCCCTAAGCGACTGGTCATGGAAGGCATGAACTTTATTCTACATATAGTGCCGACTGCATTCTGTCAGGAAACAGACTCACTAAGTCTTTGTGAAATACGGGAATGGCCTCTACGTAGACTACAGTCAACAGGACTGAAAAGAGCCATTACAATGAACATGAACGCTCAGCTGATGAAATTTACATTGCTATTACGTTACCAGGTCATTGTTGGACCATCTGTATTAGGAGGACAAAGCCTACAGTAGTTCGGTTTGTCCAAACGTTGTAGGCAGGGACTACCTGAAGAAGGAACTACGTTACGATGTCAATTGCTTAGAAGAGAAGTTGTGTCAAGTAGGTAGTAGTTTAGTCATTGAATTAAGAAATGTATTTAATAAATAAATTTACTTAGCTCATATTATTATGCATTATGAATTTGTTAATCAGAAATCTATCTAACTAGGTATTATTATACATGCGAATGTTTGTGAGTGTGGATGTTTGTTACGCTTTCACTGCTGAAATTTGTTGCCTGCAGAGATATGTCATAGTCTAGGAGCAATATTTCACGCAGGCGAAGCTGCGGGCATCAGCTAGTAGGTAAAAAGGGCAACCAGTAGACGCTTGAAATACACTCAAGATATCGAGTAGTGTATTTTCATAAAAAAAAATAATTAAAACAAAATGGACATTTACTAGGACATCCTTTCGAGGGCTTCCAACCGTAGTCTATTGGGTGTTAAGTAGGGTTTTAGTCGGTATGCGTCTGGCATAGCATTCATAAAGGATTTTCCTTAACGTTAAATAAAAAGAAAAAGGGGGCCACCATGTGACAAATAAGACTTTTTGTTGTTTTTGGTACAGAACCATCCGTGTGGGAGTCCGACTCGCACTTGGCCGGTTATTTTTATTATTTAGTTAGACGATAGAGTCGTTTTAAACCAGAGGTCTCCTTTTATAATACTGAGGTAACAGACATGTCATGCATCTAATCATATTGATAATGGATACAACAAAATATTATATACAACCCACCTAATTATGATTTTTATAATTTAAAAAGAGGAATCGATAACCTTCTCCTTGCATTCAGATTAATAAGAAAATTACAGTAGAGGTTAGGCTAAGTTTTGCAGCCTTTGTATCTTGGTAACACACAATGGTCGTGTACTCATGTTGCCCAGTTAAAGCAACCGTCATAATTATATGCATGATAAAAAGTTACTTCACACACTTACACATCTTCACACCTATCTCGAGTTAATGTTCTCGCCTCTCCCGTGTTATCAGTATTTGTTTCTTCATTATTATAATGTCCCACACTACAAGCACATCATTAAAATTGATTTTAGTATAGCCTGGCAGAGTCGGCTGGTGACCCAAGGGCTGGCAGTTTTCTAGCTCAGCGAATAGGTATTGCTATTCAAAGGAAAATGCTGCTAGTCTTTTGGGCACAATGCCACGGGGGCCTTATTTAGGTTTAGTTTAGATAGTAAAAAATTTAATAAATATGTAATAATGATGTTTCACTGAAATTTTTAACAATAAATGTATTCTTAGTAAAAGTAAGTTACATAGAAATAAGTAGCAAAGTACTTACAATAACAAACCAAGTAATACTTCAGATAAAAACAGGTTATTTTTAAAATTTGGTCAATTATTTCCAACTTTGATTACATCATGTCATTTTTATCGGCATATCTTTATAATTATATTAGCTCTTTGAATGTAATTCATTCCAACATCGTTTTAAATCAGTTTAATGAAACATAACCTTTGTTTTATGTTCATTCTAGATTTCACAGATTACGAAGCTTCAAAAGGGAATAAAATATTATGTAATCGTAAAAAAATGAAGGGTAAGCACCATCATTAATACAAACTTTGTATTTTCATGATTTGTTGCTCTTGCTTTGTTGTATTGTAATTTTTACGGTCGGGGGATGCCTGCGCTCGCGTGGCTACACTGCGTAATCGTATTTTATATCAACAATGGCCCTTATCTCTAAAAACGTATTTGAAATTCATGGGTCTGCGTGGTTGAAAAATTGTCTGAAGTTTTTTTTTTATATTTAAAGCTTTGGCAATGATAATGTCAAAATGTAAGTACCTACATTGACATAATGTAAGGTTATAGCTTTTATGTTGTTGCAACTTATTATTGTGAGTTCGAGAATCTTAATACCTACAAAATATTCTGAACAAACATATTATAAATTACCTACATTTGATGGAAAGTGGTTATCTAAGTATACTCGTAGAGTCTGTTAAGTAATGCTCATGGCTCCGCCCGCGTTGAGGAGTTTTCATGGCCCAAACCACTCTGCACAGGAACCTGTTGTCGGGATAAAAAGTAGCATAAATCTTATTTTGATGTATTGGGTATGATATTTAAGTTAAGTTACCATCCAGTCGTTTTTGCGTGAAAGAGTACTTTACAAACATCCATCCATACATTCAAACCAACTTTAGCTCTTATAATATTAGTGTGAGGTGATGATGGATCGAATATTGCCAATGATATCAGTAGGACCATGGGAACTAAACCTTTTTTAACTATGGGTTCGGTAGACTTTTTGCTCCACATACATAACTGTAGCATTTCCAACGAAGGTTTTGAATTGTTCTACAATATCTGGTAGACTAGAATCGTAATGCCATGTAATGCCGTGCAATTAAGATCTATTTCACTATCAGCAATACTCTCATCTACATCTTAAAATTCACATAAATTAATTGTTTTATATGGAGTGAGATAAGAATAAAAATACGTAAAAAAACTTTTTAAGTTAAACGGTTTTATGTTAAACATACATTGCAATGTTTAAGAAAAATGTACTAAAAACCAAAAAATAATAAAATAGATACAGTCGTGGGAATTATAAACATATGCATAGACTCGACTAAAATAAAACCGTGGGGCACGTCAATTGTCTACAATCGTTGATTAAAATGTTTATTTTGTAATGTTACATTATAATTAGGCAGTTGTTCAACCGATAACGATGGGCGTGTGATAAGTACGGCTAGAATGTGGAAACAAACTAGCAAGCTCGATTATAAGCGAGTTTTCGCGGTTTCATAGTGGTGAGCGAGTAGTACTTTTATCATATGTTTTGTCGATTAAAGACAAACTACGAGCAGTGAAACGATTCCTCGCCAGCCAGCAGTGTGAATGTCCAACGATAAACTATTTGAAACATTTCTTTTATTTACATGGAGTGTATAACTATTGGAATTTCCATGAGCAAGAAAATAGTGAGTAATTTCCTCACCGTCTGCGGGCCAACTGCCTAACGACGAATTAAACGATTCTTCTATCGCACATTAAGTCGATAATTTGTAGACAATCGACGTGCCCCACGGTTTTATTTTAGTCGAGTCTATGCATATGTTTATAATTCCCACGACTGTATCTATTTTATTATTTTTTGGTTTTTAGTACATTTTTCTTAAACATTGCAATGTATGTTTAACATAAAACCGTTTAACTTAAAAAGTTTTTTTACGTATTTTTATTTTCTAGTTTTTAGTTTTTATTTCGCATTCTGTTTAATTCATTTAGTGCTTCATTATTGCAAGGTTTCTTGCCCGTTAGTTTATTGCAGTCCAACTTCTCTATACGTAGTCCCTGCAAAGATCTTACTCTACTAAGAGCCACGTAGGCTTGACCTTCTTCAAACAGTTTCGCACCTAAGTATACGACTGCGTGATCCTCAGTGCTGCCCTGCATTTTATGTATTGTAGAAGCCCATGATAGTATTAAAGGCAACATTCTTCTTTCAGCCGTCCCGTAATTGTACTTAGCTGGAAACTGTATAGCTTTCGGGTGTATAAGATATACTCCGTCTCTTGCGAAATCAATTCGGATGGAAGGTACATCTGTTGCATACATCTGAGTTCGACGAAATTGAGGCCAAACGATATAGCCTATAGCGCCATTTACTAATCCCTTTGAAACGTCAATATTGGACCGTAGCATGACTTTTGCCCCCACAAATATTTCCAGTTCCGCTGGTAAACCCCGATACAAAATCGTGACTTGGGTGGTGGATTCAGGCTGGATTAATCAGATACCTAAATTACAGATTCAATTTCTAAATTTAAATCTTATTATTATACGCCATTTAGTGGCTGCGCCCATCTTAAATATTGAGGTTGTATGGTGCATTGTATTCTTCTTGTCAAGCCCTTTTATTTGATACCCAAATTGGTGGGATTGTTAAAAAATTATTATCAGCCATTTGGTAGCGGCAGCCATCTTATATTTCAATTTTGCATAGTAAATTGTATTCTACTTGTTGAGACCTTTCATTTGATACCCATGTTGATGGGATTGATAAAACCTAAGTTATCCGCCATTTTTTAGAGGCCGCCATCTTGGATTTCAATTTTTTATAGTATATTGTATTCTGCTTGTTGAGACCTTTCATTTGATACCCATATTGATAAAACCTACGTTAGCCGCCTTTTTGTAGCGGCCGCCATCTTGGATTTCAATTTTTTATAGTATATTGTATTCTGCTTGTTGAGCCCTTTCATTTGATACCCATATTGATGTGATTAATAATAAATAAATTATCCGCCATTTGGTAGCGGCGGCCATCTTGAATTTATAAAGATAATGAATAAACATAATTGTATTGTCATCAAAATCCAAAGTGTATACAAAATTTCAGATTAATCGGTTGACAGGAAGAGGGTGAAATTTGAATTACTAAATTTGACCCAAGAATAAATAATAAAACAAACGGGGTGAGCTAAATAAAACCGTTTAAAAATATATATACGGTCGAATTGAGTAACCTCCTTTTTTGAAGTCGGTTAAAAAAATAAATAAACAGATTCCCATTTCTAATGAGCGTAAGTATGGAAGAATGAATTTAAGTAATCTTTCAGCTTTAAAACTTCGCAATAAATTATGTAAACTGTATAGTGTACTTTTATATAGGTACCTACTATATAAAAGAAAAAAACCTAAATCCTTAGTTTTAAGAGTAAGTGGTTAAGAGAAATGGTAACAAATTTCAGTTTAGAAGGATCTTTTAACGATTTCTACCTCGCGCCATTTACGATATTGGTTTAGAGTGAAATATCGGCATCCTTAACTTATTTATTTCTGGCAGCCAGACCTAAGACGTGCGTGCAATGTAAACAGCGCCAAATAACCTTCGAATGTAAAATAAGTTAATTTTAACAATTTCACAGTACATTTGGCATGATGGCGACGCTGTAGGCTGACGTTGTATATTTAGATTCAACTCTGTCCCATGGCTTTGTCCGTGATATATTTTTAACCCGTGTAAACCTTTTAACCACTTTAGGTAATTTGTTTGAAAGTAACCTATATGGAAGTGTACATGATTTTTTGACATTATTAGAATAGGTTAGTGCTATATATCATTTATTCATAAATAGGCTACCCTTTATGGTCAACTACGTGTTCGGGAAACCCTGATCAAATGGATAAAGTCGAAAGCTAAGACATTTTAATTTTAATTTACCAACTAATCGACGAAGAGTTATTGAAATTTTATCATCATTGTCTTCAAAACCAACCCAAAACAGCTATTTTATAGCATTAAAGGTACAGCTACACATTTATAAAAACAACCACTAATATACTCGTAGTTATAGAGTCAAGAGTACAAATGTGTAAATGCATAGTAAAGGACGAAATAAAATATGGGAGCATTTTTTAAACCATAAATTCAACTTTATAAAGCTAAGTGCAAATTCAAAAAGGAATTAATTAAGCGCATGTGTTTAAAACTCAGCACATGAGTGTATTAAATTTTAGTGACCGAGTCACGAGCGGGCGTACTTTTATATTTATGCATTAGTAAGAATTTATAAAGTCGGTTTAGTCCACAGTCCACACGCGAATCTACATGAGAAATTGTCAATTTAATTTGAGGTCAGCTAGGTTAAGAGTAAAGGCGAGACCGCGGTGGTAGTCAAAGTTTGGGACATTCTTTCGAGGGCTTATCCGAGACTCCCGGACATAGACAGTTGTAAGGCATCGTGTGGTTGAAGTCAGTAGGAGTCCGGCGGAGTATAGCATCCATGTAAAATTTCCACACGTAAGAAAAAGTAAAAAGGGTTAATAAATGACGTTGTATTATAAACAATTTACTTTAGATTCTAGCAGAAGCGCTCATAGTCCCGCTGACTCAGTGTTATGTAAACGATCACTGTAATAAGCAACTTTCGCTAACCATTTTGTGAAATTTCCACTGACGAGGGTTTCCGTGCTTTGTAAGACGTTTGACCATTAAGCCCAGTTACCAGTTACATGGCAGTCGGTAAGTCAAGTTAAAATTTTATAACAGTGGATTTGTTTCAGCCTGCGTTTGTCCATTTTAATATGGCAATACGGCTTACCACCCATTACGTGGGACAAAGTCTAAAAAGGTGTAATATCGACGCTGGAAAGGCTAATTGCATTAACGACCATTATAAGAATTGTTCAGGAGAAGCATTTAAAGTTTCAAAGTTTTGCAAAAAAAATCATAACTAATTAACCACTTGAGTTATCCCATTGAAAATCAGAATGGTTATTATAAATAACGTTTACTATGAAATGTATATAAATAAAAAATTTAGGTATCCTCCTTCCTAATATATTGGAGATAATACAATGCACAACATAATCTTGGTAAGGTAAAAATGTCTTAAGTTACTGTAACATCCTCATTGTGGTTAGCTAAAGACGTTTGAATGATCAAATAGCTGTGTAAAATGAACAAGATAAATGTTTTATATTCTGTTCAGTATAGTTCCAAATCAAAGTAAAATGTTTTATCGGGCTGAATCAAGTCAAACGATGACAGCCAGATTATCTTTCTTCTATAACGTTAAGTCACTCCTAGACTTTTAGTATTATCTCCCAATATGAATGACTTATGGAAGTGATCGGTAAAATAAACTTTAAATTACATTATATTTTTATACTGATTTTTCTTAAAAAATCAAGAGCGTAGCTTTATGTATTAGCAAAAAAATAAAACTACACGATTCTGAAATGAATCCCTGTTATTAAAATGGAAAAGCTATATTTTATGCGTGTAACTATTAGGTTGTACCCATGAACTATGTGAGTGGAGTGTGTAGTTGTAAGTTATACTCACCACACCATCCGTTTTCCCAGACTTCCCCTAAGGATGAGTATGAGTATTCCAGTAGTTTTCACGGCGTCCGGTCAAATTCTCGTTTATTAGGGTTTCGTAGCCTAATGGCAAAAACGGAACCCTTATAGATTCGTCATGTCTGTCTGTCTGTCCGTCTGTCTGTCCGTCCGTGTGTCACACCACTTTTCTCCGAAACTATAAGGTCTATGCTATTGAAACTTGGTAGCTAGGTGTATTCTGTAAACCGCATTAAGATTCTAATATAAAACTAGAAAATAAGCAGTAAATTTTGGGGGTCCCCATACTCAGAACTGAAACTCAAAATTTTTTTTATTCATCAAACCCATGCGTGTGGGGTATCTATAGATAGGTCTTTAAAAATGCTATGGAGGTTTCTAACTTATGTTTTTTCTAAAGTGAATAGTTTGCGCAAGAGACACTTCCAAAGTGGAAAAATGTGTGTCCCCCCCCCCCCTCTAACTTCTAAACTAAGAGAATGATAAATCTAAAAAAAATTATGATGTACATTGCCATACAAACTACCAACGAAAATTAGTTTGAACGAGATAGAGCTGGTAGTTTTTTTTTAATACGTCATAAACCGCATTTTCCAAACATCAGTCAAAGTTACAACGAACTATAAGAACTTTTATATTATGATACTTGCTGCTACGAAACCCTTCATGGGCGAGTCTAACTCGCACTTGGCCGGTTTATTTATACTGTAAATAAACGAGAATTTGACCGGACGCCGGTCAGATAGTACGGTTCTGTAAATTTTACAGAATCATACTATCTGACCCATCCAGATACTGGAAATTTTCTTGGTTTTTTTTTGTCGTACCCATAATCTCAGATTTGCTAATTGAAATTATTTTATACTCAGCCATAACTTGAGACTGGTCTCCAGCAGGAGCATTTCGGTCGTGGGGGGTCATCCATCACTCTTAACTAGTACTGTCAAGTACTATTTAGGCTACAATGTCCTGTAATTATCTCATTAACTAGCCTCAAGTTTCCTCTTATCTGCTTTGACTATCTCATTCCCGCTGAAAATCTCAATCTAAGATTAAACTTCTGTTATTATGCTCCTGCTGATAACGCTCTTGGTGATTTTATGAGCGATGGGAAGTTCAGTCTTAGGTCCAACCAAGCATTCATATGCTCCCTCTGAGCTAGATTATCTACTGTTTCGTCTCCCGAAATTCCCTAGGTTCCAGGATCTATGTACGTATACTTCGGTCTTTCCCTCCAGCATGTCAAGTGACTTTCTATATTCCTTCATGATTGCTGATGTTATTATTTTCTTCCTTAAATTTAATGCCACTTGACTGTCGCTGTATATGGTTGCCTTTCCCGAGTTTGTTTGGTGGTAAATTATTTGCGCGCTCTCAGTTATTGCGGTGATTTCACACATTGACACCATTTATTTTATTATTTGGACCACTTCTAGAGCGTGGTTGTTCAGTCTCACTGGTTCAGCACTGCTTTGCATTTTCAATTTAGGTTTGTCTCTTTGCTTTACACATCGTGCCAGAGCCTTCTTCAGAGAGAACAAAGAGTTCCCCAACGTCGGAATATACCTATGTGTATTATTATGTGCATCCTCTTAATTTTATTATTATTTACCAGACATCACATAAGTAACGATAGGTATCCTCCCTCACTCACGTGTACCGTGCAAGTTACGGCTGCCATGTCTGAATTCATCAGCCGGTGACTCAGCATTTTATGTTTCACCCATTTTTATGTCTTTGTCACTTTCTTCGCAGTTCAGGGTAGTTTCTATTAAATCCGGAGAATTAGAGATTCCTTGACATCAAAGAAGTACCTCAACGCGAACTGCTTTCGTATTATGCCTAACAGCCTACGGTTGGGAGTCCCGGGTAAGCCCTCGAAAGGATACCCCAGGACTCCCAACAAATCTACGGCTACCACTGCGGCCTGATCTAGGGGGGGGGTCGGGTGCTATCCCGCGTCTTTGGGGGGCGTTCGTGAATCCCTCACATCACGCTGTCGTCTAGGGCCTGCTTCTGTAAGGACGGTGAGCAAGCAAAGAGGCAGCGCAGTCACACTTACTCCCACTGGAGATCATGGCTCGTACCATCGTCTCCAGCGAGAGAGTGTCCACGTCCAGACCTGCCACGAGGACCTGGCGCTGTTGCGCCCACGCCGTGCATTCCACCAATGTGTGGAGCGCTGTGTCCTCGCTGCGCTCCTCGCAGTGCTGGCACTCGGCCGTTGTTTCCCGGTGTATTCGCCACAGATACTTGCCGAAGCTCCCATGCCCGGTAAGTATCTGTGACAACCGGTAGGAGAGAGCACCGTGGTTCCTATCCAGCCACTCGTCCATAACCGGTTGACCGCCGCGATTGTGGCGAATCCCCTTTGGTTGCTCAAGTCGCACCTTCCAGGTCTCCATGGTTTCTTGGTGGAGCTGGGACCGCTCCAGCGCCTCCTTGCTCCATTTGGTCCGGCTGTCTTGCAGGGCTAGAAAGACTGATATTCCATCGTAGGTGTTCTACTTTAATGATTGCGGTTTTTTATATTAACCAGAACGTAAGACGCTACGCTATGTTTGCAGATGTTAACCTTAAAAGCGTCTTATAGGTCTTGCTGCATGTGGCTGCTTTTTAGCCCCACGAAGGACGTCCGCAATCTACTTTCATTTCTGTATTCTTCTTTGGAAGTGTTTATTTCTTCTCCTCTTTATATTTTTTTCTTTGAACAAATCTATGGTATTTATGAACAGATTCAGTGGTCCGTTTGTGATAAAGATGCACATACTGACCATATGCCGAAATCTATACTAATATTATAAGAGGAAAGACTTGTTTTTTTGTTTGTTTGTTTGTAACGAATAGGCTCCGAAACCACTTAACCGATTTGAAAAATTCTTTCACTTTTGGGAATTTGAATTGAATTCAATAAGTAGGTTTTCGCATTTGTGCAAATATCGGCTGCAGATATTCGCCTTCGCAAATGTCCAGAAATTGGCATTCGTTATAATTGTGGAAGATGACACCCGTTGTCACTAGTCAATTATGACTAGTGACAATGTGTGTAGTCTCCCAGTTTTACACCGTATACGTGGCTGAAGTACCCACAGAACGTTTGGCTCTTAGCTAACAGCCGCGGTCTAACTGCAAACGACGAGCTTGACGTATCGTCTAACCGCCATTGTTTGATATTTGTCTTTTTTTTTGGTGGTTTTATATCACTAATGTAATGAATTTTGCATTAAGCAGAGTAGCTTATGTGCTCTAAACACATCAAAATAATTTCAGGTAAAATTGTGTTATCGACCAATTTATTAGTAAGGGCCATCGACAAAATTGGTTTAACGTCCTAATTTTTGCAATTAGAAGGAAGGTAAAAGGGTTTATACAACAAACAACTAAAATTTATTGACCAGTAAATTGACTTATTTTGAAATTCTAAAATAATTACCAACCAGTAAAATGTTTTATGCCGTGATAATTTCAAAAAATAAAATGGCTAAATGTTTTAAAATAATGATTTCTTAAATCATGTGCAGGCTAAATGACTTATCAGTATTTAGCTGCTGTTATGGGCGCTTTATTAACCAAAATCAAAAAATGAGTGGATTTAAAACACAAAAATATACTAAAATATCGAAAATCACCGATGTCTTAACGACCACCAAAGTGCTCAGATTAAATCGTTACCTAGAACATTCGAAAGAGAAAAATCAGGCGATTCTAACAATATAATTATATAACTCATATTCGACCAAATTGGCTGTTAATGCAGTTTGCCTTTCCAGCGTCGATATACGAACCCAATATAAATAAGTTTTTCTAAATTCCATCATTATTCAACAGCAAAATTGCACGCGGTATGAGCCGTGGATGTCTATAAAACTATTGGAATGAAATTATATAGAGATGTGTGTATATTTTAAATTTGGCCAACACGTTGCTGCTGCGTAGATATGTGGAAAATTTGAGTTTTAAAGTTTAGTATTTCAGACTATTTTAAACAAGTTTCAATGTGAGTTTTCTTTCGATGGAGTGTGGCGGGTTTCTCTGCTCATTTTTCTTCTGTATAATCGTTCTTTCAATCTTACTTCTTACTAATATTACAAAGGTGAAAGTTTGTGAGTGTGGATGTTTGTTACTCTTTCACGCTTTAACGGCTGAACGGGTCTTTCTGAAATTTGGCACAGGGATAGATTATGGTCAGGAATAAAACATAAGCTACTTTTTATCCCGGGAATAAGTTCCCACGGGCAGCGGGTACGGGAACAAATTTTACGCAGGCGAAGCTGCAGCTGCACAACCAGCTGATGCCCAGTTGTTACATAAATTAATAAAACATTAACAAACCGGTTTGCCATATTAAATATCGTTAATTTCCAACTAACTGAAATACAGATCATTGACGCTTATGAAATCCATTAGCAGATTATTTTGTTTCATCAATGGAATAATTAGGGTTAAAGTTAAATAATATTGAGTTTATTCGTGAATAAAGTGTAGGTTTCCAGAGAATCTTGTTTTATGGTTATCATAAAATTATTATAAACACCAAAAGGTATGGGATGTAGGTAACTGTGAGATAATGGTCAATGCAGTTGATATGAGAACACTGCGCAAATTTTGATGGGTGAATAGAGGGTTATAACGCAAAATGTATGATGTTTTTGTTTAGTATTATAATCCCCAGCATGGGCGCATTAGCGCCAGGTCCTCGTGGCAGGTCTGGACGTGGACATTCTCTCGCTGGAGACCATGCTGCGAGCCATGATCTCCAGCGGGAGTAAGTGGGACTCCGCTGCATCTTTCTGTTATTACGTCATGCTCGTGAAAGAGACGGCGGGGCGGGAACGGGAGAGAACTCTCTCTCACGAGTTCCGCAGTCTGCGGCTGGTACGCCGCAGACGTGTCTTCGCCCAAGACTATCGGCCTCCATGACCGGGGGTCTGAGGACGGTACTGTGGCATAAACTGGGAAAGGCCTACGTCCAGCAGTGGACTGCTATAGGCTGATTTGATTGATTGATATTAAATACTGGATGTAAAGGGCCTCACCAATATCCACGGGGCTCAAGAGACTGTGGTGCACCACTGACCAATAAACGAGACACCAACGCAAGTCGCTCTTAATATGGCCGAAAATTAAAAACCAAACCATAGCTGTATCTATCCAATCCAAGTAGGGGTTCCAAGCAACTATAAATAATCTAAAATGAAGAAAACGATACATAACATAGGCAAAGACTTCTATATAAACTGAGGAAGACATGCCCTACGCACCGATTTTTGAAACCTATAAACTGCGCCAATTAGCAGCGTTGCTCGCACTGTTGATAGTCAAAACTTCAAGAGTAGGTGCTCGACTTGCAATCGGAGTCCATACGCCTTCTCTTTTACTCTTTTTCTATTCGTATATTGCTATTGTGTGTGGTGACAATTACGTAAAAAATATTTATAAGTGAGTGTAGTATTAATAATGTGTGTATTTGAGGATTGCTTTTGAAATCTCGTTTGTTAGAGTACGGCACGTCCACCTCAGTTTATATGGAAGTCTTTGAGCATAGGTACCTAGTCAAAATTATTTAGCCCTTAAAAAGTCCCACAAAATCCTTACTACTACCAAAGATAATATAATAGTATTACATACAGATAGACAACTCCATGCCCCCCACTAAGCAAGCTTCCTCACCCCCGCCTCAGCTGTCATATTAGTTGGAGGGTATTTTGAGGGAACGTTTGCTCATCCTTATGACAGAATTGAAAAAGATTCATTTGTATGGAGTTTCCGCCCTGTGCTATAAACAATAATAAATATACATAATGTATGTTTATATATTTATATGTATAAATATTATAGGTATATGTTATGTATTTCGTGTTTATAGTTTTTTGTTGTGTTATTCTAAATAGTTCTCATTATATCACGGAGCACCTGCCTAATTCTTTTATCTCTGGCAAAAAATGCCTAAGGCACTAAGTCCGCCTTGTACATTGTGCTAAAGTTTGAAATAAAAATAAATAAATAATGTGAAAGTTATATTAAGAATGTTTGTTACTCTTTCACATTCTAACGGATCTAGCTTATTTTTTTACTGGCATAGATTAAAGACATGAATAACTCATGGACTTATTTTAATTTCTCGCAATATATTCTTACAGGATGTAGGAACGGTAAAAGAATTCCCACGGGAGGGGCTGGGTAACGCTATCCAGTGTCTCATACAATGAATGGAAATTTAAATGCTTCAAAAGAGCTACGATTTTCTACAAAGAAATAATGTAACAAATGGTTCGGTGTCTAATTTACATTATTATAATCGTTTATTGTACTACGGAGAATATCACAGATAAGTGCCTTCTAAAGCTAATTCCCAGCTTTATTTATAGGCGTAATGCTTTAATCCCATGAAGATAAATAACGTGACATTTGCCGCATTTATTTTGTACGGGAGCTTTGATAAAATTATATCGTACATGATATAAATGCTTTTATTTCCTCTAGAAAATGCAAGGTAGTATCAAAGTAGTGTACATTTCTTACTATATTTGTATACTATGATACTAATATCAAAGTATTAAAATCTAATTATCCAACAAACGGCGTCATAACACATCATAACATAAAAACTCTTTATTGCACACCAGAAAATACATTTGAGTAACTTAATTTTAACTTATTGGTATAACAATTGGTGGCCTTATCGCACAAGGCAAACTCTTACAGACAACTTCTTTGACGAGTTAAATATATGTTACATGTAGTTGTTTCATCGCTGGCGAGGAAACCTAAACTATTGGTAAATTTCTCACTCAAAAATCGTACAGTACGAGTATACGCGCCGTATAAACAAAAGAGATGCTAAACAGTTGATCGCGCAGTATCTATGTAATATTCGAATTTAAGCAAAAGCATTTCTTACAAATAACTTTGATAGTAATAGGAAATCGATTCAGCACCGAGTTATAAAAAGTCCTTGGATAATACTATTATTAAAGATTACACAGAAAAAGTTTGTCTGCCATTTTCCCTAGTGCCGGACGTTTTCAACTTGGCAGTCCCAAAACACTACAAAGATTTTCCCTTTCAAAATACCGAAATTATCCTGCATATGAATATATAACTCCTAAAATGTTTTCTTTGGGCGCCAAATCAAAGATAAAACCCTCGAAATAAGGCTTGCGACATGTAATTTTCGAGTGTCAATGTTGTTTTAAGATAACGTTATGTTGTGAAAATATGCCGTGGAATAATTCTGAGTGAACAAAGTATATTCCAGAACTCTTTTATTTATTTCGTTTATGATTTGAGCGATACCAATATTTGAAAGATTTTACATTGAAAACGATAATACTTATACCATGTAACGTATAGGTCTATTTTATATTTAATTTTTAATAATAGGTAGGTACTTATTTCGTGTTTCGGTATTATATTACTTATACCTCTTTCAAGTTGAGTTGTTGGTCACGGCTACTAGGAATAAAGTATTCTTTAAGCCAAGTTAAAGGGCCTTGCGTCAATAGATTCACCACTTAATGCTATTACGTAGGACAACATACAACCTGATGAAATATGGAAACCATCATAAAGGCTATTTTGTAAGTGCCAAGGTAAAGACTACATAATTTACGTTGTGTAAATAAGAAGTAAGAAAAAATCTTTTTTCTTAACCATGGCAATAATGAAAATGCTTTCTTGATTATTACCCCAAATTTTTCGCGTGCTTTGTTTTCATTACCTAGTCGTGTTTCATAAATAACTGCTTTCAATGCAGATGTTCTTCTCAGGGTTTTTGTTGGCCATCTGTCTTACACAAAGTTGGGACATTAAAACGATTTATGATTGTTAACTTTACTCCCTGCAGACGTTGCTCAGTTTTTCAGAGGATAAGTAGTGAAAAGTTATACATCATCACAATGTATGGTACAGTTGTTTAGGATTGCAGAAGTCACTACATATAATAAAACTGTAGAGGGTCGAGAATCTGTACATGAAAGATATTTTGAAAATAAAGATATGTTGGGCATTCTTTAATCGATACTGAAGCCGAAAATGTTATTTTTTTTTCTGTCTGTACCCTAAAAAATATCACGCCAAAACTACTGAATCAATTTTGATGATACTTGGCACAATTTCAGGTTCAGGAATTCGAGTAACGTTCTAGGATTTGACTGCCTCTGTGGCGCAGTAGTGATACCGCCTGCGGCGCTGGAGGTCGTGGGTTCGATTCCCACCGGAGACAAATATTTGTGTGACCCATAAATGTTTGTCTCAAGAGTCTGGGTGTTTCTATGTATAATTTGTATGTATTTAAAAGTATATAAGTATTAATATCCGTGCTCTGATACCCATAACACAAGCAGGTTATTCCTAGCTTACTTTGGGATCAGATAGCGTTGTGTGAGATGTCCGTGAATATTTATTAAAAACAAAAAAAAAAAAAGGATACTTTTGATCCCGATATTTGGCGCGGTTCCTTTGGGAAAGGGATTGTAAGACTAAATGGGTTTCCAGATGTAATTTTTCCCCGTGTGGTCCGTTTTATAATCTATTTTTGGTGTCAGATAGGGAAGGATTATTCCACATGGGTTTCAATAAGGAGGGGTTTGCATTCAGAACTAAGAGACATCTCAACTTTTACTGAACCTAGATTTCAAGGGTTCCTGGAATAAAGAAAATATGGATATAAGTATTTGAAATTTTAATAACGTCTAAGTATTTTAAATTATCAAAAGCTCATTTATTGAGCTGAGTTCTTCCATAAGGTATTAAATTTGGAATGATGAGAACAATAGTAGAAATCACTGTTTAAACGCATATCCTGCATCTAGGGTTAACACATAGAGTTAAATTTAACCTAATTTAAGTTCCTGAAGGAAAGGAGAATGGAAGAGAGAAAATTTTAACATGCGGGCGAAGCTTTTTCATAACTGGAAAAAAATCTTTTCGCCAATAATGCACGGTCTTCTTCATGAATTTTGTTACATTTATATAACAACAAATAAATAACCCTCCCAAGAAAGTTAGAAAGGGAATAAAGAGTGAAAAAACTTTGACCACGGAAAAGATATGTGAAAAAAACATTAGTTACAGAAGTCTGTATCTCTTTGATTACTTTTGTAACCAATGTTACAAAATTAATCAAAGAGACACAGTATTTCATTGCTGTAACCACGTTACGCGACTCTCAATCTTTGTGTGAACGATTGTAGAACTTCTTATATTTTTACAACTACAAATAAATAACCCTCCCTCCCTAGAAAGTCAGATAATGAATAATGAGTAAGTAAACTTTGACCACGGAATAGAAATGAGAAAAAACCATTTCTCTCAACTCTGATTACGTTTGTAACCAATGTTTCAAAATAAATCGAAGAGACAGTACTTCATTGCTGTAACCACCTTACGCGACTCGCCGTCTTGAAGTGAACGATTGTGGAATTTCTTATTAGGTAGGTAGGTAGGTACTAGCGTTTCCGTTATTTAGAAGGCATATTAATCCATTGGTGCTAGATACTGTGTGTAGTCGATGAATTAAGTTGAAGGTTATGTATGGCATGAACAATGTCCACGGAAGGTAGCGATAACTCTGACATCGACATTATTAGAAATTACTTAAATATGACGTTACTGTGATGCCCTTATTACAGACTAGCTGAGCCGCACAACGTCATTTATATTACATAAGAGTGAGAGAGAGAGAGAGAGTGAGAGAGAGAGAGAGAGAGAGAGAGAGAAAGAGAGGGAGAGAGAGAGATGTATTTATACATGAAGTTAAAAGGAGCGTGCTAAACTGAAAAGTTTGCTTAAAATGATCCTTGTAATTAAAGAAGTCTTTAAATTCTAGGTGTCTTTCATTCTACCCTCAAAATTGAAAAATATATGAAACAATCCTTAAAGTACCTACTCTCTTTCTAACACCAAATAATAGAAATTTTTGATTCTCTACAGTTTTATTATAAGTAAAGATAGCACCTGATCCGCTATAAAATTCAACAAAACGTATTTCAAGAATGATAATCTAATTTGAACGAAGTAACATACCCCCTTTAAGTTCTTATTCCCGTTCTAAGTTCCGGCACGTACGTGTTAATGTCTCTAGCTCCTTAGATTTATAGTGCGCCAGTATTTATGAAGACGTCTTGAAACTACTTACTGCGCCATTCACTTTAGTGCAGTTTTGTCTTATTGCAGTGTGTGTGATTGTCAGCTCCATTCGATATACTCAGTGTATACTATTGTAGTAACTTAGTAGCAGCAAAACTCTGACTAAAATATGGGTACTTACCTAATAATAGTCGTAAGTAGTAAATAAAAATTTTGCCTAAAAAATATTTTTAGGATATTCTCACATAATACCATCTACTTCAAATTAAGATAGTATAAGTTTGTCATGTGACTATAATGCACTTACCAATGCACCACAGAGGCAAATCAATATATAATAAGTACTTTGATGACTTTTGTAAAGTTATGCAAAAGAAAAATTACGGTTCATTCGTTTAGCTTAACAAATTTATTATTCCAACTCGCATTAATAACATTTCGAAGTTAATGTTTAACAACTAATAACGCTGGAATGGTTATTTCGATTAATATGCTGCATGAATACATTATTTTTGTTTACATGCAACCCTACTGCGCAAAATGAATTGCTTGCCCCTTGGGGGGCCTGGGCCTAGCTGTGGTACAAATTAACCGCCTCAGATTGACGCTATACAATTTACCCTTGCTGGGTATGCACAAGCATACAGTCTCCTTACAGTTGACTACATCAAAGTCTATCAGCCTCCATGACCGGGAGCTTGTAGACGGCGGGAGGACTGCTCACGGTCCTGACAGCAGTCCCAAGACGGCAGCGTGACATGAGGGTTTGTAAGCGGGATAATACCCGAACCAACTCTTAAAGAAGCGGGATATTACCCGAAGCTCTAGGTGACGCCGCAGTGGGGGTTAAAGTCTGTCAAAAATCCAGGACAATCCTAGCGAGGGTTTACCCGGGTGTAGCGGACGGCGAGTTCAACAACGGCCGCGGCGCGCCAGCGCGCGCTACTCGCTCCGTGACCCTACAGTTGTGAGCGATCTGTACGCATATAATAAAGTGCATTTTGTCATTTGTTATGGAAAAATTGTCGTGAAATATTGTAGGAGAGCCTGTGTACCGCCGTGTGCAAGTCCTAACTTGCACCGGTGCTCGGGCCCTTTAGTCCGGTTCTTGTGGTGCGCCCTGCACCACGCGGAATCCCACTACACCGAACTAGCGTCCAGTCGTGACCCCGGATTGACACGTCGTGCCGCCTGGCTTAGGTTCCCGGTCTGCCACCAGCGGCAAGCCCCGGGGACCGGGTCGGGTGGTACCGGCGTGCCGTGGCCACGGCTTGGGCCGCACCAGTGGTACCCCGCCCCCTTCTGCCCCCCACGCGTTCTACACTGCGGCTACAACAATGCCGCAGACACCGCAACCGACGCATCCTCCTCCAAGGCGTCCTACACGTCCGAATCCCGGACATCCCGGACGTACATATAGGAGGAAGCCTCAACTCCCAACAGACACCATCACCAAAGATGTCTGCCGCCAGGTTGCAGCTGGAATACGGGAAAACTCCAAGGTCAGTCTTCCTGCAATTCCTGCAAGACCGGCGTCGAGTGCCGGCGAAGAATTTTTCGCCGCCAGCCCGCTGCCGCGCACACCCTCACCATCGGTCGCTGCGCCACCACCCTCTGCGCCTACAACACCGGCGAAGAAAAAGTTGCTTCCGGGCCGCCCAGACCCAAGGACAGGCCGCCCGGTGCAGGCACTAATAATGCCTGCACCGTCGCTACTGAGACCAACCGCGCCGACAGCGATTGCGGCAGAGCGGTTCCCGTCCCCCCCAAAACCATGGGGGACCCACCAACTACCATCGCTCCCGGTGTTGGAGCCCAAGGATACCTCTCCAATGGAGACCACAACATCCCGCCTAACATTCGCGGAACTGACGGCGATCAACGCCGCCAAACGAACGTCGCCCGTAACGACGCTAGCGTCCGCACCGTTACCGGCCGTCGCTGCTACTTCGGCTGCCGCATCCACCGCGGCTGCATCTGAGGCTACGAAGAAGCCCTCACGATACCCCCCGCTCATCGTGGAAGTCCTCCCGGACTGGCCAACCCACTTCCGGGAGTTGAAGCGGCTCCTCAAGCACGCCCCCAACGGGCGCCCCTTTGGGCGAGGGGTCCGATTTCTCCCGAAATCGGACACAGAATTCAGAACCATCCAGCGATACCTCGCTGGGCTGGAGAAGGATAGCGGAATCGCATGGTTCTGCTACTCCCTACCAGCCGAGCGCAGCGTGAAGGTGGCCATCAGAGGCCTGCCTGTGAACACCGATCCACAGGCCGTGGATCAAGAACTGCGCGAGCTCGGGTACATCCCGGAGCACGTACGGTTAATACCAGCACGTCCGGGGAGACCGGGGTGTCTCATGTTCGCGCAGTTAGAGCGGACCAGCGACATCATCCCGGGTATATATCAGGTGCAGGAGCTCCTGTGCATGCCCGGGATCAAAATCGAAGCCTGGAGAGGACGAAAGGGACCGGCGCAATGCCACCGGTGCCAACAGTTCCGGCACTCCTCCCATAATTGCCACAGACCGCAGGCCTGTGTGCGATGTGGGGAGAGACACGCCGCCCGGGACTGTCCGCGTCCCCTAGAAGAGAAGCCCACCTGCGCTAACTGCGGAGGCGATCACACCGCGAACAACGCGAATTGCCCGGTGTTCCGAAAGGAGACGCGGAACAAGCGCGCCGGTACAACCGCGCGCACCACCCCCCATGCTGCCCCCCTCTCCAGGGAGAAGAACGCTCCTGGCTCACTCATGGCTGCCGCCAACCAGCCACAGCAGAAACCAGGAGCGAAGAAAACGAGGAAGCGTCGTGGACGGCGTAGTAGGCGCAAGCCTACGCAGGAGCCGGAGGCAGCTCCGCCTGCAGCCGCACCAAAAGTGCCAGAACCACCCGTGGTCGCTGCCCCCTCTCGGGGGACGAAGGCGAAGCGCGTGGCCCAGCCTCTGGCCAGCGGGTCTTCTTCAACCATCAAGACCACCAACACCAAGCTTTCCACCGTCATCGGCACCCTGCAACAGGTGCTGGTGGCGATTGAGGAGAAGAGGGACCCAACCCCTCTGATCACCAGATGCATGTGGGAATTATGCAACATTCTCGCGTAGTTTCCACATAGCATACTGGAACGCCAACGGGCTCTCCTCAGAGAAGACCCGCTTAATGAAACAGTTGCTGTCTCAGCGTCATGTGGACATCGGCCTGATCAGCGAGACCCACCTCCGACCGGCGGACAAGTTGACGGTCTCCGGATACTATGTCTACCGGAAAGAGGAAGTCTCGCCCAGCGGGACTGCCTACAGGGGATTGGCAGTCCTGGTGCGTCGGAACATCATCCATCAAGTGCTCCCAGTACCAACGTTGCAGTCGTCGTACGCTCTGGGCGTGGAGGTCTGCATAGATGACCAGCCCACCCGTGTGTTCGCGTTTTACAAGCCGCCGAACGAGCACCTGGACGTGGCTGACGTCCATTCGTTGCTCGACTCGCCGCTGCCGTGCATCGTGGCCGGCGACTTCAACGCGAGGCACACGGCGTGGAATTCCAACTACATCTGCCGCGACGGCAGACGACTCCTGGCGGATGCAGATCGCCACGGCTACGAGGTGCTCGGGCCAGAGGCCCCGACGCACTACCCGTACAACGTACTCCAGACTCCAGACGTCATCGACCTCGCCGTAGTACGAGGTATCGACACTCCGGTGTCGATGACAGTTCTGGACGAGCACTTGACGTCCGACCACCAGGCCGTACTCATGACGCTGACGACACCCCCGAAGAAGACAACACCGCCTTCTCCTCGATCCCGACACGACTGGCGAGCGTTCGCCGAGCATTTGCTCGCCCGAACGCCCATGCATCGTGTGGAGAGTCCTGCAGACGTCGACCGACTTGCTGAAGAGCTCAGCGCGTCTATGGCGGACGCGCTTCGAGCCTCGGAGATCGACGCTGCACACTCACGACGCCCCTACCAGCTCCCAGTCTACATCACTCGGTTGATCGAGGAGAAGAAGAAGCTGCGTAGGCAATGGCAACGCTGCAGATGCCCGTACATGAAGACCCAGCTTAACGCCCTGGCTGCAAGGATCTCGGACGCCCTGGAATCCGTGGCGACCGAATCCTGGCACCGCGCCATCGAGCGAGCCGGCGAGAACTGGACGGGCATCCATCGCCTCTGCCGCCGCCTCTCAGGGAATCCAACTCCGATTAGGCCCCTCCTTGCCGGTGACGGAACCCCACGTTACCGTGCGGAGGACCGAGCGGAGATCTTCGCCGATTCCCTGGAGACGCAGTTTACACCGAATCCTGCTGAAGATAGGCAGCACGTCCAGAGAGTACAGCAGCACTTGAAGACTTACTTCGAGACGCCGATAGCTCCAACAGAAGACCCCGTGGTGTTCTCCCCTGGACAGGTCCAGAGGATGATTCGTCACAGTAAGCTCAGGAAAGCCCCCGGCCCCGACCGCGTCACCAACGAAGCCCTACGGCACTTACCACCGCGAACCATCGCAGCAATGACGCGGTTATACAACGGCATCCTCCGCACTGGGCACTTTCCCACAGTGTGGAAACTAGGACGAGTCATCCTCTTGCCCAAGCCGGGCAAGAATGTTCTGCGACCTGAGAGCTATCGGCCTATTACCTTGCTCTCCACCTCTTCGAAGATCTTCGAGAAGCTGCTGCTACTCCACATGACGCCACACCTGAAACCACGCGACGAACAGTTCGGCTTTCGTGCCGAGCACTCCACGACGCTGCAAGTTGCGAGAGTGACGCATCATCTCGCCGTCATCCGCAACAAGCGCGAGCGGGCAACCATGGTGCTGCTCGACATGGAGAAGGCGTTCGATCGCGTGTGGCACACCGGACTGCTGTACAAGCTGTCCACGTCTACTATTCCTCGCAGAATAGTTAAGACTGTGGCCAGCTTCCTGCAAGACAGACGCTTCCAAGTGGCGGTTGAAAGCGCCCTGTCTACGGAGCGACCCATC
Organism: Miltochrista miniata; assembly: GCA_933228765.1. Classification (NCBI taxonomy): domain Eukaryota; kingdom Metazoa; phylum Arthropoda; class Insecta; order Lepidoptera; family Erebidae; genus Miltochrista; species Miltochrista miniata. Next base: position 15,379,849 of record OW121752.1, on the reverse strand, counting down.
CGTGCCGGTGTGCCCCAAGGTAGCTGCCCACCAATCTGCTACAGCAGATATACCGACGACATCCCTGCAGCCGGCGGCGCCCTGCTGGCGCTGTACGCCGACGACGCCGCGCTCATCACATCGTCGCTGACCTCGGATCATGCGGCGATAAAGATGCAGCGCGCACTGGACGCCCTCCCCTGCTGGCTCAGGGATTGGAGACTGAAGGTCAACGTGGCCAAGACTCAGGCGCTCTCCGTGGGAAGCGGGCATCACCCGCCCCAGCTGATGTTGCTGGGAGAACCCGTCAGCTGGTCCCCCGAGGCTAAATACCTGGGGGTGACCCTCGACCGGAACCTCACCATGCGGCCCCACGTGAAGAATGTGGTCTCACAGGTGCGCGCAGCGCGCGCCCTCTTGCGACCCGTCCTGGCATCCCACATGCCTCTCCGCGCGAAGCTCGGCGTGTACAAGGCGTACATTCGATCGCGCCTCACATATGCAGCCCCAGCGTGGTACGCGCTGGTGAATAACACAGACCGCAAGCACCTAGCCGCCCAGCAGTCGCTTGCTTTGCGCCAGATCGCAAATGCCCCACGCTTCGTGCGGAATGATGTGATCGCAAGAGATCTCCGGGTGGAAAGCCTGGAAGACCACATTCGACGCCTGAGTGCTCGAATGTTCGCGCGGGCCGACGGAGCGCAGTCCCTGCATTTGCGGGACATCGCGCCATACCATCGGCGTCCGCCGGACAAGAAGAGCCTGCCACGTGACCTCCTCACCTAACAAGACACCGCTCCTCGTCGCTGGCTGATGGGCGCTCGCTGGCGTTAATCCCGGCGGGCACGACCTCGCTAAGCGACGGGTTGCAGCAACACCGGACCGGAGAGCGTCGTAGCTGGCCGCCGGCCGCCCTACGTGCGGGCCTGGCTGCACCGCAACGACGCCCCGCATCGAGAACCCAAGGACTGACAAGTCCGCCCCCGTGACCCGCCTGTAGTAGCAGGCGGCGATGACTCTACTTTAATAGCAAAACGCTAGATAAGTTACCCCGGGATTTGTTATAGGATCCGCGTGGAAGACCTCGAGTGATTTGTTATGGAAAAATTGTCGTGAAATATTGTAAACTAAAAAAGATCCTGATCCTGAATAAAACCTGGAAATCAACCGAGCAATTTAATTTCAAAAGAACCTACATACAGTCCACTGCAAGAACCACCGAAAATCCAACCGTGGTGGAGCTACGAACCTGCTAAAGTTCCACCACAGTTTTTGGTCCTTCGATCGTCGGATTGGAAGAATTGAAGAGCTCAAATCTCAAGAATGGTCGTCACAAGAAGTCAAGCGGACGCCACCGAACGAGAAGACAGCGAAATTCAACGAACGATCGAACAAGAACGGCGCCGAAGACTATCGCTTCTACCTCCAGCCTCACCAAGCATGCTTCACGGAACGGACACGACGACGGTGGTAAGGGCTACGATCGACGCCCCTATCGCCGGCCCGTCTAGTACCACAGGCAGACTACGAACGACGTCTCCTGGGCGGTCCATTCGGTCACATAGGTCCACGGCAAGCACTGCGGCTAAGGTGCGAATGGCAGAATTAGAAGCGGCTGAAAAGCTAGCAGCCCTGAAACGGAAGGAGCTAGAATTGGAAGCAGAGTTGATCAAGAAACGACTAGCGGCAGAAGTCTCGAACATTGAAGAAGAAAGCGTTCATGAAGAGACCGCCGACCATCACAACAAGGTAGACGAGTGGCTACGAACACAGCCCCTCGCCACACGGAGGGAGGAGACCAAAGCAAGAGAGGAACGAAACCTACGGTTCCGAGAAGAACAACCTCGTCCTGCTAGAGACCGGTCTATCACCCCCACGAGATCCCGAAACCACATAGAGCAGTTGACCGAAACCTTAGAAAGAATGGCACGACCCAGGGTGCGATACCTCGACCTACCGGCGTTCAACGGGGTACCCAGCGAGTGGCTGACCTTCAAAGCTACTTTTGAAGACACAACGAAGCTGTATCAAATATCCGCAGCGGAAAACCTTCAACGGCTACGAAACAGCCTTAAGGGAGAAGCCCGCGAGATCGTGTCAGCACTCCTACACACCGCCACGAGTCCTGACATCATTCTAAGGACCTTAGAACAATGCTTCGGTCGCCCAGAAGTAATCATCGACAAGGCGTTGGAAGACCTAAGAAGACTGCCTAAGCCCGGATCATCGGTGACAGAATTAAACAGTTTCGCCGTAAAACTTCAGAACATCGTGTACGTGTTAAGAAACCTCGGTCGACAAGGCTACCTACACAACCCGCTACTGGCAAGAGAAGTACTGGACAAGCTAAGCCCGCACATCCGGTCAAGATGGTGTGACTACGCGAGTGAGCAAGAAGGCACTACAGATCCCGAAATTATCGTGCTATCTCGCTTCCTCATGCGTGAAGCGGACAGAGCACTGCGCTACACCTACGCGCCCGCAACTAGCTCCTCCGCCGCGATCGCAACACGGAGGGAGACTAAGACGACACCGGCCCCGAGAAGGAAACCCACCGCCGCTGTATACACCACCACCGACCCGACCGAAGAGGAGCAAGCTATCAAGTGTCCGAGTTGCGAAAAGAATCATTCGCTACCTCAGTGCCCACAATATGAAGCACTATCTACCGAACAGCGATGGAACATCGTAAAAGAAAACAAACTGTGCTTCAAATGCATCGTGAAGAAACACCGACGCCTCTCATGCCGAGCCAAGCCGTGCGGAGTTAACCAGTGCAAGCGACCGCATCATTCTACACTGCACACCGAACAACAACAGAACCCAACCACCGCCTCGAACCCTACAAGCACCGAGTCCGTCCTGTCAGTGGCCACCCGACCGACCACCGAACGAACAGTACTACTCAAGATGTGCCCAGTGACAGTAGTGGGTCCACGAGGGGAGGTACGAACTCACGCGCTTTTGGACGAAGGCGCTACAGTCACTTTGATCGACGAACGCCTCGCACACGACGTCGGCGCCGAGGGACCCCAGCAACCACTGAACCTGCAGGGAGTGAACATGTCCCAACAAGAAAAGGACAGCCAGATCGTCACCGTCCAGTTGAAGAGCGACCGCAAGAACTTAAACCTGCGAGCGCGCACCGTCAAGAACCTCCAACTTCATAGACAAGCTATCCCAAGCTCGTTGTTGGAACACGAACACCTGAAAGATCTACCTAGAGAAGAAGTGTGCTACGATCCTGTACGCCCCGGCATCCTAGTGGGGACAGACCACTGGGAGTACATAGTCTCAAGAGAACTTCGTATGGGCGGACCGAACGAGCCAGCCGCCTCCAGAACAGAACTAAGCTGGGTGGTGCACGGAACCGCACCGCGACGCCTAATCCGCGAAGTTGACAGCGTGCTGCATACATTCACGCCCGAACGCGACTTAGCCGACCAACGCCTACACGACCTAGTAGAAAGCCACTTCAAGATCGACGCACTCGGCGTCACTCACAAACAACGAGTGAGCGACACAGATCTACGAGCTACGCAAATAGTGACCGACACCCTCAAGAAAACTAGCGAAGGTTATCAAGTGGGACTACCGTGGAAAGACGATCACGTTCGACTACCACCGAGCTACGACGCAGCCTTCCGACGATTGAAAAGGATCGAACACACTATGGACACAAGACCCGACTTCGCCCGCAGCTACACTGATCAAATAAACAATCTGATCACTAAGGGCTACGCGACACCGTGCGACGGATCTGAGACCTCCAGCGCCATCTGCTGGTACCTACCGCACTTCGCCGTGTACAACCCGAACAAGCCCGGCAAGTTGCGACTAGTGTTCGATGCGGCAGCGAAGAGCCGCGGCGTCAGTCTCAACGATCACCTAGTAGAGGGCCCGGACCTATTGAAGTCACTACAAGGAATACTATTCAGATTCCGCGAGAAACAAGTAGCGGTGACCGCCGACATTCAAGAGATGTTTCTTCGAATCAAGATACGCCCTGACGATCAACCAGCCCAGCTGTTCCTGTGGCGGGGTAGCAACAGAACCGACCCACCCCGTCTGTACAAGATGACAAGCATGATCTTCGGCGCCACCAGCTCGCCCTTTATGGCGCACTACGTACGAAACCACAACGCCGAGAAACACGCTCACTCTCACCCCTACGCGCTCGAAGCTATAACAAGCAACCACTACATGGACGACCTAGCGGCGAGCTACGACACCGAGAGCGAGGCACGGCGGGCAGTACAAGAAATAATACAAGTGCACGCCGTAGCGGGCTTCAAACTGCGAGCATGGAGCACCAACAAGAAGAGCGTACTTAGCGACGTGCCACCGAACCTGCACGCCACTATGCCCACACCGTTAGGTGGGGAGGATCCCGAGAACAAGATACTCGGCCTCTACTGGAATTCCGACCACGACACGCTCGGATTCAACACTGCCATGCAGCGCGTAGCAAGTGACGTCAGAAGCAGAGCGAGGACGCCGACCAAGCGAGAAGCACTCAGTGCGGTCATGTCTATTTATGACCCACTGGGGCTACTGAGTCACTACACGATCCGAGCAAAGATCATTTTACAAAGCTTGTGGCGACTCAAGATCACGTGGGACGAACCTATTCCCGAAGAAGAGAACGAACTTTTCGCCACATGGTTAGGACACCTGCCCGACCTAACTCAACTGCGAATAGACCGGTGGTACAACGCGGAGGTCAACGACCGATGGGAGCTACACGTACTATGTGACGCCAGCGAACAAGCATACGCGGCGACCGCGTACTGGCGCATAGAACGACGGGACGGCGTGACACAAGTTTGTCTCATCGCTGCGAAGGCGAAGGTGGCCCCACGACGCGCTCAAACCATACCGCGCCTCGAGCTACAGGCAGCGGTCATAGGCGCACGACTCGTGGACGTCATACGAAGAGAACACCGCGTCGAAGTTGCAAGAACGGTCTACTGGACAGACTCAATGACTGTTATTCATTGGGTCCGCAACGACACGAAGAAGTATACACCCTTCGTCGCACACCGCCTCGGTGAAATCTCCGAGTTAACCCACAAGGAAGAGTGGAGGTGGATACCTACCTCTAGAAACGTAGCCGATGATGCGACCCGTCTCAACTCGACCCGCATAACCTCCGACGACCGATGGTTCAGCGGCCCGGACTTTCTACGCCTGCCAGAGGGTCAATGGCCTACGGAGGGAGCATTGACCGCGAGCGACGACGAAACAGTGCTACACGTCAACAACAAACCCGAACGAGAGGATGACTGGATACCCGACCCGAACCGGTTCTCAAGATATGAAGCACTAGTACGTACAACGGCCCGTGTACTAGCCTTCGTAGACATATGTCGCCGCCGAGCTACGAACATCGAACTTCGCCACGTAGAGAAAGCAGAACGCGCTATCCTACAACGAGCCCAACGAGATAGCTTCCGCGACGAGTTACAACGAATCAAGACGGGTCAACCTATCTCGAAATCAAGCCGCCTGTATAAATTAGACCCGGTATTGGAGGACGGAGTGCTACGCGTCAGAGGGCGCATCGCAAAAGCCACCGCGCCGATACAGACGAAGAAACCAATTATACTAGACGGAAGACATCATATCGCCCGGCTCATAGTACGTCGGGGTCATTGTTCTGCGGGTCACGCTAACAGAGAACGTGTGACCAACGACCTGAGACAGATGTATTGGGTTATACATCTAAGACCTACAGTGCGCACCATTGAACGAGAATGCGCGCTATGCCGGGTGCGTAGAGCACAACCACTGACTCCACACCCCGGCGACCTGCCTAGGCTAGTACCTCGCGGCGAACCTTCAACCGCTAAACGACCCTTGCAAGTGGGAGATCTGGTGCTCGTGGTAGACCACACCCTACCACGGAACACATGGCCCCGAGGAACCGTCGAACGAGTGTACCCGGGACCAGACGGCGGGATACGTATCGCCGACATTCGCACACGCACCGGGATATTCAAGCGGCCTACTCGGAAACTCATCGTCCTCCTGAAAAAAGAAGAGGCTACGCGAGCTACGCCGGAGGGAGAGCTGTAGCGGACGGCGAGTTCAACAACGGCCGCGGCGCGCCAGCGCGCGCTACTCGCTCCGTGACCCTACAGTTGTGAGCGATCTGTACGCATATAATAAAGTGCATTTTGTCATTTGTTATGGAAAAATTGTCGTGAAATATTGTAAACTAAAAAAGATCCTGATCCTGAATAAAACCTGGAAATCAACCGAGCAATTTAATTTCAAAAGAACCTACATACAGTCCACTGCAAGAACCACCCAAAAACCGTGGTGGAGCTACGAACCTGCTAAAGTTCCACCACACCGGGGCTCCCTGCCGTAGATAGCGGTAGAACACCTTGTAGTTTAAGTCAGCAAGAGTCCGGTATTGAATCCACGAGGGATTTCAACACAACAAAAACACTCATATAATCTTGGGTTTAGTCGAACCCGCCTAAATCTACAACTATAAAAGTTTCTTCAATATTACACTGTGTCCCCTAAAGGCTTCACAAAAACATTCATGGAGGTGTACAACCCCTTCAATTTGCCAATAACGGTGTTAGGTCTCAATGGGATTGGGAGCTATCGTTGGCCATAAAAACACAATTACACAAACTTTCCTACCCTAAAACCAACGAAGAATGGCCAGTTTTAGCTTTAAAGCTTTTATTTGTTTTAGTTCGTACCAAAGTCGATAGATTTAGAATGTATTGTAGTCTATTTGAATTGAATTTATTGTTGTCAACATTTCTACATTAAAACACATTTACCTTACAATGAATTCTTTCTTATTCTATAACAAAACTATTATCAAGTACTAAATATTATAAAAATACATAGGTAAGTACTTGAATAGTTATGTGACGGGCACAGCCATTGGGCATAAGCTAGTTACATTATAATACATGAATTCAATTACAAAATGCCTTATCATTGTCCTTACATATTAATATTACGAAAAAAAAACGCGATGCATTTAATATTAAACTTTTGTTTTCAATTATAATATATTTGTAAATTTTATAAATAAATAAATATAAATATAAATATATAAATATAAATATTCACGGACATTTCACACAACGCTATCTGATCCCAAAGTAAGCTAGGAATAACCTGCTTGTGTTTTGGGTATCAGACCACGGATATTAATACTTATATAGTTTTTAGATACATAATATACATAGAAACACCCAGACTCTTGAGACAAACATTCATGGGTCACACAAATATTTGTCTGCGGTGGGAATCGAACCCACGACCTCCAGCGCCGCAGGCGGTATCACTACCGACTGCGCCACAGAGGCAGTCATTTCAATATTTACACAGATATTAATTTCTTCTTTTGTATGTCGGTATTTCCCTTAATGAAGCAAAATGATCAATAAAATAATTTATACGAACAGCAGACTCGCCATACAGTCGAATAATTAAAAAAATTAACCCTTTGATAACAGAGTGCATAAAATTTAATTACTGTAGTGTAATCGAATGTGTTGATTGCATTTTCTACGACAACGAACACCCAAATAACCAATAAAGATTTATTATTTCATTTGGCTGTAAAAATATTGCCTATGGCTTAGCACAATGGATATTATTTTCAGTGAATGGGCGAATTCAGTTCGATTGGAATGTTTCTTTTTTCAGTCGCGCTACCTGCACTGAATGAATTGGGATCATCAATATACATAACAGAAACAATGTCATTGATTTTCACATTTAAAAAGTAGTTGATAGTAACTTGCTTCGTAGTTGTTTTTGTTCAATAGTTTTATGCCCTATATACTATAAGTTACACTCGGCTTTAGCGTTGCACATCTATATATTAGGTACATAGACTTACTATGTACCTAAGTAACTTTAATTGATTCGTCAGCTTTATAGGTACTAGATCGTAATATCATGGCAGTGGTTGAGCCAAGTTGAGGGTTTTATGGGTGACTCACACAATACGCTCACCACGCGGGACAATAAACCATGAGGCGAAATGTGGGCGTATACTTTGACTCTAACTACCTCTTCGGAAATAAAGGCGTATGTATGTAATTTACTGAATTATCATTCAAAAGATATCGTATCTCCACCAGCGCAGTATAAACCCATTCTCGTCATAATCAATTAGCAGTAAACATGTAAGTACAATTTAACCCACACAGTTTGGCTTTCAGGTTTAATTTAACCCGTAATGGTGATGTGAATCACAATAGCAGCGGTGATAGCGGCGATTGTGTGCCAGAAGTAGACACGATGACGTCATTAATCTTAGTGTAATGGCTACCAAAATGCGGACGCGGCCGTCACGGGACATTTGCTCAGGCTAGCGAGACTACCCCTCTGCTCGCTCACTAGTTTAAATGTGGCAAACAAATTCAGGAGACTCCTTTGTGGATGACTCTTCACATTTTGTTAGGTCATTCAGTTTTGGTAGCGATTCTTTGTAAGATGTTGGTAAGTTACCATCGTGTGGTTTTAGTTATAGAATTTCTGGTGCACTGTTTTGTAATGTTGTACACAGAAAAACACAAATAAACACATGTTGACACGCAATTATACCTATAACTTTACCCCTAAAGGCTAGACAAAGTCATAATAGACTTACATTGCTACATTGAGAAATTGGATTGGCTGAAATTTTGTCCCTCATTGTGGACGGTAAAGCCTGATGCCGTGGTGAAATTGACATTTTCAAGTTGTAAGTACCCGATGTTGACGTATTTAACTTGCCCATGTGTCCTTCAACTTAGTTAACGGAAGGCCATGCTACCGGCAACCGGGTCCAACGGCTAAACTATACGATACAAATCGAAATACTACCCAGCCGTCACGCATCTCAGATCAACAGACATGAATCCATTGCCAAATCGTTTACAGTACACTGAACAACACCAAAAGTGTCTCAAAAATATTTTTAAATTATGTACTTACTACTATAATATCACTTTTGTTATTTCCATTAAAGTACACAAGCCTATATTAGGTAGGTACCTACTTGTATATTTTTATCGTAAATAAAATCTGCATTTAAGTTATTATTGGCAACTGGAAAGTTAAAAGTTTATCATACTACAAAATACTTTTTTAGAAATTAATCAAAAATACCATCTTTGTTACTCTCCAAATTTTTATCGAAAAATGCTTCATGAATAAAATCATTGTATCAAGTTGATAAAAAGGTCACCGAGTTTTTAGAAATCAACTCTACCGGAAAATTCCATCCCGTTTTTTAAAGGATTGTTGGGAAAGTTTCAAAACTCCCTTTTGAATTTTTTGTAGGCTACATTTTGCTTTTTTACATGTTTTTTCAAACCTCGACGAATACGAGGGGTTATATAAGGTGTAAGAGTGTGTTTGTCTATCTGTGGCATCGTACCCGCCCAAATCTTGAAAAAATAAACATAATGTTATTATGGACTCCTTTTTAGGGTTCCGTAGCCAAATGGCAAAAAACGGAACCATATAGATTCGTCATGTCTGTCTGTATGACCGTCCGTATGCCACTTTTCTCCGAAACTATAAGACCTATGCTATTGAAACTTGGTAAGTAGATGTATTCCGTGAACCGCATTAAGATTTTTACATAAAACTAGAAAAAAAGCAGTAAATTTTGGGGATCCCCATACTCAAAGCTGAAACTCAAAATTTTTATTTTCATTAAACCCATACGTGTCTATAGATAGGTCTTCAAAAATGCTATTGAGGTTTCTAACATAATTTTTGTCTAAACTGAGTATTTTGCGCAAGAGACACTTCCAAAGTGGAAAAATGTGCCACCCCACCCCCTCTAACTTCTAAACTAACATAATGATAAATCTAAAAAAATGATATTACGTACATTGCCATAAAAACTTCCAACGAAAACTGGTTTGAACGAGATCTAGTTAGTAGTGTTTTTTTTTAAAACGTCATAAACCGCAATTTTCGCCTAGAAAAATCACTACCACAGCGAACGTGTTAAAACATCAATCAATAACAACAAACTACAAGAACTTTTATTGTATGGTACGGAACGGGGCGAGTCCGACTCGCACTTGGCCGGTTTTTTTTTAACTTTTTAGGAGGATCCATTTCATCATACGCTATTGTTTTGTATATTAAAACAATTTTTACGCAGCGCGCGTCCGCAACGGAAGCCCTTAAGTATATTTTTTGCTATTTTATGACATTTTTCAGATCTGCTCCGCTCCTATTCGTTATATCATGATAAATTCCGTTGTATCTGAAAGAACTTTGAAATTCCAACCAGTAATTTCTGAGATCATCCTGATTCTACAATGATAATTATAGATTATAAACTAAATTGACAATTAAAATCTTGGTAATAGACTAATACTAAAATCTTTGTTCGACTTGTACCCTCATTTTAAAATTGATACCTATTTAGAACAAGTGCATAAAGCTGTCTTTAAATGAATTGCTGTGGAATTTAAACTCTCGACTACATAGTTTTGTGACCTAAGTAAGTACATTTCATTTTCATGCAAAAAAAACAGAATATTTTTCTAGGCAACACGCTGAAGTCACGTATTAAAAAAGCCTGAATTGTAACACGTGCTATAGTAACTGGTAACAAGGATAAGTTGAAACGCACCTTCTTTGAAATAATGCCTTAAAATTGCACTCATCAAAAAGAACATGAAGTCTGAATTTACTTACAAAATATAGGTATAAAAAAAAAATTAGGAAAAGAGTCGTGAAAAAAAAGCGACCAAACTAATAAACCATTTCATAAATTTTTAATATTGATAGATTAATAAAACAGTAAGGAACATTTTAGAACTATAGTCAATGAAGTTACTTAACTTGAATTAATCAAATTGAATGAAATTAAAAGTAAATGTTATCAGATGGTGACATAATCTTACTATACCATAATAAAACAAAGTAAACTTTGGGAACCGGTACAGCTGAAATTGAGATACAATCGCTAGGCACGTGGGCTGCAGTGTGTTTCCGAAATTGTGTCTCCTACGGCCAAGTTTAAGCATTGTGAGATTGCGTACAGCACCGGCAAAGCTATCAAAGTTTGTAATAGTACTATCTAATACAATGCTACATGCAAATTCAGTAGTACAATGTCATGATGGTAATATTTACCAGGGGCTCTGATTAAACATAGTAGTCCTCGCGTGCTCTTAATTTCTTCATTTTTTTTGTAAGGACGAATATTGCAAGATCATCAAATACGTGAAAAATACACAACACGCAATTAATTGTACAAGACCTTATGTCTTGTACAACTAAAATATGTGCGTTTCAAAACATTATATCATCAAATATATACATCATGTAATTATATACATAAATAATAGCAAATACATTAAAATTTGTCATCTTCGATGAGACAATTTATTGCCAATCCTTTACTGCCATCTTTGTTTATTTGCAGCGTCTATAAGAGGGAACTACGAACAAGGAGCTGCTGAAGCGGGGTCACAGCCCTACACAGTTCTACCAGGAACTGCTACAGAAATAAAAGGTGCGACTTAAGCAATCAAGGTGGGGATTCACCACAAGTGGGTAATATGACTATTGGTCGAGTTCATGTACAGAAGAATTCGCGGGGAACAGCTATAATTATTATATATTTGGAATTACTCAGCAGAAATACTAAAACATTTTGTCTGATCTCGAGTTGTAGTATTTCTTTTTAAAGTGCGATTCGAGTTTTGTTCAAAGGTTTTAAAACCCAAGGTGCTACATAATTTAATATTATTTTATATGACTATAAAACATACTTACTAGGTATTAAAAAGCCCTACATGGCATCAAAAACGGCGCAGGTATTATGTGTACGAGTATAAATATATGGAACAAAGTAATTTCGGCAAAAGCCCTCTATCTTTACCTACCTTTTAGTGTCGCATGTTCATTGGCCTTATACGAGTAAGAACGTACTTAATCTACACAAATGCGCATGTTTATGTATGTATGTATACTCCTATGTCATAATCCTTGAAAGATAAGGTAAAAATCAGATCTTGATTTTCAACTAAGGGAAATATTTATGTATACTTAGTCGTAAACAAAATTTGTAAATAATAATAAGTAATGTTGGGAAGTAACTTTAAGTTATTTTATTAGTCATATTTTTACAGCATTTTTTTCTCTTTATTTAGTAGGTAAATAACTTACTTCAGGCTGGACTTGTACCTGTGGCCTTTGCTTACTAGCCCCTCTCTATAAAATAGAGTGCAGAGGGGCTCATCTCCAGCTTACGTCTATAGTCTGTGTGTCTGTTTCATTAAACTACGTCTCTAGGTCACGTGCATCATCTGTTTGAAGTTTAAAATAAAACAAAAATGACAACGTCAATCGGATTGAATTTTCACAATAAACGTGTTAGAGAGGGGCAGTCTGGTGAGACCGATCTCACGACTTTCTTGTTTAGTCAGAGTCCTGTAAGGTCAGAGCTGTACGTAGTCCTACCTCGAAAAATATTCTGATAATCCGTCTGGCTTATTCTAATCTATCGTAGTCTTTGGTAAGGGTCAATAAACTTACATTTATTTGACCAATCAATCAATCAATCAAATCAGCTTAAAGCAATCCACTGCTGGACGTAGGCCTCTCCCAAATAACGCCATAATACACGGTCCTGCGCCTTCTGCATCCAGTTAGTCCCTGCAACCGTCTTCAGGTCGTTGGTCCATCTGGCGGGAGGTCGTACTTGTCAACATACTATATTTTGTAAATAGTCGAATTTTGAGAAGTAACTTAAAGTGATGAAAAGTAAACCATAATAGAGAAAAAATCTTAAAACGGATAAGCATGCTAATTTTTTTATTCTCTAAGTTTTGATTTAAGTAGGCCGGATTTGTACCCGTGGCCTTTGCCTATTATCACAGGGCGGAAACTCCAGCTTGAATGTCTGCGTGTGATCAATAAAATATAAGCAAATTGTACGTCAACACGACCGTCAACTCTATTGACAGCTGTAGCGCGACAAGGAGTTGCCGATCTGTATGTAATACTATTTCATTATCTTTGCTATTATGAAAAGAGCTTACACTAAGCTACAGAACCTTACCGAAACAAGCAGACTTGTCCAACGTATTGTACTGTAAGGTACAATACGCTGGACAAGTCTGTTTGTACCTCTTTACAGTAAGGTCAAACCCATCTAGTCTTATCTCTAAAAATATTTTGATGTTCTTGAAATACGAGTCTCGTGCAGTATAATAATCCTGTCTGGTTTTACTATACTTTTATAACTACGGGTCAATTCTCCTGATTCTCCAAACATTTTTTTTTTTGACAATTTGTGTTCCTGTTTGGTAGAATACATTCAATCGTTTTCTGTGTACCTAGTAGTGACAAGGAAGGAATACGAGTACATTATTATGTCAAATAAAATAGACCAATACTCAATGGGACTGAAGAATTAGCCATTTAAAGTTGCATTTAAAATTACAAGAAGCAATAAAGTTCTAACTAAAGGATGATCTACTATCCTCATATAAATTTATAATTCCCGTCCAGTCAAATATTTGTACACCAACCGTTAGAAGTGATTCCGAATATATTTAATTACGTAGGGTTCGACATCATACCACACTCGTTAAGGAACAAACAAAATCCTACAGATCTTCGCTTGAACCAAAATCGATACCACTTTAACATATTATTATCATCATTCAAATGATATCCTACCCGGCAGCAAACTGTCGCATTTATGTATAATTAAAATCTACATGAAGATCTTTATTTATACCAAAATTTAAAATTAAATCTAATATTATGAATGCGAAAGTTTGTGACTGTTGATGTTTGTAAAATTTGGTACAGTGATAATCTATAATCTGGAATAACAACAGGCTACTTTTTATCCCAGGAATTACGACGGCGACGCAACGGGCATTAGCTAGTATTTTAAAATTATAACTTACGAAAATGATTCCTAGTAAGGCTTACAAAATATTATTCTATTAGACCTGTAATAGAACCGATGGGAGGTTTCCTTCGATCACGTCCGACGTCGTTTGGCAGGTTTCAATATATTATCTATCAAAGACCTCAAAGGCCGACCTCTTTGACAGTTAATTAATACGTTTAGACTAGTTAACATTTTCACTTACAACAGATTGATACCAAGCGGAGCTAAACTGGCCAAAAGCTTTCCCAGTCATAAAAGTACGTTCCAAATCACTTAATTTGAAGGAGAGGTTGGAGAATAATTTATTTATTTTTGTTGAATATAATAATCTACATAGTAAGCGCTTATAGTGAAATCTTAAACATCATAACCAACAACCGTGTACCGATACATTCTCCAACATAAAAACAGAACTTCGGCAACTACAAGAACCTTTAAGGTCGCTTGCTTGACAGATTGGTCCAGCTATGTGCCAGTTTTAGTCCTGTTTAGTAGCTTACCAATACCAGCCTTCATTTGGGAGAAGCCAACTCTACCCTACTCTCTTTTCATGAAGATGTTGAATTCATGGTGACACTGAGCGAGAGCCATGTTAATAAGACAATTGAAGATTTACAAGGAATTCGTAATTTTCGGAAATAGAAAGAGGTAACGGACAAAAGAATAATACCTTTTTTTGCCGGAAGCTAGCTGATAAATACGATACTGCCATTAAATTTTGTAAATCAAAGACAGTATTTGGTGTCAGGTGTTGACAATAACTGTGTACGAGCGAAAAGGTTACTTTGGTACTAATTGCGACTGTTTACCTTCGTTAGGGTCCCCATACGTAAGCTTAATTTGATATTTTTCTGTATTTTGTTCTAACAATACTTTTGTTCAACAAAAATATTGCACGACTGCTAAGACAATTAACAGCAGCTGGAAGGTTTAATAAACTTGTTTGAAATTTATTACTTTCTATTATTTTTTGTCTGAAATTTGTGTTTTCATTTATTTTAACTCGACTGCGGAATTTTCTTTTGTACTTTTTTGGTTCAACTTATTCTTTTCGCTACACTTTGTCAATTGTGGCAGTATTTTTGAATTTGGGTCAACACCTTTTGTCATAGGTCATAGGTATTTAAAAAATTTAATGCTGATTTCATACTCTGGAAAAAGAAGGCAGAACATAATTATGTCACAAGTCGTTTCTACGTCGTCGTTGTAACAAATCAGAGCTTAGAAAGATCAGTCAGCAGGTGATTCATTACTACCTACAACAAAGCAGGTAATTGGAAACAAAGAAATCTGTAACATCAGGTTCATTAAGCTACTTATTATTGATCGCGTTGAAAACCAATGTAAAAAAAATAATAACCAAACAAAATATCTCACTTGTTCATAAACACACCTCTTGTTTTCCGAAAATATGGTGATGAACATTTTAGAAAGATATCCTACTAAAATTGTGAATTGAAATGTGAAAGTTTGTGATGTTTGGATGTTTGAATGCTTGTTACTCAATCACGCTCTAACGGTTGAACGGTCTGGGATGATACAGAAATAGCTTATGGAATACTAATCCTACTTTCTACTAATATTATAAATGTGAAAGTTTGTGAAGATTGTGGCGTAAATCATAGATTTGCTGTAATTAGTTTATTAGGCGCTATTAAGCGTAGGTATAATGGTTATACTTAGGTCGGTATAAGGGGTGTGTCCTTAATAGTGTCATAGTAGGGATATTTGATGGAAGGAGATATGGTGGGATTTAAGCTATATATAAGCGTGCGCATTAGTAGAATAGAAAAAATCAGGAACTAACTAAATTTTTTTAATTTACCTCATACTGTCGAAGAAATTTTACATCAAAGTAAATTATTATATAAAATATATTTCCACTGAAATAATCAGTGAGTGGCTTAATAGCCCAAGTATTTATCTAAATTTTTATATGTGAAAACGGAAGCTCTGGTAAGCATCAATTGCATTACTTAAGTTTATTTAGTAATTTAAGTGTGGGTAAAATTCATGTAAAAAAAGAATATTTTAAGTAAATGTATTTTATCAGGCAGGCGTTGTGAAATTTAGAAAAGGGGGTAATGTTCTTTGTATATTAAATGTTTTAAAATGGGGTTAAAAATAATAGTAAGGGAAAGTTTAGGGAAATCTATGCTTGAAGAGGGTGTATATAAAATATATTGTTTGTTCTTTTCAGAATGAGCTTCCAAGTTAAGATTTAAAAAAAAAAACCCTGCCTATACCTACCCTTAAGCAGCTAGTTATTGAAGATATAGGCGTATAGCCGTATTTTACATATCCTGGATAAAGGAAGTGCCAGCCCAGAATCCGGATGAGTACATAGAGTTTTAAGTTAGATATACGTTTAGTTTATTACTGGTGAATTGTAATAAAAGTATTATTACCTACTCTGAATTCTTGCATTTATTGACTCCAGGACAAATTACCTTACCTAAACTACTAAACCGCCTGGGAACTCTTGGCATCACTCTGGACTTCCCAGAAGCGTGTCATGGCGCCCGAACTTAAGTAATTGTCCTGGTAGTTGATAACGTGTGATTAATATCTACAGATTTGTTAGGTCTAGTGACCCGTAATTAAAATTTACAGTTTAATTTGTTGTCCGCTAGCAGGTAGCCTCCCCCGAAATTCGTGCTACTTCAAGGATTAGACGCCCTTGGCCTATGCTAGTCTGGATGCCCGAAATTCGATCATTTTATTTTGCATTTCACATAATTTTTTTGGCTAAACGGGTATTCCGAAATTGGAAAATTCTCTAACATCAATTTTATTAACGTAGCTTGTCCCCAAATTTAATTGCAGTTTTTTTATTTTATTTCAAACTGTAATAGTAGAATATCTTTTATTATATAAATGTTGGCTTATAGTCATATTCATATTTTGTATTGTTCATCATAAGGAAAAAATTCTACCCTCATTGTTTTTAATATTCCTTGTAATAAATTTAACGCAAAAAATATACCCACATTAATAAAATTGTTACGAACCTTATTGTAAAAGTAAAATTGTTGTTAATGTTTTAAAGATACATGAATGCAAAACATTCACGGTAGGTTTTGTTTTGTATAATTTGTGTATTGTTTCAGGAAAATCTGAATGATATTGTAGTTCTATGTGAATAGAGAAAGTGATTTGTGTATTAAGAATTGTGAGTGATTCGGTGCTTACCAGAGCCGTTTAATATGGATATCAATAAAGTTAGATATTTCTTGCTCAATAAAAATTAATTAACGTATGAAGTAGTTATTCGCGGTTTTGAGCCGGTTTCTACGGCAAAAATAGTATGGGGTTCTTTAAAAAGGGTCGTAAAAGGGTTTTACACGGTCGGCAGCATGAGTTTGTCGCCTATGGTAAGGCAAATGTTCATAGGCTGCGGTGACCGCCAGTCCTTCTGGTGGGCCGTATGTTTGTTTGCCACCTTCATAAAGTTATATATTTTATATATCGATAGTCACCTTAGTAACATAAAAAAAAAATTGGGGTAGGTTATAAATGTTCGTCAGTAAAATCATTACAATAATGCTGCATAGTAGTTAGCAATACGAATATTTAAAATATATAGTTACAAAGAATAATTAATTACAATCTGCATAAAATAATTCAATAAATTAACTTTATAACCAAAAATATTTTCTAAGTAAATCGTAGTATCATTTTATTTTTTCTCATAAGTATGGGTAGTTGTGAATATCATGTGAATATCGTTAGGGTTCTTACAGACTGCATTTCATCACATAATTCCACAAGTGTAAGGACAGGATACGGTTTTGATGAATAATGTTGAGATTTAGTGTAAAATTTAAGCTAAATTCTCTTGTATATAAGAATTGCGTCATCATGTGATTGTATTGATGACACAAGTGTGCATGAGTGTTTTATGAGCGGGAATTGTATGAGATTATGAATGTATGAAAGGGATGAATATAAGAGTATGAAAGGCACATTATTCAAAGTAATGGGTGAGTCCGGTGAGTTATGAAAGTTGAAATAGTCAGTAGGTACTTTGCATATATAAAAAAAAAAATCTTTCCCCTATTCTAGAACAAAAGTAACTTCATGTTATTTTTAAATTTTTATCAAGTTAAATTGAAGTAAGTAAGACAATAATAACAATGTCAGGTCAGTTATTTAAAAATGAACGTTAATTTACTTTAGGATGTTGTCGCGGACAGTCAAACATACACGAGAAACTTAAGTCAGTGTGTAAGAGACCTTATGAATAATTGTGAAAATTTATGAGGGTACCTCGAAATATTGTTAAGCTTGAGGTCACATTGTGAATTCATTGTCATGATAGTGAAAGTTGTGTACGTGCCGTGAGTTTATAAAATTACAAAGTATTAAGAATTACAAAGTTAGGAAAGTTTTATGCACATGCATTATGTTAATAGTGATGCATACGTTTTGAAAACGTTATTACATATTGGATTTGGATTTCAGTGAAATGTTAAGGTTGGTAAATGTGATTTTTTTTTCTGGGTTGTTTGTATATTTTTGGTTAGAATTCTGGTAGGATGATTCTGTAGGTGTATTCAGTGCTATATTTCGGTTTCTTGGTTTTTTTGTAGTAAATACTGCCACTCGGAAGCGGTAAGCTTGCCCTCGCAGATTTACGTGGTACTATAGGAAGCTCTTAAAGGCTTGCTTATCATATGCAAATATATTGCATTCAGTTATATAGACATATACAATGTTATTACATCGTTGTATATGTTGTTATATAAATTTTCTTCTCTGAGACGGTTATAGAAATCTCAGTCTTCAATTTAAGCCATATTCTATATTACATTCAGGCGGTTCGTATTACCTGGATTTCTTAATATTAAGCCTTAAATACGTCTTTTCTTCTATCTATCTTGTGAACACCATCAGAGTTACTCTATTGGAATATTTAAATTATTTATTTTGGGAGACATTATCTAAGTAATACAGTTGTTATAGATTGATTGTTATATACTAATTCAATTTTTTTAAATTGAATTAGTATTCTTAAATTTTGTCTATAGGGACAAAATTTTCTCTTGGGGAGGGGATATTGTGGCGTAAATCATAGATTTGCTGTAATTAGTTTATTAGGCGCTATTAAGCGTAGGTATAATGGTTATACTTAGGTCGGTATAAGGGGTGTGTCCTTAATAGTGTCATAGTAGGGATATTTGATGGAAGGAGATATGGTGGGATTTAAGCTATATATAAGCGTGCGCATTAGTAGAATAGAAAAAATCAGGAACTAACTAAATTTTTTTAATTTACTTCATACTGTCGAAGAAATTTTACATCAAAGTAAATTATTATATAAAATATATTTCCACTGAAATAATCAGTGAGTGGCTTAATAGCCCAAGTATTTATCTAAATTTTTATATGTGAAAACGGAAGCTCTGGTAAGCATCAATTGCATTACTTAAGTTTATTTAGTAATTTAAGTGTGGGTAAAATTCATGTAAAAAAAGAATATTTTAAGTAAATGTATTTTATCAGGCAGGCGTTGTGAAATTTAGAAAAGGGGGTAATGTTCTTTGTATATTAAATGTTTTAAAATGGGGTTAAAAATAATAGTAAGGGAAAGTTTAGGGAAATCTATGCTTGAAGAGGGTGTATATAAAATATATTGTTTGTTCTTTTCAGAATGAGCTTCCAAGTTAAGATTTAAAAAAAAAAACCCTGCCTATACCTACCCTTAAGCAGCTAGTTATTGAAGATATAGGCGTATAGCCGTATTTTACATATCCTGGATAAAGGAAGTGCCAGCCCAGAATCCGGATGAGTACATAGAGTTTTAAGTTAGATATACGTTTAGTTTATTACTGGTGAATTGTAATAAAAGTATTATTACCTACTCTGAATTCTTGCATTTATTGACTCCAGGACAAATTACCTTACCTAAACTACTAAACCGCCTGGGAACTCTTGGCATCACTCTGGACTTCCCAGAAGCGTGTCAAGATGTTTGGATGTTCGTTACTCAATCACGCTCTAACGACTGAACGGATTGGGTTGAAATTTGGTACGGAGAAAGCTTATAGTCTGGTAAGGTTCATTTCGGGAAAATGTTCCCATGGGAAGCAGTAACAGGTACCGAATTTCACGCGGGTGAAGCAGAAAGCATCATATAGTAGAGTATAGTTTTACTTTTAACCTATCTTTTTAAAAGGTATGCCATATAAAAAGAATACCGGCTAGTGTACAAGAAAAATATCGAAGTGTGTCATCATAGCCGTAGCGCCAACGAGATTTGATTGAAGTGGGCTGCGTGCCAATACACAGACACAACCAGAACATGATATTGTGAATAAATCGTTACTTAACTCCGCTCTGACCATGATATATGTCGGTACAAATTAGATTTATTTCCTGCTTTACCTTCACATTGGTACTGAACAGAAACTGTTATTGCACGTATGAACGATGAGGTGTCATGAATAAAATATCCTGTACAGAGTGCGTCACGCACACGAGATTTCGATCACGATTTCGGTGTGATACACCAATCACGTGACACCTCGTACACGTGATTTACTGTCCATGTATTTACGTGTACAACAATATGAGGTAAAAGTATTGAATTCAAATAAATAAGGGTAGTATAGGGGGTATAGAATAGGGGGGATTCGCCACAATCGCGGCCGTCAGACCGGTCATGGACGAGTGGCTGGAGAGGAGACACGGTGCTCTCTCCTACAGGCTGTCACAGATACTAACCGGACACGGTAGCTTCGGTAGGTATCTGCGGCGAATACACCGGGAAACTACGGCTGAGTGTCAGCACTGCGAGGACCGACGATGACACGGCGCTCCACACGCTGGTGGAGTGCACAGCATGGGCGCAACAGCGCCAGGTCCTCGTAGTGGGTCTGGACGTGGACACTCTCTCGCTCGAGACCATGGTGCAAGCCATGCTCTCCAGCGGGAGTAAGTGGGACTGCGCCGCCTTTTTCTGCGAGTAAGTCATGCTCGTGGAGGAGGCGGCGGGGCGGGTACGGGAGAGAGCTCTCCCACCCGAGTCGCTGCACCGCAGTCGGCGGCCTGGGCGCCACCGACGTGTCTTCGCCGAGGACTGTCGGCCTCCATGACCGGGGGTCTGAGGACGGTGAGAGAGTCCACACGCCCCCCCTTAGAAGCGGGATCACACCCGAAACCCCTCCAAAGACGCGGGTTAGCACCCGAACCACCCCCTGGGCGAGGCCGCAGAGGCGGCCGTAGGTCTGTTGGGAGTCCTGGGACATCCTTCCAAAGGCTTACCCGGGGCTCACAACCATAGGCTGTTGGGCGTTACGTGAGGTTTTTTAGTCGGTAGGAGTCCGGCATAACATCCATGAGGATTTTCCCTCACGTAAAAAAAAAGAGGGTAGTATAGAATTTTATTTCATTGGAATTTCTATTTTGTTAAAAAAAATATTGGTTGAAATTACAGTGAAACATTTTTATCACATTTTTATAAATGTACATTACTACTATCTAAACGAAACCTAAATAAGGACCCCGTGGGGTTATGCCCAAAAGACTAGCAGCATTCCCTTTGAATAGCAATACCTATTCGATGAGCGAGAAAACTGCCAGCCCTTGGGGTCACAAATCGACTTTATAAGGCGCTTTTTCAAATTCTCCTAAAAAAATTTGGGCCTTAGAATCCCATGGACCTAAGGTCTTGACACCGAATGAAAGAAATACGATGAGTCGAGACGCTTAAACTTATGAATTTTAATATTTTCTGCCGCTTATGCTGTTGCACTGCACTGGCTTTTAATTTTGTTTTAGGAAGATGGGACGGGGCCAGGTTGTCAACACAAGTTGCATCCCAGACCAGCACCCGATCCATCTGTATTAAAGTTATATCATCCGGTCTCTTGCCATCGTCACTGAAAACGCTGTTTCTACTTTTATTTATTTTGTATTGATAGACAAACAAAGGAAAGTTTTAAACCTTATTATAGGTATCAATAACTGTAATTCCGAATTCTGGACAAGCTCATGAGTTTTAAAAAGTGAGCAAAATTTTATAGTTTAAATAGTTTTCATCTCGGATAGGTTAGAAAGAGCTCGAAATGGTTATATAAGAGCAATGTTGACTCTGCAGATTTGAATTATTGCCATAAAACAACATAAAAAAAATAAAACAGGTTTATGGTTTAGTTGCAATATTCTGTTTAATTCAGGTAATTCCCCAGTTGCATATGCGCAGCTGAATTGCGGATTTCTTAGTTGGTACACCTTTTTATAAGCTATAATTTACATATTACTTGCTGTGCATATTGCTTTATTATTATACTCAATAAAAGTATTTTTGCTTGTTTCAACCGTGTTGTGTTATTGTCCGGAACATTTTTTTTTACTAGACGAGTGGTAGGTATCGACGAAATTCTTTAAGACGCAGTTTACATTTAACACATAAATTATGCATTCATCCAAATAGACATTTAACCTTGTCTGTAACTCATGTTTAAGAGCACTAAAAATGTATATTATACTGTCAAAAATATGTTCCTAAATTATGGGTATAGGTCAAAAGTCATTCGTGTTTTTCAATCGTTTTATCTTTTGATTTCTTTCTTTTATGTGAATTTTATGTGAACCCAGCTGCCTATTTTGAAACCATAAAGAAGTTAACTAGTCCCAGTTCGATTTGGATTGCCTCCTAAGCCTCTTATGTGCCTTGCAACAGTTTTTTATGCAAAGAATAAAATCCTATCTCATCATATAAATATCATAAGTCATCTACATACAAATTGGCAATTAAACATTTATGACATTGCGACGAGTAGCGGTACTAAAACTTATCTTTTATCAGATATCAAATAAACATTGCTTGCTTTTAGATTCTTATCTAAGCGCACGGCAGTGCGCAGGCCAAGTTCCAGCAACAAGCCGAGCGCATGCCGTACTCTATTTACACGAACCGCTTCGACCCACTTTTGACCCCCCTGTAGCTCAGTGCCTATTGCAAGTACAGAAATAATATTGTATGTACGTATTCAAATACTAGTTCTAAGGCAGTGTACCAAATTTCATAGATGTAGCTTCAGTAGATCCTGAAATATGACCCTGTGAATATAGCTAATTTTGGCACTGACTGACTCACTCACTGACCGGTCATCAAAACCTCTAGGCCACTTCTAATTGTCCTAGCGTTATGAAATTTGGCACACAGATCGGGTGTTATATGTGGATTAACGAAAAATTGAGAAATTTAAGAAATCGGTCAAGTGTGAGTTGGAAAAGGGTTACAAAGTTTGTATGGGACCACAGGATTTCTTGGTCGGATCTTCTTCAAATTTTGCATAAATCATCTCTAACATAATTAATGGAAGATGTGTTTCGTATTTTATTAAAATTCATTACAGAACATGACTAAAAGGGGGTAACAATTGTTTTCTTCGAAGGGAATTTGATTCGAATTTGTATCAATACTTCTTAGTGATGAGAGGACTCTTTTGATTTAATTTACTTTTTATTTTCACACATGTCATGTTTAAAAACTCAATCAGATTTGAGAAAGATGTTGTCAATGTTTTGATTAATGTCAATCAAATACTCTATACATACAAATTATGGAAATGTCAAAACTGCACATTGAATATTTTTATTCATATTTGTGAAATATTTGGATCAAATCTGTCCAGTAGTTTAGAGATCAGCAAGCATTCTAAAGGATGACTCATGCTAGACCGTGCCAGGTCCGACTTCCGAGCCGAGTGTCGGTCGTACTACGGTTACCGAGCCGGTTGCGTTCACGACTGCTCAGGCGAAGCTCGGCGGCACTGTATCACTGTATACTGTATTCATGCAACGGGCCGTGGCCGAGCCAAGGCGGGACCGATTGTTTCCGAGCGTTTTCAGTACTTCGGCTGTCACTCAATTGCCGCTCAGTTTAACGCATAGATTTAGCGCGAAAAATTCTTAATCTATGCTTTCACGTGAGTTTGTTCTTTGTTCATACAAAATATATATAATACTAGATGACGTGCGCGGCTTCGCCCGCGTAAAATTCGGTACCCGTTCCCGCTTCCCGTGGGAATATATTCCCGGGATGAAAAGTAGCCTAGGTGTTATTCGAGACTATAAGCTATCTCTGACTAAATTTTAGCCCAATCCGTTCAGCCGTTAGAGCGTGATTGAGTAACAAACATCCAAACATCTAAACATCCTAACACCTTCACAAACTTTCATATTTATAATATTAGTAGGATTAGTCGATCTTGCTGTGGCCGGCACTCGGCTTGGACCCGGCACGGTGTACCGTGAGTCATCCTTTTTAGGGTTCCGTACCCAAAGGGTAAAGAACGGGACCCTATTCATGATACTTCGCTGTCCGTCTGTCTGTCTGTCTGTCTGTCTGTCCGTCAGGAGGCTGTATATCATGAACGGTGATAGCTAGAGAGTTGAAATTTTCACAGATTATGTGTTTTTGTTGCCGCTATAACAACAAATACTGAAAATAAAAACATAATAATATTTTAGGGGGGCTTCCATACAACAAACGTGTTTTTTAGCGATTTTGTCTTATATATTCGGTAATAAGGTATCCTTCTCATTTTAAATACGTTAGCTAATTTGAACATTTCATCAAGATCATTAATTCCCTTTACACCATGCAAATCAAAAGAATACTTTAGGAGGTATAGCGCAATCAAATGTTGCTCAATGAAATTAATTTCGTGTCGCCATGATTGAACATTATACGGGTCACATACTGACTTATTTTTCGACTTTCATCGTAAATACTTTTTCTTTAAAAAGTGAATAACGCTTTCAGCAGATTACTTTAGGTAGGTGTAGTATTTCAAAGATAGCTATTTCATAGGAAATAGTAAACAAATAGTCCATATTTAAGATTTTTATCCAGTATAAACAATTTACGTACAACACACACAATTTAATTGTTGTAGACGTAGATATCGTGTTTATAATGTCATCATTCAAATGTCATCAATATTCTGAAAAAGAAATTAAACATAGAGTTCACAAACTCTTTTTGAAATATATACTGTACCTACCGTAGAGGATCTATACAAGGATAGTTAACACTATAGAGCAACGCGAACTGTCTAAAGACGCGCGCTTATAAAAATATTTATGAATCAGTGATACAATGAGAATACGATGAGGAGGGGGAGGAGAGGAGGAGGGGGTATATAATAATGTCATGTATACATAATGCACACTTTAAAGCTAATTAGAAGAATTAAAAGAAAAAATAGGTATGGTTTCTTGAAAAAAAGTAATGAAATCCCACCAAAAACATCCCTGTTGAAAAGGAGGCCAAGTTCCTATGGGCTAATTGTTCGCCAAAAAAGGGTTGAAATCCAATCCAATGCCAAGTTTAGATGCACTTTAAAATGGATCATAATCATCTTCATCAACAGCCTAATCCACTGGTAAACGTTTGCCATTCCCAAGACTCGCCACCACACTCAGACCTCCGCCTTCCGAATCCAGCCACTACCCACCACCGCATCCACGTCAACGGTCCATCTGGCCGAAATTCACTTTGCCATACACCCAACTTAAAATATGGTGTAGTTGTGAAAATACGTAGGTGCTTATTTGGTTAAAAATATCAAAAATAATGATACTTCGAAATTTTAACTTGGCAGGTTAATTTAATTATATATCTATGTAATAAATTTCATTATACAAATTAATCAAGTGTTACCTACGTTCTGCACGAAAACCTGCCAAGTTCTAATTTAGAAGTATCATTATTTTAGATATTTTTAACCAAGTAAGCACCTACGTATTTTCACAACTACACCATATTTTAAGTTGGGTGTATGGCAAAGTGAATTTCGGCCAGATGGACCGTTGACGTGGATGCGGTGGTGGGTAGTGGCTGGATTCGGAAGGCGGAGGTCTGAGTGTGGTGGCGAGTCTTGGGAATGGCAAACGTTTACCAGTGGATTAGGCTGTTGATGAAGATGATTATGATCCATTTTAAAGTGCATCTAAACTTGGCATTGGATTGGATTTCAACCCTTTTTTGGCGAACAATTAGCCCATAGGAACTTGGCCTCCTTTGCAACAGGGATGTTTTTGGTGGGATCATTACTACCTGACTAAGAATAGGATTAACCGTGTAACGACTTTGTTCCCATCGAACCAATACAACAATGATACGTATTCCGAGTTTCTGCATGCAAATGCCATTTATTAGATTTATGCTTCAATGCAAAACGACTCATCCTATTTTGTTTTGCGTTTTATTTGAATATTACCGTAATACCCATTTTTGTTGTTTTTCCATCGTTGTTTGTGTTACAGACAAATTTATACCGTTACACAGCTTTGTAAGGTTTAATCTCGTTTGTAGATGATGATTCCCGCATCGGTATATTGTCTTTCGGGACATATATTTCAATAACTCTGCGGTGGTATTGCGTATAAATCGTTCTTTTAGACATTTGACAATAATTTACGTCGATAATTTGCATTCGGACAAAAATAGCTTTATTTTGGTATAGTTGAGATATATGTCCTTTAGAGTCTCGTTTATTGGTACTTAATAAGTAAGTAACCTCATTATTGGATAATGAAAAATAACAATGCATTATGGTAGCTACACATTAAAGTAAATTATAATAAAACCATTTTGACCTCCGTTAAATAAATAATGACATATCGCAGATACCGACAGTATTTAATCTCATTGCATAATTTTAACCTACTTTTGGGTGAGCTGTGTTCAGTGTGAGGTTTCCATTAGGCGGTAGAAGCATTGATGATGTTTTGTATAAATAATGCGCACTTTGACGTACCATAGAGAAACGAGGGGTCTATAAACTTTGACATACACAGGATTTTTTTAACGCCTGCTGTGTCCGATTTTGCATTGTCAATTCTTAGATCAAGAATAACTAGATGTAATATCGATAGTAGTTGTTATTCTTGATCTAAGTGTCAATTATATCGTACATACCTACATATGTAAGATAACTCATACATATTGATTCATCTTTGAAACGCACTAAAAGTGTAGAATTGATTTTCCATGTACCCTAATGGATTGTGAAGGTGAAAATAATGAGTACATTTTTTATGCACAGACTCTCCATACTCTATGGCTGACTCCATTATCTAAATGTGTAACCAGACATACACCGGGCCTACCAACTGAGGGAAAAATTTTTTTTTCATGATTTTGATACGACAGTAAAAACCTTCCACAGAGCCCGCCAATCAGGTAGCCAAACCAGAGTCCCAGCTTCTAACTCGAGTTTTAAAAAATACTTTTTGACCCTTCTTCATTGTATTCTGTCCATAATATGATACAAACAGTAGCAAAAAATATCAGTAATGCCGTATCCATGGTAACCATATTAGGCAATTAGTACGTAAGGTCTCGACAGATGCTAATCCTATCACAGAGAAGTCCAATATCACAAATCAACCAGTAACTAGATACATACCTATCTTTAAATCAGACACGGTCCCTTTGCCAGCCACTTAGTCGTCAAGGATTAATTAGTTCATTACCTGTAAATTCCAGGTTCATTTAACTAGTAATTTGTAGGTATTCTCGTAGCGAACCACTTAATGAAGGCAAACGTAATAAATTCTGCAGAGCAGACTATTATAGACCAACTCGATATCTAATTTTACATTTCATTGTATTATGCAATTTAATTTCGTGTCTGTTTATACAGGGTAAATGTTTTAGCAAATTTTAGTAGGTAGGTATAATGTTTTAACCAGATCAGATATTATTAGTGGTAAGTATGTCCGCAATATTTACCAGAGCCATGGTTGGTGTTAGAAGTCTATGTTTAAAGCATACCTGTTCCCATGATCCTCCTAATAATGATGATCAATATCTATACTTATAATAATATAATAATAAAATTGTAACAGGTCGCTGTCTGTATACATGCAAGATAAATAAAAAAAACATGATAGGGGGCGCCATAGAACCCAAAACAATGATTTTTAGATTTTTTGTCTGTTTGGCTGTATGTCTGTATACATATATATTGTCTGTACGTTTGTGCACGCTAATCTCAGTAACCGCATAACCGATTGCAATGCAGTTTTCTTTATTGTGTTGAGGTTTGCTCAACTTAACATTTAGTGTTTATTTCATGTCAATCTGTTTATTTCATGTCAGCTAAAATGTTATTTAAAAGTGAAGACTTGTAATTGGCTATCAGATTTATATAAGTTTTGTTTGCATTCATGTTTATGTAGCTGTAAGTCTTCCACATTTTTTAAATAAGTAAAAAAAATAATAATAGAATAGACTTAATCTTTAAGCTCTTTTATGATTAAGCAAACAGGGCAGTTTCACACGCTGCTTAATGAGTCTGATGAAGAAATGCCTCTCCTTTCGTACACCTTATGTGACGTAAACGAAGTTGCGGGGTCAGCTAGTTACTAATATAAACTAGATAAAGATGCGAAAGTTTATAAGTACAGGTGGATAAATGGACGTTTGTTACTATTTCACGCTCAACGAACTGTACAGATCAGTTTGAAATTTGGTCAGAAATGCCAAAACCGGAAGAGATTTTTTTTGGGCATTCTCTGTAACGTAATGTAACATTTTACTATTACCTCTGTTTACTTCTGTCGCTTTTGGCCCAGCCACGCTGCAATCTGAATTCTTATTACACAATCGCCACTGTCAGTTCTTAGAGGAATGTGCCACGTTCACTGCCATTGTCCAACATTATACTTATTTCAGACCTGTTTAAACACAGCAATCGGGGCGGACAGTAAGTAATTAGCTACATTTTGTGATAAATATTTAAGAAAAAAATGTATTTTTCTTATCTGTAGTAGAAGAAAGCTTATCGTAGTATTTTCACTTTCCTTCCTCTATTATAATGCTTACTACTATCATAATTTCGGTAACACTATTCCTCTGGTAGACTCTTAGAGCCTACATGATCTCAGGGTTTCACCGCATTATTTTTAACACAGTTGTAAAAAAGTCAAGTATATCGTTAGCAATGAATTTGGATTACCTATATAATCATATAGTTTTTGCTTTTACAAACTATTATTTATCTCAGTAACACATTTTGGCAAAATCGATTGAGTGATAAACATGTAACAAAACGACAGAGTAACGGATGTAAGTTGAATATGTGTAGCAATTTATGCCAACAGTGCTGAGTGAAATTTTATTTACTTGGGCTAACGGAAAACGGCTTATAAGATTTGCATAACTGCTTCATTGTTTGTTTGCTGACCGCGAATTTTTCAAAATGGAGGGTATAAATATTTTTCGTTAAGGATTTAATGGTAAAAACTGTAAATATTTTATCCTATGGTGGATATGGAACCTGTGTCAGGCAGCTTCTAGGTTATACTGTGTAGGTACCGCATAATGTACTTTGAGCATTGCACTGTACATTAATACATCTTTGATTCTTTATTTATAGGTAATCAAAGATACCCTATACCTAGATTATTTATTTATTTATTTGGAACAAAAAACAGTTACATGTTGGAGTCTAAACTAGGTAAAATTAAATATTTAAAGTAATAAACACATAACCCATACCATTGTTCACGGCTTAAGATTATTGAACTAGTTCCTACGTAACCTTATTTGTGTAAATTTGTGTAATTCCCATAGATTTAGAATTTTTGGTAATTTCAATATTAGTTTTGAGACCAATTCAAATTTAAATAATAGTAATTCAGTGACCAATAATGCTTTTCTTATTTATCTCCTGTACTTACACAACAATTTCTAGAGTGAAATACATACTAATTAAGTCTCATCCAGACTTGAAACCTGGTTTTAATCCACATCTATTCGGGGAATAATGTGTAACTGCATAATGTAATTTTATCTACTCTGATACTATAATGCAAAGATTATAAAAATGAAATCAAAACTCTTATGACAAACATTACGCACAGGCCAAAAAAAAAGTTTTATTACGATACAGGTCTTGTATGGACACCTATAATATTAAATCACTTTTTAATCATAACACAACCTATACAACCTCCAGCTGGCCCAAGAAGGTTGAACCTCTACTTTAAAAAAAAGGTAGTGCCTCCGCTCCGGAGGAAAAAAAAGTAACCCGCATACGCAATCGATGTTTGCGCCTTGGCGCCAACATTTTACATTTGGTTTTGTTTGTAATATAAATTAGTTTTGTGTAAAAACATGTCTGACCCAGCATAGTGGTAATCGTACACCACCAGACATTCTGGAAGCTGCGTCAAACATGACCATGAACCTGTTACCAGCGAAATCTAGGAGCAACTATAAATCAGAAAATGAAATCAGGTATTATAGTATGAGAGTAGATAAAGTAGTGTACGACACTGTACATAACTTGGTCTTATAACACTCGTGTGATACTATAAAACACACTCGTGTTATAAGAACCCTTATTATGCAACAGTATCATAAACTACTATTAATTCCATCTTTTCATGTCTTTCTCTTCTATAACATAGAAATCTAAATTCTCGAAGTCAATGTATTAGCACTTTTGCTACCTATTTATTAATACTTCAAGTCTTATTACCACCGGAAACTATGTAGACATACCTTCTGCTACATACTTCCAAAATGTTGCGGCTTACCTATCAAACTCGTAGAACAAAGCCGGCAAAGTCTTGTATTATGCAAACAAGCATCATGTAAGGCGTGGATTTATGAGCCAAGTTCGTTGGGAAAACGCGAGCGCTACCCGTGGGAGAAACCGGGCTCACTATTGCTCCATATATTCATATTTAGGGCTAGGAGCCTCCAGGCAACTGCCAAGGACGTATCATGCATGAATGACTATCAAGTAATTTAATTGGCTGAGCATTGCTTGAGCTCATCTATTCAGTGATTATGTGTAAAGTTGTCTTTAGTTTGTAAATTACTGAGAATCGAAGTTTAATTCCATGAAATCCTTCACTCTTGTAATCAGCCTGAAGATATTAATACAACTTACAACAAATTAATTTCTGAGTAAAATGATGGTGGTTTATGAAAAGGATGGTTCCACATTCTATTGGAAGTTAGAAGGAAATAAATGGACTATGTTTTGCTAATGTATCCTACATGGATGCTATGAGGGACTCTTACTGACTAAAAACCACAGGTATTCCAC
The DNA here is from genome assembly GCA_933228765.1 of Miltochrista miniata. NCBI lineage: Eukaryota > Metazoa > Arthropoda > Insecta > Lepidoptera > Erebidae > Miltochrista > Miltochrista miniata. The sequence goes on along the minus strand of OW121752.1, from coordinate 15,348,874 downwards.
CTAACAACGTATGGTTGGGCGCCCCGGGTAAGCCCTCGGAAGGATACCCCAGAACTATTTTCTAATGTAAGTAAGAGAACGAAGATATCGTTGAATAAGTATTATATAAATATTATATTAAAAATGTATCTAGTATTGAATATTTCAAATACAAAAACTATCATTGAATTAAATTTATTCAGCTTGTCAACGTGCTATGGTTATCAATAAAACGTGTCTTTTAGAACACAAAATTTTATCGCCCTTCAATTGCAGTTTTACGACTTTGTTATGCCTTTGTTTATAGTTGTAAAATAGTTTTAAAAGTAATTTTAATTTGAATCTCTAAATGCTTCTGTTTAGTAAATTTTGTTATGCGATTGTACAGTGCTTTGTACGTTAGTGGCATGACGTGCTATCTGAACGGTTCTTTGGAACTCAATATGTTTACTGCATTTTATTGTTCCAAAGGTTCCAATACCTTATTCTGTAATTTTAAATCATAATAATCATAATCATTTATTTATTGCTGAACATAACATTGGTATTTTACATCTAAGGTGTTATAGGATGCAGAGGAAATTATATTCGGCCAATTATGGCATGCAAATTATTACTAAAGTGGTACAATGAATGGAATGTCACATAGATTATAATAATACATAATAAAATTTTTACATGTCAACAATAAAACTACAAATCAATCAAATTAATAAAAAATAGATTATAAATTTATGTCCTTCAAATATTCGTCAATTGTATAGTACACCTTACCTATTAATAATGTCAACAATTTCTTTTTGAACAAATTCGTATTGTTAATTGTTAGTAGATCTTTAGGTAGTTTGTTATATATTTTGGGTGCCATTCCTAATAAGTTTTTGCTAAATATTGCTTTTTTATGTCGTTGACAACGAATTTTATGACTATTTCGCACACTGTTTAGAGAATCATATAAGTGAAAATTGTTCTTTACAAACATAACTATCTCATATATATAAAGACAAGGCAATGATAGGATGCGAAGATTTCGGAAATATGGTTTACAACTATCAGTGGGTTTTATACCACATATCGCCCGAACACATCTCTTTTGAGCTATAAATAAGGTTTCTGTGTTTGTTGAGTTACCCCAATATATCACACCATATCGTAATTTGGATGTGACGGAGGCATGGTACGCCGTAAGGGCGGTTTCCCGATTTACAATTTTTGCTAAATTGAACAACGCATAGGAACATTGATTTAGGCGTTTGCATAACCGGGTGATTTGTGTTTGCCAAGTCATATCCCTGTCTACTCCTATGCCTAAGAAAACTGTAGAGTCCGTTTCTTCAATTCTTTTCCCACCATATCTTATCACAGGTCTTTTGTGATTATTTTTTTGCTCGAAAGTCATTATTTTTGTTTTTTCAAAGTTTAATTTTAAATTATTTGCTTCTAACCAACCGATTAATTTTCCCAAACATTCATTTATATCTGTATCCAGCACCAGATTACCGTTTCTGGCACTAAATAGTACAGTGCAATCATCTGCAAATAAGACCATTGGGTGTTTTGTAACTTTAGGCATGTCGTTTATATAGGCAAGAAACAGTAACGGGCCCAAAATGCTGCCCTGGGGCACGCCATATTTGCTTATCCTTTGTTCTGAAACATAGTATTTTTCCATTTTTGAACTAGGACAAATTTTAGTAATCGACGTGACTTGTTTTCTGTTTGACAAATATGATTTTATGAGCTCATGAGCATTACCCCTAATTCCGTATCTTTCCAATTTTTTTAAGAGCCTTGTATGGTCTACATAGTCGAATGCGCGGGTCATATCCATGAACATGGCTGCAACAGGGTTTTTACAATCTATATTGGTAATAATTTTTTCATTAAGCTTATAAATGGCCATGTTTATATTTTTATGTCGTCTAAACCCATATTGTTCGCTTGCTAGAATGTTATTTTTCTCCAAGTATGAATATAAGGAGTTATACAGAACCTTTTCAAAAATTTTTGAAAAAACTGGCAGCAAGGCTATTGGTCTGTAATTTTTAGGGCTGTCCTTGGTACCCTTTTTATATAGAGGTTTGATAACTGACAGTTTTAGTCTCTCTGGGAATTCACCAGATTCCATGCATGTGTTAATAATGTGGCTAATTAATGGTGCAATAGAAGTGGACACAGATTTGATTATGTTAGTAGTAATATCATCATACCCTGCACTGCGAGTATTATTCAATGAATTAATTATGTCAACAATGTCATTTGGAACTGTCGGTATTAAAAATAAAGAGTCACGTTTGATGTCAAAATTAAGATAGTCATTATTGTCATTCTTATTACTATTCATTTCTATTTCGTCGTTAAAATAATCATTAAATTTTTGGGCAATACATTTTGGATCAGATAAGATATTCCCATCAAATATAATTCTATTTATTCCTTCTTTAGGTCTGTTATGTTTATTTCTATTTATTATTTGCCAGGTTGCTTTGCTTTTATTCCCAGCCTTATGTATATATGTGTTATTTCGTACTTTTTGCGTCTGTCGAATTATTGTTTTCAGCCTTTTTGAATAGGAAATATATTTATGTTTATTTTCTTGGTTGGGAACTTTCCGAAACTCCCATAGCATATCTCGTTTCCGTTTGCAACATAACTTTATTCCTTTGCTTATCCATTTAGGTTTCCTTACTATAGTAACTTTAAGCTTTCTTAGAGGGAAGCAAATATTATAAAAAAAACTTAAAGGTGTCATGAAATTCATTATACGATTTGTTGGGATCACTGCTTTGATAGACTTCATTGAATTTGAGACTCCGTAGACATTCCTTAAATTTAGAAGTGTTTTCCTTATTGAAATTTCGTCTATAAATGAACCAAAAGGGTAAGGTGCATCTTTTCCTAATCGGACATTGCATAAATTGAGCAGTGTGATCTGACAGTGCAAGTTCTACTATTTCACACTTGCTGCCCTCTATATTACTAATTATATTGTCTATACAGGTCCCTGTACGCAGTCGTGTAGGAGCGCGAACTCCTAGCGTCAAATTATATAGCTTTACTAACGTTATAAAAATGTAGTCCGTGTGGTGACGGGAAAATGTCGCCACCGCAATTCATTTCGTGGTAGTGGTAAGAGGCGACTAAGGGAACATTTTCGCAAAACGATCCATTGCGTAGAGTTTGAAAGAAACCTCGAAATGTAACCCGGTTGACGGCAAAATGACATTCGTTAAGCCAAGTCGAAGGACTTATGAGGTGCCTACCCCTACGGGGATAAAGGCGTGACTATATGTAAGTATGTATAAATATAAAAGTATGTGAAGGTTTTTGGATGTTTAGATTTTCGAATGTTTGTTTCGCAATCACTCTCTAACGGCCAAACGGAACTGGCTGAAATTTGGTACAGGTACACATTAGTGCGCCTTCACACTAGCGTAGGCGTTCGATGGACGTATGCGCGGCGTATACGTCGCGTATACGTCGCGCACGCCCGACGCTTGTTCAGCGTACTCATGTGTTTCAGTGGAGACGCCGCGCCAACGCAGCGTATACGTCGCGTATACGTCGCGCACGCCCGACGCTTGTTCAGCGTACTCACGTGTTCCAGTGGAGACGCCGTGGAGACGCCGCGCCAACGCGGCGTATACGTCGCGTCGGCGCCGCGCATACGTCCATCGTACGCCTACGCCGGAAAAACGCTAGTGTGAAGGCGCACTTATAGTCTGAAATAACACACATAGGCTTTTTATCCTGGGAAAATGTTCCCATACGAAGCGTGAACGAGAAAATAATTGATAAACAATATCATTGTGTTCACCAATAAGCAAAGATATGAAAGCTAAGCTTTCTTCTTCAAGGTTCTATGTAGCCGTATTCTCAGTCAGCGGTGTGAGAAAAGTAGTTTAAAATATACTGGTAAAGCATAGAAACATCGTGGTTTTAAGATTTTCTAAAAAAATACTTCCCTAGAGAACACTGTTACTCATACCAGTTTATTATGAGTGCAATAAATATAAAAGCGACGTGTGTGACGTAAAAATAATTGTTCATTCTACCCTCAACCAAACTTCCTGTAAAAAAGAATGACAAACCGAACTCTTAAAGAAATATCCTTTTCCTTAGGAGAAGAGTTCCGTCACTTCTAAAACAGATTCAATAGGTTCTTAAATACATTGAATGTAATACTTCGTTTCAAATAATCTAATAACTTTACCAATAAATAAGTTGCAGAGTTTTTTAGGGTTTTGTACCCAAAAGGGTAATAACGGGACCCTATTATTCATGAGGCGTCTGTCTCAGTAACCGTGATAGCTAGAGAACTGAAATACTGAAGTCATAAAAAAGTGGTGATTAAGGGGGCTCTTATAAAAGAAACGCATTTTTTTTGCTACGAAACCTTCAATAAGCGAGTCCGAGTCGCACTTCGCCAGTTTTTTATTTTCATCAAAGCTATTTCAAGAACCTTAAAAGTATAAATTGTATAACGTTAACCTGTATAACTTGGTGTCTCTCAGGGAAATGGTAGAAATACGTTTCAAAGATATCCACCAGATATGGATCGCCCCAGTCTGCAGAATAATAGTATGCACTACTTCACAAATGTCTTAGAAAATTGCAAAGCACGATACAAAGAGACTTGGGAATTTATTTACTCTAGGTGTTCTAGTAGTACTTTATTTTCTTTTTCGAGATATTATGGTCACGTCCGATATGGGGACAATGTGCAGATGAGGTGTCAATTGTACGATAGGCGGAACGTCTGCCTCGCGAAGGTTGCTTTTTCTGGCAAATAAGAATTTTGGTTATTTTAATCGCAAATGTAAGTTATATTAGTTATATCAAGATTATAAATCAAAACTAAGCATAGAATAATGTTACTAAAAAGTAAGTCAGTTTATAGTGAAAATAATTGACCCTGCTACTTCCTTTGCATCACATAAGGTGTATGAATGGATATACCTATGGATAAAGGTTGAACCTTTAAGTAAAATAATTCAGTCCACTGAATTATTTTACTTAATCTTGAAGCTTTATCTAATATATAAAATTCTCGTGTCACAGTTTTCGTTGCCATACTCCTCCGAAACGGCTTGACCGATTCTCATGAAATTTTGTGAGCATATTGGGTAGGTCTGAGAATCGGCCAACATCTATTTTTCATACCGCTGTGACCGGGAATAACATTCCACGCGGGAGAAGCCGCGGGCATCAGCTAGTATATTATAAAAAAACCTTTTACTGAATAAATTATTACATGTAACTCCGTGCTGCTAAACTTTTTTTAGCCTCCTTAGTTGACTTAAACTTGGCTTAATGACTGCGATATTACTGGCAACATGGGTGGCGATACGTCACAAGCAACAGCCATTGTGAAAGATTTTATTTATTTTACACAAACAATTTTTACATTGTGTTGAATGTACATACGCTTAAAAATAAACACACAATCTTCAAGGCAAGAACCACAACGAAGCAGATACAACAGACAATAATGAATAACAGAATTCTTAACGCATAAAAGATTCTTAACGCAGTCATCGTTTATAGAACACTAGCTGACCCGCGCAACTTCGTTTGCGTGATAAATCAAGAACCGCTCGACCGATTGTGTGCAAACTCCACATAAACCATCTACTAAATAGTCCGAACAAAGCCTAAACAGTTATCTCGTAGATCTCGAGTTATAAAATTACAACGAAAAGTGGCATTGATTTTTATATATATAGATTTACGAAAAGAAGCAAAAGACAATAAATTATCCGCATAGAATTGTGTTCATGTAAACAATAAAAAACTTTTACTAAAGGATAATTTTCGTTTCTCATATTATTTTTATAACAGCATCACTTGAAAGAAAATCATAAACATCACACATTAAAACTCATTTTCAATTGTAACACATAAATGTCAACACGTAATTGTACCTTCGAGTTTCTCTACACTAGAGCCTGTCAAGTGGAAATTCCGTAATAAAAAGTACCAAAATATTCTCCAAGTTTTTCCTTGTTTCACAGGCGGACTGGCAACGTTTCAGATAACATTCAATTAGCTTTTTGTATAAAAGTTTCAAATGCTTGCGAGGAATTTGTTTTCTTTTTTTTTTTGACAGTAATTTTACTAATGGTATAAATAATGTGTACCTGTTATGAATATCCTATTAATATTTAATGTGAAAGTTTGTGAAGATGTATGTTACTCAATCACGCTTCAACGGTTAAAAGGAACTGCCTGAAATTTGGAACAGGAATAGTTAATGGTCTGGAATACTCTTAAGCTATTTTTATACCGGTTCTGTCGTACAAGTTGTGTTAAGTCTATTGTACAATGTCAAAAACTAGTACTCCAGATATTTATGTGGACGTTTTATAAAATATCTGACTCTATTTATGATAATTCCTATTTACCAACTTCCAAACGGAGGACCTAAGGAATGGTTTTATAGGTGTAAAAGAAACTACTATTCGGTTTGAACGAGAGACTAAGGTAGGTTTTCCTACCTTAGTCTCTCGCTCAAACCGAATGTTAAATCCTTTTGGATTTAACATTCTACCAAAAACCACCCACCCGGTGCACTTTTCTTTGGCTTAAATTCGTCTTGTGGTTTACGCTTTTCACTCATAAAAGACTCTACTACATACTCAAGACTCTTAGTTTGTATGTTCTTTAATTTGCTTTATTAAGGTTCACCGAGATAATTTTTGTTGCTTTTATATTTGCTACGATTCCGTTTATGTAGATATGAAAAGTGTTTTCAAAAGCCATTGTCAGGACTTTGTAGAATGAAGGCATGAATGTCGTCAGTTTTGAATGTTGAGGTTTGCAGTTTCGGGTTCAACTGAATTAACAGGTTTATAATTTTGAGCACACTACTCTCATTTACACAGTGGCTTCGGATACATTTCGATACCTAAAATAAGATCATCATCACTTTTTTAAAGTGTTAACTTTCTATAGGGTTAACGCTGTAGGTTGGTTGACAAAATAACCAAAACCCTCTTTGAATGAAAAGTATTCGTTTCTCGAAACACAATCTAAGGTCGAATTTCGAAACAGTAAAGAGTTCAAACTAACATAATATTATATAGTTTTGTTCACAATGTGGACTTGTTAAACTCAAGTAAATTGCTATACATCGGACACTGAGGGAACCGGATAAAATTGTTTTGGTACTAGAAGGGTGACAGTTTCGCAGCTGCCCGTTGACAACGGTCGTTCGGAGTGACACAGTAATCTATTACCCAGAACATCCTGTGTTTGTACTTATAGTTTAGTTGGACAAGTAACCCATTGGTTATATTTTTGTGGAAATAATAACACCAACATCAATTTGGTCAAAAATGAAAATTACATTTGTAAAGTTCAAAATAATAAGTAAAAATTATATTGGAGTCATTTTTTAATAAAAGATTTAGATCTATTAATTAAAAAGCAATGTATTTTCCTAATCTTATAAATTATTAATAATTACAAAATTATAAATTGACTGACTTCTCATCTTTAAACGCCTAGCCACAACAACAATACCTTTTGGTTTACACCCCTATTTATTAGGTAAAACAGTTCTGATAATTATTTAGCTATCCCTCGTTCTCTATTTCAAAGAACTTCTCAATATTCCATCCCTTCGAGTATAAAAGTTTATCTAAGAATATCACGGCTGAAGTCGACGGTCACAGATAGTGATATTAAGAGTGTGAAATTTATGAAAATAATTTTTACTTAGACACTGTAACCTTTGAATCCCTTTAATTGAAATGACACTCTGTATTAACACAATAATAATATAGAAATTCACATATAATAGGACTAGTACAGGAAATATTCTAAAATACGAGTACCTTGGTAGCAAAGATAAGATTTTACCTAGGATCTGCGTTTTATCTTCTAGTAACATCACATATTATTGCAGTCATCTAGGTAAAGTGGTCCGAACTGGCGGTAGTCAATTGTGACCCGAAACTGCCTGAAAGCGCCATGAATGGAGATGACTTTTATAGAGCTTTCTCATTCACGGCAACTATTATGGTTGGGCCATTAGGGGTAAGCTATAGCCCATAGAGTAGCTAGGTACAATCATATTTGACAACGGTGGATTATGTGGGGAATAAGCAAAACTCTTTTATTATCGAAAGCAGTTGATCAATAAGTGAAAGTATGAGAGAATAATTATAAAGAAGTTACTAGGTTTATATATTCAGGAATCGGGAAAATTCACGAAATGGGCGTCAAAACAGGCGGGTGTCGGGGCATCCCAACAAGAGAATAATACATTTAGGAATGCAGGATGAATAATCGAACTATCCCACGTTTTTGAGCGTGTAGACAGTTTTATTCTGCTAGATAGAGTCCGGTTCTAAAAGCTGCTGGAGGAAGACCACGCCTCTCGTTTTTTTGATGATTACATTAGGGGAGGATGTAGTGTGCCTTCACGAAGAGCGTTACCTGTGCTCGGGCCCTCCCCGTAAGTAGCGGCGAAAGCGAAAACGCGAAACCAATCACTACCGAGAAATGAGTCCCGACAGGGCTAGGGCGTCCCCCCGAGGCGACGCATACCGGTGTGCCCCCGTCGGTATGACTGCATGCGCACGCGGCGAAGGGGGCCGCCACCCTTCACGCAGCGCCAACTCTGGCGGGATGCGAGGAGCCGAGTGCCGGATAGGCACGTGGAATGTGCGTGGTGGTATGGAAGGTAAGATGAATGAATTGATAGATGTAATGAAAGAGCGATGCCTGGATGTATTGTGTGTCACAGAGACGAAGCGGAAGGGGAGCGGCATTGACGATCTTCCTGGCGGCATAATTGCTTTGTGGTCCGGAGTGGACCAAGAGGATCATGCCAGTAAGGGAGTGGGTGTCTTGCTCTCCTCCCGTTTCGCTTCTGGAGTGAAAGATTATGGATTGGCAGGCCCAAGACTCCTGTGGGTACGTATAAAACTGGGGATCACGAGAGTTTTTTTGGTCGCAGCCTATGCTCCCGTCAGCTCGGCTAATCCCCAAGTGCTCGCGGAGTTCTGGGATTCCGTTAGGGACGTCCTCGATTTGGCTGAGGGGAATGAAAAGTTGATCATGTGTGGTGATTTGAATGGATGGGTGGGGACCAAGCGAGATGGCTTCGATGCTGTCCTTGGTCCGTATGGAGATAAGAGAGCGAATGATGCTGGTAAGTCAATCTTAGACGTATGCTTGGAACGAGACCTCCTTGTGGCGAACAGTTTATTCCGTCACAAAGATATCCACACGTATACTTGGAGACGGAAGGAAGAAAAAAGTGTAATTGATTTGATTTTGATAGACAGTCGTCTCCGAGAGGCTATAAGGGATACAAGGGCCTACAGAGGCCCCACTCTTGAAACTGACCACTACCTGGTGGTAAGCCGGTTTGTTGGTCTTTTCAAGAAGTGGAGGCACTGGCGAGTGCGTGTCCCCTTCGGAGACTATGAAAGGATAAAGAGTGAAAAACTGGAAGATGAAAGCGTAAGGAGTATGTATGTAGGCTTAGTCAGTGAAAGGCTTGCAAACGCGAGCCTTTCCGACTTAGATGTGGATGAATGCTGGAATATTATGAAAGAAAGTATAGTGGATAGTGCAAAAGAAGCATGTGGGAGTGCAAAGAGACATGAACATTCGAAAGGTGATGCCTGGTGGGATGCAGAGGTACAATCCTGCGTAGCAAGAAAGAAGAAAGCGTGGTTGGATTATGTCTCATCTTTGCAACTGAATGACAGTATGAAAGACACGAAGAAAGAAATTTACCGCCTCTGCAAGAATGAAGCCAAAGCTTTAGTGAAAGAGAAGCGTGAAAGAATAAATTTGATTGCGGAAGAGAAGCTGACGAGGAACTTCGAGACAAATACCAAACTCTTTTGGAGGGAGGTCAAGAAGTCTCGGAGCTGTTCGTCAGTTTCCAGAATGGATAAGATAAAGAGTAAAGCTGGGGACATTCTTGCGGACCCATTAGAGGTGTTAGAGCGGTGGAATGAGTACTTTGGAGAAATGTATGAATATCTCCCGGATGCGGGCACTGCGAGGGAGTCGATGACTGATCTTGCGGTGCAAGCATCAAGCGGAGATATTACTTTGGAAGAGATTGAATGGTCGATACGAAGCTTGAAAAATGGAAAGTCTGCGGGAATTGATAGGATATCTGCTGAAATGATCAAATTAGGTGGTCCTTGCGTCCGAGACGCCTTCTGGTCATTGAGCAATCTATGCTGGAAGACTGGAAGGGTCCCAATGGACTGGAGGCGTGCTATCATCGTGCCCTTGTATAAAGGCAAGGGCTCACGTATGGAGTGCGCCAACTATAGGGCCATCAGTTTGATCAGTATAGCAGCTAAAGTGTATGGCAAAATTATTGAAAGGAGAATGAGGGTGGAATCTGACGGATTACTGTGGGAGGCGCAGGGTGGTTTCCGAAATGGAAGGGGATGTATGGACCAAGTTTTCTCTCTCCGCAACATCGTAGAGAAGCAGCTGGCTGTAGGCCGGAAGGTTTTCTGCGGTTTTGTGGACATGGAGAAAGCATTTGACAGAGTTGTACGGAAGGATCTCTGGGATATATTGCCAGGATACGGGATTGATGGTGCGCTGCTTCGTGCTGTGCAGTCTACATATGTGGGATGTACGGCATGTGTGCGGGTGGGCGGCAGCCTGTCTCCCTGGTTTGACGTCAACATTGGCGTCAGACAGGGCTGCGTGCTGTCGGCTCTGCTGTTTGTCCTGTACCTGGACGATTGTCTTAAGAGAGTAAGATCGATGAATGTTGGATTGCGAATGGGTGACTTACTTGTGAACTGTTTGCTGTATGCAGATGATGCCGTGCTCATAGCCGAATCGCCATCAGAACTACAGTCACTAGTCACAACGATGAAAGATGATTGTCTAATGAGAGGCTTACAATTGAACGCGACTAAAACGAAAGTGATGGTATTCGAAAGAGAAGAGGACAGAACGAATGCCAGGATAACTGTAAATGATGTAGTGCTGGAACAGGTGGATGAGTTTGTATATCTTGGATGTGCATTTAGCAGGGATGGACGGTACACCGCTGATGTAGAAAAGAGGGTAACTGCGGGCAATAGTGTGAATGGAGCGTTAGGCAAACTTTTAGGTACCAAGGGCTTAAGTCAAAAGGCCCAGCTCGCAGTACACAATGTGGTGCTGATACCTACGCTAACGTATGGAAGCGAGAGTTGGGTATGGCAGGAAACGCATGAAAGTAGAATAAACGCGGTCGAGATGCGCGCGCTACGCAAAATCTGCGGAGTAACGCTCGCAGATCGCGTTCGGAATGAAGATGTAAGAAAGAGAGTTGGTCTGAAAGAGAGTGTCGGTGTTAAAGTAAGGAAGGGCATGCTACGATGGTTCGGGCATGTGGAACGAATGGGAGATGAAAGAATGACAAAACAGATATACAACGCGAAAGTGGATGGACGTAGGAGTCGGGGAAGGCCACGACACACCTACCACGACCAAATTAATCGTGTGTTAGTTGAAGGTGATGTCAAGAGCCGTAGGAACCGACGTGCATGCATGAAAAGAAAAATGAAAGTTGAAGAAGCAAGTGAGGTGTGTATGGACCGTGCCGTGTGGCGCTCGGTTCTTTCTGCCTACCCCGCAAGGGATTTGGCGTGAAGATAGTTTGGTTTAGTTTGGTTTTTACATTGACTTTAATATAATAATATCTAGGTTGCCCATTGCCATAAAAAACTTGTTTATTGCAGTTCTTTTTACAACTTATCTGGTTTCATATTGATTAGGGACAATAGGTAGGTATGTGATTCATAAGAAAGCTCTTCCAATCTCCATGACGTAACCTGTTACGTAGTAACTATTTAGTAATCTGTGATGTAACTTACATTCATTTTCGGCACATACCCTTTGCTCTTTTATTAGTAAATTTGTGACTTTGCAGTATTGGTTCGTATTGCAACATTGAGAACCATTGTGGAATGATACCATCACAGATATTATGATGCTAAGAATTGAGTAGGTAGTTTCCTATCTTAGGCACGTAGGTGACTATGAACGTCGATAGGTTATTTGACAGAATGTTCTTAGTTCATCGACTGAGTCGTTCGAGGTTTGTAATCTGGTCGTTCCATTGATCTGCGGTTGGCACGTTTCGCCGATCGAGAATGCAATCTCAACCCAGTGTTACAAGTAAACGTATTCACTTAGTGCCTGAATGTGTTCGAATTGCTAAAGTACATTGTTCTGAAAACGACTTGGCTTATAAATCACTTAAATATATATATTTTGGTATTGTCAGTGAGTCGTAAATTTATACCTATATATTAATATTAATCCACACCAATCAATCAAAAACAACAACGGGATTTCCCTGTCAAGGAAAAAAAACAATAAGAAATATAAATCTAAAATCCGATATCAATCGGCAGGCTACTTTCAAGAATTATGGAGTTTGCCATTAAATATGTACCTACTTCGAAGCGGAATAGAGTTCCACATTTATTTTTATGTTCCATCGTGCAGATGGGACCTAGCGGACTTATCTTATCGGCCAGATCTGTCACATGGAGGTTACTTCGCTGTAAGGGATGTGACGTTAGAATACTTTGAGCAAGGTTTATTGTCTATATAGATACAAAGGAACAGTTTATTAAGCTATTGTTCGAGAGTAATATTCTTTTAGAAGGGGTATTGCGTTTTCCTTTTTATTTCTCAATGTTTGAAAGTGTTGTGGATACTCTTCCAAAATGCCTGCAATAAAACAAAGTTTCAGGGGATAGACTTTTGAGTAAAACTAGCTATCGTTAATTTTCATTGCATACCAACTCGATGGACAGAATTGCAATAGTCCGTGAATATTTACAATTTATAACCAAATTTAGGCCTTGAGTGCAGCTGATAAAACATGACTTGTTTGTTAACAGAGTGCTACGAGAATAAATTGTTTTAGTAAAATTAAACCAGTTCAAGAATGTCAATAATTCCTAAAGCTTTAAGTTCTTAGTGTTCCATATCCAAAAGGTAAATACAGGATCTTATTACTGAGAGTTTTATAAAACGCGTTTATTGGTTTATTTGATAAATACACTATTTTCTTCAAATCATAATGAAAATTCACTATACAATACAAAAATTTTGCTAAAAAGTAGGAAAAAATTATAGTCACCTGCTTATAAGGCTATGTAAAGAATAAATATTATTTCTTTCTTTTCTTTCTTTATAAGTATCTCTCAAAAACTCCCGAACCCGAATGCTAGTCATATTATTTTTGATGTGGGTAGGATGAGTGCTAAACTAAAATGTAGTTTATTAACAATTATAACTGTAAAAAAAACGAACTAGACATATTATCTTAAAGAAAATGAGGGAAATGATATTTTGTCATATAGCTCCCAGATGTGTGCCTAGGAATACCTAAAATGTTTGGCAGATATTTTAGCGTTAAAATAAGAAAACACGAGAAAATAGCAAGCTATCCCTTTTTTAATGTGCTTTTCCATACATTAAAGTCAGTTTTTATCGAATATTTTTTAAAATTGAAGTCTAATCAAAATGGTGTCTCAATGTTGTCGACTACGATTATTAAGATAAACACATTGGCATCATTAGTTTTTGTAAAATCAGTAAAAAGTTTTTCAAGATTCCTATGTCCGCCGATTTGTATGAATCGATCCACTGTGCGGCGCCGCGCGCTGAGTATGAAGTGTATGTTATAAGCGGGATAACACCCGAACCAACTCTCAAAGATGCGGGATAGTACCCGAAGCTCTAGGTGACAACGCAGTGGCGGCTAAAGTCTGTCAGAAATCCAGGACAATCCTTGCGAGGGTTTACTCGAGACTCCCGGCCCTAGGCAGCGGTAGAACACATTGTAGTTTTAGTCGGTAAGAGTCCGGCATAGAATTCACGAGGGATTCACACACGACAAAAACGCTCGTATAATCTCGGGCTTGGTCGAACCCGCCTAAATATCCAACTATATATGTTTCTCGAATATTACACTTTGTCCCCTAAAGGCCTCACAAAAACTTTCATGGAGGTGTACAACCCCTTCAATTTGCCGATAACGGTGTTAGGTCTCAATGGAATTGGTAGCTATCGTTGGCCATAAAAACACAATTACACAAACTTTCCTACCCTAAAACCAACGAAGAATGGCCAATTTTAGCTTTAAAGCTTTTATTTGTTTTAGTTCGCACCGAAGTCGATAGATTTAGAATGTATTGTAGTCAATTTGAATTGAATTTATTGCTGTCAACATTTCTACATTAAAGCACATTTAACTTACAATTATTTATTTCTTATTCTATAACAAAACTATTATCAAGTACTAAATATTATAAAAATACATAGGTAAGTACCTACTTGAATAGTTATGTGACGGGCGCAGCCACTGAGCATAAGTTAGTTATATTAAAATACAAGAATTCAATTACAAAAAATGCCTTATCATTGTCTTTACATATTATGTTTACGAAAAAAAACGCAAAGCGTTTAATATTAAACTTTTGTTTTCAATTATAATATATTTGTAAATTTTAATTTTTACTCAGGTATCAATTTCTTCTTTTGTATGTCGGTATTCGCCTTAATGAAGCAAAATTATCAATAAAATAATTTATAATAAAATAATTTATACGAACACTACAGTAATTAAATTTTATGCACTCTGTTATCAAAGGGTTATTTTTTTTAATTATTCGACTGTATGGCGAGTCTGCTAGTCTGCTAGCAGACTCGCCATACAGTCGAATAATTAAAAAAAATTTCTACGTTGTTTTTTGCATTTTCTACGACAGCGAACACCAAAATAACCAATAAAGATTTATTATTTCATTTGGCTGTAAAAATATTGCCTATGGCTTAGCACAATGGATATTATTTTTAGCGAATGGGTGAATTCAGTTCGATTGGAATGTTTCTTCTTTCAGCCGCGCTAGCTGCACTGAATGAATTGGGATCATCAATATACATAACAGGAACAATGTCATTGATTTTCACATTTAAAAAGGAGTTGATAGTAATTTGCTTCGTAGTTGTTTTGTTCAATAGTTTTATGCCCTATATACTATTAGTTGCACTCGGCTTTAGCGTTGCATTTCTATCTAAGCCTATGTACCTAAATAGTTTTAATTGATTCTTCAGCTTTATAGGTTCTAGATCGTAATATCATGGCAGTTGTTAAGCCAAGTTGAGGGCCTTATGGGTGACTCACACAATACGCTCACCACGCGGGATAATAAACCATGAGGTGAAATGTGGGCGTATACTATGACTCTAACTACCTCTTCGGAAATAAAGGCGTGACTGTATGTATTTAATTTAATGAATTATTATTCATAATATCGTATCTCCACCAGCGCAGTATAAACCCATTCTCGTTATAATCAATTAGCATCAAACATGTAAACATGTAAGTAAAATTTAACCCACACAGTTTGGCTTTCAGGTTTAATTTAACCCGTAATGGTGATGTGAATCACAATAGCAGCGGTGATAGCGGCGATTGTGTGCCAGAAGTAGACACGATGACGTCATTAATCTTAGTGTAATGGCCACCAAAATGCGGACGCGGCCGTCACGGGACATTTGCTCAGGCTAGCGAGACTACCCCTCTGCTCGCTCACTAGTTTAAATGTGGCAAACAAATTCAGGAGACTCCTTTGTGGATGACTCTTCACGTTTTGTTAGGTCATTCAGTTTTGGTAGCGATTCTTTGTAAGATGTTGGTAAGTTATCATCGTGTCCTTTTAGTTATAGAATTTCTGGTGCACTGTTTTGTAATGTTGTACACAGAAAAGTACAAATAAACACATATTGTCACACAATTATACCTATAACTTTACCCCAAAAGGCTAGCTACAGTCATAATAGACCTACATTGCTACATTGAGAAATTGGATTGCCTGAAATTTGGTCCCTCATTGTGGACGGTAAAGCCTGATGCCGTGGTGAAATTGACATTTGCAAGTTGTAAGTACCCGATGTTGACGTATTTAACTTGCCCTTATGTCCTTAAACTTAGTTTACGGAAGGCCATGCTACCGGCAACCGGGACCAACGGCTAAACTATACGATACGAAATCGAAATACTAGCCAGCCGTCACGCATCTCAGATCAACAGCCATGAATCCAATGCCAAATCGTTTACAGTACACTGAACAACACCGGAAGTGTCTCAAAAATAATTTTAAATTATGGTAGGTACATAATACTACTATAATATCACTTTTGTTATTTCCGTTAAAGTACATAAGCCTATATTTATTTATTTATTTATTTATTTTTTTTATTTATTTATTGGTTTTGTACACACAATTAAAAACAAAAGAAATCACATGGTATATTGTACAAGGCACTACTTATTTCTAATGAAATCTCTTCCAGTAGGCCTGAGAGAGGAGATGAGAATGAGAGACAAAGTAAATAAGTGTGTGCAGAATAATAAACATACATAAACCTTAAATAGCATACATACATAAATACATACATAATATATAGTATTATACTATCTAAATATACTGAAGTACAGAGAAATATCATAAACATCTCTAAGGATAAAATGTTATGTTAAAGATAACAGGTAATGTTCTTTCACTTTCTTCTTGAAGAGGGAAACAGTTTTACAAGTTCTTATTTTCGGTGGGAGAGAATTCCATAGCCTTGCCGCGTGAACAGTGAAGGAGTAAGAGTAAAAATCAGTTTTGTGAGAAGGGAATGTAAGGCGATTTTCAAGATGTGTTCTACAAAGAGCATCAGGTGTACGCATAAAAGAGAACCGCTCACGTAAGTAGGTAGGACATAAAGGATTGTGCAAGATATTGAATAGGACACACAATATCCGAGTATTCCTCCGAAGTCGGATTGGGAGCCACTTGAGTTTTGCACGAAATTCCGAGACATGATCATACTTACGAAGATTGAAAATAAACCGAATGCATACATTTTGCAGTCTCTCAAGTTTGTTTAAAAGCTCCTCAGTAGCATCCAAGTAGCAGGAGTCCGCATAATCAATAATGGGCTGTATCAATGTTTGAGCAAGTGAGATTTTAATATCTACAGGCAAAAAAGGCTGGAGGCATTTGAGGGTGTGGAACGTGTAGTGAACCTTTTTGCTAACATTCAGAACATGAGCATTCCAGGACAAGTTTCCATCTAAGGTAATACCAAGATCTTTTGCCGTGTCGGTATAAGGTATTCGAACTCCATCAAGTAAGAGAGGCGGAAGACAGGCCATGTCTAGTCCAGATCGCATTTGCCTACTGCCGATCACTATCGCCTGAGACTTACCTGGATTAATTAAAAGCCCAAAAGACTTAGCCCACTCGCCAATAGCACTCAGGTCACGATTCATATAGGCTATGGCGCTTCTATACTCATTCAACTTAAAATGACGATACAGCTGCAAATCGTCTGCATACAGATGGAAGTTGGAAGAAATAACTCGAACAGAAGAGTTGATGAAAATGGAAAAGAGTAGAGGAGAAAGTACGCCACCTTGAGGCACTCCAGCAATGAGGTTACGCCAATCCGAGAAAGACTCGTTAAGGCGAACACACTGCGAGCGCCCCCGAATATAAGAGTCAAACCAAGCCACAGTCTCAGTGGAGAAATTAAGGGAATTAAGAATGCCTAGAAGAATATCTAGATCCACTGAGTTGAATGCGCTACTGAAGTCCAACAGAACAAGTACGGTAAGGGATTTGTTCTCCATAGCCAGACGAATATCATCCGTCACCTTCAGCAGAGCCGTCACAGTGCTGTGACCTGGACGGAAGCCAGATTGCATAGGATTGAGAAGTTTATTCTGTGTAAGGTAACAAGATAGCTGTCGATGCACTAAATGCTCAAGAACTTTTGAGAGAAAAGGAAGAATGGATATGGGACGGAACTGGGACAGCAGTGTAGGATTTGTGGTCTTAGGTAAAGGAATAATCAGTGCTTGTTTCCAAGCACTAGGAAAGCAGCATGTGCTTATAGAGCAATTGAATATGTTAGTGAGGATGGGAATCACGCTGGAAAGTATGGGAGTGAACATTTTTGAGCATAAGTCATCATTACCTACCGCAGAAGAAGTAATCGACATGATCGATTTTTTCACTTCAAGCTCATCAACTGCATTAAGCCTGAATAAAGGACATTGTGGTAAAGGCATAAGAGAGAGATCTAGCATGGTGCTGGCCTTAACAATCGGGTCAAGAGATACAGGTGGAAGCGAGAAATGTTTGTTAAGAGCACTTAAGTTAATATCGTGACAATCGATATGGGGAGACTTGCCAATACCGTTAGCTTTAAGAAATTTCCAGATATCGGAGGAGTTACGGGTCTCAAGAGATTGATGAAAGTGGCGACGTTTAGCATCACGACACAGACGATTACACCTATTACGCCAGGATTTAAACCTTTCAAAATTAATATCATTAGGACTACGTTTGTACCTTCGATTAGCTCGATCTCTTCTAGTCATAGCATCCCTAATATCAGGTGTGATCCAGGGTGCAGGCATGTGTTTCACTTTAACTCGTCGTTTAGGAGCATGTCGATCGTACAGCGCAGTAATGATTTTGTTAAAGTTTAACACTTTTTCGTCAATAGCATCGACACCAACTACAGGTGACCAGTCAATGTCCTCTGCGTCCTGCCTCAATACCTCCAGTTTGATGCCCTTGAAGTTACGAAGCACAGAAAACTGTGACTTACACTTAGAAGGACGAACAGACAGAGATAAATAAAGTAAGTCATGGTGAGAGAAACATGCAGGTAGTTGACCATGTGTGGCAACTAGATCAGGAGAGGAAACTATAATTAAATCAAGTAGAGAAGGGCGGCAGTTAGGAAAATGATGCGTAGTAGATAGGGGAAGAATATGAAGATTAAGTGAGGATACGATAGATTCCAACGAGTGAGTACGATTATTATTTTTGATTAAACATGTATTGAAATCCCCACATATGACTACGTGGTTGTAAATAAGACACAGTTCATTAAGCAGGGCGTCGAATGACTCAAAGTAATTTACGTGGTAATCGGGACTGTAGAAAACTCCTAGTAGCATTTTGCTATGCCGAACAATAATCTCCAAAAAGAGGTACTCCGCCGAATAACTGTAATCCGATGGTGAAGCACTGACAATTTTAAAAGGTATGTCCTCTCTTAAATATACAGCCACTCCGCCACGACCTTTGCCAGTCCTGTCATTGCGTATAAGCACATATCCAGGTAGCCCAAAAAGTCTCGTTGAATGAGAAGGTTTGAGAAACGATTCAGAAACCAGTACAGCATCAATTTGGTCACTGCTAAAGGATGCCAGAAGATCAGAATGATGGAATGGAATACTCTGGGCATTGATGTGAACTATGTTAAAGTTTTTGGGAAATTTAGAAAAGATAGAAGAAAGCTGATCACGCAAAGCAAGGGATGCAAAACCATTGCCATCAGAACTATTAAAACTTGATCCTAAAAGAGAACATGAGCAGAAAGTGTCATTACTAGAATCATTCATTATATATCATAGATAAAATAGATAAAAAAAAAAAAATACACAATAAATACCTATAAAATACATAAATAAAGGTTGCCTGGCAGAAATTGCTTTTAGCGATAAGGCCGCCCATTGTAGTGCTATTTTGTATCAAATTTCAAATTGGAATACTATCTTGGCGTACAATAAAGTATACAATAAATAAATAAATAAATAAATAAAATACTAATAAATAAAATACTAATAATAAATATACTAAGAACAAAAAGAAGAGCTTTTTATAACAAAATACCGAACTCACCCACTCGCAAACATACGAAGAAATTTCATAAGAATTACAAAATAGAAAATAATGACAATGTGCATAAACAAGCAATAGCACTATAAAAATACCCAATAATATCTACACCCACATGAAAGTAATTGCCGGTTTTTTTTTTTCTTTCTCCATTTCCTCAGCTAAAACAAAATTTATTGAAATTTAACGGGTGACTAGGCCGCATGGTCTCTGACTGTAGCCTGTTCCTTGTGAAACGAGCAAATAATTGAAAAAAAAAAAAAAAAAAAGAAATGACAGTGACAGCTGTCAGCTGATGAAATGAACAGTGAGTGAAGTTTAACAAAACAAAACAGAAAATTATCTTAATTCACCGGCATAAAACGAACACTATTTATAAATAAAATGAATATCAGCTAGTGCTGGGTAACTAAATAAAATAAATTAACATCGTACCGTCTCCCTGCTGTCACCCTCTGATGTACAATTACAATATAACGCGGCCAAATATTGTGACCACAACGCGTGCAACGAGACAAACAACAACAAAGCTGTCAAACCCACTATCGCCGGCGGCTCCTCGTGGTCTTGGAGTCTGGATTAGAATTAGAAGGCGCCGTGGGTGCACTCGATGACGAAGACGCAATCACAGGACCCACTCTAATCTCCCCATGGATGTCACTGGGGAATTTTGTGATCAATGCTGACAATTCCTTCGCTGACTCGATCTTATGGCGCTTTTTATCTGGGCATATTATATTTATGATGCCTCCAGTAGTCCAGACGTTCTTCATGTTAAAATGTGCGCGAGCCGCTGTGAAGACCTGGTGCCTACCTCTTGTGAGAAACTCTGACAAAGTGTATCCAGTGCCTTTCAATGAGGATTTGTGATCCCAAATAAAGTGACGGTGCTCCATGTCGCGCAATCTGATGACAATGGGCCGTGCTTTTCCTTGAATAGACCCCAGGCGATGGCACACCTCAACAATGTTGGTATTCACGTCGGGCAACTGCATCTTGTCGGTTAATATGCCAAGAACAGTGTTGTGTACCTTTTCGTTTGGCTTTTCAGGGACACCATGCAGCAGGAGAACCTTCCTACGCATTGTTGTCTCAATGCGGTCCATGCCTTGTGAGTACAGCTGGGCTTGAGTCTTCAAATGCCCCAAAGAATCCATCACAAATGATTTGAACTCCACGAAGTCCTTAGAGAGAGCTGTAATATCAGTGTGAATTGGGCCAGTGGAGTCCAGGGCCTTACGCAAATTTTCCTCATGCATACGAAGACGGCTGGTGAAGAGGTTTTCCAATTTCTTGAGACTCTCCTCAAATCTGCTGTCCATATTGGGATTTCAGTGTAACTCTTGCAGTGATCAATGTAACAAGATAATTAAGTTTGTAGCGAGTGGAGGTGAGTTCAGCAATAAATTAACACATAAATCATATAAGCAATAGTAAGAATACTATTATTAAATTATTAATTACTGGGAGCTCACTAATTGTAGTATTTATTAATCGCCTACCCACACAATCTTTTCATATATTTATATTAGGTAGGTACCTATTTGTATATTTTTATTGTAAATAAAATCTGCATTTAAGTTATTATTGGCCACTGGAAAGTTAAAAGTTTATTATACTACAAAATACTTTTTAGAAATTAATCAAAAATACCATCTTTGTTACTCTACAAATTTCTATCGAAAAATGCTTCATAAATAAAATCATTGTATCAAGTTGATAAAAAGGTCACCGAGTTTTTAGAAATCAACTCTACCGGAAAATTCCATCGCGTTTTTTAAAGGATTGTTGGGAAAGTTTCAAAACTCCCTTTTGAATTTTTTGTAGGCTACATTTTGCTCTTCCACATATTTTTTCAAACCTCGACGAAAACGAGGGGTGTTACATGGCGTGTCTGTCTATCTGTGGCATCGTACTGGCCCAACGGATAAACCAAAAATACACAATTTGATGCCACGAGTTTTTCCGTGCCTCATTTTGTACCAACCATGAAAAAATATACATAGTGTTATTATAGACTCCTTTTTTAACTTTTTAGAAGGATCAATTTCATCATACGCTTTTGTCATACGTGTAAAGACTAATAGTGAGTCAACTCCATTGTTAAATTGCAAAATACCTTCAACGCTATCTCGACATAAAATATGCTAGGGTTGTCACAAAAATACTTCCGTTGATTAACTAAGGGTTTGTGTAAATTTTAGGTAGGTAAATCAAATAGTAGGTACTCATGTCACTATAATCTATCATCTTTATTATTTATATTATCTATATTTCTATTGTGAGCTTCCGTTGAAGAGGCTGCGTAAATGGTTAACGTTACGTAAAAAATGTGTGGTAGGTAAGTACAAAATTGTTCCTCATATAAAGTTCGAAAATAAAGTCCTCAACAGCGGCAACCTTTTAGTTACGCAACAGCAAAATATTAGCGACGCAACGGTCGCAAATGTGACGGAAAACATGATATTAATATATTAATACACCGCCTCTCTCTTTCTATTATGTGTTGCGTCACATAAAAGAAAGATAGGTGTTTTTTAAAATAACGAAGTTGCCTCGGTTAGGTCGCGACGCGACGGGAGTATATGCGGCGGGGAACATTATAATTACTTAACATCATACCACACCTCTCTCTTTCTCTCTCTTGTGACGCAAACGAAGTTGTCCGGGTCAGCTAGTTAGTCTATACTAATATATATAAAGGAAAAATTTGTTTTGTTTGTTTGTTTGTTTATTTGTAACGAATAGGCTCCGGAACTACTGGACCGATTTGAAAAATTCTTTCACTGTTAGGAAGCTACACTCTTTGCGGTGAACATAGGCTATAATTTTATTCACGTATTCGCACGGGAACGGGAACTACGCGGGTGAAACCGCGTGACGTCCGCTAGTAATTTATATAATACTAGCTGACGCCCGCAGCTCCACCTGCGTAAAGTTTTGTTCCCTTTTCCGCTTCCCGTGGGAACTTATTCTCGGGATAAAAAGTAGCATATGTGTTATTCCAGACCTATATCTAACCCTGTACCGAATTTCAGCCAGATCCGTTCAGCCGTCAGAGCGTGAAAAAGTAACAAACATCCACACTCACAAACTTTCGTATTTATAATATTAAAGTACCTAAGGTGTATCAACCTTGCACAGTTCAAGTCATACATAAAGGTACCCATGCGGCCACGTACCTATATCATATTATAAGATACCTACTAGCTGAGCAGACAAACCTTGTCCTGCCATAACTATGAATATGGAAATCGGTATCCCGAGTTCTGTGTTCCCGGTTTCGGGTACCGAGTTCCCGGTTCCTGGTTATCATTTACCAGTTCGTTTTTCTGTTCCCGGTGCCCATTTTGGTGCTTCGAGTTCCAAGACCCAAGTCGCACAAAGAATAAGCGCAATCGGTCCAGCCGTTCACGCGTCAAGTCGTGACCAAGGAAATATGGATTCATTTTTATTTCATTTTTATATTTATAGACATTTTATAAATTTTGACTGACGAAGTAAATCTAAGTTTACAATACCTAACAGCTACAGTGTTTGTCTGAACAACTTTTTAAAATACCTATCGTAATGATTTCGTACCTACATTTTGTTGTCGACTTGATTATTTATTTCTTAAAATAATTAAAAATAACACGTCATTAATTCCGCGACGCGAGTATTAGTCTTTATTTATATAACATTATCATATTATTACATATATAACATTATAAGTACATTCTATTCAAGTTTTGTATTTTCTATATTCGTCTCATAATTTGACACTCCGGAACAGGCGTACCTCAAGCTCAATACATTACCAGCGGGCGCACCTCAGGCATCGCGGTTAGGGGGGCGACCCCGCTCTCCGACATACCGCACCGCATCGTTGCTCCGCGAAACGGCCGAGTTGAACCACTATTAGTCTTTACACGTATGCTATTGTTATGTAACTTAAAACAATTTTTACGTAGCGCGCATCCGCAACGGAAGCCCTGAAGTAATATTATTTCTGCTGTTTCATGACATTTTTCAGTGCTGCTCCGCTCTTATTCGCTATAGCGTGATAAATTCAGTTGTATGTAATAGAACTTTGTAACTCCAGCCAGTAGTTTCTGAGATCCTGATTCTACTATGATATTAGTATAGACTCGAAACTAAATAGACGAAAATTTTAACTTAAACTTTGTTCAACTTGTATCCCTTATTATAAACTGATTATTTTGAACACGTGCAAAAAGCTATACATATTTAAATGGATTGCAGTGAAATTTAAGCTCTCGTCAAAGATAATAAAATAGTATTACATACAGATAGGCAACTCCGTGCCCCCACTGAGCCAGCTTCCCCACCCCCGCCATAGCGTCATTATAGTTGGAGGGTATTTTGACGGAACATTTGCTTAGCCTTAGTGGTCACACACACATTGAAGCTCTGTACAAACATAACGTTTTTAGTGTAGGTGACAGAATTGAAGAGGAATCATTTGTATGGAGTTTCCGCCCTGTGCTCCTGTCTACATAGTTTTGTGACCTAAGTACATTTCATTTTCATGCAAAAATAAACAGAATATTTTTCTACGCAACACGCTGAAGTCACGTATTATAATAACGTGAATTGTAAAACGTGCTATAGTAACTGGTTACAAGGATAAGTTGAAACGCACCTTCTTTGAAATATACCTTAAAATTGCACACATCTAAAAGAACAACGGCATAAAGAATGAAATTTCTAACAAAATATTGTTAAAAAAAAGAAAAGAGTTAAAAAAAATTGACCATACTAAAACCACTATTTATTAATATTTTAATATTGATATGTACGAAACATTATACCCATAGTCAATTTTACTTAAGAGGGTTTATCACACAGCGCGGACAAAATTGAAAAAGTATCAAGCGGCGTTGAGCACACTCAAAGTATTCGAATATTACGATAATACCTGACTGGGAACGCGGAAAATAAAGTGATACCTCCTCTCTCTGGAAGGCCTCGGCCGGTACTAATTTCTCGCGGCCCGTGCATCGAGTTTGAGGACTCTTTTTATTACGTTATTATAGATATGTTTAAAGAGGTTTCTAGAATATTACTGATGTATTCAATTGGTGATATCATGATCAGTCTGTAAATGTAAAAAGATCACCATTTTGTAAACTAGAAGTGTACCAAAAATCGTGATGAAGTTCATCAAAGTACGACGTTTTTCTGAAACTTTATTTGTCATGTTTTGGTGATAAGAAATATATTTCGGTATAATTTTCTTAGGCGGCTTTAAAGAAGACAATACGAAGATACTTATAGCAGGTTTAATTTCTGTGTACATCAATTAATTTTATACCACCCGATTGGCAAAGATGCCTTGTTTCGTAGAATTTCTTCAAACGAGGTGTGTAAACACTGTTTTTAATGAAAACCTAGTTATGCCACGTTTATTTTGATTAGAACAATTTTTAGACAAGGAAATATATTACTCTTACACATTAATCATACTTACTAAACATTGGTAGTTTCTTCAGAAACAAACGTTTCAAACGCGTGAAATCATGTATTTGTGCGTTACCCTCCTAAATTAAATTAATCAAAGTGAATGAAATTAATAGTAAATGTTTTCAAGATGATGACATAATCCTACTATACCATAACAAAACAAAGTACACTTTGGGAACCGGTACAGCTGAAATTGAGATAGAATCGCTAGGCACGTGGGCTGCGGGATGTCTCCGAAATTGTGTCTCCAACGGCCAAGTTTAAGCATTGTGAGATTGCGTACAGCACCGGCAAAGCTATCAAAGTTTGTAATAGTACTATCTAATACAATGCTACATGCAAATTCAGTAGTACAATGTCATGATGGTCATATTTACCAGGGGCTCTGATTAAACATAGTAGTCCTCGCGTGCTCTTTATTTCTTCGTTTCTTTTGTGCCCACGGATATTCCACGGTCATCAAAGTTTAAAAAATATGTTAATACATGAAAAATACACCACCGCAATAAATTGTATAAGGCGTTATGTGTTTTAAAATAAAAAATAAAATTGTATAACACATCGAAATTAGTCATCTTACTTTACTGCCCTCTTTGTTTATTTGCAACATCCATAAGAAGGGTCTACGAGCAAGGAGGAGCTGAAGTGGGGTTACAGGCCTACACCAGGAACTCATGGATACATGGAAGGTTCGACTTCAGCACCAAGGTGGGGATTCACCACAAGCGGGCAATCTGATCATACATGGACAAGTTCCTGTAGAGAAGTTACTGGAGTATATTCCATAACGCCTATTCCTTATAATATATAAAGAGTTGATAGTGATATCACCATGCATCATATCCATCCTATACTTGATTATAGTAATAGTCGCCTATTTCTAAAACTAAAAATGTAGAGCATCTCACCAATATTGATTTGATGATAAATTGGGAGATGCCAGGATGTCGCCCACTTTTATGGGCACTTAGTGAAGGTAAAGAAAGAAAGTTTTACGATTGCATAATTATATATATTTGGAATTACTGAGCAGAAATACTCAAAAATTAGTTTGATCTCGAGTTGTGGTATTTCTTTCTTAAGTTCAGTTTAAAGTTTTTAAAACCCAAGTTGCATAACTTAATATTATTTTTCATGACTATAAAACATACTTAGTAGGTATTAAAAAGCCCTACGTGGCATCAAAAATGGCGCAGGTATTATGTGTACGAGTATAAATATATGGAACAAAGTAATTTCGGCAAAAGCCCTCTATCTTTGCCTACCTTTTAGTGTCGCATCTTCATTGGCCTTATACGAGTGAGCACGTACTTAATCTACATAAATGCGCATGTTTATGTATGTATGTATACTCCTATGTCATAATCCATGAAAGATAAGTTAAAAATCAGATCTTGATTTTTAACTAAGGGAAATATTTGTGTATACTCTGTCATTAACAAAAATGTAAAAAGTATAATGTTTGAAAGTACGAGTAATTTAAAGGTATTTTAATAGTCATATTTTTTTAGAGCAAAGACGTTATGACAACGTTTTTATTTTCTCTTTATTTAGAAGGTGGATAACTTGCTTCAGACTGTACTTGTACCCGTGACCTTAAAATTAAAACTGAATACTATGCTACAAAACCTTACCGAAAGCAGCAGAATTGTTCACTATATTGTTATCGCCTTTTAATATTCTGATAATCCGTCTGGCTTATTCTAATCTATCGTAGTCTTTGAACGGGCCAATAAACTTACATTTACTTGACCAATCAATCAATCAATAAATCAAATCAGCCGATAGCAGTCCACTGCTGGACGTAGGCCTCTCCCAAATTGCTATTATGACAAGAGCTAAACACTAAGCTACAGAACCTTACCGAAACAAGCAGACTTGTCTACTGTATTGTATTGCAATCGTCTCTTTAGAGTAAGGTCAAAGCCATCTAGTCTTATCTCTAAAAATACACACATCAACACCGTCTAGGGATATTTCACATTTTCTCAATTTTCAGAAAATCTGTTAGGAATAATATGCAACAATGTTATATTCTTAGGAAGCCCATTTTTCAGACTATATTTTAAAATAAAATAAATATATATTTTCGACTTAATAATATAATAAAACAAAATCAGTAGTCAGTAAAACCACCCTTGACGTTAACCACGGTCCTGCAACGGTTTTTCATGCTTTGAATTAAGTTATCAAAGTCTCGCTGCGGGATATTGTCCCAAGTTCTGCTAAGATGCAAAAAAAGTTGCTCTTCGGTCGCAATGTCTGCAGGAAAATTCTTATAAGCCCTTCTTTGGAGCATGTCCCACGCATGCTCGATGGGGTTTAAATCAGGCGATTGCGCCGGCCAGGGTAAAACCGACACGTCATGGTCCTGCAGCCAGCTGGTCACCGCTCGCGCTGTGTGCGGACGGGCGTTGTCATGCATGAGAGTAAATTCTTGACCCATTTGAAGTCGATGAGGGTAAACAATGGGTACAAGCACCTGGTCGCGGTATTTTTCAGCGGTCATGGTGTTTCTAATCCAAACGAGGTCCGTTCTTCCACCAAAACGAATTCCCGCCTGAACCATAATTGTCCCGCCCTTGTATGGATGGACTACCTGTGGGTGTTGCAGACGACTCTCACGACCAGGAACTCGCCAAACGCGTACTCTTCGTGAATCGGGATGAAAACCGAATCGGGACTAATCGGTAAACAGTACTACAGACCACTGGTTATCTTCCCAAAGCAAATGTTCACGAGCCCACTGTAATCTTCGTCCACGATTTCCCTTGCGTAGTGCTGGAGTACGAAGTGGCCTGCGAGCATGAAAGTTAGCTTCATGCAGTCTTCTCCTCACAGTTTGGTCACTGACAAGCAATTGGTGTTCTGACTGGAGCCGTTGAACCAACTGCACGGCTGTAACGTTTGGCTGCATCTCGCGGCAACTTGTAAAAATCGGTCTTGTCGTTGGGTGGTTATTTATTTATTTATTTATTTAAACTTTATGCACAAAGCAGTACATTGGCGGACTTAATGCCTAAGGCATTCTCTACCAGCCAACCAGAGTGGTGGTGCAGAGCTACAAACGAGGTACGCACATTTCAAATGAAGTTTACTATAACTATTAATTATTATACTATACATACAAATCAATTGAATATACACACAAATACATACAACTATATATTATATATTACATAAACCTACATAAATGCTAATATATACATAATTATACATACATATATGTATACATATAAACAATAGTCATGCAGTATTATGAATCATGTCTAACTCAATCCTCCGCCTCAGCAAATAGCGACTGTCGCACTCTGGCTTTAAATATATTCAGGCTATTTGACATTCTGACCTCGGGGGGAAGTGCATTCCATAAGCACACGGACTTGACAAAAAACGAAGATGCCATGAAACCAGTGTTATGAGATGGGCACAAGAGAAGTTGATTATGTGAGGAACGTAGGCTTCTATCATGGTTTGACGACAAGAATTGGAAACTAGAAGCCAAGTACGTAGGAGTAGTAGGAGAATTGAGAATTTTATAAAGAGTAGTAAGTGCTCGTAACTTACGGCGATGACGAATATGCAACCACTTAAGTTGGGAACGGAAAGAGGACACATGGTCATATTTACGAAGATTAAAAAAGAAACGAATGCAGTTATTTAGAAGGCGGTCAAATTTATTGAGAAGTTCTGCATTCAGGTCATAGTAACACACATCACCATAGTCGATCTGAGGAAAAATTAGCGTCTGAGCCAGTGTGGTCTTGGTATTCGTAGGTAGAAAGTTCTTTAAGCAATACAATGCTCGAAGTGTGCCAGTAACTCTCTGACTAACATGTGCAGCCTGTGCTCGCCAGTCGAGATTAGAGTCAATGATAAGGCCAAGATTTTTAACTGAGGCGCTGTATGGTATTATTGTGCCATTAAATGTCACAGATGGCAAAGAGTTAGTGTCTATCTTGCTAGTCACACAGGTACTCCCCACAACAATGGCCTGGTACTTGGAAGGGTTTACCGTTAAGCCAAACCTATACGCCCAATCTCTGAGATAATCGAGATCTGCATTCACAAGACGGATTGCTGATGTTATGTCATCAGCAGGTGCATGAGTGTAAAGCTGCAAGTCGTCAGCATACAGATGATACGTGCATTGAAAATTATGGGTAACTAGATTAATAAAAATAGAAAATAATAGAGGAGAGAGAATACCGCCTTGAGGAACACCAGAACCCATAACACACCGACTCGAGAAAGAGTCATCGATGCGAACTGATTGCTGGCGTCCCTGAAGATAAGTAGAGAAGAATTCCAGTGCTTCCGGAGACATTTTAAGGTGTGAAAGGATAGCTAGTAAGACATCATGATTAACCGTAGTAAATGCGTTTGAAAAGTCGACCAAGACTAGCACCGTAGCCTTAGTGTCCTCCATTGCAGCCCTGATGTCCCCAGTTACCTTTAACAAGGCTGTTGAAGTGCTGTGACCTGGTCTAAACCCCGATTGCAGTGGACTGAGAAGGTTATTTTTATATATGAATAGTGTGAGTTGTCTGTGCACACATGACTCAAGCACCTTAGACAGGAAGGGTAGAATAGAAATAGGACGAAAATGACTGGGTAATGAAGGATTTTGTATTTTAGGTAAAGGAATAATGTAGGCATAACGCCATTTAGATGGAAATTGAAAAGTGAAAAATTCACTATATGAGAGATAACGGGAAGCAGTTAGTTGGTCGATAATAGTGACAATCATGCGTCGACTTATCCCATCACTACCTACTGCATTGGACTTAATAGACAAAACCACCTTTTTAATGTCTTCGGTTGCAACTAGAGAAAATTTAAAAGCGTCCACACTAGGTTTATCGAGACCAGCTATGTAACTCAACGTACGAAGTTTGGTTTGGTGATCGAAGGGAGTTGTAGAGGAGAAATGTCGGTTCAAATCATCCAACCCAACCGTATTCTGATGATCTACACGCTGTTTGCCTACACCCAGTGTACCAAGAAACCGCCAAACGCTGGTCGGTGAGGAACAGTTAATATTTTCAAGGATATGTCGGCGTTTAGCATTACGTATCAACTGATTACAACGATTTCATGCGGTCTTAAAAAGGTTCCAACTCTCTTCGGTGCGGTTTTTTCGGAACTTACAAAATATGCGATCTCTACGCTTCATTGCCACCCGTACTTCCTCGGACATCCATGGAGCCGGTGGACGTTTAAGCTTTACTTTTCTTACGGGAGCGTGACGATCAGAGAGACCTAGCACCGCATCATTAAACATCTAAATTTTTTCATCTATATTCGAGGCTAACTCTAACTCATCCCACTGCACCAACGCAGCTTCCTTGCGCAACTGATCTAAATTAATACGCCTAAAACTACGCATATGCATTACCTTAGGTGGGGACTTAGGGGGTTTCAGTGCATAGGAGAGGAGTAACAAATCATGACGTGAAAAAGCAGGAGCAGGCAATTGCCAATGGGAAAAAACAAGGGAGGTAGAAGAAGTAAGTATTAGATCAATCCAGGTGTCGTCAGTAGATATGTTGTGGTGAGTAGCCTGTAAAGTTAATATATGTAGACTAGCAGATTCCACAATATGGAGTAGCTTACGGGCGCGAGATGTTTCGGGTTTTAATAAATCGGTATTTAGATCTCCCATAATGATGTAATGAGTGTACGATGACCCCAAGGAGTCCAGCACTGTTTCCAGGCTAGAGAAGTAGTCAATAGAAGGAGGACAGTAAACGACCCCCAGGACCAGCTTAGTATTCCCAACAGTAACCTCTACAAATAGGAATTCAGCATCAGCAGTATATTCAGGATCAGATGAGGCCAGAATTTTAAACGGGAATGTACTGCGGATATAAATAGCTACCCCACCTGATCGCTTCACCCAACTACTAACGCGATCGTTACGAACGAGGACAAAACCAGGAAGGGAATATGATGTAGACTTCAATTCCGGCTTAAGCATACTCTCTGAAATTAAAATAGCGTGAATGTTAGTGTTCGAAAACGCCTCCTCTAACGCACTATAGTGGCAGGGAATGCTTTGTGCATTTAAAAGACAATTATTTAACAGGTTGTTGTTTGTGGGCTCAAAAGTTTTACGAAGACAGTCACCCAAGGTTCCGGTCGAGGAGCTGAAACTGTCTTTATCAGACACTGAAGAAGATTCATAAGCAGAGTGATATAATTCATCATCATCAGATATCATATTTATAAATAAATAAATAAAAATATGTAAGTATAATAAATATGCTTAATATATGTATAAGTTAAAGTTATAATATTAAATATAATGTGAGCATACACAGTACCTATTTCAAAACTCGATAGGTTGGCACACCTCTGCACCACCCACCAGCCAACAACACACTATATAAACAAAATACAAGCTAAGAAATAATCACGATCGACTAAAAAGAAACACTAAAATTACATATAAGAAAACAGAAAAATAACAAAATGCCAAACTTCAAAAAAAAAAAAATCAACACAGACTCTGAAATTATTGTCCGTATTTCGGAAAGCAACGAAATGAGCTTTGACATTTGACAATCAGTTGACATTGACATGGCATAGCAAATATCAAAACAAAATATTTTACATTTTACCCCTGTTACGTATTTGTTAATTGATTTACGGAAATTTAGAAAATAATTCAGCGGTATTGTTTGAAGCTAAGTTAAAGTACATACCGATGTACATATATTTTATTGCAGTTCACTCTCCATTCAGTTATTCAAAACATTAAATAGTTATATACAATGAATAAGGAGTACAAAACCTCTATTGCTAAGGAACAATTAGTCATAGACGTGAAAGAAAAACAAATAATTACTTACGAGATACATGCATTTAACGTTACATGCCATAATGTCCTATAACATTCAGAACTGCCTTACAACTACATGTCTCCACATCATCAAAACTAACTTGTGACACGAACAAAGTGAATGTTTTCTATAAAGTCAAAATTGGACCTGCTACTTTCGGGATCCCTTCGAGTTCGTACCACTGGTGGAAGCAATGTTAGGCTTTGGATGTGCCTTTACTAAATGCTGCAACTCTTCATCCATCACCAGTTTGTGCCTGCTCCCATCTGTAGCACGTACAACAATCACACCGTCCTGGGTCCAACAGCTACGAGTACCGAAGTGCATACGGGCTTTATTGAACAAAGTTTGTCTGTCCTTAGTGAGAAATTCTCTGACTGAGACAGATGACCCTCTCAGTGATGTTTTTGCCCTCCATACTTCTGACCTCAACTGAACATCAGAAAACCACACCAGGACTGGCCTATGGTGATCCTTGTTGGCTACTCCCAATCTATGACAGGAAGTAATAGAAGCAGGGGAGCAGCCCGTAATTGCTAATTTATTGTTGATCACATCCCTCACTGTGTCTATACAGCTTTCATTGTCCGTCTCTGCAATCCCCATGAATAAGAGAGCCTTACGCCGGTGCCTTGTCTCTGCATTGTCAATAGCCCTGGCACATTCATCAATTTGCTTACGTAGAAGACCAAGTATGCTATATATAAGCTCTCTGAATGTACGGAATTCCTCAGCCACTCTTGCCACAGTATCCTTGGATGAACCTGCATTCTGGAGCTGAGCCTCCAAGGCCTCCATCCTCATTGTGAATCTCTCCTCCAAGGATTTTTGTGTAGATTCAATGGTGCACAGCTGGGACATATTGTAGTGTGTTGATAAATGCTGGTAGGTGGTGTAACTTGAAGAAGTTGGTTACATTAACTTACAAAAATGTAAGATATGGTTGCCTATACTAGTTTATCACTGTTTTACTTAAAAGTTTGTGAAATAACTTAACTTTTCTAATTAAAATTATATTTTTACACAGAGCAAAAGTGTTTACTTTTTTGACACCTACCGCCAAAAAAAAGTTATGCGTCTCCCGCCACGGTGTCTTTCAGCCACTTCCCCGGTTGCACGATAACGTGACCACAATCTTGAAATAACGTTTTGCCTGGTTCCAATCTCCTCAGCAATACTCCGCTGAGTAGCCCCAGCTTGGAGCATGCCTACTGCCCTTAGCATTTCTTCTATAGTTAAATGGCGTCGCTGCATGACTTACACAATGAAATAAATTCGTAATTAATCAATAACTAGCTTTAAAACCTATTTAAAACTTCAACTGGACAAAACAAATACCAATTAACTATCGTCGGTAAAATTAAAATTTCGAACTTTGCTATACATTAGTATCCGCGCAAATCATTTGTTTTAATTTCTTTTTTTTAATTTCAAATTTGGAATCATTCAAATATACCTACAAAATTTTTGAGATGCAGAACTTTTTAAAAAATATCCCTAGGCGGTCTCATGCAGTATAATAACTCTGGCTGGTTTTACTATACTTTTAGAACTACGGGTCAATTCTCCTGATTCTCCAAACATTTTTTTTTTGACAATTTGTGTTCCTGTTAGGTAGAATACATTCAATCGATTTCTGTGTCTCTAGTAGCACAGATTATATAATGTATATAGTAGTGACAAGGAAGGAATACGAGTACATTATTATGTCAGTAAAATAGACCAATACTCAAAAGGACTGAAGAATTAGCCTTTTAATGTTACATTAATTACATTTACAATTACAAGAGGCAATAAAGTTCTAACTAAACGATGGTCAACTATCCTCATATAAATTTATAATTTCCGTCCAGTCAAATATTTGTACACCAACCGTTAGAAGTGGTTCCGAATTTATTTAATTACGTAGGGTTCGACATGATACCGCACTCGTTAAGGAACAAACAAAATCCTACAGATCTTCGCTAGAACCAAAACCGATACTACTTTAACATACTATTATCATCATCCAAACGATATCCTACCCGGCAGCAAGCGTCGCATTTATGTATAATGAAAATCTACATGAAAATCTTTACTTATACCAAATTTTAATATTAAATCATAAATGCGAAAGTTTGTGAGTGTTGATGTTTGTATCACTTTCACGCTGTAACGGTTGAACGGATCTGGCTGAAATTTGGTACAGTGATAATGTATAATCCGTAATAACAACACGCTACTTTTTATCCCAGGTATTACGACGGCGACGCAACGGTCATCAGCTAGTATTTTATAATTATAACTTAAGACAATGATTCCTAGTAAGGCTTACAAAATATTATTCTATTGGACCTGTAATAGAACCGATGGGTGGTTTCCTTCGATCACGTCCGACATCTTTTGAGAGGTTTCAATATATTATCTATCAAAGACCTCAAAGAACGACTCTTTGACAGTTAATTAATACGTTTAGATTAGTTAACATTTTCACTTACAACAGATTGATACCAAGCGGAGCTAAACTGGCTAAAAGCTTTCATGTCATAAAAGTACGTTCCAAAATCACTAAATTTGAAGGAGAGGTTGGAGAATAATTTATTTATTTTTGTTGAATATAATAATGTCCATAGTAAGCGCTTATAGTGAAATCTTAAACATCATAACCAACAACCGTGTACCGATACATTCTCCAACATAAAAACAGAACTTCGGCAACTACAAGAACCTTTAGGGTCGCTTGCTTGACAAATTGGTCCAGCTATGTGCCAGTTTTAGTCCTGGATAGTAGCTTACCAATACCAGCCTTCATTTGGGAGGAGCCAACTCTACTCTACTCTCTTTTCATGAAGATGTTGAATTCAGGGTGACACTGAGCGAGAGCCATGTTAATATGACAATTGAAGTTTAACAAGGAATTCGTAATTTTCGGAAATAGAAAGAGGTATGTAACGGACAAAAGAATAATACCTTTTTTTGCCGGAAGCTAGCTGATAAATACGATACTACCATTAAATTTTGTAAATCAAAGACAGTATTT
Organism: Miltochrista miniata; assembly: GCA_933228765.1. NCBI lineage: Eukaryota > Metazoa > Arthropoda > Insecta > Lepidoptera > Erebidae > Miltochrista > Miltochrista miniata. Next base: position 15,313,814 of record OW121752.1, on the reverse strand, counting down.
GGTGTCAGGTGTTGGCAATAACTGTGTACGAGCGAAAAGGCTACTTTGGTACTAATTGCGACTGTTTACCTTCGTTAGGGTCCCCATACGTAAGCTTAATTTTATATTTTTCTGTATTTTGATTTAGCAATACTTTTATTCAACAAAAATATTGCACGACTGCTAAGACAATTAACAGCAGCTGGAAGGTTTAATAAACTTGTTTGAAATTTATTACTTTCTATTATTTTTTGTCAGAAATTTGTGTTTTCATTTATTTTAACTCGACTGCGGAATTTTATTTTGTACATTTTTGGTTCAACTTATTCTTTTTGCTACACTTTGTCAATTGTGGCAGTATTTTTGAATTTGGGTCAACACCTTTTGTCATAGGTCATAGGTATTTAAAAAATTTAATGCTGATTTCATACTCTGGAAAAAGAAGGCAGAACATAATTATGTCCCCAGTCGTTTCTACGTCGTCGTTGTAACAAATCAGAGCTTAGAAAGATCAGTCAGCAGGTGATTCATTACTACCTACAACAAAGCAGGTAATTGGAAACAAAGAAATCTGTAACATCAGGTTCATTAAGCTACTTATTATTGATCGCGTTGAAAACCAATGTAAAAAAAATAATAACCAAACAAAATATCTCACTTGTTCATAAACACACCTCTTGTTTTCCGAAAATATGGTGATGAACATTTTAGAAAGATATCCTACTAAAATTGTGAATTGAAATGTGAAAGTTTGTGAAGATGTTTGGATGTTTGAATGCTTGTTACTCAATCACGCTCTAACGGTTGAACGGTCTGGGATGATACAGAAATAGCTTATGGTATACTAATCCTACTTTCTACTAATATTATAAATGTGAAAGTTTGTGAAGATGTTTGGATGTTCGTTACTCAATCACGCTCTAACGACTGAACGGATTGGGTTGAAATTTGGTACGGAGAAAGCTTATAGTCTGGTAAGGTTCATTTCGGGAAAATGTTCCCATGGGAAGCAGTAACAGGTACCGAATTTCACGCGGGTGAAGCAGAAAGCATCATATAGTAGAGTATAGTTTTACTTTTAACCTATCATTTTAAAAGGTATGCCATATAAAAAGAATACCGGCTAGTGTACAAGAAAAATATCGAAGTGTGTCATCATAGCCGTAGCGCCAACGAGATTTGATTGAAGTGGGCTGCGTGCCAATACACAGACACAACCAGAACATGATATTGTGAATAAATCGTTACTTAACTCCGCTCTGACCATGATATATGTCGGTACAAATTAGATTTATTTCCTGCTTTCCCTTCACATTGGTACCGAACAGAAACTGTTATTGCACGTATGAACGATGAGGTGTCATGAATAAAATATCCTGTACAGAGTGCGTCACGCACACGAGATTTCGATCACGATTTCGGTGTGATACACCAATCACATGACACCTCGTACACGTGATTTACTGTCCATGTATTTACGTGTACAACAATATGAGGTAAAAGTATTGAATTCAAATAAATAAGGGTAGTATAGAATAGGGGGGATTCGCCACAATCGCGGCCGTCAGACCGGTCATGGACGAGTGGCTGGAGAGGAGACACGGTGCTCTCTCCTACAGGCTGTCACAGATACTAACCGGGCACGGTAGCTTCGGTAGGTATCTGCGGCGAAGACACCGGGAAACTACGGCTGAGTGTCAGCACTGCGAGGACCGCAGTGATGACACGGCGCTCCACACGCTGGTGGAGTGCACAGCATGGGCGCAACAGCGCCAGGTCCTCGTAGTGGGTCTGGACGTGGACACTCTCTCGCTCGAGACCATGGTGCAAGCCATGCTCTCCAGCGGGAGTAAGTGGGACTGCGCCGCCTTTTTCTGCGAGTAAGTCATGCTCGTGGAGGAGGCGGCGGGGCGGGTACGGGAGAGAGCTCTCCCACCCGAGTCGCTGCACCGCAGTCGGCGGCCTGGGCGCCACCGACGTGTCTTCGCCGAGGACTGACGGCCTCCATGACCGGGGGTCTGAGGACGGTGAGAGGGTCCACACGCCCCCCCTTAGAACCGGGATCACACCCGAAACCCCTCCAAAGACGCGGGTTAGCACCCGAACCACCCCCTGGGCGAGGCCGCAGAGGCGGCCGTAGGCGGGGCTCACAACCATAGGCTGTTGGGCGTTACGTGAGGTTTTTTAGTCGGTAGGAGTCCGGCATAACATCCATGAGGATTTTCCCTCACGTAAAAAAAAAGAGGGTAGTATAGAATTTTATTTCATTGGAATTTCTATTTTGTTACAAAAAATATTGGTTGAAATTACAGTGAAAGATTTTTATCACATTTTTATATATGTACATTACTACTATCTAAACGAAACCTAAATAAGGACCCCGTAGCGTTATGCCCAAAAGACTAGCAGCATTCCCTTTAAATAGCAATACCTATTCGATGAGCGAGAAAACTGCCAGCCCTTGGGGTCACAAATCGACTTTATACGGCGCTTTTTCAAATTCTCCTAAAAAAATTTGGGCCTTAGAATCCCATGGACCTAAGGTCTTGACACCGAATGAAAGAAATACGATGAGTGGAGACGCTTAAACTTATGAATTTTAATATTTTCTGCCGCTTATGCTGCTGCACTGCACTGGCTTTTAATTTTGTTTTAGGAAGATGGGACGGGGCCAGGTTGTCAACACAAGTTGCATCCCAGACCAGCACCCGATCCATCTGTATTAAAGTTATATCATCCGGTCTCTTGCCATCGTCACTGAAAACGCTGTTTCTACTTTTATTTATTTTGTATTGATAGACAAACAAAGGAAAGTTTTAAACCTTATTATAGGTATCAATAACTGTAATTCCGAATTCTGGACAAGCTCATGAGTTTTAGAAAGTGAGCAAAATTTTATAGTTTAAATAGTTTTCATCTCGGATAGGTTAAAAAGAGCTCGAAATGGTTATATAAGAGCAATGTTGACTCTGCAGATTTGAATTATTGCCATAAAACAACATAAAAAAAATAAAACAGGTTTATGGTTTAGTTGCAATATTCTGTTTAATTCAGGTAATTCCCCAGTTGCATATGCGCAGCTGAATTGCGGATTTCTTAGTTGGTACACCTTTTTATAAGCTATAATTTACATATTACTTGCTGTGCATATTGCTTTATTATTATACTCAATAAAAGTATTTTTGCTTGTTTTAACCGTGTTGTGTTATTGTCCGGAACATTTTTTTACTAGACGAGTGGTAGGTATCGACGAAATTCTTTAAGACGCAGTTTACATTTAACACATAAATTATGCCTTCATCCAAATAGACATTTAACCTTGTCTGTAACTCATGTTTAAGAGCACTAAAAATGTATATTATACTGTCAAAAATATGTTCCTAAATTATGGGTATAGGTCAAAAGTCATTCCTGTTTTTCAATCGTTTTATCTTTTGATTTCTTTCTTTTATGTGAACCCAGCTGCCTATTTTGAAACCATAAAGAAGTTAACTAGTCCCAGTTCGATTCGGATTGCCTCCTAAGCCTCTTATGTGCCTTGCAACAGTTTTTTATGCAAAGAATAAAATCCTATCTCATCATATAAATATCATAAGTCATCTACATACAAATTGGCAATTAAACATTTATGACATTGCGTTGAGTAGCGGTACTAAAACTTATCTTTTATCAGATATCAAATAAACATTGCTTGCTTTTAGATTCTTATCATTACTACCTGACTAAGAATAGGATTAACCGTGTAACGACTTTGTTCCCATCGTACCAATACAACAATGATACGTATTCCGAGTTTCTGCATGCAAATGCCATTTATTATATTTATGCTTCAATGCAAAACGACTCATCCTATTTTGTTTTGCGTTTTATTTGAATATTACCGTAATACCCATTTTTGTTGTTTTTCCATCGTTGTTTGTGTTACAGACAAATTTATACCGTTACACAGCTTTGCAAGGTTTAATCTCGTTTGTAGATGGTGATTCCCGCATCGGTATTTTTTTTTTTTTTTTTATACTACTTAGGTGGCAGACAAGCTTACGGCCCACCGGAAGGTTGGTAACCGTAGCCTATAGACGCTTGCAACACCAGAGGCGCTACACACGCGCTGCCGACCCGGGCGCAGGTTGTGACGACCCATAGTTGAAATTTTTCAAGCCGCCCGTAAGGCCTTCAACTTGGCTTAACGACTGTCATTTTACTGACAACCGGGACCAACGGCTTATCGTGCCTTCCGAAGCACGGAAACGCTCGTAAATAAATGTCACAAAGTGGTCCACGTGGTGGTCACCCATCCATATCCGGCCATAGTAAATGTTGCTTACTGCAGTGATCGTTTACAGAACACTGAGTCCGCGGGGCCACGAGCGCTTCAAAATTATATATATTATCTTTCGGGACATATATTTCAATAACTCTGCTGTGGTATTGCGTATAAATCGTTCTTTTAGACATTTGACAATAATTTACGTCGATAATTTGCATTCGGACAAAAATAGCTTTATTTTCATATAGTTGAGATATATGTCCTTTAGAGTCTCGTTTATTGGTACTTAACAAGTAAGTAACCTCATTATTGGTTAATGAAAAATAACAATGCATTATGGTAGCTACACATTAAAGTAAATTATAATAATATAAAACCATTTTGACCTCCGTTGAATAAATAATGACATATCGCAGATAGCGACAGTGTTTAATCCCATTGCATAAATTTAACCTACTTTTGGGTGAGCTGTGTTCAGTGTGAGGTTTCCATTAGGCGGTAGAAGCATTGATGATGTTTTGTATAAATAATGCACACTTTGACGTACCATAGAGAAACGAAGGATCTATTAACTTTGAGATACATCGGAATTTTTTAACACCTGCTGTGTCAGATTTTGCATTGTCAATTAGATCGTTCTTAATATCTACATAATGTAAGATAACTCATAATTATACATATTGATTCAACTTTGAACACACTAAAACAGTTTTATCCTATTATTTTCAACGTGAGGAAAATCCTACTCGGATGCTATACCGGACTCCTGCCGACTAACAGCCACAAGTTTCCTACGTAATGCCTCCGGTTGGGAGCCCCGGAAAAGTCCTCGGAAGGATAACCACAAGATTCCCAACTGACCTATGGCTGCCACTGCGGCCTCACCTAGGGGGGGGGGGGGGGGAGGTACGAGTGCTATCGTGCGTCTTTAGGGTCGCCTCCTGTCTGGCTGACCAGACATACACCGGGCTTACCACCTGAGGGAAAATTAATTTTTTCATGATTTTGATACGACAGTAAAAGCCTACAACAGAGCCCGCCAATCAGGTAGCCAAACCAGAGTCCCAGCTTCTAAGTCGAGTTTTAAAAAATACTTTTTGACCCTTCTACATTGTATTCTGTCCTTATTATGATATGGTAACCATATTAGGCAATTAGTAATAATAATAATAATAATAAAAAAAAAAAAAAAAAAAAAAAAAAAAAAAATTGACATCTCTGTCAACATTTAGCTCAACAGTTTTAATTAATTTTTGGTATAAATACACATATTTACAGCAAGATTCTCATATAATATTATACAAAACAGATCAATAGTGCATATTTTATTAAATTATGGACAAATTATCGAAGAAAATGAAAAACGTAAAATTTCAGCATAGAGAACGATTTGAAGCCTGTGACAGAAGTTGTCAAGGCATACATAATACGATTTAAAATGGATTTGAAATCAGATACATAATAAAATAAATGTTGACAAGATCCAAAACACGAGCAGCACGCCTAACACCTCCGGACTCATCACTCAGCTCCGCCTCTCTTTCTCTTGAATGTGTTCCAGCGCCAAGGGGAATCGCAGAGGCGTCGAGTTCATCGTCAAGTGATGAGTATTTCTCTCCGCCGACGTCGCCAACACCCGTACGTCGGCCGGGGAGAGGCCGGCCACCGTCTCGCTTGGGACCCCGAGGCCCACCGGCTTCGAATAGGGCCCCCGCCTCCGGTGGTGATGTGCACCGCATGCGATGGTCTAATTCATTGAATGAGAACGTCATGCGGGCATATTTCATGGCTACAGAGGGGGGAATTAACCTCACTGCGTATCGTGTGAGATTGCTACCTCTGTTTCAGGAACTTGAACCATCAGTCAACGTGTCAGCGCAGCGTCTATCGGATCAAGTGCGGGCCATACAACGATGTCATCTGTTGGATGCTACCGTACTTGAGAGGCTACGTTCGGACGTGTGTAGCAGTCTTGGTCCACCATCAACATCATCGCTACCTGAGACACAAACTTCAGCTCCTGTTATACAATTAAATAACGGTAGCGATGATGTGATGAATACCAGTGCTACAAACGTAAGTACCCATTACAATGAACAGTTATTAAGGAGTGCTTTGGAGTGTGCCATGCGAGAATATCGATCTATGCCAGCACAATTTAGGCCACGTCTGCCACGTTTGCCCACACATAGAAAAAATATAGCTCTAGTGTGTGCCCTGGATTCGCTATTATCGGCTTATTTCGATAATAGCGAAGATCTCACTGATACACACTCAGTTCTGTATTGCGGAGCCGTTGCAGCTTGTCGTATAGCACATGTTACATTTCTGAATGATAACATTGTTATACGACCTAAACCAGCAGTGCCGGCTTGGCAAGTTAGAATTGAGCGTCGTATTTCTGAGACTAGGGCACTCATTGGCAAGCTTATTTGCTTCAGGTCGGGTAATACCCGCCCCAGAGTCATGCGATTTGTGACCCGGGCATTCTCGGGGACTAACATCAGACCACGAGATTTTATGGCCCGAGTCACAGAACGCATAGACTACCTGAAGCAGAAAATTTATGCGTGGGCAAATCGTGTACGTAGATACAAAAAAAGAGTAGATCGGTATTCTCAAAATCGCACATTCCGGAGAGACAAAAGATGGGTCTACAGAGATTGGGAGCGTCCTGACTCAGGTGGGAACAAGGTGCATCGACCGGATGATGATGCCACTACTTCATTCTGGCGCAACATCTGGTCGATGCCCGTTGGTCACACTGAGGGTGGTTGGATGCGAGATGTTGAACGTTTATGTGAGCCCATTAGAATCATGGAGCCAATAACTATAACACCAAATAATGTTTCTAGTGCAGTCCGTCTACTGCCGAATTGGAAGTCGGCGGGGCCAGACGGATTGCACAACTTTTGGCTCAAATGGTTTAAGAGCTCACATGAACGTTTGGCATCTCAATTCGAATCATGCCTAGAGTCAGGGTCGTTGCCAGATTTCGCCACTACTGGTGTGACCCATCTTTTGTTTAAGTCTGGTGGTGCCACTGATCCTAAAAATTATAGACCAATCACGTGTCTTCCTACCATTTATAAACTTCTAACATCTATTCTGAGAGGGAAAATATCGTCGCACTTAATTGACAATTCCATCTTGTCTACCGCTCAGAATGGATGTGGAAGTGGGTCTCGTGGCACTAAAGAGCTCCTAATAATTGATATGGCCATTAGCCAACAGACACGCCGTAACCGCAAGAACCTGGCGACATGTTGGATAGACTACAGGAAATTACGTAGGGTTCGACATGATACCGCACTCGTTAAGGAACAAACAAAATCCTACAGATCTTCGCTAGAACCAAAACCGATACTACTTTAACATACTATTATCATCATCCAAACGATATCCAACCCGGCAGCAAGCGTCGCATTTATGTATAATGAAAATCTACATGAAAATCTTTACTTATACCAAATTTTAATATTAAATCATAAATGCGAAAGTTTGTGAGTGTTGATGTTTGTATCACTTTCACGCTGTAACGGTTGAACGGATCTGGCTGAAATTTGGTACAGTGATAATGTATAATCCGTAATAACAACACGCTACTTTTTATCCCAGGTATTACGACGGCGACGCAACGGTCATCAGCTAGTATTTTATAATTATAACTTAAGACAATGATTCCTAGTAAGGCTTACAAAATATTATTCTATTGGACCTGTAATAGAACCGATGGGTGGTTTCCTTCGATCACGTCCGACATCTTTTGAGAGGTTTCAATATATTATATATCTATCAAAGACCTCAAAGAACGACTCTTTGACAGTTAATTAATACGTTTAGATTAGTTAACATTTTCACTTACAACAGATTGATACCAAGCGGAGCTAAACTGGCTAAAAGCTTTCATGTCATAAAAGTACGTTCCAAAATCACTAAATTTGAAGGAGAGGTTGGAGAATAATTTATTTATTTTTGTTGAATATAATAATGTCCATAGTAAGCGCTTATAGTGAAATCTTAAACATCATAACCAACAACCGTGTACCGATACATTCTCCAACATAAAAACAGAACTTCGGCAACTACAAGAACCTTTAGGGTCGCTTGCTTGACAAATTGGTCCAGCTATGTGCCAGTTTTAGTCCTGGATAGTAGCTTACCAATACCAGCCTTCATTTGGGAGGAGCCAACTCTACTCTACTCTCTTTTCATGAAGATGTTGAATTCAGGGTGACAATGAGCGAGAGCCATGTTAATATGACAATTGAAGTTTAACAAGGAATTCGTAATTTTCGGAAATAGAAGTCGTTAACGATGAGGTGTCATGAATAAAATATCCTGTACAGAGTGCGTCACGCACACGAGATTTCGATCACGATTTCGGTGTGATACACCAATCACATGACACCTCGTACACGTGATTTACTGTCCATGTATTTACGTGTACAACAATATGAGGTAAAAGTATTGAATTCAAATAAATAAGGGTAGTATAGAATAGGGGGGATTCGCCACAATCGCGGCCGTCAGACCGGTCATGGACGAGTGGCTGGAGAGGAGACACGGTGCTCTCTCCTACAGGCTGTCACAGATACTAACCGGGCACGGTAGCTTCGGTAGGTATCTGCGGCGAAGACACCGGGAAACTACGGCTGAGTGTCAGCACTGCGAGGACCGCAGTGATGACACGGCGCTCCACACGCTGGTGGAGTGCACAGCATGGGCGCAACAGCGCCAGGTCCTCGTAGTGGGTCTGGACGTGGACACTCTCTCGCTCGAGACCATGGTGCAAGCCATGCTCTCCAGCGGGAGTAAGTGGGACTGCGCCGCCTTTTTCTGCGAGTAAGTCATGCTCGTGGAGGAGGCGGCGGGGCGGGTACGGGAGAGAGCTCTCCCACCCGAGTCGCTGCACCGCAGTCGGCGGCCTGGGCGCCACCGACGTGTCTTCGCCGAGGACTGACGGCCTCCATGACCGGGGGTCTGAGGACGGTGAGAGGGTCCACACGCCCCCCCTTAGAACCGGGATCACACCCGAAACCCCTCCAAAGACGCGGGTTAGCACCCGAACCACCCCCTGGGCGAGGCCGCAGAGGCGGCCGTAGGCGGGGCTCACAACCATAGGCTGTTGGGCGTTACGTGAGGTTTTTTAGTCGGTAGGAGTCCGGCATAACATCCATGAGGATTTTCCCTCACGTAAAAAAAAAGAGGGTAGTATAGAATTTTATTTCATTGGAATTTCTATTTTGTTACAAAAAATATTGGTTGAAATTACAGTGAAAGATTTTTATCACATTTTTATATATGTACATTACTACTATCTAAACGAAACCTAAATAAGGACCCCGTAGCGTTATGCCCAAAAGACTAGCAGCATTCCCTTTAAATAGCAATACCTATTCGATGAGCGAGAAAACTGCCAGCCCTTGGGGTCACAAATCGACTTTATACGGCGCTTTTTCAAATTCTCCTAAAAAAATTTGGGCCTTAGAATCCCATGGACCTAAGGTCTTGACACCGAATGAAAGAAATACGATGAGTGGAGACGCTTAAACTTATGAATTTTAATATTTTCTGCCGCTTATGCTGCTGCACTGCACTGGCTTTTAATTTTGTTTTAGGAAGATGGGACGGGGCCAGGTTGTCAACACAAGTTGCATCCCAGACCAGCACCCGATCCATCTGTATTAAAGTTATATCATCCGGTCTCTTGCCATCGTCACTGAAAACGCTGTTTCTACTTTTATTTATTTTGTATTGATAGACAAACAAAGGAAAGTTTTAAACCTTATTATAGGTATCAATAACTGTAATTCCGAATTCTGGACAAGCTCATGAGTTTTAGAAAGTGAGCAAAATTTTATAGTTTAAATAGTTTTCATCTCGGATAGGTTAAAAAGAGCTCGAAATGGTTATATAAGAGCAATGTTGACTCTGCAGATTTGAATTATTGCCATAAAACAACATAAAAAAAATAAAACAGGTTTATGGTTTAGTTGCAATATTCTGTTTAATTCAGGTAATTCCCCAGTTGCATATGCGCAGCTGAATTGCGGATTTCTTAGTTGGTACACCTTTTTATAAGCTATAATTTACATATTACTTGCTGTGCATATTGCTTTATTATTATACTCAATAAAAGTATTTTTGCTTGTTTTAACCGTGTTGTGTTATTGTCCGGAACATTTTTTTACTAGACGAGTGGTAGGTATCGACGAAATTCTTTAAGACGCAGTTTACATTTAACACATAAATTATGCCTTCATCCAAATAGACATTTAACCTTGTCTGTAACTCATGTTTAAGAGCACTAAAAATGTATATTATACTGTCAAAAATATGTTCCTAAATTATGGGTATAGGTCAAAAGTCATTCCTGTTTTTCAATCGTTTTATCTTTTGATTTCTTTCTTTTATGTGAACCCAGCTGCCTATTTTGAAACCATAAAGAAGTTAACTAGTCCCAGTTCGATTCGGATTGCCTCCTAAGCCTCTTATGTGCCTTGCAACAGTTTTTTATGCAAAGAATAAAATCCTATCTCATCATATAAATATCATAAGTCATCTACATACAAATTGGCAATTAAACATTTATGACATTGCGTTGAGTAGCGGTACTAAAACTTATCTTTTATCAGATATCAAATAAACATTGCTTGCTTTTAGATTCTTATCATTACTACCTGACTAAGAATAGGATTAACCGTGTAACGACTTTGTTCCCATCGTACCAATAAAACAATGATACGTATTCCGAGTTTCTGCATGCAAATGCCATTTATTATATTTATGCTTCAATGCAAAACGACTCATCCTATTTTGTTTTGCGTTTTATTTGAATATTACCGTAATACCCATTTTTGTTGTTTTTCCATCGTTGTTTGTGTTACAGACAAATTTATACCGTTACACAGCTTTGCAAGGTTTAATCTCGTTTGTAGATGGTGATTCCCGCATCGGTATTTTTTTTTTTTTTTTTTTATACTACTTAGGTGGCAGACAAGCTTACGGCCCACCGGAAGGTTGGTAACCGTAGCCTATAGACGCTTGCAACACCAGAGGCGCTACACACGCGCTGCCGACCCGGGCGCAGGTTGTGACGACCCATAGTTGAAATTTTTCAAGCCGCCCGTAAGGCCTTCAACTTGGCTTAACGACTGTCATTTTACTGACAACCGGGACCAACGGCTTATCGTGCCTTCCGAAGCACGGAAACGCTCGTAAATAAATGTCACAAAGTGGTCCACGTGGTGGTCACCCATCCATATCCGGCCATAGTAAATGTTGCTTACTGCAGTGATCGTTTACAGAACACTGAGTCCGCGGGGCCACGAGCGCTTCAAAATTATATATATTATCTTTCGGGACATATATTTCAATAACTCTGCTGTGGTATTGCGTATAAATCGTTCTTTTAGACATTTGACAATAATTTACGTCGATAATTTGCATTCGGACAAAAATAGCTTTATTTTCATATAGTTGAGATATATGTCCTTTAGAGTCTCGTTTATTGGTACTTAACAAGTAAGTAACCTCATTATTGGTTAATGAAAAATAACAATGCATTATGGTAGCTACACATTAAAGTAAATTATAATAATATAAAACCATTTTGACCTCCGTTGAATAAATAATGACATATCGCAGATAGCGACAGTGTTTAATCCCATTGCATAAATTTAACCTACTTTTGGGTGAGCTGTGTTCAGTGTGAGGTTTCCATTAGGCGGTAGAAGCATTGATGATGTTTTGTATAAATAATGCACACTTTGACGTACCATAGAGAAACGAAGGATCTATTAACTTTGAGATACATCGGAATTTTTTAACACCTGCTGTGTCAGATTTTGCATTGTCAATTAGATCGTTCTTAATATCTACATAATGTAAGATAACTCATAATTATACATATTGATTCAACTTTGAACACACTAAAACAGTTTTATCCTATTATTTTCAACGTGAGGAAAATCCTACTCGGATGCTATACCGGACTTCTGCCGACTAACAGCCACAAGTTTCCTACGTAATGCCTCCGGTTGGGAGCCCCGGAAAAGTCCTCGGAAGGATAACCACAAGATTCCCAACTGACCTATGGCTGCCACTGCGGCCTCACCTAGGGGGGGGGGGGGGAGGTACGAGTGCTATCGTGCGTCTTTAGGGTCGCCTCCTGTCTGGCTGACCAGACATACACCGGGCTTACCACCTGAGGGAAAATTAATTTTTTCATGATTTTGATACGACAGTAAAAGCCTACAACAGAGCCCGCCAATCAGGTAGCCAAACCAGAGTCCCAGCTTCTAAGTCGAGTTTTAAAAAATACTTTTTGACCCTTCTACATTGTATTCTGTCCTTATTATGATATGGTAACCATATTAGGCAATTAGTAATAATAATAATAAAAAAAAAAAAAAAAAAAAAAAAAAAAAATTGACATCTCTGTCAACATTTAGCTCAACAGTTTTAATTAATTTTTGGTATAAATACACATATTTACAGCAAGATTCTCATATAATATTATACAAAACAGATCAATAGTGCATATTTTATTAAATTATGGACAAATTATCGAAGAAAATGAAAAACGTAAAATTTCAGCATAGAGAACGATTTGAAGCCTGTGACAGAAGTTGTCAAGGCATACATAATACGATTTAAAATGGATTTGAAATCAGATACATAATAAAATAAATGTTGACAAGATCCAAAACACGAGCAGCACGCCTAACACCTCCGGACTCATCACTCAGCTCCGCCTCTCTTTCTCTTGAATGTGTTCCAGCGCCAAGGGGAATCGCAGAGGCGTCGAGTTCATCGTCAAGTGATGAGTATTTCTCTCCGCCGACGTCGCCAACACCCGTACGTCGGCCGGGGAGAGGCCGGCCACCGTCTCGCTTGGGACCCCGAGGCCCACCGGCTTCGAATAGGGCCCCCGCCTCCGGTGGTGATGTGCACCGCATGCGATGGTCTAATTCATTGAATGAGAACGTCATGCGGGCATATTTCATGGCTACAGAGGGGGGAATTAACCTCACTGCGTATCGTGTGAGATTGCTACCTCTGTTTCAGGAACTTGAACCATCAGTCAACGTGTCAGCGCAGCGTCTATCGGATCAAGTGCGGGCCATACAACGATGTCATCTGTTGGATGCTACCGTACTTGAGAGGCTACGTTCGGACGTGTGTAGCAGTCTTGGTCCACCATCAACATCATCGCTACCTGAGACACAAACTTCAGCTCCTGTTATACAATTAAATAACGGTAGCGATGATGTGATGAATACCAGTGCTACAAACGTAAGTACCCATTACAATGAACAGTTATTAAGGAGTGCTTTGGAGTGTGCCATGCGAGAATATCGATCTATGCCAGCACAATTTAGGCCACGTCTGCCACGTTTGCCCACACATAGAAAAAATATAGCTCTAGTGTGTGCCCTGGATTCGCTATTATCGGCTTATTTCGATAATAGCGAAGATCTCACTGATACACACTCAGTTCTGTATTGCGGAGCCGTTGCAGCTTGTCGTATAGCACATGTTACATTTCTGAATGATAACATTGTTATACGACCTAAACCAGCAGTGCCGGCTTGGCAAGTTAGAATTGAGCGTCGTATTTCTGAGACTAGGGCACTCATTGGCAAGCTTATTTGCTTCAGGTCGGGTAATACCCGCCCCAGAGTCATGCGATTTGTGACCCGGGCATTCTCGGGGACTAACATCAGACCACGAGATTTTATGGCCCGAGTCACAGAACGCATAGACTACCTGAAGCAGAAAATTTATGCGTGGGCAAATCGTGTACGTAGATACAAAAAAAGAGTAGATCGGTATTCTCAAAATCGCACATTCCGGAGAGACAAAAGATGGGTCTACAGAGATTGGGAGCGTCCTGACTCAGGTGGGAACAAGGTGCATCGACCGGATGATGATGCCACTACTTCATTCTGGCGCAACATCTGGTCGATGCCCGTTGGTCACACTGAGGGTGGTTGGATGCGAGATGTTGAACGTTTATGTGAGCCCATTAGAATCATGGAGCCAATAACTATAACACCAAATAATGTTTCTAGTGCAGTCCGTCTACTGCCGAATTGGAAGTCGGCGGGGCCAGACGGATTGCACAACTTTTGGCTCAAATGGTTTAAGAGCTCACATGAACGTTTGGCATCTCAATTCGAATCATGCCTAGAGTCAGGGTCGTTGCCAGATTTCGCCACTACTGGTGTGACCCATCTTTTGTTTAAGTCTGGTGGTGCCACTGATCCTAAAAATTATAGACCAATCACGTGTCTTCCTACCATTTATAAACTTCTAACATCTATTCTGAGAGGGAAAATATCGTCGCACTTAATTGACAATTCCATCTTGTCTACCGCTCAGAATGGATGTGGAAGTGGGTCTCGTGGCACTAAAGAGCTCCTAATAATTGATATGGCCATTAGCCAACAGACACGCCGTAACCGCAAGAACCTGGCGACATGTTGGATAGACTACAGGAAATTACGTAGGGTTCGACATGATACCGCACTCGTTAAGGAACAAACAAAATCCTACAGATCTTCGCTAGAACCAAAACCGATACTACTTTAACATACTATTATCATCATCCAAACGATATCCTACCCGGCAGCAAGCGTCGCATTTATGTATAATGAAAATCTACATGAAAATCTTTACTTATACCAAATTTTAATATTAAATCATAAATGCGAAAGTTTGTGAGTGTTGATGTTTGTATCACTTTCACGCTGTAACGGTTGAACGGATCTGGCTGAAATTTGGTACAGTGATAATGTATAATCCGTAATAACAACACGCTACTTTTTATCCCAGGTATTACGACGGCGACGCAACGGTCATCAGCT
The DNA here is from genome assembly GCA_933228765.1 of Miltochrista miniata. Lineage (NCBI taxonomy): Eukaryota > Metazoa > Arthropoda > Insecta > Lepidoptera > Erebidae > Miltochrista > Miltochrista miniata. The sequence goes on along the minus strand of OW121752.1, from coordinate 15,298,694 downwards.
AGTATTTTATAATTATAACTTAAGACAATGATTCCTAGTAAGGCTTACAAAATATTATTCTATTGGACCTGTAATAGAACCGATGGGTGGTTTCCTTCGATCACGTCCGACATCTTTTGAGAGGTTTCAATATATTATCTATCAAAGACCTCAAAGAACGACTCTTTGACAGTTAATTAATACGTTTAGATTAGTTAACATTTTCACTTACAACAGATTGATACCAAGCGGAGCTAAACTGGCTAAAAGCTTTCATGTCATAAAAGTACGTTCCAAAATCACTAAATTTGAAGGAGAGGTTGGAGAATAATTTATTTATTTTTGTTGAATATAATAATGTCCATAGTAAGCGCTTATAGTGAAATCTTAAACATCATAACCAACAACCGTGTACCGATACATTCTCCAACATAAAAACAGAACTTCGGCAACTACAAGAACCTTTAGGGTCGCTTGCTTGACAAATTGGTCCAGCTATGTGCCAGTTTTAGTCCTGGATAGTAGCTTACCAATACCAGCCTTCATTTGGGAGGAGCCAACTCTACTCTACTCTCTTTTCATGAAGATGTTGAATTCAGGGTGACAATGAGCGAGAGCCATGTTAATATGACAATTGAAGTTTAACAAGGAATTCGTAATTTTCGGAAATAGAAGTCGTTAACGATGAGGTGTCATGAATAAAATATCCTGTACAGAGTGCGTCACGCACACGAGATTTCGATCACGATTTCGGTGTGATACACCAATCACATGACACCTCGTACACGTGATTTACTGTCCATGTATTTACGTGTACAACAATATGAGGTAAAAGTATTGAATTCAAATAAATAAGGGTAGTATAGAATAGGGGGGATTCGCCACAATCGCGGCCGTCAGACCGGTCATGGACGAGTGGCTGGAGAGGAGACACGGTGCTCTCTCCTACAGGCTGTCACAGATACTAACCGGGCACGGTAGCTTCGGTAGGTATCTGCGGCGAAGACACCGGGAAACTACGGCTGAGTGTCAGCACTGCGAGGACCGCAGTGATGACACGGCGCTCCACACGCTGGTGGAGTGCACAGCATGGGCGCAACAGCGCCAGGTCCTCGTAGTGGGTCTGGACGTGGACACTCTCTCGCTCGAGACCATGGTGCAAGCCATGCTCTCCAGCGGGAGTAAGTGGGACTGCGCCGCCTTTTTCTGCGAGTAAGTCATGCTCGTGGAGGAGGCGGCGGGGCGGGTACGGGAGAGAGCTCTCCCACCCGAGTCGCTGCACCGCAGTCGGCGGCCTGGGCGCCACCGACGTGTCTTCGCCGAGGACTGACGGCCTCCATGACCGGGGGTCTGAGGACGGTGAGAGGGTCCACACGCCCCCCCTTAGAACCGGGATCACACCCGAAACTCCTCCAAAGACGCGGGCAGTCTCAGTCCATTATGGTTTTGCCTAGCCCTGAATCCTCTGAGCACTATTTTAGAGAATTCAGGGTTAGGCTATCGGTTGCGAAAAGATGGCCAAGTTATATCCCACCTCCTTTACATGGATGACTTGAAGCTATTTGCATCCAACAAGCTGCAACTGACGGAATTACTAAAGATAACAGAAGTTTTTAGTAATTCTATCAGGATGGAGTTTGGTGTTGACAAATGTGCGGTCATGCATGTACATAGAGGCGGGATAATAGAATCTGAAGGTGTAGAACTTTCAGATTCTACACAACTTGGATGTCTTTCCGCGACCGAAACATATAAATACCTGGGTATGTCGCAGGCGTTAGGCATCTGCGAAGTTGGTATGAAACAATCGTTGAAGGAGCGCTTCTTTGGCCGCTTGAAAAAAGTACTAAAAAGTCTTTTATCAGGTGGTAACAAGGTGCGCGCCTATAACGATTGGGTCATGCCAGTTTTGATGTACTCCTTTGGCATACTCAGGTGGACTCAGACGGAACTTGAAGCCCTGGATAGGAAAGTCCGTACGTTACTCACCACGTACCGAATGCATCATCCGCGTTCATCAGTGATGAGGTTGTACATACCGCGGAAGTGCGGGGGTCGTGGTTTACTTAATGCCAAGACCCTCCATAACCGTGAGGTGTGCAACCTCAGGGAATATTTCCTTCACGCTGACGCGGATGTGCATCGTGAAGTGGTTGCAGTTGACAACGGACTTACCCCGCTTGCTCTGGCTAAAGAGAATTGGCATAAACCTGTGATACGGAGTCTCAATGATCGTAAGGATATATGGATGAGAAAGGAGTTGCATGGTCGGTTTTATCGGGCCCTACATAGGCCAGATATAGATTTAATATCTTCTGTATCCTGGCTGCGATTCGGTGACCTCTTCGGAGAAACCGAAGGTTTTGTTTTTGCAATTACTGATGAAGTGGTGATGACTAATAATTGCCGAAAGTATATTCTAAGGGATGGTACGGTTGACATATGTCGGGCATGTCACCGTCCCGGAGAATCCCTTAGGCATATTATTTCCGGTTGTTCTAGTCTAGCCAATAGTGAGTATTTGCATGGACACAATCAAGTAGCTAGGATTATCCATCAACAACTTGCTTTAAAGTATAACCTTATAGAATCAGAGGTACCGTATTATAGATATGTGCCTGACCCAGTTCTCGAAAGTGACCATATCACTTTGTACTGGGACCGATCTATTATCACTGACAGGACTATTATTGCAAATAGACCTGACATAGTGATAATAGATCGGCTAGAGCGCCTTGCAATAATAATTGATATCACTATTCCACATGACGACAATCTCGTGAAGGCTGAGATAGATAAACAAGCTAAGTATTTGGACTTGGCCCACGAGATTGTGGACATGTGGAGTATTGACTCAGCTATTATTGTGCCGATAGTGATCTCTGTGCATGGACTAATAGCCAAAAGCCTCGACCAACACCTTAAGAGGCTTGCGGTGGGCAGTTGGGTCAAGGGCTTGATGCAGAAGGCGGTTCTTCTAAACACGGCACGTATTGTGAGGAGGTTCCTGTCTCTGAAGTCCTGACCACCGGTAGCTTGGTCCCTGTACCCGATGCCGGTGGGGTACTATTTTTTATATTTTTAAATGTATATTTTTTTATATGTATATTTAAAAATGTAATTTATATGTTGTATTTTAAAATAAAGAGAAATAATAATAATAATAATATATGTTTATTTTTCACAAATATTACAGACAAAGTTACATTAAATCAGTGAAGCAACCATAAAAGTGATTATACATCAGAATTTTGTGTCAACCAAAACATGAAAGAAAATAACTTATAATAAACCCTGTCTTCTAAACTAGGCAATTTGCCTGTGTCTTAGGGGACAGTGTTCGGTCAATTGGAATGTTTCCATTTCGAATTGAAACTTTTTCATTGACATGTGTCACATGACGTGAGTCAGTTTTTGGATGTAATATTCAGTGATAACAATATGGTACTGAGATATATGCGTTTGTGTGTGTGTGTGTGTGTGCGTGTGTGTGTGTGTGTGTGTGTGTGTGTGTGTGTGTGTGTGTGTGTGTGTTGTGTGTGTGTGTGTGGGTGGGTGGGGGTGGGGGGTGAGTGTCACGTTTTAAACTCAAGTAATGATTCTGTATTAATATAGTCCTGTTGCAGAAGCCATTCAGTTAATTTCTCAGATAAAACAAATTTATTAAGGTCTGTTATATTGAGCACCTTGTGGATATTTTTGTATATATGTCTGCTTAACACAAAATACTGGCGCTTAGAGAACGTGGTTTTGTGGCGTACTCCAAGGGGGACATTTCTACGTTTGCTAGGGTTAGATAAGGGAATGCTGCCATGTATCTTGCAAATTGTCTTGACCATATATAATTGACGTACAGTTAGAACTTTACAGTCTTCATAAAGCTTTCTGGTAGGGTATAAATATGGTTTTGACATCATGGTTTTAAGTACTGCCCTTTGAGCACGTTCCACCCTTAGGAAATGGGTCTTAGCGGCTCCACCCCACACTGTTATACCGTACCCAATCACAGATTGACATAATGACAGGTACACCAGTTTCAACGTGTCTAAATCCGCCGATTCTCTGAGGGGTTTGAAAAGGTTAGTAAGGCGTAGTACTCTCTTAGTCAGGGTATTAAGTTGTTCAGTCCACTTTCTTACTTACAGCCTCTGCTTACTTGTAGCCCTCGCCTGCGGCTCGGGCTAGCAATAACGCCTCGGCTGTAATTATCAACTTACCGAACTTGTATCATAATGTACTATTATAACACATTTGCTCGTAAAGGGTCTCTTATTTGACCAATTTCACTAACGTAATGTATCTCATTACGGCCTAGTCCGGTAATGTAAAGTAAAACGGACGATTGCGTCTAAAACGAACGGTTCCTTTTTTAAATCTTAGCAAAAAGTTTTTATGTCTGAAAAGTGGTCAACATTTTATGAATAAAATTAACTTTCGGAGATAAAATATATAGTAAAGTAAACATTTAATTGTTTAATTTAATAAATTACAACCATTTATATGAAACCAAAGCAAACAATATTAATTTCATTTATTAGTAATACTGGCTATTTTTGTGCCTTTGCCTTAAGAAGTAAGAAAAAAAGGAAGCGCTGATGCGCGCATCGCTAATTTGTGAACAAGTAAAATTCCGCGCGCCTTATTATCGCTATTTTTTGCTACCTACGTTTTTTTGTTAATTTATGAATGTCCCCGTTTTATTTATTTCCTTGTTTCCTCGCAAATGTGTTATAAAACGTCGTATGACACACGTTCGCGTTGATAATTACAGCCTCTGCTTTCTTGCTAGCTATATTGCTAGCCCGAGCCGTAGGCGAGGGCTAGCTAGGGCTAGTATCAGGCAATATTGCCTGATACTTCTAGTGATAATACTTTAGCATCTAACAACACCATTAGATTAGTTAGTAGTAGCAGGAAAAAATTTAAAAAATATATAAAGCTCAATAAATTTATTGCTAAATCACAGAAACAAATTAAAAGGCTTAAAATAGGTGCGAATAAATATCTCAGAACTTGTAAATCAAATGTTCAGCTACAACAAGTAATAGAAACTAGTAGAAAACAGTTGACCATTCAAACAGAGCAGTATGAGACTGATATACTTCAATTGCAGTCAGAAATCATACATTTAAATAAGTCTTTAGAGTCAACAACATTAAAGTACAAAATTTCACAAAAAGAAATTGGAGAGTATATTGAGGCACTGATTAGCTTGGTTGAGTCTTGTCACAGCAATGAACAAAGGTTCCATTCACTTGAAAAATTATATAATCAATCACCAGCCTGTGATGAATCTCTGCCACACTCTTCCTTGCCCACACCATCACAGACTGAGACAATGTTTCCAATGATTGACTCTGTGGGCAGTATGGATGAACATACTATACAATCAAACTTAACTTCCTCTGCTGACCCTGTAACAAAAGTTTCACAAATTTTAAATACTGGAAAGACAGTTGTTTATTGTGATGAAATCGGCCAGAACTTAGGTTACCACTTAGTTCAACGTATGGGTAGTTTGGTCATAATCAATTCATTTCCTGGGGCCACCTACTCTCAAATAGTTAGTAAAGTATTGACTAGTACACACTGCCCACAATCAACAATAGTAATACTTATTGGCAGGAGAGATTGTGTAAATATCAAAAATATTATTAAGTTTCATGAACAGTTGTCAAAATTGTCAGTGAAACAGGTAATACTTTCTACATTGCCTTATAGTAAATCTTTCACACGTAATGAAAACAATATTCGGTACAAAATAAACCGAAAATTATACTATTTGACTACAAGTAGTAGGAATAGTGAATTATTTGACTGTAATCTTGTATTACGTTATTCTTTTATGACCTTAGATAGATACTTACTTTCAAAGTTTTTAAGACGACAGGTAGCGATAACGCTATCAAATTTTTTATTGAATCAAGCCAATCTTTTGGCTTATAATAAAACTGCTTGTATTGTTTATAATCATAGCAATAATATTGACATTTTATCTTGGGATGGATGCATCATCCCAAAAAACTAGGTTGTAAGACAACAGATAAAAAATCTGGCCATGGCTTTAGGGCTTTTGAGCCTATTGAGACCTCTAATAATGTTAGTGTAAGAAATAATTTCGAATTTAACAACAATATAATTACTAGTAGTCTAAACTTAGTACACCAAAATATTGAAGGCATATCCAACAAACTACTGCAAATAGACCTTTATATCAAGGAACACAATATTCATGTCTTTTGTATTACAGAGCATTGGTTGGAAAGTCATGAATTAATGTTTAACAGTGAATTTTACTCACTGAACAGTGCGTTCACAAGAAAATATGCTATTCGGGGTGGCTCGCTAATATTTGTTTCTAATAATATAAACTGTAAAGAACGTAAAGATATTGTGGCCTTTTCTATTGAGCGCACTGCGGAATTATCATGTGTTGAGTTTGAGCAACTCATTGTCCTTTGTGTCTATAGCCCGCCAGATAGCGATTATAATTTGTTTGAAGAAGTAATGGAAAATGTATTGAAGCACTTGTGCACTAGTAAGAAACGTATTGTGGTGTGTGGTGATTTTAATGTTGACATACTTGTAAATTCGACGAAACGTACTAGTTTTATTAATTTATTTAGTTCCTTTGGCTTACAAAACTTATTTTGTGAGCCAACTAGAATCACCTCACATTCTGCGAAATGTATCGATAATATGTTTAGCAACTGTGAACCACTGACAAAAGAAATATTAAGTAACTTTCCATCAGATCACCTTGGGCAGAAAGCTGCGTTTCCCATTAATATAACGGCTAAATTAAACAAAATTTCTTGCAGGCCAATGAGTACATGTCGCCTAGCACAATTTAATGAAAAAGTTTCTGCAAAGGTTGCCAATCTTAACGTTAATGAGGAAGATCCAAACGGCCTATACAACTCCTTATTTAATACCATTCAGTTTGAGTACTATAACATTTTCAAATCAAAAACCTTTTATAAAAATAAAGGCATGCAATTTTGTGATTGGGCAACTACTGGTATATACAAGAGTAGGACGAAGTTATATGAGTTATATGGTATGAAGCAATTTAATTTTGATCCTGCTTTTATTCAGTATGTTAAACTTTATTCAAAAACCTTTAAAAAGGCATGTGCTGCTGCCAAGTCATTACATTTAAGTCGGAAGATTAAACAGTCGAACAATAAGGTAAAAATGACATGGAATATAATTAATTCTGAAACCGGACGCCACAAAACTCGTGACCATGACATTGAATTGATTGTTAATAATAGAGTGATTAATAATAGTTTAGATGTAGCACAAACCTTTAATAATTTTTTTATAGACATACCCGTGACTACAACGAGCTCCTTAAATTCTTGCCCAGTTAAAGCTCAACGAATGCTTAGGGGCAGCGTGGACCACTGTAGAGTCTCATTTAGATTTAAATATGTGAATCCCAACGATATCGTTAAAGTATTTAAGTCGCTTAACTCAAAAAATACAGCAGACTTGTGGGGTTTTTCTGTGAAATTAATGCAGTCAATTATTTTAATTATATCTCCTCATCTAGCTGCAATATTTAATATATGTGTTGATAAAGGCGTGTTTCCAGATTTAATGAAACACAGTAAAGTGATACCTCTTTTTAAAGCCGGATCCAAAACAGACCCTGGTAACTTTAGACCTATTTCAATACTGCCTGCCATTAGCAAAATTTTTGAGAAAATTATACTGCAGCAATTACAATCACATTTTAGTTCAAATATGTTACTACACAACGAGCAGTATGGGTTTACAAGAGGTCGTTCTACTACTGACGCAGGAGTGACACTTATAAAACATATATTCAGCGCTTGGGAAAATCGACAGGATGCTATCGGGGTATTCTGCGATCTGTCCAAGGCTTTCGATTGCGTTGATCATAACACTTTATTACGAAAAATAGATCATTATGGTATAAGGGACTCTGCAATGGATCTTGTTGCCTCCTATCTTAAAGATCGAATGCAATATGTTAATTGACATTAATGGAAGTCGGTCCTCTGGAGCTTCTGTAGCTATGGGTGTGCCGCAAGGATCAATTCTAGGACCTTTTTTATTTTTAATTTACATCAACGATTTACCTTTCTATGTACAGAACTTGTGCGATGTTGTTCTATTTGCTGATGATACATCACTTATTTTTAAAGTTGATCGCAATCCAAGTACTTTTGACAACGTAAATAGTGCACTAGCCCAAGTTGTAGATTGGTTCACAACCAATAATTTGCTATTGAACGCTAAAAAGACAAAATGTATTAGATTTACCATGCCCAATGTCAAAAATTATGAAACAAATATAACATTGAACAGTGACACCCTTCATCTTGTAGAATCAACCGTATTCTTGGGGATCACTTTAGATAGTAAAATACAGTGGACTGCCCAAATATCGTGTCTAGCAGCAAAACTCAGTTCGGCGGCTTTTGCCGTTACCAAGATCAGACAGCTCACTGATGTCCAAACAGCCAGGCTGGTTTATTTTAGTTATTTTCATAGCGTCATGTCTTACGGCATTTTGCTGTGGGGCAAGGCAGCAGATATACAAATAATTTTTGTACTTCAGAAAAGAGCTATACGTGCAATTTATAAATTAAATGCTCGAGAATCGCTTAAAGAGAAGTTTAAAGAAATAGGAATTTTAACGGTTGCATCGCAATACATATTTGAGAACATCATGTCTGTTAAAAAGAACATACATCTTTATCTTAAGAACAGTGACGTACATTCAATAAATACTAGAAATAAGCATAAATTGATTGGAAAGGTTTTTCGATTACATAAGGTACACGACTCATTCGAAGGACTTGGTGTACGCCTATTCAATAAAATTCCTTTAAATATTATGAACCTTCCTTTATATAGATTCAAAAGGGAAATCAAGACACATCTTATAAAAAGGGCATACTATACTATTGATGACTATTTTAATGATACAGAGACATGGACATGAGTTGCTTGCTCCTCACTTAATTAGGCGCGATTGTAAATGTCGCTTGTGTAGACAAAATTGTTGATCTTTATTGCATGACAAACGAATGTACTAAGACTATTTGAAAAGAGTGGCCGTGAGTTTTCTTGCCAGGTTCTTCCTCACAGGCTCTACCTATTGCTTTGCGAATCTGGCAGTAAATGTAAATGTAGAAGCAAAAATTTTGACGTTCATAAGTGTTACTTTGTAACCTAAATGAATAAAGATATTTTCATTTTCATTTTCATTTGCCTCGGCTGTAATTATCAACTTACCGAACTTGTGTCATAATGTACTATTATCTACTCTGATACTATAATGCAAAGATTATAAAAATGAAATCAAAACTCTTATGACAAACATTACGCACAGGCCAAAAAAAAAGTTTTATAACGATACAGGTCTTGTATGGACACCGATAATATTAAATAATTTTTTAATCATAACACAACCTATAAAACCTCCAGCTGGACCAAGAAGGTTGAACCTCTACTTTAAAAAAGGTAGTGCCTCCGAAGGAAAAAAAAAGTAACACGCTTGCGCAATCGATGTTTGCATCTTGGCGCCAACATTTTACATTTAAATTAAACAAAGTTTGGTTTTGTTTGTAAAATAAATTAGTTTTGTGTAAAAACATGTCTGAAAGCGAGCATAGTGGTAATCGTACACCACCAGACATTCTGGAAGCTGCGTCAAACATGACCATGAACCTGTTACCAGCGAAATCTAGAAGCAACTATAAATCAGAAAATGAATCAGGTATTATAGTATGAGAGTAAATAAAGTAGTGTACGACACTGTACATAACTTGGTCTTATAACACTCGTGTGATACTATAAAACACACTCGTGTTATAAGAACCCTTATTATGCAACAGTATCATAAACTACTATTAATTCCATCTTTTCATGTGTTTCTCTTCTATAACATAGAAATCTAAATTCTCGAAGTCAACGTATTAGCACTTTTGCTACCTATTTATTAATACTTGAAGTCTTATTACCACCGAAAACTAAGTAGACATACTTCCTGCTACATACTTCCAAAATGTTGCGGCCTACCTATCAAACTCGTAGAACAAAGCCGGCAAAGTCTTGTATTATGCAAACAAGCATCATGTAAGGCGTGGATTTATGAGCCAAGTTCGTTGGGAAAACGCGAGCGCTACCCGTGGGAGTAACCGGGCTCACTATTGCTCCATATATTCATATTTAGGGCTAGGAGCCTCCAGGCAACTGCCAAGGACGTATCATGCATGAATGACGATCAAGCGTAATTTAATTGGCTGAGCATTGCTTGAGATCATCTATTCAGTGATTATGTGTAAAGTTGTCTTTAGTTTGTAAATTACTGAGAATCGAATTTTAATTCCATGAAATCCTTCACTCTTGTAATCAGCCTGAAGATATTAATACAACTTACAACAAATATATTTTTGAGTAAAATGATGGTGGTTTATGAAAAGGATGGGTCTACATTCTATTGGAAGTTAGAAGGAAACAAATGGACTATGTTTTGCTAATGTATTTTTTTTAAACGTTAAGAAAATCCTACATGGATGCTATGAGGGACTCTTACTGACTAAAAACCACAGGTGTTCCACCTAACAACGTATGGTTGGGCGCCCCGGGTAAGCCCTCGGAAGGATACCCCAGGACTATTTTCTAATGTAGGTAAGAGAACGAAGATATCGTTGAATAATTCATAAAAAAACGCTACGAATATTATATTAATATGTATCTAGTATTGAATATTTCAAATACAAAAACTATCATTGAATAAAATTTATTCAGCTTGTCAACGTGCTATGGTTAACAATAAAACGTTTCTTTTAGTACACAAAATTTTATCGCCCTTCAATTGCAGTTTTACGACTTTGTTATGCCTTTGTTTATAGTTGAAAAATAGTATTAAAAGTATTTTTATTTGAATCTTTAAAAGCTTCTGTTTAATAAATTTTGTTATGCGATTGTACAGTGCTTTGTACGTTAGTGGCATGACGTGCTATTTGAACGGTTTTTTGAAACTCAATATTATGTTTATTGCATTTTATTGTTCCAAAGGTTCGAATACGTCATTCTGTAATTTTTCTAAAATTAAAAAAAAATAATCCGTGTAGTGACGGGAAAATGTCGCCACCCCAATTCATTCCGAGGTTGTCGTAAGAGGCAACTAAGGGAACACTTCCGCAAAAGGATCCATTGCGTAGAGAAAGAAACCTCGAAATGTAACCCGGTTGTCAGCAAAATGACATTCGTTAAGCCAAGTCGAAGGACTTAAGAGCCGCTTGAAAAAATTCTCTATGGAACGTCACAACCTACGCCTGTCCATTTCAACACCGCAATAGGCTCACCACCTATTACGTGGGACATAAAACTAAACGGTGAAATATGGGCGTATACTTCGCCTGTGCCTACCCCTACGGGGATAAAGGCGTGACTATATGTATGTATGAATAAATACAAAAGTATGTGAAGGTTTTTGGATGTTTAGATTTTCGAATGTTTGTTTCTCAGTCACACTCTAACGGCCGAACGGAATTTGGTAAAGGTACACATTATAGTCTGAAATAACACACATAGGCTTTTTATCCTGGGAAAATGTTCCCATACGAAGCGTGAACGAGAAAATAACTGACAAACCATATCATTGTGTTCACCAATAAGCAAAGATATGAAAGCTAAACTTTCTTCTTCAAGGTTCTATGTAGCCGTATTCTCAGTCAGCGGTGTGAGAAAAGTAGTTTAAAATTTACTGGTAAAGCATTGAAAAATCGTGGTTTTTAAGATTTTCTATAAAAATACTTCTCTAGAGAACACTGTTACTCATACCAGTTTATTGTGAGTGCAATAAATAAAAGCGACCTGTATGACGTAACAATAATAGTTCGTTCTACCCTCGACCAACCGTCCTATAAAAAAGAATGACAAACCGAACTCTTAAAGAAATATCCTTTTCTTAAGGAGAAGAGTGCCGTCACTTCTTAAACAGATTCAATAGGTTCTTAAATATATTAAATGTGATACTTCGTTTCAAATAATCTAATTACTTTACCAATAAATAAATTACAGTGCTTTTTAGGGTTCCGTACCGAAAGGGGTAATAACGGAACCCTCTATTCATGAGACGTCTCTCTCAGGAACCGTGCTAGCTAGAGAACTGAAATACTGAAGTCATAAAAACCGGCCAAGTGCGAGTTGGACTCGCCCATGAAGGGTTTCGTAGCAGCAAGTAACATAATATAAAAGTTCTTATAGTTCGTTGTAACTTTGATTGATGTTTTAACATGTTCGCAGTGGTAGTGATTTTTCTAACCAAATATTGCGGTTTATGACGTATTCAAAAAAAACTACCAGCTCTATCTCGTTCAAACCAATTTTCGTTGGTAGTTTTATGGCAATGTACATTTACTGCTTTTTTTCTAGTTTTACAAAAGAACCTTAACCCATTAATGGTCAAAATAAAACTAGTAGGTTTTTTACATTTATTTTTATATTTCACTATGAAAGAGGATACAAAGAAAAGAAAAAAAGAGAAAAAGAAATAAAAATAATGTTTTTGAAACTTTTAAAGAGGTGTGCCCAAATTGGCACAGCGGCCACTTAGGAGTGATAATTCTCAAAACACTGTTTTTCAATGCACAAAGTTTTCGTACATTTCTTGCAGCCCAATCGACTTCTGTTATTATAAACAACACAGCGTACTGGTTTCGGAAGCTTTTCAGGTACGTGATCGGCGCCATCAAGTTGTAGTCCCTCTATGTTAGAAGTGGGATGACGGGCAGCTGCAGACTGTCTTTTGGGCGATTGTTTTAGGTAGAACCTGGCTATGCTTCGTCGAAACAGTAGTTGATCCCTAAGGCTCGGTACTTGAATCAGTAGATTTACCACAGTAAATAACGAAGCTGTTACAATATCCTGAGGAGCTTGCTGCAACCCAATTTTTATACCCGAAGCGTGCATGCCTCCAACAAATTGTTTTGCCGAATGATGCCCGTAATACTTCACCATGGATTCATCTATGGAAATATTTTCCCCCGGTCATGGTGGCCGATAGTCTTCGGCGAAGACACGTCGGCGGCGTCCAGGCCGCCGACTGCGAAACTCGGGTGGGAGAGCTCTCTCTCGTACCCGCCCCGCCTCCTTCGCGAGCATGACCTGCTCGCAGAAAGAGGCGGCGCAGTCCCACTTACTCGCGCTGGAGAGCATGGCTCGCACCATGGTCTCGGCGAGAGTGTCCACGCCCAGACCCACTACGAGGACTTGGCGCTGTTGCGCCCACGCCGTGCCGCCAGACAGGATTGGTTGATATTGAAGCCGTTAAGTTTGTCGAATTGTCACCTGCAGCTTGAGGTAGAGTGGATCTAAGTCGAGCTCTCTTGGAGGCTAATGGTTAGTCATCACTGCTATCAGAAAGAGCACCTTCGTCGCGAATAAATACCTTTATATTTCCCGGAACATCATTTGGCAAGTTAGTTGTAAGATTTTCATCATCAAACCCCTCTTCTTCATCAGTAACAACACTGGGTTCTGGGGGAATTATGACCAAGTCATACTCAAAACCATCATCACTATCTTTTTCAATAGAATTTATGGCTTCTTCTAAGCCTAAGTAGTTGTTACTAGCACTAAATCTTCGCCTACGACTCATTTTTTAAACCTGTAAAAACAAGAAAAAAATTGTACACAGGTGGCCGCTGTACCCGAATTGGCACAGTAATGTTTTGGATATCACAAAAGCATTCACTATCATTATTCGTCACTACAAAATGTTGTGGACAACTGAATATACATTGAACTACAAATAATCAATAGTAATGTGACGTATATTATATTTACAATGAAAATTATTGAAATAAATAGTACGTACCTCAACGTGCGTCCTGTGAGTAAAGTTCAACAAGCAAGTATGAAAATAGCACTAATATAAGCACAATGTTTGTATCGTTTATACATTGAAGGTATTTTTAACTACTTAAAACTGCAAACGTTTTAAGTTTAGCGTCAACAGTTTTCACTTCTACCCTCAATTATTAAGTGTTCCAAAAATGGCACAGCAACCACAAATGGGTTAATGCGGTTCACAGAATACACCTAGTTACCAAGTTTCAATATCATAGGCCTTATGGTTTCGGAGAAAAGTGGCTGTGACTCACGGACGGACAGACAGACGGACAGACAGATAGACATGACGAATCTATAAGGGTTCCGTTTTTGCCATTTGGCTACGAAACCCTGAAAAGTGGTGATTAAGGGGGCTCTTATAAAAGAAACGTATTTTTTTACTACGGAACCCTCAATACGCGAGTCCGAGTCGCACTTCGCCAGTTTTTTATTTTCATCAAAGCTATTTCAAGAACCTTAAAAGTATAAATTGTATAACGTTAACCTGTATAACTTGGTGTCTCTCAGGGAAATGGTAGAAATACGTTTCAAAGATATCCACCAGATATGGATCGCCCCAGTCTGCAGAATAATAGTATGCAGTACTTCACAAATGTCTTAGAAAATTGCAAAGCACGAGACTTGGGAATTTATTTACTCTAGGTGTTCTAGTAGTTTTGTATTTTCTTTTTCTAGATTTTATGGTCACGTCCAATACGAGGACAATGTGCAGATGAGGTGTCAATTGTACGATAGACGAATCGGTCGGCCTCGCGAAGGTTGCCTTTGTTGGCAAATAAGAATTTTGGTTATATAATCGCAAAATGTTAGTTTTATTAGTTATACCAAGGTTATAAATAACAAAACTAAGCATAGAATAATGTTACTAAAAATTAAGTCAGCTTATAGTCAAAATAACTGACCCTTGCTACTTCCTTTGCGTCACATAAGGTGTATGAATGGATATAACTATAGATAAAGCTTCAATATTAAGTAAAATAATTCAGTCCACTGAATTATTTTACTTAATCTTGAGGCTTTATATATTATAAAAAACCTTTTACTGAATTGTTACATGTAACTCCGTGCTGCCAAACTTTTTTTAGCCTCCTTGGTTGAATTAAACTTGGCTTAATGACTGCGATATTACTGGCAACATGGGTGGTGATACGTCACAAGCAACAGCCATTGTTAAAGATTTTATTTATTTATTTGTTTTTCACAAACAATTTTTACATTGTGTTGAATGTACATACGCTTAAAAACCAACACACAATTTTCAAGGCAAGAACCACAACGAAGCAGATACAACACACAATAATGAAAAAAAGAATTCTTAACGCATAAAAGATTCTTAACGCAGTCATCGTTTATAGAACATCTACGAAAAGAAGCAAAAGACAATAAATTATCCGCATAAAATTGTGTTCATGTAAACAATAAAAAACTTTTACTAAAGGATAATTTTCGTTTCTCATATTATTTTTATAACAGCATCACTCGAAAGAAAATCATAAACATCACACATTAAAACTCATTTTGAATTGTAACACATAAATGTCAACACGTAATCGTACCTTCGAGTTTCTCTACACTAGAGCCTGTCAAGTGGAAATTCCGTAATAAAAAGTACCAAAATACTCTCCAAGTTTTTCCTTGTTTCACAGGCGGACTGGCAACGTTTCAGATAACATTCAATTAGCTTTTTGTATAAAAGTTTCAAATGCTTGCGAGGACATTGTTTTCTTTTTTTTTTTTGACAGTAATTGTACTAATGGTATAAATAATGTGTACCTGTTATGTATATCCTACTAATATTTAATGTGAAAGTTTGTGAAAATGTATGTTACTCAATCACGCTTCAACGGTTAAAAGGAACTGCCTGAAATTTGGAACAGGAATAGTTAATGGTCTGGAATACTCTTAAGCTATTTTTATACCGGTTCTATCGTACAAGTTGTACACTGTTGTCAAAAACTAGTACTCCAGATATTTATGTGAACGTTTTATAAAATATCTGACTCTATTTATGATAATTCCTATTTACCAACTTCCAACCTAAGGAATGGTTTTATAGGTGTAAAAGAAACTACTATTAGGTTTGAACGAGAGACTATGGTAGGTTTTCCTACCTTAGTCTCGCTCAAATCGAATGTTAAGGCCGCGTGGGTCAGATTTTGAGTTTTTTGAAACAATCCTAGTCAAAAAGTAAAGGGTTTTTAAATCTGAAAAATATATATATAATAGTTAAGGATATAAGCTAAACATATTCCGAGCCCGTTACACGATCCAATAAATTTCACTAGATAGAAAAAAATCCCAAAGTTGACTCTCTCAGAAAAGTTTTTTCAAGACTGTGGCTAAACTATTAACATTTCATATTATTTTTTTGCACTCAATTAAAGGTATTAAGTTTTTATACACATTTTCCGAGCGTTTTTTTATAAACAACTATTTACATAGTTATCATGTACGAATATCTACCAAACGCAATAGAATTGCGCCGCTGACGGCCGATCAGTCTCGCCCTGGCGCTTGTGGAGGCAGGACCAGTGTCAGTTTTTTTCGCAACTATTTCGTAATTATTATGCCAAATTACGTTGAAATCGCGCCACAGTATAAAAATATCAGTAGTGGGCAAAATGTAATTAGATTAACCGTTACAAATACATACGCGACTCATGGTAAAAATGTGGTGATCTTTTACTTTTTAAGTGTTTTCACGACATGGTAACCAGCTACCTAATGCATTAAAATGTCTACGAATTACATGATAATTTCGCAATCCAACATGGCAGCCACGCCGTAATCACAAAATTTCATGATGGGTATCGTTTAAGGGGTTTTTTGGTATGCTGAGTACGAAGTGCGTGATAATTTTGCAATCCAATATGGCCGCCGCGCCGTAATCACAAAATTTCATGATGGGTATCGTTTAAGGGGTTTGTTCGTATGCTGAGTACGAATCACGTGATAATTTTGCAATCGAATATAGCCGCCGCGCCGTAATCACAAAATTTCATGATGGGTATCGTTTAAGGGGTTTTTTGGTATGCTGAGTACGAATCGCGTACTAATTTTGCAATACAAGATGGCCGCCGCGCCGTAATCACAAAATTTCATGATGGGTATCGTTTAAAGGTTTTTTTGGTATGCTGAGTACGAATCACGTGATAATTTTGCAATCCAATATGCCCGCCGCGCTGTAATCACAAAATTTCATGATGGGTATCGTTTATAGGGTTTTATGGTATGCTGAATACGAGTCACGTACTAATTTTGCAATCCAAAAAGGCCACCGCGCCATGATCACAAAATTTCATGATGGGTATCGTTTAAGGGGTTTTTTGTATGCTGAGTACGAATCACGTGATAATTTTGCAATCCAATATGGCCGCCGCGCCGTAATCACAAAATTTCATGATGGGTATCGTTTAGGGGTCTGTTCGTATGCTGAGTACGAATCACGTGATAATTTTGCAATCGAATATAGCCGCCGCGCCGTAATCACAAAATATCATGATGGGTATCGTTTAAAGGGTTTTTTGGTATGCTGAGTACGAATCGCGTACTAATTTTGCAATACAAGATGGCCGCCGCGCCGTAATCACAAAATTTCATGATGGGTATCGTTTAAAGGTTTTTTTGGTATGCTGAGTACGTATCACGTGATAAATTTGCAATCCAATATGCCCGCCGCGCTGTAATCACAAAATTTCATGATGGGTATCGTTTATAGGGTTTTATGGTATGCTGAATACGAATCACGTACTAATTTTGCAATCCAAAAAGGCCACCGCGCCATAATCACAAAATTTCATGATGGGTATCGTTTAAGGGGTTTTTTGTATGCTGAGTACGAATCACGTGATAATTTTGCAATCCAATATGGCCGCCGCGCCGTAATCACAAAATTTCATGATGGGTATCGTTTAGGGGTCTGTTCGTATGCTGAGTACGAATCACGTGATAATTTTGCAATCGAATATAGCCGCCGCGCCGTAATCACAAAATATCATGATGGGTATCGTTTAAAGGGTTTTTTGGTATGCTGAGTACGAATCGCGTACTAATTTTGCAATACAAGATGGCCGCCGCGCCATAATCACAAAATTTCATGATGAGTATCGTTTAAGGGGTTTTTTGGTATGCTGAGTACGAATCACGTGATAATTTTGCAATCCAATATGGCCGCAGTGCCATAATCACCAAATTTCATGATGTGTATCGTTTAAGGGTTTTTTTTTGGTATGCTGAGTACGAATCACGTGATAATTTTGCAATCCAATATGCCCGCCGCGCTGTAATCACAAAATTTCATGATGGGTATCGTTTATAGGGTTTTATGGTATGCTGAATACGAATCACGTACTAATTTTGCAATCCAAAAAGGCCACCGCGCCATAATTACAAAATTTCATGATGGGTATCGTGTAAGGGGTTTTTTGGTATGCTGAGTACGAATCACGTGATAATTTTGCAATCCAATATGCCCACCGCACCGTAATCACAAAATTTTATATTGGTATCGTAAATGGTAGTATCGTAAGTATGGTAGTATCGTAAATCATACGTAGCAGACTGTAGTGTAAAAGAGATAGAGACACATGTTCCATTCTTCGTTCTAACATTTGTGTGTGGTTGGATTGCATGGAACGACAGACTAAAAAAACTTGTTCGGTTTACTGTGAGTTAGTTAACCGCGTGCCAATTTGCAACTGTGCAAGACGTGGTCAGAGTTAAGAAGTTATTTATTTAACTCAGAGCTTACTTACAATATATATTTATATATTTAACTCGACTCTCCGCGCAAGTAGGCCTAAATAGCTTAGGCGGCCAAATTGAATTCCAAAATGATCATGTTATTCGTACTCAGCATTCGAAAAAACCCATTAAACGATATTCATTACGTAATTGTGTGATTACGGCGCGGTGGCCATTTTGGATTACAAAATGATCATGTGATTCGTCCTCAGCATACCAAAAAACCCCTTAAACGATAACCATCATGGATTTTTGCGATTACGGCGCGGCGGCCATATTGCATTTCAAAATTATCACAGGATTCGTACTCAGCATACCATTACACCCCTTAAACGATACCCATCATGATATTTTGTGATTACGGCGCGGCGGCCATATTGGATTGCAAAATTATCACGTGATTCGTACTCAGCATACCAAAAACCCTTTAAACGATACCCATCATGAAATTTTGTGATTACACCGAGGCGGCCATTTTGGATTGCGAAATTATCACGTGATTCGTACTCAGCATACCAAAAAACCCTTTAAACGATACCCATCATAAAATTTGGTGATTACGGCACGGCGCCCATATTGGATTGCAAAATTATCATGTGATTCGTACTCAGCATACCAAAAAACCCCTTAAACGATACCCATCATGAAATTTTGTGATCACACCGCGGTGGCCATATTGGATTGCAAAATTATCATGTGATTCATACTTAGCATACCAAGAATTTCACTGTCAACTATTTCACTGACATTGAATCAGTCTTAGAATCTTTGGGGTCCGATTATGAGCATCACATCATCATGGGTGATTTTAATACTAACCTTCTCGAGAGCTCTAGTCGAGCTTCTAAACTTCTTCATTTCATTGAATCCTCCGGTCTACATGTTCTGCCTCTCCAGGCTACCCACCATAATAAGGACGTGCCGGATACTTGGCTTGATTTAATACTAACTTCTTCTCCCTCTCTCGTTTCTTCTCACGGTCAGCATCTTGCTCCAGCCTTCTCTCATCACGACCTAATTTTTACAACTTATATACTCAAACCTCCTAAACAGAAACCCAAGATCTTGAACAGGCGTTGCTTTGGTCGGATTGATGTTAAAAAATTGCGTAACAATGCATCTGCAATTTTTGGGATCCACTATTTCAGGCCAATACCATTGATAAAAAAGTGATGATATTTAACGAAACCATACATAAGCTATACGACGTTCACGCCCCTATTAAGAAAGTTAAGTTAAAACGTCCCCCAGCTCCGTGGATAACTTCCGAGGTTCGTATGGCTATGCGAAGAAGAGATAAGGCGTTTCGAATCTTCAAAAAAAACAGAAGGGAAGTGGATTGGAACGCTTATAAAGCTGCTAGGAATCGATGTAACCAGGTGATACGCAACGCCAAACGCCGACATATTTTCACTAACATTTCTTCCTCTTCACCCGCTGACGTATGGAAGTTTCTCCGGTCGTTGGGTATTGGTAGGTCAAGGCAAATGGAGTTATCGGGTACACTTGAGTTGGATGACATTAATCGCCATTTCTCCACTTCTAATAAAATTGATGATCTAACCAAGAGTATAACCGTTGACTTTGTGGCCGGACTTGCTAGTCCCGATTATGATCATTTTCGATTTTCTCCAGTCACGCCGGGTGAAATTCAAAAAGTTGTAATTTCAATAACATCAAAAGCAGTTGGTTGCGATAATATTAGTCGCCGGATGATCACAACAATTCTTGATGAACTCCTTCCTGCTATTTCCTACATCGTTAATTTTTCTCTTGACTCTGGTCAATTTCCTAGCACATGGCGTAAGGCCTACGTATGCCCCCTTCCAAAAGTCTCCCATCCTTCATTGCCTAGTCACTATCGCCCAATCTCCATCCTCCCTTTTCTATCGAAGGTACTGGAATCCTGTGTGCATAGTCAGCTGAGCAGATATGTGAGGCTCAATAACATTTTGAGCCCACTACAGTCAGGTTTCCGGGTGGGTCACAGTACAACAACAGCTCTTTTAAAAGTAACGGGTGATATTAGGACAGGAATGGAGAAGGGTGAAGTGACTGTACTGGTCTTAGTAGATTTCTCTAACGCTTTTAATTGTATTAATCACGATATTCTTTTATCGATCCTTGCCCATCTGAAAATTTCACCTGACGAATTGGAATGGTTCTCATCTTATCTTCGGGGTCGTCAGCAGTCGGTTCGCATTGATGAGAAATCATCGAATTGGTGCACACTAGATGCTGGTGTTCCCCAAGGCGGTATTCTATCTCCTCTTTTATTTTCCATGTTTATTAATCTCCTGACCAAAGAGCTTCAGTGTGCGTATCACTTGTATGCAGACGACCTGCAGTTGTACAGCCAGGCAAGGGTGGATAATCTTTTGGAAGCCGTGACGAAAATAAATAATGATTTAAATGCCATGGGTCACTGGTGTGACCGTTTTGGACTTACAGTCAACCCTGAGAAGTGTCAAGGCATCATTATTGGAAGTAGTCCAATGATGAGCAGGCTGAAAGATGTAAATTTGCCATCAATAACTTATAACACTAAAACTATTCCAGTTACTCTTAATGTGAAAAATTTAGGACTACAACTCGACGATACATTCAATTGGAGACCTCAGGTCACTAGCGTTTGCCAGAAGATTACCGGTACGCTACGTGCCTTTTATCGTCTTAAGAACTTCTTACCACCTAAAACCAAGGCAATGCTTGTTCGGACTCTTTTATTTCCCATCATTGACTATGGTGATGTGTGCTATCTCGACCTGAATGCAGATCTGCTCAATAAACTCGATCGGCTTCTCAACAATTGCATTCGATTCGTTTACAATCTTAGAAAGTACGATCATGTGTCGGTTTATCGTTCCGAATTGGGTTGGTTGCCTATACGACAGCGTCGCAATTTGCGGGCACTAAGTATGCTGTTTTCATTAATGAACTACCCTAATGCCCCTTCTTACTTGACATCTCAGTTCAAATTACTCTGTTCTAATCACGATAAAAATTTACGCTCTTCGAACAATCATCTTCTTCTCTGCCCTACTCACACTTCAACTATGAGTCATTCTTCCTTCTTAGTGCAAACAACTCTCCTCTGGAATGCGCTTCCGCTGGAAGTCAGGACATGCACCAATCGGTTTACATTTATACAAAAAGTACGCGATCTGTACAAGGATTAGGAAAACATAATCTATTCAATGACTTTCAAAATGCTATTTAAATATGTATGTATTGTATAGTACGTATATAATTACCTATGTTATATGCAAATATATGTATATATATGTGTATGTATCATTAAAATCATTATGTATGTAAATGGTATATATTTATTGTATTCGTATGTATGTGTATGTATATGTATATATATATATATATATATATATATGTATTTGTTATTACTTATATTATCTATTTAGGCGTTATTGTGATTGTGTGTTTATTTGGTTCGGTTCTTGCTGCATTTATTTAGGTAATATGTAGTTGTCTGAATGAGTGTAGTGGGGCTGGGCTGGGAGCACGTGATCACGTAATTTACACTATGTTTAGATTAAGTACCATTGAAATGTGTCAACTGTCAACATTAACCTAGAGCACCTTCCTCCATCTTTATCTCTGCATCACCCTAAGGTTGACTGGCAGAAAATGCCTAAGGCATTAAGTCCACCTTTGTACGAACTTGTGCATAAAGTTTTTAAATAAATAAATAAATAATTCCCTTAAACTATACCCATCATGAAATTGTGTGATTACGGCGCGGTGGCCATATTGGATTGCAAAATTAGTACGTAATTCGTACTCAGCATACCAAAAAACCCTTTAAACGATACCCATCATGAATTTTTGTGATTACACCGCGGTCGCCATTTTGGATTGCAAAATTATCACGTGATTCGTACTCAGCATACCAAGAAACCCCTTAAACGATACCCATCATGAAATTTTGTGATTACGGCGCGGCGCCCATATTGGATTGCAAAATTATCACGTGATTCGTACTCAGCATACCAAAAAACCCCTTAAACGATACCTATCATGAAATTTTGTAATTATGGCGCGGTGGCCTTTTTGGATTGCAAAATTATTACGTGATTTGTACTCAGCATACCAAAAAACCCTTTAAACGACGCCCATCATGAAATTTTGTGATTACACCGCGGCGGCCATTTTGGATTGCACAATGATCCCGTGATTCATACTTAGCATACCAACTTTAGAAAACTTTAGAAATTTTTATGACCAGCTATTATGTAATTTACATTTTTTACGCAACTGTAGCAAACGTACGCAACGGAAACTCTCAAAAGAAATGAAATATCCTAGTTGTCGAAAAATGTTTCGTTGCTGCTAAGCTCTTATTCGCCTTAGCGTGATGTTATATATTTTGGTATTTTTCAAAAATGGACATTCTGTTAAGAAACTTTTGAAATTCAACTAGCAGTCTCTTAGACTCTAGAGTTAGAACAACTAAACAAACAAACAAACTCTTTAGCTTAAAAATAATAGTATAATATACATAATTTGTTTACGATTAACTCTTTTATTTTTATTTACGAAACTAATAAATCACTACACTTAATAAAGTTAGATTCATTTACTGCGTCAAACAAAGTTAGCATGCTGTTTCTTTCTACTATACTGTATACTGTGGCATGAGAGTTGACTGCCGCTGCCGGCGCGCGGTGTGTCTTACGCCCGGGGCGAGGGGAGCGCCAAATGCCTACTTGTGCGCAATAACCGCCCCTTAAATCCTTTTGGATTTAACATTCTACCAAAAACCACCCACCCGGTGCACTTTTCTTTGGCTTAAATTCGTCTTGTGGTTTACGCTTTTCACTCATTAAAGACCTCTACTACTCAAGACTCTTATTTTGTGTGTTCTTTAACTTGCTATATTAAGGTTCACCTAGATAATTTTTGTTGCTTTTTTATTTGCAACGATTCCGTTTATGTAGATATGAAAAGTGTTTTCGAAAACCATTGCAAGGACTATGTAGTATGAAGAAATGAATGTCGTCAGTTTTGAATGTTGAGGTTTGCAGTTTAGGGTTCAGCGGAATTAACTGGTTTATAATCTTGAGCACACTACCTACTTTTACTTTACGCTCTCGATACATCTGCACATATGGACGGATATCGATAACCGGAAATAAATAGATAATAGTGTAACTACCTGCCGCGCTCGAGGTCCTAGGTTAGATTCCCGAGTCGGTCCAAAGGTTTATGTTATTCACAAATGTTTGTTTTAGAATTTGGGTGTTTTCTATACATAATATGTACGAGTATTATGTAGAAATATATTAGTGTGTCTATCAGTCGTCTAGATTTTATGTTTTACACACGCTTTTATGGATGACTAGCTGATGCTAGCAGCTTCGCCCGCGTAAAAATTGTTCCCGTTCCCATTTCCCGTGGGAACTTATTCATAATCATAATCTATTTGCATCATAAATAAATTTATTTGCATGAATATTCCCGGGATAAAAGTAGCCCATGTGTTATTCCAGACTATAATGTATATCTGTACCAAATTTCAGCCCGATCCGTTCAGTCTTTCGAGCGTGAAAGAGTAACTAACATTCACACTCACAAACTTTCGCATATAATATTAGTAAGATGTTGTGTGATAATGTCCACGAAATATTTATTAATTGATTCTTTTTTATAGCACTTTACAGTGATAAAGTTTTGTCCTTGATCCTTTAAAATTTAGATGTTATTATATAATCAATCAAATCAGAACACTCTTGGAATGAATAGCATTCATTTCCGAATATAAAGACACAGTAAAGAGTTCAAACTAACATAATATTATATAGTTTTGTTCACAATGTGGACTTGTTAAAGTCAAGTAAATTGCTATACATCGAACACTGAGGGGACCGGATAAAATTGTTTTGGTACTAGAAGGGTGACAGTTCCGCAGCTGCCCGTTGACAACGGTCGTTCGGAGTGACACAGTAATCTATTACCCAGAACATCCTGTGTTTGTACTTATAGTTTAGTTGGACAAGTAACCCATTGGTTATATTTTTTGTGGAAATAATAACACCAACATCAATTTAGTCAAAAATGAAAATTACATTTGTAAAGTTCCAAATATAAGTTAAAATTATATTGGAGTCGTTTTTCAATAAAAGAGTTCGATCTATCTATATATATAAAAATCAATGCCACTTTTCGTTGTAATTTTATAACTCAAGAACGGGCTCACCTATCCAAACCAAATGTTTAGGTTTTGTTCGGACTATTAAGTAGATGGTTTATGTGAAGTTTGCACAAAATCGGTCGAGACGTTCTTCATTTATCACGCAAACGAAGTTGCGCGGGTCAGCTAGTTAATTATAAAGCAATGTATTTTCTTAATCTTATAAGTACAAAATTATGAATTGACTGACTTCTCATCTTTCAATGCCTAGACAATACCTTTTTGTTTACAACCCTAATTTTTAGGTAAAGCAGTTCTGATAATTTATTTATCTGTCTCTCATTCTCTATTTCAAAGAATTTCTCAATATTCCATCCCTTCGAGGATAAAAGTTTATCTAAGAATATCATGGCTGAAGTCGAGGGTCACAGTTAGTGATATTAAGCGTGTGAAATTTATGAAAATAATTTTTATTTAGACACTGTAACCTTTGAATCACTTTAATGGAAATACATAGCATGACACTCTGTATTAACACAATAATAATTTAGATATTCACATAGGACTGGTACAGGAAATATTCAAAAATACCTTGGTACTACCCGTTCGCTCTAACTTTGCCGCTGGCGTAGAGGCGTATACCCGAATTGTTAAATATACGAAGTAAATTGACAGTAGCTAATGTCACTTCGTCATAGAAAATAAGCAACATTGTATGAAGAAGTGACATTAGTTGCTGTCAATATACTTCGTCTAATTAAAAATTCGACTTTAGTATTAAGCCGAGCGGCCAAGTTAGAGCGAACGAGTAGTAGCAAAGATAAGATTTTACCAAGGATCTGCACCTTATCTTCTAGTAACATCAAGAGCATCTTACAGACACGTATTATTGCAGCGATCTAGGTAAAGTGGTCCGAACTGGCGGTAGTCAATTGTGACCCGAAACTGCCTGAAAGCGCCTTGAATGGAGATGACTTTTATAGAGCTTTCTCATTCACGGCAACCATTATGGTTGGGCCATTAGGGGTAAGCTATAGCCCATAGACTAGCAGCTACAATCATATTTGACAACGGTGGATTATTTGGGGAATAAGCAAAACTCTTTTATTGTCGAAAGCAGTTGATCAATAAGTGAAAGTATGAGAGAGTAATTATATAGCAGTTACTAGTTTTATATTCAGGAATCGGGAAAAATTCACGAAATGGGCGTCAGAACAGGCGGGTGTCGGGGCATCCCAACAAGAGAATAATACATTTAGGAATGCAGGATGAATAATCGAACTATCCCACGTTTTTGAGCGTGTAGACAGTTTTATTCTGCTAGATAGAGTCCGGTTCTAAAAGCTGCTGGAGGAAGACCACGCCTCTCGTTTTCTTGATGATTACATTGACTAAAATAATATCTAGGTTGCCCATTGCCATAAGAAACTTCTTTATTGCAGTTCTTTTTACAACTAATCTGGGTTCATATTGATTAGGGACAATAGGTATGTGGTTCATAAGAAAGCTCTTCCAATCTTCATGTAACTTACATTCATTTCCGGCACATACCTATGCGATTCTCGCTTTTATTAGTAAATTTGTGACTTTGCAGTATTGGTTCGTATTGCAGCATTGAGAACCATTGTGAAATGATACCATCACAGATATTATGATGCTAAGAATTGAGTAGGTAGTTTCTTATCTTAGGCACGTAGGTGGTAGGTGACTATGAACGTCGATAGGTTATTTGACAGAATGTTCTTAGTTCATCGACTGAGTCGTTCGAGGTTTGTAATCTGGTCGTTTCATTGATCTGCGCTTGGCACGTTTCGCCGATCGAGAATGCAATCTCAACTCAGTGTTACAAGTAAACGTATTCACTTAGTGCCTGAATGTGTTCAAATTGATAAAGTACATTGTTCTGAAAACGACTTGGTTTATAAATCACTTAAATATATATATTTTGGTATTGTCAGTGAGTCGTAAATTTATACCTATATATTTATACTAGCTGACCCGCGCAACTTCGTTTGCGGCTCATAAGAGAGAGAGAGACAGAGAGAAAGAGCGCTATTATTTTGATATCATGTTTCCCGTCATTTACCCCCATCGCATCGCCACTATTCATTATTTTAGAAATTATTAACGTTACTGTGATCGAAAACCTCCCAAAAACGCGGGATAGCACCCAAACCCACCTAGGTGAGGCCATAGTGGTAGCCGTAGGTCTATTGGAAGTTCTGGGTTGACTACCGAGGGCTTACCCGGGGCTCCCAACCGTAGGCTGTTAAGCAGGTCACTTTAAAAAATGTAACTGTGAGCGAACCTTAAAAGATAAATAAGTAAATAGGTATTGTGTTTTAGAACTTTTCAAGAGGAACAATTTTTTAATAAATTATTTTTATGTAACTTCAACCATTTACGCAGAGGCGCAATGGATACTCTAACGATTAAATGTTTTCCGTTTTCGAAACATTTCTCATTACTGCACCGCTCCTATTAATCTTAGCATTATGTTATGTAGCCTGAAGCCATTCTCAATAAATGTACCTACTTACTATCGAACAGTTAAAGATTTTTGAAACCCTACCAGTAATTTCAGTAAAGCTTGCCTTGATATGATATGATCAATATGATCATGGTCCCTTTGCAGCATGTGTCCAATCCAGCTACACTTCCGATGTTTGATCTGTTGGTGGATAGGGGTCTCACTGCAGCGTTCCAATAGGCTTACGTTGGTGATTTTCTCGGGCCCGTATATGCCGAGGATCAGTTGGAGGCAGCGGTTGACGAAGACTTGTAGCTGGTAGCTGGTGCGAAATGTCTTTAGTGACCTTCCATGTCTCGCATCCGTATAGCAGTTAGCAGTACAGTTTTAACGTTTACTTTGTTTTGAGTTTCACTCTTCGTGTCTATTTTCGCGACTGCCTACGGGGCGCAGCTGTGAATGCCAAATAATCGAGCGTTCAAAATATCGAACTTTCAATATATCGAACGTTCAAAATATCGAAGATTACAATATTAATGTTCGATATATTAAACGTTCGATATTTTGAACGTTCGAGTATTTGGATGTTCGATTATTTGGCATTCGATTTGGCGTAGTATACCCGTGTGAAGGTTGTTCTAGCCTTGGCGAGTCTTGAAATGATGTATCCCATCAGTTTCTGACACGACACTCCCGAGGTACGTGAATAAATTAAAATTTAGCCTCCACCACATCTCCTGCGTCTGTCGATTTTATTTTTTAGTCCAGCTATTCTCTGCCTCATCCTGCACGTTGTCCTGCAGACATGCATGACGGCGTAGCCTGGAGGATTTAAATGACGCCGATGACCTGTGCCTGCTGAGGCACAGGTCATCGGCGTCATTTAAATCCTCCAGGATATCAGGATAGTCCCCATTTTATGCCGCGCCGCTTGTTCTTTGCGGTATTCAACATTATACCATCTTTTTTCTATGGATGGTTGTTAACTATCCTGTTATTTTCATAACGATTCTCTAAGGTAGGTACAGCATGAATTTTCAAAAGAGTTTGTGAACTCTATGTTTCTTTTACAGAATATTGATGACATTTGATTGATGTCATTTTATACACTTTACGTCTACTACATTGATACATGGCGTGTTACAATTTTATTATATTATAATAAAATTGTAACACGCCGATGTTTGTATGTAAATTGTTTATACTGAGGAAAATTCTATACTGAGGAATAGCTTTAATCATTAAGCTCTATTTTGATTAAGCAATCAGGGCAGATTTACACGCTACTTGATGAGTATGATTAATAAATACCTCTAATTTCATAGACTTTACGTGACTTTAAACAAAGTTGCGAGTGTCAGCTAGTTAAAAGATAAAACAATGGGTATCTTCTTACCTACTTAAAAACTATTCTTACAAACTTTTTGGTAATAATAGACATTATTTGAAATGTGCATTTATGGTGTTGTGACTTTTATGACACGTTTAAAGTACATATGTATGGGATAGATGGCGCTCGGGGCTACGTCAGCGTGAAATTTTATTTCCCGCTTCCCAAGAGAACGTACTCCCGGGATAAAAAGTAGCCTATGTGTTATTCCAGACTATAATGTATCTCTGTTCCAAATTTTAGCCCGATCCGTTCAGCCGTTTGAGCGTGAAAGAGTAACAAACATCCACACTCACAAACATTCGCATTTATAATATTAGTAAGATTAACCTACACCAATCAATCAAAAACAACAAGGGGATCTCCCTGTCAAGGAAAAAAACAATAAGAAATATAAATCTAAAATGATATCGGCAGGCTACTTTCAAGAATTATGGAGTTTGCCATTAAATATGTACCTACTTCGAAGCGGAATAGAGTTCCACATTTATTTTTATGTCCCATCGTGCAGATGGGACCTAGCGGACTTATCTTATCGGCCAGATCTGTCACATGGAGGTTACTTCGCTGTAAAGGATGTGACGTTAGAATACTTTGAGCAAGGTTTATTGTCTATATAGATACAAAGGAACAGTTTATTAAGCTATTGTTCGAGAGTAATATTCTTTTAGAAGGGGTATTGCGTTTTCCTTTTTATTTCGCAATGTTTGAAAGTGTTGTGGATACTCTTCCAAAATGCCTGCAATAAAACAAAGTTTCAGGGGATAGACTTTTGAGTAAAACTAGCTATCGTTAATTTTCATTGCATACCAACTCGATAGACAGAATTGCAATAGTCCGTGAATATTTACAATTTATAAACAAATTTAGGCCTTGAGTGCAGCTGATAAACCATGACTTGTTTGTTAACAGAGTGCTACGAGAATAAATTGTTTTAGTAAAATTAAACCAGTTCAAGAATGTCAATAATTCCTAAAGCTTTAAGTTCTTAGTGTTCCGTATCCAAAAGGTAAATACAGGATCTTATTACTGAGAGTTTTATAAAACGCGTTAATTGGTTTATTTGATTAATACACTATTTTCTTCAAATCATAATGAAAATTCACTATACAATACAAAAATGTTACTAAAAAGTAGGAAAAAATTATTGTCGCCTGCTTATAAGTATCTCTCAAAAACTCCCGATCCCGTATGATAGTCATATTATTTTTGATGTGGGTAGGATGAGTGCTAAACTAAAATGTAGTTTATTAACAATCATAACGGTAAAAAAAACGAACTATACATAATTATTATCTTAAAGAAAATGAGAGAAATGATATTTTGTCATATAGCTCCCAGAGCGGTGCCTAGGAGTACCTAAAATGTTTGGCAGATATTTTACTAACAACCCATTAAAAGTCAGACAAATGTTACAATAAAGCATAATAACTATTTACAATATGAATAAATCTAACTAAACTAAATCTAAATAGGGCCCCCGTGGCATTGTGCCCAAAAGACTGGCAGCATTCCCCCTTTGAACGGCGATGCCTATTCGTTGGGAGAAATAACTGCCAGCCCTTAGGTCACCAGTTGACTCCACAAGACGCTTCTTCAAAATTTAAAAAAAAAAAAAAAATTATGCGCATTGGGACCCCATGGACCTAGGGTCTCGACACCGACTTGTTGGAGGACGGAATTAAACAAACTCGTCAGCTCGTTGAGGACCGGAGCCCCCCCCGCCTTCAGTAGTTCAGTTGTAATTCCGTCCTCCCCAGGGGACTTGTTGTTTTTTAGTTGCCCGAGAGCCGCCCTCACCTCGCCCTGGTCAATGTCCGGAATGTCCTCGGTATAGTGGCGCGATAGTGGGGCTCGGTGGTCACAATCAGTAGGACCCGTCGGCCTTTTTGTCCGTGATGCATACAGGTCTCTGTAAAAGCTCTCAATTTCCTCGAGAATCTCGAATCTTGAGGTCACGGTTCTGCCATCCGCTGTCTTCAGTTTCGTCAGACGGGGTCTTCCAAGCTGTTGGGCAAATACCTTGGTACCCCTGTTCTGCTCGATCGCTGCCTCGACGATACTGGTGTTATACCGTCTAAGGTCGCGTCGTATCAGCTTTCGGATTTTGAGATTTAGATCCCGCTGGTCTGACGAAGACGAGTGCGTAGATGGCGTTTCCCGTCTTATTCTCATAAGTTCGAGAGTCTCAGGCGAGAGCTTAGAGCACCTGTTATTGCTTTTTCCGGACAAAAACCTTCGGGACACTTGCTGTAGCGTCCTGACCACATTTTCGGCCTTATCGTGAATATTGCCAGTGGTTTCCAGCAGATCGAAACGATTTTGAAGTTCTAACTGGAACCTCTCAGCCCCTGAGGCTAACTGGAGCGCGGTAGGTCGGAGAGTAGGCTTCATCATACGGGCCCTTTCAGCTCGGAAGTCTAAATTCAGAGATGCTCGCACAAGTCGGTGATCACCACCGGTATTGAACCTGTTAATCACAGAGACATCTCTAAATATACACTTCCTGTCCGTCATGATGAAGTCTATCTCGTTCCTTGTGACCTTGTCGGGGCTTCGCCAAGTCCATTTTCTGTGGGGCTTCTTCTTAAAGAAAGAGTTCATCAAGAAGAGCCCCTGAGACTACTGTGATTTGTAAATTATTAAAATTATACGAAGGTTAAATTTTGTTCCATAGAGTGAAAACCTAGCTAACTATAGTCTGTCATGTCTCCACAGGTATAAAGAAATGCGTCCCTTCTGTGTCAGGCCCCTTCTTTCCCTTCTAAGAAATATCTGGCCCCAGCTGAGCTCAATAGAAATATTCAGTCTGAGTCATCAGTATACGTTTATCATTTCACAGTGTCGTTTGCATTTACAGAGCCATGGCTTCTATGAAGTAAACTGCTTTAATTGTGGTGATGTTCTGCAAGAAAGTGAAGTTATTGAAGTGAAGGAAAAAGGATTGGAAACTTGTATTGAATTAACTTTACGGCGTTCCTACGCCGAAACTATTAATTTTAGAGAAAAAAAGATTATGACAAATCGTAGGAAATTTCCTCTACTTTTATTTTGTGTAGATATGTTTTCCTGTAAAATGCGTCGGAAAGGAGTTATTATCAAAAAACTGCTTTTGGGCGGGCGGCGCGAGCGGCGAACATACGAGGTGGCAAAGTTGAAGTTTGGAAAGAGCATATCAAAATCTATAAAATTACCAATTTTCTAAACTCCCGGAAATCTTTCCAAGTAAAAATACCAAATACTGGACTATTATGTGTTTAAAAAATATTTTTTTTAAATGTAACCACATCGAAATTAGTCATCTTACTTTACTGCCCTCTTTGTTTATTTGCAACGTCTATAAGAAGGGTCTACGAGCAAGGACGAGCTGAAGCGGGGTTACAGGCCTACACCAGGAACTCATGGAGACATGGAAGGTGCGACATCAGCAACCAAGGTGGGGTTCACGACAAGCGGGCAATCTGACCATACATGACACTACGACCTTCTTCAGGTCTTGTCGGTCTGTCTGGCAGGGGGGTCGTACTTGTCCATATACTATATTTTGTAAAGGCATGTATTTAAATCGATATCTGTATATTCCCTTTTTCTGAACTAAATATTTGAAAGTTAAACCAATAATACTGACTTGCACACTCATTATGCACACTATCAAATTCATTATACTGAAAAATGGTATTTGCATAACTGTTTTACTGAACGAGTAACTATTATCAAAATAGTATATCTAACAATTCCTTAGTTCAACAAAAATATTCAAACTTTTTTAAGGAAAACCATCATCTAATTTACTTTTAGGAACATCGTTTATTCTAAGTAAAACCCCAATTTAATCAGTCACTTCTACAAAATTAAATTTTCATGATCAAAAAAATAAAAGTCTACCCTAACCTAACCTATTCCTTTATAAGATTGTACAATTTTGAGTGCAAGTTAGTATTTTTGATATACAATTCGTATTTCTGTTTTACAAATCATATATTCGATGTACGAACCACATTTTTGGTGTGAATTCGATTAAATAGTTCATCTCGTTCTGAGTAATATTTAAGATTTTTAAGTAGGACATGTTTAGTTTATCAATTGGTTTTTTTGCACAGCATTTAATTTTCTGGTTTGCATTCAGTAAATTAGTGGAGTTACCTAGTGTGCAGAAAAATTAAACAGATGTGCATTTAAAAATATCCCTTTTGTAAATAGTCGAATTTTGAGAAGTAACTTAAAGTAATGAACAGTAAACCATAATAGAGAAAAAATCTTAAAACTGATAAGCAGGCTAATGTTTTTATTTTCTAAAGTTTCGATTTAGGACGGATTTGTACCCGTGGCCTTTGCCTATTGTCACAGAGCGGAAATTCCAGCTTGAATGTGTGCGAATTGTACGTCAACTCTATTGTCAGCTGTGGCGCGACAAGGAGTTGCCGATCTGTATGTAATACTATTTTATTCGAAAAATTCTAAATCTATTTGATTTTGTTATCTTTGCTATTATGACAAGAGCTTACACTAAGCTACAGAACCTTACCGAAACAAGTAGACTTGTCCAACGTATTGTATTGCAATCGCCTCTTTATAGTAAGGTCAAAGCCGGTTCTTTCCCACCGTCCACCTTTCCAGACCACTTAGGTGTACGGTGGTAATTTTTTTTAACTACGGTTCACCTTTCCAGTATGTATATCAATAATAGATATTGGTGACGGTCCACCTCATTTAATGCGGTGTTTTCTCGTGGACCCACTATTTCGTCCTACTAGTGCACTTGGGAGCACGAGGGAGAACTGTTTCTCGTGAACCCACTACTTTTTATCTACATTCCGTACATAGAATACTAGCAATGCGCGAATTTACAAAACAAATGGCGATCAACAAAACAAATGAAGATCGATACAACAAATGAAGATAAGTGAAACAAATGAAGATCGACAAAACAAATGAAGATCTGTGAAACAAATGAAGATTGACAGAACAAATGAAGATCGGTGAAACAAAATATGAAGATCGACAAAACAAATGAAGATCTGTGAAACAAATGAAGATCGAAAAAATAAATGAAGATCGACAAAACAAATGAAGATCGGTGAAACAAAAGAAAATAGTTTCTATAACAAGGTGTACAGTGGAAATTAAATATTTTCCATGGTACACCTAGGGCTAGGTGAACAAAGGTGAACCGTATTTTAAAAAAATACCACCGTACACCCAGGTGGTCTGGGAAGGTGGACGGTGGGAAAGAACGGGTCGTCCGGTTAAAGCCACGATCTAGTCTTATCTCTAAAAATATTTTGATCTACTTGAAATACGAGTCTCGTGCAGTATAATAATCCTGTCTGGTTTTACTATACTTTTAGAACTACGGGTCAATTCTCCTGATTCTCCAAACATTTTTTTTGACAATTTGTGTTCCTGTTTGGTAGAATACATTCAATCGATTTCTGTGTACCTAGTAGCACAGATTATTTAATATATTCTATACTAGTAGTGATAAGTATACGGAAGGAATACGAGTACATTATTATGTCAGTAAAATAGACCAATACTCAATGGGACTGAAGAATTAGCCTTTTAATGTTACATTTAATTACATTTACAATTACAAGAGGCAATAAAGTTCTAACTAAACGATGATCAACTATCCTCATATAAAGGAGATCATTCACGTTTCATACATTTTTGGGCCAATTCTGAAAGTGCCGGCCAGACAAAAAAAACGTAATATTCGGACAGAACACACAATTTCTAGCAAAAAATTCTACTACAGTAACCCTGTGCGTGCTATGGTTTTGTTGTTACATGCTTTTAAAATACGAGAAAAATGTTATTTTGATGATGTATTTTGATACATTTTATCACTTGAATAGTGAATTGTTTTTACGTTATTCTATTGTAATAAGAAAGAATTGTCATTTTACCAATTATCTACGTACCTACGCACAGACAAAACGTACCTAACGAGTCACAACAAGTCCAAACTTGTTTCAAAAAACTTAGAAAAAGGTGCCGCGCGCGCAGCCCCCCGTGCTCAAGCGACAGGTACCTGGCAAATCACCCCGCCACCTCCCGACGCAACTACCGCACCCCGCGTGTCCCGATAATTTTTGTTTCAGTGCATATGGGGCCCTACCAACATCCCCCGGGGCCCAAGCCAGCCTCACCTGCGAGTGGTGCACCTGCTGATTGACGGACGAGATCATGGCGCACAGAGAGGGAAAACTTGAAACAAAATCCCTGTACCAACCCGTGTTACAGTAAGGCCAAATACGGAGGGTATTTGGCCTTACTGTACCAAGGGTTGGTACAGGACATATGAAAAAGGCTTCAGAAAAACGGCTCACAGTTCCCGGCACTTCCGCTGTTCCCGATTACAGTAGCGGTTGGGGCGACAGCGGGAGGGGGGTGCAAAGAATCTCTGGGTTACGGATACCAGCTACCAATCAAGACTGAACCTGGCAACTTACAATGGAACCACTCTGCGGCTGGACCAACGGCTCACCGAACTCGAGGTAGAACTAGGTCGCATAAACTGGCACATACTAGGGTTGTGCGAAGTCTGAAGAAAGGGGGAGGACACGCTAACCCTTGCGTCGGGCGACCTGTTCTACTTTCGGGAACGTGATGGAAGACATTCTTCCGAGGGCGGTGTCGGCTTTATGGTGAAAAGCACCTCGTCAACAGCGTTGTGGAAGTCAGCAGTGTGTCGGCTCGGGTAGAATAATTAATACTGAAACTCACCAACAGGTACTCCCTGAAGGTGATTCAGGTGTATGCCCCGACTTCGAGAAGCACTGACGAGGCGGTTGAGACCGTACAGAGGACATAGCGAAAGCATTACACGGTACTTCCAAGACGCACTACAATGTTGTAATGGGAGACTTCAATGCCAAAGTGGGAGTACAAGAACGCGGCGAAACGAAAATCGGCTCCTTTGGTGTGGGGCGCATGAATGCCCCGGGGCAAAGGCTTGTAAGCTTTATTGAGTCTCAGAGACTCTTCTTGATGAACTCATTCTTTAAGAAGAAGCCCCATAGAAAGTGGACATGGCGAAGCCCCGACAAGGTCACAAGGAACGAGCTAGACTTCATCATGACGGACAGGAGGTGTTTATTTAGGGATGTCTCAGTGACCAACAAGTTTAATACCCGAAGTGATCACCGACTCGTCCGAGCGACACTGAATTTGAACTTCCGCGCCGAGAGGGGCCCGGATGATTAAGCCTACTCTCCGACCCACTGCGCTCCAAACAGCTTTGGGTGCCGAGAAGTTTCAACTGGAGCTTTAAAAGCGTTTCGATCTGCTGGAAACCACTGGCAACGTTCACGATAAGGCCGATACTGTGGTCAGGACGCTACACCAAGTGTCCCGAAAGTTTTTGTCCGGAAAAAGCAAAAATAGGTGTTCCATGCTTTCGCCAGACTCTCGAGCTCATGAGAATCAGACGGGAAATGCCATCTATGCATACGTCTTCGTCAGACCAGAGAGATTTAAACATCAAAATCCGAAAGCTTCTTCTTACAATGTTTCATAATTTGGTGACATTAGCTGCTGTCACCTGACTTTGTCTAATTAAAAATTCGACTTTAGTTTAGTTATCCATGGGACTCGTTACATTGGAAGGCTTAAATCGCTCCCTCAGCTATATTGTTACCCTTGTTCGTAATATTTTGTTAATTGTTAACTGTTATTCTTTTCTTTATCGTTATTGTTGACATCATGGACGCACAACGGTGTATTTCGTGTCGTACGGCTATTGGTGATCGCCGAAGTTATACTTGGTCTTCCCGAGAATCACAACATATTGATATCGCACAGTTTATTATAGAAGATCTACTAGCTCGACAGGTATGAATTTATTTATATTATTATCAGTAATTGTCATAAAAACCCTTGAGAATGCCATGACGCACAACCGGTCAAGTTTAATATAATAAGTAAACATTACAAGAATATCACGGTATTGTGGACGTAACAAATACATTTATGTTTCTCGTTTTACAGGAGGAAGCTACAGAGGTTATTTGTCGACCCTGTTGGCAAAGGGCTGAACGTCGTTATCTCCAAAATCAACGTGCAGTGGATCAACCTGACGTTGCAGATGAAGTAGTCAATGCTGAGCCTCCTGATTCGTCAATCATTTTACCCGGTTTTTGCCGTACCGGTAATTCTGCTAACACGTGTCTGTTTCAACACTGTGAAAATGTAACGCGGCGCAGAGTACCCGAAAATATAATCCTACGAATGCTTTGCCGCTACAGTATATTCATTACTGATAACAGTCGTGTGTGCAATGAGCATTTTGACCAAAATGAATGGCATTTACTTGTTTTGCAAGACAATTTAATTCAGCAATTCAATGCAGTTCAAATTGTTACTGCTCTAAGAATATTAATGAGTCACACGAGTACAGATGTTTTAGATTTTGAAAATTATGAATTCATAAATGATAAAGAGTTTCATCACTGGACTGGCTTGACTATTGCACAGTTTGATGATTTATTAGCCAACACACCCAGCCTTAACCAAAGAAGAAACAAAAAAACCATTCTTGCGGCCTTCTTAACAAAACTCCGAACAGGTGACTCTAACGCACGACTAGCATCCATTTTTAAAACGAGTGAAGCCACTTACACGCGTATGCTCCACACTGGTAGAGAAGCACTGCTGCGTGACTTCGTTCCTTCTCATTTAGGCTTTGACCACATGACCCGGGAGGAAGTTGCACGGAGGAACCTTATGATTCCCGAACGAGTATTCGGAAACCCAGAAAGTTCTCCCAGCGAAAGAAAAGCTATAACCATTATAGATGGTACATACATATATATCCAAAAGAGTTCAAACTACTTTTTTCAGAGGAAATCTTACAGCAGCCACAAGTATAGAAACTTGTTGAAGCCGTTTCTGTTCGTCTGTTGTGACGGACACATCATAGAAGTTTCAGGTCCATACGCTGCTACATCCTCAGATGCACAAATAATGCTCGACATACTTGAAAATGAAAATGATCATGGTGACGGATTATTTCAGTGGTTTTTCCGAAATGGAGACGTTTTCATTTTAGACCGTGGTTTTAGGGACGTAATTCCCTACCTAGAACAATATGGATATACCGCGAAAATGCCGGAAAGTAAACTACCAGGAGAAAGTCAACTTACGACAGAACAGGCCAACAAGACACGACTCGTTACCATTTGCCGATGGGTGGTGGAAGTCGTAAATGGGCGATTTAAGAGGGATTTCCGCCTGCTACGACACATTCACGCTAACATATCATTAGAATATATGATTGATTATTTCAGAATCGCTGCAGCACTGATAAATGCCTATCACGTGTTAATAGTAGACAACGTGCACGCATCCGATTTCCTTCATATAATAAATGAAAGAATTAATATGCCCAATACACTGGCAGATCTTGTTAACAGGCACAATTTAAATAGAAGAAGAACACAATTCCAACCCATGGCTGCGGATATGCCTGAATTCAATGACTTCCCAACGCTGACTGAAGAGGATTTAACTTTGTTCAGCCTTGGAGTTTACCAGCTGAAACAAGCCAGAAGTTATTACGGGGAACACATCCAACCCGATGGAGCTTTCATCATTGAGCTCGGTGGTGGGGTTCCCCAGGAAATTGTGACGGAACTAGAAGGTGAAAACTTATGGATGGTAAGAGGACGAATACAATCCCGACACATACAATCCAAGAAATATTATGTCTACATTACACTAGATCGAGCAGCAAATGGTCGTCGAGCAATAGCTCATTATTATTGCACATGCAATATTGGTAAGAGGACTATTGGATGCTGCTCTCATACTATGACCATAGTCTGGTATATGGGTTATGCCAGATATGACCCGTACCTCACTCCACCTGCAATAGGATTAGATGATGTATATATTCGATTAGGATAAGTATAATTAAATGAAATTATAATTATTATAGGAATACTACGACGCATGTATGTAGGTATGTATAATAAAATTCTAAGTTATTTTTTAAATTGTTTGTTTTAGCCTTTTGTAGATATTTTATTATAATAATTGTAAATAAATTATAATATAAGTTGTAAATAATATAATTTGTGTAGAATAAATACATGTCCATTTCACTAGGTACCTAAGTACTATTAAATAAATAAATAAATTGTCCAGAAGTAAGATATTATATTTATAGTTACATATTGTTTGATTTTTCTTTGAAATGGTAGATATCTTCGCGCTTCACTTATAGATATATAAATATAATATAAGTGAAGCGCTGTTGCTATTCCAAAATGTTGTACCATTAAAATGATCATAGGTACTTGCCATGTTTATTAGGGTTAATGACATTGGGTCATCAACAAGTTTGAAAATGTTGTAAATAGTAACTCTCATCTGTGTGGCTCGTAGAGTATTAGGAATAATAAATTATTTCTTATATTACAATAAAATACTCTTTATCTTTATTTTACATGCTCCTATATGTAGGAACGAGAAATCAAAATTGGGCATAAAATATGCGTCTGCCTTGCCCTTCGGAGAAACAGGTATAATTATATGTATGTGTGCTTATATGTGTGCTGATAGACATAATTAATTAAATAAATCAATTAGAATGACACCTTCGAAATAACATTTTTCACGAATTTTAAAAGCATGTAACAAAAAAACCATAGCACGCACAGGGTTAATGTAGTAGTATTTTTTGCTAGAAATTGTGTGTTCTATGCGAATATCACATTTTCTTTTTCTGGCCGGCACTTTCAGTTTTTGGTCCAAAATGAATGATGTCCACAAATGATAATTGATAATTTTAATAACAAATGATAATTCTTTCTTATTACAATAGAATAACGTAAAAACAAATCACTATTCAAGTGATGAAATGTATCAAAATACATCATCAAAATAACATTTTTCCCGAATTTTAAAAGCATGTAACAAAAAAACCATAGCACGCACAGGGTTAATGTAGTAGTATTTTTTGCTAGAAATTGTGTGTTCTATGCGAATATCACATTTTCTTTTTCTGGCCGGCACTTTCAGTTTTTGGTCCAAAATGAATGATGTCCTTTATAATTTCCGTCCAGTCAAATATTTGTACACCAACCGTTAGAAGTGGTTCCGAATATATTTAATTACGTAGGGTTCGACATGATACCGCACTCGTTAAGGAACAAACAAAATCCTACAGATCTTCGCTTGAACCAAAACCGATACTACTTTAACATATTATTATCATCAGCCAAACGATATCCTACCCGGCAGCAAGCAGTCGCGTTTAAGTATTATTAAAATCTACAATGAAAATTTTTACTTATACCAAAATTTAAAATTAAATCGTACTTCTTAATAATAAGTTTGCGAGTGTTGATGTATGTAACACTTTCACGCTCTAACGGTTAAACGGATCTGGCTGAAATTTGGTACAGTGATAATGTATAATCTGGAATAACAACAGGCTACTTTTTATCCCAGGAATTACGACGGCGACGCAACGGGCATTAGCTAGTATTTTAAAATTATAACTTACGAAAATGATTCCTAGTAAGGCTTACAAAATATTATTCTATAGGACCTGTAATAGAACCGATGGGAGGTTTTCTTCGATCACGTCCGACATCTTTTGACAGGTTTCAATATATTATCTATCAAAGACCTCAAAGGCCGACCTCTTTGACAGCTAATTAATACGTTTAGACTAGTTAACATTTTCACTTACAACAGATTGATACCAAGCGGAGCTAAAATGGCCATAAGCTTTCAAGTCATAAAAGTACGTTCCAAAATCATTTAATTTGAAGGAGAGGTTGGAGAATAATTTATTTATTTTTTGTTGAATATTATGTATCTACAAAGTAAGCGCTTATAGTGAAATCTTAAACATCTTAACCAACAACCGTTTACCGATACATTCTCCAACGTAAAACCAGAACAGAACTTCGGCAACTACAAGAAACTTAAGAGTCGCTTACTTGACAGATTGGTCCATCTATATGCCAGTTTTAGTTCTGGATAGTAGCTTACCAGCCTTAATTTGGAAGGAGCCAACTCTACTCTACGCTCTTTTCATGAAGATGTAGAATTCGAAGTGACACTGAGCCGTAGCCATGTTAATAAGACAGGTAGCATGCCTACTGAACTT
Source organism: Miltochrista miniata (assembly GCA_933228765.1). Taxonomy (NCBI): domain Eukaryota; kingdom Metazoa; phylum Arthropoda; class Insecta; order Lepidoptera; family Erebidae; genus Miltochrista; species Miltochrista miniata. The sequence continues at coordinate 15,257,938 of OW121752.1, read as the reverse complement.
GCCATTTTGTTAATTAATAAAAACAATTAAAGTTTAACAAGGAATTTGTAATTTTCGGAAATAGAAAGAGGTAACGGCCAAAAGAATAATACTCTTTTTGCCGGAAGCTATCTGATAAATACGATATACACAGTTATTGCCGACACCTGACACCAAAATACTGTCTCTGATTTACAAAATTTAATGGTAGTATCACAGATTTATAATATATGCTATATTTAATGGTAGTATCACAGATTATATAGTATATGCTATATTATATAATCTGTGATACTACCATTAAATTTTGTAAATCAAAGACAGTATTTTGGTGTCAGGTGTTGGCAATAACTGTGTACGAGCGAAAAGGCTACTTTGGTACTAATTGCGACTGTTTACCTTCGTTAGGGTCCCCATACGTAAGCTTAATTTTATATTTTTCTGTATTTTGTTCTAACAATACTTTTATTCAACAAAAATATTGCACGACTGCTAAGACAATTAACAGCAGCTGGAAGGTTTAGGTAATAAACTTGTTTGAAATTTATTACTTTCTATTATTTTTTGTCTGAAATTTGTGATTTCATTTATTTTAACTCGACTGCGGAATTTTCTTTTGTACTTTTTCGGTTCAACTTATTCTTTTCGCAACACTTTGTCAATTGTGGCAGTAAGTTTGAATTGGGTCAACACCTTTTGTCATAGGTCATAGGTATTTAAAAAATATGATGCTGATTTCATACTCTGGAGAAATTAGGTAGAACAAAATTATGACGTTCCTACGTCGTCGTTGTAACAATCAGAGCTTAGAAAAATCAGTCAGCAGGTGATTCATTAGGTACTACCTACAACAATGCAGGCTTAGATCAAGAATAACAACTTGTTATTCTTGATCTAAGAAAGCAGGTAATTGGAAACGAAGCAATCTGTAACATCAGGTTCATAACTACGTATAAATCCCGTTGAAAACCCTTGGCAAAAATTTATTAACTTAACTGTAAAGGGCTATAAATAGACCGAAACAAAATATCTCACTTGTTCATAACTACACCTTTTGCGTGGAACTTTCTTTCCGATAATATAATTCATCATCACGCCTTTATCCCCGAAGGGGTAGGCAGAGGCATATTATATGCCCACATATCACCTTTTTATAATTTGTCCCACGTAATACGTTGTGAGCCGTATTGCCGTGTTTAAATGGATAGGCGCAGGTTGTGACTGCCTGCTGTTGAAATAAAGCCTTCAACTTGGCTTAACGACTGCCATTTTACTGGCAACCGGGACCAACGGCTTAACGTGCCTTCCGAAGCACGGAAACGCTCAAATAAATGTCACAAAGTGATCACATGGATGGTCACCCATCCATGGACCGGCCATAGTGAAAGTTGCTTACTGCAGTGATCGTTTACAGAACACTGAGTCCGCGGGGCCACGAGCGCTTCGATAATATAATAATTAATAAATTAGATCTTTAGATGTTTGGATGTTTGTTACTCAATCACGCTCTAACGGCAGAACGGATTGGGCTGAAATTTGGGACAGAGATAGCTTATAGTCTGGAATTACACATTGACCACATAGGTTTTTTCATCCCGAGAAAATGTTCCCACGGGAATCGGGAACGGGTACCGAATTTCACACGGGTGAAGCCGTGAGTTTTTATAGTTTTATTTATAACCTATCATTTTAAAAGGTATGCCATATAAAAAGAATACCGGCTAGTGTACGAGAAAAATATCGAAGTGTGTCATCGTAGCCGTAGCGCCAACGAGATTTGATTGAAGTGGGCTGCGTGCCAATACACGGGCACAACCAGAACATGATATTGTGAATAAATCGTTAACTCCGCTCTGAACATGATATATGTCGGTACAAATTAGATTTATTTCCCGCTTTCCCTTCACATTGGTACTGAACAGAAACTGTTATTGCACGTATGAACGATGAGGTGTCATGAAAAAAATATCCTGCACAGAGTGCGTCACGCACACGAGATTTCGATCACGATTTCGGTGTGATACACCAATCACATGACACCTCGTACACGTGATTTACTGTCCATGTATTTAAGTGAACAACAATATGAGGTAGAAGTATTGAATTGAAATAAATAAGGGTTATATGGATTTTTATTTCAACAGAATTTCTATTTTGTTAAATAATTTATTGGTAAAAATTACGGTGAAACATAATTATTACATATCTATAATCTATATATTTACACTAGCTGTAGCCCGCAGCTTCGCCCGCGTAAAATTTGTTCCCGCGGGAACTTATTCCCGGGATAAAAGGTAGACTATGTGTTATTCCAGACTATAATGTATCTCTGTACCAAATTTCAGCCCGATCCGTTCAGCGGTTTGAGCGTGAAAGAGTAACAAACATCCACACTCACAAACTTTCGCATTTATAATATTAGTAAGATTATTACTATCTAAACAAAACCCAAATAAGGCCCCGTGGCATTTTGCCATAAAGACTAGCAGCATTCCTTTTGAATAGCAATACCTATTCGATGAGCGAGAAAACTGCCAGCTCTTGGGGTCACGAATCGACTCTATAAGGCGCTTTTTCAAATTCTTCAAAAAATTTTTGGGGCATTGGAACCCCATGGACCTAACGTCTCGACACCGACTGGAAGAAATTTGTGAAATCACACCCGGACTTATTCAAAACTGCGAGAGATATACTCGTATATCCAAGGAACACGAGAAATCCTGACAGAATTGTTTTGTCAAGAGTTCCAAAGACCTCAATGTATTCGAAAAGCTGCTATGTTAGGTGGGGGCGAATTTTTTAAGCAATTCCAAAAAATATAAAAGACCTTCCTTTTAACAAATTTTGTTCGCAACTGAGGACTTGGCTCCTGGAAAAGCGTTATTACTCGGTGACGGATTTGATACCATGAGTCACAAATTTTATTTTTCTATTGATGAAAATCATGTGTCCATCAATGTTCTGAGTTGTGATTTGAGGTAGTTATGGTTTAATTAATTATTGCCATAACATCTGAACCAATGTTAAGGTATCAGTGGATTATGTTTGTGTATTTATGTATTCAATTACTTAAACTCTCGTTTTAAAAGACTTCAAATAGTATTTATTTATATTGTAATTGTTGGGAATTAATTATTTTTGAAGAATTTAATTTAATTTATCACTAATGTTTGTGGTCTCTTATAATTAAATTATGTAATGACATGCTTACTTGTTAAAATGTGACGGTGAAATACTCGAAATTTTGCATGCTATCTCAATGGCTGAATATGCAAGGATTATCCGATTTATATGATGTAACACCATTTTTTTGCCCTATTTATAGCAAATAAAGAATTTGTATTTGTATTTGTATTTGAAATACGATGAGTCGAGACGCTTATACTTATTAATTTTAATATTTTCTGCCGCTTATGCTGCTGCACGGGCTTTTAATTTTTGTTTTAGGATGATGGGACGGGGCCAGAGTGTCAACACAAGTTGCATCCCAGATCAGCACCCGATCCATCCGTATTAAAGTTATATCATCCGGTCTCTTGCCATAGTCACTGAAAACGCCGTTTCTACTTTTATTTATTTGGTATTGATGGACAAACTAAAGGAAAGTTTTAAACCTTGTTATATCAATAACTGTAATTCCAGATTCTGTACAAGCTCATGAGTTTTAAAGAGTGAGCAAAATTTTATAGCTTAAATAGTTTTCGACTTGTGATAGGTTAAAAAAAGCTCGAAATGTTAATTTAAACATACACGGCTGCTGCCTCTCCTGTTTATTTTATTGAACTTGGCTGGACACGCTGCCGCGTATAAGAGTCCCGCATGTATGCTGACTTGGTAGTGTTACAGAATTATTAGCATATGTAAGGTCCGGCTACTTTCTGTAGTGGCAACACTAAATAATGACCGGGTGGGGAATGTTACGCCATATTGTGGGGCTCAGTCTTAAACTAGACGTCGGTAGATAAAGTATAATAATACGGGCAATGGGGAGCATTGTTAGCAGTGGAAGGTGAGCATTTATGCGCATAGTAAAAGCGGCCGCTTCAAACCTGCAGATTGGGTTGCAAGTCCCAGACGCTGTTACAATGTTCCTCCTTGTGCCACGCGGTATTAGGTTTCCTAGTTTTTAAATTGATTAATTGTATAGTTGAGAATAAACGAGTGTGCTGCCATCTCCATGTTTTCTTCTGAGGTCTAACATCTCAGAAGTGGGATTATAACCCACGCCATGTAAGTACACGCATAATTTCGTATAAAATGGTTACTTTAGCTAGTAGGATAAAACTATGTAGGTATCTGCCTTGCCATAACCTGGATTTGGTAAAAAGGATAGATATTGCTGGTTAAGATTTAATAATGAAGGATAGATAATGCTGGTTAACGATTAGTAAGGCGAAAGATATTGCTGGTTAATTCAATTAGTACTTTTCATCTAACAGTATGCTGAGTTTTGCCAAGTGATGGGAAAATGGGCCGTTAGGTTTTACCTACATGGTAGCACAGATTTCACAGACATGAAGTCAAAGAATTTGCAAAGTAATTTCGATACTGGTTTGTACGCCAGTGCGCGTAGCCGAGGGTAGGTTTGGAAAAGGTAAGAAACGGTACATACATGAGTTTGCGTTCTGTACCTTGTTGTTTTATGCTAGTAGTTTAAAAAAAAAGTGTCGCGATCCTGTTAATAAAAGAAAAAAAGGAACAGGTGGGTAAAAAAAAAGTGTAAGTTGAGTGATTAGGTTTATTGTGTAGATTCGGTACTAATGAAATTGAATACATTATCGAATCATGAAGTTTCAGATCCTTAATTGGTTTGTGTTGGGTGTTTGGTGTAACAGTTCGGTTCTACAATGGATTCGCCTAGTACTCGGTCACACTTTCACGATTTTTTTTTTGTAATTTTAGTGTTGTTTAAGAGTGTATTGGGTGTATGAAGGTCAAGCGTTATAGTATCGGGAGGGAGTGTGAAAACAACTTTACTGCGTTCAGAGGCTAACAAATACGTATCTTATTGATAATGTGACTGGTTAAAAGTAGGCATCCGCCCTATTAAAGTTGTGTTTATTGCAAACCAAGGTTCAGGGGGCCAGCCAGCCGTGTTATACGACGACATTGAGAGGCTCCTCTTGTACAGTATGATACAGGGTTCATAGGTGATCCTGGTTAGCTAGCGCCATGTCGTTGAATGGTCGGATAGTGAGTAATACAACGGCGTGCCAGGTTTTCCTACTTCGTTATATTGGGTTCTATTGTAGTTGTGCTTTTGGTGTGACTGTTAAGGCGTGAGCGTGACCGTGACCCACGTGTTTATATTTCTCACTGTGGTGTTTCATTGGGCTGTTGGTGTAGATGGTTGACAAGATTGTGACTATGGCAAAATAAATAGCTCTGAACGCTAGTACCTACTGTTCGAAATCATAATAAGATTTTTCTAGTTTAGCTTTGACCTATTGGGATACTGATGGCAGTCGTTAGAAAGATTTGTAATACCTATAAAAGAAAAGAGGGTTAACTTAGTTGGTATGAATGCTTATACGGGAAAGTGAAAGCTCAGTTACAGGTTATTTAAATATATTAAATAAACGGATCCCTTGCAGTTTTTGTGATAATAATATTAAATCGAAAACCAGTTAGAATTAGTATGATCTACAATGTAGATGAGTGTTCTAGAACGGGTGCATCCAAGTCCGGGTTTTAAGTATAGTTTTGCAACAGATTAAGAGATCCAGTCAGAGGTCTAGATCTATGGTTCGGTTAAAGGTTTTGGTTAAAAGAATATATATCTACCTACGTATGTTGGTTGGGGATATGAAAAGGTCCGTTAGTTACCCTGTACCACACTGATATGAAAGTGGTTCTGGTTGTGACAGCTTAAACGTTTTCAGGATCAAACGATCAGGAGGTAATTCGATGCGATAACTAAACTCGGCTGTGATGAGTGTGTCTGTGTGTATGTGATCATATTTTGTGAGAATTGTTGAATTTCAGTTAAGTTGGAAGTAAAAGTGAATTTTTCAAATTTACCTACCGACGAAATCTTCGTTGATACCTGCGTGATGATATTTTTTTGTTAACATTGGGTGGCCTTCGATGGTTTGAATCAGTCTCAGCCCGGCGGATGGTGCTGCAGTCGGTATTTATGTTGTCTATTGATGTAGACGAGGTTGATCAGGTTAACTAGAGTTTTCTAATTGTGGTTACATTTTTATTGACCGAACGTGATTGGGATGGACTCCAGAAGGCAATCTTCGAATGACTGATGTTATCTAATCGTATTCCCTTAGAAAATTATAATATAATTCATTAGGTTGGAAGATATCAGACTAAGTAGTGATTAGAGTTGTAACGTTGTTGGGTATAGATAGGAAATGTAGGTATGAGCCACCGTCGCTTATATCATGGACGGGATTAATCTGTTCAGGGAATGATGTGGCCACTGCCATGCCATTCCTCATAACGTTTTTGTGGAAGACATGTACAGTAACTAGCTACCGGTGTACTTTAACTCTGAATTTTGTAAACTTTCATGTGACGAGTTCCGAAAAATGATCTGGAGAGTGCCGAGGCCTCGGTAACCTTCACCGTGAGTGGTTGTGCTGTAGCCGCTGTGGGTACTCCATCGCCGGCGTAGCGGAGAAGCAGAGCGCGGGTCGACGGCGGCTTGCGCGGGCGCTGTGGACACACAGCGTGAGCACAAGCGGCGCCGGCGTGGTCACGCGTTGTGTCGGAGCTACGAGAGGAGTAGCGTCATTGAGCTGCTGAGTAGTTATGAAAATCGACGTGCTACGATGATGGACATTGGACATTACAGGTCACGTAGTCTTTTTCCATTAAGTAGGATACTCAGATGATGAAGTTCCTAGACCCTTTACCATCTCAGCTATTAAGTTTCAAAAGATTTGTATTAGTTTGGAACAAATTAGATTTCTACTAGAGGGATTATTGTGTTCAAACGTTTAAGAATAGACTAATGCTATCACGGATTACTTTGTGGAGCTTTTCGGGTCAACAATTTCATCACACATGATTGTTGCGGGTAGAGCGTAGCTCGCTTTCTGTTACTGAGTTAGTCTGTTAGTAGTAACGGAGTGTTTGGAACAAGATTCCTAATACCATGGGCTAACCTCGTGGATAAACTTGTTCTCATGCTTGACAATTTGATGGGGAGACTGAAATTTCACACGGATGCGAGATTTGATTTGACTTTGTTGCAACTCAAGGATCCCATCGCGTCCAGTGGCGTGTTACCCTCTATGGATTAAAGAAACTTGCTGTAAATTGGTTACTTCGTGGAAAATGGTTTAAAATGGTACTACCACCAATAAGCTGCATTACATTTGTTTCAAAAATACCTACTAATTTTTACTCTGATAGAATCGCGAGATAGTAGTTTTAACCATAGATTTAGAATTTTTCGCTAGTTTGAACAGAAGTTTGACGGTTAGGTAAACTGGTTGGGTCTAAAGGTGTCATGTCGGTTAGTTATCGGATTTGTCTGTTGTGTCGGCTGTATTTTTGTCTGTGATATTAGTATTTATCACACCTCGTAAAGGTAAAGAAAAAAAGAAAAAAAAACAAATTTCGTTTTTGCTAGTAAATTATACCCTCGAAGTTAGCGTACACATAAAGCAACATTTTACGAGTTAATAATCGAGTTATTCGGTAAATTTTGGACGAGTACCTAGATCCAAATTGATGAATGATAACAATGTTTTTATTGCACGAATTTACATGGTTTTCTCTTTTGGTTTATCTTTTGATTTCAGGTCAAGATATTACATGAAACTGTGTCACGCCTGACAAGACTTGGTTGACATTAAACCACCCTGAGAAACGGATAGGTTTTTTTGGACGGAAATGGAAACGGATTGGATGAGATCCCTGGATGACAGATACGAGTAATAGGCAGTTTTAGTTAAAGAGTCAGTTTAGTTAAGTTGCTTTAAAATTATGTTCCTCAACGTCGATAGATAGCGTTGTACGGCTTTGTGAACCGCGATATGGTTTCGTTCACACATTTGCGTAACTGTTTGGCGAGTTACTAAATAGTTGCAGTTCTTCTATAGTACATACATTAGTTTGAGTTTAAATAAGCAGATATTCCATGGATATTGGTTAAGTTTGAGTAATCTGTCGACGGGTTTCTAGATGATAATCGTTTTGTGTATTAACTGGTTATTATGTCGATGTTTAGTGTGACAGTGTTAAAGTGTTATAATGTTGAGTGGTTCAGCAGTACTGTTGGTTGTTAAATACATAATGGTTACCGTTGTTAAGATTGATACCTGGTTACCACGCGTAGTCAAGCGAAAGTTAAGATTTCCCACTGGTCAGATACCTAAATAGTTTGGTATTGTTTGAGCGAATTGTTTAAAAGATTTGCCATTGTTCAGATATAATTTGTTTTGCCACTGTCCAGATAGATAGTGTGATCGAATAGTTACAGATTTAGGACGGCAAACATTTAAGATTGTAAAACGTAGTTTTTAGTGATTTAAGTATAGTGATGTATTAGGTAGGATGTGAAAAATGATTGTAAATTATTGAGTACATAGTAGTGATGGGCAATCCTCCCGGTTTAAACCCAAATTGAGTTTAAACCCGGTTTAAACCCATAAGATTCCTCCCGATAGGGATTTTATTTGGGTGTTTATAATTTTGTAAAACATACTCATAAACATTTGAAATTATAAACTGCACAGTGACTAATGTCATCTTTTTTCTTTTTCTATATGGTTATTTGTTATTTTAATTTAGGTGTTTTCAACGTACCAACCTAAAACATCAAATTATAACAACAACAAAAAACATTATCTCTTCATCAACTCGGCTACGAGTCTTATTTCCAGTAACTTCCATCTCTACGCTGACGACTTGCAGCTGTACCGACATTTTTCGGCTACTGACGCCCCCTCTGGCATATCGTACATTAACCGCGACTTAGATAGACTAAGCGACTGGGCTAATTCGGTAGGATTGCGCATCAACCCTCTGAAATCACAAGCCATCGTCATTGGCAGTAAGTATCAAACGGACAATATGCCGGTGTCTGAACTGAATCCAGTACTTTTGGCCGGTATTCAAATACCTTACGCAGACACTGTAAAGAACCTGGGAGTGATCATGGACACCACACTATCCTGGGGTGCCCATATTAGTGACGTCAGCAAGAAAGTGCATTTCTCCTTTCATTCGTTGAAGTGCCTCCAGAGCCTCTTGCCCTTGAGGACGAAAATTAGTCTTGCTCTAACTATTATCCAACCCATTATTGACTACGCCGACGCCTGCTATTTAGACGCCACTGAGGAGCTTCTGAATAAACTTGAGAGGTTGCAAAATTTGTGTATACGCTTTATATTCAATCTTAGAAAGTACGATCACGTTTCTCACTTTCGCAAAGAACTCAAGTGGCTCCCAATCCGCCTTCGCCGTAACACTCGAATCCTCTGCCTCCTTTACAATATCCTTTATAATCCATCTTCACCTCCCTATCTAAAGGAACGGTTCTCTTTTGTTCGTTCCCCTGATGCTCTCTGCAGATCTCACCTACGTTCAAATCTCAAATTTCCTTCTCACAAAACTGTTCTTTATTCATACTCTTTCACCGTGCATGCAGTCAGACTATGGAACTCACTTCCACCTGGTATCAGAGACAGTAAAACTATCACCACTTTTAAAAAGAAAGTCCGTGAACACTATTTATCTACAGTATAATCCTATTTATTTATATAATGTATGTAATTTTTATTTAAATATTTATTATTATATTTACTTATTTATATATGTATTATATCCAGTTAATAATATTTATCTTTTATTGTGTGTGTTATGTTAGTTCTATCCTGTTTTGTAAACACACTTTTTCTTGATCTTTTCCTTTTCTTCACGTTCTCCTCTCGCCGGTCTGCTGGTAGATATTTCTTATAGAAATAAGCAGTACCATTGTACCTATTTTTCCTTTTATTATTGTTATTTTTTTAATTTTCTAGTGTGTGCATAAATTAATAAATAAATAAATAAATAAATTATCATTAAATGCGTCATTTTTTTTTAATTTTTTTTTTTTATGTTCAGCTCGCCCAATTGACGCCGCCACCAGCCTGATGGAAAGCCGTGGCGCATCTAGCGATTGGGGGCCACTTCTGACAGTGATCCTGAAGTTGGTTCGAGGTCTCCCGTCACCTGGGGACAAACCAATTATTCGGATAGCATGTCTCTGCATAGCGTCAAGCGCGTCTAGTAAGTACCTCGCGGAGTCATCCCAAAGGTGAAAACAGTACTCGACGCAGGGACGAATCTGCGTCTTGTACAGTAAACATCTCTGATGTGGGGTCAAGTAACGTCTCACCTTATTTAGGACTCTAAGTTTCCGCGAGGCCAGCCCAAAACAACTCTCTATGTAGTTTTTATATTTGAGCTCACGCCGGACGTCTATACCGAGGATCTCCAGGTTGTCCTTTAGTGGAACCGTAATGCTCTGAAGAGTAGGTAGGGGTAGGAATGGGGACTTCTTAGCTGTAAAGATGCACACCTGTGTTTTTCTGGCATTGAACTCGACCAGGTTGTCTGAGCCCCATTGGGCAATGTGACCCAGGTCCCGGTCGAGATCCGCCACGAGTTGCCGTCTCTTTTCCTCCACGTCATCACGCCCCTCCGCTGGACGGCCAGAATAGCTCCCATGCAGAGTACTATCATCCGCATAACAATGAATGCACCCAAGGGACAGCATGTTGTTGATATGCAGAAGAAAGAGAGTTGGGGTCAATACCGATCCCTGTGGTACTCCGGCATTTACCTGCAAAAAGCAGGAAGCCTGACCATCACAGAGAACCGTGCAGGAAGCTGGCCACCCAGACACACACAACTGGGGCGATAAACCATATGCCGGCAGCTTGGAAAGAAGTGACGCATGCCATACCCTATCAAAAGCTTTAGAGATGTCTAGGCCAATAGCCAGAGATTCGCCGTGCCTCTCTATAGTCTCACCCCAGGTGTGTGTTATGTACGCTAAGAGGTCACCCGTTGATCGTTTCGGACTAAAGCCATATTGACGATCGCTAATTAACGAGTGATCCTCCGGATAGCGTATGAGCTGTTTGTTGATGATTAGCTTGAACACCTTGCAGATGACGGTGGTTACGGCTATGGGGCGATAGTTGGCAGGATCAGACCGATCACCTTTCTTGGGGATCGGCTGGACGTTCGCCTCCTTCCAAGCCTCCGGTAGTTCTCCCGACGAATAGGAAAGGCGATACAGGCGTGTTAGAGTTGGAGATAATTCAGCTGCACACTTCTTTAGCACCACTGCCGGAATGCCATCAGGACCTGTGGGATGTGCGAGCGGTGCTAAGGTTACCGACTGGCTTTCCGCGTGTCGGTAACCTTAGCACCGCTCGCACATCGCATTGCCGGATTACAATATCCGGCATCGTGGTTCCACAGTCGGCGATAGTAGGAAGTTGCCTGCCACAGTCATCGACCCGGGAATTAGCCGCAAAGAGATTGGCCAGCATTTCTGCTTTCTCTTGGGCCTTGTGAGCCAGTGATCCGTCAGGATAGCGCAGCGGCTGCAGCGAGGGCTTGCAAAAGTTGGCCTACACGGCTTTGGCCAGTTGCCAGTATCCACGGCTGCCCGTCGGATGTGACGTGAGCTCCTGACCAAGCCGCGTGACGCGCTGGGTCTCTGCTCCTTGGAGGCTCTCTTACTGGACCTAGTGGCTCTGTTGTACGCTGCTTTGAGGCGGGCCACATTCGGGTCGCGCACAGTCCCGAGCCCTGATCTAGGCGCGGTAAGCCGCCTGTTTTTGTTGAACAGCTACGGCGCACTCACGCCCGAACCAGGGGTGGGCTTTGCGGATGCTGGCGACATCAGTGTATGGAATATAGTATTCCATACCTAATGTAATCTCACCAGCAACCGCAGAGGCGCTTTCCGATGAAATCCTTCCTGCAAAGCAGCGCTGACTCCACGGGACGGCTGCAAAGTATTCTCGTAGTCCGTCCCAGTCTGCTGACGAGTAGTGCCACAATCGCCGCGTCACCTCTACTGCCCTTGCAGGAGATGATACCTGCAGGCGGACACGCACAACACAGTGGTCGGATTGACCCAGTGGGGCGCCAACCGACACATTGTACTGTGCTGGATAACTCGTCAGCAGTAACTCCAGCAGGACGGGTTCATGGTCTGACCTGACCGGTATGCGTATAATCTCGCGCACCACTTGGGTCAGACCATGAGAGAGAGAGCGATCGCGTGGGCGGCCCGTCCCGCTGGATCGATTCTGCGGGACCCCAGCCACTCAGTGTGGTGACCGTTGAAGTCCCCCAAAAAAACCACTTCAGCGTTCGGGAACCGCACCTGCGCGTCATCAGCCCCATCACTGAGGTGCTGAAACAGCCTTGTCATCTCAGCTGTCCCTGTATGAGGGCGGTAGACACACACGTAGATCTGACTCATGGAGCCGTGATCCACGTGCAGCCAAAGGACGGGGAAGGAAGGGTTCTCAAGGCAGCGCAGCCAGCGACAGCAAACATCCGCCCTAACGCACACACCCTGGCTTTATCTCGACATTGTTCCTCGATAATATAGCCAGGGTAGCATAAAGTACGACTGATCGGCAGGGCGGCGTATTTGCGTCTCCGTTAGGAACAACACAGCTGGCCGTGCCGTCTCTGGATGGTGATGGACGACGTTGAGGTTGGCATGGAGTCCGCGGATGTTAGCGAATTCCACCTCAAACAGTACGTTACTGGGAGTAGAAGCGGCCGCTGTGGTACCTTTTTTCTTTTTTGCGCTGCCCCGTACCCCCCCGAGTGTGGTCGCCGGGTCCCAGTCCGGTCACCATCCGGCACGACGAACCACATCGGGATTATGCGCGGCCTGGTGGGGCAGCCTCCCAGGGTGGTTAGTCTCAGTTGGGCATCTGTACTATGCCGCGGGCGGCCAGCAACAAAACCGTTTCTACGGGTCTCCCTGGCCGGAGGGTCGACCCTCGTCAGCCACACTAGAATCAGCTTAGCGCCTATTGGTCCCCCCTGCTGCATCAAACATCGCCCCGGGCCCGGCTGTGCAGCTGCTGAACCCCGAACCCAACCCAACCGGGGCTGGGTTACTTGGGGGGCCTTACACAGCTGCACGGTGGTACCCCCCGGACCAACACTTTCGTTGATTGGCAGGTGCACCACGTGCAGGTGAGGTTGCTTGGGCCCCCGAAATTCGGTGGTGGTGGGGCCCCTTGCACCCATAACTATAAAAACCTCAACCAGCCTTTGCTTTTTTTTTTCTTTCTTTTTTTTATATTTAGCTCGCCAAATTGACGTCGCCACCAGCCTGATGGAAAGCCGTGGCGCATCTAGCGATTGGGGGCCACTTCTGACAGTGGCCCTCAAGTTGGTGGGCTTGTGATGACTGATGTGCGACTTCACGCTTCTCTAGAGGAACCCGGCATTGTAAGATGAGGGAAACACGTGTGCGGGCAGGTCGTTCCAGGTTTTTATAGTTCGACATCGAAACGATCTTTTGAAACGCTCTGTTCTGGCGAAGATTCTCTCCACTGTGTATGAGTGGCATCTCTGCCCGGCACGCGTTGTTCGGGATCGGAAAAGAGAGAGTGGGATCAGGTTGAAGAGCTCTTCAGAACATTCGCCATGATACATTCGGTAGAAGGCAGCCAAGGACGCTATGGTTCTTCGCTGCGCCAACGGTTCGAGGCCTTCCGTCACCTCAGCGCAAACAATTATTCGGATAGCACGTCTTTGCATAGCATCAAGCGCGTCTAGCAAGTACTTCGCCGAGTCATCCCAAAGGTGAGAACAGTATTCCACGCAGGGGCGAATCTGCGTCTTGTACAGAAAAAATCTCTGATGTGGCGTGAAGTACCGTCTCACCTTATTTAGGGCTCCTAGTTCACGCGAGGCCAGCCCAATGGTGTATTGGGCTGGCCTCGCGTGAACTAGGAGCTCTATGTAGTTTTTGTGATTGAGCTCACGCCGGACGTCTATACCGAGGATCTCCAGGTTGTCCTTTAGTGGAACCATAATGCTCTGAAGAGTGGGTAGGGGTAGGAATGGGGACTTCTTAGCTGTAAACGCACACGACTGTGTTTTCCCGGCATTGAACTTAACCAGGTTGTCTGAACCCCATTGGGCAATGTGACCCAGCTCCCGATCGGGATCCGCCACGAGTTGCTGTCTCTTCTCTTCCACGTCGTGTCGCCCATCCACTGAACGGCCAGAATAGCTCCCATGCAGAGTACTATCATCCGCATAACAATGAATGTACCCAAGGGACAGCATGTCATTGATATGCAGAAGAAAGAGAGTTGGGGACAATACCGATCCCTGTGGTACTCCGGCATTTACCTGCAAGAAGCCGAAAGCCTGACTATCACAGAGAACCCGTATACGTCGCCCGTGCAGGAAGCTGGCCAACTAGCGGCACAACTGAGGCGACAGACCGTATGCCGGCAGCTTGGAAAGAAGTGACGCAATCAAAGGCTTTCGAGATGTCTAAGCCAATAGCCAGAGATTCGCCGTGCCTCTCCATAGACTCACCCCAGGTGTGTGTTATATACTCTAAGAGGTCACCCGTTGATCGTTTCGGCCTAAAGCCGTATTGACGATCGCTAATTAGTGAGTGATCCTCCAGATAGCGCATGAGCTGCTTGTTAATAATCAGCTCGAACACCTTGCAGATGACGGTGGTTACGGCTATGGGGCGATAGTCGGCCGGATCCGACCGATCCCCTTTCTTGGGAATCGGCTGGACGTTTGCCTCCTTCCAAGCCTCCGGCACTTCTCCTGACGAATAGGAAAGGCGATACAGGCGTGTTAGCGTCGGAGACAATTCGGCTGCACACTTCCTCAGCACCGCTGCCGGAATGCCATCAGGACCACTGGCTTTCCGCTTTCCTTTCTTTCTTTTCTTTATAAAAAATAAAAAAGTGTATTTGAGGTCATTATTGTTCTTTATACGCAAACATGATATTGTCATGTTCGGTGGACTAGATACCGATATTTTTGTCACAATCTTCGGTAAATTCATTATGGCACTCGCAGGGATACATCATTTTGTAAGATAAGACTAGTACATTTCATTGTACTTGACTGTACTGTTCCACAATATTTATTTATAAGCCTGACCGGTATACAGACACTTTCGGTTGGTATCAAAAAATACATGTGGTTTTTTTTAGATCTCCCAGGTTCGATTCCCGGCTGAAGCAGGTGATTTTTCAAAAATCTTTAAATGCAGTTTGACATACATTTGAAAATAAAGGAATGTTTCCTTTCAGCAAAACTTGCTTTTATCAATATTAAGGGTACTTTACGGCCAACTAGCGTCTAAATTCTATCCTGTATAATAAATAATTATAATATTCAACTTGTTTAGACAATGAAACTGGCGAATGGCGAGTGGTACTTTCATGTAGAATTGAACACTAAATAATTCAATTCAAAATGAAAGTGTCGCTGATTTTAACCCTATATTTGGGTTTTTACCTGGGTTAAAACCCGTTTCCTCCCAAAAGACCCGGTTTAAACCCATTTCCACCCACTGGGTTTAAACCTTCTGCCCATCTCTAGTACATAGGTACGTATGCGTGTGTATTAGTGATTGATGAGGGATTTAAATCATAAAATTGAATTGAGCCTGAATAATGTATCTACCTATTATAAGACACTGCTACTTGCTCTTCAACTGTAAACAGTGTCAATGAGTAATTGTAATTTAATGATATGAGATTGAATACCTAGTTACAGATTTAGGACGACAAACATTAATGATTGTAAAACGGAGTGAATGCATAATTTTAGTGATTTAAGTATAGTGATGTATAAGTGCAGGATGTGAAAAATGATTGTAAATTATCGAGTACATACGTATGCGTGTGTATAAGTGATTGATGAGGGATTTAAATCATAAAATTGAATTGAGCCTGAGTAATTTACTTATCACCTAATTTTGGCGAAGACAGTGCTACTTGCTCTTCAACTGTAAACAGTGTCAATGAGTAATTGTAATTTTATATTATGAGATTGAATAGTTACAGATTTAGAACGACAAACATTAATGATTGTAAAACGGAGTGAACGCATAATTTTAGAGTGATTGAAATATAGTTATAGTGAGGGTGCTCTCGAGCCGGGCAAGATTGGCGTAAACGACCTCGCCGCCCACGATTGGTAAGAGACATCGCAGTTGTGTGTCGTTCTGGTGAAAGAAGTAACCTTTGCGGCATGCAGCTATACCATAGTAGTGACGGGTGTTCTCGAGCCGGGCAAGATTGGCGTAAACGACCTCGCCGCCCACGATTGGTAAGAGACATCGCAGTTGTGTGTCGTTCTGGTGAAAGAAGTAACCTTTGCGGCATGCAGCTATACCATAGTAGTGACGGGTGTTCTCGAGCCGGGCAAGATTGGCGTCAACGATCTCGCCGCCCACGATTGGTAAGAGACATCGCAGTTGTGTGTCGTTCTGGTGAAAGAAGTAACCTTTGCGGCATGCAGCTATACCATAGTCGAAGAATCTGTAGTAGTTTAAGTGTATGTAATTATACACGTACAGTAAAAATCTTAATATAGATGATTATAAGAGTGATGCGAGTGATACGTTCAATTATTTAACAAAACAATGTTTAATAGAAATATAGATTATAGTTAATTAGAACGAAGGGACTCGTTCCCATAGGATGGCCGACTGTTACAGAATTATTAGCATATGTAAGGTCCGGCTACTTTCTGTAGTGGCAACACTAAATAATGACCGGGTGGGGAATGTTACGCCATATTGTGGGGCTCAGTCTTAAACTAGACGTCGGTAGATAAAGTATAATAATACGGGCAATGGGGAGCATTGTTAGCAGTGGAAGGTGAGCATTTATGCGCATAGTAAAAGCGGCCGCTTCAAACCTGCAGATTGGGTTGCAAGTCCCAGACGCTGTTACAATGTTCCTCCTTGTGCCACGCGGTATTAGGTTTCCTAGTTTTTAAATTGATTAATTGTATAGTTGAGAATAAACGAGTGTGCTGCCATCTCCATGTTTTCTTCTGAGGTCTAACATCAGGTAGGCTCAAAAATTGTTAGTGGGAACAAATGGGATATTGATTCAAATGGCTATAAAACATAATCTACTTCACGACTATTTTGATAAAAAAGAGTAATGTTGACTCTGCAAAATTAAAAATTACAGAGAAACATAATTATTACATATCTATATTTACATTATTACTATCTAAACTAAACCTAAATAAGGCCCCCGTGGCATTGTGCCCAAAAGACTAGCAGCATTCCCCCTTTGAATAGCAATGCCTATTCGTTGAGCGAGAAAACTGCCAGCCCTTGGGTCACCAGTTGACTCTACAAGGCGCCTTTTCAAATTCTTGAAAAATTTTTGCGCATTGGGACCCCATGGACCTAGGGTCTCGACACCGACTGGACAAAAACGATACGATGAGTCGAGACCCTTATATTTATTAATTTTAATATTTTCAGCCGCTTCCGCTGCTGCACTGGCTTTTAATTTTGTTTTAGGAAGATGGGACGGGGCTAGAGTGTCAACACAAGTTGCATCCTACACCAGGACCCGACCCATCTCCCACGGTATCAAAGTTATACCATCCGGTCTCTTGCCATCGTCCCTGAAAACGCCGTTTGGCTCTAAGAGCGCAGGCACATTGGCGGTGGCAAGAGCACGGCGGATGATGTCATTCAGCGCAGCGTGGCATGAGAAGCGGCCTGCGCTCTTTAAACATGAAAGACCATGATGCCCCAAAGTGTCAACGTTAAAACCGCAGGGGCATCGATGTGGAGCGCAAAGCGTGACGCCAAGTCTCAAACCAACTGAAATTCTTAGGATGTCCGGTTCCAAAAAAGTTTTGGTGTTGGCTGTAGGGAAAGCTTTCAACCAATCACCGGATTCCTTTCTACTGAGCGCTAATAACACTGGTCGACAAAAAAACACTTTTTGCATGTAACATGAAAACTTTTGTCTAGTTATGTTTGGGGCAAGGATAAGGATACTAGAAATAAAATTAAAATGCTTCAAATACGAATAGTTTTTCTGTAATTGAGTTTTATTAAAATTTCAAAAATAAACATTTTTTATCAACAAAATGAAGTTAATCCGCTATATTGCAACAGTAATGTAAGTGTAGCTTTATGATTTTTGCCTATATTTTGCTTCAGGGACGTCTCGTTGTAATGTTCAACAGTAATCTGCTAGCTTAGGTGGACTCCACTTGCCTTGATATCGTTTTTCTATGGTAAAAATGTCTTAGTGGAATCTTTCACCGTGTTCATCACAGACGGCGCCCAAATTTTCAGGAAAGAAATCTAAATGTGAATGGAGAAAATGTATTTTCAACGGCACACTACAGCCTAAAGCCTTATTAGTAGATAACAGCTCCACCCCAATACTTTTATAGTCACTTGATTGGTGATTTCCTAGAAAATTGGAAGTTACTTTCATGAAATATTCCCAAGCTGATTTTTCCAGTTTTTCTTTAAATATATTATCTTTCATCAATTGCCTGATTGGAGGGCCAACAATTATGCCCTCTTTAATTTTTGCCTCACTCAAATTTTTCTTCCATAAGTATATAAAATATAAAAATCCGTGCGTTCTGGCGTAGCGGTCCGATCGGAACTTTGAGGTGGTTCTGGTAAAGGTAGTTTTTTATTATGAGGGATCGGTCTTTTAGCCGATGGCAGGTCAGGACACATAATTTTACTTTTTGTTTTAATTGTAGTACCTTTTGTATGAGTAAGACAAAAATAACAATCAGATAAGTGGTATGTTAATTCCATCCAAATCATAAGGATTGCAAAAGGCATAGATCTAGATTTTCTCGCTTATCCAATAAGAAGACCCCACACATATAACACAACAGATGTGTGGAACCCACATTTTATCTTGTTTTCCGATGACGAAGTCAAAATACTGTTCATATAACTTAGTTACTAATGGTGTCAAATTCCTCCGCTAAGTTTTAAAAGTCACCACAAATGTAACAAAACTTGTCAGGATAATTTTACACTTTCTTGACATTATTTAAAAATCACATAACTCGGAAAACGGAAAAAAACACTAAGCTCTTTTAATAAATAAATTTTATGATTGCGAGAGTAAAACAAAAACGATTCGTTTTCAATTTTGTGGGTAGTAGCTGTAACACAAAAACGAGACCTGATGAAATCAAAATAAATATGGTGATAACATGAGGATAGGTAGGTAATTCAAAATTAGTAAGCACTTTTCTTGTTACAAAATTTTGTTGACCAGTGTAATCTGGCCCGATCCGGGCCTAAGCTAGCATTTAAAAAGG
Source organism: Miltochrista miniata (assembly GCA_933228765.1). Classification (NCBI taxonomy): domain Eukaryota; kingdom Metazoa; phylum Arthropoda; class Insecta; order Lepidoptera; family Erebidae; genus Miltochrista; species Miltochrista miniata. The sequence continues at coordinate 15,238,636 of OW121752.1, read as the reverse complement.
AGTCAAAGGTTAAATTTGACATAGCCAGCTCCGTTGTAAATTTGGATGGGTGGGAAAATTTTGTCCCGGACAAGCCATTAGCCAAGCATTCTTGGCATCTGTAAGGCCAGTCGTCTCATAGTCTGTAAGACAATTCGTCAGAATTTTACCTACGAGACTCGACGTGGCATGTACAGATGACAAAAAGGCTGGCAAAGCCACACTAGAAATTTTGCGGATCCCTAGCCCACTATATTTAATGGGAAGAGATGCCTGGGACCAAGATTGTTCGCTCAGTTGTATATTGAGAATTGATTCCAAAGAAGATTTGATTAGCGAATCAATAGAAAATAAATGACTTTGATGTTTCCAAAAAGGACAACAGCGAAGCAAATAAATAGATTTGGGAACAAACATACAAAATTTCAGAATTGTGATTGCGTAATGTGAACTAATAGAATGTAGCCGATCTACATTGGATTCAAATTTTGAATTTTTTTGTGCTATTAACTCGGGAATAGCATCTTCAAATATAGGGGACCCTAGGAGGTAAAGATTCTCTCTGCTAACAATTTTAATATTCGGACATAGGAAATTGAATTTTTCAACGAGTTCCAAATTGATGTGATTATTATGAATATATAATTCACACTTATTAAAATTTAATTCCAAACCAATTAAATGAAATTTATTTTTAATTTCTATAAGATCTGACAGAACAGAAACTGCATCACCTCGAAGAGTCCCGTCATCTAAATACCAGACGTTAAATTTTGACTTTAAATTTTGAATGATGGGGTTAATGGCTAGGCTGAAAATGGCTGGTCCGAGGGGATCACCCTGCTGGCAACCGACTTCAGAAGAAAGTTCGTTGCATTTATACATTAATTTGGAAGGTTCGTGATAACAGTTAAGTAAATAGTTATAAATTTCAGGAACATTGCTTCTAATTTCTGACAGCAGGATGTCACGGTTTACCGAATTAAAAGCATTTTTGACATCAATTTTCAGCAAAACCTCACACTCACCTTTATTAAGGTAGGTGCGTAAGGCGTGGACCGCCGCCTCACACCCACCTTTGGTACCAAACCCTAATTGAGTCGGTTCAAATTTTTGTTGTAATTTTGACAAGATGTATCGGACAGAAATTTTGGATGCTAAACGCCTAAAAGTGGACCCAACAGCAATAGGACGGACTCCTCCGTCTTTTTTAGTGAGAGCAATGAGATTAGCTCCATAGATAACAGGAGCGATCTCAGGGTTAATGTTACCAGAGAGCATGAGGTTTACTAATTTTGTTAAACAACCGATGAGGTGCTTACCTGCATCACCCACACAGTGAGAGGTTAGGTCTTTTACGTGTTGTGGAGAAAGACCGTCAAGACCAGCTGCTGATCCGACTTTAAAAGCATTAATCGCACTCACTGTGTCCTTATCCTGTGCAAGTAAACACACATCGGGTGATGTAGGTGGGTCCAGAACGTAGTCCGAGACTGGAGCTGAGGGATGTTTTGTCTGTAAAGACGTAAGGGTATCTGTTGTATCTGGAGACAGTACATCACTTGAAAACAGGAGACGTGCGGCTCCTTTTAAATCTCCGTCGCTAACTTTTGCTTCTACAAGCTTGTTAACATTATAAATCTTTTTGTTATAATTTCCAGTAAAACAGCAATTTTGAGTCGGAAGTGTGGGGTTAGAACAATTATTTTTAATTTTTTGTGTGAGAGATATAGTCTCGTCACTAAATTTAGCATGTAATACTTTATAAGGAAATAGCAAAAGATTTTGCCAATTTTCAATGCTATTACTATCCAAACACTGCGTTATAAATTGAGACAAAAGTGTAGCGACAGAGATCCTGGCACCACGAGGAATTCGTTTAACTAAACTTACATTATTTTTTAAATTACTCAAAAGGTGATGAAAAGGCGTGCCAAAAGGGTTACTATCAGATGGAATAGAAGCATGAGGTTGTGCGAAATTATCTGAAAGTAACGTTGTTGAGTTTTGGCTGGGGCATTTATGTAATTTTGATATATGTATACGAAGTCCTCGAACACTTTTAAAAGATTTTAAACAAATGGAACAAGAAAAAGTATAAAGTGACGTACCATCTTCCGATTGCGTCAAGCTTTGCATTTACTTATTATTAGATATTATAAAACAGAAACTACAAAAACAAACACAAATAATAATACAATAAAAATAATCTTGACGTTCGAGTTGACGCTCTGTCACACCGGGCACCGGGCGCATGCGGAGGAGCCAGCAAAACCAGAAATAATTTTCAGCCTGAAAAAATAACAAATATAATTAGATAAATAGCATTTAGACTTAAATATTACTTAAAACCAAGCCTTAGGTGGGCCAAAATTATATAATTGTTATTTAAAACAATTATATAATTTTTGTTAGACCGGTTGACATAGTTGACATTGACGTTTTCTGCAAAATTGAAATATTGCCATAACACAACATAAAAAAATAAAACAGGTTTATGGTTTAGTTGCGATATTCTGTTTAATTCAGGTAATTCCCCAGTTGCATATTTGCAGATAAACTGCGGATTTCTTAGTTAGGACACCTTTTTATAAGCTATAATTTACATATTACTTGCTATGCAAATTGCTCTATTATTATCCTCAATAAAAGTATTTTTGCTTGTTTTAACCGTGTTGTGTTATTCTCCGGAACAATTTATTTTTACTAGACAAGTGGAAGGTATCGACGAAATTCTTTAAGACGCAGTTTACATTTAACACATAAATTATGCCTTCATCCAAATAGACATTTAACCTTGTCTGTAACTCATGTTTAACAGCACTAAAAATGTATATTACACTGTCAAAAATATTTTCCTAAATTATGGGTAAAATTCAAAAGTCATTCCTGTTTTTCAATCGTTTTTATCTTTTGATTTCTTCCTTTTACGTGAACCCAGCTGCCTATTTTAAAACCATAAAGAAGTTAACTAGTCCCAGTTCGATTGCCTCATAAGCCTCTTATGTGCCTTGCAACAGTTTTTTTTGCAAAGAATAAAATCCTATCTCATCATATAAATATCATAAGTCATCTACATACAAATTGGCAATTAAACATTTATGACACTGCGACGAGTAGCGGTACTAAAACTTATCTTTTATCAGATATCAAATAAACATTGCTTGCTTTTAGATTGTTATCATTACTACCTGACTAAGAATAGGATTAACCGTGTAACGACTTTGTTCCCATCCAACCAATACAACAATGATACGTATTCCGAGTTTCTGCATGCAAATGCCATTTATTAGATTTATGCTTCAATGCAAAACGACTCATCCTATTTTGTTTTGCGTTTTATTTGAATATTACCGTAATACCCATTTTTGTTGTTTTTCCATCGTTGTTTGTGTTACAGACAAATTTATACCGTTACACAGCTTTGTAAGGTTTAATCTCGTTTGTAGGTGGTGATTCCCGCATCGGTATATTGTCTTTCGGGACATATATTTCAATAACTCTGCTGTGGTATTGCGTATAAATCGTTCTTTTAGACATTTGACAATAATTTACGTCGATAATTTGCATTCGGACAAAAATAGCTTTATTTTGGTATAGTTGAGATATATGTCTTTTAAAGTAGAGTTTATTGGTACTTAATAAGTAAGAAACCTCATTATTGGTTAATGAAAAATAACAATGCATTATGGTAGCTACACATTAAAGTAAATTATAATAAAACCATTTTGACCTCCGTTGAATAAATAATGACATATCGCTGATATCGACAGTACCTATTGCATAAATTTAACCTACTTTTGGGTGAGCTGTGTTCAGTGTGAGGTTTCCATTAGGGGGTAGAAGCATTGATGATGTTTTGTATAAATAATGCGCACTTTGACGTACCATAGAGAGACGAGGGGTCTATTATATATATATATATATATATATATATATATATATATATATATATATATATATATATATATATATATATATATATATATATATACTGGTTTTAATTCACATCTATTCGGGGAATAATGTGTAACTTTATATTACGTTAGTTTTAATTGTGACATTTATGTAATATTAATTCTAATAAAATATTGTAATAGTAGTTTATGACACTGTTGCATAATAAGGGTTCTTATAACAAGAGTGTGTTTTAAAAAAACGAGCCGTAGGCGAGTTTTTTTATAGTATCACACGAGTGTTATAAGACCAAGTTATGTACAGTGTCATACACTACTTTATCTACTCTCATACTATAATACCTGATTTATGGCCCTAAATATGAATATATGGAGCAATTCCATATATTCATATTTAGGGCTAGGAGCCTCCAGGCAACTGCCAAGGACGTATCATGCACGAATGACGATCAAGCGTAATTTAATTGGCTGAGCATCGCTTGAGATCATCTATTCAGTGATTATGTGTAAAGTTGTCTTTAGTTTGTAAATTACTGAGAATCGAAGTTTAATTCCATGAAATCCTTCACTCTTGTAATCAGCCTTAATACAACTTACAACAAATACATTTCTGAGTAAAATGATAGTGGTTTATGAAAAGGATGGGTCCACATTCTATTGGAAGTTAGAAGGAAATAAATGGACTATGTTTTGCTAATCTATTTTTTTTAACGTAAGGAAAATCCTACATGGATGCTATGAGGGTCTCTTACTGACTAAAAACCACAGGTATTCCACCTAACAACGTATGGTTGGGCGCCCCGGGTAAGCCCTCGGAAGGATATCCCAGGACTATTTTCTTCTAATGTAAGTAAGAGAACGAAGATATCGTTAAGTCATAAAAAAAAGCTACGAATATTATATTAAAACTGTATCTAGTATTGAATATTTCAAATACAAAAACTATCATTGAATAAAATTTATCAGCTTGTCAACGTGCTATGGTTAACAATAAAACGTTTCTTTTAGAACACAAAATTTTATCGCCCTTCAATTGCAGTTTTACGACTTTGTTATGCCCTCGTTTATAGTTGAAAAATAGTTTTAAAAGTATTTTTATTTGAATCTCTAAATGATTCTGTTTAATAAAGAAATTTATGCGATTGTACAGTGCTTTGTACGTTAGTGGCATGACGTGCTATCTGAATGGACCTTTGAAACTCAATATTATGTTTATTGCATTTTATTGTTCCAAAGGTTCCAATAAGTTTATCTGTAGTATTTCTAAAATTATAAAAATTTTGTCCGTGTGGTGACGGGAAAATGTCACCACCCCAATGCATTTCGAGATTGTCGTAAGAGGCGACTAAGGGAACACTTTCACAAAACGATCCATTGCGTAGAGTAGAGGCAAAATGAAATTCGTTAAGCCAAGTGGAAGGACTTATGAGCCGCTTGAAAAATTTGACTATGGAACGTCACAACCTACGCCTGTCAATTTCAACACCGCAATAGGCTCACCACCTATTACGTGGGACATAAAACTAAACGGTGAAATAAGGGCGTATACTTCGCCTGTGCCTACCCCTACGGGGATAAAGGCGTGACTATATGTATGTATGAATAAATACAAAAGTATGTGAAGGTTTTTGGAAGTTTAGATTTTCGAATGTTTGTTTCTCAGTCACACTCTAACGGCCGAACGGAATTTGGTAAAGGTACACATTATAGTCGGAAATAACACACATAGGCTTTTTATCCTGGGAAAATGTTCCCATACGAAGCGTGAACGAGAAAATAATTGACAAACCATATCATTGTGTTCACCAATAAGCAAAGATATGAAAGCTAAACTTTCTTCTTCAAGGTTCTATGTAGCCGTATTCTCAGTCAGCGGTGTGAGAAAAGTAGTTTAAAATTTACTGGTAAAGCATTGAAAAATCGTGGTTTTTAAGATTTTCTAAAAAAATACTTCTCTAGAGAACACTGTTACTCATACCAGTTTATTGTGAGTGCATTAAATAAAAGCGACCTGTATGACGTAACAATAATAGTTCGTTCTACCCTCGACCAACCGTCCTATAAAAAAGAATGACAAACCGAACTCTTAGGAGAAGAGTGCCGTCACTTCTTAAACAGATTCAATAGGTTCTTAAATATATTAAATGTGATACTTCGTTTCAAATAATCTAATTACTTTACCAATAAATAAATTACAGTGCTTTTTAGGGTTCCGTACCGAAAGGGTAATAACGGAACCCTCTATTCATGAGACGTCTCTCTCAGGAACCGTGCTAGCTAGAGAACTGAAACACTGAAGTCATAAAAACCGGCCAAGTGCGAGTTGGACTCGCCCATGAAGGGTTTCGTAGCAGCAAGTAACATAATATAAAAGTTCTTATAGTTCGTTGTAACTTTGATTGATGTTTTAACATGTTCGCAGTGGTAGTGATTTTTCTAACCGAAAATTGCGGTTTATGACGTATTCAAAAAAAACTACCAGCTCTATCTCGTTCAAACCAATTTTCGTTGGTAGTTTTATGGCAATGTACATTTACTGCTTTTTTTCTAGTTTTACAAAAGAATCTTAATGCGGTTCACAGAATACACCTAGTTACCAAGTTTCAATATCATAGGCCTTATAGTTTCGGAGAAAAGTGGCTGTGACTCACGGACGGACAGACAGACGGACAGACAGATAGACATGACGAATCTATAAGGGTTCCGTTTTTGCCATTTGGCTACGAAACCCTGAAAAGTGGTGATTAAGGGGGCTCTTATAAAAGAAACGTATTTTTTTACTACGGAACCCTCAATACGCGAGTCCGAGTCGCACTTCGCCAGTTTTTTATTTTCATCAAAGCTATTTCAAGAACCTTAAAAGTATAAATTGTATAACGTAAACCTGTATAACTTGGTGTCTCTCAGGGAAATGGTAGAAATACGTTTCAAAGATATCCACCAGATATGGATCGCCCCAGTCTGCAGAATAATAGTATGCAGTACTTCACAAATGTCTTAGAAAATTGCAAAGCACGATACAAAGAGACTTGGGAATTTATTTACTCTAGGTGTTCTAGTAGTTTTGTATTTTCTTTTTCTAGATTTTATGGTCACGTCCAATACGAGGACAATGTGCAGATGAGGTGTCAATTGTACGATAGACGAATCGGTCGGCCTCGCGAAGGTTGCCTTTGTTGGCAAATAAGAATTTTGGTTATATAATCGCAAAATGTTAGTTTTATTAGTTATACCAAGGTTATAAATAACAAAACTAAGCATAGAATAATGTTACTAAAAATTAAGTCAGCTTATAGTCAAAATAACTGACCCTTGCTACTTCCTTTGCGTCACATAAGGTGTATGAATGGATATAACTATAGATAAAGCTTCAATATTAAGTAAAATAATTCAGTCCACTGAATTATTTTACTTAATCTTGAGGCTTTATATATTATAAAAAACCTTTTGAATTGTTACATGTAACTCCGTGCTGCCAAACTTTTTTTAGCCTCCTTGGTTGAATTAAACTTGGCTTAATGACTGCGATATTACTGGCAACATGGGTGGTGATACGTCACAAGCAACAGCCATTGTTAAAGATTTTATTTATTTATTTGTTTTTCACAAACAATTTTTACATTGTGTTGAATGTACATACGCTTAAAAACCAACACACAATTTTCAAGGCAAGAACCACAACGAAGCAGATACAACAGACAATAATAAAAAAAAGAATTCTTAACGCAGTCATCGTTTATAGAACATCTACGAAAAGAAGCAAAAGACAATAAATTATTCGCATAGAATTGTGTTCATGTAAACAATAAAAAACTTTTACTAAAGGATTCGTTTCTCATATTATTTTTATAGCAGCATCACTCGAAAAAAAATCATAAACATCACACATTAAAACTCATTTTCAATTGTAACACATAAATGTCAACACGTAATTGTACCTTCGAGTTTCTCTACACTAGAGCCTGTCAAGTGGAAATTCCGTAATAAAAAGTACCAAAATACTCTCCAAGTTTTTCCTTGTTTCACAGGCGGACTGGCAACGTTTCAGATAACATTCAATTAGCTTTTTGTATAAAAGTTTCAAATGCTTGCGAAGACTTTGTTTTCTTTTTTTTTTGACAGTAATTGTACTAATGGTATAAATAATGTGTACCTGTTATGTATATCCTACTAATATTTAATGTGAAAGTTTGTGAAGATGTATGTTACTCAATCACGCTTCAACGGTTAAAAGGAACTGCCTGAAATTTGGAACAGGAATAGTTAATGGTCTGGAATACTCTTAAGCTATTTTTATACCGGTTCTATCGTACAAGTTGTGTTAAGTCTATTGTACAATGTCAAAAACTAGTACTCCAGATATTTATGTGAACGTTTTATAAAATATCTGACTCTATTTATGATAATTCCTATTTACCAACTTCCAACCTAAGGAATGGTTTTATAGGTGTAAAAGAAACTACTATTAGGTTTGAACGAGAGACTAAGGTAGGTTTTCCTACCTTAGTCCGTTAAATCCTTTTGGATTTAACATTCTACCAAAAACCACCTACCCGTTGCACTTTTCTTTGGCTTAAATTCGTCTTGTGGTTTACGCTTTTCACTCATAAAAGACCTCTACTACTCAAGACTCTTATTTTGTGTGTTCTTTAATTTGCTTTATTAAGGTTCACCGAGATAATTTTTGTTGCTTTTATATTTGCTACGATTCCGTTTATGTAGATATGAAAAGTGTTTTCAAAAACCATTGTAAGGACTTTGTAGAATGAATGTCGTCAGTTTTGAATGTTGAGGTTTGCAGTTTCGGGTTCAGCTGAATTAAGTGGTTTATAATTTTGAGCACACTACTCTCATTTACACAGTGGCTTTAAATACATTTCGATACCTAAAATAAGATCATCATCACTTTTTTAAAGTGTTGACTTTCTATAGGGTTAACGCTGTAGGTTGGTTGACAAAATAACCAAAACCCTCTTTGAATGAAAAGTATTCGTTTCTCGAAACACAATCTAAGGTCGAACTTCGAAACAGTAAAGAGTTCAAACTAACATAATATTATATAGTTTTGTTCACAATGTGGACTTGTTAAAGTCAAGTAAATTGCTATACATCGGACACTGAGGGAACCGGATAAAATTGTTTTGGTACTAGAAGGGTGACAGTTTCGCAGCTGCCCGTTGACAACGGTCGTTTGGAGTGACACAGTAATCTATTACCCAGAACATCCTATGTTTGTACTTATAGTTTAGTTGGACAAGTAACCCATTGGTTATATTTTTTTGTGGAAATAATAACAACAACATCAATTTGGTCAAAAACGGAAATTACATTTTTGTAAAGTTCAAAATATAAGTTAAAACTATATTGGAATAGTTTTTTGATAAAAGATTTCGATATATCTATATATATAAAAATCAATGCCACTTTTCGTTGTAATTTTATAACTCAAGAACGGGCTCACCTATCCAAACCAAATTTTTAGGCTTTATTCGGACTATTTAGTAGATGGTTTATGTGAAGTTAGCAAAAAATGGGTTGAGCGGTTCTTCATTTATCACGCAAACGAAGTTGCGCGGGTCAGCTAGTTAATTATAAAGCAATGTATTTTCCTAATCTTATAAGTACTAGTAATAATTACAAAATTATGAATTGGCTGACTTCTCATCTTTCGACGCCTAGACAATACCTTTTGGTTTACAACCCTATTTATTAGGTAAAGAAATTCTGATAATTATTTATCGATCTCTCGTTCTCTATTTCAAAGAATTTATCAATATTCCATTCCTTCGAGGATAAAAGTTTATCTTAGAATATCACGGCTGAAGTCGAGGGTCACAGTTAGTGATATTAAGAGTGTGAAATTTATGAAAATAATTTTTACTTAGACACTGTAACCTTTGAATCACTTTAATTGAAATGACACTCTGTATTAACACAATAATAATATAGACATTCACATAGAACTGGTACAGGAAATATTCTAAAATACGAGTACCTTGGTAGCAAAGATAAGATTTTACCTAGGATCTGCGTTTTATCTTCTAGTAACATCAAGAGCATCTTACAGACACGTATTATTGCAGCCATCTAGGTAAAGTGGTCCGAACTGGCGGTAGTCAATTGTGACCCGAAACTGCCTGAAAGCACCATGAATGGAGATGACTTTTATAGAGCTTTCTCATTCACGGCAACCATTATGGTTGGGCCATTAGGGGTAAGCTATAGCCCTTAGACAAGCAGGTACAATCATATTTGACAACGTTGGATTATGTGGGGAATAAGCAAAACTCTTTTATTATCGAAAGCAGTTGATCAATAAGTGAAAGTATGAGAGAATAATTATAAAGAAGTTACTAGTTTTATATTCAGGAATCGGGAAAATTCACGAAATGGGCGTCAGAACAGGCGGGTGTTGGGGCATCCCAACAAGAGAATAATACATTATGAAAACTCACTCACTTGTACTATTCCACAACTTTTATTATAATTTTAATAATACCTAACCGGTTTCGCTATTATAGCATTCTCAAAGGTGTTTACACTAACTTTTGACATAAGTAATTTAAAAGTTAGTTTAAACACCTTTGAGAATGCTATAATAGCGAAACCGGTTAGGTATTATTAAAATTATAATAAAAGTTGTGGAAAAGTACAAGTGAGTGAGTTTTCATAATGTATAACAAGTTCCATCAAGTGCCAACAATCAAAAGTATAAAGGAAGAGAATAATACATTTAGGAATGCAGGATGAATAATCGAACTATCCCACGTTTTTGAGCGTGCAGATAGTTTTATTCTGCTAGATAGAGTCCGGTTCTAAAAGCTGCTGGAGGAAGACCACGCCTCTCTTTTTCTTGATGATTACATTGACTAAATATAATAATATCTAGGTTGCCCATTGCCATAAAAAACTTCTTTATTGCAGGTCTTTTTACAACTAATCTGGTTTCATATTGATTTGGGACAATAGGTATGTGGTTCATAAAAAAGCTCTTCCAATCTTCATGTAACTTACATTCATTTCCGGCACATACCCTTTGCTATTCTCGCTTTTATTAGTAAATTTGTGACTTTGCAGTATTTGTTCGTATTGTAATTGAGAACCATTGTGGAATGATTCTTAAATTTCTTGTGTGTAAGTACATAAATAAATAAATAAATAAATAAATAAAAAATAATACCATCACAGATAATATAATGATAAGAATCGAGTAGATGGTTCTCTATGTTAAGCACATAGGTGATTATGAACGTCGATAGGTTATTTGACAGAATGTTCTTAGTTCATCGACTGAGTCGTTCGAGGTTTGTAATATGGTCGTTCCATTGAGCTGCGGTTGGCGCGTTTCGCCGATCGAGAATGCAATCTCAACCTAGTGTTAAGCGTATTCACTTAGTGCCTGAATGTGTTCGAATTGCTTAAGTACATTGTTCCGAAACCGACTTGGCTTATAAATCACTTAAATACTTATATTTTGGTATTGTCAGTGGGTCGTAAAGTTATACCTTTAATATTAATATTAACCTACACTAATCAATCAAAACCAACAAGGGGATCTCTGTCAAGGAAAAAAAACAATAAAAAATATATCTGAAATGATATCGGCAGGCTACTTTCAAGAATTATGGAGTTTGCCATTAATTATGTAACTACTTCGAAGCGAAATAGAGTTCCACATTTATTTTTATGTCCCATCGTGCAGATGGGACCTAGCGGACTTATCTTATCGGCCAGATCTGTCACATGGAGGTTACTTCGCTGTAAAGGATGTGACGTTAGAATACTTTGAGCAAGGTTTATTGTCTATATAGATACAAAGGAACAGTTTATTAAGCTATTGTTCAAGAGTAATATTCTTTTAGAAGGGGTATTGCGTTTCCCTTTTTATTCCGCAGTGTTTGAAAGTGTTGTGGATACTTTTCCAAAATGCCTGCAACAGAACAAAGTTTCAGTGAATAGACTTTTGAGTAAAACTAGCTATCTTTAATTTGTCATTGCATACCAACTCGATAGACAGAAGCGCGTAACCAAATTTTCGCCTTGAGTGCAGCTGATAGAACATGACTTGTTTGTTAACAGAGTGCTACGAGAATAAATTGTTTTAGTAAAATTAAACCAGTTTAAGAATGTCAATAATTCCTAAAGCTTTAAGTTCTTAGTGTTCCGTATCCCGACTTTGTTGTCTGTCTGTCTGTCTGCCAGCCTTTATCTGGTAAACCGTGCTAATTCTATTAAATTGACTATGACGTTATTTGATCAAAGCAAATATCATTTTATCTGAAATGAAATCTGATTGAAAGTTATTAAACAGTTGCAACAAATAATTTAGACAAGCCTTCACTCTAAAATAGAATTGAACCCCAAGGAAAACAAATATTTGTACTAAATATTAATCTATTAATTTAAATCAACGTCTGATTCCAGTTGTCTGACAACTGTAAATGACTTTGGAAATTCTATAGGAAATTTTACAAGCTGGCAACTTCAAATGTCAGTGTGACAAGATGATATCAAAAGGTCTAACAAAATAAAATTTAATCAAGTGTAATTTATGAAGATTAGTGTACCGTGAGCACAAAAGGCTCCCATATTGGAAATGGAACAATGCTTTGATGTTGAGGTTTTGTGTTCGGGATATAAGGAAAAACTAGAAGTGGCTTGATATAGTCTTTTGCGTAGTTTTTAAGTTTTTCATTCTTTGAATAACGATAGGATGTTGTTATGTTATTAATATTATGACTGGCCTCGTGGTCCAGTAGTTAGTGTGCCTGACTACAGATTCGGAGGTCGTAGGTTCGATTCCCACCCAGGACAAATCTCTATGTGTGATGAGCACGGGTGTAATTTATCTATAATATGTATGTATTTAGATATACTGGTTGAATTTATAGTCGTTTTGGAACGGAAAGGTTTAGGCACAGTTTCGATAACAGAACCGATCGGCACTGTCAATTTGAAAATCAACAATAAAAAATTACGAAAATGTCAAAATCTACATCGTTTGCCAAAATCAAAATGAGAACTCGTGGTTATTCCTTTAAATTTCACGAAATACGTTTACTACGATTTTCTACTACAATTTTTCATTCAATGTCTAACGTTCCAATCAGTAAGAAGAGTCACCGCGCCGGGAAAATTCGACCAATCACAACGCATGAACGCACTGGTCCACGTGGATTCGTTGCCAAGCAACGTCGGTAGGTACTCGAATAGTTACGTCTTGTAGGTAGGTAAATACGCTCGGCCACTGTATACACGGCCGACCGCGCCGGCCGCCGACCGCGGCGCGCAGTTCGACTATGACTCGCGCGCAGTATTGTCGTCGCGATCGCGCATTGCAAAAATGAGTCGTCAGTACGAATATTCCAACGTGGAATATTTAGCAATGGTGCAGATGTATGCCGTTGCTAACTACAACCTAGAAGCAGCTAAGCGGTTGTATTCCCGGTCAGAGAATTTGAACGGGTTACGGCTTCGAGGAATTGATAATGCTCAAGTTCCATCGACAGCAACCATCTTCGCTGCGACCCAGCGCTTACTGGACTACGGACAATTCCGAACGCCGCGACATGCACAAGGCCGTGGACGTCTAAATGACTCTCCAGATATCGAAGAAGATATCATCGAGTTGTTAGAGGATGTGCCGCTGGCGTACTTACGAGATATGTACTATCAGCACGACGGCTGTCCTGCTCATTATGCACGTGCAGTGCGTGAATACCTAGATAGTGAATTCGGTGAACGGTGGATAGGCCGCGGTGGGCCCGTGGCTTGGCCGCCGAGGAGCCCGGACTTAACACCCTTAGACTTTTATTTGTGGTCGGAAATAAAACGATTAGTTTACACTCGAGAGTACGAATCTCGTGATGAATTACGCAAAGCGATAGTGGACGTCTTTGAAATAGTGAAAAGTGACAGAGACACATTGAATAAACTAAAAGACAATAGCCTAAACAGAGATGTGTTAAGTAGGTAGATAGTCTCTGAACGACAGCAAAGCGTCCAAAACTTTAAGCGCTAACTGTTGGCGGATAAGTGCCGATCCGACATTTAGTGCACATTCTGTTGTCAAGGGATAAGCTTGTGTCACGTGACAAAATTTTATTGTTTAAAATGTCGAATTGTGCAATAAAAGTGTGTCGAAATTACAGAAAATATTTAAAAACAGCCAGGAATGTCTGTAAGTAACTCGAAACTTATCACACTTTTATGAAATCTATTTATTTACGCATGTCTAATTTCTTTGACTCCATCTTGACATTTTTGTTGGTGTTGCCAGTTTCCAATTCAGAATTCCCCAAATTAAATAAGTAAAGAATTACCTAGGTATGGAAATGGAACTAAATTATTAGAGAGTCGTAAAATAAATAATTTGGAAACGGTCAAGTGTGAGTCGAGAATAGTGAAAATCGACCTTTACAATTGTTCGGACTCAGTAACGAGAAACTTGGCATACTTTAAATTAAGGTAATCATTTAAAATACCTAAATGTGAGTTATAAATGGTGAAATCTGTACAAATGTTCTTAAGCTGAAGGGTTTGTTCGTTTGTTTGAACGCTAGGATCTCGGGAACTACTGGTTGGATTTCAAAAAGTCTTTTACGTTTCGTTAGTTCATATATGGAGTTCATACCACTAGACTTGGGTAGGTACAGTTCGTAATGCCGGACGTGTACCCTTCAACTGTCCATTTCAAAATAAGCGATATTTTCCCTAACCCCGCATCTGTCCATGTTCAATATTTGAACACTTTTCCTTCAAACAGTTCGGGCTCTTCTAGCTCAGGCTGTACTATCCCGATCCTGCTCAAATTTTTATGGAGTGTTCTTAGACAGAAACGGGACAAGTATGTAGAACATTGTATGTCTGTCTGTCACAGCTGCACCTCATGATTCTCGTTTAAAAAGCGCCCTCCATCGCGCACCATTCCGCGCGGCTAAGTGACGACGACCGGTACTGTGTTGCGTGTAATTACATTTGTGTTTGGTGTTTTTTACTTTCAAAATCATGACTAGGTTAGAGTTTTTATTCGTAGATTGTGTATTTCATAAAGATTTTGTACCTAAAATAGTTATTTTCAACGAACATTCATTGTATTTTTACGCGCCGTCGGCGTCACGGCGGCGCGGCGCCAAGCCCATACATTTGGATGAAATACAAAGAATAAATACTTTAATGATGACAATCTATCGTTATTTTATGTATTTTTATGTATTCTTTTATTGTTTTCAAGCATTGAATGTAAAATCTACTTCAATAATTTTGTGTAAAATTGGGTCGAAATTCTCGATCATTTTTTGCAAAACTTTCAAATTTCAAATAATTCTTTCTGAAATATATTTGTATGCCAGCATACCTTTTTTTTATGTTTATCGATTAGGAAAAGTCATGTAGCTGTAGATTGTAAATTTTTTTGAAAAAAAAACACACAAAAAAAATTCAAAAAAAAAACAAAGTTACGACCACCCTTTTGGGCCCCTTTTTAAGTGCTTGGTTCATTGTTCAATTTCTAATAAACTAAACACGTTTGTCAAACAAAACTCTGTGTAAAAAAAATTTAAGGACCATACTTACGAATAAAAAAAGAATGAAAGCCACTTGAAGCACAGTTTTCTCAGAATCATGGCATGAACTTAACCTTTTTTTGGCGGTCGGCGGTCGGGTCGCCGAAATGAGTCGTATTTTGAAAAGCTTGTAAAAAAAAAAAATTTATGACGAGTTGTATTCTGTCTGTTGAACATTGTGAAATAGGATGTATTTAAAAAACTAAAAAAAAAAAATTTGGAATTTTCCTTTTATTTTTTAATTTTTTTACAATTTTTGTAGAGAAAACTGGTGAAAAATTACAAATTCTTTTTTCTAATAGAAATTTGTAATACATTACAAGGCAGAACTGGTCTTATCTATCATTTTATCATTAGCTTGTTTCATAACGATTCCAATGAGGTAAGTATTTTAAATGGCTACCATAGAAAAGTTATGAGAAATCGCCATTTTAAGAACATCAGCCGACGCCGCTCGCGCCGCGGGACGCGGGGTACACAGACGCGGACAGATGCGGGTTGCCGCGCGCTGCCCGGGAGCATTCGCCTGTAATGTAAAAAATAAGATTCGACTCGAGCATTACGTTACGATGCTACCTCCCTGACCGACGAGCGTTCGCATGTAATGTAACATTTATAGATTCGACTCGAGCATTACGTTACGATGCCATCTCCCTGACTGACTCGAGCATTCGCGTGTAATGTAACATTTATAGATTCGACTCGAGCATTACGTTACGATGCTACCTCCCTGACCGACACGAGCATTCGCGTGTAATGTAACATTTATTATAGACTAGCTGATGCCCGCAGCTTCGCCTGCGTGAAATTTTGTTCTCTTTTCCGCGTCTCATGGGAACTTATTCCCGGGATAAAACTTGTATCATTTCAGACTATAATCTATCTCTGTAGGTGATTACATGATAATTTTGCAATCCAATATGGCCGCCGCGCCGTTATCACAAAATTTCATGATGGGTATCGTTTAAGGGGTTTTTTAGTATGCTGAATACGAATTTCGGGTTAATTTAGAGATCCAATATGGCCGCCGCGCCGTTATCACAAAATTTCATGATGGGTATCGTTTGAGGGGTTTTTTGATATGCTGAGTACGAATTTCGGGTCAATTTTGCAATCCAAAATGGCCGCCGCGCCACTATCACAAAATTTCATGATGGGTCTCGTTTAATGGGTTTTTTGGTATGCTGACTACGAATATCGGGTTAATTTAGAGATCCAATATGGCCGCCGCGCCGAAATCACAAGTTTCGTGATGGGTATCGTTTAAGGGGTTTTTTGGTATGCTGAGTACGAATTTCGGGTTAATTTAGAGATCCAATATGGCCGCCGCGCCGTTATCACAAAATTTCATGATGGGTATCGTTTAAGGGGTTTTTGGTATGCTGAGTACGAATTTCAAGATAATTTTGCAAAATTAGCCCTAAATTCGTACTCAGCATATCAAAATTCCATTTATACGATATGCTACATGAAATTTTACAACGGTGGCGAGGCAGCCATATTGGATTGCAAAATTTACCTGAAATTCGTATTTGGCATACCAAAAAACCCCATAAACGATATACAACATGAAATTTCACAATAGTGGCACGGCGGCCATTTTGGATGGCAAACGTTAACCTGAAATTCGTACTCAGCATACCAAAAAACCCCTCATACGATATACAGCATGAAATTTTACAACGGTGTAAGGCGGCCATCTTGGATTGCAAAATTGATCTAAGATTCGTACTCAGCATACCAAAAATCCCCTTAAACGATACCCATTATGAAATTTTGTGATAACGGCGCGGCGGCCATATTCGAATCTTTAAATTAACCTGAAATTCGTACTCAGCATACCAAAACACCCCTTAAACGATACCCATCATGAAATTTTGTGATAACGGCGCGGCGGCCATATTGGATCTCTAAATTAACCCGAAATTCGTACTCAGCATACCAAAAAACCCCTTATACGGTATCAACATGAAATTTTACAACGGTGGCGCGGCGGCCATCTTGTATTGAAAAATTGACCTTAAATTCGTACTCAGCCTACCAAAAAACCCCTTAAACGATACCCATCATGAAATTTTGTGATAACGGCGCGGCGGCCATATTGGATCTCTAAATTGACCCGAAATTCGAACTCAACATACCAAAAAACCACTTATACGGTATCCAACATGAAATTTTACAACGGTGGCGCAGCGGCCATATTGAATTGCAAAATTAACCAGAAATGCGTACTCGTACTACTATTTTTTTCCCAAAAGCATTTGACATCTTAGATCGTATGTCCACCTATTTTAAATACGGACCAGTGTGCAGCCGGCCAGCCGCAATAAAAAAAGCGCACTGATGTTACAAGTTGTATCAAAACATTACACATTGTTGAGAAAAAAACTTGTATGTACTTGGGCATAAATGATTTACTTTATAAATCACAGTTATAGTGTAATTTTTTATCGTTTGAAAATACACAAAGGCATGTTTTTTACATTTCTTTACGAACATTATATGAAATACTGCTCTTAGTACTTTCACAAAGTATGTTGTCGCGACACTGGTTGGTGCGTAACTCTGTGGGCAATTGCCTCCCATTTGTCTTGCCATTGCGCAGAGTGGGTAACGTATCTATACTTTTTATATGTCATCCGCGAAAATACGTTTCAATTTGTAGAGGGCTTTATGTAAAATCGCCAGTTTCTTTTACATAACTTGGCCGGACAAGCATCCGCGTATGTAGAAACATCTATAATCATACAGATAGACATTTTATATTATATTATTCGCGAAAATACGTTTCAAGTTATAGAGGGCTATAAAGAGCTCTTGATGTAAATATCGCCAGTTTCTTTTACATAACTTGGCCGGACATGCATCCGCGTATCTAGAAACATCTAAAATGTCTAACTTAATCATACAGATAGACATTACAATTCCATTTTATAAATTATTTCTATTTTATGATCACTTGAGAACAAAACTTTAGCATGATTAGTTTCCCGAAAAAATGGGAAGTGTCTTTAGCCGGCGTCACTACACACTGACGCAAGGCGTATGTAAGACAGCACGCTCACGCACACAATCATGCGTTAGTACGGCAGTTTTTGTTGCAGTGACACGAGGCGAGAGGGTTTCTAGGTAGTTAGTATTCTTAGAGCCTAAAACGTGCCCGTTTGTGTATCGAACGTTCTGGACTCCATTTTGAGCAGTTGCTAAGGTACAGGGAAGTGTAAATAAACTGTGAATAGGTAGGTCTAGGTATTTAAGTTGATTATTTTGTAAATAGCTCCAATTTTTTTAATACGCCGGAAATACTCCCTATTTGTTCGTGTTTATTTTCATTATTATTACATAAACCTTATTAATTTACCGTAAAATAGAACAATATTAAAGTATTTCCGACGGTCCTAAGCCCGTGTAAAGTATGAAGGAGAAGTTGGAGTCCTTTATTATTATCTAAGTACCTATTATTATCGAAACGAATGCATTCGGTCAATGAACTGATCACATGGAAGCACGCGCCGCGGCGTAGGTACCTATGGGTTTCGGAGTCTCATTCATTGAAAAGTTCAATGAATAATCGAAGCGCTACTAATGTTTCAACTCGAACGAGTGAAAAAGATTACATAAAAGTCATTTTTTTATTATAACCTGCACAGCTGTTTTGACACTCCGAATTGGGTACATTATTGATTCCGAGTAACCCCCTCTCGGGTCCAGAACGACTATAAATTCAACCAGTATATATAGGTATGTCTATCAGTCGACTAGATCCCATAGCACAAGCTTATTATAAGCTTAATTTGGGCTGTACGATGTTGTGTGAGAATGTCCACAAATATTTAAATATTCATTTATCATAATACTAGCTGTTGCCCGCGACTTCGTACGCGTGAAAATTATGTTATAATGCCAATTTGATTGCTCTCTGCTTAGCCCCTAGGATATGTAGCGTGATAATATAAAGCCTATTTGAAGACGCTGCCCCTAGTTAATATTGTGTATATATGAGTACTTTTCGAAATCCTTCCGGACAAAGCAAAGCAAACAGACAAACAGACAAAAAATTATCTAACTATATTTTCGTCTTCGGTATCTTATTTTGAACACTCAGCGAGATTTTTTTTAAAAATCAATGTACAGCTTTAACTTTTCTATCATTTTATAATATGAATAGATTTTTCTTTACAGTCCGCATATTTAAACCGAATTTTCGTGAAATTTAACTCGGTCTATGTGCAGTGTATGTTACAGTACCTACCTATAATATATGTATTCTAACACTTTTATCTCGTGTACAAAATTAAATAGGTAAGTAATAACGAAGAACTTATTCCTTTTTGAATCTACATACCATTTATACTATGTAAATATTATATAAAGTACAATAAAAAAAATCTATTCTATTCTTTCGTAGAGTGTGGTTATCATAAACGTATCAAACATACTGTCTTATTATTTCGATGAGTAAGCACTTCATAAATCCAGGGCCTATCTATATTTATCCTATATAATTATTTTTAGGGTTCCTTACCCAAAGGGGACTTACAGGACCCTATTCATGAGACTTCTGTCCGTCGGGCTGCCTGTCTGTCTGTCTGGTAAGGAACTCTCTGTCCACGAGTCCGACTCGCACTTGACCGGTTTTTTCGTGTATAATATACATATAAGAACATGACTATAATATTACTTAAAAAAGTCATTAAAGAAAAAGAAAATGTAAAAATAAATATTTTTACTATAAATCCCTGACTTATGAGTTCAATAGCCAAAGTGCGGCCACACTGCGAATAATAAGAAGTAAATGGTACCAACATGACTAAGGCACCGGTTTCGAAAATCAATCACTAATGGGTTGATACTGATTGTACGAAATATGACAAAGGATATTGGATACCCAATACGCATACAAAAATAGTATTAGATCCGTGTCAAATATGAACTAGATACCCGTTTTGCTTTGTAAATGATCAGTTTATACGAGTACTAATACATATAAATGGTTTACACACTTATGTGAATAGAGTGGAAGAAAAGTATTAATGGTTTCATAGTTTTGTAGTGGGAAGAAGTCTGATTGATGTATGAGACTAAATGTAAACAGACTCTTAGCATATTCTTTATGTTTATACAAATCTTATGAATCACTTAATTGTATTGAAGGGTTCTGAAAGGGTCAACTGAAAGTTTCTATCTATACACTTTTTTACCCGACTGTCGAAGAAAGGAGGGTAATGTTTTTTCGAGACTATGTATGTCTGTATGTATTTCCATTTTTTTGTCACGCATTATAGTCTGAGCCACTTGACGGATTTTGACATGCGAGGTGTCATTTGATTCGTAGTGATTCTGTGACACCAAGTATAATAAAAATTCTAGAAAATCAAAATGGTGGATTTTTGGCCACAATACGTTTTTACCTTTTCAATTGTATTTTTACTTTCGCTCGGGTTTTTTGTTTTCTTAATATGTACCAAATTAATTTCGTGTGGAAATCGCTCATGGATGCTTCGTCGTATCTACTAAAACCCACATAGTGCTCAGGACCGGTAGAAGTGCACTTGGAAGAATGTTCCAGGATTCCCGACAGATTTCGGCTAACACCGCGGCCTCATCTAGGGGTTCGGGTACCTACTATCTGTCGTCTTTGGGGTTGGCACGTCGCGCCGCACCGTCTTGGTCAATACTCTTTAAACACCTTATTTTAACATGCATACATATAATCACGCCTTTATCCCCGAAGGGGTAGGCAGAGACATATTACATGCCTACATTTCACCTTTTTAGATTTTGTCCCACGTAATGCCGTGTTGTGACAGACAGGCGCAGGTTGTGACTGTCTGCTGTTGAAATTTTTCAAGCCGCCTAAAAAGGTCTTTAACTTGGGTTAACGAGTGCCATTTTACTGGCAATCGGAACCAACAGCTTAACGTGCCTTCCGAAGCACGGAAAAGCTCAAATAAATGTCACAAAGTGGTCACATGGTTGGTCATCCATCCATGGACCGGCCACAGTGAAAATTACTTACTGCAGTGATCGTTTACTGAACACTGAGTCCGCGGGGCAACGAGTGCTTCAAGTTTTAATAATGCTAAAAAAATTGTCAAACTGCGTCATATATTTTCACACCTTATAAGACGCTGCAGCAACTACTGAATTGAATATGGTGATATATTAAAATAGTTTAACCATTAAGCTCTGGTAAACGGTAGATGTGCTCGCTACCTCAGTTCTCATGCAAATGGACATAAAATTTACTGCCATAATTTGTTCACATCTAGTGGTGTTATCGTACCCAGACTTACAATTAAAACTTATTACGAGAGAGGTAACGAACCCATATACCACTTTTAATGTTACCTACCAGATTAAAATAATTTATTGTGCCGTATAAATTGAAAATATTGCATTTCTGTAGATTACATGAATTGGTGTTATAGTTTTACATTGAAAAGTGTGCGATCCTTTTTGAAATATTTTAGTAGGAATTTTAATATCGAGTTGAAATAGCGCAAACATTAACGTAGCGGTGTGGAAATCACGGTGTTTAGGACCGACCCAGGGACTTTGATTACTCTTGATTTTATGAAACCTTATTCTCAGCATTCCATGGATTCACCAAGCGGGCGCTTGGTCCACAGCGCGTAGCGTGCTTCAGAGGGGAACCCCGTGACGGCGCGTGGGCCTTGCGACCCAGTAGGTTTGGCATTTAGTCACGTATTTCCCGAGTTTTTTTTATAAATTACTCTAGTATGCTATCTACGTACTGTGTTAGCGCTCATCAAAATGTTTACAGTATAGGTATTGAAGCGAAACAAACTCACTTTAACACATAACAGGACATACTGTTGTATAATCTGTGGTGGTACTTTATTCAACGAGTTCGACGGTTAGTTTTGTTTAATTTATGGCCATAATGATTTTTTTTTTACATGTTTAGTAGATATATTGAACTAGAAATGTATACTATCTATTTTTGAGGTGAAATTAGAGAGCTAAATGAGAAGATAATTTATTCAATAAAATATTATACAAATGTTAACATAAAGCATAATATTAATAACTATTTACAATATGAATAAATAAAACTAAACTAAATTTAAATAGGGCCCCCGTGGCATTGTGCCCAAAAGACTGGCAGCATTCCCCCACAAATTAAAAGAGCTAAATTGCACGCGGGCTCAGCATAGGTCGCCCTCATGGTGGAATACAAGAAACGTTCTAATATCTATTTTCTTCAATCTACATCTATTTTCAGACTACTATTTTATAGAGTTTAAATAAAGGTCAGGCGGTGTAATAACGGCGCCAGGGGCAGGTCACATTGCTTCTACACTAATTCCTCAAGCCTGCTATCGATCACGCCAACACTGTTAATGCACCGACAAATTAATGATTCCTTCAAAACATTACCTTAGTGTTATTACCCTAATGAAATTCCACTATCGAAACAAATTATCAGGTTGGTACGTTTACCACGCAATTGTGTTGCAAATTACTTTTTTCAAACGGCTTTTTACTTTTTATTATTAAACGAAGTAGTTTATATTATATACAGAACTCCAACATACCTAAAAATATTCAAGTCTCTCTATATCTTTAAAGACTTATTTTTATGTATTTGTATTTTTTGACAGACTATTTCGCTGTTATCGACGCTTGAATGGCTGGCTATTTTCTTGGGCAGAGGATTAAGATTGCCTTTCAATGTGTCAATGCTGCCAGTCTTCTGGAAACGTTTCTAGTCACCCAGATTTTGTTAGTATTATTGTGGGTGAGGTGTAAATGCACGAGCTCGAAATTTGAACTTGGTCTCTTTTGTGATAGTTTTGACGTGACAACGTCATAAAATTCGATGGAGTCGGCTGCACGCACGAAATAACATGACGTATGCGGCGTTACCTCGCTCTGAGGCGTTCCATTTAAGGCTAAGTTGTCACGTTCAACTATCGTCAGTAAATCGACTTTACAGACAACCGATTTTTTTTGTAAAAGATGAAAAGTAAAATTACGTGATTCAGTTGCATGTTACAGCAAATTAATAAAAATGCAACGTGTGCCTTAGAAACACGCCCACACTTTATTTTTTGTAACATATAATGATTCACTTTGCTTGTTCCAATTGTACGATGTAAAATACATACATACATACATATAATCACGCCTTTATCCCCGCAGGGGTAGGCAGAGGCATAGTATACGCAAGCATTTCACCTTATAGTTTTATGTCCCACGTAATAGGTGGTGAGCCTATTGCCGCGTTGAAATGGACAGTCGAAGGTTGCCGCAACCCACAGTTGAAATGTTTCAAACCGTAAAGGCCTTCAACTTAACGAATGTCATTTTACTGACAGCCGGGATTCATTTCGGGTTTTCCTTCTCTACGCAATGGGTCCTTTTGCGAAAGTGTTTCCTCAGTCACCTCTTACGACACCCTCGACATGTATAGAGGTGGCAACAGTTTGTACTCTTACCCGTCGCTACACGGGTCCCGGTCTCAGCACGGGGCACGATGTAAAATGTTAGTTTTTATAAAGCACATTTGAAACACCTTGTGAATCACGCTTAAGTGTAAGAGCAAGAGTGTAATCTGTTCTAGTCTGAGACCATTTAAACACAGGACTACTGTTTCACGTGAGTGGGTTACCTTTATAGAATTAACTATATCACCGATTAGTGATAAAAGGTCTTGGTGATAGAAGCTTTTGCTACTTGGGGTGTTGGGAATCCTGGGGTCCTTCCGAGGGCTTACCCGAGGTTCCCAACAGTAGTCTTTTAGGTAGAATACGTGTGGTTTTTAGTAGGTAGGAATTCGGCAAAGCATCCATGTAGGATTTTCCTCAAGCTTAAAAAAAGGTGATTATATATTGAGTTGTGGCTAGCGCTGTCTTTTGAGAGAAGTCATACACTCCTGTAGAATTTCGGTTATGACCAATACAAGTGTGTTTAAGTGGTGCACCTAAATAGCGTTGCTTACTCGCTACGTTCATAGCGCCTTCGTCAAAATGCTTGATAAGACACAGGAAATCATCGACTAATAAAAAAAGCGGTAATACTTTTGTTATAGGTATCGCACAAAGGATGGAAGAAAGTGTGTGTAGATTTAGTGATGATGAATGTTAAGAAGTCACTTCAGTTCAATTCAGTAAGTAACTGAGGAGTTAGCCATGATAAATGGTTATGTTTCATAAAAGGCATTCCACAAAACAAAGTGCTAAAGTTTCAGCAGTGCCATTTACCTACGAACCATTATTAAAAAACTTTAAAAATAAACGTTTATCTCACAGGCAATCATAAATACAGGATCTAGGTTTGTTTAAATATATGAACAATAATTTAGGCAATGCTAATTAAATTATGTAGTTATAAGGATCGAAAAGATAATAATATACCAGTCTATTATTCCAGCTTTGGTTTACGTGCCTCGAGAATTTATATGCCTAAGTAGATGGTAGGTAACTGTTTATGTTTACATTTTACTAAATTATAACTGCAGAAGTTTGGGAGAATAGATGTTTGGATGTGTGTAGTGTAGTAGAAGCCATTTTAGTCTTTTGGGCACAATGCCACGGGGGCCTTATTTAGATTAAGTTTATTAGTTTACACATTTTCATGCAATCTACATAATATATTTACATGTTATAATAGATTATGTAATAATTGAGTATATTAATTGTGAATGTGTAGACGTCTGGATGGATCCTCTTTCACGCTCTTACCGGTAAACAGATCTGGCTGAAATGTTGATGCAGTGATAGATTATAGTCTGAAATAACCTTAGATCATCTAACCACAGGATGCGCCTTACTTAAGCATTGTTTTCTGCCATTGCACATGACCATTTGGTCTTTTGGCTTTATAAAAAAGCACTGTACATCAGTACATCATTTTATATGATTAAACTAGTACATTTCATTGTAGTTGACTGTACAATAAAAATTAACACACAACAGCCATTACGCGTTTGTCGATTAATACATTTTTAAATGCAATGAAATTTTATATGTCTTTGTGTTTCCCCTTCACTTGTATGAAAACTGGCAGAATATTTTTGTATGCGGTGGTTCGCAAAGGCTAGTCCCGTGATATATGGTCTAAGGAAATACCACATAGGCTACCGGCTAGCTTCCGAGAACGTGTCCCATGGGAAGCGGGAACAGTAACCAAATTCTACGGTGTACTGTAATTCTATTTTTACATACAGTAACTCAATAAGAGGCTGAAAATGACGCATACCATGTTATGCCTGGCATTAAAGAAAATAATGTACAGCGATACCATCACCTGTCGTCGGACAAAACCTTTTTTTCGGTTCACAAGTCACTAAAGACTCCGTAGGAGCCTTAAATGAAGATAAAACGCCAATGCAGCTGCTCCTCGACGGACAATATCTGCTAGCTTTTGGGTCAGTTTAAGCATATTAGTCGTTATCGATGCCAGCTGTTCCAACTACATGGCCGTGAATGCTACAGTCCCACTTATGCAAAAGTCGGTGAAATTCTCACCCTGATTTTGCTGCACATCGTTTATGTTCATGTTGTCTATTGAAGACATCTATTATTATGCAAAAACTCCAATATCCTCCAGTCCGCACTGAAATAAAGTTATATACCACTCTGGTGTCTGAAATCAAAGCTTCTCTTGCAAGAGTGTCAGATTGTATTAGACTAATTGATATTATAAGATTCAATCCTGCTCAGTGAGTCTAAACTTTGTATATTCACCGTTCCATTAAGAAAACCCATTTACTGTAACGCCGTAATTTCAGGGCTTATCTGTGTCCATCCCTAATAGTCTCGGGATCCTTGATTTTGAAATGTTTGGTGACCTTCAACTCCTTCATTATTAAGTAGAAAAGGCTACACTGGAGTCCAAGAAGCTCGGAAAACTCATCTGAGCAAGGTGGTACTTTACTGCGCTTATATCGATTAGTTTGAAACCGTTCAAAAACGATTCCTTACTTACAAACAATGTCGAGCTTTTTCGCAGTAAAAGATCTTTCGCCTCCTTATGCGTTATGCGAGTTCTACGGCCTGCACATTAGTTTGTTGTCTGAGTAAATGTTTACTGTGATCCTGCAGTTACCTTCTATCATTATACAGCTTGCAACAGGCAGAGGGTTTCCCCCACATTTTGTACGGAGCGCTCTTGCACGGTAAGGTCCAAAAGGGTTTTTCCAAGCACGTCTGGAAATAAACTCCCTGCCTGGGTCTTACCGAAAGTTCAAAGTATGAGGTTCTTTAAAAAAAGGATCTTGGAATGTTTTCGCAGGATCAGCAGTGTGACTGTAAGGCCTCTAGTGTTACAAACGTTTGTAGGCTACGATGACTACCTTTGATCAGCTGGGACGTATATTTGTCTACAAATTTATTGGTATAAGTGGTTTTAGCTAACGAGATTTTAGATACTCTACCATGACCAGGTCTAGAAATACCTAGGCCTGATGCTATGTATCATAATGATGTATGTTATTTACACGGCAAATTCTTTTAATTTGCCTGTAAAGGACTTCATGAACTCATGGTAGTACACATTTGTGTGATTTGATCTAAATAGTTTAAATGGTTTATTTATTTTTTGTGATGCATGAGTAATAGTTATTTACTAGAATAAGTTGAAATTTCTATCTTAAAGGTAACAGATTTAAATTTATGAAAGCTATAGCTTGTTTTGTCTTACTAATATAAAAGGTGGAGGTTCGCAAAGATGTTTTAATTCTCAAACATGGTAACAGCTGAACGACTCTGTTTTAAATTTGGTACAGGGATAGATTACAGCCTAGAATAACAGATATGCTACTTTTTAACACTTGGAAATGTTCCTGTAATGGCAGGAATGGGATCGGATTTCCACGCGGCTTAAGGGGCGGTCATGAGCTAATATTTAATAAAACCCATTTTAAGTACGAAATTTACGCAAATCTAGTGTTTGAGTTTGGTACCCGTCTTCCTTTATCAAAAAGCAACTACGTGTCTATACTTCTATACTAATATTATAAAGAAGTAAAGTTTGTGTGTTTGTTAAATTGTAAGAGGTAATCTCGGGATCTACTGAACCGATTTTAAAAATTCTTTCACCAATATAAAGCTACGTAATTGTGGAGTGTCATAGGCTATATAGCATCACGCTACAACGAAAAGCGGAGCAGTATTAGTAAATTTTTCAAAAACGGGGGAAAAGTTGTTCCTTTTGAGAGCTTCGTTGCGTGTGCTGCGTAAATATTTATAGTTATGTAAAAAATATGTACTACAAAATTGTTTCTCTTAAAAAAGTTCTAAAAAAATTGCGCGATAGCATGTCTATTTTTGGGTTGGTGCACAATAACCATTTTAATGGCAATCAATTTTTTTCTACCATAATGCCACGAGATACCTCTTTCATAAACGAAATTGTTCTTAAAAATAATGCGACGGGAATACACGCGACGAGAAACCTTTCTCTCTCTCTCTCTCTTTCTCACGTAGTATTGAATATTAATTAATTAAAATATAACGACGAGACGCTACGGGAGTAAACGCAACGCGACGGGAGTAAATGCGACGGGAACAGGTAATACTCTATCTTATGTGGCGCAAACGAAGTTGCGCGGGTCAGCTAGTTACTTATAAAACTTACTTGCTATCAAAATACTTTTTAGCAAAGTATCGAAATGCAGTACAACTTTCAAAGAATAGTATCGAAACTGGTAGATTCGACACTTTCTATAAATTTATTAACCACAAACACTATAGAATCTGCCACTTTCGATAGGACTGCCGTATTTTTTTGACAAGGTACATCATCGAAAGTGAAATATAACAAAATATAAATTAAATAATTTAATGGAGATATAGGGTAAAAGCTTATAAATTTTGCTACCTCACACATTGATTAGTTTCATTATAACATTTTAATTTATTATTACAGGTCAAAATATAACTACAAACTGCTCTTCTGTAAAGTTCGTTTTTTGCAGATTCGATACTGTTCGTAGTCACAGTCGATTTGCTGTTATATACGCAACAGAAAAAATACATCATCGGTGAAAATTTCAGCTCTGTAGCTTTTACGGTTTTCTAAGATTATAGCCTCGTGACAGATAGAGGACAAGCAGACAGACAGACATATTGTGCACAGACGGACGGCACAGTTTCGTGAATAGGGTCCTGTATACCCTTTAGATACGGAATCCTAATAAACTATAGACAGTTAATTGATGACATAAACTTTAATAATGTTGGTATAAAACGACTAATTGCTTAATAATATATCCAGTAATTTGAAAAGATGTGGAAGTTGCTAGTAGCAGTTGCCTTTACGGCTAGTTCAATTTGTAGTTCATTAGGTATGAAATTGATAGTACTTCTTAAACAAGTGTAATGAGGTCCCTAGACGATCATGCGTAATCACGAAGAAGGAATTGCATTTGCGTGCTGTCATGCGATGCGTGCATGAGCGTTTAGTTAGTTGTGTTGATTGCAGTGATTGACATGCCAACTACGAGCTGTCTACGTTCTGTCCTGCATGCATGTTGGAATAACTGTGCATATTGAAGTGCATGACATGCGGTGCGTCATCTTCCCGCATGATCGTCTAGGGATCGCATAAAGTTTGTAAATGTGCGTGAAAATATTCATATTCAGAGCGCCAAAAAATAGTGACACCCACTGACCATTATTGCCTCTTGTCTTCTGCGAAAAATTTAAATCAAATAGATGATGCCCACGGCTTTGTCCGCAACGCGTACGGCTTTCTCGGCACGGTTCGCACCATGGTCTCGAGCGAGAGAGTGTCCACGTCCAGACCTACCACGAGCACCAGGCGCCGTTGGGCCCACGCCACGCCGTGCACTCCACCAGCGCAGCGTGTGGAGCGCTAAGAGATAATCCTACCAATATTATAATGGTTGGATGTTTGCATTGCACTCTTTCACGCTCTAACGGTTTAACGGATCTGGCCGAAATTTGGTACAGGGATTGATTGTAGTCTGAAATAACACAAAGGCTACTTTTGATCCCGGCAATAAGTTCCCATGGGAAGCGGAAACGGGAACTAACGAGCAAAGCTGCGGGAATCAGCTAGTCTCTTATAATATTGATCATTCGCCAAATTATTCTCTAGAACCAGCTAGCACTGTCAATAACTAATATTTTATGCTGTCGCCATTTAGCATTTGTTAAAAGCAATTATTCATTTATTATTTTATTATTGGTTTGTATTGAATAGGTTGTGAAAAATATCTACTTAAATCAATTTGAAAAATTAGTTCACTGCTGGGAAGTTACACTATCTCTGGGTAACACAGGCTACATTTTATTACCGTATTCCCATGGGAACGGATTCTACGCAGGTGAAACCGCCTGAAGTTTTAGTACAAGTTATCTATATTTTTACCCTTACTGCCGAAGACAGGAAGGTAATGTTTTTCGAGATAATGTATGTATGTATGTATAATTCTTTGTCACGTCCTACAGCCTGAACGGCTTGACGGATTTTGACATGCGAGGTGTCATTTGATTTGTCGTGATTGTGTGAGTGACACCAGGTATATTAAAATTTTTGAAATATGAAAATGGCAGACTTATGGCGCTAAAATGTAAAGTTTAAAATTTTTTCTTGGACGCTCTACATCCTGAACGGCTTGGTGGATTTTTAAATACAAGGTGTCATTTGATTCGTCGTGATTGTGTGCGTGACGCCAGGTATAATAAAATTCATGGAAGATCAAAATGGCGGACTTTTGGCGTTATAATTATTTAACTACGATGAACGCAAAACTACTAAACCGATTTCGATGCGGTATTACCTGTGTTTATAAGGTCTTGGTCAGATTTAAATTTTAACATTTGTTTGATTGCAATCTGTTGAGTAGCACCAGAAATATGACCAAAAATATAATAATTAAGGTTGTCCCTTCACTACACGAAAATTAATAACTCCACTACAAACATAACTAAAAAGTTTTAAATAAACTTAATTACCTATTTAGAATACAAAAAAAAACCGACTGCCAAGTAAACATACAACTGAAACGCAAAAAACAAGTTCTACATTTCTTTTGTGATTTGCTTTAGCTACTTACTGTTTTACTTTGTCGGCAACATTTGCAGGCGGGAAAAAGCTATGGGAACATGTAGCTATTTTGTAAACTACCACTCGCTTGACATAGCTTCTTCCCGCCTGCAAATGTTGCCGACAAAGTTTTTTTTTCTTCCTTAGATCGTTTTGTTGTGAAGGGTATTGATATAGCGTCGAGAGCGGAGGCACACATTTCTCCGCGCATGGCTCCGTCTCAGGCGCCCAACGCGGAAAGCAGCGAGAACGACGTGCCCGTAGTCACCGAGGGTGAGTTAGCCCTTAAATTCATAGTGTAGGATTCAGACTACACAATATTCTGATGCCTGAATGTCATCCGCTGTTGTCTTAAAATAATTGTTTATTATCTCTTGTCAATCGAAAACAGGTCTATTTTGAATATTTTATGTTTGCAGTACTGTTTTTTTTATTTTGAACTTGAATTTGATTGCTAAAACTTTTTGGGGGTCCGCGATTTGCAAAAGTTGTAATTCAATTTATTTAGTGAACATTTTTTCCGAAAATTTCAAGATAAGTTGTCCTGTTTAATTTTTACTTTTATTCTTAAAAATGTTAAATATTGAGTGTAATTAGTAAAAGTTTCAATTTTATTAGGAATGACCACAAATCTTCGAAATTTTGTTCTGTAGGACTTATCCTACATTATGCATTCAGTACTAAGTAGAATATTGTATGAGATATTTGTAATAGAGATAGAAATTATATATTAGAGATGTCTAATTGAAGATGGACTGGTTTTAATGACCAAATAAGCTCCTACGTAGCTGTCTTTGATGACAATGAATCAGAAGATGGGGCTGAAAAAGATTTCAGTGAGGAAAATGATGAAGAGGAGCAGGTTTATTATAGGGACTGAGTGTCGAGTTTTGAATCTGAAGAGGCTGTAGATGGTCCTTTAGAAGACGGATCTCTTGGCGCTGATGTAGACCATAGTGCAGAGGATCCCACCTGAGTGGCGTAGATCTAATGGGGCAGTTATATAGGAAAATATCGCAAATCCATAAAAATGGAAAGTAGAACATGCGATTGTTCCACGGCCTTGTAGACCTAGTTATGGTAAATTCATGGGTAGCTTACAAGAAATTTTTGTCACAAAACCCTAAAATTAAGTGAGTAACCTTTTTTTATTGTGAGGGAAAATCCTTCATGGATGCTATGCCGGACTCGTACCGACTAAAAAACCTCACGTGACGCCCAACAGCTTGCGGTTGGGAGTCCCGGGCATGCCCTCGGAAGTCACGCTGCCGTCATGGGCCTGCTTCTGTAAGGACGGTGAGCAGCCCCCTCACCGTCCTTAGGCCCAGAGAGTAGTTTTAAATGGTAAACAGTCAAATGGTTCTGCTGTAACAATGGGGGTGCCTCAGGGTTCAATTCTGGGACCTTTTCTATTTTTAGTGTACATAAATGATCTCCCTCACCTTATAAGAGACGATCACGAGGTAGTTTTGTTTGCTGATGACACATCTTTAATATTTAAAGTTGAACGTGGACAACGCGATCTTGACGAAGTAAACAATGCCCTCTCTAGGGTAGTCCACTGGTTTAACGCTAATAATTTATTGTTAAACGAAACTAAAACAAAATGTATAAGATTCACCTTGCCAAATGTTAGGCTCGTTAACACCAGTATTAGGATTAGGGATGATCAAGTAGAATTGGTCGATGAAACTGTCTTTCTGGGCATAAAGTTAGACTCCAACTTGCAGTGGGGGCCTCATATCGAGAAAGTCTCGGGCAGACTGAGCTCTGCAGCCTATGCCGTTAAAAAGATCCGACAACTGACAGACATTAGAACAGCGCGTCTTGTCTACTTTAGCTACTTCCACAGTGTCATGACCTATGGCATACTATTATGGGGTAACGCTGCCGACATCGAATGTATCTTTGTGTTGCAGAAAAGGGCTGTCCGGGCTATCTATGGTATGGGGTTTCGGGAGTCATTAAGAGAAAAGTTTAAGGATATCAACATCCTTACTGTGTATTCACAGTACATATATGAAAACTTATTATATACTCATAAAAATAACAGTAAATTTATTAAAAATAGTGATATCCATAACCTAAACTTAAGAAATAAGAATAAATTGGCTGTACCTAGATTTAGGCTTAATAAAATAAGCAATTCTTTTGCGGGTAATTGTATTCGAATGTACAATACATTGCCGACAGCCATAACAGGTTTGTCAGTTAATAAATTTAAAAAACTAGTAAAGCTTAAATTGTGCCAGAAAGCTTATTATAGCATTAAAGACTTTCTAGAAGACAAGACTGCCTGGCAGTGACACGAATTGCTCCTTTCTACATTTAAAAAAAAAACTGTATTAGATACTAAGATGAATAAGAGGGACCGGACTGAGTTTCTTGGGGTGTTCTTCTCAGTCTGTAGCATTTCCGAACCCCCGGTAGAGTCACAAAAATTTTGACAAACCTAAATATTTTTTAAAAAATTTCAAAGGGAATAAATTTAAAAAAAAAAAAAAAAAAAAAAAAAAAAAAGCCCCCGGTCATGGAGGCCGATAGTCTTGGGCGAGGACACTTTGGAGGCACCCACGCCGCCGCCGACTGCGGGGCTTGAATGGGAGAGTCCACTCCCGCTCCCTTCCCATCGTCTGTTTCACAAGCATGACCTGCTCGCAGAAGGAGGCGGCGCAGTCCCACTTACTCCCGCTGTAGATCATGGCTCGCATCATGGTCTCGAGCACAAGAGTGTTCACGTCTAGAACTTGGATACCTTTCGTCTTGAAGTAGCTGAAACCTTTTACTTTTTGAGAAAAAAAAACTAGGCAGACCCAGTCCTTCTTTAGAATAGAAAATACGATGCTTTTCTATAAAAGGAAGAACGGTGTTTCCCTGGTTTCACTTTCAGAAGATATTATTTTAGTTGAAGATTTTGCTTTTCTGGCCATTTTTTTGATAAAAGTAACATGTAAAATGCCCGTGTTCTGATTTTACCCAAACCGTATTTGATTTTTTTAATATTTCTCTACCTTACATTATGAGAAAAAACTGATTTAGGAAATACCTAAAATAATAAAACACGTAATCTAATTGTTTCAATTTTAAAGAAAACCACGCGACATAATACACCTACTTACATACATACTCTTTTTACTTGGAGTGCATAATGTAGGGTACATCCTACACATAAAAAATGAGCGAATTAATGGACTAAACCTACTTCGATATTTTTTTTTATTATTTTTCCCGTAATATCTGTACTCTTGAGATAATACATATATTTTTTTCATTGAAAAATAAAAAATCATGCATTTAAGGGTTAGGGGCGGCTGTACTGCGGTTCAAATCCCGCAGAAACATCGCCCCTGGACCCGACGGCATTCCAAGCCGAGTGTGAGTCCTGGCTCTCGAGGAGCTTGGGCCTCGACTAATAGGGCTCTTTAGCGCATGCCTCGAAAAAGGCCAGTTTCCCAAGGTCTGGAAGACCGGGAAACTGGTCTTGTTTCGAAAGGCGGGGCGGCCGGCAAATTCCCCATCAGGGTACCGGCCGATCGTGTTGCTCGACGAGGTGTGCAAGCTCTTTGAGCGCATTATTGCACAACGCCTTATCTGGCGGATAGCCAGTTTGGCTTCCGTCAGGGGCGCTCCATGGTGGACGCAATCATGCGCATTAGAGGCCTGACGGAGGAAGCAGTCTCTCGGGTTGAGGTGGAGGTGGCGGTGTCTCTTGACATCGCCAACGCCTTCATCACCCAGCGTTTCATATTTACCTATTTTTTATGAGAATGCATTTTTCACCCATTGTTTTAAACCTTTTTCACATCACAACATGCAAATCTTCTGCACGTGTGTGTTTTTATACGCTAGGTCAAATAGAAAAAAAAACCTTATCTATATTTGTGTGGGTGCATGTTTGGTTGGGTGTATTAGTTCAGATTCAACAACCTAGATGGCAGGTATAGAGATCGGTTCAAAGTCGTAGGCAAGAAAACGTCTGGGATTCCAGTTAATTTTTACATATAGCCAGGCCTTTATCCACAAAAGCGTCGGCAGAAGTATAGTATACGCCCACATTTCACCTTATAGTATTTCGTCTCAAGTGAAAGGTGAAGCCGTGTTGAAATGCTGCAGTTGCGGACTGTACGCTGTTCTTTTTTTAAGTGTAATTCTTAATTGTTAAATTTAAATTTTCGCTAATAAGGCGCTCAACCTGGCTTAACGACTGCCATTTTATTGACAACCGGGATCAACTATAACGAAAGTTCCTTACGCCAGAGATCGTTTACAGTACACTGAGTCTGTGAGGCTAGGAACATAATTATGACTGAACACATTACAAAGTAGGTATTTATTTAATTTATACTTTGAACAAATTAGTTTGTCACGTACTAATAAAATAATAATGACAAAAAGTAATGTCCACCTCATGCCAGGCACAATTATGAAGGCTGTGTATATCTGCTGTGTTAAAACGAAAAAAATGTTTGAATGTTTAGATGTTTGGATGTTTGTTACTCAATCACGTTCTAACGGCTGAATGGATTGGGCTGACTTTGTTACTGAGATCGCTTAGGTACAGTCTGGAATAACACATAGGCTACTTTTCATCCTGGGAACATGTTCCCACGAGAAGCGAGGACTGGTACCGAATTTGACGCGGGTGAAGCCGCGAGCGTCATCTAGTTTATAATATTTTAGTAGTATAGTAGAATAATCTTAGTAGGATAAGATTAATTTTATTAATGTTTCATCGAGTTTCTGCAGAATCGGCCCTGTTGCAAGCGTCATGATTATGGATGTACCAAAGAGCTGCGAGTCAGTAGTGATATTTATGACTAGAATAAAAGAATATTATCTTACTAGCTGATGCTCGCGGCTACGCCCGCGTGAAATTTGGTTACCGTTCCCGCTTCCCACGGAAACATATTGCCGGGATGAAATGTAGCCTTCAGTCTTCAGTCTTCTTCAGTCTTCTTGGGCTCCCATTTTCCGCACTTAGGTCCGCCAGTGGACCCATTGTGCGTGAGTGTTGGCTGTCACTCCAGCCAACCCAGCTCCGACCAGAAGCGCAGGATCCTCTTCGGGTCCTCACACGCCTCCCGGAGTGTTGTGGGGCTGCCAAGTATGTTGACTCTGTATGTAACCAGGCTCTCGCACTCCAAGATTGCGTGAGCTATGGTTTCTTCTTTTAACAGGCACGCTCTGCACAGCGTGCTGTCCGTGATACCTAAGACATTCAAGTGCTTATTTACTGTGCAATGACCCGTTATTGTGCCTACCATGGTTCGTAGATCACCTTTATTCAGATGTAGCAACGTTCTAGCTAGTTTTGGCCTGGGTCTCGGTAGAGCTTCCCTTGATTGCCTGCAACTTACTGTTTGTGCCCATCTCTTTTCATGCCGCTCTTTCGTGCGTTGTCTCAGCCATGCCCTTACCTGGTAGAATGGTATTGGTATAATCGGGCTTGGTCCCACCGGTGTGGTGCTGGAACCCAATCTGGCCAGTTCGTCAGCTGCATCATTGCCGCTCGATCCGCTGTGACCTTTTATCCACTGAAGGCTTACCTTGTGTGTTAGGGCCAGCTTTTGTAGCCCCTGGTGGCATTGAAGCACCAGCCCAGAGTCGATTGTGGTGCTCTTCAGAGCTTTTAGCACTGCTGCGCTATCGGAGAGGAGCCTGATGTGGTTGTGCTCAATTTTCCTGGACTCGATTGCATTGGAATTCATTAATTAAACCTATGCACTCACATTGGAAGATTGACGAATGAGACCCTAAAGGTATTGATGAGTGTATGTTGAGCTCCGGGGAGTAGGTGCCTGCTCCTGATCCGTGGTCTGTTTTGGATCCATCCGTGTACACTCTGAGTTCTCTTATACCGGAGTGGTCCTTGGCGGACTCTGCCAGCGATATATTGTACTTGCGGTCAAACACGTATGTTTTCGGTATCCTGTCGTTAGGGGCTTCCACGAGAGGTTCATACTCTATTGCGTCCTCTAGTATGCGCCTATGACCTACCCTTGAGCGCGTCCATTGTTTTGACGCCTGAAGTCGTGCCGCCGCGGCGGCCGCTTCCTGGTGAACGAACAGGTCCCAGAGGCGGTAAGCAGAGCATTGCCTCCATCGCTGCCGTGGGTGTGTTGCGAAAGCATCCCGTGATGGCGCAACACGCCGCTCTCTGGAACTGCTGCATTTTATCTATGGCTGAAGCTAGTTCGGCCCTGGGCCACCAAACTAATGCGCCATACGTTACCTGTGGTCTTATGACTGTGGTGTAGAGCCAATGTATGATTTTCGGTGAGAGTCCCCACTTCTTACCGATCATTCGTTTGCATTGCCAGAATGCAATGGTGGCCTTACTGATTTTTTGTGTGAGGTGCTTATTCCATAGCAGTTTGCTGTCCAGTGTGACCCCCAGGTACTTGACTTCATTTGCTAAGGAAAGTTTTGTGCCAAAGAGCTGTGGGAGTTTCAGATCATCTATTTGGCGTTTGTTGGTGAACAGAACCATTTCTGTTTTCGTCGGATTTACCGTAAGATCATGTCTGATGCACCATTTTTCGACGATCCTCAAGGCGTTGTCCATTAGGTTTGTTATTGTACCTAGGAACTTGCCACTTACCAGTATGGTGAGGTCGTCAGCGTAACCTACAGTGAAGTATCTCTCTCTGTTGAGTACATCTATGAGCTCGTTCACCACGAGATTCCACAGGAGCGGAGATAGAACCCCCCCCTGCGGACATCCTTTGGCTGCGATCCCTCTAGATGTGGAGTTCACTGTAATTTGTATAGCCCTGTGTCGTAGCATATTCACTATCCAACTTACCACAGTGGGGTGTACTTTATGCTTTTGCAGGGCTCTTTCGATACTTACAAAGGTCGTCTTGTCGAAGGCACCTTCGATGTCTATGAAGACGCCCAGTGTTGATGATTTACTCTCTAGGGAGTCTTCTATGTACGATACTACCTCATGCAGTGCTGATTCGGTGGATTTTCCGGAGCAGTAAGCGTGCTGCTTTGTGTGCATTGGTATTTGTCGGAGTACTTTCTCCCTTATTTCTCTCTCGCATAGCATGAAATGTAGCCTTTGTGTTATTCTAGACTATAATCTACCCTGGTTTCATATTTCAGCCCAATCCGTACAGCCGTTAGAGCGTGATTGAGTTACAAACATTCTAACATCTAAACATTTAACACTTTATGTTTTGTTTAACGTGAGGGAAAATCCTCATGGATGTTATGCCGGACTCCTACCAACTGAAAAAACGCGTCACGCCCAACAGCCTGTGGTTGAGAGCCCCGGGGAAGCCCTCGGAAGGATGTCCTAGAACTCCCAACAGACCCCCGGCCGCCACTGCAGCCTCGCCCAGGGGGTGGTTAGGATGCTATCCCGCGTCTTTGGGGGGTTTCGGGTGTGATCCCGCTTCTAAGAGGGGGCATGCGTGAATTGCTCACGTCACACTGCCGTCATGGGCCTGCTTCTGTAAGGACGGTGAGCCGCCCTCTCACCGTCCTCAGGTCCCCGGTCATGGTGGCCGATAGCCCTCGGCGACGACACGTCGGCGGCGCCCAGGCCGCCGACTGCGGAACTCGGGTAACTTTGTCGGCAACATGTGCAGGCGGGACTCGGGTGGGAGAGTTCTCTCCCGTACCCGTCCCGCCGCCTCCTTCACGAGCATGACCTGCTCGCAGAAAGAGACGGCGCAGTCCCACTTACTCCCGCTGGAGAGCATGGCTCGCAACATGGTCTCGAGCGAGAGAGTGTCCACGTCCAGACCCACTACGAGGACCTGGCGCTGTTGCGCCCACGCCGTGCACTCCACCAGCGTGTGGAGCGCCGTGTCATCGCTGCAGTCCTCGCAGAGCTGACACTCGGCCGTGGTTTCCCGGTGTTTTCGCCACAGATACCTACCGAAGCTACCGTGCCCGGCAAGCATCTGTGTCAACCGGTAGGAGAGAGCACCGTGTCTCCTCTCCAGCCACTCGTCCATGACCGATCTGAGGGCCGCGATTGTGGCGAATCTCCCCTTTGGATGCTCAAGTTGCACCTTCCATGTCTCCACGGTTTCCTGGTAGAGTAGGGACCGCTGGCCTCGATTTCTCGATAAGCGGGCCTTTGGCCCCGCTCCAGCGCCTCCTTGCGCCATCTGAACAGTGACGCAAGGGCTCTCGCTTCCAGGTCCCATGGAGGGGTCCCGGCTAGGAGACATGCCGCCTCACCGGAGATCGTGCGGTATCCTCTTATCACCCTGACGGCCATCACTCTCTACGCGCTCAGCAGTCTAGCCACATTGCTGGCCGTCAGGGTCTCCGCCCATACGGGAGCCCCGCATAGAGCCATGCTTCGCACGATCCCCAGGTACAGTCTCCTGTAGGGAGCGTTGGGTCCCCTGATGTTGGGCATCAGCCGCGCGAGTGCGGCCGATGCTCCCCTCAGTTTTGGGACCAAACTTCGGAAGTGATGTCCGAAGTTCCACCGGCCATCGAGTACGAGCCCCAAATACTTCATCGAGGGCTCGATGCCGATGTTGACGCCCCCTACCTGTAGACTGGATCCCGCAGGTGGCCCCATCTGAGGTCCGTGGAAGCACAGAGCCTCGGATTTTTGAAGGGCAACCTCGAGACCCAGCCGCCGAATCCGACCTACGATTTGAGCAACCCCTGGCGTGGCCTTTACTGCTGCGTCACGGTGCGTTGCTCCCCGCGCCGTAACGAGGGTGTCGTCGGCATAACACGTTACGCCAACCCCTCTGAGCAACGGACCATGCAGCACTCAGTCGTAACCGATGTTCCACAGGAGCGGCCCTAAAACCGATCCCTGTGGAACACCGCACGACACATCTCGCCGACCCGGCCCTAGCCAGCTCGGGTAAGTAATGGCTCTCTCGGAGAGATAAGCCCCGACAATTCGACGGAGGTCCCTACCTCCGTCGCCGCCGGCTTTCTGCTTTTCAGTTTTATGTTTACTTGGCAGTCGAGTCTTTTGTATTCTAAATAGGTAATTAAGTATTGTGTTATTTATTGTACCTACACCAAGAAAATATACATAAAGAGTGAAAATATGTTACAAATATAGCAGTACGATTGGCGGCCTTATTGCTTAAAGCAATTTCTGCCAGGCAACCTTTGGATGGAAAAAATATGTTAGTTGATGACTGGTAGTTGCTGGCGTCCAAATTTTAAGACAAAAAGTAAAATTTACAATACTACATAAATAAAATGTCAACTCATAAATATTACATATGTACATACATACATAGTCACGCCTTCATCCCCGAAGGGGCAGCCAGAGGCATAGTATACGCCCACATTTCACCTTATAATTTTGTGTCCCCCGTAATTGGCGGTGAGCCCATTGCCGTGTTGAAAAGGACAGGAGCAGGTCACCGCGACCCGCAGTCGAAATTTATCAAGCCGCCCATAAGGCCTTCAACTTGGCTTATTAATTGACAATTTACTGACAACCGGGATTCATTTCGAGTTTTCCTTCTCTACGCAATGGATCTTTTTGCGAAAGTATTCTCTTAATCACCTCTTACGACACTAGTTCGGGATGTATAGGGGTGGCGACATTTTGTACTCTTACCCGTCGCAGCACGGGACCTCATCGCCACACGGGGCCTGCTAAATTTAAATGCGTATAAATAAATACATAATAAACAACAAAAATAATAATATTTTAAAGTATAGTTAGTTATAAGGAATAAAAAAATACTGATTTTATAAATGTGAAATTTTGTGAACATTTTCCGATGTTTAGATATGGATGTTTGTTACTCAATCACGCTCTAACCATAACAGAACGGCTGACCGGATATCGTATAGGGATAGATTATAATTCGGAATAACACAGACTTAGGCTACTTTTTATCCCTGGAACAAGTTGCGTATGTTGCGGGACCGGAAACAGAATACCACGCGGGCGTAGCCGCGTGCATCAGCTAGTTAATAGTATATCTGTAGATAGGTTTTTTTTTTATACCACTAAGGTGGCAGACAAGCATACGGCCCACCAGAAGGACCGGTGGTCACCGCAGCCTATGAACGTTTGCAACACCAGAGGCGCCACACTTGCGCTACCGACCCTGTAAAAACCTTCTAAGACCCCTTTTGAAGAACTCCATACTGTAGGCGTTTGGCAAAACCGAGACACGGAGAAATAAAATACTAATAATACTACTAATATTACTAGTACTTCTGCGAAGAGTAGACCTCGCGAGCTACCAGAAACCAAACCAAAAAATTATGTAAGGCACCTATTAAATGCGTCGCATATCTGTATAGGACCCACGTACAGGACTTAGCTATCAGGCAGGTCACATTATTGACGCTGGGGTAACCGAACAGATATAAGTAGTCTGCCCGCTTTCAAACATCCATGGTCATTCCTTGAATAGTGAAAGTGTAGCCCCTCCGCCTCAGAACGATTGAAAGTCTCTTCTATGGCCTCCAAAGTTCTATCAAATAGTTGACCCTTTCCGTAGTATTTCTCAATGTAACTATCAAAATTGGAGCATTCCCCTCTAAATTACCGCTGTGGCCTACCCTCACTTTCTTCGGGCTCCCATACAACACACGTCATTTTTGCCGTTTTTGGGTACAGAACCCAGCGCTTGCGAGTCCGACTCGCACTTCCCTCCCTTTATTTTTAGGGTTCCATACCCAAAGGGCAAAAAACGGGACCCTATAATATTCTAGAGACTTCGCTATCCGTCGGTCTGTCTGTCCATCACGAGTCTTGTGTGAAAAACTTGTGTCCGAAATCGAGGCTACTCTCTCTAGAGTGTCCGATTGGGGAAGACAAAATCTTGTCCAATTTAACCCCACCAAGACTCAAGTATGTGTATTCACCGCAAAGAAAACCCCATTAACTGTGGCGCCACAATTTCAGGATATGTCACTCACCATCTCTAAAAGTATAGGGATCCTTGGTGTTGAGATCTCCAATGTCGTTCAGTTCCGAAGTCATTTGGAGGACAAAGCCATGCTGGCGTCTAAGAAGCTTGGAGTGCTCAGTAAGGCGCGGCGGTACTTTACTGCGACTCAAATACTGCTTCTTTATAAGTCGCAAGTGCACCCGCACATGGAGTACTGCTGTCACCTCTGGGCGGGGGCACCTGAATACCAGCTTCGTCCTTTTAACTCGGTACAAAGGCGTGCTATGAGAGTTGTCGGCGATCCCATACTTGCAGGTGATGTGGAATCTTAGTGAGAGGAGAGACTTTGCTTCGCTGTGTGTATTCTACCGGTTGTATAACGGTTTGTGCTCTGAGGAATTGTTTGACATGATGCCTACGGCTACATTCTATCATCGCACTGCTCGCCACAGACAGGGTGTTCATCCTCACATGTTGCATCCGGAGCGCTCGAGCACGGTAAGATCCGATAGGGGCTTTCTACCGCGCACGCTTAGGTTGTGGAATGATCTCCCTGCCTCGGTTTTCCCAAACGCCTACAGTATGGGGTTCTTCAAGAGGGGTCTTAGAAGGTTTTTACAGGGTCGGCAGCGCGAGTGTGGCGCCTCTGGTGTTGCAAACGTCCATAGGCTGCGGTGACCACCGGTACATCTGTTGGGCCGTATGCTTGTCTGCCACCTTAGTGGTATAAAAAAAAAGTCTGTATCTCAGGTACCGTGATAGTTAGAGAGCTGAAATTTTCACAGATTATGTATTTCTGTTTCCGCTATAAC
Source organism: Miltochrista miniata (assembly GCA_933228765.1). NCBI lineage: Eukaryota > Metazoa > Arthropoda > Insecta > Lepidoptera > Erebidae > Miltochrista > Miltochrista miniata. The sequence continues at coordinate 15,196,466 of OW121752.1, read as the reverse complement.
ATCAAATACAAAAATAATAATAATAATAATAAGATTTGAGGGAGGCTCCCATACAACAAACGAGATTCTTTACCGTTTTTTGGTGCGAGGGGCCGACTCGCACTTGGCCGATTTGTTTATTTTTACAACAATTTGTGAGGAATTATATTCTTTATATTTTAGCCAAAAATCATCAAGATCCGTTCATTAATAACGCGACACCAATCTTCCCCTCTTTTCTCCTCCATTTTCCCCCTCATCAAAAAAAGCTCTCGAGAAAAGTTGTATTTTGAAGCAAAGAACACGTGTGCCTAGTTTGGTGAAAATCGGTTAATAAATGCGTCCTCTAGACCGGAACTGACAACCAGACATACGCCCAAAAGCAAAATTGTCCATACTGTCGATACTGAGACTTTCGTTCGCTACGCTCACTCAGTCAATAAATAGGAAAAATTTGATTGTCGAAACTACTTAACCGATTTGAAAAACTCTTTCACTGTTAGTAATGTACATTATTCCCGGGAAACATAGGCTATATTTTATTTCCGTATTCCCACGGGAACGGGAACTATGCGAGTGAAACCGCGAGGCGTCCACTAGTATTCAAATAATTATATTCAATTCTGTATATTTACAGGTCAATCAACTGTAAGTCCCGTATGTAATGATACCACAACAACAAATTGCTCACTACAGTCAAAAACTTGCGAGACAGAAGCTCTGAAACAATTTTCAAAAGCAACGATGGAGTTCAATGCAAAGATACTGAACGTACGTATTGCAAATATTAAGACTGAAACTTTACCTTAAACTCAAATTTATGTTTTTGAAAACGTTGCAAATGAACCAAAAAATTTTTCAATAAAAAATACAACCGACTTCCAAGAAATCCTGAAAAATAAAATTTACTTAGCACAAAGTAATATGTAGTTGATTTATCGGATTTTTTATTCAATATCATATTGAAGTCGGCGCCAAGTAAATTCGTAGGTTTAGGGAGGTATTATTCATGGCACCAACTTCAATATTATATTGAATAAAATCTGATAAATCAACTACATATTACTTTGTGCTAAGTAAATTTTATTTTTTAGGATTTCTTGGAAGTCGGTTGTATTTTTTATTGAAAATTTTTTTTCATTAGTTCAAGTGACGGGTGAACCGAAAAATATATCTATCTAGGTGAAAGTTCTCATCAATACAAATTAATCAAGCCCCAACACAAGGTAGCTGCTGTAAATTGTTAAGGAATTCCCTCGAATCTCTTTTGGTTCCATCATCAGATCGACTCCAGACCTTTATTAATGGTAGTACATTAAAGCACTGAATTAAAAAGTTAACAAACGCACTAGTTGTGCCTATAATTTTCGGTGGTTGCCCTCGATTTCTCCAGGATCCCATCATCAGATCCTAACCTGGTTATAATGGGACCACCTCAGAAGTAACCCCTATTCAACAAAAAAAAAAAATTTTAATCCGTCTATAATTGACGGAATTATCGCTTGACATACATAAAAAAAAATACATACAGACGAATTGAGAACCTCCTCCTTTTTTTGAAGTCGGTTAAAAAACTAGTCTCTGGCGAAGGCAGTCTAATAGAAGTCACCAGTCACAGATTACGGAATTCTACATTATGGTATACTTTCTATGAATAGTGATTACTGCCAACCGTGTTTTCTATGCAAGGATTCTTCGGCAAACCGTGCTTTCTACGAGCGGTTGGCAGAAATCACTAATTTCTGCCAACCGTGCTTTCTATGAAAGGAGATGTCTGCCAAAAGTGATGCTGTCAACAGATTATTCGAACAATCGAGTTTCGGATTAACGTTCCAGGCTCGATCAAATATTAGGGTTTAGTTTTAATATTTTACATATTTAAGTAGCTTACGAGTATATTGTTATTTTTGTATGAAGTATTTCAAGTCAGCGCATTTTACAAGTTAGGTTTCCATAACTTCTTAACTAACAAATTATTTATCTATCATTTTTGTTTCATTTCAAACTTTTAACAGAGGATCCACGTGACCTAGTGACGTAATTTAATGCAACAGAGTCACAGACTACAGACACAAGTCTCGCCATAAGCCCCTCTGCAATCTATTTTATAGAGATGGGCTAAAAGGACCCTACTCAATGCAAACAAAGAAACAATCTAATCTTTCTTCTTTCTATTAATAGTGCCTATAGATTTCATTATTTTTAATGAAGTTTTCTAACTAAATGCATTTTACTATTTAAACGTCTGTAACTCCTGAACTAACAAAGTTATAGCAATAAGCCGTTATAGCTTTCCTTCAATATAATCACATGGACTGCCATCATTAAATTTATCAGATTTTCAGTGTTAGCTGTTTAGCTTTATGCAAAAGTTTTATCCATCTAGAACTAACCCTTTGGACGATACGCCAAGGACGGATGAATAGACAGGTTCCGAAAGGTGAACTACGGAACCCTCAAAACCTCTGTCAGTCACCCATATCTCAAAAGTTTACGATCTCGATGATAATCTAATGGTTTTTACAATTGTAAAAGCGGTTAGATGATCATCAACATCGACATCACCGTAAAATTTTACGGTGATACATACTCGTATTATCAACGGATTTCCAAAATATATTTATTGGCAGGTTTATTTTGTTCCAATACAGGCATTGTTTCATGAAAATCGGAAAGACGTTGTGGTTAGTTCAATAACTTTACTGACTACATTCGTAGAACTGACGTTGGCAGCAACAGACAGGTCTTCAAGGGAACTTCAGCGAGTGGTGAATCTAAATAAAGAACAGGTAAGTTACTTAGTCGTTAATTGGAATTAATTATTTTAGATATTCAATATTCAGAGGAACTAAAAGGATAAGAATTACTAAGCATTGGCCGCTAGTTACCTTTGTAACACACTGTAAATATAATAACATCATAATCTTTATTACGTTTTTCTGATAAACTCCTTTCTAGATTAGGTGCCTCTTGACGAATTCAAAAGAAAGAAACTACCTTAAAGCATATCATGCTGGTATTGAAGACGGCACTGTATCTAAAATAATAGTAGATCATAACTGTCCATTCACTAAAGAATTCACAAACCTTCTAGAGACAGAGTTTCAGACAACTCCGGAGGTATTTGACTACAAAAATCCACTCTCTGCTAGAATTATAAGTGACGAGGTGAGTAAACTTTTACATATTTTATGAGTTCCGCAAGCTCAGTCATTTGTATCCGATCACTACGAGTACTTTCAGCGTCTTGAAGTGCGGTTAGATATTACCATTTAAGCGCGTTTACATGCTTTGGAAGACAGTCAAGCTGATGGTTCAGGGAGCCAGATACATGATTTCAAGGCCTCACTGATGCACGAGCGTTTCACGCTATACAATAGATCGGCAGCTCGAGTGTGGTCACTGTAAGTATAGTGACCACTTTCGATCAGGTTGACCAATACCACTTCTGTAGTATAAAGAAATAAAATACAATCACCTACTTTTATTATAGGTACTATGTTGATTTTATCTTATTTAACTAATTATGTGTAAATCTCCTTACTTTTGTACACTGCAGATTGCGAGGAATACCAATAATAATATAAAGAATTTTATAAGCACGGAGATGTTGTCATCATTATCCAATTTAGTCCTGATAACTGGCGAATCTTTCAGAGTAAGTACTTCAATCTATCAATCAATCTAATCAATCAATAACTGCTGCACGTCTACCTCTCCCAGTTTATTGTCTGCTTCATTTTGGGGGGGATTTGACCTTACTGTACTGTAACTAACTGGTCAGGCGAGTTTTTTTTTACGTGTGGAAATCCCTGATAGATTCTATGCCGGACTCTTACCGACTTAAACCACAATGTGCCGTACCACTACCTACGATTTTTATTTTGGGGGCTTCTTGGGGCGTGAGGCGTGAAACTCATACGTCACGCTGTCGTCCTAGGCCTGCTAAGGACGGCGAGCACGCACCATCCTCAGGCCCCTGGTCAAATAGGCCAATAGTCTTGGGCGAAGAAATGTCTGCGGTACCCCTCGGGAGGGAGAGTCATCTCCCGAAAGATGCGGCGGTGTCCCACTTACAACACCGCTGGAGATCATGGCTCGTACCAAAGTCTCCAGCGAGAGAATGTCGACGTCCAGACTCACCACAAGGACTTGGCACTGTTACACCCACGCTGAGCACTCCACTAATGTGTGCAGCGCTGTGTCCTCTCTGTGTTCTTCGCAGTGTTGGCACTCGGCCGTCGTCTCCCGATGTATTCGTTACAGATACCCACCGAAGCACCCGTGGCCAGTAATCATTTGTGACAACCGGTAGGAGAACTTACCGTGGCTCCTCTCCAGCCCCTCGTCCATGACTGGTCTGATCGCCCCGATTGTAGCTTTTCCCCATCTTGGTTGCTCAAGTCGCACCTTCCAAGTCTGATTTCTCGGGGTGCAGGCGTATTGGACCGCTCTAGCGCCTCCTTGCACAATTTAAGCAATGCTACAAGGGCCCTCGCTTTCAGGTCCCATGGATGAGTCCTGGCAAGGAGACATCGGGGCAATCGTGGGGTACCCCCTTATCATCCTGACAGCGAGCGCCTTCTGCGGGATATGTAATCTAGCCGCATATCCGCCCATATGGGGGAACACTTGTATATGGCCATGCCCCGCACGATCCCAAGGTACAGTCTCCTGCAGGGAGCGTTGAGTCCCCTAATGCTAGGCAATAGCTGTTTAGGTACAAAACTTCGGAAAAGGTATCCGACGTTCCATCGGCTATCGAGTACGAGCCTCAAAAACTTTATCGAGGGCTCGATGCCGATGCTAACGATGAGAACTTATATGCTGGATCGAGTACTTAGTCTGAACTCTATATTAAATATAACCCTACTAATATTATAAATACGAAAGTAGCTCTGTCTGTCTGTCAGTATGTCATGCTTTCACACCTAAACTTTTGAGAAATTCAGATGAAATAAGATTTAAAGATAATTAGTGTCCCTGGGAAAGATATAGTTTCCTTTTAAACCAACTGCGCAAAACGAGGGTAATGATTTTACGTGATAACGACTTTTACGCGGTCTAATTTGCGGGAAACAACTTGTACCTACCTATGTACTATTAAAGAGTTACTAACATTTGTTACTTTCAGACTATTTTTATGATAGTATCTATACCAAACTACAAAGTTGAAAAATGCTTCTTTACACAAACAGCAACTCCTGTCGGTAACACGAGTTAAGTTTTTTAAAGTTCTGTTTTCATATTTGTTTGCAGGGAGAATGGGAGAGTAAATTTACTCGTAATAATACAACTGAGTTATACTTCTACACCGCTGATGGTAGAGTTACTAAAAAGCCAATGATGTACCAAAGTGGAACATTTTTACATGGATACAGCAGGTTCCTTCGATCTAGGGTATAAATTTACATTTACCAACTCATGTCGGTAAATCATAGACTTTACTCTTAAATCTTAGAATTTCCGGTAGTTCCAGCTTTTACAGTAACATATACCTACTTAAATTGTAAATAGTTATATGCTTCGTTGTAATTTTTAAATATTTTACTGAATAAATTATGTTAATTTTACTCATACAATTTGTATCATGGTTTCTCGGGTATAGCGAGCAAGTAAAATACATAAATTGTCTTCCAATGTCACACTAACATATTTTTCCCTCCCATAGGCTGCTAGGCAGAAATTGCTTTAAGCAAGAAGGCCGGCCATTGTAAAGCTTTATTAATTGTAACATATTTTCTCTCTGTTGCTTGGTGTAAAATAAAGTACATCTATACTATAGATATAATAAAATGATCAACTTAAGATACCGAAGCCGAAAATTTAGTTAGAAATTTTTTTGTCTCTTTGCTTTGCTTTGTCCGGAAGGATCTCGAAAAGTACTCAATAGATTTGATTCAAATTTTACACAAATATTAACTAGGGGTAGGGTCTTCAAATAAACTATATATTATCACGCTACATATCCTAGGGGCTAAGCAGAGAGCAATAAAATTGGCATTATAACATAATTTTCACGCGTACGAAGTCGCGAGCAACAGCTAGTAATAAATAAATTGAAATTATGTTACTTTAACACAATCGTACCTTGTAACTTAAGATAATGCTATTTTTTCAGCTTCTGAGACTGAACTACAGGGGTGGTGAGTTCAGCTTCTTAATATTCTTACCATACTCTCGACATGAGGTAACACTTTTACTGAAAAAACTATCATCGGTCGATTTAGTCATGGAAGATATTAATAATATGCGTCCTACAAATTTGGACATTTACATTCCACGTTTCAAAACAACATCTGCTACTAGACTTAAAAATCCTTTGATTAAGGTGAGTTTATCAATTTTACTTTGTAGAAATTAATATTGGTATAAGCATTTTGAGAGATAATTCTCAGCAACAATCGAGCCCAAATTCAGCTTGATTATTGCATCTATAGAACTGATAACCACTTGAATATAAACTTAATATGTAAATTTAGTCCATTTAGACCGCTTCGGCCGGACACAGAACAAAATAAACTAACTCGTCATTACAAAGAGATAAGGAGTTAAAACCCTAAGACCAGTTCCCTAAACCACAGGACCCAACCGCCTGTCAATATATTAACAAGATATTGTAAAATAAAATTATCACAAAAGAAAAACGCGGGTTAAAAAATCTCGTATAGTCTGATAAATGTCTGATCTTAGCAGAGATTCCAAAACGTGACGAATTTCAGCCCTGCATAAATCAGCTCAGTATCATTCTCTAGAAATGACTTTTACTACTACTCGTAGCAAGTACTACGAGTACGGTACTACTGTACCTTACATTCGTTTTGCCTGATAGAGACCACTTTTAGTGATAAGGCCGCCACTTGTAGGGGACCTATGTATTCTAATGTTTATTTTCCTAGCGTGCAATTAAGTATATTAAAGACAAACAATTTGCAGGCAAATGTTGAGGCAATATTCAATGCTAAGCATGCCGGATTGAATCAAGTTGCATCTTGCCCCTCACCCTTTGTCAGCGATGTTTTACAGAGAACCTCCCTGACTATCGATGAAAGTGGAGATGAAAATAATTATAAAACTGGTATGCTACCCTTTTACTACTTGTCCGCCTAATAAATCTAAAGGTTTGGCAGTGTTGGAAGAGACGCATTTTCAAACAACCTTGTCATTCAGTAGGTGAACCACTAGCAGCTGTTTTTTATGTGATAGAAGGCATTTGGGCCCTTCACTACCTTGCTAAGGAATACGCTGGACGGCTTTAAGTAGAACTCCCAATCCAGAACATAGGTCAGACTGCAAGGGACGCTTCGAAACGGGACTATTCTCAGTGGGTTGAGGTATTGCAGACGGATAAATCTGATGACACCTAAAGGCTTTTCTAAATTCAGAGAGGATGATGAGCGATCTCTAGGAGCAGCATCAGAATTCGAATTCAAATCAACATCTCTGCCCTGCTAATTAAATATGCATTAATCGACATTTTTGGCACTTTAATTTTATAACAAAAATTGTCTTTCGAGGCGTTAATTTGCAGGTAATTTTTTAACAATTAATATACTCGTATCGCATGATGGCGTCATTGTTAAAATGCTGTCAAAAACGTCACTTATGTCACATGTAAATGAAGTAACACAAATTTACATTAAACATTTTACTGTTTTCTAACTGACCAGTTGCTATATGAACAGCACAGTAAAGCTTCGATTATTTTTTACTCTCGTTCGTCAAGATGTACAGTATTCATAATGATACAAATTCGTAAATGAAGTAACACAAATTTACATTAAACATTTTACTGTTTTCTAACTGACCGGTTGCTATATGAACAGCACAGTAAAGCTTCGATTATTTTTTACTCTCGTTCGTCAAGATGTACAGTATTCATAATGATACAAATTTTATTTTTCTATTTACAGATTCAAATGATGCTAGTAAAGGTGACTTCAATACGCCTATTGGTGAAAAGGTTTTTGCAGCAAATCGGCCCTTCGTTTTTTATATTCTTATTAACCGTGAAAGGGAGGCGCTCATGGGAGGCGTTTACGGTCACTCATAACCGGAGAAATATCACTATTATACCTATACAATTATTACTTTATTACGCATAGTTAAATAAATTAACAATAAGCAAATCTTTGCACTAAAAAAGTAATCATAACCTCCCTTGTACCTATATAAAAAAACAAATCTTGAGAGGTGTCAAGGGACACCCGGATGGAACGAAGTTCCTTTCGATTAATTAGTGAAGGAATTGTAATATTTTTTTTTACTACTACTACTACCACTACTACCACTTTCTACCGCTTACTGCTGTTTGCTACAGCTTACTACCACTTACTACTACTTACTACTACTTACTACCACTTACTACCACTTACTCCCACTTACTACCACTTACTCCTACTTACTACCACTTACTACCTCTTACTACTACTTACTACTACTTACTACCACTTACTCCCACTTACTACCACTTACTACTACTTACTACCTCTTACTCCCACTTACTACCACTTACTACTGCTTACTCCCTAGTCGCACCTAAAGAAGTTTTACTTTAAAAATCTGAGTTACCTACTCCCTAGTCGCGCCTCAAGAAGTTTTACTTAAAAAAACTGAGTTACTCCCTATTCGCGCCAAAAGCAGTTTTAGTTCAAAAATCTGAGTTACTCCCTAGTCGCGCCTAAAGAAGTTTTACTTCAAAAATCTGAGTTACTCCCTAGTCGCGCCTAAAGAAGTTTTACTTCAAAAATCTGAGTTACTCCCTAGTCGCGCCTAAAGTGTTTTACTTCAAAAATCTGAGTTACTCCCTAGTCGCGCCTAAAGAAGTTTTACTTCAAGAATCTGAGTTACTCCCTAGTCGCGTTTAAAGAAGTTTTACTTCAAAAATCTGAGTTACTCCCAGTCGCGACTTAAAGAAGTTTTACTTCAAAAATCTGAGTTACTCCCTAGTCGCGCCTAAAGAAGTTTTACTTCAAAAATCTGAGTTACTCCCTAGTCGCGCCTAAAGAAGTTTTACTTCAAAAAACTTTTCAGAGCGAATCTCCTATTTGCTTTGGTGTTGCTCGTAGAGTTCATGTTCGTCCCCTGGCTAGCACTAACACTAAAACTACCACTAGCAGAAGAGTCGTGCCAACTTTTGGTAATTATTTTTTCCGTCTAGCCCTCTTTAGCAACGCGCCATAAGGAACTTCGTTCCAATATGACTGCCTCTGTGGCGCAGTCGGTAGTGATACCGCCTGCGGCGCTGGAGGTCGTGGGTTCGATTCCCACCGGAGACAAAAATTTATGTGATTCATAAATGTTTGTCTCAAGAGTCTGGGTGTTTCTATGTATAATATGTATGTATTTAAAAAGTACATAAGTATTAATATCCGTGGTCTGATACCCATAACACAAGCAGGTTATTCCTAGCTTACTTTGGGATCAGATAGCGTTGTGTGAAATGTCCGTGAATATTTATTTATTTATTTATTTATATTACTATAATAAGAGAGTAGAAATCGTGTGTCTGTACAATTGATAAAATTAAAAAAAAAGTAGCGGGGGCGGTATAAAAACACCAATAGAGCACAAAAATGATGTTTTTAAAATTCTTTTCTGTCTGTCTGTCTGTCTGTCTGTATGAGCGTCAGGATTTCCGAAGATACTGAACGGATTCATTTGCTGTTTACAAAAAAAGATTAAGCTCAACTCGGGGGAGGCTTTAGGCTATTTTTCATCAAAATTGAATCGCAGATGAAAGAACTATAGTCGTATATAGATATTATCAATTATTGCCTAAACGGTTCATGGTACGGTGATGAAACTCAGCACGAGCGTTCTTTGTTACAATTTGAAGAAAGTAATTTTACCATTTTTGCAAATTCCACCTCCAAGGGTATAAAAAAGAAGGGTAAAGTTTGTATGGGACAACGTGATTCCTTGGTCTGATCTACTTCAAATTCGGCTTATAGGATTAAAATCATTATTGATTAAAGATGTGTTTCGTATTTTATAAAAAAATATACTATAACGAGCTAAAAAGGGAATGTAAGATAATTTGGGGAACATTTTTTCCAGAATTGTTATCAATACTCCTTAAAAAACTTACTCATTATTTTTGATTTAAATTACTTTTAATAGTGACACATTTTTGAACGTTAAATCCGATTGACATTGTCATTCCTATTTGATGTCCAACAGAGATTGATTTTGTGTTATTGTAAATGTCTTCATGTTGATTAATTAAAGTTTAGTATAAAAAGTTGAACCGGTAGACTTAGACACAGGCTGTTCAGGAATAATTAACGAACTCGCTCTAAGTGTGTACGGTTCATTCAAATAAAACCAACTATTATCAGGGTATTCATCCTTCGACTAAAGACTGTCAACATGATTCTCCAACCAAAGTTTTAATTACCTTGCATAGGTAAAATTTTGCTTGATTTGGACGAAAAACATTCAGGGTACCGCATCCAAAGGGGTAAAAACGGAACCCTATTACTGAGACTCCGCTGCCCGTCTCTCTATCACCAGGCAGTACCTATCTCATAAGCCGTGAAGTCACGCTCGCATAGTTCCCATCCCACCACGTAGTTCCCGTTCCCGTGGTACCACGGGACACTTACAATAACACAAAATCAATCTCTGTTGGACATCAAATAGGAATGACAATGTCAATCGGATTTAACGTTCAAAAATGTGTCACTATTAAAAGTAATTTAAATCAAAAATAATGAGTAAGTTTTTTAAGGAGTATTGATAACAATTCTGGAAAAAAATTTCCCCAAATTATCTTACATTCCCTTTTTAGCTCGTTATAGTATATTTTTTTATAAAATACGAAACACATCTTTAATCAATAATGATTTTAATGGTATAAGCCGAATTTGAAGTAGATCAGACCAAGGAATCACGTTGTCCCATACAAACTTTACCCTTCTTTTTTATACCCTTGGAGGTGGAATTTGCAAAAATGGTAAAATTACTTTCTTCAAATTGTAACAAAGAACGCTCGTGCTGAGTTTCATCACCGAACCATGAACCGTTTAGGCAATAATTGATAATAACTTTATACGACTATAGTTCTTTCATCTGCGATTCGATTTTGATGAAAAATAGCCTAAAGCCTCCCCCGAGTTGAGCTTAATCTTTTTTTGTAAACAGCAAATGAATCCGTTCAGTATCTTCGGAAATCCTGACGCTCATACAGATAGACAGACAGACAGACAGAAAAGAATTTTAAAAACATCATTTTTGTGCTCTATTGGTGTTTTTATACCGCCCCCGCTACTTTTTTTTTAATTTTATCAATTGTACAGACACACGATTTCTACTCTCTTATTATAGTAATATAAATAAATAAATAAATAAATATTCACGGACATTTCACACAACGCTATCTGATCCCAAAGTAAGCTAGGAATAACCTGCTTGTGTTATGGGTATCAGACCACGGATATTAATACTTATGTACTTTTTAAATACATACATATTATACATAGAAACACCCAGACTCTTGAGACAAACATTTATGGATCACATAAATATTTGTCTCCAGTGGGAATCGAACCCACGACCTCCAGCGCCGCAGGCGGTATCACTACCGACTGCGCCACAGAGGCAGTCATATTGGAACGAAGTTCCTTATGGCGCGTTGCTAAAGAGGGCTAGACGGAAAAAATAATTACCAAAAGTTGGCACGACTCTTCTGCTAGTGGTAGTTTTAGTGTTAGTGCTAGCCAGGGGACGAACATGAACTCTACGAGCAACACCAAAGCAAATAGGAGATTCGCTCTGAAAAGTTTTTTGAAGTAAAACTTCTTTAGGCGCGACTAGGGAGTAACTCAGATTTTTGAAGTAAAACTTCTTTAGGCGCGATTAGGGAGTAACTCAGATTTTTAAAAGTAAAACTTCTTCAGTGCGACTAGGGAGTAACTCAGATTTTTTGAAGTAATACTTCTTTAGGCGCGACTAGGGAGTAACTCAGATTTTTGAAGTAAAACTTCTTTAGGCGCGATTAGGGAGTAACTCAGATTTTTAAAAGTAAAACTTCTTCAGTGCGACTAGGGAGTAACTCAGATTTTTTGAAGTAATACTTCTTTAGGCGCGACTAGGGAGTAACTCAGATTTTTGAAGTAAAACTTCTTTAAGTCGCGACTGGGAGTAACTCAGATTTTTGAAGTAAAACTTCTTTAAACGCGACTAGGGAGTAACTCAGATTCTTGAAGTAAAACTTCTTTAGGCGCGACTAGGGAGTAACTCAGATTTTTGAAATTTAATAGGTTTCAATATGGTAATGTGCGTCAATACTATCTGTAACAGTCTGCAAAGTCTGTGGTTCATTTTGTTTGTTTAGGTGTTACATAATAATGTAATAATAACAGTTGTTATTAGTAGACCTAACTGAAATTATTTGATCGCACAGTAGTTTGGTATCAAATATATTATAATTATGTAATTATATCAGTCGTGAAAAGGAATTATACTACTATTTTATTTAGTATCATAAAAAAGTGTTAGATAATATTCGGTTAGACCGCTAAGCAGAGTCAACAAAATCAGACGTCTTTAAAATGAAAAAAATTAAAGCCGCTCTGGAGATAAACTTTCTGCGACTCTAACTGCTTTCTTATCTATTGTTAAAAAGAATCAGACGCTCCGTCTGTCGCCAGCGTACAAGACCTACGAGAGCACGATGGAAACTGCTATGTCCTACCATATATACCTAATTTTGGGAGCAAAATTAAGTCATCAGCGCCGGCCGCTACTGGAGACATGTCCCTAACAAAAGTGGCACAAAAAATTCTGAAAACTCTCCTTAGAAATAGGTTCGTCAGAATTCGTTGGCAGAGCAGATTTGAATATTGTTTGGAGCCGTTTTTGTCTAGCAAATCCCAGGAATTTTTGGCACCTGTTGATGACTAGCGTTACTGAAGAATCTTAGACTTATCACCGTGATTGTGATTTGTTGTTTTCATCTTTGTGATGATGACTTTTAAGTTCCTACAAATACTTCTAAAAAGGTTCTCAAATAGCGCCGCTACTTGCATGGAAATTGATGGATCTCTAGGAGGGATTTTTTCAAATAGGTAAACCCAATTGAAATATTATATAACGGTATACCCAAAGGTTAGAACAGTATTCGACGCAGGGGCGAATCTGCGTCTTGTACAGTAAACATCTCTGATGTGGCGTGAAGTACAGTTTCACTCACCTTATTTAGGACTCCTAGTTTCCACGAGGCCAACCCAATTCAACTCTCTATGTAGTTTTTGTGATTGAGGTCACGCCGGATGTCGAGGATCTCCAGGTTGTAAAGGACAACCTGGAGATCCTCGACATCCGGCAGTGGAACCGTAATGCTCTGAAGAGAGGGTAGGGGTAGGAATGGGAACTTCTTAGCTGTAAACGCACACGCCTGTGTTTTTCTGATATCGAACTCGACCAGATTGTCTGAACCTTATTGGGCAATGCCCACGTCGCGGTCGAGATCCGCCACGAGTTGTCGTCTCTTCTCCTCCACGTCGCCTCGCCCCTCCGTTGGACGGCCAGAACAGCTCCCATGCAGAGTACTATCATACTCATGTGATAGTACGTTCGTACTTTTATTAAGACACGTATACCGGTTTCCTCAAGATACGTACAATATCGAGCTCTTCGAATGCGGTCTTTGGTTTTTGCGAGTGTTGCACATTCAGGATCATTATCATTTTTTCTTTAATTGAAAATGAAATTTTGATTTTGAATGAAATTGAAATAAATGATATAATACAACCTGGAGATCCTCGACATCCGGCGTGACCTCAATCACAAAAACTACATAGAGAGTTGAATTGGGTTGGCCTCGTGGAAACTAGGAGTCCTAAATAAGGTGAGTGAAACTGTACTTCACGCCACATCAGAGATGTTTACTGTACAAGACGCAGATTCGCCCCTGCGTCGAATACTGTTCTAACCTTTGGGTATACCGTTATATAATATTTCAATTGGGTATATCTATTTGAAAAAATCCCTCCTAGAGATCCATCAATTTCCATGCAAGTAGCGGCGCTATTTGAGAACCTTTTTAGAAGTATTTGTAGGAACTTAAAAGTCATCATCACAAAGATGAAAACAACAAATCACAATCACGGTGATAAGTCTAAGATTCTTCAGTAACGCTAGTCATCAACAGGTGCCAAAAATTCCTGGGATTTGCTAGACAAAAACGGCTCCAAACAATATTCAAATCTGCTCTGCCAACGAATTCTGACGAACCTATTTCTAAGGAGAGTTTTCAGAATTTTTTGTGCCACTTTTGTTAGGGACATGTCTCCAGTAGCGGCCGGCGCTGATGACTTAATTTTGCTCCCAAAATTAGGTATATATGGTAGGACATAGCAGTTTCCATCGTGCTCTCGTAGGTCTTGTACGCTGGCGACAGACGGAGCGTCTGATTCTTTTTAACAATAGATAAGAAAGCAGTTAGAGTCGCAGAAAGTTTATCTCCAGAGCGGCTTTAATTTTTTTCATTTTAAAGACGTCTGATTTTGTTGACTCTGCTTAGCGGTCTAACCGAATATTATCTAACACTTTTTTATGATACTAAATAAAATAGTAGTATAATTCCTTTACACGACTGATATAATTACATAATTATAATATATTTGATACCAAACTACTGTGCGATCAAATAATTTCAGTTAGGTCTACTAATAACAACTGTTATTATTACATTATTATGTAACACCTAAACAAACAAAATGAACCACAGACTTTGCAGACTATTAAAGATAGTATTGACGCACATTACCATATTGACTTTCTATAATCGTGAACGATATAGAAAAGCAACGCGACTTTGTTAGTTTCACTTAGTACTGTGATTGGTATTGGACGCCCCCTGACCCTGAGGCTGTTCTAATAAACCCTAACATGGTAGGAGTATAATAATATCCTGTAATTTCAGTAAAGTTTGGTTTCCCGCAGACTACTTGATGCATCAGTCAGTTTCAGTTTACCATGATGTGGAAATAATCAGCATAGTAACAGAAGATACAGCAAATTTACGATGGAAACATTTTAAGTGGTCACCTAAATGGATTAATTAATTGACATCAAAAACTCCAGTTCTAAATTGCCTTAGTGTAATCAAGGTTAAGTTAGGTTGGAACTGTGACCATTAACGCGAACACCAGAGCCTATTTGTATTATTTATACTTATTTAGTATTTTCGATAGATTTATACTTAATCTACGAACTACTTACAGACTTACTGAATAATAATCCGTTAATCTCTCGACAATTTAAATAGTTTTGGAGACCATTTATCCAATTTGGTGACCATTTATCCATTTTGGTAAACGTTTCGAATGTTATTGCTAGTAAAATAGGTACATTTTTTGGGCGTCGTTTAAACACAAGTCATTTACGATGAACCGGACATGTGAAACAAAAAGTGAGCTGATGATCTTAAAAATCCACCCCTGAATCACATCGCCTCACGAAAAATAAATACTTTATAATAAAACTGAGAAAGTCGAAAATCTGTACAAGGAAGATATAAAAAAAATATTGCCGTGCAATTCATAATTTAATCGACACTGAAGCCGAAAATGTAATTTTAAAAAATGTTGTCTGTCTGTATACCGAAAAAAGTATCACGCTGAAACTACTGCATCAATTTGAATTTTACTTGGCACAATCTGAGCTTATGATCCGAGGATTGATCTAGAATACTTCTGTCAGCTCACTCACTTCACAATAAAACCATACACTGCTGTTGATCTCATTTATTCATAAAAAACTATCAAACCTTATATTACAATAGGTAACGAAACCATAGCGGGGTTCAATTTTATGATCAATGCCATCTATCGAGGACGTGTGCAAACTTTTTAGACATTCCGCCCACCAAAGGAATTTTCCTTTTAAAATGATATAAACAAAACTCAAATATACTAGAAAGTTGAACAAAATAAACAAATAGCCGCCCACCGTGGCGAATTGGTAGTAGGCGAAAGCTAAACTAACAAATTACACAGAATCTCATATCATTCAGGCAAAATAGATACTTTATTTAATGGCCGCTTAATCAATCCGACCTTGGTTTTAATGGTGAGTACTCTGGTAAGTCCATCGGGACCCGGATGCTTCATTTCAATTTTACCGAGTAACCATTTTGTTGGTGGCAGATTATGGTCATGTATAACAACTACATCTCCAATTTCAGGCTCTGATTTCTTTGTGGACCATTTGTAACGCTGATTTAATGTTACTAAATATTCTGCCGACCACTTTTTCCAAAATTGATTAACAATCTTCTGTGTCATTTTCCATCTTTGCAGGCCAATGATGTGATGATCTGAATGATCTTCATCAGGAATCGCTAATATTGGTTCCCCAATCAAAAAATGGCCTGGAGTTAAGGGTTGTAGATCGTTAGGGTCTTCACTCAAATATGTAAGTGGCCTCGAATTGAGGCAAGCTTCTATTTGGCTCAGAACCGTCGATAGCTCTTCGAATGTTAGTAGCGCATCTCCGATAACTCTCTTTAGGTGTGATTTGACAGATTTCACGCCCGCTTCCCAAACTCCGCCGAAATTTGGGGCGTGGGGCGGTATGAAATGCCAGGTCGTCCCGTCATTGGCTAAGATTTGCGCAATCTCTGTCGGAAGTCTCGATGTAGCGGTTTGGAACATTGCCTTCAACTCCTTATCGGCACCGACAAAATTGGTTCCATTATCACTGTAAATATCCACACAGTGACCGCGCCTGGAAACAAATCTGCGGAATGCAGCGATAAAAGCCTTAGCAGTAAGATGTGATACTGCCTCAATGTGAACTGCCTTCGTCACCATGCATACGAACAGGCATATGTAGCCCTTATATGATTTTGAGCCTCTTCCAGGTGAAAATCGCATGTTAATAAATCCGGTGAAATCAACACCGGTCGATTTAAAAGCTCGAGACGGGATTAATCTGCTCTTGGGCAGCTGTCCCATGAGTTGATTATGATTTCGGCGTGAATATCTTAGGCATCTGACACATGCCCGATATTGTTTTTTCACTCGTTCTCTGGCTCGAATTAACCAGTACTTGGATCGTAGGTAATTTAACATTACTTGTGGACCTCCATGTAAGGTCTTGACGTGAGCATTGCTTATCAACAACTTACTAAGATGGCAATCGGTTGGTAAGATTACAGGGTGCTTTGTTTCAAACGTTGCTTCTGATTCCTTGATACGACCACCAACTCTTAATATTCTGTCTTCATCAAAAATAGGGTACAGACTATATAATTGACTCCTTTTACTGACAGGTTTCTGGATTTTTAATTGTCTGATTTCCTCTTGATAGTAGAATTCCTGTGTTTGCTTGATAATTATTTTCAACACCTCGTTCATTTCCTTTGCAGTCACAGGTTTGATGTTCGTACCTGTCTGTCCAATTGATAAAGAGGTACTTGCTCTTGGGGTTTTCAGCCATTCAAAGCAACGTCTGCAGTACGCCAACACACGAAGCATACGTGGTAAATCTGAAAATCTTGTCCATATGAAATCTTCATGTTGTACGACTCCAGTTAAAACCTTAGTGGGTCGTTGTTCCTCGGTAGTGGAAAACTCTTCGTGAGCTTCGTCGATGCTACAAGCACTTAGAATGTCCGGTCCATGCCACCACAAGTTGAGTCCACCCATATCTGCACCTTTTACTCCTCGTGACGCGTAGTCAGCAGGGTTATTGTGTGTGTCAATGTGACGCCATTGAACAGGGTCAAGTAAGGCTAGAATTTCTGACACTCTGTTACTGACAAACGTATTCCAGCGTGAAGGTTCTCCTTGGAGCCATGCCAAAACAACCGTGGAGTCGGACCAGGCGTAAAGGTTGTCTTTAGATATTTGCATAATTTGTGATACTTCAAAGATTAATTTAGAGCGAGCAGAGCGGCGCATAATTCTAATCTTGGGATGCTTAGATTCTTCTCCACTGGTGCGACTTTGGTTTTGGCTGTCACTAAATTCACGTGAATATTAGCAAACTCGTCTGTGATTTTTATATATACGGCGCCCGCGTAAGCGGCTTGAGATGCATCGGCAAAGGTATGTAATTCCACTTTATCATATTTATGAGATTGCAACCATCTTGGTATACATACTTCTTTTACTTTTCTCAGATCTTTGCGGAAAAGACACCACTCCTTGAACAAATCAGATGTCAAATTTTCATCCCAATCTAACTTGGCCTTCCACAGTTTTTGGATGAATATTTTTGCTGTGATGATTACAGGAGATATCCAGCCCATTGGATCGTAAATTCTCGCTATTTCTGAAAGAACCTGGCGTTTTGTAACACTGGCAGCTAAATCGGGTGACTGCAGTGTGTACTCGAAATTGTCAGTAGTCTTGTTCCAGCAAATGCCCAAAACTTTAATCATATTGTTGACTTTGAAAATTAAAGCTTGATCAGTACTTCTACTCTCTTCTTGTATATGCTCCATTAGCATCTTACTGTTGCTAGACCACTTTTGTAAGCAAAATCCACCAGCTCTCATCAACTGATTAATTTCCTTGAATATTTCCATAGCTTCTTCCACTGTCTCGCATCCGGTCAACAGATCATCGACGTAATAGTCTTGAAGTGTGATTTTTGCAGCACGAGGGTATTTTGGCTCTTCATCTCTAGCTAGCTGCTGTAAGGCTCTTACAGCCAGGAATGGAGCAGAGGCTGTCCCAAAGGTAAGTCTTTGAATTTTGTAGTGCTCGATAGGCTGGTTAGGATCGGCTCTCCATAGGATTCGTTGGAAATCTGCATCTTGATCACAAACACGAATTTGTCTGTACATTTGGACAATGTCAGCCAGTATACAAATGGGATGACGCCTCCATCTCATTAATATGTGACGCAGATCTTGTTGTAACCTCGGACCGACTAGCAGACATTCATTCAAAGACACATTGTTGATGCCCTTGCATGAGGCATCAAAAACTACTCGTACCTTTGTAGTCTCTTTATCGTCTCGGACTACGGGATGGTGGGGAAGATACACAGCTCTTGAATTATCTATATCATTGGTATCTTTTATCTGAACAATGTGGTTTTGCTTCTTGTAATCATCGATCACACCTTTATATTGTTCGTACAAAGTTGGGTTTTTTATTAATTTCTTTTCGAGATATTGAAATCTGCGCAATGCTATCTGCATCGATTTGCCATTGATACACTTCGGATTTTTGTCTTTGAAGGGTAGTTGTACCACGTATCTACCTTCGTTGTCTCGCTCAGTAGTAGATTGAAATATTTCTTCGCACTTCATTTCTTCTTTCGTTAACTTCTTGAGGATTGAGTCAGGTTCTCTTTCTACTTCCCAAAATTGACGCAGAAGGTCATCTTCTCGTGTTCGAATGTGACAACAAACTGTTTGGGAATTCGATGATGTATCTCTGGGCTTTACTCGTCCCGACAGAATCCACCCAAAATGAGTTTCTTGGGCTATTGGACCCTTACCTGATGGGTGTTTCATGAGGCCTTCTAAAATAATTTCTTCATAAATTTCAACTCCCAAAATCAGGTCGATCTTTGCTGGTGTCCCATAGTTAGGGTCTGCCAGTTGTACCGTTTCAATTTCCGGCCAGTCTGACACTCTCGTTAGGCAGGTAGGAAGAAATGATGTTAACTTTCTCAAAACGTAAGCATCGAAATTGATCGAATACTTTTGATTATGCATTGACTCGACTCGTAAGGCTACCATAGTTTTTGATCTTGCTAGACTGTCTCCAATTCCTGAAACCAGTCCATTGATATTTGCTCTCTTAAGACCCAATGATTGTGCAGTCGCTTCGCTTATAAAAGAGCCCTCTGTACACGGGTCTATTAATACTCGCACGAGCTGTGAGCAACCATTGGTTGAAAATGCTCTCACTATGGCAGTTGCTAGTAACATCTCTCTTTGAACCTTCTCTGTGATTAAATGGGCTACAACTGTTTCGTCTGTAGCCGTGGATGATCCCTCATTTTTCTCTATGATAGATGATGATGTGGTTGGGCGTTGCTCAGTTTTCTCAATGTGCAGCAATGTATGATGCCTTCTGCCACAGCGGCGGCAGCAGGTTGATGAACGGCATTCCTTGACTGAATGTGTAGGTGCAAAGCAGTTGAAACACAGCCTGTTTGATTGTACGAACTCGGATCTCTGCTGGGCAGACTGAGTTCCAAACTGCTTGCATTGATATAGGAGATGCTGACCTTTACAGTTAGTACAACTGATAAAAGTTTTCTTATCCTCGTGCGTGGTTGAATGAAACACCTTTGGTTTGGTGTTACTCTGGTGCGTGTTGATAGGTCTTGTTGTAGGCTTAGTACCAGCAATCATTTCGTATGTTCTGAATCTAGTCTCCAAGAACTTGACAAGTTTACTCCATGTTGGCAATTCATTTGGCTCTAATTCGCTCACTTGAATTTCCCATGCCTTCCGTGACTCCGGATCAAGTCGTGATACCACTATGTAATTGATAATAACGTCCCATGTACTAGTGTCAACGCCTATGTTTTGTAAGGACTTTAGCGATGACGATGTCACATCTAATAGCAACTTAATGGAGTTGGCAGAATCCGTGGCATGCTTTTGCGAAAACAAACGCTTCATAATCTCGTTACAATTGTAGCGCTTATTATTATAGCGGCGAATTAGTTGTTGGAAGGCATCTTCATAATTAGACTCGGTAGTGGTTAAGTTTCTTAACAGAGTCCCTGGTTCGCCAGTCAAGCTACTTTTGAGATAATGCATCTTCTGTACAGCACTTAAAGCAGAATTTTGATGTATCAACGAGGTGAACATGTCGAATAATGTTTGCCATTCCTCATATATTCCGGAAAACTTTGGAAGTTGAATCTGTGGTAGTTTCACTTTCGTACTAGACAAAATTGATTTGTCGGACACAGAGGCAGAGGGTACTACACTGTACATCTGTAGATCCTCCTTCAACTTAGCGGAATAGTCGGTATAAACATCTTCGAACTTTGAATATACATTTTCGGTGAAATAAGGTAATGTACTTTTAGTTTTCTTATCAATTTTTCCAAGAATCTCGCCATGTTTGTCCATGAAACTCTGCAATGACTTCTCTAAAGTTTCCATTTTCGATTGAATGTAACACTGTTTCAGCCTTTCTTTTGGCGATTTTTTATAATTAGAGAATGCCTTGATCACATGGTCAAGAGTGTCTTCTTGGATCATAATTAACTTTTCCATCTTGTATAATTATTTCACTTTTGGTTGTAAATTTTCAAAGTCCACTAAACTGTTTTCGCACTAAGTGTACCAAACCAAACACGAAATATTCAAAGTCTTTTTTGCTCGTAATTATTCTAAGTGTTTGAAGATGAACACTTAGATTTTCTAAGTCTTTTTCACTCCGGATTGCTCTAAGTGTTTGAAGTTTTACACGATTATTTTCTAAGTCTTTTTCACTGGGTTTTTCCCTTTCGACGCATATGACCAGAAACGCAAATGACCCGACACGCAAATGACCATATTTTCATAAGCAAACGACCAGATACGCATATGACCCGAATTTATTTACGCAAAAGACCAGTATTTAACAAATACGCATAAGACCGGGGACGCATATGACCTGAATTTCTTTTTTGCATATTATCAGTATTTTAAAATATACTTATACGACCAGAAAACAAATGAAGATCGACAAAACAAATGAAGATCAAAAAACAAATGAAGATCGACAAAACAAATGAAGATCAAAAAACAAATGAAGATCTCAAAAACAAATGAAGATCGAAAAAACAAATTAAGATCGGCAAAACAAATGAAAATCGCAAAAACAAATGAAGATCGGAAAAACAAATGAAAATCGAAAACAGAAATTAAGATCGGCAAAACAAATGACGATCGAAAAACAAGCAGATCATTAAAACAAAAGAAGATCGGAAAAACAAATGAAAATCGAAAACAGAAATTAAGATCGGCCAAACAAATGACGATCGAAAAACAAGCAGATCATTAAAACAAAAGTCTATAAGCAAGTTGATAAGGTAAAAAATTACTTGCAGACATATTTTGTAATCTAGATTTGATTGCCATTCAAAAAATAGGTGCAAGCAATTCTCAACCTTAATGGCACTTATCTAAAAATGTACTTTTCGGCGTTTATAGACATCACTGATCATGAATATGTAAAAAATAAATACATTTCATGCATGTTCATAAGGTCGAGAATTGCTTGCAACAATTTTTTTGAATGGCAATCGCATTTAGATTACAAAAATGGGTTCAAGCGAATTTCGAACTTCTCCATCTATTTATTTTTTATAAATTCGTGATCAGTGATGTCTATAAGCGCCTAAAAGCACATTTTTAGATAAGTGTAATTACGGTCGAGAATTGCTTGCACCTATTTTTTTTAATGGTAAACACATCTAGATTACAAAATATGGCTGCAAGTAATTTTGAACCTTGTCAACTTGCTTATAGACTTTGGTTTTAATGATCTGCATATGTTTTTTCGATCGTCATTTGTTTATCCGACCGTCATTTGTTTCACCGATCTTCATTTGTTTTTTCGATTTTCATTTATTTTGCCGATCTTCATTTGCTTTTTCGATCTTCATTTGTTTTTTCGATTTTCATTTATTTTACCGATCTTAATTTATTTTGTCGATCTTCATTTGTTTTGTCGATCTTCATTTGTTTTTTCGATCTTCATTTGTTTTATCCAAACATCTTAGTAAAATGAACTTTATAATTATTAGTATAGATTGTATATACATTTATTGTTAAAAATTACAGAGAAACATAATTATTACATATCTATATTTACATTATTACTATCTAAACTAAACCTAAATAAGGCCCCCGCGGCATTGTGCCCAAAAGACTAGCAGCATTCCCCCTTTGAATAGCAATGCCTATTCGTTGAGCGAGAAAACTGCCAGCCCTTGGGTCACCAGTTGACTCCACAAGGCGCTTTTTCAAATTCTTGAAAAATTTTTGCGCATTGGGACCTAACCAAATGAACTTTTGTAAATACCTGGTCGATAGCGTATTAATTTCTGGTCGTTGGCATATCTGGTCGATTGCGATTAACATGTCAGGTCGTTTGCGTTTCTGGTCGAATGCGTTTTTATTCTGGTCATTTGCGTATCGGGTCATTTGCGTGTCTGGTCATTAGCGTATTTCAAATCTGGTCACTTGCGTATCGGGTCATTTGCGTATCTGGTCATATGCGTCGAAAGGAGTTTTCCTTTCGACGCATATGACCAGAAACGCAAATGACCCGACACGCAAATGACCATATTTTCATCAGCAAATGACCAGATACGCATATGACCCGAATTTATTTACGCAAAAGACCAGTATTTAATAAATACGCATAAGACCAGAGTCGCATATGACCTGAATTTCTTTTTGCATATTATCAATATTCTAAAATACACTTACACGACCAGAAAACAAATGAAGACCGACAAAACAAATGAAGATCGAAAAAACAAATGAAGATCGAAAAAAAACTAATGAAGATCGAAAAAACAAATGAAGATCGAAAAACAAATTAAGATCGGCAAAACAAATGAAAATCGAAAAAACAAATGAAAATCGAAAACACAAATTAAGATCGGCGAAACAAATGACGATCGAAAAACAAATGCAGATTATTAAAACAAAAGTCTATAAGCAAGTTGATAAGGTAAAAAATTACTTTCAACCATATTTTGTAATCTAGATTTGATTACCATTCAAAAAATAGGTGCAAGCAATTCTCGACCTTAATGACACTTATCTAAAAATGTGCTTTTCGGCGTTTATAGACATCACTGATTATGAATATGTAAAAAAATAAATACATACTATGCATGTTCATAAGGTCGAGAATTGCTTGCACCTTTTTTTTTGAATGGAAATCGCATCTAGATTACAAAAAATAGGTCTATAAACGCCTAAAAGCACATTTTTAGATAAGTGTCATTAAGGTCGGGAATTGCTTGCACCTATTTTTTTTAATGGTACACACATCTAGATTATAAAATATGGCTGCAAGTGATTTTGGACTTTGTCAACTTGCTTATAGACTTTTGTTTTATTGATCTGCATATGTTTTTTCGATCGTCATTTGTTTATCCGACCGTCATTTGTTTCACCGATCTTCATTTGTTTTTTCGATTTTCATTTATTTTGCCGATCCTCATTTGTTTCTTCGATCTTCATTTGTTTTTTCGATCTTCATTTGTTTTATCTAGAACTTTTTAAATACCTGGTCGATTGCGTATTAATTTCTGGTCGTTTGCGTATCTGGTCGATTGCGATTAACATGTCAGGTCGTTTGCGTTTCTGGTCGAATGCGTTTTTATTCTGGTCATTCGCGTGTCTGGTCATTAGCGTATTTGAAATCTGGTCACCTGCGTATCGGGTCATTTGCGTATCTGGTCATATGCGTCGAAAGGGCTCACTCACTTCACAATAAAACCATACACTGCTGTTGATCTCATTTATTCATAAAAAACTATCAAACCTTATATTACAATAGGTAACGAAACCATAGCGGGGTTCAATTTTATGATCAATGCCATCTATCGAGGACGTGTGCAAACTTTTTAGACAACTTCTTATGAGATGACGAAAGACACAATGGTTTTTCTGTTGTAATTCTCAACGCGTGGTCCGATTACAAATATTTATTTGGTGTCAGAAAGTGGTTACTTTGAGGATTGTTCCACACAAGTTTCAATATTGAAGGTTTAGTAGTTCAGAAATTAAAAACATCTCAACTTTTGCTAAGCCTGAGTTAAAAGGGTTCCGTAGAATGTAAGGGTCATTCTAAACTGTCGTGTTTGCTTAATCATAAAATAGCTTAATGGTTATGGCTATTGTAAAATAATTCATCGTCTATTCTTATAAGACGTAATATGTGAGCTCTTTTTTATGATTAAGGAAACAGTACAGTTTCACATGCTTCTGGGAGTCCATAAAGTACTTACTAAAAAGCTATGGGAACATGTGTAGCTATTTTGTAAACCACCACTCGCTTGACATAGCTTCTTCCCGCCTGTAAATGTTGCCGACAAAGTAAAACAGTAAGTAACTAAAGAAAATCACAAAAGAAATGTAGAACTTGTTTTTTGCTTTTCAGTTGTATGTTTACTTGGCAGTCGGGTTTTACCCGAACTGCCGAAGACAGGAGGGTAATGTTTTTCGAGATAATGTATGTATGTTTGTATAATTCTTTGTCACGTCCTACAGCCTGAACGGCTTGACGGATTTTGACATGCGAGGTGTCATTTGATTCGTCATGATTGTGTGAGTGACACAAAGCACATTAAAATTTTTAAAAAATCAAAATGGCTGACTTTTGGCGCTAAAATGAAAACGTAGATTTTTTTTCTTGCACGCTCTACAGACTCAACGGCTTGACGGATTTCGACATGCAAGGTGTCATCTGATTTGTCGTGATTGAGTGAGTGACACCAGATATATTAAAATGTTTGAAAAATTAAAATGGCAGACTTTTGGCGCTAAAATATAAAGTTTGATAATTTTTCTTGGATGCCCTACAGCCGGAACGGCTTGATGGATTTTTAAATACAAGGTGTCATTTGATTCGTCGTGATTGTGTGCGTGACACCAGGTATAATAAAATTAATGGAAAATCAAAATGGCGGACTTTTGGCGTTATAATTATTTAACTGCGATGAACGCAAAACTACTGAACCGATTTCGATACGGTATTATGAGGTTATAAGGCCTTAGTCAGACTTAAATTCTAACATTTGTTTGATTGCAATCGGTTGAGTAGCACCAGAAATATAATAGGTAATCAAGGTTGAATTTTGGTGATGTCCCTTCACTACACGAAAATTAATAACTCCACTACTAAGATAACTAAAAAGTATTAAATAAACTTAATTACCTATTTAGAATGCAAAAAACCCACACTGCCAAGTAAACATACAACTGAAAAGCTATGTTAAGTGAGTGGTGGTTTACAAAATAGCTACATGTTCCCATAGCTTGTTCTCGCCTGCAAATGTTGACGACAAAGTAAAACAGTAAGTAGCTAAAGAAAATCACAAAAGAAATGTAGAGCCTGTTTTTTGCTTTTCAGTTGTATGTTTACTTGGCAGTTGGGTTTTTTGTATTCTAAATAGGTAATTAAGTTTATTAGTGTATATTATTATAGCGGCAACAGAAATACACTGTCTGTGACACTTTCAACTATCTAGATAAAATGGTTAGTGAAATACAGCTTGGTGACAGTCAGACGGGCAGCGGAGTGTCAGTAATAAGGACCTATTTTTACTCTTTGTGTACGTAGCAGCGGAGTCTTAGTAGGATGGTTCGACAGAGAAACGCATTCACTGTGTGAGAGTGACACCTCTGTCCAACATGCGTTGTTCGTGATCGGAAAGGAGAGGGTGGGATTAGGATGAAGAGTTCTTCACAACACTCACCGTGATAGATACGGTAGAATGCAGCCAAAGATGCAATAGTTCTTCGCTGCGCCAATGGCTCCAGATTTTCCGTCACTTCAGGGCAGTTGATAATACGTGAATTAAACGATGTTCCTTAAAGTAAATTAGGCGATGGTTTTCCTTAAAAAAGTTTTATTATGTTTGTTGATTTAAGGAATTGTTAGATATACTAAATTGATAATTGTTGTTCGATCAGTAAAGCAGTTCTGCTAATACCATTAAACATTATATTTAATTTGATTTATTTGGTGTGCATAATTAGTGTGGAGGTCAGTATTTTTGGTTTAACTTTGAAATAATTGGTTCGGACATTGATTTAAATAAGTTCATGCCTTTTTTATAGTCACGATTTACTTTATCATCAAATATCACGACTCTCTACAACGATTGCTATAAAAAGGAGTAACAGTCACATTCTAACTACAGCAAACGATAAGTTAATCTATTCAAAAAAATATTTATATCTCGATATGTGGAAGTCATTGTTGATCTTTACCATTGTGGTGAGCGCTGTCATCGTACAAGAAAGCTGCGCAAGAGGTACGAGTATAGTCATGTGCATTCATGCGTATAGTAAATCAACTGTTTTGTTCGTAGTTCAAATACCAGAAACAAAAATACATTATCTCTGAAAATTTAAGCTCTCTTGCCTTCGCGCTTCATGCGATACAGCCTCGTACCAGAAGAGGACGGCGAATTCTCAGTAAAGGGGTCCTATTTTAACCCTTTAAGAATGGAACCCTAAAAACAACATAGGTACATTGTCACTCCGGGCAACCGGTCCGCGGTCTAGGTGATGTGGGCAGGCAAACTGTAGCATTTGGTTTGTCCGAGATAGTTACCCGGACCGAGACGCGACGCCCGCCCGTTTACTGCCGCGCCAGTTCGCATCTCCATGTTCTGTCCACGTGCCCGCACTGTCGGTTCGCATAACCAATACAAAATATATAGAGACCGTCAACATTACACACACATGATGCAGTCTGCGTTTCATTTGACCGGACAAGTGCCCACGGAACGCAGCCTTTGTGGCAATTCTTAAAGGCGGGTTTATCGTATAATTGCAATGGTTTATTGGCCGACATTACGTGGGTAGATAAAGTTTAGTATTAGAATATTTTCTTTAATATTTTTTACAGTGACATGTACCGGACCGAATGAGCACTATAACGAGTGTGGCTCACCCTGTCAGAGAAGATGCTTTAACATAACACTCCCATGCCTTATAGAAAACATAACATGCACTGAAGCGTGCTACTGTAATGTTGGATATGCAAGAAATGAAAGAAAAGAAAGAGAAAGAAAAAACGTTTATTTGGTGCAAGTAGGACACATAAATTGCTCAACTCTAAAAAATAAAAATGTTTTATTGTGTGCCTCACGATTGCACCAAAGGGGTGTCCAGTTCAGCATGTGCCAGGCGGACCTTGGCGCTGATTTTCAACTGGAACCCGTGTGTTGTGTGTTATTTGTGTATTTATGTTAATGTGTGAATGTAGTAAGTGTGGATGTGTAGTAAATACGTAATACTATTAGGCATTTTAGATATATACGGAGCGTAAATTCGGTTTTCAAATTTCTTTACGATCGTAAGAAATCAGCGCGGCGCGGCGCACATCGCCGTATAGTGCCAATTGTTGCTACCAACAAGTTTGATACTTTTGTTTTCCTTGATGTATTACCGGTGTCATATTCTTAGTCTAAGCGTTCAATCTTTTAATTTAATTTTTATGTTAGTAATATTAGTTAATAATTATTGATTATTTTATTGCAAATTGATTGATATTAAGTAGTGATATACACTGACATCATAAAATTAATAAAGTTGACATTTATTTACCAAACTAATATCAAGATTGCAATTAGAAATACCGAACCGAAGGTACCGACGTGCCTGCATGAAAAGAAAAATGAAAATTGAAGAAGCAAGTGAGGTGTGTATGGAGCGTGCCGTGTGGCGCTCGGTTCTTTCTGCCTACCCCGCAAGGGATTTGGCCTGAAGATAGTATAGTATATAATACACACATACATGAAAACGGTCCATAAGTTTATTTTTAAAGTATCTACATATACGAAAATTGTAGAAAGTAATGGACAATATTCTATTTTACACTATAAATATTAAAATTTGACAATACACATACATAGTTAAAAACAATAATATTAACGTAGCAATGCGCAGGCGCTTGGCATGGTCCGATGTTTTGCTGCCTACTGCAGATTCAGTGCTGGCAGGAACATTAAAATATTTTTAATAAATAATCAATAAATATTGTTGGATATTCTCACACAACATCATCTAGCCCAAACTAAGCTATAAGCTTGAGCTATTGAATCTAAATCTAATCTTAATTGATAGTATGTGTTTTTCATTTACAACAACCAAATATTTATTAAGAGGTATGTGCATAACAATGCACACCGCCAAGAAAAAGCCATTCCGTATCGGCATTGATCGATTATTAGATACCTACTAAGATGAATTTTGGGAGGGACCGAACTGAGTTTCTTGGGGTGTTCTTCTCAGTTTGTAGCATTTCCGAACCCCCAGTAGAGTCCCAAAAATGTTGACAAACCTATTTTTTTTTAAGTTCAAAGGGAATAAATTTTATTTTATTTTATTTTATCGGTTCTTTCTGGGCGCAATCATTTTGGGCAACAGACATTAGTCGTAAAAAATTAACAATTTAGGTTCCATCCTCGTAGTCCAGAACTCGTCGTCTTTCGAAATATTTACTGTGCTTATGGGCAAATTAGTGTTCAGTCTACACCGTAAATCGATAAATGTTGGCTTGACTGAAAGTGATTTAAATACAATTCATTAAAAATATTTATTATATACACAAGATCACTAGAAGATAAAATAAAAGCAGCTTCTCACTTGATTTGAAGTTGGCCTTGGATTTTAAAATACCAGTCATGCTTTGTAAACAGATCCGTTTTTCTACATAATTTAATTTTACCATCTGCTATGGCTTGTTCCACATCCATGTATATAGGGACTGTTCTAGGTTAAATTGATTGATTGGTTATTAGGTCGTCTAAAACAAGGTTCTTTAGCAGTAGTGAGACCACGCCCCCTTGTGGACAACCTTTGGCCATGGCTGCGCACTGGTTTCTGCTTGTCTGTAGCTTTAAAATGAGTTTTTTTAGCATGTTATCTATCCATTCACTGACTACCGTGTATACTTGGTGTTTTGCCAGTGCCGTGGTTCTTCTGTCGAAAGCTCCCTCTATGTTTATGAAAGTGCCGAGGCACATTGATTGATTGATTCTGGATGACCTCTTCTATTTTGTGTACCACTGCATGTAGTGCTGAGTCTGTAGACTTGCCGGGGGCATTATGCGCGTTGGTTGGAATGCAGTGGCTTATTTTGAAGGGCCGTCACTCGATTGTCTCTGTCACACAATCTTTCCAGAGTTTTTAGCAGGAAAGACGAAGGGCTTGTAACACGAAGATGTTCAGTGTTACTCACCAACTAGCGCGAGGTAGCTATGCAGAGAACTCTATCCCAGGGCGCCTTATTTCTGAGTTTCCAGTGTGTGTGCAAGGGTAGGCTAGGGCTCTAACGAAGACAGACAATAGGGTGTACACACATATATTTATTAAGTACACAGAGATACACAGAGACACACAGAGAGCTTATTCACTGGTAGTCACAAATATCATAGGTACACAGAAATATAGTCAGGGCTTAGTTACTAATACTACTCAATAGACTACTGCCGCGTGAGCAGGTAAAACGGGTAAGCAGCTAACTACACTTATAATTGGGTGACAATTACTGGCCTTGAGTCAAGCTAAGAGCGATACAGCACGAGAATGCCACGTGGAGGCGGTTGGTTCCTCTCAAAGCCCCTCGCTCGTGCAGTCCACGTGTCTTTGGGTGTGGCTCTGCCAACCGTGGACGGGCCGCTTTTCCCCGTAGTAAAAAACCCTGTTATGACAAGTAAACGACAAATGAAATAACTGACATCGCGACCGACGAAATTCGAACCGCTTTGCAAACAAGAAATGACACTTACCGGTATCCCGGGTGTAGGTTGAAACAGAAACTTATCCTTTCTGAGGAAAGTAGAACCTAGTCTATATTCCTCAACAAGTCCTCAGGTTTGTACAGTGCCTGTGTCAAACTATAACCTCGCAACACATGAGGTGCGCTAAATCATCAGAGCTCAACGTTAACTAAGATGTGAATCGTATTGGCTAGATGTTAGAAGAGCCCGTGAACTTCATAGCAGGGCTATTTATACCCTCGCTATCGAATACTCTCGAAAAAAAACTTAAACCAGTTTGCTACGCAACAATTCCTCCGTCCATCACAAAAAACCCATAGACTAACGTCCGTTTCCTTGAGACAGCTGTTGCCACAGCAAAAAAAACAATGAATCGATCATGGCGCACTGACACGGTCAATTAGTATTGTCCAGCCAGAGACCAGACATTGCTACTCATAGAAAATAAATGTTACAGGCTTAACGGTCTGTATAACCAGAGGTCTGAATCACAAACATAATCCCTTTACCGGGTTTTGGTATAAAGATCACTTAGACCTCTCTCCACAGTCTGGGTCACAGTCCTATTCATTGTCTGGCGTATAGATACTATGTAATTGACAATATCAACTTGTGTCCTCCCCCATTTTATCACCGCAGGGAAGACTTCATTCTGTACTGGAGATTTGAAGGACTTAAAGCTGTTAATTACCCATTCAGTTTTTTGTAAGTTGACAGAATAGATTAGAACAGGTCTTGCGAGCTCCCACTGGACTTCTTCTGTGGATATGTTTTCCACCAGCCACATGAGTGTCTGCAGCAATTGGCATTCTGGGAAGTGCGTTTGTATCAAATACTCTCGGCTTCTTTTTATGATAGTTAACGTTAGTATAATGTTGTAGTGGTAATTTATATGTTATTAATTTATTGTTTTCGAGTAATTAAGTGATTTAGTGGTCATTATATAATGTTAATTTGCCTTTGAAAATGCCGAAAGGTACCACCAAGTGCCATCAATCAACAGTATAAATAATTCTTTTCATGTGTGGGTCAGGCCGCCGCGCCGTCAGGTTTCTTTATAGATACGGACAGTTCTGTCCCTTGTTTGGCTAGTATTAGTCTGACTCTATCAGAGGTTTCTACTTGGTACTTTTGTATCTCAGTCGCTACTTGTATTTTGCTTTAGCGGCTTTATAGCCGTCCCAATCCTGGTCTGGTTCCTCACAGGTGTTCCATAATTACCACATATGAAAATGGTGTGTTAATATGTTATTATCAATACCACACGAATAGTGACTACCTGCCTTGCGTATAATACCTACACCTACGCTGTTCCGAATTGTACACGGTGAAATGTGGGCCGGTATAGGCCTCTGCCTACCCCTTCGGGGATAAAGGCGTGAGTATATGTATGTACGCTGTTCGTGAAGAAAATAGTGCAACTGTAAAAGCTTATAACTTGGTCAGTTTTCGTTAGTTTCATTTAATTTTTTTTATACAGTATTTTGAAGCGAAACTCTAGTCGGGGTGTCTGAGCTTTGCACTATACAAAAGTTCACGTTGTATATCGACCATAAATATTTATATATATTATATTATACGTCACAAAGTACTAAGATTGTTTGATCACGCTAGAATTAGACTATTTTTGTTCATTTTTTCGTATTCAAAAATGGAACATCGAGCGACATGACCACTCTCTGAGAGCCTCTCGGCGGTACTAAATCGTATTTGTTCGCGTATCTGTATTTATAGGGATTCACAAAATACTTTGTAAAAAAAAATCTGTATCTAGTTACTTAAAAAGAAATATTTTTATTGTCAAAGGAGAAGTTCTGACATAATATTACATAATTATCATAATGATTTAAACTACAGAAGCTGGTGAAAAGACTACTTTATTTTGGTGAAATTTCTCAGTATTTGAGTAAACTTTACAGTCATTTTTCTCTAAAAAAAGGTACCTACCTGATATCAGGTTATTCTACAAACAGATAGCTAACGCCCTTTGCAATTCCTTCGTATCCCTTGTTTTTTAAATTTATCAGTAATTTGACATGAATTTAAGCATCGAAATCTATGCAAATCGTACGATTTGAAAAACCTGTTTCACTTTCGTTGATATTAACCATATGTAATCCGTTGTTAGGTAAAATATGTTTTATGAAACGTTTAGAGAGCTAAATTTACTAAGTATGTAAGTGAATACCATGTTTGTACGATAAATATTTAATGACTTTAAATGCAAAGAAAAGTATGGTTTCTGAGCAATATGTGGCGCGAAATATGTTAGCCCTCTTAAATAGATATAAATACTTATAAGTAGGTACATAAATTATTATTTATTTAGAAAAAAAATAATTTTAAAAACACATCACTACATATAATAGAATCGTAACTGGTTTTAAATAAATATTGAGGTATTTTTTGCTCCACACAGTACCAATTCCAACAAATACTGCACTAGGTATGGTATTTTGATAACTTGCGAAGTTACCCGTTCAATTTTAAATACACATATTATATCAACTTAATCATACAATTCATACATAGAATACATCAAAATTCGTTAATTCATTTTATTTATTATAATATATATTAAATCAAATGGAAAGTGGAAGTGATACAGCACCTTGTATCCCAATCTCTGACTGTAGAGGCAAGTATGCCTGCTCCTTGCGCCATCTGAACAGTGACGCAAGGGCTAGGGAATGCAATCTCGATCTCGCGAGATCTCGAAATCGCGAGATCTCGACCTTTTTTTACGAGATTGATCTCGGCCGAAAAATAGGCGAGATCTCGCGAGGTTAACGAGATTGCACTCAAACATAAAAATAATTGCGCGTGAACGCGAACTGCTAGATGCAGAGCATGTGGGCATTAATTAGAAAGACAGGAAATTGATGACACTTTAAAAGATCACCTAGCAAAACGGATACTCTGCAAATTACACGAAACAAGAATTCGGAAAGATATAAAGTTCTAACTTGATTGTAAAACCCGTTGGCCGAGCCTAGAAGACATTATTTCTACTAGTACAATAGAGTCAAGATGTGTGTCAGGAAAGCTTTTATCGACTTAGGCCTGGAAGCAGATCCGGACTACTCTTTGAGTGCGGAATAAAATGAGGTTTTAGGAAACTTAGACAAGGCATTTCAGCCTGTAAAAAGAACTGATGACTGCCTTCGATCGATGGTTCCCACTAGAATTGAATCGGAAAGCGCCTTTTCAGTGGCTGGTTATCTGAACAGCATAATAATAAGCCGTTTAACAGATTCTACTCTAAGCTCATTGTGTTTTTTGAGGAGCTACTTCTAAAATAATTCATAATAATTTATAATGTTTAGACATTATTTATTTATTTATTAGTTTATGTACACACAAATTACAGTAAACAGAGAAAACAAAATAATGAAAACAGTATTGTAAAGGATATTCTTTTGTAAATTAATATTATACATAGATTGTTTGGTAATAAGTCTCTAAACTTCTAGTATATCGCTCACATATTATATATGTGAGCGATATACTAGAAGTTTAGAAACTTATTTGATGTTTCAAGTATATTTTAAAAAAACTATGTAGGTACGGCAAATAATGTAAGTATAAAAAGTAATAGTTGATATACTTTTTTATAAAAAGGTACTTAAATGTTTATTTCACAAGAAGTACCTACAATTCTCATTAATTTTTTTCTATTTTTACTCGAATATTGTGATTATTTCAAAGAATAAACACACAAAAATGCCAATCTCGCGAGATCTCGTAATTTGCGAGATCTCGCGGTATTGTTATCTGTAATCTCGCGAGATCTCGTCCGAGCCGAATCTCGCGAGATTTGCATTCCCTAGCAAGGGCTCTCGCTCCCAGGTCCCATGGAAGGGTCCCGGCTAGGAGACATGCCGCCTCACCGGAGATCGTGCGGTATCCCCTTATAACCCTAATGGCCATCGCTCTCTGCGGGCTCAGCAATCTAGCCACATTGCTGGCCGTCAGGGTTTCCGCCTATACAGGAGCTCCGTATAGAGCCATGCTTCGCACGATCCCCAGGTACAGTCTCATGTAGGGAGCGCTGGGTCATGTTGGGCATCAGCCGCGCCAGTGCAGCTAATGCTTCCCTCAGTTTTGGGACCAAACTTCGGAAGTGATGTCTGAAGTTCCACCGGCCATCGAGTACGAGCCCCAGATACTTCATCGAGGGCTCGATGCCGATGCTGACGCCCCCTACCTCTAGGCTGGATCCCGCAGGTGGCCCCATCCGAGGTCCGTGGAAGCACAGAGCCTCGAATTTGTGAAGGGCGACCTCGAGACCCAGCCGCCGAATCCGACCCACGACTTGAGCAACCCCTGCCGTGGCCTTCAGTGCTGCGTCACGGTGCGTTGCTCCCCGCGCCGTAACGAGGGTGTCGTCGGCGTAACACGTTACGCCGACCCCTCTGAGCAACGGACCACGCAGCACCCAGTCGTAACCGATGTTCCACAGGAGCGGCCCTAAAACCGAACCCCTATTATCAATATTAAGTGTACTTTACCTCCAACTACCGTCTTTAAATTCCACTCTGTATATACTCTGAAATTTTCTAAGGAGTTGGTATCCTGCAGACTTTTTGATGCATCAGTCTGTTACAGGTTAACATGTCATGGAAATACTATCAAGATAACAGATAACAGTATACCACATACCTACTAATATTATAAATGTGAAAGTAGCTCTGTCTGTCTGTTACGTTTTTACGCCTTAACCCCTGAACCGATTTGATGAAATTTGGAAGAGAGATAGTTTGAGTCCAAGGGATAGACATGGGCTACTTTTTAACTTACTGCTTAATAGGAGGGTAATGATGGCGGCGGGGAGGGAACTCGACTCGACGACTCGGAGCCGCCGACTGAGGAACTCAGGTGGGACCTGAGTTCCGCAGTCGGCGGCGGGGGCGCTGCCCGTATTGCTAAGAATTGCCCAGGTCACATCCAAAGTTGAACAAAAAACCGCACCAGGTCCATCTGTTGGGCCTTATATAATGCGGCGTTAAACTTATAAGACACAACTAACATTATACATACATACATACATATAATCACGCCTTTATCCCCGAAGGGGTAGACAGAGGCATAGTATACGCCCATATTTCATCTTATAGTTTTAAGTCCCACGTAATAGGTGGTGGACCTATTGCCGTGTTGAAATGGCCAGGCGCAAGTCCCCGCGACCCGCAGAAAGCCCGATGAACATTATCCTACTAATATTATAAATGTGAAAGTTTGTGAAGATGTTTGGATGTTTGTTACTCAATCACGCTCTAACAGCTGAATGGATCTAGCTGAAATTTGGTACAGGGATGGAGTATAGTCCGGAATAACACATAGGCTACTTTTTATCCCAGGAAAATGTTCCCACGGGAAGCGGGAACGACAACCAAATTTCACGCGGGCGAAACCGCGCGCATCAGCTAGTAACTACATAAAATTCTTAATTTAAAAACTCTGCTTTTTTGTTACAGGACAATTAGGGCCCAGAAGGGGGCCCCGTAATTAAACAGGCTAAAAATCTTCGCTATGTTTAAACGCATTAAAAACTACCAGCTGAAAAGTTATTAAAAGACCAACCGGTCGGTATTAATAAAATATGTTTGTGGTCAAACTGTTCTTTTCTTTTGGTACTATAAATTGCCCCGGGCACGATTTGAGTGAATAAAACTAGCAAAGTGCCAGTCGCACACGCGCACGGAGGGTTCCGTACGAAAAAACGAAAATAAATCACATTTGATGTATGGAAGCACTCTTTAAATGACTATTTTATTTTTATTAAATTATTTATATCTAATGGAAGTTTCCAACTCGACATTTTGTGAGTATTTCAAGCGTCTACTTATTTGTATGTATGTATTAATAGGTGTATAAAATAAAATGGCAAAATTTGTAAACGTAACGTTTGATGATGGGAGCCCTCCTTAAATATTACTATTTTTCTGTTTTTTAGTATTTGTTATTAAAGCTATCTGTGATTTTTTTTTATGTTCAGCTCGCCAAATTGACGTCCCACTAGCCTGATGGAAAGCCGTGGCGCATCTAGCGATTTGGGGCAACTTCTGACAGTGGTCCTCAAGTTGGCGGCCCTGTGATGTGCCTCTTCACGCTCCTCTTGAAGAACCCGGGATTGTTAGATGAGGGAAACACGTGTGCGAGCAGGTCGTTCCATGTTTTTATAGTTCGACAGAGGAACGATCTTTTGAAACGCTCAGTTCTGGCGAAGATTTTCTCCACTGTGTGTGAGTGGCATCTTTGCCCGGCACGCGTTGTTCGGGATCGGAAAGGAGAGGGTGGGATCAGGTTGAAGAGCTTTTCAGAACATTCGCCGTGATACATTCGATAGATGGCAGCCAAGGACGCTATGGCTCTTCGCTGCGCCAACGGTTCGAGGCCTTCCGTCACCTCAAGACAACCAATTATTCAGATAGCAGGTCTCTACATAGCGTCAAGCGCGTCTAGTAAGTACCTCGCGGAGTCATCCCAAAGGTGAGAACAGTGAACATTTCAGCTCTCTAATTATAACCGTTCATGAGATACAGCCTCGTGACAGACAGATAGACAGACATACAGAAAGACAGACGGCGAAATCTCATGAATAGGTTCTCGTTTATTTACCATTTGGTTACGGAACCCTGAAAACACTATTTATTCCTGTAGTGGGACTCTAACTAGCTGACTACATAACATTTATTTTATGGAAAACTAAATACATTTTTTTTTGGTAAAAATCATTTATTTTTTCCAAAGTCAATTTAATTATATTTACATACAAGTAATTTCAAATAATAATATTGTTAAATAATAAGCTAACAAAATATGTTAGCTAAATAACCCACCCCGGGTCGTATCCGATGCACGGGTGCCCAAAGCGCTGGCTGCATTTCCGCGCTGGATGGCAATAGCTAACCTTTGAACAGATACGAGCCAGAGCGAGAGTCACCAGTTTTCTCCTTTATTCTACGGCCTATTTCTTTCACAAACTTTTTAGCTTCCATGCCCCAACTGCCCATTGTCTCGAACGCGACCGGCATCACAATGTATATTGACCCCAAAGCAGCATACTTGTCATGCTTTTTGCTTGCCGCATATTCAGCCGCAGCCGCCGGGGAAAGAGCTGTTCGGCACAAGTGACTCGCAGCCATAGTGCTTACGCAAGTAGCGTGCCATACCAAGCATTTACCCCTCTTCCACGGCACGAGGGTTAAACCGTCTGGTCTCTTATCATCTGATCTGGACAGCCCAGGGGGCTCAAGAGCGCAGGGCTCATCCGCCGAAACCAGAGCTCTTCGTATTAAATCGTTGAGGGCATGGTGACGAGGGAACCTTCCCGCACTACGACGACAACACAACGCGTGATGACCGTTAGCCTCCACCATGGAACCGCAGGTGCATCTGTGGGGTTCACACACCTCGCAGCCCAGGCGAAGAGCCACTGCAATACGTAAAGAGTCGTCGTCTAATAAAGTGCCAAGGTGAGGTGATGGCAATGCGTGTAGCCATGCCCCCGCCTCCGGCTGCGATACGGCCAGCATTGGTCCGGTACTGAATACATTGTACTAAACTTTTTATGGTAGCGGAGCCCATGATGGTAAATTCTCAGTAACTCGAGACGAATAACTTATTAAATTAGATGATAAGTAGAAAATTTATCCGCCATGGTAGCGCGGGGAAAAGCTGGCTATATAGTTACAGGAATGTATTAGACCAGTTAAGAAATGACAAATATCCTATTTGTCATTTCTTAACTGGTCTAATACATTCGTTTTGCCGCCATCGCTTCGCCAGCAAACTAATCGACGGCGCGCGGCTCAGCACTGCAGCTGACAGCCGTGTTGCTAGTCACGGCCGGCAGTAACATCAGCAACACCACTGGTCTTTGAGGCCCACTATACCAGGACCACCTCGTGCATTGTGGTTAACTCCAAAGAAAATTCGGCCGAAAACGGTCCCAAGACGCGATACTAGCCAGCAAGCCAGGAGCGTCAAGGTGGCCCACCCAACTCTTGGCGGGATATTGTTATTAACCTATGTTCTATTTTGCACCAGCAAATTTCGGTTCCCACTCCCCCGGGCGGCGTATAGTCCGAAGGGATAGAAAACCGTATCTGCCAATGTAGTGGTTTTCCGACCCCGCGTCTGACCCGGTATGCCAGAAGATACATGTTTGACTCCTGCCCAAGACTGATTTTTTTTACATTAATTTATGATTCAGTCAGGTTTCTTTGCAAATCGCTTTTCAAAATTATTCCTACGACTTTTTAGTATCACGGCTCACTATAAACTCGAAAATCACGACTCACTACTAAAATAGCTATAAAAGAAAGTAATATTCATATTCAAAGATACAACAGCTACATTTTCCGAATCTAGGAATCAGAAAATGAAGTGTCATTAGAAAATGAAGTATTTTGAAAAATAAAAGATTTGTAGCTGTTCACCTGCATCAAATTTAAATGTATCTGTTTAAATTCTTGTCACCAACCGACATTTACACAAGATTTACGTTTTCTGAACACCAGTGAGTCATTAAATTTTTTTTTTTCTGATCTCCAGCGTGGCATTAGAAAATGAAGTAAATACTTTATTTTATACTAGCAGACGTCACGCGGTTTCACCCGCGTAGTTCCCGATCCCGTGGGAATACGGGAATAAAATAAAGCCTATGTTAACCGCAAAGAGTGTAGCTTTCCAACAGTGAAAGAATTTTTCAAATCGGTCCAGTAGTTCCGGAGCCTATTCGTTACAAACAAACAAACAAAAAAACAAAAAACAAAAAGCAAAAAAACAAATAAACAAATCTTTCCTCTTTATAATATTAGTATAGATAAATTAAAAAAATATATAAATACATACTTCATTTTATATTAATACAGATTAAACTTATAACACCCTCGTTTTCATCAGGGTTTAAAGGCTGGATGCGCCAGTATCGACGCATACATATTTTTTAGTTTATGTATTTATGTAATTGTATGGTGTTTATTATAATTATTACATGTCAACACTCACGCACTAAACGCATGGTACTTTTATGTATTGTTTATGGCAACACTAACCTCCCCGCTCCATATCCAATATGTCCGCCACAGCTGTTAAAAAAGGCACACACGACAACCCGCGAAAAAACTCTCAACGCGAGCCGCCTGCCGCCCGCCAACCGCGCAGTGATTTTACCCATCTGATCTCGTGGCACTGCTTGCCATCAGCCGCAGTCTCGAGAGCTTCGGATTTAGCTCATAAAGAACGCATTTCGCAAAACTGGGAGCCGCGCCTACCCGAAGAGAATCTAAGTAAGTGCGCTTCCAAAGGGGTTTGGTACACTGGATTTGGTCGGCGGTCTCATTGCTTATAATCAAATTCACCTTCGGGTTGGGGGTACTATTCCACTTCTTTGAGAGGCGACGGTCAGCTATTATAAGAACGGCGAGCACAGCCAGGGAGAGGGAGGCCTATCCTGGGCGTATAGCATCAGCCTATACCTAGGGCTAGGTCTTGATTTTTGATTTTTTTTATACTACAAAAGTGACAGTTAAGTTTACCGCCAACATGATGGAACGTGGTCACCAGAGGCGCTACACTACACTCGCACTGCTGACCCTGCAAGAACCTTTTAAAGACTTTTTTTTTTCAAAACCCCTTTTTAGGGTTTCGCAGCCAAATGGCAAAAACGGAACCCTTATAGATTCGTCATGTCTGTCTGTCTGTCCGTCCGTGTGTCACAGCCACTTTTCTCCGAAACTATAAGGCCTATGCTATTGAAACTTGGTAACTAAATGTATTCTGTGAACCGCATTTAGATCTATACTTATAATAAATCTGTAGAGAGGTCAATTCTGTACATGAAATATATTTTCAAAATAACTATCAGGGGGTGATTAGTGATCGATACTGATGCCAAAAATGCAATCAGTAAAATTTTTGTCTGTCTGTCTGTCTGTCTGTCTGTCTGTATGTTCCTTATAGAAACAAAAACTACTCGACGGATTTTAACGAAAATTGATACAATTATTCTTCATACTCCTGGGCAGGTTATAGTATACTTTTCATTACGCTAAATCAATAGGAGCAGAGTAGTGAAGGGAAATTTTGGAAAAACGGGAGAAGTTACTCCATTTTTAAGCTTCCGTCGCGCGAAATCATGTATGACGGAAATACATATTCGTATTCTACATAAAATTGTCTAAAAAATATCCTACGTCTATCTCTTATGGTAGACTCATTTCTTCGGAATACATCTCACAATGATGAAGGCGCAACTAATAATAATTTCCGAGATCTTGCCATAAATCAGTGCTTATTAGCTCTTCAGACTCGGAAGACTTAACAGCAATAGGCGGTAAATCACTCTGTGAATATGGTTTGCCAACACCAACCTCAGTCGGAGAGGTTACCAATAGAGAATATTCCGCAGAGATTGGTTACAGCTCAATGGAACTGCTAGCAACATTAGAAAACGGTGTCCCAATGATGACTGCAGAACAACGTTTAGTCTATCATCGCGTGTGCGAGAGTGTTCAGAATAATTTGGGAACAATATGGTTTTTAGATGCACCTGGAGGAACTGGGAAAACCTTTTTGACTAAATTAATATTAGCTTATGTTCGAAATCAGCGTAAAATTGCTCTTGCCGTGGCTTCATCAGGTATAGCTGCAACATTGCTACCAGGAGGAAGAACTGCTCACACAATGTTTAAAATACCAACTGATTTAGATCGCACGGAAAGGTCAACCTGCAGTATTTCAAGAAACAGCGACAAAGCTAAGGTATTACGTGAGTGTAATTTAATCATATGGGATGAATGTCCGATGGCCTATCGAAAAAGAGTAGAAGCGGTAGACAGAACTTTAAGGGACATAAGACAAAATGATCGACCAATGGGCGGTATCACAGTTTTATTTTGTGGTGATTTCCGACAAACCATACCGGTAATACCACGGGGAACCCGAGCTGATGAGGTTAGGGCTTGTCTGAAAAGCTATTATTTGTGGCGTGATATACAATCGGTGCATTTGACTATAAACATGCGAGTGAGAACTGGAGATAACCCGGATGATCGTGAATTTTCTGATATATTATTAAAGATTGGTGAAGGTACCTATCCACTGCTACACCAAGGAAAATTTATTCTGACGCCTGAGTTATGTTGTATAGTGCAATCCCAACAACATCTTATATCGTCAGTTTACGGTGACGTAACAAATATCTATACTAATATTATAAAGAAGTAAAGTTTGTGTGTTTGTATATTTGTTAAATTGTAAGGGGTAATCTCGGGATCTACTGAACCGATTTTAAAAATTCTTTCACCAATAGAAAGCTACGTTATTGTGGAGTGTCATAGGATATATAGCATCACAATACAACGAATAGGAGCGGAGCAGTAATAGTAAAGGTTTCAAAAACGGGGGAAAAGTTATTCCTTTTGAGAGGTTCGTTGCGTGTGCTGCGTAAATATTTATAGTTATGTGAAAAATATGAACTACAAAATTGTTTTTCCTATAAAAAGTTCTAAAAAATTGCGCGATAGCATGTGTCTATCTTTGGGTTGGTGCGCAATAACCATTTTAATGGCAATCAATTTTTTTCTAGAATAATGTTACGAGATACCTCTTTCATCTATATCTATACTAATATTATAAAGAAGTAAAGTTTGTGTGTTTGTATATTTGTTAAACTGTAAGGGGTAATCTCGGGATCTACGGAACCGATTTTAAAAATTCTTTCACCAATAGAAAGCTACGTTATTTTGGAGTGTCACAGGATAAATAGCATCACAATACAACGAAAAGGAGCGGAGCAGTAATAGTAAATGTTTCAAAAACGGGGGAAAAGTTATTCCTTTTGAGAGCTTCGTTGCGTGTGCTTCGTAAATATTTATAGTTATGTAAAAAATATGTACTACAAAATTGTTTCTCTAAAAAAAAAGTTCTAAAAAAATTGCGCGATAGCATGTGTCTATCTTTGGGTTGGTGCGCAATAACCATTTTAATGGCAATCAATTTTTTTCTACAATAATGCCACGGGATACCTCTTTCATCTATACTTAATATACTTAATCTATACTAATATTATAAAGAGGTAAAGTTTGTGTGTTTGTTAAATTGTAAGGGGTAATCTCGGGATCTACTGAACCGATTTTAAAAATTCTTTCACCAATAGAAAGCTACGTTATTGTGGAGTGTCATAGGCTATATAACATCACGCTACAACGAATAGGAGCGGAGCAGTAATAGTAAATGTTTCAAAAACGGGGGAAAATTTATTCCTTTTGAGAGCTTCGTTGCGTGTACTGCGTGCAATTATTTAACCGACTTCAAAAAAGGAGGAGGTTACTCAATTCAACCGTTTATATATATTTTTTTATATTTGTTCGCGCAGAACTCCGTCGTTTATGGACCGATTTGAATTTTTTTTTTCGTTCGAAAATAGATACTCCCAAGGTGGTCCCATTTTAAGAAAGCCAGGATCTAATTATGGCATCCTGGAGAAATCGAAGGGAACTTTTAAAAATTGTAGGGGCATCTAGGGCGTTCGTAGTTTTTTTTTACTCACGCAAGCCCCCCCTTAGAAGCGGGATCACACCCGAAATCCCCCAAAGACGCGGGTTAGCACCTAAACCACCCCCTGGGCGAGGCCGCAGAGGCGGCCGTAGGTCTGTTGGGAGTCCTGGGACATCCTTCCGAGGGCTTACCCGGGGTTCACAACCATAGGCTGTTGGGCGTTACGTGAGTTTTTTAGTCGGTAAGAATCCGGCATAAAATCCATAAGGATATTCCCTCACGTAAAAAAAAAATTAATGAAGGTCTGGAGTCGATCTGATGATGGAGACGAAAGACAGTAGAGAGAATTCCCTAACGATATACAGCAGTTACTTTGTGTTTGGGCTTGATTAATTTGTACTGTCAAGAACTTTACACCTAGATAGATAGATTTTCAGTCCACACGACACCAAAAATAGTGAAAAATAAAATTAACAAAAAAGAAACCGACTTCAAACAAAACTAAAAACTGAAAAATAAAATTTACTTCGCACAAAGTTAGTATTCTGATTTATCAGATATCATTAAATATAATACTGAAGTCAGTGACAATATGACTACGAGAGAGATTAATATTTTTTTTTTTATACCACTAAGGTGGCAGACAAGCATACGGCCCACCAGATGTACCGGTGGTCACCGCAATGTCTACCTAAGCCTACATAGTTTTACTGGGCACCGATTTCAGTATTATATTCAATGATATCTGATAAATCAGAATATACTAACTTTGTGCTAAGTAATAAATTTTTAAAGAAGTAAAGTTTGTGTGTTTGTATATTTGTTAAATTGTAAGGGGTAATCTCGGGATCTACTGAACCGATTTTAAAAATTCTTTCACCAATAGAAAG
Organism: Miltochrista miniata; assembly: GCA_933228765.1. Taxonomy (NCBI): domain Eukaryota; kingdom Metazoa; phylum Arthropoda; class Insecta; order Lepidoptera; family Erebidae; genus Miltochrista; species Miltochrista miniata. The sequence goes on along the minus strand of OW121752.1, from coordinate 15,152,634 downwards.
CTACGTTATTGTGGAGTGTCATAGGCTATATAGCATCACGCTACAACAAATAGGAGCGAAGCAGTAATAGTAAATTTTTCAAAAACGTTGGAAAAGTTATTCCTTTTGAGAGCTTCGTTGCGTGTGCTGCGTAAATATTTATAGTTATGTAAAAATTATGTACCTACTTCAAAATTGTTTCTCTTAAAAAGTTCTAAAAAATTGCGCGATAGCATGTGTCTATCTTTGGGTTGGTGAACAATAACCATTTTAATGGCAATCAATTTTTGTCTACAATAATGCCACGGGATACTTCTTTTATAAACGAAATTGTTCTTAAAAATAATGCGACAGGAATACACGCGACGACAAACCTTTCTCTCTCTCTCTCTCTCTCTCTCTCTCTCACGTAGTATTGAATATTAACGACGAGACGCTACGGGAGTAAACGCAACGTGACGGGAGTAAATGCGACGGGAACAGGTGATACTCTCTCTTATGTGGCGCAAACGAAGTTGCGCGGGTCAGCTAGTTCTTATATAAAACTAGAATAAAAGCAGTAAATTTTGGGGGTCCCCATACTCAGAACTGAAACTCAAAATGTTTTTTTTTCATCAAACCCATGCGCGTGGGGTATTTATAGATAGGTCTTCAAAAATGCTATTGAGGTTCCTAACATCATTTTTTAGGGTTTCGTAGCCAAATGGCAAAAACGGAACCCTTATTGATTCGTCATGTCTGTCTGTCTGTCTGTCTGTCTGTCCGTCCGTGTGTGTAGATACTATCGGCCCGAGGCCATCTTGGTTTTAACCAAGATCATGTTCAATGAGCATGTCGTGCCAGGACCAATATACGTTGAAGGATCGAGGCTTGAGGTTGTCCATGAGTACACCTATCTTGGTCAGGTTATCAAATTGGAAACAAATAACCTGGATAAGGAAATAGCCAGAAGGATTTGCTTGGGCTGGGCAGCGTTCAGCAAACTGCGTCGGGTTCTCTACTCGCCGATACCGCAATGCCTCAAGACGAAAGTCTTCAACCAGTGCGTTCTGCCCGTTATGACCTACGGTGCCGAGACGTGAACACTCACGGTGGGGCTGGTCCGTGCCCTTGGGGTTGCGCAACGAGCGATGGAACGAGCTATGCTTGGGGTGACTCTGAGGGATAGGATCCGAAACGATGTTATCCGTCAGAGAACAAGAGTGGTCGACATAGCTCGCAGAGTTTGCGTTTTGAAGTGGCAGTGGGCTGGCTACATTTGTAGAAGAACTGGGGGCCTACCATAAACTTTTCCTAAAACTGCCAAGCGCAGAGCAGCTGAACTCGACACGTAACCTGGCAGGTTTTACATTCGTACCATGACGTCTTTTCGGTTGAGCTGTAAAGTATCGAATTCTGACACGCGTAATTAGACTCCAGCAGGCGAGCCGCGGCACTCGGATTATTACAAACTGTACTACACGCGCGTGATACGTTGATTCACACTAGGTAAGAAAGTCTTCCCAAGCGTGTCTCAACTTATCGCGCACGCATATTGCAATGTGTTTGTTTAACTAGAAAAGTACTTACCTAATCAAAGTGTTATCAACTATTCTTGAACGACATTTTGACTTATATTGACGATTGGAATGTACGACAGAGTTTGTTTAAAACCGTGGATTATTTTTGTGAAGTTTTGGTGCACCGAGTTATTTAAATTGTCTAGCCCCTAAAGCTTTGTGTTTGTGTACAATCATCATAGTTAGTGCCGGTCGCATCCGTACGTAATTCATTGTGACATTGTGTGTACTTACATTATGGAATAAAATGTTTTTCTTTTTGCACAACTCAAGTAAGTCCACAGTTTTTAGACAACCTTTGATTTATTACTCGTTTTCTTTCTCGAGATTTTAAAATCATCCTCTGAAAATCTAATAGGTATTTCATCTTCATCACACAATCATCTAAAATAGTGGCAAATACAGTGAAATTAGTGTTTAGATTAATCTTTAATGATATCAGTATAATATTGTAAACACAAATTAATCAAAACATTAGTTTTTCAAGTAAAATTAAAGAAAACAGTTCAATTAAAGTTACTTTTGTACGCCTGCTAAATACGACAGCGCGGCAGCTCAGTTGTCGGTAGTAAACTGGTCAAGAATCACTTCATGGTAACGCCAAGCCGCTGAAATGCTCAATCACGTGACGTCTGACCGGCAATCGCTAACTCGCCTGCTGTTTATCGCGTTTATGGTACGAAATAAGACGTCCGTTCAATTATCGGCTAATATTGGCCTGTTTTAAGAGCTTATGGTAGGCCACCTGATGGCCGATGGAGCAAGCGAGTTCTGGAGTGGAGACCGCGTCTTGGTAAACGTGGGGTAGGACGACCCCCTGCCAGATGGAGCGACGACCTAAAGCAGGTTGCAGGGATTGATTGGATGCGCAAAGCGCAGGATCGTGTGTTATGGCGAGGTTTGGGAGAGGCCTATGTCCAGCAGTGGACTGCTATCGGCTGAATTGATTGATTGATGAATACGGCTCACCACCTACTACGTGGGACAAATTATACAAAGGTGAAATGTAGGCATATAATATGCCTCTCCCTACCCCTTCGGGGATAAAGGCGTGACCATATGTTTGTATGTATGTACAGATTCTAGACCCTCTACAGTTTTACTATATGTATAGACAAGATAGCTTGCCGCCGTCTGTAAGTCTGTTCGCGATAAACTCAAAATCTACTGTATCGTTTTTCATGCTGATATCACCATTGAATAGAGTGGGGTTGTTGAGGACGATTTTAGTATCTAGGTAAATTCTTAACTTTTTTGTATACATTTACTAAAATATAACGATATTTATTGAAGATGTCGGAAAAAAATTAGGCGTCTGGGAAGGTTCAACGAAGGCGCTGCCTAAACCCTTCAAGACGTAACAAAATAATGTTGGATGGGTTTTGTGTTCTTATAAAGGTCTACAGAAAAGTCTGCAATGTCATATATTTATCTCTTAAGGATAACGTAATATATCCAGTTTGCCTAAAAGATACCTACCTACTTAAAAACAATTGGCAATCATAAAGCGGTAATTGGAACACAAATACGACATTAATCTTTATCATTTTACTCGTAAATATGTTAAGTATGCTTGAGCTTGAGGGGAGGCTTGAGGGCTTGAGCATTTCTTGCAAATTATTTTCCTCCTTTAAACCATGCAAATTGAGTGAATATCATATGAGATAATAGCATAATCAAATTAATTTCGTGTCGCAGTGATTGAACCGGGCCGCCTGTAACGGTAACGGTTGCTGAAACTGTCGAAATTTGGTACAAGGATAGATTACAGGCTATCGGGAACAGAATCCTGGGTATATCCTTCCGAGGGCTAACTCGGGGCCCCCAACCGTAGGCAGTAGGTAGGGAACGTGTTGGTTTTGAGTCGGTAATAGACCGGCATTAGCATCCACGATGGATTTTCCACAAAAAAAAAACGGGTACTTAATTCCACGCAGGCGACGCCACGTTAAACACAGTCACTAACACAGCAGGTACACACAGCCTTCATAATTGTGTCTGGCATGTTGTGGACATTACTTTTGGTCATTATAATTATTTTATTGGTACGTGACAAACTAATTTGTTCAAAATATAAATTCAATAAATACCTACCTACTTTGTTATCTGTTCAGTCATAATGTGTTCCTAGCTTCACACACTCAGTGTACTGTAAACGATCTCTGGCGTAAGGGATTTCGTTATGGTTGATCCCGGTTGTCAACAAAATAGCAGTCGTTAATCCAGGTTGAACGCCATATGGGTGACTAAAAAAAATTAACAGCGTGCAGTCTGCAACTGCAGCATTTTAACGCGGCTTCACCTTTCACTTGAGACAAAATACTATAAGGTGAAATGTTTGCGTATACTATACTTCTGCCGACCTCTTTGGGGATAAAGGCGTGGCTATATGTATGTATTTACTAGAACCCCAGACGTTTTCTTGCCTAAGACTTCGAACCGATCGCAATACCCGCCATCTAGGTAGTTGAATCTGAACTAATACATCCAAACAAACACCCACACAAATATAGACAAGTTTTTTTTTTCTATTTGATCTAGCGAATAAAGACACACACGTACAGAAGATTTGCATGTTGCGATGTGAAAAAGGTTTAAAACAATGGGGTGAGAAATGCATTCTCATAAAAAATAGGTAAATATGAAACAACTACAATACGATAAGATATGTGTTTTTTTCTTTTGTTTACATTTTAAATTATAGAAAAAGATAATTTGCTTTCAGAGGCATGACTACTAAAATGTAATTATTTGTTTATGATTTTTATATTGAAACAAGTGCACGATGTAATTGTGGATCCAAGTATAAAAGAGGTCGGTAACCTCGATTATTACTTTAGTAAGATTTAGTGTTTACAATGTTAAAGTCACTGCTGGTTTTAGGAGGTCTTGTAGTTTTTCTTACACAGGCAGAAGGTACGACGCATTTTTAATACGCTTTTTAATATTTATAATGATTATTCCTTTTTATTGAACATCTTTTATGCAACATTTTCACAAACAACTTCTTTCTTTCAAACTTCAATGTAAACTTTAATTGCGTTAAATTTCACGTTGATCTCTTTACACAATCTTCTTGAGATAACTTAGGAGAACCGACGAACATTTTGTAAATAAGAAATAAGGACTAGTGTCCTCGGACACGGTTTGTACATAACTGCTTTTATTTAACTGAGGTTTACAGAGCATGAATTTGGACTTATCGCTAATGTGATAACGTTTGGCTTTGTCCACAACGTAACTAAAAGGCTTCAAAGTACTTGCTACACATATTAATAAGAAGCTGATGCTCGCGGCTTTGCCCGTGTGAATTTCAGCACCCGATCCCGCTTCTTACGGGAACATATTCCCGGGATGATAAGTAGCCTATGTATTGTTCCAGCCTATAATCAAGCCCTGCACCAAATTTCAACTCAAGCCGTTCAACCGATTTTGATTGAGTAACATCTTCACAAACTTCTACTTTTATATTATCTTTTCGTCGATTTATTTTTAAATACCACTAAGGTGGCAGACAAGCATACGGCCCACCAGGCGGACTGGTGGTCACCGTAGATTAAAAAGATTTTCTGGAGAATCGGCACTGTTGCAAGCGCAGCGCCGTAATTACGGATGTCTAAAGAGCTGCGACTTAGTTTAATATTTTCGACTAGGATAAAAGAATATTATCTTATCTTTCTGATATTATAAACGCGAAATTTTATGTTTTTTTTTAAAGTGAGGAGGTGGTTCGGGTGCTATCCCGCGTCTTTGGGGGGATTTTCGGGTACGATCCTGCTTCTAAGGGGGTGCGTGAATCCCTCACGTCACGCTGCCGTCGTCAAGGGCCTGCTTCTGTAAGGACGTGGAGGACGTGGTCATGGAGGTCGATGCGAAAACACGTCGGCGGCGCCCAAGCCGCCGACTGCGGAACTCGTGTGGGAGAGTTCTTTCCCGCTCCCGCCCGCCGCCTCGTTCACGAGCATGACCTACTCGCAGAAATTGGCTAAGTGTGGAGCGTCGTGTCATCGCTGCGGTCCTCGCAGTGCTGACACTCGGCCGTGGTTTCCCGGTGTCTTCGCCACAGATACTTACCGAAGCTACCGTGCCCGGCAAACATCTGTGACAACCGGTAGAAGAGAGCACCGTGTCTCCTCTCCAGCCACTCGTCTATGACCAGTCTGACGGCTGCGATTGTGGCGAATCCCCCCTTGGTTGCTCAAGTCGCACCTTCCATGTCTCTACGAGTTCCTGGTGGAGCAGGGACCACGCTCCAGTGCCTCCTTGCGCCATCTACATAGTGGAGGAGTCCCGGCTAGGAGACATGCTGCCTCACCTGAGTTCGTGCGGTATCCCCTGATCACCCTGACGGCCATCGCCCTTTGTGGGCTCAGCAATCTAGCCACATTACTGGCCGTCAGGGTCTCATATTTTATGATTGTGGATGTTTGTTATTCTTTCTTTCACGCTCTAACGAATGAACGGATCTGGCTGAAATTTGGCACAGGAATAGATTATAGTTTGGCATTACTTATTACTCTCAAAATAAGTTCCCATGGGATGCGAGAACGGGAACAAAATTCCACGGTGGTGGAGCCGAGTGCGCCATCTAGTAGTATACATTTGTTGACTACATCGCGACACAGACAGCGAGCGCCATCTAGGAGCGAACACTAGGGATTTGTTAGTAGACCGTAGCTACCCTCTTCATGATTTGTGCGTTATGTACATTTTACGTTACGTACTTTCTGCGTGTAGAGGGTTTATTATGCAACACATAATTTTCACAGTATCAACACGATATTTTCACAACAGAATTAATTATTATACCTAGTTTATTACACAAACGTTTGTTGGTTTTCCTCCCAGGTTCACCCTACAACGAGGACAACACTGGTGACAGTCATGAATCATCATCTTGTGAAACAGATCACGAAAGTAAGTATTACTATTTTTTTGTACTTTTAAGGCGCAGACGACGGCCCAACTTTAGTTACCATTGCCGATGGACGTTTGCAACACCAGCCCCCTTAGACACGTGGCACAAGCGTAAATCGCAAACGAAAGGAATAGAATAGGTCGACCAATCACATCCAAGTTCGTCGCCGGCGTACTAATCGTGCGCCGCGGCGGGATCACGAGCTTGGGTGTGATTAGTCGATTTATTCTATCCTTGTTTGTGCCACTTGTCTAAGGGGCAGAGGCGCTACAGATGTGGGTTGTGTCGACCCACAGTTGAAATTTACTATTGAACATTTCCCTTGAAATTTACTATTGGAGTTGTTTTAGTTTTCCGTAGACTCCCACATAAACTTTAAAATAAAAGTCAACGTTACGAGCTAGATGCACCATTAGCTTGTAAGGTTGACTTGGGGTCCTAAGGTCTTGGCAGAGCTATTTACACATTAGGGTGTAAGGGGTATTAAACGGATTATTTAATTATAGGGGTATAGATAATAGAATTCCGATATACCTATATAGCTCTACTCTGTCAATATCGCGAAGATTTTACTATTAATAGCCTATCGATTGAAGCAGAAGGGCAGGGAATAGACGCAAGTTCGATCCCCTCGAGCAGGAATGTTTAGGGTTCCGTAGCCGAATGGCAAAAACGGAACCCTTATAGATTCGTGATGTCTGTTTGTCTGTATGTCTGCCCGTCCGTATGTCACAGCCACTTTTCTCCGAAACTATATGGCCTATGCTATTGAAACTTGGTAAGTAGATGTATTCTTTTTTTTATATAAAACTAGAAAAAAGCAGTTAATTTTGGGGGTCCCCATACTCAGAACGGAAACTTAATTTTTTTTTTCATTAAACCTAAACGTGTGGGGTATCTATAGATAGGTCTTTGCAAATGCTATAGAGCTTTCTAACATCATTTTTTTTCTAAAGTGAACAGTTTACGCAAGAGACCAAAGTGGACAAATGTGTCCCCCCCCCCCACCCCTATAACTTCTAATCTAAGAAAATGATAAGTTTAAAAAAATATATGATGATGTACATTGCCTTAAAAACTGCCAACAAAAATTGGTTTGAACGAGATCGCTTTAATAGTTTTTTTAGGGTAAATTTTTACAGAATATGTGTATAATAAAAATACTAAAAACAAAAACATAATAATATTTAAGGGGGGCTCCCATACAACAAACGTGTTTTTGGCCATTTTATCTTATACATACATATATTAGATAATAAGGTATCTATCTCAATTAAAATACGTTAGTTGGCTTGAACATATCATCAAGATCATTTATTCCCTTTACACCATGCAAATTAAATGAATACTTTAGAAGGTATAGCACAATCAAAAATTGCGCAACAAAAGTAATTTTTGTCGCCATGATTGAACTTATTTTTCGACTTTCATCGTAAATATTTTCTCTTTAAAAAGTGAACAACGCTTTCAGCAGATTACTTTAGATAGGAGTAATATTTCCAAGATAGCAATTTCATAGGAAATAGTAAACAAAGAGCCCATATTTTAGATTTTTCTTCAATATAAACAATTTACGTACAAACACACAATTAAATTACATACACCGATGTTGTAGACGTATCGTGTTTATAATGTCATGTCATCATTCAAATGCCATCCATATTCTGAAAAAGAAATTAAACATAGAGTTCTCAAACTCTTATGAAAATACATACTGTACCTACCGTAGAGGATCAACATAGAGCAACGCGAAAGGCGCGCGTCGCTCTATGGTTAACAAACACCATAGAGCAATACTTGTTTTATAATAAATTAGCAGACGTCACGCGGTTTCACCCGCGTAGTTCCCGTTCCCGTGGGAATCCGGGAATAGAATATAGCCTATGTTCACCGCAAAGAGTGTAGCTTTCCAACAGTGAAAGAATTTTTCAAATCGGTCTAGTAGTTTCGGAGCCTATTCGTTACAAACAAACAAACAAAAAAAACAAATCTTTCCTCTTTATAATATTAGTATAGATATGTACTGTTATTAGGTAATAAGGGCAACTAGAAGACGCTTGAAATACTCACAGAATATCAAGCAGTGTATTTTCATAAAAAATAAATCATTAAGACAAAATGGACATAAATCATTAAGACAAAAATCACCACCACTGCGAACGTGATAAAACATCAGTCAAAGTTAAAACGAACTACAAGAACTTTTTTATTATGTTACTTGCTGCTACGGAACCCTTCATGGGCGAGTCCAACTCGCACTTGGCCGGTTTTCCACATTATTATTAGGAACTCGAATGATTGATACCAATAAATCTAGCCAACAATGTTAAAAAATCACTAAGGACATCATTACTACCTTACGCTATCATATCTTATAGGTAAGCTATCGTATCGGGAGTTTTTTGGTTAGGTTTTTCATAAAATCAGACAAATATCTATAAACTCAACTCAGGAGTGTAAAGAAAATGGTTCCACTTTTGATAATATCTATGTACACGCCGCATATTTATTGTAGAAATAAATCGATTTTCTTTCTTTTCTTTCTTTCTTTCACTTTGAAATTAATCTATAAAAAACTACATACTTTTCGCTCGGTCACCCCTTTAACCACGAAGTTCACTATTTACTATTATTGTAATCTTAAAAATCTTACAGTTAAGTGTACTAGGCCGCATGAGCACTACGCGTGTGGTTCAGCCTGTCAAACAACATGCTCAAACTTGGGAAAGAAATGCCCTATAGTGAACATAAAATGTAACGATGCGTGCTACTGTGACGAAGGATATGCGAGAAATGGAGATAACAACGCAGAATGCATTCCAATCTCTAAATGTAAAGGTTGGTACAAGACAATGTTTTACGTTAATAGTTAGAGCTGTGGAGACCGCGACTTGGTAAACGTGAGGTAGAACGCCCAACCATCATATGAACCGACGACCTGGAAAAGTCGCAGGCGAGAACTGGATGGAAAGCGCAGGATCGTGTGTTGTGGCGTAAATAGCTATAGGCCGATTTGATTTTGATTGGATAGAATTTCATGACACATTCAACCAATATTTGAGACACCGCTTATAATATTTGTAGAATATGTTAAAGTTTGTGAGGATGTGAGTGTAACTCATTTCAGTAACAGTAGCATGCAAAAATACTGAATACATTTTATTGTTCTCATGGTAAACAAATGTGGTACCACAATTATTACTAGTGTTATTTAAGCTGTTGTATGATGGCACTTGGTGGAACTTGCTGCACAAATTGAAAAACCATAATGCGAATGCCATAAGGCGAAACCGGTCAGGTGTAATTAATAAATATTGAAGAACAGTACAAGTGTCGTTTTTTTTTTCAATATGAACTACTAGTATTGATACCTTCGCTTAGGCTTTTCAGCTAAATTGCAATACTTTGCAATTTTATTTATAACTAGCTGAGCCCGCAACTTCGTTTACGTCACATAAGGTGTATGAAAGGAGAGGTATTTCTTCATCAGAGTCATCAAGCAGCGTCTGAAACTGTCCTGTTTGCTTAATCATAAAAGAGCTTAATGATTTAGTCTATTTAAATTTTCAAAATATCTGATTCTTAAAAGAGTTATAACTCTTTTATTTCTAAACCGATTTACATAAAACAAACGCTAAATGTTAACTGGAGCAAACCTCAACACAATAAAAAAAACCGCATTGCAATCGGTTGAGCGGTTACTGAGATTAGCGTGCACAACCGTACAGACAAACAGATATACAGACATACAGACAAACAGACAAAAATTCTAAAAATCATTGTTTTGGGTTCTATTGCGTTCATAAAGCCCCCCTATAATATTTTTTCTTATTTATCTTCCATGTACAGACAGCGACCTGTTACGATTTTATTATATGTATTGATTGATTATGCTAAATTGCAAAGTGTTGCAATTTAGGTGAAAATCGTACAAGAGAGGAGCAAAGTTTCAAAAATATAACGCGGGAAAACCTAATACCAAAGTGAATTATAGAAATCGTGTTTCCAGACATGACGTAGTTTAAAAACCAATAATAAATATGGTGATTGTTGTATAAATTAAAGGAACCCTTAAAAACAAGAAATAAAGACGCCACTTTTAACGATAAACCTCATAGATTTGTCTGAAATTATTACCTCAATCTACAAACAGTATGTTATTGAAGCATTATTGTTTGTCGAGAAAATTACCTAAAGTATCATCAAGTATCTTTGACATTCAAGAATACAGATGAGTAAATATCGGTAATTGTTAATGAGTACACAGTTGGAACCTTGAAACGAACGATATTGTAAACACTTGTCGTGTCTATTATTTTACAAGTGTACATATGGGTTTAATACAATTTTTATATTCGTATTTCATTTTCTTGCTTGTAGTAAAATAATATGGATTGGCGTGGCATTTAGTATTAAATTATGCTGGTTTTTATACTTACGACGCTTATTTTTTTTTTTTTATTATAGCCACACAAACAGTCTACATATTTATTATACAACTACAGTTTCATCCACGGACAGTTCTTATAAATAGGCCAATGAGAGACATGCACAGTAGTCGTGAATAAATAGACACGAACAGTTAATACACAAAAAACTAAAAAAAAATTAAAATTAAAAAACTCTCAACTCTCTCATGTACACTAATAAACAAGTCATGTTTTTACAGAGCTTGAATATGTGTGTAACCACTACGTAACGGGCAGCACTTTCTCTTCAAAATACCCTCCAACTTTTGACAGCTGTAGCGGGGGTGGGAAAGTTTGCTCAGTGGGAGGCAGGGCGTTGCCTATCTGCATGTAATACAATATAATATATAATCTATGGTAATACCAAATATAATATAATAGTATTACATACAGATAGGCAACTCATTGACCAAGCTTCCCCACCCCCGCTGTCATTATACACTCATTTGCAAAAAAAAACGGGCACCTAAGCAATGAACCATTTTAAATGTTAATATTGCTTTGTTTGATAATTATAGGTAGTTTTATCCTCACAATTTGGTAAATTAATAAGAAAATAATCGTTTTCATCAGTATTTCATAAAATTTTGTTACAATTTATGGGAAATAATGCTAAACCTCGCTAGTAGTGTATGTTCGCTAGTAGTGCATTATGCTCATGAAGTAAAAATAAAAAGGTTTTTTTGTTTGTTTTAAGTAAAAGCAGATAAATGTTTAGTATCGAGTGTGACCCCCTCTAGCTAAAATCACAGCTTGAATTCGACTTGGCATGCTAGCGAGTATATCCCGGATACTTGCTTGCGGAATATGTTCCCACTCCGCAGTAATCACATTCTTCAGCTCTCTGATGGTCTGCGAAGCCGGGTGTACTGATCTCACACGCCGTTTTAGAACGTCCCAGACATGCTCTATGGGATTGAGGTCGGGACTTCGAGCTGGCCAATCCAAACGACGAATGCCGACCTCTTGCACATACGCATTAACATCGCGGGATGGGTGGGCGCGAGCATTGTCGTCCATAAAAATCGAGTCTTAACCTAGAGCGGCCAATGCGGGTTGTGCATGAGGAATTAGAACTTCCGTTATGTATCGATGCCCAGTTAGTGAGCCGTTTTCAATGAAGACTAACTCTGTACGTTCCATTGAATTTATTCCTGCCCAAAACATAACAGAGCCCCCACCATAAGGTGTGATTTCTTCGAAACATGCCTCTGCAAAGCGTTCTCCTTGTCTTCTTAGCACTCGCCGACGTCGATCTTCACCGAACAGAGATATCCTGGCTTCATCAGAGATTAAAACCCTATTCCAATCTTCTTTAGTCCATGATTCACAATTTCTAGCGAACCTTAGTCTGTGAACTCTGTGCTCACGGAGTAATTTAGGGCCGCGGGCCGGGCGGTGACTGCGTATATTGACAGCGAGAAGCCTCCTCCTGACCGTCCATAGACTAATATGCACATTTCTTACTTCTTGGAGGTTGTTCTTAAGATCCACATACGAAGATTTGCGATTTCTCAATGCGCGACTCACAAGAAAACGATCATCCCGTGGTTGGGTACATGGTTTTCTTTCAGAACCAGGCCTTCTCTCGACGGAACCAGTCTCCTGATATCGCTGCCAGGTCCTTTGGACCGGCGAGCGACTAACATTTAGCCTCCTAGCCACGAAACATTGGCTGCAACCCTCTCAAGCAGCGCGATAATTTTGGTAGCTTTTACCACTTTATCTACCATTTTTGATACAGCCAAACAGCAATAAATAAAGCTTTGACAGTCAAGGATATGAAATTAATCGATAAAAATTGAATAGAAGTTGTGAAAGTCGATGTTAACTCCTGGAACTTCGCGCCAAAAATGTAGGATAAAGGAGGGTTTTCTGTAAAAATGAGCATAAAATGAAAATTTGAATTTAGAACGTACTTTTTTAAATACCACGTCATTTTTAAAACCGGCCAGTAACGTGTACAAACGATTGAAACCTTTTTGGGATTGTATCTTTTTAAAGATGAATGAAAATCAAAACCGCCCGTTTTTTTTGCAAATGAGTGTAGTTGGCGGGTATTTTGAGGGAACATTTGCTTGGCATTATTGGTCACACAAACATTTAAGCTCTGTACGAACATAGCGTATTTTCAGTGTAGTTTTCAGAATTGAAAACGAATTATTTGTATTGAGTTTCCGGCCTGTCGTACTACTATTATATGTATCTTTAAACTAACATCAAAATACTTGCGATTGATATGAAGTGTATGTATCTATGTAATGTATTCATCAGTTCATAACACATTATTTAGAGAATTTAAATATCATGGACACATTTTTTCCATTATTACTCATAATAATTTTCAATGTCTTCATGCAAAAACAACACATAAAAATAACATTCTAAAACCGTTTTAGTTATGTATAGTTTAAAATTAAATTTATTTCCTACTTGGGGATATCTAATAGTAATTAAAAAATATCTACTTATTGCATATTTTAATTGAAGTTTGAGTGAAATTTAAGTTTTTAACCGACTCCAAAAAATAAGAGGAGAGGTTCTCAGTTTCTTTTTAGGGTTTCGTAGCCATATGGCAAAAACGGAACCCTTATAGATTCGTCATGTCTGTCTGTCTGTCTGTCTGTATGTCTGTTTTTTTTTTGTTTTGTTTTAATTTGTTTTTTTTTAATTTTAGTAAGTAAAAAAAAGTAAGTAAATATTAATTTGTATTGATAAGAATTTTACACCGAAATACACTCATTTGCAAAAAAAAACGGGCACCTAAGCAATGAACCATTTCAAATGTTAATATTGCTTTGTTTGATAATTATAGGTAGTTTTATCCTCACAATTTGGTAAATTAATAAGAAAATAATCGTTTTCATCAGTATTTCATAAAATTTTGTTACAATTTATGGGAAATAATGCTAAACCTCGCTAGTAGTGTATGTTCGCTAGTAGTGCATATGCTCATGAAGTAAAAATAAAAAAGTTTTTTTGTTTGTTTTTCTTTAATAAAGTAAAAGCAGATAAATGTTTAGTATCGAGTGTGACCCCCTCTAGCTAAAATCACAGCTTGAATTCGTCTGGGCATGCTAGCGAGTATATCCCGGATACTTGCTTGCGGAATACGTTCCCACTCCGCAGTAATCACATTCTTCAGCTCTCTGATGGTCTGCGGAGCCGGGTGTACTGATCTTACACGCCGTTTTAGAACGTCCCAGATATGTTCTATGGGATTGGGGTCGGGACTTCGAGCTGGCCAATCCAAACGACGAATGCCGACCTCTTGCACATACGCATTAACATCGCGGGATCGGTGGGCGCGAGCATTGTCGTCCATAAAAATCGAGTCTTGACCTAGAGCGGCCAATGCGGGTTGTGCATGAGGAATTAGAACTTCCGTTATGTATCGATGCCCAGTCAGTGAGCCGTTTTCAATGAAGACTAACTCTGTACGTTCCATTGAATTTATTCCTGCCCAAAACATAACAGAGCCCCCACCATAAGGTGTGATTTCTTCGAAACATGCATCTGCCAAGCGCTCTCCTTGTCTTCTTAGCACTCGCCGACGTCGATCTTCACCGAACAGAGATATCCTGGCTTCATCAGAGAACAAAACCCTATTCCAATCTTCTTGAGTCCATGATTCACAATTTGTAGCGAACCTAAGCCTGTGAACTCTGTGCTTACGGAGTAATTTGGGGCCGCGGGCCGGGCGGTGACTGCGTATATTGGCAGCGAGAAGCCTCCTCCTGACCGTCCATAGACTAATATGCACATTTCTTACTTCTTGGAGGTTGTTCTTAAGATCCACATACGAAGATTTGCGATTTCTCAATGCGCGACTCACAAGAAAACGATCATCCCGTGGTTGGGTACATGGTTTTCTTTCAGAACCAGGCCTTCTCTCGACAGAACCAGTCTCCTGATATCGCTGCCAGGTCCTTTGGACCGTCGAGCGACTAACATTTAGCCTCCTAGCCACGAAACATTGGCTGCAACCCTCTTCAAGCAGCGCGATAATTTTTTTTGCCACTTTATCTACCATTTTTGATATAGCCAAACAGCAATAAATAAAGCTTTGACAGTCAAGGATATGAAATTAATCGATAAAAATTGAATAAAAGTTGTGAAAGTCGATGTTAACTTCTGGAACTTCGCACCAAAAATGTAGGATAAAAAGGGGTTTTCTGTAAAAATGAGCATCAAATGAAAATTTGAATTTAGAACGTACTTTTTTAAATACCACGGCATTTTTAAAACCGGCCAGTAACGTGTACAAACGATTGAAACCTTTTTGGTATTGTATCTTTTTAAAGATGAATGAAAATCAGAACCGCCCGTTTTTTTTGCAAATGAGTGTATATATTTTTAGTCTACTCGGCACCAGTGTTCTTTCGGGTTGGGTTAATAACAGAAATATATCTGTTATTAACCCAATCAAATATGTGTTAACCGTAACCAGAATACACAGAATAATAATGTAACAAAATGAATAGGTTAACAGAAACAACATGTTACCGTTTTGTATACAGTAACCGTAACCGAATTGATTAAGGTTATTTTGCTTGTTGCACTCTACTCGTAGGTAGGTACCTAGATGCCGGTCGGCGTCTCCTTTGTTCTTCGCTCGCCAAAGCGATTTCTTTCACGCACACATATGTACAAATAGAAAGAATCAAATGTATTTTACGAATTTTAGGATGCACCACTGTTTGTTTATGTTTAACTGAGTCGCGTGTTCCGGTGTTACTGACGTGTGACGTCGATCATGCCGATTCATGCCATATTGTGTGCAGTGTCAGTTTATTTTACGCGCCACATGAAAACAACGGTGCAGCGACCGTTCTTTTCATGTTGGATATAGTATAATGGGTTTTTTGGTATGCTGAGTACGAATTTCGGGTTAATTTTGCAATCCAATATGGCCGCCGCGCCACTGTAGTAAAATTTAAAGTTGAATATCGTATAAGGGGTTTTTGGGTATGCTGACTACGAATTTCGGGTTAACTTTGCAATCCAATATGGCCGCCACGCCACCGTTGTAAAATTTCATGTTGGATAATCGTATAAGGGGTTTTTGGGTATGCTGAGTACGAATTTCGGGTTAATTTTGCAATGCAATATGGCCGCCGCACCACTGTTATAAAATTTAAGGTTGGATATCGTATAAGGGGTTTTTTGGTATGCCTAAGTACGAATTTCCGGTTAATTTTGCAATCCAATATGGCTGCCGCGCCACCGTTGTAAAATTTAATGTTGGATATTGTATAAGGGGTTTTTGGGTATGCTGAGTACGAATTTCGGGTTAATTTTGCAATCCAATATGGCCGCCGCGCCACTGTAGTAAAATTTCATGATGGATATCGTATAAGGGGTTTTTGGGTATGGTGAGTACTAATTTCGGGTTACTCTTGCAATCCAATATGGCCGCCACGCCACCGTTGTAAAATTTTATGTTGGATATCGTATAAGGGGTTTTTGGGTATGCTGAGTACGAATTTCGGGTTAATTTTGCAATCCAATATGGCCGCCGCGCCACTGTAGTAAAATTTCATGTTGGATATCGTATAAGGGGTTTTTGGGTATGGTGAGTACGAATTTCGGGTTAAATTTGCAACCCAATATGGCCGCCGCGCCACTATAGTAAAATTCATGTTGGATATCGTATAAGGGGTTTTTAGGTATGCTGAGTTCGAATTTCGGGTTAGTTTTGCAATCCAATATGGCCGCCGCACCGCTGTTGATGTTAGATTTCGTATGAGGGGTTTTGGCTTATCCTGACTACGAACGATGGGTTAATTTTGCAATCCAATATGGCCGCCGCGCCACCGTTGTAAAGTTTCATGTTGGATATCGCATAAGGGTTTTTTGGTATGCTGAGTTCGAATTTCAGGTTAATTTTTGCAATTTAATATGGCCGCCGTCGTTATAAAATTTCATATTGGATATCGTTTAAAGGGTTTTTGGTATGCTGAGTAGAGAAAGAGTAGAGTAGAGACTGGTGGAGGTGTGGCTGCCAAACCTATTGGATTGCAAAATAAATCCGAAATTCGTACTCAGCATACCAAAAACCCCTTATGCTATATCCAACATGAAATTTTACTACGGTGGTGTGGCGGCAATATTGGATTGCAAAATTAACCCGAAATTAAATAAATAAATAAATGTTTATTGCAAAACTACAGGACAGTTTTTTTCTTCTTCTATACATTTCAACCACAAAATGCATTCAACCGACTTACTACATACCTACATAGGCAGAAAATTATAACACGCCCATACAGGCCAGTATTACAGTAAGCATAAAGTTCGCCACAAATTTTGTAACTTTTCCACATTTCAGCAAAAATGAAAAGGAAAACGAATAAAAATAAATAAATACACAATCACAACTCAAGTACAGCCACATCCGCCACTATCGACAAAGTCAGTGAAATCATTATGAAAACTGGTATGATAGGATAGTTGCAGCAGTTTTAAAGATGGGTCCATCTTTAAAACTGCTGCAACTATCCTATCATATTTTGGTCTCCAGACACGGTCAACAAGATTGAGTCAACTCTGTTAAAATAATAAATGAAAGTAGATAACAGTGTTTAGTTGTATACATTTATTTTCGTCAAGTTATTTTTTTTTTTTTTAATATTCACGGACATCTCACACAACGCTATCTGATCCCAAAGTAAGCTAGGAATTACCTGCTTGTGTTATGGGTATCAGACCACGGATATTAATACTTATATACTTTAAATACATACATATTATACATAGAAACACCCAGACTCTTGAGACAAACATTTATGGGTCACACAAATATTTGTTTCCGGTGGGAATCGAACCCACGACCTCCAGCGCCGCAGGCGGTATCACTACCGACTGCGCCACAGAGGCAGTCAAATATTGTTGGTTATTTGACCGTGTCCGGAAACCACACATATTATTATCTGTGTTTAAGTACGCATATTTTACTCTATGGCGCGGTATCACGCACTTAACACTTGATGTGGCGCTATGTGCGGTCAAAAGCACGTTGGGGTTATAATATACACTAAAAATATGAATAAAATTCTGTAC
Source organism: Miltochrista miniata (assembly GCA_933228765.1). Taxonomy (NCBI): domain Eukaryota; kingdom Metazoa; phylum Arthropoda; class Insecta; order Lepidoptera; family Erebidae; genus Miltochrista; species Miltochrista miniata. The sequence goes on along the minus strand of OW121752.1, from coordinate 15,134,647 downwards.
GCTGAGCTTGCAATAGGCTGACATTCAGCAAAACTATGATAGCGATGTCATTGCAAATCACAGTAACTGATTTTCAATGTCCGCTTAAATTCGTACTCAGCATACCAAAAAATCTCTTATACGATGTCCAACATGAAATTTTACATCGGTGGTGCGGTGGCCATATTGGATTGCAAAATTAACTTGAAATTCGTACTCAGCATACCCAAATACTTGTTATACTATTTTCGACATGAAATTTTACAACGGTGGCGCGGCGGCCATAATGGATTGCAAAATTAACTTGAAATTCGTACTCAGCATACCCAAATACTTGTTATACTATTTCCGACATGAAAATTTACAACGGTGGCGAGGCGGCCATAATGGATTGCAAAATTAGCCCGAAATTTGTACTCAGCATACCAAAAAACCCCTTATACTATTTCAGACATGAAATTGTACAACGGTGGCGCGGCGGCCATATTGGATTGCAAAATTAGCCCGAAATTTGTAATCAGCATACCAAAAAACCCCTTATACTATTTCAGACATGAAATTGTACAACGGTGGCGCGGCGGCCATATTGGATTGCAAAATTAACCTGAAATTCGTACTCAACATGTCAAAAAGCTTTAGAAAAATATCCAACAAGACATTAGGTATATAACTGCGAAACGGGGGCCATTTTGTAATCGCTTTATGATAAAAAAAAATGTGTGCGTGTACACACGTAGGAAGTGAAACTTCTTCATGACCTTATTTAAATTACTTTTAGTCCAAAAGTCTAAAAGTCCAAAAGTCCTGAAGGCCAAAGTCCACAAGTCCAAAGTTCAAAAGTCCAATAGTCCAAAAGTACTAAAGTCCAAAAGTCCAAAATCCAAAAGTCCAAAGGTCGGCTGTGTCATTAACCTGTATCGTAACTAAAAACCCAGGTTAACATTGTATGTGATAACAGTTTCCATAGATTAACCGTTTCAAAGGGTTATCTAAACCCCGCATTCAATTTTTAAACCTTATTGATAAATTAACCGATATAAAGTGTTAACCGTATCGATATGTAACCCTTATAAAAGGTTACCGATTCAATCTGTAACCGTTTATTTCGGTTAATCTTAATGGGTTTTCCGTTCACTGCTCGGCACTCAAAATAACTGAATAAAAAAATTACATCGTCAAAAAAGAACCGACTTCATAGTTAAAATACAACCTCAGAAAAAAAACAACACCTACATATGTATTTATATTTTATCAGAAATTAATTAATATAGTATTAAAGATTGAAGTCGGTGCCAAGTTATTACTGCAATAAAAGTAGATAATTACCACAGTACAGATATTCCGTGCTATTAATATTAGCTTCTGTTATTAAAGAATTGAATAATACCTACCTAAACCTATAGTTTTACTTAGCACTGAGGTATCCTTCCGAGGGCTTACCCGGGGCTCCCCACCATAGGCTGTTAGCAAGACACGTGAGGTTTTTTTAGTCTGTAGGAGTCCGACATAACATCCATGAGGATTATCCCTCACGTTAAAAAAAAGCACTGACTTCAACATTATTTTTAATAATATCTGAAGCTAAATTTATTTATCTAAATTACAGATTTTAATTTTTCGTGAACTCAGAAATAAATCAATACGTATATCTATATTAGATATAGAGTTGAAGCGCTCGTGGCCCCGCGGACTCAGTGTTCTGTAAACGATCACTGCAGTAAGCAACATTTACTATGGCCGGACATGGATGGGTGACCACCACGTGGACCACTTTGTGACATTTATTTACGAGCGTTTCCGTGCTTCGGAGGGCACGATAAGCCGTTGGTTCCGGTTGTCGGTAAAATGACAGTCGTTAAGACGGCCTTACGGGCGGCTTGAAAAATTTCAACAGTGGGTCGTCACAACCTGCGCCCGGGTCGGCAGCGCGTGTGTAGCGCCTCTGGTGTTGCAAACGTCTATAGGCTACGGTTACCACCCTTCCGGTGGGCCTTAAGCTTGTCTGCCACCTGCCATCAAGTAGTATAAAAAAAAAAAAGATACGAATTGATTTATTTCTGAGTTTTTAGTTTTCACTTTGAAGTCGGTTCTTTTTTGTTGAATTTTTTTTATTGTCTGACGAAAAATTAAAATCTGTAATTTAGATAAATAGCTCTTTAGAATAGCTTTAAATAAGAGAATACCAAATTAGCACGAATTTTAGGAGAAAATAAACATGCAATACATAAATAAATATTGTGTGACATTCTCACACAACATCATCTAGCCCAAACTAAGTTTTAAACTTGTGCTATGGAATCTAGACGACTGATAACATACTTAAGTGGTTTTCGATTACGTTTATTATGTTCTAGTAGATAACTAAAAAACGTAGGGTAGAACGTTAAACGTAGAGTAGGACGTCCACCCGCCAGATGGACCGACGACCTGGTAAAGGTCGCAGGCTGGGACTGGATGCGGAAGGCACAGGATCGTGTACAGTGGCGTAAACTGGGAGAGGCCTACATCCAGCAGTGGACTGCTAATAGGCAGAGTTGATGGAGATAACTAAAATAGCGTTTAAAACATTTAGTTAGCGTTTAATTTCTGTGCAAAGATTTTGTAAGACATAGAACCCTGATAATATTATAATTTATTCCAAGCAGCACAAATAACTGATAATTATAGAAATAAGGAAATAGAGCACCTATTTTGGTAAATTTAATTGTATTATTTGTACATTTCAGCCCCACGTTGCGGTAAAAACGAAGTATATGCAAACTGCACAAATGGGGGATGCGGTCCCAAACATTGCAGTAATCTGGGCTATAAAATAGGTTGTGTAAAAATGGACCAAAAGTATTGTAAATCAGGATGTACTTGTAAAGAAGGTTACTTAAGAGACGAAAATGATGAATGCATACCTAAGAGAGAGTGCCGTAAGTATCACGGATTCAAGTAAATGTTTACGATAAGTATTTTTTATATTTCATCAAAATACTTATATATTTGATTATGTATCACTCGTGTGTTTTATGTACCACACGTTATCACACGTACATACAAAGGCGCGCACACTTGAACCTACTATCTGAAAAAAACGTGATGTCTCACTTGTCAAGTAACTGATAGTCTCCGGAACGAATTATTATTACACTAGCGTTGCCCAGCCCCGTAGTTCCCGTTCCCGTGGAAATACGGGAATAAAATATAGCCTATGTTCACCGGGAAGAGTGTAGGTTCCTAGCAGTGAAAGAATTTTTTAAATCAGTCCAGTAGTTTTAGAGCCTATTCAATGCAAACAAACTTACAAACAATCAAATCTTTCCTTTTTAGGGTTTCGTAGCCAAATGGCAAAAACTTATAGATTCGTCATGTCTGTCTGTCTGTCTGTCTGTCCGTCCGTGTGTCACAGCCACTTTTCTCCGAAACTATAAGGCCTATGCTATTGAAACTTGGTAACTAGATGTATTCTGTGAACCGCATTAAGATTCTTATATAAAACTAGAAAAAAAGCAGTAAATTTTTGGGGTCGCCATACTCAGAACTGAATCTCAAAATTTTTTTCTCATCAAACCTATACGTGTGGCATATCTATAGATACGTCTTCAAAAATGTTATTGAGGTTTCTAACATCATTTTTTTCTAATGTGAATAGTTTGCGCAAGGGACACTTCCAAAGTGGAAAAATGTGTGTGTGTCCCCCCCCCCCCCCCCCTCTAACTTCTAAACTAAGAGAATGATAAATCTAAAAAGAATATATATGATGTACGTTGCCATAAAAACTACCAACGAAAATTGGTTTGAACGAGATAGAGCTGGTAGTTTTTTTTTAATACGTCATAAACCGCAATTTTCGGTTAGAAAAATCACTACCACTGCGATCGTGTTAAAACATCCATCAAAGTTACAACGAACTATAAGAACTTTTATATTATGTTACTTGCTGCTACGAAACCCTTCATGGGCGAGTCCAACTCGCACTTAGCCGGTTTATTATAATATTAGTATAGATAAATATAATGTCTTTGTGTTGTAGCCGAGTGCGGTGGAGATTGTAACGCAGTATCGGGATGTGGTGTTAAGTGTAACAGGCATTGTTCAGATATTGGAAAAGAGCTCAAAGTCTGTTCAGATATATGCCAAAATGATGCCTGTGATTGTAGAAAAGGGTTTTATTACGATGATAGTACTGGCAAATGCGTACTACCTAAAGACTGTCGTAAGTACTAAATTACTATTGAGACTTACTTCAATCATAAGTTTAAGATACATAATATATATTATTGGACTACTACTACGTTATTAAAGATGTTATTGAGTGCGATGTCCGTATTACAAAAACGAATCTGAAATAAAATTCTGCATTCTATGAGATGTTTTGGCATGCGCTGCAAAAGCATTAAAGTTTTCGTGTAGGAAGGATTTTTCTACACGATTCTATATACTAAATTTAATGAAATCATAATACCTTTTTTCAAATTGGTCACAAAGTAACACTTGTAATAATTATTGCTTCTACTTTTACATTATCCTTCAGATTCGCAACTCAATCGCTTGACGGAAAAGAATCCGGCAATAACAACCACTCCATTTAAACTGCCTGTATAATAGATAGTTGTGTTTTACAAGGGAACTTGTCAGACAATCAAAAAAACATTTTTTGTGTGTAGGTACTTCTGACTTTAGTATAGCACACCGGCCAGACACTCTGAATATAGTTTATTTCCACTTGTGCCTTTTACTCAATTAGTACCTTTTTTATATCACTAAGGTGGCAGATAAGAATACGGCCCACCTGTTGTACTGGTGGTCACCATAGCTTTTGGACGTTGGCAACAACAGAGTACCTTTAAAAGTGTTCCTTTAGTCGCTTTTTATGGCTCCCAGGAAATAAATTGAGATCTTATCATGTGTACAACTCGTTATAATACAAGGTAATAGGTTAGTTTATTATACCTATTATTTTTATATTTCAGCCCAGCTTTTCACTTGCGGTAAAAATGAAGTATTCTCAAACTGTACAAACAGTTTCTGTGGTCCCAAAGATTGTGATAATTTAGGATATAAATTAGACTGTCCCAAAATAGACCAGAAAAATTGCAAATCAGGATGTCTTTGCAAAGAGGGTTATGTAAGAGACGAAGATGGAGACTGCATACCTCAGAGGGAGTGCCGTAAGTATCATAGATTCAATATAAATTTGATGTAGTTAAGCTGTAGAACTCACGACTGATATTCGCAAGTGTCAAATAATGTTCAGTTTTGTAAGTATCATAGATTCAATATAAATTTGATGTAGTTAAGCTGTAGAACTCACGACTGATATTCGCAAGTGTCAAATAATGTTCAGTTTTCAGAGACATGACGTTATCGACTCATTATCGATAGACTTCTCAATAACGAGTGTCTGTTTCATACATTAAGAATTCTATTCTACTAACTTAAAAGCCACTTGTCGAAGGGCAGGAAAGAATGTGCAAGCACTCTTCTTTACTATAAAGTGAAATATGTTTATCATACAATAACATGTATCTAACTAGGCATATGTAGACGTAAGCCCCATTTATTTACCTGCACACACACGTATATCTTTTTATCTCCTATCTCAGGCCCTCTGATAGATAATTAAGTATCTCATCTCTCATCATACCTTTAATGTTAGGTGTATAAATAAATACATAAATAAAAACAAATAAACAAAAAAATAGGAGGTTGTAAAGTGGTAATTCAAATTTAAAAGAATAAATTGTTTTTGTACTAACTACACATTGCTCAACTGCACATGATTCCGATACTAAAATGCACGTATACTTAGTAAAACACTAATCAACTGTTGAAAAAGCTAAGAGCCGTATCAGTGCCTACTAAAATACTATATCTTTTTGTTATAGCCGAGTGCGGTGGAGATTGTAACGCTGTAGCGGGATGTGGTGTTAACTGTAACAGACATTGCTCAGATATTGGAAAAGAGGAACAAGGCTGTGCAACAATATGCTATGATAATTCCTGTGATTGCAGAAAAGGATATTATTACGACGATAGTACTGGCAAATGCGTACTTCCCAAAGACTGCAGTAAGTATCTACAGTGACTTCTTTCAGAAGCATTTATTGACTTAGTTGTCATATTACCAGAATTTAAAAAGAAGTCACAAGTACGGTGGTTTAGTTGTATTATTTTTGTATTTCAGCCCCAACCTGCGGTAAAAATGAAATATTCTCAAACTGTACAAACGGTGTCTGTAGGCCCAAAGATTGCGATGATCTAGGCTATAAAATAGATTGTCCTAAAATAGATCAGAAAAATTGTAAATCAGGATGCCTTTGTAAAGAGGGTTACGTAAGAGACGAGGATGGAGACTGCATCCCTAAGGGAGAGTGCCGTAAGTACCTAACGTAGATTGAATGGATCACTTTATGATATACTTATTTATAATCATTTGTATTGTAAATATTTATGTACTAGCTGATACCAGCGACTCAACGCGCAAATCAAAAGAATAAAAATCATACTGAAATACAACCTTGATTATTCTATTTTTGTTTAAGTCTCCAGTTCTACTTACTCGATTGCGATCAAAAAACGTAAATTTTAACAGAAAAAAAAACACGTTTAAATTTTAACAGAAAAAAAACCACGTTTTTCTACAGATTTTTTAAAGTGCTTACTTGTCCCATTTTTATTATACTAGATCTCACAATTGTTTTTAGACTAAAACCTGGGCGACCCTTTTACTGAGACTTTACTGACCATTTGTCATCAGACTTTACCTCAGGAGGCGTGATCGCCAGAGAACTTCAATTTTCACAAATGTATTTCAGTCGCAGCTATAACAACAACTTTAATCAGAAAAAGAAATTAAGAGCGTAGCAAACGTAATTTTTTGCCGTTTTTGGTGCGAAACCGTGCCGTTTTTATAGCTAATTCTATACAGTTTGTTACACAAAAAAAAATTGTTATAGCAATAGCATTAAGTACATAACATTAGAGGGTGATTTGAGGGGTATGTACGCATACTTATTTCATTAACTACTCTTGTACTATGTCTCTTTGTTGTAGCTGAATGCGGTGGAGATAGTAACGCTGTCGCAGGATGTGGTATAAACTGTAACAGACATTGCTCAGATATTGGGAAAGAGCCCCAAGTATGTGCAACAATATGCTATGATAATGCCTGTAATTGCAGAAAAGGATTTTATTACGACGATCGTACTGGCAAATGCGTACTTCCCAAAGACTGCAGTAAGTACTAAATCACTGTTGTTAGGTATACTCATAAATTTAAAAGATTATATTGCGTCATAGAATTATTGAAACTAATGTATTTCTAGATATTATAAAAAATTCAGCTAGTACAATGGAAAATTTTGCTACAATATTTTTAAGAACAGTCTGAACAAGTCCTGCTATCTGTATGAATAACAACTGTAAACATTCTGCGTTTTTCTTCGAGTTTGCTTCTATCAGCTTATGTTTTTTTCACTAATTCTATCTTTATCGAGTAAGTAATATTCTTTACTCATATATTTCAGCACCAACATGCGGTAAAAATGAAGTATTCTCAAACTGTACAAACGGTGCCTGTGGTCCTAAAGATTGCGATGATCTAGGCTATAAGATAGATTGTCCAAAAATAGACCAAAAAAAATGTAAATCAGGATGTCTTTGTAAAGAGGGTTACGTAAGAGACGAGGATGGAGACTGCATACCTCAGAGCGAATGTCGTAAGTATCGTGGATTAAGTCGAACAATTTGTCATGATGCTAATCTATAATCGTAAAATTGTATATTGGACATGTTTTCTATTTAAATAGGCAGTGATTTAGTGCATTTAAGACATAGTACGTATAAAATTTTAGCTGACCCTTGCAACTTTGTTTACGTCACGTAAGGTGTATGAAAGGAGAAGTATTTCTTCACTAGACTCATTGGAGCATATGAAACTGCCCTTTTTGCCTGTCTAAGACATAGAAGAGCTTAAAGATTAAGTTTATTCCAAAACACTTCAGTTCAGGGCTGAACTTGTTAAACGCTGAAAGCGAAAAGTAGTCGTGTCTTTCATCCCCTCTCCCAAAAGAGCCACGCTAAATATCAGTACCAAAAGTATTATAAAACCTTCCTCGTATCATAAGCTCAAATGATGCCCAGTATCATCTAAATGGATTCAGTAGTTTTGGCGTGATACTTACTCGAGGTACAGACAAATGGCAAATTATTTTAAAACTAGCTGATGCCCGCAGCTTCGCCTGCGTGAAATTTAGTTCCTACACTGTCTCTAACCTATCTCTGTAGGTACCAAATTTCAGCCAGATCCGTTCAGCCGTTACAGCGTGAAAGAGTAACAAACATCCACACTCACAAACATTCGTATTCGTAATAGTAGTTAGATTAGATACATAGATTTCTGATTAACAAATTCATAATACATATTAAATGAGTTATGTAAATTTATTTATTAAATACATTTCTTAATTCATTGGCTAGACTACTACTTGACTCAACTTCTCTTCTAAGCAATTGACATCGTAACTTAGTTCCTTCTTCAGGTAGTCCCAGTCATACTGTAAGCCTACGACGTATGGGAAAACCGAACTACGGTAGACTTCGTCCTCATAATACAGATGGTCCAACCAAGACCTGTTAACTTAATAACCATGTAAATTTCATCTGCTAGGGGTTTATCATGTTCATTTTAATGGCTCTTTTTACTTGTCAAATGTGATCTTCGTAGAGGCCATTCCCGTAGTTTACAAAGACTTAGTGAGTCTGTGTCCTGCACCGAATGCAGCCAGCACTATAGAATAAAATTCATACCTTCCATGACCAGTCGCTTAGGGCTGCTGATACCCTTTCATTCTAATGCGCAGTGGACACTATCCGAAGCGTGGTCTTTCATTACTCCTGGCTAGCCATCTTCGTCATTCATCATTTTCTTCTGCTTTCACATATTTATTTTTGGTTATACAAAATTTAAAAACATTAACAACTATATTTCCAATAGTTCTTAAAGCAAAACCATGAAAATGTCAATGTCATTTGGATTAAACTTCCACAAATGTGTCAAAATAAAAAGTAATTTAAATCAAAAATAAGAGTATTTAAGGAGTATTGATATCAACTCCGGAGAAAATCAGCTCCAAAATAATTTACATTCCCTTTTTAGGTCGATAATGCATAAATTTCAATAAAATAAGGAACACGTCTTCCATCAATTATGTTAATATTGCTATATGTCAAATTTTAAACAAATCGGACCAAGGAATCGCGTTGTCCCATACAAACTTGACCCTCCTTTTTTATACCTTTGGAGGTGGAATTTGCAAAAATGGTAAAATTACTTTTTTTCAAATTGTAACAAACAACGCTCATGCTGAATTTCATCATCGTACCATTAACCGTTTAAGCAAAAATTGATAATAACTTTGGGTCTAGGGATCAAACCGCAAAATTAAGTTTGGTTTGAATTCTATATACTTTTCCGGGATAAAAAGTACCCAGTGTGGTGCCCAGGCTATAAAAGAATAATTATACCAAGTTTCATCGTAATCTAACCGGTAGTTTTTGCGTGATGCCTGAACAAACAGACAGACAGACAGACAGACAGACAGACAGACAGACAGACAAAAATTTTTTTAATCACATTTTTGGGTTCGGTGTCGGTCTAGTAACACCCCCTGCTATTTATTTATTTGATATTTTGAATGTACAGAATTTTCACTTCTACAGATTTATTATAAGTATAGATTAGTTTTCCGGTTTCAGTGTGGATTATAGAATGCTGCTGATTCTCCACACTATACAGTTTCATTATATTCGTATAGATATACTCGTAGATAAATCAGAAGCTATATGTGTGTACATTGGAACTTAATATTAGAGAGTAATGATGTTATATTCACATTGCTTTCTAGCACATACCTTCACACGTTTCGTTTCATTTCCTCCGCTTGTACTACATATTTCTTTATGTTGCAGCTCAATGCGGCGGAGATAGTAACGCTATAGCAGGGTGTGGTGTAAACTGTGGCAGACATTGCTCAGATATTGGAAAAGAGCCCCAATTCTGTCCAGAAATCTGTTATGATAATGGCTGTGACTGCAGAAAAGGATATTATTACGATGATCGTACTGGCAAATGCGTACTTCCAAAAGACTGCAGTAAGTACTAAGTCACTACTGCGGCTTATATCAATTTGTTAGGTATAAAATTAACATAGTATACTGCGCCATCAAATTTATTGAGACCATGTTTATAATCGCATTTCGTAAATAAATGACTTTAAAAATATATCTTTAATAGAGCTATACCAAAAATATTGTTAAGTATGTGAAGTAATTAGATAAGTACTGTAGTTTATTGTATTCTTTGTACATTTCAGCCCCAACTTGCGGTAAAAATGAAGTATTCTCAAACTGTACAAACAGTGTCTGCGGTCCTAAAGATTGCGATGATCTAGGCTATAAGATAAATTGCCCCAAAATAGATAAGAAAGATTGTAAATCAGGTTGCCTTTGTAAAGAGGGTTACGTAAGAGACGAGGATGGAGACTGCATCTCTAAGAGGGAATGCCGTAAGTATTGTAGATCAAGGAGAACAATAATTTGTGATCATTTTTTTTATAGTTTTATCTGCAAACTATTGCATAGTAATGTATGGTTTTTAAGACACTGTTGTTGAATAAGAGGGGACTAAACAAAAATGCTAGTATATTTTTAACCGACTTCAAAAAAAGGAGGAGGTTCTCAATTCGTCTGTATGTATTTTTTTTTATGTATGTCAAGCGATATTTCCGTCAATTATAGACGGATTTCAAAATTTCTTTTTTTGTTGAATAGGGTTTACTTCTGAGGTGGTCCCATTTTCACCAAGTCAGGATGTGATGATGGGATCCAGGAGAAAACGAGGGTAACCACCGAAAATTGTACGGACAATTAGTGCGCTTGTTAACTTTTTAATTAAGTGCTTTAATGTTCTACATTTTAATGAAGGTCTGAAGTCGATCTGATGATAGAGTCGAAAGACAGTCGAGGGCATTCCTTAACAATTTTCAGCAGTTACCTTGTGTTTGGGCTTGATTGATTTGTATTGATGAGAACTTTACACTTAGATTGATAGATCCGACTTAAAAAAAAGGAAGTTCTCAATGTTTTATGTATGTTCACCGATATTTCGTCAATTATAGACGAATTTCAAATCTGCTTTTTGTTGGATAGAGTTCACTGCTGAGGTGGTCCCAATTTCACCAGGTCAAATCTGATGATGGGATTCAGGAGAAATCGAGGGCAACCACTGAAAATTGTAGGGACAACTAGTGCGTTTGTTAACTTTTTAATTCAGTGCTTAAAGGTACTACAATTTAATGAATGTCTGGAGTCGATCTGATGATGGAACCGAAAGACAGTCGAGGGAATTCCATAACGATTTACAGCAGCTACCTTGTGTTTGGGCTTGATTGATTTGTATCGATGAGAACTTTCACCTAGATAGATATATTTTTCGATTCACCCGTCACTTAAAATGATGAAAAAAAATTTTTCAATAAAAAATAAAACCGACTTCAAGCAAATCCTGAAAAATAAAATTTACTTAGCACAAAGTAATATGTATTTTGATTTATCATATTTAATTCAATATAATATTGAAGTTGGTGCCATCAATATCTAAGCGCACGGCAGTGCGCAGGCCAAGTTCCAGCAACAGGCCGAGCGCATGCCGTACTCTATTTACACGAACCGCTTCGACCCACTTTTGACCCCCCTGTAGCTCAGTGCCTATTGCAAGTACAGAAATAAAATTGTACGTACATAATCATATACTAGTACTAAGGCAGTGTACCAAATTTCATAGATATAGCTTTAGTAGATCCTGAAATATGACCCTGTGAATATAGCTAATTTTGGCACTGACTGACTCACTCACTCACTGACCGGTCATCAAAACCTCTAGGCCACTTCCAATTGTCCTAGCGTTATGAAATTTGGCACACAGATCGGGTGTTATATGTAGATTACCGAAAAATTGAGAAATTTGAGAAATCGGTCAAGCGTGAGTTGGAAAAGGGTTACAAAGTTTGTATGGGACCACAGGATTCCTTGGTCGGATCTTCTTCAAAATTTGCATAAATCATCTCTAACATAATTGATGGAAGATGTGTTTCGTATTTTATTGAAATTCATTCCAGAACAGGCTAAAAGGGGGTAACAATTGTTTTCTTCGGGGGGTTTCGATTCGAATTTGTATCAATACTTCTTAGTGATGAGAGGACTCTTTTGATTTAATTTACTTTTTATTTTAACACATGTCATGTTTAAAAACTCAATCAGATTTGAGAAAGATGTTGTCAATGTTTTGATTAATGTCAATCAAATTCTCTATACATACAAATTATGGAAAAGTCAATACTGCACATTGAATATTGTTATTCATATTTGTGAAATATTTGGATCAAATTCGTCCAGTAGTTTAGAGATCAGCAAGCATTCTAAAGGATGACTCACGCTAGACCGTGCCGGGTCCGAGCCGAGTGTCGGCCGTAGCATGGTCACCGAGCCGGTTGCATTCACGACTGCTCGGGCGAAGCTCGGTGGCACTGTATTCATGCAACGGGCCGTGGCCGAGACGAGGCGGGACCGAGTTGTTTATGAGCGCTTTCCGTAGTTCGGCTGTCACTCAGTTGCCGCTCGGTTTAACGCGTAGATTTAGCGCGAAAAATTCTAAATCTATGGTTTAACGTGAGTTTGTTCACACAAAATATATATAATATTGACCTTGCTGCGGCCGGCACTCGGCTCGGACCCGGCACTGCGTAGCGTGAGTCATCCTTTTTAGGGTTCCGTACCAAAAGGGTAAAGAACGGGACCCAATTCATGAGACTTCGCTGTCCGTCTGTCTGTCTGTCTGTCTGTCCGTCAGGAGGCTGTATCTCATGAACGGTGATAGCTAGAGAGTTAAATTTTCACAGATTATGTGTTATTGTTGCCGCTATAACAACAAATACTGAAAACAAAAACATAATAATATTTAAGGGGGGCTTTCATACAACAAACGTGTTTTTTAGCGATTTTGTCTTATATATTCGGTAATAAGGTATCCTTTACAATTTAAATACGTTAGTTAATTTGACCATTTCATCAAGATCATTCATTCCCTTTACACCATGCAAATTAAATGAATACTTTAGGAGGTACAGCACAATCAAATGTTGCTCAATGAAATTAATTTCGTGTCGCCATGATTGAACATTATACGGGTCACATACTGACTTATTTTTCGACTTTCATCGTAAATATTTGTTCTTTAAAAAGTGAACAACGCTTTCAGCAGATTACTTTAGGTAGGTGTAATATTTCAAAGATAGCTATTTCATAGGAAATGGTAAACAAATAGTCCATATTTTAGATTCTTCTCCAGTACAAACAATTTACGTACAAACACACAATTTATGTTGTAGACGTAGATATCGTGTTTATAATGTCATTATTCAAATGTCATCAATATTCTGAAAAAGAAATTAAACATAGAGTTCACAAACTCTTTTTGAAATATTTACTGTACCTACCGTAGAGGATCTATACAAGGATAGTTAACACTATAGAGCAACGCGACCTGTCTAAAGACGCGCGTTGTATAACACTATAGAGCAACGCGAACTGTCTAAAGACGCACGTTGTATAACACTATAGAGCAACGCGAACTGTCTAAAGACGCGCGTTGTATAACACTATAGAGCAACGCGAACTATCTAAGGCGCGCGTTGCTATGTGTTAATAGGTAATGAGGGCAACCAGTAGACGCTTGAAATACTCACAGAATATCGAGCATTGTATTTTCATAAAAAAATAATAATTGAAACAAAATGGACCTTTACTGGGACATCCTTTCGAGAGCTTGTCTTGTTGAGAGAGAGTATAAAATAATGTCATGTATACATAATGCACACTTTAAAGCTTATTAAAGACAAAATAGGTACAGTTTCTTGAAAAAAAGTATTGAAATCCCACCAAAAACATCACTGTTGAAAAGGAGGCCAAGTTCCTATGGGCTAATTGTTCGTCTAAAAAAGGGTTGAAATCCAATCCAATGCCAAGTTTAGATGTACTTTAAATAATCTAAAAATATCTAAAATAATGTTACTTCTAAATTTGAACTTGGCAGGTTAATTTAATTATATACATAATAAATTTAATTATACAATTAATCAAGTGTTGCGTACTGCACGAAACCCTGCCAAGTTCAAATTTAGAAGTAACATTATTTTAGATATTTTTAGATTATTTAAAGTACATCTAAACTTGGCATTGGATTGGATTTCAACCCTTTTTTAGACGAACAATTAGCCCATAGGAACTTGGCCTCCTTTTCAACAGTGATGTTTTTGGTGGGATAATACCTACATAAAACTATGGGTTTACTTGGCGCCGACTTCAATATGATATTGAATAAAATCTGATAAATCAAAATACATATTACTTTGTGACAAGTAAATTTTATTTTTCAGGATTTGCTTGAAGTCGGTTTTATTTTTTATTGAAAAATTTTTTTTAAAGTGAACTGCATTATGGAAGTACAAAATAAAAAATATTCTTAAAAAGAACCGTTACCCTAATAATATGTTATTTTGTAGCTGAGTGCGGCGGAGATAAGAACGCTGTAGTTGGATGTGGTGTGAACTGTGGCAGACATTGCTCAGACATTGGAAAAGAACCCCCATTCTGTCCAGCTATATGCTATGATAATGCCTGTGATTGCAGAAAAGGATTTTATTACGATGATAATACGGATAAGTGCGTTCTTCCCAAAGACTGCAGTAAGTATAACCTAAACTAATACTGCAACTATTAATAATCTAAATTCAAACGATATTTACACGTCATGCCTTTATCCCCAAAGGGGTAAGCAGAGGCATAGTATACTCACACACATCACCTTATCTTTATGTCCCACGTACTTAATAAATGGTGACTGTGGTGAGCCTATTGCGGTGTTGACATGGACATTATGGACGAGCGCAGGTAGTGACGACCAGCAGTTGAAATTTTACATTATTGTACTGACAACCGGGTTTTATTTCGAGTTTTCCTTCTCTGATTTTATTGAAGTACCTA
Organism: Miltochrista miniata; assembly: GCA_933228765.1. Taxonomy (NCBI): domain Eukaryota; kingdom Metazoa; phylum Arthropoda; class Insecta; order Lepidoptera; family Erebidae; genus Miltochrista; species Miltochrista miniata. The sequence goes on along the minus strand of OW121752.1, from coordinate 15,119,581 downwards.
ATAATAAAATAACATTTTATTAAATTTTCAGCTCGTGTGTGCGGAGAAAATGAAGTATTTTCTACATGTGTAAACGGTGGATGCGATGTCAAAAACTGTTCACAACTAGGAAAACCTATTGCTTGTGTGAGACCTATAAAATGTCGAAGTGGATGTTTGTGCAAAGAAGGTTGGTTGAGGACTGACAGTGGAAAATGTGTACCTAAAAAGCAATGCCCCCGTAAGTATTTTAGATCATTATTATTTCTCAAAAGAACTATCAGTACAGACCTATATTAAAATTAAATTTCAAATTATTACAGAGCTGCAATGTGAAGATGACGAAATTTATAACGAATGTCCAGATAACTTATGCACACCCAAAGCATGTTCAGAACTCGGCTTTCCTTTAAATTGCTCACTGTCTGAGTCTGGTTGTCCAGGAAAACCGGGTTGTATCTGTGATAACGGAAATGTGAGAGACAAAGAAGGAAACTGTATACCTATAGAACAATGTCGTGAGTTCAGTTTGCTATAGTTATTTGTTACACAAATTCCCATTTTAAGTAAAAAAAACTGATAAAAGGATCGTCGAACTACTTAAGTTCTATGTACAGACTAGTCTGATGTGTAGGTAAATTGACTCAAAATCATATACAAATAAGTAATACACAAAACGTCAATAACATTCCTGATGACGGAAGGCGAAATTGTCATAAGACCGTTTTCCCCACTTAAAACCATGTAACCACGACTATTCAAGACATGAATATACGAAGTGTATTCATAACTATCTGTGGGAATTAGTATTCATGAAACTTATCCGCTAGCACTTAGAGGATTTTTTTATATGTCTATGTATGAATTTTTAAGTTTTGTTTCCATGTTCCCCTAATGTGAAGTTCCAGTGTTCTTTTGCTCATTGATTAACTATTCTGATTGTACAGTTCAGAAGTGATTCTGTATGAAGTCCATTAAAGCTTAGTACAAATTTTGCAGCTTCATGCGGTGGTGATCCAAACGCAGTATCAGGCTGTAGTAATTACTGTGGTCACCGATGTTCTGACCACAAAAACAATAAGACAGCTTGTCCTCTATACTGTATGGTCAACGGATGCGCTTGCAGAAAGGGTTATGTGTACGATGATAAAATTAAAAAATGTGTTAAGCCTAAGGATTGTAGTAAGTTTTGTCATTATTTTTATGCGTTTATAATTAGACATGTTTTGAGAAGTAATGATACCGAAATATTATAAGATTATTTTAATTATGTTTAATTAAATTGTGTTTTGTTTGAATAAAAGTTTCCCAAAAAAAATGTCCATTATACAAAGTAAGATAACTATTATGTCGTGTGTTGTGGCGTAATTTTGGGAGAGGCCTACGTCCAGTGGAATGGCTATAGGCTGATTTGATTTTGATTGATTGAAGATAACTATACCTTAATCTGTATGTCGTAATTTTCTGTCAAATCTACAAAATATATAACTTTACAAATAAGTAAATTTCTAATTACAGCACCAGAATGTGGACCTCACGAGAGATTTGATCATTGTCCAAAACCTTCATGTTCAATACAGAAATGTTCACAACTAGGTTTTCCAATTAATTGTACTTTTTCAACTGACAATACTGCGTGTCGCCCACCAAGTTGTGTTTGCGAGTATGGCTATTTACGAGACGAAGATGGAAATTGTATACCTGAAGAGGATTGTCGTAAGTTGAATATTATATCTTATATTTAAAGAAATATTATACAGACGGATAGCAAAACCCTCAATGACGCGGGATATAGCTCTTTTGTAGTCAAAGTGTCTGGATCCTGGAATATCCTTCTAGGGAGTTAGTCCAGTCATAGATGGTCCACACGAAAATAGAAAGACTTGCAGTAAAAACCTTTGACGTTTTTTTGACTGACTACTTCGGTAGTAGAGCGGTAAACTTATGTGGCTGCCTTGCTGAGGTCCCGGGATCGAATCCCGGATCAGACCAAATATTTGTGTGATCCACATAGTTGGACTCGGAGCTTGGATGTTTTCTATGCATTTCTGTATTTAGAAATTATAAGTTTGTTTATCAGTTGTCTTGATTCAGAGTAAAATCTCGCATTAACCTAATTTAGGCTAGACAAGACAGGTCTATGTAAAAAAGTGTCCCACTATATTTTTAGTTATCATGATCATGTCAATCGAATAACATAAAAAGTTACATAAATTTCCAGCCTCTTGTGGAGGTGATCCAAACGCTGTAAAAGGTTGCGGAATCAACTGTGGCAAACTTTGTTCAAACTATAACAAAGGACCAGTTCCTTGTCCAAGGATTTGTAAACTCAACAGTTGCGATTGTAAAGATGGATTTGTATTGGACCAAAATATTAAAAAATGTGTTCGGCCTAAAGAATGCAGTAAGTATTTTAATGTCGTTTGTCAATGTTATTCAAGTGGTAGAGTAAAATATGATGCCTAATTCTAATTCACTATACATTTTTACAGCCCCCGTTTGTGGCCTCAATGAAGTGTACTCAAGCTGTACTAACGGTGGATGCAAACCTAAAAATTGTACTCAACTGGGAAAACCTGTACCTTGCTTTAAAATCAATCCCAAATTTTGTATTAAAGGATGCTTATGTAAAGATGGATATTTGCGATCAGCAAATGGTACATGTGTACCACAAGCCCAGTGCAAACGTAAGTACAACTGTACAATACATAGTAATATAACTATTCTCTCATATTCATCTTCTCTCTGCATTATGTGCCTAAATCATCGTATGTCTCCGTTTGTGTACGTCTTCAATAGAAACGCAACCTAAACACTTTAAGTTCAATGTTCAATAGTTATACGAATGTCGGTTACCGCATTAATGTTAAATTTAACTATTCTAATCTACTAGAGGAGAAGAGACTTATTTTCTACATTCCGAGAATTCACCATGCTGGTGTCGGTCGGGTCCGTAGCGTGTGGTATAGAGGGGAACACTAAGTCGGTGTCTAGGACTTGCGTCCCAGAATCTAGGTAGCTTCTTTACGATGTATCAGCTCTCTCCTTCGCCATTTACAATGTCCTACCAGATTTAGTAATAATAAATAAATATATAAATAATTGTTGACAGCATATTTTTTAAAACCTAATAGGTACAACATTTTCTAGTACTTTATACTAACAGACAAATATTTTTTCAGCTACCTGCAAAAAACCACATGAAGTTTATGATCCTTGCCCTCCCATCTGTCCACCACAAAGTTGCATCAGTATCGGTAAAAAGTTTCATTGCCCGTTGATACGAGTAAATGGAACTTGTACTGGTGGTTGTCGATGTGAAAAAGGTTACTACAGAAATAATAAAGGCGAATGCATATCTGAAGCTGAGTGCAGTAAGTTCAGTTTTATATAATTTTATCGTCTCACGAACTAACCGCTGCATTTAATTTGAAATTTAGTTCATTTTGATTTTTTTGATCACTGATAGAATTTCTTTCATCAAGTTTTCAGTACTGACCATCTGCCATTCTGTAACATCAGTATTCTCATGTGACCTCTGCAGTAGTAGAAACGGCGGTATCTGGTCCTGAGTGATTGACTTGTACTAACTGTCACCCTAACAGAAAAAGTTATGCAGTAGATATTAAGAGTCCCAGTACATTTTAATCTTATGTTACAGAATTAGAATGCCCCGATGGAGAAATTTACGAAAAATGTCCAGACAATTTATGCTCTCCTAAGAAATGTTCAGAACTCGGTTCGCCTTTGAATTGCTCATCAGATTCCAGTTGTCCAGGAAATCCAGGGTGTATTTGTGATAACGGAAACGTGAGAGATGAAGAAGGAAACTGTGTACCTAAAGGACAATGTCGTAAGTTTTGTATCAAAATTTTCCGGAAAAAAGAAATAAACTTTTTTTTCCTTCTGTCCCAAGGTAGAGATCACTCAGGAAGCATAAAAGATTGTAAACTTTAATTTACTTCATGGTCAAGTCAAAACGATCCGATCAAAACAAAGACTCGAGAATAAAACGTTATCTATATAATTGTATATTTAAATATAAAATAATAAGAAAATGATTTTTTTTTTTTAGAAACCTTTTTAAGATAATTTTATTAGAAACCTTCTCTAAACTAAAGAAACATGACAAAAACTTTCTGTATTTTTTCTGTATTATGTAGATATTTATTTCTTTCTAAAAATAGATATTATTGTGTGTAAATTAAATCCTTATAATTAACATGGAATGACCTGCCAGCGCACGTGTTTCCCTCCTCTTACAATCCTGGGTACTTCAAGCGGAGCGTGAATAGGCACATCACAGGGCCGCCAACTTGAGGGCCGCTTTCTATAGTCTTACAGACTGGGACGGTGGCCCACAATCGCTAGATGTCGCTGTGACTTTCCATCGGACGGCGGCGTAATTTTGGCGAGCTAAATATTTTAAAAAAATTAGACACACAAAGTGTTTAGATCTACTACTTTTGGTCTACCATTTGCATCTCTCGCTCTTTCCCTGTTTCATAAAATTAATATTTTTATTTCCTGTTACGTTCTTGACCAAAGTAATGTACCAATCCTCTTTTTGCATTATCATTTACAGCTTCTTGCGGTGGTGATCCAAACGCAGTGTCAGGGTGTGGAAATTACTGCGGTAACCGATGTTCTGACTACAAAAATAAGAAAACTTTTTGTCCTCTTTATTGTATACTCAACGGATGTGCGTGCAAAAAAGGTTTTGTGTACGATGATAATCTTAAAAAATGTGTACGTCCTAAAGATTGTAGTAAGTATTTAGATCTTTTTAATTTACTGTACGTTTCTCTAAAAACAGTAAATTATATAGGTACTCTAATTAATCTTACAGCACCAACTTGTGGAATCAATGAAGTATTTGATACCTGTGCCAACGGCGGCTGTCGGAAATACAACTGTTCGCAACAAATACTTTGCATAGATCCATTAGAATGTAAAGCAGGATGTTCTTGTAAAGATGGTTATACTCGTCTAAACGGTACTTGCATTCCTGAAGATCAGTGTCCAGGTATGAATGACACCCTAATCCTAACTAATATTGTTAACGAGAAACTTTGTATGTATGGATATTCCGTACTGTTTAACTGAAATTTGAAACAGATAGATTACAGTCGGGAACAACAAGTGTGGGGCCTAGCTTTTTATTGAAACAAAAATCTGAAGAAAAAAAAATTCTGACTTTGCTAGCGCTATGTCTCAAAGATCTCATGGACAAATATTGTTTACAGTTTCATGCAAAAAATCACACGAATATTATGATCCCTGCCCTCCAATCTGTCCTCCACAAACTTGCGACAGCATCGGTAAAAAGTATTCCTGTCCAGCGATGCTAATAAATGGAACCAGCAACTGTAAAGGTGCTTGTAGATGTGAAAAAGGTTACTACAGGAACAAAAATGGCGACTGCGTATCGGAAGATGACTGTGGTAAGTTGAATATCTTGTGATATTGGAGAATTTTAGAGAAGGAATGAGTGTGATATTCTTCTCTTGTTTTAATCCCATCATTTGACTAAAATTTATGCATAATATACATTTTTTTTACGTGACAACGTCTTTTAATTCGATGCGGCGTTATCTCGCTCCGAGGCATTTCATTTAAGGCTAAGTTGTCACGTTCAACTATCGTCAGTAAACCGACTTTACAGACAACCGAATTTTTTACTTGCAAGAGTATGTGAATCAAAAATATTTGATTTCTCTAGAAACTTGTGGGCCAAATGAGCGGTACGAAGAGAAACCATCATCAGTTGGCGAACCACTTGATTGTTCGGAGCTAGGATTCCCTCTGGACTGCCAAACTGATGACACTGGCTGCAATGATGAGCCTGGCTGCATCTGTGACCATGGTTACGTCAGAAATGATGCTGGTGACTGTGTGGAGAAGTCTCAATGTCGTAAGCAAAGTTTTTATATAGTTTATACTAGCTGACGCCCGCAGCTTCGCCCGCGTAAAATGTGTTTTCGTTCCCGCTTCCCGTGGAAACTTATTCCCGGGATAAAAATATGCCTATAGCCTATTTGTATGTGTTATTCTAGACCATTATCGATCGCTGTACCCAATTTAAGCCAGATCCGTTCAGCCGTTACAGCGTAAAAGAGTAACAAACTTCCACACTCACAAACTTTCACATTTATAATATTAGTAAGATTATTTTAAATTGACTCTTGTTTTTTGACCAAATTCACTTAACATTGAAATAATAACGAGTTAAAAATTTGTGAGTTTTCGTATCCGTGCATAGTCGTTTAACAAATTAAGTGTTTCAAAGTCAAACAAGTTTTATCAAAACGAGCACTTGTTTCGAAAAAGAAATAAAACAATAATGAAGCCGTGTTTGGTCTTGAGGAAAATATTTCACGGAAAACAGCAACACAATCATTTTTAAAGATACCGCTGTTTAATTATTCCTAGTTTTTTATACGAGTTCGTTTATTCATTTAATAGAAACAATTAAAAATGCAGTGGTTTATTTGTGAGCACTATTATTGTTATGTTTTAGGTTTACCGATTGTAGAATAGAATAGAATAGAATAAACTTTATTTCTACACCATGTTAAAACTAATTTTACAGATTTTTTTTCAAAATGTTGTACAAAGGGCGGCCTTATCGCAATAAAGCAATGTCTGACAGGCAACCTTGTACCTGTATCCATATTATTGATACGTAGATAGACATAAAATAATTATGATACTGTAACATGTTTGGTCACGTAACATACACTAAATCATATAAACCCAAGGTAGTATCAATTCCCACACAGGAACTCTTTTTGTTATGAGCACGTTGATTTCTTCTGTTTCTAAAGTTAAAAATTCGAAGTTTTATGTTTTATGTTATCTAAGTTTGGGTTAGCACCATTTTGTACACATTTCCCCAAAATATTACAAAATATTTATAACATCACTACATAATATTATGCCAACTTATGCCAACAACGCGATTGAAAACGGTAACAGTTGCCCATTGCTCTTTAGGCGCACTTCAGGGTACAAGCACTTCATACCATAATCGAATTCCTTTTCTCTTTCCATCGCGTACTGTGCATAAAAAATGTTTTTTGACAATGGCAATTACTGAGAAATACTTATTTCTGATAATATTATTATAATTTTACAGCTTCATGCGGTGGTGATCCAAACGCAGTGTCAGGCTGTAGTAACTACTGTGGTAACCGATGTGCTGACTACAAAAATAAGAATACTATTTGCACTCGTTTCTGTAACTTTAATGGATGTGCGTGCAAAAAAGGATTTGTGTACGATGACAATGTAAAAAAATGTGTTCGTCCTAAAAATTGCAGTAAGTACTTAGAATTCTAGAAAAAATGTTAATCATGTTTCATGCAGTACCTTTAATATTCCTTATTAAAATTACAGCACCAACTTGTGGTACTAACGAAGTATTTGATACCTGTGCCAACGGCGGTTGTCGTAAATACAACTGTTCAGAATATATACTTTGTATAGATCCCATAGAATGTAAACCTGGATGTTCTTGTAAAAATGGTTATTCTCGCCTAAACGGCACTTGCATTCCAGAAGATAAATGTCCAGGTATGAATAAAACAATATTTTTTCATATTCCAACAAATAGTATTTCAAATGCGTTAGTGTTGTCATGATGATGTTTTATAAAATAAACATTGCTGCCACCGGACCGTAACAACTATGCCTATAATAATTGCATAGGTAGGGACCGTTATGGAGAAATACAGAAAAAAAACATCTACTTATGCATTGCCAGTTACAATAAAACAATAATGTACAGGATGTTCGACCACTGTATAAAAATAAGAAGGCAGCAAAAGTCGTGAACGATATACGTGCCGTTGGCGTCACTACAAGGGGAGATGTAAAGATCGTAGAGAGAGAAGAGTAAAAGCGAACTCCAAGTTTCCAATCGAGGCGTACGGACACAACTAGGATTAACATCGAAAGATGAAGGAATCTAATGAAAAAATATTCTTTACAGTTTCATGCAAAAAACCACATGAGTTTTATGATCCCTGCCCAGCCATCTGCCCACCACAAATTTGTGATAGCATCGGCAAAAAGTATTTCTGTCCAAGGACTCCAACAAACTGTACTGGCGCTTGTCGGTGTGAAAAAGGTTACTATAGGAACAAAAATGGCGAATGTGTAACAGAAGAAGAGTGCAGTAAGTTTTATATTTTGTAGGTACCTACTACTACTAGCTAGAGATACAGTGAATGCTTTATATAATAAAAAAGGCAAATGTAAATGTTTAATATACCTAGACGTAAAAGACCCATTAGGTATTATAAAAATCTCCCCTTGTCCACTAGAATTCAATCTCCTAACCTAACAAAATTACCTACTAAATTATCATCTTAAAAATAGTCAGTCTAAAAATGAGGTCAATATTGAGATTCATTTAAATGTCATCTAACAGCAAGGTCGCTTTTTTTTTTTTTTTTTTTTTTGTTTAACGTGAGGGAAAATCCTCATGGATGTTATGCCGGACTCCTACCGACTAAAAAACCTCACGTCACGCCCAACAGCCTGTGGTTGGGAACCCCGGGGAAGCCCTCGGAAGGATGTCGCAGAACTCCCAACAGACCCACGGCCGCCACTGCGGCCTCGCCCAGGGGGTGGTTCGGGTGCTATCCCGCGTTTTTGGGGGGTTTCGGGTGTGATCCCGCTTCTAAGGGGGGGCGTGCGTGAATTGCTCACGTCACGCTGCCGTCTTGGGCCTGCTTCTGTAAGGACGGTGAGCCGCCCTCTCACCGTCCTCAGGCCACCGGTCATGGTGGCCGATAGTCCTCGGCGTAGACACGTCGACGGCGCCCAGGCCGCCGACTGCGGAACTCGGGTGGGAGAGTTCTCTCCCGTACCCGTCCCGCCGCCTCCTTCACGAGCATGACCTGCTCGCAGAAGGAGGCGGCGCAGTCCCACTTACTCCAGCTGGAGAGCATGGCTTGCACCATGGTCTCGAGCGAGAGAGTGTCCACGTCCAGACCCACTACGAGGTCCTGGCGCTGTTGCGCCCACGCCGTGCACTCCACCAGCGTGTGGAACGCCGTGTCATCGCTGCGGTCCTCGCAGTGCTGACACTCGGCCGTGGTTTCCCGGTGTTTTCGCCACAGATACCTACCGAAGCTACCGTGCCCGGCAAGCATCTGTGTCAACCGGTAGGAGAGAGCACCGTGTCTCCTCTCCAGCCACTCGTCCATGACCGGTCTGACGGCCGCGATTGTAGCGAATCCCCCCTTTGGTTGCTCAAGTCGCACCTTCCATGTCTCCACGGTTTCCTGTTGGAGCAGGGACCGCTGGGCCTCGATTTCTCGATTAGCGGGAATTTGGCCCCGCTCCAGCGCCTCCTTGCGCCATCTAAACAGTGACGCAAGGGCTCTCGCTTCCAGGTCCCATGGAGGGGTCCCGGCTAGGAGACATGCCGCCTCACCGGAGATCGTGCGGTATCCCCTTATCACCCTGATGGCCATCACTCTCTGCGGGCTCAGCAATCTAGCCACATTGCTGGCCGTCAGAGTTTCCGCCCATACAGGAGCTCCGTATAGAGCTATGCTTCGCACGATCCCCAGGTACAGTCTCCTGTAGGGAGCGTTGGGTCCCCTGATGTTGGGCATCAGCCGCGCAAGTGCGGCTGATGCTCCCCTCAGTTTTGGGACCAAACTTCGGAAGTGATGTACGAAGTTCCACCGGCCATCGAGTACGAGCCCCAGATACTTCATCGAGGGCTCGATGCCGATGCTGACGCACCCTACCTGTAGGCTGGATCCCGCAGGTGGCCCCATCCGAGGTCCGTGGAAGCACAGAGCCTCGGATTTGTGAAGGGCGACCTCGAGACCCAGCCGCCGAATCCGACCCACGACTTGAGCAACCCCTGCCGTGGCCTTTAGTGCTGCGTCACGGTGCGTTGCTCCCCGCGCTGTAACGAGGGTGTCGTCAGCGTAACACGTTACGTCGACCCCTTTGAGCAACGGACCACGCAGCACCCAGTCGTAACCGATGTTCCACAGGAGCGGCCCTAACACTGATCCTTGTGGAACACCGCACGACACATCTCGCCGACCCGGCCCTAGCCAGCTCGGGTAAGTTATGGCCCTCTCGGAGAGATAAGCCCCGACAATTCGACGGAGGTAGGGAGGCACTCCATGATAGATAAGCGCCTCCCTGACGCAGCTCCAGGGCAAGGTGTTGAATGCGTTGGCGATGTCGAGAGACACCGCCACCACCACCTCACCCCGTGAAACTGCTTCCTCCGTCAGGCCTCTAATGCACATGATCGCGTCCACAGTGGAGCGTCCCTGACGGAAGCCAAACTGACTACCCGCCAGATCAGGCCCCACTCGTGTGAGGTGCCCGACGAGGCGTTGTGCAATAATGCGCTCAAAGAGCTTGCACACCTCGTCGAGCAACACGATCGGCCGGTACCCTGATGGGGAGTTTGCCGGCCGCCCCGCCTTTCGGATCAAGACCAGTTTCCCTGTCTTCCAGGCCTTGGGAAACTGGCCTTTTTCGAGGCATGCTAAATAAATAAAATAAATAAAATAAAATTTATTCCCTTTGAAATTTTTAAAAAATTATTTAGGTTTGTCAAAATTTTTGTGACTCTACCGGGGGTTCGGAAATGCTACAGACTGAGAAGAACACCCCAAGAAACTCAGTCCGGTCGCTCTTATTCATCTTAGTATCTAATACAGTTTTTTTTTTAAATGTAGAAAGGAGCAATTCGTGTCACTGCCAGGCAGTCTTGTCTTCTAGAAAGTCTTTAATGCTATAATAAGCTTTCTGGCACAATTTAAGTTTTACTAGTTTTTTAAATTTATTAACTGACAAACCTGTTATGGCTGTCGGCAATGTATTGTACATTCGAATACAATTGCCCGCAAAAGAATTGCTTATTTTATTAAGCCTAAATCTAGGTACAGCCAATTTATTATTATTTCTTAAGTTTAGGTTATGGATATCACTATTTTTAATAAATTTACTGTTATTTTTATGAGTATATAATAAGTTTTCATATATGTACTGTGAATACACAGTAAGGATGTTGATATCCTTAAACTTTTCTCTTAATGACTCCCGAAACCCCATACCATAGATAGCCCGGACAGCCCTTTTCTGCAACACAAAGATACATTCGATGTCGGCAGCGTTACCCCATAATAGTATGCCATAGGTCATGACACTGTGGAAATAGCTAAAGTAGACAAGACGCGCTGTTCTAATGTCTGTCAGTTGTCGGATCTTTTTAACGGCATAGGCTGCAGAGCTCAGTCTGCCCGAGACTTTCTCGATATGAGGCCCCCACTGCAAGTTGGAGTCTAACTTTATGCCCAGAAAGACAGTTTCATCGACCAATTCTACTTGATCATCCCTAATCCTAATACTGGTGTTAACGGGCCTAACATTTGGCAAGGTGAATCTAATACATTTTGTTTTAGTTTCGTTTAACAATAAATTATTAGCGTTAAACCAGTGGACTACCCTAGAGAGGGCATTGTTTACTTCGTCAAGATCGCGTTGTCCACGTTCAACTTTAAATATTAAAGATGTGTCATCAGCAAACAAAACTACCTCATGATCGTCTCTTATAAGGTGAGGGAGATCATTTATGTACACTAAAAATAGAAAAGGTCCCAGAATTGAACCCTGAGGCACCCCCATTGTTACAGCAGAACCATTTGACTGTTTACCATTTATAACTACTCTCTGTACTCTATCTCTAAGGTAAGAACTAATTAAATCCAAGGCCGTCCCCCGGATTCCATAATGATCAAGTTTTTTAATTAAAGTCTGATGCTGGACACAATCGAAGGCCTTAGATAAGTCGCAGAATACACCATAAGCATCATACGACTCCTCCCAGGCCTCACATATACACTCTAGCAATTTGATTCCAGCATCCGTGGTAGACCGACCGCGCGTGAAACCGAACTGTTTAGTATGGAATAGTTTATTTGTATTAAAATGATTTTGCATTTGATTAAGCATTACCTTTTCAAAGATTTTACTAAACGTGGGTAGTACAGAAATAGGACGAAAATTGGACGGATCTGAGGTGCTACCCGATTTAAACAGAGGAGTTATTTTACTAAACTTCATTAAGTCAGGAAACACACCACTATCAACACAATTATTAAATATTATTGATAATTCAGGGGCAACCATTTCAATTAACGAATTAACTAAATGTACAGAAATTCCCCAGAGGTCAGCAGTTTCCTTAATATTTAAAGATTTAAAAGTTTTTATGACAGTGTGTATACTAATTTTACTGAATTTGAATATTTCATTACAGCAAGGAACATTTGCTTTTAACAAGGATTCTGCTATTGGGGTAGAAGAACCTAGGGCTCTGGTCAAATCTACTGGAATTCGAGAAAAAAATTGTTCAAATTCGTTAGCGACTTCGGCATCTGTTGTAATTATGTTACCATTTACTTTAAGTTTAAAATTATTATCATTCGATTTTGCTTGGCCTCTTTCTGCGTTAATTATTTTCCAAGTAGATTTAACTTTATCTACACTATTGAGAATTTTATTACTTATATACTTTCTTTTGGCTGCTAAGCAGTCTGCTTTAAACTTTTTTGAATAAGTTTTAACATAATTTAGAAATTCATCTGTTCTATTAAGCTGTCTTTCTGAGTATAGTTCATACAGTTTTTGTCTACTTTTATGTATATCCTCAGTGGCCCATTCACTGAAGGCTGGCCTATCACCAATTGTGACTTCCTTAGACTTGAATATGGAGTTGAACTCATTGTAAAAGGAATCAAAAAATAACTTATACATTACATTTGGATCTAAGCCAGTGTCTAAAAAATGCGCTATAAAGACCTATAAGTCGAGGCCCAAGCTCCTCGAGAGCCAGGACCCATGCTCGGCCTGGAATGCCGTCGGGTCCAGGGGCGGTGTTTCTGCGGGATTTAAGCCGCAGGACAGCCGCCCCTAACTCACCCTCGGGGACTACGGGCACGTCGTTCTCGCTGCCTTCCGCGTTGGGCGCCTGAGACGAAGCCATGCGCGGAGGAATGTGTTCCTCCGCTCTCGACGGGAACAAGGAGTCCAGGACCGCCTCCAGCCGCTCCAGCTGGAGACTCTGGGTCAGTGGGGGCGCCTTAGGGCGTAATTTGCCTCTTACCATGAGGTACGGGCGCCCCCACGGGTTCCGCTCCAGAGTCTCCATCAGCTCTTCGCGGCCCAACTTTTTGGACCTCTTGATGGCGGTCTGGAGGGCCCTCTTGGCCTCCTTGTACCCATCGTAGAGCTCCGTCTCTCGGGCTGCCGCATCGTCTGCGCGGCGGCGCCTCCGGCGAAACCTGGTGTACCGGCGGCGCGCGGTAACGCAATACGCGCGCAACTGCGCGATTTCCGGCGTCCACCAGTACACCTGTTTCCTCGCCGGTCTGGGCCTAGCCCTGGGCATCGCCGCATCGCAGATGTGCGACATGGCTCTCCCGAACCACTCCACCTCGGTATCAACATCGGCAGGCCGCTGTCGGAATCCAGGCCTGCACGATGGCCGCCTCCAGGAGAGCCTCCCGATCAAGGCGATGGAGTGCCCAACGCGGTTCCGGGGGATTCGCGATTGCTGGCGGCAGGTTAGGTGGAGGGGAGACGTCGAACCGAATATATCGGTGATCTGACAACGTCTCCTCCTCCTCCACCACACGCCATCCCTGGACACGGCGGGCGAGCTCAGGGGTCGCAAACGAAACGTCTATGACCGAGCTGAGCCCCCGCCGCGTCCAGGTTGTGACATTCCCCCGGTTCAGGATGACTAGGCCACGTGTAGTGACCCAGTCCTCCAGTATCCTCCCCCTGCCTCTGGTTTCCCGGGAGCCCCAAGCCTGCGACCAGGCATTGAAGTCTCCCAAGACCAGGACAGGGCGAGGCCGGCATGCAGCGAGAACGACGTCCAGCTCAGGGAGCCATAGCTCAAACTGATGCTGGTCGAGGCTCGGCGAGATGTAAACGGCCACGACAGCCACACCCTCATATTCCGCCGCGACGCAACCAGGGCCCCTAGCAATAAGCGCTAGGCGCGAGTCGTCCGCGCCGGTCCCCCCAAAGATAGTCGCCAGGCCGTCCAGATCCACCGGGCTTCCCGGGTGAACCCAGTACGGCTCGGCGACGACGACGATGTTTATCGACCACTGCCTGATGCTCTGGTACAGAAGGTCCTGAGCACCAGTGCAGTGGTTCAGATTCACCTGCAGGATGCGGATATGGGTGTCCATTAATGGACATCCATCTCCGCACCCTGCCGCGAGCGTGCACCCACACCCTCACCCTCCCGTGCGGACGGACGGGGCTTCGGCCTTGAGGCAGCGCAGGTCTTACTGCCCGCCCGGTGGTCGGCCTCCTTGCCCTCCGCCACGCATTTGAAACAGCGTGGCGGAGCGTCACAGGCAAGAGCCGTATGACCGGGCTGACTACAGCGGAAGCACCGGTCTCCGACGGTGACTTCCGCCGTACACTGCACTCCTACATGCCCCACGACCAGGCACCTAAAGCACCTGGCTTCGCGGGGCTGCAGGAGATGCACCTGCGCCCTCAAGAAGCCCCCAATAAGGAGGCTCCGTCCGTCCGCCACTTTCTGGGCCGCCGCGACGGGGCAACTCACGACTGCCGACCCGTGACCGGTGGGGCCAAAGCGAATTTCGCCTGACCTCACCTGGTCGGGAGGACAGCCGCTCGCCTCCACGACGGCGGAGATTATCTCCTCCGTCGTGGCCGCGTCATCCAGACCTGAAATGCGCAGACTGGCGCATTTGTTTGGTCTGGTGACGCGGACGTCGCCCGTGTCCAGCGACGCCCTCAGCTTTGCCGCTAGGGCATCAGCTTTGGGGCCGCTGGTGGCGCCAGGGACCTCGAGGAGGCGTGCTCCAGTGCGCGTCACCTTGCACCGGAGACCTCCCTCAATCTCGAGGGCCTTGAGGTCGACTGAGGCTTTCGCCTGCCTCAGGACCTCGGCGTACCCCACGCCCTTCGCTTTGCCCTCTGTCGTCACCGTGATGACGACGGCAGTGGAGCGAGGAGCGCGGAGCCTCTTTGGCGCCTTTGACGCGGCGGCCTTTGCCGCTTTGGCAGCCTCTTTAGACGCCTTCTTGGCGGCCTTTGCCGCCTTTTTGGCGGCCTTAGCCGCCTTCTTCTTTGCTCCCGCTACCTCCCAGACCCCCTCTCTAGAAGGAGTCTGGGGTGCAACAGGAGCGCTGGCTGTGCTGGGAGAGGCAGGGTTGCAACCTCCACTAGGCGCCGTCTTCTTGGGGGCGGAGGGGGCGGAGGCCCTCGGCTTGGGACCAGGATTCCCACTGGGTGCAGCCGTCGTCGCGTATGACGCGCCAACGGGTGCCGCCAGCGGCGGGCGGTATGCCCGGTCCTCAAGGACGCCGAGGCGTCGCTCGATGGCCTCCAGCATCTGGACCATCGTTGGTGTCGCCTTAGGTAGTGCACGGGGAGCGGGGGTTTTCCCACCCCGAGCCTCCCCGGCCTCCTGGACCAGCTGCGTTAGCTTGCCGATCTCCTCCCGCATCAGCTCTTGCTGCTTCCGGGAGTCGGCAAGCTCCTTCTCCAGGCTCGCCACCCGAACCCGAAGCTTCCCCTCCTAGTTGGAGACGCTCCTCTCGAGGAGCTCCTCCAACGCCTTAGTGGCACCTGTGACGGCTTCTGTCACTACTTTTTTCTTGCCCGCGACATTCTTGGCGCCTTTCATAGCGTCAGAAATCCGGGCAAGAGCTGCGAGGAGCTCCCGAGCCTCCGGGACCTCTTTATACCTGCCGCTAGGTAGTGGTGGGGCGTGCATCGTTGGATTTGATGACCGCTCCTTCAGCTTTTGGTTGGATCCTCGTCCTCTACCAGCAGCAGTAGCCTGTACTTTGGCCGGTAGGTCATCCTCGCTGGAGGAGATCGCACCCGGCCGTCGGAACAGACTTTTACCCGTTCCAGTCGATCGCGGCCTCTTTCTCCTGTAGATACCAAAACCCTCGGTATCCATACTCAGGACTGACTCCGCGTCAGTCTCCGTGCGGTTTTCCGCAAGCTCCGCGTCCGTTTGGTCATTGAGACGTGCCACCGACACTCGCAGCTCTCTCGATGAGCCAGGCACCGCAGTGCTCGGCCTCTTCTCCACTTCCCGATTCATCGTATCCAATTCACTGGGCAAATCCGCGTCCAAGTTGAGTAAGCCAAAGTCGTTTGTTTTTTCCACTCCAGGTTTATTGTTTTACAGCAAGGTCGCTTTACTCTTGCAATAATATTATGATAATGCCCATTGCTCTTTATAACATAAAACACATTTCCATCAAGTTACATATACATAGATTTCTTTTTATAATTCTAAACATATTGTGTGTTTTCTAACTCTGGATGTGAGGTTAAATATATAGTTCGAAACTGATCAAATTAATGTAATAAAAATAATAAGAAAATAAACTATAATCCGATCCCACAAAACTGCTGAACCATGTTTACAAGTTGTTGACCGTAAATGACTCTTTAACTTTACAATGTTTTCTTCAGGCATTAAACTTAATACTTTTAATTCTCCAGCTATATCTTGTGGACCAAACGAGAGATACGAAGAGAAACCATCATCTGTTTGTGAACCACTCGATTGTTCCGAGGTAGGATTCCCTCTGGACTGCCCACTTCAAGACAGCGACTGCGATGATGAACCTGGCTGCATCTGCGAACATGGTTACGTCAGAAATGATGCTGGTGACTGTGTGGAAAAGTCTCAATGTCGTAAGTAAAAAATATGTTTAATGAACAGTTTAAATATATAAATGAACTAACTGAGCCCGCAACTTCGTTTACGTCACATAAGGTGTATGAAAGGAAAGGTATTTCTTCATCAGAGTCATCAAGCAGCGTCTGAAAATGCCCTGTTTGCTTAACCATAAAAGAGCTTAATGATTAAGACTATTTTTAAACAATTCAGTCCGCGCCGGCGCGGACTGAATTGTTTAAAAATAGTCTTAATCATTAAGCTCTTTTATGATTAAGCCAACACGCCAGTTTAGGTTCACTCACATTCAAAGAAACCCCTACAATTAAAATTTTCAAAATATCTGATTCTTAAAAGTGTTATAACTCTTTTATTTCTAAACCGATTTACATAAAACAAACGCTAAATGTTAACTGGAGCAAACCTCAACACAATACAAAAAACCGCATTGCAATCGGTTGAGCGGTTACTGAGATTAGCGTGCACAACCGTACAGACAAACAGATATACAGACATACAGACAAACAGACAAAAATTCTAAAAATCATTGTTTTGGGTTCTATTGCGTTCATAAAGCCCCCCTATAATATTTTTTCTTATTTATCTTCCATGTACAGACAGCGACCTGTTACAATTTTATTATATGTATTCATTAAAAAATTTCAACCGTACGAATAATTTATGTTGTTTTACTTTAAAATAAGAAACTTTATTATTAGCTTATGAATTTTATGTAAATGTCACGATATCCTTTAAAATGTAAATAAGCCGGTGAAATAAATAAATTATAGGTATGGTGTTAAGTTTCGAACATATCTAGGTCCACCCTAATAAGTCATGATTAGAGAACTTTCGGACAATGTTGATTGTTAAAAAAAAAACTTGTGCCCGATTTTCTTTTTCTTTAATAGCGTCTTGTGGTGGAGATCCTAATGCAGTGTCAGGGTGCGGAGTAAATTGTGGTAAAACTTGTTCCACATATGGAAGGAACGTACCATGTTTAAGAATATGTTACCCCAACGCATGCGACTGCAAAGACGGATTTGTATATGATGACGTCGTCAAAAAATGCGTCAGATATGAAAATTGTAGTAAAAAACATAGTAAGTAATACCTTTTCATTGTTTAAAACTTTAAATAAAACTTTTTTTTATTACAATTCTGAAAAGTAACAATTTATATAATGTAATTGTATGGTACTTATAAATTAAACATTGTGCAAAATACTAAGTGAAGCAAAAAATATGTTTTCTTTAGTCTTCCCTTACACAAGTATTACACGAGGGTTGATAAAGTGTTCCAAATTCCTAAAATTGTATTTATTAACGCTACACTGTTTAGAATTAAAGACTTTATATTTGTAAAAAAGTCAATAGTGTGATTTAGAAAAGGATGCTGAATGATAAATAACTAATTGCCACAGTTATTAGCTCTACCTTACAATTATAAAATAATAAAAATTACAATCTTTGTTTATCCAGCTGGCTCAACTGTTAACATCACTGATGCTAAATTGAGATTGGACAAAGGGAGTATTACTTTGAGTGGAGAATTCATATACGTAAGTATACCTAATATTTTTGTCGGTCTATAAAATATATTATAAAGCATATAAATAAAGTCTTAAAATCAGAGGCATGGGTACTCTACGCTTTCACTTTTCACTGTTTACGTGAAACTTAAACACACCTCCTGCCGCGCAATAGCTAAAATGACAGGATGAAGATGATATTACTGCCGCATGGGCAGATAGATGTGGGAGATCTCTCAAGACACACATACGTTGCTTCTGCTTTCAGTCAGTTTAGCATCGACCACCTTACGCAAAACTTCTGGTCAAATCAGACGCACCGAAGCAATTTGTGAAACAAAAAATAAGACTGTCCAGCGAAAATCACTCCGAATCATCAAAATCATACACAATACGTGCTTTTCAACTAAATGAAAATTAGTTATATCCATTATGCTGTGGGAATAGGATCGAATTTGATTCGTATTCTTAACTTGAATTGATTTTTCAGTATAACTAGCATTTTAGGGTAATAAATGTTCGACGTTTTACACAATAGGTACTCGTACTACAATCAGAGCGAACGCGAGATGTATATTCAGAGACACTTTTCTTTATTTGTGCGTAAATCATCTATACTAATATTATAAAGAGGAAAGATTTGTTTTTTTGTTTGTTTGTAACGAACAGGCGCCGGAACTACTGGACCGATTTAAAAAATTCTTTCACTGTTGGGAAGCTACACTCTTTGCGGTGAACATAGGCTATATTTTATTCCCGTATTCCCACAGGAACGGGAACTACGCAAGTGAAACCACGTGACGTCCGCTAGTCTTTCAATAATGTTAGATGCAAATAGGCGTGAAATGTGTTAAGCTTCATACACAATGCTTTTATCAGTTACATAAAATTAGCATGTGTTTGTTAATGAATGTAAAGTATCATTTATAATGGACATTTATCACTTTGTTTACAGCAACTCAACAAACAACGACGTGATGAGAACTTTGCAACCTCGGCACTTTCTCTTATACTTGCTTTGGGTCAAATTGTTCCTAATGCTGAAAAGATAGTTTTAAAAGAATTACTTACGGCACTCAACCTTAAGAACAAAGATGAGGTAAGTAGGTCTTATATAACAAAAACTATCGAAGGAATTTCGGAATATGCTGTTGCCAAGGACGGATTACTATAACTATGGATTGCACAGCTGGTAGATACCAATTCTTTAAAATTTTATGAAGAAACCTATGTATATTAGCTTAATTTGGGCTAAATGACGTTGTCTGAGAATATCCACAAATATTTATTTATTTATTATTTATTTCATCTTTACGGAAGAGACATGAAACTCAATGTTGACAGACCGTCTTAAGGGAATTTTGATTGATCACACGGAAGCGCGTTTAACTTATCCCAATGACCAAAGCGTTATATTTCAGCCTATGGTTATGTAATCAAGAACAATTACACTAACGACGTGCATATACTTCTAACACAATCAATTTACGTTACCTCTTTAAATTCAGATGATTTCTTGTTATTTTATTAATAATTTATCTTCTAAAATCCTAAAAACCTATAATTATTAATTTAAATTCGCATTGTAGGTAAAGCAGGTTTTCTTAGCAGAAACATCCTCGTACAGAAATCAAGCTAAAGTTGAGTTTGAAGTGGCTTCCAAATATTACGTGAATAAAGATTATGAGTTAAGTGTAGAATTTATAAAGAATTCAAAAAAATACTTCCACGCTAGCGGAGAAAATATTGATTTCGGTAACAACAAAAAAGCAGTAGCTACTATAAATAAATGGGTAAGCTCTTTTATTTTCTTTGATTAGGCATTTTCTCTTGAAATAATCAAATAAGCTTATTACGTAGCTGAGTGATGCAAGTCTGAAGGTTGTCTTTAATATCGGGTCAAACTGAAGATGAAAATGTTGACCAACTTTATTGTGAATTTAGGTTTAAGAAAACTCGAAGAAGAAACCCCATGAACGTACGAACCGACACGAGATATCGTAAAAAGAACGCTTTAGCCTAGATATTGTTTTTCCAAAGTAGACTACACTCACTTAAGCCCAGGTGTAGAATTTATTTAATGATTATATAATGAGTCTTCAAAAAAACTAGACCTATGTAGATTTTTTTTTTCATAATTGTGACTTTATCTCGAAAGAAAATATGACTAAATAAAGATTTGACACTAGTTAAACTAAAAACAGATGCGATATACAATATATTACCTACATTATTACGTTCTCTGATATCTAGGTTGCCAACAAAACTCATGACAGGATAAAGGATCTTCTAACCCCTGACGCCGTGGACGATGATACTGTGATGGTGTTGGTGAACGCTATATATTTCTTGGTAAGATATTTTCTTCAATTTTTGTTGGATGCTCCACCAAAATTGAAAGCGTTAAAAAATTTTGCAAATTTGAACATCTGTGAGACTAAAATCACACTAATTAATATCAAAATACTGCTAAACTAAAACAGGGCTTTTACCTTTGCTTATAAATATATTGATTACTGTTTATATCTGATATGCACCTATATACCACCTCTCTGGAAAGGAAAGACATGAAACAGAAAGTCTTCAGTATCTCTTCTTATTTTAGGGTAATTGGATACATCAATTTAAAGTAGACGATACAGAGAAATGCGACTTTACCAAACGCAACAACGATGTCGTGCAAGTGGATACAATGTATCAAGAAAATACTTTCAAATATGCTGAGGCTTCAATTAATGGCGTAAATGTTCAGGTAATTAAATACAAAGATAAGTATTTCTTAAATACAAAGACAGAAATGCAGTAAAATAATTATTTTGTCTATTCTTTTTCAGGCCTTGGAAATGCCATACAAAAATAATAATTTCACTTTCCTAGTCATTCTCCCAGAGTTAGGACGCTTTGATGACGCTGTGGCAGCACTTCGACACGCTAGTAACTTTATTTTTGTTCAAAACAATCTGAAGAGTCAAAGAGTTAAAGTCTATCTGCCGAAAATGGAGATGAAAACAAAAATAGATATGGCTGACCTACTTAAAAAGGTAAGTGGACACTGTTTTGTACCTTGATTTGAGTGGCAAAATCTTGGCCATACCTAATGTTCAAATATGAAATCATAACATGAGTGTCTAATTATATTTCACAAGCTGTACTACAACTACAAATCCCCTGGCATGCATTTGAGCCACACATACATTTACAATATGTATGGTAATATTCTACAGTCATTTTACATTTATTAATTTTCTCTTGGGTAGTAGCGTGATGATACAAAAGTTATACTTTAGAATAATTTGACTTCATTAAAACAAAAATGTTTTAAAATTGAATCACAAACACCCAAATCTTACCTCTTAATAATTGACTAAGATTTTTTTATTGTTCGTCTAATAAAAAATGGTAAAACTGGTAAATGAAAATAATTATAATTCAGTAAAATTTGCCTTTGACCCGGAAATAATCCTAAATATAGCAACCGTATTTCGGGATTCGTTGGGAGGCATCACTGGTCGTCTGAATTCAGTTTTAATATTAGTATTAAAACTAAATTTGGAATTAACTTGTTCTAAAGACAAAGAATTATATTAACATGTAACTTTTTGTTTAGGCTAACGTCTCGGCAATGTTCAATCCCACTAGCAATGGTTTCAAAGGAATACTGAAAAAAGATCAGCCGTTATACGTTTCTGCAGCTCAACAACAAGTTTTTGTGAAAGTCGATGAAAAGGGGACCGAAGCTGCGGCTGCTACAGGTTTGTTTGTAACATTTATAAATACGAACGTCACGTGGTTTACCCACTTACCTCTCGATCCCGTGGGAATATGGGGACAAAATATAGCCTATGTTCACCGGAGATAGCGTAACTTCCCAACAGTGAAAGAATTTTTCAAATCGCTACTGTAGTATCGGAGCCTTTTCGATACAAACAAACAAATAAACGAATCTTTTCCCTTTCTAATATTAGTATAGGAGACTAGATGGCCTGTATTCCTAAGCCTAGATAATGCCCACAGGGTTGTTGCCGATCCCATACCCCATAGGAATCTATTCCAGAGATAGGATAATCCAACCAGGTCCATTCAGTTACGTCCGTTCAGCCTCCACAGCATGATTGAATAAATAACAAACATCTTCACAAACTTTCACATTTATGATATTAGAAGAATCCTTATACTTTAAATATATCTTCTCAAACTTTGTCAAGAACTTGTAGAAGAAAATAGATATTTTCAAAAACATCAATATTTTGTATTTGCAGCTATCGAAATTAGCACATTCAGTCTGCCACTAAATGAACCTCCCGTTTTGAAGGCCGATCATCCTTTCTTGTTTTATATTCTTTTGAAGAAGAAAATTTTATTCGGGGGAGCCTTTAAGGGCTAAGGTGATAAAAATTGACGTTTTCACAATTTAACTGCATGCTGCACATTGAATCTGTGGATAACTATTTATTTATTGTGAATTAGTCGTAGAATGGGCATATATTTATTTAATAACTGATAACGTAAATATGAACATAATAAGTGTATATCATGTTTTAAATTTAACGGAGTAAAAATTAGTTTGGTCACGGTATTGGATAAATTTAGCAAGGTCGTGTACTAGACCCTCTGGTCACACAAAATCATAGTGCTTAAGTGAACAATTGTACGGACAATTGTAAAATTTACAGTCTTGTTGTAGTAAGTATTTTCATCAAACCCATTAGTTGCCTAAAACGGTGAAATAGATCTAAATTAGATAAGAGTTCGAAACAATAAATTGAAATTAAATTTTTACAGCAATTGTTGCGGGACCAGCAGCTGCCGCAATGGAGCCTCCTCAAACTTTTACATTTAAGGCAAATAGGCCTTATATATTTTATGTATTGTTACATGGAAAGCCTCTATTCGCTGGATGTTTTGTAGGAGCCTAAAAAGACACTCTGTTATGTAATAAACGGTTTTTGAAATTTTGATTGTTGATATACCATTAAACAATTTCACTTCTTCTAAAATTATGTTGTAACTTTCTACTCCACTACTTTCTCTTACTAAGTCTTAATATTAAACATTCTAAAAAACTCTAATATCATTAATATTAATTCAAAAAGTAACTTCCTTAAGGGGCTAGTCCGCAAAAAATGCACTTAGGGTTTTGGAAATATTCAAGAACTCACTTAATTAAATGACACTAAAATGGAACCTTAAATTCATAATGGACGAAACTGCAATAACACCGTGCGCTTTTTACAAAATAATTATTTATTGTTTTGTAAAAAGAAGAATATATCTTCCATACCTCACTAACAATTATTATAAATGCGAAGGTTTGTGAGTATGAATGTGTAGATGTTACTCTTTTACGCTCTAACCACTGAACTTATCTGGGTGATTTTTTTTTCTCATCTAGGGAAAATGGTCTCCAATATTGTAGTATAGATTAAGCCTTTAAAATAATGCCCGTGTGTTCGCTATCCGTTCTATTATTCTTCAAAATTCATGTAACAAGTATACTTTATGAAGCGCGCTACTTTGGTGTTACGTGAGTAATTACACGGCGTCTATCAAATCTGTTCCAAAAATCGCTATATTTAATGAAAAGCGTAGAAAAGGGGGCTGATTCTGCAAGTGCTACTAGTTTGTCTATAACATTAATGAAAATAATACGTAGGAAGGTACCTACTTATGTTTTAAAGAAGCGCTCGTAGCCCTCAGACACAGCGTTCTGTAAACAATCGATGAGGACAGCAACTTTCACTTTGGCTGGACAAAAAATCAATTCAAATACCTTCAGGTCCATATTTGGTCAACCACTCACAAATTGTGAAATTTGGAAGTATAATATACCTCTGTCTACCCCTTCAGGGACAATGGCACGTCTATAACATATCAACTTGTGTATTTATTTTAAAGATATTTTCTCAAATTTTCCAATAACTTATCTTTGTAGAAGAAGGTCAATATTTTCGACAGACATACACACAAACAGATAAAAATTCTAAACATCATTGTTTTGGGTTCTATTGCGTTTATAAGGCCCCCATTTTTTTTCTTATATTTCTTCAATGTACAGGCAACGACCTGTTACGATTTTATTGTAATATATGTATTGATTGATTTAAAACATTTTTTGATGCAGCAAGTAGTATGCCGCTTCATGAACCTACCGTTATTAAGGCCGATCATCCTTTCTTGTTTTATATTCTACTAGCTGACCCGCGCAACTTTGTTTGCGTGATAAATGAAGAACCACTTGACCGATTTTGTGCAAACTTTACATAAACCATCTAATAAATAGTCCGAACAAAGCCTAAACATTTGGTTTGGATAGGTGCGCCCGTTCTTGAGTTATAAAATTACAACGAAAAGTGGCATTGATTTTTATATATATCTAAGCGCACGGCAGTGCGCAGGCCAAGTTCCAGCAACAGGCCGAGCGCATGCCGTACTCTATTTACACGAACCGCTTCGACCCACTTTTGACCCCCCTGTAGCTCAGTGCCTATTGCAAGTACAGAAATAAAATTGTACGTACGTAATCATATACTAGTACTAAGGCAGTGTACCAAATTTCATAGATGTAGCTTTAGTAGATCCTGAAATATGACCCTGTGAATATAGCTAATTTTGGCACTGACTGACTCACTCACTCACTGACCGGTCATCAAAACCTCTAGGCCACTTCCAATTGTCCTAGCGTTATGAAATTTGGCACACAGATCGGGTGTTATATGTAGATTACCGAAAAATTGAGAAATTTAAGAAATCGGTCAAGCGTGAGTTGGAAAAGGGTTACAAAGTTTGTATGGGACCACAGGATTCCTTGGTCGGATCTTCTTCAAAATTTGCATAAATCATCTCTAACATAATTGATGGAAGATTTGTTTCGTATTTTATTGAAATTCATTCCAGAACATGGCTAAAAGGGGGTAACAATTGTTTTCTTCGGGGGGTTTCGATTCGAATTTGTATCAATACTTCTTAGTGATGAGAGGACTCCTTTGATTTAATTTACTTTTTATTTTAACACATGTCATGTTTAAAAACTCAATCAGATTTGAGAAAAATGTTGTCAATGTTTTGATTAATGTCAATCAAATGCTCTATACATACAAATTATGGAAAAGTCAATACTGCACATTGAATATTGTTATTCATATTTGTGAAATATTTGGATTAAATCCGTCCAGTAGTTTAGAGATCAGCAAGCATTCTAAAGGATGACTAACGCTAGACCGTGCCGGGTCCGAGCCGAGTGTCGGCCGTAGCACGGTCACCGAGCCGGTTGCGTTCACGACTGCTCGGGCGAAGCTCGGCGGCACTGTATTCATGCAACGGGCCGTGGCCGAGCCGAGGCGGGACCGAGTTGTTTCTGAGCGCTTTCCGTAGTTCGGCTGTCACTCAGTTGCGGCTCGGTTTAACGCGTAGATTTAGCGCGAAAAATTCTAAATCTATAGTTATAAAATACTAGCTGATGCCCGCAGCTTCGCCCGCGATGGCGCTGTATGTGAAAAATGATTTTCCCGCTTTTCTGTTGAAATTTTTCCTGAATTTTCTTTGCTATAAACCTCACGGAGCCCGAGACCTTTCCAACGAATGCAAAACCGTGGAAATCGGTTAGTGCGTTCTGGAGTTATAGCGTCAGGAAGGAAAACCCGACTTATTTTTATATAATAGATATATAATACTAGCTGCTGCCCGCGGCTCCGCCCGCGTGGAATGTTGTTCCCGGTCACTTAGGGGTATAAAAAATAGATGTTGGCCGATTCTCAGACCTACTCAATGTGCTCACAAAATTTCATGAGAATCGGTCAAGCCGTCTCGGAGGAGTATGGCAACGAAAACTGTGACACGAGAATTTTATATATTAGATTGACCTTGCTGCGGCCGGCACTCGGCTCGGACCCGGCACGGCGTAGCGTGAGTCATCCTTTTTAACCTTCGGTCAGTCGCGCCATTTTATTTAACGAGGTTTGTCGCGTGGGGTTCTTGAGAACCTCAATGAAAAATAGCATGTAAAATAGGAAATTATAAGTATTTCATATAATTTATCATTACATTATTACGTGTTTGTAAAACTACAATAAAACAATGACAAATTATTAAGCCATTTGTATTTAATTACTTATTAAACTTATAATCTAAAAGTAGGAGCCTATATTTCTCACTCTGAGATAACTTTTACAAAAAATAAATAAAAAAAATGATATCTACTCCGTAATTATTTACTTTATACTTTTTAGGCATCATATAGAAATAATCAACTTTGTAACATATAATTTATAAGGAATAAATAAAAAAAAATGGTAACTTTACGAAATTGTATGCTCGTCGCGTGGGGTCTTTGAGAGCCCTTGCGTTCAAAACAGGTCCGTATCACACGGCGCTTACGAGCGAATTGAAGTCAGCCACCTTCCGCGCCAACTACAATCTAACTTAAGAGGGTACATAAACTACTGCACTGCTACAATAGATTTAAATAAGAAAATTTTGCATTTTTGTAATGTTCGGGCTTTCAAAGACCCCACGCGACGGACCGAAGGTTAAGGTCCTTTTTAAGCGAGACTTCGCTGTCCGTCTGTCTGTCCGTCAGGAGGCTGTATCTCACGAATGGTGATAGTTAGAGAGTTGAAATTTTCACAGATTATGTGTTATTGTTGCCGCTATAACAACAAATACTGAAAACAAAAACATAATAATATTTAAGGGGGGCTTCCATACAATAAACGTGTTTTTTAGCGACTGTCTTATATATTCGGTAATAAGGTATCCTTCACAATTTAAATACGTTAGTTAATTTGAACATTTCATCAAGATCATTCATTCCCTTTACACCATGCAAATTAAATGAATATTTTAGGAGGTATAGCACAATCAAATGTTGCTCAATGAAATTAATTTCGTGTCGCCATGATTGAACATTATACGGGTCACATACTAACTTATTTTTCGACTTTCATCGTAAATATTTGTTCTTTAAAAAGTGAACAACGCTTTCAGCAGATTACTTTAGGTAGGTGTAATATTTCAAAGATAGCTATTTCATAGGAAATAGTAAACAAATAGTCCATATTTTAGATTTTTCTCCAGTATAAACAATTTACGTACAAACACACAATTTATATTGTAGACGTAGATATCGTGTTTATAATGTCATCATTCAAATGTCATCAATATTCTGAAAAAGAAATTAAACATAGAGTTCACAAACTCTTTTTGAAATATTTACTGTACCTACCGTAGAGGATCTGTACAAGGATAGTTAACACTATGGAGCAACGCGACCTGTCTAAAGACGCGCGTTGTATAACACTATAGAGCAACGCGAACTGTCTAAAGACGCGCGTTGTATAACACTATAGAGCAACGCGAACTGTCTAAAGACGCGCGTTGTATAACACTATAGAGCAACGCGAACTGTCTAAGGCGCGCGTTGCTATGTGTTAATAGGTAATGAGGGCAACCAGTAGACGCTTGAAATACTCACAGAATATGGAGCATTGTATTTTCATAAAAAAATAATAAATGAAACAAAATGGACCTTTACTGGGACATCCTTTCGAGAGCTTGTCTTGTTGAGAGAGAGTATAAAATAATGTCATGTATACATAATGCACACTTTAAAGCTTATTAAAGAAAAATAGGTACGGTTTCTTGAAAAAAAGTATTGAAATCCCACCAAAAACATCCCTGTTGAAAAGGAGGCCAAGTTCCTATGGGCTAATTGTTCGCCTTAAAAAGGGTTGAAATCCTATCCAATGCCAAGTTTAGATGTACTTTAAAATCGATCATAATCATCTTCATCAACAGCCTAATCCACTGCTAAACATTTGCCATTCCCAAGACTCGCCACCACACTCAGACCTCCACCTTTCGAATCCAGCCATTACCCACCACCGCATTCACGTCAACGGTCCATATGGCCGAAATTCACTTTACCATACACCTAACTTAAAATATGGTGTAGTTGTGAAAATACGTAGGTACCTACTTGGTTAAAAATATCTAAAATAATGTTACTTCTAAATTTGAACTTGGCAGGTTAATTTAATTATATACATAATAAATTTAATTATACAATTAATCAAGTGTTACGTACTGCACGAAACCCTGCCAAGTTCTAATTTAGAAGTATCATTATTTTAGATATTTTTAACCAAGTAGGTACCTACGTATTTTCACAACTACACCATATTTTAAGTTAGGTGTATGGTAAAGTGAATTTCGGCCATATGGACCGTTGACGTGAATGCGGTGGTGGGTAATGGCTGGATTCGAAAGGTGGAGGTCTGAGTGTGGTGGCGAGTCTTGGGAATGGCAAATGTTTAGCAGTGGATTAGGCTGTTGATGAAGATGATTATGATCGATTTTAAAGTACATCTAAACTTGGCATTGGATAGGATTTCAACCCTTTTTAAGGCGAACAATTAGCCCATAGGAACTTGGCCTCCTTTTCAACAGGGATGTTTTTGGTGGGATAGATTAAAGAAGAAAATTTTATTCGGGTGATGACATTTGACATTTGCGCAATTTGACGGGATGCAGAGCATTGAATCTGTGGTTATTAACTACATAAATGTTTATTTTGAATCAGTAGTAAAATATATTTTAGTATCTTGTTATGATCACCCTTAATTATATGTAATATACATGAAAACCTTTTTAAACATCGGTATTAAAATTATTTTGGTCACGGTTAACATAAAACGGATTTAGCAAAACATTGCCCTCTGACACCTAACTCTGGTCACAAAAAATTTAAAGCAGAACTGGAGCCTTTTGATGTATTGAAGTATAAAAAGTATTTTCATCAGACTATTGGTGACGTAAGGCGTATCTTCTTAAAATAAAAAAGCTGTGAATAGGATCCAAAGAATCAAAAGTAAAATAAAAACAATAAATTTAATTTAATTTTCGCAGCAATTGAAGTAGCAGCAACCTCGGCCGTGTTGGAACCTCCTCAAACTTTTACATTTAAGGCCGATCGGCCTTATGTATTTTTCATATTATTACATGGAAAGCCTCTATTCACTGGATGTTTTGTAGGAGCCTCTTAAGGACACTGATAAGTAATAAACAACTTTTAAAAAAAATTGTCAATCAGCTATTCATCAAGCTCACTCTTTCTAAAGTTATGTAGTGATAACTCAATATTTTCCTCTTATTAACTCTTAATACTAAACATTCTGAACATATTCTTCTTTTTGGTAACATACTAATTCTTTTTCAAAATTGCTTCTATTATAAAAACTTTAAGATCAATAATACTAACTGAAAAAGTAACTTCTTCAACATTATCCTTTTCTTCAATTTACTTATTTATACTGTATACGATTATTTTGACATCGTGAAACGCTAGTAGTAAGTCTTCTTTCTGAATAACAGCTGTTGTACATATTTTATCTATTATAGGTTTATGATGTCTAAAAATAATATTCCAGTAATAATTCAAGATTTTTCCCATATCATTCTCAAAAAGTCAAATGATCATTCTAAAATTTGTAGTATGAAATATTCTAATGTGCTAAAACAAGGTTATTAAAATACCTAACTATGGTATGAAAATGTAATCAAGATATTTGAGCATCATGATAATCCCGTGTCTTCGGTAACCTTGTAAACGTACGTTTTAAATAAAACAGGGAAAAGGTCAAAAAGGTCTGCTACATTTATTTAAAGCCAATCGACCTCATATGTTTTACGTATGTTTTCACTTAACGATAATGGTCGACTAGATAATTTTGTAGTCTTAAAGCCCATAATATAAATTATTATGACCACGCGAGTTTACTTTCCGTTTTGTTGCTCTTCAAAATTCATGTTGTCAGTATGCTTTATGAACATGCTAATTTGTTTTTGGTACTTTAGTGCCTACCTAGAGTAATTAGATGACGTCTAGCTAATTTTGGTGAACGACATGCTTTAAATCCATTAACTAGGGCCAATAGTCATGGAAAAATATTTAGAAATTGAGAGCATGCTGGTCTGTCTTTATCCTTACTCTTTATCCTTACTCCTTGGTCGCGAGTTCGATTCCCACCGGAGACAAATATTTGTGTGACCCATAAATGTTTGTCTCAAGAGTCTGGGTGTTTCTATTTATGATAAGTATGTATTTAAAAAGTATATAAGTATTAATACAAGGTTACATCTGTGATTCTGCTCATCGTCCTGTGACCCGGGGAGTCCCGCAGGGCTCAATCCTTGGACCTTTATTGTTCATCCTGTACAGCGCAGATATCACCAGTACAATCAGTGACTGCAAGTTTCACCTCTATGCAGATGACCTGCAGCTGTACTTGTCTTTTCCTCCTGCTGAGTGTGTAGAAGCTGTAAACAAGATAAATTTGGACTTGAGCAATGTTGCGGACTGGGCACACAGAAATTCATTAGTTTTAAACCCTGAAAAGTCTAAATTTATTGTTATGGGCACACAAAAGACAATTGAACAAATAAGGCAATCACAGCCTGACGTAAGAATTAACGGCTCCTCGATAAAAATGGTTACTGAAGCGCGTAACCTTGGATTGGTTTTGGATGAGCAGCTGCGGTTTGAAACACATGTTGCGCAGGCTGTGCGAAGCTGTTTCTACAGGTTAAAGGTGCTGTATAGAATACGTCCTTACATTAGCGTCAGCATAAGAATACTATTATGCGAATCTCTAATACTTTCTAAGCTTAATTATGCTGACGTTGTGTTTGGGAGTTGCCTTTTAAAAAGGACTGAGCGACTTGTACAGCGTGTGCAGAATGCCTGTGCTCGGTTTTGCTACCACATACCGCCGCGCTCACATGTGACGCCTTTTCTCTGTAGTGGTAACATGCTAAAGATGAAGGCACGTAGAGAGTTACATCTCGCCACCCTGCTCTTTGGAATTGTGTTGAGGCACAGACCTCGGTATCTTTACGACAGGCTGGCATGGTCGAGAGACATTAATAGGTATGCTACTAGAGCGTCGGCTTACCTTATGTTAACACCACGGCATACCACGGCAGGGTTCAGAAGCGGGTTTAAATTCGCTTCGAGTCGTATTTGGAATGATCTGCCGCCGCCAATACGTGCCCTAAAATCAGTTGGTACATTTAGAGCCAAGTACAGATTACACTTATTGAACAGTCAGAAAACAAGTGTATGAAAATACTTACATAAGGGTTGTGCACGGGTGACAGGATGTGGCGAACACACCATGAACATGATTTGTCTTTGTCTTGTGATTTTGTCTTGGTATTTTGTGTATAATTGTACCTAAAACTTGTTGAGGCGTATGACTGACTGAGGGCTATATTAAGTACATATTACACAGTTGCACTAAACTAGCACGACGACACGGGGCGAAACGATCTCTTGTCCGTTGCTGCACAACGCATAACTAAACAGTTATTGTAATTTAATACTAGCGTTCAAGTCATAATCTTGTAATTTTTGTGATATTAAAATGTAGAATGGTGCTAAGATAGGAACACAACACAACAATCGCCATTGTGTGCGGCGGCGGCGGGGCGTCACTCTGTCGGGTGTCACTGTCAAGTGTCAGACGGCTGCGTGCGTCCGCGCCTATGCACGCGATTGGTCAATGAGCTTGCGTACATAGACAATAGCTGTATTTTTTTTTTTTTTCTCTGTTTTATAGTCTTTTGAATTTAATTGTGTTAGGGGTTGTTTGTAATGTTTTAGTTTAATTTAGTTTTCAGTGTTTTGTTTTGTATAGCGTGCGTGACGTTGTCCCTTCCTTATGGTGCCACCTGAAAATCAGCGCTGCGCGTCACAACTATTTTTGACGTGTAGCAATACGCTGAGGTGGCAACCGTTTCTAGCCCATACTTTTTCATATATTTTATTTTTAATTTAATTATGTATACTTGATACCTTATAAGTATTGGGCCAAGAATAAATACTTTTCTTTCTTTCTTTCTTTCTTTCTTTCTTTCTAATATCCGTGGTCTAATACCCATAACACAAGCAGGTTATTCCTAGCTTACTTTGGGTTCAGATAGCGTTGTGTGATATGTCCGAGAATATATTTACTATTAATATTATAAATACGAAAGTTTGTAAGTAGGTATGAATGGATATTTGTAACTCTTTCACGCTCTAATGGCTGAACGTATCTTGCTAAAACTTAGTACAGGCATATTAATTCCGTGGGAATAGAAACGCGTAGCACGATCTCGTATTTATATATTTATGTCGGTGTTCCAGCGCTAACGATGACTAGAATGGCCATGATGCTACCTCCTCGTGCTGTAACCTTCAAAGCAGACCGACCTTTCATATTCTGTATAATGCTTCGAAGGATGATAATGTTCCAGGGAATATTCACAGGCGCTAAATAAGGTGAAACAATTGTAAAATTAAAACTTATTTACCCTACTTGTAATAACAAAGTTCCTATAATTTTGTTACGTGAAGATTTCTACTAAATTGCACTCTCCTTAAGAGCCCACCAGACGCCTAATTGTTAAAAGAAGATAGAAGATATACATTTTATCGCGCAAGAGAAGAGAGAGATGCGATCGGTTTTTGTGCGTTTTTTACGAAATAAATTAATTATAAAAAAACTAAAAGCATTATGAAAAAAGTGGTCTTTTTTATAATGTGGTATTTTTATAAAGTGGTATTTTTTTTTATAAATATTTTATATTATAATAACAACTTAAAACTTATGAGATCTAGCTTAAAATCTCACGAAATTGAGGTATTTTCAACACAAAAATCTGTCGAGGATTTTATCAGTAATCGTGTTTCTAGCCAAAAGCGTTTTTAGTTCATGAACAGAAGTAGTCTGTGTTCAAATTTTAATTCATTAGACCTCACAAGTCCTGAGATCTAGATCAAGGTAATAGTCTATTTGGCGTCAGACGGACTCTTAAGCCACGGTGAGGAACTCCGTTCCATTATATCAATACTCACAAAACTTATAATATTATAATAAAAGAAACCGTTATTTTCTAATATCGATTTTATGTGCCTACTGTATCTATTATTCAGAAAAATTAACTCTACAGAAGCGTTTATTCTGTCCTAATGTAAGAATTTAGAACCACTAAGCATATCGAATCTATTGTAATTTGACGATTATAGGTTCTAATATATTCATCATATTATTAATACCAAAAGCTACTAGTATCGTATGAAATTTTTCAAAAATATGTATTTTTTGTATAAGTATCCACCTTATATAATATATCAGCACTTAACAATTTAACATTTAATTTCTATTAACAGTGCGGAAATATATTCTTTCTTCATAATTAACATTTCTGGTATACTCGTAATTTAGCCTTGTTGTTTAACATGGTGATGGTTTATTATTGTTATGTATTTATTCTCATTTTGACTAAATTCACCTGCCATGCAGCTTCACTACTCACAAAACTGCTTAAAATATATATTATTGTCAAATTTGTTTTATAAATATATGTAATACTTCATTACTTTCATTACAGATGCTGTACATCATTGCCGTAAAGGTGTATTGTTGCATTCTGTTGGAAATAAAGTTTTCCTTGTCAAACATGTTTCATTTTACCTTTAACAAATTTAACCTTCTTCGAGCCTATTTTTACGTGAGGAAATCGACTCTTTACCGACTAAAATCACACCTCTCGACGTTGGCCTACAGCTAAATAGCCCAACACCAGCCCCGTAGACAAGCTCGTCGCCGGCGAATGACGCGCGCGCTGCAGCGGGATCACGAGCTTGGGTGTGATTAGTCGATATAATGTAAAATAGAATAGAATATAATAGAATAATTTTTGTCAACAAATATTCATCAACAAATATTTGTGTGACCCATAAATGTTTGTCTCAAGAGTCTGGGTGTTTCTATGTATAACATGTATGTATTTAAAAGTATATAAGTATTAATATCCGTGGTCTGATACCCATAACACAAGCAGGTTATTCCTAGCTTACTTTGGGATCAGATAGCGTTGTGTGAGATGTCCGTGAATATTTATTATTTATTTATTTATTTATTAATACACTTTATTGTACACCATAACAAGAACTTATACTAAAATTAACTCTATGTACAATCGGCGGTCTTATCGCTTACAGCGATCTCTTCCAGACAATCTAATAGATTGAATGATAGGATTAATACTGTAAAGTAGTTCATGGCGCACTAAACTAAGCCTACCACTAAAGTAGGCATAATATTGTATTTATTGTATGCTTTCGTTTGCTATTTACGCTTGTGCCACTTGTTTAAGGGGTCTGGGTTACCGACACAGACACTCCTCTATTAATATTTTAAGGTACCTACCTAGCAACACCAAATATAACGGAACCCACAAGTAATTTGGAAAAACGTAAACGAACATATCCCAAGGATAAATTCTAAAGGTTGTAAAATGTTATTGCTGGAATGAGGAATGTTCATAAGTATGTAAAATTACTTGAAACTTCGTTTCAGTAAAGCTTTTATATATACAAATACACTAGTTTTTGTTTTATTCAAAAATACCCAGTCGTTTTGATTTTACAATCATTCAAAGTTCGCGAAAATTTGTTGCCCCGCTAACAGTCACTGAACCGCGGATGACGTCACGTTATAGCGCGGCTCCGTGCGGTCCGCTCCGCGCCCAGCTGTAGCAGTGAAAAAGTCCCGCGCACGCAGTGTTACCTATTATTCTCTTCGCTTTTAGCTGAGTGAATTGTTAAAAAAATAACGAAGGCTTCGATAGGACAATCAGATAACTTACCTAAAATAGATGGGCTTGTGGTTGCTCATTTTTTAGCTATAAATAATGATTTTTTTTGGTCGAAATGCGAAGCGTCTTTCATTATAACTCTTATGAAAATTTGTTAAAACTGTTCTATATTGTGTTATTTATCCAAAAAGTTACTATTTTAGATAAGTCGTAGCTTATTTTTATCGTGATGCTAGCTAGGTA
Source organism: Miltochrista miniata (assembly GCA_933228765.1). Taxonomy (NCBI): domain Eukaryota; kingdom Metazoa; phylum Arthropoda; class Insecta; order Lepidoptera; family Erebidae; genus Miltochrista; species Miltochrista miniata. Next base: position 15,084,449 of record OW121752.1, on the reverse strand, counting down.
GAAGTATGTATGAGAAGCCAAGGGTGTAATATCCTAAAACTCTAAAACTAGGATGAACTAAGAGGACTAGGGATATAGGAGACTAAGGTTAAAGACTTAGCTAGAGATAATATGCGTCTACTTATTCCTAATCGGGAACAGATGTACTAAAGCTTTTTTAGGGTTCCGTAGCCAAATGTAAAAAATGGAACCCTTATAGATTCGTCATAACTGTCTGTCTGTCTGTCCGTTCATATGTCACAGCCATTTTTCTCCGAAACTATAAGGCATGCTGTTGAAACTTGGTGATTAAAAAGCATTAAAAATTCTACAAAAAAAATTGAAAAAATATCAATAAATTTTTGGGGTCTCCATACCTAGAACTGAAACTTCAAATTTATTATTTCATAAAAGCCATACGTGTTGGGTATCTATAGATAGGTCTTTAAAAATGCTATTGAGGTTTTTAATATTTTTTTTCTTAACAGAATAGTTTGCGCGAGAGACACTTCCAAAGTGAAAAATGTGTCCTCCCCCCCCCCCCCCCCCTCTAACTTCTCAAATTAGAGAATGGTAATAAAAAAAATTATGTACATTGCCATGCAAACTCCCACCGAAAATTGGTTTGAACGAGATCTAGTAAGTATTTTTTTTTAATACGACATAAATCGCAATATTCGGCTAGAAAAATCACTGCAACAGCGAACGTGTTAAAACATCAATCAAAGTTACAACGAACTAGGTACAAGAACTTTCATAGGTAATTATTATGTTACTTGTTGCTACGGAATCCTTCATGGGTCCGACTCGCACTTGGCCGGTTATTTATTCAATGACGAAGAGTTTGGTTGGTTGGTAGTGCACGCTGCTTAGGAATTAAAGGGGTCCCGAGTCCCGACACGATCAATTAGCAATTGTCAAGCACGTTAAATATAATGTGTACATATACGTCGATGCACACACACATGCAAAGAAATCACGCACACTGAAGCAACTTCCATTCATATTTAACGTGATTGACAATTGCAAGGCATGATCATGTCGGGAACCCATAAGGGTCGCGGGTACAAACATTTACGTGCATGAACATGAATATTTGTATAGATCTGGGTGTTTTTAATATTAAGTACTTACCTATCTATTTACAATAAATATAAATAAGTAAGTACCTACATAAGGTGTAAACATTTTCTGTTTATGTATAACTTTTTCAGATCACCAAGAGAAAGCTATGGTGAGATGCTATAGGCTATATCCAAGTTAAAAGAGATGCTCTTCATTGCATTTATCCACTTTTTCTGCAGTTTTAAGTCCTTTGGAACTAGGAAAAACAACTTTTTTGGCGTCTTGATAGTAGTACTTGTACATTTTGGTACAACACAGGATTTCCGAGCACTAGGATTAGGCATATCAATGAATCTTTAGGGAAACGTAAGGCTGCGGTACTGAATAGCGCGAACGGACTGAGCGACTGCTATAACGTGACGTCATACAGTGCGAGCGCGGGCCAGCGGTCGCGGACTCACTTTAAATTCTATAACTTGGGAAGTAATTGACGTATCAAAATAATTCTTTCACACGTATTTTTTATTTTTGACGGAGAATACAATAAGCTAAAATTCAAAATTAGTGAACATTCTTCATTGTTACACTCATTTAATTTCGTGTTTGATCATATTCTGCCAATTAGGATAAAATGGAGTTTTCTTTTTTGTTTGATGTAATACCTAATTACAAATGAACACGTTTTGCTGATCCAGCAGAACGATGTGGCCGCACTAAGTGCGCCGCGAGCACTGTGCATGTCGGAAAGCAACAGGGTGCATTCGTTCCCATCTTTGTCATACATATTTTAGCGATAGTTTAGCATCAGCAATAAACCTTTTAAAGTTATTAAATTGTTTTCACTGTGTAACCTAGCAAAAACCCATCTCATGAAGTCCACGCAGGACGCTCCCCGTAATTTTTTGAGTTTTGGTAAGATATCATAGAAAAATAGTGCCCGTATAGATATGGATTCCTCCACTCATAAAATTGTAGTTATCTATTAATTAGTGGCATATCTAATATGCTACCTTTTCGGTGAAAATTAGAAGATAGCAAGAATTCACGATAATATTCACACAATAAGGTTTACAAGAAGGTATATTATCTAAGACATTTCATAATTTAAGGGGCGGTTAACCCGCACAAGTAGGCATTTGGCGCTCCCCTCGCCCCGGGCGCAAGACACACCGCGCGCCGGCAGCGGCAGTCAACTCTCATGCCACAGTATACAGTATAGTAGAAAGAAACAGCATGATAACTTTGTTTGACGTAGTAAATGCATCTAACTTTATTAAGTGTAGTGATTTATTAGTTTCGTAAATAAAAATAAATGAGTTAATCGTAAATAAATTATGTATATTATACTATTATTTTTAAGCTAAAGAGTTTGTTTGTTTGTTTAGTTGTTCTAACTCTAGAGTCTAAGAGACTGCTAGTTGAATTTCAAGAGTTTCTTAACAGAATGTCCATTTTTGAAAAATACCAAAATATATAACATCACGCTAAGGCGAATAAGAGCTTAGCAGCAACGAAACATTTTTCGACAACTAGGATATTTCTTTTCTTTTGAGAGTTTCCGTTGCGTACGTTTGCTACAGTTGCGTAAAAAATGTAAATTACATAATAGCTGGTCATAAAAATTTCTAAAGTTTTCTAAAGTTGGTATGCTAAGTATGAATCACGGGATCATTGTGCAATCCAAAATGGCCGCCGCGGTGTAATCACAAAATTTCATGATGGGTGTCGTTTAAAGGGTTTTTTGGTATGCTGAGTACGAATCACGTACTAATTTTGCAATCCAATATGGACGCCGCGCCATAATCACAAAATGTCATGATGGGTATCGTTTAAGGGGTTTCTTGGTATGCTGAGTACGAATCACGTGATAATTTTGCAATCCAATATGGACGCCGCGCCGTAATCACAAAATGTCATGATGGGTATCGTTTAAGGGGTTTCTTGCTTGCTGAGTACGAATCACGTGATAATTTTGCAATCCAATATGGGCGCCGCGCCGTAATCACAAAGTTTCATGATGGGTATCGTTTAAGGGGTTTCTTGGTATGCTGAGTACGAATCACGTGATAATTTTGCAATCCAAAATGGCGGCCGCGGTGTAACCCCAAAGTTCATGATGGGTATCGTTTGAAGGGTTTTTTGGTATGCTGAGTACGAATTAAGTACTAATTTTGCAATCCAATATGGCCACCGCGCCGTAATCACACAATTTCATGATGGGTATAGTTTAAGGGAATTCTTGGTATGCTAAGTATGAATCACATGATAATTTTGCAATCCAATATGGCCACCGCGGTGTGATCACAAAATTTCATGATGGGTATCGTTTAAGGGGTTTTTTGGTATGCTGAGTACGAATCACATGATAATTTTGCAATCCAATATGGGCGCCGCGCCGTAATCACAAAATTTCATGATGGGTATCGTTTAAAGCCGCTATACTCAAACGGTGGCCCGCGGGCCACGTGTGGCTCGCCGAGCCTTTACTGTTGGCCCGCCGGCGCCGGGCCTTTATTGTTGGCCCATAATTTCGTACTCATCAAAAAATGTCCTTTTCTCGAAATGTCCTTTCTCATAATGTCCTTTCTTAAAATGTCCTTTTCTTGAAACGTCCTTTTCTCAAAATGTCTTTTTCTCAAAATGTCCTTTTCGCGAAATGTCCTTTATTCAAAATGTCCTTTTCGCGAAATGTTCTTTTCTTCTTAATATCTAAATAACCCCCCCCCCCCCCCCGAATTGTGGCCCGCAACCCCATGGTTGAAACGTGTTTGTGGCCCACATTAAAAAAAGGTTGAGTATCGTTGGTTTAAAGGGTTTTTGGTATGCTGAGTACGAATTACGTGATAATTTTGCAATACAATATGGCCGCCGCGCCGTAATCACAAAATATCATGATGGGTATCGTTTAAGGGGTGTATTGGTATGCTGAGTACGAATCCTGTGATAATTTTAAAATGCAATATGGCCGCCGCGCCGTAATTGCAAAAATCCATGATGGTTATCGTTTAAGGGGTTTTTTGGTATGCTGAGGACGAATCACGTGATAATTTTGCAATCCAAAATGGCCACCGCGCCGTAATCACATAATTTCGTAATGAATATCGTTTAATGGGTTTTTTCGAATGCTGAGTACGAATACGAATAACATGATCATTTTGGAATTCAATTTGGCCGCCTAAGCTATTTAGGCCCACTTGCGCGGAGAGTCGAGTTAAATATATAAATATAGAGTTAGTAAGCTCTGAGTTAAATAAATAACTTCTTAACTCTGACCACGTCTTGCACAGTTGCAAATTGGCACGCGGTTAACTAACTCACAGTAAACCGAACAAGTTTTTTTAGTCTGTGTCGTTCCATGCAATCCAACCACACACAAATGTTAGAACGAAGAATGGAACATGTGTCTCTATCTCTTTTACACTACAGTCTGCTACGTATGATTTACGATACTACCATACTTACGATACCAATCATAAAATTTTGTGATTACGGCGCGGCGGGCATATTGGATTGCAAAATTATCACGTGATTCGTACTCAGCATACCAAAAAACCCCTTAAACGATACCCATCATGAAATTTTGTGATTATGGCACGGCGGCCATATTGGATTGCAAAATTATCACGTGATTCGTACTCAGCATACCAAAAAACCCCTTAAACGATACCCATCATGAAATTTTGTGATTATGGCACGGCGGCCATATTGGATTGCAAAATTATCACGTGATTCGTACTCAGCATACCAAAAAACCCCTTAAACGATACCCATCATGAAATTTTGTGATAACGGCGCGGCGGCTATATTCGATTGCAAAATTATCACGTGATTCGTACTCAGCATACCAAAAAACCCCTTAAATGATACCCATCATGAAATTTTGTGATTACGTCGCGGTGGCCATATTGGATTGCAAAATTATCACGTACTTCGTACTCAGCATACCAAAAAACCCCTTAAACGATACCCATCATAAAATTTTGTGATTACGGCGTGGCCGCCATGTTGGATTGCGAAATTATCATGTAATTCGTAGACATTTTAATGCATTAGGTAGCTGGTTACCATGTCGTGAAAACACTTAAAAAGTAAAAGATAACCACATTTTTACCATGAGTCGCGTATGTATTTGTAACGGTTAATCTAATTACATTTTGCCCATTACTGATATTTTTATACTGTGGCGCGATTTCAACGTAATTTGGCATAATAATTACGAAATAGTTGCGAAAAAAACTGACACAGGTCCTGCCTCCACAAGCGCCAGGGCGAGACTGATCGGCCGTCAGCGGCGCAATTCTATTGCGTTTGGTAGATATTCGTACATGATAACTATGTAAATAGTTGTTTATAGAAAAACGCTCGGAAAATGTGTATAAAAACTTAATACCTTTAATTGAGTGCAAAAAATATATATAAAATGTTAATAGTTTAGCCACAGTTTTGAAAAAACTTTTCTGAGAGAGTCAACTTTGGGATTTTTTTCTATCTAGTGAAATTTATTGGATCGTGTAACGGGCTCGGAATATGTTTAGCTTATATCCTTAACTATTATATATATATTTTTCAGATTTCAAAACCCTTTACTTTTTGACTAGGATTGTTTCAAAAAACTCAAAATCTGACCCACGCGGCCTTAATTGTAACAGGGTTTTCATTAAAGCAACCTTACCTCGAGGAGATTATCCAGGATTTGTAGCTACGGACCATTAAAGCGTATTTGTGTCGAAATCGCTATTCCTAACCTACTTCCAATAATATGTGTTACCTAATTGGAATCTGGCTTAACTAGAGTATCCTTCAAACTGAAGTAAAATTTGTCTCGTGCGAATTATAGACTTACTTTTTCAGCCCAGTTCGTCCGCGTAGAAGTCGTTATAGCGTAAAATCATTACCCTCCTTTTGCGCAGTCAGTTAAAGTAGCTGAGGTCCTTCCCTTGGATTCAAACTATATATACCTATAGCAAATTTAATTAAATCGGTTCAGCGGCTTAGGTGTGTGCGTGAAAACATAACAGACAGACAGACAGAGTTACTTTCGCATTTATAATATTAGTTGAGATTTGGGAATATAATGACGTAGTATAGGTACTTAGAAATAGTCTTCGTTTTGAGGAATTATTTTTACTGTTATCAGACGGGATCAGCTGTATACAAATTAACTCTCATCCTAAAAACACCATCAAACCAAAACTATGCTAATTTAAGCTTTTGCTTGCGGAGAGAACTAATAATAAACTTATATTTCTACTAGCTGACGCCCGCAGCTCCTCCCGCGTCTAGTTTTGTTCCCGTTACCGCTTCCCGTGGGTACTTATTTCCGGGACAAAAAGTAGCCTATGTGTTATTCCAGACCTATGTCTACCACTGTACCAAATATCAGCCAAATCCGTTCAGCCGTTAGAGCGTGAAAGAGTAACAAGCATCCACACATCCACACTCACAAACTTTCGCATTTATAATATTAGTAAGATTAGTAAGGTTACATAGAAATTATCCAAACTCCGAAGCAAATATGTTCTGATTACACAAATATTTTTTAAGCCCCGATTCGAATTCGATGCCTCAGGGGGAACAGTAGTATACACTACCACTAAGGCAGTTCTAATACATATTTGCTTCATCAGGTTATCAGATACACGTATGCGTATGTAGCCAAATAAACATGACGGCAATGAAACCTTTCCCGTCATAACTTTCAAACAGCTCCTTGAAGCTTCATTAGCTTTTCAGTAAACATGAGGTCACGGCTACCTTCATCGTGATTTCCTTCGAGACGTTTCAATTAACGATTTTAATTAAGCAGTTCCCTTAAACTTGGATATTGTGTAACACACAACTAGCTGAAAATCTTGCCCGTTACATTGGAATTCGTAATTAAGAAACAACGTCTTGGAACAAAATCCATTCAAGAAGTCAGCCGAAGTATTTCATCTTGTTCACCGCAGCTCTGCGTAAACACACACACACGGAACCGTGGGTATAAGATAGTTTAAGATCGTGTGGTTTTTCCTCTTCACTAATTCCTCATTGAAATTCGCCAGACAATGAATAACATTCACATTCACACACACGACATCAACGTGGAATATCTTGGATGCAAAAATAAGGTGACTTATAGATATACAAAGCTATTTCATAAGTACGACCAGAAAACTTCGGATAACATCGAAGTTCCCTGTAAATATATCTCAAGTTACTCGATTGTAAAGACCGCGGTCTGGCTTTTCAGCAAATTGATCTTATCGGGAGGCTACCCGCTGTTAGTTAGTGGGCCCTAGTTTGTAGTGAAATTCACAAGCAGTACTAAACTCTGCCGGACAACTAATTTACCGGTAGACCAATCTTTACCTTAATAGCTATGGTATATTTGTAGGTCCAGAAACTTGGTCACAGTACAACTTCGCAAACTTAGGAAACTCTCAGTTTACAACTTGAACTTAGTGGAGATAACATTTTTTAAAGCAAGTCGAGACTCTGGTATTGTTTTTGATCAACTTAAAAACTCGAGTTTGATGCATTATTGTACAAAGATTGTGTCTCACTAAACTAAAGATTATATTAAAAAGGCCTACCTAAATAACGGAATCTATAATTGAGCCACAATATTTCTACAATTCACTGGAGGTGCATCCACTTGTGTGTGTTTTGTAGGCTAAGTGCCTAGTGGACTATGATATTGGGCTTTGGCCTGCCAGGCGCGATAACCTAGCCTGGTCGGAGGATCCTCCCTTTGTGTCTTGGAGGAACATCTCACCCCTTCTTCCACAGATACCTAATCCATACTTACAAAACCTTCAGATTGAGTTTTCCTTCTGCGCACCATGAACTCGTCCATTAATTGGCTGGTGCACCACTACTGAAATTTAGGGGGGGTGCGTAGAACACGGTAGTACTCTATCGTACCCTTAAGCATATAATACAATGCTAGCTGCAGCTAAACAGTCTAAACTAAGAAGGAAGACATGTCTTGTCTAAAGCTTGTCTACCATGGGTAACCAGTAACTGACTAACGCAATTTCATCATCAAATCAATCTATTGCCGTCTACTGATGGACGTAGGCCTCTCCCAAATTATGCCACGACACACAGTCCTGTCCTGCGCCTTTTTTTTTAACGTGAGGGAATATCGTCGTAGGATGCTATGCCGGACTCTTACCGACTAAAAAACCTCACGTAACGCCCAACAGCCTATGGTTGAGAGCCCCGGGTAAGCCCTCAGGAAGGATGTCCCGTGACTCCCAACAGACCTACGGCCGCCGCTGCGGCCTCGCCCTGGGGGTGGTTCGGGTGGAATCCCGCGTCTATGGGGGGTTTCGGGTGTGACCCCGCTTCTAAGGGGGGGCGTGCGTGAGTTGCTCACGTCACGCTGCCGTCATGGGCCTGCTTCTGTAAGGACGGTGAGCGGCCCTCTCACCGTCGGCGCAGTCTCACTTACTCCCGCTGGAGAGCATAGCTCGCACCATAGCCTCAAGCGAGAGAGAGAGAGACTTGGCGCTGTTGTGCCCACGCCGTGCACTCTACCAGCGTGTGGAGCGCCGTGTCATCGCTGCGGTCCTCGCAGTGCTGACACTCGCCCTGGTTTCCCGGTGTTTTCGCCACAGATATCTACCGAAGCTACCGTGCCCGGCAAGCATCTGTGTCAACCGTTAGGAGAGAGCACCGTGTCTTCTCTTCAGCCACTCGTCCATGACCGGTCTGACGGCCGCGATTGTGGCGAATCCCCCCTTTGGTTGCTCAAGTCGCACCTTCCATGTCTCCACGGTTTCCTGGTGGAGCAGGGTCCGCTGAGCCTCGATTTCTCGAGACGCAGGCCTTTGGCCCCGCTCCAGCGCCTCCTTGCGCCATCTGAACAGTGACGCAAGGGCTCTCGCTTCCAGGTCCCATGGAGGGGTCCCGGCTAGGAGACATGCCGCCTCACCGGCTGTCCTGCGCCTAACACGTAACTTTATCGGTAGCGTCTCTCACACACTCCTCATGTTACGAGGAGGCCGCGTCATTCACTTTCCGATCCCCCAAATAGGCTAACCAGCGACCTGTCAAGCCTTCGTGCAGCCCAGGAATCTGGTCCCCACCCAAGTTAGTCAAACCGAGCCATCATTCGCTCCCATAACATCAGTCCACGACGGGGATACCTAGTGTCCCCGCCGTTAAAGTAATTCATAAGCGTATGCCCAGCGTTAGCTGAGTGACGCTGAGTCACCCTTCCCTAGAAGGGTGATCGCATCCGATGAGTCTCCAAGGCCTGAGGGCTGGAGATATTCACACGGCCGGTCGTGTGGTACGCATGTAGCGTTCTCTACCTCCTCCCCTCGCTCCCGAGTGGTGTCTTAGAGCTCAAAAAAAAATCGAGCTACCAAAATACTATGTGCTAAATCGTATTTGTCCAAAAAATTCGATATTACCGCTTCGTTTGCTAAGCTATTTAATCTGACTGAACAGAAATGATTCCCTCTTATTTTTAGACATAACTTTTATACAATGGCAGTTGACCTGATTCACTTTTAACCGAAATATACTATTTTACTACGTTTATGCCTTAACAATTCATTCAGTAGAGTTTTCAAATTATGTTTTCGGCCGTCACTGTGCTATTTACTTAGTTCTGTGAAGCTTTTGTGTACTGTAAATAACTTTTAACGTTATATTTTCAAAATTTTATTAATACGGTGGGACATTCAATACACAGCGTACAGCCCTTACGGCATAGAGCAACATGATCTATGTTTTTTAATGGGACGGTAGGCGCCATACTGAGATTACCACTCTGTCAAAGCATGCTCCAAATGGTATAAGAAATATATATGTGTGTGTTTGAGTTTGTCTAAAATTATGAGTGTATTGTTTTAATTGTTTTTTGTAAGTTCCATAGTGACAACCGATTGCTTTTGTAGTTATGTATATGAATACGATTACCCCCTGCAACATACGATTTATGTATAGAGCAAACCATGCTATATTTACTCCCCTTGTACTGGTTGCGTTGCTCTATGCCTTACGGCCAAGAAGATCATAAGCCTCCCATGTTAATGGTTGGTACTTTATTAACTATCTGGCATCCCATATTCGAGTTAGTTTGAGCAGAAGTAATACTTGAATACAGTTGAGTGAACTAACATAAACAACAACAAACATATCTGACACTAGCGGACGTCACGTGATTTCACCCGCGTAGCACCCATTCCCGTGGGAATACGAGAATAAAATATAGCCTATGTTCACCGGGAAGAGTGTAGCTTCCCAACCGTGAAAGAATTTTTCCAATCGGTCCAGTAGTTTCGGAGTCTATTCGATGCACACAAACAAACAAAGAATCAAATCTTTCCTCTTTATAATATTAGTATAGATAGGTATCAAAGAATATGAAATGCAGTTCCGCAGTCTAAGTCAAGTCAAGACTCATCGACCTATTAACATCGACTATGACCGGGGACCTGAGGACGGTGAGGAGGCTGTTCACCGTCCTTACAGAAGCAAGTCCTAGTCGACAGCGTGACGTGAGGGATTCACGCACGTCCCTCCTTAGAAAGCGGGGTAACACCTGAAAAAACCCCCTAAAGACGCCCCGAAGTTAGCACCCGCCGAACCCCCACTCTCTCTAAGTGAGGCCGCATTGGTAGCCGTAGGTCTGTTGGGCGTCCTGTGGTATCCTTCCGAGGGCTTACCTGGGGCCCCCAACCGTAGATAGAAGAAGTCGGTTTTTATTTTGTTAAAAAATAATTACTTAACTAATCTTATGTGACGGCTAGAGTAGAAATGTATATTTAGGCCGCAGGGGTAGCCGTAGGTCTGTTGGGAGTCCTGGGACATCCGTTCGAGGGCTTACCCCCTGGGGCCCCTAACCGTAAACTGTTTAGCGTTACGTGAAGTTTTGTAGTCGGTAGGAGTCCGGCATAGCATCCATGAAGAACTTTCCCTCACGTTAAAAAAGATATTTAAAAGGTAAAGTTTCAAACCAAACAAATTAATCAAACCCAAATACAAGGTACATGCTGTAAATCGTTAAGGAATTCCCTCAACTGTCTTTCGACTCCATCACCAGATCGACTTTAAATTGCAGTGCTGTAACGTACTTTTTTTTATATTTAGCTCGCCAAATTGACGTCGCCAGCCTGATGGAAAGCCAAGGCGCATCTAGCGATTGGGGCCCCTCTCACAGTCCGGTCCGTAAGATTTTTGTCAGTGGTCCTCAAGTTGGCGGTTCAGTTGAGGTGCCTCTTCACGCTCCTCTTGAAGAACCCGGGATTGTAAGATGAGGGAAACACGTGTGCGGGCAGGTGTTCCAGGTTTTAATAGTTCGACAGAGGACCGATCTTTTGAAACGCTCAATTCTGGCGAAGATTCTCTCCACTGTGTATGAGTGGCATCTCTGACCGGCACGCGTTGTTCAGGATCGGAAAGGAGAGGGCGGGATCAGGTTGAAGAGCTGTTCAGAACTTATTGTAAAAATTAACAAACGCATTGGTTGCCCCTACAAATTTTGAAAGTTACTCTCGATTTCTCTGGGATGCCGTCAGTACTTAGATCCTGACTTTCTTGTAATGGGACCAAATGCACACTAGCCTTCGAACAAAAAAAATCGAAATCTTGTAACCTATAATTGAAAGTTATAAGGTAACGAACATTTAAAAAACAGTTGAATTGAGTACCTCCTCCTTTTTTTGGAAATACGTTAAAAATTGTGTGTATCTACTGTTTCAATATTCTTGTCACGTGTGTGCAATCGCGTCTCACGTACTCCAATTATTGTAACCTATGGGACTGGAGACATTTTCTGAACTAAAAATGCTTAATTTTATCACTGCTTATGAAACATTAATTATGACATAATGTTCTTCAACTTTTGGTGCAACTAGGCGCCAATAGTAATTTCAATTTTCCTCATGATTTTCGGGTCTTGTTCGCGTATTTGACCAAGCTGTTGCAATATTGCCGAAACGTCGAGAGGTGAGCAAAATATGAATGTACTAAAAAGACCCAAATTTCATTATGAATTGTACAATAAGTCACGTGAGTTTAAATCATTATCTTTTATACTAAGGATACCTACATGTCGTTCACACTTTGGTACTTTGATTTAGAACTAAAGCTCGGTATTGTTTTATAACTGTCGTTACTAAAATAACGAAGCTGTTTCACAACCTCTGCTTGCCTGTATCAAAGGAGAAGCGCTCCTATAAATAGCACTTTCTGGCAGCTCTGAATAAGAGTTGCATATTTTATAACAAAGATCCATCAGCATAAGAGCAGGATAGAAAATATTTTAAGATGTTGTGAAAATATAAATTCCGCCCAAAACTGTGCTTTTATTAATAAAATAAAGTGCAAATAAAGGTTCCCGTATATCCTTACAGGAGTTAATCTGTATTTGATGTTTTGGTCCGATCGTAGAGTCAGGGTAAAAATAAAAAAGGCTGCCGATCTGCTGAAAATTAATGTCAGCTGATTATGATCCTATTATCTGTATTCAATGAGAAGCCGTTTATTTTTCATGTTTTCTATGATCATTTTGAACAGGCTGGTTAGTAAAATTTATGATGTAGAACTATTCTATTCTAAATAATTCTAATGCTAAAACGAAAGAGATGTTATTTAAGACAACGTAAGTAAAGCGCTCATGGACCTCGCCGATCAAGCCATTTTCGCTTTGGCTGGTCTTTAGATGGATGTCCACCATGCAACAGTTCATTTCTGCAAGCGTTTCCTTGCTTCAAAAGGCACCTTAAACCAAGTTGAAGGTCTTATATGCGACTTAAAAAACTCAGCAACTGCAGCGTCGCGTCGTCCCAATCTGCTCCTGTTCATTTCAAAACGGCATAAGGCTCTCACCACCTTTATGAAAACTATGAGATGAATTGTTGTTGTATACTTCGCCTCTGCTTACCTCTTCGAGGATAAGTACGTGACTAAAAAATAGTTTCTTAAGTTTTCTGTGACAAACGTTCAAATAAACTGATACAAAGGATAGTTGCATTGTTTTGTAATCTTACTCAAAATACACAAACACCTAGGTACCTACTACTAAATTTTACTAAATTTTTAAGACAATTTTCTAGACATTATTAAAATGGAATATGTCTCATAAACTTGCCATAATTGTACATCAAAACAAACAGGGCCCATTAAAACATGATAACTGCGTGACTACTGGCTGAATAACTTCAAATTATTCCAGACATACGTTCAAAACCGCAACTGATCTGACGATCTCAGAGTAAATCTTCACGGTTCCAAAGTCACGTAGCTCTTGTATAATATCTGGAAATTCAGTGGGACCATCTAAATTGGTACGAGCCGGATAATAAACGGACCGGATACAGCGAAGTGAGAGGATTTATGAAACTAGACTTGGTATTAAAGTCGGTCGTTGGATACGTGCTGACTTTAAACTTAAAATTATAATGAAGCTAATACCATAGTTATGAGTGTATGGTGATATACTGTAATTGGCTTTTGTAGCGTTTGTAGTACCTGATTTCTTGTTGAGATTTTAGCTTTAATCTTTTCATTTTCTAGGAGCTAAGATGAAATAGAGGACTTGTTTTTAAAAACACTGTAGATTTTAACTGGCACTGGAGATTTTAAGCATGTATTAGACGATAATATTATTTTATGCAGCACCTAGGTTCCGACTTGGAAAAGAAGTCTGAAAATCTGGAAACGACCTTAGCCTTTGATTAATACAGGTCTGAGTTTCATAAATATATCATACTATGGTCTTGAAACCCGAACCCCATATTATTCGCGATAAATAAATAAAAACCCACTCATTTTGAGTGGGATTTTATTGAGATCCCAACTCAAAGAGTGGATGAAACGACATTGAAATTCTCATCCATGTTAGAAACTTAAATATTAATTTACTGATAATTTCTATATTTACACATACTATATACATATTGTCAACGTGTCAACAACAACTTTCATTTACTAGGAACCTCATAAAATCGGGATTTTACTAAAATATCGCATAGGTATTGTCATCGCCAGTTAGGGTTTATTCCACTTTGTTCCGTGTAACATTTCCATGGCGGGTTCCCTGCGGCGAGGCAATCATATACGCCTCTTTCACCGAGCGCAGCTGCACCGCTGAGGTTTGTTGAACCGATCACTGTAAATAAAGAGAAATATACATTTTAGTGTTGTAATGGATGAAGAGTATAGATTATACCTATGCGTATTTTTTACGTGTGAAAATCGTATATATGTGCTATGCCGGACTCCTGTCTACTAAAACCACACGATGCCTTAGAACTGTCTACGGTCGGGAGTCCCGGGTAAGTCTTCGGAATGTCCCAGGGTTCACGGCAGGTTATGGCGACCACCTTGACCTCGCCTAACCTCGACCTCGCCTATACTTAAGCGTATGGTATTCATATTTTGGGATATTATTATAATGCTCTGAAGCACATGTCTATCCCTCCACTTGTAACTTCGGGTTCTTCAAGTGGAGAGTCAGGAGGCTCATCATTGGATCACCATCATAAGAGCCACTGTTAATATTCTTGTGTATTGTGATAGCCTCTACACTCGCTAGACGTAGTCTTGACTTTCCACCATGTTTCCAAGTTTTATGTCGGCAGCATTACCCCGCAGTAGAATACCGTAAGACAGTATGCTGTGGAAGTGACTTTAATAAACTGTTCTAGCCGTATCTACATCAGTCATGTGCCTTATCTTTTGTACATTAAATGCTACAGAACTTCATCTACTAGCTAGTTTCTCAATATGTGGACCCACTGTAATCTGGCATCGACCGTAAATCCAAGATTTTCGTTGATTTAACAAGTTTAAGTCTCGATTGTTAAAGGTTAAATTTTTAACCTTTCACGGCTCAAATATACCAGCGGAAAATAGCTCTATGTCTTAAGCGCTCTTAAATTCAGAATCGCCCTCAGGCAAGTCCTTACGAAGTACACTAACATAATACGTCGAAGAGATTTTAACATAATTTTCTTTCTTTTTGTGTAACCCTCAGGCCGACAAGTACCTAGGTAGTTTTAATATTTTAATCAAATAGAAAATAACGTGTTACATCCTCGGGATGGAAAAAAACAATACCTTGAAATCGGATTATTTTTACGAAATCTAAAGTTTTTTTAATTATTTGACTATTTCTTATTAGGGTTTCTTACCCTAGTAGAAATGGGACCCTATTTTGCCTCCAGGCTGTATTTTAGGAACCGTAATAGCTGGCTGAAATTTTCACAGATATAATCCATTTCTGTTGTAGGTACCTACATCACGAGCAGATACGCGAAGCATTGTTTTTAAGAGCATGCAGTGGAAAGTCAACATATTTATACTGATCATGGAAACTAAATACTCCGAACAGTGTCGACAGCTGTCATTGGTTTATTTGATTGGATAGATATAAATATGAATGTAACATGTTCAGCTCCCCCTGCTCCTCCCACTCTTTGTCTATTCACTCTGCACAAGTTATAAGTTTATTCATAAACTGGAGAACGCCCGCGGCTAAGTCTGCATGATATTTGGATTTCCCACAAACGTAACCTCTCCTCACTTAGGTATATCTAACTACAGTTCGCTCGCAGCGCTTACCGAAATATCTCGCAGGGCATAATTTTAAAACGCTTCCCAATTTACATTTTTATAATATACTAATGTTATAAAAAAATTAAGTAGATACAGTTTTTTGGCTGGGACATAAAATCCAAAACCGTATATAAAAATAATATAATATGGGGTAAATATTTCTAATTTATACATTGCATCTTTATGACTTATAATGATAAGGTACCATTCAATCCTGCTCCTTAAGCCATATTGTTTAAGTCAATAATGCCGTAGACCATAATTACAGTCTCGTTATTAGCGTGCACCAAACATTTTATCCCCGGTTCGATTCCCGGTACGTAAGTTTGAGAAAAAGTTTAAATGTCATTATTATTAAATCTAAAATCGAAGCCATGGTACCTAAGAACAGATGTCGCTATCTCTCATAGTTTCTGACTTCTCCCTACTGACCTATTTGGATTGATCACCACTAGCTGACCCTCGCAACTTTCTTTACGTCACCTAAGGTGTATGAAAGGAGAGGTATTTCTTCATCAGACTCATCAAGCAGCGTGTGAAGCTGTCCTGTTTGCTTGGTCATAACAAGAAGCCGTGAGACGGTCTCACCCTACTGCCCCTCTCTAAAACGTTTATTGTGAAAGTGAAAGTTCAATCCGATTGACGTTGTTATTTTTGTTATATTTCAAACTTTGAACAGATGATCCACGTGACCTTGTGACGTAGTTTAATGCAACAGAGTCACAGACTACAGACATAAGTCTCGGTAGGTATTCGGGATACAGACAGATAGATATGAAAATTTTAAATTACATTTTCGGCTTCAGTATCGATTAGAGAAGGCCCTACAATTAAAATTTTCTAAATATCTTCCATGCACAGACTCTCGACCGTCTACAGTTTTATTATGTGTATAGTAGATTTCTGCATAGCAATAGACAATGAGTACATTTGTAAAAAATATACATTTATGTTTTAAATATGTACCTGTGTATTCATTATAAATAGTTAACTAAACACAGAACAGAATACTTACAATGATCGCTGGCTCGTTTACTTCTTGCCTGTAAACAATAAATATATCTGTAAATCATTGTGAAATATGCACAAGTGTGCGATCAAAGTTCATTGTTCTAGGGTCACGCCTTTAGATATTGTACTACCCAGCTGCAGTGGCCAGGTGGCTTTATATGAGACTCTTGACCCTGGAGCGGGCCATGTTACTCACTAAACCACCAAGCTAAGGGTACCAGTCGCCATTTAAGAAGGTCGCGGGGCGGTGCGCTTTTGACATTACTATCCTCCGTTGACCTAGTCAAATAAATACTGTTACATGGATTTAGGATTAGTAGAGGTTATTAGAATTTAGGCCAGGTGTAGCAACGGGAAAGAGTACAAAATGTCGCCACCCAAATTCATCCCGAAGGTGTAGTAAGAGGCGACAAAGGGGAACACTTTAGTAAAACGATTCAAACTCGCACTTTTCCACAATTTGATCTTAATTTTGAACAACCTGACCGGTTATATATTTAAAATTAGTGGAAATGTACAATTTTAAGTTTCAATAATGAATCACAACAAGTCCCATCAAGCGTCAACAAACCAGAGTAGGTATAAATGATAAAAGTATAATTGTTAAACCAAGTTTAGCCAAGGCCTTATGGCGGGTTGAAAAATTTCAACCGTAGGTCATCGCCGCCTCCGCCTGTCCATTTCAACACGGCACCTATTACGTGGGACACTAGACTAAGGTGAAATGTGGGTGTATAGTTTGCCTCTGTCTACACCTTCGGGGATAAAGGCGTGATTATATGTATATATGTTTTAGACTAAAGCTTTCATAACTTGGGTAAGTATACTTTCGTTTTCAGGAATAGGTTCCTGTTGCTATACGCCCAGGACTACCAGCCTCCATGACCGAGGGCCTGTGAACGGCGAGTCGGCTGCTCGTCGTTCTTACAGAAGCAGGCCAAGACGGTAGCATGTCTCTTCGCCCCTTACAGTAGTGGGATAGCATCCAACTATTCCCCCCTTCCCCCGAACAAACCCCCCAGATGCGGGATAGTACCCGAATCATCTAGGCGAGGCCGCGGTGGTAGCCAAAGTCTGCCGGGAGCCCTGGGACATCCTTCCGAGGGCTTACCCGGGACTCCCGGCCATAGACTGTTGTAAGGCATTGTGTGGTTTTAGTCGGTAGGAGTCCGACATAGCATCCGTGTAGGATTTCCACACATTAAAAAAAATAGGGTTCTGTGTGACAGCCTGCTTAGGCTCGTATTTTACGCTAGGAACACTAGTCATAAACAACTAAATTAAACTCAGCAGACCATCAGTAAAAATACAACAACACAAGGCACTTAAAAATATGTTAATAAATTCATACCCATTGTTTTAAAATATTAAAATTATATACTACTACACATCCTTAGGTATTTCAAAACACTAAACTGAACTCACAGCACTGAGGATTTCTTTTCCAAACATAATCGTAAGTAGAATGAGGAGGAATCTCATGTCGATGTATCAGTCGTTCTGCCACAGCACTGAAACAAACTGTCTTGTCGCAGGTTTAATGTTGCTTGACTTAATAAAGGCGTCCGAGGCAGTGGCAGACGTTTGCTAACGAGACTACCTGTCAAACGGTACAAAATGTAAAAGAAAAGCGATTTGGATGTTATACTATGACTTGAGACTGGCGTATCGCTATTTTTAACTGACTTTATTGGTAACTATTTTCCTACTGAATATTGGTGGAATCGTTGGTAAAGGAATGGTCATGCATATAAGAAAAGAAGAAGAAAAGTGATACGTGGTACCTACTTACCTTTTTTGCGAAAACTAACGGATGCCAGCGACTTCATACTCGGAATGTGACTTTAAGGAAAAAAATATCGAAAACGCGCTTTGAGTTCCAAAAAAATTATTACCAGTTTTAGGTATATCAACTGCTTCGGTGGCGGAGAGGTAAGTGCCTCTAATATTGTGTGATCCGCAAGAGTTAGACTCGGAGTTTGGGTGTTTTCTACGTACCCAATAAATTATGTACGTGTCTTTAAATACAGTTGTCGAGATCTCATAGCACTAACTTATATAAGCAAAATTTTTGCTGGATGACGTTTTGGGAAAATGTCATAAAATATTTATATTTATTATGATCTACAATTATATTATTACAACAAAAACCGTGACACACCCTTGTGCCACAATGTTTATAAACCATATCGCATCAAATTCTCTACGCTTGCAACTTAGGCCGCGTTTCTAAATCAGTTCATAGCATGATTAGAACTGCAATGATATACTAAAATAGTAAAAATCTTACGACTGCAATATTATTTTGCTCAGATCAACTTCAAAATTATATACTTAGACATAATATTGATTACAATGATTAGAAATAAAATATTAAATTAAAGCTGAGAAATCTAGGCTAGCATCACGATGAGCGCTGGCAGGAGGGTGCAAGGGGGTACACATGGACCCCCTAGCAGGCTAGACAATGTAAAAAAATGTATATTTAAATATGTCAACCGCCTGGAAATAATACTGGCGGTGCCCATGATGCAAATGTCTAGATATTTATGTTCGAGCCAATTGCCACCAGAAAATTAAGCCAATATGCTGACTTAACAGATGGGGAAACTGTCTCATCATTTTTCAACGTTCAGACGAATACTGTTGAGTTTCATGTCGCCTCGAAATCAAGGAAACCGCGGAGTATCTTCTTTCGGCTTGTACAACCATTGGGTAGAGGAAGTCTCCAGACATGGCCTAGATATCCGTAAAGAATTAGGAAGAATTGGTTCCCTCACGTTAAAAAAAAGGATTACCAATGTTTTAAGTAAGAAATTATTTATAATACGAATTACAAACCTAAATCATATAAATCCCATAATTCTAAATCAAAGTTAATATTTTAATAAACCGGCCAAGTGCAAGTTGGACTCGCCCATGTAGGGTTTCGTAGCAGCAAGTAACATAATATAAAAGTTCTTATAGTTCGTTGTAACTTTGACTGATGTTTTAACACGTTCGCAGTGGTAGTGATTTCACTAACCGGAAATTGCGGTTTATGACGTATTAAAAAAAAACTACCAGCTCTATCTCGTTCAATCTAATTTTCGTTGGTAGTTTTTATGGCAATGTATATCATATTTTTTTTTTAGATTTATCAATCTCTTAGTTAAGAAGTTAGAGGGGGGGGACACATTTTTCCACTTTGGAAGTGTCTCTTGCGCAAACTATTCACTTTAGAAAAAAATGATGTTAGAAACCTCCATAGCATTTTTGAAGACCTATCTATAGATACCCCACATGTATGGGTTTGATGAAAAAAAAAATTTAGAGTTTCAGTTCTGAGTATGGGGACCCCCAAAATTTACTGCTTTTTTTCTAGTTTTATATAAGAATCTTAATGCGGTTCACAGAATACATCTAGCTACCAAGTTCCAATAGCATAGACCTTATAGTTTCGGAGAAAAGTGGCTGTGACACACGGACGGACAGACAGACGGACAGACAGACAGACAGACATGACGAATCTATAAGGGTTCCGTTTTTGCCATTTGGCTACGAAACCCTAAAAATTAACTTTTGAGCTGCATTTCGTGGATGTGTTTTATTCAGTTGTCTTCTTTTTTTTTTCAATTTCTTTTTTACTTACTTATGTAATTATAAATTTGTAAACAATGACCACGTCAATAAATAAAAAAACTGATTTTAATGTTCCTTTGTATTATTCTAGGTTATTATCAAAACGACCTCGACGTTTTAACGAATCATTTGCAATCTAAAAGGGAAAATAGGTTTTCTTTCAACTCGATGATATTGCAGTTCCACACAAAGAATTGATTGAGCATGTCTACTGAAATTTACCTATTTCTTAAGTTACTCTAGAACTCCTTTTCACTAACGGATGTTTTTAGGGTTTCGTAGCCAAATGGCAAAAACGGAACCCTTATAGATTCGTCATGTCTGTCTGTCTGTCTGTCCGTCCGTGTGTCACAGCCACTTTTCTCCGAAACTATAAGGCCTATGCTATTGAAACTTAGTAAGTAGATGTATTCTGTGAACCGCATTAAGATTCTTATATAAAACTAGAAAAAAAGCAATAAATTTTGGGGGTCCCCATACTCAGAACTAAAACTCAAAATTTTTTTTTTCGTCAAACCCATACGTGTGGGGTATCTATAGATAGGTCTTCAAAAATGCTATTGAGGTTTCTAACATCATTTTTTTCTAAAGTGAATAGTTTGCGCAAGAGACAATTCCAAAGTAGAAAATGTGTCCACCCCCCCCCCCCCCCTCTAACTTCTAAACTAAGAGACTGATAAATCTAAAAAGAATATATGATGTACATTGCCATAAAAACTACCAGCGAAAATTATTTCGAACGAGATAGAGCTGGTAGTTTTTTTTTTAATACGCCGTAAACCGCAATTTTCGGTTAGAAAAATTACTACCACTGGGAACGTGTTAAAACATCAATCAAAGTTACAACGAACTATAAAAACTTTTATGTTATGTTACTTGCTGCTACGAAACCCTTCATGGGTGAGTCCAACTCGCACTTGGCCGGTTTTTTTATTTCAATTAAACAAACAGTTGTGTTTTTGACACTTACTGTTTTGATTGTTAGTTACATGCTGAAGAGAAACTATTTTGGTAGGCAAACAAACCTTCAACACAAAAAAACCGGTCAAATGCAATTCGGACTCGCGTACGTAGGGTTTCGTATCAAGAAGGAAATAGGGAAGGTATAAGGGCGCCTTCAAATTAAAGACGCGAGGAAGCGCCGCAGTGGTGCCACAGTGGTGCGCTAGACGCGCCACCATTAGTTTTCATACAATTTTTAGAAGCGCAGTTGCAGCACCACTAACGTGCCACACGCACAACATTTCTGTAAAGGGAAGGGACATTTGTCAATATTGAAACTATACTATGATTTGAAATTTATTTTTATAATTATATGACTTTGACAAAAAATAATCTTAAGATCACATTATTTCTTCAATAATAAGTCAAAGCCCTCGTCCTCAAAGCCCCAGTCCAGTACAACAGTACTTCAAAGTCAGTTTTACTTTACTCCACAAAAGAGGTATTTGGTAATATTCACCATTATTAATTAAACAGAATAAAGATAAGGAATGCTTTTTAATACGTTTTTTTTTTTCTTTTTAATAAAATTAACAAGAGTAATCCTTCTTCACTGGAATCCATATCGTAACAAACGTAATTAACGAACATCACTAGAATTTACTGAAGCGCCACTGACGCGCGTCTGCTGCGCCACAAACGCGCTACAGCAACGCTTTTTTTGGTGGCGTGACTGAAGCGCTTCTTCAAGCTTGTAATTTGAAGGCGCCCTTAGGCAAGTATTGGGAAAAAAAAAAATCTGATTTTAGTGTTTATTGATATACCTAGTCTGCCGTCGTAAATAAAAAGGACACAACTAACATTTTGTAAACATTGAGAAAATAGAGATTAAATATATTTTTTGTTTTTGTTGAAGAAAACCCCAGTAAGCTATATTTTCCAAAATTCTGCGAATGGTAATACTTGCATTTGTATAGTACTAATAAGACCATAGCATTATTTTTTTATTTTAATGCATATAATTGATAATTAGCATAATTTGTTTCATCTTAACATAAAAAATAAGATAAAATCGACCATGTTACGTTTAAAGGGCATATACAACGAAATATACCTTTTCAATGTAAAATTTTGAGGACAATTTTTGAATTTTACAATGAAAAGGCACTTTTATTTAATTGTGCCTTTTCATCGTATTATTATCAGGTTCATCATCACGTCTTTATCCCCGAAGGCGTGATGATGAACCTGATAATGTATTATTATCAGTTGTGATAAAAGTAAAATATTAGAAAATACTAAACTTCTCGACGAAAAAAAAACAAAGTAGTTTTAAGAAAATCAAACGTTTATCAAAACAGTTTACAAAAATAACATATCTTATCTTAATTTTTAATTATTAATCTTAATTTTAATCAAATGACATAGGGTAAACCAGCCAATTATTGGCACTTTTAGAATGAATTATTGGCACTTTAGTTAATAGTATATTTCGAAAAATAAGGGAAACCTAGTTTATTTCAGTTCGGTGTTGCCCATTATGTAGTTGTAGGTATGCATTAAAAAGTAAAATAGCATTCTTTTTCTGTTAGAAATGGGCAAAATTACCTAAAGTGCCAATAATTGGAGGAGTGCCAACGATTGGGTGGTTTACCCTATATCTTCTATAATATAAAAATGAATCGCAAAATGTGTTGGTAAGCGCATAATTCACTAATTCTTTTTTTGTTGTGTAAGGTATTGTCAGGAGAAGGTTCTTATGGAAGAAAAAATATTGTATTCCCACGGGAACGGGAACTATGCGGGTGAAACCGCGTGACGTCCGCTAGTTTAAATTAAATTCTTATAACTTAAAATGTATCTTAAGATAAAATTGCTTTCAACAAAAATCAGGTAAACACAACCACAAAAAAATAATAAACAATATCTATTTATTATAATAACGAAAACATCGTTTCTAGAAATTTGTATTAATTTTCTTGCGAAACTCTTCGGAAAAACGACTTGAGCACTTTTTTTGCAGATGTTTTCTTGACAACCAGGTCTTACAAATCTTTGGTAATTACGTATTCTTTCTTCTTTAATATCTTTCGATCTTTTAAGCTAATATTATATTTTTTCCGCTTCCTTATATTGCCTTCTTTTCTTAATTGTACTTGGTTTGTTTCTGTGTCTGATTGTTCACTGTCTGAATCACTTCTTCGATGGTTTTGTGCTGAGAACATGGTATAAAGTCGGATTCTGAGTCACTGCTACTAATTTTTGGATGCCATTTCTCAGGTAATTTGTAAAATTTATCGATTACTGAATCATCAGCCAACCAAACAACCAACGGACCGCTAGTTTGTCTGCTGTGCTGCGTGTGGCCGATTACCTACCAACACATATTGCTATTACTAACTCTTCTAATCTATATACTTATAATAAAAGTGTTGAGGGTCGAGAGTCTGTACACGGAAGACATTTTGAAAATTTTAATTGTAGGGTGTTCTCTAATCGACACTGAAGCCGAAAATGTAATTTAAAAATTTCATGTCTGTCTGTCTGTCTGTCTGTCTGTATCCCAAATAAGTATCACGCCGAAACTACTAAATCGATTTGAATGAAACTTGGTACAATCTGAGCTTATGGTCCGAGAAAGGTTCTAGGATACTTTTGATCCCGATATTTTGTGCGGTTCCTTTGGGAGAGGGGATGAAAGAGAAAATGGTTTTTTAGTTGTAACTTCTCACTGCGTGATCTGAATTCAAAGATGTTTTCAGTGTCATAAAGGGAATATTCTAAGGATTGTTTTACTCAAGTTTCAATGTTGAGGGTTTTGCAGTTCAGGAATTAGAGACATCTCAACTATCGCAAAATCTAGAATTCAACGGTTCTTTCGAATTTGAGGGTAAATCTAAACTGGCGTGTTGGCTTAATTATAAAAGAGCTTCTTCTTAATCTTTAAGCTCTTTTATGATTAAGCAAACAGGGCAGTTTCATACGCTGCTGGATGAGTCTGATGAAGAAATACACCTCCTTTCATACACCACAAATATGTGACGTAAACGAAGTTGCGAGGGTCAGCTAGTAATAAATAAATAAAGAAATTTCAAGTTAAAGTAAGTTAGAACCTTAGACTAATAATATTTCATAGTTTAGGTAAAATAGAACGAACTAATTAGAGTAAGTAACAAAATTATATTCTTACCAGAGCATCGCGCCAACAGGCGCGGACTCGTCTTGACACGTCAGGCACAACTGGCGCAATCCTACGCACACCTCGCCCCTTTGACTTCATCTCTCTTCAGAGATGTTAAGTAGGAAAGGCATAACTGCCAGTTGTGCCTTTTTTTTACGTTTCTTGCTACGGTGTTGGTTGAAAAAGTTAGCACAACTGCCACATAAGCCCCTTCTATTTAAAATGCGCTGATTATGCCTTTTCAATTAGGTATTTTAAAACCATAAATATGAAATAGAAGACTTATGTCACAATGTCTTTTTCTTTACAAAAAATTAAAAAATGCTGCATTTGTGCCCTTTAGACTTTTGCTATCTCTGTTTATTTTGTTGCTAAAAATATACAAAAAATTATTCCTGATTCCGAGTATATAACTCAATTTGGCAAAAAATGTTAGTTGTGCCCTTTTTAATTAACACGGCAGTTAGTGGCAATACACCTACATAATGTGTGAGAACTTCAGCTCTCTAGCTATCATATTTCAGGATACAACTTTTACAGACAGTCTCTGAACATGGACACTCTCTCGCTCGAGACCATGGTGCGAGCCATGATCTCCAGCGGGAGTAAGTGGGACTGCGCCGCCTCTATCTGCGAGCAGGTAATGCTCGTGAAAGAGGCGGCTGGGCGGGAGCGGGAGAGAACTCTTCCCAGTTCCGCAGTCGGCGGCCTCTTATAATTTGATGGAGCCGGCTGCATGCACGAAATAACATGACTTATGCGGCGTTACCTCGCTCTGAGGTGTTCCATTTAAGGCTAAGTTGTCTCGTTCAACTATCGTCAGTAAACTAACTTTACAGACAAACGATTTTTTTAGTCGCTAGGAGTCTGGCATATAATTATATACCTAGCATCCAAAAAGGATTTTCCCTCATGTTAAATGAAAAAAATAGGGTCAGGTTTTTACTCTTCGGGTGCGAAAACCTCAAAATATGTTTCAACCTGTCTGACCAGCCAGCTTTCAGTAGGCAAGCAATGCCCATAGCACAAAAAAATTGGAAGGCTAACGTCCACCAGTAGACTGCCATAGGCTGAATCGATATCACTTTTTAAAGATCCGTACCCAGAGGGTATATTCTGGACCCCATGACTGAGATGTACAATGCGTATGTTCTTCGATTACCAGATTGTATCTCAGGAACCGTGATAGCCTGACAGTTGAAATTTTTACAGCTGAGGTATTTTTGTTGCCGCTATAACATCGAATACTATTTTTTTTTTTAATATGGTCACCACAATAAATTGTATTTTTTTTCCGTTTTTTGGTACGGATTCCTATGTGTGGAATTCGTGTGTTGAAACAGAAGATGCTTCTATGCACGTTAGCTCTCCTGTGCATGTTATATTAATTAGCCTTCAACTGTGAAATATGCGGAAAGAATGAACGAGATACATTCAATTTATTAATGTAGTGTACATTAATAAATTAGCAGGAATTATTTTACATAAATTAAAATATAGTGAATATTAGTTTTGTTGTTCATTGATTTAATAATAATAATTCGCTTTTAGTTTCACAGTTTTGACTACATTTTTTTTAGGATGGGTAAGTACATTTTTTACACCAGGAAAATAAAAAATCGTATCAAACAATATAGCGCCTACTTTAAATAAACTGTATGGCCTTACAAGTGATATCATAATTCATATCATTTATTTGCATAATGTTTTTTTTTTACCGTGTGGAAATCCTTCATGTATAGGTACTATGCCGGACTCTTAACCGACTAAAACCACACGTGACTACGGCCGGGAGACCCGGGTACCCGGATAAGGTAGAATTCATAACAATTATACATATGAATGTATACTACACCATACAATCCTTCTGTCAAGGTTGCTGAAAAATGCTCTCTAATAGATCTTAAAGATGAGGATCATTAATTTAACGTTGGTTAGTTACGGTAGTGACTCATTTGTACCGAGTGAAAGTACTTTCGCAATAATTAACACGAGCCTTATAAGGGATGTCATGTAGTAGAACCCTTACAAAGTAGGTACAGAAATAAATAATGTGCTAAAAATTACTTCTTTACGTCGTATAATTCTTTCACTTCGTTTGTTCATAACAAAAAGGTCATGTTGAACTTATAGGGTATATTCAGTTTCCGTCAAAAAGATGTCCTACATAACACGCCTAATGTCCGAAAGTAACACAATATTAAAAGCCCTCACCAACAAAACTTATCTCATAACAGTACACGAGTTAGGTGGTGTAAAGACATCATTTACAGGGACAAAATAAGGATCATCGTACATACAGCGCTCGTAAAACAATTTGTAAGCTCGTATAAACTTATCCAATCTCGTTTGACTGAGTACTAAACGAGTAATACGTTCTCAGTGCGGACTCGAGATTTATTGACTGTTTGCTAGTTCATTAGTTCTGTGCGGTTGGAGAAAAATGAAACTATTCTAACACGGAACGAACTTAACAGACGGATTTTATTTATAAACTCACTATAAAGATCCTTGTGTATCTAGAAATAACGAGCTGAAACTTCAGACATAATATTACTGAAATATTCTTTAACGTGTGAGCTGTAAGCACAAAGCATTATCATTAGGTTTATTTTTATATTAAGCTCGAAAATTGACGTCATTAGCCCAATGGAAAGCCGCTTGTGGCGCATCTAGGGATTGGGGGTCACTCTCAGTTTCTTGTCAAGACTTTTGACAGTGCTCCTCAAGTTGGCGGCTCTGTGATGTGCCTCTTCACACTCCGCTCGAAGAACCCGGGATTCTAAGATGTGAGAAACACGTGTGAGAGTAAGTCGTTCCAGGTTTCATCGCGCTGATGGAAAGTGGACATTACAACAAAGGTGGGTTCAATCAGCATATCTAACATATAATATTTAGCTAGTATGTTCTACGTGTACTCGTAAGAGAGCTTAGTGCAGTATTACTCTAGTGTCTTATCTTATTGTCATTGTAGCATTATTCCTGGTTGGACCTGAGTTTTCTTTTCTTACTTTACGCCTCAAATCCTCATAACTTTTGGCATACAAAATTGATGTAGTTTCCTAAGGTAGAGTCCCTTGAACTTTACTTATCTTAATATTAAGTAAGACTATTATGAACTTACTGTATAATATAGTAGATACTATACTATATTCTACAGTGAAAACTATTATAATAATTAGGGTTCCGTACCCAAATCGGACCCTATTCATGAGACTTCGCTGTCCGTCTGTCTGTCTGTCCGTCATGGGAAGTATCACATGAACGGTGATAGCTAGAGAGTTAAAATTTTCACAGATAATGTGTTTTTGTTGCCGCTACAGCAACAAATACTAAAAACAAAAACATAATTTTATTTAAGGGGGGCT
Source organism: Miltochrista miniata (assembly GCA_933228765.1). Taxonomy (NCBI): domain Eukaryota; kingdom Metazoa; phylum Arthropoda; class Insecta; order Lepidoptera; family Erebidae; genus Miltochrista; species Miltochrista miniata. The sequence goes on along the minus strand of OW121752.1, from coordinate 15,056,723 downwards.
CCCATACAACAAACTTGTTTTTTTTTATATTCACCACGCCAAATTGACGTCGCCACCAGCCTGATGGAAAGCCGTGGCGCATCTAGCGATTGGAGGCCACTTTTGACAGTGGTCCTCAAGTTGGCGGCCCTGTGATGTGCCTCTTCACGCTCCTCTTAAAGAACCCGGGATTGTAAGATGAGGAAAAAACGTGTGCGGGCAGGTCGTTCCAAGTTTTAACAAAATACTAATATTCAAAAGGTATATGTATATTTTTTTTTAGTATTTGCCTTTTGAATATTGGTATTTCGATTTCGGGTATGTTGGGCTAATGCATTTTAAGTAAAGGCATTTTGACTTCTGGTATTTTAATATATAACCGAATAACTCGCCGCTGTGGCAGCGCTGTACGCAAGGCTGTTTTCTTAGACAATAGCACTGCAGTTCTGGCGAAGATTCTCTCCACTGTGTATGAGTGGTATCTCTGTCCGGCACTCGTTGTTCGTGATCGGAAAGGAGAGGGTGGGATCAGGTTGAAGAGCTCTTCAGAACATTCGCCGTGATACATTCGGTAGAAAGCAGCCAAGGACGCTATGGTTCTTCGCTGCGCTAACCGCAAGTACCGCCTCACCTTATTTAGGACTCCAAGTTTTCGCGAGGCCAGCCCAATACAACTCTCTATGTAGCTTTTGTGATTGAGCTCACGCCAGACGTCTATACCGAGGATCTCCAGGTTGTCCTTTAGTGGAACCGTAATGCTCTGAAGAGAGGGTAGAGGAAGGAATGGGACTTCTTAGCTGTAAACGCACACACCTGTGTTTTTCTGGCATTGAACTCGATCAGGTTGTCTGAATCCCATTGGGCAATGTGACCCAGGTCCCAGAGCCCTGATCCAGGCGCGGTAAGCCGCCTGTTTTTGTTGAACAGCTGCGGCGAACTCACGCCCGAACCAGGGGCGGGCTTTGCGGATGCTGGCGACATCAGTGTATGGAATGTAGTATTCCATACATAATGTAATCTCACCAGCAACCGCAGAGGCGCTTTCCGATGAAGCTCCCTGCAAAGCAGTGCTAACTCCACGGGACGGATGCAAAGTATTCTCGTAGTCCGTCCCAGTCTGCTGACGAGTAGTGCCACAATCGCCGCGTCACTTCTACTGCCCTTGCAGGAGATGACACCTGCAGGCGGGCACACACAACACAGTGGTCGGATTGACCCAGTGGGGCGCTAACCGACACACTGTACTGTGCTGGATAACTTTCGTTTTTTTGCCATTTTATTTAATACATTAGGTAATAACGTATCCTTCTCAATTTAAATACTTTAGTTGGCTTGAACATATCATCAAGATTATTTATTCCCTTAACACTACACAAATTAAATGAATAGATACTTTAGGAGGTATAGCAAAACCAAATATTGCACAACTAAATTAATTTCGTGTCGCCATTATTGAACAATATAAGGGTCAATTACTAACTTATTTTTCGACTTTCATCGTAAATATTTTTTCTTTAAAATAGTAAACAACGCTTTCAGCAGATTACTTTAGGTACATGTAATATTTTAAAGATAGCAATTTCATAGGAAATAGTAAACAAAGAGCAATTTTAGATTTTTCTCCAGTATAAACAATTTACGTACAAACACACGATTTCATTACATGTACCTATGTTATAGACGTATCGTGTTTAAATAATGTCATCAATATTCTGAAAAAGAAATTAAACATAGAGTTTGGAAAGACATACTGTACCTACCGTAGAGGATCTTTATGAGGATAACAGGATAGTTAACGTTAAAGTAATATTAGGTACTAAGGGCGCGGTAGACACTTGAAATACTCACAGAATATTGAGCAGCGTATTTTCATAAAAAATAAATAATTAAAACAAAATGGACATTTAAGGGGGGCTCCCATGCAAGAAATAAGACTGTTTGTTGTTTTTTGGTACGTAACCCTCCATGGGCGAGTCTCACTCGCACTTAGCCGGTTTTTTTTTATACATTCAAGACATTATGTATGACTAAAAAGCTAGATGCGATGTGGAAATGTGCCTTAAGGGTAACAACGCATTTGAAATAGATAATACATAGATGTATTCTTTATTGTACTCACATCATACTAATATTATGTGAAAGTTTGTGAAGATTTTTGGATGTACAATATAAGTAGCAATATAGCGGATATTGCTACTTACTACTTCTATAACAATATTTTATTAAAATATTTGTTTGCATCGAAAATGGCTTCGAAACTGTTGAACCAATTTGAAAAATTATTTCACTATTGGAAAGCTACACTATCCGCAAGTGACATAGGCTATATTTTATTCCCGTATTCCCACGGGAACCAGAGATACGCGGATGAAACCGCGGGACGTCCGCTAGTAAGTTATAATTCCCCGAAAGACGAGCACGCAAAGATGGTAAAATAAAAGTTTCACATTACTAGCTCACTATAAACGTTCTATATAAATCATACTTAATCTTCAAAGTAAGTACTGCACATAAAACAAAGTTGTACATTATGTGACTTTTACTTTCGCGCGAACACGTTGCAACGGCAGCGCACGTGGAGTTTGTCACTTAGGCATTAGGCACGTGTCGCCTGTTTCATTAAACTTGAAGGTACTCCGTGCTAATATATTTATGGCTGCACTATCTTGTACTAAGGGTTTCCTTGAATATAAATCAAGCTCATTGTTTCAACTGCAGTAATTGGGTTCGTCTTTTGACATAATCGCAGATTATAAACAATGAAATCGATTTCGTGAATATTCGATTATCACCATATAAATCGATTGGAAATTGTTTATACTCATGACTATAGCATACGTTCTAAAACAAATAATTTTAAGTACTTATTCGATTTGGTGCGCTTTAGAAAAGGGCCTCATATTCTCTACGACTTACGTCATATATATGTTCTATGAATGTAAAAGAAACCGGTGGAAATCAGACGGGACAACTGTAAAGCATATTCAAATCACACCCACAGGTAGGTACCTAGTTTACGTGAGTATAATAATATTGTCATGGAAGTGATGTCGGATTCCTGCCGAATAAAACCACGGTGTCCTTCCATTTTCCATGACGACCAAATCAAAGACCTGTTGGGAAAAGGCCAGGTCAAGAGTACCCTACAGGACATAGCCCACTTAAACGACTCTGCTCCAACACCGCTCCCACCCAACACTGCCCTAAAAGAAGACTACTGCTCACAGTCTACGCGGCGACAGCTAGCACGCACCCAGCAGTCCACACGGCGACAGCTAGCAACGGCCAGCTGTCCACCCGCCGACCGCTCTCGCCTTTCGCAATAGACACAGTTCGCGATCGGTGCCGGTGCGGCGACTCGTCTACAACGCACGCCCAGCGAGGCGTCAACTCCTGATCAGTCTGACGGCGGTAAGCTCGCTGAAAGCGAGCTGTCTGCTAATTGATGATGGCAATGTAAATTATATCTAAAGAGCAATATTTAAAGCCTATATTTGAATTATATTATTTTTGCCGGGTGGTAACAGAGTCGTGTAAATGGGTTTGGACCTTTAACCGGCGAGCGTATATGAAAGCACTTATGAAAGTAAAAGAAGCAAAAGTGGTATGCCAGGATCAATTTCAATTTCAATTTCTTTATTATAGATCTTAGCAAGTGGAAATCCATAGTCTCTGCCTAACCCGATGGGAGACAGGCGTGATGATATGTATGTCCTTCAATCTGCTTTCAGCCGGAGTTCTGGGCATACCCTCTATGGGCAATATATAGAATAACCCGAGAGCTTCCAAAGTCGTGACAATTCCCGGAAGCGAAAAACTCATGAACATTAACTACAGTAGAAAACCTGTAGTATACGTCCAGGTTGCTTATTACGCAAAGAGCAATACAACATTAATGTCCTCTTTAGCTTAAGAGCTGCTACTTTAGTTATACGAAACTTTGCCAACTTATGATTAATGACTAAGCAACTACGGGCCACAACAAGCGATACTTTGAACTCGGATTATGACTCGGTTAGATATTTGGTAGTTGTTTTGTTGACGCTATAGCGCTTAGGTGTTATGAAGTTGTTTATAAATTGATCTGCTGTTGCTTTCAATTATCAAAATCTTCATTGACTTGTACTTTTATCGGCATAGAAGAAAGGAAGACATGCGATTGATCCGAACTATTGCATACTGTGCAAATTTAGTGGCACTGTAATGATTTAGTATGTACTGAACTGGTAATAAATTACTTCTCAAGGCTTTATCCGGTAGAACAAGAATTTTATATTCGGTGTACAGGTTAGTGGTATATAGCTTTAAATGTTTTATATATCACCAGCTAGATATAACCAGCTTTTATCTTGAGATCGATTTGTTTCTCCAAAAGACGGTATTCTACACAACAACAAAATCTAAGATTATCAAATGAATACAAGGAGTTGGCTATATGAAATATTAAAAGACTTTGTTATTTATAAGTCAGACACAATAGGTCGACGTATTTTAAAAAATACGACACGCTCACGGAAGGTTCCTAACCAAAAACTGCAAAAATCATACTTGTTTCACAGGAGCCTCCCTTCCCCTCTTTTTCTGATTTTAGAAAGTATTTGTTGCTGTTTCGGTCACAGAAATACATCATTTGTGAAAATTTCTAGCTATCTAGCTAACACGGGTACTAAGATTCAGCCTGGAAACAGACTGATAGATATAGGTTCAGACGAATGGTTATCTAGACTCTTAGTAATAGTGTCTCGTTTTTACCCTTTGTGTACAGAACCCTAAAAAACGGGCGCAGCGGAGCAATTAATGAGAAATGAATTATTATGGCCATAATTACCTTGTGTTTATCAAAATTATAAAGTCGACACATAGGAATGTATAATGTAGCTAAATTTTTAAAGACTTAATTACGTAACACAATGGTTATTACGGAACCAAATCGCCAACCTGAATATTAACGCTCCAAAAAGAAATATTTGTGTTAAACACAAAAGAAGTTTCGCGTGTCGCCTGCCTATAAAATTTTGTAATTAATAACCACAACGCCAGTCGTTTATGGTAATACGAGCTATTTTTCTTTACACTAATGCGCGTCTTTGAGTTCAACGTACTTGAAACACCACTTTGCAATTTCAGTAGCCCTGAGATGCTATCTCTATCAATTATGGCCCATAAAACGTAATGACTTCATCGTAAATCTTGGCCTACACGACAGAATTTTACTTGGTGTTGAATAAATGAGGCCAAATTGCTCGGAGGTATTAATGACTATTGTCCCGAGTGAACTGTTGATCGCTCGTGCGTGAGCCGAAAGGAACCTCTGCCTTTTGTCCAGAAATGGTTGTAACCCTCCTATATTCATAAATGAACCTGTCGCCTGAGGCCATCAGATAATGTGGAATAAGGGGTTATCGCTGAAACGATTTTACAAGGTTGAATTTCAAACAAAAGGACACGTTAGGGTATCCGGCAGGCTTTAATTTGAAATATGTGTTTTACGACAGCTTAATTAACATGGCTATTAGCCCAGATCCAGCAAACGATCAAGGCTGCTAACAACACATTTATCAGCATCAACATTATTATAAATAACAAGCGGTACCCTGCCACGCTTCGCTGTGACTTTTTTATGGTGGTTTTATGTACCTATGAGATATGAGTAACAAACTAAAAGATATAGGTAGAAAAAATGTGTGCGTGTACTATTGTACACGTAAGAAGTGAAACTTCTTCATGACCTTATTTTTCGAAAGAAATATCATGAAATATACATAGGAGTTAGTAGTAGTCCAAAAGTTCAAAAGTTCAAAAGTCCAAAGTCAAAAAGTCAAAAAGTTCAAAAGTCCAAAACTCCAAAACCCCAAAACTCCAAAACTCCAAAATTCCAAAAGTCCAAAACTCCAAAATTCCATAACTCCAAAAGTATAAAAGTTCAAAAGTCCAAAGTCCAAAGTCCAAAACTCCAAAACTACAAAACTCCGAGACTCCGAAACTCCGAAACTACAAAACCCCAAAACTCCATAACTCCAAAACTCCAAAACTCCAAAACTCCAAAACTCCAAAACTCCAAAACTCCAAAACTCCAAAACTCCAAAACTCCAAAACTCCAAAACTCCAAAACTCCAAAACTCCAAAACTCCAAAACTCCAAAACTCCAAAACTCCAAAACTCCAAAACTCCAAAACTCCAAAACTCCAAAACTCCAATACTCCAAAACTCCAAAACTCCAAAACTCCTAAACTACAAAACTACAAAACTACAAAACTCCAAAACTACAAAACTCCAAAACTCCAAAACTCCAAAACTCCAAAACTCCAAAACTCCAAAACTCCAAAACTCCAAAACTCCAAAACTCCAAAACTCCAAAACTCCAAAACTCCAAAACTCCAAAACTCCAAAACTCCAAAACTCCAAAACTCCAAAACTCCAAAACTCCAAAACTCCAAAACTCCAAAACTCCAAAACTCCAAAACTCCAAAACTCCAAAACTCCAAAACTCCAATACTCCAAAACTCCAAAACTCCAAAACTCCAAAACTCCAATACTCCAAAACTCCAAAACTCCGAAACTCCAAAACTCCAAAACTCCAAAACTCCAAAACTGAAAAACTCCCAAACTCCCAAACTCCAAAAGTCTCAAACTCTAAAACTCTAAAACTCTAAAACTCTAAAACTCTAAAACTCTAAAACTCCAAAACTTCAAAAACTTCAAAATTCCAAAAGTCCAAAAGTCTAAAGTCCAAAACTCCAAAATTCCGAATGTCCAAAAACTTCAAAAATAACATGCAAAACAAATCTGACCTCTTTATTAGATAAGTACTCTCTTTTATTATTCTGAATGCAAGGAGGCCGCAATCAAACTTCTCTTAAAAAACATCAATCTGGTAGGTACCTTCTAAATAGGTTGTTTATAATATTTTGTTCTGAAGCTGGCAGAATATAATTTAAAAAAAACGACCAGCGCCATCTATTGGTAAAATCACTTTTTAAAGCTATTTTATTCTTATTGCTGTTATGATAAAAGTGTATAAAGTAGCCTAAAACCATCTCTGAATCCTATTGTATATCGTGTCCAATTTTGAGCTCAATCGATTCAGTAAATTTTGAGTTTTTAATAGATACACAAACGCACACAACATTTTTATATATATAGATTGGTATGTTTATGAGCACAGCGCGCAAGCCTTTTACTTGACATTTAAAATGCGACAGGCATTATCTTTACACAAAAACATAGCATTTCTTCACCAACTAATGAGTTATGCAAATTATGTGCAAAGCGATGTGATATGTTTTTATTATATACCACTAAGGTGGCAGACAAGCATACGGCCCACCAGAAGGACCGGTGGTGACCGCTGCCTATGAACGTTTGCAACACCAGAGGCTCCACACTCGCGCTGCCGACCCGGTAAAAACATTCAAAGACCCCTTTTGAAGAACCCCATACTGTAGGCGTTTGGGAAAACCGAGGCAGGGAGATCATTCCACGACCTAAGTGTGCGTGATGTGTGTCTACTTGATTGATTGATGATTACAAATGAACACTGATATGCATTCGTTTTTACCATTAAATATTATTGATTCATATACCCAGTAAAAAGCAATAAATAGTTCAATTTTTTACCCTATATCTAAACAAATAAAGATACTGACTCTTAACTTTTGGTAATAAATTAACCTACTGTCTTGCGTATTGATCGGATATTGTGAGAGTATGTTTTCTACACACTCACACCCCGTAGAATACACACTTTCCATAATTCATGAAGTACGACAAACCGATGGAATATTTTGTTTTCGACGACAAGGAAAATTAAACATGCTTTTACCATCTATCCACTTAAGTGAGCACTTAAAATGTCGTCGAGATGAATGGGCTCAGCTTCAAAGTTACCTTTAACTTTTGACAGTGGAAAACTGTAGAATTTTTGTCTAGAAAGCTAATAAAAAAAAATTATAAATCGAAAGACAGAAATATGTAAATCCCATTTTTAATTTATCATTCTTAAGTTTTGATATATCTTTACTTTTTACGTGTAGAATAACCCAGGCTTTACAGCGGAGTCAACAATAACATGGACGATTGGGCATGTTAAAGTCCAACCGAACACGGTGTCTTGCATGGCTATATGTTGTTTACTCAGTATACCTTCGAGGTAATGAGGGGAAGGGCTATACGGAACCCCTTCTTGTAGTTTCAAGGCAATACCCGTTTCCCCTAAGGCGAGGCGCTCACGGGTCATGTCGCACCGCCACATAGCAAACCTTTATAAAAAATTCTTGATGCGTTCCTTTTATTATGTGACATATTCCCGTCATTGTAGTGGAGGAAAGGAACAGAAGTCCAAGACTGCATTTCAATTGTGTCAGAATAAAATGGTAATCGTAACCCTATAGCTACGAAAACTGTCAGATTGAAACGTGTCGTCGACTTTATAATGAGCTACGATTACGATACTATTATGTACTAGCTGAGCCCGCAACTTCGTTTACGTCACATAAGGTGTATGAAAGGAAAGGTATTTCTTCATCAGAGTCATCAAGCAGCGTCTGAAACTGCCCTGTTTGCTTAATCATAAAAGAGCTTAATGATTAAGTCTATTTTAAAACAATTTAGTCCGCGCCGAAGGCGTGGAAAATAGTCTCTCAAAAATACTCTTTTATGATTAAGCCAACACGCCAGTTTAGGTTCACTCACATTCAAAGAAACCCCTACAATTAAAATTTTCAAAATATCTGATTCATAAAAGTGTTATAACTCTTTTATTTCTAGACCGATTTACATAAAACAAACGATAAATGTTAACTGGAGCAAACCTCAACACAATAAAAAAAACCGCATTGCAATCGGTTGAGCGGTTACTGAGATTAGCGTGCACAACCGTACAGACAAACAGATATACAGACATACAGACAAACAGACAAAAATTCTAAAAATCATTGTTTTGGGTTCTATTGCGTTCATAAAGCCCCCCTATAATATTTTTTCTTATTTATCTTCCATGTACAGACAGCGACCTGTAACGATTTTATTATATGTATATTGATATTGATGATGACACATTGCGTAACACACAAATAGCTGACTTGCAAGATCAAACACATGATCATGAATCAAACACGGGCCAACTCTCAAATCGAAATAAAATAATAAGCTACAATACTTATGTTGAAAATTATGCTTAAAAAATTTATAACTGAGTGTGGCATCTTCAAAAGAAAAAAAAATGTTTTTTATTTAAAATGTTTTTTATTTTGCTAAACAGTCAATGTGATGATGACACAAGAATATATCGACTTTAAAAAAATTTAATATATAATATAAATTTTTAAATCTATACAGGGTGGAATTTAAAGACGGTAGTTGTAGGGAAAGTACCCTTAATATTGATAATGGCAAGTTTTGCGGAAAGGAAACATTCCTTTATTTTCAAAAGTAAGTAAAACTGCATTCAAAGATTTTTGAAAAATCACCTGCTTGAGCCAGGAATCGAACATGGGAAATGTGAAAAAAAAACATCCTATATTTTATGATACCAACCGAAAGAGTCTTTAATAAGGAACAATTTCTTTGAAACAACATGGTATCTTAAAATGAAGGAAGATCAAGTAAAATATGTTTTTATTGTAAAGGTCACTCACTGTGTGAAGAAAAAAAAAACATCTAATTGAGAAACTTCTATTTTTTTTTGAAGTTGTATGTTTAAGTGACCAGAACGAATATTTCCATTCACAGAAACTAGAACATTTTTTTAACCAACTTCAAAAAAAAAAGGAAAAGAATCTCAATAAGACTGTTTGTTTTCTTTAGATAGTGAGTAAGCTTTACAATAAAAACATATTTTACTAGGTCTTCGTTTAATTTAAGATACTATGTTGTTTTAAAGAAATTGTTCCTTATTAAAGACTCTTTCGGTTGGTATCATAAAATACAGGATGTTTTTTTTTCACATCTCCTAGGTTCGATTCCCCGGCTCAAGCAGGAGATTTTTCAAAAATCTTTAAATGCAGTTTTACTTAGTTTTGAAAATAAAGGAATGTTTCCTTTCAGCAAAACTTGCCATTATCAATATTAAGGGTACTTTACCTCCAACTACCGTCTTTAAATTCCACCCTGTATATATAAAAATCAATGCCACTTTTCGTTGTAATTTTATAACTCAAGAACGGGCTCACCTATCCAAACTAAATGTTTAGGCTTTGTTCAGATTATTTAGTAGATGGTTTATGTGAAGTTTGCACAAAATCGGTCGATCGGTTCTTCATTTATCACGCAAACGAAGTTGCGCGGGTCAACTAGTTTAATATAAAATAAAGCAAAAAAAATTAAAAGATCACTTGAAGATTAAGATCACTCTTGCACAAACTCTTATTCAGCCCATTATAGACTGAGCTGATGCCTGCTACTTAGATGCCACAGAGGAACTGCTAGACAAACTTGAGAGGCTGCAGAATTTATGCATTCGGTTTATTTTTAACCTCAGGAAATTTGACCAAGTTTCACATTTTCGCCAAAAGCTCAAGTGGCTCCCAATCCGTCTTCACAGGAACACTCGTATACTCTGCCTCCTCTTCAATATACTGCACAACCCAAAGTCCCCGTCATACCTGAGGGAGCGATTCTCATTACTACGTTCTCCTGAAGCTCCCTGCAGGACGCACCTTCGCTCCATCCTTAAAGTCCCACCCCACAAATCCGACTTCTATTCTTATTCCTTCACGTCGTCATTTCTCCTATTTAAGTATTTAACATAAATCCGTAATTCTAATGTAACTTTTTATATCTAATAAGTAATAAGATTAGGTATTTATATATTTATATTTATGTATATGTGTATATATTATGTGTGTATGTGTATGTAAGTATTTGTTTCTCAAGTATGTATAATCGCTTGTTTTAACTAGTAGTCCGAGAGCTGGCACGAATTTTTGGGTAGGTATTTGAGGCAAGCTGAAAACTTTTCAGATACCTCTCCTACTATATCCCAACTCGGAATTGCAGACCTGGCTGGTGAGTAGCGGGGCTAAATCAACCCCTAAATTTTTAAAAATATTATTATTTTGTTCCAAAAAATATATTTGAGGCACTACGCACTTAATGATTACGAAAAAAAATAAGCCAGATAATTTAATCGGGGTTTTAACATTGCCAGGCGCGTGCAAAAATATTTTGCAAAAAATTATAAAAAATGTTTTTGAGGCAGCTTGAAATTTTAATGGAGCGTTATTTATAAGTAAAAAATAAGATTCCCAAAAAGACAGATCGTTTCGGTGGGGCTTTCTACCTGCCAGGTGATCAAACAAATAATGAATGGGTACGAGCCTGTAGTGCTATAGACAAGCTGTAGTGTGAGAGAGAGAGCGCATAACGACAGCTGTCTTCGTTCTTGCTTGCCGCGTTACTATTGGCTCTGGCGAGGCCACGTGACTTACAATAATCCATGAGGTTTCTAGTCGGAATTTCGGAGTCGTTATTTTCAGACGTATTAGGGCGAACGCCGACTGCTTTGCGTTCCGGTGCGTTTGTCGTATGCGACAGCTTTTTTTTTGATTGATTGATTAAAAAATAAATATATATTTCTTTTCGCAGATGGTGTAGGTAGAGGATGGCGAATCTGACACAGATGAATCCGAAGATTTCGTTACTTCTGATGAAGGTTTCACAGACGAAGAATGTTAATTTATATCTGATGTGAAATCATATCAAAATCAATCAAAATTTATTTCATCAAAAACAATACAGATATCACTTAAAATACAATTACAGTAATTCAGTCATTATCAGATCCTTGTCTGAATTAGGATGTTAATCCTGTGTCTCAGACGTTCATCTGACTAAGCAAACAAGAGAGCACATTATAATACTAATAATATATAATAATAAATAATACTAATAATATACAATTTATTATTATTCCTATTCTGACATAGGTTTAATTATGTAATTTTAAACATTTAAAAAATTAAAAGACAAATAAAATAAAACGGGTTGTATAAAATATAGAATAAAATTAGTTTGACCAAATTATAAGTAGGTTCCTACATTTATATTAACTCAATATCTCTAAAATATTAATAAATGAACAGAATTAATTTTAATTTTATTTTATACTTGAAATAGTTGTACTACTGGAGAGTTATTATATTTTTATAAACCTGGTTTTGCATTTTTTTATTTTAATTATTGTTTTTTTTAATACGTAACGTCCATAAATCAATACAATCTCTTTTACGCAAAATGTTCTTAGTAGAAATTCAGAAAATTTAATATTTTTAACTCCGAAATTTTAACTAGAAACCTCATGGGTCGCACGTGGCTTCGCCAGAGCTAATAGTAACGCGGCAAGCAAGAACGAAGACAGCTGTCGTTATGCGCTCTCTCACACTCCAGCTTGTCTATAGCACTACAGGCTCGTACCCATTCATTATTTGTTTGATCACCTGGCAGGTAGAAAGCCCCACCGAAATGATCTGTCTTTTTGGTAATCTTATTTTTTACTTATAAATAACGCTCCATTAAAATTTCAAGCTGCCTCAAAAACATTTTTTATAATTTTTTGCAAAATATTTTTGCACGCGTCTGGCAATGTTAAGCCCCCGATTAAATTATCTGGCTTATTTTTTTTCGTATTCATTAAGTATTACACTGCAACATATATAAATTGCGTAGTGCCTCAAATATATTTTTTGGGAAAAAAAAATAATATTTTTAAAAATTTAGGGGTTGATTTAGCCCCGCTACTCACCAGCCAGGTCTGCAATTCCGAGTTGGGATATAATAGGAGAGGTATCTGACAAGTTTTCAGCTTGCCTCAAATACCTACCCAAAAATTCGTGCCAGCTCTCGGAATATAGTCTTTTTTAACACACTTCTACCTTTTTCAACTATGTCATTGTCATGCTCTCCTCTCGCCGGCCTGCTGGAGGAGATTTCTTAAAGAAATAAGCAGTGTCATTGTACTCTTTTTTTTCCTAACTACATCTCTATTGTAATACATGTGTGTACATAAATTGTTAAATAAATAAATAAATAAAAATAATAAACAAAACGATAAGAAAAATAGAGCAAAATAAAGATTAAATCAATAAATGTACACCAGTGCACATCCCATCCCATCCGAGCAAAATAAAGGCCGCCTTTCAGCATTATGTGAATGAGAGCATACGCCTCATCCACGCGGCAACGCTGGTTTTCAAAGGAGGCCCTAGGCATCTGATTTCAGAAGTATGTCAAGTTCATAACTTATCTTTATTTTATAAACGTCTACTCTCATCGATTTTGAAAATTAACATAAACCTAATTAAAATACTCAAAGACCATTTTATTATGCTACATTTTAAGTAAGAAATTAAGTAAAAATATACAGTGAAATGTTTCGGCGAGTAATTACTACGAAAATTGCTTTCACAAGAGCGTTAACGTCTTTATAAGCTCTTTGATTATATTAGATGACACCTTTGTTTTCCTGCTAAAATACCGTAAAATTGTCGTCCCTTACAAAGTGCGGCTTTTATTTGAAGATAAACACATAAAAATAAACTCTGTGAAGAGTAGTATTTAGGTAGACTGTCGAACACTAAGCGTTAATGTGCAAACGTTAACAGGTAAGTGGGATCTGGAATTAGATGGTGAAGATATCGTATTTTATCACCAAATTCTAATTGCTGAAACTCAATAGACCAGACTCAATTATTAATTTGTACGGAGACTAGATTCCTCAGTCAAACCATAAACTTGGTTTTGGGGGACAAATATTGTACCTTTATGTTCAAACGTGATGTTATAAAAAAAATTTAAAAAAAACATAGCAAACAAAAAAGTGTGTGCGTGTAACCTCTAAGGGCGATTGAAGTAAAACTTCTCTGCCATTGACGGCATCAAATGTTATATTAATATCATTCATTCGAATTTTGAATAGCGGAAAACTACGTTTCCGCTATTCAAAATTCAAATAGAATGCGTTACTTCCATCAAAAAAATATAATCTGAGTTACTGCCTAGTCGCGCTTAAAGAAGTTTTACTTCAAAAACACATTGTTCATACACTTAGGTGTTTGATGTTGCTGACTATTCTTCTTTAAATGCACGGTAAGGCACTATAGGGTTTTTCTTACGCGCACGCTTAGGTTGTGGAATAAACCAAACTTCCTGCCTCGATTTTCCCTAACGTATGGATTTTTCAAAAGGGGTCTTTAGAGATATTTGCAGGGTCGGCAGCGCATCTCTGGTTTTGCTAACGTCCATAGGATAGGGCGACCACTTTACATCTATACTTATAATCAATCTGTAGAAGTGAAAATTCTGTACATTCAAAATATCAAAAAAATAAATAGCAGGGGGTGTTACTAGACCGACATCGAACTCAAAAATGTGATTAAAAAATTTTTGTCTGTCTGTCTGTCTGTTTGTTCAGGCATCACGCAAAAACTACCGGTTTGATTACGATGAAACTTGGTATAATTATTCTTTAATAGCCTGGGCACCACTCTGGGTACTTTTTATCCCGGAAAAGTATACAGAATTCAAACCAAACTTAATTTTGCGGTTCGATCCCTAGACCCAAAGTTATTATCAATTATTGCTTAAACGGTTAATGGTACGATTATGAAACTAAGCATGAGCGTTGTTTGTTACAGTTTAAAAAAAGTAATTTTAACATTTTTGCAAATTCCACCTCCAAAGGTATAAAAAAGGAGGGTAAAGTTTGTATGGGACAACATGATTCCTTGGTCCGATCTACTTAAAATTTGGCATAAAGCATTATTAACATAAATTGATGGAAGACGTGTTTCGTATTTTATTGAAATTTATACTATAACGAGCTAAAAAGGGAATGTAAATTATTTTGGGGCTGATTTTCTCTGGAGTTGATATCAATACTCCTTAAATACTCTTATTTATACTTATATTACTTTTTATTTTGACACATAATTTGTGAAAGTTCAATACCATTGACGTTTTCATTTTATATTTTATTTCAAACTTCAAACAGATGATTTTATTACAAAGCCATAAAGATAAATAAAAAGTGCTATTTTGGTATAATATTAACCAAATATGCTTTATGGAAGTATTATTGCTAATTTATTCAAATTTTGTGTGACAAAAATACATTTGTGAAAAGAAGAAGAAAATTCTAAGATGGCTAGCCAGAAAAAATAGAGCAAGAGCCAGCGGCCCCCAGGCATTTGTTAAAGTATAAAAGCTGTAAGTTTCTCAATGTATGTCCCCAACACAGGTAAGAACGAACCCCGCCTATGAAACTTGAGTCGCGGTGGCTTTCGCAGGTATCAGGTAGTAAAGGTGTGTAAAATTGTGTGTTAAATTTGGTAAAGTATAAAACTCAGTTTTTACATATTTTACTTATAATAATCCTAAAAGTCACCTTGTCGAAAGCCAGACACTTTGTACGGTTGCAACCCTCTGCCAGACACCCTTAAAGTATATTTAATTATTACTATACTTACGGTATAGTATAAAAGCTGCAATTTATATATGTTATTTGGAGAACTATCAAATGATGTTTTCTCAATAGCCAGACAGTTTCAGTAGTTCCTTTATGTTGCCAGGCACATCAAAAGTTAATGTAGATGCGAGCGCCAGGGATATATCGACGGAAGCAAAGAGCAAACGGACATCTGCATTTTCGCGAAAATCGTTTTTTTACATTATTGAATTAAGAATTTTGTCTTCCATTTGGCCATATTTATTATATTTTTAAATATTTAGTGGTATTTTGGAGCGTATAAAAAGACAGACGGGCATTATACACTTGTAGGTACGTGTATGCGTCGAAAAATTTGGCGCGTCTCACTTCTTAAAAACAAAGGTACCTATCAGATACTTGACCGTTTCGTCACGGGAGGTTGACGTATTAAAGCTTGCGTACTAATTATTCTTAAATCTGTGATTTATTCAACTACATTCCGTAGTAGAGTGTTATTATAATAACATCGCAGAAGGAATAAGTTATTGTCAAATTTGGCACAAAATAGAAATCACAGACAGGGAATCCATCCTCACACTCTACGTCCGGAGCGTTCGAGCACGGTTAGATCCGATAGGGGCTTTCTTTGTGGAACGATCTCCCTGCCTCGGTTTTCCCAAACGCCTACAGTGAGGGGGTTTTACAGGGTCGGCAGCGCAAGAGTGGCGCCTCTGGTGTTGCAAACGTTCATAGGCTGCGGTGAACACCGGACCTTCTGGTGGGCCGTATGCTTGTCTAAAATCAAATTAATGTTTACAACACAGCGAAGATCTCACAAATTTGATGGAAAATACAATCATCGAACAATCCCATGAGGGTTCTTTTTTTTAACGTGAGGGAAAGTCCTCACAGATGTTATGAGGGACTCTTACCGACTAATAAACCTCACGTAACGTCCAGCAGCCTATGGTTGGGAGCCCAGGGTAAGCCCTCGGAAGGATGTCCCAGGACTCCCTACGGACCTATGGCCCAGGGGGTGGTTCGGGTGCTATCTCGCGTCTTTGGGTGCGGTGATGAGGACACTCAAGATATTGACGACCACGATTCATAGAATATCTTTGAAATATTTTTCCATTAATTATTGTATTAGATTAATTATATTATTCCAATAACTATTATTAAAATAATTATTTAAATATATTATTTAATTGTTAATTTAATGATTCCTAAACACAGAAATTTTATAAAAGAATTTTCTAAACATTTATTCGTTGATCCTTAGTTATGGTACATAATGAATTTTCATAGTAAATCTAGAAAATAGTTCTCATTATACACAATAAATGATAGCTGATGCGCAGTATAACGTTGCAGTGGACCGAACGCGGTATTTCACTCGCACCCTCAGACACACATATCCCTCGCGCTCGCACCTACATTAGACTTTTGATGTGCCTGGCAACATAAAGGAACTACTGAAACTGTCTGGCTATTGAGAAAACATCATTTGATAGTTCTCCAAATAACATATATAAATTGCAGCTTTTATACTATACCGTAAGTACAGTAATAATTAAATATACTTTAAGGGTGTCTGGCAGAGGGTTGCAACCGTACAAAGTGTCTGGCTTTCGACAAGGTGACTTTTAGGATTATTATAAGTAAAATATGTAAAAACTGAGTTTTATACTTTACCAAATTTAACACACAATTTTACACACCTTTACTACCTGATACCTGCGAAAGCCACCGCGACTCAAGTTTCATAGGCGGGGTTCGTTCTTACCTGTGTTGGGGACATACATTGAGAAACTTACAGCTTTTATACTTTAACGAATGCCTGGGGGCCGCTGGCTCTTAGACCAAAATGAAAGACCACACTTCAGGTAGCATCCACATGGTCAATAAAATAACACCGCATGTTACCATCTACGCTCAATCCTTACGACAAAGGTCATGGAAGGCATGAACTTTATTCTACATATTATAGTGCCGACGGCATTCTGTCAGGAAACAGACTCACTTAGTCTTTGTAAAATACGGGAATGGCCTCTACGTTAGACTACATTCGACAGGACTGACATTCGAAGAGCTATTACAATGAATATGAACGCTCAGCTGATGAAATTTACATTGTTATTGCGTTACCAGGTCTTGGTTGGAGTTGGACCATCTGTATTAGGAGGACAAAGCCTACAGTAGTTGGGTTTGTCCAAACGTCGTAGGCTGGGACTACCTAAAGAAGGAACTAAGTTACGATGTCAATTGCTTAGAAGAGAAGTTGTGTCAAGCTACTACTTGACACAACTTTAGCCATTGAATTAAGAAATATATTTAATAAATAAATTTACTTAGCTCATATTATTATGCATTATGAATTTGTTAATCAGAAATCTATCTAACTAGGTATTATTATAAATGCGAATGTATGTGAGTGTGGATGTTTGTTACTCTTTCACGCTGTAACGGCTGAACGGATCTGGCTGAAATTTGGTGCCTACAGAGATATGTTATAGTCTAGGAACAAAATTTCACGCAGGCGAAGCTGCCGGCATCAGCTAGTACTTAATAAAAATCTAAAACTCGTCTATATTTAATATTATTGTCGTTTTATGTCCAGAAATATTCTGACAAGAAAGACACCCTCTTAGTACCTATAGTCCTATATCAATCAAATCAGCCTATTGCGATCCACTGCTGGACGTAGGCCTCTCCCAAATTACGCCGCAGTACAAGGTCTTGTGCCTTCCGTATCCAGTCAGTCCCTGCGACCTTCTTCAGGTCATCGGTCCATCTGGCGGGGGGTCGTCCTACCCCAAGGGTACCAAGTCGCGATCTCCACTCCATAACTCGTTTGCTCCACAGACTATCGGTTTTTCCTACAGATATAGTATATAATAATAATATAATAAAATCTTTTATTGTCAGGCATCATAGGCCCATAGTGTGTTAGTATTACAAACATCTTAAAATTATGTTAGCTTACAATATTACGAACAACAAAAACATACAAAAATAAATAAACAAAAAAATAAAAATAAATAATTAAGTAACAGTAATTTTTGGTAGATTTATCAAGCCTCATGTCTAACATGAAGCTTGATAAGCCTATCCATTGTTGGTCCTTCTAGTCTTTCTGCAAATACCTTCAGGACACTGTTGCTGCTCGCCCTAGCTCTGCGTATTACTGACGCCACTCTCTTTCGCAAAATCGCGAAAATATATAAAGTGGCGTCATTTTTAATAGGTAACATTAAATTTAAAGTCTGTCAGTTCATACATTTATTAGTAAAAGCAAAACGTTACATTAATCGTAGCTGTCATACAGGTATTATTACAATAAATATATGTAATCGTAATTGAAAAAAGTTAAGCAATTGTGCAGTTAAAACAAAACGAAAAAATATATTACTTTATGCCCGCCGCCGTTACAAGGTTGCGTTGTTGAATTTTGATGAATTGTTAAATTTTACCTACTAAAATAACTCCTCTTTAGGTACTCAAATCTATCCGTGAACGCAGCTCTAATCATACAAACCAACTGAGTTATTTCACTTGAGAGTTAGAACGAGAGGACGAGACGTGGCATGGGGCCTGAATATTTGACGAATTCATTGCAAGTGTCAGACGCTTTGCGTCTCCAAGTTCGCCTGCATATTCATGTTTTGTACTTAGTCACTCGGTTGACCATAATAATGGAAGTCCCAGAGACACAAAATGACGCCGCTTGCTTTATGAAAAGTCATGATGACACCTAGCAATTGAAGAGACTCTCACAGTCCACAAGACTATTGGCAGGAACGGGACCCTAAAGTTAGCTGCCTTGCTTTGCCTAATGATCTTCTTCACGCTCTGAAAATAATGACATGTAATATAGAACGAACTACGACCGACTCAAATACAAAATCAAGGCATGTGTCTAGATTTTCATCACTATTCGTCTCAGGATTCATAATTTATTGTAAAAAGCTTTAGAACTGGAACCGCACTTCTGTAAATCAATACCGCAGGGTCTACAGCAACACCTGAAAAATGTCACTGAACTCGCTAAAGTCCCAAGAGAAGCTAGAATGTCTTGGAAGTCGCATCGCAATTAATCAGAAGATAAATTAAGGGAGTTGGAATGAAAGTAAGTTGGTTTGCAGTGGCATTAATTTATTGAGTGAAAATTTCTAAGGCATGTCTTTTATTGTAGTTTGATAACTAACCCATAATATTATTTATTTCTACAGCACACTACCTACAGACATTGTACTCATAAAATACAAGACAGTCTCAGAAAATCATAATTGATGGTGGCCCTACATACATTCAAATCGTATGCCATCTACGTTACGTAGTACCTCTACAATGTGTTTCTTTACTTAGGCACCGTAAACCACTTATTACTTCATTTGTAAGTTAAATAGCGACCGCTGTCGACCGTAACACTAAGAAAAACGGGTTAGGTGGGTATAAAAAACACTACCTACCAATTTTTGAGGCTTATATGCAAAACTAGATGACTTGAAAGTTGATGTAGATAAGGTTATTTAATTCTCATTAATATTCTAGGTTTAAATCTACTCTATGTTTAAAGGCAATTAAAGAAACTTGATAATGCCTTAATAAGTTTTACTGAAATGATCAAGTTCATTTAATTGTGTTGGTAGTCCTAGGTTTAACCTTCCGTGGGCATATCCGGGACTTCTGACTGTAGGGCACTATGTGGTTTAAGTCTGTAAAAAAATGTTTTTGCAAGCAGCACGTACACTTCTAATTTTTCAAACATCTGCACTTTTCATCACATGGGCCGACAGTATGCTTGTCTGCAACCTTAGTAGTATATAAAAAAGTTTTAGTGAAACAATACATTTCCATGATATATATTCCGTACCTGTTGCTCGCTCCGCTACACAAAGTTAAGGCTTTCAGTTAAAAGCCAAAGCTTATGTAAGTTGTGATATTATTATAAACGAGGGAACAGGTGTCCTCAACTGTTGGGACCAACTAAGCCGAATTAATTTGAGATTCTTGTATGTCCCTAATCAGTTGATAGCTATTTATAAACTGTCTATACTTTAGTTTTAAATGGATTAAGTTTTGAGGGTTTATGTTTTAATATGAGAACGGTGTTTCATTTTGTATCGTTTACTACAAAACTAATAGTTTAATAATAGGATAATAATGAACGTGTTTCAATGGATTTATACAAATTCTCGTACTACGAGTATGTATATTGACTCGGTTATGCATCATATTGGGAACACAACATACATAAATATTTGATACGCAACTTCCTAGGTACTCGCATATTATTTCATCGGTAGTAAAATCCCGTCCAATGTAACCTAACTAACTCAGGTAGGACGTACTCGCGTACAGGAATACCAAACGAGTTATGTGTGCATATAAATCCATACAACCCATACATCTGAAACGAGGCACAAAGGAAGTTTATCACAATAGTGTTACAAGGGTCATTCAATATGCCCAAGTTGACAATGCTTCGAGAGAAGGGTTCAAATAACCCTAAGTAAACTCTATTCTCCCCGCGCGGCTGTAATTCCATTTCAAATCAGTTTTATCTTTTACTGAGCAAATATGGACTTACGGTAGACGTTTCTGTGGTATCTGATTGGCTATAATGAGCTACCGAAGGTACCATTGGGAGTTGGTCCAATTTTCTTTTGAGCGTATTGTTTTTACCTACCGGTCGAACTACTCAACCATTTCTTACACGTCACGCCTTTATCCCAAAAGTGGTAGGCAGAGGTATAATATACGCCCATTGTTTCTGTAGAGTTTTGAAGCGTACACAAACAATCTCCGTAGAACATCCTTCCAGAGCTTACAAGCGCCAGCGGGGCCATAGGCCGAGTCTCGAGAAATCGTGGCTCGGCGGTCCCAGCGCCAGTTCCTCGTGGCAGGTCTGGACGTGGGCATTCTCTCGCTGGAGACCATGATCTCCAGCGGTAGTAAGTCCTGAGGACGGTGAGGTGGCTGCTCACCGTCCTTACAGACTGAAGCAGGCCCTAGACGACAGCGTGACGTGAGGGATTCACGCACATCCCCCTAAGAAGCGGAATAACACCCGAACAACCTCCCAAAGACGCGGGATAGTACCCGAACCCTCCCCTAGATGAGGCTGCAGAGGCAGCCGTAGGTCTGTTGGGAGACCTGGAGTCATCCTTCCGAGGGCTTACCCGGGGCTCCCAACCGTAAGCATTAGGTAGGGATCGTGTGGTTTTTAGTCGGTAAGAGTCTGGCATAACATCCCTGTAGGATTTTCCAACGTTAAAAAACCGGCCAAGTGCGAGTTGGACTCGCCCATGAAGGGTTTCGTAGCAGCAAGTAACATAACATAAAAGTTCTTAGAGTTCGTTGTAACTTTGATTGATGTTTTAACACGTTCGCAGTGGTAGTGATTTTTCTAACCGAAAATTGGGGTTTATGACGTATTAAAAAAAAACTACCAGCTCTATCTCGTTCGAACCAATTTTCGTTGGTAGTTTTTATAGCAATGTACATCATATCTTCTTTTTAGATTTATCATTCTCTTAGTTTAGAAGTTAGAGGGGGGGGGGACACACATTTTTCCACTTTGGAAGTGTCTCTTGCGCAAACTATTCAGTTTAGAAAAATATGATGTTAGATACCTCAATAGCATTTTTAAAGACCTATCTATAGATACCCTACACGTATGGTTTTGATGAAAAATCTGGGGTTCTGAGTATGGGGACCCCCAAAATTTACTGCTTTTTTTCTAGTTTTACATAAGAATTTTAATGCGGTTCACAGAATACATCTAGTTACCAAGTTTCAATATCATAGGCCTTATAGTTTCGGAGAAAAGTGACTGTGACACACGGACGGACAGACAGACGGACAGACAGACAGACAGACATGACGAATCTATAAGGGTTCCGTTTTTGCCATTTGGCTACGAAACCCTAAAAAAAGGTGTTGGGCACAGCATCGATGAGGATTTCCAAGTGTAAAAAAAGCGTTCATAGTATTTTTATACTATCTTACTTAATATTATAAATGCGAAAGTTTGTGAGTGTGGATGTTTGTTACTCATTCACGCTCAAACCGCTGAACGGATCGGGCTGAAATTTGATACAGAGATACATTATAGTCTGGAATAACACATAGGCTACTTTTTATCCCGGGAATAAGTTACCGCGGGAACAAATTTTACGCGGGCGTAGCTGCGGGCATCAGCTAGTGTGAAATATACCTAATGTATTTACATAAGTACAAATATATAATTTTTAAGTAAGTACCTAGTTACTATTTTAATCAGCCATTTAGATCCCAAATTGCTTTAGATTAGATGAATTTAGGCTAGACGGCGGGGAGTCGTGAAAAAAATGTCTAATAGCATTATTTTTATTCTGTACTAAGATACGGTTTTAGCATAAATATTCTCTACAACAAATGTCTGAACTAAAAAGACCTTTTTGCCCAATTCTGGTTTCGTTTCTTTGATCTATTACCTAGTATATTAACGGATATCTAGTTATCTCCGAGGGAGTATAGCCTTTTCGAACATTTTGTTTACCGTTATTCCTGTTTGCTAGTAACATTGATCAAGTAGATAACCTGATGGATGACTTGAACATTTCATGAGCAGATGGCTAAAACCCTGTACCTATCCAGTTCAACACGGCAATAGGCTGACCACCGTAAAACGTGAGATAAGACACAAATGGTGAAATGTCAGCGTATAGTACCTATGCCTCTGCCTACCCCTTCGGTGATAAAGGTTTGACTATGTATGTATGTATGTAATCAAACATGGATTCCTTAATACATATAATAATAATGCGTAAATCCATTCATTAATATGCTAATAAATAATCACTAAGCCAAGTCTTAGCACATTACTGGGCGCTGATTCTCGACCACTCGATGTGAATGCGTGGACGGAAATTTACGGGTGAGACGTCATCTGTCCCATGTTTTGCCGATCCTAAATATGAGATACATGATGTTTCATCCTTAAATTTCCGTCAATTCATGTCGTAAATCAGCGCCAAGGTCCGTCCCTCTTGCACATTCTGAACTGGACACCCCATTGATACAAATGAGGCATACAATGCAAAAAAAAATAAAACATGTACCTACAATTCGACTGCCTCTGTGGCACAGTCTGTAGCGATACCGCCTGCGGCACTGGAGGTCGTGGGTTCAATTCCCACCGGAGACAAATATTTGTGTGTCCCATAAATGTTTGTCTCAAGAGTCTGGGTGTTTATATGTATAATAAGTATGTATTTAAAAGTATATAAGTATTAATATCCGTGGTCTGATACCCATAACACAAGCAGGTTATTCCTAGCTTACTTTGGGATCAGATAGCGTTGTGTGAAATGTCCGTGAATATTTATTTATTTAATTTTAGGTTAAACAATTAATGTGTCCTACATGCCTGTATCAAATAAAGGTTTCTATCTTTCTTTATTCTCTGTATGAACTGAAAATAGGCGCCCTGTACTGATTTAGACCCGTTCTAGTCTAGTCTATAATCCACTTAGTTAATTCCCGTGAGCTGTTGTTTAGCAACTTGTTATACAATTTAGGGGCTAATAAAATTTCGGATGATTGAATTATTCGATACTGTTTGGTTAGGCCGAATATAAACAGCACGTTTACGTAGGTTGTGCCTAAATACACTATCAGTCTGGTACTAAATAATAGGTTCTTAGGATTGCGTAATAGCTTGTTAATATTAAGCAAAAAACATCCGTATTAAAAATGATCCGTTAACCTTGTAACACGTCTAGTGAAATTTATGTAAAATTATTATTTTATGTAAACATAAGTTACAAAATTATTTTATTTTTAATTAAATGTTCATAGATCACAATGACAAAAGCATTGAAATACTTGCAAGTGACGTATATAGCATTATAATTTGGAAATATTATGCTGTACCAGTCAAATTTGGAACCTTTCAATTGTTCCACGTTATACATCTTAGAGCCACGTAATAATTTTTACAAATTTAAATTTAATCAAAAGATTTAGTTAGCATACTAATGCTTTTCTAAGGTATAGAAAATTTAAAGTCACATTCTTCGCAAAAGAGAGGATGGAATAGTAGATTTCAATATTAATCACATTACCAGACTGTACTGTCATTATTGATAGCGTCTTTGATACGTCAGAAAATGAACCTTTTCGCTACAGAATATTTCATGATTTAAACTCAAGATATTTTTATAACTCAAAGGCAAGGGTTCACATTTAAAACAGACTGTTATCTGTTTATAACTTATCAGAAAGTATTATTTATCTCTTTTTGCTAAAAAGCTGAAGAATTGTCACATTTCATTTCCTTTCAAAGCTTTGGAGGAAAAATGATAATTCATTTTTACATAGCTCCTGGAATTTATTATCTTTTCGAGAGTTTATGATAAGTTACTGGATAAGAAACTCTTAAAATTTTTACCTAATATCTCAAATCTATAGGTACTACCTCTATTTGCTTGTTACCTTTTCAGTTGAATGGAGCGTAATGAAATTTGGTAAAGAATTGGAGTTTACCCTGGGGAAGGATACAAAACTTAGACTTTTGCTTTAAAAAAGTATCATGAAAGTTGTGAAGGATGTAAAACCTGTTTAAGTTATGTTAATGTTTGACTTCAAAAATTGTTCCTTCAAAGAAAACCACCACGCTAATCAGTGGTCCTTTGTAAATATTCATTGTGCTATACGTAACTATTTAAGGCAATCCCAAATATTAACTACACGTCCTGTGCTGAAGACTTCACTTCTAATGGTCCTACCGTATTCGCTAACAGCAATTACTCAATTCCACTAGAAGCAAACTGCATTCATATAAACCCATTAAACTGAAATACATCCATAAATCTCTAAAAATTGTTAGGTATCTAACAAAAACTTTAGTAACTACCGACCAATTTAGGCTGAATTCCGAGAAAAATTAAACCACAATATTTTTGCACACTGTCACAAACACTGCGAAATAACACAGGTGCCTAAAGGACTCTATTTAGAACACAAGTTAAACAAATCCAAAACCATGAAAGCAGAGGCAAGTGTAGACGCACTAGCATTTTATTCTCTGTTCACTGAGTCACAAAGACCGAATGACTGTCGACCACGTTTTCAAATAGTAAAGGACTTTTCATTTTAGAGCTTGTTTTATATGTGAAGTATGGTGTTCCGGGTGCACCGTTAAAAGTAGAAGTTTGAACAATAACGCATGTATTTTTAAATTTGTCTGTACTGATACTGATACTGATATTCGGAGGTGCCATGCCATGACTTAAATGGTGTTTTCCTTCTCAGAACAATGCCAAATGCATGTACATATTGTACATCTATGTAGGTACGTACACAATCTATTACATGTACTTTTAAAAAGCGGTGTCGGTAATGGTGTAGAGAACTTTTTACCGCAGTCATTTGCGCTTTTAAAATTGAAGGTTACCACTAAGGTGGTTAATAAGCTGAAAGCAGGGTCGAAAATTTTGGTACTTAAATAATAAAAAAAATAGAAAACACCAAGGAAATTGTTGTACATCATCTTACAAAAATTAACATGGTCTCTCAACTTTCAACCATGCTTTTCTTTATTTCATTTTATTTTTCAAAATCATCTTCTTCAGAATTATAAATGATTGTGATCTCAGAAAGTTACATAGTCATAGCCAGTGTCTATTTCTTCTATGAAAAATCAGACAAGTCACTAAGTAAGTCATTCAGTCATCCTAGCAGTAAAATCTTTGAATTGGTTGTTTCAAATAAAAATAAAATATATTTTAACAATAAATATGTAACCATAAAAATAAAAGTAAAATTAGCAATATCTATTATCTGGTTATGGTTGGTTAAATACATTTATTTATTTAGAATTCTATCTATCAACGTTTCTGAGGCCACTTCGTACCTATGTCAGAGTTTTCATTCTAGAAAATCTTCTTAGGAAAGTTTCTCAGCAAACCAGTCTTATAGATTTAAATCTACTTGAAGTAAAGAGCTCAATGCCCTTGAGCAAAAACGGGCATATCAATGTCAGTCGGTCTACAATGGGCACCCATATTTGCATTAATTACGTACTTTAAATTCAAAACTCCTTCACGAGTGGGTATTATCAATTTATTACTTTAATATCAGTCAGAAACTTATAAATGAATTAAATTATAATACGTTAAAGTACGTTTTTTTTGTACTTAAGACCTTCTTCAATGACACAGGTTATTTATTTTGTTGAACTGGTGTCTGCAGCTTCGCTCACGTTGAATACCTACTGTTTCCGTTCTCGCATCTTAAAGGAA
Organism: Miltochrista miniata; assembly: GCA_933228765.1. Classification (NCBI taxonomy): domain Eukaryota; kingdom Metazoa; phylum Arthropoda; class Insecta; order Lepidoptera; family Erebidae; genus Miltochrista; species Miltochrista miniata. The sequence goes on along the minus strand of OW121752.1, from coordinate 15,030,032 downwards.
CGTTTTATAGTGTAATGTCGAGGAGATCAGCTAGTTTATAATAATTAGTAGTATTTGAATGACCTAGCTCCCCTATATCCTATTATTATGCTATTTCTGATGAACATCAACTGAGGATGAGACACCGATTTACTGCCTCTGTGGCGCAGGGGGTACTGCAACCTCCTGCAGCGCTGGAGGTCCTGAGGACGAGACACCGATTTACTGCCTCTGTGGCGCAGGGGGTACTGCAACCTCCTGCAGCGCTGGGGGTCCTGAGGACGAGACACCGATTTACTGCCTCTGTGGCGCAGGGGGTACTGCAACCTCCTGCAGCGCTGGAGGTCCTGAGGACGAGACACCGATTTACTGCCTCTGTGGCGCAGGGGGTACTGCAACCTCCTGCAGCGCTGGAGGTCCTGAGGACGAGACACCGATTTACTGCCTCTGTGGCGCAGGGGGTACTGCAACCTCCTGCAGCGCTGGAGGTCCTGAGGACGAGACACCGATTTACTGCCTCTGTGGCGCAGGGGGTACTGCAACCTCCTGCAGCGCTGGAGGTCCTGGGTTCCATTCCCGGGTCGGTCCAAAAATTTGTATGATTCACAAATCTTTGTTTAGGAGTTTGGGTGTTTTATATGTATAATATGTATGTTTTCAGAAATATATAAGTATGTTTATCTAGATCCATATTAGCTTAATTTGGCTTAGATAATGTTATGAGAATGTCCACAAATATTTATTTATTATTATTATTTACCGATGGAAAGAAGGTCCAAAGCTACATGCAAGACTTGCCAATTAGGAAATTGCATATGAACAATTATTGAAATGTGTTACTACATTTTCTGTCTATTGCCCTTCTGATACATTTTGCACAACAATATTGCCTCGGTTCTGCTTAAATTGTTAGCTTTTCTGTCCCAACAGTACTCCTGTCCATTTTATTTTTAGAAAACATTATCTGTGGTACCGTAGTCGAAATAAAATTGTCTATATATATCATTAAATTCCAGTTACAGCACAAAAACGTACGGAGAACCATCTATATATATAAAAATCAATGCCACTTTTCGTTGTAATTTTATAACTCAAGAACGGGCTCACCTATCCAAACCAAATGTTTAGGCTTTGTTCGGACTATTTAGTAGATGGTTTATGTGAAGTTTGCACAAAATCGGTCGAGCGGTTCTTCATTTACCTTGCAAACGAAGTTGCGCGGGTCAGCTAGTATATGTATATCTATCTTCTATATATATAAAAATCAATGCCACTTTTCGTTGTAATTTTATAACTCAAGAACGGGCTCACCTATCCAAACCAAATTTTTAGGTTTTGTTCGGACTATTTGGTAGATGGTTTATGTGAAGTTTGCACAAAATCGATCGAGCGGTTCGTCATTTATCACGCAAACGAAGTTGCGCGGGTCAGTTGAAACTCTACAAAAAAAACCACTGAATGGATTTTATTTAAATTGTTTGTACTAATATTAACAAAAGTTTGGATACAGTAGCATGTAGGTAATAATTTATTTAATCATTTATCATTATCATTTTCATTATCATTTTTATTATATTATCATATTTATTTAATCATTTATCAAAGGCATTATTTTCTGAATTGTGTTTGCAGGTTTCAAATGAACCACAAAATGTATAAATGAAAATACAAAATGCAATTTGTATTTTCATTTATACATATACCCATGTAATTTAGAGAGTCGACCCAAAATAAATTTCGATATTTATTATTTTACTGCTCGCTAGTGCAGTGATAGGGTAGTATCGTAATAAATGTTTGTATGTATTTATAACTAGCTGACCCGCGCAACTTCGTTTACGCCACATAAGGTGTATAAAAACAGGTATTTTTTCAACAGACTCAAGGGAGCGTATGAAACTGCCCTGTTTGCTTAATCATAAAAGAGCTTAAAGATTAAGTCCATTCTAAAACAATTCAGTCCACGCCTTCGGCGCGGACTGAATTGTTAGGCAACAGGCTACCAGACGAAATTAAAAGTATGTCCCTTAATAAATTTAAAAAGGTTGTAAAAAGTAAATTGTACTGCAGGGGCTACTATACAATTGGTGATTATTTGTTGGATGGAGAAGCCTGGAAATGACCTGCTCTACTGGATTCTCAAAAAATTGTTAAAATGCATAGTTTTTAGATTCATTTTGTAAATAGAGCTCTAAAAAGAATAACCCGCTGAGTTTCTTGCCAGTTCTTCTCAGGTGGGTCGCGTTGTGAACTGGTGGTAGATTTTGATTTATATTCTGGACGTTTTACAAGAGCATCTGTATATGCCTATGTGAAATAAATTTATTTTTCTTTCTTTCTTTCTTTCTTACTATGGTCTTGAGCGAGAGAATGTCCACGTCCAGACTTGCCACGAGGACGTGGCGCTCACTGCTGCGTCCCGCAAAGCACTCTATCAATGTGTGGAGCACTGTATCCTCGCTGTGTTCTTGGGGCAGTGCTGGCCGTGTTGTCTTGGTGTATTCGCCACAGATATTTACCGAAGCACCTATGCCCAATAATCACCTGTGACAACCGGTAAGAGACGTCGCCGTGGCTCCTCTCCAGTCATGTCGTCAGTACCTACATCTAATCGTTATTTTAAATGCTTATTATACCATCAGCTTGAAAAAGAAATCTTATTATTGAAATAAGTACTTCAGCGAAATACCAAATTTTACTTGAAACAGTCATAAATAAGCACATTATCGTTTCAAAAAATATTTACAACTCGCAAGTTCATCAGACTGTAAAAGAAAACATTTTCCCCATTTTCTTCTGTTAGTGGCACTTCATAGCGGCTCCATTCTTTAAAAGCCGGAAAATTTGCCCAATTTGCTCTTTGGCCCGTCTTTGATATTTTGATTCAAAAGAGATTTTATGTACAATTCGCGACGGGTGCACAAAGCTGATTTCATCAACATATCGTCGTCCTTTCTATTGTCCACAAAAATATTTCTTTCGTTTTCATATCACTCTGTGAGTAGAAAAGGTTTATGTCTTTATTTGGTGCATACCTTTCTTTAATTAAATGGGGAGAGCTCACGCACGTAATCATATGTCGTTCTGAATTCAAGTCTCGCACATTGACGTCAGTAGTCCAATGAATTTTGGTGTACTCAAAGTGGAGACGCATCGCCGAAATCCTCCAAGGGTTACTTAGAGACTTTGTCATGTAAATGAGCCACTCAAGCCCCCAGGTGAGGTGCCGCTATTCAAACTGAAATATTGTAAATATTTTATTTGTGAATAGATACGACTACTTTGATCTTGATGGCAACATAATTTCTTTTACGTCTATTGAAAAATGGTACACAAAAATTATATAAGTACCTATATTCTGTTTGATTTCTTAACTGTAGATTTCTTATAAGTACTTTTAGTTTAGAATTCAAATGGTAGGTATTATATAAAAAATAAGACAGTAAAAACGTACTTTTCTGATAAAATTGAAGTACCTACTTACCTATTTACTTTCATCGTTAAATGTCAAGTGTACATGGATTGTGTTCTGTTTGGGACAAACTCCTTTTTGATGGAATTGAACATTAGTTTGGTTTTCGTCTTCAGTTGTACCTTAATCCTGTACCTAGTAGCTGTGATTGCTACTAGGTACAGGAGTAATTTAAATTTATTTCAAAGTTCCGCTTGGTTTTAAAAGATGTCATACATAACTTTAGTTTAGTAATTTACTCCATTTCGAAATATATAATTATATTCTTACTGGCTGACAACTTTGTTTATGTTACAGCACCACTTTTCTGTATACCGACTGCAACGCTATCTGCCGGGCTAATTGGTGAAATAATCCAACCAGAGCACCCCCCAAACGCATACAAAAAAAATCATTGATATCTTTCCAGCCATTTAGGAGGAGTTCAGTCACATACACACGTACAGTAGAATTATACATATTTTTTAATAATAATACTAATAAAGAAATGTTTATTGCAAAGCTTCAGTACAGTATTCTCCTCCAATACTTACATTGCACCCACATAATATATGTAAAGATAAGAAGAAATATCAATTCAAAATGTATTTCTCATTTGCAAATTAGACCGTAGAGAATTCATTGCTTCTACCCTTGTTCAGTATAAGTAAGTTCTATTATATTATCTGTGGCATAAAGGTGTGTGTAAGCCGTGACGATACGTTACTCATAATTATTATTGTTGTTCCGCAGAGAGCGAGTTTAGATACTTATTTATTCAAATTATGTGCAGTATCTTACTAATATTATAAATGCGAAAGTTTGTGAGTGTGGATGTTTGTTACTCTTTCACGATCGAACGGCTGAACGGATCTGGCTGAAATTTGGTACAGAGATACATTATAGTCTGGAATAACACATAGGATACCTTTTATCCCGGGAATAAATTCCCTCGGGAAACGGGAACGGGAACAAATTCTACGTGGGCGAAGCTGCGGGCATCAGATTCTAAGACCTAAATTGATATTTTTCAGACCTTTTCCGAACAGTCGAAAAGTGATTTACTTTTGTGCTTGGAACAACAAGTTTGGATCATCATGATCACACATCTGCACACAGTTCAGTCAAAGTCATGTTTAGAGTTCCGTTCCTAAAAAGGAAGAACGGCAAATTTAGAGGATCACTGTTAAAGATTTTTAAAATCCAACCAGTAGTTCCTGAGACCCTAGCGTTCAAACAAACAAACTCTTCAGCTTTATAATTATTACAAGCTTTATTATTTTTTAACCTGCACTGGATGTTTGTTTGTTTGTTAGTTCGGGTGGAATCTTGCAAGTCAAATTCGACCAACTTCCCGATTTCCGATTGAGCTGAAATTTTGCACACATATCTATATTGCGTGACAATATAATAATATGGTAAAGTGGAGCTGATCTGATGATGGTGTCGGAAGGTGGCCATAGGAACTCCGGTACTAAACAAGACAGACCCGGCGTGTTTGGGCTCGTTTTACTTGTCTTGGCTAGCAATGCAATGACATGGCAGTGTGGAACTGGTCCGATGATGGAGTCGGAAGGTGGCCATAGGAACTCCGGTACTAAACAAGATAGACCCGGCGTGTTCGGGCTCGTTTTACTTATCTTGGCTAGCAATGCAATGACATGGCAGTATGGAGCTGTTCTGATGATGGAGTTGGAAGGTGGCCATAGAAACTCCGGTACCTACTAAACAAGATAGACCCGGCGTGCTTGGGCTTGTTTTACTTGTCTTGGCTAGCAATGCAATGACATGGCAGTGTGGAGCTGGTCTGATGATGACACAATGTCAACACTAGAAATAAAAATTATCTTGCTGTTTTTCATAGCAGATTGCACAAAACCAGCAATTCTTTCATGGGTAACTGTATACGCTTTTAGAACAGGCTACCAGACGAATTTAAAAGTATGTCCCTTAATAAGTTTAAAAGATCTGTAAAAGGGAAATTGTACTGCAGGGGCTACTGTACAATCAATGATTATTTTTTGGATAAGGAAGCCTGAAATTGACCTGCTCTGCTGGATTCTCAAAAAAGTTGTTAAAATGCATAGTTTTTAGATTCTTTAAAATTTTAAATAGAGCAAAAAAAGAACAACCCGCTGAGTTTCGTGCCAGTTCTTCTCAGGTGGGTCGCGTTGTGAACTGGTGGTAGAGTTTTGTTTTATATTCTGGACGTTTTACAAGCGCATCTGTAATGCCTATGTGAAATAAATATAATTTTGATTTTAATGGAGTCAGAAGGTGGCCATAGGAAATCCGGTACTCAACAAGATAGACCGCCTGTTTGGGCTCGTTTTACTTGTCTTGGTTAGCAATGCAATGACATGGCAGTGTGGAGCCTATTGGAGTGGAGTCGGGTTTTTGGATTCCTCGATTATGTGATATTCTGACTGCCTCTGTGGCGCAGTCGGTAGTGATACCGCCTGCGGCGCTGGAGGTCGTGGGTTCGATTCCCACCGGAGACAAATATTTGTGTGACCCATAAATGTTTGTCTCAAGAGTCTGGGTGTTTCTATGTATAATATGTATGTATTTAAAAGTATATAAGTATTAATATCCGTGGTCTGATACCCATAACACAAGCAGGTTATTCCTAGCTTACTTTGGGATCAGATGGCGTTGTGTGGAATGTCCGTGAATATTTATATTTATTTATTTATATTGAGAACATGCGCGATAACTAAAATCTTAAAAATAAATTAAAAGTAAAAAAATCTTTTAAAAAACAAGCTTTTATTTAAATGCCCTAAAAAGAAAAAAATAAACTTGAGCTTGAAAACTTTACTATCAGCATATAACGTCATTACCAGACATAGAAGTTTTTGTGGCATGAATAAACTTCTACATCAATACATTACACAATTTATATATTAAGTATAAAAGCTTGTCGCGAGATTAAAGTAGGTACCTACTTCTATTTATAAGTAAATATATTTATATAGTTTGAGTTATTTAAATGCGCCAAAATAATTGAATGTTAAGAAAGATTTTGCTTGTGTAGATAAAGAAGTCAAGTAAATAACCAACCGTGATTGATTTTAACTAATAGTAATTTTCTAACTTTGTGAGTATATACGAGTATATACACACTTAAATCTCGCGACAAGCTTTTATAACATATAAATTGTGTAATGTATAGACGTAGAAGTTTATTCGTGCCACAAAAACTTCTATGTCTGGTAATGACGTTATATTATGCCGATAGTAAAGTTATCAAGTTCAAGTTATTTTTTTTCTTTTTAGGGCATTTAAATAAAAGCTTGTTTTTTAAAAGATTTTTTTACTTTTAATATGTTTAGTACTGTTGTTAGATAACCACGTGCCTAATGGTATCTAGTTGAAACTATGGTGGTTAATAATAAACAAAACTATAACAATATTATAATGCAGGCAAGTCTCGCTTGAGTCTTGGGCTCCATCGATCGAAACATCATTGGGATCGACATTCCTTTTCTATCCTACTAATATTATGAAATTTTAAAGTTTGTGAAGTTGTTTGGATGTTTGTTACTTAATCACGCTCCGGCTGTACAGATCTTGCTGAAATTAGATATATGGAAAGATTAATAGTTTGGGATATATAGGCTTCTTTTTAACTAAGCACACCGTGTTGCGACGGGGAAGAGTACAATATGTCACCACCCCAATTCATCCCAAGGGTGCCGTATGGGGCGACGAAGGGAACTCTTTCGTAAAGCGATCCATTGCGTAAAGAAGGAAACGTCGAAATCAAATCCGGTTGTCAGTAAAATGACAACCGTTAAGCCAAGTTGAATACCTTATGGGCGGCTTGAAAAATTTCAAAGGCGGATCGTCACAAACCTGCACCTGTCCATTTCAACACGGCAATAGGCGCACCACCTATTCCATGGGCCATAGAACTACAAATTGAAATGTGGGAGTATACAATGCCTCTGCCTACCACTTCGGGGATAAAGGTGTGACTATATGTATGTATCTATGTATAGATATATAGTGCCACAAGAAATACCCCATTTACAAAACCAAAAAACTTAAATCAATAAAATCCAATTAAGTATGTAGATAGGTATATCAATCTACATGCCTCCAACCCCTGAACAAAAATCTTATTAGTCCCAATCAAATAGACCTAGACAAACTGAACTATTTGGTACAATCTATCATTGAGTAAACAGGGCCCTTTTCCTTCATTTACATTTCCGTAGCCAATTTCATTACTCTACAAGTTATTCGCTCAAGGGAACTGTCCTCTCCTCTATGACACCACCAATTGTACCAAACTTGATTACGTTATAAAATATAATATATGTATGTTGAATTCTATTTAAGTAAGATCTTGCTCAATATGACAAATGCTCTGTGGCCCGGGCAGTATTATGCACTAGCAGATGTCACAAGATTCACCTGCGTAGTTCCCGTTCCCGTGGTGTCTTCGCCCAAGACTATCGGCCTCCATGAACGGGGGCCTGAGGACGGTGCGGGAGCTACTCACCGTCCTTACAAAAGCGCAGGCCCTAGATGACAGCGTGACGTGAGGAATTCATGCACACCCCCCTCCCTAAGAAGCGGGATAGCTCCCGAATCCCCCGCCCCCCTCTAGGTGATGTCGCAGTGGTAGCCGTAAGTCTGTTGGGAGTCCTGGGGTATCCTTCAGAAGGCTTACCCGGGGCTCCCAACCGTGGGCTGTCAGGCAGTATACGTGAGGTTTTTTAGTCGGTAGGAGTCCGGCATAGCATCCATGCATCCATGTAGGACGTTCCCTCACGTAAAAAATAAGATTACAATCAAGCCTTTTTCTTTAATTGTGGGATCTATGACTAGGTTCAGGTTGGTTCAGGGGAGGTCCAAATAAACAAGACGCAGATTGTGTTTCCAATCGCGAGCCTTATGATTAGCCTCCAAATACTATGGTCCAGACTCCAGAGTAATAAAAGTAACAGTTTAAGAAAACGAACACAAATTGGTTTTCGCAGAAGGCAATTGACCCATTAAAGGATGTAGTTTTATGTCTAAAACATTTAGACACCTACACACGGTAAATCCAGCTAAGTTTTTATCTTTTAGAGGCCAACAAGTTTGTCGTAAGTTCGACAAAAGCAATTGAGGTTCTGCGTGTAAAATCTTCAAATGTTCCACTTCCAATATGAGCTTTGTAAATCTATGTTTGCTTGCTAAGACCGTAGGGCGAATTAATAGCCTCTTCGCCCCTCTTAGATGAGAGTGTGATCTTCCAAAAAGGGTATGGAAGTTTTTGATCAATTTTCGGTAAATTATACTCTTCGGAAAATCATTTTATTTTCGAGACTACAGTAGGTACTTAGGTACCTACATCATTAATGAATTTCGTAATTTCATTATAAACGGATGATTTTTACGTGCTTTATATTACCTTGCTCTTGTCCTAATGGAAAACTTCTAATTTGTCCTAATGGAAAACTTTTTCGAACACTACATAACTCAGACGACAATGAAGTAATTTGGAAGTGATATGAAGTGAACGTCCTGCTCGTTTCAGACCCATGAAGCTAATTTCAACAATTTTTTGCTATCATATCCGCTTGACACTATCTACCAATTTTATTGATTTGATCGCTCTATTTGCATATGTACCGTCTCATATTTACTGATATTTGTGCAAATTGACATGGAAATTCTCATGACAATGCCATTGTTTGCAAAGACTAACAGGTACGCCTACGCATTTGCCATTGTTGTTGATACCTACTTATGCAAACATAGATACTTCAAATGGGCACTCTACCGACATACGATCTCGACGCGTCCTACCATCTACAGTTTCAAATATTTGGCGTCACGGTGAGAAGATGTAGCGACCGTCCTAAGCAAACAACGGTAGTCCCTGGACTAAGATCGATGACATACTTAACATCAGACATGACACCCTTGTGGATTTGAATAACGTATGCATGACGAAACAAAACATCACAAGACATAAAGCTAGATTATTTAAAAAAAACGTCAGCATGTTTCGCGATCTAGCCATTTTAGCCCAAAATATATTGCAGATGGGCTTATGGCGAGACTTGTGTCTGTAGTCTGTGACTCTGTTGCATTAAATTGCGTCACTAGGTCACATGGATCATATGTTCAACGTTTGGAATAAAACAAAAATACCAACGTCAATCGGATTGAACTTTCACTTTCACAATAAACGTTAGAAGGGCAGTCGGCTGAGACCGTCTCACGGCTTCTTGTTTCACATTTCACCTTATGCCCAGAATAGGCCTCTGTCCATCGCCAAATTGTATTAACCTCCAAGGTTTGATAATTATAATCTAGGTCTAAATTCCAATTCTTCTCATTTTGTTGTTAACGGTAACTGATCAACCAACGTGGTTGAATGGTTAATAGAATTGCTTTCTTTTTACGTATGGAAATCCTCATGGATGAGCATCCAGTAGGAGTCCGTTAGGGCTAACGGACTCCTACTGGCTTCAACCACACGGTGTCTTACCATTTGCCTAACGGCTGGGAGACCCGGGTGCTCCCTTGGAAGGATAACATCAGGGATAGAAATTGATATTGGGATATCGGATAGACTCGACCAAGTAATAGTATAGACGGGCCCACTTCATACATTACGAACTCAAAAAAGTGAGACTAGTTCACACACAAAGATATTGTCGCAACAACACGACATGCACACAGATTCTTTTTAGGGTAGTGTTTTTACACTTCGGGAACGCACAGGAAGGCATCTTGCGTAAAATGTCTTATCTTGACACGTGTTTCACCTTCGGAACAATAACACCGACTACGACCAAGTGAGAGCATTCACTTTAATGTCTTCAAACTAATGTATGGATGGGCTGGTCTAACTATTACTTGGTCGAAGGGTTTACTCAATAAACGATAATACGCCTAGGTAACAAAGATGTTATAAAATTACATAATATTCAATGACGAGATTCCTATTACTAGCCTATTCCATATTACATTACTAACTACGACCAATTATAAAGTTATTAAACAAATATCTAGCCAAATAGAATAACAAGTTCGAACTATTGAAACACATAAAAGTTTAATGAAAAGTCAAGAGGCAGGTAGCTTATAGTGAATCTGAAATGGATAGACTAGGTAAATCTAGATATTTGCAAACTGCCGAGTAAGAGCAGTCAAATAGAATAGCAAGTTTGAACTATTGAAACACATAAAAGTTTAATGAAAAGTCAAGAGGCAGGTAGCTTATCGTGAATTTCAAATGGACAGACTAGGTAAATCTAGATATTTGCAAACTGCCGAGTAAGAGCAGTCAAATAGAATAGCAAGTTTGAACTATTGAAACACATAAAAGTTTAATGAAAAGTCAAGAGGCAGGTAGCTTATCGTGAATTTGAAATGGACAGACTAGGTAAATCTAGATATTTGCAAACTGCCGAGTAAGAGCAGTCAAATAGAATAGCAAGTTTGAACTATTGAAACACATAAAAGTTTAATGAAAAGTCAAGAGGCAGGTAGCTTACCGTGAATGTGAAATGGATAGACTAGGTAAATCTAGATATTTGCAAACTGCCGAGTAGGAGCAAAAACCGATAAGTTTCACACAGCAAACAATGGTGTTGGATATTTATTTACGTAGGCATGGAAAGCACGGAAAGTGCATGTAGGTAATGTGGGGACAAAGAATATTATCTCTTTATGTACGGAACCCTAAAACGGCGAACAGCCTTACGACCATTACATGTTGTGAGTTTTAATATCGTCTTGTTAAACAATTCAAATAAACGGCGAACTCTCTACCTGTACGTTGGTCTAGAAATGACAGGATAATGTTCAAACATTTGTATTTTACTTACATCTGAACTATTGTTTGTCTCTATGATTCACAAGAAGTGTAGATGAATGATAGGTCAATTTATTCAGTACGAGCTAGCCCGCAGTGAGGTTAGTCCAGCACCCGTTTCCCACAAGAACTCGTTCCTGAGATTAAAGTAGTCTATGTCCTTTCCTAAGCTCTATTATCTGTAGGGTCAAGTGTTCAACAATGAAACACTAAAAGTTCATAACCTCGTACATCTTATGTTTTTGCTGATAGAAGTCTATAATTTTACAGGCATGTAGTCAATATGATTGGGTATCGAATGTCATTTTTTTAAATAAAGTGATTTGAATCGACAAAGAAATAAAAACTAAGAAATGGGATTTGTGTCATTGTGTCCATATAGGCGTATACAATGAAACACCATATATTCAACAATGAAACACCATAAATAAACTGTGCCTAATTCAAATTTTGTTTAATGTAGGTAGTTATTAAAGAAAGAGCAGTCCGTTTCTACGTTAAATGCAGTGGCACGACGTGCCATGCTGTAGGTTTCAGGCTTTTTTAATGACAGTTCTGCATGCCCTGATTTATAAGACCGTAAACATTCGATTCCAGCCATTTTCCCAGCTAACAGAATATCGAATATTGTTAAATTTTGCCATTTGGTAAGCAATACGCCCCTCGTCCTTTTTACAGCTTTGTTACGCGCCATCTTAAAATAAAAACAAGTTTTAATAGATAAGGTTACACAATATCAACCAATAAAAATCTAGATTTATATAGATATCTTATGATGGTACACAATAAAACAGTGTTTCATTGTGTCCATTGTTAAACTGTTTCATTGTTGACTACCTAGGGTTTATCTAACTAACTTTTAATTTATGTTCACAAAATTGTAACTTTGAAACAAATGATATATGCCAAAATAATCTACAAAACATGTAGAATGCAGGATAATCATAAAAAATATAATATTCCTAACCATTAAATAATGAAAAATCTTTAAAGATAGCCAGAAATACTTCAATTTTTTACGAAAATAGTAAAAATGAGCCGCAGACGCGTCTTTTCTCACGCGGTGCCGGCCGCCGCAAACTGGGATACGCCGGCGCCGGTGGTATCTATTGAGTGTCCTACTCCTTACGCGATATATTGCACTTACTGCCAACGACGCGTTTTGGAAATATTACTTTGTTTTATTGTGTACCACTGTTTCATTGTTGAACACTTGACCCTAGCTGTAAATTTCTTGAGAATCGAATCAGCGCGATTCAGACGTGAAAGTGTACCTAACCGACAGACAGACTTATATTATCGCGTTTGTATATCTTAGTTTTACATAGAAACGCGATATTGTATAACTGATCCTATGAATAGGATAGCCCAGGCCTTCCCAACCTTTTTCAGGTCACGGCGCCCCTATAAGGTTTGAAAATTTTCACGGCGCCCTCACGTGCCACGTGAAATCCCCCCCCCCCCTCGTCGTTTCTCCGCTGGCAATTGCCTCATTGACGCAGCTATTCAATGGTATCCTCCGCACACGTCACTATCCTGTGACATGTCTCGGCAAACTCATCATGTGGCCCAAACCGGAAATCCTTCATGGATGCTATGCCGAACTCCTACCGACTAAAACCAAACGGTGTCCACTTTGGGGGCTCGGGTTCTTACGGCGTTTTTGGTGTTGTTCGGGTGTTACTTCGCTTCTTGGGTCGTGTGGCGTGCGAGAAACTTTCACGTCAAGCTGTCGTCCTGGCCCTGCTTCTCTAAGGACGGTGAGCAGCCCCGCCCCGTCCTTAGGCCCGCGGCATGGAAGCCGATAATCTTGGGCGAAGACAAGTGTATGGCGCCCTCGCCGTAGATTGCGAAACTCGGGTTGAAGAGTAATCTCCCGCTTCCTACGCGCCGTGTTTTTCACAAACACGAGCATTAGTGCTCGCAGAAAAATGCGGCGGCGTCTCACTACTTCTCACTGGAGATCATGGCTCGCACCGTGGTCTCCAGCGAGATATGGTCCACATCTAGACCTGCTACTAGGGACCTAGCGCTGTTGCGGCTATGCTGCGAACTCCACCAATGTATGGAGCGCAGTGTCCTCGCTGCGTTCCTCGCAGTGCTGGCACTTGGCCGTGTTCTCCCGGTGCATTCGCTACAGATGCTTACAGATACACCCGTGCCCGGTTGTTATCTGTATCAACCAATAGGAGTTATGGTTTCTTTACAGCCACTCGTTTATGATCGGTCTGATCGCCCCGTTTGTGGCGTTATCTCACCTTGGTTGCTTAAGTCGCACCTTTTAAGTCTCTATGATTTCCTGATGGAGCAAGGACCGTTGATCAGCTCGGACCACTGAGCCAAGAAAGCTGTCTGTGACCATGTGGCCGCCTTATTACCACCTCTCACAACTAAGACCCTTTACAAACGAGTTTTGAAGTGGAGACCGCAACTTGGGAAACGACGAGTAGGACGTCCACCCGCCAGATAGACCGACGACCTGAACCGTGTGGCGTTTTTTTTTGGTGACGCGTTGTATGCGTTTGGGCACCGTCATCCCAGCCGCGGGGACAGGTGAGACGGTGTGTGGGGCTTCCGGTCCCGGAAAGGGACCGTCCTACCCACTAAATTCCGCTGTGTTCCTTCTCACCCTATAGCCGGGCCGAAGTATATCCAAAGAATATTCACGTCGCTGGCCCGGCCGGGGTCGCCCCGCACGTCCGGGACTCTCCTCGGGGGAGAAAGATGGGCGGCTCCCTCTGAGCTCCCTAAGGAGCTGACAAAAACCCAAGCCCGCATCGCACCGCTCTTGAGCGCCTTTCTTTAAGCAGAGAGGCACTGAAGGCACCTCCGGAGCACGGAGAGGTGCCTTCCGCCAAATGATCATCGGTGAACGGGATCCCGTGCGCACGAAGGCTGCCCTACGGCGCCCCCGAACCAGATGGCGGGATATCTCTCTTAGCACTCCTCTCTCTTGGCGACCGTGTGGCGTTAGTTGGAAGAGGCCGTTTATGATATTTTTTACGTACATAGGGGCGCCGCGTGGAGCGTCGCGCCGCCCCTCTGGACCTCCTGCGGCGCCCCGGGGCGCCGCGGCGCACAGGCTGGGAACCCCTGGGATAGCCTATATTTTTGAAATTCAGCACTAGATTCATTAAAATCAATATCATCAATACATATAATAAAATCGTAACAGGTCGCTGTCTGTACATGGAAGATAAATGAGAAAAATATTGTAGGGGGGCTTTATGAACGCAATAGAACCCAAAACAATGATTTTTACAATTTTTGTCTGTTTGTCTGTATGTCTGTATATCTGTTTGTCTGTACGTTTGTGCACGCGAACCTCAGTAACCGCTTAACCGATTGCAATGCGGTTTTCTTTATTGTGTTAAGGTTTGCTTCGCTGAACATTTAGTGTTTATTCCATATCAATGGGTTTATAAATAAAAAAGTTATATCACTTTAAAGAATCATACATAGACTTCTGAATCTAAAAATGGGTAAATCTGAACTGGCGTGTTTAAGGCTATTTTAAAACAATTCAGTCCGTACCGATGGCGTGGACTGAATAGTTTTAGAATAGACTTAATCTTTAAGCTCTTTTATGATTAAGCAAACAGGGCAGTATCACAGTTTTCAGTTTCTGCCTGATGAGTCTGATGAAGAAATACCTCTCCTTTCATACACCTTATGTGACGTAAACGAAGTTGCGGGTTCAGCTAGTTACATAATAATTATATCACTTGAATGTAATAGCATTATTAACAGCCTAACCCGCGTTTGAACTTATAATAAAATGTTTACCTAACCACATAAATAAATACATTTTCGTTCCGCGGCTCAGCATTAAACACTTTTGGTTGAGGATGAAAAATGTGGCCTGTGATATCTGTGTTCTGAGCTGCTCTCCCCAATTAAATATTTCTGACCCATTAGCCCAGGTGGCAAGCAACGTAATGGAACCCATTAGAGCCGGCCACTGTATGCCGCAGCGCATTATATAATAGGTATACGTATACTAGCTGGTCACATATAAATGTAGAGGTTAGGAAATATTTTGTATCCAACCGGATATTTTGATATTTGATACTCGTGACTCTTGATAATATCAATGTATAAAGAAAAAACCTACACGTATGAACTGTAGCTGTGATAATATTCCATATGTTTGGAAGCGAAAGCTGTATTGTATTTTAAGGAAATTGTGATAACGGTTGAACGTAAATTTGTTAAAATTAAGAGATAATATGGGCTGTAAGTGCGATAAGGATGGCTATAGTTTAGACCGATTACGATTGTGTTTAGACAAAATCAATGATTCGTATTCCCCTATTTTCTTCCTGATAATTGAACCTATTTAAATATTTATGACATCGTTTTAACGTTGGAATAATGTTTTTCGTTCGCTCCAGTAGGCCCAAATTTTCGCTGAAAGTGCGACTCGCTCGTGATACCCTGAGGTTTAGGGTCACGTGGAAGCATATAGACGCGAAATTTGTAGGGATATAGGAAAATTCAAAAAATATTCAGGAAAAGTCAAAAACTCTTTCATCGAAAATACTGACTTTTTAACCGACTTCAAAAAAAGGAGGAGGTTCTCAATTCGTCTGTATGTATTTTTTTTTATGTATGTCAAGCGATATTTCCGTCAATTATAGACGGATTACAAAATTTCTTTTTTTGTTGAATAGGGTTTACTTCTGAGGTGGTCCCATGTTCACCAAGTCAGGATGTGATAATGGGATCCAGGAGAAAACGAGGGCAATCACCGAAAATTATAGGGACAACTAGTGCGCTCGTTAACTTTTTAATTAAGTGCTTTAATGTTCTACATTTTAATGAAGGTCTGGAGTCGATCTGATGATAGAGTCGAAAGACAGTCGAGGGCATTCCTTAACGATTTACAGCAGCTACCTTGTGTTTGGGCTTGATTGATTTGTATCGATGAGAACTTTCACCTAGATAGATATATTTTTCGATTCACCCGTCACTTAAAATGATGAAAAAAAATTTTTCAATAAAAAATAAAACCGACTTCAAGCAAATCCTGAAAAATAAAATTTACTTAGCACAAAGTAATATGTATTTTGATTTATCATATTTAATTCAATATAATATTGAAGTTGGTGCCATCAATATAATACCTACATAAAACTATGGGTTTACTTGGCGCCGACTTCAATATGATATTGAATAAAATCTGATAAAATCAAAATACATATTACTTTGTGCTAAGTAAATTTTATTTTTCAGGATTTGCTTGAAGTCGGTTTTATTTTTTATTGAAAAATTTTTTTGACCGAAAGTTCGTAAGTATGCTTTCACAGAAAATTTCTGATATCTCGAGAATATGGCCGAATTTAAAAAAATTGAAAAGAGCACCTCGGTATTGAACCAAGGAACATTTTAGGTCAGTACACTTTTTTCGGTATTGGTGACAGTTGAGGCTGTACAGTGGGCGCACACTGAGCGTCTTGTCGCGGCGACAAGCTGCGGGCGCCAATTTACATACATTTTGTTCTAAGCATCGCACACTGCGCGACATGTCGCCGCGACTCGGCGACAAGCAAGGGGAGTCGCAGCGACACGGCGACAGTCGCCGAGCAACAACTTTTTGTACGACGTCTGTCGCCGCGACATGTCGCGCACGACGGCGACAGTCGCGGCGACATGTCGCGGCGTCAAGTCGCCCGATGCAGGCGCACACTGGGCGACAGTCGCGGCGACATGTCGCGGCGACTTGTTGCCTAGTGTGCGCCCACTGGTAGACTACTGAAGTGGTGCCTTTAGTGGCGAGTTTTGCGCAGCGCGGGTGATCGTGTGTCTAAAATAAATTGGTTGCTTATGTGTAAGAAATTGTAGGGAAATAAAAATATATTACAAAAATGATTTTTATTTTTAAGGGTATAAGGGGAAGCTGTTCACCATTCGTACAATTTTTAGTTTTTATTTTTTTTCTCCACGACTATTAGTCAAAATCACCTCGTTTATATCCCTAAACGTAGAAAATATATTGTAGTTAGTGACCAAATTTTCTGAAACTATATAATAATATGTGAAACGATTAAAGAACTACAGCAATTTTTCGACGATAGGATATTTGTACGAACGCGCCCCATGGGTGGGGTACTTCCGTAGTACTTTTGAAGCGCTCGTGGCCCCGCGGACTCAGTGTTCTGTAAACGATCACTGCAGTAAGCTAAATTTACTATGGCCGGATATGGATGGGTGACCACCACGTGGACCACTTTGTGACATTTATTTACGAGCGTTTCCGTGCTTCGGAAGGCACGATAAGCCGTTGGTCTCGGTTGTCAGTAAAATGACAGTCGTTAAGCCAAGTTGAAGGCCTTATGGGCGGCTTGAAAAATTTCAACTGTGGGTCGTCACAACCTGCGCCCGGGTCGGCAGCGCGTGTGTAGCGCCTCTGGTGTTGCAAACGTCTATAGGCTACGGTTACCAACCTTCCGGTGGGCCGTAAGCTTGTCTGCCACCTAAGTAGTATAAAAAAAAAAAAAAAAAACAGTAGGTGGGGTACTTTCATACGCGTGGGATAGATTCATACATGGTAATTGAAAAGCCTATTAACCTCCCAAAAATGTATTAAATTGATAAGAAAATTTGTTTATCACAGAACTATCTTAATCATATTTAACTTTACTCCCAATCAATATTTGTTCTTGGGAAAAATAACACAAAAAATCGGTTTAAGCTGTAAGTTAGTAATTAGACATTTTGGTGGTCACTTTCAACCTTAATGCTAATTCAATTATTTTTATTAATTGAAAAGATATAAACTCTACTCCTTCTTGATGTGCCGAGCGGTTAGGGAGTACCTGGGGACGTAGTCTAATAAACAAAATGTGTACGCTTTCTATATCAGAAAAAGGAATTATCATGATGATCCCAGTTTCTTCCGAAGATAAAACACTTTCGGTCCTGTTCGCCAAATTTCATAACTGAGTGTACTTTTTCGACAATTAAATAACAGCGGCCTGTTTCAAATTTTATCAAAACATGACTATTATCTTTAATTTTCTGATATCACATTTAAATTAGTGGTGCATTGAACAGTATTTTAATTTTCTTTTGTTATTGGTTTGTAATTAAGTTCCTGTACCTACCATTCATTTTTTAATATATTTTATCAATTAAAAGATTAGATTTTTGTTTCATAATTCATTTTTCTGCTGACTCTCTGCATATACGGAATTCATTTGATTTTTCTTCTGTTGAGTTTTTCTGTTTTTAAGGTAGGTATATGGAATCTACCTATATACATTTAAATCATTTATTCGTTCTTCATCCATTTTTTAGCCGTAGCTAAAAAATGGATGAAGCACGAATAAATGTTACGAACGAATAAAAGATTAGGCGTGCCTAGGTAATCTTTTCTTATTATCTGTACCACGAACCTGCGATTTGATATCAACTATAATATTTACTTAATAAAAAGTATATTGCCGATCGATTTTACATAAAAATGCTGAATTATTGTAATATATCATAATTGAAAAAAATACAGAAGGTACCTATTAATTTTATTGAAAAATAAAATTTATGTGAGTATTTGTGGTAATTATGATCTAAAGGGGAGTATTCGAACGCGTACGAATGAACCCCTGCAGAAATGTCCGAATGTGCCCCAGGCCTTGACCAAATTTAAATTACAGTGGTAAACAAAATCAACGTTAGTAAAAGAACTAAAACGATGAAAACTCAAAATTAAACAATGTAAACATTAATGAATCCTGACTATTTTTATAAAAACAAAATAAATTTACTTGCCAGTACGATTTAAACTTCAGTAAAAAATTTTGCTTACCTGCTGCGAAAACACGTTACGTCTTATTACCTCACACAGAGTTGCGCGATTGGCACGATACTTCGCTAGCAACATGGCAGTCGGTATGTCTATGTACACAGGCAAAGGCGTGTTTGTGTGTCGGTTAGTATTTTTGTTATACTCAATGTATGAATGTGCCCCACGTACGAATGGTGAACAGTTTCCCCTATATTTTAAGGGTATAAAATGTACCATTGCTGAATTGTTTTAGAATTTGTGAGAAATTGTACGGTGATGGGAAATAAAAATATATTAGAAATTTAATTTAATTATTTATTTTATTTATTTTCGAATAATCTATAATAGTCCATTTTCAATGCCCTTTCAAGTCATGTAGAGCACGAGATTTAATCACATTTTTTTAAGTTAAAAGCTTGCACATACGTCTCGCAGTCCTCAAATACGGTGATAAAAACGAGTAATTTATCGCCATTTTTAAAGTGTCATATAATTTGATTTATAATACGCCCAAAAAAGAAATAATAGGGACTGTATCTGTACCTACAGCATATTTTGGTTTTATAAAATTAAAAAGATTCTAGGAGAGGCATTATTCAGGAATAAAATAGAGGGCTTTTTCCATACAAACATGTATGGAAAAAAAATTTTCAATAAAAAATAAAACCGACTTCCAACAAATCCTGAAAAATAAAATTTACTTAGCACAAAGTAAAATGTATTTTGATTTATCAGATTTTATTCAATATCATATTGAAGTCGGCGCCAAGTAAACCCATAGGTTTATGTAGGTATTATTCATGGCACCAACTTCAATACTATATTGAATAAAATCTGATAAATCAAAATACATTTTACTTTGTGCTAAGTAAATTTTATTTTTCAGGATTTGTTGGAAGTCGGTTTTATTTTTTATTGAAAATTTTTTTTTCATTATTTTAAGTGACGGGTGAACCGAAAAATATATCTATTTAGGTAAAATTTTCATCAATATAAATCAATCAAGCCCAAACACAAGGTAGCTGCTGTAAAGCGTTAAGGATTTCCCTCGACTGTCTTTCGGTTCCATAATCAGATCGACTCCAGATATTCATTAAATTGTAGTACATTAAAGCACTGAATTAAAAAGTTAACAAATGCACTGGTTGTCCCTACAATTTTCGGTGGTTGCCCTGGATTTCTCCTGGATCCCATCATCAGATCCTGATCTGATTAAAATAGGACCACCTCAGAAGTAAACCCTATTCAAGAAAGAAAACAATTTAAATCCGTTTATAATTGACGGAAATATCGGTGAACATACATAAAACATTGAGAACTTCCTTTTTTTTGAAGGCGGATCTATCAATCTAGGTGCAAAGTTCTCCTCAATACAAATCAATCAAGCCCAAACACAAGGTAACTGCTGTAAATTGTTAAGGAATGCCCTCGACTGTCTTTCGACTCTATCATCAGGTCGACTCCAGACCTTCAATAAAGTGTAGAACATTAAAGCACTTAATTAAAAAGTTAACAAGCACACTTGTTGTCCCTACAATTTTCAGTGGTTGCCCTCGTTTTCTCCTGGATCCCATCATCAGATCCTGACCTGGTGAAAATGGGACCACCTCAGAAGTAAACCCTATTCAACAAAAAAATAAATTTTGAAATCGGTCTATAATTGATGGAAATATCGCTTGACATACATAAAAAAAAATACATACAGACGAATTGAGAACCTCCTCCTTTTTTTGAAGTCGGTTAAAAAGCTCTGTGCTTCGTCCCTCACGAACTTATTAGGTACTCGCGGCTTTACTTGCGTCATACTTAGAAGTTTCATCTGGAAACCTACGTCGCACATATTAGGTATGTTCATCATCACGCCTTTATCCCCGAAGGGGTAGGCAGCGGCATATTATATACCCACATTTCACCTTTTTATAATTTGTCCCACTTAATACGTTGTGAGCCGTATTGCCGTGTTTAAATGGACAGGCGCAGGTTGTGACTGCCTGCTGTTGAAATAAAGCCTTCAACTTGGCTTAACGACTGCCATTTTACTGGCAACCGGGACCAACGGCTTAACGTGCCTTCCGAAGCACGGAAACGCTCAAATAAATGTCACAAAGTGATCACATGGATGGTCACCCATCCATGGACCGGCCATAGTGAAAGTTGCTTACTGCAGTGATCGTTTACAGAACACTGAGTCCGCGGGGCCACGAGCGCTTCATTATTATTAGGTATGCTCGTAGGTATTAGTGCAATAAAAGATATTTTTGAATTACTTAGTTAACATTTTAGCGGAGGATCTTTACCATCTAAAATACGCCAATAAAAATATTTAATAGTATTAGGTATATCTATAATTTACAGAATGATATAAGCTCTTTGTAGTTAAATAAAAATACACAAGTAAAAAAGTTAAGCAAACAAATTATGTAGGTACCTACTATAAATACTACCTATAAATAATTTATTAGTAGATACTCCAACATGGCTGGGTTAAACGGGTGGTTGAAATTATAAAACTAATTACCTTCCTTTACCACCTAACTAATTAATGTTTTATAATAGTCTCTTATGTTGTAATAGACAAAAATAATAAGTTTAAACACTGAACTAATACTTAGAAACTTCAAACACAAAAGTTAAATTGAAAGTCGTGAAGCAAAAGCTAGTTCAAAATGCAAAGTATAAAGTGCAAAGCAATTTTAAAGAATAGGTCTCGGTATTTGAAACAAGGAGTAGGTAAGTACTTTAGCAACCTAAGCGTTGGCTGCTAAGTTTGAAAACTTCCTTTTAATTCTAAACTTAATATTACTTTACATACATAGTAGGTACCTGTACATATTAAACTCGTAATAGAAATTATGATGATGACACCTACGTAACACTCTGCGATTAGACAATTGTATGTGTCTTGAAATATGAGACTCATCAAGCGTATCTACATAGTTTCTGTTGTGAATTGTTAGAGCACAAATCAAGAAAGCTTTAGAGTGTTAACATTATTTATTTATAGTCTGCAGATTATTAAATAAGTCGGCGTTATACATCGCTATCTGTCGTCCATCGTCGTCGATAAAATAATTCACATACAAAACATGAAAATTGCTTTTTAAATAAATATACATACTTAATTGCGACTCGGGATCTTAATCCGCAACAACGGCAATGAATCGTGTAACCTTTTGAATTTTTTCGACAAAGTACCTACTCTTTGCCTCCAAAATACTCAAAAAATAATATCTAGCATCACCATTCGCCACCTGTATGTCGATCGTAAGTGTTCATAAAGGCATGATCTATTAGGATGACACTGTTATGTCCGACTTCGAGACTTTATTCTTAAAGAGACTCTATTTTAGAGCCTCTATAAATTTTGTTTCGTAACAATCTTCTTTGAATTTATAGTACCTTAGTATATTACGCTAGTTGCTTCCCAGAATGGTTGTACGTACCACAGTAAAAATTGAAGAAAATGTTATGTAGAATTTGACTTCAATGAATACAAATCTCAAGTTAAACCATTCTTTAAGTTTAAGTTAAAGAATAGTTTAACTTGATGCAAATTTTAAAGTCATTTCAGGGTTAAACCCTGAATGTTATTCAGGTTAAATCCTGGAATGACTTCTGTTCGCAAATGTCCTCAAAATTTGTAGTTCAAATATAGTATTTCTATCTATTATTTACAGCAGTTAGCAGTTTCAGAGATATTTCATAACATAGACCACCATAACAAGACCATCTGTCCACCCTGTGTCCCAGTCCGAATCCTGAGGCCCAGTTTATATGGGCAAGATAGAACTACATGGTAGTTTAGTGGGTAGACTGGGTAGGTTGGCCTTTTTTTAGAGCTAGAAGTCCCATTCAGAGCGGTGAAACGGGCAGCGAAGTACCTACCTATCTATCTATCAAAGTTATTCCACCACCTACAAAAAAGACCCCAACGTCGTAGACTGTTTGGATTTGTATGTACTTTTATGGCGTTACATTGAATAAAAATGCGAAAGTTTGTAAGCATAGGTGCATAAAACTATTTGTTACTCTTTCAAGCTCTCTTTCTAGCTAAACATAATCGCTATCGACCGACTGGGATAGCACATACCTCGGTAACCAAAATTTTAAGGCCTGGAATAAGTTGTTATAGAATTCGACGCTAGTGGAGCCACGGGCAATCAAACAAAAAAAATAATTTTATTTTACGGCAAATACAGATGCACTTGTAAAACGTCCCGAATATAAACCAAAGAATTACCACCAGTTCATAACGCGACCCATTTGCAATTTTACCTAGGTACCATATATAAAACAACGAGCCTCAAATTTATTTAAAGCAAGCAAGACATTCGACGTTTCTACCTCTCATGTTTGTGAGTCTGAGATATTGTTCAGAAGTTTTATATTTATTTCATCTCTAGATATCGAAACAATCGTCTGTCTGTCACATCTATTCTTGGAGAGCGAATAGTATTTATTTGATCAAGTTATTCAAGCTGAATCTGGTATTGGATTTGGTACCTAATCTAGGTATATAAATTCGAGTTAATTTTGAAGACAGTGTGGTCAATTACTTAGGTGTACTTAATTTTAAGTGCATCAGTCTACAACTTCAAGTCTACAATGATAGTGCTAGTTGGAACCATTACTGTACCTGACTCTCACCCAGGGCCTGATTTACCCATAAGCTAACTAAGCTGAAGCTTAGGGCGCCAGGATCAAGGGGGCGCCTGGCGTTGGGCTCAGTGCAGGGCTGTGACTTACGGTGCTCCCATAAAGGAGCACACAAAACATTTAGCAATTTTTAACAGATTGTAACAACTCCTAACAACATGTTTAAAATTAAATAAATAAAGAAGTAAATAAATATTCACGAACATTTTGTTACACCAAAGTACATAATAATATTTGGTAATTTAGTGAAAATACAAATACGTGCGTTAAAATCAAATTCCTGCGCCCATCTCCCTGGCAGCGTGGTAGTAAATACGACAGCTCCAGCCGTGTCGCGTTCAAGGCACCGAGGAACCAAAGTGAATGGGTGTCCAGCTTTTTGGTCGGTACACCGACGACGTACCCACTAGACGCCTAATTACAGGCGACGCATTTCTGTCAATGGTTCCGACGAGAAAGTCATTTATAAATTTACACTAGAAGTCTATCAACCAGTGCTGACCACGTACGTGATCCGTGAACACGTCCAGGTTTATGTGTCGAATATTTGTAAAATAAATATGAAAATGCCTACTTGCTCAATAAAATGGCGTGGTATAATTAATATGCAGACATCAAACTTTCGCAAAGACAGAATTTCATTTCATCGGTTGGTTAAATAAAAACATAAACTTTAATTAAATTTTGTTTCGTAAAAGAATTGACGGAGTTCATTTTAAACTGGTTGCCGGTGAGTAGATGCAACGAATCGCAATATTCATATCTCTTTCTTACACACGTTCATTTGACATTATCTCTTTCGTTCGGTCACGCGCTAGTGATGGAGGAGCAAATATGAAAATGCTGCTATCGATAATTAAGTTGCAGATTCTAAAATTTCATAAAAAAATGTCCGTTTCATTAAATATACTGATAAAATTGAAATGTCCAAATTTTGTTAAACCTGAATATTAAAACAAGTAAGGTTTATATTTTCCTTGTACGACTAAGGTAAATTCGGAGATGTAGGTACAGACGAATTAG
Organism: Miltochrista miniata; assembly: GCA_933228765.1. Lineage (NCBI taxonomy): Eukaryota > Metazoa > Arthropoda > Insecta > Lepidoptera > Erebidae > Miltochrista > Miltochrista miniata. The sequence goes on along the minus strand of OW121752.1, from coordinate 15,005,312 downwards.
AGAATGCATGGTCAATCCGAAACGAGATTGCTTTGCACTGAGAATTGACGCCATCTCTCGGATAACATTGGAAGTCAAGTATCTAGCGTTGCCGATTTTTTTAATACCTCACACAGGAACGCGATAATTGTCAAAATACCAACTCATTAATCTTTTGAGTAGTGTAAATATGCCATCTAACAATTTTTTTGTGATTCTAAGGTGTCTATGCAATATTATATTCGAGTAAAGTTGCGCCATCTAGTGGAGTTTTTGTGAATTTGAACTCAAATGTGCATGGGATTGTAGATCTTAAGGGGCCTATGCAATATTGGAGGTGACTGTACATATATAACTTTTAATTCATTATCATCAATCGTAATCAAATCGTAATAGATGCATACAATGAGAACAAGGATACCCTTGCTATGTACTTAATTTTTTTTTATAATTTAATTTCTTTTTGTATTAACATTGTTCTTAATTTTAATTTTATTTTGTCTGTAGTTGTTGAAAGATAAATACGTATATTATATTTAATTAATAAAACATAGGCCTTGTTTCACTGCGTACAAACAATGTCGATGTATAGATCGCGCTAATTGAACTCGTCCCATGCCTAGCACTGATCTTCTACGATCGTGCGTTATCGGTATGACCTTGATAAGACCAATCAGAAAGCAGGTTCCTCGCCTCTTCCCCGCTAGTCCTACCTCAGCTAGCTGACAGAATTGTTTGTTGGTAAAATATGAAGCAATAGCTGTCTAGTGGGTACGTAGTCGGTGGGTCGGTAGAAGCATAGGTTCTGAATGCATGGCCATAAACGCTGGAGTACCACAAGGCTCAGTGTTGTCCCCCACTCTGTTTCTGCTGCATATCAATGAGATGTTGTTTATTGACGGCATTCATTGTTATGCGGACGACAGTACGGGCGACACTTGTTACACGGGCCGCACCGGTATCTCTCGGGCTGCAGTGGAAGAAAGCTGTAAACAACTTGTGTTTGAAATCGAGACTACTCTCACTAGAGTGTCCGATTGGGGAAAACAAATTCTTGTTCAATTTAACCCTACTAAGACACAAGTTTGTGTATTCACCGCAAAGAAAACCCAATTTACTGTACCGTCACAATTTCAGGGCACAACTCTCTCCATCTCTGACAGTAGGTATAGGTATCCTTGGTGTTGACATCTCCAGTGACGTTCAGTTCCGAAGTGATTTGGAGAATAAGGCCAAGCTGGCGTCCAAGCCGCTCGGTGTGCTCAACAGGGCGCGGCGGTACTTACTGCGGCGCAAACACTGCTTCTGTTTAAGTCGCAAGTGCGGCCGCACATGGAGTACCTACAGCTGCCACTGCTGGGCGGGGGCACCTGAATATCAGAATGAATTGACTGAATTCTTCGGTGCAGAGGCGAGCCATGAAGTGGTCAACGATCCCATGCTTGCAGGTGGTGTGGAACCTCTTCGCGACAGGAGAGACTTTGCCTCCTTGTGCGTCACCACCGGTACATCTGGTGGGCCGTATGCTTGTCTGCCACTTTGGTGGTATAAAAAAAGTGTGAGACGGTAATGTTGAGACGGTGAAACCGGTCATGGAGGAGTGGCTGGAAAGGCACCATCGCACCAATATTACTGACGATACAATTAACCCCGCCGAAAAACGAGAAGTGTTTTAAGTTTGACCTGTGTATGTGTGTCTGTCTGTGGCATCGTAGCAGCCCAACAGATGAGCCAATTTTGCGGTTTTCTATGCTCGAAAGCCAATGTGCCGGGGCCATCCCCAACACTTTGGCTTCGAGCCGTTCTTAGCTATAAATTTTGCATTCATCAGCTCACCTTCTGAGTTATGAAGGCATTTCACTAGAATTCACTGGTTCGATTTATCGGAAACTGGATGTACCGAGGTACTGTTAGGTACTTCGATGGTATTTTTATCTCGCTTTTAGTGGCTGATGCATCAAGTCATAACTTCATAAGAAGTCAGGATCGAGTTTTATTTTATTTTCAAATTAACAAAGAATAACGATTAGGAACGTATGATCAGCTTACGTAGTCTCTTTTGTAGGTAGCACTTGAATTAGTTGCAGCTGGGGCGCATATTCATAGCTAGCCTAGGGCGCGCGGAACCCTAAATCAGGCCCTGCTCTCACCCCTTTAATCCACACGGTCATAGAATTCTCAACTCTCTTCCCGCTTCTTGGGGCGTGAGGCGTACCTACTACGTAAAACTCTCACGTCACACTCCGCCGTAGTTGGCCTGCTTCTGTAAGGACGGTGAACCCCTTCATCCTCTGGTCCCCGGTCATGTAGGCCGATAGACTTGGAGCTCCGCAGTCTGGTGGGAAAGCAGTCTGCGGAACTTGGGTGCGGGTGTTCTGAGGAGATCCGAGAGGATCGTCCCTGTAGACCCTCCTTCCGTCTAACGTACTCAGTGTTCCATATGCAGGCAGTGCCCAGCATGCCAGCGAAGCATACGTGGAATTGCGATGCCTATTGCTATAAAATTATGTGCGCAAAAAAGACGGCGAAAAAGTAACTAGGTACCTTCGATTATGTATTAAAGAACTATGTACATTTTAATGCAGGAACTTGCTTACGCCGAAAATAATGTACGTGCTCAATGCATTATTCCCTATATGTGTGTAGTTCTTTTCAAAATTAAATATTTATGAGTTGTATATTTATTCGACATGGATTCAACGAGCACCAAACGGTCCATTGAATTTCAAAGCGTTGAGCACAATGTGAAAATTTCCTATTATAACATCCGTTTTGATGAGCACAAATGCGTCACAAAGGCTATTATGTAGACACAATTGCTATTGATTTTGTGTTGATTTTCTGCGAGTTCTCTGACAAATATAATGTTAGAACTGATAATAGAAAACACATATTTCTATGCCAAAATTCCCCTAGAAGTTAATGAAAAGCATGAAGAGCTCTGAAAAGTTATAATGACGGACTTTACACAAGTTTAGTGAAATAGTAGAGCAAGGTAGGCTTTACCTACCCATTATAATAGGAAGGAGTAACTTGATAGAATTTTTTCCTAGGGTTGCGAAAAAATGAACCGATGCACTACTATACGAGAAGGGGTACCTATACCTGGGAGTCCCGGCTGTAATAGATGGTAGGACACCATGTAGTTAGCATTTATGACAGCTTTAAATGAAAAAAAAGATCCATGCACTGTCCGTTTTTATCTCAGGAACCGTGATACCCTAAATTCAGCTCACTTCACAGATGATGTACTTCTGTTGCCGTTATAACAACAAATAAGTAGATATTAAAATATAATAAAATAATAGAAAAGTCAAAACTGTAAAAAAAAATACTCGCTGGGTATTCTACGTAAGATACCAAAGCCGAAAATATAGTTAGAAAAAATTTTGTCTGTTTGTCTGTTTGCTTTGCTTTGTCCGGAAGGATCTCGAAAAGTACTCAATAGATTTGGTTCAAATTTTGCACAAATATTAAATAGAGGTGGGGGTCTTCAAATAGGCTATATATTATCACACTACATATCCTAGGGGCTAGGCAGAGAGCAATAAAATATGTAAGCTGGTAGATTGATTTAACTAAAACTGAGCAGGAATATTAGTAAGAGATAGGTTTTACACACAGGCTACATATTATTACGCTACTTAGCCTAGAGACATGGGCAGAAAATAATTCAAATCCAAACTAAATTGGCATTAAGTAGGTATAACGTAATTTTCACGCGTACGAAGTCGTGGGCAACAGCTAGTAAGTATTAAAATCAGAAAAATAAAATTAATGAGGCTCCCACACAACTAAAGTTATTCACACATGTTTTGAGGAGATATCCTACCTACCTAGTTTAAGTTATAAGGTGAGCATTTCTATAAATTTCGTAGCTGGTTGCATTATCTACAAAGAATTTGCCATGTACTACACATTTATGTGACCACAACTCACTGCTATTTATTTCGGTAGCACGGAACTATCATATTTTGTCTCGAATGTGATACAGGCAGCGTGCAGCGGTCAATTCGTAAACATCTCGAGTATACTAAATCCAAAGAAAATAGCAAAATGGGTGAAATTCCCAACGGTTGTATTTGCAACAGAACAGCGACGCTCGATATATATTATTCATTCTTAAGGAGCATTGCCATATTTACTCACCCATTACTGTGGCCTCGGAGTCGCATTTTTTGCATTAAATATTTAACCCTAGTCCGTCTACAACCACTACCTACACAAGCAAAATGTTCAGATTTTTTTAAGAAGTAAGGTACCCACACCGTATGTCTCATAACCTTTAATAATAATAAATAAATAATAATAAATATTCACGGACATTCCACACAACGCTATCTGATCCCAAAGTAAGCTAGGAATAACCTGCTTGTGTTATGGGTATCAGACCACGGATATTAATATTTATATACTTTTAAATACATACATATTATACATAGAAACACCCAGTCTCTTGAGACAAACATTTATGGGTCACACAAATATTTGTCTCCGGTGGGAATCGAACCCACGACCTCCAGCACCGCAAGCGGTATCACTACCGACTGCGCCACAGAGGCAGACAATAAAATAAAATCTTTAGGTTTCAATCTTTGGGTGTTTTTTACACAATCACGCTCTTACGGCTGAACCACAGAAATGAGAATATTTTCTGATATTTGTGGGCTGAACGGATCGGGCTAAAGTCACAGATTACTAAATAGTTACTACGTAAACGTGCTAAAGTTTAGGACACGGATTGATGACAGTCTAGAGAAAAACACATGTTCCAGTATGAAATGGTAGGTACCTACCATTTGTTACTGGGATAGATACGTGCCAAAGGGCAGTGCCGGGCTGCCTCGGGAAATTCTGTATTTAACGAACTTGAGAGTCAAAACTAGGGATAACGAATCTTTTTGAAGAAAATCGATTTTTAAAATCAAATCGAATCTTAACTGAAAAATTGATTCACAGTTAAATCGGGATCTAAAAAAAATTTTTCAATAAAAAATACAACCGACTTCCAAGAAATCCTGAACAATAAAATTTACTTAGCACAAAGTAATATGTATTTTGATTTATCTCATTTTTTATTCAATATCATATTGAAGTCGGCGCCAAGTAAATTCATAGGTTTAGGGAGGTATTATTCATGGCACCAACTTCAATATTATATTGAATAAAATCTGATAAATCAACTACATATTACTTTGTGCTAAGTAAATTTTATTGTTCAGGATTTCTTGGAAGTCGGTTGTATTTTTTATTGAAAAATTTTTTTTCATTATTTTAAGTGACGGGTGAACCGAAAAACATATCTATCTAGGTGAAAGTTCTCATCAAAACAAATTAATCAAGCCCCAACACAAGGTAGCTGCTGTAAATCGTTAAGGAATTCCCTCGAATCTCGTTTGGTTCCATCATCAGATCGACTCCAGACCTTTATTAATGAAACATTAAAGCACTGAATTAAAAAGTTAACAAACGCACTAGTTGTGCCTATAATTTTCGGTGGTTGCCCTCGATTTCTCCAGGATCCCATCATCAGATCCCACCCTGGTTATAATGGGACCACCTCAAAAGTAAACCCTATTCAACAAAAAAAATTGAAATCCGTCTATAATTGACGGTGAACATACATAAAACATTGAGGCCTTTCTTTTTTTTTTAAGTTGGATCTATCAATCTGGGTGTAAAGTTCTCATCAATACAAATCAATCAAGCCTAAACACAAGATAACTGCTGTAAATTGTTTAGGAATGCCCTCGACTGTCTTTCGACTCTATCATCAGATCGACGCCATACCTTCATTAAAATGTAGAACATTAAAGCACTTAATTAAAAAGTTAACAAGCACACTAGTTGTCCCTACAATTTTCGGTGGTTGCCCTCGTTTTCTCCTAGATCCCTTCATCAGATCCTGACTTGGTGAAAATGGGACCACCTCAGAAGTAAACCCTATTCAACAAAAAAAATTGAAATCCGTCTATAATTGACGGAATTATCGCTTGACATACATAAAAAAAAATACATACAGACGAATTGAGAACCTCCTCCTTTTTTTGAAGTCGGTTAATGATTTGTTACTTAAGCTTCGTTCCACGGTCTCCATTAAAATTAGACGCAGTAATGCGTTCTGACTCTCTGATAAAGGGTAACTTAGTTGTGTTACAAATTGTAAGCATAAGTATAAAAGCCAGTCTAGACTCTAGTCTTATCCATAGTTATCCTTTAATTTTATTTATAATATTATGCGTATTAAAAGCAGAAGGAGAGGCATTCGCCCAGCAGTGGGACGCTTTAGGCTAGATTAAATTAGGAGATGTGCCCCACTACGCTGGATCTTTGCAATGACAGTCGATTTTTTATGTACCAATAATATAAGGGGATTACCATATCTCTAATACAACTGATACCAGCTGAGGGTTCTCCATCAGATACTTCAGACCTTCGATTCTTGACATCAAATGAAGCGGCCCACCAAGTTGAATATTTTTGAAGTGAAACTTCTTTATCGGCGTTGGAAAAAAATTAGCGTCACGTCACGTTTTTTCGTTACGCGCCATCTTTGTTTTCGTCCCCACCACGGTGGATTCGAATTAAGAGTACTTTATCCAGGGATAGCATGTCGTTTGTAGATTTTTGGACTTTTGTACTTTGGGACTTTGGGCTTTTGGACTTTTGGGCTTTTGGGCTTTTCGGCTTTTGAGCTTTTCGGCTTTTCGGCTTTTGGGCTTTTCGGCTTTTCGGCTTTTCGGCTTTTGGGCTTTTCGGCTTTTCGGATTTTCGGCTTTCGGGCTTTTCGGCTTTTCGGCTTTTCGGCTTTTGGGCTCTTGGGCTTTTCGGCTTTTCGGCTTTTGGGTTTTTGGGCTTTTGGGCTTTTGGACTTTTGGACTTTTGGACTTTTGGACTTTTGGACTTTTGGGCTTTTGGGCTTTTGGGCTTTTGGGCTTGAAAAATAAGGTTATGAAGAAGTTTCACTTCTTACGTGTGTACACTAGTACACGCACACATTTTTTTACAAAGGCGGTATGTCGATCTCTAATAGTTTGGTTAGGCTCTTGTGTTTTTTAATCAGGGTCACCAGGTACTCCAGATCTTCGATTATCCTAGTTTTTATAGTTTTCCCTTTATGTGGCCATTAAACCCTAACTCTGTACCAAATTTCAGCTCTGTGAGTTTATGGGAAGTACCTACTAGTTCTATTATGATGATCATAAGTGAATGAGTGAGTGTCATAAATGCGAAATACAGACTTGAAATTTTGGATTTTAAGTAGGTATGTGATTATAGCTTACTGGCACTTATTATACTCACTGTATGTCATTATACTTACTGTGAAGAAAATTTCAGCGTTCTGGCCTTATCCAGAGGTTCTCAAATAGGGGCCTGAAAATGCGGCGAAATGGTTCCAGTAAAGGATGGTACGGCAGTGATTGCTTCGCGCTCGACTTGGCAGGGGCACTGCCGTGCCCCCAAATCTATAAATATAATAAAATGATAGAAAAGTCAAAACTGTACATTGGAAATATTTAAAAAAATACTCGCTGGGTGTTCAACTTAAGATACCGAAGCCGAAAATATAGTTAGAAAAAATTTTATCTGTTTGTCTGTTTGCTTTGCTTTGTCCGGAAGGATCTCGAAAAATAGTGAATAGATTTGATTCAAATTTTGCACAAAAATTAACTAGGGGTAGGATCTTCAAATAGGCTATATCGTCTGCTTACTGGTAAGACATAATAAATGCATTTTTTATCTAAAATGACTTATGTATGCATATACATGTAATTTTCGATGCTCTATCTACTGGCAAAACAAAATAACTGCTAGGACCGTTTAATACAAAGATATCTTAGTTAACAATATGATAAACAACAATGAAATAGTAATAATCATTCAGATAAACAGAGGTAAATCACCTTAACATCGAATTAAAACTAAACAGCACAAGTAAATGACAATATATCACTGTATGATTTTTTCGATGTAGAAGGATGTGGTATTTACGTTCCCATGAACTTAAATCTAAAATAAGTTAAATTCATTTATTTACGATCATATTTACATAATGTATTTAAATTCCTACAAGTAAAATGAGTTAAATGCAGAGTTTTACCCAATAAATCCATGGATCTATTCTACACGCACATTTTTTTTTTCAATTACAGGTAAAACCAGTTAAGTGCATGACCTAGGACAATAATAACTGATTTATTGCCTGATTTTCTGAAGAATGTGTTGCTTTAATTTAAATGAGATACAGTTGAATATTTTATTTATCATTTGGCATTAAAGTATTTTATAAAAAAAATATTTTAATGATAGTTTTAAATCGATGAAACTTTCAAAGCTTATAATCTCAGTTCAAGGAAATGTGTAGTTAACATATTTTACCAGTAAGCAGACGATATATTATCACGCTACATATCCTAGGGGCTAAGCAGAGAGCAATCAAATTGGCATTATTACATAATTTTCACGCGTACGTAGTCGCGGGCAACAGCTAGTGTAGTAATAAAAATAAGAATAGGGTTCAGGTTTTGCCATATGAGTACGGAACCCTAATATCCCGTTTTTACCCTACTTTTACTTTTAAGTTTTGCACACAGGCGATGCTAGGGATCGGCGCGGCTTTGATTGTTTCTGCCTAGTAAATCACTAGTGAGCCTTCTTTCGCCACAATCGCGGCGGTCAGATCGGTCATGGACGAGTGGCTGAAGAGGAGACACGGTGCTCTCTCATACCGGTTGTCACAGATTACCTGGGGCTCCCAAACGAAGGCTGTTAGGCAGGATACGTGAGATTTTTTAGTCGGTAGGAGTCCAGCATAGCATTCAAGAGTATTGTCGCTCACGTTAAAAAAAAAGCATCCTTTGCTTGTACTACACTGCCTATTACTATTACATTCGTGGTTCCGATTTATTCTCATGAAGTGACGAAGTCCAACCATTACCATTAGTGGATAAATTGAAATAGGCATACGAACCGCATAACTATAAAAACGTGACAAAAACCCTACGCCAAAAGCTCCGGGGATGAATTGAAAACAATTAGCACTGCAACACTGGCTGTACCGATCCGGATCGAGCCAGTAGCAAAAACTATGAGCCGTATACAATTTAGTTTCAATCGCTGCAAGAGCTCGAAAACGCTTATAACATAACACTAGCATACGTGTAAAAACTAACATTAGCTAGGCAAAATATCGGCGTAATAGAAAGCCTATTTTCGTTGTCGCCTGCCCAGATGCAATTTGCAACTGACAGGGGGCAAATCTTCTATGGTGTAGCTATTTTTAATGCTATCAGTTAGGAGACTCGATCTTGGAATATGAATGTTTCACTAGTAGCATAGTAGAAATATAAACTCTGCTAATAGTATTAGTATCTATTTAACATTTTCTTCTTATCTAAATGTTTAACATAGCTTATAAGATTTGTACGCTATTTTAATGGCAAAACATAGTGAAATTACTAATTATATGAAACCACCTTCTGGACCTAGGTATGTTTACTGTGGAGGAAGGGTTGGGAATGTTCCTCCAACACACAGAGATAGGATCCTCCGACAGGCTAGGTGATCGCGCCTGGCGGGCCGAAGCCCAACGGTTGATGTTGGACTGTTGGTTATATCATTCAACATCGTGAGAATTCTGATATCGCGATTACGTGGGCGGTTCGATGCGTAGGCTGCTGCGTAGACGGGAGATATGCGCTCTTCTTACAAGTACCGTAGTGCAGGGTTCGGTGCCTAGACGCTGATGTGGCCGAAGAGGTAACCAGGCTGGAGCGGTTGCTTCTAGCTAGTGGTATCCCTGATGAGGCCGTAGATGCTGGCTGGCTGAGACTGTTTACCGGGCATACTGGAGTGCTGAAAAGGTGGCGATGATGATGCTGCTTGGTGTTGATCTGCTTCGTGAAGGCTGCTTTCAATCACGTCGGGGTCACCAATGTGGAGGAAGGGTTGAGAATGTTCCTCCAACACACAAAGAGAGGATCCTCCGACCAGGCTAGGGGATCGCGCCTGGCGGGCCGAAGCCCGAAGATGTTGGACTGTTGGTTATATCATTCTTCATCGTGAGAATTCTGATATCGCGATTCAGGATTTATCTATTCTTCGCTGTGTGAACTTTCATATCGCGATGCAGGACTTCTATTTGTCTTCGCTATTTACAAAGCAAATAAATTTAATTGAATTGAATCTTTACCTAGCTACTGATAGCTAGCCAACCAATATATACAGGTAGGTATTATGTAGGTAAGCAAATATAATACCTAGGTAAGGAGGTATATAACCAACCAAGTTGCTCTTGTCAGTTGCGGAAACTTAAGTGGAACAATTTATTATTCGTATTTATTTTATTTTACCATTCTATGTATGTTTGTATTATGTATCTAATTGTGTATGTATTCATAAAACTATAATATTATGTAGTCGAATCTTTTTTATAAGTATGTATATTATACATATTATATAAGTATGTATATTATTAAGGTATACAATTAGTTTATAATATTGATATGTATTATATTATTTACTTGTTAGTGAAGTTTAAATATATTGATGACCTTTATTAAATGCGCCTACCTCATATATAGCTCTGCACCACCTTATGGTTGACTGGTAGAGAATGCCTTTGGCATTAAGTCCGCCAATGTACTATTTCTGTGCATATAGTCTAAATAAATAAAATAAAAAAAACATAATAAAGTAGAGTTCTGCTGGGAAGGCAAATCAACCTTAAGCCTCTTTCTGCGAGCAGGTCATGATCGTGAAAGAGGCGGCGCGAGAGAACTCTCCCACTTCTATACTTCTATGGTTCCCCTTATAGAGGAAGATCCCAGAGCCCCCAGACGTCACTCATTTTCTGATGGACAAAATATATACGAGTGATTAGTGGTAGGGTGTACTATGATCATTTGACTAGTTGCTACTTTGGCCCGACGGCCAATTTTCAGGTAGCAATTAATCAAGGTACATAAAAACACTGCTCACCTCACTTAAATTCTGATAGCTGATTTTAACATATATTTTACACAATATCGTTAAAAATCAGTATTCATTACTCCCAGACACATGCGTTCGGCGGTTTTACCTTACAGACGCTTCAAAGCTCTGAAATTTTTTTATTAAGGTCACTTATTTTCTGATGCTTGATTTTTATATATGTTATTCAGACAACTATTTTAAAACGTTTTGCAAACGGACAGACCGATCCAAGGGGCCAAACATTCCCCAGACCCAATTTTAATGTCGCTGAGAGTATGGGCGCGGGCATTATCCGTGCGTATTATGCTTATGTAGCATGTCTAATCGAAGTCGGAATTAATATTGAAATGTAAATAAAAATGCATAAGTACCTATTAGTAATTAACGCCTGTCATTTTAAAATTAACTTTTTTGTATTTGTTTTATTTAATAGAGAATTAAGTTTTAAAGATAATAATTTGAAAATCACGTAAATAATCAAAGATTAACTTTGAGAAAAGTGCTAGTCTGACCGCAATAATTATAGAATTGTGCCTTACAAACTGTTTCATGAATTTTTTTTAATCGAATTAATTTTATTTTTTTAAAGTAAATATCAAGAGGTTTACAAAGTATTAATAATTTAATTAAATAACAGCAACCTTTTCAAATAATTATTTATTGGTAACGAACCTTAAAAAACTACAAAAAATCGGACAAATATTTTTTCTAATCTTCATTGTCATCGTCGTTGAAGTCAGGTAATTCATCATCGAGTCAATCTTGATATCGAATGTCTAAATCGTCATCTTATTCATCAGTGTTTTCCTCGGGCTAAGGTTCGTTACCAATAAATAATTATTTGAAAAGGTTGCTGTTATTTAATTAAATTATTAATACTTTGTAAACCTCTTGATATTTACTTTAAAAAATTAAAATTAATTCGATTAAAAAAAAATCATAAAACAGTTTGTAAGGCACAATTCTATAATTACTAGCTGACCCGCGCAACTTCGTTTGCGTCAAATGAGAGTGACAAAGAGAGTTGTCGCATTTACTCTCGTCGCGTGTCTTTGGTATATTTAATAGAGGGTTGTGGTAGGTTTTAATAATGTGTGTAAAAAGTGATAAAATTTTTCCCGTCGCGTCGCTTATATTCATTTAGAGTTGACCCACACACCTTTGTTGAAGTGATATAATGTTTCCCGTCACAATTATTTTTGTCCGTTTTTTGGTACGGAACTCATCGTGTGCGAGTCCGACTCGCACTTGGCCGGTATTATCTTTTAGTTGATTGGCTACTGCTGCAGAAAACGTTTACTTCCGACGCGTAGTCGAGTTGCGTCGCTCATATTTTAAAAATTATTGTGAAGGTTATTGTAAGTGAACCTTAAAAGATGGGCATTTGCTGTTCAGGACTTTTTTTTGTAAATTTTTAAGAGGAAACATTTTGTAGTACACAATTTTTACGTAAATTTACTAATTATTTACTTTACTAATTTGTACGCAATGAAACCTCACAAAAGAAATACATTTTTCCCGTTCTTAAAACATTATTCATGGCTGCTCCGCTCCTATTTGTCTTAGCGTGATGTTATATAGCCATTAGCCATCCTCAATTAATGGACTAAAAAACTGTGAAATTATTTTTGTAATGCAACCAGTAGTTTCTGAGATCCTATCAACAAACTCTTCAGTTTGATAATATTGTAAGCTAACCTTAAAAGAAAGACAAATAATTTTATTGTGTGCGAACCTTAAAAGATAGACATATGCTGTCGCGGACTTTTTTATAGAACTTTTTAAGAGAAACAATTTTGTAATAAACAATTTTTACGTAACTTTAACCATTTAGGCAGCGTACGCCTCGGAAGCTCTCAGACGGTAAAAATAATTCCCCGTTTTCGAAACATTCTTCATTGCTGCTCCGCTCCTATTCATCTTAGCGTGATATTATATAGCCTATAGCCATCCTCAATAAATGGACTATCAAACTGTAAAAGAAGTTTTGAAATCGAACCAGTAGTTCCTGAGATCCTAGCGTTCAAACAAACAAACAAACTCTTCAGCTTTTTAATATTAGTATGGATTGCGGTCAGACGAGCACTTTTCTCAAAGTTAATCTTTGATTATTTACGTGATTTTCAAATTATTACCTTTAAAACTTATTTAATAGAGAACTATTAAATAAAACAAATACAAAAATGTAAATTTTAAAATGACAGGCGTTAATTACTAATAGGTACTTATGCATTTTTATTTACATTTCAATATTAATTCTGACTTCGATTAGACATGCTACATACACGCATAATACCTACGCACGGATAATGCCCGCGCCCATACTCTCAGCGACATTAAAATTGGGTCTGGGGAATGTTTGGCCCCTTGGATCGGTCTGTCCGTTTGCAAAACGTTTTAAAATAGTTGTCTGAATAACATATATAAAAATCAAGCATCAGAAAATAAGTGACCTTAATAAAAAAATTTCAGAGCTTTGAAGCGTCTGTAAGGTAAAACCGCCGAACGCATGTGTCTGGGAGTAATGAATACTGATTTTTAACGATATTGTGTAAAATATATGTTAAAATCAGCTATCAGAATTTAAGTGAGGTGAGCAGTGTTTTTATGTACCTTGATTAATTGCTACCTGAAAATTGGCCGTCGGGCCAAAGTACCAACTAGTCAAATGATCATAGTACACCCTACCACTAATCACTCGTATATATTTTGTCCATCAGAAAATGAGTGACGTCTGGGGGCTCTGGGATCTTGGACCATTAAAAATGATAAGAAAATAAAATATCGAATTGGTGTAATACTATCGCTGGTGTACCCCAAGGCGGCGTTCTCTCTCCTTTACTCTTCTCAATTTTCATAAACTCCATTTCAAATCAAATTTCTTCTTCCTACCACCTATATGCAGATGACCTACAAATTTACTATCAGACACCTCTTCAACAAATATCGGAAGCAATCCAGACGTTAAACAGGGACCTAAGTCATATAAGTAGCTGGAGTCGCGCCTATGGTCTTAAGGTGAATCCGACGAAAACGCAGGTGACAATCGTGGGCAGCTCCAGAACCACATCCAAAATAGAGTGGACTAGTATACCCCCAGTAGTTTTTGAAAATGCTATTATTCCCATTTGTACGAAGGTTAAGAATCTGGGTGTGTATATGGATTCCTCATTATCATGGGACACACAGATTCAGGAGGTGAGTCGAAAGATGTTCGCATCTGTGGGATCGTTAAGAAGGTTACAAAACCTTCTACCCATGCCTACCAAAATTGCGCTTGCGAACGCGTTACTGTTATCCATATTAGATTATGCAGATGTCAGCTATCCTGATCTCGCCGAAAACCAGCTAGACAAGCTTGAACGTCTCCAAAATGTCTGCATAAGGTTCATTTTTGGCTTACGCAAATATGACCATGTTTCACAGTTTAGAACCCAGCTTGAATGGTTACCAATACGACTTCGTCGGGATGCTCACATTCTTTCACAATTATACAGTATACTGTTTAACCCCTCTACCCCTTCCTATCTTAAGGAACGATTCCAGTTCCTACACGACACGCATGCGAAATGTCTGAGGTCATCACTTAACTTGAGACTAAAGATGCCATCTCACTCGTCTACCTTTTACGACAAGTCTTTCACTGTTACTGCCATACGACTTTGGAATAAACTTCCTGTTGAGATTAGACGAGCGCAGACTATATCTAGATTTAAGATAATGGTTAAGGAACACTATTTATCAATGTAGAATATGCATATTTGTATGTAGGGATATGTATTGTTTATGTATGTATATAGTGTGTATGTAAGTGTATTGTGTATATATTTATAATAATTATATAACTTATATCTAACTATTTATTTATATATGTTGTAGGTTTATGACTAGGGATTATTAGTAGATAGAATTGTTTATTTTTAGAAATAAGTACACCGAACAACTACCACTCATCACCTTAAACCAACTTTCTCCATCCAAAGGTTGCCTGGTAGAAATCGCTTTTAGTGATAAGGCCGCCCATTGTACCTACTCTTGTAAGGAATCTATGTGCTCTGTTTATATTTACATGGTGTACAATAAAGTGTATAATAAATAAATAAAATAAATAAATAAATAAAAATGACGTTCATGTTTTCGTTTACTTATTTTTTCTCATAGACAAATTCTAAAATAAAGCTATAGGTGTCTAAGTATATTTAGGCACCTACGTTCAAAGTCTATCTATCGAGATTTATTGCAGCATTGAAACTGGGTCATTACGAAGATATCCTTACAATTCTCTATTGTTAGCAAATCTGTGGACTAGCATGCAATAGTTGACCCATGAAGAAGGCACTAATAATATCGGGCTGACAATGGACAACAAATAAAATGAGGTTGCAAGAAAAATCAGCGAATTGCATGAAAATCTCTTGGTAGTCTGTACTGTGCCTTCCTCATAGATGGAACGTAGAAATTGTAGAAAGCTAGGTCGGTTACGAAATTTGTGGTGAAGATGTTTTTGATAGATAATATTTTACACGTAACGAGTACCTACAGTGGAGAGACAGTAAAACGATACTAGGCCGAGAGAGTGGGCACTCAGCCTAGCAAACAAATCGAAGTTCTAGTGACTATCTCGCCACGTTGCTCGGCCGAGTCACTCGTCAAAATGATCTTAATACGTACCGAGCACTCGGCCGAGGGCACTATCTCGCCACTGAACTCGTTACGTGTAAGAGACCCATAAGACGCTCAACACACACAGTGAGAAACGTTATTTGCATGTTACCTCTAATCACAGTCTTTTCTAAATTTTGGCCATACATTAGTGATTTTTTCCGTAGTTTGGATGCATTTGTGGTTCACCAAGGACGTCTTACACTCGCAGAAAGTGGACCATTCAACCTGACTCCTGAACAATAAGGCCAGTGTACACCAATCTTTAATCCGGATTCTAAGGACCACTTGTACAACGTCCCAAAAATATCTTGTGTAGAATAGAAATAAAACAAAGTGTACAAAGTAAGACAATTTATTACATAAATAAAAAAGTAGGGAATCTACAAAAGGTCACGGTACAGCGCCATCTATCTTTTAACAGTGATACTAAACTAAGTGATAAACGTTGACTTGGTTTTGTTATGTACAAATTAAACAGATTAGACAGTGTATTAATGGCACTGCATGTAAAGTAGTGTCTAATTCTGAATTTCTAAATTCTGATTCTGATGCTAGGTTCTTACCTTCTTGTCAGAGTTGTCGTGTGCTTCAAGCTGTAATCCTCACCTTTGAAATCTTAATGAAAACGAATTTTGACAACGCCAAAATATAGTCGTGAAATAGTCGTAAATAGTCGTACCTACATGTAAAAAAAATAGTCGTATTATAGTTTCGGCGTTATAGCTATAGGTTAGTGAGGATTATGGCTTGAACGTCAAGCTGTAATCCTCACCTCTGGTGCAAGCAAACGGTAAATTCTATCGAATTGGTTTAGGTTCCAAAAAATAGTCGTGAAATAGTCGTAACGACCTGCCAAATCTCAGAAAAAGTCCATAAGCGGTTCCCGAGATGTGGATTCCCACCGGAGACAAATATTTGTGTAACCCATAAATGTTTGTCTGTTTGTGTGTGTTGTCAGAGTCTGGGTGTTTCTATGTATAATATGTATGTATTTAAAAAGTATATAAGTATTATTATCCGTGGTCTGATACCCATTACCCAAGCAGGTTATTCCTAGCTTACTTTGGGATCAGATAGCGTTGTGTGAAAAGTCCGTGAATATTTATTTATTTATTTTATTTATGATTTTAGAATCGTGGTAATTACGTCATATAATGAAAATGCCCGTCTATTGGGTTTTTTCCCATATAAATACCGGTTTTTTTCCCAAACGGGAAATAACCTGGGTATTTTCCCGTTTGGTTTTTTCCCTCCGCCCATCTCTATTAATATACTAAAAAGATTTATTTTAAAGCTGCACTGACGCGTGCAGCTTCGGACCGGAAGTAGTCGTATACAACTGCAAGCGCTCGCGGCGGTAATTTCGTCATGGTCTCACCCGTGCCTACTGGTCCCTCTTGGATATGGTTCATTCACAGTTAATTTACCTCTGACAGATCGTTTTTTGGGTATTTCAGTAAAGTCCCCCTATGAGTGCCAGCTAAGTGATTTTACCGAATATTAGAGGAGATTATAAGATGCAATCGTTAACACTAATGCTTCCTCCACATTACTCGCGAAGTTGAACGAAGTTCGGCGGCGAAGTTGCCCGAGTCAAAGAAAATTTTTGACGAAGTAGGCCGAGATGCCCCTCTACACTATAGTACTCGTCCAACTTCGTTCAACTTCGCGAGTAATGTGGAGGAAGCATAAAAGTTTTTTTTAATGTAAATATCCATTAGTCAATATACTTATAACTTGTAAGTGTAACTTTAATACACACGAGGTTCTGTTACTATTTTTATTTGTATGGATATTTAAAAAAATACACTCTTTACGATCACGTAAGAGGGCAAAGTTGCTGCTTCCACATCTCAAATAATTTCCACACACACCCAAAAAAACGGCCGCAGAAGAAGAAAATAAGTTTCGACTTAAGATTGGAGTACATGGGAGAAACACAACCGTATCATGGTAGGTAATACGAAAATCAATGAAGTCAACCTCACAGCTAGAGGTAAATTAACTATGAACGGCCTGTACGCGCTCTCTATACCTTATTTCTACTCTAGGGTATGTACACATGATATTGACGAGGCAAGTGCAGTTTGACCGCGTCGGGAGCCCATTATTTTTTACTTCATTGGCGCTGAAAGTCGAAATACGTTTGTCTATAAAGTCGTGAAATTAAATGAGGGCGCTGCTGAATGCATGTAGCAACCCTATATAGTACGACCAAAATGATTTTGATACGAGGAGTTCGTTCCGAGTAAAATCTTACTAATATTATAAATGCGACAGTTTGTGAGTGTGGATGTTTATTACTCTTACACGCTCGAACGGTTAAAGGGATCTGGCTGAAATTTGGTACAGGGATACATTATAATCTGGAATAACCATGGCTACTTTTTATTCCGGGAATAAGTTCTAACGGGAAGCGGGAACGGGAACAATACAAATATTATAAATGCGAAAGCTTATGAGTGTGGATGTGAGACTCTTTCACGCTCGAACAGTTGAACTGATCTGGCTGAAATTTGGTACAGGGATACATTATAGTCTGGAATAACACATAGGCTACTTTTCATCCCGGGAATAAGTTCCACCGGGAAGCGGGAACGAGAACAAATTCGACACGGGCGAAGCTGCGGGCATCAGCTAGTGAGTTAATAAATAAAACACATTATACATTTTTAATTTTGTTTCTGTTTTATTGAATCAGATCCAGAATAAAGTTATTGAACCAGATCCAGAAGCCCCGGTCTAATAGCGTCTTACAACCCACCAGCAGGTGCCTAGCAGTCCCAATTGCTTCGCCACAATCATGTAATTACATGTTTTATCTGTAACTTTCCCCCATCTGACAAGGATTTTTTTTGCGCAGTGCTCAAATATTAAAATCGTCTATTTCTTTCTTTGCCGACCATTTCTGTGTTTCCCAGGAGTTTCAAACTTTCCTTCATTATTAAAACCTTCGTTAACTATTCGCCTAACTGTACTCTCTGATTTTCCTGAAAAGAGTAAAAAAAGAAAATTAATTACATGGAAACAAACTATTGACATGAAGCAATTAATTCAAAATAAAAAATTGGTAGAAAACCAGATTGAACTGAGTATCAAAAATGTAGGTCGTACTATAAAATAACCTACTACCCGTTCGCTCTAACTTTGCCGCTGGCGTAGAGGCGTATACCCGAATTGTTAATTAGACGAAGTAAATTGACAGTAGCTAATGTCACTTCGTCATAGAAAATACGCAACATTATAAGAAGAAGTGACATTAGTTGCTGTCAATTTACTTCGTCTAATCAAAAATTCGACTTTAGTATGGAGCCGAACGGCAAAGTTAGAGCGAACGAGCAGTACTATCAATGTTATTCTAACCACTGACTTACATTATATGTAGATTGTAAGTTTAAGATTCTAACCTAAAAATATGCAACGTAAACAATGCCTTTTTTTTGACTCCAAATCGTAAATTCAGTAAATTTGGAACTTCAGACAGATTCAAAACAAACAATAACACGATTACATACCCACCAAAGATGCTGTTCGCTCATAAACATCCTCAAAATCCCACAACAATTGTCCAGCTTGGTACACCGCGAAACATCACTGGAAAACTTTAAAAATCACTTCCTGCGCACCACTCCGATTTTCTTTACTCATTTCTCAAACCTTTATGCGTAGTTTGGTTTCAATTTGTTGCAGTTTAATCCAAACATTAAAGTTACGTGAGAGAGTAAACGAAATTCGACGACGACGATAGCATTGACAACTGACGTACTTATTTTTTTTTTTTTTTAATAGTTATGGCTTGGTTACAAGACCTTTAAGCCATGTCTTTATTTATTATTATTTAAAGTTATATCTTCATTTTTCTTAAATAAGTCACAGTCCTCGTCCTCTAAGTTCAGTCAAAGTCAAGTACAGCCCTAAGTCAAAGTCAGTCTTCCTTTAGAAAAGCGGTGGATAAAGGACAATGGGCAAAAATGTATGGCGCTTGTCCCATCGGCGGCCACATCTGTCCTATATATATTTTAGTCGACAATTATGTATATATTAAGACTGCAAAAAAATATTTCGGTAACTTGTTTGGATAAAAAGTTATAAATAAATAAATAAATAAATAAATATTCTTTATTGTACACCATAAAAAGATTACATGTTGAGAAGAAAAGCAGAACATTGTATGTACAATAGGCGGCCTTATCGCTAAAAGCGATTTCTTCCAGGCAACCTTTGCATGGATAGAAATCATTGAACTGATAAAGGCAGTGCACAATAAATATAAAATACACGTAATTGTACTAACAATAAAAATGTACATGCTTATACTATATGCATGCACAATCTGTAACAATATTAACACAAATACAAATACACAACAATATTAACACAAATAGATACCGTTCAGCATTAAAATACACAATAAACACCTATGTTGTAATACAACTATTCACACTGAAACTACAATCATTAACAGAAGACACATAAAGACAGGAGTTAAAAACAGACAGTATCATATTATGACTATAATTAATCCGACAGAAAGTGATCCTTTAGCATCTTTTTGAAAGACACCAAAGATTGGGACCGTCTAATTGAAATTGGCAAAGCATTCCACAAGCGAACTGCTTGGACCATAAATGATTGATCCATAAATTTTGTGAAATGCTGTGGCATTCCCAGTTGCAAATTCTCTGATGACCTTAATAACCTTGAATGTGTGGCATGAAGGAACTTGAAACGTTCTTTGAGATATGGGGGAGTACGAGGATTGAACAGTATACTGTATAATAATGATAGTATGTGAGTATTCCGTCGAAGGCGAATTGGGAGCCACTTGAGCATTTTTCTGAATTCAGACACATGATCATATTTGCGTAGGCCAAATATGAATCTAATACAAACATTTTGAAGACGCTCAAGCTTGTCAAGTTGCTCCTCAGTAAGATCAAGATAGCTGATATCCGCGTAATCAAGGATTGGGAGTAAAAGAGATTGTGCAAGCGCAACCTTCGTTATAAAGGGTTGAACATATTAAAAAAATCGAATTAATTAAACCAAAAGTACGTAAATAATAAAACGTAATGCACAAAAGTATGAGATAATGATGGGTTAAATAAAAGTAAAGGTTTATTAATTATTAAATACATCAATTTATTGACATGAACAGGGCCGTCTTAACCGGGGGTGCAGAGGCGCGGCCGCACCCGGGCGCAGAGTCCGAGGGGGCGCAGGCCGAGCTCTAAACATTTCGATATATATTTCCTTAATTAAACTTTCGCCATTCCCCCGTTTCGTACGCTTACGTCCTACATACATTAAGATCTAGGCATTAACCAATATTAAATCACCATTGTATCTATTTTTACTTGACACTGCAATCTCGAAATTAAATGAGAGATTCGAATTGCTAACGGATCACAATAATGTTTTTTCATTCTTGCATAACATTAAGAACTGTAGGAAAATGGAGCCGATTAAAAAAAACACAAGTCTCACCTTACAAGAAAAATTAACATTTATAAATACAGTTATTGACGAGGAAGATTTGTTTAATGAATTAGAATTTGTTGCCGAATTTAACACTGCCTGTAACAGTAGCCTAAGATAAACGGTCTTTTTCAAAATTGAAGTTACTCAAAAATTCTCTTCGGCCAACCAAGACCCAAAACAGACTGAAAAACTTGGCAATTATAAGTATAGAATCAAAAATTGATATCAAAATAAACAACATTATTAAAATATTTACCAACTCAAAAGTCCGAAAACTTGACTTTGATTTTAATAATTGAATAAATATTATAGAAGAAATATGTATGTACCTACCTAATAAATACCTAATAATTTATTATGTAGTTGTTTTTACAGCGGCAACAAGCAGATAGACAGTTAAAATTAGAGATGCGCCGAATGTGTGTTGAACCGAATTTGAACTACAGCCGAATATTCGGAATAAAATGTACCATCCCGAATATTCGGCCGAACTATTCGGTTCAAATCAACGCGGTAAACAGGTCAGTCGCCGTGGCTGGCGAAATTCTTTCAGCACTGCTCGCGCAGCCCTCACCCCAGGGCGCTGATTTTCAATCGAACGACTTGCGTGAAGAAAGTTTAGTCGAAATGTCTTTTGTCCCACCTTGAGTCACAAATATTTCACCAGCAAATCTCCGTCTATGCAGACAATCGCCACTTGGTTGCTATTATAAAGTGTTACGCCTAGGTCTACAGATCATCAACGATCATCATCCTTAAAGCTATAAAAAATCGAAGTTATCGCGAAGGCCTCTAAGTAGAGGATCGTTTATAATCCTCATAACACACCTCTATATCAAGTCGAAAGGGCAAAGCTTTCAGAGAATTTTTAGATTAAAATTCAGGAGCACCAGTTAAAAAATGATGACAACACTCCATGTTTTTTGCGTTGCACAGTTAGAGTAATTAGCAGAAGATGGTGAGAGGAACGAGCTCATTTTTAATGAAATCAGTTTTGTTTTCCGCCAACAAAGAGTTTAAAAAATAATTTGGATTGAAATGAGTGAGATGAATTTTAAAATATGAAATGGAAAATGAGCAGTCCGCACAGAGTTTTATGGACCGGTTGTGTGCGGTCGTGTTTTGCAGCATATTAGTGATACCTAATGTCGTGTGTGTGACACGTAATCAAGTGAAGAAAAAGTATTTGCATATTGTATCTTAAAGAAGAACAAATAAAAACGAACTCGCAATGACTCTGACCACTATTAAGGACTGGGCCAGCTCATTACAACAATTTCTGCCACTCAGTCCTTTTATCTCGACCATTTATTGGTAGGAAAACAAGTACTTTGCTAGTTTATTGCGAATTAAACGGATTCAATAATGGGTGTTTCGGCTCGCGGTGAAAACCGGGTATTTTTTGGGAAGCAACAATAAGCACTCACGAGTTTTTTGGACTTTAGATTGGCCTTATCACCTAAATGACTATGTTACTGTGCGTCACTAGAGATTTATGTACCATAGCGTTAATTATGAGAAAACGCCTCCGTATTCAATAGTAATTAATTTTGTTAATAATAATTTGCACATTCGGTAATTACGAATAATTCTCTCTTTCGGCCGAATATTCGGTTTATTTGCCGAAGCAAATAAACCGAATATTTGGTCGAAACCGAACTTTTCAAAACTTTCCAAATTTACCGAATTCGAATATTCGGCGCATCTCTAGTTGAAATAAAAAGAGGTTACATTTACCTATAACTTAAAATATGTTAGCGGTAGGTACCGACCTTCGGAACCCTTCGTGCGCAAGTCCGATTCGCACTTAAAATAAAACATTGTTTATTTAATGTAGATTACAGATCTTATAGAAAAACTAGCTGACCCGCGCAACTTCGTTTGCGCCACATAAGAGAGAGTATCACCTATTCCCGTCGCATTTACTCCCGTCGCGTTGCGTTTACTCCCGTAGAGTCTCGTCGTTAATATTCAATACTACGTGAGAGAGAGAGAGAGAGAGAGAGAGAAAGGTTTTTCGTCGCGTGCATTCCCGTCGCATTATTTTTAAGAACAATTTCGTTTATGAAAAGTTTAAGAAAGGTATCCCGTGGCATTATTGTATAAAATAATTGATTGCCATTAAAATGGTTATTGTGCACCAACCCAAAGATACACATGCTATCGCGCAATTTTTTTAGAACTTTTTTAAGAGAAACAATTTTGTAATACATAATTTTTACATAACTATAAATATTAACGCAGCACACGCAACGAAGCTCTCAAAAGAAATAACTTTTCCCCCGTTTTTGAAACATTTACTATTACTGCTCCGCTCCTATTCGTTGTAGCGTGATGCTATATAGCCTATGACACTCCCCAATAATGTAGCTTTCTATTGGTGAAAGAATTTACAAAATCGGTTCAGTAGATCCCGAGATTACCCCTTACAATTTAACAAACACACAAACTTTACTTCTTTATAATATTAAGTATAGATATAATATTAGTATAGATAAATAGAATTAAAAATAAAAGTTTTTTTGGTTGACCGGTGAGGAGGGGGCGCAGTCTGAGCTTCGCACCCTGGCGCTATATAGTCTTAAGACGGCCCTGGACATGAAAACAAAAACCATTTTAAAAACGTGGCAATGAATACTAGCATTATGTGTCTAACCACATAATGCTAGTATTCCTTTAAAAAAAGAAAATAATGGGATTTAACTGTTGTCTACAATTACATCATTTAAAAAATGAGCTGGTAAACGAATTTCTTCTTCTTGGTTTCTCGCCCACCCTAAATACCACACCACACACATTATGTGGGCACAGCAGCCAAGGGTGTGCTCACCGCTTAGACACTACAATAATAGTTTTCTATGGCTTCTCGGCCGCTTTTCTGTCTATCTACAATAATATAGGAGTAATATATTTTTTTTATATAATATAATATATTAATATATTATTACATTAATATATTAATATATTAATATATTATTACATTAATATATTAATATATATCATATATTAATTATATATTAATATATTATTTTAATATATTTTTATTATATTTTTATTATTATATATTTCGTATCTTGTTCTGTTTATCACGGATCGATTACATAAAATACACACTTGACGATTATCTGCCATTATTATAGGAATCTGCTTTAAAAAAAGTCCAAAAAAACGAGCACAAGTCACCAAGATAGATATTAACAAGTCCTATATGCAAGCCAGAGTCGAAAGAGATTGCCAAACAATAATAATCGCACAGTACTCAACGAAACAAATGTCAACGATGGACTGCGCTGTGCGCTTGAACATAACGGTAATCGTCGGGTCAAGAGTGCTTTTCGCTGATTGGTTGACGCATGAAACATGTCGAGACCGGTTTTAACAAAGGTCCTTAGACCATAAATAACAAAAGTATTGAATATTAGGGTACATAATTAAAATTAAAAAAAAAATAGTATTTTAAAAATAGTATTTTAACTATATTTTTTTTCCCTAACGGTATTTCATAGTACTCCTTAAACAATATTTGTTGTCAAAAATATCCCCTTTTAAATGACACTAGTTTCATTGATGGCCGCTCATGGGCCGAAACGCCCATTGTCCTTTCTGAAAGTTTCTTTGGATTTTTTTGTCAGAAACTGCAAAGTTGCGATTCACTGCGTTTTATCACTTCCCAACACTAGTGCACGTTGTCGAACGTTTATGTTTAAGAATCCACCATTAATACACACAAAGCACTCGAAAAAACACTAATTTAGCAAATTTATAAAACGATACGATACGATTCCTTCCAAATCCCGCCAAAAAAGCCACGTACTTATGTTTCGTGTTGCCAGTGTTGCCATACACATAACTATTTTTAGTTCCTCAAACATTCATTTCACGACTTTATAGACAAACTGTACAAAGTCAAAGATAAAAAAAATTGCTGCCAAAGTCAAATGACAGTTGTGACAAATCAAATGCCACAAATGCCAAAAGGCTCAATCCAAATCAAGTCAGATTTCTCGAGATTAATTTGAGAATTTTATTGCCGTAGTGTTTGGTTTCTTTTTGTATTTTATTTATCGTTATTTATTTTGTGGCCTTTCTTTAAGTTAAACTTTACCTGTCTGAAACTTATAATGTCTCACCAAACAGGAATTCAAGGTAAGTTATGTTACAAGATACTACTGCCTCTCTTTTTAAAATATACACTTACCTGATAAGAGATATAATTTCAAACCAGTTCATATATATTTACATACTATCACTCATATATCCCCGACAGGTTATTAACAGACACACTGCCTGTACCTAGCTTACGTCTTTTATTATTTTGTTCGTTTTATATGTAATCCAATCTGTAAACCAAAATTCCATCAGCTAAGACAGATGTTACGTTTCCACAGACACTATCTGTTCCGTCTGAGCATGCAAAAATAAAGTATTTAGAATATTAAAGGTCTTATTTACATGTGGACCGACTGCAATGGGTCAAAACCAAGCGGGCCGCTGGCCTACGACAAACTATGACCGAGAGCAGAGCAAGACCTCGTAAGGATGTCCCAGGACTCCCGGGCAAAAATATAATAATATTGAAGGCCTACATATACTTTGGAACTCTTGTGCCTCAAGAATATAATTTGAAGCATTACTTATTTGTCCTCATTGCTTTTCTTTTTCCCACTGAGTATGGGATCTGATGTAATAATGAACTAAATAATGGTATTCAATCAAACTAACGCTGACATATAAATAAAAACAATAACATTTTTGGAATGCATAAAATTGTTAACACATATTTAATTTATCGTTTCATCAAAGTTTGAATCCCATTATAAGAGAAACTCCATCAAAGTTTAGAATATTTTATGTGGCACTTATTATTAAGAATAAAATTTAAATTTATAATTAGAGAAAGGTGGACTTTCTGCCATGTTGTTAAAATTACATCCAGTTCTGTGGAGTACTATTTTTGTAGGGCCTTAAGTATCTGTAAACACTTGAAAATGCTGAAAACACTTATTCACAATCTCGGTCATATAACTATGAGATTGTATAAAAGCAAGTTCCCATTCATGATTAGATATGGAGTAGGTAGCATACTTTAGAATAATTGTCGATAAAATGTGTGTAATCCTAGGTAATTGACAAAGTATTTGAATAGGCTGGTGTCCAACTAAGAATAAATCTGATTATTGTGTATTTCTAACGACTATGTCCAATATATAAATAACAAAAAGTAATATAAATTGGTACACAAACTAAGGATTACTATTATTTTTAGAAAAAAAGATTGGAAAAAATAGGTATTCTGTCACGTGACGTAAAGCACCCATCAGAAAGTGTGTCATCTTTGTAATTGTTTTGATTCTCATACGTTTTCATAAATTACAACGATGAATTTTGTCTGAACCAAAAGTGTTACCTTTTCTTAGCTTGAATATACCTCCTAAAAGCACATTAACTTTTTTTTTGTTTGGCAACAAGTGACGTCACAAGGGGCCATGACAGGATGGAGTGTTTTTGATACCAATTTAGATTCGTTTTTTAAATCACAAAATAAACTATGTAAATGATTGTTTTAATCAAAGTAATATATTTTTGTGATCATATAACACTGTTAAGGTGAATGTCACCAACGAGGAAGCCTATAGGTTAATAACTAAACATCTGTCTACCAATAATTGTTCGTGGCATTCTTACGAAAACAAACAAGATAGACCCATACGTGTAGTTGCGAAAAAACTGCATCATACGTGCGAACCCAAAAGAATTGTAGAAGATCTACAATCCAAGGGGTACAAAATTGAGGCTGCAGTAAATAAACTCAGTTGGAGGAACAAGGAGCCTCTAAATTTATTTATGCTCAGCTTCAATAATCAAGAAGATATCCAAAATATCTACAAAATTAACTATATTTTAGGATGTAAGGTGGAAATCCACCCCCTTAAAACTCCAAAACTAATACCCCAATGCAAAAAGTGCCAAGCCTATGGCCACACGCAAAAATACTGCTCTAAAGAGCCGAGATGCGTTAAATGTACTGGCAAGCACCTAACAACGGATTGCCAAAAGCCCGCCACTGACAAACCGAAATGTGTCCACTGTGGTGAACCTCATCCCGCTAACTATAGGGGATGTATAGTAGCCAAGGAATTGCAGAATTTCAAAAATAAAAATATGTCAAAGAACCCTCATCATTTGCCGAGACAAACTATCGATGTAAACACGACAAAACCTATTAAGGTCACGGCTCCGCCGCAACCTTGCCCGTCAAGCAAAAATAAGCCGAGAAACGCTTCATTTGCAGAAATTGCACGTAATAGCAATAATGCAACTCGAGACAATGTAAACATTGAAGTGAAATTAAATCAGGTACTACAACTTATGATCACGTTCGATGAACGTTTAAAAACAATTGAAAATAGCACTAAAAGAGCTATATCTCAGCAACAGTCATGAATAAAACCTTGAAAATTATGACTTGGAATGCTAATGGTCTACAGAAACATCAACATGAGTTACAAGTAGTCCTAGATAACGAAAATATCGACGTCTGTTTGATATCCGAGTCCCATTGCACTAACGAGTCCTACATTATGCTAAATGGATATAGAGTATATCATGCTTTACATCCATACAATAATGCTAGGGGAGGTAGCTCCGTTATAATAAAAGAAAGTATTTCTCACTATCAATCCATGATACATGAAGAATGTGACATCCAAGCAGTATCGGTATGCGTTGAAACGAAACGTTATCCGCTAACAGTGGCAGCAATATATTGTCCTCCGAGATATAAGATCAAAAAAGAGCAATACGTTAACTTTTTGCAAAAACTCGGCAATAGATTCATTCTTGGGGGTGACTTTAATGCCAAGAACACGTACTGGGGTTCCAGATTAACTTCAACAAAGGGAAGAGAACTACGAAGTGCCATGAACGAAATCAAATGCGACGTAATATCAACTGGGAAACCGACTTACTGGCCAACGGATCCAGATAGATTGCCAGATTTGATAGATTTTTTTATTTTTAAAAATATATCGTCAAACTATTTGACCATTGAAGAAGGTTTTGATATGAATTCTGACCACTCCCCGATAACTCTACAACTTGGTGAAAATATTATATTCAGAGAAACTTATCAATCATTAGACAATTCAAAAACAGACTGGTCAAGTTTTCAGGTTGACTTAGAATCCAAAATCAAACTCAATGTGCCCCTCCGAAATGAAGTTCAATTGGACTTTGAGGTTAACAAGTTTACTTCGGATATTCAGCAGGCGGCATGGGAAAATACACCTGCTTTAATGACAAGGAGTAAAGGTAATATATATCCTAAAGAAATCATTGAACTAATCGCCGAAAAACGGCGACAGAGAAAGAAATGGCATCACACAAGATCACCCTCCGATAAAAATATACTAAATAGCTTGACAAAAACGCTAACTAAAACTATTAAAGCCTATAAAGAAGACTCAATTGCCACTTCACTGGAACACTTGTCTAGTGACCGCACCAGCAATTATTCACTCTGGAAGGCGTTGAGGAAATGCAAAGCACCTATTACACCCATTCCCCCCATAAGGGAAACTAACGGCAAATGGGCTGTAAGCAATGAACAAAAGGCAAAAAGATTTGCGCGACATTTAGAATCAATATTTCAACCAAATGAAGGATCATCAGAGGACTTGCCGTACCACGAACGCCAACAAGATTTGTCGGAAATAAAATTGGTAACCCCAAAAGAAGTTGCATTCGAAATTAGAAAAAGCATGAACGTGAAAAAAGCGCCAGGCTACGACCTTATTACAGGTCAGGTACTACAACATCTCCCACGAAAAGCATTGGTGAAATTAACAAACCTATTTAATGCAGTAATAAGATTGAAATATATTCCAGCCGTTTGGAAAGTAGCTGAAGTCATAATGATAGCAAAGCCAGGAAAACCGCCACACGAACCAACATCTTATAGGCCGATATCTTTGCTACCTATAATTTCTAAATTGTTCGAAAAACTTCTATTAAAAAGAATGAAACCTATACTTGACCAAAAAGCTCTAATACCTAATCACCAGTTTGGTTTTAGGGAGAGACATTCCACTATAGATCAAGTACATAGGATCACGAAACTTATTGAAAATGCATTAGAAGAAAAAAAAGTGTGCTCCTCGGTGTTCCTAGATGTCGCGCAAGCTTTTGATAAAGTATGGCATAAAGGACTAATACATAAACTGAGTTCGATGCTGCCTTCCCCATTTGTAGCTATTTTAAAGTCTTATATCTCTAACAGAATGTTTAGAGTAAGGCAAGAAAATGCTTTCTCAGAACTTAAGGAAATAAAAGCTGGAATACCACAAGGTAGCGTGTTAGGGCCGGTTTTGTACCTATTATACACCTGTGACATTCCAGAATCAGAAAACAGTCTCATTGCAACTTTCGCCGATGACACCGCCATAATGTCAACTGGAAATACTCGCGAGGAAGCCGTGCAAAATGTGCAAATCGCACCAATGGACCAAAAAGTGGCGCATCAAGCTCAATGAAACAAAATCGACTCACATTGACTTTACTAACAAATCAGCTGACTACTACCCAGTTTATATCAACAACAAGATCATTCCGTTTGCAAATACAGCAAAATATCTAGGTATGACACTTGATGCAAAGTTGCGGTGGAAGGCACATATTAAGAAAAAACGAGAAGAACTCAACATACGCTATAACGATATGTATTGGCTGCTTGGAAAGAAATCAAGTTTGTCAATACCAAACAAACTTTTACTTTACAAACAAGTCCTGATGCCGGTATGGACATATGGTGTACAGCTGTGGGGCTGCACTAAACAGAGCAACAGAAATATCATACAGCGTTTCCAAAATAAAGTGCTAAGGGGCATAGTTGATGCACCTTGGTACGTTCGAAATGATGACCTTCACCGGGACCTTCAAGTACAGCCGGTTGACAAAATTATCCAACGTTTCGCAGAAGCTCATGAAAAGAGACTGCTCCACCATGACAATCCGGAGGCAATTCAACTCCTCGATTGGACGGACTTAAAAAGAAGACTCAAAAGAACTAAGCCCTTTGAGTTAGTGTAGTGCCTAGTGAGAATAATAAGTGTCTTTAGTGCTTACTGTTTAAGAACACAAGAACAAAGTGTATTAATTTATCAGACTCTAAGATTAATCAATGGATTCTTTTCTTAGAATAAGTATTATATAGAAGTTTAAGTCAGCATAAAATTACTTATTAGCCTATAAGCTAGATTGTAATAGTCTAAAGTGTATCTATCTACCTAAGATAGCGTACACTTTACAAAAAAAAAAAAAAAAAAAAAATATAACATAAAGCTATATAATTAAACAATTTTTGAAATTTAGGACACACAATTATTATTATAAGTGTCCTTGTAACCTTAATATCATTTCTTACCAACTCAGTCTGACTATTGCACTTAATAATTTTCAGCTAATGCAGAACTGAAGAAATATTTGGGTAAATGCAGAGATGGGAAAATCCGAGTATTGAAAATAAGCATTGATAATGGTAATTAATAATCTTCTTTTCCTAGTATCTTATGATATTTTGTAATAAATTTCCCTATCTTGGGCTTAGTTTTCTAATCTTGATAACTGCTGCTATGAATCAATATAGTACTGAAACGGATGGAAATGTACCACATAGCCACAGGGTTAAGTCAACTTGGACCTTTAAAACCTTAACGGTGCTCTGCTCTGTATAACTGTTACATTTCAAATATATTGCATTTCAGAACAGTTGGTGTTATCTAAACATTACCCACCAAAACACTCGTGGGAACAAGACTTCGATAAATATGTTCCCACCTTGATTGTTGAAGACCTCCCCTGCTACATTTTGTACAGGTAAATAACTTTTTATCACCGCCCGCCTTATAGAAAGTCATGACAACATCTAATGAATTGAGGGACACTCTCACAGTGTAAGTAGCCCAAAATGTGCCTTTTCACGCTCTGCATGAAGAACCTCGTCTTTTAAGAGTAGGGAAACATGTGTGCTGGAAACACTGAAAGTGATCTGAACAGTCCTTGACAGTTCTTGATATTATATTTGCAATTTTCTATTTTTTTACAGTTTAATAATTTATTAAAGATACAAAGGTTTATCTTCATTCCGCAAAATTTATTTAAGTACATTACTACAATTACATTTTTTTCTGTAATAAAATGGACTATGGCTATCCAATTTTAGGTTTGACTCAACAAATTCCGTTGGCTATGAGTGGTTACTACTTAGCTGGTCTCCAGACAGTGCCCCGGTCAGACATAAGATGTTGTATGCCTCTACTAAAGCCACACTCAAACAGGAATTTGGATCATCCCACATTAAAGACGAAATGCATGCAACGGTTAAGGTACGTACCACACTATTGATGGGTTACTGTTTTATTCCCAGAATAAGTTCCCAGGGATCTGGTAGCGGAAAGAGAATCACACGGGCAAAGCCTTGAGCACCATCTAGTGCATACACAATTGTCACGCTTTTTCCGGGGGGGTTGGGCAGAAACGTATATTATGAAACAAAAAAATTATAATTTGTCCTACATTACAGTAGGAGCACACGTGGCGACATGTTGCGGCGATGAGCTGCGGGTGCCAAATTACACACATTTTTGTTCTAAGCTCCGCACACTGGACGACATGTCGCCACGACTCGGTGACAAGCAAGAGGAGCCCCGGCGACAAGATCACAGTCGCCCAGCGACAGCTTTTCGCACTACGTTTGTCGCCGACACGCCAGCGACAGTCGCGGCGACATGTCGAGGCGAGAAGTCGCCCGATGCAGGCGTACACTAGGCGACAAGTCGCCGCGACTTTCGCCCAGTGTGCGCCTACTGTACCTAATAGGTGATCGGTGATCCAATTACCAGTGCTTTATTGTTATATCGTTCATTCAGCATAATATATTGTACAGATTAAATACACCGACAGGCACTCACTGAATGTGATACAGGTGTTTGTGTTCCGGTCGCGGTAGTAGTGGGAACAATGGCGGGAGGAAAGTGGAAAGAATTTTCGGGCTATACACGTTGGGTAGGTTTTAGTTTTCGCTGTTATAGCGGCATCGGAAATAGGCACATATTTGTAAAATAAAAACTGTCTAACTGTCACGGTTCATGAGATACAGCTTGGTGACAAACAGATGGACAGTGGAGTACAGGATCCTAAAAAGTACTTTTTATGTATTTACTTCCCATCCATTAGTAGGTGTAAAGTTGTGAAACTAATATTATTCGACACGCCTACTTAGGCGTCCACATTCCTACTTTTGAGTGGGGATAGCCATTCTAGCGATACCCAACAAGAAATATCTCAGCAATTATTCAATCAAATTTTCGATATTCTGCAACATTGTAGGGTCAGCAGCGCGAGTGCGGCGCCCCTGGTGTTGCAAACGTTCATAGGATGCGGTGACCACCAGTCCTTCTGGTGGGCCGTATGCTTGTCTGCCACCTTAGTAGTATAAAAAAAAACATTGAGTCTGTACAATTGAGTAACTATTATTATATACTAGTATGAAATGCTTCTCATGTATTTTAAATATCGTAACCACAAATTCCAGGACGAAGTATCTCTGAAGGGTTATAACGCGCACTTGACTGGAGTGAGAGCGCCGGCGCCCCTCACCAATAGAGAAGAGGCTTTAAAAGAACTACAGGAAAGTGAACAGAACACCAACTATGGAACTGATGCAAGGTACAATACATAATTATTTATATGTGGAATAAATTTGTACCTAAATTTAAGAAAATTTCGCAATTGTATGAACATGAAATTTAACACAATAGAAGTTTTTATGGGGAAGTAAATAAAGCTATTTTTTTTTGTAAGTTGTAGACGAATTTCGACGGGTAAAGAGTCTAGCTTTATTCCACATAACATAAAAGGGCCTTAGAAGGTTTTTACAGGATCGGCACGCGAGTGTTGCAAACGTCTACAGGCTGCGGTGACCACCAGTCCTTCTGGTGGGCTGTATGTTTGTCTGCCACCTTAGTGGTATAAAAAACCGCTCTCAAATGAATCTGCTTCCATTCCCGTATCCCAAGGGAAAGTATTCCAGGAATAAAAAGCCAGTATATGTGTTATTCCAGGTTAACCTATCCCTGTACAATATTTCAGTCCTATCCGTTCACTGATACTTGGGGCCGTTCCCCGCCGCTAGAGCGCGATTTAGTTACAAACATCCAAACATATTGACAAACTTTCACATTTATAATAATAGTAGGATAGGATTTACATAATCAACAATCCAACCAGATCAACGTGCATTTTTAACACAGGATACACTTTCTATCACAATTCATGATAATCAAATTATTAGAATCTCGTCATTTGTATGCATAATTAGTTAGGAAGTTGAGTGAAAGTTGATATGATATTTTTAGCAGTGTGCTTTGATTTCGTATTTACCATAGCTATTCGAATTTTATCATCTTTCCAATTCAAATGTGTGTTTGATCTTGAATTCAGACTTAATAATCAGCATAACTTTCACATTTTTGTGGCTTGTTACTAATTCGAACTTATACAAAATCTACTTCCTCATTGGCTTGGGTAATTCATCATCTGCGTGCGAGATGATTAATAACCCTAGGCCTCTTTTTTGACGCGGTACTCATTATTAACTGAAGAGTTTGTTTTTAAGAGACGTTTGTTCTAAGCAAATCTGCATTATTCGGAAAGCAGTAAAAAATGTAATAGGCCTGTTTAGACATTAGTCATTGCGACTACTCTCATTAGCGGATTGCCGAATCCACTGACCAAACTCTGCTTTGACTGATTCCGGAACATTTCTATTAGGGACTATTATTTTCTGAGTGGTGATTGCTACTAAAGTTATAAAGTTTTCTACAAATTAATAATAAAGATTTCCTACACATCCAACATACATCCTATATTATAGAAAGAGCAATGCTTCCAATCACGCCACCGAACTGCAAACATCTAAAACGCTTAAATGAAGAAACCTCGAAAAGATCAAATTCCATTCCGAATTTGCAGTCTTATGTAAGTATCAAGTCAAAAATATGATTATCATGTGTCCTTTATGTTATTTCAGGCAGTCTACTATGGGAGGTGTATCATTTCCTATAACGGATGATACCAAACAAGGAATTCATGATCTCAAAAGAGGTTCCTATAACTATTTGCAGTTTAAGATAGGTGAGTTAAACTATCGATCACTCACGATAAATCACGAAGCACCCATCGACCATAAGTACCATTCTATACATTGTTGGAATGCATGAGAAAAATCAAATAGTCACAAAGATATGTTCTTGTGTACATTTGCTCTCTGCCACGCCCAACGCCCCACGGCTCATGCACCATGCCCAACGCCCAACCGCCACGCACAACGCCCTGGGCCCAATGCACCACGGCCACACCCACCGCCCTACACACAACGCACCACGCCCAACGCTCCTCGCCCTGCTCCCAACGCCCACTTGCCACGTCCAACGCCCACTTGCCACGCCCAACGCCCTGCGCCCAATGCACCACGGTCCCACCCACCGCTTTGCACCCACCGCACCACTCTCACCAGCCACGCTCGACGCACCACTGTCACTGGCCACGCCCGACGCACCACTCTCACCGGCCACGCCCAACGCACCACGCCAAACGCCCTGCGCCCAATGCACCACGGCCACACACCGCTCTGCGCCCAACGCCCACTGGCCACGCCCAATGCCCTGCACCTAACGCCCAGCTGCCAAGCCCAACGCCCTGCGCCCAACGCACCACGCCTAACGCCCATTTTGCCAAATAAAAATTTTACCAAATAAAAAAGTGCGTACTTAAGTTATTGCAAACATTGCATTGGTCTAAAAAAATTGTCAAATTCTTATCGGTCAAATGACTGGCTCTCAGATTGGATCAAGTAAACACGTTGTCCCATACAAACTTTGCAACCCATTTTCATCCCTTTAGAGGCTGAATTTTCAAAAATCATTTCTTATACGCCTACGTCACATATTATGGAGTATTTGTGCAAAATTTTAAGGTTCTAGCCCAAGTAGTTGCGGCTGTGCGTTAATTGTCAGTCAGTCAGTTTTCGAATATTTCAGATATAGAAGAAGAAAAGATTCTTCTCTCCAAGGCAGCCAACATATCAGTGACAGAGTTACCACAACAGGTGCCAAGCGATCAAGCGAGATATCACCTTTTTATATTCAAGCACTCGCATGAAAGTGATTATATGGAGAGTGTAGGTAAGGAACTGTCTCTTCATATGCATACAAATGGTACTAGAAGTATACAAAAAAACTTGTAGTAGACGTAAAAAACCAATCAAATGCGAGTCAGATTCGCGCACGAAAGGGTTCCGTACCAAAAACTGGAAAAAAGTCACGTTTTTCTAGGGGCCCCGCGTAAGCCCCCCTTTTTTAGGGTTTCGTAGCCAAATGGCAAAAACGGAACCCTTATACATTCGTCATGTCTGTCTGTCTGTCTGTCCGTCCGTGTGTCACAGTCATTTTTCTCCGAAACTATAACGCCTATGCTATTGAAACTTGGTAACTAGATGTATTCTGTGAACCGCATTAAGATTCTTATATAAAACTAGAAAAAAAGTAGTAAATTTTGGGGCTCCCCATAATATAATTATGTACTCAGAACTGAAACTTAAATTTTTTTTTTTCATCAAACCCATTCGTGTGGGGTATCTATAGATAGGTCTTCAAAAATGCTATTGAGGTATCTAACATCATATTTTTCTAAAATGAATAGTCTGCGCAAGAGACACTTCCAAAGTGGAAAAATGTGTCCCTCCCCCCCCCCCCCCCTCTAACTTCTAAACTAAGAGAATGATAAATCTAAAAAAAATATGTGATGTACATTGCCATAAAAACTACCAACGAAAATTGGTTTGAACGAGATAGAGCTGGTAGTTTTTTTTAATACGTCATAAAACGCAATTTTCGTTTAGAAAAATCACTACCACTGCGAACGTATTAAAACATCAATCAAAGTTACAACGAACTTTAAGAACTTTTATATTATGTTACTTGCTGCTTCGAAACCCTTCATGGGCGAGTCCAACTCGCACTTGGCCGGTTTTATTTCTGATTTAAGCATTTGTTGTTATAGCGGCAACAGAAATATTAATATATTATTTTTATTTTAATGAATATCTGAGAAAAAAACAAAACATTCCGTACCAAAGACGGCGAAGTTGTTGCTTCCACAAAGTTCCACATCTCAAATAACCACCACATGGCCACGCCCGAAGAAAACGCCAGCAAAAAAAGAAAATAAATAGTAGCTTTCGATATGTACAAGTGTGGGGTTTCTGTTATTACAACGAGTTCTGACAGATGGAGGAGATCGCCGGAGGCGAGGGTAGACAGTCGGAACGAGTTTAAATAACAGTCCCACACGTTGTATTGAACAACTATTTTTAATACAGTTGCGAAAAAATTAAGCAATTTAATAAAGTAATAAAAACACAATAAACCTGAATATCCAAAATGGCGCCAACCGTAAAAGAATATAATACCTTCCTAAGCAGAGACTATGGCAGTGCACTTCATACAGCCAACTTTTTTAAAATTTTTAAATTTAATTTTGACGATACTTATATTAATTTATGCTTAAATTTTAATTAAAGTTACTTTTAATCTGATATTGAAACAAGTTCGTATCTTTTTTTGAAATATTTGCATGAATCACAGACATTATTTTGACAATTGGGAAAGAAAACGCACGAGTGCGGGAATGGTAAAGAAAAAGCACGAGTGTGTAATAGCCCACATCCCGAACGCTATACGTCCCAGTAATACGCCACTTTTTGAGCAACTGTATTAAAAAATAAGTTTCTATTGTCTGTTGGAGTAGACGGGAGAAGCAAAAGCACAAAATGGCAAAAGCACTAACTGCTAGAGGTAAAATAACCGTGAACGGACTATGTATATCTCTTCGCCCTGACCTCGTCCATTAGTCAGCAGGTATCACAGGTGACGCTCGCTTGTGGTCAGAAATACAGTAAAGGCCCATCACACCCGGCGTATAGAATAAACTGTTCAACGTTTCAAGAACAGATGACATGACTGCCTCGGTGCCGCAGTCGGCAGTGTAACCGACTAGCGCGCTGAGGTCCTGGGTTCGATTCCCGGGTCGTTCCAAATATTTTTGTGATCCACAAATGTTCGTTTCGGAGTTTAGGTATTTCTATGTGTAATATGTATGTATTTAGAAATATATTTATCAGTTGTCTAGATCCTATAGCACAAGCTTATATTAGATTAATTTGGGCTATATGACGTTGTGTGAGAATGTCCCACAGTTTATATGTAATTTATTTAGTTAAAAATTCATAAAGACCTCTCTGGTACATTTTCAGTGTTCATCTATTCAATGCCGGGATACAATTGCAGTATAAAGGAAAGGATGATGTACTCCAGTTGTAAGGGACAGTTTTTAGACGTCATTGACAAAATGGGCCTTGAAATTGCGAAAAGAGTAAGTATTATATTGCGTTCTTTTTAAGTTATTAATAAACTTTATAGCTAATTCGAACAAAATTCAAACCTGTTATAGATAATTCAACTCATCAGTGCGCGCGGCGTTATGTGTGCGTGCGCTAGTAATTATACAGCTTTCATTTGTGTGGCAGTGATGCGGCCGTCTTCACAGAGTACATTTTTATATTATGAGGTAGAGACGTAACTCGACTTATTGACGACACCAGCGGTGCCAAGCAGTCTTTGCAGGAAACGCTCTGCGTGGCCGCGAAATAAACATCATATTTATTCAAAAAGCATACAGCGCCATCTACCACGTTTGCAGGCAACTACGTTATAATGAAACGAAATCAAATATCATGACAAGTCTCAATGTAACTGCAACGTTGAGATCCTGTGTAACTTGGTCACATTATAATTCATTACATAGTGTTCTTAGTGATAATACCATGCGTACAGTCGTTAAAGAAAATGTCTAATTCTTCACGGAGAAAATGTTTAAGAAGTCAGGTAAATATTTTTTGTGTCAATTCGATAGAATTAATATTTGTTATCACTACATATAATAAAACAAAGTCCCCGCCGCGTCTGTCTGTTCACGATAAACTTAAAAAATACTGCATTTCATGCTGAGATCACCAATGATTCTTGAGAAAGGTTAACGTATATAATTTGTTTCTGTCTGTTCACGATAAACTTAAAAAATACTGCATTTCATGCTGAGATCACCAATGATTCTTGAGAAAGGTTAACGTATATAATTTGTTTAGTTTTTGTATACATTGACGGAAATAAATAAGGTGTCTGGGAGCTTTTAACGAAAACGCTGCCTAAACCCTTCTAGGCAAAACAAAATAATGTATAGTAGAATTGTGTAACTTATAAAGGCCTACAGAAAAGTCATAAATGATAGAGCTCCAAATTCTAATGCAAAAAAAATAGAAATGCAGAGATGGTCGACGGAAAAAAACATTGCTTATACTGCAAATATGACAAAAATTGAACTGTATGACTTGATTAAAAAAATCAAAAGAACCATATCTATACATCTAAAAAAACTGTTGAGGGTCGAGATTCTGTACATGGAAGATAATTTGAAAATTTTAATTGTAAGGCGTTCTCTAATCGGTACTGAAGCTGAAAATGTAATTAGAAATTTTCATGTCTGTCTTTCTGTATCCTGATTATGACTTGATTTAAATGAAACTTGGCACAATCTGAGCTTATGATCCGAGGAAGGTTCTAGGATACTTTTGTTCCGGATATATTGCGCGGTTCCTTTGGGAGAGGGCAGGGCAGTTTCACACGCTTTTCGCACACCTTATGTGTCAGCTAGTTTGTTATAAGATTAATGACATACTTCAGCCATAT
Organism: Miltochrista miniata; assembly: GCA_933228765.1. Lineage (NCBI taxonomy): Eukaryota > Metazoa > Arthropoda > Insecta > Lepidoptera > Erebidae > Miltochrista > Miltochrista miniata. Next base: position 14,966,352 of record OW121752.1, on the reverse strand, counting down.
GGCTTAAAAGTTCTTCGGCTACCACCGTATCATCCTGAACTAAACCCAATAGAAAATGTATGGGGAATTTAAACAAATTATAATGTTTCGCATAAAATCGAACAAAATGTGATGGAAATAATGAAATTACCTAATAAACGAACGTTTAAGTAAATTGATGAAGAGATGTGGCGTTATCGCGTTATACTTGTCGACACGCCAAAGAAGAAGAATACTATCGACATTTTGATTGAATTTATAATTAACCTTGGAGAGATCAGCGAATCCTAAAATTTCTCAATTTTATTCTTCAAACAGCGATACATATTAATATGTATAACATACATTTCACCCATTGAGTTTTTATTTTAGTTAAACAAGTGTTTTTGTATTTTGTACTTCACTGTACCTCATGTCACGCACACGAAGTCACTGTGTTTAGACGAGGCTAACCCACACATAGTGCCGCGCGCACAGATGAGTTGAACTTACTATACCAAAAATTGTAACAAATTATAAAGCAAATTTGATTAACTGGGCAGACCTAACGAACTTACACAGATCTATCAAAGTTTTACAGTACCTAATTATTAAGAGGTAAATTAAAGTATTGTATTTACAATACTTTAATTTACCTCTTAACATTTTTTAAAGATATTCTATTTTTGCAAAAGAAACAGCACACTATCAAAGATAATACTAATATTATAAAGAGGAAAGATTTGATTGTTTGTTAGCATCGAATACGCTCCGAGACTACTGAACCGATTTGAAAAATTCTTTCACTGTCGGGAAGCTAGCACAATCCCCGATTAACACAGGCTATATTTTATTCCCATATTCCTACGGGAAAAGGAGCTACGCGGGTGAAACCGCGTGACGTCCGCTAGTACAGTCAGCTTCAGAGAAAAGGATACACATTCTTTTTTCAATTCAAAGTGTTTAAGTTTTTCGATTCTGCATCTAATTGATGTGGTGGTCTAATGGTTAAAACAGTTGCGTAACCAAATCAGTAGGCCCGAGTTCGAATCTTCGTGGGAGCAATTCTTTTTGCTTTTATTTTTTAAATTTCATTGATCACCTCTCGCCAAGCAAAGTGTTTAAGTTTTTCGAATTTGCATCTAATTGATGTGGTGGTCTAATGGTTAAAACAGTTGCCTAACCAAATCAGTAGGCCCGAGTTCGAATCTTCGTGGGAGCAATTCTTTTTGCTTTTATTTTTTAAATTTCATCGATCACCTCTCGCCAAGTTTTATTTATGACATTAAATGTTTAAGTGGATTACGGGCTATTAAAATAATTAGTTTGCATGAAAATAATGTTTTATTTCATAGCATTAATAGAAAATATAGATTGAGTATACAGTATTGTATAGTCTTTTTCTGGACAGCTCAGCAATCATGTAAACATGTCATGTTTTGACAAAAGTTGTCTATGATCATAGTGCTGTAACTATACTGATTCTATGTATGTAAATAATCATTGAGTTATATCTAGTTCACCGTACATTCATTTACTTCGGTATATCAATCGCCAAATTCATCAAATCATGAAATTCGGTATATCAATATATATTATGTGCAATAATTAAAGGATCTTTAAAAAAAAGAAACTTTTAGAACATTTAATAGTACAATCATTTATTTACAATAATAAATTACTTTAGGGATGATAAAAAGTGTAGACGCCTCGTTGGCTGCTCGCCGTTCTTACAGAAGCAGACTAAGACATCTTGAGAGATTTCTAATGTGGGGTTTTTAAATCTGAAAACTGAAAATATTAATACTACCTACCTTTTTTTCACTCATAACTCTCATAAGTGACGTGACGCAAACGAAGTTGCGCGGGCCAGCTAGCCTAATATACAAATCGTAGGAATGCTTCATATCAAGGAGGGTCCGTTCACACAGACCGGCTCGGAGAGCAGAGCAGATTCTTATCACGTTGAAAACAGAGTTTTTATTATTTGAAGTAAGGTTTATTTTTGCATGTGAACTGCTTTTGTCATTGAGAATGCTTGAACGCGCTTGGTGTGAAATAATAAGAGGAGCTGACCGGCTCCGATCGCGTACTTTTCTCGTTCGCGCAGCCGTTCGGCTCCGATTTCATGCTCTTTCCCGCTCGCGCAGCCGATCGTTTACGATTTCATGCTCTTTCCCGCTCGCGCAGCCGATCGGCTCCGATTGGGTGCTCTTTCCCGCTCGCGCAGCCGATCGGCTCCGATTGCGTGCGAGCTTCCTCACGCCGACCGCCATTTTGATAGCACAATTTAAACAGAACAGTTGTGTGCACTTATACGAAAACATGACTGATGAAAAATTAATAAATTTCTTCATCGGAGCTATCTAAAACCATGTTCCGAAAAGCACCCGTTAACACCGAAAACAAAACTTGGAATACTGGTACTGCTTTTGTAGTGAATCGATGCACTCGTTGCATCCGATCGGCTGCGAACGCATCCGACCGGCTGCGACCGCATCCGACCGGCTGCGAGCGCATCCGACCGGCTCCGAGCGCATCCGACCGGCTCCGAGCGCATCCGGTTTTAGCCGGTCTGTGTGAAATAGTTGGCGGCTCCTCTCCGACCAACTCTGAGCGTATCCGATCCGGTCTGTGTGAAAAGAAAAGTGCGCGCCGATGCTCTCCGAGCCGGTCTGTGTGAACGGACCCTAATACCTTACCCTTCGGCCACATTCGAAACCAAGTTTTGAAATGTTTCTAACCATATAAGTATTTAGGAATGTATCTATATCTAATACTAAGTACCTCACTGCTGTGTCTTATACTACAACATTACGTTTTATTAAGTTTTCCTAATTTTATTTGTGTATCAATTCATTCAGCCTGCTATTCAAACCCGCCGACACAATAACCCTTCTTTTGTGTCGCGCAGTAGGGTAAAATTAAATATAAAATGTTTAGAACACCTGAGGTCATAATTGTGCCGGTCTAACCTCTCAAGACATTTGAATGGCCATAAAATTAAATCTATACCTTACCTATATTCAATCCACAAAGTATTAATCAGATTGTCATTGATTCACATGATCATGATCACCAATCAGATAATAAGGACCCCAGACGGACTTGCCTCGCATCGTCAGGGAAGTCAGTCTAAGCGACCAGTTTGACAGAAACCTGTTTATTTAGTTGCCGGGTAGCCGGTGCCGGGTAATCGACGGCGAATGCAAGCGGTTGCCGGGCAAATCACGCCGGTACGTGTGAAAGCTATAGTACACGGCCATACACCCACCCTACCCGGCACCCGGCAACCGGTACGTGTGAAAAGGGCCAAAGACAACAGTTTTACAACACTATGGCAAAGACAAACAAGTCTGAGAAAAAATAATGTAATGACAAGCAAAAATGACAGTCTTAAATTTTTACCATCCGAGTATTTTTCATGAAATTATTCTATAATCTAAAGGTTTATTAGTGTCGAAATGTCCGCATAAATCTAACTAGAGTTCCTTGAAAGGACTATGATCAGGATTGATAATTAAATGTAAGTAATTATGGAGCAGTCAAGATCCAATTTCTTTGTTTACTATATTATTTAGGTCTGTTGAATTCCACTATATCAGTCTATATTAAATTACGTTTACAAAATTTACCTATAAACTAAGATTATTATACAGGGTTACAGGAAAAGTCGTGCTAGATCCATTAAGGGCGTGGAGTACCCATTATTTCTGACTAATTTCACTATGAAACACCCTACCCTAAACTTAACCCTGTTTGAGATATTCGACCTTTAATATTTTTATTGAAAATTGCCGATTTTTCGGCTACAAAATTTTTTATTTTTATTTTGGGCGCCTTATTTATTATTTTTGTTGCATTTTGACATGTGTAATAAGATGCTCCAAAACGTCAATCATTGAAATAGTGCATAAATTAATTGAACATGTCGTAGAACACAAGTGAAAGTTAAGAAAATAAAAAAAATAGTAACAAGTTTATTTTTCTCTAAGGGATATGTAAAAAAAATATTACGGCAGTCGTTCGGCAGATGTTTTTTAAAATATCTACATTTCATCAGCTATCTAACGACGTATAGCAATGTAGGGTTGTATTTAAATTCATTGAAAAAAACTTAGTTTCAAAAGCGACAGTGGAGAGGAAAATTAATACTTAGCCCTAAAAAGTAAAATAAAACAATAGGAAAAGATGAAATGTCATTTATTAAACAAGGTTTTTACACAACTTTTTCATACTCTACAGTTCATGTTCAACATGGCCGCCTCGGTTATGAATACATTTTCGCAATCCTTCTACGGAGACCAGTCTTTACTACTCCAGTGGTCAATGTTTTCCTCATTTGATTGGCTGCGTCCACAATCCTTTCTCTTAATTCTTCCACAGACGAAACTGGATTTGGCAAATCAATTTTCAATAAAAATATTAAAAGTCGAATATCTCGAACAGGGTTAAGTTTAGGGTAGGGTGTTTCATAGTGAAATTAGTCAGAAATAATGGGTACTCCACGCCCTTAACGGATCTAGCACGACTTTTCCTGTAACCCTATATTATAACAAAACACAAAATAGATACCCTGAGTGGTTGGGCTTAGAATATATAATATTTGATAAAATTCTATATTCCTTTAAACATACAATATTCTTCCGTTTAAAGCTGTGAATAAAAGTATCAATATTATCATTTTGTGCTTGTGAATCAGAGAGGAAGAACCAACATGCCAAACTATTACCGTATGGCAATATATTATATCTTTCTCTTTTATCACACAAAATACACAAATGATAACCCATTTAACACAACATTTAAAAAAATTGTGAGGTCTGATGGTGTATCGTTAACATACTAAAAGGCTTTTAAAACAAGTGTAACTGGAATGATAATAATAAAGATTAATTATTTTTGATCACTGGTGACCTAGTTAAAGACCATCGGACTCCACCAGTTTTCTATATGATTTTCGTCTCAACTTTAAGCCGGCCGGTCAAACACTGTTATGTTTTATTGAACCTCCAGCCAGTTATACACGAATCGAGACAAATGCTACGAAGAATTATCCTAAATCACGTAAATTTAACCTTCTGGATTTGCTGCTGATGCGGTCAACTATTTCCATTAGCTCACCTAGGCCCATTGAAGACATTCATCCCCAGAAACCTAAAACATTCAAACTTTTAAAATTTGATGCAATATTATAAACAGTAAATGTCAAAAATAATAATCGGAACACAATTTTAGTGAGCGTTTTATTTACCTAGTGTTAATCTCTTGCATAATTTCAAATCAATCCGTTTTTAGCGTTAAACGTCTGCTCAATAGACATGCGCAAAACGTTACACTAAAAAGTAATGTCATATGGCATTACATTTTGTACCGCGTCACATTACTTTGTACTATGACTTTTATCATGACAATCTCATGCGGCGGCACAAAGTTCTAAAATATTAATCGCGCGCTGCGTGCGCGCCAAATCCAGCATTCGTTCGCATCGCATTACAGTCACAGGACGAAGTGTCGTACGTTGTCCTAACTGAACGTGACTTGGCTAATGCGAATGTACGCACGCACGTTAAGGTGTAAATAAAGTAACGTATGATGTGGTTTATGTGTAATTGTATGCAGTAAAGTAAATTTAATAGTGTTCGAATAGATATTATATATATAATAATAGATCTAATAAACTTAATTGAAAATTGTTAGTAGTTAGTTTTAGTTTGGTGTGAATGTGTGCAAGTTAATGAAGTAAAAAATACGTTATATAGGTATGTAAAAACAGTTGATCTTCCTTCATACTTTATGTACCTACCTACTGAAAGAAATCTTGTTTTGTTGTAGAAATCAGATAATAAATTGAATTATTATGAATTAACCTAAATTAGTTAAATAAATGAAACTAAAAGATGTGACTAGTAGTAGGTAGGTATGTACTCCAGGCTTAGGACTGGCAATATCCATGAATTATTAATAATAAATCTATGAATACTATTAAAAATAATATTAATGTATTTAAAAACCAACTTTATTTACAATGATCATGCTTTTTTTTTACTTTTTTAGAATAGAATGCGCGGTTCTTCATTATTAAACGCTAACTAAACAAACTGCAAAGTATCACAGAGTCAAACATAGGTAGGTACGTAACGTAATGAATACGAACGAAGCAGCATTGAGAAAAAATAGACCTTATTGCGTCAACGTAAAGTTAAAATAAACTTGTCGCCTGCCGGTCGTGCCGCCCGAGTCAAGTAACGCGTGGCGGCTAGTACTAAACAAATGACGCTTTTTCGCTCACACACGTGCGGAACGGCAACGTGTGACGAGTGACGATTGCATGGAAAGCGCGCGAAGTAAATATCGACATTCAACACCGCAGACGGCACGTTTGTCCCGATTATATATTTTGTATATTTATTTTTTATTATTATAGTACTATATTTTGTCATGATACATTTCGTCGAGTAACGTACACTGTCATGGTACTCGAGCGAGTCACATGACAAGTAATGCATTACGTACGTTACTTACACATGCCTACTGCTCAATTTTATCTTTATATAATTTAGTGCCTTTATGATCACATCTTACACTACCGCTTGCTTGATATCTTTGTGCACATTATTATTCAACTATGAACAGTTTTTCTCTGTAAAAAAAATAATAATATTTGAAATACACAAAAATAAAACAAAATATAATGTATCGTGATAACGTAAATCTTACCGGTTATACCCATATATCGCACCATTTTCGTTATTCTTGTTTCATATTCAGATATCAATAGTTAAGTCTTTAAAAAGTTGTTGATGATATAATCATACTATCAGTAAATAATAAACCACAGGTTCAAAATTTAGCAAATTGAATAATATTACGATGAGTAAGTATATCACACATGGGCGTAACGATGACGATTTACAATGTAATAATGAAGTTACCCTCAATTACAGTATAACAAATAGAAGTATTCTAGTGAAATTTTAAACAAAACTATTATCATACGTATTTGTAATAGATTTTAAACCTTAAAATCTATGTCATACGGTCGTTATTAACTCCGTTAGATGAAATGAATAAAGCTATCAGCGGGCCTAAAAAGGCAACATTGTATGTTTCATTATATGAAACATACAATTCATATAATTTGAAATACAGTACATACAAAGCATACCAAACATTTTACGTTTCATAATATGAAACATACAATGTTGCCTTTTTAGGCCCTCTGAAATTTCACCATTGTTGTTAACTGTTTCAATAGCCTAGTCGTATAAGGCGCTGTCTATTAGATGGCCGGTGCCTGAGTATGCGGGTTCGTATATTCACCGGCTCAATAAGTTCTTTTTGTAAGTTATTGTTGGCATATATGGTTCGACCTGATGCCGGAAACATACCATAATTTAAAACATGCAAAGTGCATAATATTTGAAATAATAGATACATGGGTAGGTGGAGACAGTGGGGAAGGGAGCTGCGCGGGGCAATGACCACGTGACGCACTCGTCACGTTGGCCATAATCTTTACGTTTTTTATCTGTATACTTTACTCTGCAGCTGACTGTACATCATAAACATAATCAGAATGTCGGGTTGCGCCCGCAATGATATCAGCACATAAGCACCTAGACAATTTCATTGACGTAATTTCTAACCGTACCTCGGATCAAAACGTCAATACAGATCGCTAATTTTTATTGACGCAATTTCTCGCTTAGAATTTCATTTTGGATTTTTGCATAAGAGCAAGTAAATAGCTCTAAACAACCCAATCTTTTGATATATATGAAAATAGGGTATAATTAAAATAGCAGGTACTTACAGGTACTTGGGTACCCTATGAAGCGTTTAGATTCAATTTTGTTATACCTTGTATTATATTTTTTTTCCTTCTCACAGCTTGAAATCGACGACGGCAAAGAACTGACTGAAGATTTCCTGTACGACGAAATCCATCCCAAAAGAAACCTCCATCGTCCTGCATTCGCCAAACCTAAAGGCCCTCCGAATCGAGGCGCTAAAAGGATCACCAAATCGCAAACAACGCAATAATCGCTGTGCAATAATTTGAATAAAAATCATGTGACCTCAGCCACAGATTATAAAACTAAAGCAGAACCGCTTAGTGAGGTCAAGAAAGCAAATACTAAATCCAAGAAAGAGTACTGTAATGCAGTAGTGCTGAACACTGTTCACACGTAACGAGCTATTCTCATTTATCATTGGTATTAACTTCTAGAGAGTCTACACAGTACTCACTTTTGGATTATAGTTATTTTCGATACAAGTGTGGGATGTCTGTTATTACAACGAGTTACGCCAGGTGTTGACCCGAGCCGAAGGCGAGGGTAGACAGTCGGAACGAGTTTAAATAACAGTCCCACACGTTGTATTGAACAACTATTTTTAATACAGTTGCGAAAAAATTAAGCAATTTTATAAAATAATAAAAACACAATAAACCGGAATATTCAAAATGGTGCCAACCGTAAAAGAATATAATACCTTTCTAAGCAGAGACTATGGCAATGCACTTCATACAGCCAACTTATTTTATATTTAAAAATTTAATTTGGCCGATACTTATATTAATTTATGCTTAAATTTTAATTAAAATTACTTTTGATCTGATATTGAAACCAGTAAGTATCTTTTTTTAGAAATATTTGCATGAATCACAGACATTATTTTGACAATTGGGAAAGAAAACGTACGAGTGCGGGTACGGTAAAAAGTATTTTTTAATACAGTTGCTCAAAAAGTGGCGTATTACAGGGACGTATAGCGTTCGGGATGTGGGCTATTACACACTCGTGCTTTTTGCTTTACCATTCCCGCGCTTGTGCGTTTTCTTTCCCAACTGTCAAAATAATGTCTGTGATTCATGCAAATATTTAAAAAAAGATAACTTGTTTAAATATCCGATTAAAAGTAATTTTAATTAAAATTTAAACAAATTAATATAAGTATCGGCCAAATAAAATTTATAAATATAAAAGAAGTTGGCTGTATGAAGTGCACTGCCATAGTCTCTGCTTAGGTAGCTATTTATTCTTTTGCGGTTGGAGCCATTTTGGATATTCAGGTTTATTGTGTTATCATTATTTTATTAAATTGCTTATTTTTTTCGCAACTGTATTAAAAATAGTTGTTCAATACAACGTGTGGGACTGTTATTTAAATTCGTTCCGACTGTCTACCCTCGCCTTCGGCTCGGGTCAACACCTGTCGAAACTCGTTGTAATAACAGAAATCCCACACTTGTATCGAAAACTATTATTGCGCTCATGGCATCACTTTCTTGTTCTGTAAGCGACATCTCTCTTTAGTTCAATAGTCTGTGACCACAGAAATAATTAAATATACTATGAAAATTGCCAATCAAAAATATAAAGTAGATGTAGAAATATGAAATGCAATTGTTTTTTTAAAGAGGATCGTTTTGGGGAAGCGATAATTTAGCAATATTAGTTGCAATGATGAGCAATGATTTGCAAATATTTTAGCGTATAATCGATCAATGTATTGTGGAAATCAAATATCTATCGGTAAGTGATTATTGCAATGAACGTTCGCGATGTCAATAACTGTTTTATTCAAAAAGTATTTATTTTTAAGTCAATATTTATATAAGATCCATTCATCTATACGTCCCCTTGTTGAATCATTCATTTTTGTACAGTCCTGTTTCCGCAGAACCTAGTTTGAAACAATATTTTTTGTGTACATAGTTTTTGATACGATTTCCTTATATAAATCAAGCAGCATTTCAAATACAAATACCCATCTCAAAAATTTGGTTGTGACGTCAAACAAAATAATAGAACCGCTCAATAGGCAAAGGCGATCAGCTTTGCCCATACTTTGGCCCATGTGGGAGTGTGTATCGAATCAAAGCTTCGTTTTTGGTGATATTTATTAATACGTACTACTATAAATCTTATCTTAAAAGGACAATAAACTAAAGTTAAACAACATTTCAATCAAACAAAAAAAATTTCAACGCATTACATGATTTAAATTGAAAACCTGACTAATGAAATTGCGAAATCATGAACTTAATACCCAAAGTATACTTTTCTGCATTTGTAATCAATTTTAGATTTTCGATGCTCAATCATTATTGTTTTTTTTTAACAATAAGGTTATCGTTATAGCTTGGCAAAGAGTCGTAATATTTTGCATACTGGTTTATTGTCAAATTGCTGTGAACAACGTCACATGTCTGTCAACCAATGACGTAAATACAATTTGATTGGTGGATTTTATTGACATTTATTGGCAACTGGATTCTGATTGGTGGTTCTTCCTAAGGGCCCTCGCTCACCGGGAGCATTCGCGTGTAATGTAACATAATAAATTCTACTTTGAGCATTACATTACAATACTACCTCCCTGACCGACGAGCATTCGCGTGTAATTTAACTTAATAGATTCGACTTTGAGCATTACATTACAATACTACATTCCTGACAGACGAGCTTTCGGGTGTAATGTAACATTATAGATTCGACTTTGAGTATTACATTACAATACTATCTCCCTGACCGACGAGCGTTCGGTTGTGATGTAACATTTAGTATAGAAAAGTGCATTGATGCTACAAGTTGTATCAAAACATTACACATTGTATCATTACAAGGTGCGCATTGTAATGCTCGGTTCTCCTTCTTCACTGATGTAACCTCGTCTTTGTTTTGTGCACTGTAATGCTCAGTTTGCCTCCCTCACTGATGTTATGCTCGACTCTGTAACGTTACATTACACGCGAATGCTCCCGGTGAGGGGGCGCCTTAACGGGTTGCTATATGAACAGGATTATTTTCTACTCTTTTTCTGCCAAACTATACCTTTTATTGTTGCTTCTATGTGTTAAGAAATGCATGGATACCCAATACATTCTAAGTGTTCTACAATTGAACGAAGATTAAGCACTGTAAGTGATGTACTCTTTAGCGAGTTTAATCGGTACTCGATAGTATTATAAGCAGTCATTATATTGTTAAAAAATCTAGTGTATATTTTGCATATAAATTTTATTCGATTATAGCTTTATTAAAAATTTTGCAAGAACTTCACATATTTTTAAATCAAGTTTTTAATGCTGTGACTTCAGTATTTGAATCATTTATGTTCAGTGATGTTTATTGGCGTATGAAAGATGTAAGCGAATGCTTCATTTTATCCGCTATGATGAGTATTCATAATACAATATGAAATGTTCTTCGATTTGGTCTACTAATATTGAAAAAAATAATATTAAATAGGCTCGGAAACTACTGGACCAATTCGATTGGACTGGATTGGAATCTTTCACCAATATAAATCTGTATTATAAGACTGTAACAAAATATTATATGCTATACTAGCTGACCCGCGCAACTTCGTTAGCGTGATAAATAAAGAACCGCTCGACCGATTTTATGCAAACTTCACATAAACCATCTACTAAATAGTCCGAACGAAGCCTAAACATTTGGTTTGGATAGATGAGCCCGTTCTTGAGTTATAAAATTACAACGAAAAGTGGCATTGATTTTTATATATATAGATAGATAGATTGTATTCCCACGGGAACCACGCGGGATATCAGCTAGTATCCAGTACGTCTATTGCGTTTTTGTTCAAATGAAAATACCTGAAGTCACAGCTAATATTATGAACGCATATATAGCTCAATATAATTATTTATAACGTATTAGAGTTCTTGCCATTTTTAACATTTTGTAACTTTATTCTTAAGTGTTCTAATGTATTTATCTATTTTTAATATAATTATTGTAAGCCTTAGCATTGTTTACCATTTCGTATAAAAATATAAGCGAATTTGTTTTACTTGAAAGTTATGCACAAATGCAATATAAAATGTACTTGTAAATATTTCATTATATTTTTGTAACTGAGTTTGACTTATATTGTGCAATGTCTATTTAAAATAAATTGCTTTTAATATACTTACCTACTTTTAATTATCATGTAGATGTGATTACGAAATCATTTCTTCTAGTAACTAACTAACTAACTATCTTCACGCCAAATCCCTTGCGGGGTAGGCAGAAAGAACCGAGCGCCACACGGCACGGTCCATACACACCTCACTTGCTTCTTCAACTTTCATTTTTCTTTTCATGCATGCACGTCGGTTCCTACGGCTCTTGACACCACCTTCAACTAACACACGATTAATTTGGTCGTGGTAGGTGTGTCGTGGCCTTCCCCGACTCCTACGTCCATCCACTTTCGCGTTGTATATCTGTTTTGTCATTCTTTCATCTCCCATTCGTTCCACATGCCCGAACCATCGTAGCATGCCCTTCCTTACTTTAACACCGACACTCTCTTTCAGACCAACTCTCTTTCTTACATCTTCATTCCGAACGCGATCTGCGAGCGTTACTCCGCAGATTTTGCGTAGCGCGCGCATCTCGACCGCGTTTATTCTACTTTCATGCGTTTCCTGCTTAGACCATATAACACGGGACTAGCCTTTGCGAACCACCGCATACAAAAATATTCTGCCAGTTTTCATACAAATGAAGGGGGAAACACAAAGACATATAAAATTTCATTGCATTTAAAAATGTATTTATCGACAAACGCGTAATGGCTGTTGTGTGTTAATTGTTATTGTACAGTCAACTACAATGTAATGTACTAGTTTAATCATATAAAATGATGTACTGATGTACAGGCTTTTCATAAAGCCAAAAGACCAAATGGTCATGTGCAATGGCAGAAAACAATGCTTAAGTAAGGCGCATCCTGTGGTTAGATGATCTAAGGTTTCCTGCCATACCCAACTCTCGCTTCCATACGTTAGCGTAGGTATCAGCACCGCATTGTGTATTGCGAGCTGGGCCTTTTGACTTAAGCCCTTGGTACCTAAAAGTTTGCCTAACGCTCCATTCACACTATTGCCCGCAGTTACCCTCTTTTCTACATCAGCGGTGTACCGTCCATCCCTGCTAAATGCACATCCAAGATATACAAACTCATCCACCTGTTCCAGCACTACATCATTTACAGTTATCCTGGCATTCGTTCTGTCCTCTTCTCTTTCGAATACCATCACTTTCGTTTTAGTCGCGTTCAAATGTAAGCCTCTCATTAGACAATCATCTTTCATCGTTGTGATTAGTGACTGTAGTTCTGATGGCGATTCGGCTATAAGCACGGCATCATCTGCATACAGCAAACAGTTCACAAGTAAGTCACCCATTCGCAATCCAACATTCACCGATCTTACTCTCTTAAGACAATCGTCCAGGTACAGGACAAACAGCAGAGCCGACAGCACGCAGCCCTGTCTGACGCCAATGTTGACGTCAAACCAGGGAGACAGGCTGCCGCCCACCCGCACACATGCCGTACATCCCACATATGTAGACTGCACAGCACGAAGCAGCGCACCATCAATCCCGTATCCTGGCAATATATCCCAGAGATCCTTCCGTACAACTCTGTCAAATGCTTTCTCCATGTCCACAAAACCGCAGAAAACCTTCCGGCCTACAGCCAGCTGCTTCTCTACGATGTTGCGGAGAGAGAAAACTTGGTCCATACATCCCCTTCCATTTCGGAAACCACCCTGCGCCTCCCACAGTAATCCGTCAGATTCCACCCTCATTCTCCTTTCAATAATTTTGCCATACACTTTAGCTGCTATACTGATCAAACTGATGGCCCTATAGTTGGCGCACTCCATACGTGAGCCCTTGCCTTTATACAAGGGCACGATGATAGCACGCCTCCAGTCCATTGGGACCCTTCCAGTCTTCCAGCATAGATTGCTCAATGACCAGAAGGCGTCTCGGACGCAAGGACCACCTAATTTGATCATTTCAGCAGATATCCTATCAATTCCCGCAGACTTTCCATTTTTCAAGCTTCGTATCGACCATTCAATCTCTTCCAAAGTAATATCTCCGCTTGATGCTTGCACCGCAAGATCAGTCATCGACTCCCTCGCAGTGCCCGCATCCGGGAGATATTCATACATTTCTCCAAAGTACTCATTCCACCGCTCTAACACCTCTAATGGGTCCGCAAGAATGTCCCCAGCTTTACTCTTTATCTTATCCATTCTGGAAACTGACGAACAGCTCCGAGACTTCTTGACCTCCCTCCAAAAGAGTTTGGTATTTGTCTCGAAGTTCCTCGTCAGCTTCTCTTCCGCAATCAAATTTATTCTTTCACGCTTCTCTTTCACTAAAGCTTTGGCTTCATTCTTGCAGAGGCGGTAAATTTCTTTCTTCGTGTCTTTCATACTGTCATTCAGTTGCAAAGATGAGACATAATCCAACCACGCTTTCTTCTTTCTTGCTACGCAGGATTGTACCTCTGCATCCCACCAGGCATCACCTTTCGAATGTTCATGTCTCTTTGCACTCCCACATGCTTCTTTTGCACTATCCACTATACTTTCTTTCATAATATTCCAGCATTCATCCACATCTGAGTCGGAAAGGCTCTCGTTTGCAAGCCTTTCACTGACTAAGCCTACATACATACTCCTTACGCTTTCATCTTCCAGTTTTTCACTCTTTATCCTTTCATAGTCTCCGAAGGGGACACGCACTCGCCAGTGCCTCCACTTCTTGAAAAGACCAACAAACCGGCTTACCACCAGGTAGTGGTCAGTTTCAAGAGTGGGGCCTCTGTAGGCTCTTGTATCCCTTATAGCCTCTCGGAGACGACTGTCTATCAAAATCAAATCAATTACACTTTTTTCTTCCTTCCGTCTCCAAGTATACGTGTGGATATCTTTGTGACGGAATAAACTGTTCGCCACAAGGAGGTCTCGTTCCAAGCATACGTCTAAGATTGACTTACCAGCATCATTCGCTCTCTTATCTCCATGCGGACCAAGGACAGCCTCGAAGCCATCTCGCTTAGTCCCCACCCATCCATTCATATCACCACACATGATCAACTTTTCATTCCCCTCAGCCAAATCGAGGACGTCCCTAACGGAATCCCAGAACTCCGCGAGCACTTGGGGATTAGCCGAGCTGACGGGAGCATAGGCTGCGACCAAAAAAACTCTCGTGATCCCCAGTTTTATACGTACCCACAGGAGTCTTGGGCCTGCCAATCCATAATCTTTCACTCCAGAAGCCAAACGGGAGGAGAGCAAGACACCCACTCCCTTACTGGCATGATCCTCTTGGTCCACTCCGGACCACAAAGCAATTATGCCGCCAGGAAGATCGTCGATGCCGCTCCCCTTCCGCTTCGTCTCTGTGACACACAATACATCCAGGCATCGCTCTTTCATTACATCTATCAATTCATTCATCTTACCTTCCATACCACCACGCACATTCCACGTGCCTATCCGGCACTCGGCTCCTCGCATCCCGCCAGAGTTGGCGCTGCGTGAAGGGTGGCGGCCCCCTTCGCCGCGTGCGCATGCAGTCATACCGACGGGGGCACACCGGTATGCGTCGCCTCGGGGGGACGCCCTAGCCCTGTCGGGACTCATTTCTCGGTAGTGATTGGTTTCGCGTTTTCGCTTTCGCCGCTACTTACGGGGAGGGCCCGAGCACAGGTAACGCTCTTCGTGAAGGCACACTACATCCTCCCCATTTCTTCTAGTGAACATAGATTAAAGCCCAGAATCCACCTCGAGGTGAGCAGATCCATTAATGTACCCTATGAATGATGAACGCTACTGAGAAAGCAGAGGAGAATACGAACTTTGGAAGTGATCATCTTAACTATCCATTCATATTCAATTTCGTAACGAAGCAAAAATGTTATAGCTATACTTGCCTCACATGAGTATTATACTATATTACTAGTGGACGTCAACTGGTTTCATCCGCGTAGTTCCCGTTCCCGTGGGAATACGGGAATAAAATATAGCCTATGTTCACCGTAAAGAGTGTAGCTTCCCAGCAGTGAAAGAATTTTTCGGTCCAGTAGTTCCGGAGCCTATTCGATGCAAACGAACAATCAAATCTTTCCTCTTTATAATATTAGTATAGATAATTTATTTTATCAAAAACAATACAGAAATCATTAAAAATACTACGATTACAGTAATTCAGCCAATGTATATAGCGAGCGTGCCACGGCAGCGGCCGGCGAGTGCCAGAACCAAAATCTGATAAAATACCCTGCATCAACATCGAGATCAGATGGTTAGGTAAGGTTAGGTGGAGCGATTTACTCTAATGCATTTTTCTCATTATATAGTCTGAAATCAAGCTTTACATTTCTTATGAACTAGCTGACCCGCGCAACCTCGTTTACATCACATGAGAGAAAGAGCGACATTAAGGTGTATTAAGGAGAAGTATTTCCTTATCAGCCTCACAGGTCTTCGGCGCGGACCGAATTATTTTATAATAGCCTAATTATTAGGCTTTTTTTATGATTAAGCAAACACCCCAGTTTAGAATGACACATACATTCAAAGGAACCCTTGAATTCTTGGTTTAGCAAAAGTTGAGATGACTTTAATTTCTGACCTACTAAACCCTGAATATGAAACCATAATTATTTACCATAAGTAGGTTAACATTTCTAAAAAAAAGAAAAAAATTGTTTAATCTTTTCATGTTTAATGAGATAAATAATTACAATCGCGTTCAGTCGCAATATGTCCAATTCGCAAAATGTCGAACTGTCCAATTCTCAATAGGTCCAGTTCGCAATTGGTCCAGTTCGCAGTTGGTCCAGTTCGCAATTGGTCCAGTTCGCAATTGGTCCAGTTCGCAATTGGTCCAATTCGCAATTGGTCCAGTTCGTAATTAGGAATCTATATGGATAAATGGAATCAACATAGATATTTTAATCCGTCTCATCGCATAATGTCCTTTTCTCGAAATGTCCTTTTGTCGAAATGTCCTTTTCTCAAAATGTCCCTTTCTCAAAATATGTGCACTACAGGATTAACTCCGCGCAATCCGACTTGGATGGGTTAGGTTAGAAGGCTAAGGCGGGAGCGGAGTGCAGGGGAGCTTCCGCATTAGCCTTCGTGGTTATTTTTTTATAACCACCTAAGTTACCACCATTCACTTGGTAAGTTTGATGTATAAGTATGTTATTCAGAACAATCAGTTAATAATTAGAATTTGGGGTGGTTGTGTTTAGGTGGTTATAAAAAAATAACCACGAAGGCTAATGCGGGAGCTCCGCTTCGCTCCCGTCTTAGCCTTCTAACCTAACCTATCCAAGTCGGATTGCGCGGTGTTAATCCTGTATTGCACTTATATGAGAAAGGACATTTTCGAGAAAAGGACATTTTTACTTCGAGCTGAATCTCGCCTCGCAGAAGGTTGTCAATAACGCCTCCCGTAATCAAGCACAACTACATTTTACGAACTGGACCAATTGCGAATTGGACATTGTGAGAATTGGACGAAGTGAGAATTGGACAATTTGCGAACTGGACATTGTGAGAATTGGACAATTTGCGAATTGGACGTTGTGGGAATTGGACAATTTGAGCGCGCTGGACATTTTGCGAATTGGACATATTGCGACTGAACGTACAATCGGACTGCACTCGTCTTACACTCTGGCTAAATCATTTGACATCTTCTATACTTTTTTCGCCATATTCTTTCACAATCCAGTTATGACTAGCTGTCAGCTCATCGTTCTTAATTGTAGCAGACTTTTCTAATACCTGATTGTATTGATCTATTCTGTAATGAGAAAAATAAATTATGTACAGAGTAACCAGTTCTTTCAGGCAAAGGAATTGAGAGACTTCAAAATGATTCTACTAATAACGAAAAGTCAAAAAATTCAATTTTTAAAATAGAATACAAGGGCCTATAATACGGGGGCCTAGAGCTCCGCCTTCGTGGTTTAGTGCGCCGAGCGAAGCGAAGGATTCTAACGTAGAATCCCGAGCGCAGTGCATTCAAAGAACACCGCCTAAGGGAATAGTAGATTGTATAACAAGGGGGCAAAATAGTATTTTTACGGCGAGGGACGGCGGCGTAGAATCCTGAGCGCAGTGAGGGATTCAAAGTGGTGTACTTTAGTAGGGAAAAATAATTTGCCCTCGAGTAATATACTCTACTTTTCATTCCCTTTCTATGAGAAAAACGTATACTAAGTTTTGTACGACGTATATACCTTCTATAGTTATTGTTCCAGGAGTTCATGGAATGTCACTTTCATAACTTGACTTATTATATTTGCAGAATACAATAAAATGTGTTTAATGATTACAAGAACATTAATAATGACTAACACGAACAGATAAATGGCGCTATTTAGTTTTTTTTTAGTGAGCTCAGGATACCGCGCTGTGCAGCCAAGCCAACACTTACCAGCCAGTAATTCATACAATTTGCGTTCGATTTCTATGAAATTTTCAAGTTCCAAATTCAAATCCTCTGCCGCCCGCTAAAAAGCTCTTAACAGAAAAGAGCTATTTTGCGCCCTGTTATCGTGGTGCAAAGTGATTCTTTTCGAATAGAAGGAATGAAAAAATAATTTGCTCTCGAGTAATATACTCTACTTTTTTCCCCTTTCTATGAGAAAAAATAAGTTTTGTACAACCTAGTTAGCTTCTATAGTTTATTGTTTCAGGAGTCAATGCATTTTTACTTTTATAACTTGACGTAGAACTTAATATATTTGCAGAATACATTTAAGTATAGGACTGATTACAAGAACAGAGAGATAAATGGCGCTCTTTAGTTTTTTGAGTTAGCTCAGGACACCGCGCTGTGCAGCCAAGATACCAGCCAGTAATCCATACAATGCTATGCTTATATGTATATACAGTACAGATCAAGATAATGTTATTCTCTACTGATATTTATTTATTTATTTAGCTATTTATGTGTGATTTATTTCTTTGTTGATGCATGGTGTGGTATACTTACTCCTGACCTTCAAACAATCTGTATATTTCTATACGCTATATTTGTGGTAAACGTTGTGGATGTCACGATCATTTAAATGTATTGTTATAACTATTTATGCACTTATTATTGTGATGTTGTTTGTTTACCTGAAATAAACTAAAAAAAAAAAATGCGTTCGATTTCAATGAATTTTAAAAGTTCCAAAGTTAAATCTCATTGCCGCCCGCTAATAAGCTCTTAACAGAAAAAGCTATTTTGCGCCCCGTTACAGCAGTGCAACAAAGTGATGCATTTCGAATAGAAGGGATGAAAACTGGTTTCCAAGGTGTCTTATCCTTCTTTCGGAAGTTTATAGTACTTGCATAACGGAGATTCATTGTTACAGAATTCCATTTCCATCATGCATGCTGCGGTATTTTGGTTACTAAAAACGTGTAATTTTGATAGTTAATGCCCTTGCCTCAAAAAATGGCGAAGAGATGCAGTTTTAAGGTCTTATTTCAGTAAATCTATGTAAACATACCTGGCTTCTCTTAATTTGTATAAAGACTTCCTGATATCATCCATTGTAACACCACTAACTTTTAGAACTCCTAATATTGCTAATCCACCAATTGCACTTAACACAGCACCTGCAAAACAGATGTTAAGGATTATTGATTTGAGTTTAGCATAGAGGCATTTTGGTAGATAAAATATCCAAGGATAATTTCCTAGATCACCTTAAAATAGTTCTAAGCAAGCATGGACTTAATGCAGCTTACAAATAAAAAAAAAATCTGTCATAAATAACTGAATACTACATTGTGCTAATAGAGCTCTTTTTATTATTATAAAACTCGCCAAATTGAACCTACTCAACTGATGGTAAGCTTTATCTACATCTAATGATTGGGAGCCACTCAAGCTGGCGGCCGTATCGCTGAGGACTGCACTGTTCTTAGTTCAATCTTTAACGGTAGGTTTAAAATAAGATGGATTTAATACATACCCAAAACAGTACCAACTAATGTTCCTGCTAGTCCCATATCTATTTTGTATAAAGCGCCAGTGAGTGCGCCCGCCGTGATATATTCAACTATGGATGTATCTCCTCTGTATACTGAAATTGTCGTTGCTATAAGACTGGAAGAAAACAAAAGATTTTATGTTAAAGATGCAATTTAGATTTACTTCTGAAAACAATCACAAAGGTAGTATGAGTGTGTAGTGCGTGTTTTAGTGAGTACCTATTGTAACTCACGGTGAGAGAGTTAGCGCGAAATAATTTAGTATCGCGACATAAGACACCGTCACTTAGCACAACAGCTGTTTACACAGGAACTTGTCTCGACTAAGTACAAAACATTCGTTTCTATGGATCTTCCCGATTTGAGGCCTGGGCCACCCCTGGCTAGCGGGCCTCCCACCCGCCTCTAGACCCTCAATACAACGCAAACACGCTTGTGTTACTTGGGGGACATTACACACCTTGTAACACCTTAACCACCATGTTGGTACCTGAATGTGACCGAGCCATGTCCATCAGCAAGTGCACCGCTTGCAGGTGAGGTCGCTTAGTGCTCATCTGACTGGTCTTGTATAAAGTCTAACCTAAGAAATGTTCAAGTAAGCTCAATGGTTTAGACTTACCTAAATAATCCTGTGAAAAAACACAATCTCCAACCCCACTTATAAGCTCCTTTTGCAAATGCTATTGTCACATAAGTCTGCAATTTTTTCTGAAAGTACATAAAATATAATTATAGTCAAATATAACAGTTCACATGTATAGTAGTAAAGTAAAAATATTGAGGGACTGCATAAGTGCAATGTTTTCATTTTATTATTATTACTAGCTGTTGCCCGCGACTTCGTACGCGTGAAAATTATGTTGATTGCTCTCTGCTTAGCCCCTAGGATATGTAGCCCTAGTTAATATTTGTGCAAAATTTGAATCAAGTCTATTGAGTACTTTTCGAGATCCTTCCAGACATAGCAAAGCAAACAGACAAACAGACAAAAAAAATTCCAACTACATTTTCGGATTCGGTATCTCATGTTGAACTCTCAGCGAGTATTTTTAGATTTGACTTTTCTATCATTTTATTATATGTATAGATTATTACAAGTCTATAGTTTTCAATTTTAATTCTCTGTATTTGTAAATTAGTGATATTTTACAAAGCAAAATATTATTGCTACTCTAGTTTGATAGTTCTTTCCGAGGGCTTATCCGGGGCTTCCAATAGTAGTCATTAGGTAGGAGAAGTGTGGTTTTTAGTTGGTCGGAGTCCCGCATAGTATCTGTGTAGGATTTTCCTCACATTAAAAAAAATTGATAGTTCTGAGTGTCATTATAGAGATGCACCTTGTTGTTACACATTTATCATGTTACATTTCATGTTTGAGTTACACAGATTTTATCCACTCTCCAACACATTCCGCAGCAGTCAGATCCAATCCACCCAACTGTAGATTCAAATCTGCTGTGATGAAGGTCATAATAGAAAAATAGCCGTCATCTATACAGATATATATAGATAACAACAGGTCATTATTAAACCATACTATGGCATAAATCACAGGCACAGATAAAATAAATCATATTGAACTGAAATGCGGTCTATAAGATGATACCTAATGTGACTCATTACCCTTCCAACCCCTCACTGTGACCAAGACACCTTGAGCCATCTTAGATCAGTCATGTGAGTCTGTGCGACTGGCAGTGAGTTATCTCTCCACATGTTGGACATCCCATCTGCTATCTGTCTGCTACCTTAGGTTGCATGGTGCAGGCATCCCAAATCTATTTATGTATAATGGGCTAACCACATGGTCAATAGTATTGAGTCAAGTCTGATATTTATGAATGAAAGTTGTTTTAGTGTGCGTGATTTCATTGCATGTGTTCATGCATCGACGTGTATGTACTCATGATATTGACGAGGCATGACAAGTGCAGTTGGACCGTGTCGAGAGCCCTTAAAAATGTATGGTTATGGTTATAGTGTAACTATTACCTTGGCTTCAGCAGTTGATTTAAATATAGTAGCATGATTAGTTTCTATAAAATTAACATATGCCACTCTTGAGCTAACAAACCCTCCTAAACACCCTCCAAGCATGGCAGCACCCAATGTCGTTTGAAATACGTTGGTTAGTTCCACTGATACTTCTTCATACGCACTGCAAAATAAGTAGAAATCTTCGTAATGAGGTGTCATTTCATACACAAATGATGTTCATTCACATTAGTAAAACTACCTCTGAGATTTATCTTACCTCTTGGAATACATTTGCTTTACTCTGTCCCATCCTGTTTGAGGTTTATCAGATTCGATTTTAGTAACAACTATATCGTTTTCGTTGGGATTGTGATGGAATATGGAAATTGCGTACACTGGTGTAAGTCTGCCGATTGTACGTAACATTTTTTTATTCTATACCTAATGGATATACATTAATTAAAATTCTAAACAGGCTTTTGGTTTAGTTCAAGTTACATTTAGTAAATAATTAAATACTATTTAGTACCTACATATTTATTTCAAGGATCAAAATTCAAAATAAATATTGCAATATTTTTCGTTCACATGCCCATCGACAGATTGTCAATGTCAATTGTCAGTTGTGTTTGTGCCAATGTCAGTAATTGTCAGCGTATAAGTTTTTTTTTTTTTCATTTTTACAATGAGAAAGCAAATACCTATACCTACTATCTATTTTAGTCTAAAATAGGTAATTTGCAACTTTATATTTATATTTTAATTACATATTATGTTCTTCTTCTTTAAATATGTATTGTTACGATTTTATAATTGCTATTTATTTTCCAATATAATGGACATCGTGTCCATGACTGGGTTATTGGAGATGTCCATAACTGGACTTGTATATTTTATTTTTGATGGCACCAAAAAAATATATGAACCTGAACAATTGGGAAGAGCATTGGATGCTGTTGGAAAGGGAGAAAAAAATGCAGCAGCAGCATTAAGTTTTGATGACCGTACCCTGTACAACAAAAAATCCCGAGCTATCTGTTCGATGGTCTCAAAGATTAGAAATAATTTTTGACAAGCAATTAGTATGCGCACTAAATCATAAATTTAAATGTGGGAAAAATATCGGTATCGAGCATTAATCAAACCTGCTTCTTCTCGCAAACTGGGCAAGACTCTTTATAACTCAGCCATCGATACGCTGACCCTGACCGATACACGGAACCGACGCAAAGGGAGCCTCTTCAGCTTTTTTGGCGTCTTCACTGCGATGGCTTCCACCACTTTCACCGCGTCTGTATTCTCCATTTTACTATCTCCCATTAGCTGCATCAGACGCGGCTTAGGATACATTGCCTCAAGAACACCTAAGTATCTCTATATGGTTTCCATCAGCTAAAACAGGCTTGGCGTTGCCTTAGAGAGTTTAGGCGCAAGTACGGCCCTTGCGATGCACAAGCCTGGTTTCAGGGACCTGTTAAAAGGGGGGACCCTCACCCTTCGGATCTCCCCGATCCCTTAAACCAGTTGAGCTAGATTGCCTGTTACCGCATCTAACGGAGTGCTGACGGTAGTCAGCAAGAGACTCGCAACCCGAGTCTGGAGTTGTCCCTCCTCGTCAGAGACTCTCATTTTGAGGAGCTCCTCGAACGCACCTGGGACATATTTTTGATCTGCACATTTTGGCGCCCATTAAGGCGACCGACACATTTGTGGTTTTCGAGCCACCCCTTCGACCTGACGAGGTTGATTTTCCAACCTGTACCCGCAGCGGGAGCCATCACGTTCGCCGATGTCTTCTTTACTTGAAGAGAATATCTCCAGTCGTCGGAACAAGCACTTGCCTGTTTCACCGGAACATAGCGCTTTCTACAGAGACCCTTGTTCTCGGTACCGAACTACCGATACTGAGAGGCTTTTTGTTAGGCTTTCCGTCAGGTTAGAGGATATCCGCATCTGTTTGGGTGGTAGTTTTGAGGCAAACCCCGGGTTTTTGGACTTTGGTGATTCCTCCCAAATACTACTTAAGACGAACCCGAACGGTGGTCAATGGGTATACCGACACAATACCAGAAATTATAATGCCTTTACTCAAAATATCGTAGCCCAAAATACCCGAAATCGAAATATCAATATTCAAAAGGCAAATATTTATAATATAAATAATTTAAAATGCCTTACGGTCGAATAACCGAAACCAAAAAAAAAAAATGTATCAAATACCTTATCCTAAAATGTTCAAACACAAAATACCTGTTTTTTAACATGATTTAAATCCTGCATGGGTGCTATATATCTGTGAATGGTTAACACACCCCGACTCAGAGTATCCCGACTCGGATAGGTTAGGTTAGAAGGCTAAGGCGGCAGCGAAGCGAAGCGAAGCTCCCGCCTTAGCCTTCGTGGTTATTTTTTTTTTATTTTTCGTTAGCCCCTAGTTGTACTATTGTAACTATGAATCAAAGTGTTTTAACATGAGGAAAATCCTACATGGATACTATGCCGGACTCCTACCGACTAAAAACCACACGTATCCTACATAACAGCCTACAGTTGGGAGCCCCAGGTAAGCCCTCAGAAGGATACCTAAGGACCAACAGACCTACGGCTAGAACTGCGGCTTCACTTAGGTGGGGGGGGGGGGGACATGTGAGTGACAGTGACACATTGTATTCTATTTTCGGTATTTTAAATTAAGGATATTTGAAAATTTGTATTTTGAATTCTGATATAATAATTATTTGTATTTTAAATTTAGATATTTTACGGTAAGGTGTACTGAAATAAGGTATTTTGAATGTTAAGGTATTTCGAATTCGGGTATTTTGGTCTAATGCATTTTAAGTAAAGGCATTTTGATTTCTGGTATTTTAATATATAACCGGTCAATGTCATGTGCAAAAGAAAAATCTTATGTATGTGCAAAAGAATCTATCTAAGTAGTTTCGTTAAGTTAAGATATAGGTACACGGTGTAAATACCCGACATAAAGATAACCTTGCTTGTCATCAGTGTAGACTAGAAAGTTAGTAATTCCTTCCTGGGTAACTGTATACGTTTTTACAACATGCTTCCAAATGAAATAAAAAGTATGCCCTTAAATAAGTTTAAAAAGTGTATAAAAAGTAAATTGTACTGCAGGGGCTACTATGCAATTGACGATTATTTGCTTGACAAGGAAGCCTGGAAATGATCTGCTTGCTCTACTGCATTCTCAAGCAATAGTTTGTGATTTTTAGTTTAAATTTTGTAAATAGAGCACAAAAAGAAAAGTCCGTCGAGTTTCTTGCCAGTTCTTCTCAAGCGGGCCGCGTTCCGAACTGGTGGTACTATTGGCATTGTATTCATTGACGTGTCGCAAGTGCCTATGTATTAGGATTACGCGAAATAAATGTTTTTTGAGTTTGAGTTTTGGTCGCCATGGCTGATCGACCATTAGGTTAAAGGATATCCGCATCTGTTTGGGTGGTGGTTTTGGGGCACACACCCGGGTTTTTGGACTTTCGTGATCCCTCCCAAAATACCACTTAAGACGAACCCAGATGTTCAGCGGTCGCAATTACTGATCGACTATTCGATATCCATCCATGCATGTGACTAATGACACTGTTCATCAATGGATGTCCAATACTGATGAAAATGTGTCCATAAATGGTGGTCCATAATGGGTGATGTCCATGACTGCATTTCTGTTGTCCATGACTGCTGTTTTCTCTAGTCTAGTTTATTATTTGTTTTTACAAAAATAAAGCATTTAATATTAGGATGATTTAGCCTTATCGTCATGTTTTCTATATATTTCACTGTAGAGAAAAAAATACATTGTTCATAGAAGTCAAAAGACTTTCTGATTATAAAAATAAAGCCAAAAGAACTGCCTTAAATTGTCCATGATTGGTGCCTTCACCCTACCTAAGTAAAAATGGTGGTAAAAGTACCTAAAAAATGGTAGTGATTGTAACAATAAAAGTGGTACCTATGGTAGGTACCAATTTTTCCATTCAGCTACCTACCATTTTTTCAAACACGAATTTCTTGTACATTAACAAAATTAAATTGCCTGGCTGCCATGACCTCTTACACTAGGAGCTCTGGTTCTTGCATATGGCTAGTTTTTTTTTATTGACCGGGGGCTAATATAGTTTTCTTTGGAGAATCGAACAATGTTTAGTCTCTCATAGATGAAACTACGCTTGCCTTAGAGTATATATTAGAAGGTAGGTACCTATTAATTTATACCCGGCGATGCTTGCTCACTAACGGTTACGTAGGTAACTAAAAATAAACAGTATCTAACAACAAAGGCATAGTAGGTACACACATCAACACCGTCTAGGGATATTTCACATTTTCTCAATTTTCAGAAAATCTGTTAGGAATAATAATATATGCATCAATGTTATATTCTTAGGAAGCCCATTTTTCATACCGTGTCTTCGCCGAGGACTATCGGCCCCCATGATCGGGGGCCTGAGGACGGTGAGAGAGCAGCTCACCGTCCTTACAGAAGCAGGCCCATGACGGCAGCGTGACGTGAGGAACTCACGCACACCTCCCCCTTAGAAGCGGGATCACACCCGAAACCCCCCAAAGACGCGGGATAGCACCCGAACCACCCCCTGGACGAGGCCGCAATGGCGGCCGTGGGTCTGTTAGGAGTCCTGGGACATCCTTCCGAGGGCTAACCCGGGGCTCCCAACCATAGGCTGTTTGGCGTAACGTGAGGGTTTTTAGTCGGTAGGAGTCCGGCATAACATCAATGAGGATTTTCCCTCACGTTAAACAAAAAAAAAGCCCATTTTTCAGACTATATTTTAAAATAAAATAAAAATACATTTTCGACTTATATAAAATTTTACTAAAATGAAAACAAAAAGTAAAAAAATGGTGCAACTAATGATGAATGTGTCATTTACGAAAAAAAAAAAGTAATTTCTTTTAAATTTTTGCACTGATAGGAAAAATCAGTAGTCAGTAAAACCACCCATGATGTTAACCACGGTCCTGCAACGGTTTTTCATGCTTTGAATTAAGTTGTCAAAGTCTCGCTGCGGGATATTGTTCCAAGTTCTGCTAAGATGCAAAAAAAGTTGCTCTTCAGTCGCAATGTCTGCAGGAAAATTCTTATAAGCCCTTCTGTGGAGCATGTCCCACGCATGCTCGATGGGGTTTAAATCAGGCGATTGCGCCGGCCAGGGTAAAACCGACGCGTCATGGTCCTGCAGCCAGCTGGCCACCACTCGTGCTGTGTGCGGACGGGCGTTGTCATGCATGAGAGTAAATTCTTGACCCATCCAATCTTTCTCCAATCCAATCTCCTCAGCAATACTCCGCTGAGTAGCCCCAGCTTGGAGCATGCCTACTGCCCTTAGCATTTCTTCTCTAGTTAAATGGCGTCGCTGCATGACTTATTACACAATGAAATAAATTCGTAATTAATCAATAACTAGCTTTAAAACTTCAACTGGACAGAACAAATACCAATTAACTATCGTCGGTAAAATTGAAATTTCGAACTTCGCTATACATACTAATGCCGCGCAAATCATTTGTTTTAATTTCATTTTTTTTTAATTTCAAATTTGGAATCATTCAAATATACCTACAAAATAAGATTCAAAAGTTTTTAAAATCAGCCAGTATTTTTTGAGATGCAGAACTTTTTAAAAAATATCCCTAGACGGTGTTGATGTGTGTATTATCAAAGTCCTCGTCTTGTACTCTTGTTAAAGGGTTGTGATATCACACGACCGGGCCGTCTGGCCGTGCTTTATGACAATACCTATCGACCAAAAATGATGGCCTCTTCTAGCAGACAACTAAAGTGCTGGCTAGACATTAGTAGCATACACTGATCACAGATCAGTGGTAGCATAGTATAGAAATTAAACTCTGTGAGTAGTCCATAGTGAATTTTTTTATGTGTAGGTACTTTCCGTGAGTTGAGGCGGTTTAAGTGAAATGATCTGAAGAAAAATCTGCTGCGACGTCTATACCTATATTATACGCTAAAACTGTTAATTAAATAGAGTTTTACGGTGTACCTACCTACTTACAATTTTATGAAAATAAAATATATTCTTGTTCTACCTAGAGATTAACCTTCTTAGAAACATAGGCGATCGTCCGCTCGGCATGGCCGGCGTCCCCCACAAGAAAATAAATAGGTACATGAACCCATTATTAATCTATTTTGTAGTTTCAAATAAAAAACGTAAAGAAAATGTTCTTATTTATTAAAATTTTCACAGATTTTCATTGTAACGTTTTCAAAAGTAGACGCAAGTAGGTACTTACTACCAGTTATTCTGCTACTTTCTAAGCACTGCGTAGTAACTATAAGCTCCTTTTAGTATCTGTAACAGTTAATCATTTACGTTATTATGATGGTCATACACAATACTGCAACAACTACAACATCATTACATGA
The DNA here is from genome assembly GCA_933228765.1 of Miltochrista miniata. Lineage (NCBI taxonomy): Eukaryota > Metazoa > Arthropoda > Insecta > Lepidoptera > Erebidae > Miltochrista > Miltochrista miniata. The sequence continues at coordinate 14,938,147 of OW121752.1, read as the reverse complement.
CCACTATTTTCAACAGTTTAGTTCTTTTTTTATTCCCGCTAGATACCTACTCTTTGTTTGGTTCTATGTTCAGGACCAGAGAGAGGTTGCAAAAACACCGGCAATCCTGTTGAACAATGCTGAAAAAACTGCCTTCAGCAGAAATTTTAAACAGAATCGAAAGATCGCATGCCATTTAACAATACCGAAAGTCTCGCTTATACAAATTAGGTGATTCACAGATAGATGTGCAGCCGCCTTTTACAGAGCATCCGTTTTATTGTACACTAGCGGACGTCACGCGGTTTCACCCGCGTAGTTCCCGTTCCCGTGGGAATACCTACGGGAATAAAATATAGCCTATGTTTACCGCAAAGAGTGTAGCTTTCCAACAGTGAAAGAATTTTTCAAATTGGTCCAGTAGTTGCGGAGCCTATTCGTTACAAACAAACAAACAAAAAATCAATAAACAAATCTTTCCTCTTTATATTATTATATTATAGATTGAGTTCCGTCCTTTATTTTTATAGGCACCTGTGTAACTAGAATTTTACTGAAAGACCTTTCACTTACATTGACGAACGTTGATATAGTGAGATCGGCAAAGGGGCCTGCTGTAAACACATTCTTGATACTAAGTTGCCGAGATAGGATCAACAGGGTTTTTCTTTGTTTAGAGCTTCCAGTATACCATTTACTGTCAAAAGGTCCAGAAGACAACTCCCTGTTCTGGAAATAACTCTATAATTATTAAGTAATACTAGGTAATTGCAAAGGTTTCCTGGTAGACATTGCTTTATAGCAATAAGGCCGCCCATTGTACAAGTTCTTGCACGGAATGTATGTACTATAATTTTATTTACTTGGCGTACAATAAAGTGTAAAATAAATAAAAAAAGTGTGTGCGTGTAACCTTTACGCGTGATTGAAGCAAAACTTCTTTGCCATTGACGGCATCAAATGTTATACTTATTAACATATCTAGGCGATATCTAGACTTTGGACATGTAATAATATAATGTAATTTTGAATTAACTGTTAAATTAATAGTAATAGTAATAGTCATTGTTATTGACATATAATTAAATAAAATTATTGCATGCCAATCTGGCTGATATATGGTGGAACCTAAACCGATAATTCGTAACATCATTATATGTACCTACTAGCTGACCCGCGCAACTTCGTTTACGTGATAAATGAAGAACCGCTCGACCGATTTTGTGCAAACTTCACATACCATCTACGAAATAGTCCGAACAAAGCCTAAGCATTTGGTTTGGATAGGTGAGCCCGTTCTTGAGTTATAAAATTACAACGAAAAGGGGCATTGATTTTTATAGATATAGATATATCGCAATAAAATTAATTGAATTGAATAATATCATTCAATCCAATTTTGAATAGCGGAAACTATAGTTGCCGCCATTCAAAATTCAAATAGTACCTAAGCGTTACTTCCGTCAGAAAAAAATCTGAGTTACTCCCTAGTCACGCCTAAAGAAGTTTTACTTCAATAATAATAATTCCCCCTGCTGCGAACGCAGGGTGCAGAGTTACGAGTAGGTACCTACTGCATTTGTTTCCCTCGACCGGACCGTGGAAAATATTTATTTATTTTTATTACGAACTCTACGAAACAATTTGATTAAGTACTTACTTTTATCATAACTTCATTACTGTGCCAGCAGAACATGAATAGCTGTGCTATTCCGAATAGTAGATACTGAACCATTATAAATTTTTCAGCCGCGTTTACAACCAACTGTGAAAAACATATCTCCTTAGTAAGGCACAAAAGAAGATTTAAAAACTTCTAATTCTTATAGGTGCATATACAAGCTGCGGTGTGCTAAGGTATTGTACTGGCTCTAAGACTTATGATAACGTAATCAACCCACTTCTAATACCTATAAATAAATCTAACTGGAGGGGTTAAAGGGATCCCACCAAAAACATTCTATAATAAAAACCGGCCAAGTGCGAGTTGGACTCGCCCATGAAGGGTTTCGTAGCAGCAAGTAACATAATATAAAAGTTCTTATAGTTCGTTGTAACTTTGACTGATGTTATAACACGTTCGCAGTGGTAGTGATTTCACTAACCGGAAATTGCGGTTTATGACATATTAAAAACAACTACCAGCTCTATCTCGTTCAAACTAATTTTCGTTGGTAGTTTTTATGGCAATGTACATCGTATATTTTTTTTAGATTTATCATTCTCTTAGTTTAGAAGTTAGAGGGGGGACACACACTTTTTTCCACTTTGGAAGTGTCTCTTGCGCAAACTATTCACTTTAGAAAAAAATGATGTTAGAAACCTCCATAGCATTTTTGAAGACCTATCTATAGATACCACACACACATGGGTTTGATGAAAAAAAAATTTTGAGTTTCAGTTCTGAGTATGGGGACCCCCAAAATTTACTGCTTTTTTTCTAGTTTTATATAAGAATCTTAATGCGGTTCACAGAATACATCTAGCTATCAAGTTTCAATAGCATAGACCTTATAGTTTCGGAGAAAAGTGGCTGTGACACACGGACGGACAGACAGACGGACAGACAGACAGACAGACATGACGAATCTATAAGGGTTCCGTTTTTGCCATTTGGCTACTAACCCCTAAAAACTAGCAAAGTCTCGATGGAGCTGCTTGTTTATCTCTAAAAAGTAATGAAATCTAGACAAAGTCGTGCCAAGTTTAAGGTTCCTTACTGTGATTTCTTTATTATTATAGTGAACTAACTGATGCCCGCGGCTCCGCCCGCGTGGAATGGTAATCCCCTTCACAGGGGTATGAAAAATAGATGTTGGCCGATTCTCAGACCTACCTACTCAATATGCTCACAAAATTTCATGAGAATTGGTCAAGCCGTTTCGGAGGAGTATGGCAACGAAAACTGTGACACGAGAATTTTATATATTAGATGTTGTGTGACTTGGCCCACCAAGTTGAATATTTTTTGTAAAGACGGTATGTCGATCTCTAAATTATACCGTTGGGCTCTTGTGTTTTCTAATCAGTGTCACCAGGTACTCCAGATCTTCGATTATCCTACTTTTTATAGTTTTCCCTTTATGTGGTCATTAAACCCTAACTCTGTAAAAATTTCAGCTCTCTGAGTTTATGGGAAGTACTAGTTCTATTTTGATGATCATGAGTGAATGAGTGTCATAAATGCGAAACTTTGCTTTCGCTTAACTTCGGAACTAAATGACCTACAGACTTGAAATTTTGGATTTTAAGTATGTGATTATAGCTTACTGGATGACAAAAATTTCTTCGTTCTGGTCTTATCCAGAGGTTCTCAAATAGGGGCCTGAAAATGATTAGATGGCTCCAGTAAAGGATGGTACGGCAGTGTTTGCTTCGCGCTCGCCTTGGCTTGGGGGCACTTGCGTGCCCCCAAATTTTTGGTAGTCACAGTGGCGGTTGCAAGTGACGAATAGTGTAACTGTGTGCCTACTCACAAGACAAATTAATGGCTTTTTTGATGCCCTGATCAAGCAATAAGAGCCGATGAAGCATCTGGGGCTCGTACTCGATGGCCGGGGGAACTTCAGACATCACTTCCGAAGTTTGGTCCCAAAACTGAGGGGGGCATTAGCCGCACTCGCGCGGCTGATGCCCAACATCATGGGACCCAACGCTCCCAACAGGAGACTGTACCAGGGGATTGTGCGAAGTATGGCCCTATACGGGGCCCCCGTATGGGCGAAGACCCTGACGGCCAGCAATATGGCTAGACTGCTGAGCCGTCAGAGGGCGATGGCCGTCAGGGTGATAAGGGGATACCGCACGATCTCAGGTGAGGCGGGGCATGTCTCCGGTTGTCACAGATACTTACCGTGCACGATAGCTTCGGTTGGTATCTGTGGCGAAGACACCAGGAAACCACGGCCGAGTGTCAGCACTGCGAGAACCGCAGCAATGAAACTGCGCTCCACACGCTGGTGGAGTGCACGGCGTGGGCGCAACAGCGCCAGGTCCTCGTAGTGGGTCTGGACGTGGACACTCTCTCGCTCGAGACCATGATGCGAGCCATGATCTCCAGCGGGAGTAAGTGGGACTGCGCCGCCTCTTTCTGCGAGCAGGTCATGCTCGTTAAAGAGGCGGCGGGGCGAGAACGGGAGAGAACTCTCCCATCCGAGTTCCGCAGTCGACGTGTCTTAGCCGAAGACGATCTGCCTCCATGACTGAGGGCCTGAGGACGGTGAGAGGGCTGCTTACCGTCCTTAAAGAAGCAGGTCGATGATGGTAGCGTGACGTGAGAGATTCTCGCACGCCCCGCCTTAGAAGCGGGATCACACCCGAAACCCCCCAAAGACGCGGGATAGCACCCGAACCACCCCCTAGGCGAGGCCGTAGTGGTAGCCGTGGGTCTGTTGGGAGTCCTGGGACGTCCTTCCGAGGGTTACGTGAGGTTTTTAGTCGGTAGGAGTCCGGCATAGCACCCAGGATAGATTTTCCCTCACGTTGAAAAAAAAAGCAATAAGAGCCAACTAAGTTTCGAATAGGCTTTAGCACTGTCGCCGTAGTTACAAGGAATTTACCTAATACCAAACTTAATACAATAGTATTACACACAGATAGGCAACTCCCTGCCCCTCACTGACCAAGCTTCTTCACCTCCGTCAGTCCCGCGCCACAGCTGGCATTATAGTTGGCGGGTGTCGTGTCGTGAGGGAACATTTGCCTAGCCTTATTGGTCACACTCACACATTTAAGCTCTGTACGATGACAGAATTGAAAACGAAGCATTTGTATGAAGTTTCCGCCCTGTGCTAATACTTCCAAACTTCTTCACAAAAACACTTCGAGACTTGTTTAAGGCCTTAGATTTTTTTTCGTCCAGAGTTAAAGTGGACAAAAGTCTATCAGGCTCTGATAATCAAGGATCACGGTGTAACCCTGCCCTACATAAAGTCAAAGACGGCAGACTGGACATTGTTTGCTTGAATACTGTTCTAAATCCTGAATGTATTTTCTATAAGTATATTACATGAGTATGCTATGTTTTGTTGAAAATATTGGTGCTAGTGACAGTAGCGAGACACTTAGATATATGAATGAATTCGGTACGTACAGAAAGCTGGAATGCGCTAGCACAAATCATCACCGCCCATATCACCACGTAGAGAAACATTATTGGTGATATCATAGAGTTAAATAGCCTCCAATGCCTGAAAATATGACGAATTCAAATTTAAATTAAACTGAAGCATTTGTTGTTATTTGATTTGTTTGTGAAGAGTAATGGGGGATGTTCATAGTTTGAATTAGTTGTAATAGCGTGCGATGCGTCGAAGTTTGCATCGAATATGCCATGAAAGTTAAAAGATAAAGGCGTTCGTAGCTGGTTACGAAACTTTAGTTACGAATGTGAAGGGAATGATTTTATTTTTCACCAGTACCATATGGCAGCATATTAAGTACATAAATATTATATGGCTGTGGTTCTGCTGAACTAAGTCAATTTCATTAGATATTACCACGTTTTAGGATGTTACTGCATAAAACATTTCATTATGGAGAGTGGATAAAAAGCATCATTTTAAGGCTGCTATTAGTTTTCCATTCCATTTTTACACTATAGATAGTATCTATAGTGTTGGATATGGTGATTATGGTTAGGTATAAAATCAGAAATAGGATTAACAGTAAATGAATGGCCCCCATTCCCTGCCTTTTTGGATTCCGTGTGTGATGATTTTGTTACACGCTTAGCTCCCAAACGATTTGACCAATCCGAAGACTTCATACAGCATACTGTTAAGGACATATATATTAGTATTAGACAATGATGTGACGGCACTGCCGGTTGTCCATAGGTCTACCGGAAGTCACAGGGAGTCATTCTTATTACGTCGTTTACACAACAGTCGATACCTACTAATCAATAAATCAGCTACTACTAATCTAGGTAGTAAATCCCTACTTCAGGGCGAGATGTTCAAAAAAGACGTATAGCTTAAATTAAGTTGGCATACTTTCAAGACTATCCCAAAACCATTGAGCTACCTACTTACTTAAAGTTATACTTACTTAATAAGAGCCATATGTGTTTCATGTATTTGTCGAACCAATTTTATGCATTCTTCATCGCTGTTTTTATCTACATTTGCCTTCTCTATTATTTCTCTGCATCTGACCCGCAGTAGATCAAGTTTCCCTCCGAAAAATACCATGATTACAACAACACACGTGTCGTAAGACGCCATAACACTGGCTCCATTAGTACACATAATGTAATGCCAAACATAAGTGATCCAACATCCTGGGGAATGGTACTTGTCTATCGGCATATATGCAATAAAGATTGGAGGAAAATTTTCAGTTCTATTTCGAATGTTCTGCCTCAATGATGGCGAAGATAAATATGTTATCAAAGGGGGCAGTGTCACAGTCAAGTAGGTTGTAAAAGTCAGTACCCAGTAGAAATATGTTAGGCGACGGCTATATTTTGTGTAAGCATTTATAATTGTACGTTTGACTGGATCGGTGTCCATTCGTTCGAATTTATCGGCTTCAGTGACGTAATTCAAGATTTCTTTCCAGCTTTTTTGTCTTATGATGAAGGTGTTCACTTTTACAACGCAGACGACGGTCAACATTGAAACTTTGAAGCTGGTTATTACGAGGTTCAAGTCTGGCCATATCATATAGATCTCTATGAAATCAGTAATTGCAAAAACTGTGAGAAACTGGTGCATAATTGTATAAAATATTTTCATATGTGTAGATTCAGGCAAAACAAACTTGATTTTTTTCAGTAGCCAGTAATTTGGACCTAAGAAAGGTCGTTCTGAACTCTCCAAGTGTTTCAGAAATATAGTCATCTTCACTTTATGAAAGTAAAGAACTAAGTGATAGAATATTGAATTGTATCCTTTTATATGAAGTAGGTATGTAACTATATCCTACGACCCTTTCATCCGATAATATCTAAAGAGTAACGGTTTGAAAGAGTGTAGTTTTTTAGTCGTGACACGCTGTTAGGAGATGTGCTAGTTAACGTTTAACTTAAAATTAGTTGCTATTAAAAAAAAAGTTACTAGGTACCTAAGTATGTGCCTACTTGTTATATAAGTGCAAATCGCTGCTTGCACTTGGGTTTTATTCTTGTCTATTAGTGATGTACATACACAGGAGGTAAGCTTTCAGCCTGTCCTGCCCAGTACCCAGAACTGATACTTCCGGTTGAGGGTGAAAGGGGAGTCAGTACCCAGGTACTACATAATTCGTTAGTAACCTAGTCTCTAAACTGTACTGGTGGGAATCAGTCTACCCATAGAATTGTGGACGGGAGTCCACAATTCTATAAAATACCATTCAAGTGTCACAGATTAATATAGCTAATAAACTATAAGATAGCAAGTTTAGTTAAATCTGGTTGTTTACTAGGTACACCAATAATATAAAGGATTAAAATGAAAGATTTGATTGTTTGTTTGTTTGCATCGAATAGGCTCCGGAACTACTGGACCGATTTGAAAAATTCTTTCACTGTTGGGAATTATTATTTTATTCCCGTATTCCCACGGGAACGGTAACTATCCGCTAGTTTTTAATATTCTCAAAGATACCTATGCAGATGGTATGCCTTAATAAAAAAAAAAAACTTCACACCCCAGTCAATAAATTGGAACCGATATCGATAAAATATTTCTACAACACTAATCTTACAATATGAACTTTTACATTATGGATGTTTTATTGTATTCAATAAAATGTTAATGTCTTTATCACAAAATGTGGGCGTAGTCGATGCTTCTTTAAAAAAAAGCCCTTGACGCCTCGACCTATAATTATGTTTTGAATAATAAATTAGGTAGGTACTTCTTTAAATATTGAAGAATAAAAATGAAGAAACAATTTGGTTATTTTACTATCAATTTATTTTATTGTTATTTATTTTAGGGAATAGTTTCAATTAGATAAAAAGCCTCTCGTATACCATTTTTTATTTATTTTTACGAGTAGAATTCCTCATGGATGCTGTGCCAGTTAATGCCAGACTCCTACCAACTAAAACCACACGGTGTCTTACTACTGCCTACAGCCAGGAGCCACGGGTAAGCCCTCGGAAGGATGACCCACGATTCCAAGCTAACTATGGCTTTTTTTTTAAACGTGAGGGAAATCCTCATAGATGCTATGCCGGACTCCTACTGACTAAAAATACCTCACGTTACGCCCAACAGCCTATGGTTGGAAGTCCCAGGTAAGCCCTCGGAAGGATGTCCCAGGACTCCCAATCCCAACAGACCCACGGCCGCCACCGCGGCCTCGCCTACTAGAGCTAACTAAGGCTAGGTACAATCCCTGGTTCGTCTAGAGCAGTGGTGGGCAAACTTTCTCAATGGGGGGCCAGAAAAATTAAGGCTTTTCAAAGGAGGGCCAAAATTATAGAAAATGCATTTCGTGCTGAAACTTTTAATCTAACTTCTTTCTAATATTGATGTGTGGACCATGTCTTTCCTCTTTCACGCTTAGCTGACTCCTTCGCATATGTGTCTATTGTTCTATTAAGTAAAATCTACTTACATAATACCTACTTCTGGACCGTCAAAATATAATTATCGCGAGCCAAATAGACATTGTCCATCGCTGATCTAGAGTTTTTTGTTCGGGATCTGGAGTGACTTTGGTAGTATTTAAGTAAAAGTTCAGGAATATTTTAAGGAAGTGATCCTTCGACCTTTAATGACTTAGCACAAGTGACATACATAACAGGAGATCCTGTGCGTAAAAAATATCAATTAGTCTAAACCTCTAAACTATAACTTATTGCTATTTAAAAACTAGTAGGCGTTTCATGGTTCCCGTATGCAATCTTCAACATGCCCCCGGGCGTTGAAATACTTGGATTTCAACCCAATTCTTCATCATCAGGAAGAGGGCAAATACGGGAAAAAGAACGGCGAATAACTCCATTTGTAGTTCTTACATCTGCTACTCGGCTAACACCATCAGTGCCGGGGTAAATAGCGACGACACGTCCAAGTTTCCATCTCAGCGGTGGAAGGTTATCCTCCTTCAGTAGAACAAGCTTGTCTATAGTTAAAACGCTTGAGCCTGTGCGCCATTTTACTCGTTGCTGGAGTTCTGTAACATATTCCTTACTCCAACGAGTCCAGAAATGTTGTCGCAATTGTTCTATTCGCTGGAAACGAGATAAGCGGTGATGCGGTTCATTTGTGTAGTCCGTTGCGGGAATAGAGGTGATGGCTCGCCCAATGAGAAAATGGCCAGGAGTTAGAGGCGTCAAGTCTTCTGGATCCGATGACAGTGGAGTCAATGGCCGGGAGTTTAACAAGGCCTCAATCTGAACCAATGCAGTGTAAAATTCTTCATAGGTGAGATTACAATTTCCCATCACTCTCAATAAATGAAATTTGGTGGACTTCAAGCCCGCCTCCCACAATCCGCCCATATGTGGAGAAAAAGCAGGAATAAAATGGAATTTAACTTCTTCATTAGCAGCACTCTCCGCCAACGAATCGCAATTAGTTTTTAAAAAATTAGATAAATATTTACATGCCCCTACAAATGAGGTACCGTTGTCGGAGTAAATATCAGAAGGTTTTCCCCGACGTGAAATAAATCGACGTAATGCCAGCAAATAACTGTTACTCGTCAAGTCACCCACCAATTCTAAATGAACAGCCTTGGTGGAAAAGCATATGAAAATCGCGACGTATACCTTTACAAGTCTACAACTCCGACCTTGACGACTAGCAGCAATGAATGGACCCGCGTAGTCCACGCCGACGACATTAAAAGGGAAACATCCATAAGAAAGGCGGGTTTTAGGTAGATTGCCCATTATTGGGGCAACAGCTTTGCCTTTCATACGACAACAGAGTACACATTTTCGGAAACACGCCTTCGACAAATTACGACCACCGATTGGCCAGTAATTTTCTCTGATAGAAGCCAACAAGAATTGCGGACCTGCATGCAATAATCTTTTATGCTCAAATTCAAATAATAATTTGGTAAATCTATTAGTGGACTGTATAATAATAGGAAATTTCTTATCGTAAGGAAAGTCTGAGTTACCTAATCGACCTCCTACACGCATAATTTTATCTTCATCAAGAAAAACATTAAATTTTAATAATTGACTCTTTTTAGGTAAACTTTTTTGATTCAACAGTAACTGATACTCCGGAAATGAATGCATTTGTGAAATTTTTATAATAATTTTTAATGCATTTTGTAACTCTGTGTCACTCAGGTAATTAGTCGGAACATGACGTTTGCGACAAGAGTTAATAAAACGGAGAACGTAAGCAGTCGTACGTTTTAATCTAAGAAAGTTAGAAAACCTGTTGAAATCAATAAAAGTATTATAACTAACTGTTACACTTAAAACTAATTCCGAGCGAGTCTCGGGTAATTCATGCACTGTATTTGGATTTAAAGGCCATTCAGAAGCATCTAATTTTAAATAATTAGGTCCTGACCACCAAATGTCCAGCTGTTGAATTTTATCTAAGCTGATGCCACGTGAAATATGATCAGCAGGATTTTGATCAGTGGGAACGTGCCTCCAGACAGAATTTGATGTTTTTTCTAATATTTCGGCAACCCGGTTACGAACAAAGGGCTGCAATTTGTTAGGTGACATATTTAACCAACCTAAAACGATTGTGGAGTCAGTCCAAAACACAATTTTATTAATGCTAACACGCAAAGAACTGACAGCCTTCTCGCAAAGTCGAGCCCCAACTAAAGCACCGCAAAGTTCTAGCCTAGGTATAGTGGTGGGCTTAATGGGAGCAACTCTGCTCTTCGCCATTAAAAGAGATACAAAAACTTCTCCTCTCACATTAATGCTGCGAACATAAACGCAAGCTCCATACGCACTTTGTGACGCGTCAGTAAATACGTGTAACTCAATCGATTGGCTTGAATCACAGATAACACGTCGTGCAATTTGCAAATGATTGAGATTTGGAAGTGTATCTAATATCTGCTTCCACGAGTGGCAGATATCAGGCGAGAGCTGATCATCCCACGTAACCTTGGCCAACCACAATTGTTGCAATAATATTTTCATGAGAATAACACAGGGACTTAGTAGTCCTAGTGGATCAAATATCTGTGCTATGACAGAAAGAATAGCACGCTTTGAAGTTCCCTTCATATTTAAATTACCTACATGAAAGTATAAAACATCAGAAGCTGGTAACCAACCTAAACCCAAAGTCTTATTTGGTTCGGTGGCACCAATATTTAAGTTGAGAGCAGACTCATCGCACTCAGATAATAACTGACGGTTATTAGACTTCCACTTCCGCAAGTGCATACCAGCTGAAGCCAAAACGGAAGTAACTTCCTGACGAATGTGTAAAGCGTCAGAAATGTCATTAGTACCCGTCAGCAAATCATCAACGTAGAAATCGTGCTTAATAATGTTGCTGATTGTCGAGTCTGTACATTGTAGCCCTAATTGATGAAGGCACCTAGTGGCTAAATAGGCTGAACTAGCAGTACCATAAGTCACAGTGTTAAGCTGGTACGTCTTGATTGGATCAGACGAATCCTTACGCCATACAACCTGCTGTAAATGCCTATCATCTGGATGTACGAGCACCTGCCTGTACATCTTCTCCACATCCGCAGTCAGGATGTACTTATGCTGTCTAAAACGGAGAAGAATGGCTAAAATGTCGTCCTGTACCGTAGGTCCAACAAGTTGTATGTCATTTAATGACACACCAGAAGTGCTAGGGCTACTAGCATTAAACACAACTCGTAACTTTGTGGTCACGCTGCTCTCTCGTAGGACGCCATGGTGAGGAATAAAATAAGAGGTTTTACCTGGATCACACTCTGTCATGTGACCTAAAGCTTCATACTCCACCATGAAGTCCGAGTACATTTGACTAAACTTAGGATTAGTTAAGTTGCGGCGTTCTAGAGAAAGTAAACATTTCTTTGCTCGCTGATAAGAATCACCTAGAACCGTCGCACTTTGTTTTAAGGGGAGCTTTACACAAAAGCGTCCATCACTCAAACGAGTAGTATTATTAATAAAATGTTCTTCACATAATTTTTCCTCTGTGGAATAAATAGACGACTGAGGGCACACTTCTTCCAGCTGCCAAAACCGGGAAAGTAGGTTCTGAATGTCATCATTAACAGAAGAATAATTACAATGAATTAATTTTGATGGAGCCGATACATAGCCGCTGCTTACTGGGCCAGAAACCACCCAACCAAGTTTGGTTTCATGAAGTATCGGTTGTCCAATACCTAACTTAACTTGCTGTGTACCAATTAATTCCCAAAAAATGTCAGCGCCTATAATCAAATCAACGGCATTTTCTAAATGGAATTTGGGATCAGCAAGACAAAGCTCAGAAGGTATAATAATATTTTTTAAGTTTATATTATGTGATGGAACATTATTAGTTATTGACGGCAAAATAAAACAACGAAGCTTGGCCGTATAGCTATCATTTAACGAGTGCATCGATACTGTACACATTTCACCTATGCGTGAAGTAGCATTATTTATCCCCATGATTGATTTATCTACACTAACAGTACGCAAACCCAATCGTTTGCAAAACCTTTTCGTCATTAGACAAGACGTACTACCACTATCTAACACAGCGCGAGCTATATGCACATTGTTATGTACGTCAGGAATTTTGACCAAAGCGGTAGATAAGAGCACCTGCTGATCGCCGTCGCTCGACGCTGGCGCCGCCTGTATATTGGCTGATAAACTAACTGGCTCCTTATCGCTGTCGCGCGCGCCGGTGAGCTGCGCGCTCGCTGGGGAGTGATTTGTCTTCGCTTCGCTATTGTTTTGTTTATAATAATTAGAATTGTGTATCAGGAAGTTATGTTTTCGTTTGCAGATCTTGCACCCAGGCTTCTTACATTTGTTAGCATAATGGCCCTTCCGAAAACAATTGAAACAAATCTTATAATTAGGCAATATTTGTAGCCGTTCACTATTGGACAAGGAAAGGAATTGGTGACAGTTACTTAAGTCGTGATCACCAGTACATTTAGGACATGATTTTTCATTCGAAGTAGAATCGTTTTGTTGAACGGATACCATTGATTTGACCTTGGAAACTGACTTTAATTGTGTACTAGACTGACTAGTGTTACGTGACAATTCAATGGTCTCAAGCATGTCTGCACGATTTTGCATAAAAGTGATGAATTGTGTGAATGTAACTGGTGAATTTTTGTCAAGACGACCCTTGAATTCCTCCCACTCACGATAGGTTTTGACATCTAATTTATTACTGACAATATATATTAAAAGTGTATCCCAGTGCATGACAGGCTCACCTAATGATTCTAGGGCACGTATATTTTTATTAACATTATCTATAGTTCGTTTCAAGGCGCCAGAGGACTCCTTTGTAATGGGCTCGATGTTAAATAAGGTAGTAACGTGATTTTGTAACAACAAACGTTTATTGTCGAACCGATCACACAGAAGCCTCCAAGCTACTTCATAATTCTTGGCTGAGAACTCAACAGCCTGTATAACTACTGCCGCAGGACCTTCCAATGACGTTCTTAAGTAGTGGAACTTATTTATGCAATCCATCTCGTCATTAGAATGAATGAGACTTGCAAAGGTATCATGAAACTCAAGCCACGAATCATACGAACCACGAAACTTCGGTAGTTGAATAGTGGGCAACTTGACGAACCTACAATTACTACCAGAACGTGAACCCTTCTCACTACCAGTTGACTGAAACTGTTCTCGTTCATTATTAAATTTATTTAATATATCTTTGGACTTAGCGAGTAAATTATAATAAAGGGATTCAAATTCATTACGTTCTGATATTTGTAACTCACCAGAATCACTACTACACTCCAATTGTAACTGTACCTCATCATAATGTTCGTACAAAGTCTCCACTTTACCAATTCGTATCTGCAATTCGCTGGCATCGATAGACGTCAATGAAGTAACATCCAAAGAATTTAAATAGGTTGAAAATGCAGTCAAACGTCCCTTGAAACTGCCTCTCTTTTTAATAAGTTCTTTTTCATTAACCATTGTGGGAGACGCACTTGTAATCCTGGAATTTATACAATAGCAAGCTTAACAAACTATAATACAAAAATATCTAATAAGTTTTGAAATATTTAAACTGAATATCGTGAAATGTAGGCGTATAGTATGCCCCTGCCTAACCCCTCAAAGATAAGGGCGTGACTATAAGTACCTATGTATGTTTGATTGGATATCCTAATTAGGTACCAAACAATTTTATAACTCACAATCAAATAACTGAGGGCTTACTGTATACTGACTGGCTACCTAATTAAAGTTTTAAGTAGGTACAATATACTTTGATATACTAACAATAACAATCTATAATGATTTAACACTATTTAATATTCACTATAATGCTAATAATCACAAATTAATTGGTGTTGCAAACGTTCATAGGCTATTGTAAAAAACCATCAGGCAGGCCTTATGCTTATTTGCCAACTTAGTAGTGTAAAAGATACTTATGTAATGTACAAATGTATTTGATTTTTGTTATTAATGACTAAGTCTTAGTGTAAGCGTAGGAAATAAGTTTAAACTATTGTTACAAATTTAATTAATTAGTTAATAGATGTAGCTTATTATAGCTAACTATGCCAATTACATTAAATATAGCATAATATTAACCAAATTAAATTGAAAATGATTAATTTGTAACAATTATTGTCTACGACCTTCAATTACACAATTAACAAATAATCTTAGTCGAACAAATAACCTCTTTCTTTCTGAAGTCGGTTAAAAATTAACAAAAATAATACACTAACCTTTTAAATCCACTTATTAATCTTAAATACTACCTTTAAAGAGTGATGGGTTAAATTAACTTAATAAATCACTGCTTTGTCCTTGATGAATGCACTGATCACATTGACTTGACCTCAGTAATTTCTCAATATCGATTTATCCAAGAGATTATCTCAAAATAATGGCCAAATTCTTCTTAATATTTTATATCCGGCTCGAAGGACCATGTTCGGGATCTGGAGTGACTTTGGTAGTATTTAAGTAAAAGTTCAGGAATATTTTAAGGAAGTGATCCTTCGACCTTTAATGACTTAGCACAAGTGACATACATAACAGGAGATCCTGTGCGTAAAAAATATCAATTAGTCTAAACCTCTAAACTATAACTTATTGCTATTTAAAAACTAGTAGGCGTTTCATGGTTCCCGTATGCAATCTTCAACAGGTAGGTACTTACTATCCCACGTCTTTGGGGATTGGTTCGGGTGTTATTCAGAATAGAATAGAATAGAATAGAAGAAACTTTATTGCACACCAATATTAAAATTTCTTATACAGATATTACATTTCATACATGTACAGAGGGCGGCCTTATCGCTAAAAAGCAATCTTTTACAGGCAACCTTTGGATGGAAAAATACCGTCAAGAATCACGTGGTAAAAGGGGTAGTCATTGGTGTCAAATAAAACATACTAAGTCTACTAAACGTCTCAAGTCAATAAGATATAGGTAGGTACCTACATAGGTACCAATAAATACATACATAAACATATAATATATATACAATACATATAACAATACACAGGTTGATATTATATACATTCATACACTCTAATTACATATATATTTATTTATCACACAGATATAATACATTAATATTTACATTCACATATACTATGAAGCTAAGTAGTGCTCCTTAACCAGTCTTTTGAAAGTATTTAAGGACTGCGCGCGCCTAATGTTTAAAGGTAGTAAATTCCACAACCGAACTGCTTGCACAGCGAAGGATTTGTCGTAAAAATTTGTGGAATGTCTGGGAACTACTAATTGCAGTGACTCTGATGACCTTAGAGATCTCAAATGTGTGTCATTCAGGAACGTAAAACGTTCTTTTAAATAATTGGGAGTAGAGGGATTGAAAAGGGTGCTGTAAAGCAAAGACAGAATATGAGTGTTTCGACGAAGACGAATAGGGAGCCAGTTGAGCTCTTGACGAAATTGTGTTACGTGATCATATTTGCGTAGGCCAAATATAAATCTGATACAAAAATTTTGAAGTCGCTCAAGTTTATCTAGCTGCTCCTCAGTGACATCAAGATAGCTGACATCTGCATAGTCGAGTACCGGAAGGAGAAGGGATTCTGCAAGCGCTCTTTTAGTGGCAGTTGGTAGGATATTACGTAATCTACGCAATGATCCTGCAGATGCAAAAAGCTTACGGCTGGTTTCCTTTATTTGGGTACGCCAAGATAGTGTGCTGTCTATTATAATTCCCAAATCCCTGACTTCACTGCTAACCTGCAGGGTAATACCATCAAATACAATGTTCGGAAGGGTTGTCCATTGCACCTTTTCTAACATTCGAGAGCTGCCAACCAAAATAACTTGTGTTTTAGAGGGGTTTACCTCCAAGCCATACTGTTTGCTCCATTGACAGATTTGCGTCAGGTCTGTGTTGAGTATTGTAATTGCTGTCGACAATTCAGACAAAGGAGCTTGATTGTAAATTTGAAGGTCATCTGCATAAAGATGGTAGGAAGAAAATAAATACTTTGAGATTGAATTTATAAAAATTGTAAATAACATGGGAGAAAGCACGCCACCCTGTGGAACACCGACAGACGTACTACACCAAGTAGAAAAGGAATCTTCAACGCGCACACGTTGCCGGCGTCCAAACAGGTAATTATGAAACCAATCAATCACTGGTGGAGATATGTTAATAGAACGTAATATTCCAAGCAGGATACGAAAATCCACAGTGTTAAAAGCATTGCTAAAATCTAATAAAGTCAGCAAAGTGAGATTTCCATTTTCCATGCCCAGTCGTATGTCATCAGTTACCTTGATCAATGCACTGGTCGTACTATGGCCTGGCCGAAAACCTGATTGTAATGGATTTAAAAGGTTGTGTCTATTAAGATATGCATTTAATTGGGAGTGAACAAGCCGTTCTAGGACTTTAGACAGGAACGGTAATATGGATATGGGACGATATTCGGAGAAGGATGTGGGATGTGATTTTTTAGGTAAAGGTATTATTTGTGATTCTTTCCAGGCTTTCGGAAATTCCGCACAGGTAAGGGAATGATTTAAAATATGACAAATTATCGGTAGAATTTCATCAATGATAGATAGAACCATCTTACGGCTAACATTGTCATCGCCAATTGCATTTGAACAAATCGACATAATAGTCCTCTTAACATCACACTCAGATAATTGATCGAAATTGAACGGTGAGTGGTCAGGAATTGGAAGCGATGAAAGAAATTGCAAGGTATTGTCTCTATTTGACTGATCTAAATTAGACGTTGATGAGAAATGTTGGTTAAGTGAATCAATATCAAGTGAGTTTGATATTTGCTCTCGACGTTGCTTTCCAACTCCTAATGTTTTCAGAAATTTCCATATTTTGGAAGGGTCTCCGTTCTCGACTGATTCATGTATATATTGGCGTTGTGCTTTCCTACACACCTTACTGCAGAGATTCCGTAACGCAATATACTTCTCTTTGTTACTTGATGTAGACCGTATTTTATACCTACATTTGGCAGCAGCTTTTTTAGATAAAAGACTTTTTATATCTGCTGTAAGCCATGGAGATGGCAAATGTTTTACCTTTACGGCCCGAACTGGGGCATGCCGATCATAAAGTGCAACAATTTGATTATTAAAATAATTAACTTTGGCATCGATCGTTTCAGCTTTCAACAACGGATTCCAGTCTATGTTGCTAGCATCTTCACGCAATTTACTCAAATTCATGCCACTAAAATTTCGCTGCATAAGGAGTTTAGACTTAGGCTTAGGTGGACGAACTTTATAAGAGAGAAATATCATGTCATGATAAGAGAAGGCGTCAGCAGGATACTGACCATGTTTAGCAACAAGGTCAGTTGAAGAAACAAGTATTAAATCAAGAAGAGATGGAGGATGATCAGGAGCATGGTGTGTGGCATTTAAAGGCAAGACAGATAGATTGCAGGAGTCGACTATGCTTAGAAAAGTGGAAGAGCGGGAATCTTGCTTCAACAGACAAGTATTAAAATCTCCCATAATAATTGTCTGACTGTATGTTGGGGAAAGACGTTCAACTAGATTTTCGAAAGAAGAGAAAAAGTTAAGTTTCATAGAAGGGGCGTAATAGACCCCTAGTAACATTTTAATATGAGCAAGGTCAATCTCCAAGAAAAGATGTTCACCAGCGTTGGATGGAGGTGGTTGTGAGGATAGATCAACAATATTGTAAGGTATGTTTTTGCGTAAATAAATCGCAACACCACCACATCTTGGACCAATCCGATCGTTTCTTATTAAATTGAAATCTGGTAAAGAGTAGCAGCTGGAAAGTAGACCAGGTTTAAAGAATGATTCGGAGATTAAAATAGCATGAACATTTTTACAGTCAAAAGTGGTCAGCATATCCGAGAAATGGTAGGAAACACTCTGTGCATTTATATGGACTACATTAAAATTCTTTGGTACATCAGAGAACTGGGACTCAATTACTTGTGCTAATGTAGGCATACATGTAAAACTATCATTCAAACTACTTGCTGTCACAAAACTTTCATTATCACTATCTATGCTGGACATTAATATATATATACATATATATATATATATATATATATACACACATATATATATATATATATATATATATATATATATATATATATATATTAAATAAATTATTATATATCCTATATTAAACAAATTTAAGTATATAAACAAATATATAAATTAATAATATTTAATTATTTTAAATTAAATATTTAAGATTAAACCGAGAAAATAAAATGACTTTGATTGATAAGAATATCCACCAGCCAGCTGCATGTTACACTGTTATTTTAAACTAGAAATTTCAATCACTGGAACTTAAAAATAAAACTAAGGTACATAATACCGCTCTCACGCAGGCCTCACTTTAAACACCAGCTATGGTCAAAGAATTTATAAAATAAAATTTTAAAAAGTAAATTAGGCTGCATGGTGTGAGATACATTGCCTATCCAAGAATACGACATTCAAGGAAGAAAAATAAAAAAAAAAGTAGAATTAAAAATAGAAAGCTAGAATGCACTCACGTCACTGTCAGTGTCAACTGTCAGGTTGCCAACAACAACAACATTGAGAATGAAAACAGAAAGTATTTTACAGTGATACCCAATCAAAATTAATAAGTTTAAAGTGTCAATAGAAAGTAAAAGTGGTTAAAATTACTATCGTAAGGTAGTGAACTAGTGGGTTACGGCAACCAACAATAAAACAATGTCTAAATACCTGACCTTACGTGACAGAGCAGTACATCAATATAACTTCATGTGAATTTACTTCTTATGTACAGCCCGTCTGGGCTTAGTTGAAGCTTTTACAGTAGGAACAGATGTAGATTGCTGATTCCAATCGAGTTTGTTTAGGTCGCTTATTGTAGCCACACGATGACGCGCTCCGTCAGGATCCAAGACAAATACGTGCCCCTCTCTTGGCTTCTTAGGGCATGAGGTATGCGTGACTGCCTCGTTGGTCTAGAGGTCGAAATGTCTGACTGCGGATCACGAGGTCATGGATTCGATTTCCACCGGAGACAAAAATTTATGAGACCCATAAATGTTTGTCTCAAGAGTCTGGGTGTTTCTTTATTATGTTAGTTAGTATTATATATATATTTAAAAGTATATAATTATTAATATCCGTCGTCTGATAACCATAACACAAGCAGGTTATTCCTAGCTTACTTTGGGATCAGATAGCGTTGTGTGAAATGTCCGTGAAACGTTCCAAATTTGGAAGTCACTATCTGTTGAGGGAAGAAATACAGATTTTTGAGAGGGTGAACCCGCTTTGAAACCATGGTGTGCCGCTTTGGGTGTCCTTCTAACGGTAACAAGTTAGCGACAAGCAACCCCGTGCCGTGCTAAGGTCATGGAGCTCAATAGTCTTTGTCATATACCCACCTTAATGAAGTAGAACAAAAGCTCGTAGCCCCGAGGACTCGATGTTCTGTAAACGATGCAGTAGGTAAGCATCTTTAGCTATGGCTGGTGCTCGGTCGGGTGACAACTTCGTGAAAATTAATTTGTGATCGTTTCTGTGCTCTGGAAGCTATTAGTTCCGGTCAGTAACATGGTAGTGGTGTAGCCAAGTTAAAGGGCTTGCGGGTAGCTTGAAAAAATTTCAACAGTGGGTCGTCACAACCTTCGCCTGTCCGATTCAACACGGCAATAGGCTAACCACCTATTATGTACGTAGGACAGAACCCAAAGGTGTAATGTAATATTATAGATATGCCTTTGCCAACTCTATCGCGGATTTTATGTAGGTGTAATAAACATTGGTGGACTTTTCACACAACATCATCTAACCCAAATTAAGCTAATATAAGCTTGTGCTATGGGATCTGGACGATTTATAAATTTCTAAAAACATCAATGTGCTCACCACACAAAGAGATTCGTCCTGGGCGGGAATCGAACCCACGACCACCGAATCCGTAGTCAGGCACACTAACCACTGGACTACGAGGCCAGTAAATCAAGTATGTATATTATCCCTAGAAATATAATACCTATACTTACTTCGGTGGAATAGCAAATTGCAGTGTCTGAAAACCCTCTCCTACTAAGCCTAACTTTCCGGCGTTAAAACAGACAAAACCGTCTAAAATTACTTTACTTTGATGTCATCGTGACGTGCCACCCGAGCTGAACCTTAGCGGGCCTTTGTCAATCCAATCTTTATACCAGTGAAAATATTCCGCCACAGCAAATTACCTTTCTTACCTGCTTGTTGGCTGAAGCAATAAAAGCTATCGTTACTAAGATTTTTTATTAGAAACAGTTGACGAGTGAGGATCCAACTCGTAACAAACAAACCGCATCGAGTTCCTTTATATACTTAGGCTTATACGCCTTACGTCAGATACGCAAAATGTGCATGTGCTAATATTGTCAGATCGGCAGACTTCGTCGCAAAATGTCAAATTCGCAAATTGTCAGAATCTCTTAGGCGACGTCCTACGTAAGCGAACGCAAAGCGGCGCGGCGCGGCGCGATACCAACAAACAGTTGAAACCTATTGAAGTGTCCTACGTGACCAAACGCAAGTGCGGTGCGGTGCGGGACGACGCGAAATAAAGCGAACGCGATCAGTTGGTTTGATATTTGCGCGCGAACTGGATGCGGTGCCGCCGTGTTTTTTATAATGTTGGAAATAGAAATTTTAATCAATGTAATCCAAGAACGTCCTATTTTATGGGATAAAAGAAGTACATTTATTATCGTCGATTATGCCTTTCTAAGTATACAATATTAGTCCCACTTCCTCTATATGAGAATACTAGCTGATGCCCGCAGCTTCGCCCGCGGGAAGCCATTCCCGGGATAAAAGGTAGCCTATGTGTTATTCCAGACTATAATGTATCTCTGTACCAAATTTCAGCCTTTTGGACTTTTGGGACTTTTGGGACTTTTGGGTCTTTTGGTACTTTTGGACTTTTGGACTAATGGACTTTTGGACTTTTGGACTTTTGGACTTTTGGACTTTTGGACTTTTGTACTTTTGGACTCTTGGACTTTTGGACTTTTGGACTTTTGGACTTTTGGACTTTTGGACTTTTGGACTTTTGGACTTTTGGACTTTTGGGTCTTTCGGGACTTTTGGGACTTTTGGGACTTTTGCACTATTGGGACTTTTGGGACTATTGGGACTATTGGGACTTTTGGGACTTTTGAGACTTTTGGGACCTCCGGGACCTTTGGGACTTTTGGGACTTTTGGACTTTTGGACTTTTGGATCTTTTGGGACTTTTGGGACTTTTGGAACTTTTGGGACTTTTGGGACTTTTGGACTTGCCAAAGAAAAGCAGGATCATAGGCCAAAAGTCACAAGTCCAAAGTCCAAAGTCTAAAGTCCAAAAGTTGGACTTTTGGAGTTTAGACTAAGAAGTCCAAAAAAACCAAAGTCCAAAAGTCCAAAAAAGTCCAAAAGCCCAAAAGGCCAAAAGTCCAAAAGTCCCTAAGGCCAAAGTCCAAAAGGCCAAAATTCCACTCCACCTAACCTCATCCCACCCCACCTCACTTCACCCCACCCTACACACCTCAGCCCACCCCACTTTACCCTACTTCACTTCATATACATAGGTACACGTTGGTATATGAAGTGCGAGATACACGAACGTGGCCGAGCGTGGCCGAAGGTAGCCGAGAGTGTGATTTATTTTCGTGACACAATTTCTGGATTTGGTCTCCACGCAAGGCCCGCGATAGAAGCTATGCAATAGCTAAAAAAGCTACGGTCACAGTCTATTTAACAATCATCTCTTTTATTCAGGTGTCACAGACCCTTTGCAGACGGACGAACTGCCAATCACATTCTTATGGAATGCCCATAACTGGTAAGGATACAGAAGCTAGACACTTCGGTACACCAAGGTCGCTCCAGGAAGTCTCCGGCAACGTGAAGAGTCTGCTAGACTTATTGGAGGAACTGGGATGGCAATAGCCATACCAAAACCGCCACCAAAATAGGCGCAGAAATGACGTTGATTTGCGGAAACCAGTCTCTGAAAACCTAGAACCTAGAAATCCATACATTTTTTCGATCTTTGGCAGTTGCATCAGGCTGATGCAAAGTGCTCACTGAAAGGCAGCGTCGCCGTCGGTGGCGGCTGTGTTAGACGATTCGCGTGCACGTAGGACATAGCCGCCGCGTCGCACCGCGTCGCGTTGAATTCGCGTGTCACCGCTTCAGAATCGCGTTCGCCTTGAACCGCCTACCTAGGACGTAGCGTTAATGACAAATACGCAAAATGCCATGAACGCTGAATGTCAGATACTCCATAATTATGTAAAACGCATTTTTTTGTAACCAACTCAACAAATTAACTATAAAAACTACTACGGGCTACACATTTGAGACCGTGTGAGGTTTGCATATCTGACATTCTGCGTTTCTGGCATTTTGCGTTTCTGACTTTTTGCGTATTTGACAGTTTGCGTTTCTGACTTTGTAGCTGGCATTTTGCGTTTCTGTCTTTTTGCGTATCTGGCATTCTGCGTTTTTTGACAATATGCGCATCTGACATTCTGCGAATCTGAAATAGGGCGTATAATTCATAAATTCCATGGCCAGGAAACAGGGTACACCGTCCAAAGGTAATGGTCGGTGGCGATGTCACGTACGGCAGTTTCGCACGCTCCTTTGGGCCGGATGAATAAATACACCGATGTTGCGCAGGTCAGCTAGTACTTACTAAGATTGGTTTTATTTAACTTAACTTCTGTAACGCCCAAACTCTATCAGTCTGTGATGACTTAAAAATAAAAAGTTTTGGATCTTACAAAATGATAAGGTCTCAATACTTAAGAAAAGCTTGAGCTTAGTTGTTGGCTAACAAAACTACGCTCAAGTCTTTCTTAAGTTTTAAGAAACATCCTGTATCAGGGAACTGATCTTTAAAAAATTCCAATCTATCCATCCATTCAATCCTGTCGAGTCCATTGTTTTTGGACTAGTCTAGCCTCTTCGATTCAGACACGCGAACACCTATAACTTTACAAACTTAGCCAGAAGTCAGTAGAAAATCTTTAATCTTTCATGACAGGAAAGTACCTATAAGTCGATTAAAATAAAAACTCCATTTTCAACTATATTTTATTATAAAATCACAAAGAATAAATCTAGAGTTCAATAGGGTAGTCACTTAAATATTAATATTGTGTATATATTTATAATTCATATATAACTGCATTACATAATGTAGAAGTATGCTTCCGGCCCTCCGCGGCTGACCATCGGCGTCTCATAAAATTAAATTTTCACAAACCATCATCAAAATACAATTTTTTATCTTGAAATATAGCTTGTAAAGCTTGCTTTACGCGTGTTTTATATAAGAGAATAAAACATCGGATAAGTTGAAAGGAAACATTATTAAATCCCTGTTATTTTGTCCCAACGATTGGTCTTTGGCATATTTATTGGATTAAGACTAATTAATATTGACATGTTCGAATTGTTTTAGCAAGTCTTACTACAACAGTGAAGTGAACAAAAGTGAGATGTGCTTTCTGAAATAAATGAGACTATTTATCGTCACACGAACGACCGTTTACATCTATTTATCTATTTTAACTTTACACACAACCCTTTAATTTGCACACCATTATTTAAATCTTTGAAACAATTAAAACATTTATCGAAACGATATGAAACCAAGGTAGGTAGTTAGGTACAGTAATAGGCCTAGGAAGGACAATCCGTAAGTAGGTAATTAACTAGAGCGCCTACTGAAATTAGGATAGGTTATTTAACTAGTAAATCTTAAAGTAATGATTATGTTAACCTTTACTATAGATCCTATTAATTTATTTGTAATTATTAACATAGTCGTGTATAATATTTACATCCGTAGATAAATTTTAACACGTGTGCATCTGCCACCGCTATGTAGGACACGTTATATAGTGAACTTTTGTTAGTTGTAAATCCGTCAAGTGGCAGTTACACAATAATTTCGCTAATTCAACATTTCAATACGGAATGGTTCAGTACTTTTCACACAGCAGGAATAAGGGACGCGGCACGGACATGTATCGACCACCTCGCACTATGCAACGTTCAGATGCCGCGGGCAGCGTCTATATTTAATTCACAATATACCCTGTGCGAAATATAATATTCCACTTGACAATATTATATAAAACATAATTATCATTGGCAATACTTTTAAGTCCCTTACTCCGTTTACAATTCAACTAAACGACGTGTCATTTTTGCCTAAATATCTTTGTTTTTCGAATCGAAGTTGAAATAAGATTGAGATATGATATTCACAAGGTTTATAAATATACTGAAGCGTTATAGATATGCTTTAAATGTAGTCGAGTGTAGATTTCGCCAGGATAGTAATTAGTTCTAAAAGTACGAATATGTCTAGAATACCAATTGTGTACTAATGTACATCTCATTATATTGATCCCCTTTAACATTTATAAGTTTTATTTACAAGTACATAATTTTCTTGAACGCGTTCTGGTTTTCTAAAAGAAAGGGATGAACTCAACTCGTCAAATAACATCGTAAACTAGATCTGTTCCAACGTAAGCGAACGTATTCTTTGCACAAACTGCACCTCTGTCGTCTCGTAGACAATTGGTATGAAAAAGAAAGTAAAAAGGATTCAGGTAGAAAGGGAGAGGATTGAAAATAAAGAACAAAAAGTATCAATGATAATAATAGTTTAATAATGAAATTAAAAATAAGAGTGAAATTAACCACACAAAAGGCTTAAAATTAAAAATAAGAAATAGACGACACATTAAATGGCGGCGACCGGACATTAGGGTCGCCGCACACGAAAGGAAAGTTAGATAACATGTAAGCAGAATCGAGGAGTGTGAGTGTAAAATTGCGCCTTAGCCAAATCTATTCATTGATATGTTGGCCTTGCTCGTATCGTAATGAAACACTTAGTACAGCTAACATACGCACAGAGATATATATTATGAAGCGCAATAAAGTATAAGCAGTCGCGTGCGATACGCGGATATGTTCACGTCGCGGGTTATGTGAAGACATTCGAAAACAACGTACACAACATTTTTCAACGCATAACTTTAACTAACAAATTGAAACAATGTTCACTTACAATGAATAAAATTGCATATATTGCGCTCAATAAAACTCTCAAATATAATTTAACTGTAACATTTTCATCAACTTTTCAATAAACGTTAAGATTAGTTCAATTGCCTTTTACCTAAAATAATGTGTATTGACTTTAAATTTGGCATCTCGTCCTAAACACTGATCTATTTATTATTTTTTAATAATATTACCATTAAAATCTAAATATTTAAAATACTTCTCTAAACACATAAATCCCTATAATTATCTATTAGTCAATACCAATGTTATGAGAGAACGTTTAGGCCTGACGACGCTACACACCGGCCCGTTCAGGCGTCCTGCGTCTGAGGCCGTGTGTAGCGTCCTACGCTGAGTACAGTGGATATGTAATCTCCTCTTTGTGATATCGCGTTTACTTTAAATACACTAATACAAGTATCAATAAAATTACAAATGCGTTCTCCGCAAGTCTCCCTCGCTAACCACCACCTCTGCTCGTATCGTCCCAGTGCGCAGCCCGCAAATCGCTGCGCCTCAAGAAAAACATTTTCAAAAACGTGCAAAATATCACCTCACCCTGGTCACCTAACATTATCTAAACCAAATAACTACGTTTACATTCTTATTATATGTAGGTACCGATTAATACGATTTGTATGATTAAATTTTTCTATTAATTCTTATTTCATAATGACAATCTAATATTTCAGTTTACTCATCTTACTAAGCTCTATATTTATTTCTTATGTATGTTACGTGATATATATTATACATTTTATAATAGTGTAAATATGTGTATTTTTTATAATTTCACAAATGCTTTCTAAAATAATAGTTCATTTTGACTGTCTATTATAATGGGATATGTTCAAAGTAATGGAATCGACAAGACTGTATTATCGCGTGCATAATCTTCTTTAACTGCACGTAGTATACATGAGACAACGTAGCGTACATTACATATGTGGCGTACGTGACATTCGCACACATATACGTGACATGTTTTGTGGAGTACGTGACAACGTGACGTACATGACACACACTGTCACATAGCGATCCTTCATCCACAACATGCATGTCAAATAAGTGGACGAAGTATCACGCATTATATACGTGACATACGTGACATTCGCACACATATACGTGACATGTTTTGTGGAGTACGTGACAACGTGACGTACATGACACTCACTGTCACATAGCGATCTTTCATCCACAACTTGAATGTCACATAAGTGGACGAAGTATCACGCATTACATACGTGGCATACGTGACATTCGCACACATATACGTGATATGTTTTGTGGAGTACGTGACAACGTAACGTACGTGAAACACATTGTCACATAGCAATCTTTCATCCACAACATGCATGTCACATAAGTGGGCGAAGTATCATGCATTACATACGTGGCATAAGTGACATTCGCGCACATATACGTGACATGTTTTGTGGAGTACGTGACAACGTGACGTAAGTACGTGACATGTCACAGCGATCTTTCATCCACAACATGCATGTCATATTTGTGTGCGAAGTAGCATGTATTATGTTCTTATGCGCTCATGAATGAGGCGCCACACATGATGTAAGTAGAGTATCTCTTGATACCGTGATCAGTTATTCAAAATATCAGTACCAACCGTTACATTTCATTTAATCTACAATATACATTCCCTTTTCTATTCTAATGGAATACCGATCGTGGCATCGCCGAGATATGTAATGCATTGAATGATATATTTGTGACTTATATTAATTACTTCACTTGTCATCCGACAAGGGCCTGTTTCGTTCTCCGAGTGGTATTCAGTATTCCTATGACTCGTCATATCGGGTTATGTTTCACGCATGCTTTGCCTATTAATCACATAAACTGGACGTGTAACTGAACACTTAAGACTGGTCCTAAGTTAGATCGCGGGACTGGCGGGACATTCACTAAGGACATTTTAGTTCATAATTATATTTATCTTTTTACAAAAGCTTTTTCCTATTCAGAAACGAATCGAAGATTTTGATAACGTTACAACCAACTTAATTCACGAACTTAATCTCTTTTGCATTGGACTAGACATATTTTTTTTATTAATTTAAGAAGGCAAAGATGTGTGAAATCCAATCGAGAAGTGAGCAAGGTCCGAGTTAAACGTGAGAAGTTAACTCATCGAAATCGGAGTGTGTCTATGTACAAAACGTAGTGTTGAAAGACAGTTATTTAACTAAAATACTGTTTGACGAAGTAATTGTGACCTAGTAAATACTGTTGATTAAATATGTCAAAGAGCAAAATCAGATCTGGCTAATACTTAGTAGACCGTCGCGACTCCGGTGCAATGGCGCGGGAAACATTCTAAAACATCGCAAACGCGACCACACCGCACCGAATCGCCAATAAATAATTATCTATAATTAACCACTTAGTGAAACGTATGCACGAGCATTTATAAATGTTGTAGCTACCATTAATATAAATTAACATCGAAATAAATGCATCATGTCACTATTATGTCACCGAACATAGCGTTCATACAGTGATATACAACTACATGCTTAGCGATAAGAGTTGTGATTACACTAACTAACCGTCAATACTATGAGCGGAGAGCGAGAACGGACATTCACGTTAACGAAACAAGTATGGAAGCATAAGGTCTAGGACAGGAGAGCCCGGGGCTGACCCGGCCATTCGGGCAGATCCGGGCAGATCCGGGCCGGGAAGTAACATTCTAGAATACACGGAGGCACTAACATAACTTCTAAAAACTAATATTGCACACACATACACATTTCTATACGTAACATTCCATTGATAAAATTAAAAAGAAAAATGTGTATGCGTACAAAAACTATATTTTACTTACAAAGAAATGCAATAATAGTAAATTGTGCATATTAAAATAGACAATAAAATATATGTATAAAATACAATTTTAAGAGTAATAACTGCAAATGATATGCGACCGAGTGTTGCAACGATGTGTGCGGGACACGAATGTAATGAAAGCGTGTCAACTCACACATACAGGCGAGCCAATGTCTGACATTGCACTTGCGCGCCACCAAACGTAACTAGCGCAATCTAATTGCAAACTATACCGTCCTGAACAATCGACACAACATAATCATTATCGAAATCACCGGGCAACATTACACAGTTTATAAAAATAAAATAATCATTATACTTACTTCAATATGGAATGAATATCACACAAAATATGATTCCTCTCTACGTCTACACAGTCAGATGGAAGTATCTAAGAGTTGAATAGTAGATATCTTAGATTAGGATAGGTACCGTAACAGTAAACGTACGTATTTATTAAGAAAATAGAATAGCACTTAATGTCTAGTGATCCGAGTAAGCGTAATACAGATATATTTAATTTTCAGTCGAGGGAAAATTCTCGATTTGTGTGAGAGGTAATTTGCCGACAGTTTCAAAGACGTAGCCTTTACTCAGAAGTATTTAAATGCTGGGGCCTGATTCCCTATAATCACTTTATCTGAAATTCATCTGTCTTCCGCATATACTGTAAAACTCGAGTACATAGTTACATTTGACAGTAGCTATATTCAAAAATAGAATAGAATACATTTTAAATTAATGTCAAATTCATGTGTCAGATATTGACGTATTGATAGAGGAGCATGCCCCGTGAATTATAAAGCTGAGGTCAGACCCGCAACTGTCGACGGTTGTGTGATATTCGCTGTGACGTCACTCGTTGGTTTAGATACTTGACTTGGAGAAGGACACTCTGAGGTGGTTGGACTCAGACAACTGGTGGTTGTGCATCTTGATGAGTGCTGCAACCGCGTCGTCGATAGAGGCCAACTGCACTAGTGCCATCTTGCGGTCCTTCCTGTATACGATATAGATATATGTTAGTTTTATTGGAGTGAAAGTTTATGAATGGTTGAGCGTGGACCCAAAAAAGTACGGACAATTTCGTAAGGCTTTCTTTTACATGAACTACATCACACCGATACAAAAACTGTGCCATATCGCTGGGAGAATTACCTATTTTTAAATACCTCGCGATTCTAGACGAAGTTCGTCTTATTTATAAATTACTTTAAAAAATTTTGTACTTTTGTAAGCCATCGCCCGTGATATTGAACATTTATTCTATTACATTTTGTAAACAAGCTATTATACGCTTATTACAAGTTAACGAACCTACAAACGGCAGAAGAAAATGTGATTAACAAATTGAGATGCTTGGGCCTTTTATTTTCTGTACAGTTCTTTAGAGGCGATTTGTTTAAACGATGCGAAATCACGGTAAAATGAAAGCGTTATAAAAAGAAACATGCGAAATAAAATGACACTGTTCTTTAAAGGAATAAAATCTTTAATTGGTCCAATTCGTGATTGGTCCGATTCGCGATTAGTCCAATAAATTATAAACAATTCTTATACTAAATTTAAATCTAACCTAAAACCGGCAATGTATACTAACACCAAAAGTTTTAATTCAGAACATTCAAAATTAGCTTAAAGGTGATGTAAGAAAGTTAAAGCAATTTTCCAGTGTAAGCTAATAAGATAATAAAAAAATCACTTTAAACAATATTTGTATTCTCTACACCAAGATAAATAGGAGAGGGTATTTATCAAGCATATTATTCAATTTTTTTGTTACTGAATGAGATGGAAAATTAGATATATTTTATATGAACGGGTTAGCGACGGGGTAAATGTAGCATACCCGCAAACAACATTAATAATTTATACAGGATGATATTTAAACTAGCGAATTAACTTGCGGGACTATAAAAATTGCATATAAGTAGTCTTTTTCCTATAAACTGATAATTCCCATAACGATTTTAATTTATTGTAAAGCAGAATTTTTGTGACACATTTAAACTGAACCTACAAGATCTGACTGTACTTTGGATGTTAACATTTTATACATTTTATCTCGAGAACGGCAGTAAACCATCTGCTGCTAGTTATTAATAATACTTATAAAAGAGTTCAAAAATTTTCATTGCATTTTCATAATATCCTCATATGGACACGTAAACATAAGGTAGGGGACAAACATGCAATCAACATGCATGAGATATTTCATTCTAAACAGTAGGTACATTCTAACTACGGACACCGAACTCACCAGACCGTGTCACAGCCTAGAAGATATTTCTTACCGAGATTCATGCGTACACGCAGAGGATTTTATTTCAAAATGGCCTCTGCGTGTACCAAAACCTCAATAAGATGGAAATGATGCCCACCACCGAAATGTCTTCTCTTCACATACATAGAAAATACCTACATTGTTAAAAATAAAGGTAGGATTTTTTTTAGTAAATGTGTACTTACGGGAAGAACTTGAATGCTTTGATAGAGAATCCTCGCTTCGTGAAAGCCTCCTTGATATCTTCTTCAGACACGGTAGCTCTGGAATGTTCAAAATATAGAATTTTAATATTTTTTTTTATTACTTTTGTAGATCAATAATGGATGGGATAGATCAATTTTAAATCTTTTCTTTTTCTTTTGTTTTGTAGTAAGTGCTATATTTTTTTAAGTAGGTATGGTAGGTACTTCCCTAAAATGTAACTTTATTTGGAACGAAACATCGACGTTAGTGTTCATTTTCGAATCAGTCTAAGAACGAAAATTGTATAAGGAGCAATCCATACCTACCACTTTTTCTTAGGTAAGGATTGTAGGTATAAGATTCAATTTGAAAACCACTGAAATTATGTGTTCTTTGAATTCGGAGTAGGCGTAGGCCCCAGGCTATAGCGAGAAATAAACAAAATATAGTTAGTATTATGGATCTAAGTTTGCTTAAAAGGCTTCAAAACTAAATAAAAATTATATCTATATATATAAAAATCAATGCCACTTTTCGTTGTAATTTTATAACTCAAGAACGGGCTCACCTATCCAAACCAAATGTTTAGGCTTTGTTCGGACTATTTAGTAGATGGTTTATGTGAAGTTTGCACAAAATCGGTCGAGCGGTTCTTCATTTATCACGCAAACGAAGTTGCGCGGGTCAGCTAGTAGAATAATATAAAGAAAAATAACGAAATTAGAAACCTGCCTAGGTTTTTAATTTCGTTTAGAAAATATTTTTTAATACAGTTGCTCAAAAAGTGGCGTATTACAGGGACGTTTAGCGTTCGGGATGTGGGCTATTACACACTCGTGCTTTTTTCTTTACCTTTCCCGCACTAGTGCGCGTTTCCTTTCCCAACTGTCAAAATAATGTGTGATTCATGCAAATATTTCAAAAAAAGATACTAACTTGTTTCAATATCAGATTAAAAGTAATTTTAATTAAAATTTAAACATAAATTAATATAAGTATCGGCCAAATTAAATTTATAAATATAAAAAAAGTTGGCTGTATGAAGTGCACTGCCATAGTCTCTGCTTATGTAGGTATATATTCTTTTACGGTTGCCGCCATTTTGGGCAATTCAGGTTTATTGTGTTTTTATTATTTTATTAAATTGCTTATTTTTTTCGCAACTGTATTAAAAATAGTTGTTCAATACAACGTGTGGGATTGTTATTTCAACTCGTTCCGACTGTCCACCCTCGCCTTCGGCTCGGGTCAACATCTGTCGAACTCGTCGTAATAACATAAATCCCACACTTATATCGAAAACTACTATATTATTTAATTTTACTAGTACGCGGAGTAATGAAAAACATACGCAAGTATACTAAACCAGTTTAAACCTAACGAAATTCGTTGAATTGTGTGCGATGTGAAGTCAGTTACAGTTAGTCAATAAAAACAGTGTACAATGAGGGTACTTACGGAATGTTGGACAGATGGAGAGTGGCGCTGGGTGGGTAAATGTTCTGATAGTTCTTGCTGCCTGGCTTCTTGAATCTGTGCAGAGGGCTCTGCGAGTAATCCCTGTAAAGTATTTATAGTAAAATTTATATTTAAGAACACGACATATTACTTTTTAATCTGAAGGGCAAATATGAATTGACTTTCTGAACTTAAGAGTACCTACACAAAATAATAAGGTACAAAACGCAATCTCATGTGTGTACTTTTTTTAAACCTACCCTCGGCTACGCACACTTGCGAACAAACCGGTATAGAAACTACTATGAAAATCCTTTGACCTCGTGTCTGTGAACTCCGTGAGCAGTTTCAGTGTCTATAGTGTGAGTAGTCGAGCGCACTTTGTATGTAGATTTCCTTCTGTACATTATTATTTTGTGGTACTTATGCCTTAGGCTCGTCCATTATTCAGCAAATGCACTACTTGTAGATGAAATTAGTTTGAGCCAGTATTATTGTCCTATATTTATTATACACATACAATATACATACAACATACATATAGTCACGCCTTTATCCTCGAAGGCTTAGGCAGAGAGAAGTAGAAACAGTACGCTATAATCAACTAACTAATTTCGCATATTAATGCTATCATAACTACGAAATTCGCAAGCAACATAGGTACTCAGCGGATTATGTTTTGCGGTTTATGTACAAAAATATGGATTCTGTCAATATGAACGAAGTTATTATATAACACATTATTCCCTAACCGCCTAAATACACACAACCAAGTCTCCGTAATTATATGTATCGTGTATCTGGCTTAGGCAGTTAGGGACCACTTTTTGGGAGACTATTTTAGTAGAGCAAACAGATCATTTTCAACTTTCATTGACAATGTAAAGATTTTATTCCTATCTAAAGGAACGCTTCGAGTTCCTCCACAATACGCATTCGAAATGTCTGAGGTCATCGGAAAACTTAATATTAAAGATGCCGTCTCACTCGTCTACGTTCTTTGACAAATCTTTCACGGTTACGGCCATAAGACTATGGAATAAACTTCCAGTAGGGATAAGACGAGCGCAGACGATAGCGAATTTCAAAAAAATGCTGAAGGATCACTATCTATCTGTGTAATATGTAGATTATGTATGTATTTATATTCGTATGTACGTATGTGTGTATGTATCTATGTATGTGTATTCGTATGTATGTATGTATGTTGTGTTGATATATATTCTTATTATGCTGTATATATTTTTAATATTTGTGTTAAATGTAGAAATTTTTATACCTATAATTAAAAAGCTTTATTCGATCTAAGAGTACGCCTAAGAACTACCGCTCGTTACCTTCAATCAACTTTCTCCATCCAAAGGTTGCCTGGTAGAAATTGCTTTTTAGCGATAAGGCCGCCCATTGTACATCTTCTTGCAGTGTATTCGTGTACCTTAATTGTATTTACTTGGCGTACAATAAAGTGTAAAATAAATAAATAAATAAATAAATTTTATACAATCACACGTACTGCTCTGAACACATATGTAGACGTTTCCTATACCATATGGCCACATTTCACAGAGTGGCGCTGGGTTCACTCATTACATATTTGGTTTCATACTATCATAATAATATCAAACCTATTGCCATGATCCGATATCTTCAGAAAAGAATCGTAGCTCAATTCAAAGCCTAAGCATAGTTCATTTGCTACAAAAAATTGGACAGTTTTCGTCGTAATTGAGGGTGAGGAAATAATTGCAATCGGGCCTATGCTGAATATCAATAGATTGCAATCTGGCTTATGATGTTGACTTGGAGTCGGAGACGTAAATGGGAGTATTAAGAATAGAGGTTGCTAGTATTTATATAAAAACTAGCCTATGTTACGCGGGTTCACCTGTGAATAGCGTAGATCCTGCGGAAATACTGGAATAAAATGTCACCTGGAGGTAATGTAGCTTCAACAGTGAACGAATTATTTAAATCGGTTCAATATTTCGGACCCTATTCAATGCATATAAACAAACAATAAATCTAAATAATATTAGTATAGAAAACTATAAGTTACCTGGTAAGCCCAGCGTCTGGCTGGCCTTCCTTAGGCAGTTGCACAGTCTGGTGCTTGCTCAGCATCACGCGCATGCCTTTGCCGAACACGCGCAGTTTGTCCATGTGGGTCATAGCTATAAACAATAGGTATGGTTTTCATAGTGTGTATTTCAAATCTCGAACCAATGGCTGGTGATGCTTTCGAAATAGGTTAATGATTTATCTCATTTCTGAGTCCTAGAGCAATGCAGTTGGACATATTATCCTATACGCCTGTGGCAACATTCTGACAAAAACACCAAATACACTAAGTCGAGACTTTAAAGAAAACATATTGATGTGCAATAAAACATAATGTTAGAAGAAATCATATGTTCACAAAGTTTTGTAATATGCATTTATGTCATTGAAAAGAAATTCTGCAGGCATGTGAATCCCTTAAAGGATTGGTAGACACATCATAGGTGTATTTGCTAATATTACTGTTGTTGGTTCCATTACAAAATTATTACTTTATACCTATTATCTATTAGTTATCTAAATTTGTGGTATTTTATATAAATTATATACCTAAATTAATATTACTGACGATGCCAGTAACTTAATGGTCTAGAAAAATACGAGATACAGCGGCCCCTCCGCTAATGATTACGGACAGCCGTAGTAGTTCATAGAATAAGTATGCTTAGAATGTTCGGAATAGTTACCTAGATGAGCTTGATGAGGTTCTGCCATCTGAATAAGGGCTGAATCTTTCTTGTTGTACAGAATCTTCACACGCTGCACGTCGCCATACACGCCTATACGTAAAAAACATCTTACTAACATGTTCTGAGAGAATTCTCTTAGAGCAACTATTTAGACTTAGATATATACCAGCCAATCAGAATTTTCCAAAAGCTGTTCGTTTTTAAACCTTAAATACCCTAATAAAGTACCTAAATGTTGTCAAAATTATATCTAAACTAAATCAATAAATTAAATTGATATGTTTTGTAATACACAGCATAATTTAAAACAATGTTTGATAACATATAAACGAGAAACGGGACAGTCGGAAAATACAAGAAGAGACAACTTCAAGCTCTAATTTGGTCACGTAAAGCTTTCGATTAATGCTTTAGCGGTTATCAACGGCCTGTATTTACCCGCTGTGTAGAAGCTAATTACTGCAAACAGTCATTGTACTACGCTATTGCCGTATATTTATACTTTTCGACAACGCACCTCTCTTTGAAAATCTAAAAGCTATAATTTGGCACCACTCAGAAATCGTGGTCTCACTTATATGCTTAAAGATGTTTACGTAAATATATATATCAAACAAATAATAAAAAGACAAAAATAAATGAAAAGAGTCGTCACGTCACAGAGATGCGTAATATGTTTCACTGTACCGTAGCTGGTATGAAATTGACAGCTCAAATAGAGAAAAAAAAATGAAATTGAAAATAAACAATACAATTGATATAAAGACAACACTGGGTAAACAGTTCTAAATAACTTAGCTACGACTAAGGTGTTTGAAACACAAATTGTCAGATGAGTTAATAAAGCGTTTAGAACTGAGACAATATTTACTGAGAGATTCAATAGTGTTATCAAGCAAAGCTTTGACAAGTCGTCGGATGCGGTTATCAGTACAGAAGTCGAAAATGTTAGCTGACAATTTGTCTTCCAGGCGACAGGGCTCAGGAGCAATATTAATGTTTTAATATAAAATACGGAATGTATGTGCACACGTACCGAAAAGGGTAAAGAGAGCGTCAGGCGTGACCATCTAAAACAATAGGAGAGAGAAAAGAGACAGTATTA
Source organism: Miltochrista miniata (assembly GCA_933228765.1). Taxonomy (NCBI): domain Eukaryota; kingdom Metazoa; phylum Arthropoda; class Insecta; order Lepidoptera; family Erebidae; genus Miltochrista; species Miltochrista miniata. The sequence continues at coordinate 14,901,850 of OW121752.1, read as the reverse complement.
TAAATAGTCGTAAAAGATATCTGACATCATATCTATAAATAAATTAGCAACTCATTTTTTAAGGAGTTTAAGTAGAATATATAAATATAACAGCCTGTAACGCCGCAGGTATTAGTGCGTTGCATTAGTTCGTTCTCGAATGTAAAGAAACCCACGAGTAAAACGGCAGACGGGCGTTACCGGCTATCGGGTTAGCATAATGTGTAAAATTTGCCAATAAACATTAACTACTGAATCGAAACAACGAGAATCTTTAAACCTTCTTTTAATATATTTTTCTCCGTAAATTTTGATTCATAAGGTAAAAAAGGGCGGTTATGTAAATTGAAAATGTAATTCCGCCTACTAGGAAGTTTCAGAAAGTTGGAATGTGTTGAGTTGTTGACTTACCTCTTCGTTGAGGTTGGACACGAGTAGTACGGTGGCCAGCGGTAGCGGTGGAGCTGCTAGGGCCCGCAGAGCTGGTGAAGCCGGTGTGAGTGTCAGCGCGCCGAAGGCCGGCAAGCCCACACCACCTACGCCCACTCCGTACGGAGACGCCAGTCCGGATCCCAGACCCAGGAACTGAGGAGCTAGCACACCACCACCTGTCACAACGATGCGACTTTCAAATTCCGCCATATTTTAAGAAATAAATTTCAATTGCAAACCTACAAAAATAGTAAGATAGATAGATGGCGGCTACCTACAGAGCACCAAAATTTTAGGGAGGAAAAAGAAACACTATGATAATGGCAGCGATATTTATTATCACGTGTTTTGACAGCGTAGAGTGAGAGGGAAATGCTCCGAGTGGTGGAATGATCCCCACATATTACGATTCTCTACGGTGCAATATGGATTTATGAGGAGTTATTAGTCACCTCGGGAATATTCAGCTTTGAAATATGAATAATAAACAAGAAAAGAGCTTAATGCGAAAGAACAAATGTAATTTTGTAACGTTATTACTGTAATTTATGTTTTATTGTGTAACTTCGTACGTAAACTTACTGAAACACAATAATATAGACCTACCATAAGGCCGCTTAAAGTAAAAAGACAAAGCTTTCAAACAATATAAAAACCAAGTGCTGTAAATATATCAGGCTCGGTTTAGGATTGCGACTTAAAGGTATCTATAACTAATAATAGGACGAAGAGAAGAGATTGTGGACTTTTCGAACATGCCTGAACTTGAATAAGGATGAAACAGATTTATGACAATAAAACCAGAAGATGACTACCTAATTAAAAGGTGCAAGAGCGATCGAAATCAAGTCCAATAGGCAAATGTAAATGGGGCAGACGCAAAAATTGCTGAGGGCGTCGAGAGCTCTCATCGATGATTCAATTAAATGGAGTATTGAGAAAACATCTGCCCCATCGTGTGGATAAGTTTGGATGCAAGACGCAAGAGTCTACGATACGTGTGTGAGAGACGGAGCGCGGTGAGTAAAGCGTCCAGGTGCTCGGAGTAGTAGAGGACTAACTCATCCTGGAGGCGAGGGCCAGGGCGAGCCGTGCCCGCAGAGGCATCAACTCACTGGTCAACAGCTGGTGTGCGTCGCCGTCGCCGGAGGGCAGCGTGGGGTTAGTGTAGTCCCGTGACTTGTCGTTGTTATACTTCACGTTCAGGCACGTCATCTTGGAGTAGTCGATGCGCAGCGTGCAGCATCCGTTGTATATATTCTGTCCATCGAGGGCCTGTAACAAACGCGCGAGTTAACAAAATAAAAGTTAATCATTTTATTGAAATAACTTTTCTCGTTTGACACGAAAAAGCAGATGAGCGAATTATAAATCTCATCAAAAACATATTACGACGAGAAAAGTTTTATTTCTTTTGGAGGGTCGCTCATTTTAGGTCATAAAAAAATGCTATGTTTTTTTTGTAAATAAGTAAGAGTTTATTTTTGAATAGAAGTAGCAAGTAAAACTATTTTTACGTAGACAAAATGGCTAACAAAGTGGCAATACGTAATAAACAGATAATAGAGTAGATCCATACACTAGAAGCAACAACGAAGAAAAACTCGCATTATGCTCGTGTCAAAATCGTTACGTTCCCAGCGCAACAGCTATTTGTTTGGCCGCGACGCCTGCGGGAGCCTGATAACACCACATCGCGATAGAAAAGAGAATTAATTAAAATGCAACAGCACTCAACCCATTCCTGTGAGCATAAAGCTCGGCGGAGGCGTGTACATAATATTTTTATAATTAAAGCAGAATGCAACACGCTATATTCCTGCTAATGAAACTAATGCTTTGGAAAAGAGCGCAGTCATATTGTGACCATGCTCTCAGTGCAATCTTTTCGAATATTTCTCTTTATACAAAGTGTACTTTATGACTGGGGGATGATTCGTTTAGTTTTGGAATTACAAAGATGTACTATTTGAAAAGAAACGGCAAAATGAATAGACGCTACATGGATCATTATCGGAACGATTAAAAAAAGTCTTCGGTAGTTATTTTGAAGTTAGTTCGGTAAGAGTTTTCTGTGTCAAATGAATTTGTGACATTTATAGGGCTCCATTAGTAGAATATTTTTACGAGTTGCAGAGAAGAATAATGAAATGGTTTATGAAAGTATCAATTAATAATGAAGTCTCTTTTTTTGTTGATTGATGATTAAGTCACGTTGGTTGTTTTAATTCTAAAAAATTGGAGACACAAAGAGCTGAATAAAAACCCTGAGCCGAATGGACTTTTCAATAAAGAACAACTACGGGTGCTTACTTTATAGTCCAATACAAATATTAGTGTAGTCGTGGAAGAAGTAAAAGTTCGGTGTCGAAACGTTGGATATTGGCTGTAGATTTAATAAATTTCTGTTCTAAATGCAAATGTTACCCCCTGATGTGTAGACGTGAATAGATTGGCTCGTTTAAAGCTCAACTTATATGGAAATGCGAAAGGCACGTAAGAAAGCGTAGAAGAAGATAGCTTCGATACGTAATTAGTTTTGTAGAGCCTCGAGGCTTCAATTCGATTTTGAATGCCAAATGCACGCGCGACCCGTAAACGATCGTAACGAGTAATTAATTTACAATTCTAATATATTTACATCCCATTTAATACATAGACATCGTGGAGTGAAATTTTAAAAGCCAAATGAGATTATAATCTGTGATTTCGATATTGTTTCATCTTTAGCAATTTGAATTTATTAGAGGGGGAAATTATAGCATAATGAAAACAAACATTGAGAACAATTCAGATATTGGATCTTGTGTAAGTATAATGTGCCTATAAATAATTGGCTCTGATTTTAAAAGGTGTCAGATAATTTGAATAAATTGTGAGTGATATTGAAGTCGAAAGTCACTTTTCTTAGCGACCATAGAAACAAACTTCTGGAGACTGACAACTGAACAGCATAAGTGTCTCATATTCTGGAGATAAGCAGGCGATGAATAGGAGTACATGTTAATCAAATACGAGAGGCGAAAGTTTCATATAATGTATGCAGTAATTTATTCAGCGGTAATGTGTTAACGCGTACTTGTAATATGAGACAGATAGTTTGCACCCCATATTCTCTCCACTTTAGAAGACTACAGAAACTTCTAGCTCAAACTGAGTTCCTGGAGTAAACTTTTCGATAATAATAGATTGAAGTTAGTATTGAGTCGACATAAGGAATTCGATAAATTTAAAGTTACTACATTAGTTGTTAGAAGTCTGTGAATATGTTTAGACTAGTTTAGAAGACAGAAAGTTTTCCATGCGCCCTTTTTCACGTGAGGATATCCCCAAGGACTAAATAGTGAGTGAGATAGTTTTGTTGGATTCAAGCAAACTAAAAGCACATGGTGCTCCTTCATTGCTGACTGTGGCTAAAAACAGAGCCATGCAAGAGAAAGAAAATCCTTTGAATCTTGATGAGCCTCAGACACCAACTCCAGTGACCTCTTTCTATTATTTGGGGATCAATCCTCATAATCTTGCCACCGTTAACCCTCTTGATGGTCTTGAAAATGTTTTCTTGTGAATAAAAAATTCATTCCGCTGTTGTAGAAAGGTAGAAGATATTATACATATCACCCCAAAACCACACTGACGAACATTGTAATAAATCTATGAAAATAATATATTTACAGAACGGACAAGAGAGAGAAATACAAAACCGGGAGAAATAAACTGTTATATTCAAAATTACATCGGCAATGAAGGTAGGTATCCGCCGAACGTTTGTCGTGGATTATCAACGAAAAGAATAGGAGAAAAAGTATAAGAGGCCAAGAAAGATTTTGAATTGCAGATTAATTTCTTACTTTTTATAAGCTTTTTCGGAGGCACTTTTGAATTTAACTCGGTCGTTACTTTAAGAAGTCTTATATTAATCTAAAAATCTCAATGTTTTTTATTAAAGAATTTGTTTATTTAAATTCTATATACATTCAGAAAAAATACTCGGGCAGTTTGGTGAATAATTTTTTTATTCAAAAGGTATTTTTATTAGCAAATACCTACCTTAGCTACCTATTGAAGACGTGTTTTAGTTTTTGTTGAGTAGATAATTAATAATACTAATGGGGCGAAAATATTTTGAAAAAGGGGTTGACTGAGGGGAGTTTAGAAATTTTGTATAAATTTTAGACCGTTTGTCTGTTCCCCTAGATGTTCGTGAGTAACTCCAAAGCACTGAAGGGATTTGCTTGAAAATTACATCTTGCATGATTCAGATGCACCATAAACCAAATTATGTTGTAAGTTTTATTGATGACCGTTACAAAAATCTGATAAGCGAAGAATTCCATACTCTACATCTACCTATCCGTTTCTTTCAGTGCCAATACTCTCTAGAATTTCAATTTAATCTTAAGGAATCGTTATTTGCGCTGGAGGAGGGAGTCGTAATTGAGGTAAAAAAAATATTAGGAAGAGTGACAAGGTGATAAAACGACAAACGTCACGCCCGATTTTATATTGGAATCTTTTACTACGTAATAGGGTGAACCGATTTTCATTCAAGCGATTTATTGAATTTGACAAATACTGATATTTGAATTTTGACGTTTATCTGCAATTATTAGGATAGGCGAGAGTTAGATCGAAAAATGGTTGAGTGAGAGGAAATTATGGAGCTGGATAAAGTCTAGACTGTTTTGCTAAATTATATCAATTAATTAGAAAGTACGCAGCTGAACTTTGGTTTTTACTAGTTTATACCTTATCAATACTATAAATGCAAAGGTTTGTGAGAATGTGTGGGTGTCAGGATGTGCGGATGTGTGTCTTTCACGTTCTAACAGCTAAACGGATTTGGCTGAAATTTGGCACAGGGATTGATTCTAGGAATAACACATAAGCTACTTATTATTCCAGGAATAAGTTTAGAAATGGGAACGCGAACAAAACACCATGTACATAGTTCCCGTAACAAAATACTAGTTTAATTTAATACAGAAATATTTTTCAAAAGTTGTAGTCACAATTTATTAGAATAGAAAGAAGATGTTTCTCGTCCCCAGCATCTTGATACGAAGGTAGGACGTAACAAGTGTCTTCCGTATCTCTTAATCACGTCCCCGGTAATTGTTTTATCTTTAGCTCGTTAGAACTCGTTTAAGCAAAGCCTTCTTAGTGAAGGATTAAATGTGGTCGGCCTTAATCCACCTCCCCATTGCTAATTCTAGCGGTTTTTCCATAGAGACCAGATAAACGTTTTTGTTTGGGGTTCCGGGTTCGCTGCGTTTAATATTTATAAGAGCCCACATAGCTCAGAGTGCTTCTGTTGCCGGTGCAAGGATTACGCTGGCTCCGGAATGCATTTGGTTTTTGTCCGCAGCTAACGTCAGAGAAATTGCAATGAAAATATTTCGGTTGTAATGTTTTAACTTCAGACTCAAAAGGAGTGTTATAAGTTTGACAGTTGTGTATGTGGCTCTGTGTTTTATTAAGAAAAATGTTTCTTATCAGTGGTTCATAGGTATATTTTATGAAACTAATAAGCCGTTTACTTTAGAATTTTTTTTTAATATGAATGGTTTTTATTATCTAAAGTTTCTGTCCTGAAAATCCTTTTTTACTTTCAATTGCCCAATCATTTTAAATTCACTAAATTCACTGAACAATGTTATACTGAGCGGACAAACATTTGCTTGATAAGCGTCACCTAAAAGAGAGCGGTGTTGAGTACTGGCCCAAATGGGACTATCAGTGTTTCAACAAAAACGACAACCAAATAGAAAGCTTTTAGCAATTAATAAAAAAATCGACAAATACTTCCACTGAAAATTTCTCATTTAATCACTTTGCGTTTCACTATTGGTGTTCGATAACTCAGTGTAGTTAGTGGACTGTCTTTCTGGTAGTTCCTGCAGGCACATAAGACGACACAGGAAGTTCGAAAATCGGACCGCCACCAAGAATGATTCGCCACTTACCTGGATTCTTTCCCGCTCTTCCTTAGGGTTGCTCCGAGGCCTTGATATTCGCTTGAGGTTGTTTTCGAGTTGCCGTGTCGACCGAGGCGCTGACGTGTGGATGGGTTGCCGGCAATCCACCACAGGCGCACACACAAGATGTCCGAACCGCGTCCGAGATTTGACTGAACGGTCGATGAGTGGCCGCCCGCCTGGCGAGGCAGCGCGGGGCGGGTGCGGGGGGGGGAGAATAGCCAGCCGAGTGACGAACTCTCCCGATAGCCGACCGTTCGCCGAAACATCCTGCCGCCTAACCAAGGTTCTGCCTTGGTTACCCACTAAACCACCGAAGGCAATCCACAAAGCTTAGAGACAGGTCGTAAGATGTTCCCTTGCTGAGTCCTGACCTCTACAACTCTGACAATTCCGTCCCTACCCGGAAGTAACCTAACGATCCGACCGCGTTTCCATTGGAGAGGGGGTAAATTATCCTCCTTTATCAATATCAGGTCATCGACCTTGGGAGCCTCGTTATGAGAAGTCCACTTATGCCTTTGTTGGAGTGTGTGAAGATATTCACATCTCCACCGAGACCAGAAATGCTGGGATATCTTTTGAATAAGTTGGTACCGAGACAACCGGTGCTCCGGAGTTTCCGTGTAGGGATACTCAGGAAGTGCAACGAGAGGTTGCCCTATTAGGAAATGACCGGGGGTCAATACATCAAGGTCTTCCGAGTCCGTACTGAGGGGGCAAAGCGGCCGAGAATTCATTACCGCTTCTACCTTGGTAAAAAAGGTGGTCAGCTCTTCGAAAGTGAGCTTGGCTTCTCCGAGAACCCGTTTCGCATGTGTCTTGGCACCCTTCACTGCCGACTCGAATATGCCACCGCTTGAAGGATTTGAAGGGCAATTGAAGAGCCAAGTTATGTTTTGAGCCGTCAGCTTCCGATCAATTTCCTGGTGATGGTTCCGTAAGAATATGTATAACTCCTTTAAATATTTATCGGTTCCCGTGAAGTTTGTACCGCAGTCTGATCGGATCAAGGACGGTACACCTCTCCTAGATACGAACCTAGTCAAGGCTGCCACGAAGGCTTCAACTGATAAGTTTGATACAATTTCTAGATGTACCGCCTTAACCGACAAGCAAATGAAAACGCATAAGTAACACCTTTGAACCCTTGCATTACGCAACGAGCTCGTTTTAACGTAAAAAGGTCCAGCGAAATCCGTGCCGACCCCGACGAAAGGTCTGACTCCGGTAACGCGATCGGCAGGCAAATCTGCCATATATGGCTGTTTAGGCCGAGCCCGGTGTCGAAAACATTGTACGCATTTAAACGTTATGTGTCGCGTGACACGCCGCGCCGAGATAATCCAGTAGCGTCGTGAGAGAATCGCACTCAACGCGTTAGCTCCGACGTGACAGTAGACCTTATGATAATGATTGACTAGCAAGTCTGTGAAACTACCCCTCGCCGGTATTAATATAGGGTGCCGTGACTCATATGGAAGGGTAGAGGCGCCGATTCTGCCGCCGACACGAATAATATCATCCCTGTCCAAAAATAAATTCAACCGTCGCAATGAATTTTTAATTTCAGTACCCGTTCGAAGGTTTGTCAATTCATCGGAGAAATTTTTTGACTGCACAATACGAATTAAGCACAGATTGGCGATTCTACGTTCCGACACCGTTAAACTACCGTAAACCTTCTCAGAGTTAATTTTTGAATTGTTTTTAAAGCGTAGTAAGTATGTAGTAACGTTTAGCAACTTTTCATATGAACTAAAACGATCTAATAAATTAAAATCCGATATCAATTCGTTTACATTAGCAACCCTAACGGCCGGCCTCAGGCCAGGTAACAAATCTGGCGGGAACTCTGGGCCCCCGGACGGCCACGTATGGGGCGGCCGCTCCAGCCAACTCGATCCCCACCACAAGGGATGGTTCAAGAGTTCTGCCGCCGAGCAACCGCGTGACGCAACGTCCGCACAATTCATCTCGCCGGGTACGTGACGCCAGTCGATGTTGGTCTTAGAGGTTATTATATCCGAAACCCGGTTTCCTTCAAAGACTTGTAATTTATGAGGTGGTGTCCGTAACCACGCCAAAACGATAGTGCTGTCGCACCAGCCTACAATTTGGTCTAACCGAACCTTATCCTCCATTGACTCGACCGTGTGATTAACCAACGTTGACAGCAACTTAGCACCATTCAACTCCAGTTTCGGTATGGTTAACTTAACCCTTAATGGCGTTATACGTGACTTAGCAATAAGTAGGCGTACGTGAGTCCGTCCGTCTGCGCCCTCCGCGCGCAAGTAGACTGCTGCAGCGTAACCGACGCTGGAGCCATCACAAAACCCGTGAAGAGTATATTTAGTCGGTCCTTCTAACTTGACACACCGGGGAATGAAGATACGTTGCAGATGCGGCAAGTCAGAGATGATATCCCTCCATTGTCGCACTAAATCTATGGGGGCCGGGGCATCCCAAGCTACCCCCTTTGAGTTATCAGAAGTCGCCAATAGGGACTGTAATAAAAGTTTTATTTTAAAAACTACTGGACAGATCCACCCAAGTGAGTCGTAAAGTCTAGCCACTATTGACAAAATACTACGACGTGTGACGTCACTATCTGTGGGCAGATTTACATGGTAAGTGAAATTGTCACATTTGGGGTCCCACTGAATGCCTAAAATCTTGACAAAACCCGTTCCATCCGAATCGCGATCATCGAAACGCCGCGGTGACTCCAAGTGTTCCGTGGGTAAGTCATTCAGTAATGCTGGCATATTACTGGACCATTTCCGTAACTCATAGCCGGCCGAATTCATCAATGAGATTAACTCATCGCGAAGCTCACGCGCCTCAATCAGCGAGTCTGCGCCGCCATTCAAATCGTCAACGTATGTGTTGTCTATGAGTAACTTAGCGGCACGGGTTTTATCAACCTCGTCCCGGGCGAGCTGGTGTAAGCAGCGTATGGCTATGAAAGAGCTCGACTTCAAACCGTATGTATTTGTGTTTAATTGATAGGTAAGTAGGGGCTCCGTGGGCGACGCTCGCCAGAGAATCAACTGATATCTCCGATCGTCCGGGTGAATCCACGTCTGCCTAAACATCATTTTAATATCCGTAGTAAATACAATTTGTGGAACCCTAAATTTCATTATAATATTAGTGATATCGTTTTGCAATCGTTCTCCCGAAAACAGACAGTCGTTTAATGACACTCCCGAACTTGTTTTCTGACTGCCATTGAATACAACGCGAATTTTATTCACATCGCCCGATTTTTTAAATACTCCGTGATGTGGGAGAAAGTAATGTTCTTGCCCCGAATTAATATCAAATTGCGATACACTCATGTGTCCCAGCCTAATATATTCATTAATAAATTCAATGTATTTCTCCCGAAATTCCGGATTCCGTTGCATCCGCCTCTCAAGCGACATAAATTGCTTATAAGCGGGCTGGCGTGAGTCTCCTAATAGACGTCTATCACCTGCCGAGATAAGAGGTAAGCGCGAGATATATTTACCGTCCGGGCCTCGCGATACCGTTGAAACAAATAATTGTTCGCATTCCAAGTCCTCGGGACTTTTAATTTTATTAAGAGGGGGTTCCTCAGATCGCCAAAACCTTTCCACCGTTTCCTTGAGTGTCAACTGGTTAACCGACGATTCGGCCAGCTCCCGCGTCTCCGGCGAAACTGGTCCGAATACCGCGAAATTAAATACCGTGCCCAACGCGTAGGGCCCACCCTGACACAAAGTAATCTTTTCCCCATTTAAGATTTGACCGAGTATATCACATCCAAAAATTACGTCTATCTCTGAAGAATTCAATGAGCCGTTATCTGCGAGTTTCAACTCTTTAAAAACCAAATTTGTTCTGTTAACCGAATAAGACGTAAGCCTTCTTAAAACTGCCGCCGTTACCGCTAGTACTGGGTGTTCTGAATGTTCTGGTTTGAAATATATAACAACAACGTGTTGATATGTATTGGCTTGAATGCCACCGATACCCGTGATTTGTACATTACTATAAGACCGTTTCAATCCGAGGGTAGATACCAAATCCCCCTTTATTACCGACATTTGAGCCCCTAAATCTAAGAGAGCCCGTGCTTTAACGAATTCACCATTTTTATTCTTAATTTCAATAATAGCCGTGGGTAGAACAACATTATACGGGTTTCGATGCAAAGACGTTGAAGATGAGTCATCATGTAACCTTAATTGCTATGCTGAGTATTGCTTTTGAGAATTATTACGTGACTGACCGCGCGATTCGTGCGATTCCCGCCGTTCGCATGCCTGATAGCCGTTGCGCGAGCTGACCTGAACTACACGCTCAGCTGATGAGCGCGACGGTACCTCTCTTCTTTCGCGAGGAGAGGCCGTGCGCGTGCGACGACGCGGACGGTGGCTGCGGTAGCCAGGTCCCTCCGAAGGCGAGCTAGCGCGAGACGCAGTATAGTTGTGCATGCATATTAAGTCGTTGTGACCCCGATGGCCACAGCGTTTACATGCTGTCCTTTTATCGCACGTAGATGCCGAATGCTTACCAAAACATTTAAAGCATACGTTTTCAGCTCGCACCCAGTCTTTACGCTGACCCGCGGTTAATTTTTTAAATTTAAAACACTCCGAAATCATGTGACCGCTTATTTCACAGTATAAACAGCGCCTAGCGATTATTCGTTCATTCCTGTAAGATTCACTTTCGTTTCCGATAATGTGTATGGTGCGGCGGGTACGATTGTCCTTCAAGGTCGCGCCGTCAGCTGTTGTCGAGTCTATAAGCCGACATTCATTTTGCAAAAACTCCACAAGTTGATTGAATGTGGGTAGGGTGATTATATTTCCGCCGTACTTCTGTTCAAACCGAGTTTTAACGTCTAACGGAATTTTATTTAAGCTAATGAATAATAAAATATAAGACCATTGATCTATAGGAAGGCCTAAATTATTCAAGGCGCGAGTGGACTCCAACAGTGGGTTTAGAATTTTAGAACGCAGATCATAGGGTTTATTTAATGTAGGTAGCTGTAGGATTCTAGAAATGTGACTATCTGCTAGCATCCTGATATTTTCATATCTACCCTTAAGAATTTCTAAGCCTATATCTAGGGATTCGTCTACCATAGGTAAATGCCGTATTAAGGTATGCGGTTCATTTAACACATGAGAAACTAAGTAATGAAATTTTTCCGTCTTTGATATATCTTTCCGTGTTAGTACCAACGAACTGAATAGGCTTATAAAACTTGTCCACTGAAAAACGTCACCATCAAATTTGCATAAATCGATTCTGGGAAGTCTTGCCGTATTTGAACTCTCGGACGGTCTATGAACCCCGTCCAAACCCGGGTAAGCCGACGAGACCGCTTCCAGTTGATTATAAGCCAACTCCGCCTCATTATAATCAGCCGTATAGATTTTAATCATTTCCGGATCTACCGTATTATCCAGCAATAACTCATACTGTTCCGACAAAAGTGCGTATCGTTCATCGAGTTTACGTAATCTCGCCGAAATAACTGCATTGGTTTGAGTTTTTCCCGCGATCATTTCTAACGTGCTTCTAAGCCATTCGACTTGAATTTTAAATTTAGTTGATGATACCTTAGCCATTTTAAATCGTTAAGACTCCAAATCGTGATGCACCCACCCCCGGGTAAGAGAAAAAAAAATATATGTAACGGAACCCTACAATAAATCAATTAAATTGTTCTAATAACTGAGGATAATTTCACAAATATCGCATACCGCACAATATAATACAATAACCGAACCGCAAATGACAAACAAACTTAACGACTTTAGTTTGAATTGTATCCGACCGAATCGAGACTTGTGTCAGAGCTGTAAGTGGCGGTTAGGAATTTCAATTTTTAAATCTACAACCGACTTATGATTTGAAAAAATACCAACAAATATACCGAAATCCGGCTGAAATCCGCTCGAATGGACCATAAATATGTTCGATAACTCAGTGTAGTTAGTGGACTGTCTTTCTGGTAGTTCCTGCAGGCACATAAGACGACACAGGAAGTTCGAAAATCGGACCGCCACCAAGAATGATTCGCCACTTACCTGGATTCTTTCCCGCTCTTCCTTAGGGTTGCTCCGAGGCCTTGATATTCGCTTGAGGTTGTTTTCGAGTTGCCGTGTCGACCGAGGCGCTGACGTGTGGATGGGTTGCCGGCAATCCACCACAGGCGCACACACAAGATGTCCGAACCGCGTCCGAGATTTGACTGAACGGTCGATGAGTGGCCGCCCGCCTGGCGAGGCAGCGCGGGGCGGGTGCGGGGGGGGGAGAATAGCCAGCCGAGTGACGAACTCTCCCGATAGCCGACCGTTCGCCGAAACAATTGGAAAAGCATTTAAAAATTTAAACGTCACGAAATGTGATTGGACTGTGAGTACTGTGACAAATAGCACTTTTGAGTAATTTCTTTTTGGTTTGTTTGGATTAAATATTTAAAAAAAAGTAGTGTATTCTGAACGAAATACGAGTAGGTATTTTGCATTTCGAATTTTTTTTCTGATACCTGTAGAATCATGAAAAATTTCCCTGCTTGCTCAAAGCTATGTAAACTACCAATGCGTTAAATATCTTATGGTATGTTTAGTCCTAAGATAGGAGACAGTTTGCAACTATTATATTTTTACAAGTTCATGCTAAGCCTAGGTGGCATGGTAGCCATTAAGCCAAGTTGAAGGGGTCATGGTTGGATTTACCAGCAGGATCAGGCTGTGTATAATAGTCTGTTTCTGTTCTTGTGAACACCGCAATATAATAGGAAGAACAATTGTAACAACTCTGGTGATGCATAAATTTTATATATGGAAAAATAATTGGTTACGTGCAGGATTTGAACCTGCATCTTCTCGCATTCCGTGCAATATGCTTAACCACTTAGTGATGCAAACTTCCATAGGCTACGACAGCCATTACAGGACGTATGCTCTTGTTTTAGCAGTATGAAAAAAATTGCAAGTTTATGCTGCTCCTCAAATGTAACATTTAATAAAATCATGATTTTAATCATTAACTAGCTGTGGATTATAACGATGGACGCATAACTAATTTGTTTTATATGCAGTCGTTATTTGGCTAACATTGAGTTATTTGTTTTACGAGCTCGTGTCTTACAATGCGTATAAAAATGGCGGAAATTACATCAATTCCGCTTTAATTTCGCAAGACGGTAACTTAGTAGAAATTATTAAATCAAGTGTTGATAGTGGCTAATTGCGGTACGTAAGTATATAGTTTGGGAATGCGTCACCGAACAAACCACGTTCGCTCCATTAGACAATGTAATTAATACTCTCCCGGTTACCCCTAATTGTGGTTGACTGATAGTGACGAACGAAAATCGAGTGACGATAGCTCAACAACCGCGCCCACTTAACACACCGTTTCAGTTTGCTTTTGAAACGAAACTAAATTGGTGTTAAATGTGTGTACTCTGTGACATCGTGAATAATGAACTCTACCAGAGCCGCGGGGCTGGGCGGGAATCGGTTTTGTCCATGAACAATATATTGTTCATGAAACATAATGGCATTGTTTTACCTATGTTAAATGTTGAATGGGTGGGTAATAAACGCTGTGCTGATGCGAACGAAGTATCGTATACTTGATGATAGGAAGTTTTAAACTTGTCACGTGTGGCCGGTTGATTGCTGGTCGCCTCTTGATTAAGGCGTGCAAACAGCCGCAGAACACCAACAAAACAACTACTAAACAATGTTTGACACGTAACTAGGTGATGCAAACTGCAGCTCAGGCGTTGTTGACACAGTCTGTAGAGACCCGAACAGGCTTGGCCGATGAAACGTTCAATTTTAAATGGAACTCGGACCCCGGGCGCTAGGTTCCTGTGTGTTAACATACAGTTTGTCTATAAAGTCGTGAAATTAAATGAGGGCGCTGCTGAATGCATGTATGCAACCCTATATAGTACGACCAAAATGATTTTGATACGAGGAGTTCGTTCCGAGTAAAATCTTACTAATATTATAAATGCGACAGTTTGTGAGTGTGGATGTTTATTACTCTTACACGCTCGAACGGTTAAAGGGATCTGGCTGAAATTTGGTACAGGGATACATTATAATCTGGAATAACCATGGCTACTTTTTATTCCGGGAATAAGTTCTTACGGGAAGCGGGAACGGGAACAATACAAATATTATAAATGCGAAAGCTTATGAGTGTGGATGTGAGACTCTTTCACGCTCGAACAGTTGAACTGATCTGGCTGAAATTTGGTACAGGGATACATTATAGTCTGGAATAACACATAGGCTACTTTTCATCCCGGGAATAAGTTCCTAACGAGAACAAATTCGACACGGGCGAAGCTGCGGGCATCAGCTAGTGAGTTAATAAATAAAACACATTATACATTTTTAATTTTGTTTCTGTTTTATTGAATCAGATCCAGAATAAAGTTATTGAACCAGATCCAGAAGCCCCGGTCTAATAGCGTCTTACAACCCACCAGCAGGTGCCTAGCAGTCCCAATTGCTTTGCCACAATCATGTAATTACATGTTTTATCTGTAACTTTCCCCCATCTGACAAGGATTTTTTTGGCGCAGTGCTCAAATATTAAAATCGTCTATTTCTTTCTTTGCCGACCTTTTCTGTGTTTACCAGGAGTTTCAAACTTTCCTTCATTATTAAAACCTTCGTTAACTATTCGCCTAACTGTACTCTCTGATTTTCCTGAAAAGAGTAAAAAAAGAAAATTAATTACATATTGGAAACCAACTATTGCCATAAAGCAATTAATTCAAAATAAAAATTGGTAGAAAACCAGATTGAACTGAGTATCAAAAATGTAGGTCGTACTATAAAATAACCATGTTGTTCTAACCACTGACTTACATTATAGGTAGATTGTAAGTTTAAGATTCTAACCTAAAAATATGTAAACAATGCCTTTTTTTGTCTCCAAATCGTAAATTCAGTGAATTTGTAACTTCAGACAGATTCAAAACAAACAATAACACGATTACATACCCACCAAAGATGCTTTTCGCTCATAAACATCCTCAAAATCGCACAACAATTGTCCAGCTTAGTACTCCGCGAAACATCACTGGAAAACTTTAAAAATCACTTCCTGCGCACCACTCCGATTTTCTTTACTCATTTCTCAAACCTTTATGCGTAGTTTGATCTCAATTTGTTGCAGTTTAATCCAAACATTAAAGTTACTTATGAGAGTAAACGAAATTCGACGATAGCATTGACAACTGACGTACATATGTTTCGTGTTGCCAGTGTTGCCACACACATAACTATTTTTAGTTCCTCAAACATTCATGTCACGACTTTATAGACAAACTGTACCGCATTCCACATTCCGCGAACTTTCGATGAAGTTTAATCGGTACTGTAAAATTGAAACAATTTGAACTTTCGTACATAATTACAAAGTTCAGTTCATTATATTGTGTTGCTTATGTACTGTTTGTTCCATAGAGATGTAACGTTGAAGGTAAGGATTGAACAGTGAAGTTTATTGCGCCCGATTTCCTTTCAACACCGATATTAGAGAGTCGGTAACGGCAAGGATATAACATTTTGACGGTTACATTGTATGAACACGTCCCAGTGTTGGCATAAAGACACCGGCGAAACGTTGCCGCAGTGCAAAGTGCAATTTTAAAATGTAAACAAAGCCCGCACCTTGAGTCCATAAACGCTATCTCGGATTTCGCCTTATTGAACCTCAGAGACGGAGTCTTGTCAAGTTTACCTCGTTTATATGAAATATACCCACGTACGCCTGTTACTGACACATATTACGTTTCTATAAATAAATAACTCGAAAGTAAGCTGCGCTCTAGGATTTTGTCATAATTTATCTACGGCATGAATTACGTATGACGAAATTCTGAAGTGCAGTGATTTTTAAAAACTCTTGTGTTAGTCATGTTCTGTATTAATTGACGAGCAAATGTTTAAATTGCCACCGAGTCCTATAGTGGTTTAGTATGAAATATTAATATTGGATTTTAAAGTATTTGTATGCAACGCCCTACTATAATCAGCTGATGGTAGTCAGACTCTTTTTTGGGTAGTCAATGATTTACTGATCTATTAAATAGTACTGAAGTAAAGAACGTGGGTAGTTTGAACATCCACCATCGCTCATTCTAAAAGACAACCTATTCCAGTATCAGCTATCTCAATATTGGACTGACTATAGTTTAAGCATCATAATATGATGCTTAAACTCAGTCTTGATCAGCGTATTTGCACGAAATCAAAATATTTATTAATTATAGTATTTTGATTTCGTGCAAATACGAGTAGGTACTGATCAAGACTGAAAATTGGAGCTGCCACCTACCACACTCGTACCCATATGACAAGAAAAAACCTAGTATATAAATATTTTACAGATATAAAATCTTAATAATATAACAACAATTTTTTTTTATCTAAATAATAAAATAGAAGATTATACATAATGTAATTTACGTTTTGATTATAAACTAACAAAGCATAAGTTTGTTACCTGAAGTAGGTTCAGGTAACAAATCCATATTACAGTTCACTTGAGCCCTTTTGTGTTTAGACCGTGTGATAAATGAATATTTATACTTTTAATGAAAAAATATTTGACTGCTACATGACGTAATCAGGGTATGCATATATGACAGGTGCGTTGTGATGAAAAATCGTCACAAATATAAACAATGGAGCGGGCAATCGCCACGCACCTCGAATACTGGTAATATGGATTGTCTGTGACAGCGTCATGAGGGTTATGGATGAGCCACGAGTGAGAAGGGCGGGCGGCTAGCTCGTATGAATCACAATGTTATCAATCATAACTTACTGATGGAGCGGCCAAGGCTCTGATTAACGGCCAAACAACAGAACCACTACACTAATGACAACTGTCTCACTGCTTCTACTACTCGGGGCCTCATTATCTAAGCGAGTTGGAAATGGTATTTCTGTAAAGCAATAGTCTAATGGAGCTTTTTGTGAACAATACAATACAAGACATCGTTGCTTTGATCTGGAAAGAATGCCTCTAGCAATAAATCCGCCTCTATACATTTTTTTCAAAAAGAAAAACATCATTACGTTAAAATACTGCTGAACAGTATTATAATTTGCAGTACTCATAATTTCGTCCAATTTTGATCCAGTTTTATAAAAAATGTTGGCCTGGTCTTGATATTTTCTTTTATGTGTACCTGAGCAATGCCAACGTACGTAATGGAGGTATACCTATATAGTCAAGCGCATTAAGCGTACATATCGTGTCTGCGCGCATAAGCCGCCCTCTGAAAAGATTTGATGGCGAGGTTAGAGATTTATGTCAAGGATCATAGAGGCCGGATCGAGGGATTTCAGAGCTCCTAACATCCGACTGTGGCCTTTGTGGCTGGAGCACTATCCGGCTTCACTTCACTTTGTACCCCTTACTTGTACTGCCACTTACCTCGCGGGACGTTTTAATTCCATTTCGAGAAAAATCCGAGTCCAGTCGAACTGTGGGATGGAGTGAAGCCTCACTTACAGCCGTGTAGGTATGTGATGAATGTATACGTATGTCGATAATTTTACGATGTAACTGCATTTAGAAATAATTGGCAGTATCATGATGTTTTAAGTTAATAATGAATGATGACTTACGTTGCCGATAAAACTGATTGTAGATACTGATAAAGATTGCTTGCATTTTTGTTGCAGACCTATACGAATATGGTTAACATATAGTAGTACCTCTAAACTAAACGATATAAATATTCTACAAACCATGCGGGAATTTCAATTAATATTTCTGGCTCATCGAATTAGATCAGATAATAATTAATATCGAGTTCAACATCGATGACAGACCTCGTTAGGATATAATTAAGCGAAAGACATAAGCATCTATTGTGAGTTTGATAAAAATTAAAAAAATGTTAAGTCTCTGTCCTTTATTGGTAAAAGGCGGATATCTTTACCCTATTACATCCCTAGTTAACCTTACTCAATAAAGCGATTAATAAGTGTTATCTACATCGAAACGATAGACAAATTACCTTCACGTAAGACGAGTACATACTACTTCACCTACTCCATAAACCATGATTAAAGGATGCTGATTGCATGCAGCATTGTAATAAACAGGGGAGCAATAAAAATAGACATACTCCTGACATTGTATGCTCGTTAGCTTGTCCGGGAGTTACGATGGCAGATCCGTTAACGAGATCCAGACTTATTGCCGTCGAGACCACTGTTACAGAACTAAAGTACCCAACTAAAGCTCTGTTATTGCGCTGTCAACGCAGGTAAGAATGCTATTCTCATTTCAATTACTGTTTAAAATGCGATTCAATGGTTGTTGCTTCGTGAACGTGAATGTTAAAGTAACTCTATTTTGGATTTTGAGTTAATAATATTTAGATTTGATATTATGATGGAATGAGTTTCTGTATCACTACCAACTTTAATATAATGGATATGTATGATAAGAATATGGGTGGATGTGAAATCAAAATTTACTATTTATTATTTTAAATAACTTTACTGGAGCCGTAAAACAATCAACACCAGACAGGCAAACCATCGAGATATTCTAGTTACCTGAAAGACTAAGAAGAGTATGTGATCCCAATAAGACCATAAAATTTTGCTAAGTGGAAACAAAAAGCAGAGTTCTCTATACGTGGTCTTCGAATGTGACTGGGCTTTAATGCCAAAATAATATTTCTATAGATTTTAGATTTCTTCAATAATAGTAGTGAATTACTACGAAACCTTGTTTAAACATAACTTGTGCTTCGTTGTGTTCCTACAAGAAGTGTAAGTAGCACTGTGTACACAAACACAAAAGGCAGTACACCAGTTCCATTATATTGTACAATAAGCTACACAAGTGGAAGGTGTAGTGGGAAGTCGTTCAATAAAGGAATCCTATCATAAGCGAGTTGATGCGACTTAGCGTTGCTAAATTTTCACCACTCCGCTTAGCTGCGCCAGTAATATCTCAATTTCACGAGGGGTTTCCCCGCTTCCCGGCATTAATTTGTTCCTTAAGTCATAAGCCGAGCGTGGAGAACACTCCGGAATACACTCTTGCAGGCAGGCGAGTGCCTTAAGTTTATTGCTTGTACCAATCGCATCAAACTCCACAGGAATTGGGCGTAAAGAGCGACTAATTAGGACGGATAGTCGACTCGCTATTGTAGAATTCATTAGTGAATTGTACCTACGCCTCGAGGTACAGCAGATAAATTCTGCAAATGAATACAGTAACGAGTATGTTTAATTAACTTTTGGGTTCTACCTATGACAACTGGTATAAATTGAATTATCAATCGTGTATTTTTCAATAATTTACAAAGAAAGTTTACGGACGGTTCATCACTTAACTTGAAAAAGTGAATTCGTTAACATTCGCTATCAGTTTCAAACAAAGTTACGTTCAGCGAATCATAACCGTATGGAAATGAAAAAATAAATAAAACCTCGATAATTATACTCGTAAAGCGAGTTTGCGGAAGCCGCAAAACGAAATTTAATTTGCCCTGAACGCTGCATCAGAAATAAAGTTAAAACAGTCGCTGCAGTAGGCGGCAGTACGGCCAACTTCTAACGCAAATGAATAGCGAATGGGAAAAGTTGGGCCGAGAAAAATGATGTCCCACTCGGTGAGTCGGGCGCTGACTATTGTCGTACCCTCGCCTCGCCTCGCCGTAGCCATGTTGTTTCTCGATATTATTGTTATTAAATGCACATAAAACGCTCTGTTGTTGTTCAAGCTTTGTTGTTCGCTGTAAGTACGGCGCACACATGCAAATGTATATACAAATTTAATGTTTTGAGGGCGTTCAGATGTAATCAAATGCTTTGAAAACCTTTTTTAATTATTCTGATGGTATAATAACTAGTCACATGTTTCTGTGAAGTCAGTTGTAACGTGTAATATGATATAGTGGAAAACTTGATTTAAAAAAAAAAACTCAGAGCAATCTGGCGTTTTATGATTTCATAAATGCTTATAACAAAAAGAAAAAAATGTTAAGTACTCACCGTTTTTGCGGTTTGCGCCGATACGGTATCTGGATACTGAATGAGCGCTTGGAATGAATCTGTAACAAAAAAAAATTGGGTTACAAAAAAAAAGCTAAGACTGTACCAAAGTTGAAAATATAAGTCTTCTTACTTATGGAGACTTATATTTAAAAATAAAGTAAGGTGATTGTTAGGGAACACGTCGATTTTTATTTACAATAGAAATTCTTGTCTCTCAAATGATCTTTCTTTACGAAGAAGTTCGTAATATATATTTTAGGTAGATACTTCCAAGTTTAATTTCTGTTTTTGTAGGTATAATTTAATCCCTATTATACTCTTATTTACTTAGTTACGTGATATTGAGTGTTCATATTATAACGTCGAATTTACTTCAACAATTTCTAAAACCACACACTACAATACTCTTCTACATAGCAGCGTAATGATTTTGTAAAATATAACAAATTTTGTAGTAGTAAAACCATTTTCTCTAGGGTACTTGAGTGTTGGATGTCTCGTGGAATTCCTGACAGGCAATATCTTGTTCACGAGTACCTACGTTCAAACAAGGCGAAATTGGCGCCCAACGTGGGACGGCTTGCGATGATTCCCCTCTTGTTAGTCTCAGGTGCACCGCAAATACTTTATAATGCACAACACTTTGGCGCTTATTCACATCTAATATTCTAACATAGGAAGAAAAGAGTTTGATAGTACGTGGAGGCAACTATGAAAGTTTGAAAGGTTAATCCTTCTGAATATTATTTAAATAATTTCAATTGTTATTTTTATTATATTCAAATTCGATTTGAATATAATAAAGATTATAAAAAAAATAACCACGAAGGCTACAGCGGAAGCTCCGCTGCGCTCCGCTCCCGCCTTAGCCTTCTAACCTAACCTATCCAAGTTGGATTGAGCGGGTTAATCCTGTAGTGTCCATATTTTGAGGAAGGGACATTTTGAGAAAAGGTCATTTTGAGAAATGGACATTTCGCGAAAAGGACATTTTGAGAAAAGGACATTTCGAGAAAAGGACATTTTGAGAAAAGACCATTTCGAGAAAAGGACATTTCGAGAAAAAGCACATTTTGAGAAAAGGACATTTCGAGAAAAGGACATTATGAGAAAGGACAGTTCGAGAAAAGGACATTATGAGATGAGACGATTTTAATCTACATCTTCCTTGTCACCAATTGTTTGGCAATTAGATTATCGGAAAACCTAGCGCCTTGTTTTACTCCAATATTATTATTTATTTACTTGACCGTACTGATTTATTTCCTTACTAGCTGATGTCCGCAGCTTCGCCCGCGGAAAATTTGTTTCCGTGGGAACTTATTCCCGGGATAAAACATAGCCTATTTCAGCCAAATCCGTTTAGCCGTTAGAGCGTGAAAGAGTAACAAACATCTACACTCACAAACTTTCGCATTTATAATATTAAGTAAGAAGTAAGATTAGTAAGATAAAACTAATTCAACCGCTTTGAAATTAACTTCAGTACAATACCGAGTCCATAGTGACCATTGCCTATCAGGTGGACCATAAGCTTGTCTGCCACCAGTATAAAAAAATAATTTTACCTAATACCAGTAATAAAAAAGTATTAATCTCCGAGACAGGTGTGATAAACAACAAGGCAGGAAGGAGAACATTCAAGTGAATGGTCCCACAAGTAATATAGTTGGTGGAGTTTATTTACTGCGAGAGGATAAGCGCTAAACCCCCTAATTTAAGGCATGAGCCGAGCGATCATTGCCGTTCTTGGGGCGAACACATAAATTCACATTTTTAGGAAACATCGTCCGGGTTGGTAACACCTGGGTTGGCCACATAACGTACCATTAGATGCCGTGACACCGTCTCGCCGGCGGTTAAGGCATTGTACAGACTATTAAATGTAAGAGGGCTGTCAGTTATAACAGTTTTTGTGTAAGAGTTTTTAAAATATAGCTATGTTATTTTGTAATATACTGTTATTTTGTATTAGGCTTTTGCAAAAGAGCATTAGAAGTTTTGTAGGATCGTCAATAAACACAGCATAACATTCGTCCAGCCATCGTTATAAACCACGTGATGTATATTGTAAATCCCGAAGATATGTTGCTTAGTTATTATAGTAACTAAATAACTAATTGAATTTGTTCATGCTACAACATCAAGTAGACAATTGTAATTTCCCGTTATATCACAAATTAATTAATGTCCACATAAAATAGCTACCATTCAACCAAAATCTTCATTTCCAACGTCCATTATCAACCGCAGTTCTTTTCCAGCCTTCTAAGAGTAAATATAGAACGTAGAACCACTCAGGACAGAAAATGTCGACGTAAATTAAAAGTAACGCCTTGTCTCCTTCATACATAGTTAAATGCTGTTTAAGGCTCCATATTTTTCTTGGCCAACCATTTGGGAACGTTAAAATGGAATGCATAAAAAGCTTAGAGCAAATTGGAGTTTTTATGTAATTACATCGTGAATAAGCAAAAAGAGTTTTATGAGGACAATGAAGGCGACCGACCACCAGAATACGCCAGTTACTTTACCTCTTACTATAGTGCACTGTGTTTATACAATGTAAGACTTTTACTTTCTTTCAATTTTTTACCTTAGTATAGTTATTTTGACCTAGGATATCGATATTAAGATGGGATCATATTTTTCTTGGTATCATCGAAAGGCTTGTTTGTGAAATTTGAAAGGTATTTAATGTGACTTCAGCCGAAATTGTAGGCAGTATAAAGGTCCATGTTAAAATAGAAATGTATCTATATAATAATGAACAATGTACAGCATGGCTGAGCGCTAATGAGGATAATATAGAATATAATAAAACATGACAGGCCTACGAAGAAAATTTGCTATTTATTTTGGCTCTGTAAATATTTCTGATCCGCTGTACGTATTATGTCAAAACACGCGCGTGTTAAAAGTTTGCCTTAAGGTATGTTTCTGATGTAGTACTCGTATGTGCTGAACTGCCGACGTATTTCCTTAACATGTTTGTTAGAAGGTACATTTTTAGGAAAATATACCTTAATTAGCTACCGAGTTAACAATATTTTCCTTCTACTACTTATCAAATACATTTTCTTTAGCTCTACGCCTACGGTATAACAATATTCGTTTGGCATAATACATTTTTGATGCCGTTAACAGTATTAATTAAAATCCAAAACCCGTTGCTATTGACACGAAAAGTTTTATGCAGTTTTAGCAACAACGAAAATGGAAATTGCCCAAAGTAATAGTCCCCTTCACAGTGTTTTATTTATCCAGCTGAAATATTCAAGCGCTAATTCAATATTGTTGCTTGCGGCTCCAATTGCGCGCAAGAAATTCAAATCTCAATCAATCCGTAGTGTACGCGCCGCTTCATTATGTTTCATTAAAAATTCAAGTGGGATGCGCAATTACTTTATAGAATATTTAAACGTCAATGTCTGTGTAAAAACAAGATGGAAGTTGTGGTAAAATTAAAATTTCGTAATCCACATTTCGCTGTGTAGCAAAGAGGTTGCTTCCGCTATGTTAATATTAAGCGGTGGGGCAGGGCAGGGCGGTGCGCCGGCCGACCGATTACAGTATAATTTGATATCTTAAATCTCGACGCGACGTCTCCCCTGAAATGAGCGAGCTCTGTCAAGCCTGAATGAGTCCTCGTTCGCAATTTACGCGTCTTTCAACTAACCTCCGTCTGTAATACTCAGATTAAACTTGCAATTTGCTAAATACTTGCATTGCTTCATAGTACGCACCAATGCACTTTCATGATCAAAAGAGTTCAAAAGAGTTGTTTCTACAAAATCGCCCACAGTAAGGTCCCGCAGTGCATATCCCCGGTATTTTTATGTCACATTATAATTGTACGGTCGGTTTTCACGCTTCATCCAGTAGGGGGTAAAGTGTCACCGTAAAGATGATATTTGTAGACGAATCAAATCCTTAATTAAGGGAATCCAACGACGAGATAGACACGACACCTACCGCAAACAGGGGACGCATAATAATTGTAGCGGCCTGCTACACCTTAATAAAGCCAATCGGGGAAGGTTGCGGGGCAAGGGCTTGTCGGAGCAGCGAGGGAGGAGGTGTGGGATTACGGCGACTCCGCGCTCTTCATTGAGATTTGTTTTAGGATTAGGAATGCGTAACCTCCCGTCAGCCAGTAGTCGACATAACTACCAGCAGGAAACGGGATAGCTATAATCAATGGGTTTTCCGTGTCACGTCCACAAGAGATAATTTATAAGAAAATCTCACAAAACTTTTCTAGGGAACCGATCCACTATGATGTATCTAAAAAAAATATGGTGGTATGTAATATTTTTGAAATAATGACATACAACTTCCACACTGTTAACTTAAGCGAAAGCGCGTGCCATAACTTAGGGTATCATCGACTTGTTTTAATAGAAAATGTATGATCTTAAGTAATGATATGACTCCCCTTCGGTACATGGGCTTGAAAATGATCACGTATAAGAATTTTCGAAAAAAAGCACGAACATCATCGCCATAAATACGCAGAAAACGCTTTATGAAAATCGAGTAACAGGTGAAATATATACTTTTACATGAGTTTAGGCAGGTGCGTGACATATAGCGGGTATTGAAAATGAAAATGAGAAGGATATAGCTATGTGGTTTATTTACTCCCCTCCCGGAGACAGGATAATTGAAGTAAGGATTTATATGTTTCGGATATGCAATCTAGTTCCGTTTGTACAAATACCAGTTAAGTTAGACACGAAGGATTCGTTAGCGGTGTTATGGAGAAGCTTAGTGTACTCAATGATGTTCTTAATTTATTTTCAAACTACATTTTAAGATTGTTTGTTTTCATTTAATCTTCACACCAATCAGTATTTTTAATTGTATATTTATTACGTCGTAAGAACTGTTGTTGAATTAAAAAATAATCGTATTCCTGTCGAGTGTGGGGAAATTGTCCGAGACAAAAGCATTTACAAATTGACAATGATGAATGCGCTAAAAAAGCAAACAGCCGTTTGGAGAACTAGAAGCGGGCATTCGGAAATTGGAAATCCTGGAAATGCAATATTAGTGACGTCACTGTATGAGATAGCGACAAGTTACGAGTTCACCCGAACTGTTTACTTTCATATATGACCATCGTTATAGGGATTGTGTGCGGGAACAAAACCGATTAACTGTATCGGCAGATTGGGATGTGATTTGAGTTTGATCACTTTTTTATGTGAATGTGTATTTATATTGCAATGTGTAAATTAGGTTGTTCCATTGCGACAATATCAGATTCGAGCATTTTAATTTATCTATAGAGAGTGGTTTTGCAAGCTAGTTATATAGATAGTTTTTATGAAATAGGCCGATAAGAAAGAAGTTTAGAATGCTCTTGCGTTGAAACAGTATTTATGGGGTTTAAAGTGTTACGCGGGCGAAGCAAAAAAGATTATAATTTCTCTACATGCGAAATATAACAAAATTACCAATTTCAATTTTTTTTGTCTTAGCTCATAAATACGAGTATTGTGTAAACATACTATAAACAAAACAAAGGCTGCACAATTCCAATCATTCGACTTAAATTGAAAATACAAATTATGATTTCCATATTTTAAGCATCCACAGTGTCATGTCCCGGTAAACAAACCAATAAATTGCTCAGAAAAGGTGGAATTAGTGGTTCATAACAATAATGAGACAAATGACTGAACGATTAATTAAAAGATATTATTGAATTTCTGAAAATCGAAATGGAATTAATAGATACTCAATGGTTACCTTAGACTGTTAGACAAAAGATGGTGTAATATTTTCAATTAAATGTTAATAATTGGAGCTAAAATGGTGTTTGAATCGACTTAATTAATCGTGGCCTCGATAAAAATTAATTACCTCAATTCTTTTTTACGATTTGATCGCTATTCATTATTAATTTTCAGTAATCGGGTCCTCTGGAGGCATCTCATAATTGAAGAACGTGGAACGTAACGCCGTCAAAGAGATTATTAAACTTATGTACACAGAAGTTTTAATTACGTTTCAATAATACAATCCCGAATTTATTATTATCACTGGGTATGTATTCCCAGTATTAAGTACATCATTTCATAAGGTACGTAATTTATTCAGCTATCTAAGGAATGAACTTGGTCTTAAGGTAGAAGGTCCAACTACAGAGGTTTGATAATGCAACTGCCTGGCCTGACCTGGACAATGTGATTTTACTTTTAGTACTTATGTCTCAGGCCGCTAATTCTCGAGTAAGTAAGTATACAACTTGAACACTAAAAGAAATTCTAGTAAAATCTTACACAAAAATGTTCGAATAAGTTTCGATATACGCTTTGAAGTCGTATAGTTTAGAATTGCCGCCCAAGGTTGAACCCTGTAGAGATGGTTTCACATAAATAAGGAAATAAGTAAAACTATTAAAATTGGATTCAAAATAAAAGTAGCATTTAAGTAGAGGAAAATTCATAACAAAGCCACTGATAATATTTAAATTCTAGAATGTTATAAAAAAAAATAAAAAGGTTTATTTGACACAAATATTTTACAATCGATACAATATTTTTACCACTAAAATTACACTGATGTTCACAAAAAGTGCTGATACTGTATTCCATACTAAGCAAGAGCCTGTACTATGAAGGACACTAGTTATGTAGACCTAATATTCTAGATCTGATATGAAACGGTTATGATATTGTGCGTCATTTTGACGCTTCAACTGATTTGGAGTATATTAACTAGAGGGTAGTTGAAATAAAGTTTACCTAGAAGTATGACTAGGTACTGTGTAATTAGCCAAGCGTGAGCAGTACGGAAGCGATGCCTCACTGCCTGCGGGTGTTCAGTTCGGGGGAGCTTATCAAATATGTAACTACCTGTACCTGCCTCCTGTGTGCCGGATTTATTTAGGATATGCATGAGGGTACGATTTAAATTTTAAACGGATTGCGCCCTTGGATTTCGAGCCTGTGTTATGTTTCGTGAACCTATCACTACAACACGTCCAACCGAAATTAATTTTAAAGCCCGCCCTGTTATATTCAATAATAGTTGTTTTAGTCACTGTAATCCCAGTTGCCTTAGACACAAAGCGATTGTGACAGTAGGCTTTATACAGCTAGATATTTGGTAGTAAATTATGAAACCTTTGCATGATTAATTACGCGGGGCTTGTGTAAAATTTGGCTAAAATTGATATTGAAGGCTTGGGTGTGGTCTTTTTGTAAATACCTATCATTATTTTACCTTACTTTTGAATTCTTACTCTAGCGCTTGTTAATAAGATCTTTTACCTGAAGAATGAAAGAAGTTTGAAGAGCCATCTAGAATTCTTCATCATATCATTTACTATTACATACATCCTCGTAATCATTACTCAAGTTTGACGATTGTCATCGCAACCACGAGTACCTACGTAAGGAGCGAGTCTTCATTTCCAGATTGGCAAATTTTCTTTTGTGCGTGGGTTTGTTTTCTTCAAGTTGCATGTCTCGACCGATTATCATGAAACTTTGATTTAATACACTTTTGCTGTCGTCGGTCGGTTTTTGACTGAGTTGACAAAAAAGACGGCACGTCCGACCCGTCAACAAGGCCAATAACTCTAACAACTTCTTTGTGCATATGTAGCTCATGTGACTAATATGATTATTATTGTAACTATAATACGTGGTTTACTTACTATTTTTAGTGAATGTGACGATCTTGAGCACCTTGCCGTAACGCTGGAAGATGGAGTATAGCACATCCAGTACTATCGGATATAACATGTGTTCTATGATGACACGAAGAACTGTGTTAGGGCCACCCTGTTAACAAAAAAACGCTATTGAAAGACTATTACAAAAACATTTCATTTTCATTAATTCTGCTAAATTACAAGATTATAAAGATGTAAAGGGCGTACTTCATTCAAAGCTCTCAAAGGAATATTCGATTTACATTCCTTAATATATATAATTGTTTGGTTTAATTAATTATAAAAGGAAATCCTGCTACCCTTAGAGAGTAGGGATACAGAAAGAATATAATCATCTATTTCTCTGAAGATTGGTTAAACAACATTAATTCGTGCTTAGGAGCAAAGCTTATTCATAATTAAACTCCGTACAGCGCTTTGTGACGCTGTGGCAGCCAAGATGGAGGAGTACAAAGATCTAAGGGCGGTAGGGGACTTGTTATAGAGACGACTAATAGCATCGCATAATATATGTTCTTGATAAGTAAATAATGTTGTTTATTCGCAGGTACGCGAGGTATTGGGAGAAAACCACACTACAGAGGTTTTCAACATCGAGAAGTCGTGTAAGAAAATCATACTACTATAATTAAGTATTTCAAAAGAATATATAACTTTATTAACAGGTTTAGATTAAGTATACGCAAAAAACAAACTACGAATAATCGCACATAATACAATATTGTGTAATAAAAGCAGCTAGCAACGTCCAGCCAAAACCATTACTTCCAGAATTTTCAGGTAAGGGTTGGTTCTAACCTGTAAGGGGGTGTAACGTGATAGTTAAATTTTATGCGGGCGGGGTCTTGGGCGTCGAGTAGTAAAGAATACGAGTATATCTAAGTGTAACCCTACTACTTGATGTAGCAGTTTTTGTTTAAACATAATTCCTATAACACAATAAAAAAATAATTTGCTCCTGTATTGGGCAGATAGTCTAAAAAGCGTGCTAAAAAGTTCTTAGCTCCTCCCTTTACTTATGAACTTCGAAACTGGAATGTTTACTAGCAAGTTAGTAAAAGATATGATAGAAGCTCAAAGCTAGCCAATTAAATCTTTCACAAACTGAACTTGAAAAGGAAAACTGCTCTGTTTGAAAACTGAATGATGGCATAAATTACCCTAAAAGGATTAAATATTAAGATAAATTTAATGGCTTAATAGATTTGTAAGTACCTACCTAGTTCATTTTATTTAGTCTTGTGGATGAATTTCTGTTTTCTGTGTCTTCTATGCATATAGAGCAACGGTTACTGGTCTGTCAGGTAAAAGAGCCAAACAGATTTTTTTATTTATTGTGATATATACTATATTTTTCAGATGGGACCATAACCTGTGGCTTTTTTCTAGCAAAGTTAAGTTTATCATCTCTTTATAATAGATTTATAGAGAGAGCAGGGTTATAGCTAGGAACAAAGTTAATGAAATAGTGCATAAGTTACGGTGAATAGTATGATAGAACTAAAGATCGTAAGGTTGATACTCACCTGAATTTCAGTGCCTCCGTTAGCGGGCTGCAAGGCTGCGCCCGCGCCGGCCACGAGCGCCGCCCCGGCGGTGTTGGAGATCACCTGGGCTGCCTGTAGCGCCGCCTGCGCCGAAGCCGACTGAGTAAATAATATACAATTATACATGTTACAAGTGCTAGGATGAACCTAGACTTTTTATATACTACCTAATATACTATACACTACTTGCAATAATTAGCCTGGCTTGAATAAGTGTTATTTATTAATCCCGACGGAAAACGAAGGATGCTATATGTTTAAACTATGTATTTAATGGTCAGTTTGTGACATCATAGCTCTCGATCTGGATTCTTCGTTTAAAATTATTGAAATGTGGGCGTATACTCGGCCTCTGCCTACCCCTTCGGGAATCGGGAATAAAGTCGTGATTATATTTATATATAACTAGCTGACCCGCGCAACTTCGTTTGCGTGATAAATCAAGAACCGCTTGACCGATTTTGTGCAAACTTCACATAAACCATCTACTAAATAGTCCGAACAAAGCCTAAACATTTGGTTTGGATAGGTGAGCCCGATCTGGAGTTATAAAATTACAACGAAAAGTGGCATTGATTTTTATATATATAGATTATGTATGTTACTTTGATAGTATTCCCACGAGATGGTAACTTAGAATTTGCAGCCGAAGATACCAAACTCCTCAAAAAATAGGCGTTATAATCAGATGAAACCTAAACATATTATAATATTATACTATGTTTAGGTTTCATTTTCATTTGTGTAAAGAAGGTTAGAAGAAATATAAGGTTTTTATAACAACGACGAGATAAAGTACATTCGAGTTTCAAAAGTTTATGTACCTATATTCGAAGTCAATTCTGAACGAAAATGATTACTGTTCAGCAAGTATTTTGTGTTGCGTAGAAGAAGTAAACAAACAACAGTCCTCGAGTCAAATAATTTGGCGAACAATGAGACGTAATACGACAGAGTTATCTCGCCCACGCGAGGCTACCACCTTCGTGTGCTCAACACCAACAGATAACATTGACCACATCAAAGAAAGCTCGCCATAAACTTATTTTGTATCGTCCGTGAACAATCCGCTACTTTGTGTCGTATTATAGGGGTGGACGCTATTGTGAACAACACTTATGAGCCGTAAGTGCTATGTATAACAAATAAAATAAAAAAGTAGATTAGAAATCTCTCTTTTCATCTTTGTGAGTTTAATTTGAAAGCTTTTAACACCTATGCATGTAATAATTAAAGGTTACATATGCATCATATACAGCGTGTTGTTAACACATCTCGATCGTATGGAAGGGTGCGGCACACTTTGATCCTATATTTTCACATGGCTTTGTGCGACGGCGGCCTGACAAGCGGGCAGGCCAGACACAAAAATAAGGCTTTAACCGTGTCATGGTAAGCCTGCCGGCGACGGCAAAGGCTCCGGTACAAATTCACGTTGACTTGTTCCACCTCACCTCGCTTTTTCTCTTGAACATATTCTTTGATATGTCTGTACTTTGGGATTTTATTTTCTTTTGTACAATACGTTTCGTTTTTGGAGGACTAATATTAGTTTTACGATCATTGTTGAAATATATGTAGGATTTTGATAGTTCTTTATCATTTACTAAAGTTATGCTTATACCTACTAGAGCGTAAGGTTCGTTGTTTAGTTTATTATATGTGACCAATGCCTCTAGCGTTTTTAATACAGATTCGCCTTTGAAGTTTTGAAAACATTTTAATATGTTTTTGTTATAGTAGTAGGTTCAGTTAGTATTTATTAGCCGGCAAGATACAGTCCCTTAGCTCACATTAGGTTCTTATATTGATAGTAATACAATTTCTAATAGTATAAAGAATTTATAGAAGTATTAGAACGAATCATCTCGCAATAATGAAATATTTTACAGAAAGATGGGTAGTATTTTTAAAAAGTGCGACGATTTATCTTTTCATATTATTTATTTTACAATTTTTCATCGCAAGGGTTTACAGAAACTAGTAAAATTCAGCACAAGAGCTTAGGAACGGTTGAAATGATCCAATCGGAACCATCTTTCGCGTCAACTGTGCGGTGCAGGCGTTCGAGCTATGCAGAACTTTTGAGTTATTTAAAAGGTCTCCTTATTCAGACTAGCAATCTCTCACAGCGACCACAACCAGACACGCTACGAGACGCTAGAAAATAAATCCGTTCTGAGAGAAGTTCTATTCAACAACTACAAAAAAATCTTTTCGTTGCATGATTGATCAAAGCTTTGCGTTCAGTTCACTCTCTTTTAAATGCACTCCAATATGACATTCTCTATAATAGTCAGGAAACCTTTAAGTAATAGGACTCTCGATAAGTAAATTTTTGATTCCTTTTTTTCATTGCATTGATATTAGTGTATTTACAGCTGCGGTGATATTTTTAACTCTGAGATAATTTTGAAAAGTGCTTTAACGTATACGAAACATTCAATTATGTATTATGCTACACGTATATTAACATTGCAATCGTTAAAAAAAGTGACTTTGTTTTGTGGATTTTTTCGCATTCATGTTTTTACCTCATTATACTGGTAGAATTTATAGTCGTTCTGGACCCAAAAGGGAGTTACTCAGAATCAATCATGGAACAATTATGGGGGGTCAAAAGTGTTGTACAGGCTATAATAAAAAAAAAACTTTTGTGTTATCATTTTCACTCGTTCGAGTTGAAACATTAGTAGCGCTTCGATTATTCATTGACATTCTTCAGTGAATGAAACGCCGGAACATGTGATTAGTTCATTGACCGAAAGCATTCGATTCGATTAATAAAGGACTCCAATTTCTCTTCATACTCAACACGGGCGGCTTAGGGCCGTCGGAAATACTTTAGTATTGTGCTGTTTTCGCGGTTAAACGATAAATTAATAAGGTCTATTGTACTAATAGGTACTAATAGGTAACGAAAATAAACGCGAACAAAATAATGAACTTAAATCTAGACCCTACTACTACCTATTTACAGTTTATTTACGCTACCGAGTACCCCGGCGACTGCTCAAAATGGAGTCCAGAACTTATGATACATAAACGGGCACGTTTTATGTTATTGCCTTCACTATTTCAAAGGCCAACAGTCAACAGTCCGGAAGGGTCCACTCTATCACACTGCGTAATTCGTAATTCATCACAAGTTTCCTACTTCAGGAGTACGAAACTCATGATGTGCAACAGCCGAACAACCCCCCAAAGAAGCGGGCTAGCATCCAAACCCCTACATGAAGCCGCAGTGGTAGCCAAGATTTGTTGGGAATCCTGGGAGTCATCCTTACGAGGGCTTACCCGGCGGGACTCCCAACCGTAGGCATAGGTACGGAACGTGTGGTTTTTAGTCGGTAAGTGTCCGGCATAGCATCCATGTAGGATTTTCCTCACGTTAACTACTAAACACGCACAGGAGGCCTATTCTGTTTCAACGAACAACGAAGTTCGGGCCGAAGTTTCGTATAAAACCTACTACGGTTCCATACGTTCCGCAACTTGCGGACGAAACGAAGTTGTTTGACGTTAAACCTACTCTAATTCACAAATCGTACGAACGAAAATTCAACTTTGACAGATAATTGTTCGGAATATTAACTTAATATTGACGAAACCAAAAGTGTTACCGTTTGATTTTCGTTTCCTTGTATATTTTGTAAGAATTTTAAATAAAATGTCTAGAATGTTACTCATTGAGGCTGCTCTACGTGAGGAACGATTAGATTACAACCGTACACCCAGGTGGTCTGGGAAGGTGGACGGTGGGAAAGAACCGCGATTAGAGCGTAGAAGAAATCGTCGTAGACTGCCAAATTAAGTCAATTATATGATTATTTCCGAAGTAGAGTTAATTGCAAACTATAGGCTCAGTCGGCAACTGTTTGAGGAGTTGTGCTAAGAAATAGGTAGCAACGGGAGAGAGCCCTCCCACCCGAATTCCGCAGTCAGCGGCGGGAGCGCCTTCGCACAAGACTATCCGCCTCCATGACCGGGGGCCTGAGGATGGTGAGGAGACTGCCCACCATCCGTGGTAGCCATAGGTCTGTTGGGAGTCCTGGGGTATCCTTTCGAGGGCTTACTGAGAGTTTCCAACCGTAGGCTGTTAGGCAGGATACGTGTAGTTTTATTGTCGGTAGAAGTCCGGCATAGCATCCATGGGGATTTTATCTCACGTTAAGAAAAATGGCCCCTTTGGCATTGGGCCCAAAAGACTGGGAGCATTCCCCTTTAAATAGCGATCTCTATTCTTTGGGAGAAGTAACTGCTAGCCCTTGAGTCACCAGTCGACTCGACCAAATAGTATGTGCGTTGGATCCCATGCACCGTAGGTCCATGGGGTGCAACGCGGTCTCGACACCAACTGGAAGAAAACTGTAAGACAAGCCGAGACCCTGATACCTACTTAGATTTTTTTTTATTTACTACCGCTTCCGGGCTTTTTCTTTTGTACTAGTTCATACTGAAAATAATATATGTTTATTTAGGTAAAATAAAACGAAAACAATTGTCTTGCCCAACTTTTATTAACTGATACAATCTATAAACTATTTGTCTTTCATTCTTTCCTATTATATAGTATCTCCTATCCTATTTGTCTCTAATATCTTGAATCAGTTCCAACAGAGCAGCTTGAATCTGCATCAGTATATTTATGATTACAGCGAGCTCGGTATTTCTAAGTGTGCCATTCTCTGCACGCACTCCCTCTATATCAAACAATCTCCGTCTCACTTCAGATCCAGAAGATTATCCCCTCCACCTAGGGGCAGATGGTACAGAAGCTGCAAAATAAAATAAATTCACATTAAAAATAAGTTACTCAACAAGACATAATATCTCACGTATGTGTGTGATATTCAATAGAATAAATAACATTCAATTGCACTGTAATATGAATTGTTTACTTACAAAGATTTTTATGTTTATACTAGCTGACCCGCGCAACTTCGTTTGCGTCACATGAGAGTGCGAAAGAGAGAGGTATGGTATTAATATTTTGAGTATTATAATGTTTCCCGGTGCATTTACCCCCGGTGCGTCGCGTCGCTTGAATTCATTACAGCTGAACCGCATATCTTCGTTTGCGTCACATGAGTGATATAATGTTTCTCGTCGCTTTTACTTCCACCTATCCGTTTTTCGATATGGAATTCATCGTGTGCGAGTCCGACTCGCACTTGGCTGCTTTTTATCGTTCAGTTGAATGGCTGCCACTGCAGACCAAGTTTACTCCCGTCGCGTCGCTCATACTTTAAAACTTAATAAGAGGGTTATTGTAAGTAAACCTTAAAAGATAGACATATGCTGTCAAGGACTAATTTTTATAACTTTTTAAGAGAACAAATTTTGTAATACACAATTTTTACGTAACTTTAACTATTTATGAAGCGTCCGCAATGGGAGCTCTCAAAAGAAAGAAATAATCCCCGTTCTCGAAACATTATTCATGGCTGCTCCGCTCCTATTCGTCTTAGCGTGATGTTATATCGCCATTAGCCAGCCTCAATAAATAGACTATTAAACTATAAAATAATTTTTGAAATGCAACCAGCAGTTTCTGAGATCCTAGCACAAACAAACTCTTCAGTTTCATTATATCGTGAGCGAACCTTAAGAGATAGACAAATTAGGTTATTGTGAGCGAACCTTAAAAGATAGACATATGCTGTTGCGGACTTTTTTGTTGAACTTTTTAAGAGAAACAATTTTGTAATACACAATTTTTACCTAACTTTAACCATTTACGCAGCGTACGCCTCGGAAGCTCTCAGACGGTAAAAAATATTCCCCGTTTTCAAAACATTCTTGATTGCTGCTCCGCTCCTATTTGTCCTAGCGTGATGTTATATAGCCTATAGCCATCCTCGATAAATGGACTATCAAACTGTAAAAGAATTTTTGAAATCCAACCAGTAGTTCCTGAGATCCTAGCGTTCAAACAAACAAACAAACAAACAAACAAACAAACAAACAAACTCTTCAGCTTTATAATATTAGTATGGATGTATAAACGATATAATATGTTTTAGATATAGATTTCAAATAATAATAATTTTAATTTTCATTACATTATTGTTGGTTGACATGAAACAAACGTCAGATACATTTTTTAACATAAGGTTATGACATTTGTATCTCTAGTTTGTCTATATCAAAATGGTTGAAAATATACAATTATATATATAATACCTTTTTATTCTTATTTTCTGCATACATTTTACAAGAATAAACCACTTGTTACATGTTAATTTTTTTATTAAAACTTAGTTGTTTTTAAATTTAAATAAAAGTGAAAACCGTATTTACCGGAATAAGACATCAGCAAATGACCTCCCTATCATTGTCGTTCACGAAATGTGTGATCCGCAATTGATATAGAATAGGGTCGGCCACGAAACTTCGTTTTGTTTTCGTTCGTTAACGAAGTTTCGTTTTCGTAGAAAGAGAGTAGGCCTCCAGTTCGTTTGAATATTTCGCACTGAATGACGACGACTCATTTTCGAAAATCGTAACGAACGATCTGTCTGCGCGGGAGTCGCGGCGTTACTGCGCGCCGCCGCGCCGCCGAGCGAGCGGCCGAGCGCGTTACGTACCTACAAGACGTAACTAGTCGAGTACCTACGTTACTTGGCAACGGGTCCACGTGGACTGCGGTGGGATCATGCGTGTGATTGGTCGAATTTTCCCGACGCGGCAGCTCGTCTTAGTGATTGGAACGTTAAACATTGAATGAAAAATTATAGTAGAAAATAGTAGTAAGCGTATTCCGTGAAATTTAAAGGAATAACCACAAGTTCTCATTTTGACTTCGGCAAACGATATAAATTTTGACATTTTCGTTATTTTTTTTCGTTGATTTTCAAATTGACAGTGCCGATCGGTTCTGTTATCGAAACTGTGCCTAAACCTTTTCGTTCCAGAACGACTATAAATTCAACCAGAAATAAGAACACAAATAAGAATAATGCATTCGCTAATCGTACAGATGACACTTTTGTCATTACACTGCAGTAGATTTTTTTTTTAATTTATTGGATTTGTTTATAATTTGCAAGGTAATTATTAAAGGCTACAGCAGTGTTTAATGTATTCATAAATATTTGTCTCAGGAGTCTGGGTGTTTTTATGTAAAATATGTATGTATTTAAAAAGTATATAAGCATTAATATCCGTGGTCTGATACCCATAACACAAGCAGGTTATTCCTAGCTTACTTTGGGATCAGATAGCGTTGTGTGAAATGTCCGAGAATATTTTATATTTATTCTATAACAAATGTTAATGTTATGGCACTACAGACAGAGTATAACGAAAAATGTAGTGTATCTTCAATTCTATTCTTTGTCGTATACATTCACCCACTTGTAGAATTGAACGCATGTAAAACTATGAGATGTCACGTCTTACAAGGGTTTACTGCTATATAGTCACATTAGGGGACCTCTTTGTTCCCTACTACACTATTAAAACTTATAACGAGGAGAACAAAACACTAAGGGCATATTCGATTATGCGATTCGCATGAAAAGTTGTTTTATCATATTATTAGCTATGCCCCACAGTTTTGCCTATTATAGTTTTATATTTTTATGCTTACTATATACATACATACATACATATTGTCACGCCTTTATACCCGAAGTGGTAGGCAGAGGCATAGTATATGCCCACATTTCATCTTATAGTTTTATGTCCCACGTTATAGGTGGTGAGCCTATTGCCATGTTGTAATGAACAGGCGCAGGTCGCCGCGACCCGCAGTTGAAACGTTTCAAGCCGCCCATAAGGCCTTCAACTTAGCTTAACCATTGTCATTTTACTGACAACCGGGTTTCATTTTGAGTTTTCCTTCTCTACGCAATGGATCTTTTTGCGAAAGTGTTCCCTAAGTCGCCTCTTACGACACCCTCGACTCATTTTGTACTCTTACTGTTCCAGATTATTTATAGTGTTGAGTGATGGCACTTAGTGGAACT
Organism: Miltochrista miniata; assembly: GCA_933228765.1. NCBI lineage: Eukaryota > Metazoa > Arthropoda > Insecta > Lepidoptera > Erebidae > Miltochrista > Miltochrista miniata. Next base: position 14,864,191 of record OW121752.1, on the reverse strand, counting down.
GACTGCACATATTTTATACACTACTTGTACCTCTGGTTAACCTCTGATGATGCCGTCAGGCGAAACCGGTCAGGTTTGTAAATAAATATAGTGGAATAAGTACAAGTGGTGCTTTAAATTTAAAACTGTTCCAATTGTATTGGTTGTAGTGTGCATAGACTATAGCTTTCCTAAATAAATGGACTATCCAGGACTATGTAAATTAGTTTTAAATTCAAACAAGTCGATATCAAGATTACCACGTTAAACCAAATAAACAAACAAACTCTTCTACTTTATAATATTAGTATAGATTATAATATCAAGGTTCATAAAATAACAGAATTTTATCCAAACTGAACTCCGAATAAAATGTGAATTATGCTAATTTTCAAAGCGTATTTAGATCTTAAGGCTACTTATTAACATATTTATGTTTTATTCATTTAGATACACTACTTTAGCATATTATATTACTCTTCTAAATAAAGCGGTCGATATTAAAGAACAATTAAAAATATTATATTTATTTATTCCGGGAGTGACTGGATGCGGAAGGCACAGGACCGTGCACTGTGGCGAAATTTAGCAGAGGCCTATGTCTAGCAGTGAATTGTCAAGGGCTGATTTGAATACTACAAGTGTTACAAAAAAAAATTATAATGCAACTATGCTCACGGTGCTCTATAGCACTTTACTATAGGCTATAAAGTATGTAGTGTCTTTAACTATATTCTGTTACTGGTAAATGTTTTTCATGAATAGTACATTAACATTAGTGTCATTTAAAATTCGCGAAGCTCTTAAAATATTCTTTTCATTTCTCGCAATAAACACGACCAAGTTATACTGCTAGTGCTGCACTTGGAACATCATTCGATTCACAAAGAGCTACGAGATATTGAAAGAAGAAGCGCACCTGTCACAAAAAAAGAAAAAAGAGTCTTTGGAAAGATGCAACGTGTACAATAGCGGAACGAAGTCACTTCATTATGATGATATGGGAAAAGGCATTTACCAGTATTCCAAAATTAAGTAAGCTTCAATTTTGTCTTTTAGTCTTGTTAAATGAGATTGTTTCTTAGTTTTATCATTTTAACACCGTTTTTTAACGTGAGGAAAATCCTACAGCGATGATATGCCGCACTCCTACCGACTAAAAACCACACGTATCCTACCTAACAGCCTACGGTTGGGAGCCCCAGATAAGCCCTCGGAAGGATGTCCTCAGGACTCATTTTAACACCCTGGTCTAGTAAATTTCCCTCGTTGGTATGCCAAAGTACGTTTCCCTCGTTTATTCAGCTATTTTAGTAGCTAAGGTCTAATTGTAAACTAGGCTTAAGATCAGGTTGATATTAAGCCCCTTTTGTCGTTGTCTGTCGGGAATTCTAGGACACCCTTTCAAGAGCAGCGCCGAGCCTTTACCCGGGCTCCCAGCCGTAGACAGTGGTTGAGAACCGTATGATTTTAATCAGTAAGAATCCGGCATAACATCCATGAGGGATTATCACACGTATAAATAAATAAATATTTGTGGGGACATTCACACACAACATCATCTAGCCCAAATTAAGCTAATATAAGCTTGTGCTATGGGATCTAGACGACTGATATACATACTTATGTATTTCAAAATACGTACATATTATACATAGAAAACACCCAAACTCCGAAACAAACATTTGTGGATCACACAAATATTTAGACCGACCCAGGAATCGAACCCAGGACCTCCAGCGCGGCCGACGGTATCACTACCGACTACGCCACAGATGCAGTTAAAATATCTAAGGCATAAATGAATGCTTAAGATCAGCAACGGAAATTTTACCCTAATTCTCCACGACATAATTATCTTTATCCTAAACCATATACGAAAATAAATGATTACATATCACTCTTAATTTACGAACAAACACAAGACGAAGCTTAATACCTGTGTAGAATCATATAAGATGTTATTCCACGATATTTACTGTGTACATTACAGAACAGGGCTTAACACAAACAGATCATAGACACATAGTTGTATCCATTTTGAGTTTAATCATCACATTAATTAGCACGCGTGTTGACACAATCGCTTGTTTGTTCGGCTGACAGCTAGATCAAATAGTTGCAATTATTTAATAAACAACGTATTGTATCATTACCCCTATTATTTCATTATTGTCAATGTTTATCCTAAGTACACTAATAATTGAATGGCCCCCCACCTTGTTGACTGCCTCGGTGGTGGCGCGTTTGGTAGTAAACGCCTGCCGCTCTGAGGTCCTGGGTTCGGTTTCCGGGTCGGTCCAAATATTCGGAGTTTGGGTGTTTTCTATGTATAATATGCTTGTATTTAGAAATACATAAAGTATGTCTATCACTCGTCTATATCCCATAGCAACAGCTTATGCTAGCTTAATTTGGGCCAGAAGATGTTGCATAAGTTAATTTAATTTGTTTGTTACACACGTGGCTCCTAAACGGTTTGAACGATCTGCCAACTTAATACGGCATATTCTTCAGGTTTATTAGGAGAGGTGCAACGATATTTCCAGTTGGTCATAGGTTGTCACAGGGACACAACACATTCTCATGAAAACAGACACTGCAGCTTGTTAAAAAAGACGTTAGTATTTTAGTTTTAGGTATTAAGGTCTATTGCTAATGTTACCTAGCAGATTCAATCCAATTATATATTTTATTTGTTATCAATATTACTGATACTACAAAAACAGATTGCTAAGAGTTACATCCTCTACATTCTATATAGTGCTCTACTATAAAATTCAATTTAAAGTATTGAGTATTTTATATCGGGTATGGTATCTCCGTTGTAAAACGGTTATTCCAGCACAGTAAACTATGTAGTATGTGCGTTGAGTGAATTGCTTCTGTTGTTGATATTGTTTTGCCAACAAATGTACTGAAATTTCATTTGATTTACTCATATCTAAGTACCATTATATTTCGAAGAGTTTCGATAGACGTAGCTATAACATCTTCGGAAGAAGAACAATTTCAATTTTATCAACTGTCAAAATAAAGGTTTGTTTTTGATAGGTTTCGAGGATAACCGAATCTAATTAAGCGTTTTAATTAATCCTTCCATAGAGTGTTTTGTTACCGAAAATATTGATTTTCTTCTCTTTTACAAGCCTCCGGTAAGAAAGGTTCACTCACGAATGTTAGACATTTATCTTTTTGCCTAACGTTAACCCAAGAACGCGTATTACGGAGGGTGTTTTGGTAAAACCCGGTTCATTCAGTCCTAGTGACGAATAGGGCCATCAGTACACGAATCCGAGCTTTATCCCTCACAACAAGGTACCTACATAAGTAACTTGTATTTCGAAATAAACCAGTTTTCGAAGAAAACGGCACTAAGAAGCCTTTGGATTGCTTAAAGGTACACGGTACAGCTTCAGGGATCTATTCTGTGGAGATAATGAAGTTCTGAAATGGTTAGTTACCGCAGTGACTTGAATAACAGAACATTGGACATTATGATTGTAGATCTAGAGATATCCTGTATGGTACAAAGAAGTTAAAAGAGCTAAGAAGGTACACGCCGCCCTGAAGCTGACATTTGATGTTGTACACCACAAGAAAATGATATATTCAATACTCGTATACTGTCAACTGGTGCCGGAACAGGTATCTACGAAGTCAATCAATTACACTGGAAGATAATTTAAGAAAGCTCGTAATGGAGGACGCCATTGGATGCATTCTTGAAGCACAAAATATAATTATCTTCATACAGTTCCTGATGTCTTTCGTAATTTGAACTAAGGTGGTAGTTATACTGTGGTCAGGGTGAAAATTGAACTGAGGGACATTTGAGAGGTTTTTTTAGTTAGAAAATACTAAACTTGATATGAGGCACTTAAGAACATGTCTATTCTCTAAATTACAAAATGATTGTAGAGGAAAATAAAGAAAATGATGGTTGCTCTTGAACGCAATTATAAGAAAGCGGTGCAATAAAAAATAAAATAAACTCTAACGCAATCAGCAGGACACGACACTAAAAGGGTTGAGTATAATTATTATTAGCACCGGAGGATGTTAAAGAAAAGACGTTAATTTTATATAGGCTCCCCGTGCTATAAAAATGGTTGAGAATATTTTCTTCGTTCATAAATTTGTCGTTGAACTGTTCCTGAATCGCTAAACCTATTTAGATAAATAGAAGATGTTTGGATGTTTGTTAATCACGCTTTAACGGCTGTACAGATCAGGCTGAAGTTCTGTACAGAGATAGATTATAGTCGGCATTTCGGCAATAATATATACTTTTTATTGGTGGAATATGTTCGCATGGCATGCGGGATTGGGAACAAAATTCTACGCGGGCATTGGCTAGTCTACATTAATATTTTAAAGAGGAAAAATTCGCATGTTTTCGTGTGTTTTGTAATGAATAAACTCTAAAACTACTGCGCCCATTTCAAAAATTCTTTCACCATTGGAAAGCTACATTCACCCTGAGTAACATAGTACCTATATTATATTCCCACGGGAACGGAAGCTACGCGGGTGAAACCGTGTGACGTCCGCTAGTTAACAATAAATTGACTGCGGTAGGTGGTACATATCTACTTACTATGAACTAATCCATTATTTAATGTACATACATACATACATATACTCACGCCTTTATCCCCGAAGGGGTAGGCAGAGGCCTATACCGGCCCACATTTCACCGTGTACAACAATATTTAATGTAATCATACATTTTATCATCAAAGCCAGTATAAAATGTTTCACACCATATTTCGTCATTTACGATGATTACTTATTTAACGAGGTAACTTTATCCAATTATTTCGTAGTCACATCACGGACCGTCCACGCGCCATGGTTGGAATAGACATAAAATCATAAAGGCGATTGCATATTACAGAAACCGCTCCCGTCATATCACAATCACATTCATGTCATAAGTTCTTGCGTTTTGAAAGCAAAAGAGTACCTATACGTTATAAGTAAAAGATAGCGAGCGATAAGATTAAAATTACCGTCAGATCAATAATGCTAAAATAATCTCAAATGAGTTCGTTTGTAGCACATCAACTATGATTGCCCAGCATTTATTTACATCATAAAATTGCTTTTTAGAGTAACAGTGTACAAAACGAAGTGGTATCAACATCAGTATTCAGTGCAATCATGAATATGTCATCAAAAACAACACGAAATAGCGAGGTTTCGTTGATGTGGTCAACACCTAGTTGTTGTAACCTAAACTAAATAGCACCGGATCGGCAGGTGTAAAGTAACTTTAATAGTTTGGTAACTCAATCAAATCGGAACAATGTACCGACTATGTCCCGTCGCGGCGTGCGGGTTTATTGAATACTGTTTATCTAAATTGTTCTTGATGTCCCGAAGATTAAATTAACAGGTTGAATGCAAGCGTTACTCAGGGTCGAATATTGTATTGGTGTTTGATAGATTTACCTAAACTATTTGTTATTGTAATCGATTGAATTGAATTCTCTTGTTACGGTATCGTGAATGAATGTGGCAACTTATGTAATTAATTTGATTGTTGTCGGCAACAAGGTTCTGAAACCACTTTGTTATTTTCACTTACCAACTGAAAAGAGTCTGTTTAACGAGATGGTATAAAAAAATGTACGAAATGCTTGCCATCTAAATAAATTAACATAATTAAATTTTACCAGGTTGAGGTGGGGTCCTGAAAAAAAAACTAGACAAGTTCGAGTCGGACTCGCCCACCGATCATTGATATTCAACCGATTTATGATTCTAGGTTAACGGGAACTACCCTTTGAATTTTGATTCCTTCGGCAGTGTCGAAATACACGTATTTGACGACATAAGCGGCCGTAACTTTTTTCTGCGTTAACTTAGAAGTTTGACTACTAAGTTAACGCAGAAAAAAGGCAGAAAATACGGCATTAATTTCAACTAGATACCTTTACGCGTTTACGAGATAAAGGTCTTGACAGACAGACGGACAGACGGACGGACCACAAAGTGATCCTATTAGGGTTTGGTCTCTTCGTTTGAGGTACGAAACCCTAAAAAATATTAATAAAAAATACAAAACTCACGGCGTTGCTGTGCGTTTGGTCTGTCTTGAGCTCTTTGTGGTTGGAGAACTGGACGTAGACCGCTCTCCCGCGCAACTGGGCGACACAACCACCGAAGTACGCTACCATTGCAACCGCTGATATCTCCTCCGCCATTTCGAGGAACGCCTGCATCAATGGAAGGATGTAAGTTAAGTTGTTAACATTGTCTACTACAACATGAGATTAAATTATTTAGTACATTAAATGGATAGTAAGCAAACATTCAAACTCCGAAACAAACGTTTACGGATCACCCAAGTATTTTTTTCTGACAGGGATTCGAACCCGACACCTCAGCAACGGCAGTCACATTCGATACCATTGCGCCACTAAGGCACTCAAATAAAAAAAAACAATATTATTTACAGATCTACCATAGTTGTAAAAGGTTTAAATAAACATTCTTAAATCAATTGACAAATATAATGTAACAATAACCAATTTCAAATCGGCAAATCCTTTTGTTAATGGCCACAAACTAGCCGTTTGTTGAAATGTAGATAAATCAATTGTTCAGTAGCGGCTTTATTGTAATGCGGTACACCCCAACAAGGTCTGTGTTTGCAAGCCCTATAGAGTCCAATTAATCCGATCGAGCCTCCCTGGCCATACATAAACTTGCGCACAACACTACAGGTTTACCGCTCAACCGCTTAGCACAACACTAGACCTACCTGTATAATTCTCTAAATGGGTTATGATTTCAATAGTCGTTTCACAGGTTGAATTCGAGTGTTACCACGTCGTTTTCAACCGCAAAATTCTGCTTTTGGCATCAGACGAAATATACGGCTCTAGCTGTTTGTTTTTGGCGCAAAATAAACAGAATACTCTAGTTTGGCCTCGTTAAAAATATTTCTGATGATATATTCCAATGAAAGGCGAATGAAGTAGGTCTGAGAATACTGACAAGTATTGTTGTAAGCAATTATATTTACGGACAGAGGTACTGCAATAAGTTCTGAGTACCACTGAATAAACGTTTATTAAAAAAAATCAAATAAGTATTGGAAGTGAAACGAGAACTTTGTACCGATTTTTAAGAAAATTTTACTACCAGATAAACGGGAAATTTGACACAGCCAAAGTTTATATAGAGAAGAAATGCAGAAAGCTATTTCGACGACGTCTTTAGTTTGAAATAAAAATACTAAAATATACGCCTTGGAATCTAGTTACTACATTTTATTCAAATCACCCACCTAGCATAAGGCTGTCTAGTATTCCACCTTTTAAAAAAGTTTTCAAAGGTATGAAGCAATAAGTCAAAGCATCAGGTCGTAATTCCAATCGATGCAGCACAAATTAATAGAAGCGTAGAGCTGTCACGCGACGAGCGTCGATCGTAAAATAGTGTCAACGCCTCTTTCGTTTTAATCACCGAGAGTGGGGGCGATTGTCCGCACCCACTCACATCGATGTTTGCCCACCTCTCGACAGATGGTGCCTTTGTAACTGGACTCTCACAGGTTCGGTAACCATCCACTACCAACGATACTTTCATCATCCACTCAAAACGTGTCAAAGGACTAAAGCTCTACCAACTCCTGTACTTCATATTGATTAGTTTTACAGTTGCAGTGCAATGTCTATAAGCCATTTTCACAAAGCGCACGAACTCTAAAAGCATCATAATTTAAAACGTACAGCGAATGAAGACTTATGAAAAATTTTCCACTTCTTTGCACCACAAGTATTCCTCGAAAAAGACGGGGCATATTTCATAAGAAAAGAGCATGTGACCGTTCATAAAAAGGGATTCGACTTGTTTCCCCGTGCAAGAAGAGATTGTTTTTCTTCACGCCGAGCTATATAGGAGGGTAGATGTCATACGGGCTATTTATTAGATGGGATAACATTGTCGCGGCCGCCTCCCGACTGCGTTCAGGTAATAGGATTTTCCTTTATTATTTTATTTCTAGGTTGTAAACTCATTTTTAATTTGTCAACAGAATATCATAAATTCTTCACTGCCCGCGTCTTTGATATATTTTCACATGAATCAGCTATTTCTTGATGTATTTATTTTGGGAAGTTATTTCGACACGAAACATCCATTTAGCCTCTGCTAGTTGTGAGTATGTTTTTCATTACATTACCAACAAAAAATCAAGAACAATTTGAAGGTAAAACAAATTAATTCAAAGGTTTTGAAACTCGATTGGAACACACGTGAATAGGAGTGTTGTGGCTGTTCTCCATTCAACGGCCATTCTCGGCCGGTTCGGGCCAAATTGAAATTTATTTTGGACGTCATTACATGACCCTTAATTTCCGCTAAATATAATTTCAGATGTTCAGATTCTCACCCTTGGGTTTCAATTAAATGGTATTTTTATATGCACAAAAATAATAAATGGGAATAAAAAATACGAGTAGGTATATTATATTGTACACATTTATAAAATAAAAAAACTTTTTTCTCTTCCAAGCGTTCTTTTTGCTGCATGTGTTAGTATATCGTTTACAAAAAAATTGTTTTCCAACTATGGGACTATGTTATGTTTTACGTGTGAAAATTAGTCATCGAAAATAATTTAAATTTTTATCCGTGATGAACGTAAAATCATTTATACAAAAATGTAGGAAGCATCTTTTGTATTAGTTTTTGTAGAACCGATAATAACGTGATAATTTCTTTTTTCTACGACCATTTGGTAATTTGCTTAATACATAACCACAAGTCATATCTCAATAGTACTCATATTCCTGCCAAGTCGTGTTACAATCACCATTTCATCTACAATGAAACTTTTTAATTTTTTTTATGGCTATGGCATCAAAAAATCAACATATGATTATACCAAAAAGCGCGCGTATTTGCGTCACGACTAAACATCGCATGTAATTAGGCTGTATGGATGAATTGTCTTTGCCCATCACTTGTGTGATTATAGCAACAAAACAACTGTCCACAACTGTGGCCGAGGGATATATTGACGATTCAGTTTAAAGAAAAGTTCAAGTATCTAATCAGATACTAACTGCAGTCACAATCCGAGTATATTAAAGATAACTTTTACATAGGAACACAATTTTCTAACCCTCCAGTGCAGTGTGACCTAGCTACCGCATCGCCTAGTGTTCCGCTTAAAATAAAAAAGCCCCAGCTACAATGGTAAGCGGCCTATTTGCGGACAGCGGCGGACACTTGTTGTGCTTCCCCCAAAGGGTACGGTCACATTGTGCCTGTTACGTGGTTTCATCTATTGTATGTAATAGTTTTAGCCAGTCTTGATTCGTTCATACTGAGTTTTTTTACTACTGCTGTGATGCCACGTACGAACTTATCAGAGAAGAAAAAAGCAAACTTACGTTTAAGTACGCTGATACCGATATATATTGTGAAATATTTCATCTAAAATGAAAAATCACTTTCGTCATAAGCGCAGTCAGAATCGGCTTTCGTCATAATTTGTTTACACTCAAAAAGCACAGTCTGCTTTGTAAATTTATGATTCAAATAATCCACTGTACTGTTAATTACCTACTAACTACGTAAACTACATTCCAATGAGTCATCTTATCTCCGATTGTACTCCATCTCTATTAACTTCCGTTTATCCCTGGGCGTACGTTCAAGTAAACCTCAAGTGGCTTCGTACGGAACCCGTACCATTGAACTAATCTGTTCAAGCTAGTGGGTATTAAGATACGAGACTTTGAAAACGTTTAGATTGTAAGCCGAAGTTGTTTTATCAATACTGCTTGTGAATAAATATATTTTATGCCAAGCTCTTATCATATTGTGCGGTAACATTCCGGAACAAGGAAATAACATTCATATTTTTGTATAAACATTTATTGTATGCGTATTGGATATACTAACAAAGAGGGATTAGCAATATTTGCGAATATGAGAATGATTTATCGGTATTATATTGAAAATGAATTTGGATATTTTTGATAAAGAGCTTGTAGCCGTAGTTGATCAGTGTTCACTTATGCATCATAAGCAATGGTCTGTTTCGATTCATAGGTGGTTTCGATTCTGCCATTCAAAGTATTCATTGGCTACGATTACCACTTTCTATCAGGTGTATGCAGTATACTATTACCGTCATCTAAGAACAGTAAAACATTGAAGATTAAAACATAAATTATGTAAAAATACTACGTCTTACCTGATTTTTACCCTTGAGCACGAGCACATTAGTGACCCTTCCAAAGGGTATACCCAACTGTATGATCTCTGCTTCTGTGGTCTCGTTGGGTATGTTCCGTATATGGATGACCCTCGACGGCTTGCCAACATTTTGTTCCAGTTTCACCTGAGAACAAGTAAAGAACGACTTAAGTTAACCTCCAAATAATAACAAAATATTAATGTTCCTATAACTTACAATAAATAATAACGATTAAAGAGGAAACATACCGGAGAAAAGCTCTCAATAATAAATTAGTTTTGAAAGTAAACAATCAAAAATCCTAGTAGAATTAATTCTAATGGAACAAATATGAATCTAAATGGCACACAGCGAACAAAATGACCGTTCTAATATACATAAATAAAGCTAGCATTGTTCGCGGGGAAGAGCCGGTTGGATAATTGAAAAGTCGATGTAGTATAATTGTCGAGGCTTATCAGGCCCAACCCCGATGTGGGCGCCATTGTTCCCGAGAGAGCCTTTTGATTACGGCGGTGGGAACGAACTCGAACCCAGTCCCGAATATATTGTAGCTTTGTATGACACTTTGATTTTCAATGAAGTGAAAAGAACAATTCCTAAGTCGTGTTTTATTCAGAACGAAAAAATATTTTAAGAAAAAGTGTGTACAGTGTTACACTTCCATTCAAAGTGTCCGGCTACAATGACCAGGATTACTTATTTTTGACAAATTGTTAAGACATGATAAAAATGTTTAACCAAAAAACTGAGCGTAAATCTCATAAAACAAATAATAAAAGACATTTATATTTCAACAATTATAAAACAATTACGCTATCGCCAGCAAGCGTAGTGAAATATTTCGGTTAGAGGCTGGAATAAGATTTGGTAGCTGCGGGTTATCTACCGTCTCCCTTTTTACGTTCTTTGGCGGGCGGCGAAGCGTGGAGGTGTAACAAATGAGTCTAATGCCTATTAGTTCGACCTTGTTAAGTTCAGACAAAGTGAGCAGTTGTTCTGATAAAAGTGCAAGGATCGAAACACTTGGCGAACTACTCCATTGTGGCTTTTAAAGGCTACGTTCTGAGTACTATTGATACAATCTAATTGACTTTTTAATTACCTGTGTTCGACTCGCTTCTACAGTACGACAAAAAACTTGTTTGGATTTCATTAGTTGTTAAAGAGTGGATGGTGCAGTTCCATTTACTTGAAAACAATGAGATGGCATTGATCAAACAAACAATTAATAGAAGTGTATTTACAAAAATCAAGATGTTATGTTAATTGTGGTTTAAGCTAAACATTATTCGAATGTTTAAATCTTTGAAACAAGAAACTGCTAACTAAAACAAAAATACACAGATATGATACTGTTGAATAAGCCGAATTTTGTTACAATCGAGATCAAAAGAGCCAAATCTCCGTAAATAAACAAATAAAAAATATTTTTCCAAAGTGACTTGCAAAGGGAGGAATAAATCGTCGAACACGCTCGCCCACCTCGAAGGTACATTTTGGTGTTTTCTCTCCTCACGAAAGAAAACAACTGGTTCGTGAAACGGTAAAGAAGGACATTATTTTCGCTGGGTCAGAAAATCTGCGAGGAACGATTTCCACATCAGGCACTTTAAATCATCCGCTTCGTCTCACATTTCGTCCATAAATATTAAATCTTGGCTTGGTTTCTTGGATAGAAAAAAAAAGCTATCTTATGACGTTTTCCTATGAGGATTTCCCGGAATCGGTCAATTTTCCCGGTGATCGCGCTAGTCGTGTTTATTGAAACACTATTTCTCAGTTGGCCGCTTTTCTGGCACCATATCATTAAATATAACAACGTCCATACCCGTGTCGGTTGGCTACCATGACCGATCAACGACATGTTATTATAATATGAATAATGTTTATGTAACTATGAAAAAATGTGGAAACGTATATTCAGGATTCGATTAAAGTCGTATCGATTGCTATGATATTGAAGTAATACAAATAGAACTGAATCAGTGTTGCCACTTTGTATCAGAATTGAAATCAAAGTTTCTATAAGAGTATTAGTTTTAAAAGGCATCTTACCTCCGGAAAAGTGTCTGTTTAATCAAAGTCTTGTATCACAGCACAGTAGGATTAACCGGAATCTTTGTTAATGTTGCTGTCACTCTTAAAAAAATGTATATGTAAAGTTCCAGTGAAAATGTAATTGTTTAACAGTGAACCTGGCAAAAAATATCAAGCAATGACACTAGAATAACACTGCGCAACTTGCGCCAACATAAAGTAGCAAAATTGAAACACTGGTTACATCTTGAATCCGTTATCACACCGGAACAATAAATGCAAGATGCAAACAAAATATTGCTCTCTCACTCAGTACTCAGTATTACGTTTACGGTGTCACAATAGACGTCCGGCACTCCACCGGTCTCCGTAGTTACGGAAACGACATTTTGTAATCCGTTTCTGGGACAGAGGTCAGGTTGGGGTGTCTTGCAGACTGTTAAGAGGGTTTTTAAGAACTGTAAGGGCAAAAAACAATGTTTATGTACGTTTTAACACGAACGAGTGTGTTAAGTGATTAGAGAACGGGGAATTATCTTTACTAATACACGTCAGTTTTTTCTCAAATATATTTAAATACCTATGAACTGAAATCTTATAAGAACCGGATAGATTTGGTGACATCTCTCGCATTATTTAAAAGAGATGCCGTAATTATTTTATCAGTACTTTACTAATCTGCAAGAGGTACTTAGTGACTAGTACAAATTATAACTTCAATTACATGTCATAAAAAAATAAATAATAATTTTGTAATTCATGAAATAAAAAAGACATTCAAAAAATTCAAGAATTCTTTAAAGGTCTCTTTTATGATACGGCCCTTTTAAATTAGGTACTCATTTCGTTGTTGTATGTACATTTTATGTTACACAAAACCTGCCTTTGAAAGAAGTATGCCGCTCGAGTGCCTACAAAATATAGAAGTACCAGGGGCTATAAGAAGGCTATGAAGGTGTATCAGACAATGACGGAGCGAATATGAAAGGGGCTGCCACGTAATCGATTTCGTGATACAGGAAAATTTTTGGACTTATATTTTATCTAAACAACAATAGGTACATATTACTGCGAATATTATTTGCAAATACCAATATTTATAACGGTATAAAGGTTTTTAATGATAACATTTTGATTTGTTATTACGTGTCGTATGGTAAATGAGGAAATCGTTTAGTTGCTACGTCGTAGGTACTTTAATTCCGTAGATGGCTACGTCGTAGCAATGTATAATAATGTTAGCTGGTCGATGACATTAAATAAATAACCAGTTTATTGACAGTAGATGTTCAATCAAATTTAAATAATATGTTGTTGGATACCAAGTTTCGATCAAATCCGTTCAGCTGTTAGAGTGTCAAAGACTAAAAAACATTCACACTCACAAATATTCGCATTAATAAAATATCAGTAAGGATTTTCTTCTAAATCAAAAATCATCACAGAATAGAGACTCAGTCAAAAAGCAGCACTAAGACTTTTAGTACTACGCGTATTGCAATTGATTCCGAGATTTTCACTTACACCGAAATGTTTCAAATAAAAATTTTCACCGATTTCGCTTTCCGTTTACAATTCCCATCACGTAACAGTTCTCTAATGTACGATAATCCTACACAGATTAGATTGTCCGTGTTAAGTACGTTTACCAAGCGTGCCCAAATACAATAGTAGCCTCAATTAGGTCTAAGTAGGTTTAACGGGATTTGCTTGGCATGTTTGCAACTTCCTGACTAGAGAAGTAATTTCCCTCAATAGTATACTTTTCATTAAACAAGGTACATAATATAACTGTTATTAATCCACTACGGTGGCGAATGCCGGTTTAATGAAGAAAAAGTTGTTTTATTATTTCGATAGTCTGTATATAGGATGTCCACATCTTATCGCTACTACGCAAACGTAAGGACAATCCACGCCGAATGATAACTGATGAACTAGAAAACGTCACAGGACAAATTAGAGATAGTACAGATGGAAATCTCATGTATGTACTTGTTTTTCCACACCTACCCTCTGCTACGCAAACTCGCGCACAGATACAGTATCGAAAACTCTCCTCAACCTCGCCTGACCTCGTGTCTGTGAACTCAGTGAGCGGTGTCTATGTGTGCGTAGTCTCAGCGAATTTAGTATGTAGGTTTCCATCTGTATTATCTCTAATTTGTGGTCACAGTGAGGAACAAACTGGATCTTATTTTGAGAGGCCTAAAATAAATAAAATAAAATAAAATTTATTCCCTTTGAAATTTTTAAAAAATTATTTACGTTTGTCAAAATTTTTGTGACTCTACCGGGGGTTCGGAAATGCTACAGACTGAGAAGAACACCCCAAGAAACTCAGTCCGGTCCCTCTTATTCATCTTAGTATCTAATACAGTTTTTTAAATGTAGAAAGGAGCAATTCGTGTCACTGCCAGGCAGTCTTTTCTTCTAGAAAGTCTTTAATGCTATAAGCTTTCTGGCACAATTTAAGTTTTACTAGTTTTTTTAAATTATTAACTGACAAACCTGTTATGGCTGTCGGCAATGTATTGTACATTCGAATACAATTGCCCGCAAAAGAATTGCTTATTTTATTAAGCCTAAATCTAGGTACAGCCAATTTATTCTTATTTCTTAAGTTTAGGTTATGGATATCACTATTTTCAATAAATTTACTGTTATTTTTATGAGTATATAATAAGTTTTCATATATGTACTGTGAATACACAGTAAGGATGTTGATATCCTTAAACTTTTCTCTTAATGACTCCCGAAACCCCATATCATAGATAGCCCGGACAGCCCTTTTCTGCAACACAAAGATACATTCGATGTCGGCAGCGTTACCCCATAATAGTATGCCATAGGTCATGACACTGTGGAAATAGCTAAAGTAGACAAGACGCGCTGTTCTAATGTCTGTCAGTTGTCGGATCTTTTTAACGGCATAGGCTGCAGAGCTCAGTCTGCCCGAGACTTTCTCGATATGAGGCCCCCACTGCAAGTTGGAGTCTAACTTTATGCCCAGAAAGACAGTTTCATCGACCAATTCTACTTGATCATCCCTAATCTTAATACTGGTGTTAACGAGTCCAACATTTGGCAAGGTGAATCTAATACATTTTGTTTTAGTTACATTTAACAATAAATTATTTGCGTTAAACCAGTGGACTACCCTAGAGAGGGCATTGTTTACTTCGTCAAGATCGCATTGTCCACGTTCAACTTTAAATATAAAAGATGTGTCATCAGCAAACAAAACTACCTCGTGATCGTCTCTTATAAGGTGAGGGAGATCATTTATGTACACTAAAAATAGAAAAGGTCCCAGAATTGAACCCTGAGGCACCCCCATTGTTACAGCAGAACCATTTGACCTATTAAACAGAACTGTTATTAGCTGATTTGACACATTCTCTTAAAAAAATTGAGTAATTATTAGATGCGACCTGGGATTCATTCGAGACCTCAGTAATAGCAGTTGCATTACCTACCACTACCCAACTGAGTTCGATTTTCAAAAAAGATAAAAAACAGAAGATATATTTCATTACATATCTTCATCGCAAAGATCCTTCAATCAATTTAGGAGTTATAGAGAACGACCCAAATAATGCGGACGTACACCCAACACAATCTTATAGCATTCCACAGAAATGCAAAAAAACTATAAAATAACCTAAGTATTTGTGAGAAATTCAAATAGTCTCTCTGCACAAACACGTTGAAGTATCGAACCCTTGAACTAATAACTATTGCGATTTAATGGGGCGTTGCTTGGTTAGGAATCTGTGAAAGTTTGACTAGCGGTGTCGGTACCACAAGTTAGTTACTATGCATGATTTACTGCTACCTTAACTAAGTACTACCACGTTGCTTTTTAGGGTTCCGTACCCAAAGGGTAAAAACGGGACCCTATTCGTGAGACTTCGCCGTCAGCTTTCTATTTGTCTGTCCGTCACAAGGCTGTATCCCAGGAACCGTGATAGCTAGAGAGCTGAAATTTTCACAGATGATGTATTTCTTGCCCTTTTTGAACGGAACACTCTCTGCGCGAGTCCGACTGGCACCTAGCCGGTTTTTTATAAACGATACCCGCTTTTTATAAATTTGAACCTCTGAACTAATTTCGCTCAAATTTGACTCGTAGGAAAATGATGTAGAAACAATTCACTAGAAAAGGATTTCATCTATGTCTATAAAAGAGGAAAGATTTGTTTATTTGTTTGTTTGTAACGAATAGGCTTCGGAACTACTGGACCGATTTAAAAATTCTTTCACTGTTGGGAAGCTACACTCTTTGCGGTGAACATAGGCTATATTTTATTCCCGTATTCCTACGGCAACGGGAACTACGCGGGTGAAACTGCGTTACGTCCGCTAGTTCTTTATAAAAGTAAATTTCTTAGCGTGAAATGCCCCCTGTATGTTCTACGGGAGCTAGTCTTCGTACAATATATATTATTACTAGATCCGCTCTACTTATTTTGAGAAATTTTCCACCCGACATCTGCTATATGTCATATGCAAAGTGTCCGACAAAATTTGAATAATACTTCAATAAACCGTACAGAGAAATCATATTAAAACACTTTTTATTACTTCCAAACTACACCGAATTAACATTTAATTTAATTACTATAGGTACCTATTAAGGTTCAGCATTACAAATACTTTCCCTTTTCTATACGTATTAAGAAACTTCTTGATTCCTATGATGTTCGTAGTTTTCACCGTCTGCGAACGAATTTTGGAATGGAATTTGCTTGCGCTAATGGCTACTTCAGAGGAACCAAGAAATTTCGGTAGTCCAATAGCAATATAATAATGAAATCCTATAACTTGCACCATCCAAACCAAGTTGCATCCACCGCGCACCGTTAAAATTTGAAGAGCATTATTACACCAGAAATCGCAGAACCCGATCCGATGAAACTTTTAATTGGCAGTCCACTAGAATATTACATTACATTGCCGACCATCAATGTTATTCGATACAGATTGAGAGCCACTTTCAACTCTGCCTACTCCGTATTACTCAAATAAATAGGTACGGTTCGGCTGTTACCTGATAGATGATTTTTTTTAAATAACCCAATGGAGTAAAGCCAAAGTTTCCAAATATATTTGGGTTCCGTTTTCGTACGAAAGACAGATTTAAATAGATAAGGATTGAATTATATTATTCAACTAGCTGATGACCGCATCTTCGCCCGCGTAGACTGTGTGCCCGTTCCCGCTTCCCGTAGGAACTTATTCCCGGGATAAAAAGTAGCCTATGTGTTTCCAGACTATAATGTATCCCTGTACTAAATTTCAGCCAAATCCGTTCCGCCGTTCGAGCTTGAAAGAGTAACAAACATCCACACTCACAAACTTTCGCATTTATAATATTAATAATCAATGATGGTTAGGTATGTGCTTTATGTCAAGTGCATAATGTTTTAATAATATAAACTTAAAATGCCTTTGGAGAGGGCTCTTTAACCTAATCGCTAATTCATTCACATAGGTGCGAGAAAGGGCTAAGTTCACGAACTGGTAAACTTTTAACGGTAGTTTGTACAACCAACGAATGTCTTGGAACTTTCAATTATTTGCCTTAAAAACTTTTTCTTGCAAATATAGCAGTAATACTTTGTCATGTAGTTTATTTACTTAGCAGGAAATAGCATAGCCATTATATACTATTTTTATTTTAAAGAAATGAATATGTACGATGTAAATAATCAATTTTCAAATTGAAATGGAATTTGTTTGTATTCAAAATCACTTTTACCAAATAAGCCTGCGGAAGCCCATTAATAATATATAGACCTCTTTCTGATTTTGTCGACAATTATTGTTGTAAAAAAAATAAAACAATAATCGATTGTTGTATGTAACTCAATGTCATGCAGTAAGTAACTATTTATAATATTTATAATACTTGCATCGTATCGGTAATAAAATCAAACAGATAAACACCACACATCTTAAAAATGTGTGACCTGTTCACCTGTTTAAGAGTTACTATACCAAATATATACACGGTGTTTTTTTTTAGAGTGTCAAGCCGCCACTAGCTGGTAGCAGGGTTCCATACCTATCGATTTAACCCCCATGTATGTTCTACGATTTTTTGTAGTTTTCGAGATATAATGTTCTGCATAGTTCCCTATTTTTTAAACGGTTTTATTTAGCTCACCCCGTTTGTTTTATTATTTATTCTTGGGTCAAATTTAGTAATTCAAATTTCACCCTCTTCCTGTCAACCGATTAATCTGAAATTTTGTATACACTTTGGATTTTGATGACAATACAATTATGTTTATTCATTATCTTTATAAATTCAAGATGGCCGCCGCTACAAAATGGCGGATAATTTATTTATTATTAATCACATCAATATGGGTATCAAATGAAAGGGCTCAACAAGCAGAATACAATATACTATAAAAATTTGAAATCCAAGATGGCGGCCGCTACAAAATGGCGGCTAACGTAGGTTTTATCAATATGGGTATCAAATGAAAGGTCTCAACAAGCAGAATACAATATACTATAAAAAATTGAAATCCAACATGGCGGCCTCTAAAAAATGGCGGATAACTTAGGTTTTATCAATCCCATCAACATGGGTATCAAATTAAAGTTCTCAACAAGTAGAATACAATTTACTATGCAAAATTGAAATCTAAGATGGCTGCCGCTACCAAATGGCTGATAATAATTTTTTAACAATCCCACCAATTTGGGTATCAAATAAAAGGGCTTGACAAGAAGAATACAATGCACCATACAACCTCAATATTTAAGATGGGCGCAGCCACTAAATGGCGTATAATAATAAGATTTAAATTTAGAAATTGAATCTGTAATTTAGGTATCTGATTAATCCAGTCTGAATCCACCACCCAAGTCACGATTTTGTATCGGGGTTTACCAGCGGAACTGGAAATATTTGTGGGGGCAAAAGTCATGCTACGGTCCAATATTGACGTTTCAAAGGGATTAGTAAATGGCGCTATAGGCTACATCAACGAAATCGTTTGGCCTCAATTTCGTCGAACTCAGATGTATGCAACAGATGTACCTTCCATCCGAATTGATTTCGCAAGAGACGGAGTACATCTTATACACCCGAAAGCTATACAGTTTCCAGCTAAGTACAATTACGGGACGGCTGAAAGAAGAATGTTGCCTTTAATACTATCATGGGCTTCTACAATACATAAAATGCAGGGCAGCACTGAGGATCACGCAGTCGTATACTTAGGTGCGAAACTGTTTGAAGAAGGTCAAGCCTACGTGGCTCTTAGTAGAGTAAGATCTTTGCAGGGACTACGTATAGAGAAGTTGGACTGCAATAAACTAACGGGCAAGAAACCTTGCAATAATGAAGCACTAAATGAATTAAACAGAATGCGAAATAAAAACTAAAAACTAGAAAATAAAAATAGGTAAAAAAACTTTTTAAGTTAAACGGTTTTATGTTAAACATACATTGCAATGTTTAAGAAAAATGTACTAAAAACCAAAAAATAATAAAATAGATACAGTCGTGGGAATTATAAACATATGCATAGACTCGACTAAAATAAAACCGTGGGGCACGTCAATTGTCTACAAATTATCGACTTAATGTGCGATAGAAGAATCGTTTAATTCGTCGTTTGGCAGTTGGCCCGCAGACGGTGAGGAAATTACTCACTATTTTCTTGCTCATAGAAATTCCAATAGTTATACACTCCATGTAAATAAAAGAAATGTTTCAACTAGTTTATCGTTGGACATTCACACTGCTGGCTGGCGAGGAATCGTTTCACTGCTCGTAGTTTGTCTTTAATCGACAAAACATATGATAAAAGTACTACTCGCTCACCACTATGAAACCGCGAAAACTCGCTTATAATCGAGCTTGCTAGTTTGTTTCCACATTCTAGCCGTACTTATCACACGCCCATCGTTATCGGTTGAACAACTGCCTAATTATAGTGTAACATTACAAAATAAACATTTTAATCAACGATTGTAGACAATTGACGTGCCCCACGGTTTTATTTTAGTCGAGTCTATGCATATGTTTATAATTCCCACGACTGTATCTATTTTATTATTTTTTGGTTTTTAGTACATTTTTCTTAAACATTGCAATGTATGTTTAACATAAAACCGTTTAACTTAAAAAGTTTTTTACCTATTTTTTTATTATCGATTAATATTTTTACATCTTGTATCAAAGTTAGGAAGGAGATTATTTTGTCCATAATACTGCAATCAATAGGCATTATAATAATAAAAAAATATCCAAGAAAAGTCGAACCAAAAAGAAGTTGTAATTATTTAAAGCCACGTGGAAAAATAACGGAAAAAAAAAATATTATCGATAGGTATGGAACCCTGCTACCAGCTAGTGGCGGCTTGACACCCTAAAAGAAACACCCAGTATAATAATCCGAATAGACAGCAAAACATTTCCCTAGCATATAAATAAATAATATGTACTAAATCACAGGTACCGCCGGTTTTCTTTGCACACGTTCGTGCTGAACATCGTAAAATAAGATAGCCAAATGGTTTTAGTACCCCCTAAAACTAGCCGTAAAATTGGAAGTGCTGGCAATGAATATCTTAATGCGATCATTTGATTGATTACCA
This sequence comes from Miltochrista miniata, assembly GCA_933228765.1. Classification (NCBI taxonomy): domain Eukaryota; kingdom Metazoa; phylum Arthropoda; class Insecta; order Lepidoptera; family Erebidae; genus Miltochrista; species Miltochrista miniata. The sequence continues at coordinate 14,843,322 of OW121752.1, read as the reverse complement.
AATTTCTTGGGAAGTAGTGCTCAAGTTTTGTAGTATTGTAACGTAGGGTGGCAGTTGTTATGCAGCTGGTGAGTCTCTAGTTGGAATCAATCGAACTTATTTATGAAAACTTTGACGCTCTCTTTGTAAGCAGTAGCACTAAAAGTATTACGTAGCATATTAAACCAGCTGCCTTTTTTGAACGCAAGGAAAATTTATGTAGGGATGCTATGCTGGACTCCTACCGACTAAAAACCACACGCATCCTACCTAACAGCCTACGATTTGGAGCCCCGGGTAAGCCTTCGGAAGGATACACTGCGGCCTCACCTAGGCAAAACCAGCTACTTGCATAAAGTTCTAAGAAAATTAGAAGATGTTATTTTTAAACTATCGCGGTTTTTAACACCCATACTTATAGACATCGGGACTTCACGCGAAATTCTTATTATTTACATTCTCCGACGTTTCGAGCACGTTGCAGCGCCCGTGGTCGCGGTTGGACTGAGGCGAAATTAGAAGATTCTAAGATTAGCGTGATCAAACAAACAGCCTAAATATGCTTCTTTACAACATTAGTAGATACAGATAAACTGAAATTAGGACAGGTTACAGAGATAGAAAATATTTTGATAAGGCTTTTAATCGATACTCATATCTTGATTTGATATAACGGGTGTTTTTTTAGAGGTATAGAACTTTAAGTTGGCACCACTCTTTTAACTGGCGGTAATTTTGTCAACTGTCAAGTGATTTATGTTTAGTTTGGTCTGGCATTTGCACATGAATAGACTGACGCCGGAACCACGCTTCCAAATTGTGCAAATTTATTTTCAAAATCATGGCTCTGTCCGAAAAACGTATCGCAATTTTCATAAGCAAATTTTGTTTAGCGATGAAGCCCACTTTTGGTTGAATGGATAGGTCAATAAACAAAATTGCCGTATTTGGGGTGATGATTATTCTCAAGCGTATGTTGAGACACCGTTACATCCAGAAAAACTGACTGTGTGGTGTGCTTTATGGGCTGATGAAACAATTCGTCCGTACTTCTTTAAAAACGATGCTGACCAGAACGTTACAGTCAATGGTGACCGCTATAGAGCGATGATTACTGACTTTTTCGTTCATCAATTGAACAACCCTGATGTGCAGGAGTTGTGGTTTTAACAAGACGGTGCAACATGTCACACAGCTCGTGTCACAATTGATTTATTAAAGAAACCGTTTGGTAACCGCATAGTTTCACCTTTTGGTACAGTGGATTGGCCTACAGGATCGTGCGATTTAACGCTACTTGACTTTTTTCTGTGGGGATATGTGAAGTCGCTAGTCTACGCCGATAAGCCCGAAACGATTGACCACTTGAAGGACAACATTCGGCGCGTTATTGCCGATATACGGCCACAAATGTTGGAAAAAGTCATCGAAAATTGGACCTCTGTATTAGACTACGTCTGAGCCAGCCGTGGCGGTCATATGCCAGAAATCATATTTAAATTATAATGCTAGAAAATTGTCTTTCGAATAAAGTTAATATCATTTCATTAAAAAAAATCCCATTGGTTTTATTCCACTTTAAAGTTCTATACCTCTAAAAAAAACACCCTTTACATACTCAATTCCCATCCTATTCAATAATATGCCGCATTTTAAATATTATTGTATCAAAATCGCGATCTCGTTATCCAGATAGGCTTGAAGAAATAATAATAGGTATTTTTGTTAATGGAAAGAATACAAGAAATTTTTGGTGACATTAGTCTATAGACATTATAATTTCTAGTTTTGAGTAATTTCATAAAGTAAATATATATTAGGCTTGTTAATTACTTGTTAAGTTATATCAATGACAAATTGTCTTATTAGCATCTTAAGTAATACTCCAACAAACTTGGTAAACAGTATTGTTACTTGTTTACTAGTTAAGCACTCGCACTACGCAAGTATTTACTTTGGTAAGGACTCGACATGAGATAGAACGAGAAAATACTCTCAAGATTGTCTCAAGTAGGTAAATTTAGTATTAATGGCTAATTACTGTGTCCCCAATCTTGTACAACGTTACTTAAAAATAACAATTACTTACTGTAATGAATAAGAAAAACAGAGGCAGAATAGATCGTAAATTCTTTTCGAAATAAGATCAACAGTGAACCTGTGCAAGAAGGTCGTAACTTCGTAAGACAAGCTCGTAAATGCTTAAGTAGTGGTAAACGCAGTCCCTTGGCAGCATTTTCTGATTTGATTGATCTTTACCGAGGAGGCCCTCTGCGTTTTTACAGGCGGACGTCAAGAAAATGAGGAAAGAATGGGGAACATAATTAATTACTTGATTTAGACATTAATGACCCGGTCAAAGCGGACGAGGGTTGATTAGTGTGTTTTCCAACCGCGGTTCTTCGTCTCATATTCGAAAAACTTGGAGCATCATTGTTGGGACAATGCTACCTGCTAATTGAAATTCATTATTATATTGCTACTTATTAAATCAAAATGTAAGTTGTTTTATATTGGTTAGTTATTAAATCTGAAAGCTGAAAGATAATTTTACTATTTATATTAATAAATAAAACGAAAAGTCTAATCGTATAAAAAAAAGAGTTATTAAGTCAATGCTACTTTTAAAAGTTACATTCTCCAAGAGTACTGACGTATGACAGTCAAGCCATTATTAAAAGCTAAATCTATTTGTAACAAGATTGATTACTCCCTAAAAACCTTGGCCCAAAACTCCAAAGTGGAAAAAATATTGTTAAATTGATGATCAGTGGTACGTTAAAACCGTACAAATATTTATAAATAAATTATTTCGCTAACAACCCAAATTCAAGCTATAAAACACTCAACATAAAAACAGGCGCTCAGAGTTTTCCTTCAATATTTTAACAGCATGAAGTGTTTGCAGTACAACACAAAGAGAAAACATAAAAAAATACTTTTAAAAACGAGTCGCCATTTCGCCGATAGGCACCAAATGAATATTCAGAGTAACAAAGGAGAAGGGGTGTCACAAAAAGGCACTGCCTAAATTTTCATGGCGGAGAAAAAAGACGGACGCAATCGCAAAACCATAAAATAGCAAATAAATAAGCAACGCCGGGACACGTCCCTATTTAATTATGAATTAAGGCCGAGCTGTAACGAGATCACAATGTAATTAAGATTACTGCGGCAAGCTTTTTTCCAGGACGCCCCTAACCTAACAAGTGAGAGTAGGAGTAAATGGATGGCAAAGCGTTGGGAAACTAAAATTGCTATAATAATTGCAGGAGAATACAGAAATATTTGTGCAATCTTGTACGGGATGAGATAATAAAGATATAATGAAGCTATACATATTCGTACATTTATGAAGTCACACATTTTTCCCGAAGAGGTAAGGAGAGGCAAACTATACGCTCGACATTTCAGTAGTAGTATTAGTCCCACGTAGGTGATAGATGATGATTTTAGTTCACTTATTCTACTCTTTTACGTTCTGAGGAATCAATGCTAGGCTAATGATAGGCTGGGTTACTTTTTACTGTACTTTCACATAAATCTTGTTTTTGTGTCTTCTTCACCACGAAGTCTTTTACTCATACCGGGTAAGATAGTGGCTCTAATTCAGAGAATATCATCATGACGTCAAGAAGGCAAAGTCATTTTTGCAATTTTACATAAAATTAAATAATAATTTATATTGAAGATGAAATAGAAAACATTTTTCTTTTTCAAAACAGCCAGTATGATATTTTATTTCACAGTGACATAATGACCGGTGACAGCAGAGGAAATAAACTGCCTGCGGTAAAGAATAAGAAAATGGTTTCTGTGCCACGAGACGGTTCGCTTCTATTTAATTTACGTAAATGATACCTGAGGCGATGTTAAATGTAAGTACCTACTATGAGGTTGGTGAGATACAGAAAACGACATCACAATAGATATGGACCTGATTTTAAAAAAAGTAGGTTCTAAGAACATTATATTTAGACTTTGATCGGAAGGGGAGGCGGCATACGACTTTCCACTCTGTCAATACACAAGTCCAAGTGACCACAAACAAATATGTAATGTGTGTCTGAAATAATGAGTTTAAGTTGTATTGTGTAGGTCCGTAGTGCCAGCCAATTGCTTTCATAGTGATGTGCATAAGAAAGAATCCCTCCTCAATATGACAGACAGTTATGTATCGGGTAAACATAAAAAGCATCTCCCTTTAATAGAAATCGCGTTGTTCTATGTCTAGATACGATAGAATGAAGAGAAACAAATTAAGAACAAACAATACTGGAATAAGTATCAATGTTCTACTAGCTTACAATTAGCGAAGGTTCATCAATCTGTAAGTTACGAATTAGTACTTACAAGTTTGCCGACTGACAAGGGATGTATCAAGTGTAGTTTTAAGTATAGCATAACGTTCATTTTCTTTATATTTATAAAGATAAATTACGCACTAGGGTATCATTCATTTCATAGAAAGCATGTACGATGCCTCTCAGGAATAGTGGAGTGACGTTTGATTAATAGAATCATTTCGAATATTAAGATTTTGACTTAAGCAATTTTCACTAGAAACTTTCTCGAATACAGTACACAATTACTTAGGTAAAGAAACATAGGTAGTCTACAACTAAGCAACAGTTTAGTTAGTGGTTTATTATCCCTGGGTGTGGTAGTTACTAAATAACCCTAGAAACAAAGCAGTAAGTTTTTTACCTCTACTTTGTTCATCTCTGAATCGACCGATTAGTGTTTTACTATACGATACATGAATTCCACGAATGTGCTTAAGTATTTTGGTTGTATAATTATACAGTCCTATCTAAGTGTGTGTGGAAGCGCTCGTGGCCCTGAGGACTCAGTGTTCTAAAAACGATCACTGCAGTAAGCAACATTTGCAACGGTCGGTCCTTGGATGGGTGACCATCCATATGACCACTTTGTGACATTTATTTGAGCGTTTCCTTGCTTTCGAAGGCATGTTAAGCTGTTGGTCCCGGTTGCCAGTAAAATGGCAGTCGTTACGCCAAGTTGAAGGCTTTTTACAACCTGCGCCTGTCTATTTCTATACGGCAATACGGCTCACCACCGATTACGTGGGACAAAATCTTAAAGGTGAAATGTGGGCATATAATATGCCTCTGTCTATCCCTTCCTTCGGGGATAAAGGCGTGACTATATGTATGTATTTAAGTGTATTACCAAAAATTTGTCATATCCACAAGCTTTTAATTCATAACTAGATAGTAAACACCTACACAGCCTGCCACACAAATGTACCACGTTGTTTTTAGTTTTAATGGATGATGCAATCCATTTGGTGGCTGGGAGCACACATGGCCCGCGCTGGTGTCCACAAACAAAGACCTGTTTGCACAGCACCCAACAAAGTGTGCATGCAAAACTCTCCGTATTTATGTAAATATGCGATGAAACAACTGTGCACCGAAAGACCGTAGGCACTTGTTTATTTTTATTACCGTTTTCTTTCATGTTGATTGTTTTCTACCTTTTGTGAACGTTTGACACAGTACTGCTGTCACACAGCGTTACATAAAAAATCTTGGTAATGTTTCTACTATTCTAGTAAAGTAGTATTTTATTCTTTACAAACTACGAATGGTAATCGTACTTTCATTTTTTTACTCAAAAGATCAAAATAACCCTTACAACTAGTCCATTATACCTTGCACTAACCCATATCAATAATATCCTTCTGCATGGGAATTTACGAAACCGATATTCATAGCTGCAGCTAGTCACTATCTAGAATTCTAGAATGTATATCCACACCCAGTACTATAATATTAATTTAGATAAATAAGTATTTTTATTTTCAAATTTTATTTTAAATAATGTTTAATATTATTATAATACCGTTCCTAGAATTAAAGTTCAATTTAATGTAAGTACCAACTTATTCTCAATGTAAGCAATAACTAGTATGTGTGGTGATAATATACTGTTAGTACTAAGTTGGTTAATAAATAAATAAATAAATAAAATAGTGTGGCTTGATTCAAATCCCTGTCACACACTGACTTCACTTATCAGACGGTGTTCCATAATATACCTAGCTAAGAAGTTACATAATATATTGAAATGGGTAACATAAAAATTCTGTTCAAACTTTGAATTGGCTTGTTCAGTACCTTTCAGTAATGAGAATTTTGCTGATAAACAAGAAATTCATCCCAAACAACCCGACTATTGTGTACCGAAACTCTTTTCTTTATTAACCACCTATTGTGCGCGCCCTGCTCCTGAAACATACCCTCGTCTATATGTTATGAATATTATTGATATTGGTATGTGATTTGGCACAATTAAGTTCATATAGAGGAGTGCAGAAGGTCATTCGTAATAACTCACTGCGATAGTAATAACTCAGTAGCTGGGAATTTTAACGATGTAGGAATTAGGGTCGCACATCGACTTACTGCACTGTGCAACGAACGTGAGATAGCTTATGGATATTTTGATATATTTAAGGATATTACTTTCCTTTAAACTCGGAATGTCCTAACAGGTCTCTAATACCAGATTGTCCCTATCCCAGAATGTCCCTTTCTTTCCTCTAAAATGTCAGCACCGCGTGTAATTGCATAATATTAATACAAATAACGTGTTCTAGTGAATTCAAACAACTTAGCAATTTCTACAAATATTTGGACACTTTATAACAAAAACTAACAAGTTATCTACCTCACATAAAAGTACAAACATTTCCAAAACCCGTATCAAGTAAAGTAAAATCTTTAAACAATACGATACAAGGCTAAATTATCACAATGAATGCGGAATATAAATGTCAAAAATAACAAGCCGATAGAATATCACATCTCGTTGCAAACGCAATAAATTATCAAGCGAAGGAGTGAGACAAGAAAATGTTCAAAGAAATAGGATAATGGAACTTCTTTTTGTGAACATTCAAATTGTTTTATGAATATTGAACAAAGGACGGAGGAATTACATTTACATCACTTCTGTACACAATTAATATTTAATGCTAAAATGACAACGTCGCGATTAACCCGTTGGAGCTTGACAGAGGAATTAGAGAATAGAGAGGAGGTACACATACCTACTGTATCGTTCCAGGTTTCTATAAAGTAAGTAATTTATAATCGTGGGTAAACAAGAATACTGAATGTCAGCGAGTTTCAATTTTTTTTTTTTTTTTTTTTTATACTACTTAGGTGGCAGACAAGCTTACGGCCCACCGGAAGGTTGGTAACCGTAGCCTATAGACGTTTGTAACACCAGAGGTGCTACACACGCGCTGCCGACCCGGGCGCAGGTTGTGACGTGTTGTGTGTGAAATTTTTCAAGCCGCCCATAAGGCCTTCAACTTGGCTTAACGACTGTCATTTTACTGACAACCGGGACCAACGGCTTATCGTGCCTTCCGAAGCACGGAAATTAAGTTGACATGTCTACAATTCTTCTTTCTTTAGGTTGACTGTGTCTCTTCTCTTACTGTTAAATAATTTGGAAACAGTGGTAGAATAAATAATACATATTTGTGGACAATCTCACATCTAGAACCAATTAAGCTAATATAAGCTTGTGCTATGGGATCTAGCTAGCTAGATCTATTTGTGAATAACACAAATATTTGAACCGACCCAGGAATCGATCCCAGCACCTCCAGCGCGGCAAGCGTTTACACTACCGACTACGCCACAGAGGCAGTCAAATAAAACTAATATTGTGGCACACAAATACGTGGGATAGATATTTGTTTTAAATCCGACATGTCCTTGGTTTCTCCCAATTTCTACGAGACTATTATGACCAGTTAGAAAAGCAAAATATTCAACTCTCGTTCTTACAATGGGTACATGTTTTAACACCTTGTCGGTACGATCCATAAAGGTTATTTTTATCGATCTAATTTCTGTATGTAAAAATTCATCCCCGTATCGACAGCGGGGAGGAGATTAATAAAAATTTTGCCTCGACCCGCCAGGAAAGCCTCTTTATGGCACGTTGGCTTTTTACGAGGGACCTTTTATTTTAATACTTATTACGGTTTCGCGATTCCACCGCTTTATCGCGATTAATCGTTTTTCAGTTAATTACACATTTCAGCAGAAAAAAAGTGCCGTTTGAATGGTGACTTGAGATTTTTGACCTTTTTCGGGGAAGAAAGTGAACTGGATCTGTAAAATTTATATAGACACTCTATGAATCTTTTTTACTTTGGAGTGTGACTGATAAAACTTACAAAAAAAACTCCAGACCTTATTCATTAATGTACGATGTATATATGTAATATATGCCGAAAAAAAAAACGAAAGCGCTTACGGTCTTGCAAAAATAACAGCGAAAAGCGCCCAAGTCAGAGGACACTACTTCCTGTCAGTGTGCCAGCTCATCAGTTATATCCCGCAGCATTGGTCGTCAAAGAGCAGTAATGCAGTAAAGAGAACTGATGATACGATACGTACCTTTTTCGCCGCCGAATCCTGGTTGTTGTTATCGGCATGGTGCGGAGCGGCGGGCGCCATGACGGTCACGCCACTCTGCGAAAGAAGCTCGTCGGAGCCTCTCTGTGAAAGAAAAAAAAAATGTTAAATATCAATCTATGGTCTTGGTACATGAAAATAAATCAGAATAATGCTAAAACATCCTCCTCGAGGGAATTATTCGGGGCACCCGGCGATAGACGGATAGGTAAGGACCCTCTGGTTTTCGTCGGTTTGAGTTCGGCATGGCATCCGTTGGGGTTGCCCCACGCACAACAAGAAAGTCCTTAGTCTTGAGTGACAAGCCTTGAATAAGTTGCCATTCAAGTAAAAAGAAACTAAAGTAATAAATTACGATATAATCTGAAAGAAGGGTGCCTCAATATCTAATATTGACAGACACCTTTGCATATACTAAGACGTCACTCATTCAATACAAAGCGGAAACGTACGAGGAAAACAAAAACACAATTTTGAACGACGCCAACGCACACGTCAGCCCACCCTACCCGGGATCAATCTCAATTTAAGACGGCGAAATGACAGACCTCAGCAGTTAAACGCACCGGGCGCTGGTATAAATCACGGAACGTAATAAAGAAAATGTACAAATGACGCGACACCGCGGATTTTGTATCGCACCTGCCGTGTGTCGCTGGGCATCACTCACAGGAGACACTTAATAAAGCAGAACGCATCAGTTGTTCTGCCAGATATCAAATTAAGGAAAGCTCAGTCGCCATCTGGCCTAAATAAACACGTTTTCGATTATGAAAATGTAAATTAGGTAATCTGTATTGTTGTGTATAAAAATTAGCTTCATACGTAATTCCTTTACCTTACTTGCACTGCTTGCAAAATTATGTAAAAGTGAAGTCAAATTTTGAATCTTATCTCACATGTGACAAAAGCTGTGGATGCAGCTAAGTCTCAACTCTGGTCACCTTCAACTACCTACATGGGCGTTTTTGGTGTTTGTTGTTTGTTGCTAGCGACTGCTACAGGGTTCCGTGCGTAGTCTCTTTAATCTAGAGCTCGCTTTGTACCCAGCCCAATTCTCGCTTTTGCGAAAAGATTTTATCAGTTCTGCAAACGAACATCCAAAATATTAAAGATCCGAACGAGTTGATATCCGTGAATTTTACCTAAAATTATAAAAATGGATAAAGGTAACAGCAGGAATCTAATTTTTAAAGCATAAAGCTTTCACTGGAGCAAAAAATAAAACATTCTCGCAGAAATAAAATCAACATTCACGGGTCCTATTCCTTAGAGTAATTTCGTAGAGCGCGTGTAATAATTGCCCGAAATTAAATAACATTTTTCACAACAACGAAAAAAAACAGCACGATGGAAATTTTGCGGAAAGCGAGCGGATTATGTTAAGAAAGAGGGCAGTTATCGTTTCCTCAGCAATATTTCAACTTAATGGAGAATGATGTCGAATGACGCCTTCATGATGAAGACAATGGTGACATTGAGCCTAAGAATACAAGAATTAATCTTAAATTATTTGGTTTCAGTATCTTCACTTTCCACACAAATGTATTCGCCTAGAACGCAAATGTATACTGCCATTGTTTAAGTAATTAGAGTCTATTATCTGTGTGTTATTTTATAACAGCCCCATTAAGGGAATTACTCTGATATCTTACAGCCACAGGAGCGAAACACAAAGAAGTTACACTCAAATATGAGTAAGACTTAGTAAAATTGAATAAAACGAGGTCAATTTTGAAGCTGAATAATCCAAGTAGATAGACAAATAAGTGTCTTCCAAAATATCCATTAATAAAAAACTTTAATCTCGACAAACGTAATACGTGCGTAGGTAGGTACAAACGGGACCGACGCACGACGCGGAATCAATTCCCTAGATTGGTTCTTCACAAGATGGTATTTGGTTTTACTCTTGAAAGAAAACTGTAGATCTTTTCTCGATGAGAAACATACTCAAACGTTCTTCCAATATGTCATTTGAATGAACGTGATACGAGGGGCCCACATATCAAAATATCCGAATAAAATATACATGAAAGGTTTACTTATAACAGACGAACGAGCTCGAGCCCTTTTTGAGATAGTAAGGAGGCAGAATGATATGTTTACGTGGTCAAAGAGGAGTATCGAAGTCCATTGTCGGAAATCAATACAGATAATGTATTAGACATATCAAAATGTAAGATGTTTCGGGAATACTTGACATTAAGACCCTGTTTTATTTTATGGTATTATAGACTAGATTTTTCGTGCTACGTAATATCATTTATACAGGTCATGTAGAAAATTTTGTACCATCGTGTTGGGTTGAAAAGGTTTCTAAAATATTACTGTATAATATTGAGGGGACAGTACCTACCCAAATCGTCCGGCCCTTATATGAATTGAATTGTTACAGCAGTTAAATAGCCAATACTATTCAAATATTCAGACACTTTTATGAAAGTAGGCACTAGAAACGACAAATAAAATCCCTTCAGTCCTCCAATAGTTTTATGAACATCGTAAACATAGTCGACAGCGCACTATCGGCTATCGATGTCATGTGAAATATTTATGTCCTACTAACACTTCATAGATCGTTAATCGATACTACAGTAAATTATTGGTCTAATAATTCAGTACTTCGGCTTAAACGGACAGCATGGTCAGTGTGTGTTTACTTTGAATAAAAAATCTCTAAGTAACATCGGGTTTTGAACATTAAACTAGGGCATTACACCTGCAGACGAGGGTTAATGGGTTCATTTCAGCAAACCACTGCCAAGAACTCACATTTAAAATGAATACAAAAAAATTGTGTAGCTATAGATTTACAAAATATTCAACAAGCATTTTCAAAAATTCTTATTATTATTTCATGCACCTCCACGAGATGATGGACGCATCAAAGTCCAATTAAAAAGTTCTATTAGACTGTTACAATAGCTTACCGTTTTCCCTTCAAGTATACTGGCCCCACGAAATATATACTCAAACTAAATCGAACGATAGTGGAAACAGGGTAGGCTTATAATAAAACACGTGTGTCGTGAGTGTTTTTGTGGCCAAATAAAATAGGGAGAAACGAGAGACAACGAACATTTACGAGGCGAATGAAAAATCGCTTCGACATTTATGACGTCATTGTTCCTGAGAATGAATCTAATATGAAAAAAATAAAAGGGTCTAGCGTGGAAAAGCTGTATAACGAGCCTAATAATTTTTATTGCGATTTCACGAGCTTACATTCTGATTTAACTCTACGTGTGTAAATTATGATTTAATTTAATAACCAACGTTGAAAACGAGCGTAAAATGTTTTTATGTGAGATAATATACTTTTCATTAAGAGTCATGCGTTACTCTCGCAGTTTTATTTATATTCCTGTTTTATGGGCTCAAGTAACTCGACGAAATTGAATCGTTAGCAAAACATGGATTTGGGTAACAGCTTGCTGGGAATGGGCCAAACTAGGGCTCATTGATTCATTCATACGATGTCATAGTTATAATTAAAACGTAAACTAAATTATTCGTAATGTCGCTGTTGATATAGCATAGGATTTGAATATATTTTAATAGGAATATAAATAGTACAATATGAATATCATTAAATGAGATGCTAAGAATCAGGTGAAGAGGAAATGTAACAGCAGGAAACCACGAATACCGTTTAGACAAAATACCGAAGATTCTAGTATTGTTGTGAGCTTAAGATTTGTCTTGTTAATAGGATTTGAATTAACGTCCTAATCTGTCGGTTATTTTAAGGGTCAACTAGACAATTAGTTGCCGATTTATATAAAATTGTGAATAGGTTGGGACTGTAGACGGGGAAGTTTCAAAATTCGTTAAATTTTTGTCTAATAGTTCTTTATACACAGAAAAACTACTGAATGTAAAATAATTGAAGTAGTTATTTTTTCAATAAATAATTTTTCGTCGGGCTGCAAAACTGCCATAATATTTGACAGTTTACACAGAATCATTCTACAACTAAACGCCCAAACGTTGAGTAAAGGACACAAGCAACCAAAAGCCCGAAAAAATAACTTTCGGCGCTTATTAGTTTAAACAATTAATAACACTGCTTAGTTAAAAGCTGTGAATCATTTCAAGTAGTTAACGAAACAATTTTTCACGTTCGTGCTCCGCGTGTTAATTAACTTATTTACCGTTGATTAGGAGAGGGTTGGCTGTAGTCATAAGGAAAATTGGAAATAAATACTTTTATCTTTGCGATTTTCTACCACAAAGCGAAGAAACTAAGTGATTGATGCATTAGTACAGTAGAATGCGGTAACTGTTTCTAAGGAGATAGCTTTTATTTTTATTGCAATCTATTAATTGAGTCATAGTGGTTTTTACCGTAAGCAACCTGACGTCATGATATAGATTTCCAATAGTGAAGTATGAAAATCGGATGGTGCGCTGTATGTGTGACGCCAACGACGCTAGAGGCATCACGCATCATCGATACTCGCACCGTGTGCGCTGCATCCGTCGAAAGCTTAGTTCTCTCCGCCTTCTCTAAGATCTCGAAATTAACGATCTTGATAATATTTGGCGGCTCGGCGTTCCCAGCTCCGCTCGTAATTAATTACACCAATTTGTTCCGCACTTATAACGGACATTTGTCAAGCGCCCACCCGCGTCGGGTGATTCTCGCACTAACTTCATAATCGATATTCGGAAATATCGATTATCACCTAAACTCTTTGCCCCGGCACGGATATTAAGACGTTCCGTAGTCATTAATAAGACGTAACGATGTGTTGTTCCATTCCTCTGAGCAATATAAATTCCAGTCGTCGTTTGTTGTTTGTAGTTGTTCCTGTAGTTCGGATGTATCTATTAAAAATTCAAACTGCGTCTGCGATAAATTAACCAGATACGCCTGGATGTAAAAGTTAAGAATTCTCGTCACAACTAGGAGACAAACCTCTTAGCCCCAGAACAATATAAGGAGACATTACTCGCTGTCACAGCTTTATTTTATAGAGAGAGTAGGAGATGAGTTTGCGTAAACAAAGTTGTAGGGGTCGCTTAAGTAACGAATAAGAGGTGTAGGGCCACGTTTGGGCATAGCGACATTCGAACACACCGCGGTATTTTAACAATAATCGAAGTTCCACAAATTATATTCGACTTAGATGTGTTACATTTTTTTTCTTTATACCACTAGGGTGGGAGACAAGCATAGTCCATCTAATCGAAAATTCACCGTAGCCTATTAATATTTGGAACACAAGAGGCGCACAGTCGCGTTGCCTATTCCTCACTACACATCTCAATAAGTTAATAGAATACAAAATAATTTTCAAATAGTACCTTAAAAGTTGTAAGACAGATCGTATCATTAAGCTCGCTAAACTCGAGCTTAATGGTCGTTCAATTTACGATACTGTTAGAGCAAAACTAATCTGGTCTCGGGAAAAGTTGTGCAATAAAAGTTAACGGATACAGAGCGGTAGAAACAGAGGGCGATGTTTAGGGGCGATGTTGATTTGCATACGAGACGATACAAATGGAGTGCAATGGACCCAGTCCCGTATTTTATGGCTTGCACTATCTTAATAAATATAAATCTCCTGTCACTATGTTTGTCCGCGATGGACTCCTAAACTACTTAACCGATTTTAACCAAATTTGCGCACCGTGTGCAGTTTGATCCAACTTGAGAGATAGGATAGTTTTTTTTTGTGAAAAGCCTACATGGCTATGGCCGGGAGTACCGGGTTAGAAAAAGCTTAGCCACAGCAACGCGTGGCCTGGCCCTATAGTTTTATATAAAAGACCAATGAACATTATTTTCTACAAGTTCCTGTTTCCCACAGGAACTGGTAAGAAAAATTAAGCAACAAAGTTATAACAGATAAATGATCGGTTGGTGACGACTTGTAAAGTATCAAAAAATTTGGTATTTATTCAATATCTTTAGATCACGTAATATGTATACCTACATTCATTTGGATTTTCGGGTTTTATATGGAAAATCATAATATTTTTGAGACTCAAAAAATAAAGTCACTGCAACATAACCACAACGTCGAACAGTCGTCAAGTTCCATTTTAAATATCAAAAGCAAAAGATTTTTTATTATTTAATCAAAATGTTATCGCTACTTGAATATAATTAGAGAAAGTTATCGAACGTGCTTAGTACAGTTGCGGCAGAAACTCCTTGTTCATAATAGAGGCGGTTGAAGAAGTTATGTAGTAAAGCGGCTTAGTGGATGTGACGGGACAGGTCCGGCCGACTTCTAATGAGAAACTATCAAACTCCAACGGCACATTTCTCTTGCTAATGCTAATATTCAATGCCATCGTACACTCCGCTAACTAGGCTTTAGTTGGAATTGTACGAGAATATTATATTCTTAAAGCAACATGTTAGTACTGGGAATAATGCTACACAATGTGAGGACTTATACTAACTTATACATCAAGTTCGTCAAGTAAGAAGTTGTATGCAAATGTTTGTACAACATTATTACGCTTGTTCTGTAGACAACTGGTATGATTAGACTAAAGAAATACAAATAGATTCTTTATAGCAATGCACGAAGGTAAAAATTCACCCCTCAATGAGCCATATGGAATCTAAAACGATCGTAATTTCGTCTGGCAATATTCCGCCTTTTCATATTTTTCTTTTGCCTTCCAAATGTTATATCGTACCCAATACAAGACAGCGATTTCGTTTGTTATTTCAAGCCCTCTCACGCCTCTCCGATTTAGTATATCGATACATGAAGCATCAGTTTAACAAAATATGGATTCACTTAACATTCTAACCGTTACGGTTTGTCGTTTACAATAAAATTTATTTCAAGTTTAGGTAAATTAATCTTCTGTGCTCTTCTTCACATATTAACATCAAGTTTTCGCCAGTAATGTTTGCATTAGGTGGCAAGGCCACTATAATCTAGTTTAATGAAGCTTTATGGAAGTTTCTAACATAATAAGAAGTGTCAAGTTCAGCAACATGTATAAATTTTAAGCAATATTCATAACATAACAATATACCTACGTAACTTTTCCTTTAACACATTCTCTCAAACAGAATAAATTAAGGTGTAGATATCAATTCAGTGTATTTTCGATAGTAAACTGAGAGAATGCAAAATGTGACACCCTTTAGTTGGCACCCTTTACTAAGGCAGCGTCAAAGAAGGCCGTTTCACAGCTTATGCTGATACTGTGTCTTTGAGGAAACGCATCCAGCACTAGATTATGTATGCTATCTTTAAAACAACTCCGAGGGAATATGTTTTGCTCAACTATTGTGGAAATTTTCTAGAGTAGCTTTTACAGATAGGTAATATTTTATTTATATTATTTCAGAAACAGATGTATAAATATTGTACTCTCATTTTTGTGAAGAATGGAGTACCGTTTTCAAAAATACTTTTTAGTACAACTTAAATAGAGTTTATAATTAAACGTCCAAATTTAATTCAAGTCGGTTGATAAATGACGTTACAACATACTTCCCTCTTCCCCAGGGGAAAGAGACAATTTAATCAAAAGTCGCCGACGACAGAAAAATCAGTACATTCAACTAACCTAGGTATATGGCAAATTAAAAAAAAATCAGTTCCCCTGGTAGGAGCATAAACTCGCACAAAAAAAAAATTCTGATACCTGAAAATGGAGACATTATTAAGAAGATTTTTTTATAGATCGAATGAATTCTAGTCTGTTTCCTTTCCCGGCATATACTCAAATCAAACATAGTCGGTAAATGTTTTCTTACATTTACAGTATTTTAATTAATTTTATTTTTGTAAAAACTAAAAACGAATTCCTTTAAGAATCAAAACAAGAAGTCAGTCCTGTACAGTTAAGGTTCCTCTCAAAACTATTTATGGTATGCAGGCGTATATTCCAGGATGACGTTTCAAAGGCAATGCCGTGTTTACATTTGTCTCATAGAGTGAGGGTAGCCGCAGATATTTAACCGCCGCCAGCGTTCCACAAAGATAAATAAAACGGCGCAGATTTAAATACCTTTTTGTCTCTGTTTTTCGTTTTTCCTTTTTGAAATCTTCTATTTAATAAGCGAGATATTTAATTATCATTACGACGTTGTTAGATTTCATTAGGTAGTATAAGTGGTGTAAACGTAGAATTTCAGTTGTAATAAGAAATGTCATTAAGTTCATTAAGGATTTATCTAGACATTACTTTTTGAATAAAGTCGGATAAAGGCAGACTTGGGACAGTTTAATAAGGGGAACATTAATTTATTTTGAACACGATTTTATTAGCTTCATTTGTTACTATGTACGTAACGGAATCTTTGATCGTGATTTTTACCTACGGATACTGTGCTACAGGTAAGATGTCGTGTTGATTTGGAGACTAACTTTGAACACTTATGTAAATTATAAGTAAATTAAATATAGTATCACATTTAACATTAAATTACTCCCGGAGCCCTATAACTTGGTATCAAAGATACCAATACAACACTGTTCAAAGCAGTGTAATATCACTGATATTATTATCAGTACCGCCGGGGCCTTATGTAGTCGAGCAGTATCAATAATGACTTAAGTTGCCAATATTGTTTAGAGTCAGTTGGTTTTAAAGAAGGACATTAGAGAATCACCAATCGTGGTTAAACAAATTGACTAGGACTGTACCTACGTAAAACAGAAAATTGTAACGACTTCGGCACCCTCCCGTTTTCTATTTTCTTCATTTCACATATTAAGGGGGGTCACAAACAAAACAACGATCTGTCAAAATAACACGTGTATTGCCGCAATTCGGTGGCCAAGAAATAAAAACGGATAAAAAAATTTTTCAATAAAAAATACAACCGACTTCCAAGAAATCCTGAAAAATAAAATTTACTTAGCACAAAGTAATATGTAGTTGATTTATCAGATTTTATTCAATATAATATTGAAGTTGGTGCCATCAATAATACCTCCCTAAACCCCTCTTATGGTAAGGACACTACCAGCGATAAACCTATGAATTTACTTGGCGCCGACTTCAATATGATATTGAATAAAAAATCAGATAAATCAAAATACATATTACTTTGTGCTAAGTAAATTTTATTTTTCAGGATTTCTTGGAAGTCGGTTGTATTTTTTATTGAAAAATTTTTTCTCTTTGTTTTCCGACAGAAGGGAAATTTTGGGAAAACGGGAGAAGTTACTCCATTTTTTAAGCTTCCGTCGCGTGTGCAGCCCTAATGGTTAAAGTTACATAGAAATCATGTATGACGGAAATACATATTCGTATTCTACATAAAATTGTCCTATGTCTATCTTTTGTGGTTGACTCACAATAACACGTGTAACTCCTGATAGCTTAGCAATTCGGAGCATGCTGATTATATTTGTTTACTCTTACGTTTATAATACTCTCACTCATCCCTAATTTAAAAAAAGTTAACATTATTACCTATTTCATAAAAAAAAGAATCATAGAAATCGGTACAGAAACACCAAACTTATATAAGCTATCGCACCGTCGCGTCGCACGTGAATACTGAATCATGCTATAAAATAAAATCGTAAGAAGTCGCTGTCTGTACATGGAAGATAAATTAGAAAAAATATTATAGGGGGGCTTTATGAACGCAATAGAACCCAAAACAATAATTTTTAGAATTTTTGTCTATTTGTCTGCATGTCTGTATGTCTGTATATCTGTTCTGTTTGTCTGCACGTTTGTGCACGCTAATCTCAGTAACCGCTTAACCGATTGCCATGCGGTTTTCTTCATTGTGATGAGGTTTGCTCTACTTAACATTAAGTCATCATGTCAATCGGTTTATACATATAATATCCCCGCAACGGCTGGCGGCGCGGGGTGGCGGCGTGGCGGCGCAGCGCCCGTTATCTACTAACGATTGAGTAAGACAGGTATAGAAATTTGAAAACGAGTAAGCGACGTAGACAATAATAATCGGCTCATCACACATGTTTCGTCAGTGATAGAATCACGGAATTCTAGTCTTTATAATCATTGCATTAAATTTTTGATTTACAAAATTAAAACTATTTTTCGATTTGAAAGTACTAGTCAGTCTCTAGTACACTAGTACTTTTCGTACATTGTCATGTTGTGTTAAATTTTGGAAGTTCATATTTGTCTCTATGCGTGTAATAAAAATAAAAGGTAACAAAAATGCTGCCAATCAAAGTCATACGGTGCTAAGTGTACCTACTGTAACATCGGTCATCAACAAAGAAATGAATACTCTTGAAACATACCTAAATCATTGCTCTCAATTAAAGAACTACGAACTGACAACGGAACTAAATGTACTACCTATAGTCCGTTCATAGTTAATTTACCTCTAGCGCTGATGTTGGCTTGCGTGATTTTCGTGTTACCATACTAAGATTTTGTTTATCCCATGTACTTTAACCGTAAAGTCGAAACTTATTTTCTTTTTTGTTGCCGTTTTCGGGCGCGTAAATTATTTGAGATGTGGAAGGAGTATCCATATCAATAAAAAAAATTTTCAATAAAAAATAAAACCGACTTCAAAGAAATCCTGAAAAATAAAATTTGCTAAGCACAAAGTGATATATATTTTGATTTATCAGATTTTATTCAATATCATATTGAAGTCGGCGCCAAGTAAACCCATAGTTTTATGTAAGTATTATTCATGGCACCAACTTCAATATTATATTGAATGAAATCTGATAAATCAAAATATATTACACTTTGTGCTAAGCAAATTTTATTTTTCAGGATTTCTTTGAAGTCGGTTTTATTTTTTATTGAAAAATTTTTTTTTACAATATTTTAAGTGACGGGTGAACCGAAAAATATATCTAAGTGAAAGTTCTCATCAATACAAATCAATCAAGCCCAAACACAAGGCAGCTGCTGTAAATCGTTAAGGAATTCCCTCAACTGTCTTTCGGTTCTATCATCAGATCGACTCCAGATATTCATTGAATTGTAGTACATTAAAGCAATGAATTAAAAAGTTAACAAACGCACTAGTTGTCCCTACAATTTTCTGTGGTTGCCCTCGATTTCTCCTGGATCCTATCATCAGATCCTGATCTGGTTAAAATGGGACCACCTCAGAAGTGAACTCAATCCAATAAAAACAGATTTGAAATTCGTCTATAATTGACGAAATATCGTGAACATACATAAAACATTGAGAACTTCCTTTTTTTTCAAGTCGGATCTATCAATCTATGTGTAAAGTTCTCATCAGTACAAATCAATCAAGCCCAAACACAATGTAACTCCTGTAAATTGTTAAGGAATGCCCTCGACTGTCTTTCGACTCTATCATCAGGTCGACTCCAGACCTTCATTAAAATGTAGAACATTAAAGCACTTAATCAAAAAGTGAACAAGCGCACTAGTTGTCCCTACAACTTTCAGTGGTTGCCCTCGTTTTCTCCTGGATCCCATCATCAGATCCTGACCTGGTGAAAATGGGACCACCTCAGAAGTAAACCCTATTCAACAAAAAAAGAAATTTTGAAATCCGTCTATTATTGACGGAAATATCGCTTGACATACATAAAAAAAAATACATACAGACGAATTGAGAACCTCCTCCTTTTTTTGAAGTCGGTTAAAAAATAACGTCTAAGTGAACTTTTCTTGTTAAGTATGCACTAAAATTACCTTCTTTAAATGACGAATAAACTTCTCGCCGATGATGGATGAAACATTAATAATAAACCGGTCAAGTGCGAGTTGGACTCGCCCATGAAGGGTTTCGTAGCAGCAAGTAACATAATATAAAAGTTCTTATATTTCGTTGTGACTTTGATTGATGTTTTAACACGTTCGCAGTGGTAGTGATTTTTCTAACCGAAAATTGCGGTTTATGACGTATTAAAAAAAAAACTACCAGCTCTATCTCGTTCAATCTAATTTTCGTTGGTAGTTTTTATAACAATGTACATCATATATTTTTTTTAGATTTATCACTCTCTTAGTTTAGAAGTTAGAGGGGGGGGGACACTCATTTTTCACTTTGGAAGTCCCTCTTGCGCAAACTATTCACTTAAGAAAAAAATGATATTTGAAACCTCAACAGCATTTTAAAAGACCTATCTATAGATACCCCACACGTATGGGTTAGATGAAAAAAAAAATTATGACTTTCAGTTCTGAGTATGGGGACCCCCAAAATATACTGCTTTTTTTCTAGTTTTATATAAAAATCTTAATGCGGTTCACAGAATACATCTAGTTACCAAGTTTCAATAGCATAGGCCTTATAGTTACGGAGAAAAGTGGCTGTGACACAGCGACGGACAGACAGACGGACAGACAGACAGACATGACGAATCTATAAGGGTTCCGTTTTTGCCATTTAGCTACGAAACCCTAAAAATGTAAAGCAGTGATAAATTAAAAATTTAGCCCTATTGACAATTTAAGTTCCAATGGACGGTTTCTTTTTCAAATCAATAATATAGACCGCAAAGATTTTTTCCAGCAGCAAAGTAATCATAGATTTCATAAAGAAAAAAGTTGAAGTAGAAAATTAAGTATGAAGTAGTGAATGATGCAGGATACTTTATTTGAGCCATTTGCCGAGCTATTACAATTTAAGAGCAATGAAACGTGAAAACTGCATTGGTGAACAGTAAAGCTCGGTTAAGTTCGTTGAGGGACGTTCATAATCCAATAAAAACAAGTAGATAGTTTCTGCACAAAGGCTTGCACAAAGCAATCGACCGGATAAGCGAGTCCCGAAAGTGTTGCTGCATCACAATATCTGTTGTCAAAACACTTCTCCGACTTAATGAACTTAGTCGCAGTTATAAGTTTATAACCCTTGTACTAGCAAACAAGGTGCCAACATGTTTAAAACGCTTATCAACAGCATACCGCTATGACTAACAGATTAAGGAAATTGGTTTTACCGTGCAAAAATTTACCAGCTTTTAGGTGACGTGAATTTTTAAACGAAATCTATGCGCAGCGCTCTTGTATATTGTGTGTTAAGAATGTTAAATCTTCTAACAATGAATTATGAAAAAATATTCTTAAAATTAAGAAGTTAATTTCAGCCAACTTTCGAGTCTTTTCACATATGTACACATTAAACGTCTTTTCACTCAGATGCTAGCCTTAAAATAAAATAAAAAAAAAATACAAATCGTAATGCTTAGAGAAACCTAATCATTCGAATAACTTCATAACTTTTTGTTGAAAACGTGTCACCTATTGAAATATAGAAACGTCACCTGAGATCCCACTATTAAAGTGCATTCAGATTTTACGAGTAGATAATGTTCTAAAATCGGTACAGGCGTGTAACGAGCTAGTGCAAATATTTTGCCACTTTGGAACGTTACCTGACTGAAAAAGTGGCCGCGGTCGAATCGGCCGCGGGGAGACAAAGTAAATATGTCCCCGTTTCCCGGGTCGTCCCCACATTTTATCGGGGAGCGATCGGCGCTCGGGTCGGGAAATGAATTTAAAACGTGTTTGCGGGTAATCTGTTATCGGTCCCTTGTCTCGAGCTGGAATATAGACGTCCAGCTCGCTCCTATATCGCGATCGTGATTTTGTGCCACCTGTAAACATGACAGTTTGCAGTTGTGGAAGTTGACACATTTGCCGAATTTCGTAATGTCATTTTTAATATCGCAAAACTTTTTTACACTGAAATTACTTAAAGGAAGCAATTTCACGTTCATAATAGACATGAAATGTCATGCAAAGGAATCAAGCTCAATAAAAAGAAAAACTCTTTTTGTATTATAAATCTCAATGTCTTTTTTTGTCAAACATACAGATACCTCATTATCTTGCTTATTTGAGTTATTATAGTTAAAGAGGACAGATCTCATTATTTTATATCCAAAAACATCCACTAATCTCGGAGTATAGCGTATAAAGAATACAATAAAATGTTAAGCATGTAAGTAGTCAATGTTAGGTGGAAGCTGAGTCTAATACGAGCAACACTGGGTTAATTATTTCGTCACAAGAGCCCTCGTAAGCCACTGTAACAGCGCTTCAGCCGAGCTCGGGGCCATAAAAGCTACATAATACGCGGCGACGTAAAACTTATTATTTTAGTATCTGCGAAACGGTCGTGGAAAACATATCGTAAAATAAAACCTGCCGCGTAGTACACAGATGCAAGTCTTTCCGTCGGAGGCGCTGTTCGGCCAATGTTCGCTCTAAATCCAGGTGGATTCAGCGTGGACACTGGTTAGGATCGACTGCAGCGAGCTAGGTGGATTTCTATGGTAAATACAGACTTTATGATAGCCGAGGGATAAGTTTCCATTTTAAATTGAAGAGAAACACTGAAATGTTTCCTTGTCTCCCGGCGGGGCTCAGTGCGCGAGGAGATATAAAAATTCACGTCAGGTAAACGCAAAAATATTTACACAAGTGAACAATTTACAGGTTTGCAAGTAGTTAGATAAATAAACTAGTAGCTCTAAGAGAATAGTAGATATTGTAAGCATTTAAAACAATTTACATATTTGCTGAAATTGTTTTAAAGAAAAGTAACTTCAATTTTAGAAAAAAATTGGTAAATGTTGGTTTTGTGTTCAAAACACGTTTGAATTCTTAGACCAATAATTGTGTACCACTGTTTTGAACTTTTAGTGCACCTCATACTATCTCCTCCATTTTACACAATGACACTACAGATATTGTTCCCCCTTTTGCGTTGTTGTTTTTTCTTTCAACTCAATCATAAATCTTCTAAAAGGCAAATAATCTAGGCTAAAATTTCATGAAAATCGGTTAAGAAAATATCCAAGGACAAGTATCAAAACATGGATCTGGCACATTACGTTCCACTTTCAATAATTGAGAAAATGATGTACGCAAGCACATTTTTGCCAATGAATATGAAGTCATTATTATTACGACAGAATACGTCAAAATTTTTACAAACATTTAAATGTTTAACTTTTTTAGTGAAAATGCGAGAAGTCCCGGATACTCCCATTTACATAGCCGATGTCGGCGCGATGGTGCGTGGCGACTTCAAATGGGAATTATAATACCAAATTGAATACAAAACTTTCCTTTCAGTGCCAAGTAATGGAGGAGTCTATGCACCGGAACAATCGAAAAGACAAATAGAATGAGAGAGGAGACTAGACACTCGCTCTGTTGAAATAATAAGTGCCTGACGTCTTTTTGGACGTTCCTGCCACGCTTTTTTTGTAACGATAAATTTTTACGCTTTGATCTTTCCAATTCAAATAGGCTTTTTTTCGTAGTCAAAAGTTATAGGAATATTTCAAAAGCTTTAAGTGAGGCGACGGAGCGAATTTTCTTTTCCACTGGCTATAGCGTTCTGATTGAAATGCAAATGAAACGGTGTCCGTTCTAAACGTGTTTATTCTATCATACCCCTTTAGCTAATCTTTCGAATTAAAAAGATTATGGTCATTATAATATAGCATACAGCATACTAGATAATATAAAGCTTAACGAATAATGATTTACTTTTTTTTCGAATTCATAGACTTGAATTCTTGCTACACTAAGTAAATGGAATTCTTTAAATTTTGCCGAGTACTGTACAAATATGAAATTTAAATATTTTAACATCTGTAGAAAATTTATGAAATTTTAATCTTGGCTCTGCAGTGAGCAATGACAGGGATTGTTTGCTAAAGAATCTGAAGCGGTTCATTATTTCGTTCCAAGTTATTTGGCGCCCAACGAGGGGCGGTCTACGCTCACCGGCGAACATCTGACGAATCACTTGCAGATTGAATTTTTACCGAAATGTTTCTGACCGATAGCTGTTATTTTAATAATCTTTATATTTAAGCCAGAAAAGGTATAGGTATAGGCGTCTGGCAGCATTCAGTAGTTATTACTTTAAATCTGAACAAGTTACACAACGAAACAAGCTGCAACAAAAACATTTGCCTATGCCGACGTTAGTGAATTGTTCTCCCGCTCCTGACTGGGTAATTTCCATACATTTCAAGTTCCATCGCCTGCGGGACGTTCGTTCTTTTGTTGATAAATGTTTGACGGGAACTCCGGGGACGCCATTAAAAGTTTTTTCGTGAATAATTCCAGTTTACATACGCAAATGTTTACTCGTGAGTTTACCCCCGCGCTCACCTATTCGGTGATTTCTTTTCATAGAGGCGTTTGTTCGAGAAGTGGTGAATTTCTTCTGAAGGGAGCTGAATAAGTAATTGGAAAAGTTTTTGTGTTTTCTTTGTCATAACCCTTAGTCTTTACATAATTTAAAAATCATACACAAGCGGTAGTTTTTGTTGTCCAAATTGGTTTAAAAATCATAAGATTACAATTTGATGGACCTAGTTCGAAATACGAAAGCTTAAAAAGTTTTTTTTGTAAGAACAATATGTCCGATACAGACATGAAGACTTTAAAAGTTGTCAGCTACGTAGTAGGGTGAATTGGAAAGTTCCTTGAGCAATAACTCAGCGGGACGAAGTCGAACGATCAGATTGTGCGCAGACAAAATGCTGGTCAAATGTCACGAAGACTAGATTGTGCCGACAAACTTGAGAGTTTCGAATGCTGTGGGTTAAGCTTGGGTTAAAATTTAAGTGACTTCCTCCACAGATATTTGATGCTATGTAGATTGTAAATTGCATCTTTGATACTTACTTACTATTGTAGAATTTGTTTTCAACAGAGCGAACGTACTGAGTGAGAGCTAATTTTTAGATGGGCAAATTTTGTTTTGCTTTTTGTTCCAAAATTTTCAGAAAACTATTAAATTTAATTCTAAACAAATTTTGAATCAAAAGATCGTCAAGTATGATATTAAAATAAATGCCTTTGGACTTTGCCATCTATTTCGATCTATGTCTATTATTAAAATAAAGGTTTGATTACGCTAAGGATAATCTAAAATCTAAAACTTAACTTTACGTAAATTATTGTCAATTCTCTTAAAGCCTTAAGTATTTTTGATAAATAAGCTCATAATTTCAGCCCATAGGCGAATGTACCAAATTTCACCCAGATCCGTCCAGCCGTTCGAGCGTGAAAGAGTAACAAACATTCACACATCCACACTCATCACAAACTTTCGCATTTATAATATTTACTACTACTCGTAGCTGATGCCAGTAGCTTCGCCCGCGTATAAATTTGTTCCCGTTCCTGCTTCCTATAGAAACTTATTCCTGGGATCAAAAGCCTATGTGTTATTCCAGGGCGCCGATTCTTGACCACACGACGTGAATGCGTGGACGCAAATTTACGGGTGAAACGTCGTCCGTCTCATGTTCGCCGTTCCTAAATATGAGACAGGCGACGCGTCACCCGCCGATTTCCGTCCACGCATTCATGTCGTGTGAAGCGAGAATCAGTGCCCAGACTACAATATATCCTTGTACCAAATTTCAGCCAGATCCGTTAAGCCGTTAGAGCGTGAAAGAGTCACACTCACATCCACACTCACAAACTTTCGCATTTATAATATTAGTAAGATGTTACTCACGGTGATGTAGCTTTCCAATAGTGAAAGAATTTAAAATCAGCACAGAAGTTTTTCAGTTTAATCATAACAAACATATAAAAAAAAAATACAAAAATACAAATTTGGTTTTCTCTTTCTCTGAGTTTTCTCTTTATAATATTAGTGTAGAAGACGTCTTGCTTCCATCTTCATGCAATTAACACTACTTTGTACTCAATTCCTAAGAGTTGAGTACAAAGCTCTATATCTAAAACATTAGTTAGGAGATCCTTTGCCGGGGTTCCCGTTAAGTAACTGCAAATTAAGATTACACTACGCGATAAGGCGACGTGTCGGTTTAAAACGAGATCTTCAATATAAGTGGATGTAACCAACCGCGCTAACAATGTGTACACCGGTAGATATTTTATAACCAACTGTTATGGGATGGATTTTATTCAAATTGATGAGAAAATGGTGATAAATTTAATAAATAAGCAAATAATTTTAAACAATGCCATCTTTTTTTTACGTGAGGAATTCCTAAAGCGATGTTATGCCGGACTCTTACCGACTAAAAACCACACGTATCCTACCTAACAGCCTACGGTTGAAAGCCCAAAGGTTACCCCAGGACACCCAACAGACCTACGGCTACCACTGCCTGACTTATGTCCCACGTTCATAGGTGGTGAGCCTATTGCCGTGTGGATATGGACAGGCGCAGGTCGTGGCGACGCGCAGTTGAAATTTTTCAAATTTGAAAAATTCAACACAGGCCTTTAACTTGGCTTAACAATTTGTCCTTTAACAACCAGGTATCATTTCGAGTTTTCCTTCACTACCACTCCTAGACCTAAATAATCGTCTAAAAATCTCATTTCATGTATTTTTACTCATTCCTCTTGTTGAAGCTGGCTGTATGATTATTTTCACGCTAACGATATTAATAAGATAAATTTCAGCGACGTTATAACATTACCAAACCGCGTGTTTGATGTGAAACCGCAGGAAACGCACAGATTTTCACAATAGCGTTACAGGGACGTATGTTTGTTAAGCTTATGAGTACAAGAATTATTAAAACGATTTCCCTGATTCCATTATCTAAAATGGATTCGTTTGTCTTGGAGCTCAAAATGCAAAACAAAACTAGAGCAGAACATCTGATAAGATCTCATTTAATAAAGCAAGGTTTGAAGTTCCACTAATATTATAATGAAATTTACGATATATCTCAATCAGTCACATAACAAAGGATTGGTATACGTATACCCTATCTTTATTCCAAGTATTGTATTATTTGATCCAAAAGGATATATACTGGTTTAAATTATACGCAAATGGAAACGTAGGCTAAGCTCATATACCTAAAAGTGACTTATATTAAGTACAATATAAAAAAGTATATAACTCAGCAAAACCAACATTTTATAACCTTACCAAACTACCAATAAAGAGAATAAAATACATTATACAGCGTATTGTTAAAATATTCAAGTTCCAACGAAAAAATCTCAAGTACTCGGATCTGGTAGTGTTAAGTGTGAACCAAGATTTATGCCCTTTAATAGATATGAAGTTTTTATGAGCCATAATGTTACCTTCTAAAGTGAAATAAAGAGCTGGTGTCACTTTTATCATATTACGACAGTTCAAAACTATCGCAAGATGAGCTCTGCTTGTAGTATTTTTGGTCTCACTCTAGACTCCAGTACTTTAACAGTATAGCCGCCGAGAATTCATACATCAAGGGACAGGTGAATGGTGAAAATTGGTTGAAAGCTGTGACCGATTGATTTGGTCCATCAATACTTCCATCCTGAAACAAGGACACTCAGGAGGAATTATCAACAGTGAATAGCAAGGCAACTTATGTCATCAAAAAATATCATACAAGCAAGCTTACCTTTTTAATTTCTTAGTTACTAAGAAAATGGAAAAGTAAGCTTGTTTGTTTATTTAAACTTTCATGCTAGAATCTATGTATTATGATTTTTGGGATGAAAATGGGGCGGAGCCAAGGAAACATGTTTTTTAAACTAAGGGCAAAATTGACGAGGTGGAGTGGTTCGGGAGAGCCATGTCGCACATCTGCGATGCGGCGATGCCCAGGGCTAGGCCCAGACCGGAGAGGAAACAGGTGTACTGGTGGACGCCGGAAATCGCGCAGTTGCGCGTGGATTGCGTTACCGCGCGCCGCCGGTACACCAGGTTTCGCCGAAGGCGTCGCCGCCCAAACGATGCGGCAGCCCGAGAGACGGAGCTCTACGATGGGTACAAGGAGGCCAAGAGGGCCCTCCAGACCGCCATCAAGCGGTCCAAAAAATTGGGCCGCGAAGAGCTGATGGAGACTCTGGAGCGGAACCCGTGGGGGCGCCCGTACCTCATGGTAAGAGGCAAATTACGCCCTAAGGCGCCCCCACTAACCCAGAGTCTCCAGCCGGAGCGGCTGGAGGGGGTCCTGGACTCCTTGTTCCCGTCGAGAGCGGAGGAACACGTTCCTCCGCGCATGGCTCCGTCTCAGGCGCCCAACGCGGAAGACAGCGAGAACGACGTGCCCGTAGTCACCGAGGGTGAGTTAGGGGCGGCTGTCCTGCGGCTTAAATCCCGTAGAAACACCGCCCCTGGACCCGACGGCATTCCAGGCCGTGCATGGGTCCTGGCTCTCGAGGAGCTTGGGCCTCGACTTATGGGTCTTTATAGCGCATGCCTCGAAAAAGGCCAGTTTCCCAAGGTCTGGAAGACAGGGAAACTGGTCTTGATTCGAAAGGCGGGGCGGCCGGCAAATTCCCCATCAGGGTACCGGCCGATCGTGTTGCTCGACGAGGTGTGCAAGCTCTTTGAGCGCATTATTGCACAACGCCTCGTCGGGCACCTCACACGCGTGGGGCCTGATCTGGCGGATAGCCAGTTTGGCTTCCGTCAGGGACGCTCCACCGTGGACGCGATCATGCGCATTAGAGGCCTGACGGAGGAAGCAGTCTCACAGGGTGAAGTGGTGGTGGCGGTGTCTCTCGACATCGCCAACGCATTCAACACCTTGCCCTGGAACTGCGTCAGGGAGGCGCTTATCTATCATGGAGTGCCTCCCTACCTCCGTCGAATTGTCGGGGCTTATCTTTCCGAGAGAGCCATAACTTACCCGAGCTGGCTAGGGCCGGGTCGGCGAGATGTGTCGTGCGGTGTTCCACAGGGATCGGTTTTAGGGCCGCTCCTGTGGAACATCGGTTACGACTGGGTGCTGCGTGGTCCGTTGCTCAGAGGGGTCGGCGTAACATGTTACGCCGACGACACCCTCGTTACGGCGCGGGGAGCAACGCACCGTGCCGCAGCACTTAAGGCCACGGCAGGGGTTGCTCAGGTCGTGGGTCGGATTCGGCGGCTGGGTCTTGAGGTCGCCCTTCACAAATCCGAGGCTCTGTGCTTCCACGGACCTCGGATGGGGCCACCTGCGGGATCCAGCCTACAGGTGGGGGGCGTCAGCATCGGCATCGAGCCCTCGATGAAGTATCTGGGGCTCGTACTCGATGGCCGGTGGAACTTCGGACATCATTTCCGAAGTTTGGTCCCAAAACTGAGGGGAGCATCGGCCGCACTCGCGCGGCTGATGCCCAACATCAGGGGACCCAACGCTCCCTACAGGAGGCTGTACCTTGGGATCGTGCGAAGTATGGCCCTGTACGGGGCTCCCGTATGGGCGGAGACCCTGACGGCCAGCAATGAGGCTAGACTGATGAGCCCGCAGAGAGTGATGGCCGTCAGGGTGATAAGAGGATACCGCACGATCTCCGGTGAGGCGGCATGTCTCCTAGCCGGGACCCCTCCATGGGACCTGGAAGCGAGAGCCCTTGCGTCACTGTTCAGATGGCGCAAGGAGGCGCTGGAGCGGGGCCAAAGGCCTGCGTCTCGAGAAATCGAGGCCCAGCGGACCCTGCTCCACCAGGAAACCCTGGAGACATGGAAGATGCGACTTGAGCAACCAAAGGGGGGATTGGCCACAATCGCGGCCGTCAGACCGGTCATGGACGAGTGGCTGGAGAGAAGACACGGTGCTCTCTCCTACCGGTTGACACAGATGCTTGCCGGGCACGGTAGCTTCGGTAGGTATCTGTGGCGAAAACACCGGGAAACCACGGCCGAATGTCAGCACTGCGAGGACCGCAGCGATGACACGGCGCGCCACACGCTGGTGGAGTGCACGGCGTGGGCACAACAGCGACAGGTCCTCGTAGTGGGTCTGGGCGTGGACACTCTCTCGCTTGAGGCCATGGTGCGAGCCATGCTCTCCAGCGGGAGTAAGTGGGACTGCGCCGCCTCTTTCTGCGAGCAGGTCATGCTCGCGAAGGAGGCGGCGGGCCGGGTGCGGGAGAGAACTCTCCCACCCGAGTTCCGCAGTCGGCGCCCTGGGCGCCGCCGACGTGTCTTCGCCGAGGACTATCGGCCTCCATGACCGGGGGTCTGAGGACGGTGAGAGGGCCGCTCACCGTCCTTACAGAAGCAGGCCCATGACGGCAGCGTGACGTGAGCACTCACGCACGCCCCCCCTTAGAAGCGGGGTCACACCCGAAACCTCCCATAGACGCGGGATTGCACCCGAACCACCCCCTGGGCGAGGCCGCATTGGCGGCCGTAGGTCTGTTGGGAGTCACGGGACATCCTTCCTGAGGGCTTACCCGGGGCTCTCAACCATAGGCTGTTGGGCGTTACGTGAGGTTTTTTAGTCGGTAAGAGTCCGGCATAGCATCCTACGAGGATTTTCCCTCACGTTAAAAAAAAAAAAAAAAAAAAAAAAAGGGCAAAATTGAGGTGGAAAGTATTATAGATTATAAAAAAAGTTAAATATAAGTTAGTCCAAGAAAACTTAAACTACTTATATCTATTGAATGAATAATCACCGTTCTATGCAGCTGTGATGGATATCGTCTTAAAATTTTACTGAAATGAACCATGAACGTCTGCTTGACTAAAGGATATCAAAGTGCTGCCTATGGGCATTTAGGTGATCAAAGTGTTTATTCCAAAGATCTCCACTATACAATAATAATAACCACAACATGTTTAAATTCGTTAGCAGAAAACACTGCATATCTTACGTAGGTATCTTACGTAGGTAATAATACAGTTTGTACTAAGTTACTATCTCGACACGGCAAAAACTTCTTCATTTGAACTTGAAAGAACTTTATGGTGGCAATGATACATCTAGTAATGGCCGTGGAAGCAAATCGAGGTGTTCACATCAGGGTCTCGTACGACAAATTATGTGCTTGTGAACAGATAGTGATACTGTCTCCCTAAAACACTTTTCCCTTGTTTTTCCTCAAAATAGGTTAGAAAGAACGGTAGTTTGGCAAGACAGCTTGATCCGGCGTTTGGCCATTTTTAGGGACAGCAACAAGTATCATAGTAGTCACGTAGAAATACCGACTTTGTAGCTCTGAACAAAGAGTTTCATTTTCTTATTCAGCATCTAGGGTAAAGAATTCATACGTGCTTGTATAACGAGGAATACGTAAGTGATGGGGCGACAAGGAAACGAGAAATACTCTATCAAGTACTTAGTTTTATTGCTTTTGAATTGACTGGTCTGTTTAGTTCACAGAAAATGTTCAGGCTCTTATTTTCATTTGGTAATATCAGCTTGGGACTTTTTCCAGTTATTGGACTATTCTAAACACTGAACTTGAAGCGAACGGCATGCAAATCCATCAATGTAACATGTAAAATGTGCTTGCGCAATCCGAACTAAAAAAATACAGTTGTCAATAAGTTTATGAGAAGATGGCAACATGTCAGCAACCAATGGCTTGACGTCTAATAATTTAAAAAAGATATCTATTAGGCTACATCTATACTAATATTATAAAGAGGAAAGATTTGTTTTTTGTTTGTTTGTTTGTTTGTAACGAATAGGCTCCGGAACTACTGGACCGATTTGAAAAATTCGTTCACTGTTGGAAAGCTACACTATTTGCGGTGTACATAGGCTATATTTTATTCCCGTATACCCACGGGAACGGGAACTGCGCGGGTGAAACCGCGTGACGTCCGCTAGTCGATAATAAAGTACGATTTTGTACTGAAAGTTTTCACATTAAATTTTATGTTCAAAGCAAAATAAAAATACAATACATAATGTACTACCTATGTATGTGGGTTTTTATGTGAGATGTAATGGCGAAAAGGTTTTAGAATAGCCCGCAATCTGAGTGGGTTAAATGGAGCGTGGACGCGACGAGCCCCGCTGCACTTGTTGCAATTTCTCTCTACATGCTTACTATAGACAAATGGCGTTAATTTTATCCCAAGAAGGTTAGTGTCCATTACAGTAATTGCGAGCAGCATTTCATCTAAGCATCGCTCGCCAAACTTCGGTCTACATCGAAGAATCTCCAACAAACTCGAGAAAATTCACAGAAAGCAACTACCAAAGAGTACGAAAGTAAACGAGGACTCCGCTAATATTCCTAATTAAGCTTTTAATGTAATTGAATGAGTGGAGACACGTTACGATTGGAAGGAGTGAGCGCGAGCGAGCGGCTCGCACACCCCTTCGTTTGCGACCAAAAATACTTTCAAATAAATTACTTAGAGTGAACTCGGTGCGCATACAAATCGGCTAGCGATTCTCCATATTTCACCTTCCGAACACTCGGTCGATTTACACACTTCTGTAATAGCTAGGGGAAGGCAGGGTGGCCCACGATAGATGGGTGCCGATGCACAGATCAACTCGGTGAAAATTAAGCCATTTCCGTTACGGGCCGTCGCCCGTGTTCTAACTTTATTACTAATCGAGTCACGTCACGAAAAGATTTTCTGATATAGAATTAAAGGTGTAATGGGTGCCGAGGTTCTTCAGTAGGCAAGATATCTCTGGCGTCCGTTGCGCGAAAGCATATAACCGGCGAGCAAAGACACCTGTGTTCGTTAATGCGACGCTGCCGTCCCGTCTGGCCGAATGGGCGAAGAATCAATTAGGCCTTTGCCGAATTGCGTAACGGCTCTAGTTACGAGCATTACAAGAG
The DNA here is from genome assembly GCA_933228765.1 of Miltochrista miniata. Taxonomy (NCBI): domain Eukaryota; kingdom Metazoa; phylum Arthropoda; class Insecta; order Lepidoptera; family Erebidae; genus Miltochrista; species Miltochrista miniata. The sequence goes on along the minus strand of OW121752.1, from coordinate 14,810,464 downwards.
GATCCACAGCTGTTTTTTTGCTCATCGAACCTCCTGTTATTGGACAATCGTCATTCAGCGCGTCAGATTAAAAGATTACAAGTAACATAAGGAATAAGTTACGTAAATGATGGTAAAATGAAGTTTTGAAGCACATTTACCTAAGAAATACTTTGTTAACAAAATTTAATTTTAGCATAATACTAAACTGAGATTCAAACGAATTGCTTAGCGGGTTTAGGCGTCTCTTAGGCTTTCATATTAATGACCTAATTTCTATAAGAAAATGATATTAGAATTCAAATTTGGCAAGCATGTCTCACAAACGTGAGTTTGACATGCTTGCCGATGATCTCACAGACGGAGATGCTACGAGTAAAGGACGCAGGAATTACGCCCAGATGTTGATGAAGTGACGCCAAACACTGTGTGCTTGTGAAAATCAAGAGTAAGAGACTGGATGCCGGGCTCTAAAGTGAGGGTTTGCCACGCAACCGGGAAAAGTTACTCGGATGATGATGACATTGAGAGATCTTACAAAAACATTCCAAATTTATTTAGGGTCTACCTTATCTAAAATATAACGCCTTGGAGTAAAATAAAAAGAGTATGGCAGGCAGTTTACTGAAAAGGACCGAAGCGATAAAAAGGATCATACGTGGCAAAAATTAAGCTTCGAATTAATCAATGCCTACGAAATTCAGATAAAGGCAGGCACCCCATCGTCGGAGGTGCTTAGACGTATCAAAAAAATCCAAATTAATTAGGGCGAATAAATTAAAATGGTGAAGGGAAAGCTCGTAATTTTCGCCATGTCCGATGTAGATTGCGGCGTGTGAGGGTAGTCGTATGTGAATTATTTAGAGGCGGTCGCGTGGCCGACTGGCCCGCAATTAATGAAGTGCTCCGAGCCGTTTGTCAATGCGCTGGTCTGTGGCGGTCGGCAGACCCTCACCTACTCCAATCTGTTACCTAAAATATGTCACTTAGCATGCCCAAAAATATTAGCGATTTGCTGAACTGTTGAATTCCAATTAAGCACCAAGTTCGAATCGGCTCGGTATGAATTGATTTACTGCGCTCGTGGAGACGTTTGCCAATTTCTGGATCCTATTTAGAACATTTTGGAATTAACTTTTATTATATTTTGAATAGCAAATATTATGTTATTATTGTTATTTGTTATTTATTTATACAACAGATTACATATAAGTACAATGTATCATGAGATAAGATGCAACATAAACTCCTAAGAGTTTTTCCGTGCATCATAGTTCAACATTAATTTAATGCGAGTACAGTAGGTAAGTATAATAAATAGGTGATATAACTTCAAAACATACAAAGAAAAAATAAATAATAGATAGGTACAACAAAGTGTGTAGCGGGTAGGTTACAATTACATATTATAAGTAACGATTTTATACAATACTAAAGAAATCGTATGCACCGTAGCTTGCCAATCGCCAACCCACCGGCCGCCGCGCCCGCTGCCCGTCAGACCGGTTTTGTGAACAAAAGGAATCGAGAAACATGTATTTTATACAGCATGATGTTAACTGTTACGTTAAACAATTGACTTTTAGTAGCACTAATTCATAAATGTGAATTACCTCCATAGAAGCAATTTATGTGCAATACACATATTAGGTGGGAAATTATTAATAATGTAAATATATATATATTATAATAATTATGTTTCACATTAATTTTTAACTTTATTGTTAAAAATTAATGTGAAATGTTTCAATTTATATTATTTGGGTATTATTTAATAATTAGTAGAATTTTTAATAAAATATTGTTTTAATTTATATCTTATATTCTTTGGCGTTAATCCGTTTTTTATGCATAACGGAAGTTCATTTATTATGTAAGGGATAATATAAGACAGTTTTCTCTTACCATATAAGTTACTGTATTTTGGCAAGATTAACTTATTTTTAAGAAGTTGTCGTGTTTGAATCGTGTTAATCTTGTTGTATTGTCTGAAGTTTTGAAATTCGTTATTAAAAAATTCTTCACTTAATAGGACATGCCTTATCCTATCGTGTATAGGTAGTATTTTACAAAACTGAAAGAGTGCATGATAATTATCTTTATATTTCTTTTTAATTTTATTGGGAACAATTTCTTTTAGCAGTCTCAATTGAAGTGCATAAATGGAGTCAAGGTGCGATTTGAGAGTTCTTCCATAACTTGACAGTCCATAATGGATCACCCCTTCGGCTAATGCCATATATAATTGAAGCCGTATTTGGTAGGGTATTTGACTCTTTATTATTGTAAACTTGGCCAAAATACCCCTCAGCTTGTCACATACCTGGTGTATATGACATTTCCAGGAAAGTCGACTGTCGATAACAAGACCAAGATACGTTTGCTTCTCTACCGCTTCAATGGGTCTACACTTACATTTCCTACCTGCGAGTCTATCATGTTTAGTTCTATGAAGGCACTCGTGACTGTGTGCAATGAGAACCGGTTGTATAGTGCATCTATTTTGACTGGAGCTAATGTACATTACTTTGGTTTTGCTTTCATTTAACACGAGGCCTACGTCATGAGACCACTTAGCTAGTAGGTCGAAGTCGCCCTGCAGCTTCTCTAATGCAACTTCAGCTGAGTTACCAGTGGAAACAAGGCAAGTATCATCAGCGAATTGAAAGATATCACATTCTCGTATCAGATTTGGCAGATTATTTACGTATGTGAGGAAGTGTAATGGCCCCAGTACCGATCCCTGAGCCGTGCCGTGGTTCACCTTCTCAACATTACTATCTTCACCATCAACTCTCACCACAAAAGCTCTGTTTTGAAGGTAGTTTCTGCACCATCCCAATAGTTTGCCCCTTATACCGCACTCATCCAAGCTGTTTAACAGTGCTGGATGCCTGAGGGTGTCAAAAGCACTGCTGTAATCGATAAAAACTACCATGACATGTCGCTTATTGTTAAGGTGATCGTTAATGCTCTCATTCAGTAGCTAGTAGATGGTTCGTATCATACAAAACATTATTTCAATGAAACATGATTTTACTACTAACTATTCAATAACCTGACGACACTACATAGCGAAGTTTCTGAATATGATATAAATTCAGTGAAGAGGTCAGATGGGCTACTGAGGTCGGCGTTAATTTTATGGTGAGATTTATTTGTCCTCGATTACGAGGAGTTTGATCAAATTTCGAGGCGAACGGGGACGTGTTAGCGCCTCGCAACGACATTAGGCGATGCCGCGACCCAACGTCAACCCGCCGCTCCGCTCCCCTGTAATCGTACCGTTTAAATATAATTGCAATAAGTTAATAAAATCCCACAGCGCTTTTAATTAATTTGTGGCGACACAAGCGCCCAATTAAATGGAGATTTCGAAAATTTCATAAAGCGCGGTAGTGTGGTAAACGCTATTTTAGTAGGCACTTTGTTTTTGCCCGGTTTGTTTGTGAACGTGAATTTGTTTTCGGTAGTTTTATTTTAATAGTAAAACGTGCTATTTAATTGTTCTCCTGAAATATTTACAGATGATTACCATTTGATTACCTTGGTTTAAAATCAAAATAATGCTACTGATGTACAGTATGCTGGGCAAAGCCATTTGGAATCATGAAGTATGAAATGCTTAATATGTAAATTCACGTGTTGTACTAACAGGGTAGAAAAAGCAATGTACTCATGTCAAAATTCATCCTCCTTATTGTAAATATGCATTAGGGTGGATGACGCGCTGCTTCAGATTCTCATTACTTCGATGCGCCATCAAAGATGTCCGCAGCCCAGACCGTGAAGTGTCCCGGATACAAGACGCTCAATTATGTTAATGGATTTGCAGTATTCTCTTAACAACAGGACCTGCCGCTGATTGATATGCAGTTTCCAACACATTATCATACGTCTACATTTGCAATTATTACATTACATGAAACCGATCTATTATTTGTGACCACAGCGAGACTGGATAATTAAAAGGAAACTGTAACTGATGGAATTATCACCGTACAGCTCAAACAGATGAAACGAATTTTTGACCTTAAACAAGGTATTTACTTATTAGAAAGGGAGGTACGGTCGGCCAAGAAAGTGGTGTATCAGTTTTGATTTAGTTTTCTAGTCATTGAAAATTACAACAAGGTTCATACTAGATATCATTGAAAGAGATGCATAATAATGACGTAAACCTTATTGATAAGTATTCATTTGTCGTAAGTCACTTAGAAGTGCATGACATTTTAACCTTTATTAAAAACTGATAAAACATTAATTTCTGCAAAGATAATTTGAATGGTTCTAAATAAAAGTAATAAAATCTTTTTAAATCTAGCAATCTCTTTTTCATATAGAATACTGACAATTGACTTTTTGTCAAATATATTCAAACTAAGAACAGCTGTCACGTAACAAACAGTAGTACCTATCAATAATCAATATAAAAGGTTATCAATAATCAGATAAAGATGGCAATAGAAATTGTCAGATATGTCTGCAAGCGAAACTAATCATTATCGCCTATGAATTTGCAAACGACGTTCAACCTTAAGATGGTACACCAATTTTTTGGCCCACTGTACAAAGTATGTCCGGGACAAACTGGAAAGACTTGAAATATGATAAGGTGGACGTGTGGAACTATCAAATATGGTGCAGAGTTTGCGAAGTGGGGTGAATAAGATAGAAATAAGAAACCTGTGCTATGTAGCAAAGGCGATGTATCTCTGTAGTGATCAATACAGTGACATCAAAAAGCATCTAAGGTTAATCTAATGATTTTCAAACGACTGGTATATTATGCTATACTTTTCAGCAGCTGATTTACACACTTACGAATTCGCTAGTTCTTACAAATAATGAAAACACGAAATTGTGTAAGTATGGATGTATGTTTGTTTTCCTTTCACGCTCAAACTGGCTGAACGGATTTGGCTGAATCAGATACAGGGATAGATTATTATTTTAATTTTTTATCACCGCAATTATTTCCCATGGGATGCCGAAACGGATACAGATTTCCACGCGAACCTATCTGCGGGCGCCACTAACACACAACATAGGGGGGAAGGGAACAGTAATTTGTAGTACGTTGTGTTACGTAACTGTTACAAAAACCGGCCAAGTGCGAGTTGGACTCGCCCATGAAGGGTTTCGTAGCAGCAAGTAACATAATATAAAAGTTCTTATAGTTCGTTGTAACTTTGATTGATGTTTACCACGTTCGCAGTGGTAGTGATTTTTCTAACCGAAAGTTGCGGTTTACGACGTATTAAAAAAAAACTACCAGCTCTATCTCGTTCAAACTAATTTTCGTTGGTAGTTTTTATGGCAATGTAGGTACATCATATATTATTTTTAGATTTATCATTCTCTTAGTTTAGAAGTTAGAGGAGGGGGGACACACATTTTTCCACTTTGTAAGTGTCTCTTTCGCAAACTATTCACTTTAGAAAAAAAATGATGTTGGAAACCTCAATAGCATTTTCGAAGACCTATCTATAGATACCCCACAAGTATGGGTTTGATGAAAAAAAAATTTTTAGTTTCAGTTCTGAGTATGGGGACCCCCAAAATTTACTGCGTTTTTCCTAGTTTTATATAAGAATCTTAATGCGGTTTACAGAACACATCTAGTTACCAAGTTTCAATAGCATAGGCCTTATAGTTTCGGAGAAAAGTGGCTGTGACACACGGACGGACAGACAGACAGACAGACAGACATGACGAATCTAAAGGGTTCCGTTTTTGCCATTTGGCTACGAAACCCTAAAAAATGAGCAACAGTAAAAATCGGTAAAAGTCAGCAATCATGACTAATTTATTGCGATTATGACCATCTGCGATCATGACCAATTTCGATTATGACCATCTGCGTTCATGACCATCTGCGATCATGACATTTTGCTTTCATGAAATTTTGCTTTTATGACATTTTGCTTTCATGACGTTCTGCTCCGGAGGAAATAAAATCAATAGAGAGCAAGCACATTAGAACAAGTAATGTTTTCTTTCTAAAAATATCTAGTAGGCGCAGGGAATGATTGGTAGTCTACTGGTCAGAGCAGACAGTGTTTACGTAACGTTACTCGTAACAGAGGTGACCGAATAATATCAAATAGTAACAGTTTGCGCTACTTAACTACATTTCTTGATAGTGCCGATGTCGGTACGTTTGTACGGCAGGCTAGAAGACGAATTAATTGGTAGCCCTCTTACGAATTACCCTCATTTTCTGATTCCGAGGTATCTTTAGGGGCACTTTAAAAAAAAGATAATTCCGATCGAGTTGTGAGGTAATGTAAAATGTGTTTAAGTTTCAAATATTTATTTATTTATTTTCGATTTTTCGCTAATGAAGAAAAGTTATATTATGATTAATTTGTATAGACTGTGTTCGGGCTTTAGATAAGACTAAATTTCGGACATCATCGTTCGTGTTTATGCGTGGTACCTACAATCTTTGAACAAGGTTGACACTTTTAGAAACAGTTTCGACAGGGGCCGGACACCTGCGAGTTTGGTCATAAGATCGGTGGCAAAGCGCCGACTCACCAGCCCAGTATACCCTTAAATTACGCGTAAAGCCGAACACAAAGGCTATGCGTATTCAAATTCCATTAATCTCCCACCCGGGGGAAGGTGGGGTAAAATGAACCGGCGCGGACAAAAACAATGCCGCCGGCAAATAACCGGCTCAGCATTGTTCCGGCAATTAGAAAGCTTTCCCATGTACCGGTCGTGTATAAAAACAGTGTAACATCAGCACGAATCGCTGCCTATTGCTCGTTACCGTTGATGTTTATTACGGTTATTAGGACTAAGCCGTGCGGTCCCATAATAATGTTTTTTTAGAAGTTGTTTTAAATTAATCGTATACTTATTCATAGGTGTTGTTAATGAAGTGCTACACGAAAATCGTAATCTGATCCATCGTTAATTTTTACTGCAGTTGAATTGTCGGACATTTTTACACCTGATGAACAAACTGAATCGAAACACGATATAATCGGTTGAAAAGCCGGCTCAGAGGTGGATGTGGACGAATTAAAAGCGAATGTCGGGTGACTGCTGGCGATTGCGAGAAATGAGAACGTTACGAGTTGATTTCCGAATCATTTTTGATTGATCATACGACATTAGTATTTCAATAATGTTAAACACATGTAGTTTACAGATCACACTTCTATTATGTCTACTTTAATATTGCTAACATAGTTTTGGTCCGTACACAAAGGTCAGTGCAATTGAAAAACAAAATCCGAGGGTCACACCGGGGCAGCGCAGCATCGAACGGATGAGGTGACAGATGGCATATCTATGTAGGTATACATTAGCTTACTTATACTCACCGGCTTTAACTTTACGCTTGAAATATCAGAAGAGCTTACCTGAAAAAGCAGAAAAAAAAAATTAGTTAATATCATTTACTCAGTTACATTGAACCTTAAAGTGCAACTTGACAAAAGCTGTTCCGTGTAATAGGAACAATGTGGCTGCGATGCAATCACAAGGAGCACGCTTGCTCTATTGTTTTTACCGCTGTTATTGCGGAGTGCCGAGTAGCAATAAGCCAGCGTTGTTTACTCAGGGCCACTATTGTAGCCAGTTATTAGGAGAGGTCCTCGGTGAGCCCCGCGGCAGTTGTGGGTTAAGATCGGCTAAACCCAACATTTTTGTAGGAGTCTGTGACATATTTAGAACGTCTGAAATCAGGTTGCCTTCGCTACAGAATATCACGCCTAGAGGATTATATACACGGGTGTACGTAACACAACCGTGATTAAATGCTAGTGTATTTAATTATACGAGTGTTCTAGCGAAACAAGCGTCAATTTGTCCCTGTTGCACAGAGTAGAACTAATAATTAATTTGACTGAGTGAGATTTAAGCGTGTTCATAATTACTCAGCTCGCATTTCTACAATGCAAAACATATCCATGCCGTTTTCTCAGTCTCTGAATAGTAACAATATTCTTTACGCTACGTTATTCATAATAACAATTTAAGCAAAGCGCTGCTTTTGTTGGTTTATTCTAAAAACACACATGAGTTCTCAAATACCCGTTTCAAAAAGCTACTGCATTTATATATGTACATATATCGTTCACTTACAATATATTTATTGCGTTCGCACGCAAGTAAGTGAATAATCTTTCTTGAAACCAAAAAGTCATACTAAAGTTAAAAATTATACAATTCAGTGAATACAATGTTACTGGCTGGGGGCACCATATAAACGTATGTACGCAGAGATCTCAGAATTGAAGAATGTTTTAATGACGCCCTTATCGTCCTGAACATTCTTCGGGAATTCAAGATGCTCTTAAAACGATACCAATTTCAATAATTACGTGTCCTCGACATAATCAAAATTGTGTTATTTCTGTCATTCTTGTACAAAGTACCTACTGATTATGAATATAATGTTTGAAATCGAGAGTTCCTTTTCAAACGTGAATTATTTTAAAGAAATTTACATTTGACACGCTATTAAATTTATCTCGATTTCGAAGTCCTAGGTAATAGACGCTGTCTGTCAGGTGCAATACGATGTTGGCTTCTAGGTTTACAGGCGGGAACTCTTATAGTGAAATAGGAGAAAGAAGTACTGATGTCTGCATTTTATTTTATTGCTTTATGTGAATTACTATATAATACATTATTTTCGTCTTATTTGCTCTTAGTGACAAAAAGAACAGAATTATGCATTCAGTACTTACTTTATTTTCATGCGTCACAAAAATCCACAAATGATATAAGCATTAAAGTTTTTATTTACATAGCTTTCAAGATCGCAAGATATACGGAACAGAATGGAGGCTTAAGTTCATAACCAACAGCACAAAGTTCTGTTTACTTCGGCAATATTGTGTCAGAACTTACGGTGTCGTGGTCGTGTCGTCGTCGCGTCGTGTAGTGTAAAGTGCAAAGCCCCATACGTAGTATATGTAACGAGCGGAGCTTCGTCGGCCGTTTAGTGGTTACCCACTGAACATTAGCTGTCGACGCCGTTTCCGACAATATTGTGATTATTTTAAATATTAAATGTTGCTCGCCATGTTTCTAATGGAAAATAATATTGGATAATATGTTTTGGGAAACTATTTTAACACTTTCTGTTTAGTCTCTTGTTTATTTAGTAAATGCCTTTCAAAATAAATAAAAGAATTGAGATAACTATGCACTTATGCTTGAAATATGAACTGGTTTAAAACCTGCCTTGAGATGGGGGAGGCCTGCGACCCTGGGTTCTTCAAGAGGCGCGTGTAACAGCATAACTTAGGGCTGTCAACTCGAGGGCCATTGTCTATGGCCGTTCAGGCTGTGAAGGTGAACCTCAATTACTGGATCTCACTGTGATTATCATCAGGAGTTCATCAGACCGAGTTGCACTACAGAAATAATTTACAAGTGTACCTAAACTATGGTTTTATTAAATTTACCTGTTTTATTTACCAAAATTTGTTGTCAAAGTTTACTAAGTAAAAATATTGAATTAAAAGTTTGAAAGTACGTGTGTATATGCATAACATTGCACGTGTAAATAAGTAAATAAAATACTTCTAAATATTTATAACTCAAAGGTGACTGACTGACTAACATAGTGATCTATCAACGCACAGCCAAAACCACTGGACGGATAGGGCTGAAATTTGGCATGCAGGTAAATAGTATGACGTAGGTATCCGCTAAGAAAGGATTTTGGCAAATTCTACCCCAAGGGGATAAAATACGGGAAGCAGGAACGGGAACAAATTTTACGCGGGCGAAGCTAAGGGCATAAGCTAGTTATGTATAAAATATTAAATAACGACCAAAAAATCTTTATTATAGTCAAAAATTGTTTACTTTGCAATTTAACAAAAATAATGTAATTCTTGGCTAAAACGATCAATGTGAACATCGTTATTACGGTTATTATCCCTAATTTGTGAGTTTTCCTTGTTATTCTCTTGCCTAGCGAAAGCGATTTATTATAAGAACAGTGAAAGAGTGAAAGCGCTTTGGTATTAAAATTGCAGTACTTTCATCAAAAGCTGCTGATATTTTTACACGACTCAGGGCCACCTTAGTATCTAAATTGCTTTACAGATTTTGACGAACTTCAATTATAATTTTAATGTAAAAACTCACCTGGGAATACAGTGAGTTGGTTAAAATACCTTTCTACACCATTTTTTTTAAATGCGACAAACTCTTGCTCTCATTTTAATAGCATTGAAAAACAAATTTGAAAATCACATAATTTTGGGTATTTAGTATCTATCAATTTTCTTTACCAGCGCGGCGCCGCTAAGGCTACTACTTATTAAATTAAACGAGTTCAATAAATAAAATTAATGAAGGAAAAAAGCGGAGCCATTTTCTAAACATTATTTCACTTAATCAGATCATTTAAATTCTGATTTTAGTAAGCACCAACTTTTAATTACATTGTAATTTTCCCTATACAAATATGTGAATGACCCAAATATAATAAGGAAACACAAACAAAATATTAAGAGTCTTTAACAAATTTAAGAAATTTAAAAAGTTACTTTGAAGCGTCATTAGATTCTATTGCATGTTAGGTGAGAAGCAGAAGCCCAAAAATATATTTTCAATCGCAAATACCTGTATCGTTTGATAAATACTTATAGGAACTTTTTATTCACCGTGCATTAAATTTTCACCGCCTTTTAGTAAAGCGGATTGGCGTGAGGCAAAAAGGACGAACGAAAGCTCTTTCATTTGTTTAAGAGTGGCTTTACCTCCTTTAAGTGCTCGAGCATATATAGGGAACTCGGCTGAATAACCGTGAGTGTTGCAGCGGGAAAGGCTCACTTAAAATTGCCTCAGTAATTTCTATGACGAACACGTTCGTATTTGTAAGGAGTCGAGTGCATTCCACATTGAAATTGGGTGCCATAGCCTAAGAACTCGGGTACCGCATATACTTAAACCAATTTTGTCTTAGTGCTCGAACCATTACCTGTTTGCGTATACGGAGTATATAGATCCACGCGGGCTTAGGGGACGTGATTAACAGCTAAGTGAAATTTATTTTATCGGACTACAACCGGGAGTGTATTCCATTGTCTAATGGAGCATTTGTTTTGCTTAGGGAAACTCTCAAAGAAATGAAAAGAATTATGTTGTTATTGGATTATCATATATAAATAGAATATGATACGGTATCTTATATTATTTTGTTGGTTCAGTAGAAACTGGCTAATATTTTTTAGCTAAGATAACTTACATTTATTTTATTTGTAAATTTGTTTGTAAATTCTCATAAGAAGACAAGATAAAAATGGATGGCTGGTTTTAGTACTTGCTTTTTTATTTTCATAATTCTAAGCCGCGATTCTGTATTTTATAAGGTAATTGTTTATATGGGAGTGCATGACCTTATCTGACTATCTGTAAAGCGTTCAAAATGTTTCATAGTGGTAACACTCTTTTATCTCTCACTGAAAAGTACCTACTTCAACAACGTCAGTGTATAAAAATTTTTTCGTCGTATTTCAAATTCATAAACCGATAAACGTTTATCAACTCTAATTGAAAGCTAAAAATATTCACCATACGCGGCGTCAGAGCTTTTACGGCGAAAACTCATATAAAAGACATTTCGATGAAACTCTCTGCCTATCGGAGGTATTATTCAAATTAATTTACCTCGGTGAGGCAAAAAGTGCGAGCGCGGGTGTGCCGCCCCCATATTCATAGAGCTGCCCTAAATTAGCATCACAATGAAGTGTTAGAGGCACGAGCGGCAAGTGCTTAATGCGGCCTGCGTCTCCTCACACGATTATATCACATACTAATGAATTAAGTATAAAACTTTTCAGCCGCAAATTTGTTTGGGCTTCTCGCGAAATTTACACGCGCTGATAATAATTAGTTGAAATTTTGTCCTTAGTAGACATGATTATGTTTTCGAAACAGGGAATAAGTATCACAGAGACAGAACGTAGGTATAGTATTAATATGTACGGTTATTCATAGGGGGTGTATAATGTTAAGTGTCCCAAGTAGCTCGACAGCTGAACGGCGCGGTATATTGTTTTTGGACCACCCTTTTACGCTTTCACGCCTATAAATAAATCAAAATATTTAGGAAGGGCTCGACTTTAAGGCGGCTTAGCGGAATCGTAAAATTCAAGAGCGTTCGTACCGCTCCGGGGTTTATCTTTCGCCAACGTTTGACGTGTTTTTGCTTGAACCGTAAAAGAGTATCACGGTGTATGAATAGAAAGCAGCCCTTCCTTTTACAGGGGACATATGGAGCTGAGCACTTTACAAGTTTAATGCAGAGAGCAGATTATCTGTTCATAGAAAATATGAACCAGGCTGCGTTTAGTGGCGAGCTCACTGAATTAATTACTATATATTATACGCAACGTACCTACATTATGTGCTCTCATGTTACCTTCGCAAAAATGTTTTACATTGTTTATGAAGCTCACAGCTGCAAAGTTTACTTGCTAGGCACAAGGGTGCTGGAGATTTTAGCTTAACGCATGCTATAGGGCCAGCATGCGGAAAACGTTTTCATGGGTCGATGGAGTTTATTTGCGGGGTAGTGGATATTCCGGGTTTTGATAGTTGCTATAGTAATTAATACTTTGTAAAACAAATTTGCCTTGTTATAGAAGAATGATGACATGCGGGCTTAAAGTATGTCTCTGTCAACCCTAAACTAAACTAATCTCCAACCTGTTATTACATTTTTAACGTATTATTTGACTCGCACCATCGCCACGTAGGTACTCTGTGTAAGCTTTAGCTAATCGACGAATTCCTTTGGTCGAGAGGCAGCATGTGGGGAGAGCTATTCAGTACATCGACCAAGTTATTGCTCAATTGATTTTCATTAGTCGTTATGCTGTGGTTTTCCGCATTCAATAAATCGACTGACTTATCGACCAATGAATCATCACTTCTATAAATACAGCATCCTAAGCATACGCTAGAAATCCAAAATTCACCCACAAAATACGAGCACCTTTGTTATCCGGAAGAAGACAACGTTTTGGTCATTAATAACAATTTACTTTGCACAATACCTTAATTTCGCTTCAATCCTAACCTTTCATAAAATGTGGATTTGATATTAACGGTGGATCGTTTTCCAAATTTATGAAATAGTTTATGATAAATTGTAAAAGTTATGGGATGCCTTCTAATCATATTTATGTTGTTAAAGTGAATAAATGATCCTCCTAATATTATTTGAGTTGTTAAATTGAATAAAGCAATACTATTATGACTACCTGCGTGTGATACACAATTTATTTACATTTATTACTTTATATATATTTTCGTTATTTGGAATATATTTTTTACATCAATTTTTTTAGCAGTACAGTTTTTACTAACTCGGATGCCCGTCTCTCAAATCTGATGGTATTTCAGTTCAATATTTTTTTTATTTATTGCCTTATTAAGATATAGTTTAGATAGTAATAATGCAAATATATAAGATATGAAATATTTATGTTTCTCTGTAATTTTGAACAATAAATGTTTATAAATCTATAAAAAAAATATTATTTTCTAAACAGTAATATGAAACTTGCCGTAAAAAAAGTATGAGTGTCAGGTGACTTAGCTTCAAAATAATACTGTAGGTACTTACTAACTACTTAACTCTCACTACTTAATATTGAAGATGTGAAACTTCACCTTTTGAGAAGCCCCAATTAGCAATATGAGTATGAGTAAAACTCAGCAGTAAGATTTTACACAATAAGTATTTTATATACAAGCGATTTACAGGAAAAATCTTGAGAAGAACTTTTCATAAAAAATCACTTATCAGAAAAGTGTCAGGCTTCTTATTTATTTATACAACACTTTTCATTACTGCACACTGAGGGAGCTTGGACAAAGTTGAGGTTAGCAAAGTTCCCATTCACAGCAACGAGAGCAGGCCATTGTGGCTAATTCAGGGCTATAATTAAATTTGTATACATTACTTTCTATTAAGGGACGAAAAGTTTGTTTATATCTTTTTTTTATAATAAAATGTCTATTAAATTATTACAATTAGGTAACTGGTAAACTTGGCAGACGTCGCCATTATAAAATAGCTCCAACCACTTGACATTAATCCAAACTTAAAACTTCCAATGCTGGGCCGCTTTATAATGTTCTTATAATTCAAAGCTCAAAGCCGCCCAGCCGTTTAGTGGTCTACTAGACTCAAAATACATTAATAAAATTGTACAATACATAGATATAAAGATAATAATATCTTTCATTTAATTATCTAGTTCACTCACAGAATCATTTAAATTATACAAAAGCGCTCCGGGATATTCAATTTGCAAAAATTACTCTTGAATTGTAAATTACTCAAGAGTTTCGAAAAAGAATATTCAGTTAACCCGAAAACAACGAAAAAATCTGCCTAAATTACTTTACATAAACAAAAGTGGATTTCAAAAGGCATAAATCAACATTAAGATTGTCCAGAGTTTCATTTGTAAAAGCAATTTTTTTTAGAAAAATAATGAAATTACCCTTGGAACTAAAGTGACCTGCCCGGGGAAAAAACAACAATATTCTCGACCCCTCACTACAAAGAGGCTAGCATTTGTATTATCATTCCATTAAACAAAAGTCACCGGAGTTTCAAATGAAAACACAGAACTCATTATTCCCGGGGCACAGAAATGATTTCAAATGTTAACAAGATTCCCCATAATAGAGTTGTTCACTGAGAGATTTAAGAAAAACAAACATGAGTTCGCCTTGTGTTGTGATTTTGAAGAATTGTGTTAATAATAACGCCTGTCTGGTTACCGCATGCGAAGCGTTAACCGAGAGTACGACAAACGAAACCAACTGGTATTGTTTTATAATTTGCACTCTCTTAACCACTTTGTACATTTTTTAGTAATTCATTTACGCGATTGAGATTATTCTAAGACCCTTTCTTACGTAAGTAATTGAAATTTTAGAACATTTTATTTTACATTTAAATTCTTAATTAATTTGTAGGTACTAAAGACATAATTGTAATTCTAATGGATTTTTCATTTATTCTGTGTTAAGTCAGTACCTTACATAACTTTCGGTTTTCCACAAAGAATAGCACTCACATAGACCTTAAGGTTTTATTCGCGATATATCAACAACCGACTCAATTTCTATCATTATTGATGTCATCTGTGGAACCTATAATGTATCTAAGATCCCGAATACACCCTTTCTGGAATTTCTATATTACATAATACGCTAGGGAGAATCATTTTGCTAGTTTATAGCCGGATATATCTGTAAATGCTCGTTTGTCAAATGCACAGTCATTTATTCAATGGTATATTTTATGACTTTATACCTCTATCATTGGAAATAAACAAAGAGTTAGTGCTCACCCTCGAGGGTAGTTTGATAAATGTGCTTCTGAGACCGACAAATATTTTATTAAAATAACTTTCTTTCTTCCAATGTCAGAGCTCAGGCCTCGTAGATATCTATGAAATGATATCATTATTCAAGTCATCTGTCGAGTGGGTGTTGTTTTTGTATACAAAAATTCGTTTTCCAAAGATCTTAGGAATTTCAAGTAGGTTACTTACAGCTAAGGGTTTTGTTGAGATTTATTTTTCCTCATCTTACTTTAAAATAATTTATTTTGTCCATACATTTTTGTAAATAGCTAAGAAACTAAGGACGCACTGGACGCCAGATATTTCATATAAATCTACGTTCTTTACGCGTGGGTCTGAGAAACATAGTTTGGACTAGCTCTACCTCTAGCTAGTCAGGGTGTTCCCACAAAGAACAGGAAATTTTAGGAACAAAACAGTCAGGGTTTGCCAGAGTTGGAGACTGAGGCTGGTCAGATTACAGGGATTACATTTTGGGTGTATACCTAGTCCCTTGGCTAGATTGCTGTACGGAAAAGGATTATGTTGTGTCTACCAGCCAACTATTTAAAAACTTTCCATAATAAAGCCTTTACTTGACTTATCTACTTCCATTTACTGACGGCTAGGAGTGGATATACCACTGAAAGCACGAAAATGAAATTAAATCAAAATGCCACTTGAAACGATCAACCCATCTCTTATCAGTCCCTTCCATTGTGCTTGACCACGTGACGTGAGGAATTCACGCGAAGCGGATAACACCCGAAACCCCCCAAAGACGCTGCATAGCACCCGAACCACCCCCTAGGCGAGGCCGCAGTGGCGGCCGTAGGTCTGTTGGGAGTCCTGGAACCCCCTTAGAAGCGGGATAACACCCGAAACCCCCCAAAGACGCTGGATAGCACCCGAACCACCCCCTAGGCGAGGCCGCAGTGGCGGCCTTGGGTCTGTTGGGAGTCCTGGAACCCCCTTAGAAGCGGGATAACACCCGAAACCCCCCAAAGACGCGGCATAGCACCCGAACCACCCCCTTGGCGAGGCCGCAGTGGCCTTGGGTCTGTTGGGAGTCCTGGGACATCCTTTCGAGGGCTTACCCGGGGCTCCCAACCATAGGCAGTTGGGCGTAACGTGAGGATTTTTAGTCAGTAGGAGTCCCATCCATGAGGATTTTCCCTCACGTTAAAAAAACCGTTGTGCTTGACCAAGAGTTCCAGTGATTTTACAGAACTGATTTAATGTATTACGTTCCGGTACTCTAAAATTGATAATTCTAACAACTTTTCGTCTTTATCTGTCTATCCTTCATTGATTTGACATCCATAAATTACTGTAGATATGACACGCCATGACGACACTTCTCATTAATCTTGGTATTAATTTACAGATTTACATAAATATAATGAAAGTGAGATGATTAAAAACAAAGATTTATTCTATAGGTATACATTTGGTTCCTTTACATAATAGTAGCAAACTATTATTGCGCTTCGCTTAAGTATAAAAGAAGTTTTTTTGTTAAATCTTTCTGAATTCGAAATATATTAATCAAAGTTTTGGTTTGTCAGTGACCGAATATCGTCCAAATCAAACAGTGGTACAGAAAACGCGTTTGTAAAGGCTGTGTATTGAATAACATACTCAATATCCCACTGTGGAATCGCAGCATCTAACAGAAATGAAATACCTGCAATGGTACACGAATATTTTTCAACATGCCAGCTTTGGTATTTCCACGAAATTGTGTGCACACAGATATATGTGTTTTGGTTTATTTTAGAATACTGTACGGATTGGTATTTCTTAGTAATATTATAAATGCGAAAGTTTGTGAGTGTGGATGTGTGGATGTTTGTTACTCTCATACGCTCAAACGGCTGAACAGATCGGGCTGAAATTTGGTACAGATATACATTATAGTTTGGAATAACACATAGGCTACTTTTTATCCCGGGAATAAGTTCCCACGGGAAGCGGGAACGAAAACAAATTTTAAAGAAGCTGCTTTTAAGAAAAGAAGCTGCGGGCATCAGTTAGTATTAAATAATAAAGAGATATTTCATTGCACTCATACATCAATGTGAAATTAATCAATACGTTACGCGTACATTCAATATGGTTGATTAAAGCTTAGTATATACTCACTATTACTACTTCATTCGATTCATTTTACTTATCCATTGTGGTTTAAATCAATAGTGTAAAATAATATTCACCTATGTGTATATTATTTGTAGGTAAATGTAATTATGAAAGCCGATTTGTTTATGCCCTTCGGCATTGTCCGCATTATACGTCGCAAATAAATTGAGAATACAGGTTCGCATTTGTTCATTCATTTCCATAAAACTTGGGATAAAAATTCGTGGCATGTATGGTTTTTTCATGTCTTTGATTTTTGATTGAGGAAAAAATGATGACAATACGGGGGAACTTCGCTCTAGCATCATTTACTATCAGATTTGAATCAAATGTGGTAGAAAAAGAATTTATTAATGAATTCTGCAGGAGTGGTCGTGAAAAGTGGTTGTTTTTAAGCAGCGGTACACAAAGGAGAACGCCCAGAGATCGTTTCTTTTTGAAAAACCTTAATAAAAAGTGTATGGCCATCTAAGTAAATTGGTAAATCATGTAATATTTTTTTAACAATCTTTTAATTCAATCGATCAAAATCTTTTGTGGCGTTTTAACTTTGATAATAATTCGTGGTTGTATCGTTTGTACGCGCCGCGGACTGACCAAATGAATGGTAGGTACTGACGTGACGAAGATGGCCGCCAATCGCAAATATCAATGTGTGAGGCCTACATTTCGGGGTTCATGCAACAATGTCGTTGAGATCATAGATTTAGTATCGATAAATTCTAAATCTATGGTTGAGTTGGAAGTAGGTTCTATTAATAGCAGATTATTGTATTTTTTATATAAAATAGCATTCTAACCATAGATTTAGAATGTGATTTGAGAGTAGCGAAAAATCCTAAATCTATGATTCTAACTATAGTAAAAATCTAGGCTGGTGATATATTATTCACCGTGTTGCGAGCATATTAGACATTTGAACGAAATACGAACTGTCAAAAATTGA
This sequence comes from Miltochrista miniata, assembly GCA_933228765.1. Lineage (NCBI taxonomy): Eukaryota > Metazoa > Arthropoda > Insecta > Lepidoptera > Erebidae > Miltochrista > Miltochrista miniata. The sequence goes on along the minus strand of OW121752.1, from coordinate 14,792,044 downwards.
AAAGTTTTTAACAAAACGTCTTTTCGGTACTTGACTTTGAGTGTCCTAAGAGGACGAGGACCGAGAAAAATGACATAAACAGCTGAATATTAAATAATACAAGAATTGGCAGTATGGTTTTAAATACCTTTGCCTGTCCTTTGGACGAATAAAGCAGCAACAACAACAACAAGGAAAAATGACAGTTTAAAATGTTTATCACCGAAGGATTTTTCATGAAATTATTTTATATAAATCGGTGTGAAATGTTTATATAAAACAATGTACGGTTCCATACAAAGTGATTATGATCAGGATTGATATTTAAATGGTAAGTAATTAAGGAACAATCGAGATCCAATTTGTTTATTTACTACATTATCCCAATAAGTTGATATGTGGTAAGTAAATACATTTTCAGGGTTTTTTATAAGTGTGATGGAACTATTACTTTTATCTTTTTTGAATTAAATCCATGTTCATCAATGTAACGATTACACTTTTTGGACAAATTGATTTGACGGATTGATGGACATTTGCTTCAAAACTAACCTCTAATTTGAACAGCAAAACGAAGAATGATAGAAAACCCTACAAAATAATAGAATATTTTTTATTTCCTATGAAAGTACGATATCCATTCAATTCAATCTCCGATTTTTGCTGTCATACTAAATTATTTGTTATGAAACGGCGGTCCATTGAAAGACGGGCAATCGCCTTTTCTCAACATATATATCTTCTTAGTAAACATTATAGATGATAGATGGCACTAATCAATTTAATTCTTGAAAATTAGAGCGATTCAACAATACTTGTGACAATACACAGAGATGCCAAGAGTCGTCTGAACCATATCACATGTTTAATAAATTTATCAATAGTTCAAGAACAAAAAAAAGAAGAATACTAAATTAGATAGTCAAAAGATGAGCTGTGGAATATGATAATATAAAATATCCCCTGTCATAAAACCGTATTTATTTCCGTTATTCGTTAAAAGACTCGTAAAGTTAATAAAGGGTTTTGTGTTACAAGCAGGCAGCACGTTTGAGATAAGCCCCCGGTCTTGCGTTAAAATCTTTTAAAATGTCGTTAAAACCAACCCTCGGCCGACATAGACAAAGCCCAACAACCTAATTGTTGACGAAAATACTCTCGATGCAAATTCGCACTCTTTACAGCCCATTCGGTATTTGTACTGAGCTCGAAAGAAGTTAACGTAATTAGCAACCTCGCGCGGCGCGTTGTCATTAACAGATTTGACAAAATCAGGATCTAATAGAGGTTTTTTTGCAAAATTGGGATCTAGTAGTGGATTTTGGAAAATGGAGATCTATTTGTTTTAACTAAGCGTTTTATGATGTATGTATAGAATAGTTTTCGAAGGATACTTTTCGAGTTTTTTTGTGAGCGTGTCGGGTTGTCTGTATGTGGCTATACAGAATTGGGCAGAATCAGGATCTAATAGTGGATTTCGCCCAATTAGGCTCTAAAAGCGGTTTTCTAAAAATTGGGATCTAATAGTTTTGACATTGTGCTTATTTATAATGCTTGTCATGTGACATTTCTTCACAATTGTCTTCAGTTATTAAAGACAATAGCCGCATTTTAACTTTAAAATTTTGATTGCATATTTAGTAAAAATATTAATGAATTGAGAAAATTTTCTTTCTGTACACCAATAAAACCAAAAATGTTAGATAACATTTGGAGCTTACAAAATTGTTATTCATATTTCACAGAATTTGTCAGAACCAGTTTATTATCATTTTTCTTATGAAACGGCTGATTGAACATAAAAAAAAATTGTAATAAAAGGGTTTAAAGGAGTTACGATAATTTATTCTCATTACACTCTGCGGAACAACCGACGGCCGATGGAGCAAACGTGTTCTGGAGTGGCGATCGCGACTTGGCAAACGTAGGGCAGGACGTCCACGCGCCAGATAGGCTGACGACCTAGAAAAGGTCGCAGGGTAGGACTGGATGCTGAAGGCGCAAAACCGTGTGTTGTGGCGTAAATTGGGAGAGGCCTACGTCCAGGAGTGGACTGCCATAGGCTGATTTGATTAATCGATTGACACTTTGCGGGCGAGAGTACTCAAATAGTATAAAAGCAGTGACTGTCTCAACCTTTAATCTGGATTCGTGGGTAATAGAATGTAATGATAGTTCTTGGGTCGAAGGATACGTTCTGGGTAATTAACGCACACAAATAGGTACTAGGCGTCAGTATATGGCTTTGTATAACTATTTAAGTGGTAATCTTACACTAACAGGATAATCACGCTTGTTTTATACATATCTAGTTATTTGATTGATAAAAATAAATATACTGTACAACATCGATTTCAGCTAAGTGGTTTTTAGAATACATACATAGATACAGTTTGTCTATAAAGTCGTGAAATGAATGTTTGAGGAACTAAAAATAGTTATGTGTGTGGCAACACTGGCAACAAGAAACATAAGTACCTACGTCAGTTGTCAATGCTATCGTCGAATTTCGTTTACTCTCTCACGTAACTTTAATGTTTGGATTAAACTGCAACAAATTGAGACCAAACTACGCATAAAGGTTTGAGAAATGAGTAAAGAAAATCGGAGTGGTGCGCAGGAAGTGATTTTTAAAGTTTTCCAGTGATGTTTCGCGGAGTATCAATCTGGACAATTGTTGTGGGATTTTGAGGATGTTTATGAGCGAACAGCATCTTTGGTGGGTATGTAATCGTGTTATTGTTTGTTTTGAATGTGTCTGAAGTTACAAATTTACTGAATTTACGATTTGGAGACAAAAAAAGGCATTGTTTGCATATTTTTAGGTTAGAATCTTAAACTTACAATCTACCTATAATGTAAGTCAGTGGTTAGAACAACATGGTTATTTTATAGTACGACCTACATTTTTGATACTCAGTTCAATCTGGTTTTCTACCAATTTTTATTTTGAATTAATTGCTTCATGTCAATAGTTTGTTTCCAATATGTAATTAATTTTCTTTTTTTACTCTTTTCAGGAAAATCAGAGAGTACAGTTAGGCGAATAGTTAACGAAGGTTTTAATAATGAAGGAAAGTTTGAAACTCCTGGTAAACACAGAAAAGATCGGCAAAGAAAGAAATAGACGATTTTAATATTTGAGCACTGCGCCAAAAAAATCCTTGTCAGATGGGGGAAAGTTACAGATAAAACATGTAATTACATGATTGTGGCAAAGCAATTGGGACTGCTAGGCACCTGCTGGTGGGTTGTAAGACGCTATTAGACCGGGGCTTCTGGATCTGGTTCAATAACTTTATTCTGGATCTGATTCAATAAAACAGAAACAAAATTAAAAATGTATAATGTGTTTTATTTATTAACTCACTAGCTGATGCCCGCAGCTTCGCCCGTGTTGAATTTGTTCTCGTTCCCGCTTCCCGTAGGAACTTATTCCCTTGATGAAAAGTAGCCTATGTGTTATTCCAGACTATAATGTATCCCTGTACCAAATTTCAGCCAGATCAGTTCAACTGTTCGAGCGTGAAAGAGTCTCACATCCACACTCATAAGCTTTCGCATTTATAATATTTGTATTGTTCCCGTTCCCGCTTCCCGTAAGAACTTATTCCCGGAATAAAAAGTAGCCATGGTTATTCCAGATTATAATGTATCCCTGTACCAAATTTCAGCCAGATCCCTTTAACCGTTCGAGCGTGTAAGAGTAATAAACATCCACACTCACAAACTGTCGCATTTATAATATTAGTAAGATTTTACTCGGAACGAACTCCTCGTATCAAAATCATTTTGGTCGTACTATATAGGGTTGCATACATGCATTCAGCAGCGCCCTCATTTAATTTCACGACTTTATAGACAAACTGTAGCCACGCCTTTATCCCCGAAGGAGTACGGTAAGTAGGTCCACATTTTAAAATTAGTTTTGGTCCCACAAAATAGTTCGTAGCTATACTATTTTATCATTTCATTTAGAGAAATATTATCATTATTGTTTAAAAAGATTTACAAATTGTTATCAGGTGACAACTTCAGTAAATCAAGCACATACACACAGTATTAATTGATATTTTTGCTGTACGAATTAGGCTAAGAGAATCTACCCTCACTTGCCAATCCTGCTGTAAGATCTTTTTAGTTTCATTCGATAAACGTATTCACAGTGATACTTAATAGACAGTCACTAGTATCTGGAGTACTCATTGGTACACTTTTCCCCAAAGACAAAGGTCCTGGAGTCCTTGCAATCGGATCCGCCGCCCTCTCGGTAATTTCCTCGTTAACGGAATGAATAAAACATTTCATTCCTTACCTTTCTTTTGTAATTGTTAATGGTTGATGGGTTTTGGCAATTTATGTTGGGTTTCTTTCAGGCACCCTATTTTGCTGCGTCATTTGTTATTCGATAGCCACTCAGGATTTTCATGACGGCTTTAATTGTAGGAGATAATCGAGTAACATAACAGTCTTTGTCGCAGGCTCGACTATATTTTATTATTTTGTTTTTATATAGCAAAGATTAAGTATAGTCTATATAACGTTACTGTAGTTAGATTCACCGGGTGACTCACTTACCTATCCCAACCGAGCCTTGAATCTAGAAATTTTGTGATAAGCTATACCTACACTACAAGGATTTTATCAAAATTTATCCAAGGGGTAAATAGGGGTTAAAGTATATGAAAGTATGTCAGGGGCGAAGCCGGGAGAAACAGCTACCATTACTAATATATACCTATTACAAAATTAAAAAAACCTAATCTATTAAATACAGCGTGCATGGTGTCTAAAAATAATGATGGCAGCATTGCTACGTTAAATTGCAATGTTTATTTCTTTGTTTAAAATAACCACCATTAAATAACTTGCGGCCGTCAATGTAACATTGTGATAGACAATTTGTAAAAAAATGCATCGTGATATAAAATGTACCTCTGATGAGTGCCTCGAAATGGCTTGTATAAAAGCAATGAAACATCCCATTTTATGAAAAGGGTGGTCCGCAAATAAACCAAAACGGAGCACATTCCCACCTCCATAAAACACAGACTGAAATAAACAAAACAGAATTTACTCCTTAAAAAAATTCGCCCGACGCCAACCGCAAGCCTTAACAGGAATCTCTGGTGTGAGTTGAATACCAGTGTCGGAATTTTCATAACTGGCGGGGGCTGACGGCAATCGTTGGAGCGTTTCAGGTGAAAGATACCAAAGTTGTATTCCACAGCGCGTTCTGACGCCGATCATATACCGATATGTCGACGGCGGTTGTCTCGGGAGTGAACCACTCACCGCGTTCCAGGAATCCTAGTCTTTTACTTTATTCGGCAAATACCCAATAAGGCAGTCTGATTTTACGCCACTCTGTGGCCTACCCGTGAACTGTGAGAAAAAGGTTTTATTTCGCCAGCAATCATATTTGTGATGCGCATAAAACGTAAACGCGTCCATATTCTGCTATTAGCATTAAAAATTGTAGGTGTTCCTCAAGGCACTTTTAAGTATTAGGTCATGAATGTTCTCACGGAAATACTACATTTGAATGTTTTATAAAAGAATGTTTGTCTATCTACAGTATTTAACCTAGTTGAAAGAAATAGAACTTAACGAGCTAAAGAAATTGCATGTTGAAAAACTATAAAGTTGATGTAGTGTAACATAACAATTAAAGCCTAACAAGAATCACCTCCGCAAGGCAAGTGCGGGATATTGCGGGCCACACCCCGCGAAGATTACGTGAGTTTTTCATATAAAGCCATTCAGCCAATTTCCTCATATCCTACACTGGAGCATAATAAAGGAAGCTTTTGTGAACGAAAGAGGTTCGCGCACATACAATGCGTAGACACCGCGTTTATTTACCGCGGGCGGCAGAGAAAATATGATATTTCCTTCTCGCTCATCCCGGATAAATTTTGATATTTAGGGTGCCAGCGATGTGAACAAATAGCTACTTTTACAACTTCGACGTCTATTTTATAGGAGACTTGTTTCCTTATTCAATTTTCACTATGTTTCAACTTCATCCACTTATACAACTATGTTTGCAGTGTTTCAGAGTCTTTTGTATAGAACCAGACTATTATGTTTTAAGATCAACTGACTTTATTAATTGTTAAGTTACCAGTTTAACTCAAATTTTGGTAATGTTTAATTTTAATACGGATTCAAATATTATTTCTGCACGAAGCAGAAAATAATTATTAAACTTGAATAGCTACAAGTTTGTTTCTTAACCATCTAGACATATTAAGCAGTACTTAAATACAATTTACCAACTGTAGTAGCAAGATCTTCGAACAACAAATGAAATTACCTGAAACAAGCGAACATTTCCATGAGTAAAACACAAATTTTATATTACCTACATGAAGTGAACACAACTATCCGAGCCCCCGACTGCGCAGCTGATGTTGACAGCGGCCGCTGCGGTCGCCTCGGGTCACACCATTCACCATATACATTATTAACATAATATGCTGAATTTAGCACTACATTTATATTGTGTAGGACATACATTATATACCACACATATACATTAACAAGCTTGTACACTTTGCTAAGCATTTTAAGGAAATGTCCTCAATTTTGCATTATTAAAAGGTAAAATATTATTCTATAAATCAAAATTATTATTATTTAAGTTTCCTTAAAACAATGGACTACTCGTAAGAGGGTAACCAAAGGGTAAGAATGGAACCTTTGATTGTGAGAATGGAGATAATGTAGGTATTTCTGTTGCAGTTATAACAACAAATAGGTCCTAAGAAGAAAAATATAATAGATATCTAAGGGGTGCATCCATACAACAAACGTGATTTCTTGACGTTTTTTGGTACAGAACGGTATTTTTAGAAGCTCATACTTATAGAATTCGGGACTTCACGCGAAATACTATTTACTTACATTCACCGACGTTTCGAGCACGTTGCAGCGCCCGTGGTCGCGGTTGGACTCTGCGGGTCGGTGAATGTAAGTAATGTGTAAAAGTAATGTAAGTCCCGAATTCTATAAGTATGAGTGTTAAAAACCGCGATGGTTTCAAAATAACATTTTTAGAAGCTTTTTTTAAACTAACTTACCGTGTGTGTATTTTGTGGGGGTGGAATCTTGAGTTGCAACTCAATTTTGAAGCGGAAATCTTCAACTGATTGAGCTGAAATTTTGTATACACGTTTAATTTGGATGAAAATGAATGGTAAGATTACGTTAGGTAGGTAATAGACGACATTCTACATCCAACGTGGACGGAAATCCAAAATGACGGATGTGTTATTTTAAGTGTATATGTTGAAAAATAAAGTGATGTCACTCTAAAACTAATATTGCGAATTTATAACGATGGCGGGAAAAGCTTTTATTTTAAATATGTTTATTTCATTTTATGTTATCCTCATAAGATCCTCACAAATAAAATATTAACTAAATATTCAGTCCATATACTATCTAATAAAATATGGAACATATTTCAATACACGTCTCTAAGAGTACGGGCCCATCCAAATTTATTTGTGTAGTAACACCCCAACGGGGTCCGAAAATGCCATTGGTATAGCAATAAATTATTACCGACGTGCCGTTTGGAGCTATAACTGTTACTAGTATGGCTAGTATGGTGTTTTTACTAGCAAAAGTTTTCCGAGTTAATCTACTGTATGTTGTGGTGTTTGAGATCGAGCCTTCTGGGGAATGGGTTAAAATATATTATGCTCTTTGCATAATGATTTGTTAAAAATAAAAAGTGTAGTAAAAAACGAATGTAAAAAATGTTTGTAATAGCTGATCGAGAGTACCCTTAACCGAAAAGCAAGTATGAAACTATCATGAAATGGAAAAAGCGTAAGTTGTATGCCAGGATCGTAGCAAGCGAAAAGCCATAGTCTCTGCCGACCACGTTGGCAGAGAGGCGTGATGTTATGTATGTATGTGTCATATTATAATATTTCCTACTGCTGTATAATCAGAAAGCCTACATATCATTTTAAGTAGCACAGTAAAAGCAACGACCACATCATACGCAATAAATATCAATATTACCTATGTATTTACAACCTATAAAAGCAAAGTAACATCAGACCAAATTCAATCAAGCAATATTTAGTGTCCATAATTTAAGTGCGTCCCCTGTCGCTCGCAATGTGAATAGATTACGAGTACGTCGTCCAACTTTTCTTTGATACAACGACGACACTTCCACCAGTTTACGAACGGTGTAAAACACGACTACACCACTTTTACGAGTGTCGCTTAACATATAGTGCCGTAAAACTGAGAAACTACCACAACTGCATACATACATACACATAAACAATGGCCATTTCGAAGTTCGTTAGCTAATTGGATCGTAATAATTCTTATGATTCAACAATCAAATTAAGGACATTCGGTCTGCTATCTAACATAATATGCGAGGTGCTATACCTATTATTACGTTTCCACGCGATAGAACAGATCCACGTACCGATTTTGATATGCTAAACATCCCGTTTCACAAACATTGAACATAAATTACACATTGCGTTCATTTTGATGCTCATTCGGTGGGTTATTTTTATTTAATTCTAGGCAGGTGCGCTTCGGCCGTGTTTCAACCAATATTTTTGCACGATTACCATGCTGATGAAAAGCCAACATCAAAACATGTTACATGTTGCCAATCGCGTTCGCATCCATCTAGTTTTAATTCCATGTTAAATTACACCTTTTGAGAGAAAACGTTTCGTTGTAACACAAACACCGGCTCTCTCGAAGTTTTAAATTAACTAGCGTAAATATTATTTCAGTCTACAATTTTGTGATGAAGAATTTCGGTAGAAATGATATAATTCTTTTTATAATATAGAATAACAATAAACAGATAAAACCGATTACGTTCTCCGTTGGAACCAATAAGGAGAGATCCCGATCGTGGCTTTTACCAATAAATATATCGAGATGAGACCAAGATAAACATATCGAAGCGAGCGGGAGGTTTAAAATATGCAGCCTTCCGCGCTTCGTGAAATTCGTGTAAACAAGTGTAGCGGCCGACTGAGAATAAATCTTCGGGTATTATTGTATTCATATTCTGTGGGAAAGAAAGCTTCGTCGATACTTTTTTACGTATCGGCTAAACTGCTCGCAAAATTGAAAGACTTTGTTAGCTTCATACGTAGGTATAATTCATCTGAAGCATCCCTTCTATGAAATTTGATTAAAATTTCAGAGCACCACTATATGAAATATTTTCAGTCATAATAAGGATTAATATTTCATGTCAGGAGTATTTTATTATTGAAAACGTTTAAGATAATTGAATAATATTCCTCCACTCGTAATATGTGATATATAAAACTATCATGTATATCATATGGGCCATATTCACTATTATGAGCTTCATAAAGTGTTAAGTATGTAATTTTATTTATCCTCGGTATATATTAAATGGTTTACTCACATCATTAGGTATAAGTAACGACGCAGGGTACAAAAGTAGCGGTAACTGTTGTCGGAAATATTAATGGTTGGACCGCGGTCCGACACAAAGAAGTTTGACAAGACGGCGCACTGGTGATCACTGACATATTTGTATGTAGACCTTCCGTTTAGAAGGGGTGGAAGCTGGTTTTATATTTTGTGTTAAGGTGACTTCAGACCATTTTGTGACAATATTTCGCTTCGGAAGGCACGTTAAGCCGTTGGTCCTGGTTGTCAGTAAAATTATAATCGGTAAGCCAAGTTAAAGGCTTTATCCCTGTCTATTTCAACACGGCAATATGCTCACCCACCTATTACGTGGGACATAAAACTATAAGATGAAAATGATGTGGGCGTATACTATGTCTCTTTCTACCCCTTCGGGGATAAAGGGATGACGATATGTATGTAGCATGTTTATGAATTCAGAATAAATGCGTAACTGAATATGGCATGCAAGGACTAAAGTATGGTAAACTTTAATTAGGTAGCTGAGTATGAACGTTTTCATAGTAAATGTATGGTGCGCGATGTTGTTGTGCGTACACTGTAGTAGTCTAAAGTCACCGTTACATTAGCAACTGAACGATTCATGTCAAAGCGAATACGAGGTCTACGACGAGGTGAAGTTAGGCTACGAGAGAAGGTATTAAAATTTGTGTTGCTATATTTGACCGAGCGGACCTATTGAATAAGTCTCCATATTCACATGACCAGATTCGCTATTGCGCATGGTGTTTTTTATTCGCATATTAAACGATCATCATGAAATCTGACATGATGTTCATGCGAACAGTGGTATGAAAATTTCGATTTTTGTGGAGGAAAGGAATTTTTATTGCCGTCTTGAGTTTATATTATCATAGCTGATGCTATAGTTTCAACTGATTCTAAACCCCAAATTGTAAGAAATAGTAAAGAGCATAACGTTCTCCATCAGGTCAGGTTAGGTTTAGAAGTAACTGAACTCACTGGTTTACAAATGGGATTTTCTTAAAATTTTATAATAATATAATTTTCAAGATCGTTTTATAAATGTTTATGTCATAAAACCAAATAACAGCTAATATTTGCATTTCGAATAATATCGATGATAGAACAATGTGAAATATGTCAGAATTTAATTTAACTCGATATCCAAATAACATTGAATAATATGAACCCACAAAATATACTAGAACCGAAAATATGATACCTGCATTCCAACTCCGGTATTCAATACTAGCAAACAATTTGAAAAATGTTTAATATGAGTTTCAAATATTGAATATAAACCGACTGTTAAACTAGTGGTAGTTTCACGTGCTATGTGGAAAAAATATGCGACAAACGATAAATTCATATGCAAATACGAATGCTCATCCAGCGAAAGTTAAACGATGAGAATAAAAGTTGTGCAAATACGTTCATTTCAGCGTATAAAAATTATCAGTGAGCGATGCGACGACGCCGACGTGACGTGAGCGTCATGCATCGCCTCGAATAGGACGATAGATGTACGAGTATGTTTGTGCCATGTTAGCGAACATGGCGTGCACATAGGGCTAGCACTCACTGATAATAACCGACTTTGAATTGTATTATACTTTAAATTGTACTGTACTTACTTGAAAGACTATGAATAGACCTTTGAACCGGATTTACTATGGAATTTACTAGGCTCATGGTATTTCAATGAGTTGATTTCAGTAGCCAATAAGGTCTTAGGCGATATTTTTGGACTACATCTTCCTTTGTCTTATTGATAAAAATATCGGTAAAGTCTATAAGTCTTGTTGTAGGCTTTGAGAGTGGCCCCCAATCGTTAGATGTCGTTATGGGTTTCCTTTAGGCGGGGCATCACTTTGGCGAGCTAAATGTAAAAAAAAGATATTTTAAGGTGAAGCAAAAATTTGACAAGGTTATTCTAAACGAGACTCGCAAATGCTTACTTTGTATAACTAGTAAATTAGATCTAAATGTTTCTAAAAACAACTTCTTCCCTGTTCTACATCTACAACACAACAACTTAGTCAGATAATATTTTTGTTTTGTTATTTGATAATATTTTTGGTTGATCATGATTATTTCCGTTTATAAAACCGTAAAACAAAACGCAAATGTTTAAGCAGTTTGAAAGTTTAACCAGTGGCTTTGAGAAAGCAGTAGACCTTGCGAGCATTAAGAATAATTTATATTCTTAGGCACCATTGAAATTTATTAAAGAAACAGAAGGAATCTGGAAACAAAGATTAGTGTTATTTTACTACGCTTGCTTGCGTAAAGTCGAAATGGACAGCGTGAAATTGTAGGTGATGCCCCTATTTTAAATAAAGATGGCCATATTTATGTAACAGGCAAACATTTGTGAGCTAAAAAAATATAATGATTTACTTTTTCCACAACAATAACTTTCACATTTTTTTTTAAAATATCAAGATTATAAAGTGATGAATATGAAAGAAACTAGAAATATTAAGGTAACAAGGGCATACCACAGAGGCGTAACTGAAGTGGATTCAAACTTTACCGTCTGCAAATGAGGCTACTTGGAATATTGCTCGCAATAAATTTCTTGACAACCCTATACCACCGTGTACGCGAACGAATCGAAACGAAACTCATCGCAACGGACAAACGGAAGTCACTCCGGCAAGTAATATATTTTTAATTGATGCATACAGCGACCGATGTGTCGAGTAAACATTTACGCGTTTATTTCAACGATGACAGGGTCGCCTTTGTCGGTCGATGTTAACTCAAAGTATTAATTGGTCGAAGTGGAAAAGTGTACAATTCGCATGTTTAAACTTTCAGTCCATGTAAATATTAACAAAGTAATTATGAGGGCGTCGATTGTGAATCTCGTCGTTATTAATTAAGAGATGCATTCATTTGTAACGTATTTTGTGAGGTTTAAAAATGTTTTATCCATGCGAACGTGCTATATGATACTCGGAAATTTATGAACGGAACGAAAATTATTTTAATCCACTATCCGCAAAATTATGTTTGCTCAAATTTTTATCATCTCAGAGTATAATACATGGTTTCGATGCGATCAGATCTTATATGATGGGTAATGCATGAAGTTATACTAACACTAAACATTTTAAATGTCATCACAGATTCGACCGGAGCCGATTAAACACATTTCAAACTAGGCTTTCTTTTTACGTGAGGGAAAATCCTCATGGATGTTATGCCAGACTCCTACCTACCGACTAAAAAACCTCACGTATCCTGCTAACAGTTTACAATTGGGAGCCCCGGGTACGTCCTCGGAAGGATACCCCAAGACTCCCTCTCAAACTAGGCTTTAGGAACAAAATTACAAATAACAGCCTGAACGTAACAAATGAAACGTAATCCCCTAATGTAAAAATAAACGCATATTCCCGTTTACTCTCTGCGTGCGGAAGGCAATACAATCATTTTTAATTCCCGTGGGCCGTCCAATACGTTGAATACCAATTACTACGTACAAAGTTACTGAACATGGGGAATGTGAAGATTGTAAAGTCTAGATACAGTCTCTGTGTGAAACAATGGAGATCAAATAAGTGCAACGTTACGTCACTCTTTCGATGCAACGGAAAAGTGAATTAGCAACGTCAATTCAGATAGGTATTTGAAATTTTCAACGAAAATGTCATAGGTAGGTATTTTGTAATGGAAATAGTTTTGTGATAGGTTCCTACATACAGTAATAATATGTTAAGTTTCTATTATAATTACACTCGAGAGCAATGAATCCGGGTCACTTAAAGAATGTTAAAAATCTCGGAAACTAAAAATGATAGGTTAATGCAATAAATTGTATTTAATAGACAATGTAATACTCCTTAAATGAAAGTAAAAAAAATATGAGTCACCATACATTTTATTAACACAAAATTACATAAAGAAAAAACTGCTGATCTCTCCTTAAAACAAAAATAGGAAACATGAAATTTTTGAACTTTATTACGATTTTCTTGAATTTTAATACTTCGTATTGCCTCCTCGTGCTTCCATTACTGCGTTTACGCGGTTTGGCATGCTGTACACCAAGTTCCTTATACGATTTTGGGGAATATTCTCCCATTCCTCTGTGAGAGCAATTTTGAGCTCACGAAGCGTGATTGGGGGAGGGTTTCGTTGTTTTACGCATCTGCCTAGCTCGTCCCAAGCATGCTCGATCGGGTTGATATCCGGGCTGCGCGCTGGCCACTCCATACGAGTAATGTTCATCTCTTGAAGGTAGTCATTCACAATCCTACCTGTATGAGGTCGGGCATTGTCATGCATAAATATAGCATCCTCACCTAAATTGACCATAAATGGACCAACGTGATCATTGAGGATTTCTTCCACATATCTTACGCTAGTTAAAGAGCCGTTTTCTATGATCACCAGCTCTGTGCGACTTTCAGAAGAAATTCCGGCCCACACAAGTACAGACCCACCACCGTAGGCTACTTTTTCTTCGATGCATGCTTGCTTGAATCTTTCCCCTGGTCTTCGATACACTCTGTGTCTTCCATCGTGCTTGTAGAGCATAAATTTTGATTCGTCGGAGAACATAACTTTTGACCAATCTTCAATACTCCAATTTACGTGGCTCTGGGCATACCTTAGTCTCGAAATACGATGCCCACGCTCCAGTTTAGGGCCGTTTGCAGGTCTAAGGGGTTTTAAGTTAGATTCAGCAAGCCGACGTCTTACTGTCCATGCACTTGGGTTACTTCCTCCGAGGCGTCGAAACTGATTGGTGAGTTCAGTTCCTGTGAGAAAGCGATTTCGAAGCATGGTGTTCACCAAGTATCGGTCTTCTCGTGCTGTGGTACACCTGGTTCTGCCCGTTCCTGGTCTGCGTAGGTTAGAACCAGTTTCTTCGTAACGTCGGAGAACTCTTTGTACTGTTGACAGCGACACACCGACAGTCCTGGCTGTATCGCGCTGACTGCCGGTTTCCAGCATTGTAAGTATTCTGGTGCATTCTTCAGGCGTAAGCGACATAATTTCAGCTTGATTAATGAATATAGAGCACTATCAACATGGTTTATGTACCCACATAAATGACAGATTAAAAGCAACACCAAATGCTGTAATTTCGTAGTTCCATCTTCGAAAGTGGCCCTTTTTCAAATTTGATTTTTTTATGATATAACTTTACAATAACTAAGAAGTTTTAATACCTTCATTTAAGGAGTATTACATTGTCTATTAAATACAATTTATTGCATTAACCTAGCATTTTTAGTTTCCGAGATTTTTAGGATTCTTTAAGTGACCCGGATTCATTCATTATGTGGGTCTACGTTAAATTCTTAATTTTTTGTTGATTTTCAATAAAAGTGCTAAGAAAAAGTTATCGAATGAGACCATCTCTGAAGTATGGTTTACTAAACAAAAATAATCATTAAAATCAATTCATAATTTTATCGGAATAAACGAGAAACAAACAGTCGAATTGAGAAGTCCGTTGAAAATTCATTAATTCTTTGATTGTCGATTGCTTTGTGATGTATGTGACTTGTTATTATTATTGAAATTTATGCACGTTGCACTGGATTATCTCCATCAAAAACGGTGTATAATGTGCATTCTTATTCAAGTCTTGATAAATGAAGAACTAAAATTTATCAAAAATAGACCAAAGAACAAACTTTGTTGTATGTTTTGTTGTGTCTTAAATAATTATTTTATGATATTTTGATTTATAGACAATACTATAGAACCACATCAATCATATAAGTAAATTTCAATTATCTAGCTACTAGCTGACCCGCGCAACTTCGTTTGCGTCACATGAGAGTGAAAAAGAGAGAAGTATGGTATTAATATTTCGAATATTATAATGTTTCCCGTTGCATTTACCCCAATCGCGCTTATTCCCGTCGCGTCGCTTGTATTCATTAGAGCTGAACCGCATAACTTCGTTTGCGTCACATGAGAGTGAGAAGGAAAGAGGTGTTAAAGTAATATCATGTTTCCCGTCGCTTTTACTTCCACCAGTTTTTCGGTATGGAACTCAACGAGGGCGAGTCCGACTCGCAATTGGCCGGTTTTTATCGTTCAGTCGACTGGCTGCCACTGCAAATCAAGTTTACTCTCGTCGCGTCGCTCATACTTTAAAACTTAATAAGAGGGTTATTGTAAGAGAACCTTAAAAGAAAGGCATATGCTGTTAAGAACTTTCTTTTATAACTTTTTAAGAGGAACAATTTTGTAATACACAATTTTTACGTAACTTTAACTATTTATGCAGCGTCCGCAATGGAAGCTCTCAAAAGAAAGAAATAATCCTCGTTCTCGAAACATTATTCATGGCTACTCCGCACCTATTCGTTTAGCGTGATTTTATATCGCCATTAGCCAGCCTCAATAAACGGACTATTAAACTGTAAAATAATTTTTGAAATGCAACCAGTAGTTTCTGAGATCGTAGCACAAACAAACTTTTCAGTTTCATTATATCGTGAGCAAACCTTAAGAGATAGACAAATTAGGTTATTGTGAGCGAACCTTAAAAGATAGACATATGCTGTCGCTGACTTTTTTTTACAACTTTTTAAGAGAAACAAATTTGTACTATTCAATTTTTACCTAACTGTAACCATTTACGCAGCGTACGCCTCGGAAGCTCTCAGACGGTAAAAAATATTCCCCGTTTTCAGAACATTATTGATTGCTGCTCCGCTCTAATAAGTCTTAGCGTGATGTTATAAAGCCTATAGCCATCCTCGATAAATGAACTATCAATCTGTAAAAGAATTTTTGAAATCCAACCAGTAGTTCCTGAGATCCTAGCGTTCAAACAAACAAACAAACAAACAAACAAACATACAAACTCTTCAGCTTTATAATATTAATAGTATGGATTACGATTCTTGAGATGTATCTCAAGAACTCAAGATCCCAAAAACAGAAAAAGCTACATAGTTGAAATTTTGACTGTAGTCTAGGGTCAAAACTTTATAATAGGGTCCGTGTTTACTCACTGAGTTATGAAAACACAGAACATTTATCTTCTCTAAATCTTTCCCTTAAATATTTGTGTACAACGAAGAATTGTAGGTTAACAGCAAATATCCGAGTTCAATACTAGCCAGCCGTTGAAAAATAAATTCGTGACCCGGCGGGTGTGAGCTTGCCGGGGTTGCAACCCTTTGGGACATGAATTGCTTGCAAGCACGTTGCACAATAACTGTTTTCTTACCCTACTACAATTGGATACATTTTAGATTGTCCACATTTGGGGCAAACACAGACCAAAAAACATGTGTGGTTTGATATATAAGCCCCGCAAGTTAGTAATGCGCTGGAACCTTGTCATAATGACAGCTAAGTGACGTCATCGTGACGGAGCGCGAGCGCGCGCTGGCCTCGCGAAGCTGCGTACGGTATTTTTTTTTAGTACTGACTGCTCGACGGACATACGTCACCAAGTGGTCGCCAAGATGGCCGCCAAGCGCAATATCAACGTGCGGGGCTTATACGTAAATAACTGAAAAGGTTATGTTTACAAACAATTAAAAGCAAACCGTTTAAAATCTCGAACATGATTAATGACGTCATCAACAAAAGCTATTCATCAATCAGTTCTCTCGCATAAAGTCATCAACGATGTTGCAAAACTTCTTGGGTTATTGAAATTTACTTTTTTGAAACAATGTTTAAGTGCACGACGCTGGGTCTCCGGTCGTATTTACGCTGCAACCGGGCGGCTAGCGGGAAAAGTTTTTACGATAGCCCGTATCCCGGAATATTGTTGCTGCATTAACGTTTAATGCCCTCCACAGTTTTACTAAAATTTGAGATTGGTTCGTGAAACGGTTGCACCGATTAGACTGCATTGCAAAATCAGAGTAATTTTTGGGATGAGTTTCTTACAATGTTGTCAATAGCTTTTCTTTGTTAAAATTTTAAGTAGAATAGAAGCTGATATGCAAATGAACCGCTGTAATCGACAATGCAAAATTTTTGAAAATAATACACAGATTCTTATTTAATACTAGTCGATGACCGTGGCTCCCCCCGCGTCGATATCTGTTTTGATAGCAAACGTTAAGATTAACGTAATATTTTAAGTCTGATCAGATCTTTCTATCTAAAAATCTGTGTCAAACGTTCAGCAGTTTTTGCGTCCATCGCAAACAAACATACCAATGGACAAACAAAAATTACAAAAAAATGTGTTCAGTATCGTTAAATAACATAACCGTATTATTTTTTTATAACTTCATTTAATAGACACAACCACTTTACAAAATGTTATATTAGTAATAGATTCAGAAGAATGTCTAAAACGTCTAAGCTTCATCATCATAAAAAAAAAAGTGTAGAACATACTCATTCCATAGTACCCAACAGGCTGCACGTCATTGCAAGTTTATGTGCGATGGGGACAGAGGTAGGAACGTCCAAACGGTATCAATTTCCGGCTCTCTACTGCCATTTGATTTATGATTGCTTTTTTTTTTCACAAACAGTTCAGGCTATAGGTAGAACAAAGAGTTGCCATAATGTTATTCATTAGAACTTCTACGTCAAAGGCGTTTTAGCTGGTTTCTGAATAACTTTAATTAGTAATTTCAATTTAGTTTTTACGCAATTGAACAAAGTCTACTAATCTCCGGAGGGCAAATAATTTTTAACATCTTAAATAAAAAATTGAGGTCTATTTATTTTTAAACTGGCTAATGCCTGTGGCTCTGCCCGTGTGGTGAGGTTTCCCCGTACTTGAATCCCACAGGAACTTGTTCATCTATTCTATTTCGAGCAATTCATTATTAAAAGACACACATGCAAAAACAAGTAAGGATTATTATTTTTTTTTTAATAAAACTAGGCCTATATAAGAATTTTATTATGTTTGAAGAGCAAGACCTCCTGCCACAGGCCGATGAGCCTACTACGAGGTTCTCAGAAATATGTATTGTTAGTAACTAAGGCTTTTGAAAATAAAGAATATATTGAAAGAATTTACTCGCGACATTATTACGTAGAAATATAATCATCTTCATCTGACGTAAATCCTCGAGTCTGAAGACATTGTTTAGGAGCTAGGGGGATACTAGAAGTCCTAATCATACTAATAAATATTACTTACTCTTCGAGTACTTGTATATTTGTAAAATAATTTAGAGTATGTACGTATTATGTCAAATTATTCATAAACAATCTTACTTATATTAATATTATAAATGCGAATGTTTGTAAGTGTGGATGTTTGTTACTCTTTCACGCTCGAACGGCTGAACGGATCTGGCTGAAATTTGGCACAAGAATACATTATAGTCTGGAATAACACATAGGCTAAGTTTTTACCGGGAATAAGTTCCCACGGGAAGTAAAAAATTACGCGGGCGAAGCTGCGGGCATCAGCTAGTCGATAATAAATAAATGTCCTGTTTCAATACATCACCCTAACACATACATCCACAGCCCTAGTCCTGGTTATATCAACGGTTCCCGTCATAATTTTACTCATCAACTCGTCTATGAGAAATCATTATCTAAAATGAACCGACGATTCTTGTTACAGTACCCAAGACCATTTTCCTACTATTTTATTTAGATATACTATCACACCAAATACCTAACCCTAAAAACGATAGTGTCATCGTTTCAAAACAACAACACACATACGTGACTAGGCGAAACCTTCCCCGTATAGTATTCGACAAAAGTGCTTGCGACCTTAATATTGTTAGATTGTTAGGAAACAGTAACCTCTCAGGTGCTGGCAAGCTATATAACCATTCAATGATTAATACTCGAACGATGACAAGACGAACTAAGCACCATACGTTTTCTTCCTACCGCGAATGAATACGCGAAGGTAACGCTTGCTATTTCAACCACATTGTACGTTCATATCTTACGATTCAGTGTTGAAAATCATCGTAAAAAGTTTGTAAATATGGTTTGTGTTTTTGTTCACTGTGCTGAGATAGTACTACTTATTATTTTAATATTGGATATGATTAAACGCAATTATATTATTATCAATGAGAACTATTACAGATTCGGGCTTATAAATCGGTATACATATTGATAAGTCTAATAGGATTTAAAATAATTTCGTAGTAAAATGGTAATCACCTCACCTGTGTTTGCAAAAAATCACGTTCGTCGTAAGTGTACCGTAACCGAGATATCATATCACGAATACTAAACACCATTTTGTTATTGATTTCACTCGCGCAAATTAGAACAGATAATAGAAAATATGAAAAAGTATAGGTTATATCACAAGCAGATGACAGAAGAGAAGTGCCTTGCGCAATCATCTAACACTGTATAAAAAAAAAGTAAATACCCACAACTAAAAAAAAAGGCGCGGTCTCAATAATTATTTGACAGATAATGAAACGTTTTGAAACTGGAATGCAGTGATTTATAATTTTGTCTTTGTTAATAAGAATTTCGATATTAACATCAATGTTTTGCTATGTACGTACTTCTAATTTTTCTTTAAATATAAACGTATTCCTATTTAGTACTTTCTTAATTATTGTAGAAGGGAATATGCAACAGCTATACTTCGCACTAGCTATTGCCCGCGGTTTTGCCTTCCAAGTGAAGGTTTCCCGTAACCGTTTTAAATAAGTAATTTATTTTCGGCATAAAGAGACCTCATTTTTTATGCACTATTCTATATCCGCACCAAGTTTCAACGTAATCGGATCAGTAGTTTAGTCTTGGAAGCGTAACTATCACAGTCACTTTCGCATTTATTTATTAGTAGGGATATGAGAAGTCCTGCAAGGTTAAAACGGTAGAAGGCAAGTGGTGCACCTAAGCTGACTGACGAACGCAGACAATGCGTTCCTGTCCATTGTGTAGGGAGTTAGGCGCGGAACACAAAGAAAGGATGGGCCCCGACATGTTTGTTTCTACCGCGTCAGTTTCAGTCAAAATGTACTATAAGCGTAAGCGTTTTGAAAAGTCCACGCCCGTCCGCGTCCTTCGTGTTTTCTGTGCAGCTGAAGGCTTAGAGGGTTCAATTTTACTTTTAGCTAAAGGTCGCAGGCTGGGACTGGGTGCGAAAGGCACATGACTGCGTACTGTGGCGTGAACTGGGAGAGGCCTACGTCCAGCAGTGGACTGCTATAGGCTGATTTGATTGATTGTGCGAAACCCTTAAAAAACAAAGTATCATATTATTGAGAACTCGATTTTTAAGCAGTGGGTTCACATGCAGCGTTCGTGAATAGATTTCGTATTACTTCCCCTAAGGTTGTTTCCACATGACAGCGCTTGTGCTCACACAATATAACAATCGCAGCGGAAACGCTGTAGCACGCGCGCAGTCCGCTGGAGCGGAGGTGTCAAACGACAAATTTCACACGCGACTCTCTTCAGATTTGCAGAACCGACTAGACGTCCTTGACATGTCGAACCTTTACGTAGACGTATGATTTATTTTTGAATATCGCATAATATGGTGCAAGAGCTTTCGTCTATGATCGTCGAACATTTTTAAATTGAGAACGTCAACTTTTTCTTTGGCGAAGATCAATTTAAACGAAATTTCAATTTGTCTTACGCTGTGGCCGTATTTGCGGTTACCGCGGGTGGTTTCTAAGTCAAAATTTTAAAACCAATGAAATTTATACTAAGTTGAATTGGATATAAAAAATTGAAGTTAGACCGTAGAAGTTAGAAAGAGAAGAGAAGAAAGAAACCGCACGCGGTAATCGCAAATGCGGCCTCAGCCTTAGGTTTAATTTTGTATTTCTTTTCTTTTTCGAATCAGTCTGAGAAGATCATCTCCGTATACATTTCCGTGTATTCAGAAATATTAATTGTTGGTTTCGAATCTTAAGGAAGTGTGGTAGGCCACGAAAATCGAACGAAATTGAGTTTTTGATGAACTAAGCCCTATTGATTCTAGGGAATTGATTTGTGAACAGTATGTTAATATGATTAGTATTAGTGTAGGAGGAATCATTTGAGAAATTGAATGTTGCATTTACCTCGTTACTTTCATGATCTTGAACCATGATGTCGTAAACAAAAAGGTTCTCATCATCAATGTCGAGCAAGTATTCTAAACAGCCGTCAATTACAATCCACCCAGTGACGTAGTTCCTGTACGTAAGCGGTGGGATTAGATTCCAATTGCAGACGCAGCTGCCCGCTAATGAACGTCCGTACGTGCATACCCTGCCTAACTGCATACTGGGCACCTGACACCTACGTGTCTATCGGGCCTCGTTCACAGTAAAAATGTATGAGACCACTCTGACAATGTAGCTCATGTAGTAGCTAAATGGTCTAAGCTTATAGATGAAAATTAAAAAGTTGGCGAGTAGTCGCACGTTTTAAATGACACCCGGTGTAATAACAAACTTATCTGTTAAAACTTTATGGTGATACGAAACTAGTTTTGTCACTGTATTTAAAATGTTCGTCAAATCTAATTAATATTTGACCATAATTTCTGGTCCATCTAATGGTGAGTCCATTTTACTCCTTTTACATATAGCCAGCTAAAGCGCTTTCAATCACTCGCTAGTTATTTTATATCCGAGTTCTCTTACTTGATAAAGTATACCTATTGAAATTAGACGTAATTTGTTCAATTTAGGTACATATATCATCAATATCAATACATATAATAAAATCGTAACAGGTCGCTGTCTGTACATGAAAGATAAATGAGAAAAAATATTATAGGGGGGCTTTATGAACGCAATAGAACCCAAAACAATGATTTTTAGAATTTTTGTCTGTTTGTCTGTTTGTCTGTATGTCTGTATGTCTGTATGTCTGTATGTCTGTATGTCTGTTTGTCTGTACGTTTGTGCACGCTAATCTCAGCAACCGCTTAACCGATTGCAATGCGGTTTTCTTTATTGTGTTAAGGTTAGCTCCGCTTAACATTTAGTGTTTATTTCATGTCAATCGGTTTATAAATAAAAAAGTTATAACACTTTAAAGAATCATACATAGACTTATGAATCTAAAAGTGGGTAAATCTAAACTGGCGTGTTGGCTTAATCATAAAAAAGCTTAATGATTAAGGCTTAATCTTTAAGCTCTTTTATGATTAAGCCAACAGGGCAGTTTCACACGCTGCTTGATGAGTCTGATGAAGAAGTACCTCTCCTTTCATACACCTTATGTGACGTAAACGAAGTTGCGGGCTCAGCTAGTTCTGAATATAAACCATGCTCTGATGACATCGGTACAACACTATTCACTGGTAGCACTCAACCCACGCCATCATTACATGATTGTATCAAATACTCGAAGATACGTAAGCGAATTCTTACTAAAGTCGAACAGCATTTTACGATTATTGGGAATAAGTAAAAAGATCTTCAGACATCGTATAAAAAGTTACAACACTAACCTTTACAGTAAAGATCCAAACAATAATAGGTAATAATCCATACAAATCCATTTACCAAACTATTCCGAATAGGCACGGACGGATGTTAGGACACTCGTTCAATTCCCGAAATGTAGCAAAGGTTAGTCCGAAGTTTACGATTAAAGCATCAATGAACTATATTAGCGTAAGAACCACTATAAAGATCACACTAAAAAGTGGCGGTAAAGATACTTTTGTAAAACATTTTAGTTCATGATGAAGTACCTAACTTTTTTTTTAAGTGTGGAATATCCTTCATAGATGTTACACCGGATTTTTATCGTCTAAAAACCAACACGTTCCCTACCTTACTGACTATTGTCGGGAGCCCCAGGTAAGCCCTCGGAAGGATACTATCCCCAGGATTTCCAATAAATGATGAACTATGATAAGTAAACTTATACTGGATTTTGGCTTAAGCCGTAACGATGCTTGATGATATTTAGTTCAAGGGATGAAGTCTTAAAAATAGCTACGTTATACATATAACTAGGATTTGCAATACATTTTTTTTGGCTGTAGAGTTCTTCATGGATGCTATAACATGGACTCTTAAAACGCACTACCAATGAAGAGGCACTAAAAGCAGTGATAAAAAAACTACCAAAGATACTACCTTTGCACACTAATTTATATTAATTAAGCTCTCACCCACCGCGGTGTATCACTAATTAAACTGGCTTAACTAAGATTATTATAGATATTTCTCCCAGTTTGGTTACGGAAGTCAAACAGCAGGTGTCGTGTGTATATCAATATGTAATATGAAACTGTAACACGAATTATATACATTTGATAGAACTAATCAACATCACGAATATTAGGCATAAAACTTTTTGAAATTGTACTCCGTATGTAAGTTGATTCATTGGCACTTCTTCGTAGTAAAGCAAATAAATATTTTGCAGTAAAAAAAAATGTTATACAAATTGACCATAAAATTGACAATATTTAAAAACGTGGTTCTAACTTTAATCACAAGGGAAAACTAGGATGAAAATTCCTTTGGTACCATTTTCATAAGTCATCACTTAGACTTGCGTAATAAATTGGTAGTCGATTAAGCCACACAGACACATCACTGTAACTACAATATCATTAAGCAAAGTAGGGTGTTGCTTAGCTTACGATACGTAAATTGACTTAAGTATTCATGGCCTGATGAATAAGTGATAGGAATGAGCCGAGATGCGATCGAATCAGGCCCGATTTCAATGACCGGAATAAGTTTCTCAAGGGTTTCATTCGCATGAAGTCCAGCTTTTATCTAACTAACCCGTTGGAGTATACGCAGGTAGGAGGTACACATACTCGCTCGAAGGAAATGGGTTTGATAAACGTACCGTAACTTGTCGGTACCCACTCGAGCAACAGAAAAACTGCGTTACAAAAAATAAGAAATAGTAGGATAGAATAAAAAAATAGTACACACGTAAAATATACTTTAAGAGTGTAATGCTCACTCATATTTCAGACATAAATTTTGCACATGCGTCGGGAAACAACGCAAAGCAATGTTCATAATCAAAGTGCTGCGTTTGTAAGATAAGGATTCCCTACGCGTCAAAACGTTGACTGTGTGAGAGTATCGTTACATAAACGAATTATTTTACTCAGCTGTTTGTCAAAAATATCCGGGGAAATATAGCGATGTACATTCTGAGAGCTCTCATGTTTACACGTTGTCTATACTAATATTATAAAGAGGGAAGATTTGATTGTTTGTTTGCTTCGAATAGGCTCCGAAATTACTGAACCGATTTGAAAAATTCTTTCACTGTTGGGAAGCTACATTATCCCAGGGTAACATGGGCTATTTTTTTATTCCCGAATTCCCACGGGAACGGGAGCTATGCTAACGCGGCGTTACTTCCGCTAGTTCTACATAACTTATTAATTATACAGATTATTTGGAAATTAGGCAATTTTACTTAGTGAAAGTAAGATATTTACCTATCAGGTTCATTAGGTTGCTAATATAACTTAATTAGTAATTAGCTTGAGGTTTACACACGACATCTGGCTAAACTGACTATCTTACCTTTAGGCAAACACTTGACATTGACGGCGTAGTGATTGGAATACTGTCATTACATTAGGATTAAAAAGAACTGACAGTAACATTGGTGACACTACCACTGTCAGTACTTGATCCTCTGTAGCCACTACTAAAAAAATGTACCTACGTGGGTCTTACATACATGTAGTATGTACATAAATAAACCCTTGGGCATTAGCTTTGAGGATTAGAGTGAATAGAATACTTAAACTTACGTTCATTATCAAAACAAAGACACTTGCCGTCAAAAGTTTTTAAAAAATTACTTGGCCGCGTATTTTTACGAAGTTTTTTAGACACTCCGACAGCAAATCACAATTTCTTTTAACACGTAAGAGCTTACAAAAGACGCGTGGCGAAGTTATTTAAAATCGTATATAAACAGGAATTACGTCCCCGAGGATTATTTAAAGCAACGCGTGAAATTTCAATGAATATCCTTAAAGCGCGAAGATTAAACCAGAAAAACTTTTTGTATTTGCTTAGCGCTTCACAGCTGATATAACTGGATTGCAAAAGTTCCGAGCACGAGCATAAAAAACCCAGATAAGTGTAGGTGACACTCGCACGCAAAGGGTTCCGTACTTCAGTAAAATATATTATTGCAATTATTAAGGTCAGCAAATAACTTTCCTATGAAAATGAGCTTCTTTTGGAACCATTTGATTACTTAATTTTATGTTATAACTTTTAAAGTAAAGCATTCGTTGAGATTTTTTTTGTATTTGCGCAGTATAACTCAAGAAATATATTTATATTTGCGACAGATAGAATCTGTCCCAACCTTTGTAAATGCAGCCAGCACATCCTGTAATAGATTTCCATTGTCACCCTTTCAACACGGGACCCTAAAAATGTTGGAGATGGAGGGGAAGAAAGAAAATCAGTATTAAGAGGGTGTCGCAATAACTGAGAAGTATATTTTTGTTACGGCAAAGTTCTTGAGTAACTAGGTAATGTTGGAATAATGTCGCTGTATAACGTTTTATGGCTGACTTTAGCTTGTAACTGCAGAAAGTATATTTTTTGTAGGTTCATTCAAATATTTATGGAATCAAAGACTTAAGTGAGTACATTATAGAATAAATGACATCTGAAGTACTACGAGTACAACTGCGTTGAATAATCTAATCTCCACATAACCATCAAACAAAAATAAACCGGCCAAGTGCGAGTTGGACTCGCCCATGAAGGGTTTCGTAGCAGCAAGTAACATAATATAAAAGTTCTTATAGTTCGTTGTAACTTTGATTGATGTTTTAACACGTTCGCAGTGGTAGTGATTTTTCTAACCGAAAATTGCGGTTTATGACGTATTAAAAAAAAACTACCAGCTCTATCTCGTTCGAACTAATTTTCGTTGGTAGTTTTTATGGCAATGTACATCATATAATTTTTTTAGATTTATCATTCTCTTAGTTTAGAAGTTAGAGGGGGGGGGACACACATTTTTCCACTTTGGAAGTGTCTCTTGCGCAAACTATTCACTTTAGAAAAAAATGATGTTAGACACCTCAATAGCATTTTTGAAGACCTATCTATAGATACCCCACACGTATGGGTGTGATGAAAAAAAAAATTTGAGTTTCAGTTCTGAGTATGGGGACCCCCGAAATTTACAAATTTTTTTCTAGTTTTATATAAGAATCTTAATGCGGTTCACAGAATACATCTATTTACCAAGTTTCAAAGGTATAGGCCTTATAGTTTCGGAGAAAAATGGCTGTGACACACGGACGGACAGACAGACAGACAGACAGACAGACATGACGAATCTATAAGGGTTCCGTTTTTGCCATTTGGCTACGAAACCCTAAAAACCGACAAACACGATTTTTTTTCAATCGACTTCAATAACTCTAGCAGACTTCACGTGGTTTCACCCGCGTAGCTCCCGTTCTCGTGGGAATACGGGAATAAAATAAAGCTTATTTAACCCGGGGATAGCGTAGCTTCCCAACAGTGAAAGAATTTTTCAAATCGGTCTAGTCGTTTTGAAGCCCATTCGATGCAAACAAAACAAAGAAACTTAACTTAACTTTATAATATTAGTATAGACGAAGGGGAGTATCTCCATCCCACTCATATTATGTATCAATGCCAATACATACAAACATATATCCTCCATTTACTTATTTGGTTCGTTAGAATATTATACATGTCAGATTTCGAATGACGGTAATGCATAACTTGTTAATCAATATCTAGGTCATCCCAGATACATGCCCTAGTTATGAAACTACAGCGATTTTTACAGATGCTTACGGATATCAAGCTGGACGTAACCGCGTTTATTAAATTTGATGGGCTTGGGAGTGCCGACATAGCGTGCAGTAGGTATACAAAAAAGAACAAGTGTGAATAATTCAAACTTGCACTTGACCACGATCGGTGCAAATAGTATACAAAAAGATAGTATACAACTCGTCGAAACTAGGTTAAATTCTACACAGGTCCATGGTCGGTGCAATCTGGTCGAAACGTCGAAAAATCACAAGGTATCAATTCGTTACCTTTCAATTTAACACGTGATCAAGTCAAGCTTGATATCTGTTGTTACATGCCTGTCATGTTGTTACAAGTATGTTTATCAAGCACAATAGCGTATATGTATATTTAACTAAGTTGGAGACTTTATGGGAACCATGAAAATTTTTGACTTTAGAGTTGTGTACGATTTCATGATAGAGAATCTGCAATACAGTGTGTACTAGCGCAGGATCTGGGAATTCTAATTTTATGTATCTTCACAATGAATGAAAATAAAAAAAGTTTATTGTTATTTTTATTATGTTTCTGTCTTATCTCGGGTGTCTTCTTTTTTTCTAACGAAGATACCCGGGGTTCAACATGCAAATGCATGTTGGACCCCGGGTATCTTCGTTAGGGATATCCCGGGTATCTTCATAATAATAACAAAAAATCTTAAAGGGTATTTACCCTTTAAGATTTTTTGTTATTATCATAAATCTCAAAGGGCACTTGCATATTGTATATCTTAGACACTATTTATTATTATTATAGCTTGAAAACAGTTGTAAAATTACAGAAAACCAAACTAGTAGGTACTGCTATTCTTAAAATAAATAAGTAAATCGTAGTATAATCCAATAAGCGCGTATTGAAGTTTGCTTTTTACAAATTGACATTAATTGTTTACAAAGCAATCACAAAGACGTTCCGATGTTTTATTTACTCAATGAAAAGAATCGTAACGTATAAAAATACACACAAAGAGAATGCAGTAATTAATTTTATTTCCTCTGCTCTCACAGTACTGTAAACACACTTTGCCCCGTATTCATCTAATGACAAGATATTAAGAAGTCCAAATACTTACACGAACAGTGCTTACAAAATAACTCCCAAGCATTCATTAAAAGACTCCCTTTAATGTTACATCATCTTAAAACGACAGAAAAAAAACCTAAAGAAAGATTATTTCGTTTTTAACATTTTTCTTGTGAAGTTGCCAATTCATGATAGGACTACATAACAGTTAGCTAGATGGATATTATCTATTCATCGAAATACCCGGGCCCTTGCGATTACAAAACAGGATCACTTGCGAGCGAAAATGTATTGAAATCACAATGTAACCTGAGCCTTTTGTCCATTCTAAACGTTTTGATGCATTAAAAATATCTTAGAAATGTTTATTTAACAATAGCGTTTAAGAGAAATTACTTATTCATGGCACGTTTGAATTTTCCTTGGTATTGTGAACGGCGATTGATTCGTTCGCCTATTTGTACTTTGATACAAGATGCAATGATGCTGTGTTATTAAAAATATTGTAGTATTTATAAGACTTTATTTACTTATTTTACGAGTTACTTTACATTATTTACATACATATAATCTCGCCTTTACCCCCGAAGGGGTAGGCAGAGGCATAGTATGCTCCCACATTTCTCCTTAAATGTCCCACGTAATAAGTGGTGAGCCTATTGCCGTGTTGAAATAGACAGGCGCAGATCCCCGCGACCCGCAGTTGAAAGTTTTCAAGCCGCCCATAAGGCCTTCAGCTTGGCTTAACGATTGTCATTTTACTGTCAACCGGGTTTCATTTCGCGTTTTCCTTCTCTACGCAATGGATCTTTTTGCTAAAAAACGGTCCCTTACTCGCCTCTTATGACACCCTCGGGATGTATAGGAGTGGCGACATTTTGTACTGTTAAACGTCGTAACACGGGACCTCGTTGCCACACGGGGCTACATTATTTAACGAGTGAATATAGTGTGAGTGAGTCTTCGCGACGGTCTAATATTTTTTTGTGTGTGCGTTTCTTCTCCTCTACAGGTCACATTTCTGATTCAATTAACTTGAAACTTAACATAAGCTTTTGAGGATTTTCTTCGATTGAGGATTAATTGCAAATGTCATGGCATCTAAAATACCGTTGACCGTTGTTAATGACCGCCTCTGTGGCGCAGTCGGTAGTGATACCGCCTGCGGCGCTGGAGGTCGTGGGTTCGATTCCCACCGGAGACAAATATTTGTGTGACCCACAAATGTTTGTCTCAAGAGTCTGGATGTTTCTATGTATAATATGTATGTATTTAAAAAGTATATAAGTATTTATATCCGTGGTCTGATACCCATAACACAAGCAGGTTATTCCTAGCTTACTTTGGGATCAGATAGCGTTGTGCGAAATGTCCTTGAATATTTATTTATTATTTATTATTTACCGTTGTCTTTATTTCGAATGCATTTTATGATAGCTATGTAAAATACTGGCATATTCGTTAAATTCACTCAGGTTCACTTCTTTTACAGTATTACAGATTACAGATAAAAAAGCAAATACAACTGAAATAGCAACAACGTAAAAATGACTTAATAAACATGATAAATCCTGATAAGTCGTTCGAATCAAAGTCGATCGAGTGTAGTGATTTTATGTTTGAAGCGCGAATTTAATCGATACAACGGAATAAAATAATGAACTGACGGGACCTGCGTCCATAAAACACGATTTTATCATACCGTTGGGAGGGACACGTTTTCGAATATCGTAATAAAAAAGTCACAGATGTCAAATTTATGACGTTCGACCATTGTAAAGAGATTAAAAGATTTACTACGGAATAGGGTGACTGCTACGGGTGCTACGCGGCTACGGTGTAACCTCTACGAGAAAATCATTTTACAAGTTTAATAACTTTGTAATCCTTTTGCATTCGTATCGCAGAACTTTATCCCTATATAGATTAAAGAAATAAGTAGCGTAAGTTAAGATAACAAGTTTAATTGTTCAACGGAATTGTTGTAAACGTTACTATTATTGCCACACTTCAGTTTTAACTCACCAAAAACGTTCCAGCATCAAAACATTGTGAAATACGTACCTGAAACAAAAATGGTAATCATTAACAAAACTGGCATTACAGAACAAATTTAAACTTTTAAGTGCAGGTATCAACAAGCAAATATACAACATAAAAACATCAGCAAATCCATTATAACGTCGGATAGAACGCACCGTTAATGTTGGCGTCAAACTCGGGGAATTATGAAAAAGACATTTCCCTAGGGGAGGCGGTGTCTTATAAATGTCCATAACTTGCTGAATAAATCACGCTAAGCGCTAACGCCGCCAAATAAATAATTTTCTTTATTCATCAAAATTAAAAGGAGCAGTTGACAAAGCGCGCCCCTTAATTAAAATCCGATTTTGTAGCGGACTATAGCGCCGGTTCGATTATGAAGTTACCGCGGCTCGGTTTATTTGCCCGACGATTGTACGCAACAAATACCATTATTGAAGTCACCCACTTTCCTTCCCAGTCTGAATATACTGTTATATTTTCTTGTTTTTATGATCCGAATATGTCAATATACGATGGTTTATTGAGGATATCTACTTACGTTATTATGAATATGTTAAAGAATGAAGAGTTCCTTGAAATGGAAACAATATGTTTGATATTCTATTTTATACGATATTTGATTTACCCGCGTAACTCCCGTTCCCGTGGGAATACGGGAATCAAATATATCCTATATTCAGCGGGGATAGTGTAGCTTCCTAACAGTGCAGAATTTTTCAAATCGGTTCAGTATTTTCGGAGCCTTTTCGAAACAAACCAACAAACAAACAATCATATCTTTTCTCTTTATAATATTAGTATAGAAAAGGCTAGTTTATCATGGGACTGTACTGCATAAACCTTAGTCAAAAAAGGCTAGTTTATCATGGGACTGTACTGCATAAACCTTAGTTAAAAAAGGAGACTGAAAAATCGCATTATCCGAAAATCAGCGTTACAAAACTAACGCTGTCGTATGCTTTTGTACTAAGTACAGATTGAATTTACTCTGTACCTACTGTATAACTACAAACTGATCTAAAAATACGAAATGTTTTAAGGAGCCTTGGAGTAGTAGCTTGGTTGTAGATGCATTAGCTGAAGCTTTTCGAAGCAGCGAGGAGATTACTTAATGGTCTAAACCAGACGCGGGCTTGGACGAGAAACGATGAAAAAGAAAATAAAATATACCCAGCCACCTTAAGGTTTGTTTTGTATTGGGAAATAGTAAAATGGAAGTACAACAATACAATTAGTACTAAAGTACTAACCACTAGACATTTTTATTGGTATTATGTCTGGAACTGTACCGTGATGCGTGTAGACTTATAACCCGAGGGATTTATTTGTTTAGCATTTAGTTTAATGTCAGAAGTTTAAAAATCAACAGTTCTTGGTAGCGTTTTTTTTAGCTTAATAAATCTTTCTTCTTGCTTGAATATTCACAAGGCTGGTTTAACTGCATAGACCAAGTTTACGGGTTAAGTGATTGTATCATTATTATTGCAAGAGAGTATCGTATTTGTTTGATCTTAACAATTTTATTGCTTTGAGTCTAATGGGTTAAGACTTTTCCAGGTGTTGATCATGTCATCTTTTCTATAAATATAAGCATAAAATTATAGGTAAATGATTAATTTACCTATGACAAACAAGAAACAGTTGATTGTCATTTTTTAATTCTTATAAATACTTAATTCTTTCTTCATATAAGATGATTTTTTAACCGACTTCAAAAAAGGAGGAGGTTACTCAATTCGACCGTATATATGTTTTTTTTTTTATATTTTTTTATGTTTGTTTGCGCATAACTCCGTCGTTTATGAACCGATTTGAAAAATTTTTTTTTCATTCGAAAATAGAAGCTCCCAAGGTGGTCCCATTTTAAGGAAGTCAGGATCTGATGATGGCATCCTGGAGAAATCAAAGGGAACTTTTAAAAATTGTAGGGACATCTTGGGCATTTGTAAAT
Organism: Miltochrista miniata; assembly: GCA_933228765.1. Classification (NCBI taxonomy): domain Eukaryota; kingdom Metazoa; phylum Arthropoda; class Insecta; order Lepidoptera; family Erebidae; genus Miltochrista; species Miltochrista miniata. The sequence goes on along the minus strand of OW121752.1, from coordinate 14,759,908 downwards.
ATTTTTATTAAGAGCTTTAAAGTAGTACAACTTAATGAAGGTCTGGAGTCGATCTGATGATGGAGACGAAAGACATTAGAGAGATTCCCTAACTATATACAGCAGTTACCTTGTGTTTGGGCTTGATTAATTTGTACAGTCGAGAACTTTGCACCTAGATAGATAGATTTTCAGTCTACACGTCACTAAAAATAGTGAAAAAAAAATTTTTAACAAAAAAGAAACCGACTTCAAACTAAACTAAAAACTGAAATATAAAATTTACTTAGCACAAAGTTAGTATATTCTGATTTATCAGATATCATTAAATATAATACTGAAGTCGGTGCCAATATGACTATGGGAGAGTTTAGTTATGCCTACCTAAGCCTACATAGTTTTACTGGGCACCGATTTCTGTATCATATTTCATGATATCTGATAAATCAGAATATACTAACTATGTGCTAAGTAAATTTTATTTTTCAGTTTTTAGTTTAGTTTGAAGTCGGTTTCTTTTTTGTTAAATTTTTTTTTTTAATTTAGAGAAGTTTAGAACTAACATTGCAGTTACTACATATTTAACAGTTAGCTAATTATATTGAATGTAGCTATGTAGTACTAGACATGTAAACGGTGTACGGTCATAATAAACTCACCGCTTAACTCGCATAATGTTTGAAAGTACAAGATTTATTTGTAAACGGGTGTTCCGTACAAGTGCACAACGAGTTTTCAATTACACAAAGTGATGGCTGCAGTGTAGCGAGCACACCGCGAAAAACGGCGCCGCGGTCAGGCAAGCTGACCGATTGCACACCGCTCACTCGAGACCACTTCAATCTTGGCAAAATCAACACTAGCAATCACAAATAAGGTTAGTATTCCAGTGAGCGCACCACTGCATCTACAAAAATCGAGGAACAACTCGTTTTCGAAAGGTTGAAGGAAAACTCGATCGCTTTTCCAGGGGGAAGCTCTCAGTGGTTTATTGCGTTATTACCTGGACGTGTCTGCCGCGTCGGGACAGCCGCAATTTGGAGAGAAAAGAGCGATATGTTGCTAGGAAAGGGATTTTATAGAACTCCACCTAACAGCTCGGAGAAAAGACCAAGCGTGCCATCCCGCTCCACGCCTAGCGTAATTTTCCTTGATCGAAAACTCTACAGGACACTACTTTCGCTTTTATTTTCATTCGATTCAATATCGTTGAACGGTTTGTAAGACGCTTCGTAACATTTCCAAAGTAGTTTGCCGCTTTTATTTTACGTTCTAGACGAATTGTTCGTAATACTTTTCAATGTGACAGTACAAATCCTTTATATTAAGAGACTACACGACTACAACTTGACTTGAACAAGTGAGAAAATAAATGAATTTATTTCAAGGCTCAAAGCCGAGAAGAATTAAGTTCAATATCAAGTTAAGCATTAGCATAAAATAATTTAATTAATTAGCAAGAATTTAGGACTGTTTATGCAAACTATGATAAAGGGAGGGATATAAGTTTGAAAAATATTGGTAGATATTACTCATACATTATATATTTCTTGTCTTGCTGTATATTAACAATATGGCTTCCTTCCACGCACACTTAGACGGGAATAATCTCCGTCTCTCGATTTTTCCAAGCACCTTCAACATGGGCTTATTCAAAAGGGGTTTTAAGGTCTGTAAGAAACAGGGTCGGCAGCGCGAGTATAGCGCCTCTCAAACTTTCATAGGCTACGGTGACTGCTTTCCATCAGAATAGAATAGAATAGAATAGAAATATTCTTTATTGTACACCAAAAAAAAATATTTACATAGTTAAGGAATACAAGGTCTTGTAATGTACAATGGGCGGCCTTATCGCTAAGTGCGATTTCTACCAGGCAACCTTTGGATGGAGATAATTGTCAGAGATTAAGATGGGTAGTAATTTGGGAGGTGTATTAAAGGTAGAAGAATTTAAATTTAGTCAATAACAGTATTTACAACTATGTACACACCTACAAACATACATACAAATACATACACATGATACATACATACATACATACCAACCTATATACATACACAATATTATATTCATAGATTACTTAATATAGCAGTTACAAGGATATAAGTACTTGGAGAATGGTTAAACTAAGACTCTAAATAGTGGTCTTTCACCATTCGTTTAAAAATGTTTAACGACTTTGCTTTTCTTATGGTTAAGGGCAATGCATTCCAGAGCCGTATAGCTTGCACAGTAAACGACCTGTTGTAGAAAGATGTCGAATGCCTCGGTACCGCCAATTCCAAAGACTCTGATGACCTCAAAGTTCTCACATGTGTGTCACAAAGGAACATAAAACGTTTTTTCAAATAAATGGGACTAGTGGGATTAAAGAGAATGTTGTAAAGTAAACAGAGAATATGAGTATTCCGTCGAAGACGAATTGGGAGCCACTTGAGCTTACTGCGGAATTCAGAAACATGATCATATTTGCGTAAACCAAATATGAATCTAATACAAAAATTTTGGAGGCGCTCAAGTTTATCAAGTTGCTCCTCAGTGACATCGAGATAGCTAACATCGGCATAGTCCAGTAAGGGTAGAAGGAGGGATTCTGCAAGTGCAATTTTAGTGGCAGTGGGCAAAAAGTTACGCAATCTGCGTAAAGAACCTGATGTGGCATATATTTTACGGCTAACGTGACTCATTTGTGCAGTCCAGGATGGCGAACTATCAATCATTATGCCCAAATCTTTCACCTTTTCACTAATTTGCAATGGTACACCATCAAACAATATAGCTGGAAGGGTTGTCCAGTCCACCTGCGACGACATTCTGGAGCTACCAACTACAATGACCTGTGTCTTTGCGGGATTTACTACCAAGCCATATTGCTTGCTCCACTAGCATATATGAGCCAAGTCCGCATTTATGATGGTAAAGGCTGTCGATAATTCAGCCACAGGAGCTTGTGTGTAAATTTGTAGATCATCTGCAAAAAGGTGGCAGGCGGAAAATAAATATTTTGTGATAGAATTTATAAAAATGGTGAAAAGCATGGGAGAAAGCACGCCACCCTGCGGTACGCCAACAGTTGTACTCAGGTGGGCAGTAAGATAGTCTATCACCTTAGTTATACAAAAAAAATAACAATAAACACTTAGAAGTCTATTACATTATATAATACGTTAAAACACAACATTAGAAGTAAGTATATAAACTCGTAACTCACCGTTTATGGGCAGTACCATAAACCATCTACACCAAATTCGATTCAATAAAAACGTTAGATGTGACCCAAGATTTGCTCCAATAATTGAGCGACAAAAACTGTAACATGGCCTAAGGACCAATGAAATAAGAGTGGATGTCCATAAAATAAAATAATAACCGGTCAATAAAATGTTGACGACGGCTTGCTTCGGGTCAAATCTGTCAAATACGCCTGGCGTAGCGAAGGGCGATAAGATTGAAACATCAGGGGTGCAAAAGGTTACAAGTAGGCGAAATATGATCTACCACAACTGTGATATCAGTACCATGAAACGGTGGTAATAGGAAGCACGTCAATCGAGTAAGCGATACTCTGTATGGTGGTTTTAATAGAATATGAAAATTGTTTTATCGGTAAGTTAAGTGATTGTTTTATGATTGTATTTTGCTTGTAAATTGTTGGTTTTACAAGTGAGAAGTATTGATATGTATTTTTAACCGACTTCAAAAAAGGAGGAGGTTACTCAATTCGACCGTATATATGTTTTTTTTTATTTTTTTTTATGTTTGTTCGCGCAGAACTCCGTCGTTTATGGACCGATTTGAAAAATTTTTTTTTCGTTCGGTAATAGACACTCCCAAGGTGGTCCCATTTTAAGGAAGTCAGGATCTGATGATGGCATCCTGGAGAAATCGAAGGTAATTTTTAAAATTTGTAGAGGCATTTAGGGCGTTTGTAATTTTTTTTGTTAAGGGCTTTAAAGTAGTTCAACTGAATGAAGGTCTGGAGTTGATCTGATGATGGAGACGACAGACAGTAGAGAGAATTCCCTAACGATAAACAGCAGTTACCTTGTGTTTGAGCTTGATTTATTGGTACTGTCGAGTACTTTACACCTAGGTAGATAGATTTTCAGTCTAGGTACACGGCACTAAAAACAGTGAAAAAAAATTTTTAATAAAAAAGAAACCGACTTCAAACAAAACTAAAAACTGAAAAATAAAATTACTTAGCACAAAGTTAGTATATTCTGATTTATCTGATATCATGAAATATAATACTGAAGTCGGTGCCAATATGACTATGAGAGAGCTTAATAATGCCTACCTAAGCCTACATAGTTTTACTGGGCACCGATTTCAGTATTATATTTCATGGTATCAGATAAATCAGAATATACTAACTTTGTGCTAAGTAATTTTATTTTTCAGTTTTTAGTTTTGTTTGAAGTCGGTTTCTTTTTTATTAAATTTTTTTTAGATATATCTGAAGAGCCAGGCGTGAAGACATCTGCTTGAATCCTGATGATTCTAGAGTAATATCGTTGATTTTATATTGATGGGGCGTCAAAACTACAATATCATTTTAATGGACCAATAAAAACATTTTATAATAATTTTAAACCAGTAAAATATTAGTTAAAATTCAACTGATAAGTTTTCCAAATAGATCTTATAAAAGTGACTCTGAAAAAGAAAATGATAAATTAATAAACTAACCCTAAACTTTGCCCGTCACTCATAGTCATAATAGTAACAAAACCGTTTTTACGAGCTACCGATACTCTCCCAACTTCGAAAGCGCTCTCGCTTATACCCAAAGTAGTTCTATATAAAACTTTGGAAACACATGAATGAATAAAGAAACATCGTAAAAAATAAATAAAAGGTGAGCAGATACAGTAAAAACAGTTGCACAAAAAAGGCGTGTAAAAAATAGGTAGATAAACAATAATACAACTGTAAATGACGAACTTGGGATAGTCAGAGACAAAGTCATACCAAATTATGCAAGGCCAAAAGGTTGACTGACAGAGAATACTATTTACCTTCTGTGAAGAGAAAGGCGGGTTGAATCGGTTAGTTATTTATAAGGAACAGATTTACAGAAGGTCCCTTTATTTCAAGAGGCGTAGATTTACATTTGATTGAAGCGTCATCCATTTATTGGCATTATGTCAGCGCGTGTGTTGCAAACGTTCTACTACATCTATTGAGTGGGCCGTGAGATTGTCTGCCACACTGGTGCTATGAAAGAATTATGAAATTCAAACATCAATTTAAACCAATTCCATTTAGCAGTCATCACAATAAGGTGATAACGGTGAAACGTGGAAGGTAACCAAAGTCATCTCGCGCCAGCTCCAGGTCTTTATCAACACCTGTCTACGACAAATTCTCGGTATTCACTGGCCCGAGAAAATCTCCAACGAAGAACTCTTGGAGCGCTGCCATGAATATCCAATCGTCGAACAGGTAAAGCGCCGTAAGTGGAAGTGGATTGGTCACACTCTCTGAAGAGATTCCAATCACATACTAAAACAGGCGATGGATTGGAATTCTCAAGGAAAGCGCAAGCGTGGCCGTCCCAAACAAACCTGGAAGCGCACTGTGGCGGAAGAGGCGAAGAATGTCGGAAAGACCTGGAGTGAGATGAAACGTGAAGCCCAAGACCGAACGAGATGGAGAATCACTGTGGACGCCCTCTGCCCCATCCAGGGGACATAGGACCTTAAGTCGTAAGTAGGCATACCATATTCCATTTAATGATTCCATATTGAGCATATGACCAGTCTTAGTGCCATGGAAACTGGCAAAGTATATCCAGAAAGAGGACCTCGGACTACGAATGTAACTGGTATTAATGCACAAATTATGGTTATGATTATGAAAGAACTAGTAGAAAATAATATAGATATGTTATTATTTAGCGATATACAGTCGCCGATCGTATGGGTCGTAAAGCGGAACGAACTGTAGCCGGCAATCGGTAAATGCGAGCGTTTGGGGAGTGGGCACGTGACCGGCCTGCTTTATGAAACGCTAAGCATCTATATCGCATTTAACGTCTTTAAATAACTTTACTTTTTTTTGGAAAACATTTTCCAATTCAAACCGAAAAGGTTGGATTCAGACTTAAGATTTGTGAAATTTTAGAACTAAGGTAAGTGCCATGACTCTGTTTCGTAAGATAGCATTTCTAGTAAGGACAAGCAATAATGCACGCATTTTGTAAAACAATTATCTCAACATTGCGTCTTAATTAATTATTTTCAGTAATTAACAAGAAGCCGGGAGATCGGTCTCACCAGACTGCCCCTCTCTAACACGTTTATTGTGAAAGTTCAATCCGATTGACGTTGTCATTTTTGTTTTATTTCAAACTTTGAACAGATGATCCACGTGCCCTAGTGACGTAGTTTAATGAAACAGACACACAGACTACAGACAAAATCTGGACATGAGCCCCACTGCACTCTATTTTATAGAGAGGGGCTAAAATTGCTTCTAATTAATACAATATCTAGAATTTTTTTTTATTTGTATCTTATACATATATTATTTTCCGGTGTTTAGCAAAACAGCCAGCATTATTATCTGCAAATCTCTTGTCCTGCCTCATCGGTGAAACCTTTAATTTCAACATGAACTCAAAACTACGTTCTTCCACACAGTATTGGGCTAAAAATAAGCCCGCTATAGAAATCAATGTGTTCACCGAGCAGTCTACATAACAATCGGGGCTTGAAATTGCCACCTTGGTCCGATCCGCGCAATAACCTCCGACTTCTCATTATGCAGATCACCTACCACATATGCACGTACACTAAGATTGTACCCACACCGCATCTACTTGAGACACATGGTTACACTTTGACTACATTCTCTGCTGTATTTTTGTAGCAACTATTTGTATTTTTTCTGTGTGTATTTGCGACTAAGAAGGTCTTTACTGATTATCCTACTAATATTATAAATGTGAAAGTTTGTGAAGATTTTTGGATGATTAGATGTTTGGATGTTTGTTACTCAATTAAGCTCTAACGGCTGAAAGGATTGAGCTGAAATTTGGTACAGAGATAGCTTATAGCCTGGAATAACACATAGGCTACTTTTCATCCCGGGAAAACACCGGAAGCGGGAACGGGTACCGAATTTCACGCGAGCGAAGCCGCGAGCATCATCTAGTATTATTATAATAGAAATGAATCGAATAGAAAACACTTTACTGTGTGCAAAATATAGCATATTATAATCAAGAAGTAATGAATGAATAATATCGTACGTTATTTTTTAATATATGCCAGTGCCTACTATGCTATATTGTGTTACTCGTGAAAATATTATAAACTCGTAAAAATATTATATCAGTATATTTTGGTTCGGGAAGTGCAGTATTTTTTTAAATACGAGGCAGTTTGAGGTAGGGCGAATGGAATATAGGGCAAACCCATGAAACAACCTTATTTCTGCCCAAATCCGACCTCCATTGCTATGTAAAGCAATTAAGGTAAAGTAACGTTTGCAATCCGATATAATAAACCCATGCGGAACATGAGACATAAGCAAATGAGTATTTTTGTATCACAAAACTAGAGGTTTACTATAAAGAATCAAATATTTTTCACTTAAGAATAAAATATTTTAGGTTCACCGAATCGACTACTAGTTTCGGTCTTAACATAGTGCTTCTGCTATGTCTAAAACTAGTCGTTCTATTCTAACATAGTTTAGTTAGCAATAATTGTTAAATACTAAATTATACAAAATCTACTATAATCTTCAAATTTAAATTCGCTTTGCAATCAAGAGACTTTCCGTCAACCGTAACTAAGACGCACAGGTAGTATCTTATGTAAAGTGCAGACAGCCTATAGAATTAAGTAACTCTGTAATAAGTGTATCGTCGGTGGCATAATCTGCATAATTGGAAACGTCGTAGAACTTGTAGGATATTACGTCCACGTGAGGCGGCAGGCAATTTTCTGCGTCATTTCCTCTGAATCGTCCACTCGAATGGGCGATTCGACGTGTGCCTCTGCTACACTTAACATTAATCCATAATTGATAGAAACTATTCCCTTGCATTCTTGCAGAAATAAAATAGAAACATTTTCAACAAACTTCGTAACTAGCTATCCTTTTCCTTTGTACTTGACTTCAAAACAAAATTTCATGAGCAGGCATTATAAATTATTAATCCTACATAATTATCTAAAAGGGATGAACCCACAGGTGAGCAGCTATGTTCCAAAACAATAACTATGAACATTTCACCATAAACAATTGATAAGCCAAACATGCGAAGGGTAGATCAAAACGTGTTTGTTTAATTAAACACAGATCAAGCAGACGTCGCTCAGAGCTGGCAGATAGGCATCTGTGTGGCGGGTACCCTTTGATTACCTACCTACATTTCATTTGTTAACAGAACATTGCCGTGAAAATTGATGTCACATTATCTAAATTAATTTACTAAACATATTAAATTCTAAAGTGTTTGAAGTGAACTGAAAGCTGCCATAAACAGAATAGTCTTCATGAAAAACGAAATCCAACATTAGAAATATTCGATCGTATTTGGATGAGCTATGAAAAATAAAGGCACTAGATACTAACTGTTCATTAGAACACATAGAACAGAAAATACATAATTCATTCTTCCTTGACCACACAACGCACAAGTGAATAAGTTTCGAAGGACAAATTAATAAGAATATTATTGCAAATATTTCAGTATGATGTAACATATCAGTACATACATCAGTATAAAATGAATATGATAGATTCTATTAAGTACTAGTACTAATATCTCACGAGATTTCATCGTATTCCTTCCTCTGTTAGTATTTTTCCGAGAAATCAAAGGTTACTTCCCGTTGGAATATCTGAGCGAAAATCTGTAAGTGATCTAAATATATCATAAGCAATCTAAATATAAGTAGACTGGAGCACAATATTGCCGTAACGTATTATTTTGTTTAATAGCATAATATGTTACTAGGTACTAGCTAAAAATAGAATGTGTGGACGAGAAATCCTCTAGTGAGCAAGGATATTAATATGTATATTCACACTACAAAGCTTGTTTAGAATCACAAAGAAAAAGACAGTAAGATTTGCACCATTTTCTATTCTATTCAAAATGGACAATGGCCAGTGAGTATATAAGCTATAGAGAGGAATTGCCATTCTTGCCTATAAAACTAACTTAATAATTAAACTTAGAACGTTTTACGAGCGCACTTGCTTCATACCTTCAACCCTCGTTTCTCAAGCGGAGATTGAACATCATTGGCCCGCCAACTTAAGTACCACTGTCAGTAAACTTGTGGACTGAGTGACTGTCTAATCGATAGAAGTCACCATGACTTTCCATCAGGTGGGCGGTGTTATGTGTGTCTAACGGAACTCGATGAAGCTTTACGGAAATTTAAATTTTGGTAAGATTAGATACACTGGTTTTGAACCAAATATTTTGACATCACATATTTTATAATCTTGAAGTAATGTTTAAACCTCGTAAAATGTTTAAGCCAAAATATTTAGTTATACTGCATACGCAACGGCTTTCAATCGCTGCGAAATGTAAAGTCAAGACAAAAAACGTGACAGTTAGTGTTTAACCAGACCTACTAACCAGTAATCATTACATTCTAGCACGGTTGGAGAGTGCTCGCTGCTCATCCCCGAGTTCCATCACGCGACTTCTCGTGCCTCGCCACGTTTTTTCATCGCATGAAAGCCGTATTTATATCAGGGCAATGCTTTCAACGGACCAGTGGCTGTAGTTTTTGCTTCGTGTATTGCAATATGCAGTTACTGTTTTGTATTTTTAATCCTCAATTAAAACGAGAAAATATGTCTTCAGTATAATTTATAGGCACGTCCGATTGATGTTTCTAAAGTAGTTCATTTTTGACGTATTTTCACATACATTATAATGACGTGTTTTCTCCGAAGAGAATTTATTGTACACACACTGTAATAATGCCGATTGTAGCAAGATCTTATAACCAACCTCAATGCCTAATTGGAAAAGATTTCAAGAAAAAATATGAGGTCAACTCTGATAATATTCAGAAAACTCGACTTATAATTTGTTAGATTTCGTTTTGAGGTATTTGTTGCTGCTTTTTAATATCAATGGAATAGTATATCACCATTTCGATACTAAACAAAACCATGCCCAAAAATATTTACAAATTAGTCTTCTTCAAAAACGTACATAAACAACAAAAGCAGCACATTCCCTCTTCCTAGTTCACAAGTAACTTTTGAATATGTGTTACTATGAGGTAACACTAGAATCAATTGGCACGTCTAAACATTACACAGACGTTACCACAAAGGAAATGAAGGCTTGAGAAGCAGGTGTCTAAGGATTGCCAAGAGATAGGGTCACGTGCGCACCACTGAAATGTGATGACAATGCAATCGTGGCAAAGTGCTAACGTACCTACTGCACTTGGAACATTATCCATACTAATCGACTTTACTATAAGATCTAGAAGTAGTATAGATATTTTTTTATGAAGAAGTCTAGCTGCAATCATCTTAACTGACCGACTAGTTGTATAAATTGGATTGAAAGAACATTTTGTTGCAAAAAAACCGGCCCCGTAGTAGCAATAAAATGAGAAGCTTGAAGTCAGAAATGAGCACAAAATTACATTAGACTTAAGCTTTTTGCTAAAAGGCTGAAGTTAGACTGATATTCTTCACATAAAAATGAATTGGTTATAAAACTTCAAACTTTGAAATTCGTATGCACAACTTAATTTCAAGCAAAATTAAACTGTTTACGTCAAAACATTAAACGGATCCTTTGAAAGTTTATCTTAATTAATCTTTTAAGCTATTTAGTCAAAGAGAAGTAAATTCCGTTGGTCGCTTTATTGAATTCTAACTCCGTAAAGTTGGCTTAAATAAGAAAGCATCGATACCCGACGTCTGAGCTCCGGTGGTAGTCTTTAAACGATTTCCTAACTTAATATAAAGTTACAAGATTGTCTAGTCCCGGAACTTTAGCGAATTTCAGATTTTTGCCAAACAGTAGCCCATTGCAGTATATCGGCTAATATAAATGTAAGGTTGTACTGTAATTATGATAAAATGTATTATTATTATTAATCTTTCGTGCTACTTATATTTAGACTTTGATTCTAAAAAAGAATAGTTTAAATGCTGCATTTTTTGTTATCACATCTCTGTCGTGGACAGAGCCTAGGTATGACATATAATGTACTAGCTAAATAATAGAAAGATCTAGCCCTAAATGTTGGCATCAAAATGAGAGTAACCGGATTTAAGAGTCATCTCACAAAACCTACTGCTGGAAACTGGGAGAGAAATTCACATAACATACCACTGAAATGTTAATAATAACACAAAAATATAAAAATATTCTTCCTTACCCCTTACACGAGCGCATTCTATTATTTGCTTAATTAATCACGAAGCGCATGAAATATCTATCAAAGTCTCAGTATATCCAACTTCAATTTTGCCTTTTTTAAAAGCTAGATTTCTAATTTAGATGCAAATGCCCGTAAGTCGTCCTATACTCAGTGTTATGTGGGCATATAAGAGATGAAATTGCCTCTGAAAAAGGTATATTTCATTGAAAAGCTACGATTATTCACTAGAGAATACGTACGCCGGATTAGTCACGTAAATTGGCATTGTAAATAGTCGATGGAAGGTAATAGCGAATATTGAATTATAGATGAAGTATTGGAAGCAAGAGATGAATGCATTTTTTTGTGTTGAAAACCCTGAGGGAAATTCTCGGCACAACGTTGCGGGCTGTAAAGCCTTCAATTTATGCAAAGGCCGCATTGGCGTCTATCTGACAATCTTGACATATGGGAGGCGGATGAACAAGGCAGTTTTGTTACAGGCATACGTCTTGCACATTTGTGATTTTGTATGCACGGGGAATTAAGAAAAATAAACTACCTGCATGTTGTTACCACAACATGCAGGTAGTTTGTTATCAATTTTGTAAAGAAATTAATAATATTTTTTTCTGAAGTTCTTTCTAGTCCAAAGCGACAATGATAAAGAAATTGCTTGTTAATACTGTAAATTAAACACTTAAACCTTAGAGTGTAGGGCTATTACCACTTGTATTACGTTAGGATTATTTGGTTATTAAGAAATATTACAGCCTGGTGTACATCCCCGAGGGTGAAATAACACAAAATTGCCTACTTAGATTCCAACCTACTAAACTCTATGTGAGAAAATTATATTTTGGAACACGTTGAGCATAAAATCCTAGGACAAACTAAACGAAGACTCAAATCGTTATGATAACTTATTTGAATCGTTGTTTCTCATAGTAAATTAAAAGTTAAAAACCACTTTAGACGTAAAATAGCATTAAAGTGAAAGATAAGAAATTATACAGACAGACACAACAAAATATTCTTGTTCACTGTTTGCGTTATAAACCTAACCAATCACAACGGGGCACTGGTACAATGTGGGACTAAACTGGCACGCCAACAAAAGAGCCTTAAAGAATGGGCCGCCGACACACTCGCTCGCTAATAAAATAGTTCGATGCAACAGGTCGGTGTAGCCCGCTCGTACAATAGTACCAACTATGAGTGTATATCTGTGATTCCCCGTCTGTACCTCTGACTACTTCAAGTATTTTATAGGTTGGTATATGTGGCATTGTTCGTTGTTTTGTGCGTATTGCAATCTTGGACGCGTCTTACTGTAGGCAATGTACCACTTGAGTCTTTCAATATTGCAGATCAAAAGAACTCCTTAGCCTTTGTGGTTCGATTTTTAAGAGTAAGACGAATTCAGGCGGGAATTTCGAGAGGTAAGTAGGTAAATGAAATACATACATATTCAAAAATAAAAAGGAAATGTAACATTATGCTTAGTTTGAAGCTGGATACCCCTGATTAATTGTGGAATCCCATTAAACTATATATTTATTGAACAAGTCCTATAGGAATAAATACCGCAAAAATAAATTTTATACCAATAAAATAACATACAAGAATACCGTTCAAATTCCTGGTTGAAATGGATCACGTCATTGGTTCGACTTTGGCACTCGTTTGTCACTTCATAGTGACGTTGAGAAAAGTAAAGTAAATAGTGGCGAAAATTTAAGCAGGTCTAACATTCACTCAGTTAACTTTTAAGCAAAAATAGCTTGGCAAGATATCGAATCCCTAACGAAGAAATTCGAATTTCACCACCAACACTGCCAAAAGTAGCCGAACTCAGGTGGCAGTGGGTGGGACATAGCTTATTGCTCGTAAACCCGACGGCCTATTTGCTCGGAAAAAGTTTTCAAGCGTTCCTGGAAAACGCAGCGTAGGTAGACCTGGCCAGTAGGTAGATTGACGAACAGTTAAAAGATGCTGCAATCTGCAAACGATTGAACATTGTAGGAGTTGGGAGTAACTTATGCTCAGTAGTCTTTGTCGCTTGAGATGATGATGTAAGTTGCGTAGTTATTTTATACTTTGCATTGCAAAATATTCTTAAATTATAATATCAAAGTAGAGAAGTATCTACTAGGCTCGTCAAAATAAAAATACATAATGTTTTCTCATGATAATATTGTGATATTTATTTCAAGTACATAGCTCTCATAATATCGAGTTTCCTCTTATATACAAGTAATAGGATCAGTTTAGTTTCAGGCAAAATGAATGTTAAGCTCTTTGTAGATGTTGCTAACATGAAATGGCATCGACTTCTGTTTTAAATGACTACTCAATTTGTTTTAATTAACTTAGTAATTTAATAATATAATACTTCTGCGAAAGTTCGAGTACTCACCTCTGGAGACATTGTTTTATATAATGCTAAGCGCAGGCTTCGACGAATAATATTTTCAAGCAACTTCATAACAGGATGTTCTGAATTAGTCCTATATGTTTGTTCGAGAAATTCTCTAAAACTACTCATTTGATTCGGCTAGGGTATTTTGTCGTTAAATGCTCATTGTTCAAGGTATGTTTTAGCTTTTAATAAAAAATACTCTACCTAATATGTGAATTAAATCTTAAAGCATAAACAATGTTCATCATTTCCATTTAAAATAACATAGATTATAATACTTACTTACATTAGCAAATTCAAAATCTAAGTACCACGTAACTTCACAAATTTATCCCCAAGTAAGCGGTCGCAAGAACTACTCAAATGGTAAATACACGAAACTCTTGAAGCACACAAAACAATGTTAAGTAGTATCTACGTGTTAACTAAACACTGTTTACAGGACAGTAAGAAAGACGGTCACCGCTGAGCTCCCTAATTCCCAGATCGCGTGTACCTGCTGCGGTTTCACGACAGGATTTACAAGTTTTCTCCTATCGGTCGAAACGCTTATTTCTGTTAAGGTTCCCTACGACTTACATAACTTCCCAACCCGTATTTTCACAAAGTTGGCTTTCAGCAGCCCTTTGATATTTTGTCGATTTGTGGTTTTCCTTCTTGTGCAGACTACGATAGTAAAATTTGCTTGTTGGATAAACTTATCCTAACAAATTCACAATGTGCTAGTGGGTACATTGTAACGTTACCCCCTTGTAGGTAGACCTGGCCAGTAGGTAGATTGACGAACAGTTAAAAGATGCTGCAATCTGCAAACGATTGAACATTGTAGGAGTTGGGAGTAACTTATGCTCAGTAGTCTTTGTCGCTTGAGATGATGATGTAAGTTGCGTAGTTATTTTATACTTTGCATTGCAAAATATTCTTAAATTATAATATCAAAGTAGAGAAGTATCTACTAGGCTCGTCAAAATAAAAATACATAATGTTTTCTCATGATAATATTGTGATATTTATTTCAAGTACATAGCTCTCATAATATCGAGTTTCCTCTTATATACAAGTAATAGGATCAGTTTAGTTTCAGGCAAAATGAATGTTAAGCTCTTTGTAGATGTTGCTAACATGAAATGGCATCGACTTCTGTTTTAAATGACTACTCAATTTGTTTTAATTAACTTAGTAATTTAATAATATAATACTTCTGCGAAAGTTCGAGTACTCACCTCTGGAGACATTGTTTTATATAATGCTAAGCGCAGGCTTCGACGAATAATATTTTCAAGCAACTTCATAACAGGATGTTCTGAATTAGTCCTATATGTTTGTTCGAGAAATTCTCTAAAACTACTCATTTGATTCGGGTGGGGTATTTTGTCGTAAAATGCTCATTGTTCAAGGTACGTTTTAGCTTTTATTAAAAAATAGTCTACCTAATATGTAAATTAAATCTTAAAGCATAAACAATGTTCATCATTTCCATTTAAAATAACATAGATTATTATACTTACTTACATTAGCAAATTCAAAATCTAAGTACCACGTAACTTCACAAATTTATCCCCAAGTAAGCGGACGCAAGAACTACTCAAATGGTAAATACACGAAACTCTTGAAGCACACAAAACAATGTTAAGTAGTATCTACGTGTTAACTAAACACTGTTTACAGGACAGTAAGAAAGACGGTCACCGCTGAGCTCCCTAATTCCCAGATCGCGTGTACCTGCTGCGGTTTCACGACAGGATTTACAAGTTTTCTCCTATCGGTCGAAATGCTTATTTCTGTTAAGGTTCCCTACGACTTACATAACTTCCCAACCCGTATTTTCACAAAGTTGGCTTTCAGCAGCCCTTTGATATTTTGTCGATTTGTGGTTTTCCTTCTTGTGCAGACTACGATAGTAAAATTTGCTTGTTGGATAAACTTATCCTAACAAATTCACAATGTGCTAGTGGGTACATTGTTACGTTACCCCCTTGTAATCCTTTTCAAACTGACTGATAACTTTGGGATCAATAAAGGACATTTTACTTTTGACGGTAGATCGGTTATATTATTTTATCATTGTGGGTGAGATAATAATAATAATTCGATTTGGGAACAACGGTATCATTAGTCCCATTTATTCAAGTCAAGTGAGCATTGTTTAATCACAAGATTAAGACAGCTAACACTAGGGATAACATACTTCCTATAGATTATATCTTTCGAGTGATCCACTGTATGAATATACACTAATGTTATAATTGCAGTACCTCCTGCAAGTAGAAGCAGAAATTAGCTTGCCCTCAACCTACGGGATTGCCACCGATAAGTTACTAACTGCCAATGGAACTGCAGTGACTGTGTGAATTAGTTGTGCATTATTTGCTTCCATCAGAGTAAGCAATTTCGTCAAAGACGATGAGCCTGAATTTTAAATATCAATAAAAGTACTAACTTTTATTTTCATTACTATATTTCATCCAAAATCACAATTTAAACCCAGAAAACACAATGTTGAAGGAATAAGAACTCCTCAACTGGCTTGTATAATAATAATAATCATTTATTGTGAGTGGGATCTTAACATACACACAGTTGAATGTGGAGTGAACAGACATGCATTAATTTGTGGGGAAACAAAGGCGGGCGATGTTTTAACGCTCAACCGCAGGCGACAAAGAACAATCTATTAACGAAACAGGGCGTACACTGAGTACGAAGGCAGTAAGTGAAGAGTGACAAAACTTGAGGCAGCCGACTAATTAGCAATACAAACATGAATCAGAGGCTATTAGTTGTAATTGAATTGTCGCCGGCGGCAAAGTTGTCGCCGCAACGAATTTAAATATCGCGCTCGGGATTTTAGCACTTTTGCCCCTTCACTTAGATGTTTATGTCGGTAGGTTATAATTGCCATTACTCTTTGACTCTTAAATGTTTTACGCTACCGACAACATACAGAGTTTTGGCAAGTATATTAATTTAACGACAGTAAAGTTATAGCCAGTTTTATCTTGATTTTATTCTTTCCAATGCCTAATGACATTGACTATTTTGCATTATGATTATTCTGGTTGATTTTGTAAGGAAACCAATAAGGGTAATTAATTCATTCTTTATTCAGATAGCAAATAAGACTTTTCTCATGTTTTAATCTATCCTACCCAGAACTCCTTCCGAGGGCTTTCCCAGGGCTTTCAACCATAGCATTAGGTACAAAACATGTGGTATTTATTCGGTAGTAGTCCGGCCTAGCAACCCTGTAGGATTTTCCACGCGTTAAAAAAATCCTACCTAGAATACACATAATTCTGTGAATTAATAAAACAGTCATTTTGTTCTCATATTCACAATTTACTCTATGGAAGTACTCGTTTGATGCAATAACTATAAACTTTAACCTAACTCAAATATCGCTGAAGAGTATGTTTAAATAATATCTTTCATATGAAATTTAAGTACTTACACTCACCAAGTTTATAAAACCACTTTTTTTTCTTAAACGCAAACATATATCATTCAAATCGAACGTTCGATGTCAATACCGTCATTGTTTTACGTTCGACTAATAAATTTTCATAGAAAACAAATGACGCTAAATTACTGCGGCAACTTTCGGCCGATTGGGGACTCCCTCGGGGCTACAGACGCGATAATTTTTCACTGGAATTTCATAAAACACTCCTGTCGTTGCTCCGAGGAAATTATCTCCCCCATTGAGTAAAATTTTTTACACCAAGTTTGACTTCAATCCATTACATTTTTTCCAGTTTTATCTTGAAACCGTCGGCGTCGCGGCAAAGTTGGAGCGCATTAATTGCCGGCTGTATAATACTGTGGCTCTTTGTATGAGCTTGTATACAAACGTGAGTGCTCCATAATTTGGTGATATCTAGTATTTTTACTTAATGTTCTTTTTTTTATTCTATGCATTTAAAGCTCTGTTTTATGGCTTTTGCCTGCTATGATTACCGCTTTATGATAGGTGATATTACAAAATGATACAGTGTACCTAATAAAATAGGTAATGTTGTCTGCTTTATTGTAGTCGATACCAAAATCACAATTTCAGTTATAAAATCACGAGTATATTCCAAAACTTTGTATACAGAGCACTTAATAAGTTAAACATACGAGAACACTAATTACATTACCCATCTTACCTATCTGCACGCTGGCTAATTACCAGTAATAACCCCTCATACGTCATGTGCAGAGGGTTGGCAATCGTGACGTCATTTAAGTACAATCTTACCTTCTCTGTTATATCTGTATATGAAATTATACTTCGAATTTATCATATTTCTTACAAACATTTGAATGAAGCAAGCTCATACATTTTTAAGTACGTTAGACAAAGAAAAATTTTATAGCTGTTTCATATTTGATCAAGAGATTTGCGTTTTTGATTGAAATATGTAAAGTCTACAAAGAAAATAATCCAGAAAAGTTGCTTTTAAATTCTAGTTAAGTAGATTGGTATCTCGTAGTGTTCTGGATATTAAAATATACATTATATTTTTATTATTTAAGGTTTAAGAAAGAATCATAGTAAACAGAGTAAAAGAACTGCAAGAATGATATAGGTAATTGAAATAAAATTATAAATCCGTGAAGAATGGAAATATTTTAAGTAATTTAATTCATTAATAATATGGTATAGATTTCTAACAACATTTAAACTATTATGAGAGCAAATTTGATAAAAGCAAGGTATTATTAGAAGTACTGCGAAATCAAACAATAGCGAAAAATATCATCTAATGAGACGCCAATTGTGGGTGCATCGCACCGCGTACAATTACTTTAACTAGGTACCTATTTAGCAGAATTCTTAGCAAAACCTACGTGCTTTCTATTTGAGTAAAAAAATCATTTGATGAATCTAAGTTTTATATGGAAAAAAGATTTACTAAGAATATAAAATAATCAACCACGCAATTTATATTTCTCGCGAAAACGATTACTGAGATAAAAAAAAAACTAAAAAAATATAATACGAAACAGTCGTAATTTTAATTTGATGTAAATGTACGGGAGAATTGCTAAATCATTCACCGGCTTATGATTTTCATCAAACTACAATACCTAGTTAATGTGAAATATTATGAACAAAAATTCTTCATACTTTTATTATAAACCTTCATAAATTCATGTGGTGCAAATTATTTGATAATTTCTGTCATGAATTTAGTACTATTTAGATATAACCAAGTAGCGTGCAAAGCAAATATGTAGTATAAAGTATATTCTGAACGAGGTGAATCGATACAGCTTAGCGAGTCTGGTATCACTTACCAAATCTACCAAGACTATGTTAGAACTTGATAGAAGTACTCCATACGATGTAAAATGTATTAGTCTTTCGGAGTGTGATACGAGATGAAGTATCTTCTTAATGCAATAAAATCACGGTTTGGTGTATAGCTAAATTGGTTATCCATTTTGATTTTAGGCATTTTTTAAATGTGTTAGGTATTGTTTAACACTTAACTGACTTTTAGTAATCGGACGGCAGTTGTAGCGTAATCAACTAAAGGACTTCACAAAAAAACGCATATTTATAAAGTTACAGCATATTTCGTGAATATTTTGACCCACATTTTATTCCAAGTCAGCAAATTTTCGGTACGTTCACATGTCCCCGAAGCACCAAGCTGGTTGCGACTCAGCTAAGAAGGGATTACCGGCTCTACGCATG
This sequence comes from Miltochrista miniata, assembly GCA_933228765.1. Taxonomy (NCBI): domain Eukaryota; kingdom Metazoa; phylum Arthropoda; class Insecta; order Lepidoptera; family Erebidae; genus Miltochrista; species Miltochrista miniata. The sequence goes on along the minus strand of OW121752.1, from coordinate 14,740,448 downwards.
AATTCTTATTTTGCAGCTAGAAATATTGAACAGAGAGTGACTAAAAAGTATATTTACGAAAGGTTGAATTTATATTTGCACCTTTTTGTACTTTTCAAAATCTAATCAATTCACTTCCTATAAAGCATTTTGGTAAAGGGGTTTGAGCAAAATAAACGATTTAAAACCTACCTCCAGAATACCATTGAAAGCTCTTGCACCGATTGCAATAACGTTACACTATTTTAAGGCAATGCAAATTGTTATACTGTAAGCAACTAGGTTGATTTTCTTACTGTATGCATTGATTCTAATATGAATTTTTTTATTAAATTTCATTATATTATTATCACTAAAAGTTTTAAAATATCTTAGTTATTGCAAATGCACAGTTAAAACATATACTTACAAAGAATGCCTTATCTTTCTACACACTCATTTTCACGAAGATGGAGTGTGTCAAAACTTTTTCTATCATACGTGATAAAGAAACGCTGATGGGTATTGAAAATCTCGGAAAATAAGGGCGGGAAAAGTGAATTTTTGCCGCTATCCACTAAAACTATAAAGGTTCCATTTCCTAAATCATGAAGGAAACTTTGACCGATTGCCGTAAACTGATATAATATTTATCCTTAGATTGCTTTTCCCTCAAAAAAAGAATGGCAACACATTGTTTGCCGTGGACAAACATTATTCCGGAATCGGATCGGTTTCAATAAGGTATTTCGTTCCACGTTTGTTGTGAAATTGTAATTCATCGAATGACACACGAAAATGGTATTTACGGATTCTAAGCTAAGCATGGTTTAATTTGGAATTTGACGCAGCAATTTTGAAAACAAGATTTTGCCTCAAACTAAAATGTTGACCTCATTTGTCGTACACTATAAGGAGATAAACGTTATTAACAAGCTTTCACTTGCAATGTTTGTATTAGAATTCTGATAACAGAAAATAGACGAAAAATAAATTCAATGATGTAATAATGTAACTCAAAATCAGATAGATATTTAACATTGACACCTCTGTCACAGATACACTAATAGTTATTTCCTCTGCTACCTCTACTTATGTCCGTTACAAAGTTGTTGTAACGAACTCGAGCGTTATTTCATACTAAAGGAAAACGTCTCGGATCCCTTTCATAAACTCTTATCCATTCATCTTCAACGTACATGTTCCATGCATGAGTCCTAAGAAACTAGTTTTCACCAATTCACGAAGCTAAAGTTTGGCGGCCATGTTTTCTACAAACATTTATGTGGCAACGTAGTCTGGGAGGTCGGTCCTTCGGAGTCAGACTATCTGATCTAGCCCCTAGATTAATTAAGTTAAATGCAACAAGTCCGAGTTTGCACTGCTCTCCAGATAGACTGTCGCGTGTTTTATTATGGAAGCAGCTGAATTAAGTAAGTAGCTCCTAGACTATATTGCGTTTCGACGAGATTTGTATGCAAACTTCGTTATTAATTGCTTTTTAGTGTAATAAAGTGAGAATAAACAGTAATCAAATTTAATACTGCGCCAAAATTTAAACATTCTCAGTTTTCATTTCAACTTTTGTTAAACTTGAATAATTTAATTTTTGCTTCTGTTTTGATACTCAATAGGTTGTCTATCAAATTGTCGACTTATTCCTAATTGTAAATAAAGTGGCTTTTTTCTTGGTGTCTTGTTTGACGTTGTCTAAGGTTTACATAACCTTTCAGTAGATTGTCCTTTATCGAAGAACCAAGCTCGTGGCAATAAGTGTATGTAATGTTGGTGGTATATGTTTCCAGTTTTACCTACCCTTGCTGGACTGACTATACGCGATAGTAAATGCTAACGAGAATGCAATAATGTAATGATTTTATTAGAAGGAAAAATGTTCATGAAATAAAAAAGAACTCAACAAAAGATCTTAGTAAGTTATTTGACCTGTTTACTGATATTAATGACCGTAGCTACTTAACAATAAGATACACAATGAACAACAAATTATTGGTAATGGAAATCGGCATCGTTGTCTTGGATGCGGCCAAGGGACCGCCGACGTCCGTTATTGGGGACTAGAGCCCTATATTTCAGGGTATGACAAACTAAGATCGGACATAGGAATATATGCCGTAATAGGTTGTAATAAGAGCGATGTACACAGTACGTGTAAGCTTGCAAGGATACACGGAAGCGGCCTAATGACGACATGGAGTACAATAGCACGTGAGGTCCCTTGTTATTGGTATCTGACCTGACCGCTACGAGCGATTTGTCTAAATGAGATCCGGACCTCGACTCCGATGCTTTGTTATTTCTTTTTCGTACATTACCCCTCACTTGTGACGAATTGCGTTGGAACTGCGCGTTTTCTCTTTTATAGATTTAGTTGATGACAAGTTTTTGCAGACTGTTGACTGTTGATGACATTTGATACCATTGAATTTTCTCGCTAATTAAAGAAACTTTAAAAAATAGAACAGTTTAATTTTTAACAATGACTTATAACATATTATTTGTTTCATCTATTGTACATTAAATAGTTTTTATAAGTACTAGTATTTATCATAAATAAGTACGAGTGATTTCATACCAGTATATTACTCGTACAATAGTTTATCTCAATTATGCATAGTGGGGCCTCAGGCGCCAGTAAAAGGAACTCAAAATTATTTACTAGGATTTATTGTGAAACTGAATAATAATGCTACGTGGAATTAAGTGATATATGAAACGAGCTTTAGGGAATAACATTAAACTGTAATGAAATAAGGTTGTTAAATAGCGAAGTTTAAGTAACGAATGTGCCTTTGGGCCTAGATTGTATTGTTTCGCCGATGGGTTGCACCGTAGGAAAGTGAACTTTAAAGTGAAATTATTACGGGTTATAAAGGCTTGCTCGGTTTTAAATTATAGATGCGTCTGTCCACCGCAACTACCGTAATCCCGTATACCGGCGATTAATCTTCGTTTCGCTCTCACGAGGTGGTTTGTTGTGGGTAAATTTGTGGGGATGACTACGATTTGCTGGCCCCGACTCCCGTGGGCCAACTTCGTCATACATTAATCTTTTGTTGTTTTAATCGCCTCTTTTATCGATGCCAGATTAGAGTCAATTCAGGTGACGTAAAGCGGCGCCACATCGAGAGAGTTTAGGACTTTATAATGGAAAGTTGGAACTGTTCGATATACGACGTTTCATGCAATAATATAACTTGCATTTCAGCTGAAGTTTATTTATTATACAATGTTTGTAATATCTGAAATATGTAAGTATAGTTTTTTGTCTGTCACGGTATTCGTGGTCAACAGCTTCACCGATTATATTTTAAGCTATTGCATAGCTTCTATCGCGGGCCTTGCGTGGAGACCGAATCCAGAAATTCTGTCACGAAAACGAATCACACTCTCGGCTACCTTCGGCCACGTTCGTGTATCTCACACTTCAAATATAGTGGAATTCAACAGATTCAAACAATGTAGTAAACAAACAGATTGGATCTCGACTCTCCATAATTACTTACATTTAAATATCAATCCTGATCATATTCGTTTTAAGGAACCATAGTTAGATTTATGCGGCCATTTCGACACTAATTTACCTTTAGAATATAGAATAATTTCATGAAAAATACTTCAATGATAAAAATTTAAACCTGTCATTCTTGCTTGTCATTAAATTATTTTTTCTCAGTCTTGTTTGTCTTTGGCATACCTATACTCGCTTATTGATTATGAAAAGAGGTTTAATCATAATCAGTTTGACAACAATTACCTAGTTTAATAGTATAATAAATTATTTAAAAATGAACTTTAACTTTAAATAATTATAATCGGTAATCGTAAAACAGTACTGTGTGAGTGTGTATTGTTCTGAAGTTCTGCGAGGTTTTTCTATTATCTCTAATTAGGTATATCAATGACTTTGCTTCAAGTAGGTACTTTGGCTTTTGGACATTTTCTTTGCGATCTAATTAAAACTTTTTTATATATACTCATATAATTTTTAAGTAGGTATGCATACATACGGAGAATTTAAAACGGCAGTAACTGAGTGATTAAAACCAATGCAACACACACACACACACCCCCACACACACACTCACACACACACACACTCAAAAATCAACTCACATAAACATACATGCAACAAACACACACACACACCCACACCCACACACACACTCACACACACACACACTCAAAAATCAACTCACATAAACATACATGCAACAAACACACACACACACACGCACACACATACACACACACACACACACACACACCCACACACACTCAAAAATCAACTCACATAAACATACATGCAACAAACACACACACACACACACACACACACACACACACACACACACACACTCACGCACACTCACACGCACACGCACACACACACTCACACTCACACACACTCACGCACACTCACGCGCACACACACACACACGCGCACACACACACACACACAGAGACACACACACACAAGTCCAAAAGTTCTAAATTCCAAAAGTCCAAAAGTCCAAAAGTACAAAAGTACAAAAGTCAAAGTACAAAAGTCCGAAAGTCCAAAAGTCCAAAAGTCCAAAAGTCCAAAGTCCGAAAGTCCGAAAGTCCGAAAGTCCGAAAGTCCGAAAGTCCAAAAGTCCAAAAGCCCAAAAGTACAAAAGTCCAACAGTCCAACAGTCCAAAAGTTCAAAAGTCCAAAAGTCCAACAGTCCAAAAGTCCAAAAGTCCAAAAGTCCAAAAGTCCAAAAGTTCAAAAGTCCAAAAGTCCAAAAGTCCAAAAGTCCAAAAGTCCAAAAGTCCAAAAGTCCAATAGTCCAATAGTCCAAAAGTCCAAAAGTCCAACAGTCCAACAATCCAAAAGTCCAAAAGTCCAATAGCCCAAATGTCGACAGTCAAGTAGGTACTTGGTACTTTACTTTGTTGAACATGGGCCTTAAAATCTTACTTCTTACTTCTTACTAATATTATAAATGCGAAAGTTTGTGAGTGTGGATGTTTGTTACTCTTTCACGCTCTAACGGCTGAACGGATCTCGCTGAAACTTGGTACAGGGATAAATTATGGTCTGGAACAACACATAGGCTACTTTTTATACCGGGAATAAGTTCCCACGGGAAGCGGTAACGGTAATAAAATTTACGCGGGCGAAGCTGCGGGCATCAGCTAGTATATAATATTATAAATGCGAAAGTTTGTGAGTGTGGATGTTTGTTACTCTTTCACGCTCAAACCGCTGAACGGATCGGGCTGAAATTTGGTACAGAGATACATTATAGTCTGGAATAACACATAGGTAGGCTACCTTTTATCCCGGGAATAACTTCCCTCGGGAACAAATTTTACGCGGGCGAAGCTGCGGGCATCAGCTAGTATTCTTATATAGAAATAATTATACTAGCATAGTTGATAAAAAATGCTATGTAATAGCTTTACCGCGGCAGTCCCCGAGTGCCACACGTCTTTTTTTTTTTTTTTGTTATTTTGAGAATATTTTACCTTTCATTATGTTTTTAGTTATTATTTTTCACTCCCCTATTTTCAATCGCGATTTTAGTTAACAATATCCTCTATAAATAAGTGCTGTCTCACTTTGACATTCTGCATTTGTTATTAACGTTTTACGGGGTCAGAAATTATATCTACGCTATATAAATCCTACAATATTAGGTACAGCGAGTTCTAATAACGATAAATATTCATACAGATACGATATGATAGATGTTGTTCGTACGTAAACATACGTATTAGGTGAGCATTGTTTTTTAGTAATTTACTGTGTATGATAGGCGCGGGGCGGGCGACACGCGGCGACGCGGTGTCACGTGACTCGACACCGCGCCCGCCTAATGTTTCACTCGCGTTACTGTGACAACTCCTACCTTTTACCAAATTGTATTTTCGTGTTCGGCCGAGTTTTCCTTATAAATACTGTCATTAAGACAGCGACACGGTGACAGCCGCTAATGTTTGTGGAAGTATTGAACCCATTTGTAAATAATGTAAACAATACGTGTTATGACATTCATCGAAAACCCTTAAGATTGGAATTTACGTTTCGAATTTACTGCAACCGACACCCGAATTTGTATACACCTTCCATTTGTACGACCGACAAATTCATAATCCATTTTAATTCCTGAAACAATATACACATGCGCTAAGTTCCACGAGTATATTGATAAATTCTAAAGTAAATTATATAGCGCGTACCCATATGCGGGGGGTATTAAACGGATAAAGTGTAAGCCCACGAATGATGTTAGATACTACTATAACGACAAGAACTTCCCCGAATAAATTAGTAGGAGGGGAATTGTGGAGCAAGTCGCTTGTTATCTTCATTCGCAATTTTACAGCTCCAAGGGAACAAAATCTTTGTAGTAATTACGAGTATTCGTCTTTTCGGGTTCAATGGAATGCGACATAAAAAAGGTTTTAGCACAATTTACGAAAGTACATGTGTGACGTCCTCTTATATTTGCTACAAGGTAACGCCTTTTTAAAATTTCTAAAGATAAAAAGAGAGGTATGTACTGACGGCTACGACGGTAAGTGTCATTTACCTTGTCCGGATATGGCATCCATTGAATATTATATAGCTCACAGAGACAACTTTATAATAGGTCCTAAAAGACGAGAGCAGGGTAGTAAGGTCTCCTCGCAACGTCATTATGAGGCCCCACATCATTTGTTTATTAAATATCCTGCGAGGTGGAACAGAATAATGGCACGGTAGACATTGCCACGGTTGCCTTACCTTGAAATTAAATCGTAATGATGATGCGAACATCGCTCGCCACCGTTTTGGACTCCCCCACCCCACCGGTTATTAAGTCCCGCATCGTCTTGAGGTCAAAATGAATAGGTTTTTTAAAAGCCCACCGGCTTGACAACTGTCATAGTTATGAAAGGAATCGTGTTGAGTGGTCGACCAAGCTTACACAGATAATGAAAAATATGAAGATTTTTTTTTGTATTGAAAAAATCATTTGTAAACAGAGTGAAATTTTTAATGGCCGTTCGCTGTTTACATTACTAATGAACTCTTTAGATATTGATAATTGTGTGCTGTTTGTAGAAAATATTTGACGACAACATGTGTGTAGAATCTAATTTGATTCAAATCTTCTGATAAATGACGCCACAGCAAACTTTTCCCATTTCCCCTCAATCAAAAATCGCCGACAACAAAATATCCATGTGCACAATCAACGATAATTTATGCAAAGTTTGATGAAAATTGGTACAGAAATACGTCAGATAGAGAAAAACAAACATGCAGACTTTCTTATTCACTATGTTTGCTCGGTCGATTGGCAATAAATATATAATAAAGGTTCAATAAATAATGAAATAAGAACGAATGAAAAAACTTGTTATAAAAAGACTTATAGGAGGTGTAGGTAGGTAGGTAGCAAGAAGAAATTATCAGCTCCAACAGACGTTTAAGATTTATATTGGCGCCCAAGAAAGAATTTTAATTAAAACTTTTTTAGAAATATTCGCAAAGAATATGTAATCTGTTGTTAAATGAATTCATAATTGGCCGCTAATTGTGTCTAAATTAGATACTTGAGAACATTTTCAGCGACATACCGATGAACTTTTTTAATAAAGAATTATTAAATTATAGTTAATTCTTCATTACCTTATAATGGTTTTCTCCCCTCTGTAACTTAAGGAACCTCGCGATGAATCAAAGAATAAGCTAACACTTCAGTTCTTAATTTTTAGAAGCTTCTTTGTAAGAAGCTTTTAAAATATGAAGCAACGTATAAATAATAATATACTTAAAAGCAAATAAACCACTAGATCATTTATATATATCAATCAATCAATCAATATCAATTCATATAATAAAATCGTTACTGTCTGTTTGTCTGTACGTTTGTGCACGCTAATCTCAGCAACGGCTCAACCGATTGCAATGCGGTCTTCTTTATTGCGTTACGGTTTGCTCCACTTAACATTTAGTGTTTGTTTCATGTCGATCGGTTCATAAATAAAAAAAGTTATATCAATCTAAAGAATCACATATAAAATGCAGTGTACGAAGTCGCAGGCAACAGCTAGTTATATCAATAAAATGCATCTTATTCGACATAATCATTGAGATTACTTATTCTATCCCGTATTCAATTAACAGATGTGATAAAAAATTTATGCGACTTATAAATACTTTCAAAGTTAGCTTGCCAGCTACGTTCACTACTATCCAATTTTATTAACATAAAAAAGTTAAAACTTTACTACGAAAGGTTTAATGAATTTGTATTTTAATGGAGAAATTATGTCTAAAAGTATTCTAAAGGTGCCGTTATACTTTAGTTGGGTTTCGTTACTTAATGGCGAGGCGAGGGCATTATGAGTTAATGACATAAATAATAATCTCAGTGTTTATTAACGCGGTAAAAATAGAATATTGCTAGGATAATAAAGTGCACGCTTATCTTTAGCGAGGCGTCGAGCTTCATCTCAGGTAAATAAAACCATACAGAATTACGGGAGGATCGTAAATAGAAATTATATGCGAGAATACTTTACTTATTAACGTGAGGAGATGAATGGAGACACGAGTGGTTTTGAGTCAAGATGACTGATAGTATGGCGATTTTTGTTTGGAAATTACATAGAATTAATTTCTAAGGACAATTAGTGCAATCTTGTTGCAGCATAGCATTAGTGATAGCACTAGAACTATATTCTTTAGTCAGTAGGATTTTTTAATTTTTTATAGCAAACTTAACCTACGTTGCTATGTGTTGTAGAAACAACAAATAGCATGTTCATAAAAATATTACGCTATATTTATAGAACTACGCTGTGAAGATAAAACTACAATAAATTCTTTCTCCAAAGCCAGTTTGTCCACGCCAATTATACTACAGTCGTGATGCATACAGAACGCCTCGAATCAGATCCTGTAGCGACCTGTGTCAGCAACTCGAAGTACGAACATAAATCTGCACAACACACCCTCTCAGGGGAACAAGTGTGGAGTAATTTGGGAACACACACGCTTGCTTCGTCGCGCGAACATTAACTATTAAAATCGTTGCATATTAAACTACAACCTTAGTACCGCTGTAATCCAGATCCTTGTCGAGTATTATATTTTCTGTCTCAGGAGGCTATTCAATATATTTTTACTCATAGTTTCAATATTTTAAAATAGTAATTTTACTTGAATCGACATAGAAAAGAAATGTAAGAACAAAACAATAAATGAGATCTACCATTCGTGTCAAGAGTATAAATCTCAGGTGATTTGAAAGTTCTCAAAGAAAAGAGGAGTTATGTCGAAAAATGCCCTCTTTGTTTCCGACAGCCAACAGGCCCACTCTGTTCTGGTCGAGAGTACGGAACCCCACTTGACACGCTTCATTTTTACCTTTTCTTTAAATTGAAACTGGAGCGAGGGTGCTCTTTCTCTTCGCCGTGTATCAGGCGCCTTCGTTACGAATTAACAAGATTTTTCAGAACATTATTTCATATTTATGAAATTCGCTTTGCTATGTTGTGGTTATAATTTTAGACTTTAGATGATTTTTTAATATCAACATCAAATCCAAACCTTAGAAAGGTTATCGAAAAGTGGATCACAGCAAACTATTTTTAAAATTACTTAAGCGTAACAACTAATGTGAAAACTTCATACGATTAATCAAAACATTTTCCATAAAATTTGCCACGTTAAAGGATATTCTAAGCGCTCGGAGAACTTTTCCCACCGGGTGCGGTGCACTGCGGCCATGGCAATGCACTTTCGCTGACCCCTTGCCTCCTCTCACGACACATATCTCCCTCACTCTCACCACTTTCTTCGTCTAGTGTCTCTTTCGCACTCATGGTTGCGCCTGCGCTTCCCGGGTACCGAGGTAATAACATTCTACGACGTGGTACGCCGCCGGAGTGGAACGGGTTCTGTCAATGACTTCAAAGATTATTTGTATGGAAAGACAATGGTCAGTGCAGTGTATACGTGTTTGGGCAGTCTTCGATTCCTATAAGCACATAATATTATAACATTCGTATCTCCTTCGTTAGAAGTATACACCAAGCCCTCGAGAAAAGAACTGTTTAATTGTTGCTGTATGTGCTAAAAATATAACAAAAATGTTCTCAAGCTCTTTATAAAAATCAAGACTAACATACTAAAACTAGGTATGCAGAATGCGACGTTTGCAAGACCCACGCCTTGATAGAAAGGAGTTCAGTACTGACAGGAAACTTGTCGCCAGAATAACTACAAGTTTTAGAATATACGAGCAATTGAACAAGCGTAGATGCTGTCGCCGTAAGTGGAATAACTTTCTTGGTTATGAGAGCGTCTCGGCTGTCTTTGTTAACGCCCTATACAGTTACGCTTATCTAGTTGCATTCCAGGTGAATGATCTTCTCTTACAATATTCTTAAACTTTAGCTGAAGCAACGTAAGTGTATATAACTGGTAATACGAGTAGAAGATATTTTTTGCATAGATAGAGCAACGTTAGAGAAAGCTATCGGTGCAAGAATTAATCACAATTTCAAGTTGGGTGAAATGTGTTCCGATGTTTCTTTAAGGAATTTCTCCGATATATACCAATAACTCAGAGTTAGGCAAAATGGCGGCAATTAGCTTACGTGAATTTACTAAGTGAAATCGAAAAGATAGAGAACTATTAATACATGTCAAGTGAAACAAAACCAATGACAGTTTATTTTTTATTTTATGCTTTTGTGTAAAACAATACAGAGCGTCTGTATCATGAACATAAGTCGACTTGCGGATTACGTATAGGAGCTTTATAATGGTCCTTTCAAGCTGCGAGAGCAATGCTAAGTGTGCATTCGGATGTTACTGATATTTCGACTTTATCTTTCAAAAATTTAGGGCGACATTCGTTAGCATCGTACTCAGGGGGACGTCGTTCTAGCCTTCTGAGCACATGACTTATCATATTCAGTAAGGTTACAACCGTAAGTGTCAGTCGCTGTAATATGAGACTTAGAACCAAGAGTTAGGGTGCACTTTCAATCGTTACAACACTGTCAGTATGGCAGAATGCGTCTGGCAACATTCCATCTCACAATGAGTAATTTAAAAATTCAAAAACTCGTCGAGGCTCGGCGTGCGCGAGGTGAGGCGATCCAACGAGTGCCGCTCTGCAATTGAGACTGTTATCTGCCTGCATGGTGCGGTGCTGCTACACGGCACATACATACTGGGGAAATAAACCGCGCCCGTGAATAACACGGTTACCTAAATATAAACTCAGCTATGGAAACGTACACTACTATTGAATAGCAGCACGTATCAAAATTGTAACTTCAAATAAAATCGAGCAATTCGTTACAATATAGCTTCATCTCTTATTCCGGGTTGGTACACTGCGGAGTACCGGAAGGGTTTCTTCAATCTAATATCGGATGGAAGTAAAAAGAATGGGATAGCTGTACGTGAAACGCGAACTCATTGCTAATTGGTAAACACGCAGCGAATAAATTGCACGAGATCGTTCGGCCATCGCTCTAGTATTTTCTAATAAAATTCTTTCCGATCTTATATTTCAACTACAATTACATTGCGGTTTAGATGCTTGCTTACGGAGAAATGACGATTGGAGAAGTGTTTTCGGTAGGGTTTTTTCAGGATAGTTGTATTTCGAGAAAGTGATTTTCCGGAAACTGATTTTCAAGAACTGCTTATGAGGAAGTATTTTTCGAGGAACTGTTTTAGAGAAGTCAATAAGTGTTGTTTTCAAGTAACATCACAACTACAGTATATTAGTAGAATTTTCATCATACAAATACGAAACTTTCAAGAAGGTACTAGCAGATTTTGTACGAGTTTATAGCAATGGTTACAGCTGAAATTTTTAAAATTAAATAATTGCTGTTATTAGTAATTACAAACTCGAGGTCTACGAATGAAACTAGAGACCTAACCAGCTCTGAAATTGTTCGTCGTTGGCGAGATAAGTAAACCTGGTCTTAATTACATTTTAAACAGAGTTTAAAATTGCTTGATTGCATAAGTATAATTTCCTCAGATAAAATGTTTAAGTAGAATCTTGAACTTTACAACTGAGATTTTAAGACTTTCAATATCGCGGAAGAGTAGTTACAGACGTTTCTTTGCAAGCAAAATTGAACACTGTATCAGTATAGGAGAGTTTAAATTTATTTTAGTTACATTGGGAATACTCGCCGACCGACGCGGGTGCAATGCAAACATGTTAGCGTGAGGTGGTAAAAACTCGGCCGTAATTAGTCCTTGGAGCCGAACCGTGAACTGATGTGGGGGGAGAGTTGAGTGGGCACTGAGTACCGAGGGCCGATGCATCCAACTGCGATTGCTGGTTTACATTTTTTGATGGCTACATGTAATATTTTTGATGTTATTTCATCACAGTTTGATTAGACTTTTTTATGCAAAACCGTCTACAAATACGTTGAGTACAAAATATACGGTAACATTTTTGTCTAAAATTCGAGGTAGATGTAATAGTTTCAGACCTGAAATACGTCCCTTTTCAAGTTTTAGGGACCAGTTTTAGAGACTGACATGGCTTCACAACTACTTCTTCAAAACCGACCTCCGTCAGTATAATCATATAATTTTATAGTAGTCAAAAACATCTTAATGTGCTTTTAAAATGATGAACGAAATTAAAATACAGTAACAGAGACATCAATTATTTTTAAAAACTTATGATTCTGCTTTGCAGTTGACTTTATAATTACAACAAATTAAATAACTCAATAGGAAAAGGAAGCGAAGCCAGATACAAGAAAATTGTGTTAAAAATTTAAATACATATTTACGCAAGAGTAGGAGACGTCTGCAAAAACCTGGAAACTTTTAGCAAAGTACGACTCTCGCTTTGATGCTTCTAAAAAGTCTTGTTGATTAGCTCTTGGACTTTTTATTGCGACGTATCTTTCGCTTTTTTCGCAGACGTATCTTTTACTTTTGTCTTATTACGATTTTGAGTAACTTTCGTGGTCCTTCAAGTTTTTCGTGTAAAATAACATTAGAAAGGCAAATTTGCTAATAAAAGAAAGGTTCATTTAGACCTGTCGTTTGTTTGCAGAATGAAAATATGTCATACTTCCTCTAATGGCGAATATACGTTGGCATTTTTAGATTAAAAAGTTTTAGCATTGTAATTCCTATTGACTATGGTGATAGGTAGGAAAGTGTATTTATTTATGTACATTTAATTCTACACAGGTGGCAGAAAATGTCCAAATGTTTAGACACGATAATTTTTGAATGTAACTCACCGTTTCGGACGTGATGTATCGCCCGTTGCTGCACTCAAGTAGTGAAGATTCACTCACCTGTAAACAAAAAAGACACTTTTACTAAAAAGTCGATCGCAAAAGAGGGTAGATTCATATTATTGTGCTCTCAGGTTTAACAGCCAGTACTTTAGTTCCTCCGTGTTTATGGTGCTTACTACAGTGCCGTAATATCAGTAGAAATAGACATGGTAAATATCTTGTTATTTCTAATATTAAATCTGATAATTTTTATGCCTTGTTTCCGTATCATTAAGCTTCTATCTACTGGTGAAAATCTTGACTTACTTTTTCAGTCTGATAGTAGCAGGTACCGAGACTCAAATGGTATAAAGAGAGAAGCTAGTTGACATTTCGCCAAAGTCTGTCGAGAATTCTAGGACATTCTTCCGAGGGCTTAGCCGGAACACTCGATTGCCTAAGCAGTATTAGGGCACGCGGGCAATAAGATTTTGGCAGAGCATCCATGAGGCATTTTCACAAGTATAAAAAATCTAGATGACATTTATTTAGTCAACAGTACGGCTGGTAAGACACTTCGTTCGATTGATGTATGAGAATTTTATATAACTACGTATGTATTGTATATTTTTATCTACGCCCTGAATGATTGATGACTTTTGTTTTAGAATTCAGGTTTAGGCATGAAAGTTGCGAAAGTCTATTCTTTCTAACATTACCTGGATTTTCATCAGATTCATGATTTAAATTTTACTGTTTGTTTTCGTCTTTTTTGGGAGAAACTCCCGTCTGACCCCCAAGGGCTCATGTTTTTACTTGAGGTTTCACAGTTACTGTCGATTCTCTTCAAGCAGCTAACCTAAAGAATATTTGTCTCGAATTTTATCTATATAATACTAGGTGACCCGCGCAACTTCGTTTGCGTGATAAATGAAGAACCACTCGACCGATTTTGTGCAAACTTTACATAAACCATCTACTAAATAGTCCGAACAATGCCTAAACATTTGGTTTGGATAGGTGAGCCCGTTCTTGAGTTATAAAATTACAACGAAAAGTGGCATTGATTTTTATATATATAGAAGATATAGATTTAAAGAAACCTATTGTCTAGATTTACGTAGCTAGAATTATTTATGCTGGTATAATGTCAACATGAAAACCCTGATAAATCCTCTTACCATAACTTTGGACTCTGATAGATGCCTTAATAAAAAGCTGAAATAATATATAGAACCATGAAGATCAATCAAACAATCTCCATCTCTTTATTAAACGTTTCATAGTTTACACAAACAGTTACGAGTACGTAGTATTGTTCCGTTCCGTTCCCGATTCATAGGGGTGGAGGCGACCCGACCACAATCTCCGCTTAACTTCATTATGAGCCGAATTGCTAAACGCTCGCATTGTTGACCACGCCGTGTCCGCTAGCCCCGGCTTTAAGGGGTGGTTAGTCATGCAAATAGACATCAACTAGAAACAAGCTCTTGGGGATTCAATGAATGCGTTGCTGTGTTTTGTTGGAGATCTCTGAGAAATTGAATCCTGTATTAGTGGGACGCCTCACACCGCCTTGTTGCGAATGGAAAATAGCGACATAGCTATCTGGTTATCTGCAACCTATATGTATATTTTCTACCACATTAAGTGTACGTAAATACTGCTATATGACTGATGACAAAAGATTCTTTGAGTGACAGCAACCATAGTTGGTGAATATTATCGGCATTCTGTAAAATTTGGTGACCTACATTTTGACAGCTCGCGCGCTATGCTTTGATACACGTTGTAAGTTTGTATTTTGTATGTTTGTTTAGTATGTACCGTTATAATATCTAAATTACTGATCAGAAATAAAGAAAAGGGGGCTGTGTCGGATAAAAAATATAATGGCTTGCTTAGTCCATATTACATGTATATAATTGCACATAATAAAATTAAAAATGCGTCTAAAAAAATGTATTAAAATACAAGTTAAACAAAATATTAGTTTGCCCTAACAGCGATCTTACGGTAAAGTCAATCACCACACTATACTTATAAATTACTAGCTGACCCGCGCAACTTCGTATGCGTGATAAATGAAGAATCGCTCGACTGATTTTGAGCAAGCTTCACATAAACGATCTACTAAATAGTCCGAACAAAGCCTAAAAATTTGGTTTGGATAGGTGAGCCCGTTCTTGAGTTATAAAATTACAACGAAAAGTGGCATTGATTTATATATATATAGATTTTAAAACAAGGCTCAGTTATATCTGCTGATTAAAATGCTTAGCCGTAAACCATTTACTTAAAATATTATTAGTAACATAAAATTAACTATAAACTCGTCATAAAACTATACTAAAACTAAACCGTTTTTGTACGGGTCGATCAAACGGGACCAGTTTAATGGGTAAAATGATTTTCTGCTAATAAACGTTTAGCACACAAAGGACGGTAATAGAGAATGGATTATGGATCTCTGTTATTAATTCCGTCCAATGCTGTCGTGCATAGAACTGGCTGGGGTATAATGGTGACGTGGCGAGCGGCCGTCGGCATTGTTTCGTTAGACGACCCGATACAGTTTTAGTATTGGGTTTATTGAGGTGTTAAGTGCTGGGATTAATCTTAGTTGTTGTATTAAAAGGTTTGACGGGATTTGTTAATATATAAGATCTATGACAAAAGACTTATTGTTCAGTGATTTTACAGACGTTATTCCCAAGATTTTTCGGACGTAACAAACATCCACACTTCCAGACATCACAAACTTTCGCATTTGTAATATTAGTAAGAAACTAAGATAATCACAAAGAACTATGCGTGAGTTCTACCTACACCATTAGACGAAATGTCGAAGCAACGTGCTGCCGATGTTGATCAGGTTGTAAGCGAGGAGTCAAGTGGCACTAGTTACGTGCTCCAATGAGCGCCAGTTGAGCGTGAATCGCTCGTTTTCATACGTCACATCACTCAGATATCAACTAAGAACCTGTAGTATGGGAGCGGAGAGAGCGGATTTTCTTCTGAATCATTTACCTTTTGGTACTTTAGTATTTTGAGGATTAGATTGCTAACTAACTATCTTCACGCCAAATCCCTTGCGGGGTAGGCAGAAAGAAGCGAGCGCCACACGGCACGGTCCATACACACCACACTTGCTTCTTCAACTTTCATTTTTCTTTTCATGCATGCACGTCGGTTCCTACGGCTCTTGACACCACCTTCAACTAACACACGATTAATTTGGTCGTGGTAGGTGTGTCGTGGCCTTCCCCGACTCCTACGTCCATCCACTTTCGCGTTGTATATCTGTTTTGTCATTCTTTCATCTTCCATTCGTTCCACATGCCCGAACTATCGTAGCATGCCCTTCCTTACTTTAACACCGACACTCTCTTTCAGACCAACTCTCTTTCTTACATCTTCATTCTTAACGCGATCTGCGAGCGTTACTCCGCAGATTTTGCGTAGCGCGCGCATCTCGACCGCGTTTATTCTACTTTCATGCGTTTCCTGCCATACCCAACTCTCGCTTCCATACGTTAGCGTAGGTATCAGCACCGCATTGTGTACTGCGAGCTGGGCCTTTTGACTTAAGGCCTTGGTAACTAAAAGTTTGCCTAACGCTCCATTCACACTATTGCCCGCAGTTACCCTCTTTTCTACATCAGCGGTGTACCGTCCATCCCTGCTAAATGCACATCCAAGATATACAAACTCATCCACCTGTTCCAGCACTACATCATTTACAGTTATACTGGCATTCGTTCTGTCCTCTTCTCTTTCGAATACCATCACTTTCGTTTTAGTCGCGTTCAAATGTAAGCCTCTCATTAGACAATCATCTTTCATCGTTGTGACTAGTGACTGTAATTCTGATGGCGATTCGGCTATGAGCACGGCATCATCTGCATACAGCAAGATTAGATTGCAATTTCTCTTTAATAGAGGCATACCAAAAATCTGAACCATAAAGTTTATTTCTGTCCTCAGACTCTTAAAAGGACAGTCACGGGCTCACTGGGCGACGTTGTGTTCCTCACCAATAAAAATAATGCTATGTACCCCACTCTGGACATACCACTGCTAGGGTAAACTTAGTCCTAATTCACGGTTCCGGTGCCCTCGCTTTGGAGCTTCCACCTAAACGATAAATTTCTTATCATTTCATTTCATTATGGATCCTAAATAGTAATCGCAATATTTTATTAAACTCCATTCCTTAGTATTTACTTAGGTAAAAAGTAACAAGCATCCACTCATCCACGTCCTTACAGAGCTCACTGTCCTTACAGAAGCAGGGCCTACACTGCAGCGTGACGAGAAGGATACACGTACGCCCCCTTTAAGAAGCGGGATCACACCCGAAAACCCCCCAGAGACCCGGGATAGCACCCGAGATCGGCGAGGCCGCAGTGGTAACCGTAAGTCTGTTGGGAGTCCTGGGACATCCTTCCGAGGGCTTACCCGGTATCCCAACCGTAGGCTGTTGGGCGTTACGTGAGGTTTTTTAGTCGGTAGGAGTCCGGCGTAGGATTTTCCCTCACGGTAAAAAAAACATTCACTCATCCATCTCAAAAACTTTAATTTTATAATATTCATAGACGGATCGCAAATTTGCCCACACCTGTCCTTTTCATAAAATGTATAAAAGCATATAGAATTATGAATGAAAATAATCTGCACTGTGAAACAAAGTTGTCTCAACTGCATCGCGAATGCTCTCACAATTACTTTGCAAAGTAGGTACTTAGGTTATAAAAGTAGAGGGTATTTTCAAGAGAATGATGGCGCCCAGGGGCCCGGGCTGATCACAAGTTAATGCACGTGAACTTGTTGCAACGTCATGTCTTCAAACTTGTCTTAACTAATTACTTGAACAGACAATGTTTGCTTTGAGGATGTGCTATGAACTCAGCAACTCCCTACTGAAACAATATGTGGTGACTTTGAAGGAGTGAAAGTTTTATCACTGGAATTGGTTATAGTTTTACTTGGTAAATTACGATAATTTATGTCGAATGTTCTAAATAGCTACCAAATATCCTGAGACATACTTCCGAAGAGTTACCCCAGACTTCCAGCCATTGACAGATAGGTAAGAACTGTATTTTAGTCGATACGAAACGGGCATAACAACTCTAGGGATTGCCACAGGAAAAAGGAAGCAACGCCACCTCCAATATTATATTGATATATCACATAAAAAGTACACTTCACACTGTCACGTCAGTACGGAGCTTGGTAGGTTTTCACAAACACAAAAGTGTTAATTTAAGATTTTTGAAATACTTAGAACTAATAATTTAGTCGTTTGGCGTATCAAAATAGTCTGCATGTCATTTTCAGTTCACTTCGCTACTCGGTCCATGTCGACTTACGTCATGCTAAGTACAAACTTAATAAACTTTAAACACTGCTGAGAACATGCGTTGTCTGAACTAAAATTTGAAGTGAAACTACCAAGCTACGGAATTACTCTCTATTAAGATACACAAGCTAATAGTATAACTTCGCTATATGCGAATGTTATACCGAGGAAATACACACAATTCCAAGTCCAGCCTATACACGAAAAATACGCTGACCCAACCGCTGCCTACTATTTTTATTTACCGATTCCGGACCAAATAGTTTCACGACAAAGAGACTCTTTCAATTTCATTAGGCACAAAAAGATTACATCGAAGTAATCACAGAACTGCTACGAATTAGTTTTGACATTTTCAAAGGAGACATTCCTAGCTTAAAGAAAATGTTGGAGGGCTCTGAGCCGCCGGTCCCTTCCGTGATACAATACCTACGTCCACTTTTCATCTCCTTTGATCACCGAATACTTGGTTGACTTCAGTCGTCAATTTAAAAACTTATCTTTGTTCATGCGAGTTGTTTGACCACTTCTTTCTTTGTTTCAATGGGCTCACCCATTTGAGACGGTAAATTAGAAACATTTTGATTGGCGGGTTACGCGACTCCCATAAACTTTCGGGTCTCGTTTAGTTACAAACCTTTTATAGGAATTACATGATTCGCGTTGTGTTCGAACCTTTTATTTATTTCTAATTGCGATCAAAAAGACGAGTACGGCAATACATTAAAGCTATTTAATTTATCTGTTTAGACAACGCAGCATTATTTTCTCTCCATATAATGTGAAACATTTTTTAAATTGGGCCATAAAGCGGAGCCTTGCCGCGCCAACCTGCCCAGGTAGTGGGAAATTTAATAAAGTAGCTTCTATCTTATCATGAATTATTCTGCGAAATATGTTTGGAAAATTTTTAAATTAATTCGCAATGTCTCAGAGAGGAATGTGAAACACGCTCTGTACTGTAGGTAAGTAGTAGGCGAACATGGATATTCCCGTGTAAGGAAATGGATCCCGAAATAGCTAAGTAAAGGAACGTAAAATTATACACGTCGCTCAGCTCTGTTCCGAGTAAACACCACACGTGCTCAATACGGCGCTAGTAAATAAACAAACAGGAAGTCAATCATTTCTAAACTTTCTGATCCCACAAATATATTTTTGATGTTTGTAAAGATTTATTTTACTGATCACATTTTGTGTTATATTTACTTTTAATACCTACTACTAAATAAATAAGCTACTAGATACCTTACTTCAGATAGTGATACATCTGCGCTTACCTTAATAATTTATTACAAGTAATATCTGCATTATCTATGGTTGACTGGTAGACAGTACATACTTAGGACATAAAGTTAGATTGTGTAAAAAAAACCTATAAAACTACTGTACAAATACAAACGAAGAATATTGAAAAATAAATAATGGCTTTCATTACTATAGAGGAAAAATTGTTAGCTTGTTCTTCATGGTTAGGAGGTACCTACTCCATCTAAAAAAACGATGTAAATTTATTTTCCACGAATATGTGTGAAATTCCATAATGCATAGGTTCCGAGTAGGTTTCGGTGGCCGGAGGTTAAGGCGTCTGCACGGTTTGCAGGAAGACGCAGGTTCGAATCTTGCTCGAAACCAATTCTTCTTCCATATTTAAATATTTATGCATAGTTCAGGCCTATTGCATAGCCAGGTTCATCCTTTACATAGTTTCACAGAATTAATACAAAGTGAATTAATTCCGTGAAACTACATACATAAACGGCGATGCCTTTTCAGTATATAATTTTAATCCCTTGCGAGCCTTTGCAATATCGAGGTAGTACGGTAATCTCATCCATTCAAAGCACGTCGAATGTTTATTAACATATCGACCATAAAACGGGCAGGCGCGAATCTGTTTCGATTTTTTCCGACTTTCCGGTGCAGACGGCTATTCATCGAGACTTTTTGCCATCGCTTCAGTGCCGACAGAAAAAAAAAATTGGTTGATGATGTTTCTACAGAGGAATAAACGAGACTCGTTACTGTTCCATTTCAAACTTGTATAAATTATCCAATGAGACCTTTTAAACCTTGAAGAAAAATCACTAAAAAGTATTTAAACCATAGTTTGTATTTTAATTGTCATCTAATATAGGTAGGTACATATCAATTTCATGCACCGATTTAGAAATCTCAGTAACATTCGTTATTGGAAGTATTCTCTAAATTAACTGTTGAATGATGTTATGTTTGTGTTTTCTTTGCCTCATTTAATTGTTGATCAAAAATCGAAATGACAAAAAAAGGACAGTGAACAATTTTATGTCAAGTCCATGAAAAGCGGCGAGAAATGCAACCAACACACACATAGCAAAGAAAAATTTATCCGTCTGGAAATGGAAACTCTCACTTCTTATGTAGTCAATAATTAACAATTAGGTAGATATTATATTGTTCTGGATATGAATGTTTGATAGCGGATTTTTTTAAGAAAATTTCCAAATTTCATGTGAATGATGAAGGTTTGCGATCGCTTCAGGGGAAATGAAAATAATTAATTTCATGGGCTCACATATTTAGATTTACAAATGCAAACGATTAAAAAAACCGCTTCCAAATACATAAACGGATGTTGTTCAGTTACTGGTTATACATAAATAATATCACAGAGCAAATAAACACGGCGAAAGAGTTAAAATATAACAACGTATTGATAGGAATGAATAACATCGCCATACGATTTCAATGTTTGTATTCCCGTGTGTTTGTTTAGCATACAGAGGTATGAGACGACGACCGGCGGATTCCCAAGTATCCGCAGTTTGCTTCGGCAAACACGAGAAAATGAAAATAAATAAAAATCTCACTTACAACGTTTTGCGACACAGAAAAATGAATCTGTCTAAACGTAAAAGGGACAAAAGATTAATTGAAAATCGATGTAGGGACATACCTTTGCGAATCTATCAAAATAGCTACATTCAGTTCGCTTCGAAACGATAACGTTGGACCGAATTATAATGTCAGTCATGATTAATGCGGACTTATGACATGCTTTATTGACTCTTCCGATATCTATGCTGACGATGCAAATAAAAACAACCGGCCAAGAGCGAGTCGGTCTCGTACATGAAGGGTTCCGTACCAAAAATGGTAATAAATGATGTTTGTTTCATAGGAGCCCACCTTAAATCTAAAACGATGTAAGCATAATGTTTTTGAGGAATTAATGAAAACCCTATTAAGGGACACACAATCAATCGTGACTACATACAGCTGAAAATATGTGCTAGTGACTCTGCTTTAGAGATAGGCAGTGCTTAGATATATAGAATCTGTGAGGTTCTGACTACCCAGTGTGAAATTTTAAGTATATCGGTAGAGATAAGAAAAGATTTGTGATAAAAATGTAACAAATTATAACATTTCCATTCATATTATGATGTATGTATTGTTCATAATTATAGATTCCCATACTAAGCTATATTACCAATACACCTATCACTCACAATTCGTTGTTCTTTAAAAAATACCCAAATATAAACGTCGACAACAAAATTCAAAAATAAATGGCGTACGCAGGGTATCAATTAGTTCAGTTTCACCCTTTTTTTATACAAATTCAAAGCCATTAATAGCACTGGTTTATTTGAAAACCATTAGCGGGCCAAATGGATACGGTTCGAATCATCGATAAAATGAATGGCTGTCTTTCACAAAAGCCCCGCGATACGCTTCGGATATGAAATGGAATTAATAATTTGACTTTCCAAAAGAAAAATATACCTCCTCATACACGATTAGGTAAAAAAGGTCCGGGGATGAAAATTAGAACATTTTGCAGGTGTGACTGGCTCTAAACAAAAAAGTATTGATAAGACCATGAATTTCTATAATTACGTCTAATCAGATACAAAGCCGCGTAAAAGAACACAATCAACGTTGGGTGCGCAACACTAAATCAAAACAAACTTCGGACTGGATCCCTTCAACAAACTTTCTAAATAACGGCGAACAATCTTTTTCATTAAAAATATCCATGAGCCCGATTATTAGGGAAGTAAAACGCCTCCGGTGGGCCGGTCGGGAGTTTCAGAATATTCGCTTTGCCCAAGATTTTCGCGAGGTCAAACTTGGGAATGTTAACAGATAATTACGGGCAAGTTTTAGCTAGCATGAGACATTTAACAGATGCTTTATTCGGGAGCGTGCGGCCGCGAGCGTACGATGAATGCTAATGAGATAGCTACGTTTGCGAATACAACTCTTAGTACGCAACAATAAGCGTTAAATTGGCGTGCTTGATTCTCTCATTCGAGCTTTCGGGAGTCGCCCGTTAACACATTTGGACTCGTGTCTAAGGTTAATTAGATTAGTACCCAACAATGCTACGCAGATGTTATATAAAACAGATTTATCACGCTGTTTATTTTAATATAGAAATTATAATGTTTAAGAATCTGCGGTCAAAAGGAAATCCAAAATCTCACCAAGATTTCTAGAGCTTAAGTCAGAATCCTAACTGGGCTCGGAGGTCACACGGAATTCGAATTCAAAAATAAAAAGTACACCAGGTTTCAGAGAACGCTAAGAAGAAGTCATCATTACAAATGTAACCAAAACATAGTTTGTAGTTAAAATAATGAGCTCTACCTACATGGGCATTTAATAAGAAATTGTGTTGACAAGAAAACGAAATTGGATTATACTACATATGAAGAGCTGCAAGAATGTGTGAATTCCAAAGCCAACATTTCGTAAAAAAGTTCATAGCTCTACTTGGAAAATGAAAACTATGTACATGTAGACTATCTTGCTCGCAGACGTGGAATGAGCTACCTCGAAGACACCAGCAATTTACATGAGTTGTGACAGTCATACATCCTTCCGTACGTTACGGGCCAATTAATATTACACGGAAACGGATATGCGAGCAAGGCGCAAATAGTTTCATCACACACATAATTTAGTGGTGGCACATACCTAGCGGGCGCACGTGTTTATATTTTGATATTTTCAAAGAAGTACTACAATCTCGTTTACTTTCATAAGAACTGTTGGGATGCGATAAAAATCTTATTGTACACATCACATATATGTATATGTGTAAAAACATTAATAGTAAAAAGTGGGCGTATAACATTGCCTCTGCCTACCCTACCGGGGATAAAAGCGAAACTATAAGTATGTATGTAACAAATGGAAATATTTTCTAACCTCTTCTCAACAAATTGTGAGTTTTCTTTAAATAAAACTGGTTGAAATTCACGACATGTTTCCCAGAAGAGTAACCAAACATGTCATTGGATTTTCTCCAACGCGGAGTCGAGTTTACGTAGGTAATAAATTAAATACCTTTTAAAATACTTAAGGAAACTGAGTTTATTTTTATGAATCCCGTTGAATATCGCCGCCTACTTAATAAAAATTTATAGAGAAAACATTCAAAGCTTCTATCAGTACCGAACAGACCAGTGGTCTTCATGGTGAACGTAAAAGCATCTTTTGAAGACCCCAAGGAAGGAACATTGTTGTAAACCATAACGTTTCAGGACATCAACAAAATATTGTTATAAAACAATGTTTTGTTGATGCCAAAACTTAAGTTGTATAATCAGCACGACACTAACAGAACTCTTTTCTAACTTCATTTAATGAAATTCCATGAGAAATTGGTTTCAATCAAATTGAAATCGGGCAAAATCACGAACTTTGGTATCTATATTGTTTATAAAAAAAAAATTCAGTCTTGAGCTGGACTCTACCCACAAGTTCTTTTTAGCTGCGAGAGCTTCTAAACTAAGCTACCACGGTTTACACTTGAAATTGGCGATTTTTTTTTAACTGAAACGTCTTTGATTTCTGTGATGAAGGATTGTTTATGTTTTAGATCAAGCTGCCTTCTTAATATCCTTGCCAATTCCTTCAGATTGTAACGGTTTACAACGCATTGATTTTTATAAAAAGCAGCTCCCGATAATCCAAGGCTATAGGTATTTGCGAGTTCTTCTAATCTGTTTATTATTCTGGAGAGCGCTGGATGCTTTAAACGTTCAAAGGGTTTTGTAATGTATAGGTATAGATTCTATTTTCTCGCAATAATGCAATTTGGATTTTAAAACACCTTTTCTAGTCTAATTTCATAATTTTATGTACTTAAGTACATTATAATTTTAGAGTTTTGTACATAAAAATTTGTTATATTTTTGGAGGCAATACATTAATAATAACATCTAGTAGTGCCTACGTGTTTAATCTAAAATGTCTTAAAAATGCTTATTGTATGCGTGTTGGTCCAAATTGCAATCAAATTTGGACGGATTTGACTGTAGCTGAATAATATCATTTGTTGATAGGTAATACATAGCATACTTAGTAATTATATAAATATCCAAATCACTTAAAAGATTAAGTTAGTATAGAAAAATGTATGATTTTCGATAAGCTATATATTTTTTTAAATATTTTTTCTTTAACATTCGCCATAGCTACGCTTACAGAAAAATAGTTGAAGGATAGATAATTTGCACAATTTTAGCAAAACCTCGAGTTGACATTCTACGCATCTCTAACAATCAGCTTAAAAGCTAATTAATGCAAGACAGGAAACGGAAGGGCAGCGGGTCGCGTCATTAGATGCATTATGCAACGTGGCACGCATGCGCTCTGCATCGCAATGAGACACATCGTTCTGCTTGCGTACCTAATGGCTTCGCAAATTTAATTTGAGGTACATAAGCATAATGTAAGAAAACACGCGAAGAGAGCCAGTGCTATAAAATGAAGAAAATCAATTACAAGTGCCTATATCAAATCCTTGATCTGTTTCTGATGGGACAACAGTCAAACCAATTCATAATCTCCAATCTCTAATTACTAGCAGACATCACGTGGTTGCACCTGCGTAACTCCCGTTCCCGTGGGAATACGGTAATCAAATATAGCCTATGTTCACCGCAAAGAGTGTAGCTTCCCAACAATGAAAGAATTTTTCAAATCGGTTCAATAGTTCCGGAGCCTATTCGATGCAAACAAACATACAATCAAATCTTTCTTCTTTAAAATATTTGTATAGACAAGGTCTATTTATATCACAATATTCCGTAACGGCTAGAATTGTACCAGACAACCATGAAGTCGTAATTTATATACCGAGCGACATTCAAATCATGCATTTCATTTACGAAGTTTACACTGAGAAAGCTCTAGAGAAATATGAGCACTACACAAAACGTAATTTTAAACGTGAATGTTCTTAGCTAGGATAGTACAATATAAAAGTGCAGAGCAAGGCCTGGTTTCTCTCACTCGTTGATAGCTTTCGTACTAAATCACTACTCGTATCTGCTACCAAACTTATTTTTGAATACTGTTTAAATACTGCTCACTACTCTACAATCTGTGTTGCGTACTGTTTGAACATTGAAGAAATATATTTTTAGAAGACTATTTTCATGTATTTATGATGCTTAATACTATTGTTTACACTGTTGGTAAACGTTACAACTGTTATACTCTAGTTTACTGTTTATAGCTTTGCGGATAATTGTTATAGGAAATCGCGCAGCTCGCATCCGACCCAATTTTTAATTAAAATTGATTAACAATATTGGATACCAGAACACTATATTTTCTACGCATCTGTTACATTTCTTTCTTTCATTACAATTGCAATAACCATGTTAGAGTTAATTTTAGAGAGAAATGGTTACACCCGATGTCATGTGCTTATTTCTAGAAGTGGCAATAGTATTTGATGGTACATCAACCATAATTGGACCAACTTTTTTGAAAATGATCATTTTCCTTTCCCGCTCTTAGTAAACTTCAATGGTATAAATGTCATACCTACCCATTAAAATTTTCTTAGAAAAATTTTCTTAAAAAAAATAAATATGAAAAAATTGTTGTGTGTGATTTTGGAAGCGATTTGTAAGGTCTGAGAAACACTGAGAGAGTAGTTATTTATTGTGCAGGTCAAATACATACTGCTATATCAATCAATCAAATGAAACTATAGCAGTCCACTATTGGACGTAAGCCTCTCCCAAATTACCCACAATACACTCTTATAACAGTTTGATGAAATTCATTACATTGATAATTGAGATATGGAATAGGGAAAAACAAGTCAGGCTATTCCAGCCATATAAAACTTGGTCATCGTTATGACTGTGAGAGTAGGCTCGGATACCAATTAATATTTATGTTATTCTTTCATTCATCTTATTCTTCCTTCTCAGAAAAACGAGTTTCACTTATACTACAAACTAGCTGATAACCGCAGCTTCGCCCGCGTAAAATTTGTTTGTTTAGGGGTAGAATTTATCAAAATCCTTTCTTAGCGGATGCCTACGTCATAACATCTACCTGCATGCCAAATTTCAGCCCGATCCGTCCAGTGGTTTGGGCTGTGCGTTGATAGATCACTATGTCAGTCAGTCAGTCTCCTTTGAGTTATATATATTTAGATTAGATGTGTTTTGTCTTCCCCTGGCGTGTTTTGCCTTCACATGATAACCGTAGGTCATTATAAAAATAAAACAAAACCTAGCCTTGATACGTGTTTCTGAAAATAATGGCCTTAATAGTTATGGATCATTAGACATTCAGAAATACATAAATAAACGCATTAGCGTCCACCAACGCCTCTTGGATTCTTGGTGTATACTTTAGGAATGATTTATTTACCAATGTTGTCCCCTGTTAAAAGCCTTCATAATTATAGGGGAGGTGACATTATAAGATATAGAAAAGGGGGGAATGTGGCACTTAGTTATTCAACTAATGTGTCATGACAAACGATGGCCGTAATCGTGTACGACACTTTCTATGATTAAAATTTCATACGTTAGTGATCAATCATCACAACACAGCTGTATTATTAGCGTAAGCATGTTATTATTGAGATCTGCAAGTTCGTGTAATTTGATATGGGAAAAAAACAAAACAACGTTTATCTATGTATCTATTGCAATTTGCATTCAAAGTCAATATCCAGGAGTCTAGGCTACCTTTCAATGTCTATGTACTACTAAGTCTTACACGACGTATGATTATAATGAATGATAATGGTGACAAGTTATAAGATTCCCATATTCTGAAAATAGCCATTATAGACTTAGAAAATAGAAGGTAGGCTGCAGCTAGTCCATCTGTCGGTCGGTGCAGGCGACAAGCAGGTGCGGTTAGCTTGGGGATCGACAATTGGAATGGAGTCTACATGTACCCAGAAAATACTAGAACTAAACCAACCATTATTTCATCCAATCATCAGGATATTAGCAAAACATTAATAAAGCTTTTAATATACAATGTAAGTAGATTAAAAGCTAAACGTTTTTAAGATTGAACCTACACATTATCACGCACTGCTGCAGAATGCAATTTACAATAAATTATGTAGATATTAATAAGCGGTAAGGTTAAGGGTTGAACGTAATGGCGGGCCATTCATCGTCCGATAAATTGCCGCTGGAGACACACTCTAGCCAGATTACGTGCTTCAATATCCGGGGTAAAGCCGACGAATGGTTCACGACATTCTATGAGTACAAACGTTACTTTTTTAATGCACATCCAATGGAATTATATTGCTGGGCCAAATTGCAAAAGGCTTTCTGTTGCTTGTTTGTATCCTACTATCCTACGTATATTAGAAATGTTAAAGTTTGTGAAGATGTTTGGATGTTTGTTACTCAATCACGCTCTAACGGCTGAACGGATTGGGCTGAAATTTGGTACAGAGATAGCTTATAGTCTGGAATAACACATAGGCTACTTTTCTTCCCGGGAATATGTAATAATAATAATATGGAATATGGAATATGTAATGATCTTCCTGCCTCGGTTTTCCCAAACGCCTACAGTATGGGGTTCTTCAAAAGGGGTCTAAGAAGGTTTTTACAGGGTCGGCAGCGCGAGTGTGGCGCCTCTGGTGTTGCAAACGTTCATAGGCTGCGGTGACCACCAGTCCTCCTGGTGGGCCGTATGCTTGTCTGCCACCTTAGTGGTATAAAAAAAAAATTATTTGTGCTCAATAAAAGTTACATTGTAGTACTCTGTGTTATACATTACTAAAAATGTTCCCACAGGAAGCGGGAACTGGTACCGAATTTAATGCGGGCGAGGCCGCGTGCTTCATCTAGTATTAGAATATTTGTGAAGTAAGTTTCTTTTTATATTTCGGAAGTGAGCTGATAGGGAGATAATAGGCCACTGTCAGAAGTGGCCCCCAATCGCTAGATGCGCCACGGCTTTCCATCAGGCTGGTGGCGACGTCAATTTGGCGAGCTGAATATTAAAAAAAAGATATTTTCAATCGTCGATGTATCGCTAAATATTAGTAGTATGAAGCAATATTGTGTAGCTGTTTTAAAAAACTTTTCTTTAACAGCAGTACTGCTTTGTGTAGGGGATCTGGTTTCGGGTATAGTCCAGACAATCCACTAAACGTCCACGGGGTTCCGATTGCCTCTACCAAGCTGTAGGAAAGGCTAGGGGTAAGTCACTGGGACTTCGCAAAGGGACATCCACTGAAAGGGGCTCTCCTCGGGAGTCCAGATGAACGATCTTAAAGTTCCAGTAGTAGCATTACGTAGCTCTCGAGACACCCTGCTTTAACAAAGGGGGTGGAGAGCGAGCGAGCGGATGCTAAAAGGTACCCTTAGAATACAGGATAATATAATAAAATAAATCATTTGGTTTAGCTTTAAACGTAAAAAAAACATCGAAAAGACGAAAAGTCAGTACACGAAATGATGAGAGAAAAATATTTATTTGTACTTTTCGTAAGGTTTCTTACCGATGAGTCTAATAAGATTAAATAAATCTTTCAATTGATTGATGCTTCGTTCCATCATTTTATTTATTTATTGAAGAAGGGAAAGGATACATTAAGGCAGAGATACAATACCATATATAAACCTCTTAGGTTTGTGCGTGATTGTCTTCTAAACATTATTTATAAAAAGAGAAGAGAGATTTAAATCTATGTAAAGTCGGAAATATGCTCATAATTTTCCAGCGACTGTCTCCATCGTTTAATTTAAGTACAGCGATTCTTAAAACTGGTTCACTTTGTTTTTATTATCAGTTGTCACTTCACACCGCCACAAGTTTAGAATAGACCACCAGATTCTTCATTTGGTCATGCGAAAGAATTATACAGTCATCGTCATGCTCCGAGCCTTTTTCCACCCCAGTTGGGGTGAACTTCCAGCCTAACTGCAATATTTTCCGTAAAGCGACTGCCATCTGCCCTCCACAACTAATTAGAGATATCGAAGTTCTGTACAATTCACCCATAAAAAAACTATATACAGACATAGAAAATAAATAGAAATAAAACTTGGATCATTAACGACAAAGTTGTTTCATCAGACAATATTTGTTCGAGAGCAAACGTGGTCTTCGAGATTAAACACCTACACGATTAACTATCCGCTCGTATGTTTGAAGAAAGTATTTATGTTAATCCTAGAACCGAACTAGTCTGAAATGTTTATTACTGAACTAGCTGATTATCGCGGTTTCACCCGCGTGGATTTTATTTCCCGTTCTCGATACTATTAAAAGTAGTCTATGTGTTATTCCAGACTACAAAATATTCCTGTACCAAATTTTAGCCGCGTTTGAACGATATTGAGTAACAAACATCCAAACATCTTCATTAACTATCACATAATTTATAGTATTAGTAGAATTCGTATCTGTCTCGGGTGTTCGTGACTATAAAAATAATCTTTTCGACAGAAATTACAAAAGATACAATCTAAACATTTCGTTTTTATGCCCCAATTTCTCCAATTATTGGTTCAACAAATATTACTTGGTCAGAAACAAATAAAAGGATAAAACAAATATTAGGTGTGACATTATGGCTATATTGTTTTGTTCAGTTCAGCTTTGTTTATTTTCAAGGGTTAATGGTTCGAGCGGACAAAATTTTCTCTTGCGGGTTTATTCTCCAGTGTAGGTGTCATTTCTCAACCGATTTTTCTAAAACTTGGCAAACATGATCATTGGTTAAACAGATTTTAGAACGATACGGAAAATCGTTGTAATTTTTACTTGTGAAACCATGCAACCTTGCCTGCATTGACCATCCAGCACATTGGCAATCATTAGCATTTCTTAGTCTTTACTCGTATTCAAACGAAGTCATTACTACCCGTTCGCTCTAACTTTGCCGCTGGCGTAGAGACGTATACCCGAATTGTTAATTACACGAAGTAAATTGACAGTAGCTAATGTCACTTCGTCATAGAAAATAAGCAACATCGTATGAAGAAGTGACATTAGTTGCTGTCAATTTACTTCGTCTAATTAAAAATTCGACTTTAGTATGGAGCCGAGCGG
Source organism: Miltochrista miniata (assembly GCA_933228765.1). NCBI lineage: Eukaryota > Metazoa > Arthropoda > Insecta > Lepidoptera > Erebidae > Miltochrista > Miltochrista miniata. The sequence goes on along the minus strand of OW121752.1, from coordinate 14,709,514 downwards.
CAAAGTTAGAGCGAACGAGCAGTACAATAAATTGGCAGCGTATGTTGTGACAGGTAAGTTTTAAGTTATCAATCTATGGATTTGCAACTTAAAACTTACGTACCTTATTATCAAAATGGTGGTAATTTAATGCAATAGATGTATGTACTGGTATATAAACTTGTTTCACAGTAAAACGTAAGGCTTAAATTAAACCGAGTTGCCTTCCCCAAACTCTATATAAATGTCAGAAGACTTAAACCAAATGTCTATTTAACATTCTCTCCTGACGATAACAGATTAATGCCAATAATATCCATCGAACGCGACCGAACTGCAGACTCTGGCGAGACAAACCTTTACACTTAATCCTCGCTAAACACACTACAAATACCTAGCAAATTTATTCAGTGTGGATCGCTAATAAAACGGATAAACTTTCACACTTCCCCAGAACGATGTAACTCACTCAAGTAGTCACGCAATTAACAACTCCATTCCGTACGATCTACGTTTTGTATTCGATTATGGGGTTTGAAAATCTGTGGTGTCGGTGTAAACTGAGATAGGTAGTTGATTGACAGAAGTCACACTGTACATTGTATTAGGAGGATTGGCGAAACTTAAACTGTCAGGCTCGTTACCAAGTTGAATAGGTTTAAGGCTTAGCACAGAGATTGGCAACTGGTACGTCTTTGATCTTCATAACAGCTAATTAATTGGGTAAGGAAAGCTTAACCGAATGTATTGATGGGTTTAAGGCATCTGAGCGGTGTTGTTTAAACAACTTAGAGAGCCGAGATAGTTGAATGATAACCTTTCAATATAAATTTTCTGGACGGTTATTTAATAATGAATATTCTTCATTTACAAAATTTATGTACACACATTTAAACTGAATTTGAAAAGCGAGAAATTCTATAGTAATGCATCAAAATCTATAGTTATCTGTTTAACGCACATCTTAAACCGTTGCGTTGTAATTCTATGGTTGAACGTATTTGACTCAAATTTGGCTCAGATTTTTCAGGCACCCACTAAAAAGAAGTTATGGTGACTTCACACCCGTTCCGAACGATGTATTTCGCAGACAAAACATTGATTTCAATATCATAATTCCTGCTTCAATCTACTAAAAGGCCTAACTTATAGTATTGCGATTGTAAAATTTATGAACTACCTATTCGGGTTACTAGAGAGGCGCTAAAAGTCACTGGTTGTTAGCTCAAAGAAGGTTTCACATATATAAAAAAAGATATAATGGAGTGCTGATATAACACAGTATAAAAATGCAATACAAATTATTTAATACCTCTATAGAGAGATGTAGCCGGCAGGTGTTGTAGTCGGAACGCGCTCGTAAAACCAACTCCATATGGATTTATTATTTAAAGTGCTACACCTATTGTCATATGTTTATATTGAGGTAGGTCGGAAACGCTATTGTTTTATTTAGCACGTGTAGTTAAAATTTAAATCAAGGCTTTGTTTTAAACAGTAGTATCTATACGCAATTACGTGGTAGAAGGCACTACTAACGTAGGTATTAATGCAACATTTTTTGGTTTAAAAACACATTAGGAAAAAATGTTTATGAATTATTTAAAAAAAATATTTTTGAAGCGCAAGTGGTCATGGACAATAAATAGTCTAATTCTACTCATGAAACTTGCGCATTTCAATTTACTTTTGTAAATGATACGTATAAGGTAAGTAGTAGTTCTATTGTCGTTATTCTTAAAAATATCTAAGACATTTTTTTAAAATGAACTTTAAACGGCACCTATTTTAATGGTGTTTTTTTGATATACCAGATGATCTTTTAAAAATTTGTTAACCCTTCTCAGAAGTCTGGACACAGAAATCTGAACCGAATATACTTAGTCAATATAAAAATTACTACTTGTCGATTATGAATGAAATGTTTATAATAAAGGCAGCTCTTCACTTACACTATACAGAAATACAATATGAATTGTAAATACAAACCATATGTTATGAGTAGGCATCCTCATAAATCTGCTTCGGATGTTACTTACGCACACGATAGTGACATAAAGGCTTGATTCATTGGAAATTATGTATCTTAAAAGAAACATAATTTCAATCTAGATCGTCTGGATTATAAATACTATTGAGTTTCATGAATGCTGAGACTTTCTAAAAGTATACACTTTTCTGACAAAGGTGAACATGAAAATAAATTTAAAATACTCAGTACTCATTGTCCCTATTTGCCTAAGTTAATCTGTTGTTGTTTTTACACCTGCCCCGATTCTGACGAAATATCTATACTAATATTATAAAGAGAAAAGATTTGTTTTTTTTGTTTGTTTGTTTGTTTGTAACGAATAGGCTCCGGAACTACCGGACCGATTTAAAAAATCCTTTCACTGTTGGAAAGCTACACTCTTTGCGGTGAACATAGGCTATATTTTATTCCCGTATTTCCACGGAAACGGGGACTTCGCGGGTGAAGGTTTCTTTTAACGTGAGCGAAAATCTATCATGGATGCTATGCCGGACTCCTACCGACTAAAAACCTCACGTTACGCCGAACAGCCTATGATGGGGAGACTTGGGAGCCCCGGAAGGATGTCCCAGGACTCCCAACAGACCCACGCCGTCACTGCGGCCTCGCCTAGGACAAGTTCCATGGTTGGGGGTAAATCTAACTACAACCGACAACGCTGCGGGCATTATCTACTTAGATATTAAAGAAAAGCGAGTACATATAGGCTCAGTACAGGATTGCAACGAATTAAAAAAAAATGTTGCCTTTACATATTACTAGCTGAACCGCAGCTTCGCCCGCGTGAAATTTTGTACCCGATCCCACTTCTCATGGGAACCTATTCCCGATAAAAAAAAATACCTAGACTACGTGTTATTCCACACTATAATCTATCCCTGTACCAAATTTCAGCCAGATCCGTTAATCCGTTAGAGGGCGAAAGAGTAACAAGCATCCACACATCCCATTGGCGGCCGTAGGTCTGTTGGGAGTCACGGGACATCCTTCCTGAGGGCTTACCCGGGGCTCTCAACCATAGGCTGTTGGCGTTACGTGAGGTTTTTTAGTCGGTAACAGTCCGGCATAGCATCCTACGAGGATTTTCCCTCACGTCAAAAAAAAAAAGCATCCACACATCCACACGCAAACTTTCGCATTTATAATATTAGTAAGATGTAGGATAATCGTTTGCTTAAAATAGGCAGCTCTGTGTAAAGTTCGGCCTATTTAGGTAGTAAACATAGATAGCCTTTTTGACACAATTTCTAACTATTTTGGCAGGCTTAACTCTTCAGCCATTAATTGTAGACTGTACGAATCTATGAAATTCGGCTCATATTTGTAATTTATTGGAAAATTTACAGGGGTATTTAATAAATCAACTAAACATAATACCGTTTTGAGCATTTAAGTACCTGCCTGGGTACTAATATGTTTTAAAATGATTAACTTATTGCTACCCTTAAAAATTAACTATACGGTCTGTAACAACTACCGTCTCTAACCAAATTGCTTTTGTTCATAAAAAGTAAAGTGTACGATTTTTGAAAATTCTGTATAATTTTATACGTGCAGATGTTTGTCCTGTACTTACTATACAATACTATATAATTTGATTTGTACGCGCACAAACACACACACACATATATTTAAAGGAGGCGTTGAGAAAACGCAAGAACCTCCCTCTCGTGCCAAAGAAAACCTACAAGTTCCTGCGCGGTTTACGCTGTGTTTAGTGTGTTATTCATAAAATTTTAGGTACTTCGGTACATAGCAAACCATACTGAAATAAGTTTATGACGATTCAACAACATGTAAAGTTAACTCAAACGCTTCCACAATATAAGATAATCGGTAAAGCGTGAAATTTAATAGGTAATTAGTTTCTAGATGTAACCCTCTAATACACGCAGGGGTCCGTTTACCCAGCTGTCTATTACCTAACCAAACAATTGGCGGTAGCCGATAACTGAGTTGCAAGCGTGCGATTCCCGCAAAGAAATTACTATTACCGGCACGGTTGAGTGTCTCCATATCTTAGACATTTAATAAAATTAATATGGCCCGACTTTATATCAATTTATACTCTAAAATATAACAGAATAAAATTGTTTATCGGCGTAGTTAATGCTAATGCCATGCTTAAGTCTTGGGTATTGCTGAATCGTGTAAATTGTGTGATATGTTTTTAAAAATATATAATATCTACTTATTATATATTTTTACGAACATTTTTTCCAAACTGCCCCATTTAGACTGCTACTAAAACTTTAAGAGCAGTTTAAACGGAGCTGTGTAAAAAATGTACGACAATATTTAATTTTTGTTAGGACCAATGAAAAGGGTACCTTGAAACTACTTGAGTTGATACACAGAACGAGTAGCTTAAGACGTCTTTACGAAACACAAACAGTGTCATTTAAAACACAAACAACAAAGTGCACACAGACAGAACAAAATTCTGTAAATGTTATCTATAACTATAAGCTCACTTCTTGTAACACCCTCTAAGTGCGGGGTCGCATCTGCGCTGTGCTTATTTTGTGGTACAGGTAAGGATTTAAGTTTATATTGTACTTGCTTGTTTAAACAGAGCTTTACTCAACACGATGCTTCTTGTACTTGCGTGTTGGCAATGTATGTTAGCTACTTAATTCTTAGTTAGCACTTGCACAAAGTGAAAATTATTTGAGTTCATAGTACCTACATACAGTTGTTGGAAATTTAAGTAGTGAAGACAACACTCACAATGTTGTTTCTTTTGTCCGTTCGTATCATCATCTCTCTATTGTATCTTTGGTTATTATATCTATCTCTTTTACTTGTCTAGAAGCTAAGGTCCACTTTCTTACTAAAAGTTTTCCAATTCCTGGGGGATTCGGAAAACTATCATCCGCCGGAATATATCCAAAAAAATAAGGGACTTGATAATATTATAACGTTATGCGAAAATTAATTATTATCAATTCACTAGAATCCATTGAAGAATATGACATTAAATATTGGTGGATGATGTGTTCTTGTACAAAAAAAAATTGCAGCATAATGAAAATTTGATGGTAATTTTAATACATAATGATATAACTAACTTGAAGCATAGTGAACAACGACACTCATATCAGTACTAAAAGTTTCATACTACAAGTTCTAATCTAACCAGTTGAAACATTTGTCTAACCATAGCAGTATGAAATGTTACAGAAAATAAAATCAATAGTTTTTATGTTTCGGTCACCCTTATCTGAGTATTTTATCATGTACGCTGTCTGATACACGCTCGATAACATGCTACTGATTACTAAATGAGAAATCGACCTAAATAACTAACTAGCTTAATTTATTTGTCAAACGGTCTGAAGCTTGCATTGAAAGGGTTAACCTTGCTGTTCTAAATTCAAAACACGCAATTGATTTCGGCGGATAATTCAATTCATGATTTAACTTTTGAACTGTCTTACAGTGTATCTTTAACGCACAAACTGTATTATTTTCGTACTTTGAAGAATATTATGTACGTATTATCAAACTTGTTTTTATCATTAAAATTTGCAACTGTATTGGAAAAAAAATGTACAAAAATTTGACTGATGTAAGTAACTAAGTACCTAAATTGCAAAAACATTATAAAAATGTTCGTAAAACGGTATTTGTATGTATATTTTTCGACTTTCAAAACTAACATTATTAATTAGAAATAATTGGGATGTGCACAGCATAGTATAATTGACGGAGCACAATTTACCTAGTGAGCAAGTCTTCATTATTTTCCAGATGAATTTAAGATGGATTTTGTGTGTGTTTGTTCTCGTCTTCGTGGTTTATGAAATTGGCAATGTTCATTATTTCTATAGTAATATCTTTGAATCAGTGGTGCTGCTCAACACACCAAACCTTTTCTATTTCATGCGCTCAAAAATCTCTTAAGGATGCTACGCGGGTCTCTTACCACTTTAAACCATATAGGTATGTGCCCTAACTACTGCCTACAATCGGAAGCCCGGGGGTAAGCCCTTGGAAGGGTAACTAAGGATTCGCACATGAACACACACACCACACCTCACTACAATTTCAACTCTATCTGTATTCACTGTACCGGTATAGACCGGTTTATTTAAACAAAAAAAAAATACAACAAATAAAAATTATTAATACCTCATCGAAATATTCATGAAAGTTGCAAAGAGCAATCGTAAAAATATCGATAGAAATAGTATTGCGTGTGTAATCGACACCTGCGACAATTAATGGCTGGTTCAGACTGCACCACTTTCATTACACGCTCATGCATTCCGATATATATAAATTGGAATTCGTTTGTTTGTACACTTTGTAAAGTGATGAGGCTTTCCACATAGTTTCACTTTATAAAATCACTTTGTTGTTTGGACACGTAGGTATATGTTTTGCTTTTAACTTTTATGATGCCATACGTGATTATTAAAATCAGTGTTCAGTATTTTATTTATTCGCTGTTGCTACTACATTTTTCAGATTTTTTTTATGAGCATTAGTGTAGTTTAAAACAAGTACTTAACGTCCAACATCATTATAATTTATTCTTATGCTCGTTGTTGTTTTGCAGACCAGACAATACTCATTTTATTTAGAAAAAATCTTTAATAATTTTTTCTAAGAAATTATATTAAAAAATCGAATGAAATCTATTCTATCTCTCATACAACAAAAGACTTTTCGGACTTTATTCTGTATAAACATGGTGACTGTGAATTATAAGATGCGGATGCATTATACTTCAAAAAAAAATACTCAAAACAAACGTGATTATTTCTTTATTGACACACTATCAAAATATAAAATAATAGCATAATAAGCACTGTAACTTGATTTGCGATTTACTTCGAATTCCTACGCCTCTTTCCAAAAATGTAGAGATCTTAATGGAGTCTCTATCGTCACACCATGAGTCGTTGAAAGGTTTGAACAGTGCATTATGCAGGCGGGCCGTATGCATGCTAATCTTCCAACTTAGTGGTTTTGAAGGCAAATAGGCGTACAGGTCACTATGATGTGATCAGGTTTCCTCCATATTACAAAGAAGATATATTAGAATCAGAAGACGCGGCTTTGATCCCTTCGTGCGATGTGAAGCCACTATATACGAAGGTCGACGAAGGGTTATCATAACTGAAATACTAGGAATGTTGGTGACTTGTAGGTATTATTGTAAGAAATTGGGCATGGTTTCACACAAAAATTTATAATGTGTTCAATTACCTATTATAGTTTTAAATTCACACTGAAAAAAACTAATAATACCTATATGCGCGAAAGTTTGTGAGTGTAGACTTGTGGATGTGTGTGATTCCTATAGGATGATATTCCACATGAGTGGAACCGCGCGGGCGGCATCTAGTAGTTTACTAAATGGATGCATAATTCATCGACACAAAGCTAATATAACAGACACTTTAACATTTGGTACTTAACTAATTAATTTATAGTTTACATTAATTACAAAGTTTATAGTATAATGAGTAAGTATACAGTATAGACTTGTGAAGTTGTAACATTTACGGCACAATACCAATTTTAATTAAAAAAAATTTTTGGCCTCGAGCAGGATTCGAACCTGCGTCTTTTGGTTTGCCGGACCAGACGCCCTAACCATTGGACCACCGAGACACTACTCTCGGCCGTACCTATTTACGGCACAATTTTCGTAATTATACCGATAGCAATAAATATAGTATAACATCCTAAGTCCAAAAACAGGTGCCAACCGTCCCGCCTAAAGTGTTCCAACCAGTTTTGTTGTCAATAAATCCATCCTCACTCAGTCGTAACATACTCTAAAGTTAACAGATAAAAACTTAGTTTGTTCAGTCCCAACTCCGAGGTTCGATTACGTAAGACGCGCAAACTTCCTCTATTACCCCCTACTTAAGGGTACAAATTTAAGCGCCCCCTATTTAAACACTGTTGCCAAATACCTACGTGTGTAATTTACGCCAAGTGCGGTTTACAACCGACGAACATTGTGCGAGCACCGGATTTGGCCAAGAGCAGGGACGAAATAAATCTCTGACGACGAGACGAACGATTTATAAGCAACTTGTGAATTGTAAGAAATCTAAAGGGAACTGAATCGAATTTGAATTTAGGTGAAAATCTGTCTTGAAATTTTCTGATTCAAGTGTATCGCAATAAGTCCTAGTGTTACTTATAATATTCTTTTTTAATAAAACATAATATTTTTTAATCAACGTTTAGTGATAAACTCTACAGTTTTAAATAAGGGCGCTTTATTTTATTTCATCTGTAACTTTCATAGACGTCAGCATGACAATTGCTAATTACTGGAGCACGACAAATAAAATAGAGTATCATTTTTCCCGCGTACTATCAAAAAGTCCGCACAGGTGGAGACGGTAGGTAAGTCCACCCACAACAGTGTCATCATTTAAGCCGCACATTAGTGAAAGTTGTGTCGTTTGAACACCTGAGGTAGCGACACACTACTCGATATTTTACTACCGGAATAAAGTGCTCGGCAAAATGTAAATTTCGAGTTTGCCCTCCGTGGGTAATATTTCAATTTGGATTTTGTTGTATGTTCACAAACTTCATATGGTTATATTTATGTTGTAAGTACACATCACATAGATAGAAACATATAGGTACATCTATCCATATTGCTTCCTAGTATATGTGTACGTAGTTAATATTGCAAAGCTAAAATGCTGAATGTGAGACATATTATAATACTTTGCAGTTAAAAATATTATAAACCTAAAGAACTTAAATATTTTGGCATTATTTTTAATGTAGTTCAAGTCCTGTTTGATATATAAAATCATAAAAATTTACCTTTGTGGAATAAAACACTACAATGCGGTTAGGTGATTTTAATCGCATTTATGCCTAGTAATTTATTAATAAGCTTTATAATGTTCATACTAATCTATAACAAAGTTTAAGTCCTTTAACGGCACTGCAGAGTTTAAAAATCAGTTAACAACAATTTGGTTATGTTACTTAAATCAAAACTATCAGTGAGTAAAAAAAAATTAGGGCTCTTTTTAGGTTACAAAATGCAGTAAGCGGCCTTTTTGAGCTGTCATGAACAAAAGCTAGATAAAGCCATTTTGCCTATCTTTATCTCGAGAACTATAACAAATATAAAAGAAACTTGAATTACAGCTCGACATAGCATTTTTCCTGTTTTTTTTTAGTGATAAAGGTGGCATTAAGAACTACGAACTGACGTAGCTAAACGATACTATATTCTCAGTACGATAGTACGCTAATGACGACAGGTTCTACAAACATGAAAATAACAAAAAATTGTAAAAAGCACTAAAACGTATTAAGGTAAACTTAATTTATAGTAGTAGGTACTAAGAAACTGTTCAACTTTGTGCAGTACCTTGTTAGGTTCCTACTTTTCAGTTAGTACGCTACTAATATACAGCTAGTTATTTCAATGACATTGAAAAATAGCTATTTAAGTTTTCGACATTCGCTGCTCGAAGTTAGCGCTCTTATCTGCAAGGTGTAGCTGCAGATAGCCATTTATAAAACCATTGTTACTTAAATTTGTCTATTTATCAACCAATACTACTATATTTATTTGATAATATAAACATAATAGCAAAAAAGATGATTTAAGTAAGAGAAATAGGAGCAGCGGTACTTTATGAGGTCGTTAATGAACAAAACGACATCGACAGTTACCTATGTAATGCTCAAAAACACAAGTAAGCAAAATAAAATAAACCTGCTACTTACGCAGTGTTAATGAATCAAATCTACGTGAATTTTTCTCTAACAACAGCCACGTACCTGAAAATAAAATAAAATATTTGTTAATACAAGTATAATAAAAAAATATACGTCCTCCACATTGTAAACATTGTGCAACTCTATCAACTGAGTAATTAACACAAAATAATATTATTTTTTCATCATTATAACAGAGCAGTGTGTTTTTTTTGCATCTACATGTTAAAAAAACCTTTTGCAAGCAGTTTTAATTAAAATTATTCGAAATCCGAAATGGCATTCCAAATTCAGACGTTAGCTACGTTTGGAAACAAACCAATAGAGAAGTACTGGCGAACCAGAGCCCGCCAGTTAATCGCTGCCAACTATAGTGGGTAATCCTTTCGAGTGGTGTGCATATAACGAGTGCATTCCGACCCGTGCCGCGTTCCGAACGCACGGCATACAGTAGAAATGCGGCACTCGCCAACTCAAAGCGATGACGGGGCCGTATCATTGCATGATGTGCATCAGTAGGCTACGTCTACGTGTGTGAGCGACGAGCTGTTACTCACTGCAATATGCATCGCGTTTGTGAGCAGATAAGCAAACGTTTTTCTAGATGCAAAACATAATCTAAAATGTATGTCATGCTATGTTTATGATACTTGTAAATATGAAACGCGGTTCTTTAAAAAGAGAACGCGTGCGAATATCGATAATCCAGAAGTTTGAACAAAGTTTTACATTTAAAGTTTAAGAGTCTCAAATTCACGCTCGGGTCTGCAGCAAAATATCAATTCACAGTATTCAACGAGTAGTGCTTTTAAGCGAGCCACTTTGTTAATTCGTGCCCTTTTATCCGAGCTTACATCTTAGCTATTCAAAAAGCTGTTGGGCATTAAGAATAGGAAATAAATGCAGCATCACAGAGATGTACTGAATGAGAGGGAAGCAGCGAGGTGCGCCGGCGCCGCGTGCATTGCCCTCATGCAGCCCCGCGCCTCACCCCACGCGGTGGTCCAAACGCGACTGACTGCATTCCGCCGCGCTTCCTGACCAGGGCAAGTGCAGCGGCATTACACTGCAAGTACTTGCACTCCGCCGTCTCGACCCCCCTCACGCAATCGCCTAGGCTTCCCGCGAAAACACAAACACAAAGGAACCTTTGGGTACCAGAGTTTTGTATACGCAATTACATAATTCGATAAGGCCTGATCAATAGCATCATCTTTTGATGTAAGTAGGCATGGTAGCACAGACTGTGCCCCTTTTAAAGTAATCATAAAATCTAATATTATGAAAAATAAAGGGACTTCTCCCCGACCGTTACTCGCCTTCGTCGAGTAAGCCCTTTGTAATCTAATGCATTAAGATTATTAGGTTGTTCTGACATCATCTTATTTCTTTAAAATTTACCGGTCTTTTACGTAAGTATACAAAGAGTTTCTTAGACGAATATACTTTGTATCTATTATGCTATTTATTATTGCGTCGACTTACTTTCAACTTAGGATCGAAAATATGTCCATGATACAAATCGGGCACTCCCATGAAGGAGAGTAATTAAAAATAAAAGCGGAACTGATGTCAGTGAGATTCGTCGTGCAATAGAAACATTCATACGTTGCGTTCGATATAAATTAGCTAGTCTACCCGAATGAAAGCAAAAAGTATGAAAATACTCAGTAATAGTCCGTCTGCTGAAAGCGTTTTCCATGAGGCTTTTAAGCGCTTATCTTGGGAATGATAGCCGCGGCCGGACGCTGAAAGGCTGTGACGGCAATTTGCTTACATTAGGACATGCCCCGTTTCAACATCGAGCTATGCGATGAAAGCTTATAATTTTTCTGCTGCAATTGGTGTTTTTCTTTTTTAGATATTATGTGATGTATTTACATTACGAGCTACTGAATTAACGAAGTATTTATATGACGAAACTTACAGTTGCGCACTGTTTGGTGTACCTTACAGTGCAACTTGATGTTACTTAGTTAGTACTTAATTGTTTTCAGCAATAATCGCGCAGCACGGTGCTAACTCTTGGTAATGATGTGTGAATTTTATTTTTAACGCTGTTACTAAAGCGGAAACTCGTAGTAAATTAAAACGAGTGAAGTAAAAGAGTATATGACCAAACGTATATGTCTTAACAAGCTGTTTGAAAGCCGTTGTTATAGTGTTTAATTTGTACAAAGCGTACAATCGTTAAGGAATTTTGTTGCAACATTTAATGTTATTATTTTTTGATATTCGTACCTATACTACTTCTTATACTTGGCACAAGCTCAGAAAAGTTTTCAGAGAAATGAAGTACCTAAGTAAAATTATGTAAAAAACGCATATAAATTTATAATTATCTATGGTATCTTACGAGGTTTGTGTTTACATTACTAGAGATGGAGTGCGATGTCCGTAGCCGTATGTTTGTTTTCTGAGGTTATTCCTGTATCGCCGCCATTGTTCAATGAGTTATGGGCGCTCACGAAAAGGTTAAACAACAAAAGTATAGCTTCAAACGAGAAAATGAAAGTAAAAATATTGAACTAAACCAATATTTTACGTTTAAGATTTATATAAAATCCTTCGAAAATTTTCAAGTTATTTCGCTATTTCAATAGACTTTAGAGGAGAGAGTTGTTGGTTTGAAGTGTTTTTTAACCGACTTCTGATTTATTTGTATGTACGTAAGTTAAGAGATTCCTTTTTGTTATAAAGATTACATTCTACAATTGGTACGTAATATAGCTCAATAATTTTGGGAGCTGCCCTTTTTTTATTTTTTAACGTGAGGGAAAATCCTTCGTGGATGCTATGTCGGACTCCTACCGACTAAAAAACCTTACGTAACGCCCTACAGCCTACGGTCGAGAGCCCCGGGTACGCCCTCAGAAGGATGTCCCAGGACTTATGAGCTGCCCTTGTACCAGAATATTTAGTGGACTCCGGCGGACGGCACATCCCTCACGTATAAGAATTTACTCAACAAAGGTAAATAGATATATATTCTTTATACACCAAACCAACAACACCAAAAGTACATTTTATATTTATATCTATTACCTTACACTAAATTGCTTTCACAATTTTAAACTCATACTTATTTGTGTAAGGTTATATTATTGTTGTTTCGACATTCGACATATTATTTTGGCAATCGAACTCACTACCAATGATTACCGGAACTATCACTTAAACTATCAAATAGTTTTGCTGTAATACTAACACAAGTTATATCTATACTAAAAGTAAAGTTCATATCACTTAGATAACTTTTGAAATCAAACTTTACTATCACGAAATACAGTATAACTGTATTCCTAAGGGTCAAAGTATTTCTTAAACACATAATAAAGGATTGAAAGTTTTCCTCCATAGGGAGCGTAAGTTTTTTAAACACTTATTTCTGCTAAAACAATAGTTGAAATAACTTTTTAATATTTATGAACGAGGTAGGTATGCAAGCTGGAGCATTAAGAAGAAATTAAAAAAAACCGGCCAAGTGCGAGTTGGACTCGCCCATGAAGGGTTTCGTAGCAGCAAGTAACATAATATAAAAGTTCTTATAGTTCGTTGTAACTTTGATTGATGTTTTAACACGTTCGCAGTGGTAGTGATTTTTCTAACCGAAAATTGCGGTTTATGACGTATTAAAAAAAAACTACCAGCTCTATCTCGTTCATACCAATTTACGTTGGTAGTTTTTATGGCAATGTACGTCATATCTTCTTCATGGATTTATCATTCACTTAGTTTAGAAGTTAGAGGGGGGGGGGGGGGACACACATTTTTCCACTTTGGAAGTGTCTCTTGCGCAAACTATTCAGTTTAGAAAAATACGATGTTAGATACCTCAATAGCATTTTTGAAGACCTATGGTTTTGATGAAAAAAAAATTTTTGAGTTTCATTTCTGAGTATGGGGACCCCTAAAATTTACTGCTTTTTTTCTAGTTTTATATAAGAATCTTAATACGGTTCACAGAATACATCTAGATACCAAGTGTCAATATCATAGGCCTTATAGTTTCGGAGAAAAGTGGCTGTGACACTCGGACGGGCAGACAGACGGACAGACAGACATGGCGAATCTATAAGGGTTCCGTTTTTGCCATTTGGCTACGAAACCCTAAAAAGTATTATAAACATTTTTACAGTGAAGTTTATACATCCGTTGGTTTAATTAAAAATATGTTTCTGAGTCTTACAGAAATTGGTGAACGGTGCGTTGCTTTTAATTTTTATTTATTTTATATTTAGCTCGCCAAATTGATGTCGCTAGCCTGATGGAAAGCCGTGGCGCATCTAGCGATTGGGGCCCCTCAGATTAAAATTACGGTAAAGCTAACATGCTAATTGTTTTTCAAAATTAATGAGAGCTTGAGAATCAAAATATTATGTACTGTTTCTCTAAGGTTAGCGTCTGAGCACTTGTGCTTAAGGTCAAACAGCTCAGTAATTGACATTATATAACACAAGAAAAGTTTCTACATTCCTGCAGAATGCTACAAATTTCTGCGGTGAGTACGTGCGTTTGCACTAGTTGGCCGCGCTACTATAACTCCTAAACACCTTTGCGGATCCTCTCGATGAAGAAATATTTTTGTTGGAACATGTCCGAAGAATGCTTTAGCTACTTTCGAAGTGGGTGTAAATTTCTAAACATCCGCTAATGTTAGATAAGCAGAAGTGTGAACGGCGTCATGCCGTTTTCCTACTTGAGCTTATTGACATATCGCTTAATATAATATCACATGAAAAGCTTTTTCATGTTTGTTTTCCCATCTACGCATCATTTCTTTCTCAATTAACCTCAGTCGTTCAAACAGTATTATCTACATAGTGGTATGTTGTACGCATTCTTGAGCCGTTCCCTTAGATGAACAATACATCAATTTTGTGGGTATACAGGAAAATATTATGGAATGGCATACAAGTCAATACCAATGAGAACACAACGAACTAATCACCCGTTTACTGTTAGGAAATCTCATAACGGTTGAGAAAAAAATGAAGGAATATTCTTGTATGTAGAGTACGACGTTGCCCAGAAAAGAGGGAAAAGACCCGGTAGGTAAGACGATAGATTTAGTAGTATACGATAGTTTTGATGGTAGGCCCTTTGGTCTATAGATCCTAAGTTCGATTACTGTCTAGAAAAACCTTCGCATAAGGTGTTATATTCATTGATACAAATTATTAAATAACTGTGTACCAAATTGTATTCAATTTACACGTTGTGAACTTATTTTTACCTACCTTCATAGTTAATTCGTTTTCAATAAATATATGTATTTAGTAAGCATACAAATTGCTTTTCAAAACCATGTCTAATATTATGTATTTGATTGTATTAATTAGTATTATGATTAATTATAATTATTAATTATAATTGTTTATAAACTAGTTTTTAATCCCAAAGAAATTGAAATTTGACATGACTCTAACGAAGTTTTCAAGTACATTCTTAAGTACTTCATTGATCCTTGAGTCTGCTTTTGAATTTGAAGTCAATTTCCACAAAACATTTTTAATTACAGAATATAGTAGACAAAATTCTAAAATCACTTTTAGTGGTTCTTTTTCTACCTTTTATGATACATTTAAAAAAGACTTATTTTATAAAGACTTAATATTTTAGCGCAAAAATTAAAAGAAATTTTCTTCAGGTAGACAAAGGAAAAGTTAATACGCTTATATAGAGCTTTTTTTATGTTGGCTTCAACCATTTCTTTTCATTACCTGCAGAGTAAAAAGAAAAAATCCTACTCTACAATATTATAGTGACGCATTTTTATTTAAAGAATCAGATAATGGTTCTATCCTGACTCTTTTGCTACAATATCAAAGTACAAAAGGATCCATTTTTATACAACAACAGAAATTCTTTGTCTTGGTCAAGCACGGATTTTCAGTTAGAAGAAATATGTTTTTCATTTGCTTTCAAATTTCGCGCATGTCTTCTATATTTGATGTAATGGGCCAATACCTACTTGATTATACAACTTTTAAGATTCACAGTTTCTAGTTACTCCCCAAAGACGGCATATACAAATCCTGACGCGAAGATGTGGCAACGAAGCTAAAAGAATTCTGCCCAAGCATGGCGTCGCGAAACTTTTGCAGTAGATATTTTTGTGAGACGCCAAGCAATGCTGGGTATTGTGACATATTGCAAAGCGAACAGAAAATATATAACAACAAAGTTTAGAATAAAACGTAAATGTGATTGTGTCAAACTGTTCTCACCGCAAAAACAAACAAATTATAACTATTATCGCGGCGGCGCGGCGGCTTGAATATTGCCCGATATTAATATTTCTAGCGAGACCGGGTTTTATTCAGCGAAATTGCAGTTAGAAAGATCCTATTAATGAACGTCCCGGAGTCCTTTGTCCAGCGCCGGAGCATTTCCTGCACAATCGCCCTGACACCGAGTAATTAGGGAGAAAAATTCGTTACTCCGACGTCTCCTACAGTGTTTCAAGTTTTGTGGTGCAATATTTTTTTAAGTTGTTGTACGACTCGCTTATCTTCTACCTAGTCTGAGTTATGGAACTAATGTGAGCAATATATACTACGGCGAACTAAAGAGCAACTTCAATACATAAAATCCACTTTATAATTCTGAAAATAGAACCACTTATATCTGTTCCCGGCGGACCTACACGCGGAAAAAGGTGAAAAAGAGAAAATGGTAATAAAAACAGCTCTTTAAAATAGCAAACCGATGCAACCTATTGATGAGCATAATAGTTTCCTTAGCTGTGCAGGCCAATTTATCCAGTACAGTATCTATGTAATATCTAATTTCAATTCTGAATGAAAAGTATCAAGAGATTAATTTTGCTTTTAAATAAATAAATAATAATAATAATAATAAATATTCACGGACATCTCACACAACGCTATCTGATCCCAAAGTAAGCTAGGAATAACCTGCTTGTGTTATGGGTATCAGATCACGGATATTAATACTTATATACTTCTAAATACATACATATTATACATAGAAACACCCAGACTCTTTAGACAAACATTTATGGGTCACACAAATATTTGACTCCGGTGGGAATCGAACCCACGACCTCCAGCGCCGCAGGCGGTATCACTACCGACCGCGCCACAGAGGCAGTCATGCTCATTCCGTCT
Organism: Miltochrista miniata; assembly: GCA_933228765.1. Classification (NCBI taxonomy): domain Eukaryota; kingdom Metazoa; phylum Arthropoda; class Insecta; order Lepidoptera; family Erebidae; genus Miltochrista; species Miltochrista miniata. The sequence goes on along the minus strand of OW121752.1, from coordinate 14,692,648 downwards.
GAAAAGTCATAAAATTTACAAGTTTTGATGATCGATTACATACAGTTGTGTAGACATTAATCAAACATAATAAACCTCCATAAAATACGAGTAAGTTCTTCATCAGATATTGCAAAGGTAAGGATATTATTGACAAGGTGTCTACAAATAGACCCAAGACTAGTTTTTTAGCGTAGACACTTGAATGTACGGCCGTTCCGGTTTGTAAGTCGGCACGATGACCTTATATCATTTATGTATTGGTCCAAGTCGTAAGCAGACGCGATATTATTACTCTATTATAGTCTTTTATACATAGAATAGAATGGAAATAATTATACTTTATTGTTCGCCAAAAAATATTTACATCAATAAAGAATACAAGGTTTTTAAGACCTTGTATTCTTTGTATGTACAATGGGCGGCCATTCATCATTATAACGAATCTACGCAACTGATTTTGAAAATTATTTATTATTTGTTTAATATCTATGTCTTTATTTTGAGAGTACCTAAGCTATGTCAACTATAAGTACTAACTTAAGTACCTAGTTAATATTATAGAAAAAATGCGAAATTAAATTTGTGAAAAATAATATGTGTACGAAATGAAATTTGAAAGATCAAGACAGATCAAGAAGAAGATAAAAATTGCTACTTTATTGAACGAGTGTTAAAATTATTATTTGACGTTGAAAGTACCCGTTGAAGGTGCCTGATACATGAAGACAAGCCTCAATAGCAAATAGGTGCCAACAAAAGTCACATAATGTTATTGATATAGTCTGGCCATAACTGCTGTGCACTCTCCATCAACTGTCTAGATATTTTAATAAAATATAATCGCATGTGTACCTACCCATGCTCTTTTTTCCCCGGTTACCACCTCGCCGCGCATATCTCAGAGAGTGCACAGCAGTTATGGCCTGACTATACTAAGTTTCCTAGTTATTTTAGGAACCCATTTTTTTTAAGTATTATGATTAGTTTGGTAAGAAAAAAGCAGCTTATGTTTTATTGTTTTCTTAGATCTAAGTGTTTTATAGAAGTCAAAATCGATACAGCTTTCAATAGAACCCTATTGCGTTTAATCGCCAGTCGCTTTTGATTGGTACTATAGGTAATAATTACACAAATTTTCTGAACGCATGGTGACGCAATAGGGCCCCTCGGAAGGTATTTTTTGTACGTGTCCATACAATGACCAGACCATAGATCCAACCAGTTGGAAAACTATTAACAGGTTAGATACTGCCAGGTACTTGCTTTTATAACCATTGGTTTACCAAATCCAAAAATGAAACTTCGTTTTACAAGTAAATGTACCTACTTGTAATACGAAGTTTCATTTTTGGATTTGATCTAATATTTAAAAAAAATAGTAATGTTACAATTTTCTAGGGTATTTGCTAAAATGCTTTGCTAAAATAACAGACCAGGCCCAAAAACATACGTGGTTTTAGTTACGCTATGGTTCCTAAAGTTATCTTTTAATAGAATTCGGTTCAGAGATTAAACACTAAAGTGAGTAGTATTTTATTCAAAATAATTATATGGAATATGATATTATCGAATCCTGCGAAGATATCGGCTGAAATACTATGGAATATAAAAAATATCCACATATTTCATGTAAACTCAATCAATAGTCCCCATTCTCATTCATCTGAGGCCACGGCAGTGCCCCCACCAAGTCGAGCTGAACTTAACAGTTATAATAACATAACTTGAAATTTAAAAACAATGTACAACTTCATATTGTTAGAAAACTTAAATTAGCTTTTACTGTTTTGCTTGTAGAGTAATTTTAAGACTGTGGTATATCGACCCGATAGGTACTTAAACTTAGAGTATCAAATACTTGATAAATAGGCACTGCAGCTTTTGAAATCCGTGATCTCTACATGTCCCTTTTTTTAACGTGAGGAAAATCCTACATGGATGCTATGCCGGATTCCTACCGAATAAAAACCACACGTATCCTGTCTAACAGCCTACAGTTTTAAGGCCCAGTTAAGCCCTCGGAAGGATACCCCAAGACTACAATCAGCAAACTATTAAATTTACCTAAATACAGTAGTAATTATTGTAATATTTCCTTCTTTTCTTTATGATGATGTAAAACACATACGATCAACAATAAAGTAGATATTTCGGAGCACTGACTTGTTAATATAATACAAAATTTTTAACCATTTTTAAAGAAATTTTATATTTACTTCAGTATACTACAAAAAGGGAACATAAAATTTGGTCAAACGCTTAAATTCTACAGACTACAACATTTTTAGGACTGAGAGAATGAAAAGTTAAACTAGTACCATCGTTTTTAAAAAGTATTTATGAGCTGGCTTAACGAAGTAAGCGGCACGCACGCGCCGGATAAAAGAATAACATACGCCCATATACCGCCCTAGCTGTAAATAGTGCTCGCATTGTTCGTAGCGGCGAACCAGATTTTTTAATGTTTATTTGATACGATGGAAATAGCTTATAAAGTACAAAAATAACGAAAGAACCGATGGTTTTTAAAAGACTAGTGTTGAGTGAATAAATTGATATTTTAAGTGGATGGTTTAGTTCTGTGTGGAAACAAGTTAAGATTAATTACATTTTTCTCAAATAGTGTTAGCATTCCAGTTACTGAATATAACAATGAACCTATCAACACTGAAAATATTATTAGTATTCTATACTACCCACTTGCAAAGTCGCAACACATTTTGGAACGATGAGAAATTTCTACTAGTGCTACTTAGATAAAGTAGCTCAGATGGATAGACTCTAATTTTAGCATCTCTGGTTCAGGTATAGGGACAACCATTTTGATTAACTACATAGTTTCACAAAATACGAATTAGAGTAAAAAGAAGTTAGCATACTAACTGTCACAAAAAGTAAAAAACCGGCCAAGTGCGAGTTGGACTCGCCCATGAAGGGTTTCGTAGCAGCAAGTAACATAATATAAAAGTTCTCATAGTTCGTTGTAACTTTTATTGATGTTTTAACACGTTCCCAGTGGCAGTGATTTTTCTAACCGAAAATTGCGGTTTACGGCGTATTAAAAAAAAACTACCAGCTCTATCTCGTTCGAAATAATTTTCGCTGGTAGTTTTAATGGCAATGTACATCATATATTCTTTTTAGATTTATCAGTCTCTTAGTTTAGAAGTTAGAGGGGGGGGGACACACATTTTTCCACTTTGGAAGTGTCTCTTGCGCAAACTATTCACTTTAGAAAAAAATGATGTTAGAAACCTCAATAGCATTTTTGAAGACCTATCTATAGATACCACACACGTATGGGTTTGACGAAAAAAAAAATTTTGAGTTTCAGTTCTGAGTATGGGGACCCCAAAATTTATTGCTTTTTTTCTAGTTTTATATAAGAATCTTAATGCGGTTCACAGAATACATCTACTTACCAAGTTTCAATAGCATACGCCTTATAGTTTCGGAGAAAAGTGGCTGTGACACACGGACGGACAGACAGACAGACAGACAGACATGACGAATCTATAAGGGTTCCGTTTTTGTCATTTGGCTACGAAACCCTAAAAAGGTTTCTCAAAACTGGAAAAGAATACAGTCAGCTAGAAAAATCATCGTCTTCATGTCCGTATTGCATAGAAAACTGTTGAGCCCTTTCCAACTCGACGACATCGTCCTGTCAAAAAAATTCAAATAAGCGTGAGGAGAAGTCCTGATTGCATGCACTGTCTCGGGGTTCTTTCTAATAGTTTTCCATGACAGTGCTTTCACTTGACTTTTCTCAATGACGTCGCGACAACTCATATATTTGAAATTGGATTTGAGAACCCTTATACATACATACATACATATGGTCACGCCTTTATCCCCGAAGGGGTAGGCAGAGGCATATTATATGCCCACATTTCACCTTTTTTGTATAATTTGTCCCACGTAATAGGTGGTGAGCCGTATTGCCGTGTTTAAATGGACAGGCGCAGGTTGTGACTGCCTGCTGTTGAAATAAAGCCTTCAACTTAGCTTAACGACTGCCATTTTACTGGCAACCGGGACCAACGGCTTAACGTGCCTTCCGAAGCACGGAAACGCTCAAATAAATGTCACAAAGTGATCACATGGATGGTCACCCATCCATGGACCGGCCATAGTGAAAGTTGCTTACTACAGTGATCGTTTACAGAACACTGAGTCCGCGGGGCCACGAGCGCTTCTTAGAACCCTTATACATCAAGCAAACTAAAACTGCAACCGGTCTTGTACTAAATGTAAGGTTAACACTAAATACAATAATGATTTAACGAATCTCCATCTCTTTTTTATAAAGCAATATCACATATTTACATTGTTACACCTGTATCGTTCCTGGTAAAATATCAGCGCTATCTTCCATGAAATGCTACCCTCAACAAAACAAATATTTTATTACTATTTTATTCTGCACTAAAAGCTGTACTTGAGCTTTCGAGGTCTGTATTATTACGTCTACTTCAAGTTTATGCATGATATAAACAGACCAAACGAGGTAAATGTGAAAATTTCATTGTGACCATGATTTTGACACCCACACCACACGAACCTATAATAAACCTTTAAATGGACGAATCGCGAGAAGCCTTTACATTAAAAACATTAACTTCTTTTTTCATTTTTGTTGTAAAATTAATAAAAATTGCTAATTAATTTTCAAAGTCATTACCGCTACTGCCTGCAACGACATCGACGACATGCGAACTGCCAATTTGATTTGTTAAAAAGGAGAAAATATTTTTTGCAGGCGCATGATGTGACTGAAACTCACATTTTATTATACCTTCAACACTGAACGCTAAATATCAGAGAATCACGTGACAATTTCCATTGATTATTGAATTGGAATGATTACTCTCGTTACATTATGTATGATTGCAAGTAGGCGAATAGTTGTTAAGCGAATTCCGTTTCGCATGGTCGCGCATAGCTTGAGCGACTTTCAAACAAATTTGCGGTGAAACTTCCACCGGACCACGCGATGTTCTCATTCAGTATATTTTAAACATCCTATCCTTAGTTTGATTGAAAATATTTTTCTTACTGTAGTTTTTGTAGGTAGGTATTATCGACATAGATTGAAGAGCAAAATACCAATGCCACCACTCATACTGAAGTGCATTCTATAGCCTACTAAAGTGCCTCTAAACTAATTTTCAATATTACTGTAGATAGTTCTGGGCCTACGCTTGATATGTATTTTGAAGCGCTCGTGGCCCCGCGGACTCAGTGTTCTGTAAACGATCACTGCAGTAAGCAACATTTACTATGGCCGGACATGGATGGGTGACCACCACGTGGACCACTTTGTGACATTTATTTACGAGCGTTTCCGTGCTTCGGAAGGCACGATAAGCCGTTGGTCCCGGTTGTCAGTAAAATGACAGTCGTTAAGCCAAGTTGAAGGCCTTACGGGCGGCTTGAAAAATTTCAACTGTGGGTCGTCACAGCCTGCACCCGGGTCGGCAGCGCGTGTGTAGCGCCTCTGGTGTTGCAAACGTCTATAGGCTACGGTTACCGATCTTCCGGTGGGCCGTAAGCTTGTCTGCCACCTAAGTAGTATAAAAAAAAAAAAAAAATGTTGCTTTTTCCGACATTATGCAGTATTCTGTTTTAAGATATTGCAATCGTATACGATATTAAGAGCTCAGACTTCCTTTCATTGCTTGTACTACCTATGTAACTATTAAAAAAAACGACTATTAAATTATAAACTTGGCCGCGAACGCACACTAAGTTGCATAAAATATGTAAATCAAATTCGGCATATTTTGAGCATTTAACAAGCGTTTATGACGTTCATAATGATAATATTTCTTTAAAATGAAATGCTAGTAGGCATGTATATGCATGCCGACACAGTAAATGCCGTTATCTAGACATCAGACTTCCTTGAAAGAACTTAACATGGTAATGGTGCTTGGTTCTTTGGCTACATAATGCGAACCGTTACCTATATTGCAACCTAGAATATGTGCCATACATAGATATATGGAACAAAACCTTTTTGTTCCATATATCTAAGAAATATTATAAAATAACGGTACAGGATAAGCTTTCCAGTAGGAAACTTAAAGCTTAAGATCTTTCTTCAATATGAGAAAATTTATACACTAAAATTTATATTCAGTCAGCTAGATTGGGCAAATTGTTATGCAAATCAAAAATATCAAGTTTACCTCTAGTGCTCAACGTTCTCAGCTTATACTTCAGCCAACCAGGAGTCAGTGGTTTGAGCAAGTATTAAAATAACATAAACACACCTTTGACGGGTGGTCTTAATGAGAAAAGTTTTGATACGACTTCCATTTAAGTCAAACTTCTGTCATCAGCGTTTGCTTTCCTGGGAAGGATGAAACGGACAGTAGCGATACTGTATCTCGGCAACCAGATAAAGAATCTCAATGGAACGTAAACAAAACCTGATTTCGTTATTGACTGTAGACGACCGCTCTGTTCGATTTCCGCCTCGGCTAACTTCTGTTGAGATTGCATTCGGAATTGTGTTAAAAGTTTACATTGACGAAGTTTGTCGCCGGGATGAGTTCAAACATTGTTTTTGTTTAGAATAACAAAATGGGATCAGCTGAAGGAAAACTGTTTAAGATGGCTGTTTAATATTCAATATAAATAAAGATCGAGAGTTTTTCATTTCACCAAATCGTGGAATAAATTATTTTCAACCGCCTTAAGAATATAAGTACATACTTTAGCAACTTTTTTACTATAGCGGTATTGAAACAGTTTTTAAGAAGCTCAATTACAATATCACTCATAACAGTTAGAATTTAAACAAAAGAAGAACTTAACAAATTATGTGGCTAAAGTAGAGCTATTAATTTCAATATTGTCTGGTGATCAATACACAAAGTTAAACACAGGGGAGACGTTAATATGCTTAACTTATGCGTGTAAACTTCAACTTGGCCACAGTTACAATCCAAGTTAACTTTTACGCCTCTGTGCTAGACAATTTTACACAATACATATTATTATAGATGTTATCTATTTGTCCCGTATGAAGTTTTGATCTGTACGATACTTGTGCCACGATGTAGCACGGAGGGCACGATTGTATCGCTGTATAATAGTCGTCGGGCCGAGAGAGTTATTATCAGATCCGTGTGTTCACAACTTTGCCCGCGCTGTGCTCTCTACTCGAAGAAACTTATCGGTCGAGTGCTCACGGCTGCGGCGGTAGATAAGCGAGGAGGATGCGAATGTGAACTTACCATGTTAGAGAGCAGCAGGCGTTGGTGTTTAGCGACTTGGGGGTCTAGGGCTTGGAGCGGGAGGGCTAGGGGCAACGGGAGAGGCAGCGGCAGCGGGAGCGGGTGCGGGTGCGGAGCCGGCTGCAGGAACAGCGGCGGGCAGCAGGCGCACGGCGTCACGTAGGACACGCACCCGAGCTGCGGCGGGAACAGCGTGCCGGCGGCGGCGGCCTGCTAGAGGCCTCGCACCACTCTCTCACGACCGCATCCGCGGCCGACCTCCGAACGTTCGACGGCACGCAAGCCGCCGACTTCCCGATATCGTCTCGTCTTCTCCGAGTCTACGGTCTTTGAACGGCCGACTCGACCGATGCTCTCGTTCCGGTATATATTCAAACAAAACGCGGGAACTCGTCACAAGTTCTAGAGCGCGTCCCGAAGTGAGATAGAAAGTGTCCAAGTTCAACTGTTAAGTTTTGAAAGGGCCGGGTCGACGCAAGGGAGCGGGAAACTGAGCGATCGGGAGAAGCGAGAAACGTCGCGCAGGGCTCGCGAGAGTGTGGAGAGAGTGGCGGCGTGCACGGAGCACAAGTCGCCAGGCCGGCGTGTGGCGGTGGACTGAGCGGCAGGCAGGTGCGCGAGGCGCGCGGCGGGCGCTGGGGGCGGGCCCACCTGACTCACCTGGGCGCCTGCGTCGCGCTCGTCCGCGCTCGGCGGCTCAGCCTCCACGCCACACGCACACACCCGCACCACACACACACACATCAGGACTACACAACACACCAACTTTGCACTATCAACATAATTATCGCAATTTTTAGCATATTTTACTTTTCAGTATTTTACCTAGGTAATAATGTCATTATTAGGTACTTAGTTACATGTATGTATAGATTGCAATCTAATGGCATTTATTATTATTATTATAGAGCAGTAATATTTTAGGTGAATTTGAATAGGTACTTAATCAAGCATAATAAAAATAGAAGTTTCAAAAAGTTTACCAGCTTTACCTTAAAAGAATATAATCGTGATCTCTACTTCCTTCTGCTTCTATCTTATGGTTAAAAGTGCAATCACACTTGCCTAAGCACCTCCATGCATTTACAGAGCCATATCGCGGTGCTCTCTCAAAAAAATAGTTTGACTAGGTACCTATTATCATTTTTAGGGTTCCGTACCCAAAGCGTAAAGAACGGGACCCTATTCATGAGACTTCGCTGTCCGTCTGTCTGTCTGTCTGTCTGTCCGTCACGAGGCTGTATCTCATGAACGGTGATAGCTAGAGAGTTGAAATTTTCACTGATTATGTGTTTTTGTTGCCGCTATAACAACAAATACTGAAAACAAAAACATAATAATATTTAAGGGGGGCTTCCATACAACAAACGTGTTTTTTAGCGATTTTGTCTTTTATATTCGGTAATAAGGTATCCTTCTCAGTTTAAATACGTTAGTTAATTTGAAAATTTCATCAAGATCATTCATTCCCTTTACACCATGCAAATTAAATGAATACTTTAGGAGGTATAGCACAATCAAATTTTGCTCAATGAAATTAATTTCGTGTCGCCATGATTGAACATTATACAGGTCACATACTAACTTATTTTTCGACTTTCATCGTAAATATTTGTTCTTTAAAAAGTGAACAACGCTTTCAGCAGATTACTTTAGGTAGGTGTAATATTTCAAAGATAGCTATTTCATAGGAAATAGTAAACAAATAGTCCATATTTTAGATTTTTCTCCAGTATAAATAGTTTACGTACAAACACACAATTTATGTTGTAGACGTAGATATCGTATTTATAATGTCATCATTCAAATGTCATCAATATTCTGAAAAAGAAATTAAACATAGAGTTCACAAACTCTTTTTGAAATATATACTGTACCTACCGTAGAGGATTTATACAAGGATAGTTTACACTATAGAGCAACGCGACCTGTCTAAAGACGCGCGTTGTATAACACTAAAGAGCAACGCGAACTGTCTAAAGACGCGCGTTGTATAACACTATAGAGCAACGCGAACTGTCTAAAGACGCGCGTTGTATAACACTAAAGAGCAACGCGAACTGTGGGGCTCCGGAACATCAACGAGTAGAAGTATATTTGTACTTAGGTCAAAACTTACATTCGTACTTATACTCGTTAAATAAAAAGAAAGAAGGGGGGCTCCCATGCAACAAATAGGTACTACTTTTTGTTGCTTTTTGGTACGGAACCCTCCGTGCGGGAGTCCGACTCGCACTTGGCCAGTTATTTACTATTACCATTATTATATATATCTATACTTTGCAAGCGTACAACACAACAAAAATGACCGTAATAGAACAAATTGGTGACTTGACGACTCGCAAATAAGAAGGCATTATCTTGCGGAAATCTCTAACGGGGATAACCAGGATAAATCGCATTGATCTTAGAGGTCCGGCTTTCGTTAGAGGACATCTAAAGAGGTCCGCGATGTAAGCTCATTGTACAGCTTGGAGAGGATTAGATACCTTTTAGCGCACACTATTTACTTTTAGGATCTTTCTGTACGGCACGGAGATTACAGAGCTCGTTAGTGGCCAATGTGTAAACAATATTGGTCCTGCAAGCATCTAATAGACTGCATGTTTGTATAGCTAAACATATCAGAGAAGAAAACGAAAAGGGTTTAAACAAGGAAAATTTTGTTCCAAAATCTATAAATAGAATCTATTCTATTATTTCTTTAAATATTATTGTTAAATACAATTTCTGTTTTCACTGTATTATCACCAAATGCAACGCAACATTTGGTAACAACAGTGAAAACAGAAATTGTATTAAGCAAAAATACAAACGACTGTATTTTCTAGCAAAATCCAACAAATCATAAAATGATATTTTATGGCGTAAGGTTAACGCATTTTAAGACGTAACATGTACAATACAGTAATAGTTAATTATATTTTACTTAAGAAGTTTTTTTTAATCCAAAATTAAAAATGTGTCTCATTGGATCCTGGTGTAGCAAAGAACTGTGGAGATTCGTAGAGCACAGTGAGTAAAGTGAAGTAGTCACTAGTAAAGTGAGAGATTCAAGTACCATATACTAACAAAGGCTTAATTAACGAATAGTCTTATAATGTAAGTCTCAATAGACGAATAGTCTTATAAAGTAAGTCTTAATAGACGAACAGTCTTATTAAGTAAGTCTAATAGACGAATAGTTATTATTAAGCTTATAGTATAAGGCAGCATGAATCTCTCACTTTACTTCTGACTACTTCACTTTACTCTCTGCGCTCTACGAAACTCTTGACTTCCTCGCTACGCCAGGGTTTTCTATTTTATTCCATCTAGTTATTAATTTAATATGCGAACAGATTTTGTGCAAATTTATTGTTTCATATTATTTCTATATTAATCTTAGAAAATTTCATGTACTTAGTCAGTCTGAAGCATTAGCTGATATACTAAAAATATTTTCAAGTCTGAGGTTTATCGTTCTTAGAATTGGAACATCTCGCCCAGCTCAAACATTTTGATGAAAATGTCTTATTCAGTAATCAGTTTCAATATTTATTAATTTTGTAACTACTGCTAATTTAAATAGTAACAACATTGAAAAGAAAAATCAAGAACAAAATAAATGTAATGGCATAAAAAATAAAAAATAAGTACATTTATAACCATTGATATAAAAAAAAAAAAAAATTCATAATAAAGCTCGATTAGTTCGATACTCACAACACAAGCAGGTTGATCTTAGCTTACTTAGGGATCAGATAGCGTTGTATAAAAATGTCCGAGAATATTTAAAACAGAAACGGCCAAGTGCGGTTCCGTACCAAAAACGGCAAAAAAATCAGGTTTGCTGTTCCCATACAGCAAACCTGATTTTTTTGCCCCTCTTAGTCCCTTCTTTTTCTGATTTCAGTATTTGTTGTCATAATGGCAACAGGAATTCATCATATGTAAAAAAAACAGTTTTTTAGCTATCACGGTTCCTGAGATACAGTTTCATGACATACAGACAGACAGACGGACAGCGAAGTCGCAAAAATAGGGTCCCGTTTTAACCTTTTGTAAAAACAATGGTGAAAGTTTTGCTAATTAGTAATACAGCTGAGCTTTAAATTTAAATATATAAGTAAAAGACTACTCGTTAGCGATATTGAAACAACGTAATTTGAATAGTTAAGGATACACGATTAATACGTCCTCTACAACAAAGGCATTTCAAACGCGCCTACCTTCAATAGTATTAATAATTAATTCTCATCATCAACATACTACAACCTGAGGTAATTACAGAGTGCGGTAAGTTGACATATTTTTGTTTGAAGGTAGGCTAGGCAAAGGGCGCCGATTCTCGACCACCCACCGTAAATGTGTGGACGGAAATCTACGGTTGAAACGTCATTTGTCTGTTGCTTTGGCGTTTCTGAATATGAGACAGATGAACACGACAGACGCGAAAATTTTCGTCCTCGCACTTACGTCGTATGAACCGAGAATCGGCGCCCAGAAGAGAGAACTCAGTGAACTGTCGTCTTTACGTAGAACAAATGAGATTAACGTGTGTAAGATGAAAGATGGTGGTTGTGTGTCATGATTACTACGAAATACACACACACACGACGAAGCTTTAATTATTTAGTGTCGGAAAGATAACGTTTCAATTAGTCTGCGACAGACTCTTTGGACTAAAAGCAATACTACCTACGTGACAAGACAAACCTTGTCATATTGTTACCTGATGAGTAATTCAGTACAATAATAATATACTACACACTACATCTATAACATAAAACACTATGTAGGTACTTTATTTAACACGCAATCTCGCTAATCATAGTTTAAAAATCAACCCACACACAGATCATACTTAATAATAATTTCCGCATCAAACATTTTATACGTTACTAACAAAACCTAAATACAGTATCCCTACCACAGTGAGTTCGTGTGCTAAACTGTGTGTATGTGTGCGTAAATAGTATGTACGTACTGTAATAGAAGGCATGTGAGCAAAATTCCGCAGTTTAATGTTAGGCTGCACGCCCGCCCGGGCCCCGGTCGTTGACCCTGCGCGCACGCCGCCAAGCCGTCTACGAGAGGCATTATGTAACGTGACCTTAACATTGGGCTGTGAGAATGAGACCTTATTCTGAATGTGTTGATTGTAACGCTTATGGTGTGCAGGAAAGAAAGAAGAAAGAAAAAGAAATTTATTTCACATAGGCATTTACAGATGCTCTTGTAAAACGTTCAGAATATAAATCAAAATCTACCACCAGTTCACAACGCGACCCACCTGAGAAGAACTGGCAAGAAACTCAGCGGGTTATTCTTTTTAGAGCTCTATTTACAAAATGAATCTAAAAACTATGCATTTGACAATTTTTTGAGAATCCAGTAGAGCAGGTCATTTCCAGGCTTCTCCATCCAACAAATAATCACCAATTGTATAGTAGCCCCTGCAGTACAATTTACTTTTTACAACCTTTTTAAATTTATTAAGGGACATACTTTTAATTTCGTCTGGTAGCCTGTTGTAAAAGCGTATACAGTTACCCATGAAAGAATTGCTGATTTTGTGCAATATGCTATGATAAACAGCAAGGTTACTTTTATTTCTAGTGTTGACATGGTGTCTATCACTTAACTTAGTGAATCTATGTAAATTTCTTTGTACGTACATAAGATTCTCAAAAATGTATTGTGATGCTACTGTAAGAATTTTAACCTCTTTGAATTTCTCGCGCAGAGAGACCCTTGGACCTAATCTATATATAGCTCTTATGGCCCGCTTTTGTAAAATAAAAATTTTATCTATATCTGCAGCATTGCCCCACAGTAGAATACCGTAAGACATTATGCTATGAAAGTAACTGAAATAGACTATTCTAGCCGTATCTACATCTGTCAAGTGCCTTATCTTTTGTACAGCAAATGCTGCTGAACTTAATCTATTTGCTAGTTTAACAATATGTGGACCCCATTGTAAACCAGCATCGACCGTTAACCCTAGGAACGTCGTTGATTCCACAAGTTCCAACACCCGACCATTAAGTTGAACATTGGTTTCTGACTGTGTTACATTAGGCAAGGTAAATTTTATGCATTTAGTTTTATTATCATTCAGTCTAAGATCGTTAGTGTTAAACCAATGAACCACTTTCAAGATTGCGTTGTTGACATCGTCATAGTTATCTCTTTGTCTTTTAACTTTGAAAATCAAAGAAGTATCATCTGCAAACAAAACAATCCTGTTGTTGTCCCCCAGGTAAAAGGGTAGGTCATTAAAATATATAAGGAATAAAAATGGTCCGAGTATTGAACCCTGTGGGACGCCCATAGTAACTACAGAGCCCTTCGAGCGTGTACCATTAACATCAACCCTCTGAATTCTATTGTTCAAATATGAAGTCAGAAGATCGAGAGCCTTGCTTCTTATGCCATAATGGTGTAATTTCCTGATTAATGTTTCATGTTGGACACAATCAAATGCCTTGGACAAATCGCAAAACACACCAATTGCATCTTGTTTATTCTCCCAGGCCTCGTAAATACATTTCAATAACTCTACACCAGCATCGGTAGTCGAGCGTCCTTTAGTGAAGCCAAATTGTTTCTCATGAAACAATTTGTGACTATTAAAATAGATCAGCATCTGCTCTAGTATTAGTTTTTCAAATATCTTGCTCAAGGTCGGCAACACCGAGATAGGTCTGAAATTACCCGGATCTGAAGTACTGCCAGCCTTGAACAGTGGTATAACTTTACTGTGTTTCATCAAGGCAGGAATTTATTTCTCACAATCCCTCAATGATTAATGAACTATATCACTTCCTTTTCATTAGATAGTCACCATTTACTGAAATATTCCCAAGGATAAAACTACATTGAAGGTTCCATTAACCTTCCTTGCTTCAACTATAGATATCGTGACTCATCATAGATCCCTTTTTTCACAAGAAGAGCTCCGCTTACGGACTACCCATGCTTGTAAGGCTTGGGCTCGTGTGAGGGTCGCCCAGCCTCTGATCATGTTGACGCTGGGAATATTCACTAAAACTCTTGGGCACAGTTGAGCTCGAGCAGAGGTGTTATGGGACCTGTTAAATTCATCAAATCACATCATCGACCCCTACACGCGTTTCCTACCTAACAGCCTACGGTTGGAAGCCCCGGGTAAGCCATCGAAAGGATTGGCTACCACTGCGGCGGCCTCATCATCGACCGCTAACCTAGCCACGATACACAACCAATAATTCCCCAAAAAGTAGCAAGTGGAGAACACAGTGACAGTTCAAAAGGAAAGATTCAAAAACTCTTTTCTTCTGCCTTACCAGAGACATTTGAAACGCTCTATCAGTACTTATTTGTATTTCCATCCTCCTGCTATCCGGCTTCTTCAAGCGAACAGCGAAAATTACCTTAGCGCCAGGAACTTAACAGTAAAAATCGTCTTTACAAGAGTGAAAATGGCCTAGAGTTATAGTTGATTGTATATCTGGTAAAGTGAAGTAATGAGAAATGTAGAGTTACTGCAAAGTTTGAACTGATGAAATCTGACAATTAGAAAAACGTAAAATCATGATATTGCATCCCCCATACAATAAATTACAGGCCTTTTAATCGTTCTTTTCAATCAAATCCTACGAAACTAAAACAGCTCTTTCAAGTAGAGTCTAAACTCTATTGACAGGAATCTGTTCAGCAAAATCTACCTCGAAAACAAAAACCTTAAATAACCGTCACTTAACGTTACGATGAGAGAAACCTGTAATAATATGTGGTATTATGTAGAATGCTGTTTAGTCGAAATACGTCTATAACCTCATTTTGAGGTTTACTTCTTACTTATTATTGTTACTTAAGTGTCTGGGACGAACTTGCTTACTACAAATCGAATACAATTGGGACTTCTCGATCTCAAAAGTTTTGTAATGTATTATCAACTTCATAAGTAGATAAGTATGTTGTTTTATACCACTATAGTGACAAAAAGCATACCTGATGCAAAGTGGCCACCCACCGTACCACGATCGCAAACCCAGAGCTAGTTTTCAACTGTGTTTGCTACAGTAGTATCGCTTTATCTCTTTTGTGTAGATAGGTTATAAGTCCTCGCAATAGATATTTAGCAAGTATTTCGTTTTATCTATTGAGTGGACCTATATTATTAAGGATATTCTTTGACTTATTTTATGTGTATTCGCTTCGATCACAAGACTAACCAAAGGATTTATAATTTTCTTTTTTATCAAAAACAATCTTCATTCTGAGTCGGTACAAACATTGCCAGCTTGTATGATAATTATACACAATTCTACGTACCTATCACTAACATACAGAAATAAGTAGACTATGAAATGACTACTTCTTTTTAATTTGCATATATATCGCAATAATCAAAACACCTTTTACATAACTAAAGAGAGGGTACATTTAAAGGCAGATCTGACAAAAATCCAGTAAATGTCATAATTATATTAAATAAAACTTTATACTAAGTAGGTAAAATAATATTCTGTAGTTTAATATTAACTCGTACATTACGGTCACTTTAACATAAATCTCAAGTACAGTATACTCAGGACAATCTTATTGAAACTGGTCGCGTGGGATGCCGAAAATACAAAGCCGAATTGTATGTCCATCTCCGAAAACATATTATCCACTTATATGATTACATCGTCCTGTACAGTCATTGCTCTGTTTGCTTTGTAAATGCGGTCAATGGTCAGCCTTGACACTAGGTACGTACCTTGTAACAACAGGCTTTGATTCTGTTGATAACTATATAACTGACGTATCCCGGATCTGTAAACCTATACAATTTGTGGCTTATCAAATATCGTATCTACTAGATTATGTTTTTTAAGGATGTCGTAGAAAAAAAGCTTATTTTGCATTTATATTTTGGACTCTATTAGCGTGTTTACCTCCGGTTCAACTCCGGGTTCTTGAAGCAAAGCGCAGCGTTTAAGGTTCTTTCCAGCTTTCAGCGCCATAACTATACACCATGCGGGCAGCGGCATTTTCAAGCTAAATATCATTAAAATATAAATTCAAATTAGCATTGAAATATGAACAATTACTTCATTGACTATTCTGATGGTAGAGTATTTTGATCTCAAAACATACACGCGGCAGAGATGTTTGGTCACTCATATTTCATTACAGATAGTCACGATAACTTCATCGATCATCATTATAATATGCTAAAAACTTTTAACCACATCTAATTGTAAACAATTAAGTAGTCTGCATAGACAGATTGTTAATTTGTAACACTAAACGTAAATCATGAATCTCTCAGTCGTTTAATTAGCCCGATATTTTAAAGAGAAGAAATCTTGCATAAATGTTAAAAAAAAACCATTTACAGCAGCTAATGAGTATAACTAAGGCTTGTAATGAATCGCTGACATGATAACAATATTGAGACAACGAGACAACATACAAGTCAGTAGGCAACGCACGCGCTTGTTAAATGTAAAATAACTGCAGAGAAAAGAAAACATCGCTACCGACGCGAGCTCAAAGTAATGCGAGTAAATCGTCCATGGAATTCAAGAACAAAATCGAATAAATTGTTTTAATAAGGCATAAATTACAACAAAAAAAATGGTTCCGATCACGCCGTTACGATGGGTGACCATGGCATTTACGCTTTGTTGGTTACCATACATGGTGATCTTACAATGCACTTTTTGTATCAGTACCGAGCAGGTTTTTGCCGATGTATGAGGTGCATACGCTGTAATTTGCTGGTGTTACAGTTATGGATAGACAACCAACGGGATGGTTGCGCTTAGCTGAACGTAAGAGCCTCTTAGATTCAAAGTTCAACGGAAGGGGACGCAGGTGTTGCCACAGCGAAGTTTTAACGATCGTATGGTAAATTAATGTACACGCACTGAGAGGTTATTACCCGGAGCTATGTGCTTAAAAGCAGGAGTTCCCAAGTTTGCTAGAATGTTTCATTAAGTAATACATGAACGTAAGCTGGATCAGTTACATAGTAGAGTTAAGTCGTTATTTTTATGAAAGAAAATTTATATTACATGTAAGTCACAATTGGTGTATGAAGTGTATTTACAAGTAATTTTACTTAAAATGCTAAATTTAAACAGAAAATAAATTTAACTCGAGCGGCAGTTTGAAATCTCATTTCGATAATCGAAGGAAAATATTCGAACCCATTACTATATTAATTGTACAGCCTGGAGGCATTTATTTCGCTGTATCGGATTCAATATTGGTAAACATAATATTATGTGAAAAAGAAAAAAATATTTATTTATAAATATGAAAACAGTGATCAGAGGTGGCGAGCGTACCAACATGCGCGACTAATATCGAGGTTCAATTTCTATTTTGTCGGTAGCTTTTTTTTCGAGACTTAATGAGCGGTTAAGCAGACAACTTCATACTGTTAATTTTGTGTCACAGATCTTAAAATTTCACTCTCATCATTTTTTCATAACGCGCCTAAAGTAGTATAACTTCAAAAAAATTAAAAATATTTATTTGTATCTCCTTATAATGCAAGTAGGCCTGAGATGATATGAGAGACATAAGCTTTTGGTCCGGGTGCTAGTACTTCAAAAGGGGTCTTAAAAGGTTCTTGGAGGGTCGGCAGCGTAAGTGTGGCACCTCTGGTGTTGTTAGCGCAAACGTTCATAGGCTACGGTGGCCACAGTTCATTAGGTGGGGCCGTAAGCTTGTCTGCCGCCTTAGTGGTATAAAAAAATGTAACATAAACAGACGAAGTGAATAACACTCGAAGCTGAACGATGTTATTGATTGTACCATCCTGTTTAGCCAGCATAGTACAATAATGTAGGTAGCAACTCAAAAAGATGACCCATAATAAAAAGTATGTAGGGCTAAAAGTGAGAGAAGCCTACATTCAGGAGTGTGAATAGGATAAAGTTTTATTTTAACCACTAAGATGGCAGACAAGCTTACGGGACCACCTGATTAATAGTCACCGCAACGTATGGACCGTTACAACACCCCAGACGCTTCGCGCTGCCGACCCTACAGCTATAGTTGTATGTTTCATACATACATATAGTCACGTCGTTATCCCCGAAAGGGTAGGCAGAGGTATAGTTTACGCGCCCGCATTTCACTTTATAGTTTTATGTCCCACGTAATACCTGGTGAGCCAATTGTCGTATTGAAATGGACAGGCGTAAGTTGTGACGAACCACTGTTGAAATTTTTCAAGCCGCTCATAAGGCCTTCAACTTGACTTAACGATTGTCATTGTACTGACAAACGGGTTTCATTTCGCGTTTTCTTTCTCTACGCAATGGATCGTTTTTCGAAAGTGTTCCCTAAGTCGCCTCTTACGACACCCTCGGAATGAATTGGGGAAACATTTTGTACTTTTTCTTGTCGCCACACGAGGCAGCTTATGTGTTTCAAATTTAAATATCAAAGCTTTTAGCCGTAACAGCTCGTTATCTAATAGTATTATTATGTACACTGCCTAACGCCTAGGTATTGATGAAAGCTCCATGTGTGTACAGATTAAAGCAACATTTTGATGATGCGTCCGACAAAATGATAATAATTAATGAAAGCACAGCACTGTGCGTTAATCTCGTTCCGATTATGTGAACTCCATTAGAGCATGTAATAGAAACACTAAAGCTAAAACAAAATGTTCAAATGAATGAACTGCACATTTCTAACTATGCAATATATTTTGGATAATAGAGTTTCGTGATTTTCCATTGTTAGGTAAATTAACTGTAGCGACATATTATAACTAGCGGACGTCACGCGGTTTCACCCTCGTAATTCCCGTTCCCGAGGGAATATAGGAATAAAATATAGCCCATGTTCACCGAAACGAGTGGAGCTACCCAACAGTGAAAGAGTTTTTCTAATCGGTCCAGTAGTTTCGGAGCCTATTCGATGCAAACAAACAAACAATCAAATCTTTCCTCTTTATAATATTAGTATAGACAAACATTTTCCCCTTTCAATATGATTGGGAGAGGCATATATCTCCAGTAGCGGTGACGTAAGCGGTTGTATACCAACTGGGTCGCAGAGGTCCTGAGTTCGATTCCCGGACGGATCAAATATTTGTGTGATCCACAAATAATGTATGTTTTTAGAAATATGGAAGTTTATCAGTTGCCCAGGCCCCTCTCCATTTCATACTAATACAGTTCTACTTCTCTAAATGTTTACGCTTAGATCGCCTTCAAATTGGAGGCGTGAGGAAGCACTGCAGTGGCGCTACTGTGGTACGCTCGTTGCACCACCACTAGTTCTCATACAATTTCTAGAAGCGCTGTCGCAGCGCCATTATCGTGACACACGCATCATCACTAGAATTTGCTGAACCAGTAGTTCTAGACGCGCGTCTACGGAGCCACAGACGCACCACTGCAGCGCTACTTTTTGGTAGCGCGACTGCAGTGCTTCTTCATGCTTCTAATTTGAAGGCAATTACTGTCGTAAATGCTTGCCATACTGCTTTAGATAAACTATACTTCAGATTACCTACTTAAATTGTGTGCGTTCAGTTGGAACGAAAGTATCCTATATCCTACACAGGCACTCAAACTATCATTGTACCAAGTTTTATGTAGTTCGTCAAAAAAGTACCTACTTTATGATT
Organism: Miltochrista miniata; assembly: GCA_933228765.1. NCBI lineage: Eukaryota > Metazoa > Arthropoda > Insecta > Lepidoptera > Erebidae > Miltochrista > Miltochrista miniata. The sequence continues at coordinate 14,672,800 of OW121752.1, read as the reverse complement.
TTATTGTGAACAAACACATAGACAGTTAAAATTGTTTATACAACAGCACATTTGTTTTCAATATTATCCATTTGCCAAAGGTCTCAGTTATTTTTAAAATACATATTCAATGTAAGGCACTCATCCATCATAAATTTAACAAAATTTGGTGTCTCATGACTTCGCTTCTGTAAAGAATTTGCATAACACGTCTCGCATAATGTTAACCCGTCTGATTAGATTAGATATTTCCATTAAAAAAGACAGGTCATGTGTTTTGAAGTAATAAGGCGAGTTCTACAAGTACATTATAGTCAACTAAAAGGTAAATAATATGGGTCATAATTAAGAGATCATGCATATATTCCACGGGACGTTGCTCTCCTGAAAACTGCTCACAATATTCTTTTTGTGGCGCAAGGATTGTGAAAATATATCGATATTTTCACAATCCAAATTTTATGCAGAAATTCTTTGCGTAGTTCTATCGATATCAAGTTTCGACTTCATATCGATATAACTACGCAAAGAATTTCTGCATAATGTATAACATTATGCAGAAATTCTTTGCGCGCTCATCTTAAGTTGAAAGATACAGAAAACTGCATTTACCAATTGTATTTTCAACAAGTCTATAAAACAATCTGTTCGATTTTTTATTTTGTTTTTGGTGTATTAACAAAGAGATCAATCACTAACAAAATAATCTTTTTTTACAAAATATCGCATAACAGCTAATCAGTAATAAAGAAATGTTAAGATAAAGACAAATCCATAGAAATTATATAAAAAAAAGATAGACTACAGAGTCTATGATTTCATTCGGAAAACCTAATGTGGAGCATAAATAACTAATTAAAAATATAACAAATTGTTTTATATCGATATTAACTTTACCCACCCTAGTCGCAGTGTGCTCTGGCGTCAGGTCCAGGTCAAATTAAAAACAGAATTTATAATAAGTATCATTAATTATTTAATGCAATACTGTGTTCACCGGCGGGCGGGACGGCGGTGTGACCGCATCCCCTGTTTTTGCAACACGCACAAACAGAATAGGATATTTAGATTAACACTTTGAAGGGATGAGTGCTCCGTAACCAGGATAGTCCATAGCTAAAGGATAATTAGTTTCGCGCAAAACACAATTAACTCTTGTACATTTTGCCGGCAGTATTTTAAAAGGAGAAAAAAATTAAAACCTACTTTCCAGATGATATAGTATTTAATAGAAAATGTTCTTAGTGAGTAGCCTGTGCGTGAATTTTATTAGTGTATTTAGCCACTCGTCAAAAGTTTAGTTCAAGTTTCTAATTAAATATAACAATTCGTACACAGTATTAAAATATAATTGTAATCGCGAAAAGATACCTCTTGAAAGATGCAACAAGTTTTAATGAAACAGAAAGATTCATTAAAAATCAAGACAACTTATAAACACCGCCCCGGATGCAACCTGGTCTAAACGTCAGAAAACAAAAAGATATGAAACATTAATAGTAGGTATGGAAAGAAGTTAAAATACGATATTTTATTTGTATTGATAGTTTCGTAGAAATATTATATTCAGGTTCCATTCATATTCAGGTTGCAATACTGAAGGATTACGTAGCACTTTCATTTTAAAATATTATTGAAAAATTTAATCCTCGTATCGAAACCCTACAATGTAATTCTACGAAACCAATTCAGTAGCTAGTAAAATGGATGCTAATTTATCTAAGAAATTTTTGAATCTGCATTATTGGGGGTCTAGAAAATCTTACTTCTTGAGATAATAATTAGGATGTATGAAAGTGACCAAAAATCGCGACCTACGAACTCGTCTTTTAATGATAATACAACAGACCAGTGGTATAACTACGTAAAAATTACAAAATAAAACCAAAACCTATATAATGATTGTAGGAGTAAAATACAACTAACGCCATCTAGTTACAAAACAGAAAATGGTTCGTATGAAGGCACGAACATTTGAGGATCGATAGCTTGGCTATTATTTGTAAGAGCTTTACGTAGATTACCCAAGACACCTGGCCGTAGTCACCGCGTGGTTTTAGTCAAAAAGAGCTTTACGCAGATACTAATATTGATAGACAACATAAAATTATGCATTTAGCGACATTCCACCTTAACTACCAGCAATAGGTATGATGGTTATTATAATGAATAACATATTTGCATTGCGACGGTTCTTAGAAAAGATGCCTCTAGCTGCCTTGTCCAATTACTTGCTAGCCTGCGGGATTACTTACAATTCCATAGCCATAACTTTTGTTTACCTAACAAAAGAATGGAATTTATTTTAAGATCGCACTAAACAGCCATGAATTCATGTACAGAAAGACATTTAGTGGACTTTTTTTTAAGAAATCATTGCTTTTCATGTTTACAATATTAACATTAAGGCCGCGTGGGTCAGATTTTGAGTTTTTTGAAACAATCCTAGTCAAAAAGTAAAGGGTTTTTAAATCTGAAAAATATATATATAATAGTTAAAGATATAAGCTAAACATATTCCGAGCCCGTTACACGATCCAATAAATTTCACTAGATAGAAAAAAATCCCAAAGTTGACTCTCTCAGAAAAGTTTTTTCAATACTGTGGCTAAACTATTAACATTTTATATATTTTTTTTGCACTCAATTAAAGGTATTAAGTTTTTATACACATTTTCCGAGCGTTTTTCTATAAACAACTATTTACATAGTTATCATGTACGAATATCTACCAAACGCAATAGAATTGCGCCGCTGACGGCCGATCAGTCTCGCCCTGGCGCTTGTGGAGGCAGGACCTGTGTCAGTTTTTTTCGCAACTATTTCGTAATTATTATGCCAAATTACGTTGAAATCGCGCCACAGTATAAAAATATCAGTAATGGGCAAAATGTAATTAGATTAACAGTTACAAATACATACGCGACTCATGGTAAAAATGTGGTGATCTTTTACTTTTTAAGTGTTTTCACGACATGGTAACTAGCTACCTAATGCATTAAAATGTCTACGAATTACATGATAATTTCGCAATCCAACATGGCGGCCACGCCGTAATCACAAAATTTCATGATGGGTATCGTTTAAGGGGTTTTTTGGTATGCTGAGTACGAAGTACGTGATAATTTTGCAATCCAATATGGCCGCCGCGCCGTAATCACAAAATTTCATGATGGGTATCGTTTAAGGGGTTTTTTGGTATGCTGAGTACGAATCACGTGATAATTTTGCAATCGAATATAGCCGCCGCGCCGTAATCACAAAATTTCATGATGGGTATCGTTTAAGGGGTTTTTTGGTATGCTGAATACGAATCGCGTACTAATTTTGCAATACAAGATGGCCGCCGCGCCGTAATCACAAAATTTCATGATGGGTATCGTTTAAGGGGTTTTTTGGTATGCTGAGTACGAAGTACGTGATAATTTTGCAATCCAATATGGCCGCCGCGCCGTAATCACAAAATTTCATGATGGGTATCGTTTAAGGGGTTTTTTGGTATGCTGAGTACGAATCACGTGATAATTTTGCAATCGAATATAGCCGCCGCGCCGTAATCACAAAATTTCATGATGGGTATCGTTTAAGGGGTTTTTTGGTATGCTGAGTGCGAATCGCATACTAATTTTGCAATACAAGATGGCCGCCGCGCCGTAATCATAAAATTTCATGATGGGTATCGTTTAAGGGGTTTTTTGGTATGCTGAGTACGAATCACGTGATAATTTTGCAATCCAATATGGCCGCCGTGCCATAATCACAAAGTTTCATGATGGGTATCGTTTAAGGGGTTTTTTGGTATGCAGAGTACGAATCACGTGATAATTTTGCAATCCAATATGCCCGCCGCGCCGTAATCACAAAATTTTATGATTGGTATCGTAAATGGTAGTATCGCAAGTATGGTAGTATCGTAAATCATACGTAGCAGACTGTATGGGTATCGTTTAAGGGGTTTTTTGGTATGCAGAGTACGAATCACGTGATAATTTTGCAATCCAACATGGCGGCCACGCCGTAATCACAAAATTTCATGATTGGTATCGTAAATGGTAGTATCGTAAGTATGGTAGTATCGTAAATCATACGTAGCAGACTGTAGTGTAAAAGAGATAGAGACACATGTTCCATTCTTCGTTCGAACATTTGTGTGTGGTTGGATTGCATGGAACGCCACAGACTAAAAAAACTTGTTCGGTTTACTGTGAGTTAGTTAACCGCGTGCCAATTTGCAACTGTGCAAGACGTGGTCAGAGTTAAGAAGTTATTTATTTAACTCAGAGCTTACTAACTCTATATTTATATATTTAACTCGACTCTCCGCGCAAGTGGGCCTAAATAGCTTAGGCGGCCAAATTGAATTCCAAAATGATCATGTTATTCGTACTCAGCATTCGAAAAAACCCATTAAACGACATTCATTACGAAATTATGTGATTACGGCGCGGTGGGCATTTTGGATTGCAAAATTATCATGTGATTCGTCCTCAGCATACCAAAAAACCCCTTAAACGATAACCATCATGAATTTTTGTGATTACACCGCGGCCGCCATTTTGGATTGCAAAATTATCACGTGATTCGTACTCAGCATACCAAGAAACCCCTTAAACGATACCCATCATGAAATTTTGTGATTACGGCGCGGTGGCCTTATTGGATTGCAAAATTAGTACGTAATTCGTACTCAGCATACCAAAAAACCCTTTAAACGATACCCATCATGAATTTTTGTGATTACACCGCGGCCGCCATTTTGGATTGCAAAATTATCACGTGATTCGTACTCAGCATACCAAGAAACCCCTTAAACGATACCCATCATGACATTTTGTGATTACGGCGCGGCGTCCATATTGGATTGCAAAATTAGTACGTGATTCGTACTCAGCATACCAAAAATCCCTTTAAACGACACCCATCATGAAATTTTGTGATTACACCGCGGCGGCCATTTTGGATTGCACAATGATCCCGTGATTCATACTTAGCACACCAATTTTAGAAAACTTTAGAATTTTTTATGACCAGCTATTATGTAATTTACATTTTTTACGCAACTGTAGCAAACGTACGCAACGGAAACTCTCAAATGAAATGAAATATCCTAGTTGTCGAAAAATGTTTCGTTGCTGCTAAGCTCTTATTCGCCTTAGCGTGATGTTATATATTTTGGTATTTTTCAAAAATGGACATTCTGTTAAGAAACTCTTGAAATTCAACTAGCAGTCTCTTAGACTCTAGAGTTAGAACAACTAAACAAACAAACAAACTCTTTAGCTTAAAAATAATAGTATAATATACATAATTTATTTACGATTAACTCATTTATTTTTATTTACGAAACTAATAAATCACTACACTTAATAAAGTTAGATGCATTTACTACGTCAAACAAAGTTAGCATGCTGTTTCTTTCTACTATACTGTATACTGTGGCATGAGAGTTGACTGCCGCTGCCGGCGCGCGGTGTGTCTTGCGCCCGGGGCGAGGGGAGCGCCAAATGCCTCTTTGTGCGGGTTAACCGCCCCTTAAACTTGAGATAATATAATCGAAGTATGCCTACTAATACTTCTATTTCTAGTTCTTATATACATTGATGAAAATTAAAATAAACCGGCCAAGTGCGAGTTGGACTCGCCCATGAAGGGTTTCGTAGCAGCAAGTAACATAATGTAAACGTTCTTATAGTTCGTTGTAACTTTGATTGATGTTTTAACACGATCGCAGTGGTAGTGATTTTTCTAACCGAAAATTGCGGTTTATGACGTATTAAAAAAAAACTACCAGCTCTATCTCGTTCGAACCAATTTTCGTTGGTAGTTTTTATGGCAATGTACATCATATATTATTTTCAGATTTATCATTCTCTTAGTTTAGAAGTTAGAGGGGGGGGGACACACATTTTTCCACTTTGGAAGTGTCTCTTGCGCAAACTATTCACATTAGAAAAAAATGATGTTAGAAACCTCAACAGCATTTTTGAAGACCTATCTATTGATATCCCACACGTATGGGTCTGATGAGAAAAAAAAAATTGAGATTCAGTTCTGAGTATGGGGACCCCCAAAATTTACAGCTTTTTTTCTAGTTTTATATAAGAATCTTAATGCGGTTCACAGAATACATCTAGTTACCAAGTTTCAATAGCATAGGCCTTATAGTTTCGGAGAAAAGTGGCTGTGACACACGGACGGACAGACAGACAGACAGACAGACAGACAGACAGACAGACAGACATGACGAATCTATAAGGGTTCCGTTTTTGCCATTTGGCTACGAAACCCTAAAAACGATGTATTATTTCCAAGTAAAGGGCTTATATAAGGTCTAAAACTATTCCTATAATCTCAACGAGTGAGAATATTTAGTTGCCGAATTACGTAGGCTCATACATATGTATAGTTCACAGTACAGCAGTCAGTCATAAGTTGTTCCAAAATTCGAACTGACTAAAATTAGTCGTTTGAGCGTCTGTTTAATAATTAGTAAGCTGAAAACCGCAACAAGGAATTAAATATGAATATTTGCCAGGGGTCGTCAACAGTTCTCTGAAGGTCCGAACCGCGCGGGTTCTTTATGACTTTGAAGCGGTTTGCAAGCTTCAAGAGTAGGTTTACTTAGGCTCTATCCTCGGGCTTGTTTTGGTCGGCCTACTTGGAGAATGAATACGAAAACGTATTTGCTTTGTGACTCGTAAATGTACCAAATGTCCTCCGGTGGAATTAGGACATTGTTAATAAATTACTTGTAAGACTTGTGTGTATCTTAAAAAGCTTGTTAGAGCTCTATGGTTAAGTTTGACTTCATCGAGCGAAGTGGTGCAAAATTTATCATACGCCTTCTCTTAGTACCATATGATAGGCTGTTGGGCGTTACGTGAGGTTTTTTAGTCCATGAAGCATTTTCTCTCACGTTGAACAAAAGAAAAAAAAGCCTTCTCTTAGTAGAATAATCAAAATTGTTTTCATAGTTATCAAGTAGTTCTCTATAACAACGGCTTGATACACGCTTTACGATATACGTACAATTTAAAGAAATTCTCTTCAAATCCATGTTCTGAACTTTGGCATAGAAACACCAGAATCTTTTAGGGCAATGGATTTTAGTAGCAAGTGTTGAAACACTTATCCGAATTTTGAGTTAATTTATGAGAGGATTGAACACAATCTAAGTTCCGTTTATTTATACTAACCCGAAAGTTTTATTCATACCAACATTCTTGTCTAAATTTCAGCTCTTTGGTGTATAAATATTTTCTGACTAAAGTTCATGTACATATACCTAGTTGAATATAAACTTGGTACATTGAAACACCTAATCTAAATAAGATTGATGAAGGCTTAACAGCGGATTTCCACTAAAGGATTAAGTGTCCTGACACCTCACTTGTGTAATTATATTTCGGTATATTCTTGCTATAGCTTTGTTTCAAATCCCTGTTATATTACATTGAGTAAGGTAATCAGAGTAATCACATTTCTGTGAATAGTTATAACTAGAATGAAGTCGTTGGAAAATCATATTATTAAAACGTCAGGATGTCTTGGTAATGGAATTATTTTCTACCTACATAGCTGTGAAGGGGTAAGTAATACCTTAGGTAGGTATAAGTTACTGTTAGGTGGCTTTAGTTAGTTTGATTCCGACGAACTCACCAATAAGTCAATTTCGCGTCCGTGGGGTCCTAATGTGCATAAATTTTTTAAGAGTTAGAAAAAGCGCGAAGTAGAATCGACTGGTGACCCAAGGGCTGTCAGTTTTTTCTCTCATTGAATAAGTATTGCTATTCAAAGGAGGGGAATGGGCTGGAATGATGCTAGTATTTTGGACACAATGCCACGGGGGCCTTAAGTTTTCGTTTAGATATTAATAATGTAAAAAATGCAAATATATAATTATGTAGAAAATAATTAAATTTCACTGTAAATTTTATAAATTATAATAACATGTTTATTACTTCTTCCACAAACTAGTCATTTCCGAATTAGACTGAAATATTCTGTTATGACCTTTTAAATCTGCCAAATGACAATAAAAATATAAGAGTTTTTATTTTTATTATTTTAGATTATGGTATGCAATTCTACTCTGGATGTTGACATTACTGTAACAAATTGCAACTGACCTAGTTCACTAACCGGTTCGCTGAAGAGTAGCTTTTGAGGCTAAAACCAGACCCAAACATAGTTCTTTACAATATTTTCGAAGAATTCTGTTAAATTGAACGAGCTTGAAGTACACTATTATCAACTTACTCTATAAATACCTAGACAATAGTTTCTTACTCCTCGAAACCCACAGCGAGTACACAGAATTTCGCACGGAATTAACGAGAGTGTGTTTGTTCACAGTTAAGTGCAGATAAATCCTCCGCTAGGCCTCTCATTATACAAGGGGAAGTGTTTGTAATAATTGATTAAACCTATAGGTGTTGACTGTGACTAATTACTGTACGTTCATACAAATGGGTAAAAAGAGAATTGCAAATAATTTAGAAGTGCCACTTAAAAAAAAGTGCATATTACAAGTATTTTTTGGTAAAAATGTTGTACACTTTTAGACACTATACTTAGTGTCTAGACAAGAGGGGCTTAAATATGTCATTCAATACTTTGAATGACATATTTAAGCCCCTCTCTATAAAATAGATTGCAGAGGGGCTTATGACGAGACTTGTGTCTGTAGTCTGTGACTCTGTTGCATTAAATTACGTCATTAGGTCACGTGGATCCTCTGTTCAAATTTTGAAATAAAACAAAAATGACAACGTCAATCGGATTGCTTTCACTTTCACAATAAACGTTAGAGGGGCAGTCGGGTGAGACCGTCTCACGACTTCTTGTTTATATTAATTTAATGTTTTTATAAAGCCGGCATACAAAAATTTTGGTTTCAAGACGTGTTTGTCAAACTATGAGTCATATATATTTTGTTGAGTAGTAAGAATTTTCAGAAAATACTTTTTTGCTTACATCTTTAAAAAATATCCATACAGATATCCCCTGTTTGTTAAATTGCGACAATTCTATGTCCCAACTTAAGAATTACTTTTGACGGCAGACGACTTCGGGAAAGAACTTCGCTTATTTGTTAGTCCCATGTGTTTTTAGAACCACGTTAAAAGCTTTGAAGTTTGCGTAGTTGAGACAAGTCCTTAGGTGTACATGACGTTAGTTTGGGAAGAATACCTTTACAAGTTTAGTAAGTGCTTACTAAGATAGTAAAATAATTGTGATACGATTGAGTTTTCTTGCTATAATATTTAAAAACATTTAAATGAAGATCATGTTATATATATTTATATATAACATGATGAACACCCGCGTAGTTCCCGTTCCCGTGGGAATACGGGAATAAAATCTAAAGCCTATGTTCACCGCAAAGAGTGTAGCTTCCCAACAGTGAATGAATTTTTCAAATCGGTCTAGTAGTTCCGGAGCCTATTCGTTACAAACAAACAAACAAAAAAACAAAAAAAAAACAAAAGAAAAAACAAAAAAACAAATTTTTCGTCTTTATAATATTAGTATAGATATAAGTACAACCTTCATTGGAATAAAACCTACTTGCCACACTGGGCTAGGAAGTGTGCAATGAATATGAACGTTTTAGCGTGATCAGCAGTGAAATTTTAAAATGAAACCATTTTTAACGCATTACGCATTTAAGTACATAGTAGCTAGGAGCCCGAATATTATTGTAACAATAATAACAAAAAAGATAACTCGGTAAGGTAGATATAATTGGAATTGATACCTACGAAAAAAACTGTGCATTTACAAGAACTTTACAAAAATCTGTCAAGTGCGAATTGGACAAAAGAAACGGGAAAAAAATCACGTTTGTTGTATGGGAGCCTCCTTAATTATTCTTATTTTTCAGATTTTAGTATTAGTTGTTATAGCAGCAACAGAAATACGTCATCTGTTCGATACCTATATTATTTCAGTGCGACTTTGAATTTAAATTTGATTGTTTTTATTATTTTAGAACTTAATTCATAACATAAGTTGTCAATAGAATTAATTTTGCTCGACAACATCTTACTTCTTACTAATATTATAAATGCGAAACTTCGTGAGTGTGGATGTTTGTTACTCTGTCACGCTCAAACCGCTGAACGGATCGAGCTGAAATTTTGTACAGAGATACATTGTCTGGAATAACACATGCTACTTTTTATCCCGGAAATAAGTTCCCACGGGAACAAATTTTACGCGGGCGAAGCTGCAGGCATCAGCTAGTTATGACTAAATTGCCTTTATTTACATGCATTTTTGATAAATATACTGCCTAAGCAAACTTCATCGACAAAATACTTTTGTTCTAAAATAATTGCATGCCCTGCACTGGTGATAGTGATTTTACATTAGCAGCCGGTTGTTGTAATTAATCCACTTTTAATATAATTGCTACTGTCAGTAACAGTAACTAATAACATGCACATTTCCGAAAGTATTAGTTTTCGATATATTAATATACATTATAGCTACGTATGTGGTGACCAATTTGGACAAATTATGGAAGATATATTTCAATAAATCAGCGGTTGAATACTAATGTTGCGACGGGTAAGAGTGCAAATTGTCGCCATCCCAATACATCCCGAGAATAACGTAAGAGCGACTGACTACGGGAACACTTTTGCAAAAGGATCCATTGCGTAGAGAAGGAAAACTCGAAATGAAACCGAGTTGTCAGTAAAATGACAATCGTTAAGCCACGTTGAAGGCCATAAGGGTGGGCGGCTTGAAAAATTCAACTGCGGGTCGCGGAGACCTGCGCCTGTCCATTTCAACACGGCGATAGGCTAACCACCTTTTAAGTGGGACATAAAACTATAAGGTGAAATGTGGGCGTATACTATGTCTCTGCCTACCCCTTCGGGAATAAAGGCGTGATATGTATGTATGTATGTATGTATGTATGTATGTATGTAACGACTTTTACTCGGACTAAGCCGCGGGAGCAGCTAGTGGAGCATAATTCTGTCGTTAAAACTTAGTTGCAAACTGTTTAGGTATCACTTCAACTTTGACTGTTATTTAAATTTAAGCAATTTTCGAAGACTTGGATAACTTCAGAAGTATAAACAATAATGATCGTTATTACAACATCTACGTGCTACAACAATTCCATTAGGGTACAGGCCAATATTTATCAAATGGAACAGAATAAAAAACAATTTCCAATTGATGGATACAGGTCAATTCACATCATAGTGGCCCATTGTAGTGCATACAGGCGAAACAATCAATCGTAGAGAGTACCCATTACGTACAGCCCAAAAGACTTCGGCTTTTATGTGAACGCGAGGTGAAAAATGCATATCGATTTATAGTACGCCCAATCATTAGTCGATACCTCCAATCAGAGCAACAAGCCTTGAATTTAAAGTAGCCGAATGAGTTAGTGTATTACCTGATGTGATGATTAACGGGTGGGAGATAGAATCACTTGTGTCATTATGAGTATTATTATGTTATTCGTTCAAGATTCTGCATAGCTACAGATTTTTTATTTTTGCATATATGTAGTTTATGGACGTTTGCTACACAAGAAGTGGAGTGAGACACTGTCGGCTCTATTAACTTGGCATCTTATGGTTTTTAGGGTTTCGTAGCCAAATGGCAAAAACGGAACCCTTATAGATTCGTCATGTCTGTCTGTCTGTCCGTCTGTCTGTCCGTCCGTGTGTCACAGCCACTTTTCTTCGAAACTATAAGGCCTATGCTATTGAAACTTGGTAACTATGTAGATGTATTCTATGAACCGCATTAAGATTCTTATATAAAACTAGAAAAAACGCAGTAAATTTTGGGGGTCCCCATACTCAGAACTGAAACTCAATTTTTTTTTTCATCAAACCCATACGTGTGGGGTATCTATAGATAGGTCTTCAAAAATGCTGTTGAGGTTCCTAACATCATTTTTTTCTAAAGTGAATAGTTTGCGCAAGAGACACTTCCAAAGTGGAAAAATGTGTGTCCCCCCCCCTCTAACTTCTAAACTAAGAGAATGATAAATCTAAAAAGAATATATGATGAACATTGCCATAAAAACTACCAACCAAAATTGGTTTGAACGAGATAGAGCTGGTAGTTTTTTTTTAAACCGCAATTTTCGGTTAGAAAAATCACTAACACTGCGAACGTGTTAAAACATCAATCAAAGTTACAACGAACGACAAGAACTTTGATATTATGTTACTTGCTGCTACGAAACCCTTCATGGGCGAGTCCAACTCGCACTTGGCCGGTTTTTTTCTAGAGAAGTATTTAACACTAGCGACACTAAATTTAAAACTGAGTTAATAGATTTTTTTACGGAGACTTCATTGAAATCGGTCAATATAATATTTATATTGGAAAAGCAGGTCCCACGTTTTTAAGGAAATTAAGACTCAGTGCGCACAACCGGGCGGCGCTGTCGAGCTTAACCACCATGTCCATTCTTGTCGCCCCGCCAAAATATATCCTTATTGACATTTGACAATGTCAAGTCTGTCACTTGCGACATAGACAACTTTTTAAAGTTAAAACCCGAGCTACTGAACCTTGGATATTAATCCATCGTTAAAGATGGTACTTTAACAAGTTCACTATTTGCAGCTGCTGCGACATATATATTAAGTTTTCTTAAACTACTTATAACTTTTTTATTTCAAAGTTTTCATGATTCTATCAATTAATATTAATTAACTAATCGTTGGTCTGTAGTACAATTGAGATTAAATTTCCTAATTATTCTAGCTGAGCTCATCGCTATTCTCTTTAAAACATTGTTGAAAAATAATATCAAGTAGCACTTCTCAGCCGTGTTATTATAACCTAATGTGGCACCACATTGAAGCCTTCACTAATTGTATAGAGCTGACAGAAAACAAGAAACATCTCCATAGTAATATTCACTTTGGCACCCTCCCCTTCCACGCGGTCCCTTGCCAAAGCTCTTAATGCCAAGTTCGGCCTGACCTCATGGCAGGTACATTAAGCCGTTTATACATTATGTATGAATTTGTTATACCGTTTGATGTAAAGAAGCTTTAACTCAGGTAGTGCTAAGGTTTAAAGTCAATTTCACTTTAATATTTCATACTGTAATTACTCAATTTGGTATACAAATCCGTTGCTGGAATCAAAAGGGTATGTACTGTATAACACCTTATACAGTAATATGTCACTACAGTATATTAAACGAACTTATAGATAGAAATTTAAGAGGCTCAGTAAATAATAACAAATATATAGTTTCAGTAACAAAGATAATTATTTAAAAAAAAACGTTCATGGAAGTGTTTTGTAACTTACAAAATGATTATAAAAAGCCGATGAACACTAAGTTTGTAAATAAACAAAAACCCTTCAAATTTTTGCCAATAAAAAACATTTTAGATTCAATACGCAAAAATAGATTGTAAAATGAAATAAATGTTGGGTAAGGTTCTGAGTTCATTTTTAATTTCAAATGCAAAATAGGTCTTCATGTTTAAAAACACTAAACCTTCACTAAGAAACACGTTACTTTGATTTAAGTAGAGCGTCATTCTAACTAAAACATCAAATATGTACGGGGTCAAATGTCAACGAGGAGGACATTTTTAAAACGTTAGGTAGGTAGTTAATAATTTGAAATGCATAAAATGATGAAAGTATGCACCGCGATTCAAATAACGTTAATGGAAGTATGGTTGTGGAATTCAAAGTAAAAAAATATATGCGCTTATTTCAATACAGAGAAATGAATACAGTTTCCAAAGTCAAGTTTATTTGTCATCTTTACTAAAAAGATGACATCTACCCTAGACTAAAAAAAACTTCACAAATTCTATATTCTTTTGCAGGACCTGACGAATTGGTGGAACTTATTTTGATAGAATTTTATTTAATGGCAAATGACATGTTGCGAACTGTCTGTATAATCCTTAAACTAAGCCAATCTATGTACTAAGTATGAGCAGAAGTAACACGGCTCCTCCCGTTCCCGTGGAAATATGGCCTATGTCACCCGGGAATAGCGTAGCTTACCAGAGCTTGCTAACAAACGAACAAACAATCAAACCTTCTTCTTTTTGATATTAGTGTAGATGAAATGTGTATTCATCTCTATTTCCACTTCAAAGTTTCCAAATCTTATTTGTAGGTCTAAAATAGCACCTTAAACCCTAAGTACCTTCAAAGCACTTCAGTAACTTGATGATAAATTGAAGCAAAATTTTGACAGTTAAATACACATTAATAATAAGTTTAGAAACGTATTTATCATGGCGTCTTTTAAAAGACACGGGCGTAACGACGTGTTTTGAAGACTTTCTGCAAATGTTTAGGAGAAATGGAAGAATGATCACGATGCATCCAGCGACAACCATTAGACCGCTACATTAGGGACACTTTAAAATAAAAATGCTTGGATATGTTTTTAAATTCAAGAATAGGTATTTTACTTCAGTATTCAGGGAAGAGGTACCGTCTGTCTTAGTAAACGACTTCAAATAAACCGGCCAAGTGCGTGTCGGACTTGCGCACGGAGGGTTCCGTACCAAAAAACAACAAAAAGTCTCATTTGTTGCATGGGAGCCTCCTATTTTTTTATTTAACGTGAGAGAAAATCTTTCATGGATGCTATGCCGAACTCCTACCTAAAACCTCACATAACGCCCAACAGCCTACGATTGGGAGCCCCGGGTTTGCCCTCGGAAGGATGTCCCAGTAAATGTCCATTTTGTCTTAATTATTTATTTTTTATGAAAATACACTGCTCGATATTCTGTGAGTATTTCAAGCGTCTTCTGGTTGCCCTTATTACCTAATAACAGTACATATTTATCATAAAACAAGTATTGCTCTATGGTGTTTGTTAACCATAGAGCAACGCGCGCCTTTAGACAGTTCGCGTTGCTCTATGTTGATCCTCTACGGTAGTACAGTATGTATTTTCAAAAGAGTTTAAGAACTCTATGTTTAATTTTAATTTCTTTATCAGAATATGGATGACATTTGAATGATGACATGACATTTTAAAAACACGATACTTTTTACAACATCGGTGCATGTAATTGAATTGTGTGTTTGTACGTAAATTGTTTATACTGGAGAAAAATCTAAAATACCGGCTCTTTGTTTACTATTTCCTAAGAAATTGCTATCTTTTAAATATTACACCTATCTAAAGTAATCTGCTGAAAGCGTTGTTCACTTTTTAAAGAAAAAATGTTTATGATGAAGTCGAAAAATAAGTTAGTATGTGACCCGTGTAATGTTCAATCATGGCGACAAAAATAACTTTCGTTGCGCAATATTTGACTGTGCTATACCTTCTAAAGTATTCATTTTATTTGCATGGTGTAAAGGGAAGAAATGATCTTGATGATATTTTCAAGCCAACTAACTTATTTTAATTGAGATAGATACCTAATATTCTTATATATAAGATAAAATGGCCAAAAAACACGTTTGTTGTATGGGAGCCCCCCTCAAATATTATTATGTTTTTGTTTTTAGTATTTGTTGTTATAGCGGCAACAAAAACACATAATCTGTGAAAAAATCAACTCTCTAGCTATCACCGTTCATGAGATACAGCCTCCTGACGGACAGACAGACAGACAGACAGACAGACGGACAACGAAGTCTCATGAATAGGGTCCCGTTCTTTACCCTTTGGGAACCCTAAAAAAGGAGCAGGTTCTCAATTCGAAAGTTTTTTAAGTCCAACGTAAGAACTGTTAAAAACTTCACCTCTATTTGTGTGTATAAGTGTATCTGTCTGGGGCACAGTAGCTCATAAGTGTGTATACTGACGTCAAACAAAAAAGAAACTAATAATAAACGTAAGTACCTACATACAATATTATTTACCTATCTAGTAATTAAAACTATTTTTATTTAAAAGCAAATTGACTTGCTGTGTTTTTAGACTTGTTTTCTCTAAATCTGTACATACATACATACATACAGTCACGCCTTTATCCCCGAACGGGTAGGCAGGGGCATAATATACGCCCACATTTACCCTTATAGTTTTATGTCCCACGTAATCAATGCTGGTTTTAAATTACCTACATAATTTAACCTAAATATATTTACCTAACTACACCTGCCTAACCTAACTATAATATATTAGTGCGAAGACAACATGTAGTTAAAAGTGAAAACTTTCGTCTGTAAGAGCATTAGATAATATTAAATATCCAAGTAATTAAGCCACAAAAATATAACTCCAAAATTAAGTTGTAGTTGAGCCACTTGCGACCAGCGAACCATGGTGCTACAGTTATTAATTATTATAAATATGTTACGACGATGTGGAATAATTTAAATTCTAGTAGATAATACACGCAATTATTACCGTTAGGCGCCGAGTTATAGGCATGAAATCATTATTTAGGACGCATAAACATCAAATAAAATTTAATAAGCCCGACACTTAACTATCTATACGAATATTATAAAGAGGAAAGATTTGATTGTTTGTTTGTTTGCATCGAATAGGCTCCGAAACTACTGAACCGATTTGAAATATTCTTTCACTTTTGAGAAGCTACACTATCCTCGGTGAACATAGGCTATATTTCAATCCCGGATTCCTATAGGAACGGGAGCTACGCGGATGAAACCGCGTGACGTCAGCTTGTTACTTAGAAAAAAAATTAACTGTTTGTCGTCACAGCCTGCGTCTGTCCATTTCAACATGGCAATAGACTTACAAACTATTACGTGGGACATAAAACTATAAGGTGAAATGTGGGTGTAGAATAGTGTAGATTATACCTCTGAGCTCTGTCGACTCCTTCGGGGATAAAGGCGTGACTATAATGTAAGTGCAAAAATCAGAGTCACACATGATCAAATAAAAAAGAAACCCTTTATGCGTCGGGCACAAATCATGAATACAAAAAAATCAGCATAAATCATGAATACAAAATCATCAGGCACAGGCAGTAACAGTCGTAATGTAATAGGTTACTCACACGTCTTAGGTGACTCTCACAACTTATGTGACTCTCACATCTTAGGTGACTCTCACATCTTAGGTGACACTCACACCTTAGGCACAGTATAACTGTGTTATACTGTATCTTAGGTGAAATTAATTTACACGCAGACCGAGTGCGAATAACAGGTACCTACATACAAGTTGTGAAAATTTTCAAGCCATCCCTAAATTCAGCAACTTGGCACAGTGTCTACAACGTTGGCAACCGGGACCAGCAGCTTTTCGTGACTTCCAAACCACGGAAACGCTCGTGAAAAGGAATGCTACAAATTGAAACCACAACAGAAGCGCGTCGATTTAAAAAGAGAAATATCTGCGCAAAAATGTCAGATACAATTTCCTGTTTCAATTAAACATATCATGTTACGCCTGTTTTCCCTCAAGACAGATGATTTTTGGAAAATCTTAAGATAAAAACTGTGTCGTGTCACTTGAACTCACTTGTTGCTCCTTGCTTGGCATGCGAGACACGTTTCCGAGACGGTTGGTCTCATACCAAACAGTGTTTAGAACGCCACGCCATGGCAGTGGGGCTGTTTTTATTTAAACGACTTAAGCAAACTGAGTTTGCTGTGGTAGATTTCACCGCTGAGTTAACAAACAAACAAAGATATCTGGGTATATTTATTAGTATACTTGCGATATTTTATTATATTTGTAAACGTTTTTGAACGGAACTGGTATGCAGAGTTATACCCTACCTCAAGCCCTACTACATACCTACATAAAGAAATAAAGGTACTTAATCTTTATCATCTCCGAAGGTAATCTTGTCAAGTGAAAGAACTTTTTAAAAGATCGAAATGGAATAACTATATACCTTGAGAGATTGCGGCAACTGTTAATACCTAAGAAGCGTTATCTTAATATCGTCTATTCATTAATTTCTTGATGTCCAGGTGTGCTGGCTACCACAAGTTATTCTGCTCAATCCTCTAGGACGAATCACTCCGCTCCTGCTAGGTGCCTAGAATCCTTATAAAGAAGTTATGGTTCTAACTTAAATTTTCCCACACGCATCTCTTTGAATATTGATTTACAAAAGAATTTTCAAGACTGTATTTTATTTTACCCTTTAATTATATGAAGTCTAGATGGAGCGTCAAGGAGCGGAAACGTCTCAAAAGTCTCTTTCTATGTATATTCTAGTCATCTAACGAAATATTCATAACAGAACAGGTCATCATGCAATCGCTTTTTATAATGCTAATTTGCACTAAACTTTAACTCGTAATTTTAGATCCTTAAAGCGGAAATTTGAAAAAAAAAACCCACACTATGCTCAATCCTAAAAAATCCTGGTTCGCAGGTTGAAAGCGTTTCGGCTGGATATTGATAGGTGAATAACGTTCGTTGTGCCGTCAATACAAAATAACCAATACCACAAATACATAATGAAACCTCGATTCTCAGTTTAGAAATTCAATATCTGAAATCCAATCAGCCTCAATACCAATATTGGAGTATTTGGTAATGTAAAATGGTTATCAGAGTACATAATAACGACTAATTTAGACCTCTCCATTACATTTTTTTAAAGTGACTTTTAGAGTACGAGCGGCATCCATCCATAATAACTGACTATAGTCTTTCCATTTCTTTATTTTCTCGATGACAGTTCTAATTTGATAGTTTTAGTGTTGCGACCAAATAAGTAATGATATCGATCGAATATCGTAAATTGATCGAATATCGTATCATTGCCAGTACAATTTATATAGAACTAATATGGGCACAAATCATAGGACGCCGCTCGAAACAATAACTATTCCCCTTTTACGGCAAACAAGATGTTAGATTTATTAAAAAATGCATGTGCGGATGTTACTGCCGAAAACTGGGAAAAAATCGCGAGAAGAAGCCAAAACATTATAGCTACGGATTGGGAAATAATCATGTGGCATTCGATAATGTAGATGTACAGGAACTTATTATAAATGTTGGAGAGAGCTCATCGAGTGACAGTGACGATTCGTCAGATTTTGATTAAAATAAATAAATAAAGATTACCTGTCATTATACTTATTTTGTTGCATGGTCGAGTACCTACCTACCTATACCTACTTATTTTACAAACGCTTCGAAAATTTTATAGAAGTTGGCATTATCAATCAAAAATTAACCCGTGTAACGTCTTGTACTGAAATATAATATCTACTAGTTAGTAAATTTGTACAAAAGTATCCGGCAGTAAGTAGTTTAGTTTCTTACATTTTGTAAAAAAATATTGAATCTGTTATCGTGTTATGTTTATCGATAGCTCAATCCCTATCAGTTTCTTAGAGTCAGGTATAACCTTGTACCTGCGTAAATGTCATATTTTTATAAAATAATGCATACATAATGTAAAAAAGACGCTCGTACAAGTTTTCACAGGAACTGTCATGGACCTGTCATCGAGAAAATAAAGAAATGGAAATAGATAACAAAAATGTTTAGTGCGGCAAGTGTACATTGTGTTAAAAAGTATTGTTAGTAATTCTTTGAAGAATTATTACAATGGTCGTTTAAACCTTATCAAAAAAGATTCAAAAATATATTTTATAGTTGCTCGGAAAATGTACAGTTTTGCAAAAGCAAACAAAAATTGATAAGTAGCCTTTTTTCAAAACTTTGAAGAACTTGCATTGTCACTTTTTCACAAAAATCCGCCAAACGAAGCTTCTAGGACGCTCCTTACTAATGCGTATAGAAGTAACTTTTTTGTAATGTCAATTTAAACTATTAAGTGCCAGCTACTGGGATTTAATACTTGACTTAAATTAATTTATAATATATCAAAATGAACTCTTAAAACGACAATGTGTGAAGAACCGTGTGCCTTTTCTATTAAACTTTCGATGACAGCTTGTGTACGATTATTTATTTAAAAAATTGTCCAAATTTGATTAAAATCGGCTGATAAATTTAATGACATCATGGCAAACCTACCAGCTTTTAGATGCCAATATCATTTCAATTAAATATCGCTGACGACCAAAATTCCGAACGATCGAGTAATGCCAAACATATTTGACCATTTGACACATTTGACCATCTGAAAATGGAGACCCCTCACTATGTTCGCTTGGCCAAAATACAAATATTTAGAACTAAATTAGAACTATAAAGAACATTAATATCCACATGTCCCGGGGCGCCACTTTGTGTTACGCGTGATTTCATTTCAAATAAGGCTTTATTAATCAGTTGTATGTGAGCGCAATCCAATCCAAAATTGAGCGAATAAAATGAGCATCACAGTCAATATTGGATCTTTGCACTATTCAGGTCCAGTTTGAATTGAAACAGCTATCTCTATTTGCTATTTTGTAAAAAAGAAATGATCGCAAAACCCATTCTACTGTGTTTCGTGATCGATAAATAACTATGTACGAAAATTATTATACATGGATGATTAATAAATAAATTTCAGTTTCGTATCTATTTAAAAAACAATTTTCAGTTCGGCCCTTTTATTATTTAAAAACACACGGACTTTATCTATTGGTACTGCTGCTTGTTACTATAGATATATAGAGTACATAATACGTACATCCTTTTGTAATGAGATCGGACCCTCTCCTTGCCCAAGTTAGCTAAAAATGAGCATGATAATGTTATTAAATTAAGTTCGATACTTAAAAAGCAAGACATAGTTCAATTTATTGTAAGTGATAGTATTCCTAAGATATTGGACGTAAGATGAAACATTTCCTAATAGCACACAAACCGCTTTCAGTATCTGGCATCAACATGCAAGCGAGTGAAAGCTTTGAGGCAACAGAAGCTAGTTGGACCTTGATTGCGGATCGCAAATGTTTGCCCGGGCTCACGAGAACCACATCAATTATTCAAATAACTACGTACAGAGAGTGACTAGACGAGTAATTTTGCGAATATTACCCGTGGAGGGGCACGAAATGTAAGCTGCTTACAAGTTTCGCGCCAAATAACTTGGGGATACCCGAGAATAGCTCTTATGTATGGTAAGTATGCACCGGCCCGGGCTCACTGGGAGCTAGTTAGTTAAGTGGCGATATTAATCTGATGAAAAGACCTATTCATCATACAGTTGGCTTGTGTTCGGAGGTAAGACTAAGGAAAGTTATATTACAGATACAATTTTCCTTATTCTTACTTACAAAGTGTAGTAGAACTTATAGGTAAGTAAAAAACATGTAAAAATGGAATACAAATTATGGCAAAAGTTGTGTCCTACACATTATGTAATACGATTTTATGTTCTGTTTAATAGTAAGTATTTACTATTGAAAGGACCAAAAATATAGATAATCACGAAGTCAAATCCATCGAGGGAAAACCACTCGAAGCAATATAAACAGGCCGAAAATCTCAACTTAAATGTAAGGAAAAATGTTCCAATCTGAATAAAGCGCCACGCTGGCTTTGCCAAAAAGGGAAGAAGGATTAAAGAGGTCGCGAAGCTGACATAGTAGGATTAACTGAGCGGTGCGGTGTCAGCAAATAAATGACGATTCCTCGAACGGATACCTTGTTCGCTGGAAGATGTACTTGATGTACATTATTTTTGTGAGCATTTAGTTCAACATTATTATTTACAATTCGGCTAGCTTAGTATCGTTTTATAATTTTAAAACGCAGCAGATTTTCTTTTATATTTTCCCATTCTTTTCCTGCATAATGCACTGCAAGGAAAAATTGATAACTCTCTCTTGATTTTTCAAGAGAGAGAGTTATCAAATTTTAAAATTATTTATTTTTTATATCCAATTCTAACAAACATAAAACTGTATTTTGATGAATAGAAATTTTCTAGATAATATTGCATTTATGGTCTGTAGTTCAAGGTGTATAATTAAATAAAACATTATAATAAAAAAAGTTTTAAATCTTACACTTTCATTACAAAGCTCTGTCATGACACGAAATCCATTGTAATTTGTTACAATTAAACCGCTATTGACATTGGGTAGCATTATACCACTTCAGTGGAAATTAACTGATTTAACTACTACCTGGAGTACAATGGCAAACCGTACAATGCCATTGATAAAGTTATCAATGGTATTAGTTGCCGAGTACGATAAGTAATGGACTGGAGTAATATCAAAAAGGTTTTACAAGGAAATCAGCTCTTTTGATTTATAAAGCGATTAGGGCTTTTACCGTACTAATGGAAATCAAACGTCTGTTTATTACTGGTTTATTTTTACTTTAAAAATTATACGAATTAGGTAAAATACATTTATTTTTAGCGTTGTTCCACGCAGGTAAAATCGGTAAAGTTCTTCAATGTAGGAACTAATTCGGATCTGAAACATTTTCATCAATTTTCAGGGATTCTTTTCCCGTATGCCTGAATTGTGGAATGAACTCCCTGCCTAGGTTTTCCCGATCGTCTATATAGATTATGGGGTTTTTCAAGAGGAGTCTCAAAAGGTTTTTAGTGTTGCAAACGTCTACAGTCTACGGTGACTACTAACTAAACTATGGTATTAAAACGTAAAAAACAAACCACTTCCAGGTAATGTTGTGTTCAAGTTTTCCGTGTAACAAGCTTAGTAGGCGGGGACGCGTCAATAAAATCTGACACTTGTCAACTAAAAAATGCTTACAAATTTTGTTATTGCAAACGCGTGACTTTTGATTGCATAAATTTTTAGTATACAGAACTTTTTGTACACGCACGTGTAGACTGTTATGTGTAAATTATTTATACTCTATCTCTCTTTCTCTTATGGATAGTAGGTACTAAGTAAGTTGGTAAGATTATTAGGTCCCAAGTGTACAAATAAAAGTTCAAGCTTTTACGGTCTAAGTAGGCTAAGCATTTTCTTAGCACATACACAGCTATAGCTGTCTATAGGCTGGATATACAAGTGACAATGAGTCTCTTTTGTTTGGTGCTGGCTCGGCTATTTGCTGATTACAATTCTTTAGTGAAATCATTGTAAACGAGAAGAAAAATTGTATCCAAGTACAGTCAGACGAAATCTATATCAAAAAGTATTTTTGAATTTATAAAAAATTTGTTCAATCTCTTAAAGGGGGAGATTTAAGTAAATACATTTCAAAAGAACAATAGTCTTAAGTCGGCTAACATTAAATTCCTTTTAGGAACTAGCCCTACATTATTTTGTCCCACAAAATAATATTCATGATTTAGCTAAACGCGACCGCTATTATCCGCTTTGTTAAATTTTTAATTAGAATCGGAAGTTATAACTTGTATACCCTGACATAGGTACCGGTTCAAAGTTCAGCCGTAAACTTCGCTTTGTTTATACAACTTGGAGTTTGGAAAGCAGGTAAGTTTTAGAACATTGAGGTTTAATGATCTAATATTAAACGAACGCGGAGGGTATTAATTAAGGATTCCGTGGCGTAATAGCGATAGCAAAATTATAGGCGCCGAACCATTAACC
Source organism: Miltochrista miniata (assembly GCA_933228765.1). NCBI lineage: Eukaryota > Metazoa > Arthropoda > Insecta > Lepidoptera > Erebidae > Miltochrista > Miltochrista miniata. The sequence continues at coordinate 14,649,433 of OW121752.1, read as the reverse complement.
TGCGGTACAACGATGTAATGCAACTTTTGAGCAACATTTTAATTAGGATCGGTTCTTCACAAAGGGGATCGATGTCGATGTTAATATAAAAGTGTTAATTTCGGCAAGAAATTATGATGTAGGTATAAAGTATTTGTAAACAGATATTAGTCAAATCATATCTTCGATTATCTCTTTGATTTTCGCCACACATTGGGAGGGCAAATAGCCTTGCTGAAGGTACCACGCTAACCATACGAATCGGTACAGTTTTGTCTAGAATTTTCATTCTCCTCTTCATGATCGTCCGTCAATCATCAGGTGCAGCATTGGCAGTTGAACAAACATCTTGGCAGGGCTCGGTCACACTTACACTACATGTCTTTTGTTTATTTTACTTATAGTCCATTGAAATGTTACAATTTAAGGACCGAATATTGCATTTCTTAGAGGACGCAATTTTATTTTTGGGACATGTGTGGGGGGGGGTCAATAGAAGCTTAACCTCAAGTTTGTGGCGTCGCCACCCTTGTCCCCCGGCCGCAATCTTAAAAAGGGGTGAAAACACTTTTTTCCCAATATCTCGGAAACTACGAGTCTCACAAAAAAAAATTGTTTTGCCTACAAACATGTAAAACAAATTTTTGCCCTAAATTAAAAATTAGAGAAGTTATAAACAAAAAAATTAAAATAAAATTATAAAAAAAATATTTTTTGCTCTGTGGCGTTTTCTTAAATTTCTCTTAAAAGATCATCTACAAGATTAGTCTGAGGTATTTTTTTTTGTAAAATGTATTAAAAAAATTATAGAGCAAAAAAGAAAATTTTTATAAAATTTTTCTAAAAATTTTGTAAAATTTTTTGTTAAGTTATATACACATTTGTAGGCAAAACAATATGCCAAAAATTATGCCTCTGCAATTTCCGAAATGTTGCGAAAAAAGTGTTTTTTCCCCCTCTTTTCAAGATGGCGGCCGGGGGACAAGGGTGGCGACCCCACAAACTTGAGGTTAAGCTTCTATTGACCCCCCACACATGTCCCGAAAATAAAATTACGTCCTCTAATAAATGCAAATCTCATGTAACATTTCAATGGACTATTAGGAACTATGAAATTTTAAAAAGTAAATAGAATTTAAACATAAACCTTAACATGTATTTCTACCACAGCATACAAAGCAACAATTACTCCACCGTAGGTACATAGAAATAACGATAATTTCGTTGTTCAGGTAGCCACAAGAGACTCCGCCAAGTCTAAGCTTGCCTTCGTGATGTCGTTCGCTAGGTGATTAGTTACCTTCCACGCTACCGAACATCTCGAAATAAAAAGAAAATTAAAGAAAATGTACTGAACTTAGCCAAGATGTGACTTGTACTGAAATATCTACTCGAGACCGTAAACTAAATAAATAAAGTCAATGTTAACTTACTTACAACTTATTTACACAGGTTTTAGTAAAATTTCGTTCTTTTTCCGGTTCTTCATCATAATTGATATTGCCAATATCTATCTACCTATAAAATTTGAACAAAAAGAAAAACAATGATAAATAAATTAGATCTGTGTAATTCTTTTTGTTTTATTTTCTCGACAAATTTCGATAAAATTTATACGCGACCACGTCTAAAGTAAACAAGTATAACAAACCAAATAGGAATAATCAAAATCAATTCATAATAGATGGAAGGATCGTCTACCGAACATATTATATTATGTCTAAAAATATGCAAGCGAATTGAAAACCTTTGCCTTTTTCGAATTCGGATGAAAACCTACAAATTAGGAAAGCAAGCTACTTTTTTTTAGCGTATGAAAAATCCTACATGGATGCTATGCCGGACTCCTATCGACTAAAAACTGCGTGAATCCTTCACGTCACGCTGTCGTCTATGGCTAACGCAAGCTATTGAACCCTAAAATGGGTTTGTGTGTGTTTGACAAGCCGATATTTTACTTAATTTCCCGAATCACAATTTATCAATCAACTTCTTCCGTCTCTGATGTCATGGATTAAATCATTTAAATATGTGTTCAAGAACAACACAGCTGCCTTTGAAAAGAAAATATATGTATCGTTGATTATACGTTCTGCCACATTTTTCAGAGCTAAAAAGACAGAAAGTAGAAATACAGAGAATCCAATTACGTTTGTCACATTAAGTTATTATGCAAAATTGGTTTTTGTATTTTGTCTTAAACAGGGAATAGCCCCGCATTACTTTGTAATGTAATCAAGTAGAAATATTGTTTCTTTTGTACTTTAACTGGATTTGTGTAGCCTTTGAGGTATTTTTGGGCTGAGTTTTATTTGTGTTCTAAGGGCCGCGCAGTTGTTGTCAAATATTTGTTTGAGTATTTAAATTATCTGGTACGCAAGAGTAATAAGAATATAATACATTTTTAGGTTAAATACTGTGGACATTGTTATACTCATCTCGAATTTGATTAAGAATGTCAACTTGGGTCGCACTTGAACGCGGTACAAAATGCAATCATGGATTTATTCAACTTTCGGACTAGAGTGGAATAGGTAGGTACCTACTTCCTTTACTATTCAAATGAACCTTTACTATTCAAGAGATCCCATAATAAGACACATACATTAATAATAAATAAATATAAATATTTGTAGACATTCATACATAACATCATCTAGCCCAAATTAAGCTAATATAAGTTTGTGTTATGGGATCTAGACGACTGATATACATACTTATATATTTCTAAATACATACATAGAAAACACCCAAACTACAAAACAAACATTGTGGGTCACACAAATGTTTCGACCGACCCAGGAATCGAACCCAGGACCTCCAGCGCCACAGGCAGTATCACTACCGACTACGCCACAGAAGCAGTTAAATAATACTTTGCATTACAAACCGAAAATATACAACTCAATTATAACAATGAACACGCTAGTATCCAAGAAGAAACTACTATAAAAATAAGAATAGTCGAGATCCGTCCAATTCGCAATATAATAATATCGACCACAGACATCCAGAAACCAATGGGGCGTAACACCATAATGGCTTCTATCAATACACCAGGGCCTTTCCTACGGCTACATGCGTCTTTTTGGTTCGTTGAGTATGCCAATATGTCTCTTTAGAATTAAATTAAGGATAAAACCAATTTGATATAGGCAGTCGATTTTACCGCGTTCAAATTACGCGCTTGCTTTCGTATGCGATTTTCGGAATCGCAATATATTTCGAGATTTCAGTTGCCGTTGCTTCATTTCAACAAAATTAGTGGTTTCATTACATGTACTCAAAAACAACTTGAATAATTAGTCTAGATCTAGATGTTTGGTATGATAATATAATCTCAGCAACTACTAACGCGATCTTTTTTTTGTTATTAGATACTCTAACACAAAAAAACATTTATTTCGCATAATCCTAATACATAGGCACTTGCGACACGTCAATGAATACAAAGCAAAGTCATTACCACCAGTTCGGAACGCGGCCCGCTTGAGAAGAATGGCAAGAAACTTGGCGGGCTTTTCTTTTTGTGCTCTACTACATTTATTATCGTTTATTGATGTAATATTATTATGGACTATTTTACTGACGGCTGGTGGAAAGTCACGGTGATATTCAAAAAATTCCATAAATTTTAGACAGAAAAATAAAAGTTATTTAATAAACTAAACAAATAGAACTTCACAGAACTTTAAAAAATTAAAAATCTACTCTTATTTTTAACAAAGACTTTTTAATATGCATTATGCTTCACTAATATTTACTTAGAGGACGAGGTACCTTTTTAGCGAAATAACATGCACGGTGCTACTCCCCAGTTTAATTAATTTACCTTTATGAGCTGTCTGGCATTCGGTTTTTATCAAAAAGATCACTTAGTTATGGCAGAATCTCTACAGTGTTCAACAATTATTGTGAAATATGAACGAGTGCTCTCCGAGGTTGCCGAGATAAATAATTGTGTTAATACGATAAATTAATTGGAATTCTGCTAAAGCGATTAGCCAAATTTGATAAAATTTATAGAGCGCTGATTTGGTTGAGTATAACGGTTGATGTTTTGTGTTCTCCTCAATGTTGTATAGTAATTATTGAAAACATCAATATTAATTCTTATACACAGTGCCACTCCACAGTGCTATCGGATTGGTGGCCACTTCCTCTGACCACAAAAGAATTGACAGTGGCCCTAAAGTTAGCGGCCAAATGATGTGCTCTTTTTGGCTTCGCTTTAAGAACCCGGGGTGGTGAGCGAACTATACAATGACTTGGATGCATTTTGAAACCCTCGGTAGAGTCATGAAAATTTAGACAAATAAATAAAAATAATTTTTATTTCATCAATTAAATGGAAAATTGACACGTACTTACAGCAAAGGGTTTTTTTTTATTTTACGTGTGGAAATCCTACATAGATGCTTTGCCGGACTCCTACCGACTAAAACTACACGATGCCTTAGAACTATCTACGTCCGGGAGTCCCGGGTAAGCCCTCGGAAAGATGTCCCAGGGCTCCCGGCAGACTTTGGCGACCACTTCGACCTCGCCTAGAGGGTTCTTGTTATTAGTCATGACAAAAATTTCTACGGACATAAGTTGGGAACTACTTAGATACCCCCAAGCACAGATCATAATACCTAACAGTCAAGTCAGACAATTCTGAAACCTCATGTTTCAGAATAGTCTGACTAAACTTATAGACTTGTATTTAAAGTTAGATAACAGATATACAACGCCTCCAATTATGTTCTCCCCAGAACATGGTCCGCAACTGTAATTGCTCACTAAAAGGCATGCTACTCGATACTCAGTGAAATCAATACAAGCAAACAACCGCAGCCTCGGCTGCAGGAACATAAAATGGTTTACGTCATAGCACAAATACTAATAAGGCTAACTACAAATTCGCTACAAATAAATTATGCTATGTGTTATAGGATTATTGTCAAGTAAAAAAATACCAGAGGCATGCGGGTAGTGTCGACTAAAGCGAAAACTTAAATAATTAGGGTTTTATTGAATAGTCATTTTTTTTAGAATCCAGTGGCCAACTTCTCTTTTCCTAGTTTCGAATCCTGAGAATTCGAGATCTTATCCTAAATCACAATCGAAACCTTTTCAATCCGGATACAGTTACGAGGTGTTGGTAAGCGCAACGGTTGCGTCTTCATGAATTTGTTCCCAGTACAGAAATGTCTACCTTAGGGCGCCCTAAGAAGTTTTCACTATAAAAATATCCAAACAAGCATGGTAATCAGAATACAATATTGTTATAGATTATATTTTTCTAAGTAAAAAGCTTGGCATGTTCATGACATGTTTGCGAAAAATTGATCACGGAAACTTTAAGTCTGATCCGAAATTCGATCCTAAAACCACAGCATAACAGTTGCATTCACCGTGGTACGCCATTAAAACCGTCATGTACCTATTTCATATTTAGAAACATTATCAGAAAATCATCGAAATCCATGGTCAAATTTGGCACAGCTTGATTTGATGGTTCATAAGTGCATTTTGATGGTAAGTGTCACCACAGTAATTTGTAACTATCACAAATATATTTAAACGACTATTCATTTTAATTGGTCCACATAATTAATTATAGCGCAGTAATTAACGGTAGATTACACTTGAATTATCAATAATTGCGTTGTATCGAATAAAAACGACCCCGGTTTAATTGCGGTGGGGGCTTGTATCCATTCGATGCCTTTACGCTACACAAAACGCATATGAACTTTAATTACAATATGTAACAGTAAAAACTCAATAAAGTGGAAAACTATAGCCATTCAATGTTTTAATTAAATGTAGCTCGGTTATTTGCCCATGATAATGCTATTAAAAGCTGTAAAAGTTAATATTTTGTTGAAATTTTATAGGCGATAAATTTGCGCTGGTCACCAAGACGCGACAATAGAATAAATTAAACACAACGAGTCTGTTAATTTTGAAAGCTTTGCTTGTCTTTAACGCCGTATCAATCATATCGTAAAAGTCACTAAATCACGGTGCTATTAAAATATTTTATTCCCTTTTTTCAAGTTTCTGCAAGAAATATAGACGTTCCCAGAAAGCTTGAACCTAATAATCTAGAGAAGCGCTTTCTATTTTCAGAATAAGTTGCTAATAATTTTTTTTGAATAATGGGACAGCATATTCTACAAATACATTGCCTTTGACCTTAACCACAGGACTTTAACTCCATACAAATGATTAGTTTTCAATTCTGTCACCTTTATTAAAAAAACACGTGTTTGTACAGAGCTTGAATGTGCGACCACTAAGGTTAAGCAATCGTTCCCTCAAAATACCCTCCAACTATATGACAGCTGTGGCGGGGGTGAATAAGCTTGCTTAGTGGGGGGCAGGGAGTTGCCTGTCTGTTTGTAATACTTATCTTTGTATATAATATAAATATCTTTGCATAAACGCCATGATGAAGCAATACACCCAACTCACTCTAAGCAAACCTTTAGATATTTTAGTGGAAAGAGATACTTGGGAAATGATTTCCTTAGAAATGCCTATAATTAAATAGTTGGCTTAATGAATTCAAAGGGTTAAATAAAGCTATTATATATTAATTTATTAGAAGCAGACGTCTTAATAAGTAATTTTCATTAAAATATTCATAGCTGCTGTTTTAATAATCTATTCGTGAATTCCATCCCAAAGTAACTGGTAAAAGATTGTTCTTAGTGATAGGGCTGCCTTTTGAAAATGTTCAGGGTTTCAATCCAACTCAAGTTACTTTGTATTAGTTATGTTTATGTTTTCTAAGCTGTTTGTAATCAGGTGGTTCTATTTTTCCCAAAATCAACTGCCGGAGAAGCACTATTGGAATAAAAATTGTTTTATTTTTTGAAACATAATCTTTTATAAGGAAATTATGGATTCTTCTGTTTCAAATCTAATGTGTAAAATATGTTACAGGAAAAAATGTGTAAGTAAGTATCATAACTATGACAAAAGCTGTATAATAGCTCAAAAGACGGCGGCACGGATCCTTATTAAACTTTTTAATAAGAACAAAACTCATAGCAACTGAAGATTAATTGAAAGTTACACACCAAACCAGTTTCACAAGCCTACATCGTGTAACATAAGTTTACAACGTAAGCCAACTCCATAGTCTTTTAACACATGTCCAGTCCAGTTACCTAAACTTTAAGGGTTGAACGGGTGAAATATTTTCCACCCGACTGACGCCTGTTCAAAGCCAAAGCACTCTGATGTGCAAGATAACAACTCGATGTAAATTTCACTTTGTCACCTTTGTGCCGACCTTATACAACCTTTCGATGTTTTTGTTACACCGACATGAATTAAATTGCGGTTAAATGACAATAGGAAGAGTTTTTGTTGAATGGAACCAGTTTACGAATGTACAATGTGTTTTAGGTTTGGAATGTATTTATAGCGAAATGCCTTCAAAATGTATTATGAGACAAAAGAGATGTGTAGTAGGCAGACGTTTTACATACATAGACTTTTTGAACCCAGACATTTAATAAACAGAGACGTTTTACAAGTATGTCCTTCCGAACCTAATCCGTATGTATGTACCTATGTATGCCCTGCTTTACCCGAGTAAAAAGCAGTAGATAGTTATAATGTCAATAACCAAAGTTGATTTGACTCAATGACGAGAACTACGAACTCCCAAGAATGAGGGTTAGGTTATTCAATCTGAACGTAGGTTTTGCCCATTTCACACACACAGGCATATGTTGTATCAAAGTTAAGAAGCATCACTGTACCACACGGGTGGTTGTCAAGTGGTTTTGTTTCAAGTTTACTTCTCATCATCATGGCTAACGGAGGACCGTTAGCCACTAGGTACTACATACTTGTAAGTTTGGTAGCGACCGGACTGAGTTTCTTGGGGTGTTCTTCTCAGTCTGTAGCATTTCCAAATCCCCGGTAGTCACAAAAATTTTCACAAACCTAATAGAATAGAATAGAATAGAATAGAAATATTCTTTATTGAATAGAAATATTCTTTATTATATCTTTATATATAATTCTATTCTATTCTATTTCACAAACCTAAATTTTTTTTTCTTAAATTCAAAGGGAATAATTTTTATTTTATTTATTTAATTTAATTTATTTTGGTTTACTCTCCGAACGCCAAACGTAGGTTTGTTTAGATTCTACATTCACTTTTAGGGTTCTGAAATAAACAAGTAATCCGTACCAATTTATCTTCTTGTCCACAGTCCAAGACTGAATGTTAGGTTACTATTTATACCTGTCCATATTAACACGACACGCCAAATACTAAACGACAGTAATTTTACATAAACTTACCTATAGCGAAAGTGTAAGCGTATGCCTCTAACACTGGAAAAATACGTCATATTATGTTAATGTCTGTATTTAACATTTTTGATGAAGAATTAAGAAAGATAAAACGTTTCCACAAACACTCCAATAAAAACAGGACCCTTAGCCTTAATAACAAAACATATTTGCAAACCCAGATAAATAATGATCTAATTATAAAGAATATTAATGTTTAGGTATACGGGATAAAAGAAATAATTAACTTGGTGGCTTAAAATTCAATTTAAAACGTGGAAACGGTCCGTCCATTCATTGAAATCCACATAAACACGACGATAATCTCCGCGAAACAGCATTAAGTCGACAACAAATCACACGAAGGGCTTATAATGATCTAAAAAGTATCCTATAATGTAAGCGCGTAAACTCATTTGTATGAAGCCATGAATAGACTTAGTTCAGCTTTCAGGTTAACTTTGTTCAACGTGATAGCGCTAGATGGCGTTGGATGGTATGCTTATATTCTGAAACTTTTGGTACATCGCTCGATGAAATCTATCAGAGCTACATAGCTCCGCATTTTTTAATTTTTCCTCTGCAACGCAGCTGCTTGACTTACTGCATGAGATACCTAAGATAGGAATTTTCTGTTGAATAATACATACATACATACATATGGTCACGCCTTTATCCCCGAAGGGGTAGGCAGAGGCATATTATATGCCCACATTTCACCGTTGTATAATTTGTCCCACGTAATAGGTGGTGAACCGTATTGCCGTGTTTAAATGAACAGGCGCAGGTTGTGACTGCCTGCTGTTGAAATAAAGCCTTCAACTTAGCTTAACGACTGCCATTTTACTGGCAACCGAGACCAACGGCTTAACGTGCCTTCCGAAGCACGAAAACGCTCAAATAAATGTCACAAAGTGATCACATGGATGGTCACCCATCCATGGACCGGCCATAGTGAAAGTTGCTTACTGCAGTGATCGTTTACAGAACACTGAGTCCGCGGGGCCACGAGCGCTTCAATAATATATGTTGTAATAATGTTGAATAATAATGCTGTCGATAATGATGATTTGATGTAATTAAGACTATTTTTCAAAATGGTTACTGAAGAATGGTTGTTGAGAAGTAAATAATTGATCTGATGGATGATTAGTGACTCTTAGATAATTTTCATAAAGCTGAATATTTAGAAACTTCTCTAAGCAGATACTTCACGCGTACAAAGCCACGAACATTTAGGTAGTACAGAAAAGCGAGCAGCGAAAAAGACCAAGATATTTTAATTCAGCTCCGTAAAGCACAAGATTCAATACAAAGCCTCGTTCTATCGCTTACACGTATTTATATTTAATTAACATTCACGTGCACATCTCCTTTGTGCCAAAGAAGGGGAATAACAAGAGAACAGCAACCCGTACCACAGATTAAAAATGCTTAATTAATATTTTCTTTATTTATAAGCAGCGTAAGGGTTACCTGTTGTAGAAAATGAAACTGACATGTTATTTACTTTAAACTACTGAATTTACTAATTTTTCTATACTAATATTAGGTGCTTACACATCAAATTGGCGTTTTTCGTACTGGCCACTTTAATTACGATTTTCTCCTCTTTGGTAAGGAATTCCAAATTCAAATTTTCCCAGCTATTTACTCATGTATTTATCCTTCGATGACCGTCATTCATTTGTTTTTTTCTTCTGTTTTTTTCTGTTTGCGTCACTCATTTTACAAAATGGAAAACTTAAAATATCGCATTATTTACGAGTACGAGTTCCGCCGTGGCACTAGTGCTGCGGAAACGACTAGAAGGGTGAATGATGTGTATGGCGGTCATGTTGCAAAAGAAAACACAGTTCGTTTTTGGTTCCAACGTTTTCGTTCAGGAAATGTCGACCTGCAGAACAAGCCCCGTGGACGGCCTGAGACTCAAGTTGATAATGAAGTATTGAAGGCTATTGTGGAAGCGGATCCATCGCAAACCACGTCCGAGTTAGCTGCAGGCTGCGGTGTTAGTGATAAAACTGTTTTAATTCACTTAAAGCAAATTGGGAAGATTAAACAGCTTGAAAGGTAGGTACCTCACGAATTGACTGAAGCAAACCGGCAAAAGCGCGTCGACTGCTGCGTTACATTACTGAACCGGCACAATAATGAAGGTATTTTAAACCGAATCATTACCTGTGACGAAAAATGGATTCTTTACGATAATCGAAAGCGCTCAGCGCAATGGTTGGATCCTGGCCAGCCAGCCAAATCCTGCCCCAAGCGAAAATTAACCCCAAAAAAGTTACTTGTAAGCGTTTGGTGGACTAGTGCCGGTATTGTTCATTACAGTTTTCTCAAATCTGGCCAGACTATTACGGCTGATGTCTATTGTCAGCAATTGCAAACCATGATGGAAAAGCTAGCAGCTAAACAACCTAGGCTGGTCAATCGCTCCACGCCAATGCTGCTTCACGACAACGCTAGACCACACACTGCACAACAGACGGCTACCAAATTAGAAGAGCTTCAATTGGAATGTCTAAAACATCCTCCGTACTCCCCGGATCTTGCTCCAACAGATTACCATTTTTTTCGAAATTTGGACAACTTCTTGCAAGGGAAAAAATTCAACTCTGATGGGGCAGTCCAAATCGCCTTCACAGATTTTATTGATTCCCGTCCGACTGGTTTTTTTAGTAAAGGGATCAATGAACTACCTATGAGATGGCAAAAATGCATAGAAAACAATGGTTCATACTTTGATTAATTAAATATATTATATTTAAAAATATTCGACTTTTTGTTCCTCCTATACAAAACGCCAATTTCATATGTAAGCACCTAATATTATAAAGAGGATAGATTTGATTGTTTGTTTGCATCGAATAGGCTCCAAAACTACTGAACCGATTTGAAAAAGTCTTTTACTCTTCATGCTTCATGGCAACATAGGCTATATTTTATCACCCGTATTCCCACGGGAATGGGAGCTACGCGGCTGAAACCGCGTGACGTCCGCTAGTAGTGCCGTCCTTTATCTTCGAAAGGATAGACAAAAGCATTGTAGACGCTCACATTTAACCATATAGTTTTTTTAGTCCCACGTAATAGGCGTACGCGTCTTATAACATACGAACTTATAAAGAGGAGCGCTGAGAAAATTTTCAACAGTTTACTGTACTTAAATAGAATTTCCATTTCCTAACTTCAACAAAAAAAAACTTCGGAGTAAGGTGTGGTGTGGTTTACAATATTGTGGCAGCGCAGACCATCGACTCCGTACCTGCTGCCGTTGACAGATTGACAGTTCAAACGAATTTAGCTACTACATTCTATGTAGTAGGTACTATTATAGTATCTTTGGTACAACTAGTATCATCTTTAGTTACAGTAGTCTTACTATTATTATCAGGACAAATATCTTTGTGTAATGAGCAGATTGATTTGTTCTGTGTCTGGATGTAATTTATCTGAAATGTATGTAATTAGAAATATAATAGGTAGGTATGTTTCTCAGTCGTCTAGATCTCACAAGCTTATATAAGCTTAATTTGGGCTAGATGATGTTGTGTGAGAATGTCTACAAATATTAATTTATTAATTTATTTTAAGCATCTAAACATAAAATCACGAAAAAAATGCAAAAAAAATTAGCAGTTTTATTAATTTCATTTTATAAATAGATCGACGCTATTAGATTAAGTTTGTTATTTATTGGTTTTAGGAGTGTTGCTACAGGACGGAGATTTTTTAAAACTACATAAAACATAATCTAGACGAAGGAGGAGATCTTATTATTATTTATTATTATCTATTTTTGGTTAATTTTAGAACACCTGGCTAAACCTTTTAACCTGAAGCTTCTTTATAGAGTTAATATCAATATTATGTAGGTATGTATTTTAAGGACCGATTCAGGCTAGATTTTTTATTAACAGCATGTCGAATCAACTCCACTCAACATATTCAAATATCTACATAGTAGTGTATTATTATATTTGCGGACTACATTGTAACCTCCACAGTCAGTTTATTAGCATCGTTTGAATAGATAAGTGTCACCTGGCGTGGCGAGAGGCTAATGAGGCGATGGCACTGTCACCAGTGCTTAGCCGAGGTAGCCATTGTGATCGTAGCATCGATACATTGTTAGGAACTATTATGTGAAGAGCTCTTGTTTTAAGAGCTGTGAATTTATATCAGGGTAAAGCGTTGAAGGGTTAGTAACAATATATTGTTTACTAATGAGAGTTTTGTTAAAATGCTATGCAGTTTTGGTTCGAAGAAGTTTATTTTAATATTGAAACCAGGTTTTTGACTCAAGAGATCAGGTATTTAGTAAATTTTGCATTCTATATTATAACTTTAAGGTTTTATAACTTATTGATACCTTTTATTTCAGCCTGTGAACCCTGTTTGAAACCCTGGTAGAAAGATGTTTGATGATGAGACCTTAAAAATTATCATTGAAAAATACTAATCAGGAATTAAATTTATTCATATTTGTCTACAGGTTAATACCAGAATTTGGTGTATCTATTAGATAACAGGCTTGCTATTTATTTGGCCCTAAGTCATACATTATAACTTGTAGGTCCAATTATAAAATAATTACAAAATCACTAATAGACAGCTCATCAAAATTCATTACGCAATCAAATTCCCACATCAACAATATCGATGGAATTGGCAAAACGATGTACTCGTATCTACTAACTTGCAAATAAGTATACTACAAAATAACAATTATTCGTTTACAAAACCTTTAAAGATGTTTATAAAATAGAAAGTAAACGGCAACTCATACAAATAAAGATACTTAAGCAAATAACGGAAGAGAAGAATTTAAATCCAGTGTAACATAATCACTAAGTACAACAGGGTGAGTTCTCGGACTACGAAAGACTCATTGAACACCAATTACCTTAGAGGCCTCTAAAAGGTCTTTAATTAAATCCTTCTCCGATGACGTCATAATTATAGCGCAAATTGGATTGAGACACCCTCTTGTTTTGTTAATTGTAAGTAGAAAATTTCTTATCTAAATTAATGTGTTTTAGGCCTTAGTTTACTTGTTGTTATTAAGGTTGATGTTCTAGAGGAAATTTCATAAATTATTTTATTTCGTAAATTCCATTTTCTAATAAATTATTCATTTGATTATAAAAAGTACCTACTCTTTCAATGATCAATTTTCAATTCTACACCGTCTATGTTTGTGTCATTGTAAAATGGTTTTATTAAATACTAGCTGACCTGCGCAACTTCGTTTGTGCCACATAAGAGAGAGTATTACCTGTTCCCGTCGCGTTGCGTTTAGTCCGTAGCGTCTCGTCGTTAATAGTAGGGGAGCCCACGATGCTAAATGGGGATTTACTCGAGCGTCGTAGAGACCTATTGGGATGCAAAGCTTAGATGATATGAAGAAAAAAATGTTATATGATATATACCTTTACATCGGTGGGGGAAGCGGCTATAGATTTTTAAATACCTATGTAAAAAAAACTGTTGCATGGACATCCTCGAGCGCGTCAGATATTGATAGCATCAATTCCCTACGTATTTTTAATAATGTACGTATGTTAATCTGATCGTTAGCATGATGCGGGTGGTTGTATTTAAGGGTTGAAAATGAAAAAAAAAAAAAATATTCGAGCGCGTCAGATTTTCTAAGGGAGTGTTAAGTGCACCAAAAAAAAGCTCTCATTCACTAATCTGACGATTTCGATGGGACGCAAACTCACGGCCATTTTCATAATGTGCAAAAAAAATTCGCCATTTTGAAATACTCAAGCGCGTCAGATTAAGATTTATATGGTTCATCTTTATGTTCTAAACGTACTGTCTCATAATCTGACGATTATCTAGAGGGATTGGCCTGATCTGACAAAAAAATAATTAGAAAAACGGTTCACCTTAAAGGCCATCCCTGCAACTTCCCGCTAATTCCATTCCTGGGCTCTTAAAATTGTACTTATGACATTTTTGAGCTCAAAATAGAATTTATGTGATATTTTGAGCTGGCTGAGTTCAAAGAAATAATATTTCTATGCATTTGAGCTCTCTCAGCTCGGAAGTCTGATAGAAGTTATGAAACTTCTATCAGACTTTTAACTACCAAGAACACTATTTTTGGAATTTTCAAACCGCAATAACTTTTGAATGGATAACCGATTTTCACGCGGTTGGCGGCATTCGACGCAGTTTTATCATCCTCATAAGTAATTTTGCAATTTTAATTGATCGAACCACAAATTTCGGAGTAATCCCGAAAAAACACTTTTTCGGGTTTCTTTCCTTCACGATATCTCTCGAACGAATCAACCGCTTTTGACCAGCTTGGTGGCGATCGACGCAAGTACAATCGCAAACAAAAGTACTAAGCCTAAAAATTCATTTTATCGATGCTGTTGCGTAATTTCCAGGACATAGATGTGAATAGGTCAATATTAATTCTATACTATTATTAAAAGTAAGTAGTAGTAGTAGTACGAACGAAGTTCGTAGACGCAAAGATATTTGGCGCATAGTGTAACTTTATCGACGAATTTTGGTTATTTCGGCTTGCGGAAATCGTCAGATTATATATTTTTCATTATTCTTGAATTATTTCCTTCAAAATAAAAAAAAATTTAGCTACGCTCGAGAATGTCGAGATGACGTTTTTTTTTTACAACTTTGTTGCCCTCCCCTTTTTTTACGTCACTCTCAAATTGTCAGATTAGTGGAATATACACTTTTTAGGATGTAATTAACTCACCCTACCTTAATCTGACGCGCTCGAGAATTTCTGATGGTCAATTTTTTTTTACTAATCTGATCCTGTATCCTTCACGGGCGGCCTTATATATAGGATTCATGTTTTGTGGAGGTACTTAACCGGGTACAAGGTATCCCCGTGTATATTAATCTGTCGCGCTTTAGTAAATCCCGAAATCCCTTCTAGGGCTCCCCTACTATAACATTCAATACTACGTGAGAGAGAGAGAGAAAGGTTTCTCGTCGCGTGTATTCCCGTCGCATTATTTTTAAGAACAATTTCGTTTATGAAAGAGGTATCCCGTGGCATTATTTTAGAAAAAAAATATTGCCATTAAAATGGTTATTGTGCACCAACCCAAAGACAGACACATGCTATTGCGCAATTTTTTTAGAACTTTTTTAAGAGAAACAATTTTGTAGTACATATTTTTACATAACTATAAATATTTACGCAGCACACGCAACGAAGCTCACAAAAAGAATAACTTTTCCCCCGTTTTTAATCATTTACTATTACTGCTCCGCTCCTATTCGTTGTAGCGTGATGCTATATACCCTATGACACTCCACAATAACGCAGCTTTCTACTGGTGAAATAATTTTTAAAATCGGTTCAGTAGTTCTCGAGATTACCCCTTACAATTTAACAAACACACAAACTTTACTTCTTTATAATATTAGTATAGAAGTATAGATAGTATAGAAGTATAGATTATAATATAAGTATAGATAAAAAATACAGTTTTATTTACCGTGGACGTACAAAGGAGAAACGTAAAGGTAGAAAATTATTAAATACATTGCAACGTCAGTAGAATACAAGCTTATTTACTCGTACTTTGTTTTCTTGAACTGAAAGAGTTTTTAAAGTGAAATTTTATTCGTGAAAGAATATTTTTCCAGCGAAGGTTTATGCATAGATAATATTGTAATGTAGTTTGTTATTTTGTAAGAATGCATTTGATGTTCTGACTTGTGGGATATAAGATAATGCAATATTATACAGTTCGCTGACTTTGAAAATGCGTCTATAAGACTCGCGGTTAAATAAATGGAAATGAATACTGGGTTTATTTTTTTTTATAATTTTTGTTTAAGCGCTCGTTTCGCTTGCTCAGTGTTCTGTAAACGATCATTGGGTTATGTACAGTGCGATGCATCTAACTTGCCAAGGTTTTGAAGTAGGTAGTGGGGGTAAGTTCGCGTATCGTATACTTAGAGCCACAAAATAGTGCTCCACTATCTCCAAAATATCCTGCGTCACCCTTCCCTTGCGTCACCTTCCCTAGAAGGTTGATTGTATCCGATGAGTCTCCAAGGCCTCAGGGCTAGAGACTAAGGTAGAGTTTAGTCAGTAAGAGTCTGACATAATCACACGGCCGGCCGTGTGGTACGCATGTAGCGTTCTCTACCTCCATCCCTAGCTCCCGGGTGGTGCCTTAGGGCTCAAAAAAAAATCCATAAGTGCTTCACTCACTCCAAAATCTTGCCAAGTTAGATGCCGTGCACTAATATTATGCTATGGTGAGACTGAGATGGGTGACTGCTTATGGCAATCTCATTTTATGAGCATTTTCGTGTTGCGAAAGGCACGTAGGCAGTCTTCTTTGATTCCCTTGTGGTAAAACTTTTTTGTAACAATTTTTTTTTTTATTTAAATTATGTTTTACTTTTCAAAGAATTAATTTTCAAAACTATTATTTTAAAATGAATTGTTCGATTTTTTGGCAAATTGTGTTTGTAAATTCACTGTCGTCACGCTAAATACGTATTTTTATGGATCTATGACATGCATTATCGACATGATAACAGACTTATTATTATGAGTTTTCTTTGGCTTGAGTTTAAGGACAAGCAAATCATTATTAAAGCCCGTACCGATTACATCACGAACAATTAGACTTCGCCATTAATAGATCAATTCTGTGGTCTTTGCTACGTAATGGAAATTATTGATTACAGATATAGGTACTAAAGGCCGGTTTCTACTGCTAGCTGAGCGGACCCATTAATGAATCGTCTTACCTCACGAAATTAAACTGTGATAGAAAACAAGTATGCAGTTTACTGAGCGGATTCATTAATGGATTCGGTGAAAACTGGGAATACACGTAGTTTCATGCGGCTTACCGACCGCTGATCTATTTGGCTAGGCCTCAGCCAATATACAGTAATTGGTAACAAAATACAGGGTGTTCCACAAATTGGTAAGTTTAACTCGCCACTGCGAATGGGAATTTGATACACAGCCCTATTATAGACTATTCCGGGTTCGACAAAATGTATCTATAGTTGTTAGTTTCATTGAGTATTTATTATGAAGTGCAATTAATACTCGTATTACATTATACTACGTTGGTGGTGCCGTACTAAGAGAGTGTAGTCGACTATAACGCGTCCCGGGTTATAATTCCGGATCGGATAAGAAATTATTTGTGTTATCCGCTGAAGTTTGTTTCGGAGTTCAGATGTGTATTATGTATAATATGCGTTATATTATACATAATACACATCTGATAATTAAATTAATAAATGTTTATGGACAATCTCACACAACATCATCTAGCCCAAATTAAGCTAATATAAGCTTGTGCTATGGGATCTAAACGACTGATAGACAAACTTATATATTTGCAAATACATACATATTATACATAGAAAACACCCAAACCCCGTAACAAACATTTGTGGATCACACAAATATTTGCACCGACCCAGGAATCGAACCCAGGACCTCTAGCCCGGCAGGCTGTTACACTCTGCCGAGAGCCCTGGGACATCCTTCCGAGGGCTTACCCGGGACTCCCGGCCGTAGACAGATGTAGGGCATCGTGTGGTTTTAGTCGGTAGGAGTCCGGCATAGCATCCATGTAGGATTTCCACACGTAAAAAAAAGGCTGTTACACTACCGACTGCGCCACAGAGGCAGTCAAATTGTCAGGCTGGATTCGACCACAATCGGAGTAAGACTATACTGCAGAATAACTTGAACCTCTTCTAAAAGTAAAGCGACTTTCCAATTTACCAACAACTTATAAGCATAAAGTAACTATGGTGTCATACAGGATAGTGTACTTCTATATGGGACATGGGTTACTATAGTTACATTGTGCTTGTTTGTTGTTGATAGTGACTTCACTTTCACTTTACTTTTAGTATAAGTACTAGCTATTCTCTAGTATAGTCTTACTTCGACTTTGGTCAAATACAGACTAAATAGCATAACACAATCACAGTTAATTAGTTTAATTTAAACTAGATGTCATTGTGTGACAATGTCCCAAAAATATTTTGTATTAATTATAAGAGAGTATGACTTATTTCTGTAAATTAGAATAACAAGGCGGAAGTTTTGTTACCTCGATGGAAAATATGACAAAATTATCCGTTCAAACTGACACATAGTGATAAACGAGGTAATTTGCCCAGGAGAACTGCATACATCGTGAGACTTAGCAAAATATATACTTCAACATCCCTTGAAAGATGCTAAGCTTCTCTCGAAAGTGTAGTAAGAGGATGTGTGGAGAGATCCCTGTATCTTTATCGGATGTCAAGCTTAAGGTCGTATCTGATCCAAGAGTCAATAAGCTTTTGAAATCAATAAGACATTAATTTCTTTTATCACAGAAAAACTAGCATGCTGTTGTTCTAACAGGTGGAAATGGATGCTATTCCGGACTTCTTCCGACCAAAACCACGCAATGCCCTTGTGGCTACGGTCAGGAATTTCGGGTACACCCTCGGAAGTATAACTCCAGGACCCTCGACAAGGCTCAGTTCGTATTTGGATGAGGTAAATACCACAAATATTATAAGCCATTATCGTGCCACCCACCTCCCCAGGTGAAACCGCTGTGGTAGCCGTAGGTCTGTTGGGAGTTCTGGGGTATCCTTCCGAGGGCTTAACCAGGGCTTTCAACCGTAGGCTGTTAGGTAGGATACGTGTGGTTTTTTTATCGGTAAGAGTCCGGCATAGCATCCATGTAGGATTTTCCTCACGTTAAAAATAAGCCATTGTCGTATGCAATATATCACACATTTCTTCGTTACTACTTGCATGCTGTAAAATGAAAAATCTATAGCTATTCAATTAATGCAGTAATAATTAATTGGTTGAAGATGCAACGTTACGTGACGTGAAACTTTCAACTACTAATAAAATTTGAAGTGGTTTGGTTTTGTGCCTATGCATAGCTTTACAAATGTTTATTACAATTGTTTTACAAAGTTTTCCAACAAGCATAACCAAAATAGAATAGAATAGTGGAATGTTGAGTACCGAAATAACCCATCTTAGGCATAGTATGAGTGATCGTCTCTTGAACAATAAGCAAGTCGTTTTACAAAATGTTAGTAAGTGAAGCTGTTTCGATATGGACATGTTTGTTATTTAATCGCGGTCTACAGGCTTTTCTTTTATGTATTTATTATAGACATATCAACAGTATACACATTCATCATTATAGTTATGACATGCAAGGTATAGTTCTGATATATACACCAATTAAAGTCATGTACAGTTCACATCATAAGATAGGTTACGCTTAAGTGCTAGTTAAGAAAATGTAATTTAAATTAAATTAATGAGTAGATAAAAGCAGACGACGAAAGTTTGCATATTATCTATTATTGTACAAAATAAAAGCAGGCTAATCGGAACTGGCTAAAATTTGGTACAAGGAAAGATTATAGCCTGGAATAACCCATAAGCCACTTTCATTCCTGGAATACGCTTGCACAAGGAAAAAGGAACCTAGTTCAATGCGAACGAACCCGCGGGCAACATCTAGTCATGTCATATTTTCGTTAATTAATATTTCCAGCTCATATTCTAAGTAAATAACTGTGTCTAAATAGTCAAACTTGACCACAGACTTGGAACTTCGGCTGGATTGTGGCTGCGGAGGTTTTCCATGTTTTCCGATACTTCGTCGCCACTACACAAACTTGCTAATTTAATTAACCAAGCACGATACTTCATACCGTTTACTACATACCAAAAGCTGACCAACCTGAATACAGAATAATATTCGATGCTATCTATATCGCTTTTAAAGAGAATGTTCATAATTTTATTTGATCTGTTCTTTTCTTTTGTGTGTGATGGGATGCTTTTGGAGGGTTAACTACCCTGCTTTGTGAGGACGACGACTTCGTAGGGTTCATTATACCACCACAGGGTTTCGCCTCGCCTCTATTGAGCTTTTAAGGCCCTTTAAAGTATATTCCATATATTTTGATAGGTGTGCTAAAAAGTTGTGTTATCATTATAACCATGTTTCAGTTGATCGTGCCTAAAAAGCGTCGGTATAGTGGCTACACTCAAATTACCTGTGAATATTCATTTAACCCGGACACGTACAACAATTTGCCAGTCAAATGAGTTTTCTAAAAAGCCGATTAAGCGAAAACTAAAATCGGTTAGTTATTTATCGAATGTGAGTAACTTAATTTAGTCTACTAATTATTTATCAAAGAGCAATTTATTAGTATTGAAATTGCAATTGTTCAAAACGTACTATGCCTAAAGTAGAACAAAACGAATTCGGTATTTGAAGGAATATACATACGATAACCAATTCGAACAATGGCATTGATCCAGAATTTTCTTAATTTTGAAGCTCTCGTGACGATAACTTTATCACCTCAGATACACATCGATTAATGGTAGATTGATCAAACCAATCCTTGTACTGTAATATGATTACTGCATCATCTATGGGTAGTATCTTCTATGATATGTTCAGAGGAGGACACGTAGTTATTTTTGACGAACACGTCAATACTAGAAGTGTCAGAATGCGATCTTGCTGAGACAATACGAGATGTTACGTGACTACTTCGGATTTCTTCGAATTGATTCCATTGCCAACATCAATACAGTAGGTAATAACAGATGAATGTCAACGTAGATTATATCGGGTTTACGTGCAGCCAATAATTTTACCATCTTTTACGGTAACTGGTTGATAGGCGTATGTGTGAAAGCTTTTGGATTTGAAAAGACGAATTAAATCAAGAGTAGGTACTCGTATTTTCAAATTGGAAAAATAGCTGGCATGGTATATTAAAAGTAACTTTCCTGAAACAATGATTATGTTTCTTTATGTCAGTATTTTCCAGACTAAAAGCAATATTCAGGGAATGAATGTAATTTTTTTACAAATTACATTTTTATAGACTTTATCTCACTTTAAAAACTGCTGCATGTTTGATCAAAATCGATTGGGCGGAAACCTAGAGTAGGAACAAGATTTACTGGACACGCTGTAGATACTTTGAAAAAGTCAGAGAGTAAAGTGGTCGTACAAACACGTTTCTGTGGGAGGCTTAATTACCTACATGAAAGTAGAGCCGCAGTGTCGTTTTTCTTTAAACTGAGGAAAATCCTACATGGATGCTATTTGCCGGACTCTTACCGACTAAAAAAAACACACGTTCCCTACCTAATTCCTACGGTTGGAAGCTCCGGGTAAGCCCTCGGAAGGATGTTCCCAGGGATGTCGACAGACCTTGGCTACTACTGCGGCCTTACCTAGGGGGTTTGGGTGCCATCCCGCGTCTTTCGGAGCCGCAGTGTCTTCTAGTAATATCTATCAAAAACACGTTCATCGTAACAAAGCAATCATACACCTGAAGAAACAGACGCATTATTATAATTACATACTAAATAGCTTACATTCAACTTAGCTCTTCATTAACCGCACAAACAGTAAATCCAGTTCCGTCTTACCTGAAACAAGTAAAAGACAAAGTTTAGAAATTACATTCACCTTATAAACCTGTTTACAACTCGGTTACGCTGGAGGGGTTTAGCTTGAGGGATTCAGAGCGGTATGTCATTTATTTCTCCGTAAATCACATAACTAGAAACCTCTCGTTGTTACCGCAGAAGAAAGCACGCACTAATCATTCACCATTTGAGAAACCTTCATACATACAATCACACATCTATTCTAATATTATAAAGAGGAAAGATTTGTTTTTTTGTTTGTTTGTTTGTAACGAATAGGCTCCGGAACTACTGGACCGATTTGAAAAATTCTTTCACTGTTGGAAAGCTACACTCTTTGCGGTGAACATAGGCTATTTTATTCCCGTATTCCCACGGGAACGGGAACTACGCGGGTGAAACCGCGTGACGTCCGCTACTATTATAATATCTTCGATGGGGTGAATTACACACCTACATTGGCCAATAGTTCTGATCGTTCGAGATAATAGGGGGGCAAGTCTTTTGCGGTCAGCGGGCATATTTACAGGTAAAAATCAATACACACTCTGTTATCCAGACTATAAAATTTTTCAAGCGAAGCGTGAAGGCACACATTAGGCCGTCAACTTAATGGCCACTGGCAATAGTCTTGTAGATAGTGATAGTAGCCTCCAATCGCTAGATTTTGCCATGGCAAACAGGCGGACGGCTTCATGTTGGGTGGCCAAATGTAAAAAAAATCTTCAGAGTCCGAGCATTCATTCATAATTTTCTAAATTTGATGTCTCTCAAGCACAGAGCAACGCGCGCTTATACAGTTCGCGTTGCTCTATGCTTTCAAGTCATGTGCATCATTCACAAATCATGTGACCCGTGCTACTATCAGGATGAAAAGTACTCTACGTCTAGTGATTTAAATTGACAAACACAACAATGTATCTACAGAGCTACATATTACGTTTATGAAGGTTTTTCTAATGAGAGTAGGTTAGACAAACAACAGCGTATAACACCATACATGTATCATAGAGTAAAATACAATTTGAACTAAAAGAATATTAATACTAAGAAAGTTAAAGAAAGAATGTTAGTTCAATTAGTAACAACAAGTAATGGATGTTAATCTGTCACACGTTGTAAACACACACGAACATCGGTGCACGCGATTAGTTCACAAGAATCTTTAAATCACTTGTTATGGACGCTGAGAGAAACTGTATGGTAAACTTAGTAGTATAGTAATTTTATGAAAATTTTGAAGAACGAAGGTGACTTTGTCCGTGTGAAAATTTACCATCTTATTTCACTGCCATACCCAACGACGTATTATAATTATAATTAGACACGTCATGCACGAACATCACGGCTTTCAAAAACAGCGACCTTTAATACATTTAAAAAAAGGATTTCTTTGAAATTATCAATGGTAGCATGTATGAAAAGTAAGGCAATTGCCTGACTTTTTGGTTGCCCTTTTCAGTGTTGGTAACGTATCTATAGATTTTATACATCATTGTACACCATAAAGTTTCTTGTTTCTAAGTGTAAAAGTCTTTTGATGAACGCTTTATGTATAATTACATTATTATAATATGACATGATACCAAGGTTTTATAATAGGTCTGTAGCGGCTGATCGCAGTGACACTGATTACAGTTTGAGAATGTATGGCGCCGTTTCTGAGATATGTGACTGACGACAATTTGTGACGTTTCTTACAAATTTATTTGTTAACTAGCTGACCCTCGCAACTTCGTTTACGTCACATAAGGTGTACGAATGGAGGGCTACTTCTTCATAAGACTCATCAAGCAGCGTGTGAAACGGCCCTGTTTGCTTAATCATAAAAGAGCTTAAAGATTAAGTCGATTCTAAAACAATTCAGTCCACGCCTTCGGCGCGGACTGAATTATTTTACAATAGCCTTAATCATTAAGCTCTTTTATGATTAAGCCAACACGCCCGTTTAGACTCACTTTCAAAAGAAACGTTGAATTCTAGATTTACCGAAAGTTGAGATGCCCCTAATTTCTGAACTACATAACCCTCAATATTGAAAATTGTATGGAATAATGCTTAAAGTACTCCCTTTTAGACACCAAACAAATATTTGAAATCGAACCACGCAGTGATAAATTATAGCAAAAAACCTATTTTGCCTTTCATCCCCTCTCCTGAAGGAACCGCGCAAAATATCGGGATCAAAAGTATCTAAGAACCTTCCTCGGACTATAAGCTTAGATCGTACAAAGTATCATTCAAATCGGTTCAGTAGTTTCGGCGTGATACTTAGTCGGGATACAGACAGACAGACAGACAGACAGACATGAAAATTTTAAATTACATTTTCGGCTTCAGTATCGATTAGAGAACGCCCTACACTTAAAATTTTCAAAATATCTTCCATGTACAGACTCCCGACCCTCTACAGTTTTATTATAAGTATAGATTATTATGACGCTGCAGTCATATTGCTCTTTACTCCTAATTCTTTCTTCAGTAAAAGAAATAATTTAAACAAATTAACCTTTAACGTAACCAATGTTCAAGAAAATGTATTGACAAATGCGAACTGTCGTTATCATTTGAAAATTGAGACACTTATCACATTGGTATCGTAGTGAATATAAACATGGTCAATTAAGAATTTTCATCTGTCTCTCTTCCGCTAATAGCGGCACAGAAGAAACGGTTGATTAGTGAATAAGGTTCGAACTGTCCCCTTTTTGCTAAACGGGGGAAATATCGAACGTTTTATGTCCCAACTGTCCCCCTGAGGGGCCATATCGGGGACAAATAGGAATAATCCTTAAATAGGACAAACATTCTTCATGAAATTCACCCATTTTCATTTGGTGACAAGCTTCTCAATTCTGAAAAAAGTCAAAGAGAAATACGTGCTGATACATATGCACAAGTATCTTTTAAGAAAAAACAAATCTTTGTCTTGGCAAACGATTCGCCCGTCAATATTCAGCGACGAACACACTGTTTGCTGTGGCAAGAGCTAACAACGGGGCTTTTATACTAACATTTAAACAAGAGATCCCGCTTCGGGGTAAAGATTAGGGCTTTGTCTTCGCGTAATGCAAAACAGACGATGCTTTGAGACACAATTTGATTTTATACAAATATATTATAATCGTTTGTGACGATCTTGATGTTTGTAACAGTTAATTTCAAAGTCATTTAACTGAAATTTAGTTTACGGCGCCCGCGGGTTCGCCGGAGAGGATTTTTTGTTCCCATTCCGCTTCCCATAGGAACTTATTCCCAGGATACAAAGTAGCAATATGTGTTATTCCAGACTATCTATACTAGTATTAAAAAGAGGTAAGATTTGATTGTTTGTTTGTTTGCATCGAATAGGCTCCAAAACTAATAGACCGATTTGAAAAATTCTTTCACTGTCGGGAAGCTACATTCTTCCCGATGAACATAGGCTATATTTCATTCCCGTATTCCCACGGGAACTAGAGCTACGAAGGGGAAACCACGTGACGTCCGCTAGTAATCTATAAAACTCGTAACTTGTGATTAAAAAATATCGCATACATTTTTGTATCACAAACTTACCTATCTAACATTTTCATCTGAGCTCAGTACCTCTCTCGAAAACAAGTATAACTTTAAACCTTTACCTTTAATATCCCAAAAGCAAGATATTGTAGGAGACAGGTAGGCTATATAACTAAAGTCAGATCTGTATCATGAGTCGTCTTTACCACGAGTTCGCCGTCCAATTCGGCAACTTAAGATGCAGCCCTTTCACAGATAAGGCAGCCAGATGTCGCATGTAATTGCGCTCGCCTTTGTGCCATTTCTAATGAAAGGTTGACGAAACTGATATAGCTATCTTTAATCAACGCAAACTTGGGCATGCGGGTGTTTGACAGCGTATGTAGCGGTAAAATTTAAGTTTAAGGAGAATATAGTTAAGGCTAGTATACCAGAGCACCTAGGCAGAAACATATAATATTTTTTGTTTCATTAAATTTAAAAAAAGAATGCTATTTTAAGCAATGATATATGAAAACTATAGATACGTTATCAACACTGAAAAATGGCAACAAAAAGTCAGGCAATTGCCTTAATTTCCATACATGCTATCATAGATAATTTCATAGAAATTCTTTTTTTGAATGTATAAAATATTTGCCGTTTTTGAAAGCCGTGATGTTCGTACATGACGTGTCTATATTATAATACGTCTTTGATTTTAAGGGGTTTCTTCGGCTTTTATTGTCGTGTTGTCAAATTAAAGTAACGATGTTTTTCTGTAATATATTATGTAGGTAAATACTTACTTACAGTTAAGGCTTAACTAAGTTAAGCCCTAAATGTGAAAAGAACTCCAATTTGATCTAAAATAACTAAATCGAACTGCCGGAAGAAATGGTCGAGATTATAAGGCAATTTTGTTAAAAGTTCTATGTACTCGAAACGTGCTGAATTCTATTTTTTATTTTATTATTTTATATTTTATTTTAATGATGCTATAAAAGCGAAACCGGTTCAAATTAAAATAAAAGTGGAATAGTACAAGTGAATTTTCATAATGTATTCTATTTTTCTTTTTCTAAATGTTTATTGTTATTTCCTTTCATTGAAATTAATTATCTTCAGTGACGCTGACGTTTGATTGTTACTTCCTTCGTGGACAATTCGTTAGACATGTGAAGCAACTACTTATGAAATCTATGAGTATTTTTGTCTCGCTCTAGGCCATATTTTTGTGTGTAGAAATGTAATATCAAACTACTAAATTTAAAACAACGGTTCAACCAACCACCCACTGTAAGTTAATGTATCAACATCTAAGAATTTTGTCACTCATTCATTACAATGTTCTGGATCCAATTTGGAGTTTAAAAACGTTATTTTTGCATCAAATTATTCTGCTCCGTTTATTTTTCATATTTTTACTCTTTAACGACTAACAAAGGGGAATAATTTATAAACATTTTGATCTCCATAATTGATTGGCTGGGTTATCGTATACAAATAGAAAGCTGCGTGGCAAATGATGAAATATTTTGACAACCCCTTTTATTTCCGGCATTGCTGGAAACGACTACCATCTGACCCTCTAACCTTGAACCGTACGTTGACCAAAAGGTGCATCACTTACAAGTGCTTGCTTAAGTTCCGAAAATTTTGGTGGAACCCCATACTCATTGATTTTAGGAACACCAATGCCGACAGTCTGGTGTTTCTCAAAATGGGACTTAAAAGGCTTCGCAGGGCTGACAGCGCGAGTGTAGCACCTCTGGTATTGCGAACGTCCATAGGCTACGGTGAGCGCTTCCCAACACGCTTGTCTGTCGCCTTGGTTGTATAAAATAGCAATATAACCCAATCATGGATTAACTCCGGACAGATCAAGAACAACGAAATTCCAACAGTAGTCACAACATAGAGACGTAAGGAAACTAATCTCTTTGAGACAATACTAAAGCAATATCTGTGCTTTACGACGGGCACCGGCATCTATAAATATTTGAACAACGTCTCACTGCTACCCATTGTCTAGGTCAAACTAATTTTGGGTTCCTCCGAAGCAGTAATTTAATTTGGCATGAAGACCATCACTTAAATTTATCTGGTTAACCTTCTAAATAAATTTGAATAAGATGGAATGAAGCCGGAAGTGCGGGGGAAAACAAAGAGTAAATATTATGAAAGACGTTCGAGTTTGACTTACTGTTTATGCTCAACACTTAAGGCCATACCCACGGCTAACGACCTTGAGCATATGGGCGATATGACTCGCCAACATAGACTAGCGCAACTACAGAGACATCAGAGTAAAAGAACTACGGAAGAAGAAGAAAAATAGTAGCGGAAATGCGTTCCTCGCTTCAGCAAATAAACAAGAAGCTGTGAGACGGTCTCACCCGACTGCCCCTCTCTAAAACGTTTATTGTGAGAGTTCAATCCGATTGACGTTGTCATTTTTGTTTTATTTCAAACTTTGAACAGATGATTCACGTGACCTAGTGACGTAGTTTAATGCAACAGAGTCACAGACTACAGACAAAGTCTCGCCATAAGCCCCTCTGCACTCTATTTTATAGAGAGAGGCGAAAATAAATTAAAAAACAAAGGAACGTTTGTATTTCAATTTTCTTTTGTTTTTAAGTGTAAAAATACACTGCAAAAAATGTGATTGATTATTACGTAAAAATTAAATGTGACGAATTCACAAAGACTAATGTTCTTATATTCATTGTTTTACGTAAATTATTACAAATCCAGACAAGAGGGGTCTTCCACTCGCTTAAAATTTTTGTTACTTTTGGAACAATATTTCATTTTATTTTATTATAACAAACAAAAATAGTCGTAAACGCAGTTGCGAGGGTCAGCTAGTTATGTATAAATAAGAAGCGCTCGTGACACCGCGGACTCAGTGTTTTGTAAACGATCACTGTAGTAAGCTCATTCACTATGGCCAGTCCTTGGATGGGTGACCATCCATGTGACCACTTTGTGAAGTTATTTGTTCGTGCCGTTTCCGTGTTTCGGAAGGCACGTTAAGCAACGGCTGAACGTGCCTTTCGAAACTTACGGGCAACCAAGACCAACGGGTCTTGGTTGCCCGTAAAATGGCAGTCATTAAGCCAAGTAGAAGGCCTTTTTGGCGGCTTGAATAATTTCAACAGCAGGCAGTCACAACCTGCGCCTGTCTATCTCAACACGGCAATACAGCTCACCACCTATTACGTGGGACAAATTCTAAAAAGGTGAAATGTGGGGACATAATAATATGCCTCTGCCTACCCCTTCGGGGTTATCCCCGAAGGGGTAGGCAGATACATACATAAATACATACATAAATATGTATATTATATATGTATGTATGTAACTAGCTGACCCTCACAACTTCGTTTACGACGCTTAAGGTGTATCAAAGGGGAGGTATTTCTTCATCAGACTCAGCAAGTGGTGAGTGAAACTGCACTGTTTGTTTCATCATAAAAGAACGTACACGTCGAGGGCGTGGACTGAATTGTTTTAGAATCTATTCTAAAATAATTTATTTCAGTTCACGCCTTCGGCGCGGACGAAATATTTAACTCTGGACTTAATCATTAAGCTCTTATATGATAAAGTCAACACGCCGGTTTAGATTTACACTCACATTCAAAGGAACTCTTGAATTCTAGGTTTTGAGAAGTTGAGATGTCTCCAACTCCTGAACTTCCTCGGATCAATTTTCATTCAAATCAGTAGTTTCGGCGCGATACGTATTCGGAATACAGACGGACATGAAAATTTCATTTTGGCTTAAGTAGGTATCGATTAGAGAACGCGTTCTTTTTTTTTAAATAGCTTTCATGTTCAGACTCTCGACTCTCAACAGTTTTATTATTATGTATAGATATAGACTAGCAATAAACTCGGCGGGTTATTCTTTTTAGTACTCTGCTTACTGTAATATAGACTTAAAAAATCATAACAAATTGTTTGAGAATCCAACAGAGCCAGCAGATCATTTCCAGACTTACTTGTCTAGCAAATAATTGAATACAATTTTTGGTCCCGAGCAGGATTCGAACCTGCGTCTTCTGGTTTGCCGGACCAGACGGCCTCACCATTGGACCAACGAGACACTGCTCTCGACCGTCAATTCCTTCACTTTATTACTTTAACCAAGTTGCCGGTAGATGGTGCCTACGTCACCCCAAGACGTAATAAGCTGAAAAAATTGACGGTTAATATAAGTAAATAAATATATTCACGGACATTTCACACAAGGCTATCTAATCCCAAAGTAAGCTTGGAATGACCTGCTTGTGTTATGGGTATAAGACCACGGATAATAATACTTATATACTTTTTGAATACATACATATTATACATAGAAACACCCAGACTCTTGAGACAAACATTTATGGGTCACACAAATATTTGTCTCCGGTGGGAATCGAACCCACGACCTCCAGCGCCGCAGGCGGTATCACTTCCGACTGCGCCACAGAGGCAGTCAAGTTGAGACCAGTGTCTCAAAAAAAGCAGTGTGTTAATAATAACTGTAATATAAGTATTTTCATCAGTTAGCTATATCCCTTAGCACAAAGTTATAATAGCTTAAGTTGTGTGCGAATGTCCACAAATATTTCTTCATTTATTTATATTGAAATGATTAAGTACCGCTTACAATATAAGCATGACTACCTTTCGAAGTAATTTAATAAAACAATACAAAAAATAAATTGAAATGCATTATATTCTCGTGTAATGCAGTATGCATTGTGTAACTTGGGCTCTGGCTCTTTTACACGCATTACTCTGTACATGAATGAAAATATAACATTTTACGAGAATATTTTGCAGACCAGAGCGACACACGTCCGTCTAGCAACACGACTCCCCCGCACTAGATTTTCGGGGGATCGCGGGGAAGCAAGCAATGTGATGTATTCTTTGAATACATTATTAGTTATAATTAGTTAAAACTTATACTAATTCAAAATTGAAGAAAACCATTTTAGAGGTCTATGTTTTCTTTAGTCTCTGATATAAATTTTATTATCATTCATTAATAAATAGATGTCATAAAACGTCTTCTTCTAAAAAAATATGGGCTATTTCAATGATGTTTTACTAATTATTTATAATAAATACACAATTTCTGATAAAACTATCTTTTGACACACATCTTTTAGATTTAAAATCTACTTTTGGCTGTCATTTTTCGTATACTAATACCGAGAAGAACGTCTTTATTTGCACCTCTTTTTCCCAAACTTTGTCAACCACTCCCCTTAACAATGGCGCAGATAGCGCCATTGTTAAGTACTAAACCAGGAAAAAGATTGACTACTGCTAAAAACTTAGACCATTTCTACATCATCCCTGAAAATTACTCATCTATAGTAATACTATAAAGAAAAAAGATTTGTTTTTTTGTTTGTTTGTTTGTAACGAATAGGCTCCGGAACTACTGGACCGATTTGAAAAATTCTTTCACTGTTCGAAAACTAAACTCTTTGCGGTGAACATAGGCTATATTTTATTCCCGTATTCCCACGGGAACGGGAACTACGCGGGTGAAACCGCGTGACGTTCGCTAGTTATGAATATTAGTGAAAATGCATTTTCGATAACTTTCAACTTACACATCAGGCTTAAACTCTCTATTGGATCGGCAACGCGAGTATACTACCTACATTATACTACCTATGATGAACACTCTTAATCAGGTTGGCTATGTATTGCCTGCGACCTTAGTGGTAAAAAAAATTATATCAAATTTCAAGTACGATTAGGTTCCTTTAACATATGGGTGAATATACGCTATTTGAATTTCAGTGGCCCATAGAGAAATTTTATGTTAACCACATTATACTATAGTTTCCGTATGCTTAAACAATAAAGAAAATGTTATTTTATTTGGACCATATAGTTTATTTATAATAATTTGTTTTATTTTAGCATTAATAGTCTAAAATAGTCATAAATGTATACTCCTCTGGCTATACCGCTTACCAGTTTATGGTAAATAAATGGTCAGATACTTTAAATCTGTATGCCATTATGATTTTTTTTAAGATGATCAAATGCTTTAATAAATTTCGAAACATATTTAAAAAAAATACACTGCAAAAACATTTATTAATATAAAAAAAATAACTTATCTTTTTTGGCCCCTTACAAAAATGTCACCTTCATCTGGCGAAACCCAAAGAACTAAAATTTTACTTAAATGCGCAAAGATATGTTTTTGACTTTAATGTATGCGCGGGTCACAGTGTAAAGTAAGAAGTACGCTAAAATCCTTGAGAAAAGCTTCAATAATTTTGCGTCAGTTTGCGATTGACTGCAGGAAAGCGGGTTTGTGCCAGTCGTTGGAATATTTCCTCTGGTAAGTATATATTTTTCTATTTTAAAGTTACGAAATTGTATATTTGAGCAATGCAATGTTTATTGTGTGTAGATGTCATGTATTAAGTTAAAGCGTAGTCAGAAATGCGAGTGATGCTATTTTTGTAGATAATGTGCGATTTTGTCACTTCTCTGGCGTCATTACTCTGGCATATTGCATGCCAGAGAAAAACATACGCGCCAGGAAAGTGACAAAAATTAAATAATGTAGTAACTTTCGTTAATACTTAATGTATTAAGAGGTCGATTCATTTGTTCTAGCTACTCCAGCATAATCAGACATCATGGCAAGCTATAATGACCACAGAGCCCCATTAACTGGCCACTACACGGAAGACATACTGGATATAGACCAGGGCAAGGTTAGGGTGGTTCTCGAGCGACTTAAACATAACAAATCCCCGTAAAAGACGGAATTATACTGAGCTCCTTAAAGCAGGCGGAACTCCAGTCCTTAGAGAATTAACGAGCATCTTTAATTCCACTCTCCAGCAGAGCCAGACATCCAAAGCGTGATGTGGAAGTGCGGTGGCTCTGTTTTTTAAAAAAAGGTGAATAGATCTTACTAAAGAACTAATGTGACGGCTCCATCTGACTCCTAACTCATATTTACAAGTTGTCCTCTAGACTGTCACAAATAGCTTCACCGGAAAACTTGACGAGTTTCAGCCAATTGAGCAAGCCGGATTTCAAAAGGGCTTTAGTACCATGGAACACATCCATACTGTTCGGTGGATTGTACAGCAGACAGAGGAGTACAATCAGCCACTGCGTAAGTATGGCTTTCGTGGACTACGAGAAAGCCTTCGACTCTATCCAAACCTGGACAGCCCTGGACGCTTTGTAGCGATGTCGTATTGATTGATGATGTATCAAGGTGTTGAGATGCTTAACATACCACTACCATGACTATCCAGTTGGAGGATTAAAAGTAAAATCCTATAGCACGGCGCAGAGGTGTGTATAGGGAGATGTAATATCCCCTAAACTCTTCACCAATGCGCCTGAGGACTTCTGTTAGTCACAGGTCTGAGATGGGGTGAGAATACAAACGGTGAAACGATTTGCCGATGACATGGGGAAACCGAATTTCGAGAAGCGTCGTGCTATTATGACGAGGTATCGTCATGGTAGAGGAAATGCTGGAACAGTTGAGGAGTGTGCTGTAAAGTCTTAATGGAAAGGCTCGACGTGTTGGCTTCAGCATTAACTTGGATGAAACTAAGGTAATTTCAGTGAGCGTGTCATGCCGATACAAATCTACGTCAAAGGATCGAGACTTGAGGTTGTCCAGGAATATACCTACCTTGGTCAGGTAATCATACTAAGAAAGAATAATCTGGATTAGGAAATAGTCAGAAGGATCCGCTTGGGCTGGGCATCATTCAGTAAACTGCGTCGTGTTTTCTATTTGCAAATACCGCAATGCCTGAAGCCGAAAGTCTATCACCACTGTGTTCTACCAATTATGACCTACAGTGCCGAGACCTGGACACTCACAGTGGGTCTAGTCCTTAAAGTGGCACAGTGAGCAATGGAATGAGCTATGCTTGGGGTGTATACAAAGGGAAAAATCTGAAACAATTAGATCACATTTATCAGTGAATCATAGTGGTCATCATAGCCCGCTGAGTATCGGTTTTGAAGTGGCAGTGGGCTGGCGACATCAGCAGAAGAACCGATGGCCGATGGAGTAAATGAGTTTTGGAACTTTAACTTGGTAAAGGTGGGGTAGGACAACTCACCGCCAGATGGAGCGACGACCTAAAAACGTCACAGGGATTGACTGGATGCGGAAGGCGCAGGATCGTGTACATATGGGCAAGCCATTATCTCCGAAGGGGTGGGCAGAGTGTATTGTGGCATAATTTGGAAGAGGCCTACGTCCAGCAGTAGACTATCATAGGCTGATTTCATGATTGATTGATGAAACGAAACATAAGCATTAACAAACCATAAATATTAAAAATAATTATGCGTTTAGAAACTGTGAAGACTGAATTTCTCTCGTATACAAAAAATATTCGAAACCTTTACTGTATATTAAATGTTTTATTTAATATTTCTCCCTTTTCTTAGCTAATAATCAAAGACATGTCACTACTCTGCTTTAATTTGTCACTATTGTGCCATAGTGTCACTCCTCTGATAACATATTTTCCTCTGGCGCTTATAAAATTCAAAAAATTGGAAAAATCTTCTGGCCATCATTATTAGGACTTTGCAAATATTGTAAAATATACAAATTATCGATATTTAATGGAACAGATAACATTTTCTTGTGGGACACAAAAAAATCAAATACCGTATATTCACCCATATATGTATTAATACTTAGCTACACTAGTAAGTAAGGTACCTATAGTCAGACGGTATTTATTTACCTTTTCTTGACCCCGTAAGAAATGAATAGATTCACATGAATTTAAAATTAGGTTAGATTTAGGCAGGTCTGGATAGTGAAATAGGTGACTATTTATCACGAGAACATAAGATCTTACTTTCCTGAGAAAATGTATTTGTGGGAAAACTAATTACACGTCTGCGGGTCTTCTGTCAGTCGAAAATTCTAAATAACCTACCTGTCACCAATTCATATAATTTACTTATTTTAGCCCATACATACTATTTGCCCTAATCTGCCTAGTTGTAGTAAAAAATTTCAACTAGATACCTAAATTGTAAGAAAAGTAACAACACAACAATGTACAAAGGTTGAAATTATGTTAAGTGAGCATATAAAACTCACATTTACCTTGCAACATCGTAAATTTCCAGTGTATAACCCATTTGCAATATGCAAAGATTTAGAAGAGTGAGAAAGAAACCCCCCTGACCGCGTGGTCCGATTGCTTCGTCCGACTGATCGGAAGACGTGGACTATTTTTTCCGTTTCGTCCGACTGATCGGAAGACGTGGACTCGGACGAAGCAGTCGGACCACGCGGTCAGGGGGTCTCACTGTACCTTACTGCTAAAATTTTATCTCAAGTTTACAGTATGTGTAGATTTTATTAAATACTTTTTAGTGTAGTCCTTTTCAAAGCGAATTTTCCTCAAATACTTTTTTTCACAAGAATCATGCCACTTCTATTTAAAAGATGATGTGCTAACTTCACAGGTCTGAAAGTTGCAGGATTTATTCAGAAGGGCTGCGGCCCGTATGAGGCGTCACGCTCCGGCGCACGTTGCCGCCGCGGGCCCATACATCACTTAGTCACCCGCGACGGGCCGGCGCATGCGCCCCGTCAACCTGCCTGCCACTTAATGCAAACTTTACACTGAAAACCCTTGGGCATTGACGGATAATTTACTTAGTGATTGCAAAATCCGGGTTTAAAACACTGTTTTTATTTACTTTTGCGTTAATTTTTTTATTATTATGAAGAGAGTATTTTTTTATCTCTGGTTTCGTGTATCTTTATTTACTAGATGACTCACGCAACGTTTCGATGACGTTACAGCTCGGTTTTTGAATCTCGAATGACTGTATCCATTGCTAAAAACCGGCCAAGTGCGAGTTGGACTCGCCCATGAACGGTTTCGTAGCAGCAAGTAACATAATATAAAAGTTCTTATAGTTCGTTGTAACTTTGATTGATGTTTTAACACGTTCGCAATGGTAGTGATTTTTCTAACCGAAAATTGCTGTTTATGACGTATTAAAAAAGAAACCTACCAGCTCTACCTCGTTCAAACCAATTTTCGTTGGTAGTTTTTATGGCAATGTACATCATATAATTTTTTTTAGATTTATCATTTTCTTAGTTTAGAAGTTAGAGGGGGGGGGGGACACACACATTTTTCCACTTTTAAAGTGTCTCTTGCTCAGACTATTCATTTTAGAAAAAAAAATGATGCTAGGAACCTCAATAGCATTTTTGAAGACCTATCTATAGATACAGCACACGTATGGGTTTAATGAAAAAAAAAAATTGAGTTTCAGTTCTAAGTATGGGGACCCCCAAAAGTTACTACTCTTTTTCTAGTTTTATACAAGAATCTTAATGCGGTTCACAGAATACATCTAGTTACCAAGTTTCAATAGCATAGGCCTTATAGTTTCGGCGAAAAATGGCTGTGACACACAGACGGACTAGGTTAGGATTAGGTGAGCGGTCCCCGACGAGACAAACTGTTAGTTAAAAATATGAATACGTAAATAATATAGCTACCTATAATAATAATAAAGGTTCAATACTTAGGGTAGATAGGTCATAATATAATAGTTATTTTATTACTTTTTACAGGTTTTTTTATGAGTCAGGGTTTTTTTAAATTTTAAATTTAATTTTTTATTTCATGCTTTTTATAGGGATTTAATAGGGGTTTTTAATATCAACATACGTATAGTCTATCAACAATTATTCAGAGCTAATGCGAATTGCGCGGAGTGTGGTTACAGAATTAGAAATACATTCCACTCCTCATATCTGCCGAATGGCTAAACCGATT
Source organism: Miltochrista miniata (assembly GCA_933228765.1). Taxonomy (NCBI): domain Eukaryota; kingdom Metazoa; phylum Arthropoda; class Insecta; order Lepidoptera; family Erebidae; genus Miltochrista; species Miltochrista miniata. The sequence continues at coordinate 14,613,331 of OW121752.1, read as the reverse complement.
TTCATAAAATTTGCGGTATCGTGATGTATAAGTTATGACCTTTCATTTGATACCCAACACGGGTATATTTAAACACATTTAATTTTTCATCACCACTTTCACCCCTCATATCTTTGAAATGGCTGAACCGATTTTTATAAAACATAGTTAAGAACACTCTCCCCTAACCCATCTTTCAAACAAAAGAAACAAAATCAAAATCGGTTCATCCGTTTGGGCGCTACGATGCCACAGACAGACTTATACACACACACACACGTCAAACTTATAACACCCCGTCCGGGTTTCCGTCGGGGGTTAAAAACTACCAATGAAAATTGGTTTGAATGAGATAGAGCTGGTAGTTTTATTTTAATACGTCATAAACCGCAATTTTTGGTTAGAAAAAATCACTACCACTGCGAACGTGTTAAAACATCAATCAAAGTTACAACGAACTATGAGAACTTTTATATTATGTTACTTGCTGCTACGAAACCCTTCATGGGCGAGTCCAACTCGCACTTGGCCGGTTTTTTTACTATTCCCGTATTGAAAGGTGTCCCTTTGGAAAGCCTATTGGAACTTACAAACGGAAATAAAAATATTATTTCGAGAAAAGATTAATTCCTAATCTTTTCTGGAAATAACGTTATTTATTAAATAATATTATTTTTAATTGGCATGTATTTAAATCGATATCTGTATATTCCCTTTTTCTGAACTAAATATTTCCAAGTTAAACCAAAAATACTGACTTGCACACTAATTATGCACACTAAATAAATCAAATTCATTATATTGTTTAATGGTATTTGCAGAACTGTTTTACTGAACGAATAACTAATATCAAAATTGTAAATCTAATAATTCCTTAGTTTAATAAAAATATTAAAACTTTTTTAAGGAAAACCATCGCCTAATTTACTTTTAGGAACATCGTTTATTCTAAGTAAAACCCCAATTTAATCAGTCACCTCTACAAAATTAAACTTTATTGATCAAAAAAATAAAAGTCTAACCTAACCTAACCTATTCCGTTATAAGATTGTATAATTTAGAGTGCTAGTTAGTATTTTTGATAAACAATTCGTATTTCTGTTTTATAAATCATATATTCGATGTACGAACCACATTTTTGGTGTGAATTCGATTAAAAAGGTCATCTCGTTCTGAGTAACATATAAGATATTTAAGTAGTGTCCTACTTAAATATCTTATCCTGTTTAGTTAATGAATAGGTTTTTTTGCACAGCATTCAATTTTCTGGTTTGCATTTAGTAAATTTGTGGAGTTATCTAGTGTGCAGAAAAATTAAACAGATGTGCATTTAAAAATATCCCTTTTTAATTTGCTTTTGGCCTCTGAGAAATTATCATTTTTTTCATAAGAAACGTACTATTTTCTATCTCCGTACATCATTTTGTTGTAATTGTGTGTAGACATATGACAATAACTATTTGTCTTACGAATTACAGTCACTAACAAAATATTTCATACAGACGATAAATAAAATTGTTATAATTTATTACTACCAATTTTATTGTGTGGGTTTAATATAACTCCCAGTCCCGTCCGTCAGGCTTAAAATAATTACAAAAGGCACAATTCCTCTCACAGGTTGATTAAACAATGCTTTGATCAACACGGAACGCGACTTTTCATATAAAAAAAAAACATATTAAAAGTCAATTGAATTTGCTTGTTGGCCGGCCGATTGCGTTGCCAATCAGCTTCGCGAATTATTACATCTGCTGACTGAAAAAAATACGATTTAAAGACATTTTCACTGTAAATTGTGGGAATGTAAGTAATGGTTTGGAACAAGTGTTTTTCTAAGTGCGGTTGTAACTTGAAACTTTCTATTAAATAAATTAATTTTTGGAAAAGGCAAAACCAGTCAGGTTTAAAAGTAAAAAATATGAATTTATCTATTACTAACTTCTAGACCTTCGCTTTCGTAGTCAGATATCTTAACCAACATAACATAAACATAAAAATTCTTTATTGTACACCAGAAATACATTTGAATTTACATATAATTAAACATACTGGTATGACAATTGGCGGCCTTATCGCACAAGGCAATCTCTTACAGGCAACCTAGGATGGAGACTGTGATGGGAATATTGTGGATTGTAGGGCAGTTTGGTGTACATTTTAGTACATACAACTAAATTTCTCTCTATATACAGTCATATAATATATATATATATATATATATATACATATACCTATCATACATAACATATACTCTAAATAAATAACATATACTATAATACACACATTTATATAAGTTGGAACATACATAAATAAGCTTGTCATCATAAAATATTTATAATATTAGTAATAAATACTGAAATAATTATAATACTATGGTATTTTAGGAGACATTCAATTTACATGCATTCATTAGCACGGAGATAATAATCCCGAACTAATGTCTTGAAACTGTGTGACGATTGTGCAAGTCGGATTGTCACAGGCAGTGCATTCCACAAGCGGACCGCTTGAACAGTAAATGATTTATCCATAAAATTTGTCAAGTGGCCAGGCATTTCTAACCTCATATTCCTCGATGATCGCAAATTACTGGAGTGAGAGGCCTTCAAAAAATTAAAGCGTCTCTTTAGGTAAGATGGAGTGACAGGGTTAAAAAGAATACTATGTAATAGGGATAGGATATGAGCATTCCGGCGAAGGCGGATAGGTAACCACTTGAGTCTTTTACGATATTCAGAGATGTGATCATATTTGCGTAGTCCAAATATGAATCGTATGCAGTAATTCTGGAGTCTCTCAGGTTTATTTAGTTGGTCTTCAGTGAGATCTAGATAGCTGACATCGGCATAATCAAGTATAGGAAATAGAAGTGATTGAACAAGCGCAATTTTAGTCGTAATTGGGAGAAAATTTCTCAGTCTGCGCATGGACCCCGATGCCGCAAATATTTTGCGTCTTAAATCCTGCAATTGAGGACCCCAAGACAAACACGAGTCCATTAGTACCCCTAGATTTTTGACAGTTTTACTGTACGCTATAGGTGTTCCATTACATACAACTTTTGGACTTAGTGTCCAATCTAGTCTAGAAATCATCCACGGGCTGCCGACTATTATGGCCTGAGTCTTGATCGGATTCACCTTCACTCCAAAAGATTCACTCCATCTGCAAATGATGTCCATGTCCGCATTAATATTGCCAACAGCTATACTTAAGGTGTCCAGTGAGGCTTGGGAATAAATTTGGAGATCATCTGCGTATAGGTGGTAGGAAGAACATAAGTTCTTAGTGATGGAGTTTATAAAAACTGTGAAGAGAAGAGGAGATAAAACGCCACCCTGTGGCACCCCAGCATACGTATTACACCAAGATGAAAGGGTATCTTCGATACTAATACGCTGCCGACGGCCAATCAGGTAACTACGAAACCAATCAATCACCATTGGAGATATATTAAGTGAGCATAAAGTACCGAGCAAGATATCAAAATCTACCGTATTAAAGGCATTGCTGAAGTCTAGCAGAGCTAAAACTGTCAGCTTACCCTTCTCCATACCCGCTCTTATGTCCTCTGTTATATGAAGTAAGGTCGTGGTAGTACTGTGTCCAGCCCGAAACCCTGATTGGAGAGGGTTTAACAGTTGGTTTTGGGAAAGGAAATTAGTGAGCTGAGTGTGAACCAGTCGTTCCAGAACCTTAGACAGGAATGGCAGGATAGAGATAGGGCGATAGTCAGAAAACGAGGAAGGGTTGGATTTTTTGGGAATAGGAATGATTAGTGCATCTTTCCAAGCCATTGGAAAGATGCCATGGGATATAGAGAAGTTCAGGATATGACAGAGGATGGGAAGGATTTCATCAATAATAGGAATGATCATTTTGCGGCTTAGACAGTCGGTACCTACAGCATTTGAACTGATGGACAATATACTCTTCTTAACATCACAAGTAGTGAATTGATTAAAAACGAATGGAGCACAATCGGGAGTGGATATAGTTGAAAGATGATTAAGCGTATTTGTTTTGGTTTCCATATTAAAGTTGGAGACAGCAGTGAAAAATTTATTGAGTGAATTTAAGTTATTACTTTGAGGAACAGAATCTTGACGAGATTTACCAACTCCCAGAGATCTTAGAAATTTCCAGACCTTTGCTGGATCTCCGTCTTGGACAGAGTTGTGGATATGTTGGCGTTGCGCATTCCTACACACCTTACTACAATGATTTCTAATCAGAACATACTTTTCCCAGTTAGAGGCCGTAGGCCGTCTCTTGTACTTGGACTTGGCTGTAGCTTTTTTTGTGATGAGCGCTTTGATTTCAGTGGTTAGCCAAGGCGACGGCTTGTGTTTAACTTTAATTCTGCGAACCGGTGCGTGGACATCATAAAGCGAAATTAAATGGGATGTTAAAAAATGTATTTTCTCATCTATGCAGACGGAAGAGAATAACGGTGTCCAGTCAATTTTATCAGCATCGCTGCGCAATTCCTTGAAATTTATACGACCAAAATTGCGGTGAAAGAGAAATTTTGGTTTAGGTTTAGGAGTTCGAAGGCGATAAGATAGAAATATCAGGTCATGGAAAGAAAACTCATCAGCCGTTCGCTGACCATGCCTTACTACTCTATCGAGAGATGAAACAATAATTAGATCAAGTAAGCTAGGGGGGTGATTTGGACAGTGATGTGTAGCATTGGAAGGAAGGATTGAGAGATTACAAGATTGTATAATAGATTGGAAGGTAGAAGAGCGAGTGTCATTTTTGAGAAGACAAGTGTTGAAATCACCCATGATTATGGTTTGACTGTAATTAGGGATGAAGGTTTCTAGGAGTATTTCGAAAGAAGTAAAGAAGTTGATGTTAGAAGAAGGACCATAATAGACTCCCAGGAGTAACTTAGTGTGGAGAAGTTCAACCTCAAGGAATAAATGCTCACCAGCTAGTCGTGGCGGTGGCTGAGGAGAGGAATCAATGATAGTGTAAGAAAAGTGATTGCGTAAGTAAATCGCCACCCCACCATAACCGTCAGGCCCACGATCATGTCGGATGAGGCTGAACCCCGGCAAAGTATAAGCCGTTGAAGGGAGACAAGGTTTGAACCATGTTTCAGAGATGAGCAGGGCATGTAAATGCGTACAGTCAAATGAAGCCAGCATATCGGTGAAATGAGCCGGAACACTTTGGGCATTTATGTGCACAACATTAAAATTCTCAGGAACATCGGAGAATCTAGAGGAGAGAAAATTGGCCAGTGAGGGTTTATCTTGGGAACTGCTAGCAGAAACATAATTGTCACGACAAGCTGTGCCAGTACTAAAGTTCAACATAGATATTATAAAATGACAAATAAACGAATGTATATAAATATTATGTCTAAATAAATAAATACAATAACAGATTAATATATAAAAATAAATATATAACAATGTAAATGCAAATTTTAATAAGATCCTAAGATCCATCTGCCGGTTGAGTTTTATCAACATCAAAAAGAAGAGGGAGAAGAAAAAAAAAAAAAGAATAAACATTATTCAAACATACACAATAAAAAAAAAATGCAATATTGAAATATTGCACAGTCCAGGCATCTCCACGTCACTATACCTTACTATTCTATTTGTAGTAGATAAAGAAAAAATAAAAAAATTAGAAGAAAAAAAAAAAAAACTACAAACTGAAGTACTGTTGGCAGTATGGTTTTATAACCTTAGCGTCTACCTTGAGCAAAGTATAAATTAAAAAAAAAAAAATACAATCGGATGAGATGACACATGACAATGCCTGACATGACAGAATATTATTTTACTTGATTTGGTATTGTGTTACGTTACGAAATGAGTGTAATTGAATTGAAATTGAAAGATGATATCAAACAAAAGTGAAAGTCAATTTAACAAACAATAGATTAAACCAGTTCTAGCCAGACAATATGCGGTAATTACAGCACAATCATGTTGACAAGAAAAGCAAAATACAGTCTCAACTAAGTAAATACTAATTAGGATGTTAGATAGCATGAATCAACCTGGACCGCGCAATGTTACTTGAAGATCACTTCACTTTTGAGGCAACAGTGCGTTTGGTCTTCGTTACGGCTGCCTTTGAAGTGGCGGCCGTGGTCTTTGCTGGCACGTCACAAGCAATAGTGAGTTCAGCAAGAGTGTCGACACGCCTCCTCACGTTGTCTGCCGCCAGCACATAGACGGATCCGTCTTTGGTCCAGCTTTTGGTGACACCTAGCTTTTCGCGGGCCGCCATAAACAGATCATGCCTGTTCTTCGTGAGAAATTCAGACATTGTTATCCCTGTGCCCTTCAACTTTGTCTTCGAAAACCACAGTTTATCCCGCAATGCTACATCATGAAGCTTGAACAACAGGGGCCTCGGCTTCTTATTGGATGTGGGACGACCTAGTCGTTGGCAGCGGCTTACATGGCTGGCACAAAAGTCAGGAATATTGAGTCGATGTTTGACTATACTGGCTAGAGTATTTTTGGGATCCTCATCCTGTACTTCATCAACACCATGCAAAAGCAGGATCTTACGTCGCCTCTGAGTCTCTGTGGCATCCATTACCCTTGATAATGCTTCAATCTGCTGTTGAAGCAGTTGCAGAGATTGTTTTACAAACACTCTGAAAGCAGCGAATTCAGTGGCTAATGAACTTGCACTCACCGCTTTATTAGGAGTCAGCTGCTCTTGCCGTGTCTCAAACTCTTCCATCCTCTTGTTGAGACTGTCTTTTAGTTGATGCAGGGTGCTTTGCATAGCATCCATAGTGAAGTGATGTGTCTGTGTTTGACTATGGAATTCTTAACAGGATACTAATAAATCCGGCAGATTGACCTCTTAGCAGTATTTAGGTATCATGTAAGTAGAAAATTTGTAGATATAATAATAAAAACAATTAATTATTTGTGGAGCGATAAAAACTTCAACTTTTTCCTTCGCCTACCCACAATTTTAGGACCAATTGAATGACTAGTCCAATTAAATATAATATTCGAGAAATGGATTTTTTTTTTCAGAGTTTGAGTAACTAACAACACGCTAGTAATACTACTACGGGGCGGGGAGTACTAGGGAGGTACAGGTCATTAGTTAAACATTATTTTCAAATTTCGGCTGATAAAAACTACCGATATCTGGAATTTGACATTGTCACATTATCAAAATTAGGTAAGTTACTAAATTCAGTGCATGGTATTGTAAAATCACTAAATTAACCACTACTGTAGAAAGCAATTTACCGCGTGTAATAAATAGAGAGTAAATGTTTCCTCGATAAGACTCGTAGCAAATTGAGTCCCGGAGGGTCGTCGTTGCGGAGTATTTACTTACCGTCGTAACCCGATCAGGCAACAAGCCACTAACTAGTTGAAATCGTTCAAAATATTGCTGATTCTAATAAAAAAAACAGCCAAGTGCGAGTCGGATTCATGCACAGAGTGTTCCGTACCAAAAAAACGACAGAAAATCACGTTTATTGTATGGGAGACCCCCTTAATTACTCCCATGTTTCTGATTTTAGCAACAGAAATACATCATCTGTAAACGTTTCAGGTCTCTAGCTATCATCGTTCATGAGACACATCCTTGTGATGGACAAACCGACACTCAGACCGACGAACCATTCGACGACGAAAAAAAGAGTTCCATTTTTACTCTTTGGGTACGGAACCCTAAAAAACCGATTGCTATCTCACTTTGATGTTGTCGGGGGAAATGAGATCTGCCTGCGATCCGCGAGGAAAGGGAAAAATCTGCTTGCCGCGTCTGGGTACCGCGGGCAGTGTACCGGAACCCCTATTAATCTTGGTTCAATATTTACCTGTCGGTTCGAAGGCGTCTGGCGTCCCCTCACAAAACAAAACAACTTTATAAAATATAAGGATATTATATTCTGTTCAGCTCGTTAAGAGTAAAATCAGTATAATATTTTAAAGGTTTTACTGTATTTATTACGTGACTTAGATATGAGTAGGTACGTATATCTCATTGAGTATTTTTATGGTAAACAGTATATAATACAGATCACCTTTATCACATGTGCTAGGTGAGCCTATATTGAGATTAATTCATAAAATACAGAATGCAAATTAAATAAATCGTTTATAATATTCGAATAATGTATTGGATATAAAATTCTTTCTTTTATCCTATCGAAATTAGAGTCGGGTTATCTCTATTCTGTGTAAGATTATTTCAATTAATTTAAAATTTTAAAACCTACAGAACCAAAGTAAATTAAAAGATTTCCCGACTGACTTACATTTTAAATTTGCCTGTGCTTGTAAAAAGGACGGATAGCGTCATATCATCCTGAAGGAGCCGGTGTCGACTTTTGACCGTTTCAAGTGCCGATCTAATTTGCCGAATCGTGGAAGCATATGAAATTTAATCGATTCGCTTCACTGAGAGCGGTATTCGATAATACCCTGAGTTTTCTGACACATTGACGATTTGTGTAATTTGTGTCAACCGAATATGATTTACTGAAACTATTAAGGAGCTATTATTGCCTGTCCATTTCAACAACGGCAATAAGCTTAATACCTATTACGAGGCAAAAAGCCTAAAAGATTACCCTTTGGGAGAGTGAGGAGTGACTATGAGTATTGTCTTAAATTAAAGTGTTTCCTAATTTATATCTGCATCATCCTAGCTTTTTGCAATGATAGAATGCTTTGAATGGGTATGTTTCTTATGAAAATTTGTTTGTATGGTTGTATGGAGGATCTAATAGAAACACAAATATTGCATTTTTTTACCAAACAGACAAATTGGTTAAGTGGGAATTGTAAATGTTATATGAGAGTGTACGAATAGCTACCAATCTACTTTTATATTATTAATCGGAAAATTTTGTTATTTTGTGTGTGTGTGTGTGTGTGTTTGTAACGACTAAAGTCAAATAATATAGTGTCTTTTCAAAAATTCTTCTACCATTGAAAAGTTACATTCACCTTGAGTAACATAGGTTATATTTTATTCCCATATTCCCACGGAAACGGGAAATACGCGGGTGAAATCGCGTGACGTCCGCTTGTCACAAATAAAATCATATTATTCGTACGATAGTCGGATCAATTAAGATTACGGCGGTCAAAATTGTACACATTTTAGAAGCTTCTTTAGGCGCGACTAGGAGTAACTCAGATTTTTTTTCTGACGGAAGTAACGCTATTTGAATTTTGAATAGCGAAAACTACGTGTCCGATATTCAAAATTCGAATGAATGATATTAATATAATATAAGATGCCGTCAATGGCAAAGAAGTTTTACTTCAATCGCGCGTAAAGGTTACACGCACACACTTTTTTATATTCTTTTTTATTTCTTTAACCGGTTTCCTAGAAAATTTTGCTTCAATTTCTTTACAAGCAAGCATTTCAGCCGACACCGTGGTAATCTAACTTCATCAACAAATGTCATCTTATCTAAAGTTATTCTAGCTTTTTCTTCAACAACATCATTTTTTGGCAAATATACAACCACAAGTAATAAGTATTGCGAATTGTCAGTCATGAAAATTGATACAAATGATAAAAGATATTCTAAATCGTTCATGAATAATGTTCCCCCCATAAACTAAAGAGGTCTAGAAGATATTGCGTCTTTGATTAATGGAATAATTTGCCTTGTCATAAATTTTGTTATATTGTATTGTAACTGGCAAAAATCTGTTGAAAGTTTGTAAAAAAAATAAGTCGAGTAATTTTGTTTGTAAACACTACGACCTCTGTAAAATGAGGTTTAATTTAATACTGTAAGAACGGCAAGGGTGGAATTGAAAGAAACCTATACCTAGATTACAACAGATTTATTATATGTAATAAAAATAGGTAGGTACCTAAATTTCAAATAAAAGAAAAAAAACCAAGAAAAGAAAAGATATACCCGAATTAGGCATCGAAAAATTCTTCCACATCGCTGTCAACCACAACCGTGCCCAAAACGCTGGCGGCATTGCCACGTTGAATGGCAATACTGAGTCGCTGGCCTAAGTACACGCCAGCCTTTTGGTCAGGGTACTGTCGGCCAAAAGCTTGCATATAGTTCTGTATACAAGCTTTGCACTAGGACCCCACGGTCCAAGAGTTTCAACCCCAAACGGCTCAAATAAATAAGCCCCAGCAAGATTTATATATTTGCGCCGTTTGAGGGCCTCAGCAGATGCGGCAGCAGCTCCCGCGCAGCTAGCGGTGCCAGGAACATGAGAAGGCGCAAGGGTGTCCACGCATGTAGCATCCCACACAAGCGGTCTTCCCATCTTCCATGGCACCAATGACATCCCGTCGGGCCTCTTTCCGTCGTCTCGAGCCAAGCCCTTTGGTTCAAGGACTGCTGGCACGCCGGCGGCGGAAAGAGCGCGACGGATGATGTCATTTATACTAGCATGTCGCGGAAAGCGTCCTGCACTTTTATAGCAGGATAGACCGTGGATAAAAATATATATTTGTGAACAATCTCACACAACTTCATCTAGCCCAAAGTAAGCTAATATAAGCTTGTGCTATGTGATCTAGACGACTGATAGACATACTTATATATTAAAAGATTTTAAAGTATAAATAAACGTTTGCATCTGGTGTGTCGCATGCCTCTCTGTCCCTTTAGAGGTATAAAAGGTTAAACGTTTTAACATTAATAGAATAAAAAACCTCTTCATATTGGGGTTTAAAGAACTAAGTTAGATCGGCCGAAAATATTATTTTTGTAGAATGTAATTCATCCTATTGATGCTTATACTAAATTCAGTGATTGCCGCAATTTCTCAGTTCAATACAATATATCAAAGGCTCATTGACAGAATAGCTCCTTTACAAGTCTATCATCCTTTACAGATATCTAGAAACCACATGCTCGATATATGTCTTATCTTTAGAAATGGTGAATACAATCATTGCATCAAAGTACCATTCATGTGCAATACAGACTACTAGTGCATTGATCACAATCATTTTACTTAATATCTATTGACGTATTCAGCTTTGAGAAGAGACCGAAGCAGAGAATTAATATACGGGACTAATATGTATGTAATATACGGCATATTATTCTGTAGCATAATCTATACCAGTGGTGGGCAAACCTTTTTAATGGGGGCCACAAAAATTAAGAAATTTGCTGGGGAGGGCCAAAATTATAGGAGCATTGATTTCATGCTGAGACTTTTAATATGTACAAACATTGCAGTACTTAGTGCCATTGAAGGCGTGGGAGACGTATGAATTTTATGTGCCATATTTCTAATTGAAGACGGAACTTTCATTCAGCATCGCGAATAGGTGTTTATCAGTAAGTCGGGTTGTGATCGAGTTATACCGCAATTTCTCGTCTAATCTTCTTTCTACGTAATACTTCCAGACCGTCAGAATATAATTATCGCAGGCATTATAATTACTACTTCTTATAATTATTACTTCAACATGAATACCTTCAAGTATTATAATTACTTGAAGGTATTCATGTTGAAGGACCGTTGGGCGGGCCGGATTAAATCCATTCGCGGGCCGGAGCTGGCCCGCGGGCCGTAGTATGCCCATCACTAATCTATACTAATATTACCAAGAGGGAAGATTTGATTGTTCGTTTCTTTGCATCCAATAGACTCACTAACTACTGAACCGATATGAAAAATCTTTCTGTTGGGAAGCTACACTATTCCCGGGTAACACACGCTATATTTTATTCTTGTATTCCCACGGGAACAAGAACTACGCGGGTGAAGTGATTCCACTAGTCTATACTCCTATACTATTACTATATAATATATAATATAATATAATATAATAATATTATAAAGAAGTAAAGTTTGTGTGTTTGTTAAATTGTAAGGGGTAATCTCGGGATCTACTGAACCGATTTTAAAAATTCTTTCACCAATAGAAAGTTATGTTATTGTGGAGTGTCATAGGCTATATAGCATCACGCTACAACGAATAGGAGCGGAGCAGTAATAGTAAATGTTTCAAAAACGGGGGAAAAGTTATTCCTTTTAAGAGCTTCGTTGCCTTTGCTGCGTAAATATTTATAGTTATGTAAAAAATATGTACTACAAAATTGTGTCTCTTAAAAAAAGTTCTAAAAAAATTGCACGATAGCATGTGTCTATCTTTGGGTTGGTGCTCAATAACCATTTTAAAGGCAATTTTTTTTCTACAATAATGCCACGGGATACCTCTTTCATAAATGAAATTGTTCCTAAAAATAATGCGACGGGAATACACGCGACGAGAAACCTTTCTCTCTCTCTCTCACGTAGCATTGAATATTAACGACGAGACGCTACGGGAGTAAACACAACGCGACGGGAGTAAATGCGACGGGAACAGGTAATACTCTCTAATATGTGGCGCAAACGAAGTTGCGCGGGTCAGCTAGTATGTTATATATTAGTTGTCCTGGCGAATTTTGTTGCAATATAAATTATCAAAGAAATAATAAATTGTAGCGCCTTTGGTGTTGCAAACGTTCATAGGCCATAGTGACCCCATTCTATCAGGTGACCCGTAAGCTTGTCTGCCGCCTGAGTAGTAAAAAAACAAATTTTAAAAAATCTGAAAGAAGCGGACAAACAGCTTCAACACAAAATCGCCAAGGTGTATTCTTAACAATATATTTGTTTCGATATTTAAAATATCAGAACAATTGCAACACCAGCGGTGTAGCCTCCGACGCCACTGGTGTTGCAATAAATTTAATGTCAACAGGCAATGGTGGACCGTTTACGGTGAACTATAATAATATACGAGAGGCTGCGAGGCTATCAAGAAATGCGGCGCGTACGGCGCGTGCGGCGCGTACGGTGCTGACAAATGTGCGATCAGCCTAAATCGTATTATATATCCAATTTATTAAAGTTAAATTTATTTATCTACTCTGATACTATAATACAAAGATTATAAAATTGAAATCAATACTATTATGACAAACATTACGCACAGGCCAAAAAAAAAGTTTTATTACGATACAGGTCTTGTATGGACACCTGTATCATAATAAAACTTTTTAATCATTACGATACACCATAAACAATCTCCAGCTGAAAAAGAAGTTTGAACCTCTACTTTAAAAAAAAATTGTGTCTCCAGAGTAGCGAAAAATCCTAAATCTATGGTCTCCGCAGCCTAAAAAAAAAAAGAAACACGCATGCGCAATCGATGTTTGCGCCTTGGCGCCAACATTTTACATTTAAATTAAACAAAGTTTGGTTTTGTTTGTAAAATAAATTAGTTTTTGTGTAAAAACATGTCTTAAAGCGAGGATGGTGGTAATTGTACACCACCAAACATTCTGGAAACTGCGTCAAACATGACCATGAACCTGTTACCGGCGAAATCAAGGAGCAACTATATATCACAACAAAATGAAATCAGGTATTATAGTATGAGAGTAGATAAAGTAGTGTATGACACTGTACATAACTTGGTCTTATAACACTCGTGTGATACTATAAAAAAACTCGCCTACGGCTCGTTTTTTTTAAAACACACTCGTGTTATAAGAACCCTTATTATGCAACAGTGTCATAAACTACTATTATTGAATTATTGATATATATTATTGTCGATATAAAGAAGATGAAAAGTTCCCTATTTTATCAGTATTATTCAACACAATACTTATAAATAGGTTGTGTCTTCCTAAGAGACTTTCACCAATTGCATAAAAAAAACTAACAGGATTAGAGATAGACACAACATATAAAAATAATATGAATCATACCTTCAAACTTTAGTAAATGCGGTAGAAAGTCTCTAAACAATAAAATTTTGAATGTAAGGCCATCGTGGTACGTGACGTCACAACTTAGTAAGTCATGCAACGAGAAAAAGCTTGGCTGTGTGGAAATATAACTCGCCGTTATACAGACCTTTTCCTCCGCTATTTCCTCACAGTCGCAGGTGAGATTTATATTCGGATAATTGGATAAAGAAAGCGTCTGTGATACGATGTGGAAGAAGGCAGGTCAAAAAATCATATAAGCCAATGATGTGTTTCTTTTGAATGTGATCCTTTTGTTTATTTTGTAATGGGTATGACTTGATCTTTATTGTGTCGTATTTGAAAAAAAGGTGATCACAATTCTAAATTTTGGTTGATATTGGTCTAAATAAATATCAATATCTAACTATAAATTAGGTATTTAAAACGTTCAATAGGTAATATCCATTGAAATAATAGATTTACTTGAAGTTTACATGCATACATATACAGTCACACCAATATCCCCTAAGGGGTAGAAAGAAGCATAGCATACCTATACACACCAAATTTCACTTACTTTCCTTGAAAGTTGCTGGGCTTTTATTTTAGACAATAGACGAACCTTGTCGGTACCTACTGTCTGTTTCATTGACGGGAAAAGAATTGCAATTTATAATGGGTGTACTCATTATTGCATAAAATTATCTCTCAACGAATATTGGGACGATTCGAGGAAAAAGCTCGTGCTTAACGACTTTTTTTCTTGTACGTTTGTGTAATTTTTTTATGATCTAATTGTTTAAAAATTGCTTTTAGAACCATGTTTTAATATATAACTGGTAACGTAACCATTAGCAAACCGCAATAACAATTTAAATCCTGTCAGATACACCGGATCAATGAAAGACACAAAACATGCATAATTCCTGACCAAAATGGTTGTAATGAGCTTTACATAGTACACAATTAATTTCGCTGCGAATAATATTTCTCACCACAAAATGTACATTTAATATGAAATGTGCATTACTGCCAACTTTCGAACATCGAGAGAAAGCCTCATTTCAAATATTCAGTGTAATACCACCAAAAATAAACATAAGTGCACATAACAGTAACTATGATTAAAATCTCACACATTATTAATTACGTCAGTAACAAATCTTTGATGTTGTTTTAAAAAATAAAAGTACTTTGACATACTTTCTCACACTATATTAAACAATAGTACGCCCAAAAATAATGTCAATATGTTTCTTTTATTCTAAAAAACAACATCACAAAATTATGAACAGAATTAAACAACAAACAAACACATGTACCAAGGAAAGTTAATTAGTGCCCACAAATTTCATTTCATGTTTCAACAGCGAAGTAACCTAAAACGAACCGGCTAATACTCTACAGTTCGCAAATACCGAACGAGAACAATCATAAAATTGAAATATTTACTCAAACTTGAACAAAACTAGGCAGAACACGATGTATGTTATGTGAATTGTTAAACATTGAGAACAAAACTGACTACACACAGAGTTTAGCGTAGCGTGCGCGTATTGAATGCACCCCTTGCATTTTGTAAATGCAACTTGTTACAACTGCTTTTCAAATGGTAGTTTGTAAAAAGTGAACATACTACTGTTCTATCTACTTACTTTAATAACAATTTATTTAATTTTGCTTAGTTTTAATACCAAAGTGCATTCACTTGGCTGACGCTACTCAAAGATGTGAGAGAGTGAAGAAGTGCGACACACAATTTCAAATTCTAAATAAAAAAAATTCAAACACTCTACAACCTAACCGCATTTAATTTTGTTTTGTGGGCAGTGAGTGAGTGATTTAGAAATGTATTTACAAAGTGAAGTCCCAAACACACGAAAGGGTTAGCGTGGCGTAAATTGAGTGCGGTGAATAATTCATAGATATTTTTGGTATTACCTTGACCATTTCACGTAATGCGACCGTCTGCCGCTAACGCAGGAATACGCCACGTCCGAACTTTACTTTCCTCTTTACTTTAAGGCACTTTAATTTTATTTACACTACTTAAGAAAGTCTCTTTTTATCGTCTTCGGTGTAGTTCAGGATAATAGCGGGTCCTGAAAATTAATTTTAAACGTTAGTAAGTAAACTAATCAAGTATTATGATTAGGTACACAGAGTTGTGAAAACAAAATGGACGTCTCAGCTGTCACAGCTGTTTGAGAGGATTAATTTTATTTGAATCTGGAATGCAGCACTCTGAAACTTTGAATAAGTGAAGGTTATTTAATAATTATTCAACACGAATCCACCGAGGGTACTCATTACAGTAACAAATGAGTTTGGAGAGTGTGTATTTACTGTAACTTTTTTATTAATATTGAAGTTGTTAAAGGTGGGCGTGGCGAATTCACGTATTGTTTCACTTGAGGGTGCGGTGTTCTGAAGCTTTGAATATTTGAGTGATGTCGGTGCAGACACGTTGTTAAATCTCCTCTTTAATAGGTAACCAATTTTAGTTGAACCGATGTGGAAATTGCCGAACTTACTTTTTCTTTTTCAGCTAGTAGCGAGTTTGCTCATGGAAATTAGTTTACATCGCCGTTTGATCGGATATTCCGTTAAAGAAGTTAATCGATGGCAACGAGTAAATCTTCTTTTTAACATTTTATGGATATGCCAGTTTGTGATATTGAAGAATAATTTGTTTGAAATATTGCCAGTTTGTGTTTGTGATATTGACGATTATTTTTTTCGAAAAATTATTAACTGTAGTTTCTTAATCTTCGAATATACTTTTAAAGTATTTATAAAGTGTTTATCAGTGTAAACCTAGCAGATCAGGAAATTTCTGTTATGTGTAATTTTGGAAATCTTTTAAAATGTAGATTTTTGGTGGTAAATCATATTTTTTAAATAAGTAGGTGAATTATTTTGAGCTTGAGGGTCCGTTCTAATGACTGCTTTTGTTTTATTTAACCTTATTGCTATCGAATGTCATATTTTTGTTAGTTATTGGAGATGTTCATTAGTAAGCCTTCAGGCGTATTTGTTCTTATAACGAAAACATTGCTCACGTAAGTAATGTAATACAGAATACCCACAAGATTGGTTACTTATTTTGTAGTAGCGGAGGTCACGCGTTTTCACCCGCGTAGTTCCCGTTCCCAAGGAATTCCAATCCATATTTTATTCCAATTCTGGAATAAAATATGGCCATAGTCACGCGGCGATAGTGTAGTTTCCCAGAAGCAAAATAATTATCCAAATCGTTCCAGAAGTTTAAGAGCCTATTCAACGCAAACAAATAATTAAAATTTTCCCTTTTATAATAATCTCATAAATGAGAAGCATTTAATATTAACTTTATTTATTCTTATAATAATATACTATACTATATATACTATACTATTGGAGACTTATTAATTATAATTATATTATGCAAATGAATAGGTGCTCAGACCGCTTCAGAAGGGAACAATCCATTTGCTCAAAGTCAGAAGTCCATTACTCTAGAGTTCGTTCATTTTGCGCGTAACATGTAGCATGCTTCGCAAATCCCTCACAACATACAATGTTAATTTTTATTTAGTTTTTTAAGCTATTATGTACCTATATATTTTTAAACGGCACTTTATGCTACTGCATTTGATGTTACTAACATATAATTACTACAGCATTTGATGTTACTAACAATATCAAATGCCGTATTTATATGTTAGTAACATTAAATGATGTCGTTTATATGTTAGTAACATCAAATGCCGTATAAAAAACCTCTGTAGAGATTCTTGTTAGAGCCGTACTGACTAGCTTTAAGGCCGGATACGACCAGTGGTTAAGTCATGAAAATGTTCATGTAAGTAGGTATTAAGGATGTTTCCTCGTATATAAAGATAATCCATGAAATACTTCCATTCTTATTATCTTGAGAGAAACAATACATACATACATACATACATATAATCACGCTTGTTTCCCATCGGGGTAAGCAGAGACTATGGCTTTCCACTTGCTACGATCCTGACATACAACTTTCGCTTCTTCTACTTTCATAACTGTTTTCATACACGCTCGCCGGTTAAGGGTACTCTTGACCTTGCCTTTTTCCAGAACGTCTCTGATTTGATCGGCATGCGTACGCCGAGGTTTACCCCTACCAGTTTGCCCATTCATTCTCGCCTCATAAATCTGCTTTGTCAGTCTATTCTCATCCATTCTCTCCACGTGTCCAAACCATCTAAGCATCCCTTTTTCGATCTTAGTCACTACATCTTCTGTTATACCACATTTTTCCCTTATCACGCTATTTCTTTTTTTGTCCATTAAAGTCACTCCAGCTATACTTCGCAGACTTCTCATTTCCACTGCATTAATTTTGCTTTCATGCTTCTTCTGCCATACCCAACTTTCACTACCATACATAAGTGTAGGGATGAGCACTCCCCTATGTACAGCCAACCTGGCCTTCTCAGACACATTTTGACTGCTCATAAAGGTGTACATAGCCCCATTCACTTGATTTCCTGCCAAAACTCTTCGCTCAATATCCTGGTCACACTTTCCATCCCTTACAAATTTGGAACCCAAGTATACAAATTCTTTCACCTGTTCCACTCTTTGCCCTTCAATGAAGATTGAGCAATTCGTCATACTTTCTTCTCTTTCAAAAACCATAACTTTCGTCTTGTTTACATTAACTTTCATTCCTCTACTTTTTAGAGCCTCATTCATACTATTAACCATCAGCTGCAATTCCTCCGCTGATGATGCTAATATCACCTGATCATCAGCGTATAGGAGGCATTTGACGGTCAGTTCATTCATTTTTAAGCCATACATACTCTCTTGCAGTTCTTTCAGACAACTATCCATGTATAGATTAAACAGCCACGGAGACGCTACACAGCCCTGTCTCACACCCTTTTCAATGTGAAAGAAGTCCGTGCAGGCCCCGTTGATCCTGACACAAGCACTAGAACCCTCATAGAGAGACCTCAGTGCCCGTATCAAGTTGCTGTTCACTCCATACATGGACAATATTGACCACAGTTCATTCCTCACCACTCTGTCATAGGCCTTTTCCAAGTCCACGAATATGCAATAGACCTTTTGACTTTTAGCCAAAACTTTCTCAGCTACGCATCGTAAGGAAAAGACCTGATCCGTACATCCCCTTCCTTTCATAAATCCTGCTTGCACATCCCACATTTTTCCTTCAGTTTCATTCATCACTCTTTTTATCAACACTTTTGCATACAATTTGCCAACGATGCTGAGCAAGCTTATGCCGCGGTAGTTTTTGCACTCTTGCTGCGACCCTTTTCCTTTGTAAAGCGGCACAATGACAGCTTTACACCATTCTGCTGGTACTCTGCCACTTCGCCAACAAAAGTTAAAAAGGCGGTACAGCTGGCAAGCTACCACGCCACGTCCAGCTTTCAGCATTTCGACAGAAATCCGATCTATTCCAGCAGCCTTTCCTACTTTCATACAATTCAACGCTTCCACTATTTCTCCCATACTTAACTCGCTTTCATCGCCAAATTCATTCAGTTCTAAAACACGCGTATCGCCTTGTATATCTTCTTTTTCGAATAAACTCTCAAAATATTCCTTCCATCTCTTTAGCACACATTCTTCTCCTCTTACAAAACTTCCATCCTGGTTTCTGATGTGATTGAGCGGCGACATTGTTTGCTGACTCCTCACTGTTCTTATGGACTTCCAAAAAAATTTAATATTCCGTTGGAAGTCTTCAGATAACCTTTTATCAAATTTTTCTCTATCATTCTCTTTCTTTCTCATCATCGTCTCTTTTGCAACACGTTTATACTTTTTATATTCATCCTTTGCCATTTTTACATCCTCATCCGTTGCCTTTTGCATTCTTTGATTGGCCTTTGTAGCCAACCAGTCCAACCATGCTTTCTTCTTGCCAGTCAACGCATTAAGAACTTCCGCACTCATTCCCTTTGCCATACATCCTTGTCGTCTTTTGCTAACCCCACACACTTCAATCGCAACTTCCACAAGTCCTTCCTTAAACGGCTTCCATAATTCTTCAATCTCACATATTTCATCTAGGTTTTCAAATTTTTCACTCAGTTTACTCACAAATGCCTCTTTTATGCCTAACTCTTGTAAATTCTCAACTTTTATTCGCTCTAGTACACTAACGGGTTCATGCACACGATGTCGCCACCGCTGAAACAGACCCCTTACCCGGCTAATTACCAAGAAGTGATTTGTGTCGATCCCGGTGCCATGGTACGCCCGAGTGTCTAGCACTTTCTTTCTCAGTCTTGCGTCTACTATCACAAAGTCAATCATGCTTCTCTGATCTCTCTCCTCTCTTGTATACAAGTGGATATCCTTGTGGTTGAATATGGTATTAGTTACCACAAGATTCCTTTCCAAACATACTTCTAGCAAGCTTTCTCCATTTACATTCACTCGTTCATCACCAAACTTTCCTAATACACTTTCGTATCCATCGCGCTTCACTCCCACCCAACCATTAAAATCACCTAACATCACTATTCTCTCGTTTCGTTTACATTTATCCAGAATATCACTCATACTCTCCCAAAATGCCTGCCTCTCGCTTTGGTCTTTTGAAGACCGGTGCCACCGCGCATCCTGCGGAGCATACACTCCCAAAACAAAGATGCGGGTAAGTCCAACCTTCAGTCTTAGCCAAAGGAGTCTTGGGCTCACACATTCATACTCTGTCACACACTCATTCATTCTCGCGGAAAGTAGTACACCGACCCCCTGGCATGCTGTGCTGGTTGTGGCTACACCTGACCAATAGGCCGTATAGGCTCCGTGTGTCGTGGTGTCACATCCTTTCCGCTTTGTCTCATTCACACACAAAATATCAAGATGCCTCTCTTGCATCATCTTACATACCTCCTCAATTTTATCTTTCATTCCTCCTCTCACATTTAATGTAGCAAAGTGGCTAACCCTAGTCCACTTTTCGCCTCGATGGGAAACGAGACGTGATGGGTGGCGAACCACATCGCCGCCGTTTTTGGTTTTAAATTTCACTACCATAGCGTTCCCACGAGAAGCTAGGGAATTAAATTGGTCCACCTGAACAGAGCCCCGCTTGTCCAGGTAAGGCTAGCCTTGTTCTGGGTTCGCCCGGGCCCAGGGCAATTAGGCACGCTTAAGACTACGCTCGCCCGTAGCCACGCAGCTCATCGGCACGGCGACCTTGGCTTGGCGGATAGTGGAGCGGATCAGGATGGGGTAGGAAGGGATTCACGGACAAGGAAATGGATAAGGTAGGATAGGACGGGGTTAGAAAGGATCCAAAACCATCTGTAATTCAAACCAAAAAAAATTCCAACAGCCAGGACAGATCTTACATACAAAATACAATCTCTGCAATCCGAGAGAAACAAAACGTAAAAAAATACAGATCAATAGGTATAAAAAAAATATCGCGATTAAATATTTATGTTCATTATACTACTTTGAGTACACTAAATGTTATGTTTGCTACAGAGCGTCTAGTGTACAGTAGTTAGATGCCAGTAAAACACCAATTATACCCCAAAGTGAAGCAGAATCCAATAAATTGCCGTTACCACATGGGGCTGGGATAAACTATTGGTGCGCAATATAACTCTTACCCTTTTTGGGCTAACTGTTAGGAAAACACAAGGGATCATTATATCAGACTGAGATATTAACATTTCCATTATATAAATAGGTTTTGTAATTAAGCGTGCCATGGTTTAATAGTGTTGCAAAAGACTTGTAGTTCAAATTTTTATACAGCGAATTGTTTTTCGAACTATTTGACATTTAATTTTGATGGTCTTTTAATTAATTCGCCTTCAGCTTGAATTGTCTCTTTTTTCAGTTTTTACATGTTGAAAGCGTCATTTTCTTTTTTTAATATATTTAGCTCTACAAATTATGCCGCTGCTTGATGAAAAGCCACAGCGACATTTGGCGATTGGGGGCCACGGTCACAGTCTGTAAGACTATAGACAATGGTCCTCAAGTTGGCGGCCCTATGATGGGCCTCTTCACGCGCCGCTTGAAGAACCCAGGATTTTCCAGGACGTTCCAGATTTATATAGTTCGACAGAGAAACGATGTTCTGAACCGTTCAGTTTTAGCAACAATTCTCTCCACTGTGTGAGAGTGGCGCCTCTGCGCAGCACGCGTCCCGTAATAGCTGTCCTTTTAAAAACATGTTTGTTATTGTCAATATTCATATACACTTAATAAACGTTTTAATACGGCATTTTAATTTCAGAATTAAAAAATAAAAATGTAAATGATAAAACCGGTTAAGTGCGACTCGTGTCGGACTTTCGCACGGAGGGCTCCGCAAAGAAGTCACATTTGCTGTATGGAAGCCCCCTTCAAATATTATACTAGTTTATTATACTTAATTTCAATATACTTAACTATTTTTTGTCATAGCGGCAACATAAATACATCGTCTGTGAAAATCTCAGCTGTGAAGATATCACGGTTCCTGAGATACCGCCTGGAGACAGATAGACGTATACCTACATCCCATTATCAGTATTACGATCCCGTTATTAACTTTTAGTCATTAAACCCTAAAAAAGGAATAATATAATATTCAGAGACAAAATGTTATTTCCACAAAATATAAACACTAGACACATTTATAAACGAATTCCTTCAGACACCCAAATCACGAGGGAAAATAGATTTTTTATTCTTTAGCAACATAATACACCAGTAATTATAATTCATACGTTTAGCCTTTGATACGGTTCTTTGGGGAACTCTTATTTTTGTCAAATTTTTATTGTCAACTTGTATGAAGTTGTGAATTTAATGGGTAGTCTCTACGGAATGTCGTGTATAGTCTGCCCGTCCGCTATGTGAATGTTATTATTTTATTCATAAAGGAATACGGGATTCATTAAGTATTAAGCTGTGTGCTATGTTCAGTAAATAGTTACAAACGTAGAAGAAATGCATTATTTACGTGTAATAAGCTCATGGACGCTATGCCGGATTTCTGCCTAACCGGAAC
Organism: Miltochrista miniata; assembly: GCA_933228765.1. Classification (NCBI taxonomy): domain Eukaryota; kingdom Metazoa; phylum Arthropoda; class Insecta; order Lepidoptera; family Erebidae; genus Miltochrista; species Miltochrista miniata. The sequence continues at coordinate 14,590,607 of OW121752.1, read as the reverse complement.
AAAAATTCCGGTTTTGAAAAAAGTTTAGTTTATGTTTAGCTCTAGATTGGTAGTGGTATAAAAGTTGTATAAATCTGAGAACGCTGGAGTAACTATAGCAATCAATTTTATAGACAACAATAAGAAATACTTAAACACTAAAGATTAAATTGTTCTCGTTGCCGGTTTTCGTGCCCGTTTCAATTTTGAATTTCCGGAATTCTTACCGCCATGATATCCGAAACACCGTGTTTGAGAATTTCGAGTCTTGGATAATCCATATTTCTACATTTAACAATAATTAGTTTCTATATTTTGACATAAATTTCGATGTTATACAAGCTTTAAGTAAAAAAAAAAACCAGCCAAGTGCCAGTTGGACTAGCGCACGGAGGGTTCCGTATCAAAAAACGACACAAATAATCACGTTTTTTGTATGGGAAAATACACATTATTATTATGTGAGGGAATCTGGACGACAGAGTACGAGAGAAGTGGATATGAACTTAACTGCAGGCATTGCAATTGCGCGCTGTTGAAGCTTATACTACAATGCTACGGATACAATCGAGATCGGTCATGATGAAGATATTAAGGTTTTTTTTTTTCACAAGTAGGTAAATTTACACTAGTTTACATACATAATGTGTGTTATTGGTACTGTTGGTATTGTTATTTTATTTCCTTCGTTGGTAGATTTTTTCATGGTTATAAGTTTTAAAAATCTGAATATTGAATACTAGCTGCGGCAACTTCGTTTACGTTACAGATCGGCTTTCCTGTATTTTGTGTAATGTATTGCTGTAAATTTCTTCAAAATGCGCTACGTAGTTAAAACGATTTAAGCTAACTTCATAAAAAAAATGCTCTTTGCTCTTGTTCTCCATATAAACTTTATCAAATCAATCAAATTACTCAATCCCGATGTCATTAATAAAGGAACAAATTTAGCTTTTCATTACTAATACGCTAAATCGGTTACCTTGAGAGCATACAAATTTAGTGTGTGAACCGTCTGTGTCACGCAAACTACCAATTACAGGGTGCGTGGTGTTAAAAATTAATTTACACATTACCTCACCCTTTTAAATCATGGTTACGCCTCTTGAAACATTGACTTTTCAGGGTTCTTTATCCGAAGGGTAAAAACAGGACCCTATTACAAAGACTCCGCCGTCCTGGCTGTCACCAGGCTGTATCTCAAAACGTCATGAACCGTAAATAAAATAAATAAATAAATAAAAATAAAAATCGGAAATAAATATGTGGGCCTATCCATTAAATTAACGTCAATTTTGTTGTTTCTTGGTTTTGAACCCACCGCATGCGAGTCCTACTTGGACTTGGCCGGTGTTTTTACTAAATCACTGCAAGAAATAGATTACAGTCATAATCGTTAAGACTTGAATCTAAATTGTGACCCGTATTGTTTGTTTTGCTTTGTTTCAGTGATATTGACGCCCACCGTCGTAGCAGAGCAGGCCCAAGATGTCGGCGACGTGAATGAAAACCACCAATTTACCCCTAAAGACGCATCCGATCCACTACGCGAGGCCGCGGTGGCAGCCAATGTCTGCCGGAGACCAAGGAACATCCTTTCGAAGGCCTACCCGGGTCTAGTAGTAATACGGCATAGCATCCACAAAAATTTTCTCACGCAAATAAACCATGCCAATGTTTCTGATTCTCTTAGTAAATACCATGAAATTTTGTTTCAAGAGCTGTGGCGACCGCCACATAGCGAAGACAAATAGAAGTCCTGCATCGCGATATGAAAGTTCTAGCAACGAAGTCTAGATAAATCCTGCATCACGATATCAGAGTTCTCACGGCGATGAATAATATAACCAACAGTCCAACATAAACCGTTGGGCTTCGGCCCGCCAGGCGCGATCACCTAGCCTGGTCGGAGGATCCTCCCTTTGTGTGTTGGAGGAACATTCCCAACCTTTCCTCCACATTGGTGACCCCGACGTGATTGAAAGCAGCCTTGACGAAGCAGATGAACAGAGCATCATCATCGCCACATTTACAGTACTCCAGTATGCCCGGTAAACAGTCTCAGCCAGCCAGCATCTACGGCCTCTACAGGGATACCACAAGCTAGCAGCGACCGCTCCAGCCTGGTTACCTCTTCAGCCACATCAGCGTCTAGGCACCGAACACTGCACTACGGTACTTGTAAGAAGAGCGCATCTCTCCCGTCTACGCAGCAGCCTACGCATCGAACCGCCCCGACTCACTGAGGGTACCGCAGCACCGCGCACCGCAGCATTGTACTTAGCCCTGACTCACTGGGACTAGCAGTACATTCGATTCCGACTCACTGGAAACAGCGGCATACGATTTCGACTCACTGAAATCAGCGGCACAGTTCCGACTCACTGGAACTAGCGGAGTACAGTTCCAACTAAATGGAACTACACGAACTGGTACTGGCGCAACTTACAACAGACTAACGACACCAGACTCATACTCGCAATCGACCTCCGGTCTCGGAGGGGAGTGATGTGGCGACCGCCACATAGCGAAGACAAATAGAAGTCCTGCATCGCGATATGAAAGTTCTAGCAACGAAGACTAGATAAATCCTGCATCACGATATCAGAGTTCTCACGGCGATGAATAATATAACCAACAGTCCAACATAAACCGTTGGGCTTCGGCCCGCTAGGCGCGATCACCTAGCCTGGTCGGAGGATCCTCCCTTTGTGTGTTGGAGGAACATTCCCAACCTTTCCTCCACAGAGCTAAAGTTACTTTTTCAATTACAAAATCTTGGTGACTGTTGGATATAATAACGTCAGGCGCAAGTCGACTTTCATTTGCCAGTAGCATTTCAAACAATATAATGGAGTTGCAAAAGAATTGAAGACCGCGTTATGAAGGGGTCAAATAAATGTAGGTATGCCATTTTTCTTCGCAGAAAAGGGGTAAAAGATGCCGTACATAAGAATGTAGATTTATAATGAGATGTATACATGCTACATAAGTCTATAGAAATTCTTCATATATACTATGTTAAATTGGTTAGCCGTAGAGTATAAATTTATAACTACAAGTATAGTTTCTTTTTAAATATTTCACGAAGGCTTACAGAATAGTATGTTTTATAAAATTAACACGTTGCTCCTTGTTAACATACTAGCTACTTAAAGGGCGCGTCCGCAAAATGCAGCTATTTGCATTTAGGATTTTGGAAATATTCAAGAACTTACTGAAGTAAGTACACTAAATTAAATGACACTAAAATGGAACCTTAAATTCTTAATAGATGAGACTACATTAACACCGTGCGCTTTTTAGGGTTTTGTAGCCAAATGGCAAAAACGGAACCCTTATAGATTCGTCATGTCTGTCTGTCAGTCTGTCTGTCTGTCTGTCTGTCCGTCCGTGTGTCACAGCCATTTTTCTCCGAAACTATAAGGCCTGTGCCATTGAAACTTGGTAACTAGATGTATTCTGTGGACCGCATTAAGATTCTTATATAAAACTAGAAAAAAAGTAGTAAATTTTGGGGGTCCCCACACTCAGAACTGAAACTCAATATTTTTTTTTTCATCAAACCCATACGTGTGGGATATCTATAGATAGGTCTTTAAAAATGCTATTGAGCTTTCTGACATAATTTTTTTCTAAAATGAATAGTTTGCGCAAGAGACACTTCCAAAGTGGAAAAATGTGTGTCCCCCCCCCCTCTAACTTCTAAACTAAGAGTATGATAAATCTAAAAAATATATATGATGTACATTGCCATAAAAACTACCAACGAAAATTGGTTCGAACGTGATAGAGCTTGCAGTTTTTATTTAATACGTCATAAACCGCAATTTTGGTTAGAAAAATCACTACCACTGCGAACGTGTTAAAACATCAATCAAAGTTACAACAAACTATAAGAACTTTTATATTATGTTACTTGCTGCTACGAAACCCTTCATGGGCGAGTCCAACTCGCACTTGGCCAGTTTATTACAAAATAATTATATACTTGCGAAAAAACCTCTGAAAACCATCGAAATTTACCTTTGTCAATTTGATTATTTCTGCTATTTCGATGATTTTTAATAACTTTGAGAGGTGTTTTTTCTAATGTAAATAATTATTTTATAAAAAGCGCACGGTGTTATTGTAGTTTCATTTATTAAGAATTAAAGGTTCCATTTTAGTGTCAATTGATGAAGTGAGTTCTTGAATATTTCCAAAATCCTAAGTGCATTTTTAGCGGACTAGCCCCTTAAAACATGAGTTAACAAAATATATATCAACTGCTTTATTTTATAAGTGCAACGTGCCTGTGTCTTTTTTCCAGCAATGGAGTATGATAGTCTTATGTGAGTAGACTTTACTACATAAAACTCATTTTCAACATTAACCTTAGGTGAATCTTACTAATATTATAAATGCAAAAGTTTGTGAGTGTGGATGTTTGTTACTCTTTCGCGCTCGAACGGCTGAACGGATCTGGCTGAAATTTGGTATAGCGATACATTATAGTCTGGAATAACACATAGGCTACATTTTAACCCCGGAATGAGTTCTTACAGGAACTAATTTCACGCGGGCGAAGCTGCGGGCATCAGCTAGTGTCCTATAATTATGTTTTATTTATTCACCCTTTTTCATAGTTGTGAGATATAAGGTTCGGTTTCAGATAATAAAGCTAAAATGAATTACGATATATCTAAAGCAACAAAATAGATGAAGAATGAGCTTGGATTTTATTTCAATTTCCAAGTAAGATTTCAAAATCAAAGTAAGAGTACACTGCAGGTATTTAACTTCAAGAAGTACCAGAGACCAACTCAAGTGAACCTTTAAAATAAAGTACTAACCTATGACCAAATAAAAGCATTCGTTTCATCTCTTTTACTGGTCGCTTATAATTATATCTTCTGCTCGAAGTGAGCAGGAAGTCTCGTGAACTTATTAATAATTTGCTCACATAAGTTTTTAATAAATAGTATTATGGTAATGCCTGTAAGGTAATCAAACCGTAGTTTGTATTTAAATCGCTAAGTATCGATCGATAAGTTGAAAAGAACTTCTAATGATTTGCTTACAGTTGGTGATAGATTAAGTTCAGTTTAAAAAAGAGTTTGACATCTATGTGTAAAGAACTGTTTACCTAATCTCAAATTAGTTAATTAGTATTAAATAATATTTACCCTTTTCCCTTCAACAACTACAACTAATGTGTCATGTACTATCGAGCTCATAAGTACAACAGCACAACAACGCTCATTATGGTGTGGCGTGCGTTCGGGCTAGTTTTGCGTTTAGATATATATGTGTGGGTGTGTATGTGTGTGTGTGTGTGTGTGTGTGTGTGGGTGTGTGTGTGTGTGTGTGTTCAATGCCACCGAACAGCAAAATACAATTAGTTCGTGCTAGACAGAGATAACGATATAATATAATATTTATTTTCGTAACTGTTTTATTCTTTACAACTGCTGTGAGGCAATAGATACTAATACATTAATTTAACAACCTAGTAAATTAACTGATAGCTAAGTGGCTGAAGCATGATACTATTAATACCCAGTGATTAGAGATATTTGTGGTTCGATTCCAGCTTATAACGATTTTTTTTTACATTTAAAACAAAAATATAATTTTAAATAGTGATAAAGTAATTTTGCATGAAGTTTCTAATAATAATTCTACTTAAGAAACATATTTTATTAATCAACCTGATATTAATTTATAAATGAAACACAAAAAGTGTTTTTGCAGGATCGTAGAATTCGAACTATCAACCTTTGCATTTCCATTCCATACTAGAACCACTCGACCACGGGTTGCTTAAGTAGTAACAATGAAATTATCGATAATATTCCTACGGAAGAACAGTTTATATATGGGTGTGTGAATTGTCCTAAAAGAAAAAGGTCACAAGTAGCGCTAGAATGTTGACGCCATGGTTACGAAGGATTGCTACTGCAGTTATGAGCTCGATAGTACATTGTTTGAGAAATATGATTTGTAAGTGAGAACAAACGCACCAAAAAAAAAATTTGCCCTCTAGAAATTGAAACACTCTCTACGTTCGCTCGGTCAAAAACTGCTACAAACATCTCCCCACAAAGTGCTCCAGAGATATAATAACCTACAACGTTTCTCGTTAAGTGTTGTTAGAAAAAACTTTCCCCAACGAAGTCATTTAAAAAGAGCTATAGTCATCAATTGTCACCCGTAGACAATAAGCGCGACTACGACACAAACTTACCTATTGGGAGGGCCTTTTATTAGAAAACTTTTATCCGTATTATACCTGGAGGGCATAGAAAAATAGAGGTGCGGCACGTGTTGCAAATAAGACATAACGATTGGACAAACAACGGGATTAGAGATAACGATGGACTGCTATCAACGATTGGAAGTGGACTTTCTAGAGCGTAGTGTACGAGTTTCGATTGGACTACGCAAATTGTGGTTTATGTTCCAACTAGTTTATGTTCGGTTAGGCTATTGTGATGGTTGCATGTGTGATATGCTTTGAAGTAGAGGAAACTTAGTTATCTTTGGAGGTAGGCTTAGGCGTTTATGCTACTGTTTTATACACGTATACCTATTTATTAGGGTCAATGTTGAGGAAATATACAGTGACACTTTAGTAGTAATAATTATTTTAAAAAGGAAAAATGTCAGGGTCACTTATAGAATTTCATGTAATTAATCTATTTTTATTGTAAAAAAAATGTTCTACGAATTAAACTGTTGAGCGAGAGCTGACATAGTATTTGTTGATGGAGTTAAATGGGTATGATTCTTGGCTAACCGAATTAATGTTACAGAAAGTTTTAATATTAGATATTGTAAAAAATAAAAAATTCCTAAATATCTAAATAAAGTTTAACTAATCGGTGAAATTCGATAGATTAAAATTATTATCAAAATAATAAACAGTCACCACACCACATACCATAGTCAACATAAATTATAGATAATACAATGAAAGATAAATTTTATAGATTAGTAAAGGACACGAAATTAGGTTTGAACAACAAGTAGCAACACTTGAGACTTTTACAACTTCAATATTTTCATAATGTACGAATGTAATATTTCCGACACTGATTAAAAATCAATACAAAGCTTCAACAACTAAAACTGGATGTTACGTCACATACCTACCTTAAAAATCTATCTATATATATAAAAATCAATGCCACTTTTCGTTGTAATTTTATAACTCAAGAACGGGCTCACATATCCATACCAAATGTTTAGGCTTTGTTCGGACTATTTAGTAGATGGTTTATGTGAAGTTTGCACAAAATCGGTCGAGCGGTTCTTCATTTATCACGCAAACGAAGTTGCGCGGGTCAGCTAGTAACTTATATTTATACTTTTCGTAAATAATGTTGAGATTTAGAAAGGAATACATGATTTCAACAAAAGCTTTTACGTACATTACGTATATTACTAATTTGATTTCAGTTTAATACAACCAGATTGGTCTTGCCATACAGCTTATTAAAAGTGACTGGTGTAACACTGTTATTTCTAAGACTATATTTTTTCCTAAATTAGGCATGTGGGAACACAAAAATAAAGGGGTTGTCTCAGAAAAAGTTACCCTGAAAATAGGGAATTATATATTTTATGGGAAAATTAAACTTTCACGTCATATAAAATAATGTCGTAACATTTATATTTATTGAACATTTTGTGACTAAATTTCATTTTTTCTTTTTATGAAATGAATTGACATGCGATTTGAAATTAATTGACATTATTTTTTTAATGGTAGGTACCTATTTTATAAGTCGATTTTAATTTGTTTTTTTTTTTAAGTAGAAATACTTCATTGAAATTCATTATAAATGTGTCTTAACAAATATAACACTGATCTTCATACTAGGATACCCTGGGTCGTGACTATGAATTATACTGAACAGATTACTTAACAGGTTTCTGAGGGTAGTTGAAAGCTCTAAACGTCTTTTTAAAGCTCTGAATAAATATTCGTGGAAAAAAATATTTACAATATATATATTTAACTATAAATGCTATATAACAAAAGATAAGTTGATCTACTTGCCGGGACAGTGTTATCTCCTATCAACACGCAACAAAACACAAGTAAATAACACCGCACTAAAACAATGGACCCAATTCAAAACACTATGGACAATATGGCTACATTGGTGGAGTCCTTTCACAAGAAGATGGCAGATTTTGAGGTTCAGTTGGAGGACTTAAAAAAGCCAAATGCATCTCCTTCAGTCGGGTCACTTGTAGCTGAATTCGCCACATACAAACTGTTTGTGACCCAGGCTCTTAACGTGCTTCAAAAGCAGCTGCAGTTGCTTGCTTCAAATATGGATCATCTGGAAATGAGAAGCAGACGCAAAATGTTAATGTTCCATGGCATCCCAGAGTCTAGTGATGAGAATGTAGCAAATGTTATGGTTGGTGTGCTTCGAGACAGGCTTGATTTGAGTGGATTGAACACTGACAACATTAAACGATGCCATCGAATGGGAAAGCCTCGTACTACTAAGAGTCCACGTCCAATTTTGATAAAGCTGGCGGATGTTGCAGTTAGAGATAGAATTTGGCACACGAAGACTAAGCTCAAAGCATCTGGCATTACAATGTCAGAATTTCTGACAAAAGCTAGACATGATATCTTCATTGCTGCTCGGAGCAAATTTGGCATCTCTAACTGTTGGACAAAGGAGGGTTTCATCTACGCTGTAGGATCCAATGGTGTCAAGCATCGAATCACTTCATTATCTGATGTCAATAGGATAAGTCTTGAAGCAATCCCAAAGACGATTCCAGTAGTGGAAAAGTGCAGCAAGTCGAGACGGGTTGTTTCGTCGCGAAAGTAAACAAAACAATCCAACAGGTACCTACTTTCCATCCGGGTGACAATCTATGCAGGTGTTAAGTTACTTTATATGTAGGTATTTGGGCTTGTGCACATTTTGGTATTGTATCGTTTGCCTAAATGGTAGTACTTTCACTATTTTCCCTAAAAAATCACAAATAGCAGACAAGTTCTTGAGATACCGCACAAGACTGGGAATCTTCAACTGACAGCTTCAAGTTTTTATTTTACATGACATTGTCACTAATGTCAATTCAATTTTGTTCTGTCATGTCAGGTTGTCACAACTATTTTTTTAAAAAGATCCCGCTATTCCTTATTATTGACACGACATTTGTATTTGTTGACACGGCACATTGACAGTTTTCCAACAGATATAAAGGTAGTAACTACTTGGTTTGCTGTGGGGTGGGCTCGATTGTATGATGTTGGTAAATAATTTAACAACTTGAACATGGAAATGTACATAATGATTAATCAAAACCTGGATGGAAATTGGAATTTGAATGTTTTTTATTTTTATGAATATTGTAATGCTAAAATAGTTACACAAATGGTCTTGTCTAAAATAATAATAATAATATTACCGTGTAACTGTGTATGTATAAAGTACTTTGGTGTAACACTCAACTGGCGAGTAGATAATGTGTGCTGTTTTGAAGTTTATAGTCTTTATTGAATCAGTTTATTCGTACTTATACGTATTTTACATTATTGGTTAGGTATAATATTATATTTATTAGTTTATTATTTAATTACTATTTTATTTATTTAATATTTTAGTTGTATTATATTTATTTTTATGTTTATTTAGTATCTAAGTTGTACATAATTTATATTTTAGTTTTTTATGAGTGACTTACTGGATATTGATTTGGAATCCAGCAGTTCAGTAAGTTTTACATCTGCTACTAGCAATGACAGCTTTGTTAGTATACCATCACTTGCTGATTTTCTTCAGGCGCAGTTTTCTGATGTTGCGAGGAACTTTAATGTTGTACACATCAACGCACAGAGCATTTCGGCCCACATCACTGATATGCTAGCTACGTTTGACTGTAGGAATATACATGCTATTCTTGTGTCTGAATCTTGGTTAAAATCTTCCATTTCCTCTAAATTTGTAGCACTACCGGGATTTCGACTGATACGAAATGACTGTGTGAGTCAAAAAGGCCGCGGTGTGGCTATATACCTCAGAGAATATATTCCTTTCAACATTGTTGATATATCTCCACAACCCCCGCCACCTAATGCAGGTGAACAAATATTTATCGAGGTGGTTCTGAATCACGTTAAGGTCCTGGTAGGTATATTTTACTCACATCTGTCTAGCGTTAATTACTTTAGCTCATTAGAAACTTTTCTTGAGAGTCATGTATCTTCATACAGTCACACCATAATCATGGGAGATTTTAATACTTGCCTACTCAAAAAAGACTCGCGCTCTTCCACTCTTCAAAATCTATTGGGCTCTTGCAACCTGTCCATTCTTCCTTTGTCAGCCACTCACCACTTTCCTAACTGTAAGCTTTCACTTCTTGACCTTATAATTGTTTCTTCTACTAACCATGTCTCAAAACATGGTCAATATAACGCTGACATCTTTTCCTACCACGATCTTCTTTTTCTGTCGTACAAAATACGCCCTCCCAAAGCAAGGCCTAAAATTCTTCGACAGCGCAATTTCGGTGGTATGGACCGTGATAGTCTTATCAGGGACGCCAAGAATATTGACTGGTCAACTCTCATGGTTGCTGAAACAGTTGATGAAAAGGTTGGCTTGCTTACGGATCAACTAGTTCAACTATATGATGAGCATGCTCCGATAAGAGCAATAAAAGTGAAACACTTGCCAACACCTTGGCTCACTGAAGACATAAAATCATTAATTGCGAAAAAGGCAGCTGCAAAAACTAGGTACAACCGGCGAGCTACGCCAGAAAACCTGGATAGGTATATTTCTATTCGTAATCACTGCAATAAGGTGTGTAGGAAAGCCCAACGCCAACACATTCATAATTCCGTTCAAAACGGTGATCCATCTAAGGTGTGGAAGTTTCTAAAATCACTAGGAGTTGGAAAAACACAATCTGAAATTATTCCCAAAAGTTTTAACCTTGATTTACTAAATGATCATTTCACAGCTTCGTCCAATTTTAACAGGACAACTAAAGCAAAGACTTTAGACTATCTATCATCACTTCCAACTCCTGATTATATCCCATTTACCTTCACTGAAATCACTGATTGTGATGTTAAGAGAAGCATAATGTCAATAACATCCAACGCAGTTGGAACTGATTGTGTCAGCCGTAATATGATAATCCCTATTTTAGATGAAATCCTTCCTATCATATGCCATATTTTAAACTTTTCCCTAACCAGTAGTGCATATCCATCATCTTGGAAAGACGCCCAAATTATTCCCCTACCCAAGAAACCTAATCCTTCATCCTTTTCTGAATATCGACCTATTTCTATACTCCCATTCCTATCGAAAGTTATGGAGCGTCAAGTCCATAACCAAATTAGTCCTTTCCTCAATAAAAATAATCTTTTAAACCGCTACCAATCTGGTTTCCGTCCAGGACATAGCACTACTACAGCTCTAATTAATATTACGGATGACATAAGGATGGCTATGGATAATGGAAATCTGACGGTGCTTTCCTTATTAGACTTCAGTAATGCATTCAATACCGTGGATTTCGATGTCTTGCTGGCCGTCCTTCGCTCTCTTAACATATCTCCAACAGTAGTTGATTGGTTTCACAGTTACCTGTCTGGCCGCCGACAGCGTATTCGAATTGATGATACTTTGTCATCATGGAGTAATATTTCTGTTGGTGTACCGCAGGGTGGCGTTTTATCTCCTTTACTTTTCGCATTATTTATTAACCATATCACCTCCAACCTTCTTTCATCCTACCACCTTTATGCAGATGATTTGCAAATCTACACACATGCCCCACTTGCGTCACTTTCAGATGCAGTTGACCTAATGAATAAAGATCTGGCAAACATAGCCGACTGGAGTGTAAATTTTGGTCTAAAAGTAAACCCCGCTAAGAGCCAGGCTATTATTATTGGCAGCCCCGGGTTAGTGCCGAAAATTCAATACACAAGCCTTCCGCCAATTATATTTAACGGTACCGTTGTACCTCTTAGTGATAAGGTGAAAAACCTGGGAATTTACTTCGACAAAACAATGTCTTGGGATGTGCAGCTCCGTGAGGTGAGTCGTAAGATTTTCGCTTCCGGTGGGGCCCTGAGAAGACTACGTGATGTTTTGCCCATTGCCACTAAAACTGCGCTGGCTCAATCTCTACTCCTGCCAATCCTCGACTATGGCGATGCTAGCTATCTAGATCTCACTGAGGCACAACTCGACAAGCTTGAGCGTCTTCAAAACTTTTGCATCAGATTCATATTTGGTTTGCGCAAATATGATCACATCTCCGAATTCCGCACGAGACTCAAGTGGCTTCCTATTAGACTTCGCCGTAATGCACACATTTTATTTCTCCTATACAATATCCTGTTTAATATCCGTACTCCCAGTTATCTTAAAGAACGTTTTGAGTTCTTATGTGATACTCATTCGAAGTCTCTGAGGTCATCGAAAAACTTGCGCCTTAAAATGCCGGAACATTCCACAAGATTTTTCGATAAATCGTTTGCGGTTAGAGCTACTCGCTTGTGGAATGCCTTGCCTGTGTCTGTGCGACGTGCACAGACCATTGATAATTTTAAAAGGATGGTCCTTAATTATTATCTATCGCTATCTCTATAAAGCTCTTAATGTTTCACACAATTTCATTCTGTCCCTGTTAATTATTATATTTATTGTATTGAAGAAATATATAAGTATATATTATATACATATTTATAATTATGTAAGTATTATAACTATATGTAATAGTATATTTATACGTAAGTATGTATGTATACAGGTACCTATGTGTATGTAAATTTTGAAAATATAGGCTATATAGTTATATGCATTTCTACTTATTTGTTAATTATAAATGTAATGTATAGTTTAGGTAGGTACATTCATTGATTCATGTTTTTAAAGTCACAATATACCTACCCCATAAACACAATTATTTCTGCGCACTAAGTCCATTATAGGTTGCCTGGAAGAAATCGCAACTCGCGATAAGGCCGCCGATTGTACCCTAAATATAATAATTACCTATAAGAATAATTTAGATAGCATAAGAAAAATATTGTAATCTTGTAATATGTTTATGGTGTACAATAAAGCATATTGTATTGTATTGTATTGTACTTAAACACATTTTTTATTTATTTTTATTTAAACTTTCTGCACAAATCAATTTGTACAAAGGCGGACTTAATGCCAAAGGCATTTTCTACCAGTCAACCTTTGGGTGATGCAGAGATAAGTTAAAGTAGGTGCTTAAAGTATACTGACGAAAGTTAACGTATAAAATGGTCAAATTACAAGTTTCATAAAAAAATCCAATATTTAGAACTTACAGTTACCAAGTAGGTACTAAGGTACATTATATATGAATCATATTATAAAGATGAAATATATATCTACGTCATGTATAAGATAAAAAATAAAGATAAATACCTTACATGTATAAAAAATTCATTATTAAATAGATATTAATATAAATATATAGATATAAATAAATACAAACAGGATAATCCTAAACAATAATAGTAATGTTCTGCCTATGGGACCATATAGAGTTGACGTACTCTGTTCTTAAACGATAAGCGGTTTGTCGATGTCCTGATTTCGAGAGGAAGGGCATTCCAGAGAAGAATGGATCGCACTGGAAAAGAGGAGTAGACAAGACTTGAAGTGTGAGTTGGACAGTGCAGAAGAAGATTATTAGAAGAACGTAGATATTTGTTATGATTAGAGCCAAGTAGATGAAGTTGAGATTTTAAGTAAGTAGGGGCATTGGGAGAATTAAGAAGTGAAAAAATTAAACATACAGCTCGCAGACTTCGCCGTCGTCGAATAGTTAACCAACCCAGCTCCTCACGAAAAGCCGAAACATGGTCATACTTCCTAAGATTGTAGACGAATCGAATGCAGTTATTGAGAAGTCGGTCGAGTTTATTGAGCAGATCAGCATTCAGGTCGAGATAGCACACATCACCATAGTCGAAAATCGGGAAAATTAAAGTCTGCATAAGCATTGTTTTGGTTTTGGCAGGCAGAAAGTTTTTGAGACGATAAAGCGCCCGAAGTGTCCCAGTCACCCTTTGGCTGACTTTAGTGACCTGAACCCGCCAACTCAAGGTTGAATCAATATGTAAACCCAGATTCTTAACACTTACAGTAATACGAATAACTTTTCTGTTAAAGGTTATGGACGGAAGAGTCAGTTTATTCAAACAGTTAATCATGTGATTAGTCCCGATTATTATACATTGGCATTTGTCGGGGTTGACTGCCAGCCCAAATCTATCACACCATCTACCTATTATTCCCAAATCCGTGTTCACACAATCGATCGCCTCTGAGATATTGTCCACAGAGGCTTGGCAATACAACTGCAAGTCATCAGCATATAAGTGATACGCACACTGAAGATCAGAGGTTAAGAGGTTGATAAATATCGAAAAAAGAAGAGGAGATAGTATGCCGCCTTGAGGGACCCCAGGGTCAAGATTGCACCAACTCGACGACATCTCATCAACACAAACTGACTGCTGGCGACCCTGAAGATATGAAGAAAACCAATCCAGCTCGTCCGAAGAGATCTTTATGTGGACAAGGATTGCCAAAAGTATGTCGTGATTAACGCAATTAAACGCGTTGGAAAAGTCCACTAAGACCATCACTGTGGCCTTAGCTGTTTCCATCCCATTTCTGATGTCACCAGTTACTTTTAGGAGTGCTGTAGTCGTGCTATGTCCTGGTCTAAATCCTGATTGTAGGGGATTTAGTATAGCATTACTGTGTACAAAGTTGGACAACTGTCTATGCACGCATGCCTCCAGCACTTTCGATAGAAAAGGAAGAATAGAGATTGAACAAAAATGGTTTGGGAGAGAGGGATTGGAAATTTTGGGAAGGGGATGAACATAGGCTTTACGCCACAAGCTTGGAACTTGTCCAGAAGTTAGGGAAAAGTTAATAATGTGTGAGATAGCAGGAAGAAGCAGGTCTAGGATAACCACGATCATCCGACGACTTATGTTGTCACAGCCCACTCACTGCCTTCGATTTGATGGCCAAAATAATCCTTTTGATCTCAACGGACGTGACTGGAGAAAACTGAAAAGGTGGATAACTGGGAACTGTTAATCCGGCTACGAAGTCAACCGTTTGACGCCTGGTTAGGCCATCAATGGCGAGAGAGGTGGAGAAATAACTATTAATAGCATCTAACTCAATTGTCTTGGGTAGCTCCAGCTGCCTTGGTTTACCAATTCCCAGTGTCCCTAGAAACTTCCATACATTAGCTGGTGATGAATAAGTTATGTTGTCATATATAAATATAAATTAAAAATATTATGTATACATAATAATAATATATGTTTATTTATCACAAATATTACAGACAAAGTTACATTAAATCAGTGAAGCAACCATAAAAGTGATTATACACATAATAGTCACGTCACGCCTTTACCCCCGAAGGGGTAGGCGGAGTTATAGTAAAAAAATATGTGTTGTATATGTAAATTACAGTACAACTATACAACTAATTAATCTAAGAAAATTAAATATCATAGGTACGTAAGAGTTAGGTTGTATAATGTCAATGTTGAAATTTCCCATAAATATTAAAACTCCTCATTTCCGTGATAAATTCTTTTGTGGGGCAATCCCTATATTTTTGTATACCCACATTAACCTAAACATAATAAGGGAAGAAATATTGTGTTATACATTTTATTATGCCGTAAGGAGAAACCGGTCAGGCTTTCTTGAACTAAAATTAAATTAAGGCTTGTTAGTACAACACGTGTTGTTTTAACTTGTATTGCACCAAGTTCCATCAAGTTCATTGTGATAATGTTCAAAAATATTTATATATTATACTCGTATCTCAAAACCGTTGCCGTTCACATCCCCCTGATTTATTAATATAAAAATAAATCAAGCAAGGCCGGTAACACTATAACGAAAATGAAATGAATGTTATAGTAATATTAAGTTATTTTAAAAGTTATTTTTTCAGCAGAAATTTTGAAATTGAGCTGTGGTTAATAAAATACTGACAGTGATAACAAACGAACTGTACCTAGGCCCGCAGGGTATCGAAGTAATTTGAAAAACTGCCGACACCATTCCGCGTTTTATTATTTGTATTTTATGTACCCCATACATATGTAAAAGCGAATATCATTATTGCATTTCATAAAAATAATAACGATGCACACCCCTTGTTATTCTCGGTGTATTTTTGTAAATGCTTCGGGAACATTAAATTTCATTTTAAAACAATACTACGGTACGCTTGCGGTTCTGCCAGTTTTAAATTTATTTACCATGCCGTGTGTTTTCTTATGTTATGACACTCTCCAGATAACAGAGTACACGTTTTATAATAAGTGCCTGTTCACGAAAGGGTATGACGCATTTAGTGCTCATCTCAACTTGTACACCATGCTCAAATGGTGAACTTAGCAACTGGTGCACTTCTCATATGGCACACTTCGCAACTGGTGCACTTCTCAATCGGTGCACAACGCAAAAGGAGCACTTTTTAAGATGAGTGAAGATTTGGAAAAATTGTCTAAAAATTAAAGAATCTTTGGTTTTGCGTAGGTAATTTTCTTAAAAATACAGTCAACAAATACCTTTCAAGTATGTGAGTACACACTTAAACAATTTTTAATAATAATATATTTTGACATTTATCATATTATTATTATGAAATATTAGCTATAATAAACATACGAAATACACTATTCTAAAATATTGTCGAGATACCTGTATACCTACACATCTGAAAGGAATGCCTCAGTACAATTTTGAACGCATACGATAATAAACTTGAGTCATACCGTGTCAATGGCACCGTCAGATTTTACTGCTTTTCACATCCTGACTTCAAACAGATAAGACGAACCGAGCACAATTTCTATCGACAAATATAAATATCTACCGACAACACTAAAACCGACCTGAGGAAGATGACGGACGGGTGGCCATTAGACAGTGAGCGTCGGTTATTGCTTGCCCACGACGGCGACGCTGCGTTTGTATTGTTTCCGAGATAATACCTTGTTATTTAGCTCACAACACTAATATTGCAATATTCGGTCGTATTTTCTTTCACGTCGCTTCTCGTTAGTGATGTAAACCCACATTTCCATAAAAACGATCCCGTTTTAAAAATTCTCGCCATTATGAAGGTTTTATACAAACGGGTTGGACAATCCGGTTTTATTTAAACTTCTTTTGTAATGTTTCGCAGTATTGATATTGCGCTATTATGCTCAGATGTAATTTAAGATAATGTACAAAACTCAAATGTAAACTAAGGAAAATGTCTTTAAATTTACGACAACACTGAGCGTTGTCTATAATTTTAATTTGAGAATATTTCGGTCCAATTAATATTGAGAAGGACAAAATTGCAACAGATAACACTCAAAGCATCGTTGCTTATTATGTACTTAATAAGTGAACCTATTTCATTATATTACCTTTCGATTGATTTCACTTGAATGTTAGAGTGACACTTGAAAATATTTTGTTGTATTATTTATTATCAAAGCAATTTTATCGAGCTACCTACATTATAACTCAACTGACAACCTAAAGAAGGTCGCAGGGAGTGACTGGATGCGAAAGGAAAGAAATACAATAAATACTAATAAAATATTAACATCACAAACAATTTTAGATAGTTTCGGCTACTAAAGAGATATTTCGTTATTATCGATCCTTATTATTTTAAGTGCATGTTTCGCCATAACGTTGACTACATATTTTTCAAACAGTCAACTTCAATGCGTTTGAGTTTGAAAAATTTACACTGTGTCAATATTTTATACGTCTAATATGATGCACTAGTGAACATGCCCGTTCAGAGAATTTGCATAATATATCCAACGTCGAATATGTAGGGCTGAAACTGTGAACACTATAAAATATTTCTGTAAGTATTTTAGGAAAATACTAGGGTGGCCTTCTAAGGAGTAATTTGGGGCATCTACTAACCGTTATTTAGTCGGTTCGACTCCGGTATGATATTCGTCGGAAGTAAAGAAGAACAGTGCTAATGGAATCGCCTACTTTTCTGTAAAATATGTTACGTTAAGCTACGTACGCTAAAGTTCTACATATTTTCTCTCTAGGTCTGGTATACCAAACTAAGGGTATTATCTTCGTTTGAACTGTGTATATACCAACTATATAATATCTTAAAATATCGTGAGAAATTAACCGTTTTTGTTCGTTTGAATATGGATATACAATACTTCGTTGTACCGAAGTTCGGCGGTATACCATACCTCTAGTAGCCCCCTTTGTGAAAGAATTATGTTGATGCATGTATGTAGGTTTGAATGCTTATTTGCAACCGATTTTATGAAGGAGGAGATATTTGTGCAACAAAGTTTGCAGTTCGGTAACTATTTACGAAATACTTTTTTTTGACTTGAAACCTAACTTGATCTAAATCGAAATTTTATAACGATCAGTCATCGGTTATTGGTAAGATTTCTTAGAGAAAGAAATTATTTGTAAAAGCGAGTTATAGAAAGTATTACATTAGAGTTTGTTGCCAACTTACCAATACCTATTCGTTATAACTTTTCAGTTAGCAAACTGAGCAGTTGCTGCTGCTTGGAATTTTTCTAGAAAAATCATTAAAATTATTAAGTATTTTGTGAATACCTTGAAAATAAAGTAACGTTTTGTAAGGTTGTGTATCCAAAGGGTAAGAACGGGACCCTGCTATTCAGAATTCGTCTAGCTATCACGTTTATTTTGTTTTCTAGAAACCATCTACTAGCTTTCAGAAGTAGATGGCGGCATGTAAAAGTTAATATGTTCCTGTATCTCTGGTAACTTCTTAACACTGACGAATATACCCAGTCTTTTGGAAACCTTATAAGTGTAAATACTGTTCCAACACATAGAGCTTTTTTTTATCATGAGGGAAAATCCTCATGGATGTTATGCCGGACTCCTACCGACTAAAAAACCTCACATTACGCACAAACAGCCTATGGTTGGGAGTCCCGGGTAAGCCCCCGGAAGGATGTCCTAGGACTCCCAACAGACCCACGACCGCCACAGCGGCCTCGTCTAGGGGGTGATTGGGGTGTGATCCCGTTTATAAGGGGGGGAGGCGTGCGTGAATTCCTCACGTCACGCTGCCGTCATGGGCCTGCTTCTGTAAGGACAGTGAGCAGCTCTCTCAACGTCCTCAGGCCCCCGGTCATGGAGGGCGATAGTATTCGGCGAAGACACGTCGGCGGCGCACAAGCCGCCGACTGCGGAACTCGGGTGGGAGAGTTCTCTCCCGTTCCCGCCCCGCCGTCTCTTTCACTGCATCATCTGCTTGCAGAAAGAGGAGGCGCAGTCCCACTTACTCCCGCTGGAGAGCATGGTTCGCACCATGGTCTCGAGCGAGTGTCCACGTCCAGACCCACATCACATAGAGCTTATTGAATAATTTTCAACTAAAATGGTATGGAACAATGATACAATTCCCAGACTAATCGTACTTCCTACTGATATTATAAAATGTGACAGTTCGAAGATGTTTGGATGTTTAGATGTTACTCAATCACGCTCTCTAACAGCTGAGCGGATTGGGCTGAAATTTGGTACAGAGACAGCTTTTAGTCTGGAAAAACACATGGAATACTTTTCATCCCGGGAATATGTTTCCCCGGGAAGCGGGAACGGGTTCCGTATTTTAAGCGGGCGAAGCTGCGAGCATCAAATAGTCAAATATAATCGTAGCAGGATACCTTCGAAATTTACTGTGCTCCTGGGAGTAGCGCGAAGCTAACCCCTAGCAGGTTAGCTACTACCAAATAAGCTAGCTGATCGAGAAGGCTTAAAAACCTAACCGCAAGTTATCCTGCGGTTGTGTACATTACACACTTCTTATGTCATGAATATATGACAACTTTCTTCGATAGGTTGGATATTACCTTACTTATTATTGTTCAAAATTGGTTATCAACCAAGCCTTTTTACTTTTTTATAACTCTATAAAATCAGTGCTCTGAATAAAGAAGAAGATACACGTAAAAAGAATTTAAATACTAGTTCAAACCACCATCCACAGTATAATAATCACTTACATAATACAGCGAAAATATTATAAAATGAGAACATGCAATAAGCGCGCTGTGAATATGAGACAATAAACGACAAAGCTATGCCGTCGCGGTCTACGTGGTGCTTCCGTAGCAAAACTCGTAGCCGTAGCTCTACGCCGTAGCAGCGGGATACATCTAATGAGGGCACTGATATTGTACCGCTCAGCCGGCCTCAGACTCACAGGGCCTCTATAAATTGGTTTCATGCATATTTATTTATTCAAATATGTATGAATTGAAATCTCCACGACTACTGAAATATGGCACTCGTGGACGAAAATTGAATCAACAGGGTAAATTAAGTTGACAGGCCGAGTAGTAGTGCTTGTAATATAAACTCGTTCAGTTTAAATAGAAAGAGTAGCCTTATTTAAAGTATTGCTCAGAAAGTTCGCCTTTCAGCTAGCGAACAACATTCTTTTATTTTTTGTTTCATATTTTCTCCGTCGGTGTTTGAGGAAATCGAACTTTTATAAGTGAAATTATGTTTAGAGTGAGCGGTATACTTCCTTTTTTAAAATGCACTTTTAGAAATATGCACATAATGTTTAAGTTGCAGCTTAATAGTATTTTGATGACCTCAACCTGTATAAAATTGAGCGTACAGAAGTTTTAAACTATTTTCAACTTTCCTTGAGTTTGATGAATTTTATGTTTTCTGCAACTTTGCATTAATCGCAACTGTACTAAACAATTTTAACTTCGAGATTTGAGATGAGGTAACGAATATAATATTTATCATCGCAACGGACCACCATTCATCAAAATCAATAAAGGACATCATTCATTTTGGACCAAAAACTGAAAGTGCCGGCCAGAAAAAGAAAATGTAATATTCGCATAGAACACACAATTTCTAGCAAAAAATACTACTACATTAACCCTGTGCGCGCTATGGTTTTTTTGTTACATGCTTTTAAAATTCGTGAAAAATGTTATTTTGATGGAGTCCTTCTAATTGATATGAGCAGTTGAATAGTGATTTACTTTATTAATTATGTCTTTCAGCACACATATAAGCACACATACATATAATTATACCTGTTTCTCCGAAGGGTAAGGCAGAGGCATATTTTATGCCCAATTTTGATTTCTCGTTCCTACATAAAGGAGCATGTAAAATAAAGATAAAGAGTATTTTATTTCGACAGAGTCTAAGACCTTCTCGTAGTCCACAAAAGCCATACACAGCGGCTGATTGTACTCGTTTGTTTTTTGTATAATCTGCCGTACAGTATGGATGTGGGCAGGAGTGAGATGGGTCTGTAATTCCTCAGCAAGGTCTTATCACCTTTCTTGAAGAACAGAGCCACCGCACTCCCGCTTCACGCTTCAGGTGTTTGTCCCTGTTGGAGGACGGAATTAAACAAACTCGTCAGCTCGTTGAGAACCGGAGTCCCCCCCCCCCCCCGCCTTAAGTAGTTCAGTTGTAATTCGGTCCTCCCCAGGTGACTTGTTGTTTTTAAGTTGCCCGAGAGCCGCCCTCACCTTGCCCTGGTCGATGTTCGGAATTTCCTCGGTATAGTGGCGCGATAGTGGGACTCGGTGGTCACAATCAGTAGGATCCGTCGGCCTTTTTGTCCGTGATGCATACAGGTCTCTGTAAAAGCTCTTAATTTCCTGGTCGAACCTTGAGGTCACAGTTCTGCCATCCGCTGTCTTCAGTTTCGTCAGACGGGGTCTTTTAAGCTGTTGGGCAAACACTTTGGTACCCCTGCTGCTCGATCGCTGCTTCAACGATGCTGGTGTTATAGCGTCTAAGGTCGCGTCGTATCAGCTTTCGGATTCTGAGATTTAGACCCCGCTGGTCTGACGAAGACGAGTACGTAGATGGCGTTTCCCGTCTTATTCTCATAAGTTCGAGAGTCTCGGGCGAGAGCTTAGAGCATCTGTTATTGCTTTTTCCGGACAAAAACCTTCGGGACACTTGCTGTAGCGTCCTGACCACATTGTCGGCCTTATCGTGAATATTGCCAGTGGTTTCCAGCAGACCGAAACGATTTTGAAGTTCTAACTGGAACCTCTCAGCCTCTGAGGCTAACTGGAGCGCGGTAGGTCGGAGAGTAGGCTTCATCATATGGGCCCTTTCAGCTCGGAAGTCCAAATTCAGAGATGCTCGTACAAGTCGGTGATCATCACCGGTATTAAACCTGTTAACCACAGAGACATCTCCAAATATACACTTCCTGTCCATCATGATGAGTCTATCTCGTTCCTTGTCACCTTGTCAGGGCATCGCCAAGTCCATTTTCTGTGGGGCTTCTTAAGGAAAGAGTTCATCAAGAAGAGCCCCTGAGACTCAAGAAAACTGACAAGCATATGGCCCCGGTCATTTCTGCGCCCCACACCAAAGGGGCCGATCTTCGTTTCGCCACGTTCTTGTACTCCCACTTTGGCATTGAAGTCCCCCATCACAACGCTGTAGTGAGTCTTGGCAGTACCATATATAGTGCTTTTGCTATGTCCTCGTACACGGTCTCATCTTCCTCGACAGTGCTTTTCGAGGTCGGGGCGTACACTTGTATCACCTTCAGAGTGTACCTGTTGGTGAGTCTCAGTATTAAGGCGAAACACTGCTGATCTCCACAACGCTGCTAACGTGGTCCTTTTTCACCATAAAGCCGATCCCGCCCTCGGAAGAATGTCTTCCATCACCTTCCCGAAAGTAAAACAGGTCGCCTGATGCAAGGGTTAGCGTGTCCTCCCCCTTTCTTCGGACCTCGCACAATACTGGATGTGCCAGTTAATACGACCTAGTTCTACCTCGAGTTCGGTGAGCCGCTCGTCCCGGCGCAGAGTAGTTCCATTAAACGTAGCCAGGGTCAGTTTTGTATGGCAGCCTCCCGTAACCCGGATATTCTTAGCACCCCCCCTCCCGCCGTCATTCCGACCGCTGCCGTGATCGGGAACAGCGGGAGTACCGGGAACTGGGGGCCGTTGTTTTGTTGTGTGCATCATAGGAGGATATTTGGCCTTACTGTATCACGCTGGCCAGACGGGTTAGTACAGGGTTTAGTTTCGAATTTTCCTTTTCTGTGCGCAATGGCCTCGTCCGTTTATCAGCAGGTGCACCACTCGCAGGTGAGACTGGCTTGGACCCCGGGGTTGGTGGTAGGGCCCCTTCGCACCCATCGGGCGTCGGGAGGTGGCGGGGTGATTTGCCAGGTACCTGTCGCTTGAGCGTGGGGGGCTGCGCGCGCAGCACCTTTGTCTAAGTTTTTTGAAACAAGTTTGGACTTGTTGTGAATCGTTAGGTACGTTTTGTCTGCGCGTAGGTACGTAGATAATTAGTAAAATGACAATTCTTTCTTATAACAATAGAATAACGTAAAAACAAATCACTATTCAAGTGATGAAATGTATCAAAATAAGGACAACACCCTTCATCAAAATATTATTTTTCTCGTATTTTAAAAGCATGTAACAACAAAACCATAGCACGCACAGGGTTATTGTAGTAGTATTTTTTGCTAGAAATTGCGTGCTCTATGCGAATATTACATTTTCTTTTTCTGGCCGGCACTTTGAGAATTGGCCCAAAAATGTATGAAACGTGAATGATCTCCTTTCATTTAAAATTGACAGTTATTTATACAAGTACAATAGAGGGTAGCAACAAATGTAACGGATAATAAATGAGGAGTGTCTCAAAGCTGAAAACTAATTAAACTCGGCACGGCACGAATCAATACTTATAAATTAAGACGGTTTAACTTGCAAAGGTAATTGGGCGAAAGTTCATCTTAAATATTGGTTCCTGGGATAGCGTCATCGTCGGTGTGTTATTCATTCTTTAAACGGAATAGGCAATAGGTGGAAAATATCATCACAGGGCCGCCAACTTAAGGACCAAAATTTACAAAATTAAATTTTATTAATCAAAGAAATAAAAAAACTTACCTAACCTAACCTATTCCGTTATAAAATTGTACAATTTAGAGTGCAAGTTAGTATTTTCGATAAGCGATTCGTATTTTTATTTAGCAAATCATATATCCGGCGGACGAACCACATTTTTGGTTGAAATTCGATAAAAAAGTCATCGTTTTGTGTAAACTTTAAATTTTTGAGTTGTACATGTTTAGTTAATCAAATAGTTTTTTTGCACATCATTCAGATTTCTGGTATGCATTCAGTTAATTAGTGGAGTTACCTAGTGTGCAGAAAAATTATATAGATGTGCATTTAAAAATATCCCGTTTTAATTCAATTCAATTCAATTTCATTTATTTGCGGAACATGAGTATGCACACATAAGTATACAGATAAGAAGATTACATACAATTAAATAGACCAGTCATGTTTTGCCTGTACGGCGTGCGTTTAGTCCGTAACATTGCATCCATGAGGGATTTCTTCTACATGTAAAAAAAGTGGCCGTGACACACGGACGGACAGACAGACAGACAGACATGACGAATCTGTAAGGGTTCCGTTTTCGCCATTTGGCTACGAAACCCTAAAAAGACGTTTAATGGGAATAAATTACAAACAGTTTAAGCATTTATTATGGTTTCACAACTGCGGTTGCCTCAGTACGTTGGTTCGTCATTATCATCAATCAATCAACCAGGAGGTGAGGTGGGACAATCGAACGTTTATCTAAAATGACGTATTGAAACTTGAATGTCGAATTTCAGAGTCCACTTTCTGCTATATTACCATTTGTCAGCATCAACAATGTAAGACCAATGATTTACGATAAACTGAGAATTTTACTTATCTATAGAAAACTCCTCAACAAACAGATTTTTCTTGAAAAGATTGAGCTCCTTGAAGTCTATTAACCACAATTATAATACACTAGCTGATGCCCGCAGCTTCGCCCGCGATGGCGCTGTATGTGAAAAATGATTTTCCCGCTTTTCTGTTGAAACTTTTCCTGAATTTTCTTTGCTATAAACCTCACGGAGCCCGAGACCTTTCTAACGAATGCAAAACCGTGGAAATCGGTTCGTGCGTTCTGGAGTTATAGCGTCAGGAAGGAAAACCCGACTTATTTTTATATAATAGACTAGCTGATGCCCGCAGCTTCGCCCGCGATGGCGCTGTATGTGAAATTTTGCTGAATTTTCTTTGCTATAAACCTCACGGAGCCCGAGACCTTTCCAACGAATGCAAAACCGTGGAAATCGGTTCGTGCGTTCTGGAGTTATAGCGTCAGGAAGGAAAACCCGACTTATTTTTATATAATAGATAACAAACCATTAGGTTAGGTTAACATTTCGTACACAATTTAAATTATTGAAGCAGGAATACAGTTTTGATCTACTTAATTCAATACCAATAATCGTTTATAATTAACACAATTAATATTAAGCAAAGAAGTAATTTCACGTATCTCTGAAGACAGTATTTCAAATCACTACATTAAATATTAGTTCAGCGTTTGAAGGAAAATTAGGAGATTTGAATAAACAAAGTTGTTGGAACATTTCGGACTTCAATGGATTAGACAGAACCTCCGCTTTTGATCAATTAGATACTTTATTATTCAGGTAAACCGCAAGATTACATTCAATATTTATAGTGGAACAATTTGGAGCGGTTCCGCTTTTGCAGCCTGTTCTTGATTTTATTCACCACTAAGTGAAGATCGCGGCTTTGCCCGCGTAGAATTTGGTTTACGTTCCAACTTTCCATGGTAGTCCCATTATTCCAGAGTATAAAATATCCCTGTATTAATTTCAGACAGATCCATTCAGCCATTAGAGCGTGATGTAGAAATGTAAATTCTTATTTCCAAAAAATCTTTACAAACCTACACATTAAGTCCCAGGACATCCTTCCGAGGGCTTACCCGGGGCTCCCAACCGCAGGCTGTTGGGCGTTACGTGAGGTTTTTTAGTCGGCAAGAGTCCGGCATAACATCCTCTAAGGATTTTCCCTCACGTAAAAAAAAACCTACACATTAAATTGAAAATATTAGTAGAATCACAACATACTTCAGTATTGTAAAAAGTTCTTCACATCTAGTTAAGTTTAAGATCATTCAAGATTTCTTACAATTCAAAAAAAATAAACTTGACTACAAATAGGTAGGTAATCATACTTCTTTGGTATCGTCAAAATGTTTTTGCTAGAAATTTTAACACCATTATTTAATTCATTTTATTTTTGTGTGTACTTACGAGTACCTTGTGTGAATTTTTAATGATACAAAATTTTAGAAACCTCGTAAAGTCAACATTTTATACTGAGAAACAAGTAATGGATTTAAAAGTATTGTCTATATTACTATAGCAACTGGTATATCACAGAGTATTATCATTAATTTGATTAATAGTTGTAGTTCAGGTGTTGGTATAATACGATTAGGGTAATTATCACATATATCTATTACAGACAGATATTCGACTAACTCCTAATACCTAGTTTATTAATCGACTAGGTACTGTGATTATTATTTTGTTAGCTGTGCGTTGTGTAACTTGAATTGAACTAATACTTTACATAACTTTACACACGAAGAGTAACGTAAGTTAAAATGAACTGAAGATTTTCTTTTTTTAATTTTCTATTGGATGTTTACTGATCAAATAACTATACTCTGTAAAATATAGCTTGATCTCTGTGACAGTTCTACCAAACGTAAACAAGAATAGACTGTATGTAAATGGCATAAAGCTTTTGTGGTTGAAATGCAGAGAGTGAGAAGACAGAGGTGCAAACAGTAAATAACAACTTTGTCTGTAAAATAAAAGTCAATTTTATTTACGTTTGTAGAACTGTCACAGAGATCAAGCTATGTTTTGAAGATCATAAGTTTCAAAATTTAAAAACGTGCACGACTTAACCAAAATATCTAATTAATCAAAAAGTACCTACCTATGGGTAGGTACCTGTAACAGCAAAAATCATCAAAGTTATCCAAAGTATATTTCCCCTAGCTTGTATTTCATATATTCGCAATTTAAGTTGACTGGAACTCGTCAAGAAAGCCCAGATTAAATTAGATTTTTTTCCTCCTTGACAGAGAAACGAATTTATGTTGCAAATATAAATTTAAAAGCAATTTTTGTTGTTGATGCATAATTTACAATATTACAAGTTAATGAAAAAATACCATTATGCTTAACATTAGTCAAAAGTCATGAAGATGAAAAGGTCCATTGCTACTATTACCATATTTATATAAAACTAATTATAGGGTGCTTATGGAGAAAACATACTTAAAATCTCAAGCGAAGAAGGCGAGACCGGTTCTCACAAAGATCCCAATTTTTAGATTTTCGCCAACATCCCAAAAAGGGGCGTAGTGGCAGAATATGTTTTAAGATGATAAGAAAGCATAATTAATAAAAATGTCTATATTTTGTGTTATGGATTTTTGATTATAAAATGTTTAAAATCTAAATATTAATGACAGTAGTTGTGAAGGAAAAGACCTTTTATTTGGTAGAAGTATCGTGTACAGAAACGGAAGAGACTTAAAAACAAGCTTTTGTTTTGGATCAGTTCAGTTGAAATTTATAGAGAATTTTTAAATTTTAGACAACCAATTCAAGTACATAATCTGTGCAGTTTGAAGACTACACTGTGAACGGTAAAGAAATTTACATACAAGGCTCTAACAATGAGCTCATCAACTATTAGTGTCTCTGCGTATCCCTTGCCATCTGGGGAATGAGGCGTGACTATATGTGTGTATGTCTTTAACTTCTATGAAAACTAAGATGGTGTAGTATAAAATAGATACATTTTAATAACACAATGATTCAGATTATTGTACCTATGTTATTTTTGAACTATCCCAATTTTTAACACTTAAGTCTATACATGTATATTATGAGGTAAAAAGTCAGGACTTCACGCGAAATAATTTTGACGTGAAACAACGGGGAAAATAAGTAAAATTATTTCGCATGAAGTGCCGACAATTATATGTATAGTGTTCAAGTTATATGTAATTATAAAAAGCTTTATTGTATAGTATACCTTTATTCCAACATGGATGGGGAAGTCTGAAGCGAGGGCTGGCTGCGGATGCAACGCTGGTAACAGCGGCAGGGCAAGGGGACAGGACATCATAGCTGCGCCAACCTGGAGCAAAAATAAAATCTATATAAATATAAATTAATATAATAGCTGAAATATTTGTGTACTACTCCACCAAGCGAAGTTGACGAACGCGTGAAATGTTCCCTTACCGCCTGCACCTACATCAGGTACCGGAATCGCCTTAGTACCGTCCGCAAGGGTGTAGACCACGCTCATGTATCCGTTTTCGTAAATTTAGTTCAGGACAATAAAAATCTCGATCGATTATAGAGATTTTTTGTAACATTTGAATCGTCAACTTCGCTAGGTGAAGTAGTACACATAATATCCGAACGACTGCATTATGGTGGATTAATTATAGTTTTTGATGTTCCTTTATTATTCGTAAAACGCTTGTTTTAAAAGACTTTTTTTAATTGATGAAATTAAAAAACTATTATTTCATTTTTTTACTTCATCTCTGTCTAGTATTTAAACTTTCTTAGTCACTAAGACTATTACTAGCTTTTGCCAAGCGCCATGATCCCGAAGGATCTCCTCCTCCGGAATCATGGCGCTTGCAACAGCGCCAAAATATCGGAAATACTCAATAATACATGGCAAATATCCCGTTAACTCTAATAATAGTTATCTCTGTCTCCCTAACCTCTAAATAAATTGGCTAAAGCGACTATTTTGTATTCCTGTGGGATACGGACTGGGGTACAGGATAACTTTACCATTCGAGTGGAGCCAGAGACACCAGCTGATAAATAAATGGCTTCTAAAATTTCTACCACATATTATTTCTCTCCAGAAAACTATACCTAGTTGCAAAGAGAAAATGTCTGATTCAGGTGTCTCTCAATCGGTTTTTACAACGGTAAACTTATGCTCTTACCAAGCATCTTGCCTAGCATTTACTTACGTGTATTCCCATCACCATCATATTGTAGGCAATGTCATATTCGGCACTTAGCGGCTAGTACAAAATGTTCTTGTGGTTTTCATACAGAACGGTGATCATTTTTATTACTATAGTAATGGCAGTACTTTGTTATAATCGTAAACTGTTAGATACCCTCGAGTTCGATAAGTCGTCTAAATTATTTTCCTTACAATGAAAGTTTAGAGACAGATTGCACATTAGTTTCTAGTTGAAAATTTTAGGTGCAAAACCATTTTAGCAAAAAAAAGCCATAATTTTGCCATAAGTATTAAATTGCCGTATACATAGAAATTGTTCCGAGGATGAAAGTATCCTATGCTTACTAGGTATATAATTGTGAACTCTGAAAATATACGATTTATTTTAATCCGACGTTTAGTGTGTGAAATTCCTAGTTAAATATTCTGTTACGTATATAAACACTTACGATTGACAGAAAATACCATTAAAGTACACTTGTAAACATGACTTAACTAATCTGTTCGTTACGACGCTAAATACGACGTCGAACCACCAATATTTATCCATTAGACAAACAAATTAGTCTACGAAATTGCAGAGATATAAGCAAAAAGAGCAGGGCAGAAATTGACGTCGGATTTCATTTAATCGCCTCCAACGTCTGCAATCATTTGGAAATTCGTAGAAGTTCTTTAGTACAAAATAAAAAAGGTCGCTCAACCGCTTGCGCATTAAGGTGGGCCGGTCTAGACAGAACTTATGCAGGTGGGGAATGCGGGACCCGGGCTTGACCGCATGTGACTGCGGAGCCCCAATGCAGTCCATGTAGCATTTGCTTTCGTGTCCCCTGTGCCCCGTCTCCTGCACTAAGAAGGATCTTAATGAGGCCACTGACAATGCGGTTAAGATGGCAGAGTTTTATGCCCATACTATATGAAACTCAATTTAGTGAATCATTGACACGATAGAAGAAGTACCAAATAGTCTTGTCTTACTAATATTATATAAAGGCGAAAGACGAAAGTTTGTGAGTGTGGCTGTGTGGATGTTTGTTACTATTTCACGCTTGAACGGCTGAACAGATCTGGCTGAAATTTGATACAGGTATAGATTATAGTCTGGAATAACACAAAGGCCACTTTTTATCTCGTGAATTAGTTCCCACGGGAAGCGGGAACGCAGGAGAAGCTGCGGGCATCAGCTAGTATATAATATAGTGTAAATACACTATCTATACTATATACTAGACTAGCTGATGCCCGCATACTTTTTACATGTGGAAATTCCTAATGGATGCCATGCCCGGCTTATACCGACTAGAACCACACGGAGCCCTACCATATCCTAAGGCCGGAGCCCCGGGTAATCCAAACATGTATCAACAATATACATCTATCTATAGGACGGATAGTCAGACGTTGAAAACAATTTCGTTAGCGATGGATCGAAAAGCCGGAATAAACTCGCCAAATATGTGTCTCTAATATTCCGTTTCGTCCGTTCAAAATGTTATGAATAATCTATGGTGCGATTGCAGCTCTGATGGATTGATCACTTCGTATTTGGTAGATACCCAGAAACAGGTTGTATATATATGAAATATTCATGTTACTGTGTACGACTAACAAATGTTGTTTTCCATTCTTTTTTTATAGCACTAAAGTTGCAGACAAGCATACGGCCCACCAGAAGGACTGGTGGTCACCGCAGCCTCTGAACATTTGCAGCACCAGAGGCGCCACACTCGCGCTGTCGACCCTGTAAAAACCTTCATAGTCCCCTTTTGAAGAACCCCATACTGTTGGAGTTCGGGAAAACAGAGGCAGGACTCTGTCTTTAATAGACTGGCATCTTTAGATTATGTGTAAGTAAGGCTGGCAAGTTTTTATAACGTTGTATAAGGCTATTATTTTTACATATAAAGGAACTTGATTGTTTTGATTGTTCATTTTCGGCATAACTCCTTTAAATGGGTCTTGACAGATAGACGTACGGACGGACAAACAGCAAAGTGATCTTACGAGTATAAGGGTTCAGTTTTCTTCTTGTGAGGTACTGGACCTAGTATTACGAATGCTTGTAAGTCGATAAACTACATAGCACTTGACATTTCTGAAAGTCGATTTTTTACAAAACAATGAAACAGGAATGAGCAAAGATACTTGAATAAATAAATAAGTCTTGCAAAGATTCCTTCAAACTCAATTTAAACAAAGTCTTTAGTTATCAGAATAAGAGTAAATAAAAGCAATTTACATAACTTTCTCAAGTCTTAAATATAAAGTAAAAAAGGTTTTTTTACTTCATATTTTAAAACTTATTGCATGTATTCAATGGAGTCGTAACAATTATACAACTTACCTACAACGAGTTTAGTATAGCTTAATGTTTAGCTTAAAGGTAAATATATTTTTTTTTTTTTTTTTTCCTCTTTGTTAGATGGTTGAGTTTCTTAGATTTCGAAAAACTGGGCTAAGGGATGCTCACAGCTTCACGATCTGAAGAGATGGGGAAAAGGGAAAAGTGTTAGGGGTGTGACTGAAGAAAGGATGAGTTTTAAGGGATAAGTGGGATGTGGTGATAATGATTCTTACTACTAACTATACATCATATTCTTTTGTTTTTTTTTTTTCTTTTTTTTATGGTTTTTTTTTTGTTTTTTTTTTTATTTTTTTTTAATTTTTTTTTTTTTTCCTTTTTATAATATATATACAGTTATTGGTACTAATTTGCTAGCGTTACGCCACTTATGATGGTGCAGGTGTTCTGTTTGTCATTTGTGGAGGTGTGTTGAAGGTTTTTAAATTGTTAATGATGTTGTGTATGTGTTGTCTGTATGTGTCGATAGTGCTTGTCTTTTTAATAATTTGTGTAAGGTTGTATGGTTGTGTGATGTTGTATGCGGTCATGGTGTGGTTGTGTCTGGTCGTGTGGAATCTGGGGCAGAATTCGATGAGGTGGGTGAGAGTCTGTGGTGTGTCGTTGTCACATGGGCATTTGTCGTCAGTAGTGATTTTGAATCGGTGTAAGTATGTTTTGTGGTATCCGTGACCGGTGAGTAGTTGTGTAGTTTGAAAGTCGGTGCCGAATGTGTTGAGAAAATGAAGTGCTTGATCATGTGTTGGGAGGAGAGTGAGAGTGTGTGGGCTGACTTCGGTGTAGTATGTAGTTGCCTGTTCGTCCGTGCGTCTTCTGTTTTGGAGTTTGATATGACTGATAGGTATTCTTGTGTATGATGGACTACGGTGGATGTGGGCCGCTGATTTAGCTGCCGTATCGGCGAGTTCGTTGCCCTGAATACCGATATGGCTTTTCACCCAGTGGAATGTGAGTTTAATGTTTTAGTATGTGCTATGATTTTTAGTGTTTGTAGTGCGAGAGGGTTTGTGGTGTTGGGGTTGGAGAGTTCTAGGAGGGCGGATTTACAGTCGGAGATGATGTGTGCAGAGTTGGTGCGGGGTGTGGGTGTGGAAGTAAGCCTCTCGGTTGCTTTGGCAATCGCGAGGATTTCTACCTAACTTATTGTGTATTTTTATGTTTTTATCCTCTTACAACCTCGGGGTTTTCAAGTGAAGCGTGAAGAGGCATCACCGAGGGTCGTCAACTCTAGAATGACTCTTCATGTGGTTGCGCTAGATGCTTTAGTTACCTATATACATATATTTATTTTTAAGTTATTTTTAAATTTGAGAACATCTAGATTAAGATTTAGGAACGTCACAGTGACTGTATCACGTAGGCGGCGTGTATTAAAATATAAATAGTAAAATGAACGTCTTTCAATTTTAAATTTAATTTTCATACAATACATAATCTAATGGCTTTAGACCGTTAAGTTATGGAAGCCGGTCCAAGATACGTCTTAGGACCGACTTAAGACGCTAAATTATTGAGCAACGTTTCATCAGCTCCAAGCAATGCTCAAAAGCTTGGTGGTCTAAAGCTTGTCCCTCGGATTGAGTAAAAAACAGGTTCGAATCCCGCTTCAGCGTAAATTTTTTTCTACATTAAATTACACTTTACCTAATCGAAAGTTAACCTACCGTTTCCTTCATCAAGTCTATAATTAAAATATCACAAAGAACTTTGTAAAAATAAAAGTTCCTAGCAAATTAACTTAACACTATCAAAAACAGTTTTGTCGGTAAATTTAGTCCAAGTCATTCAATTAGGGCATTAATTAATTTATTGTAACGCGATACCTTTAGGGAGTAGACGGCCCGGTTGTACGTACCAACGTTTCTATTAAAACTTTGTGTCCTATTAGGGTCGTATTGATCGCTTTATGTGTTGTGTATGTTAATTCCTGTTTAATATTAGTTGATTTGGCTGCCTCAGTAGCATTGTGATAGTGTAAGCAACTGAAGTGCTCATGTCATTTTTTTTATATTTAGCTCGCCAAATTGACGTCGCCACCAGCCTGATGGAAAGCCGTGGCACATCTAGCGATTGGGGGCCACTTCTGACAGTGGTCCTCAAGTTGGCGGCCCTGTGATGTGCCTCTTCACGCTCCTCTTGAAGAACCTTACTTCCTACTAATATTGTTGTAAATGTGAAGATGTTTGGATGTTTGTCACTCACTCTTTACAATCAAACAATCTACAAAAAAATTGTTATCAAGCTGATTGTAACGATAACACATAAGCTACTTTTCATCCCGGAAACATGTTCCCCTAGGAAGTGGAAACGAGAACCAAATTTCTCGCGAGAAATAGCTAATGTATAATAAAGCCCATACTATAAATTAAAACTTAATTTAATCCTACGGTAAATAAACACCTTCATTGGCCGCATTATATGATAGAGAGCAAAACCACACTTTTAAACTATTCACGACTCCGCAACTTGTTATTATGACAGTTACCTAACTCCATTAATTACATTAATGAATGCATTAATATAGAGTTCACTAACTATGCCACGGGCTCTGACAGGCTAGCTTCATTTTTATTGAGATGAACATTCTAGCGGAATAAAAGTTTAGTTAATTGCATACTTCAATAAATATTATACACTTCTGCAGATGCCCGCAGCTTCGCCCGCGTATAATTTGTTCCCGTTCCCGCTTCCCGTGGGAACTTATTCCCGGAATAAAATGTAGCCTATGTGTTATTGCAGACTATAATGTATCCCTGTATTAAATTTCAGCCAGATCCGTTTAGCTGTTTGAGCGTGAAACAGTAACAAACATCCACACTCACAAACTTTTGCATTTGTATTAGTAAGATAGAAGTTAAAAATTCAAAAGATGAGGAAGCTGGGTAACTAGAACTACAAATGGTTACTAAATAATCATACGTATACGCGCTCAATGTCATTAAGTTATTATTGAATTTTGGGAGTCCTGGGACATCCTTCCGAGGACTTACCCGAGGCTCCCAACGATAGGCTGTTGGGCGTTGCGTGATGTTTTTTTTAGTCGGTAGGATTCTGCTAAGCATCCATGATGGATTTTCCCTCATGTAAAAATTAAAAAAAAAACTATTGAATAAATTGTTTGGGAATGGTTCGATCACTTTCCGGGATCACTAGTTCAAATGTCAGGCAGCTAAAACAGGAATTTAACATAATCGTGTTTAGCCTATCATGATTTCTAATTGAATGAGGTCATTTCCGACTTCGTTAGAACTTACATTTCAGGATTAGGGGGTCTATTTTTTTGCTAATAAAATACTACTATTCACTCCTAATTCTGGTTTAACAAATCTATTAGTATCTCTTAAGATATAAATTTAAAACGTTTGGTGTAAGGGTAATTATAAACAACATGATCTACGAACATCAAATACCCCTAATTAAATAATTATTATTTACAGACATAATTGAATCTGACTACCCCAAAAAGTTATAGCTGTAAGCAAATCAAAATATAATGGCAATGAGTTCATAGCAGTATGATTATCATTACAGGAGTTTCATAAAGTTTACAGTAAATAATGGAAGCCGAGGAGGAAATGATGATTCATTGTGTTACTTGAACGTTAGCTGTTTTGTTCACAAGTTACGGTACTTAGCGATCAAATCTGTCGTAATGAGGTTCTCAAGTTTTCATTGACTATATCAAACTATGTTTCAGCAGAACATTTGTAATGATTTTGGTATACGGTAATTTTGCAAACAATATTAGGTGTAAACGTGTTTAGAAATCGCTGCGCGTCTGGACCAAATAATGAAAAGACAATTTTTTTTTAATTAGCTCGCCAAAATAATGCCGTCACCTGATGGAAAACCACAGCGACATCTAGTGATTGGGGGCCACGCTCACAGTCTGCAAGACAATAGACAGTGGTCCGCAAGTTGGCGGCCCTATACTGTGCCTCTTCACACTCCGCTCGAAGAACCCATGATTGTAAGATGAAGGAAACACGTGCGATGGCAGGTCGTTCCAGGGTTTTATGGTTGATTTTACTGTTTTTAGTATGTTCTTTCTACAGCCTCGAAGTATTCGAAGCTCCGCCGTTGGTCACGAAAGCCAGTATTCGTTTAACCAAATTGAAAACCATTGGGTGGTTCGAAAAATTTCAATAATCATTAGTCACAGACGGTCCCTCTTCCTCCGTTTCATCAACATAGCATAGGGTCACTGGCATGGGTGTAATTTTACACTGTCTCAATGTGACCCGACCCGCTCACACAGTACTGATGAATTACTTGTGGACTGTCCTAGGTTCTGCATCCTTTTTTAAAATGTCAGTTTTAACTTTTAATATACTTACCTTTTTCATTCTTTCCCAATGTTACTATTTTGCAATTACGTCGGTCCTGGTTACTATTGAGTACGGAGTCCTGGGGTATCCTTCCGAGGGCTTACCCGGGGCTCCCAACTGTAGGCTGTTGGGCGTTACGTGAGGTTTTTTAGTCGGTAGGAGTCCGGCATAGCATCCATGAAGAATTTTTCTTAGGCTGTTAGGAGGACGCGTGAGGTTATTTAGTCGGTAGGAGTCCGGCATAAAATCCAAGAGGACTTTGCCTCACGAAAAAGAAAATAGACTGTGTACGGAGGAAAATCTGGTGTAGACGCCAGTCAGGGATCGAATTCGGAGGTCCGACGCGACGGTCGCTTACAAAGAATAAAATAATACCATATCAAATAGTAACTCAGACTAAATGTTAAATTGACATAATACAGCCACTGAAATAACAATACTGTTTATTTCCACTGTGAAAATAAGAAACTAAGTAGTTGGGGTTCCGTTTTTACCCTTCGGGTACGGAACCTTATTAAAAACGGAACTAAAATAACGGAACCAAAGTACTGAGACGTCGCTGTCTATCACCAGGCCGTATCTCATGAACCGTGATGGCTAGACAGTTAAAATTTTCACAGATGATGTATTTTGACTGCCGTTTTAACTAAAAATAGAGATAAAAATGAAGGTGGGGCTCCAAAAAGCATGATTTTTATGCCGAATTTTAGTATGGAACAACGTCTCGCACTTGGCCGGCTTTTAAAAGAAATTAAGGTTTGAAGAACTTGTAAAATTGTATTGCATTATCTAACACAGATGAAGAACTCTTTGCATAGTCGTATAAGTTTGTTACTGAAATGCTGTCTCTAGAACACTTTACTAATGTTGCATTCTACATAATGATGTCAATTACTAGTATATTAAGTTTGTCACAACTCTGAGAGCTTTTGTGCACTCTACGTCTAGTAAGATCAAATCGTAATTTGTACATAATAATAATTAATAAATAAAATTTTATTGTGTTACAATCTTTTTCGAGTCGGATAATAGTACCATTTTTAGGGTTTCGTAGCCAAATGGCAAAAACGGAACCCTTATAGATTCGTCATGTCTGTCTGTCTGTCTGTCTGTCCGTCCGTGTGTCACAGCCACTTTTCTCCGAAACTATACGGCCTATGCTATTGAAACTTGGTAACTATATGTATTCTGTGAACCGCATTAATATTCTTATATAACACTAGAAAGAAAGCACTAAATTTTGGGGGTCCCCATACTCAGAACTGAAACTCAAAATTATTATTTTCATCAAACCCATACGTGTGGGGTATCTATAGATAGGTCTTCCAAAATGCTGTTGAGGTTTCTAACATCAGTTTTTTCTAAAGTGAATAGTTTGCGCAAGAGGGACTTCCAAAGTCGAAAAATGAGTGTCCCCCCCCCCCCTCTAACTTCTAAACTAAGAGAGTAATAAATCTAAAAAAAATATATCATGTACATTGCCATAAAAACTACCAACGGAAATTGGTTTGAACAAGATAGAGCTGGTAGTTTTTTTTTAATATGTCATAAACCGCAATTTTCGGTTAGAAAAATCACTACCACTGCGAACGTGTTAAAACATCAATCAAAGTATCAACGAACTATAAGAACTTTTATATTATGTTACTTGCTGCTACGAAACCCTTCATGGGCGAGTCCAACTTGCACTTGGCCGGTTTATTTGTAATCTATTATATAAAAATAAGTCGGGTTTTCCTTCCTGACGCTATAACTTTAGAACGCACGAACCGATTTCCACGGTTTTGCATTCGTTGGAAAGGTCTCGGGCTCCGTGAGGTTTATAGCAAAGAAAATTCAGGAAAATTTCACATACAGCGCCATCGCGGGCGAAGCTGCGGGCATCAGCTAGTAAAGTTTATAATGTTATTTTTTTATGTAACCTTGTAATGTGAAATCGAATAAACATGCTAGATTTAGCATGAAAGTGAGAACGCACCTATCATAGTGTACTTAATAGAGCATATTATTTAGCAAATTTGTGATGCCTCATTAGTGCAAGACGACTTTAAGCGTCACACTGCACTTTCAATTAGTTTCAGAACTGCGTTTTAAAATTGTTTTGAAAGGGAATATCCTTTTACATTAAAGTACGTCAGTGAAAGCAATTATTATCCTACCTGGCAACCGCCATAAAGTCGCAAGTGTAAAGAGATACAAACAACGCAATCTCATGGCAAATTAAAAACGTATAAAAGACGTAGGTATGTTCCAAACGAAGCATCGTTGGTTTTTTAACAGCCAATAATTCTTACCTGGGCAATGAGATTTTTAGATTAGTAGGTATACCACAAGAATTTATTTACAGTCATTTGATGTGTGTATGACATGACAGTTGCTAAGCCAAGGTGAAAGCCTCATTAGCGTCTTGAAAATTTTCAATATGTGTGATCCTGATCATGATATATCTATCCATTTTAACAGGGCACTAGGGTCACTATCTATTACAAAAAAAATTCGGCCGCCACAAAACGAAAGGAAAATAAAGTGTGTGCGCGTAACCTATACGCGCGATTGAAGTAAAACTTCTTTGCCATTGACGTCACATATCACTGAAAAGATTATTCAAATGTTATATTTATATCATTCATTCATAGTAAGCGTGACTTCCATCACACACAAAAATCTGAGTTGCTC
Organism: Miltochrista miniata; assembly: GCA_933228765.1. NCBI lineage: Eukaryota > Metazoa > Arthropoda > Insecta > Lepidoptera > Erebidae > Miltochrista > Miltochrista miniata. Next base: position 14,552,218 of record OW121752.1, on the reverse strand, counting down.
CCTAGTTGCGCCTAATGAAGTTTTACTTTTAAAAAAACTACAAAGTGAAATATGGGCGAATACTATGCCTTTATCTGCTACCTCAGGGATATAGGCTATATTATGTATGTATTAGAGGTGTGTATAAAGAGTTTTCAAGTGCGTATATGAATTTATTACATGAAGCAAATAATGGTTACATTGGGCATACTGAAGAATTAAGACGTAATTATGAATTTATACATATTTTGTCGAACACGAAGTGTTTGTCAAATATTGAACCGTGAGTAAGCCAAGCATATTTGACTATTATAGACCGCAATGTGTAGATTGTAGATTGTTATTATCTATGTTCATATTGTTCATGAAACGTAGCAAATAAGTATTATCATACATTTATTACAGCTTTTCTCAGCAATAATTCAAAGTGAGCCACAACTCTGCAGACGTGGCCTGCAGCTCTCTGCATTATTTTTAAGACAAATGACGTGAAGAGAGAAATCTTGTCTTTATTCGTCTATTTTATTACTAGCTTTGTAAATTCCTATGCTCATTATTGTTAAATATACTGTTGAGAGGATTATCCATATTGATACTTGTCTCACCCAACTAGGAGTTAATACTTACGTTTGTGTGTGTGTGAGATAGAGGGAGAGAAGGAGAGAAAAATATAGAGCACAGAAAAAATAATAAACTCCATATCGAAGCAAACAGTATAATTACCTACTATTACAAAGTTAAATGACAAACAATATTTTCCATGCCATGCATTCCATTTCAATACGAACAAAGGAAATTTAACATTATTTCTGTTTCATTTCTCGTGTAACTACAAATAATCCAATTGCTACAGCACTATGTACTGCGAGTTATTCGAGAAAATCTCGGGCAGTTTTCTTTTAAATTAAAAGCATTTACTGAAACATACGTCTTTGAGGATCTTCTTTCAAGGCGAACATTTTACCCCGTAACAAGATTACAGTTGCAACGGATTATAACTCTTAGTACCTCGGCTATTCAAGATAATACTCACTGCAGCTAAGGAAAAGAATATTCGCAGTCTACACACGAAGACTTATAAATAACTTATCTTTAATCTAAAACATGACTCCCCTGATAAGGGAAATGGCTAACCACAAACTAATTGCGGAACGAACAATGCCTAAGAACAAACAATAACTTAGCAGAATACCCTAAGAATTAAAACTTGTTCTAAGCTCTAAGTTAGCGATTAAGTTGCAATCACGGTGCAACTTAAGTTACGGTAAACAGGCAGACTGCCGTCTCATTCTGCGAGACTGCAAGTCAGTTCAAAGCTAAGTTATGTTTGTGTTGCCAATAAGTTGGCTCAATTATTCCTTGTAGCAATGTGTTCATCTGATTTTAGGCAATGTGTGTCGCATTTGATCATATTGATAAATTCGATTGCTCAAAAACTAAAAAATATCATTATTAAGAGCATAATTTCTGAACGCTTTCATAATAATTAGTAACGTTTAAAAAGATGAATGTATTAAGTAGGTAGGTATCAACATATTTTACTGGGTTTGAAGATGTTTCCAAGATTTTTTATTGGCACACTAATACTCGTCGTGAGCGATTATATTGGGGTAGTCAAAGTACCTCACCCAGCAAGAAAGAATATAAGAGTTCGACTCTCAGTAGAGCATGAGTTTTTCCACATTTAAATTATAAGTGATGAGGGTCAAGAAAATATTACACATAATCTCGAACTTTAGATACCTATTTCACTGCACTACTGTCATTGGTTTAAATATTGAGCTATCAAGAACCTGTTGAAAATATTCTAAATATTCTTAACGCTCGGCATTATGGAGAGCTGCTATTATTTTTCAATTGTTATCTAACAAGATATCAATAAATTTCTTATACATAGCATCTCAAACAATTTGAAAAGGGTTGCTTCCCCTAACGTCACGTAAAGTCCTTCTTATAAATTAATTTGGCAACTTAAATTGAGGTCGGAAACAAATCTCTGACGTCATAAGCTTTTCATTTTGCTCACCCCTGTGTATGACGCACCCTTATGTGACAACACATACTTAGGTACTTTCTTTTCTTCTATGTTAAGAGGTATCTGAACTTCCTTTCCTACAGAAATTGATTGCAACAATAAATTTATCAAACTCCTTAAGTCACAGTAAGCTGATGATCTGCACTGATTATTATTGATATTTAAAGATGATTTCTATGTAACATTATGAGTACTTAAGTTTAGATTTATTTTAATAAATCCGAATTGTTTTGAATGGTGAATATTTCACATACTTATGGAATATAATAATATAGTAATGAGTTTCCACGGCGACACGTCTTATCAGCTTACTTTATTTCGTTGCAGTTGGGCTATCGATGTGCGCGTGCATTGCAAAAGTATTAGCTTCATATTATTTCCAAACGCGCCAAAAGGAGTAGTCAAATTTGCAGCAACTTCAATACAAGTGTCATACGCTATGACACTTGTATTGAAATGTTTCTACATTTCGACCTGTTGTCTGTAACATGAACAAAGGTATGACGTCATATAAGTTTGTGAAATATTCGCCTATTAAATAGAAAGTGTAACTATTAGAGCAATGAAAGACTACCGCCTTAAGGCATAAATAAATCAGAAAACTCATTTTTATAGTTCAAAGCAAAAACGATAAATAAATACTCACAAGCTTCATGCGTGTGTGTGTTTCTGGAATAACTAGATGATGTTCATGGATTTACCCGTTTGGAATTTCCCGTTTCCACTTCCCGTGGGAACATGTTCCTGGGATAAAAAGTAGCCATGATATTCCAGACTATAATTTATCCATAACGCCAAATTTTAGCCAGATTTGTTTGCCCATTGGAGCCTGATTAAGTAACAAGCATCCAAACATCTTCATCATAAATATAATATTAGTAGGATACATTCAGTAGTTAGAAACAATGAAACAGTACGTACTTCTATTATCACAGTTTAACACCTTCAAAAGACAAACTCGGAGTGCACGAAGTTCAAAACGCGAATATAACCTGTGGACTGTACGAGTTTACATGAACTTGTAGTGAGAAAGACAAACGGAGAATAGCATTCATCCAGCTCATGACGACATTGAATTTAGACCAATATTTGCTTCAAAGGCAAGTATGCCCAGCTACGCATAATATGCTTGGCAAACATACCGTTTTGCTCTTCCAAGCAAGCTTCAACAGTTGACAACCATCTGTGTACCTATAATTATATTTAACATGAAGTCGGTTAAAAAGGATGCCCGCGGCGCCACCCGCGAAAAAATTAATCCCGTGAGATTAAGATACTTTCCAAAATAAAAAGTAGCCTATGGCACCGAATATTCCTGGAAGTCGTCATGGCACTAAACACCGACTTTTCCTCGAACTCCTCGGACAAACAGTTAGACACACATACTATTTTAAACCTCAAGGTTTATTGCAGGAGTATAACATGTAATAAATAACCTAAGAATGTATTACTTTCACGTTATACATTATTATTATTATTAATGAATTAAATTTCCATCAGTGGCGACGTCAATTTGGCGAGCTTAATATGAAAAAAATCCATAAAACAAGAACTTCTATTAATAGTCCGAAATATAACAAAGTTTATGAATATAATACGTTTTGACTGAAAGCATTATTTTAGTCAATAACTAGCAAATATGCAACTCAAGTCGTCGTTCCATTTAATTGAAACTTAGCAGTAAAATCTTCATAACTAATGTGAAAAGAACACGAATGCCTTAGGATCATAATTTTTGTAGTTTTTAGGAAAACATGTCGCCATTTTTTTTAAGTACTTCTTCCGAGTAGTTTCGTACTATTTATCAAAGTGAGATCTTTTTGTGTAAATGTGTTATTGTATTTTGTAAAGAGGAAAACGTAAGTTATCGGATTATTTACACGATATAACAAATCTGCTACGCTTATAATTGTCTTTAATGCCTGGCGTGGGTTGTGTATAAAAATAAAACTTTTGCTTCAAAACTACAACACCAATGTCCAATTTAATTTAATAGGCTAGCATTAGAAATGACTGTATATTACGCAGATTATAGACGTACCTTCCCTACATGTTCCTATTGTTAAAAAATGCAGGTAAGTACTTAAAATAGAAGTGTCATAGGCATGGCCAAAGACTTATCGGTGCAAGAAGACCCGATAGCTATAAATTTCTGTCATCTGCGATATACATTCATTTTCGTGTTCAAATATACAATTTACAGATAGCGCACAACATGATCAAACGTAAATTACATTTATAAAGCACAAAGCAAAGAAACTTTATTTACGTATCGGTACTCTCTTACAATCGTAAGAACAAAGTCACAAAGAGCAAAATTTGTCCCCTATCTAGTGTACCTTCACTTTTGAATAAAACAATACACAACTGTTTTACATAAATGAATATTTTATATCACTCAGATTTTTGTACGGAGTCATGTGTTTAGACATGAGCATACAGCGTTAAATATGAATGACAAAAGTAGACGTTTTCTCTCATGGCAGTCGTTTGTATAACCTATACTTTGAATAAATAAAATATAGTTGTACAATGGCGACTGTTCGGGTAGCAGGGACACAAGGTTGGTAATCGTTACAAAATTCAGAGAGGGTTGACTTTTTATATTACGATGGCTAGACACAGCAATTTATGTATTATTGTGCTGCTTTATTATTGGTATACTTTAAGCCTTTACATTTATAAGATTAGGTACATGCCTTAGTCACAATTTTAAAAGAGGGCAATAATCTACAACTAAATTAAAAACAATTATGGAATCTTAACATTACATAACTGAAATTACTTACAAAGTAGATACATACATCTAAAATTTTTAAATAATAAACCAACATATAAATATGTTTTAGCGACACCAATTTTTCTTCGCGACTGTTTCAGAATACCTGTACCATAAACCAAGAATGTTTTGTAATCAAATTAAATCTAATATGATCACAACACGTATACCAAGGTAAAGGAGCCATTAAGACAATGATGAGCACGAAACTCGCATACTGCAGGCAATATACACGGAATATCACAGCGTAAACCAGTTTCACCTAACGTTGTGTCCGATTAATTGCATAGGCATTCTCCGCGCAGTTCAGGCCTCTGGCATGTCAATGAAAGCAATTACTTGCGCTACACACCTATAGACACCTCCTACTCCTCATATCTCGCATCAATAGATTATCTAATAGATACTCTAAACAAAACAACTCATATTTAGATGTGATATTATACAGCCTTTGTTCCTTTCACACTCGCGAATGATGGATTGCTTACCAATAGCCGGATGGCAGCTCGAAACGTCTACTCCATCAACACGGAAAAAGCGACTTTAAAGGCGTCTTTACGCGGCTCCATCCATCTATAGCTTAAGGTCTATGTTGGTTTGCATGATCTCGAACAATTTCTTCAACAAAGATGTAAACGCCAATCGATGTGTCAGTGGGCTGATAGGGAAACTTTTCATTTTTCCGATGCGGTGTACTCGTAGTACGACGTCGGCTTTAAAAACAATTTGCTTGCTATTTCGGAGCTCATTTTTAACATTATTGAGTGGTAACTTTCTGGAGTTTGTATATTATTTTGGCAGTTTCCATTTTTGTTTGATGGATGGATGGATCATTCAACTATGCAGTAAAGTTCATTTTGTTTATAATGTTTAGTATTTGCATAAAACGCAAACAAAAAATCGTGTTATTTGTAATAGCGTAGTACTTACCTAGGTAGAAAACTTCTCTCTAGAGAGAAAAGTATTGTTACTATGAAACTAAGTGAATATTCGCTGTCAAAAGAATGTGATGTAGTGGTGGCTATAAGTTTCCTCCCCTATTACGTGCACGACAAGACCTTTGGCGCGTTTAACAATTTTTCTTCATTTGCCATAAAGAGACGAGTGTTGTTTGGTGTAATTTCAGGGGTACATTAATATGCTGAAAACACAAATAACATTTAAGAGCTTTTAATTGTATTCGAGGATGCATTATTATTTAGCAAATTTAATTGAAAGATTTGAGTGTCTAACGTCGTTCATTTAATATTAAATTTGAATTTTTAGGATTCCCTTACAGTTTTGTCATGTATATTAGTTGATATTATACGTCTATTGCTGTAATTTGGCACTGATATTAGTGGATGTAAGTAACGGCGATAAAGTACACTAAATACAAATCTAGGTTACCACTCCTCCATGCAATGGAATCTTAATTCTTTTTCGTCTATCAAATAGACTCTATCCGATTGTACGGGTAGTATTATCATTTCAGTGATTAGCCTGAGAAACCTGAAAGTTACAATTTTTGTCACACACAGTGAAACCTAACCTATAACCTATACCATAAAAATATTTATTCTGTACAAGAGGTATTTGTACAGCTAAGGGCGGATTTGACCAAAAAATGGGCGGTCAGGATTTTTTATACAATTGTTTTATAGATTTAAAAGCTAACGACAAATAGTCGACTAACTGAGAAATTGGAGGTACCCTTCGGAGTAAAAATTTCGTTAATGGTAACAATACTACTAGGTACATTAGCCAAATTTTTGGCGGGCATAAGCTGCTTATCACAAAACAGAACAACCGGTTTTAAGTTAAGTTTTAAGACCAGGTAATCGTGGTCACTTTACTACACAAGTTCATGAGACAATCTTACTTCTTACTATCTTACATCTTACTAATATTATAAATGCGAAAGTTTGTGAGTGTGGATGTTTGTTACTCTTTCACGCTCAAACCGCTTAACGGATCGGGCTGAAATTTGATACATTATAGTCTGGAACAACACATAGGCTACTTTTTATCCCGGGAATAAGTTCCCACGGGGACAAATTTCACGTGGGCGAAGCTGCGGGCATCAGCTAGTTCTACATAATATTGCTCGTTAATATTGCTAATATTAATATTAATATTGTTAATATTGCTGTGAATATTTGTTTATTTATTTATTATTATTATTATTATTATTTACTCGTACAGAATCAAAAACAATTCAATTTTGTCAGCTTGTAAACCAACAACAACCTGCTTTATTGTTATTAAACTCTATAATGTTTCTCTCGAGCATCAAAAATCGAACAAATACATAATTAATAGTATTTATTTATTTCCTGACATATGGAAATTGTAAACCAATGGCCCAGCAGGTGAGTGAAGGATCAATTTTGAAACGAATAGCGGATTATAGCCATTTTATCAACCCAGTGGTTTTGTTAACCATGTGGTAAACCCAGATAGGCGATGATAAAAATGTCAATTACAAAATGTTAGTCTCGTTTGTTGAGTTTATGTGAGAAGCAAGTTTACGTCAACACTTACTTGCTATTAATAGCAGTGATCGTCAAGAGCGGTTTCCATTTTCGACATAAACTTCGACGTCAGTTACTTCGCTCAAAACAATCCTAACATTGGCTGTCAATTAAATACTTAAAATAAAAGTAAACTTAGAATACCCATACAATGACTGAATTCGCAATGTGTGCTGGGATGCAAAGTAGCCTATGTGTTATTCCAGACTATAAGCTATCTCTACTTAAATTCCAGCCCAATCCGTTCAACCGCTAGAGCGTGATTGAGTAACAAACATCTTCAAAACTTTCACATTTATAATATTAGTAGGATTTTATATAAGTAAGTAAATAAATTAATAAATATTTCATTGGCAGTTATCAGTTTAACCCTTGCACCGGTGACACAGCCTCGCGGCTGTTTTATATTTCAGGCGAAATATACAACCCTATACAGTCGGCATGTTCCCTGCACGCCGCTAATATTTATGTAATCCCGTTATTTAACCATAATGCATTGCTGGAACATCCATTTAACATAGTCCGGATTATAAAATTATGGATGATGAAATATATTGAATTAAACAAGATTGAAACGGATTTTTCGGGAACAAGTCATTGGTACTCATACAATATGTCGGTAGTTTGGGGTTAAAAGCGCGAGTGCAGCGCCACTGCTTTTGTAAACGTCCATAGGATGCGATGACTAACACTGGTGGGCCGTGTGCTTGTCTGCACCTTAGTGGTAAAAAAAAACTTGAGAGGTGTCAAGGGACACCCGGATGGAACGAAGTTCCTTTCGATTAATTAGTGATTTTTTTTTAATTAATAATATTTTTTTTACTATTAACCCCCATTTTATTACCGCCCCACCCCACCCCCCCGTATTAAATCCCCCCCCCCTTTCCCCCACCCCCATATTAAATCCCCCCCCCCCATATTAAAGGAGGGTAGAGGTACCTCTACCCTCCATACTACAGCAAAAAGTGTCGTGACAACTTTTAGTAAGAATTTTTTCCGTCTAGCCCCCTTTCACAACGCGCGATAAGGAACTTCGTTCCAAAAAGGTATAATGGCAGTGCCTTGTCCCTATTTTTTGGAAAATGAAATCTATACAAAAATAATAAATCCGATTTGGGATGATTACGAAATCAACCGTTCTTAAAGAGATGCCTTCGACAACAAAGCGGTTCCCCAAAAACAGCCTTTTAATTATTTCGACGACACAACACGTCACTCTAATAACTTTACATAATTGAATGTAAAGAACCTTTTTTATTCAGGGGACACGGAGATATAGAAAAAGGACGGCAATACCATGAAAAACGTATCGGTTTGCTTTGATCACCCCTTTTCAATAATACAGCCGGGTCGAACCCTTTGTACCGAGAGCTGCCCAGAGGCAAGTTTACTAAAAATGTGTCTATTTAATTTATACTACGAAAATTAGAGTGTTTTACTACGAAAACCCCTTTGAATAGACAGGACGGAAAAAATCTGTAAAAAGTTACTGGGAATGATGTAACGGATTGGCATTCCTTTCAGTGCGGTTCATTTATTAGACAGCGTAGCAATAGTGCACCGAATCAGAGTATTTTGAATAAGTTGACTGTCTCGAGTTGAGTAAAAGTAAAATGTTCTTTTATTGCTTTTTACCTAAATACAGAACTCTCAATAGGTTAAATACCAGACAAGATGGATTTCTTTTCAGACTCTTTCATTTGTATAGCTCGCTTGTCTTATGTATAATATTTTTTCTCAGAGATGTCTACACGTTGTCAATTAGATACCAAAACAGCATGTAGGCCAATTATGGCGTTGAAGAACAAAACGAAATAAAAAATTTACGGTTGTTATAAAATAATAAATAAATACCTAAATAAAATAAAATTTGTTCCCTTTGAAATTTTTAAAAAAATATTTAGGTTTGTCAAAATTTTTGTGACTCTACCGGAGGTTCGGAAATGCTACAGACTGAGAAGAACACCCCAAGGAACTCAGTCCGGTCCCTCTTATTCATCTTAGTATCTAATACAGTTTTTTAAATGTAGAAAGGAGCAATTCGTGTTACTGCCAGGCAGTCTTGTCTTCTAGAAAGTCTTTAATGCTATAATAAGCTTTCTGGCACAATTTAAGTTTTACTAGTTTTTTAAATTTATTAACTGACAAACCTGTTATGGCTGTCGGCAATGTATTGTACATTCGAATACAATTGCCCGCGAAAGAATTGCTTATTTTATTAAGCCTAAATCTAGGTACAGCCAATTTATTCTTATTTCTTAAGTTTAGTTTATGGATATCACTATTTTTTTAAGGTATGTATTTAAATCGATATCTGTTTATTCCCTTTTTTCGAACAAAATATTACAAAGTTAAACCAAAAATACTGACTTGCACACTAATTATGCACACTAAATAAACCAAATTCATTTTACTGTTTAATGGTATTTGCAGAACTGTTTTACTGAACGAATAACTATTATCAGAATAGTATATCTAAAAATTCCATTGTTCAACAAAAATATTAAAACTTTTTTAAAGAAATTTATCACCTAACTTACTTTTAGGAACATCGTTTATTCTAAATAAATCCTCAATTTAATCAGTCACCTCTACAAAATTAAATTTTATTGATCAAAAAAATAAAAGTCTAACCTAACCTAACCTATTCCGTTATAAGATAGTACTATTTAGAGTGCAAGATAGTATTTTTGATATGCAATTCGTATATTCGATGAACGAACCACATTTTTGGTGTGAATTCGATTAAAAAGGTCAATTCGTTCCGAGTAATATTTAAGTTTTTTAAGTAGGACATGTTTAGTTAATCAATTGGTTATTCTGCACAGCATTTAATTTTCTGGTTTGCATTCAGTAAATTAGTGGAGTTACCTAGTGTGCAGAAAAATTAAACAGAGGTGCATTTAAAAATATCCCTTTTTTTAATAAATTTACTTTTATTTTTATGAGTATATAATAAGTTTTCATATATGTACTGTGAATACACAGTAAGGATGTTGATATCCTTAAACTTTTCTCTTAATGTCTCCCGAAACCCCATATCATAGATAGCCCGGACAGCCCTTTTCTGCAACACAAAGATACATTCGATGTCGGCAGCGTTACCCCATAATAGTATGCCATAGGTCATGACACTGTGGAAATAGCTAAAGTAGACAAGGCGCGCTGTTCTAAGACTGTGCCGTTAAAAAGATCCGACAACTGTCTGTCAGTTGTCGGATCTTTTTAACGGCATAGGCTGCAGAGCTCAGTCTGCCCGAGACTTTCTCGATATGAGGCCCCCACTGCAAGTTGGAGTCTAACTTTATGCCCAGAAAGACAGTTTCATCGACCAATTCTACTTGATCATCCCTAATCTTAATACTGGTGTTAACGAGCCTAACATTTGGCAAGGTGAATCTAATACATTTTGTTTTAGTTTCATTTAACAATAAATTATTTGCGTTAAACCAGTGGACTACCCTAGAGAGGGCATTGTTTACTTCGTCAAGATCGCGTTGTCCACGTTCAACTTTAAATATTAAAGATGTGTCATCAGCAAACAAAACTACCTCGTGATCGTCTCTTATAAGGTGAGGGAGATCATTTATGTACACTAAAAATAGAAAAGGTCCCAGAATTGAACCCTGAGGCACCCCCATTGTTACAGCAGAACCATTTGACTGTTTACCATTTATAACTACTCTCTGTACTCTATCTCTAAGGTAAGAACTAATTAAATCCAAGGTGCATTATTCAAGGTGCACTGGTCCATCCAACCTGCCTCGATTATATTCTGCAACGAACTGGTTGAAATAAAATTGTTTTACAAACAGATGTCATGATTTTTCCGCCTATTTTAAATTGTACACTTAGTAGTATTGACAAATCTAGTCACATAACGTCTGCTTTGTTTTAGTAACGAGTCCTTATAAAAGCAATCTTTATCCCAAAAGCCACACTAAATAGCACAGATGATGACCTCCATGGTCCTCAAATATTTTAAAATAATATCTCTCACATTAAAGCGTTCTAAGCGCTCGTTAGCTAAATAAAAGACATATCCTGGTAATCTCCCATTAGGCCTCAAACTGTGTGTTAGCGCCGAGCGGGGCGATGATGACAGCGGCGAGAGCGCGGCGCCGAAGTACAAGAGAGTATTGACACAAATTACAATTAGTACAGATGGAAACCTACATACTAAATTCGCTGAGGCGACGCACACATAGACAACTCATTCACAGACACTACGCACACATAGACTACTCATTCACAGACACTAGATCAGGCGGTCCTCAAGCGAATTTTTGATACTGATTTGTGCGCCAGTGTGTGTAGCACAGGGTAGGTGTGAAAAAAAAGTACATACATGATTATTCCATTTTTACTATCTCTAATTTGTGGTATTGAGCTGTGGAGAGGGTCAATAACCATCAAAAACTTGTCAATAGTCTCCGATCGTATGAAAGTATCTTCAAGTTTGCTTGCTATTTTTTGTACGTGTGTGTGCATCGACGTGTGACACATGAGACTAGTAAAGTGGCAATGACCATCTCCGGAGCCCATAAAGCGGACGCTCGCACACAATCAAACCGCGCTCGGTACGTTTGTTTTCGTTTTTTCGAAGTTGCCTACTCTCTTGTTACTTGTGGGCCTCAGTCGCCGACATAGCTGTGTGTCGCCCCGCTCGCCGCTGACAACCGGTTTGAGGCCTTAGGATCTGGTGTAAATCATAAACAAACTGTGAGGAGCTCGGGTCATGCGGGTAGACAAACAAAGAACACCACATCTTTTTGTTCGAGCATGTTGGGTGTTTTGTGTACGCTCGGAAACATTACAGTGTTATATAATAGAGTTACAATTAATTGTAAGAGAATCATCATGTTTGATATTATTATAACATCGTTCATTTGTGTCAAATAATTTATTTGTACTCTACATTTAAATGATTGAAAACTTCATTATTATGTTTGGTGACAATGACACATTGATAGATTTTTTCATGTCATCATCTCAGCCGATTTGGTACCTAGCCACAGCACTGGGTGTGAAATCGGCTGAGTCCCACAAGAATTGTCACAATGTTAGGTCTTGTGAGTTTCATATTATGAAATGTTACCTATATTAAAATATTGATAAAACAAAAAAAATATTTGTTCCGTATACGTAGGTACGTAGACGAACAATATGGTGAACATCAGATGAATTTTACGGAAAATTTATTGGATATGTTTTGGTACAAAGTCAAAGACAATCGTATCGTAGTGCATAATATATATTACTATCCTTGATACCTCTCGCCATGCCAGTTTCTGACATGTGTTGCTAGTTTTAGTCTTCACGACTAGGCTTCTCATCCAAGACCCAATACAGCCTAAAAAGATATCACTAGTCCTGTATCTTTCCTTACGAAACTTTCCGTAATGTAGCAAATGCATTTTTTGAAACACAATAAAAAAATGCAGGAACAAATTCTTTTTTTTTATTATAATTATTTATATTTGTGTTTACATGATACACGATCAGTTGCATCCAGCAATATGATGTTGATTTTCCTGTAACTTAGTAATAAATTCGTGTTCATATTTAACATCAAAGTACAGTTTGGAAAAGATTTAAATAAACAAGTTTGACGACAGCCAGTAACACAGAGAGACTGTATTTACCATCAACGAGGTATTTATTTACCAAATGTATCGATATTTACCCGTCAAATATCCATATTTTACCGAACTGCAATTTACTTTTTTGTTGGTACCAGGTTATTTTTTTATACTGCTGAAGTGGCAGACAAGCTTACGGCCCACCTGGTGGAAAGTGGTTAGACAATGAACGTTTGCAACACCAGAGACGCTACACATGCGCTGCGACCTAGCCACAGGAAAGGTGAAGGTGTCGCGCCTAAAGTGATGTGACGACGCACACTGTTGGAATTTTCCAAGCCGCCTATAAGTTCTTCAACTTGGCATTACTGACAACCGGAACCAGCGCTTAACTGCCTCCCGAAGCACGAAAATGGTAACAATGGCAAAAAGCGGTCATAGTGAATGTTGCATACAGCAGTGACAAATAGAACACAGAGCCACTGGGGCCGTGAGCGCTTCCAATTTATTTATTTATTACTGAAAAAACATTTATGACAAAAAAGATATTTAAAAATAAATTTTCATTTTGGTATTTTTGTCAAAAGTTTTTTTATTTTTATTTTAAGTGACGGATAGACTGAATAATCTATCTATATAGGCGTAAAGTTCTCATCAACACAAATCAATCAAGCCCAAACACAAGGTAGCTGCAGGTTAAGGAATTCCCTCGACTGTATTTCTACTCCATCGACTCCAGACCTTCATAATCGTAGTGCCATTTAAATCACTACGATAATGAAGGTCTGGAGTCTCACTAGTAGTCCCACAATTTCGAAAGATTCCCTCGATTTCTCTGGGATGCCTTCATCAGATCCTGACTTGTAACGGGACTATCTTGAGAATATCTAGTTTCTAAAAAAAAAAATGAAATCGGTTCATAAAGTTCTGCGCGAACTAACTTAAAAAAACATATATCAGTCGAAATGAGTAAGCTCCTCCTTTTGTGAAGTCGGTTAAAAACAGTTAAATTCATTTGGCCAGAAATCGTCTGATTACCTACTCATCCCTTAAACACAAGTGGAGAACGCACAAATTCTCGGACAATAAGGTGCCCGTATGTTATCTAAGGGACGAAGGATTTCATACAGCTAATGAATTCTAATGATGCGCTATCTCGGAGCCGATCCATCAAACATTGTCTTCGGACTGTGGCCGAACGGACAAAGGGTTTTAATTTAGTTATCTGAAGCTTTTGTAACGGAAATGTTCTTCATTACCTGTTTTACAATTCCAAGGGTGGTAGGGAGTATTTTAGATCACTTGAAATGTTATCTACAGCCATGGCATTCTATCTATACAACAACTAGCTGACCCACACAACTTCGTTTGCGTCGCATAAGAGAGAGTAAATCACCCGTTCCCGTCGCATTTACTTCCGTCAAAATAATTTCGTTAGCGAGAGATGTTTCCAGTTGCATTATTGTAGAAATTGCACAAATTCATGCATATGACGTGAACTACCGGTGTACGTCGCCGGCAGAACAGTGAATCGACCAAAAAAAGCGAGGTCAAATGGGATAAAAGGTATCCTATGTCCGTCTTCTGGTTCTAAGCTACCTCTCCACCAATTTTCAGCCAAATCGGTACGGCCGTTCTTGAGTTATAAATAGTGTAACTAACACGACTTTCTTTTATATAGAGCACTAGCTGACCCGCGCAACTTCGTTTGCGTGATAAATGAAGAACCGTTCGACCAATTTTGTGCAAACTTCACATAAAACAAAGCCTAAACATTTCGTCTAGATAGGTGAGCCCGTTCTTGAGTTATAAAATTACAACGAAAAGTGGCATTGATTTTTATATATATGGATTACGTTACGATGTTACCTCCCTGACCGACACGAGCATTCGCGTGTAATGTAACATTTATTATAGACTAGCTGATATATATAGATACACGGTCCTCTGGACAGAATTTAGCTGAATTTCCTCTTTGCAAAGGATGATTTACAAATTGGAATGTTATTTTTAAACTAGCGCGGTTTTTTACACTCATAGAATTTGGGACTTCACGCGACTATTAGCTTCAACTTTCCCATCTGACGGAACTGATGAGTGACTGACTAAAATATTAAACTGGTTAAGTGGGACTGGGACTCGCGCACTGAGGGTTCCGTATCAAATCAAACTTATAACACCACGTTCGGGTTTTCGTCGGGAGTTAAAAAGACGACAAAATATCACGTTTGTTGCATAAGAGCCCCCAAAAAATTGTATTATTTTCCTGATTTTAGTACTTGTTATTGAAAATTTCATCTCAAGCTTTCACGGTTTTTGAAATAGAGCCACATGACTTACAGACAGCCAGACAGACGGACGGCGATGTCTCAGGAATAGCGACACGTTTTTAACCTTTGGGTGCCCCTATGAGGTTCGTGATGCATAATTTAACTACCTACTTGGGATCGAGCTTCGTGTAGATATTATGCATTACATTTCTTTTTTTTTTACGTGAAGGAAAATCCTCAAAGGATGTTATGCCGGACTCTTACCGACTAAAAAAACCTCACGTAACGCCCAACAGCCCGTGGTTGGGAGCCCCGGGTAAGCCCTCGGAAGGATGTCCCGGGACTAACCACAGAGCCCTATATAATACGAGGCTATTCATGTAAAATTAAGAAACCAAATTTGATACGTTCGATAAATTAATAGCGGATATCTCGAGGTTTCATCCGTGTGGTTTACGTGGAAATACGGAGATAAAATACAGCTATGTTACTCAGGGATAATGAACCTTTCTAATAGAAAAAGAATTTTTGGAATCGGTCCAGTAATTTATGAGTTCGATATACATACAAAAAACTAATCTTCCTTCTTAATAATATTAGTGTATATAATTTAAATGAAATGAAATTCTCAACGTTCTCTCCAGACTTCTTTGTTTCAAGTCCTACAAAGATAATTCAATGTTATTTTATTATTAAATATACATAAGTAATTAAATTATAATTAATACCGGTATAATTTAATTACTATCTTCAAAAGGGATATAAGCATTTAGATAAAACAAAATAGCTACCTAATAGAAACAATAACCAAGGGACATAACTCTGTAGTCCCGGCTAAAGGCCGGTTTACACCGCGACAGAGTAATGAGCGGGAGATAGCGAGCTGAACGGACCCATTTATAATGAAACGAAACTTGTTTTCCACCAACAAAGAGTTTAAAAATTAACAAGCGAAACGAGGTAATTCTTCATTTCTCATTTTGATTTTTGATGAAATAAGTAAAATGAAGCCCGTTCATCCCATTCATTTAATTGATTTGAAAACGAAATGAACGAAATGAAAAAGAATGCAGCACATAATGCGATGGGCAGTATAATAACCTCTGTAAAATGAACCCTTAGACATTAAACATCGAAACAACTATAGTTATATGGTTACGTGTGCAGTTTTGTACTTGAAAACCTGCATGTCCAAATTTCTTTAAAATCTGTTAGCAGCAAATAGACAAGAAAATACATTAACTTTAAGTTTGGACCAAACTGATGAAAGTACATTTTCAAAAAAAAATAGACTCAAAAGCAATGTTACAATACTAGACATTCAATAAGATCGACACAAAATAATACAAAGCGGAAATTCCTTTATAAAATATGAGCACAAACAAAATTTCGTCTTTGTCCGCTCTGGCTATTATTATCGGTAATACTTAGCTGAATAAACACGAATACTTTTAAGCGCCCTTTAAGTCAAGTTTAAATTAACGCTTGCTTATGTCTGAAATTCGGCAGCATTTATAATGGCGAGGAACGCGGGCCTCAAGGCACCCTACTGAGCAGATTTAATTAACAAGATATGGGTCTCTTTTAAACCAAGACTACCTACTTTTTGGAACACGAAGATTAAAATTCAATGAGCCAGCAAGATATTGAATAAAATATTCGTAACCATAGTTTTGAGCACGTTAAGGGTTAAGTAATTAATTTAAAAATTAATCAAGTCGCCGTCGAATCCAATAAATTCTTTTTCTCCCGGTAACACTGATTGGGAATGCGAGCTCCCGTTTTTAAACTTCGTAATTCGATTAAATTTCTGATGTAAAATTGTTTTCATTATCAATTTTGTTTGGGACATTGTTTCCGCCAGTGAATCTCGTAAATTACCGACTGTATGTTTCCCTGCAAGCCCTGAGGCCAAGCTGTAGCTCTGTTAAAGCGAATTGAAAACCGGTAATCGAATGCGCGCAATGGGAGCTATGTCAATATTTTAAATTTAAATATCAAATGGCTGTAGGTACGGAACGATTTAACATTTATTTTATTCGCAATGTAACATCCATCTCTGTTCGGATATTACAAAAAACAAACTTATTTTAAATGAAACTATGTTTATTCGTGTTGAGCTTTTTTAAAACACTGGTATAAATTTGTTATTTTCATGATATCATGCAGTTGTGCGTGGAGAGTCGAAAAATGTTTATCATTCCATAAGCAAATATAAAATTTTGTGACATCTGTCATTTGCAATTAACCTAACTTTCTTTCTTAAGAACTTTTCTGTTCATTATAGGTAGAACTTTAAAACAAAACAAGTAAAAAAATAATAAAGACCGAAATTTTAAATGTATAAGAATTCTGAAACACGGCGTCAGGAACAATGAATTAAAAAAGGAGGATATGACACAAGATAAAGAAGGTCACAACTTTGTTGTTACTTGAAGGTCCAAACATCTTCCGCGCCATCTGACGACGTAGTTCGAGGGGAAAATTAAAAAAAAAGCAGAACACCGGCTGGCTTGACTTAATTAGAATTTTTCGAATTAAATAACATTTTTAGTAACGTCCCCTGAGCGTATTTCGTGAGGCACATAAAATTGTTAATACCTGCACTAAAGTCAGCGTCTAGCAACAATGTTACAAATTTTATACAACTACCAACTTTTTTGTAACAATAAGTGGCTTCGTGAAATTTTTATGAGCACAAAAATGTTTATGTAAGGATATTGTTACGTAAAAGTCTGACTGACTCATATTGGAGTTAGCAGTTTTCAGAATAGCAGACGAATAACGTTGATACTATTTAAACTTTACAGCTAATGCACACTTCTGTTTCACTTTTGAGTAAATTGGTCAAACCTACATGATATACGTATTTATGTAATTATTATACTTTTAAATTTTGCCTTTTAAAGTCAAGCCGACATTCAGTGTCTAATGGTTACTTTTTCAGTCTGAACGTTATGATGAATATTGGACATTTTGCGAACTGGACATTCTGCGCCTAAACGTCCTTCGCTTGGTTGAAACCAAAACAGATGTGGGCCCAGTTAACCATTATCAAATTTTGAGAGGGGCAACTGGTACTCGGCTAGTGGGCCGAATGTCGCCTAACCCGGTCTAGGATAGTGAGCAGTGGCCTAAGATATTCATTTCCATTATCCGCTTGAAGAACCCGGGTTTGTAGTAATAGAAAGAGACACGTGTGGTAGAGTTATAATTTTCAATAATACAACCAATAGTTTATTTACAAATAGCAGTGACGCGAGCAGTCCCTTGTGATTGTCCCTTCTCATATCAAGTTAGAATTCTCAACAGGCCTGCGCGTGTTGAACCCATGTCCACAAATAAACCTCTCGAGAGACGGGATATCTTCCTTATCAAAAGGATACTTCGGACGTGTGGTATTAATAAAAATATTATAATCATGTCCATAGTAAATTGTTTTACAAAATATATTTCTAGGAAGTAATATAATAGTTTATGTGGACAACTTGAATGAATTGTGACGAATGCATAATTTCAATATCTACATAGGTTTAGTTTAAAGTCATCATATTTTTGCTCTTTTACAATACAGTCACAGCCCTTCTTAGACCGGTTTAACACGGAAATAGGACCTGCAGAGCTAGTATAACACCCCGGCCCTGGTGTTGCGAGTAGTCAAACTACTTTTAATGCATCCCGGCGCATTACGACACATTCACATTATGTCACATGACGCAATTTGTTACGATCGCAGAATGTCACGTTCACATTTTTCGGGTGGGCCGTTTGCTTATCTGCCATCTAAATAGCGGGAAAAAGACAAGATAGATGTTGTTTTTTAGGGTTTCGTAGCCAAATGGCAAAAACGGAACCCTTATAGATTCGTCATGTCTGTCTGTCTGTCTGTCTGTCCGTCCGTGTGTCACAGCCACTTTTCTCCGAAACTATAAGGCCTATGCTGTTGAAACTTGGTAACTAGATGTATTCTGTGAACCGCATTAGGATTCTTATATAAAACTAGGAAAAAAGCAGTAAATTTTGAGGGTCCCCATACTCAGAACTGAAACTCAAAAATTTTATTTTCATCAAATCCATACGTGTGGGGTATCAATAGATAGGTCTTTAAAAATGCCATTGAGGTTCCTAAAATCATTTTTTTCTAAAGTGAATAGTATGAGCAATAGACACTTCCAAAGTGAAAAAATTTGTGTCCCCCCCCCCCCCCGTCTAACTTCTAAACTAAGAGAATGATAAATCTAAAAAAAATATATGATGTACATTGCCACAAAAACTACCAACGAAAATTGGTTTGAACGAGATAGAGCTAGTAGTTTTTTTTTAATACGTCATAAACTAAAATTTTCAAACATGAATCAAAGTTACAAAGAACTATAAGAACTTTTATATTATGTTACTTGCTGCTACGAAACCCTTCATGGGCGAGTCCAACTCGCACTTGGCCGGTTTATTTCAGAAGGTGAGCAACTGATGCACCTTGCGACATCGAAAATGAAACTTCGCTGAAACTAAGCTTTCACTGCAGCTAGAAAGAAAGAAAGAAAATAATGTACTTTCTTTTATGCTCCTTCTACAGTAGTATTACAAGGAAAAGCATTTTACCACAACATCCGAAGCGTTCGACCACGGTAAGATCCGAATAGGGGCTTTCTTCCGCGCACGCCTAGATTGTGGAATGATCTCCCTGCCTCGGTTTCCTGAAACGCCTACAGTATGAGGTTTTTTAAACAGGGTCTCAAAATATTACAGAGTCGGCAGCGCAAGTGTTGCACTCGCGCTGCCGACTCTGTAAAAACCTTTGTAAAAGCCTCTGCTGTTGCAAGCGTGGAG
This sequence comes from Miltochrista miniata, assembly GCA_933228765.1. Taxonomy (NCBI): domain Eukaryota; kingdom Metazoa; phylum Arthropoda; class Insecta; order Lepidoptera; family Erebidae; genus Miltochrista; species Miltochrista miniata. The sequence goes on along the minus strand of OW121752.1, from coordinate 14,532,230 downwards.
GCAGACCGTATGCTTGTCTGCCACCTTAGTGGTATAAAAAAAACAATTCTGTACTAACCCTTTCGTTTTATACAATTTCAACAGTAATGGCAGAATTCAGTCTGATTATTGTGTAACAGTGAAGAGGCTGTAGTAGTGCTTTGTCTCGTAAGTTACCTGAAACAAAAAGAATTAACTTTTTGTACATAGTTTCGCCTTTATTCCTGAAGAGTTAGACAGAGGCATATTTTAGAATTTGTCATACTAATGTTGTTAAATAAGGTTATTAACCATTTTTTTTTCAATGTATACACGAGTATTATATTTAATACCTACCTGTCAATATATCACATGTGTATAGCACAAGCTTATATTATACTTAATATGGGCTAGATAATGTTGTGTGTGAATTTCCAGCCATATCTTTTTTATTATTCTATGGTGTTCTAAATTTTGTTAGTGCTCTATTTATTGTTGGACATGTAAATTTTGTTGAACATATCATTAATAAGGAGACCCACGACATTTCGTTCATCAAAAAAATGGTTTCAACGTCCTTACAGTTTAAACATCGAATTAGCTTAAAACAGCTCTAGTATGGTTAGGTTAATAGGCTTTACAATGGGCATTATTCAAGAGGGAAGTAGATAAACTCGGTCGTTTCCTAGTCACGGAATGCTGGCTTCTCGCCAATGGCACCTGTTGACTTGCGTGCCAACTTAAATGTACAAGTTTTTTAAAAAAATACTACTAATGTGGATTATAAGAGAGAATACTGTATGTACAGTACCGGGAAAGAGTAGAAATGAGACAATGTGTGACTGGGTCACTCATATTATGAAATGACAAAGGTAATACATATTTGTGTTACGAATTTGATCAAAGTTTTTTATTGTGATACTAGATGGCGCCGGCAGCTCCGCTAGGTGTTCAATTTTGTTTCCGTTCATGCTTCCAATGGTAACTTATTCTTGGGCGTAAAAAATGCTTAATTCTTCTCCAGACTATATCTTACTCTGTACCAAACTTCAGCGATTAGAGAGTGAAACAGCAGCTGACACAAGCCGTACATGAATATTAACTAAACCTTGGCATTTATAACTTTAGTTCAATTAAATCAGCCTATGGCAGTCCACTTCTTGACGTAGGCCTCTCCCAATTTACGCGACAACGCACGGTTCTGCGCCAGTCCCAGCCTGCGACCTTTTCCAGATCGTCGGTCCATCTGGCGGGAGGACGTCCTACGCTACGCTACGCTTGCCAAGTCGCGGTCTCCACTCCAGAACTCGCTCGCTCCACAATTATAGTTAGGATAGGTTTTTTTTATGTCTGGGAAAATCTTAATGGATGCTATGCCGGACTCCTACCGACTAAAAAACCCCTCGTATCCTGCCTAGCATCCTACGGTGAGCAGCCCCTTCGCAGTCCTCAAGCCCCCGGTCATGGAGGCCGATAGTAAGGATTGGTTGCATTACTATCTCACACGGCCGACCGATAATCTGATACAAATTTCAAATAAATACATTTTAGTTTACCCATAGATAACTAACACAGAAAATGTTAATAGAAAGTTATATGTAATGGAATGCATTTCCATGAGAATATAGAGTTTAAACCATTTTATTACACAAGTACCTGTGCAAATGTTGCACCGAATTCACTTCGTAGTTTCACAAAATGTTAAATTGGGGAAGAATTAACGGGTGAGATTATGGAGGGTTATGTTGCTGACACGATAAGCTCTTACAAGGATTCCTGAGTATTAGTAAGAGAAATAGTTAGGTACTATCAATTGCTGACAGTTTATAGTCAAACTTGTTTCACACGAAAACCCTTTTAAAAGATCTGGTGTCAGTGTTTGCCTCCTCTTACAACCCTGGGATAATTAACTTGAGCACTACTATAAATAGTTATTTTAATTTTATTATTTCAACACAAACATTTCACTAACAACTTATTATGTAATGGTTATCAATAAAAACCTTTACAGGTTTATCCAGGCAACCGAATTGTGGATAGTGAGTGTGACTCTCAATTCGCTAGAAGTCGCCGTGGATTTCTAGCAAGCGGGTGAATGGAGTTACTGTGGCGTGAACAACATGCAAAAAAATCTATAGTTCGACCATTTCACTGTAATCTGATTTAGTTTCTTACTATAAATATAAGTGTTAATGAAATCGTCAACCAATATTGATGACATAATCACCAGATTATGTAATTCAGACTGTATATAATTTGACAACCCTACAAAATTTGCAGTTGTTTTTTAATACAACCCCCACCCTAATTTTGTCCAATGTACGTACGTAAGCCTTCCCGCTACCTCTTTTCTCTGTAGCTTTAGGGGTTGCGAAAAGACAATAAGCAGCTTATACTTTCTATGATTTCCTCAACTTTCAAAGGAATTTACAAATATCAATTGATGGAGGTAAAAAAAAGTACACAATGCCGCCTCGACTTATATTGAAACATTTGGCTTCTTAATGTTGTGGAATTATTTCAGAAATTTTATTTAATACATACATAACAACTTTTTGTACAGTATATTTTATAGCTTAGTGACCATTACATAAATTTATATTAAAGTAGAGTCACTTTAATAGGTAACATTTGACAATTCAATTTCACAATCATTTGACAGTCAAATTATGTACTTGTCCTACTCGTATTTTGCTTCAATAATAATGAGCCAGGGATTCGCCTAATGATTTTTAAAATTCACACATCTTTGAAGTCCGTATCGATTCATTCACTTTCTCATTCATCATTCTCATTATGAAGATAAAACTGACAGACGTCAATTGTTACCTATTAAATAGACACAAATTTAGCCGTAGCCTTCACAGAAAAAAAAATTCTTCAGAAAGATTATGTCAGGTATCTATAAAGAACTAAAGAAGCTGCCACATTATGTAAATATCATGAATTGTCTACAGCTGATATGGTACTTATGGTGCACACCCAAGTCCAACTTCTTATAGGACAGATAAATCGGAGGCTACTTAAGTAGAAAGTGGAGCAGAATGATATTATAATTTTAATACAACCTGTTCCTCCTATGACATTTGAAATACCTACCTACTTTTACGAGATTAAGGTTTTCTCATAACACAACATTGTGTTCCACCTGTAATGTCAAAATTATACGAAGCATTCTTTACACTACGAAGTAACGTTGAATTATTCAAATTCTTGTCATTTTGTTTAATAAAAAGTCCGAGACTGCACTCGCTGCAGTCACTTAGAACAAAAACGGCTTAAAATAGTAATAATTTTTGTCCCTTTAGGCGTCATTAGTGACACTCCCGATTTGTCTATTTCACCCTATTTGCGATTGGTCCAATTCGCGATAAGTCCAATTATAATCCATCCATTTACGAAATTTCAGCTAGATGCGTTCAGCCGACAGAGCGCGAAAGAGTAACCATCATTCGTTGTTCCATTCATATCTACAACTTTCCGGACTAAATTGGTCCAACCGCGAACTGGACAAATTACGAATTGGAAGTGTCACGCCTAAAGCATTTATCATTATTCTTTCTAACTGAAAGATTTTTGAGTCGCAAAGTTAAATGTACAAAAGATTACGTGATTTCCTTGAGTTTTTCCTGAAACGGCCGCACGTGCAACAGTTTGCCGCGAAGGCCTACGCGGCTTAAGAACATGACACTAACAACAGGTAAACTGGCGAGCCGCCAAGTCAGCCTCTACGATTGCTACACGGTTTTTACTACAAGCGTGCCTCTACGATCGTAGCTCTCTCGATATTCGTAGTACACTTTAATTTGCCTATTTGCAATTTTGTGAGATGATTTAACGTTTACAGTTTTTTTTTCATTTAGCTAACTGTTTTGGGTAATACTGACACTACATCATTTAGTTCAAATTAAGTTAATATATGCGTATACTCTGGGATCTAAACAACTGAAAAACTTATTTATATATTTCTAAATATTTAGATACTTAAAAAAAGTAACTCCGAGAAAAATATTTATGCTCATTACACAACAGTAAGTTCCAACCCAGGATTCGAAATCGGAACCTTAGCGCGACATCGACAGTTGCATGCCCGCATATGGCAATAAATAATGCTTTACTACTGGGCGAGGCGCTAATACGAGTATGTCTTTTTACGACGCCACTAGACGGCACCAGCTTTAAATTTTGTTCCCGTTTCCGTTTCCCACGGGACTACTCCCGGGAAAACATCCTTTTTTGTTATTCCCGAATAAAATTATCCTTGTACTAAATTTCGCCCAGATACGATCAGCCGTTACAATGTGAAAGAGTAACAGACATGCAGACATCTACATAACACATCCATACTCACAAACTTTAGCACTTATAATATTAGCAAGAAATAAGTTCTGTCTTATTTCTTGCTAATATTATAAGTGCTAAAGGTTATTCAGAAGTATGACCTAACAGCAAATTAAGGTTGCTTTAAAAGTCTGCTCAATATTCACGTCTAGAATCTGAATATTTCACCGTAGCCTTTACAACGAGTATAATTTACAATTTCCTCGGTGATTTTTTTGCGCAATGGCCCAGCCATACGAGACGAATTACCTCATTCTCATTATACTCCGTCGCCAAAGAGCACAGTCGGGGTTAAGCGCGCGTATCATTCTAACGTTTACAAATTTTATTACCCATCTCCTTTTGTTCTGCTTTAAGGGTAGGGCGGTTGTCGCACTCCATACATACTGACAATACAGGCTGTACAACAATTATTTAACAGGGAAAACTTTTACCGTTGCTTAAGATTGATGAAACACAATTTGTTTACGATAATTTCTCAAACCTACATAATCGCCTGTTTGGAGTTCTGGGGTATCCTTCCGAAGGCTTATCCGGGGCTCCCAAGCGTAGGCTGTTAGGTGGGATAGGTGTGGCTTTTAGTGCGGCATAGCATCCATGTAGGATTTTCTTCACATAAAAAGAAACCTACATATCGAACTGAATTACGTAGTACTATTTGTTATTTTTTGACTGATTGGATTTCATTGTGTACATACAGTGTACTAGCTGTACTCTACACGTCGACTTGCTACGAACCTCGTAGCAGGCATGTTATGGATATATAATTTCGAATCCGGATACGGATATGGATATTGGTAAAATATAATATCGGTTTCGGTTACGGTTATGGATATTAAATTATTTCGGATTATCGGATAGTTTCGGTTACGGATATTATTTTTTAAGGAACTGTAAAATGAAATCGTATAAGTTGCAGTATTTAGTTAGACTCCGCCCTATCCGAAACTATCCGAAACTTTTATTTCGGTTTCGGTTACGGATATTCTTTTATTTCGGAAATCCGATAGTTTCGGTTACGGATATGGATATCCATAACAACACTGCCTCGTAGCACTCAATCCAAACTACTTTTTTTTAAAACATGCTTGTATTATAATGGGAATCTGCCATATTTATTTGACATTTATTTATAAGGGTTTATTAATATCAAGGTTTATGGATTTGAAACAAACGGATCATTCTTCATTAGATAACACTAGAGACTAAAATAGCAGTAGATCTAAAGCGAGCACTTAGGGTATTTAAAGTAAAACATAATTTTAGAAGGTGGTATATTGAAGGCACCCTTAACACTGTCACTTATTACGTAAGCTAGGTTAAAAAATAATATCGGGACCATTGAAGTCAATGCATAAGTAAAGACTCAGATTTTATACTTGTACTAGACTTGACATTAATGTTTCCTGAGCTAGCTAGGTACAATAAGTCCTGGGGCATCCTTCCGAGGGCTTACCCGGGGCTGTAAGGCGTTACGTGAGGTTTTTTAGTCGGCATGAGTCCGACATAGCATCCATGAAGGATTTTCTCTCACGTTAAATAAAAAAAAGCTAGGTACATACAATAATATCTATACGATTTCCTACATTTAATGTTTCGCCCGATCCATCTTCAATTGAAAATAAAACCTTTATTGATATAAATAATTCGACTGGTAACGGAAAATTATTACAAAAACAACACCATGTGTGGCAATCCGCTCACATCTGAAGGATTAGCTAAAATATAAATTTCGAAGATGTCTCGACTCGTCGAATGAATTATATATGAACAGCATATCACGTCTTATGATTTAAGATAATTTTCCTAGATATTTACGTTTAGGGAATGAATGGTATGCGCATTGCTTTATTTATTTTTGTGTTACTGTAATTATAACATTTTGGTCTCGGAAATGAAAAAAATATGAGTATGAGTGCTACAAAGAAATTCATGTTAGTAATTCAATTTAGACTGGAAAGTATAGGGCGTAAATAGAAACCGCCCACCCGCCAGATGGACCACGGACTTGAAAAAGGTAGCAGGCAGGAACTGGGTGCGAAAGCCATAGAACCGTGAAATGCCTTGGTCCAGCAGTGCAGTCCACACACACCACACAGTAGGTATATTATTATGCTGATTTGATTGATTGATAAGTAATATAGATTCCAAATTTTGTATTCCATACATATATTTATACATACGGTCACGACTATTATCCCCGAAAGGGTAGGCAGAGGTACATTATAATTGTATCTACATTTCACCTTTCAGATTTTGTCCCACGTTAGATGGGAAGCTGTATTACCATGTTGATACGGACAGGAGCAGATTGTGACTGCCCGCTGTTGAAATTTTGAAGCCGACCATAAAGGTCTCCAAGTTGGCTTGACGACTGCCATTTTACTGGCAACCGGGACTAACGGCTTAACATGCCTTCCAAAACACGGAAAATGTTATATCCCAACAAAATCATTTTCGAATTCATCATTATAAGTTCGTTTATTAGCCGAGTAGCTATGGGGATCGAAACCTATGATGAAAGATAAACCAATCGGTACAGAAATGAAGTACAAATAAGTACACAGTGGGAAAGTTATTCCCGTCGTTCGCTTATCACAAATCTTTGGGAAAGTTTGTGCGGTCTGATTTGTTACATCTCGTTTGTAGGGCTGTTTTATAACTCGATGTGTTCACCGCTCTGTTTGGTAATTCACCGGGTTCGGTAAATAAAGTCCTTGGTATATGTACAAATATTGGGAAGCAATGAGAAATATAATTATTTAATGAATACCTATATTTTCAAAGCAACTAGTAATACAATTATTTTTATACCCCGTAGGTAATGGAGGACTTTTAACGAATTTAACTCAATAAAGATTTCATGTACAAATATTAGCAACCCACCCCAGGTCAAAGGATATAGATACGTACAATAATTTGCAATTGAACTGTTTTTAGTCCAGTTACACATTATTGTACATTTATTCTTTACATCCTTTTATAAGTTTTATGTCTACATATCCTTCCATATTTAACGTTCTTTATATTTTTTTAAAGTACAATCAATACAATCTTTAAAAAAATAGAATCTATGTCACCATTAAAAACCACTCATCGCTTACAACTATGCTACATGAACATAATTATAAAATTTCATGTTCCAGATATGTGGAATCCATGTATTAACCGCTATTGTTGTGCGAGTCTTTCAAGAAAATCTTAAATCGATTCTGTGGCGCTTTCTTCGCGGGGAAACCAATCCCGGTACACAATACGTCCGCTTACAATAGCTGCTGTTATACCATGATGACGGGAATCACGACGGTTACCGCCTTACGCGAAGGATTATGCTATTACCGACCTGTACATGCCCCCGTCATGTTTCGTGGCTACATCATGTTAGATGTTAGTATGCATTTATCGATATGAGATGTTTGACGGGGGAAGCTCACCTGAAAAGCGCGTATCGAATTTTCATTGTGCTATGGCGAAATAGATTTTCATACAAAGAACTATTCAAGTGCAGAGATTGCGTTGACTGCGTTGATTGATGTGTATACGCGACGCGTTGCCCTATAGTTGTTTCTTTAAAAAGAAATAGTCATAGCCTAATACAACGGCATTAGGAGAGAGGAAAATTCTACATTGATGCTATGCTGGACTAAAACCAGATATTTCTTGAAGGCCTCGGAAGTAAGACACCAGGATTCCCAACAAACTTTGGCTACCACTGCGGCCTCTCCTAGGGGGTTCGGGTGGTATACCGAGACTATTATAATCACACTGATTGTAAAAGACATGAATCTCAGTAGCCGGAGAGAGGAGACATTAAAGAGCCAAGTTATAGTGTGTGCACATTATGTAGCACAAATAGAATCTACTATTATGTCGACAACTACCAAGGGTTTGGGGAGCAGTAGAACTACTAAGTCTTAATAAGAAATAAATTTTTAAATTAGTGCAATAATTTCCACGCAGCCAAGCCCACAAGGCATATCAACTTCAATTTAAAATCCATCCAGATAAACAGAGGAGATTGCTAACTGACTGAACTGAATTCAGTTTGACGATTAAATTTACCGATGGCTGCGTAAAGCATAAAGTTGTTGCAGTATAATTACTTTAATGTATTTATTATATAATGCCGTCACGCTTGTCCCGGCCATTCATCAAAAGATTTAACAAGGGTGAGTATTTTAAATTGATTTCGGCGAGTTTCGTCACGGATCATTTTCACCGAGTTTTCAGAAGGCCCCCGGCTTCATTGTGTCTTTAACGATATTACGGGACCCGTAGCCCGCAGTTAAGACTCCCGATGGATTGAATAACCTCGACATTAATCAATGTAATTTCCATCTTTTAAATTGAATAGTCTTTATGTAATTGTTAGGCTGTCCCGTTCCTAGATTATTGAATGTTAAACAATATTATTTAACCCCAGAAATTTATAACCTCTTGCACATTTTTAGCAGTGTAATGTCTTATAGAGTAAATACTTGGCGTAACATATATCGAAATAGAGGTACTTCCTATATACAAACTTCACATATAAGTTACTCATTGGAATTTTATAAATAAAATTTCAATATCATAACCAACTTGAACTATTCATATTGTATCATTCGCTACCAGGTACGCATAATTAATTGCATGATCACTAATATGAAATTAAAGCTCTGCAAACACGTTTAAGGCCTCCAGCAGTGGACTACTCTATAGGCTGATTTGATTGATTGATTTGATTGATACACGTTCTCAGTACTTCATTTTCCAAATAACTTGTATCACAGAAGGACTTGGCTGAGAATACATTAAAGGCTAATTATTACCTTGATCCCTTGAGGCATAAATAAGTAGTAAAATTGCGAGCTTAAAACATAAGGGTCGTAAGAACGTGCGCAAAGTAGTGAAATAGTTTAAGAAACAGTGCCATAGATAACACAAAGCCCACCGTTATAAACCCGCCGTATCCACACTTTGGTATTCATTGACCGTAAAAATATTTTCTATTTTGCGAGATTGAATTTTCGCTAACATTGTTTGTAGGCGTTCTTTGCAGGTAGAGGGTGTATATAAATTTTATTTTTATGTGCTATACGCCCCTCTGGTTATCTTCGTTACAATTTCACCGCGATAGTCTGACAGCGACCGACAAAGTTGTCTATCATGGAGATGTATCTTTGTATGAGAAGAATTGGGTCGTATTATCGGTTTGTGGCAAACTCTGATTTTAGTAATACTATTGAGATTGATCTTTATCTAAGTATATATTCTAACTTTATAAAGATTAGGAAGGTGAAGTCTTTTGCAATTTTGTTTTATATTAGAACTTGACGGAACATTATTTTTTGCAATTAGAAGTTTTCTATTTGCAATTACGTATTTTATAGACTAAACAAATTATATATTTATGTAGCCAAATTGAAACTGTCGTGTAGGATAAAAAGACACATTTTAGAACTGTCACACATTTAAATAGTGTACTTTAAATACAGAGCAATAAGAAAACTTAATACATTAGGTGACGCGACAGATTTTTGCACGAACTTTCTAGACTTCACCATTCCAAGCTTTGTGTTTGTGCTAAATTACAGACAAACAGAATAAGTTTTATTGTTTTAATAGCGATGAACAGGTCTGAGTTTTCTTTAAAGAACAAGCACCTTATTCTAAGACAGAAGACAGACTTGATGCTCATTTTGTAGATTTTTATCTCCGATTGCAATAAAGAGAAAATGGAAATCTGAATACTGCAACAGAGAACCTACGAAAGAACCTACGTATTTCTAAATTGCTTTATCAAGATTTTAAATCTACTTTATAATAATTTATGTAAGTACCTATACCTACGTTATACTTGTAAAAAACCATACAATTTGATATTAAAGGGTTAGAACATAATTGAGTAACGAACATCTTCAAAAACGGCTACATTTATTTAGGATCAAAACTTTCGAGCAATGCATGATGCACAAGGTTTATAAAACTGAACTCCAATATTTAAATATAACTTCAATACCGAGATACACACCCTAAAACCCTGTTTTGAATCCAATTGCAGCTTTCAGACAAATAAACGAAATTAGCTTCTTGTAAAGTTTAATTTATTCTGACAGTTTTCCATTAAATACATTATAAACCATACTGATTTTTCGTATTTTATAATTATAACCGTACGCAACCGGCCTGAACAAAAGTAGTCAGCATAGCCATCGGAATTCTGCTCTTCAGTGCTATACTCACACAGCCTCTGTAAAAAACTTTTAAAATATATTTAGCTCGCCAAATTGACGCGGCGGGCCTGATGGAAAGCCATGACGACATCTAGCGACTAGGGGCCACTCTCACAGTCCATAGAACAAAAGTTCTATCGTCGTCTCGTCTGTCAGAAGACAGACTTCAGTTGGCGGCCCTATGATGTCTCTTCTCTCTCTCTTGCTTGAAGAACTCAGGGTTGTGAGGACAATAGGCCCCCCCTAAGGACCCCCCCTACTATGTAATACTATATATATAATTGTTGCCCCTAATACATAGATAATTGATAAAGAAATAAATATTCACGGACATTTTCACACAGCGCTATCTCATCCCAAAGTAAACTAGGAATAATATGGGGATCAGACCACGGATATTATGATTCTATATTTTTAAATACATACTTATCATACATAGATTCACCCAGATTTTTAAGACTAACAAATAGGGATCCCACAAATTTTTGTCTCTAGTGAGAATCGAACCCACGATCTCGTGATCCGCAGTCGCACATTTCGGCCTCTAGACTTAGACCAACGAGGCAGTCAAAATAATTAAATAAATAGAAATAAATAAGTAACTGTGAACAATCTCACAAACATCATCTAACCCAAATTATGCTAATATAAGCTTGTGCTATGGTATCTGGACGACTGATAAACATACTTACATATTTTTAAAAACATACATATTACAGATAAATTTCACCCAGACACAGACCAAATCAATATGCTCACCACACAAAGAGATTTGTCCTGTGTGGGAATCGAACCCACGACTTCCGAATTCGTAGTCAGGCACTCTAACCACTGGAGCAGGAGGCTTGTCATTCAATTGATATCTATCTAGTGCACAGTGCACATTGTCTATCTGTGCAATACAATCGTGAACTGTGACTGTAGACGCAATATGTAGCGTCCTATTGTCTGCCCGATTGATTACTATTCCATTCGACGTGTTCCGTATAATACGTATAATGGTTCGTCTTCATGTTCATACACAGGTGCGTGACAAACGTATGTAATTACTACGGGCTATGATCCGATTAATATCGAATATCATATTAAGGAATTACTTGTATTATATGAAGCTGTATTATTCCTTTGATGTGGTAAACTGCGTACTAAGATTAGTTCAGAATATCAAGAGATATTTAAAATTTGATATATGGCTGTTTGTCGTCATACAAAAGCTTAGGAAGCACTGGATCTCCAACTAGATCTTAGAGACCCGAGTGTACTAGTTTAGTCAACTCAGAGTCTACCAGAAAAAAGCATTAAACTCTGATGCAGTCATCTTTCTGGAGTTCATTAGTCAGACGGTAACAAAACTGACAATGAATAGTCAAATTATAGCATAGCACATACGAAAATCCCATGCTTTAAATCCAGTTGGCCTGGAAGTACATAGAAAAACGCTCAAATAATCGTAAGGTTTGAAACATTTAAATTCTATTAACATGAGTCTAAATCTGCCATCTTTTTGACATTTAAAGTATTGATTATTATAAGACTTCAAATAAGGTAGGTGTTTTTTCTTCGAATTTACGGGTCTTCTTACATTCGAACCTAAGAAATTTCGCCAACCCAAAACCCTATGCTCATCTCAAGTAAACTTACTATAAAACGTGTGTAAAACTGTTTATTTGTGAAGCTTTTACAGGATTATTGGAGAATTGGCTATAAGGGTTAATAACATTTGGGGGCTCTAATGAACCTCATCTTTTGATTCATAATGAAATTTGCTATCAAAATACATCTTTGATGACTAAGTACATAACTTCGTAATTGTTTTTAATTTTATTCTATCCACAACATTGAACAATGGAATTATATCAGCATAGAAACCAATTTCTAACTTAGAGTAACTTTTGTCATTGTTCTACAAGTACTTATAACTTCACGCAACATCTCAAGATAAGACACAAAATCAATCTTCCAAAATCAATGGACCGACAAATTCGCATCTTCGATCATCAGTACCGTCGACTTCATAACTCATCCGATTGAACGGTGGCTTAAAACAGCCGGCTTAATGTCACATTTTTCCATTAGCCCGACATCATGTCACCCGGGTGGATAAATCGGCGACCTGTTGCCATTTGCCATTAGTACGTATGCGGAACCCGGCCTTCCGAGCTCAGACCGAGACCATGCAAATTGTTCTTTAGTTTACTTTAGTCGCGCGAACATTTCCTTATTTAAGCTGTTGATGGTTTTTCATTTTTGTTACTTTTTTTTGTAGCTTTTATATTATTGAGGTGTTTTGTTTATGGAGTAGAATGCTATTTATTTCCTTTTTATATTTGGCTACTTATTTGGCTTTGTTGACGACAACTGCCTAAACACCAATCCCATCAAAGCTTTTGATTGTCAGCAGGCGTAGTCTCTGGTTTTCTAGAGTTCCATACTTTCATATAAGCCCCGCACGTTGATATTGCGCTTGGCGGCCATCTTGGTGACCACTTGGTGACGTATGTCCGTCGAGCAGTCAGTACTAAAAAAAATACCGTACGCAGCTTCGCGAGGCCAGCGCGCAGTTTGGGTTTTTCTATGTATAATATGTATGTATTTAGAAATACATAAGTATGTATATCAGTCGTCTAGATCCCATAGCATAGCACAAGCTTATATTTGCTTAATTTGGGCTAGATGATGTTGTGTGTGAATGTCCACAAATATTTATTTATTTATTATACACTACGGTCAAGTCTTTTGCATTATAATGAGTAAATTTTGAAAATCATATTTTATTTATGCAGTACAACCAACAAATGATAACAAAATTTGAAACTTTACACCAAGTCAAGCGATTCAATCAAAAAGTTTCGGAATCAAATCTCAGTCATTAAAACATCTTGTACTATAGATGTTCTACACGTAGAACACGCCCATTACCGTTGGGAACGATCCAGGTCCGTTCTGTGTAGGATGTGCGGAGTTAGTGCAAGTATTATTAATGTAGATAAGGTAGCTACCACCAGTTCTCTAATTAAGCCCGCAGCACATTCAGTACACGGACTCTTTTAACTTTTTAATACAATCATGTCATATTAAGCAGCACGATATTTGTAACCATACTTTGTACGCTACTACGGCAGTAGACAAGCTTACGAACCACCTGATAGAATGGGGTCACCGCAGCCTATGAACGTTTGCAACTAAAAAATAAACATAACCCTTCTTGGCAGTCGGGTAAAAAGCACCAATATTGACTGCCTCTGTAGCGTAGTCGGACTCGGTAGTGATACCGCCTGCCGCGCTGGAGGTCCTGGGTTCGATTTCTGGGTCGGTCCAAATATTTGTGTGATCCACAAATGTTTGTTTCGGAGTTTGGGTGTTTCTATGTATAATAATTATGTATGTTGTCTATCAGTCGTCTAGATTCCATAGCACAAGCTTATATTAGCTTAATTTGGGCTAGATATTGTGCGTGAATGTCCACAAAAAAAATTGGATTTAGTATCTTAAAGACAGTAGGTACGCTTAAAACTACGTTAATAATCTACGTAAAGACCTACCTTGTACATTATTCATGTGACAGAGGCCTTCACAAATAGATTTCCTTTCTTTCATAGCTCAGTTTCACATTTTTATTAAAAGTATGATAAAGTATTATTATTTTGTGTACAAACCTTCTTTTAGAAATTATAAAAAATGATATAAGTTTATAATACAGCGGGATTTCATTTCAATACATCGAAGACTCATCTACTTTTTCATCGTTGTTATTTTGTTTCTGAAAAATCACCCCTCACTCAATACTTATTTATATAACACTAACAAAAGGTACAAAAAATAAGGGCGGAACAAAGCTTCGAACTGGTATTAAAGAGCCTCATTTCTTCCTCGAAAGGTAGATAGGAGCCATCGACAACATCGAATAATACTTATTATGGCGTACCGGTCACAATGGTCGCTGGTCCGCTGTTTACACCGAAGCGTAACTGAAATTTTCGTACGAATGACGAAGATCCAAAATGATTAGGTACGTTTCGGCAATAGCTTTGCGAACGGCGGGCGAATATGTATCGTAAACGTGTATTAGCATACTTTTTAGCTTTCGTCGTCAACAAGGAACTCTTCCAGTTAATATAGTTTAACCATGTCTGACGGCAAGAAAAACGGCAAGATTATTTTATTAGGGTAGAAATTATTAATTTTTAGAAGTAGGTATGTAGATGATTCATTTTTCTCGCACTCTTTTTTTGGAAATCTAGGTAGCTAAATGACCACGGAAATGGATTTAAAAGATAACTATTTAGAATATTTCTCTTATAAATTTGTGTAATAATATAGTAGTATCTTATAGTAGGGTTACGAGTAATGTAAATGAGAAAAGTTCTTTTCAATGTAAAAGAAAATTAAGAACACTTTAGTGTGACAGACAGCAGCAGATTTTCACTTAGATATTGGTCAAGCAATTTTGGGTCGTTACGGATCGAAATCAGAACTTTTGTTAACAAAACTACAACTACCTACTAGTGTTTTGAACCCTACAGACTACTCTCTCAATAAACGTGAAAAAAAACTAAATTTCCTTTGAAAGTGTATTTACAATTGAAAGTCTGTCCTGCTACCCTTTCATCCACATTCGTAACTGATTCTGAATTCCATAGTACTTTAGTTAGTACTTAGTGAAAAGGTTGCACGTACTTTTTTAAAAACATAGTGCTTTGCAATATTACAGTGCGGTATGAATGTGAAGGGATTATTTTAGGCGGACGGCCTATTAGGCCGGTAGATGGCGGGAATCACTTTATCATTCTGAGAGCCCATTATAGATGCACAGAAATAATAGGTTAACAAGCTATTTTAATAGTTTATTTACAAAGCTGTACAGCTTACGTATTTGTTTTATGTACAGAGAGCAGTTTTGTGGCGTTTTATCGAATAAACTATATTAACCCTAAAATAAAGGTACCTTTATTTTTTTCTACATAAATTTACCAATATAGATGGATCCATGGGTGCAGGCATACTTCGAATGCAGTTACAGCTTGGGTTAAATTTTGCCACACAGATAGTTTAGTTCCTGAACTACCTACTAGGCATTTCAAAGTTCAGTATCGATTGTATCAGGAATTTGTACCCATTAAGGATACATACATACAAGGTACACTTATGCCAGGAAATTTACTTTGGCACCTATTGGAGCAAAAAAAAATGGATCAATCAAATCTAAGACAGTCCCCTACTGGACGTAGCTCTCTCCCAATTTTACAGTTGTTGGGAGTTAATTTAGCCATAACATCCTTCCGAGGGCTTACCCGGGACTCCCCGGCCTAAGACAGTTGTAAGAAATCGTGTGGTTTTACTCGGTAGGAGTCCGGCATAGCATCCATGTAGGATTTCCACAACGAAAAAGAAAGCCATATTCGAAAAAATATAACGACATAGACATTTATTGCATGAACTATGAGAACAAAATCTTACAAAGCGTTGAGCTTTAGTATCAACAGTTTGCCTAATTGGGCGTTGCAATGCGATTTACTTAATTCTATGCACAATGATCGAACAAACGAGACTATCTACCTTTTAAAAAAATATATGTAATGCACACACTAAGTAGAACTACCACATATACACTACTAGCTGACCCGCCCAACTTCGTTTGCGTGATAAATGAAGAACCTCTGGACCGATTTTGTGCAAACTTCACATAAACCATCTACTAAATAGTCCGAACAAAGCCTAAACATTTGGTTTGGATAGGTGAGCCCGTTCTTGAGTTATAAAATTACAACGAAAAGTGGCATTGATTTTTATATATATAGATAAATCTACAACCAAACCGCACCCATTAATCACACGTCACAAATTCATACAGCCACTCTACCTCACAAACCTTTAAAACAAACAGTTACGAATAAAAAGACAAAAGCCGGGGCCTTAATTAAAAGTAAAGCTTGGAAGTCCCACAAATCGTGTCGGTTGTAAACAAAACCGTACCTTGAGTATGGAGCAAAGCCCATCTAAGATATTAGCAATCCTTTTTCAGTTACATTCGAGTCTGACAAATGAATATTTAGCTTGGGGTAGCAGGTGTTTGTTTGAAACACGGTGGGTCTCCTGCGGTACATAAATCAAAGTAGTACACAATAGTATCCACATCCTCGTGAAATATGATATACTGGGTACTTAAAGTCTCGTAATATTTTGTCACATTTGAGTTTCAATTGCTATTGTCATCTATATATATAAAAATCAATGCCACTTTTCGTTGTAATTTTATAACTCAAGAACGGGCTCACCTATCCAAACCAAACGTTTAGGCTTTGTTCGGACTATTAAGTAGATGGTTTATGTGAAGTTTGCACAAAATCGGTCGAGCGGTTCTTCATTTATCACGCAAACGAAGTTGCGCGGGTCAGCTAGTTCTATTTAAAAATGTGCAATTTGGTCACATGAGTACGAGTATAAAAGCTGATTGCTGAAAAGGCTTTCGCACAGGGCAGTAATGAGCTTTGAAATTGGAACCTGAAATCTGACACAATTTATGAAGTGTCACTAGTTTCGCCGCGGAAATTCTTGCGCCGAACTACTAAGATCCTGTTCAATGACAAAGGACATGCGTATTGTTGTTATAGTGGGAGATATTGAGATTTTTTGATTGCTTATCAAGCGCGGCGTTGCTTATCAGGTTTTGAGGCGCGCAGAACTAAATCATAATAAAATGAAAATAAAATTAAATCGAGATTTAAAGATATTGCTTAAAATACGTAATAACCATTACAATAATAATTCAAAAAATATCTGCTGTATGTACACTTCTCTCAAGTTCACCAGGGTTTTTTACTTGTGTTGAATGTTTTATTGCCATTTCTCAATAGGAGACAATAAACAAATTCGTCACTAAATTTCCCTATACGCTTGCAAGACGAATGAATATTCAGTTCGCAGAAATACATATTCTGAATGTAAGTATAGGAAAACCCTACTCACATCGGAAAAGACTTTTCAAAACTAAACGCAAATCTATAACAAAATAAAAAGACACCACAATCAAATCTTAAAGGTCCTCTCGATCTAAAGTGGCTACACAAGATTGGATCGGATATCAGTTTTCTCTGAAACCCATTATATTATTTTTCCATTTCAATATTCAATTTCAAATGCATACAAATACGGAGGTGAAATATGTGTACTAACCTATACATATAATAGAAATAAACTGATCCGTAAGAGCAGGTAGCAAAAGCGTGGGAAAAACCACTAAAAAAACACGTTACTTGCCGGGACACATCAAGACAGATAGTGATGTTCTCTTGCTATGTCGATAAACTACATTACTCTTGGTCTCGTAAAATGTTTTTAAAAAAATGTGTCTGTTATCTTTCTTATGCCTGGTTTCCACTGTGAGCTGAGCGGGCTCATTTGTGATTCGCGCCTTGGCCCTGGTTTAATGATTAATTTAAATATATTATATTTTTCATCTCATCAATTGCAAAGTATCATAAAAAGCACAAAATAAAAGAACGGAGGACACGAAATGAAGTGAATCCCATACATGAAAAAAAATAAAATTTTAAATTCATGCCTCTCAGTTATGATCTCACGATATGCTTACTAATTCTATAAAATTTGATCGTTAGAAAGAGTCACATTACTTGAACGTCATTTACCAGTCTTGATAATCATCAGAGTAAGAAACTTCACAATTCACTTTTCACGCTTATAAAATGTAAAAACAAAATCTTTAAACACCGTCGACGTTCTTTTGTGTAGGCACATCACTATTAGGGCGGGGTGGGTAACGGGCGGACGATTAGCCGTGGTGTTTCTCTAGCCACGCCGCCTTGGAAATAGAAAATAAAGGCGCCGTGACACGAGTGTGGGCGCGTTTAGATAGTCAAGTTAGTGGCTGTAAATTCACTTGCCTGAAGTTTCTAAGGAATTTCACAACTAAAGTGGGTGACTGTGTAGTGTAAATATTCCAAGGTTTATCATAGCATTGTAAACCAATACAACAAGTTTTTATTGCATTGCATCGATAAATAATGTTTACGTTTCTAACCTCGAAATTTTAAAACCAATAAAAGCGAATATAATATTATCTGTCTAGTTTAAATAATTTAATTTGTCAAAAAAATCCCTTTTTATTATTATAACAATATCTATTTTACTGGTTCGGTATTGAGTGGCAAGTGTGAGCGACAGTCTCTAGTTACTAGACCGTCGCGATCGAACTCGGGACCTACTAGACTCTAGTAGGTCCCGAGTTCGATTTCTGGGTCTAATCAATAATTGGTGCGTTCCACTAACTAAATGTTTGTTTCGGAGTCTTTATGTGTCTTTGTATTTAGAAATACATAAAGTATATCTATCACTGGTTTAGATCGTATGGGATAACACAAGCTTATTTATATCTTAGCCTGCTAATGTGGACTAGTTAACGTTGAAAATACTCAAAAATAGGTATTGGTATATTATAAAGTATATTGCTCACATGACATCGAATCATATAAAACCAAATTTTTCAGCATTGAAAGTCGTTTGTTCTCGTCTTTATTCTGGTTCCGACATTTTCAAGTGCTGACATTTTCTTCTTCTTATGCTTATTAATATGGTAATATTAGCGACTCTGGAAATATACGAAAGATATATCTTAGCAAGAGATTCTTCAAAAGTGCGACCTGAATCTGAATCCCAATTTTTAAAGCAAGAAGTGGCGCATTTTCTTTACTTATCTATCTTCCACACACAAAGCCTCTTTCTTCAACAAGAATAGACCACAGTGCGGTGAAGGCGCAGGCGTTATTAGCGTCATTTATTCTGTCAGACTTTTATTATTGTTTTTTTACAATTTTTATTGTGTTTAGTGTTAGCGTGTTTTTATGTTAAATTGCAGGAATGTGGAGGTAAGTCAACCTACTTCATCGCTCTTTGATTTAGTTCGCTGCCCTCACTGTTCCCAAGCCCGATTTTTCAGGGGTGAGCGGGGCTTAAAAATACATGTTGAGAAAGTACACAAACTCCAACATGTACTTCCGAATCCTCCTCTACCTGTTTCTCCCATTATTGTTGGTGATGATAGTGTCGAAATTCCCTTTTGGAAAACACTTGCTAAATTGTGCGGCCGCACATGGAGTACTGCTGTCACCTCTGGGCGGGGGCACCTGAATACCAGCTTCGTCCTTTTGACTCGGTGCAAAGGCGTGCTATGAGAGTTGTCGGCGATCCCATACTTGCAGGTTATGTGGAACCTCTTAGTGACAGGAGAGACTTTGCTTCTCTGTGTGTATTCTACCGGCTGTATAACGGTTTGTGCTCTGAGGAATTGTTTGACATGATGCCTACGGCTACATTCTATCATCGCACCGCTCGCCACAGACAGGGTGTTCATCCTCACATGTTGCATCCGGAGCGCTCGAGCACGGTTAGATCCGATAGGGGCTTTCTACCGCGCACGCTTAGGTTGTGGAATGATCTCCCTGCCTCGGTTTTCACAAACGCCTACAGTATGGGGTTCTTCAAGAGGGGTCTTAGAAGGTTTTTACAGGGTCGGCAGCGCGAGTGTGGCGCCTCTGGTGTTGCAAACTTCCATAGGCTGCGGTGACCACCGGTACATCTGGTGGGCCGTATGCTTGTCTGCCACCTTAGTGGTATAAAAAAAAA
The DNA here is from genome assembly GCA_933228765.1 of Miltochrista miniata. Classification (NCBI taxonomy): domain Eukaryota; kingdom Metazoa; phylum Arthropoda; class Insecta; order Lepidoptera; family Erebidae; genus Miltochrista; species Miltochrista miniata. The sequence continues at coordinate 14,512,077 of OW121752.1, read as the reverse complement.
AATGCGGTTCCTGTTTTAAAGAGGATTCCGCGGGGTGCAAGACCTACAGTAGCTTAATGTTTAGCTAGTTACTTGGGTCTTGTAGTCCGTGAAAATTCTAAATCGGCTTGGGAGCAGTTACTCACCTTCCCATTCAAAATTCTTCACATAAATAAGGACAAAAATACTTCTGTAAAGTCTTTAACTGCTCAAATAAAAACAAATTGCAATATTTCGGCTAACATTTTAGATTCAAAATTTTCCATAGTGCGTAATAATAATTTGTACAATTTGGTTGAATCAAAATTAAGGGTTGGTGACATAAGTGGAGCATCGAGACTGCTTTTCAGTAGTGATGTGGTGGCGCCGTGCACTCCAGAAACACTCGCGGCCCTGCGGAGTAAGCACCCAGCGCCTGTGGATGACCTTCTTTTCCCTGAGGCACCAGACTCGAGCGCTGTTTGCCTCAGGGTAACGGCCAAGGATGTATTGACTGCTATTAATTCTTTCAGAAGTGGCTCTGCTGGTGGTCTCGATGGCTTGTCCCCGCAGCATCTAAAAGATCTTGTGGGCCCAAGCGCAGGGGATGCTGGTGAGTTAGTTCTGGGAGAATTAACGGCTTTGTTGAACCTTATGCTCTCCGGCAGTGTGGTAAATGACATCACCGACATCTTATATGGGGCAAATTTGTGTGCTCTCTATAAGAAGGATGGTGGCATTCGCCCCATTGCCGTAGGGTGTACTTATAGACGTATGGCAGCCAAAATGTGTTGTAATTTTTAAAGTTTCAGCCCCTCCAAATCGGATTTGGTTCAAAGGGGGGCTGTGAGGCTGCCATACATGCTCTAGCTACATACCTTGGCCTTGGAAAAAGTGAGGTGATCCTCAAGGTTGACGTGAAGAATGCTTTTAACTCGGTGTTTAGGGATACCTTATTGACCCAAGCTAAATTAGAAATTCCTAAAGTTTACAATTTTCTTTGGCAATGTTACAGGTACCCCACAAAATTACTATATCAGGATAACGTTTTGGAATCTGCCGTTGGATGCCAACAAGGTGACCCCCTCGGACCGGTAATTTTCAGTTTAGCTATTCATCCTATTGTTCAGCAATTAAATTCAAAATTTAATGTATGGTATTTAGATGATGGGACTTTAGGAGGAGATGTTGAGTCTGTTATGCAAGACTTGGCTTTTTTGAAAACTAAATTTGCATCAATCGGTTTAGAACTTAATACAAATAAATGCGAAATTTTTATTAATGATTTATTGGACAAGCACTCTATATTTTCTAAATTTAATTCATTAGCCCCCGGTATCAAAATTGTTGAAAAAGACTCACTTCGCCTCCTTGGGTCCCCAGTTTTTGAAGATGCCTACAATAATTACATAGAAGAAAAAATTCAAAATTTTTGTGCTATTTCAGATCGCCTACTTAATATTAATATTCATTCGGCTTTCACCATTCTCCGATTTTGTTTATTTGTACCTAAATTTACTTCTGTTCTTAGATCTTCTCAGTTTTGGAAATATTCTTCTCTTTTGACTAAAATGGATGAAATTATTTTAAGTACTTTAAGTAAAATTTTAAATGTGGCCTTGGATGACCGAGCGGCACTGCAAGCGACTCTACCGATTCGTTTGGGTGGCCTCGGCATTCGCAAAATTTCTGATATTAGTTTACCAGCATTCCTGTCCTCAGTCCACAGTACGGAGGATCTAACTAGGAAAATTCTTGCACCTACACTAGTTAGTTCCGAAATACTGTGTAAGATTGAAGCAGTTAACGCTTGGAAAATTGCCTGTCCGAACTCCGACTTGCCAAGGAACCTTTTCTCACAACGTCAGTGGGACGGGCCGCTTTGCAGTCTTGTTAGAGTTAATTTATTAAACTCGTGTACAACTCCTGCTGAGCGTGCCCGTTTACTGGCAGTGGGTGCGTGGGAATCGGGTCTTTGGCTACATGCTCTTCCTTCGTCTAACATAGGGACCATGTTAGACGATAGTACTTTCCGCATTGCTTCTTTCCTTCGTTTAGGTGCGCCATGTGTTTCTCCGCACCAGTGCCATTGTGGAGTAGTTGTCGATCGCCTTGGACATCATGGCTTGTCTTGCAGCAGAAGCGTTGGACGAATACAACGGCACGCGAGCATGAACGACATCATCCGCGGGGCTCTTGTCGCCGCCGGTCTGCCAGCTAGACTCGAACCAAACGGTTTGGCACGTGACGACGGCAAGAGACCAGACGGTATGTCGTTAATGCCGTGGAAGATGGGAAAGTGTTTAGTGTGGGACGCCACGTGCGTGGACACTCTTGCGCCTTCTCATCTTTCCGGTACCGTTGGTTGTGTTGGTGCTGCAGCCGCTTCTGCTGAGACTCTTAAACGGCAAAAATACTGTAATCTCTCGGGAGATTATGTATTTGAGCCGTTTGGGGTCGAGACCTTGGGGCCATGGGGTCCAAGCGCTCACATTTTCTTTCGAGAATTAGGAAAGCGTTTGGTCGATGCTACACGTGACCAGAAGGCTGGCTTTTATTTGGGACAAAGATTAAGCATTGCCATTCAACGTGGCAATGCTGCCAGTCTTCTGGGGACGCTGGCACATGAGGACTGCGATGCGGAGAAATTTTATGACGCATTTTAGTTTCATAGTTTTCCTTTGTTTATTTTTATTTTTATATTAGATTAATTTAATTTATTCTGTAAATATTTAGTTTAATTTAATTACCTGTAATAAACCTTTATATATTTAAATTTAAAAAAAAAGAAATTAAATGTATTGTTATTTTTGTTTAATTGAATGTTTATTGTAATGTAATTTAATGAATTAATGAATATGTAATGAAATTGCTTTAGCATAGTATGGCATACCGCACAAGCCCTGGTGGCTTATGGTTAAAAAAATATATTAATAGGTATATCCTATTAATTATATTTTTTTATTATGTAAATAAATAAAAAAAAATAGGTATACTATTTGATTAGGGTAGTGACGAGTGATGAATTAATTTTAAAGAAAAAGTGAATTAATTTTCACAAACATATATAGAGCCACGCCTTTATCCCCGGAGGGATAAGCAAAGGCATAGTATACGCACATATTTCACCTTATAGTTTGATGTCCCGCGTAATAGGTGTGAGCCAATTGCCGTGTTGAAATGGACAGGCGCAGGTCTTGACGACACGCAGTTGAAATTTTTCATGCCGCCCATAAGGCCTTTAGCTTGAAATTGTTCAAGACGTCCATTATGCTTAACTTAGGCAATCCATTAACTTGGCTTAACTATTGTCATTTTACTGACGACCGGGTTTCAATCAGAGTTTTCGGCAGGCCATACAATGTCTGATGCGGGCAGATTTAGTTAGTAGGTAGTCTAAAAAATACTACTATGTATTAATAGGTTTATTTAATACCACAGGGCGGAAACTCCAGCTTAAATGTGTGCGTGTGACCTATAATGCTAAGCAAATGTTCCATCAACACGTCTACTATAATGACAGCTGTGGCGCGGCAGGGAGTTGCCTATCTGTATGTAATACTATCATATTATCTTTGGTAATACACAAGAAGATACATACAAAAGCAAAGCAATGCATTTTAGTTCCCATGACAGTGGCACCATTCAGGAACCACAGAGGAACAATCATTGTGGTCGCTTCAAGCCAGCATACTATCCAGTTCGAACACACTTTCCTTGTCCATAGACGATACAAGTTAAACGCGTGGTCCTCTGCTCGAACGTGACCGCTTTACGTATTTATGCAGATATACAGCTTCCCCACACGGCCCCTGTATTTACAACCCAACAAAGAATTCAACTAACGTCACCGGACATACTTATTATTGGCGAACAGACAAGGCTTAACAGACATTCGGATTTTCGACCAAGGATAAAGAAGATTATGAAGTTAGTGATACGTTTTGTTTAGTCTTTGTCTCGGGTTAATAAATGTAACATTAGATGCTGAAATCAGTTTTTTTTCTTCTCTTTTTTATAACACTAAGGTGGCAGACAAGCATTCGGCCCACCAGATGGACTGGTGGTCACCGCTGCCTATGGACGCTTGCTACACCGGAGGCGCTACACTCGAGCTGCCGAGCCTGTAAAAACCTTCTAAGACCTCTTTTGAAGAACTCCATACTGTAGGCGATTGAGAAAACCGGGAGAGGGCAGGGAGATCATTCCACAATCGAAGCGTACGCGTTGTGCTTTATTACTCTGAGAAAACGGGTAGTAAAATTGCATTCCTTACAAGTTATCAAATATTTGCAGCTATAAAAATAAACAAGAAAGATTTGATTGTTTGCAATGAATATTGCAAAAATAACGTTAGATTGGGAACGAGAACTACGCGGGTGAAAACTGAACGAGGTCCGCTAGTTATCTAATGAACTATTAATTAAAATTATGTTGCATAAGGCAATATCGTTCATTGTTGAGTGATTCAGTTCACAAATTCGACTCTAGAGAAAATTCAAGCACATTTACTCTGTCGCGTCAGTTTATTGTTCAACAAATTTTTTTTTCTGAAAATTTTGAATATTCAATCATCTATCATCATCATCATTTAATGTTCATCTAATATAAAGCTAGTTTCAAAACTGCAAACCACATTATAGCTGCAGAGGAACATAAGGAATAATTCTATTTCAATTAGTCCCTAAATTCTATAATAGATCTTGAGTGAAGCTCTTCAGTACGCGCCTTCGTACCTATCTCAAAATAATTTAGCTGAGATTTTTACTATTTTAAAATATCTAGTATCCTCGTTAACCCTTCAATTATTATCGGTTAAATATTATTCGAGTCCGTAACATCCTTAATGATCGGAGTCACGGATTACTTAATAATTACTTCGTAAACCATTGTTCTAAAACGTCTCGGTTTCATTCACCAATATTCCGGCTTCGATTTTAGCGGTGGTGTAAAATTTATCAGAATTTGTATTTTCTATTTTCGTTTAATCTTTCGTAGTTATTTTGAGAGGTAACTTTTAAAGACATATTCTTCGGAATATAATCCGAAAAGTAGAACGAAAACAAACACAAATAGAGGGTAAGTAATAAGAGAAATTATGAATAGAAAATAGACTCAATTTATTTGCCCTCGCCAGCCCTTTGTCCCCGCCACGACCTCCATTATATTCATAAAGTAAAATCATAGTTTATGACTTGCTATCCCATCCTTAAAAGCTTCTTACGATCTTCAGATTTATGAAGAATTGTTGAATATCATTAATATTAATTAAAGTTACTTCTGAGTACCTACATTGAATAAAAGAAGTCTGTTGAAAAAGGGTAGATTTTTTTTGGGTTCCACGTCACTTTGGCTACGCAAATTAAACATGTTTTGGTAATTAAATTTGAATTTTTGGTAATCTATAATAGTCGTAGTTTTTTTGAATTGTATGAAACTGTGGATTATTTTAGGACCTATTTCTGTACCACTAAGCGTTCCACGCTCCCGATGGGAGTCCCCGAAAGAAAGTGACCACCTTGTGTGGCACACAGATACGGCATGAGAAGTGACAAGTAAATATTAAACATTATAATAAAACTCACAACTATTCTTTTAGCAGGGAATAAAAACTACTAGTACCCAACACTGGAATATTAGCTATAGAAACCCTTTTATTTTATGACATGTACCTAGTAACCCCATTACTACGGATATAAAATCTACTAACCGACTTCAAAATATCCCGACTCGTTAGTAATCGGCACTTAAGCTTACGTCTCCACGGGCCCAATCCCACATATAGACAGGATCCCTCGTCACGAGATTTTGAAAAGGGAAAGCACACAAATTAGGATCGAGTGAATCGAAAAAGCATTAGAAGTTACTAAATCAGATGGTGCTCACCTGTTCGCCTCGTGGAATAAATCAATCATTCAATAAACAGCAACCATTTGTCAAGGTTTAGCTAATGACATTCTTTTTTCTTCGATTTCATTGCTGATGTGAGGTGGAAATACGCGTTACATTAATATCACGGAGTTTTGCGTTTGAAATAAGATGGTAAAATGTTATTAATTGACTTGAAAAAGAAGCCTGCATCTAGGTACTACTTATAGATTTTAGAGTTCAGACCCAGAGGGTAAAAACGGCTATACTGAGACTCCGGTGTCCGTCTATGCCACTGTTTGTCTATTACCAGGTTGTATCCCGTGAACCGTGATAGCCAGAAAGCTCAAATTTTTGTAGATTATGTTATTCTGTTGGCGCTAAGCGCTATAACGACAAATGCTAAAAAAGAAATTTAAGGGGGGTTAATTTTTTTGGCAGTTTTTTGGTACAGAACTCTCTGTGCGCTAATCTGGCTCATACTTGCTGGCTTTATTATTTCATAACATCAGACAAAAACATATATATTTTTTGAAATACATCGGTTCAGAAGTTATTCGGTTGTATTGTTTTGCGAAAGAAATCATTCTATTGAAAACAAACCCATACTTCAGACTCATCCCTTTGTCCTTTTCAAACGACACTTTTTTCCGTAAACAAAGCCCGATTATCCGCGGATTTCCTACAAAAATGATAAGTAAATAACAATATTTTATACAAACAACTTAGATATCCCTAAGCTAACATTAGCGGTCGCCGGTGGGCCCTCTTTTGTGAGACGGTACATCTTACAGTTCGTTACGCCAGCGGTAGACCATCTGTTATTTTTGCCCGTTACATATTTTAATGCCCCCAAAGGAGGTTTTCTTCCCTTTAACTGTTTCCAACCCATTGGACGACTTAAATGAAACATTTAAATGCAATCTTCAGGTCTGATCGTACAGTTTTTACAGTTTCAATATCTTCATCCTTTGCGGTCGTGATTTTGTTTTAATTGAAACTTGAGAGAAGTCATTTCAAAGTATTAAATGTAGATAGTTAGATACCTAGTTACCCTAATTTTTTGCTTAAAAGTAAGTTTATTTGTGAAAACTTCTTACTTTGAGTGGGTATGCTTAGTCAATTTTATTTAAGGTTTGATTTGGCTTGCATATTAATTTTATTTACTTGAAATCGCGAATAAATGCCTTTAATCTGCGACCTCAGTTTTATAAATAGCACAAAACCCATTCATTTCAAGTGTTCAATCCTAGACAGTGAATAAGAAATTTCTCCAATGGATGCTACGAAACTGAATATTGTATTAAAATGGCAGTACATTTGTCTAAAAAGCTTTGCGAGTCGACATCTTAAGATATTTATAAGGTCGCTCGTATAAGAATACAATTGCCAGACAGAACACTAATGGTGATCATTTGATTTGTTTTGAATAAACTATGATAGGTATTGATTTATTTATTACTAGCTGAGCCCGCAACTTCGTTTACGTCACATAAGGTGTATGAAAGGAAAGGTATTTCTTCATCAGAGTCATCAAGCAGCGTCTGAAACTGCTCTTTTATGATTAAGCCAACACGCCAGTTTAGGTTCACTCACATTCAAAGAAACCCCTACAATTAAAATTTTCAATATATCTGATTCTTAAAAGTGTTATAACTCTTTTATTTCTAAACCGATTTACATAAAACAAACGCTAAATGTTAACTGGAGCAAACCTCAACACAATACAAAAAACCGCATTGCAATCGGTTGAGCGGTTACTGAGATTAGCGTGCACAACCGTACAGACAAACAGATATACAGACATACAGACATACAGACAAACAGACAAAAATTCTAAAAATCATTGTTTTGGGTTCTATTGCGTTCATAAAGCCCCCCTATAATATTTTTTCTGATTTATCTTTCATGTACAGACAGCGACCTGTTACGATTTTATTATATGTATTGATATTGATAGAAGCCTGTATCTATTTTTATTTATACATATTTATAAAACAAATTTTGTCAAAACAATTATTGTCTATACTAATATTTTAAAGAGGAAAGATTAGATTGTTTGTTTGTTAGCATCGAATAGGATCCGAAACTACTAAACCGATTTGAAAAATTCTTTCACTGTTTTGAAGCTACACTCTTTGCGGTGAACATAGGCTATATTTTGTTCCCGTATTCCCACGGGAACGGGAATTACGCGGGTGAAACCCCGTGACGTCCGCTGGTATTAGACAAATCAATAACTTACTGAATCTTAATTTATTGGATGTTATCTTATCTTATAGAACTGGGATTTATTTGAAATAAAATGTGGTAGGTATAGAAAGTTTTATTTATCTTTACATAAGTAAATACTTCTTACAGATGGATAACTCTTTCAATATATTAGATATAGAACTTTGTTATAAAACAAAGTTCTATCTCTAACAAAGTTCTATCTCTAATATATTGAAAGAGTTATCCATCTGTAAGAAGTATTTTGAGTCCAAGTCTGTCTTATCTTAAATATTGTAACTATTAAAGAAAAGTGAGTATCATGTGGAACACAAAAATTATAACAATGAATGTAGACATTCACCTACATGTCTCCCAGGTTTGTAACGAGACTGAAAGAGCCTTGCAGTAAAAACACATCTCCTTTAAACGGCCAGTCTACGAATAAAAATGTTGGTAATATAGGTATTTAATAAAACCGGCCAAGTGCGAGTTGGACTCGCCCATGAAGGGTTTCGTAGCAGCAAGTAACATAATATAAAAGTTCTTATAGTGCGTTGTAACTTTGATTGATGTTTTAACACGTTTCTAACCGAAAATTGCAGTTTATGACGTATTAAAAAAAACTACCAGCTCTATCTCGTTCAAACCAATTTTCGTTGGTAGTTTTTATGGCAATGTACATCATATATTCTTTCTAGATTTATCATTCTCTTAGTTTAGAAGTTAGAAGGGGGGGGACACACATTTTTCCACTTTGGAAGTGTATCTTGCGCAAACTATTCACTTTAGAAAAAAATGATGTCAGAAACCTCAATAGCATTTTTGAAGACCTATCTATTGATACCCCACAAGTATGGGTTTGATGAAAAAAATAATTTTGAGTTTCAGTTCTGAGTATGGGGACCCCCAAAATTTACTGCTTTTTTTCTAGTTTTATATAAGAATCTTAATGCGGTTCACAGAATACATCTAGTTACCAAGTTTCAATAGCGTAGGCCTTATAGTATCGGAGAAAAGTGGCTGTGACACACGGACGGACAGACAGACAGACAGACAGACATGACGAATCTATAAGGGTTCCGTTTTTGCCATTTGGCTACGAAACCCTAAAAATGACATTGGCCAAGTGCGAGTCGGAACTGCACACCTAGGTTTCCGTACCAAAAAGCGACAGAAAATCACGTTTGTTGTATGGGAGTCTCATGGAAATATTTGTTATTTTAGCGGCAACAGAAACACACAATCACTGAAATTTTCAGCTCTCTGGCTATCACCGCATGAGATAAAGCCTCGTGACGGACAGATAGACAGACAGACCGACAGACACACAGACGGACAGCGAAGTCTCATGAATAGGGTCCCGTTTTTTACCCTATGGGTGCGGAACCCTAAAAAAACATTAATTCATGAAATGTAAACTCTCAATTTTTTAAATACGGAATTAGCAGTAAACTAAATTTTGTTCGTATACACACAAGATATTTTAGGTACTTACAGCAAGATCTCACGCTACACAACGGTTTGAAAACTGAATATTTTCCTAAAGAAATTTTCCAAATAATACTAGCTAAAATAACCAACAATTTGTAGTAAAGCTATGTATTTTTAATCACTTCGTTTTGAGAGCGGACGTTATAACGAGGTACCTTTAGTCAGGAATTATTAACTCGTATTACGCGCCCTTCTCCGCAAAACATCATAAATATTGTATTGTTGAATATCACATTTTTCAAGTAATTAAACGTCTGAAATAATCGCCTAAAATGTTACTCGTAATTTCAGAAAATGGTTCGTGTTTTACAAAACGTTTTCTTGATGATGAAAATAATACAGGAAATACAAAATACAGGAAAGAGAGGTAGGTAGAGATTGGTTGTCGCAAGTGAAAAAAACCGGCCAAGTGCGAGTTGAACTCGCCCATGAAGGGCTCCGTAGCAGCAAGTAACATAATATAAAAGTTCTTGTAGTTCGTTGTAACTTTGATTGATGTTTTAACACGTTCGCAGTGGTAGTGATTTTTCTCGGCGAAAATTGCGGTTTATGACGTATTAAAAAAAACTACCAATTCGATTTCGTTCAAACCAATTTTCGTTGGTAGATTTTATAGCAATGTACATTATATACACTCATTTGCAAAAAAAAACGGGCACCTAAGCAATGAACCATTTCAAATGTTAATATTGCTTTGTTTGATAATTATAGGTAGTTTTATCCTCACAATTTGGTAAATTAATAAGAAAATAATCGTTTTCATCAGTATTTCATAAAATTTTGTTACAATTTATGGGAAATAATGCTAAACCTCGCTAGTAGTGCATGTTCGCAAGTAGTGCATTATGCTCATGAAGTAAAAATAAAAAGGTTTTTTTGTTTGTTTTTCTTTAATGAAGTAAAAGCAGATAAATGTTTAGTATCGAGTGTGACCCCCTCTAGCTAAAATCACAGCTTGAATTCGTCTGGGCATGCTAGCGAGTATATCCCGGATACTTGCTTGCGGAATACGTTCCCACTCCGCAGAACGTCCCAGACATGATCTATGGGATTGAGGTCGGGACTTCGAGCTGGCCAATCCAAACGACGAATGCCGACCTCTTGCACATACGCATTAACATCGCGGGATCGGTGGGCGCGAGCATTGTCGTCCAAAAAATTTAGTCTTAACCAAGAGCGGCCAATGCGGGTTGTGCATGAGGAATTAGAACTTCCGTTATGTATCGATGCCCAGTCAGTGAGCCGTTTTCAATGAAGACTAACTCTGTACGTTCCATTGAATTTATTCCTGCCCAAAACATAACAGAGCCCCCACCATAAGGTGTGATTTCTTCGAAACATGCATCTGCAAAGCGCTCTCCTTGTCTTCTTAGCACTCGCCGACGTCGATCTTCACCGAACAGAGATATCCTGGCTTCATCAGAGAACAAAACCCTATTCCAATCTTCTTTAGTCCATGATTCACAATTTCTAGCGAACCTAAGCCTGTGAACTCTGTGCTCACGGAGTAATTTGGGGCCATGGGCCGGGCGGTGACTGCGTATATTGGCAGCGAGAAGTCTCCTCCTGACCGTCCATAGACTAGTATGCAGATTTCTTACTTCTTGGAGGTTGTTCTTAAGATCCACATACGAAAATTTGCGATTTCTCAATGCTCGACTCACAAGAAAACGATCATCCCGTGGTTGGGTACATGGTTTTCTTCCAGAACTAGGCCTTCTTTCGACGGAACCAGTCTCCTGATATCGCTGCCAGGTCCTTTGGACCGTCGAGCGACTAACATTTAGCCTCCTGGCCACGAAACATTGGCTGCAACCCTCTCAAGCAGCGCGATAATTTTGGTAGCTTTTACCACTTTATCTACCATTTTTAATTCAGCCAAACAGCAATAAATAAAGCTTTGACAGTCAAGGATATGAAATTAATCGATAAAAATTGAATAAAAGTTGTGAAAGTCGATCTTAACTCCTGGAACTTCGCGCCAAAAATGTAGGATAAAGGGGGTTTTTTTGTTAAAATGAGCATCAAATGAAAATTTGAATTTAGAACGTACTTTTTTAAATACCACGGCATTTTTAAAACCGGCCAGTAACGTGTACAAACGATTAAAACCTTTTTGGTATTGTATCTTTTTAAAGATGAATGAAAATCAAAACCGCCCGTTTTTTTTGCAAATGAGTGTATTTTTTTTAGATTTATCACTCTCTTAGTTTAAAGGTTAGAGGGGGGGGGGGCACATTTTTCCACTTTGGAAGTGTCTCTTGCGCAAACTATTCACTTTAGAAAAAAATAATGTTAGAAACCTCAACAGCAGTTTTGAAGACCTATCTATAGATACCCCACACGTATGGGTTTGATGAAAAAAAATTTTGAGTTTCAGTTCTGAGTATGGGGACCCCCAAAATTAACGACCATTTTTCTAGTTTTATATAAAAATCTTGATGCGGTTCACAGAATACATCTACTTACCCAGTTTCAACAGCATAGGCCTTATAGTTTCGGAGAAAAGTGGCTGTGACACACGGACGGACAGACAGACATGACGAATCTATAAGGGTGCCATCACACGGACTGCATCGCAGCGACTGCGCGCAGTCGATGCGATGCAGTTAAATATATCGACTGCGCGCAGTCACTGCGATGCAGTCCGTGTGATTGCAGCCTAATGGTTCCGTTTTTGCCATTTGGCTACGGAACCCTAAAAACTATAAAAGCTTAGAACGACCTGCCCGCGCACGTGCTTCCATCCTCTTACAATCCCAGGTTCTCCAACCGGAGCATGAAGAGGCGCATCATGGGGCCGCCAACTTTAGGACCACTGTCAGAAGTCGTACGGACTGTTAAAGTAACCCTCAATCGCTATATGCGCCATTGCTTTCCATCAGGTGACGTCAATTTGACGAGCTTAAAATAAGAAAAAAATAGGCGTAAATGTGACCGAGGGCGTTTTATGACTCCCGCCTCGTTGTCGGACGGTTCTACCGTCTAAAACCACACGGGCCCTTACATCTGCCGAGAGTCCCCGGGTACACCCTTGGAAGTATAATCCCCGGGCTTATCTGGTAGACTATACAATTCGATTTTCATTTCACTGTATGTCCTTTATACCTAACGCGGCCGGAAGAATATTACTGTTCCAATTTTTTATTTTTGCTATGACATAATATTAGGTATTTAAGTACTTGATATTAATTAATTATTGCCTCAAAATTGTTTATTTATTAACTTTCCAATAATGTGAGGAAATATACCCCTGTTAACATTTATAACATCTGCACTGCTCTATTGAACAGTAGCGTGATAGTAAACAGCCCCCCTCACGAAACGAGTAGGTACCTACCTAACTAAATAGTAAATACCTAGATACAAAAAAGAACGTTTGTTTTGTGATGAGTAGTTTCTGAGATAAACAAGTTCAAACATAGAAACTCTCTTATGTCATTAGTATAGATAAGTCGATATCAACTCATAACTCATCTAACTTTTATTCAAGGCTTAACCAGCCCACTGGAAGAGGCTGCACGTGCTCAGATAAGAATATTTTGCAATCAGATAAAAATAATAACAATATCAGCAGTTGATTACTAATAGGACAGAATAATTTAATGGTACCTTACCTATTACTAATAGGCTTTAATATTGTATTTATAATCAGTAGGGTTAGTTTTGTCATTCATTGCAGATTTTTAGTTTACTTTTAAGGTACAACTTGCGAACTATGTAGAGTTAAAAGCACAGTCTTATAAAAGCGCCATCTATGTAATTCTATTAGTACTTTTTAAAACGCACGCACGCTATTGCTTGATACGAACCATCTGCTCGTAGCATCTGAAGAAAGCGATGCTAGCGCCGTATGATTTTGCCGAACTAGGCAACAATTTAACATTTACCTTAGCAGTTTAATTTGTTTAAAATGTTCCAGTTGAGCTTTACCTGTGAACAATAAAAATAAACAATTAAAAAAGCTAGTACATTTCAAATTTTGTAGTTCAGTCGCGAGTCATATCCGTCGAAACGGAAAAAATGAACAACATTTGGCGGGAGCACAAAGCGAAAGCTCTGTACATATGTAATTAATATTCTAGTCAACATACGTCCGGTCGCGTCATCCCTCACTCCGTATCAAAAATTTACGGTCAGGTTTTATTTCAAATGCAACGATGTGAGCAATATAGGCCATGACTGGACTCTACCTAGGTTTGAACTAAGCCATTGCATACCGGATTTTTGCTCTATGAGATTATCATAAAGTTCGATTTCAAAAGTAACGATATGAATTAGGAGAATACATTTTGTAATTTGAGGTTAGAGTTTCTTATTTAAGTTAGGTACCTAATCTAAAGTACTAACTACTGACTGACTATACCTAAATTATGTTGTGTTATGTTATGTTATTATAATTTATGTTATCACAATAATAATGTCGCTAAAAAGGTCACTTTCGATGTGAATTTATCAAAATACTGATGAATCCTCAAATTAAACGGCATGCCATATTTCTATGTCTATAAAAATAGTTTCGGTATTTCTCAAACTACGTGCCATTTTTAGAGTGACAATGGAAACACATTGACAATCATAAAAACCGGCCAAGTGCGAGTCTGATTCGCGCACGGAGTGTTCCGTACTAAAAAACGGTCCAAAATCACGTTTGATGTAAGGGAGCCCTCTTAAATAGGTATTATTTATTTTACTGATTTTAGATCACAGCGGTAACAGAAAATCATCTGTGAAAATTTCAACTATCTAGTTATCACGGTTTCTGAGAAACAGCCTCGTGACGGACAGACAGACGGACAGACAGACGGACAGACAGACAGACCGACAGCGAATTCTCAGTAATAGGGTCCCGTTTTTATCCTTTGGGTACGGCGGAACCCGAAAAAGCGTACTCAAGTAGGTTAGGTTACGTTTTAACGTGAAACTATCGTGAGAAAATATATAGAAATGTGAATACAACGGTACATACGAGTAGTACTTTCCTCATTCATTCATGGTATTACGTTTTGTGAACAATTTACACCGCAAACGTTTTACTACGTCCTAGATTTCCTAGAACAATGTTTCTCAAACTTTGTACAAACGTGTATCCTTACTGCCTGACTTAATATTGTAATGCGAATATTCGGGAGTATGGATGTATGGATGTTTATTACTCCTTCATGCCGTAACGGCCGAATGAGCACACATGGGCTACTTTTTATCCCTTCTATAAATTCACATTGAATGCGGGAACGGAAAGCGCAGATTTGAGGGAATCGGCAAGTAGTACATAAAGTTGTATGTTTAAAGGAATCCAAAATAAAAATGTTTTATTGTAAAGTGCGTCAAATTCGACGCTAAATAATAAATCCCAAGGAACTTGTTATAGTGACTAAGATATAGTATAATTATAGTAGGTACTTAACGACTTTTAGACAAGTTTGGAAACCAGTGCCGACTGCGAGCTTTATGACTTAAACAAGAAATTGACAATAATGCACTCACATTGTCGGCACCGCACACAGGGCTTTAAATGTTTTATTACATCTGAGTTCCGTTAGCCCTAAACCACAGAATAACTTCATTGGTAAGCACAATATTTTAATATTATCAGAAACTATGACTTTGCCATTGACATACCGGTTTCCAAATGTATGGAAGTCCGCCCAATCTACTCCGTTCTCTTGGGTAGCGTGATGATACTCATTTATAACGTTCGAATAGGCCGTCAGATATAAAAAAAAATGTTTTTTTTAAATGTGAATACCTTTATGCATTGTCATGCCAGATTCTTACCGACCAAAACCACACGATGTTATACCACTGCCTACGGTCGGGTCGGGACAGTCGGGAGCCCGAGTAAGACCTGGAAAGGACGTCTCAGGATTCCCGACAGAACACTACCATTTTTTATGTTCAGAACTGACTGAACCTGACTACGATATATTAGAACCTTTTGTCACTGCACGATAAATCGTGCTCGAAAAGTGAAAGTCTAACTACCAGAATTGTTGTCTAAAGTAGTGTAAACTCCAGAACTCTCTTCATTGAGTACGTTTTATCGTAAAGTGTAAAAGGCTCATTATCTCCTATTAACTGCTGGTATGGAGGCTCGTTCAAACGGGTGAGTCAACTGGCACGGCTTTAGAATATAAAATTGACTTAATACGAACGTTGTGCATATAAAGTACTAGCTGACCCGCGCAACTTCGTTTGCGTGATAAATGAAGAACTGCTCGTCCGATTTTGTGCAAACTTCACATAAACCATCTACTAAATAGTCCAAACAAAGCCTAAACATTTCGTTTGGATAGGTGAGTCCGTTCTTGAGTTATAAAATTACAACGAAAAGTGGCATTGATTTTTATATATATAGATATGTTTTTCCAGCAATATGGTTCCTCTAGGTGTGAATTTATTGTTTTAGGTGAATATTAATATGAGATATTGGAGATAATTGTGGACAATATGTAACAAAAAGTTGTTATAAAGTGCATTGCGCTGTTCCCTTGTAATATTTTTTTTTTCATTTCATAATAGTAAAAGATTTTGGCTTAAGGTTGAGTAATGGTTGGTTATAACACTTATAGACCGCTTAAAAGACCAAACGTGATTTGATCTTAGTAGAATTTGCCTTGTAAATCGTAAAAAATTGGTATCAATGTTTCAAGAATTTAAAGTAGAGTCCTTGAAATTCTTGATCCAAGAATAAAACAAACACTATCTAGTGATAGGAAGCCAAAAAAAAAACTTACTATGCATAACGACTATCACTAATAAAAAATAAATCTTAGTTAACGCAGCAGGGGGCGGTACGGGGAGTTTTCAGGATCCTCCTTGCTACGTTATTATCGGTCGATAATATACCGGATACGTTATTGCTTTATGTTTTCATTCAGTACATTTTGTCATTATTATTTCAATACCTAATAAAAAAAAATAGAACCTTTTTGTAATGCTGGGGCCACACTAAGGAAAACGTCAATTTCCATCATCGCGATAAATATTGCGATAATTATTGCGTTAATTCTTAACGCCATAATTTGAGTAGTGTGGCCGCTTCAACGTAATAATTCTCGCGTGAATGTCCATTCTTGGCGTTAAAATTGACGTTTAGTGTGGCCGCTTCAGATGTGCCGCCACTTGAGCTATCGCCTAACGTCAAACGTCAATGTGAATGCCGTTGTCGAATTATCGCGATAATTCGGCGGCTACACTAACGTTTAACATCCTTCAACGCGATAATTAATGGCATTTCTCCTTAGTGTGGCCCCGGCATAACAAGAAGCCCCACAAATAGAGTAGATACCTATTAGCCACGAAAAGCACACCTAGATAGACGAATTAGCAAGTAGGCTTTTTCTAGGTGTAAATTGAAATCACATTCAACATTGCCAGGGCGTCGATTTTCGGTTTATACTAATAGGACGGGAATGCGTGGACGACATAAATTTACGGGTGAAACGTCATCTGTCTCATAATTAGGAACGGCAAAACAAGAGCGAAAGCGTTTCACCCGTAAATTTCCATCCACTCATTCACGTCGTGCGGTCGAGAATCGACGCCAAGGGCTACAATAAGGTTAGGTACCTTATTGTAGCCCTGGACGTGTCGGCCCTGCTGAGTCTGAACGCGCAATGCTCCACCGAACATAATGGCAGCTTATGGACTACTATGACTAGACAATAAGTCTTATCATCAATACATATAATAAAATCGTAACAGGTCACTGTCTGTACATGGAAGATAAATAAGAAAAAATATTATAGGGGGGCTTTATGAACGCAATAGAACCCAAAACAATGATTTTTAGAATTTTTGTTTGTTTGTCTGTATGTTTGTATGTCTGTATATCTGTTTGTCTGTACGGTTGTGCACGCTAATCTCAGTAACCGCTCAACCGATTGCAATGCGGTTTTTTTTGTTATGTTGAGGTTTGCTCCAGTTAACATTTAGCGTTTGTTTTATGTAAATCGGTTTAGAAATAAAAGAGTTATAACACTTTTAAGAATCAGATATTTTGAAAATTTTAATTGTAGGGGTTTCTTTGAATGTGAGTGAACCTAAACTGGCCTGTTGGCTTAATCATAAAAGAGCTCAATGATTAAGACTATTTTTAAACAATTCTGAAAACTGAATTGTTTTAAAATAGACTTAATCATTAAGCTCTTTTATGATTAAGCAAACAGGGCAGTTTCAGACGCTGCTTGATGACTCTGATGAAGAAATACCTTTCCTTTCATACACCTTATGTGACGTAAACGAAGTTGCGGGCTCAGCTAGTTTGTAATATATTTGCATTAAATCACAAGTTTTTTTCATCATTCCGTTGAAAACAATAATGCCGATAGCAATTTTATTGAGAGAGAGAGTAAATTGACAGGGGAATGGCAGATGCTGTTTCATCTATAGCTTAAGGTACTCATCCCATTTAACCTCCAGTTCATTTCGTACTCGTAGTTAGCATATTTTATCATAGTTTAACTCCCATGGCAAAGCGGACGTGGATTGTCTGCTGTAAAACGCAACAGCGCTTATGTCCCCATGTAAGTTTTCCAAAAGACCGAATTATTCGTTTTAAATGAGGACTAAATTTTTAATCAAAGTAACGAACTATTAATGCTCGTACTTGTCTCTAATAAGGGTATTAAAATACCCAAATAAGGATTTTTAAATGTCTTCTATTCATAAAATAATCAGAATTATCACGTCTTGTGAATACTTAATAGCTAATACCTGGAATAAATTTCTAAGAGCAACATTAAGTCAAGAAATCCACAGTAGGGGGAACAGCAGACACCGTAATGCACATCGCATGTCGAAACCATTAGCAAGCATCTGTGTAGTTCAGTCTGAATAGGCCTTTACATACCGGGCTTAGAGGACACAGATCATGATTAAAAGTAGGTACTAGAAGAAACTGACAGAGAGCGTACTTGTGCAAAATTGTTTTGACTATAAAAATTGGCTGTCCCTTACTTTTTACTTTTTATTCAAAATGGGTACGGCAAATAGTGAGTGTTTATGAAATTAATTAAATTTATACTTTATACCAATCTAAAGTTTCATTTCCAATGGCAATCAGTGCCCTTAAGAAGTACATAAACTAGGCACCTCCGTGGTTGCAACGTGTTATCTACAACGTAAAGTATTCTGAAATGAGCTTTTATGTAATACCACGTACTTGCATACATCGTAAAAAGCATTATTTTCTAAGACAATGTGTGCATATACAGTGTGCAGAAAGGCCCAGCTGTGATATTTTACCTGGAGGAAAATTACTTTTTTTAATTCATTCATTATTTTAAGAACCACTTATTTTCCATTTAAGATAACAATTCTTGCAATTTCCTGTAAATATAAAGAACGAATTAATTAGCTACTTTGTTTCACGTTAATTTTGGAGAGTATGTCATTGTTACCAATGTCTATATTCACAATTATTATTGTGCAGAGATTGTCGACAGGCGATCCTATGTCGTTTATCAAAATAGTGTCGGTCATTGTTGACGGACTTAATTAAGCACATCTAGTTTCTCGACATCTGTAATGTTATTCAAAAAGCCCGCGGCTTCGGTCGTGTCATACACAAATGGGGTACATCATATAATAGGATACCGCTCAAGGTTCCAACTATTGTCCCATTTTCAAGACTCGTCATCTCGAATACATCCCGGACCAGTGTATGCTAGTGTGGTATTTATAATTTGAATTGTTTATGGCCTTGGATGGCTTTTAGCGGCTGTCATGTCTCATTTTTTACGTAGGTATTCATATTTCCAATGATATTTGTACGACACTAGTATATTTTGGGAATTTTTATTAATTTATTTTTTATCTCAAGTATTTTCTAATTGTCGTGCTAGTGAAGTAACAGAATATGTAGTTATTAGTGAAAATAAAGACGTTTTTCAATTAACCTACATATTGGGTGTAACAAAACTACCTGTTCAAATTTCGTCATGTGACGTGGCATCAGTCATGAAACATTACAAAAATGAAGAAAAAAAAAATCACGTGAATAAAAAAATTAACCCCCCTTTTTTATTAAATATTTGTATTTGATTTCCGATGCCAAGTCATCTCATGAAATTTGGAGAGGTAGTTGTGTTACACCCAGTATAGGTATACGCCTAATTACTTGGCTTACAGTAATATACTATTTCAAAAGTTTATTATTTAAAGTATAGTTTTACTAGCCTGCTAGCTGTTGAATAAACAGCTCCATTAAACACAACATCAAAACATCACTTTGACTTTCATTGTTTTTGAACGACAGCCAATGAACCACAGAAACAACAATGTACAGCATGCAAAAACTCAACACAAGGTATAGTATCGCAGCAACAGTAGTATCACTACTATGGTACTCGTAAATTCTCCATCAAAATTTCAGGTTTGTCCTGTAAAAAAGAATCCTACGGCTAAAATCAAGATGAATCTACATTACTGAAATGAATCGATGACGCTATTCATATCAATCCAACATTGGGATTCTGCCCCTCGAGACCAAATTTACGATACTTACTTCAAAACAATAGGTAGCCACCTTATTCCCCTCGTGGCTTCTCCGAGAGGTTCATTGTCTCAGATCTTTAGAGGTATATTCTCCTATGTTAATAATATATTAGTATCACGAATGGCTCTTTACGAGTTTCTTTGTATCAATGTTTTGTGTGAATACTCAGTAGGTTACTAATATACCTAAGTATTCTTACTTTACTTACATTAGGTACATATTTTTTTCAAATCCATTGGATTAGGTATATTATTACTAGGAACTTATACATTATGACAGTGCTACATTAAACTACACAGCTCTGAGCTACACTATAAAGGTCATAGCCCACTTACACGACTCTGCTCCCACCCGGCAAAAATAATATAATTCAAATATAGGCTTTAAATATTGCTCTTTAGATATATTTTACATTGCCATCATCAATTAGCAGAGAGCTTACCGCCGTCAGACTGCTCGGGAGTTGACGCCTCACTGGCCCTGCATTGCAGACGAGCGGTCGGCGCGGTGCCGCCCCGGTGCCCGCTCGCTTACTGCTTACAGTCGCCGCGAACTGTGTCTATTATCGGCGGGTGGACAGCTGGCCGTCTGCTAGCTGTGTGGACTGCTGGGTGCGGGCTAGCTGTCGCCGCGTAGACTGCGAGCAGTAGTCTTAGTTTAGGGCAGTGTTGGGTGGGAGCGGTGTTGGAGCAGAGTCGTTTAAGTGGGCTATGACCTTAATACAGATCGTTATGTAGTGAAAATCCCACTAGAACCATTGTATAGTTAGATAAATAAATGTATTCCTTGAGGTTTCTCACACATTTTTTCTATCCCAGTTCCATTGATTCAACTGTAAACTTGACACCAATATAATTAATGAAGTAACCAAGATTACCCCTAGCCATTAAGCTTATAAAGCTTATGGAGTTCGTATTGTATGCTGATATGTAGCGATACGAACAAATTAACAAGAAAGAGATCTCAGAGAAACTCACAAGTTTATAGATACTTTATAATTCATAAGATAAGCTGAGAAGATTCAATGAAGTTTGCTCGAAACTAATTAAACTTTCAGGCTATCGTTTTAGTCATTAACAAAAGTTCTTATGGAAACTAAATTCTAAGTACCATCCAAAACAATTCAACGTGGAGTTTGAATTATTCAAGCGAAATATAATCTCAGTTCGCGAGTCCTACTCCTAGTCCGTTAACAAAACGTCGCTCACATAAATAATGCAACTCAGTGACGTCACGAACAGCGGCCATTTGTAAATGGAACGTATTTGAATTGTTATGGTCTGCTCTGTATGAGTTGGCATGCTGTTTAGCTATTTACTGTGTTGGAAAGTCTTTTGAATTAGATATACGATAACTAACTATTCCAATTAACCCGATATCACTGTTAAGAGTAGGTAGATAATATTTTACATGTATGATAGGTACTCAACAAGATATTGTAGTAGTTTACAGGAAGTTAATTGGAACCTTGTTGGGGCAATAAAATTGTTGACAGAGCGAACTATTACTACGACTAAAAATATGGCAAATTATACCTCAACAGATTTTTTAAATGATTGATTAGCAATTAGCATACTGGCTGATCCTCGCAACTTCGTTTGCAACACATTTTCATTGCTACTCCGTTCCTATGCCTATAGTATTTCCCAATAAGCAGAACATCTATGATACAGCGTCTACAAAAACCATACATAACATTAACAACACAATAACAAGGCCGAAACTCACTGTTTCTCGAAATAAACTAGCTGACAAAGAAGTCGGAACTACCTACTTGTTAGTTGTAAGTCGGAAGTAAAGTTTTGTAAAACGAATAGGTTTTATCTAAGCAACTTTTATTTCTAGACCGAGGATGAACGAGAAATATAGACGGTAAAGTTCTTATCTGATATAAATTATTGAGATAAAAGAAACTGTACCGGTTCTTGCTTTGATAGGATATGGTCTATCTTAGTATGTATGTGTGTCACTCCACTTAGGTTTTAATACTAAATGAAGTATCCATGCTCGCTCCATTTCTAAACTAGGCATCATAGAAAATAGGGAAGCAAACTGTAGTAGGGTTATTTAGTGGTCACAAAATAGGTAACCTAAAGTCGAATTTTTAATTAGACGAAGATAAGTGACAGCAACTAATGTCGCTTCTTCATACAATGTTGATTAATTTCTATGAAGAAGTGAAATTAGTTGCTGTCACTTTACTTCGTCTAATTAAAAATTCGACTATAGTAGGATTTTTGTGCCAATACGTTTGACGTGGGGGTACTACAAAGTCGATTCAACACGCATTTTGAGTATCACTGAGTCACAACAGAAGAAGTACACCAAAGAAATCCTATCTAAAACTACAAAATAATTGTACCATGTAGGATTAGCTTGTATTCAGAGTATCGGAGCGTCACCACTTAACATAAGTAA
This sequence comes from Miltochrista miniata, assembly GCA_933228765.1. Lineage (NCBI taxonomy): Eukaryota > Metazoa > Arthropoda > Insecta > Lepidoptera > Erebidae > Miltochrista > Miltochrista miniata. The sequence continues at coordinate 14,489,627 of OW121752.1, read as the reverse complement.
CAGTGCTAGCAGGTCACAACGTATGAACACTCTCCTTCAAGAAGTATGAGATCAGTACAGGTCCCGTTCGTCGGGAGGGTAGTAGTTGTTACTGATGAGTGAAATGATAAACTTATTCATAGTAATACAATATAATATAAAAAAAAAAATTTCCTCAAGTAACTAGACTTATTACAATGAAGCACGCCTCTGAATCTCAGTTCTAAACATTGAATACAGACAAGATGTAACGATGAGCATGCATAGCAGCATATTCAGCTAAGATTCGGCAGGGCTGACGTGAATAATCTTTGCATATCCTTCGGCCCGGCTATAGGGTGAGGAGGAACACCGCGGAGTTTAGTGGGTAGGATGCTCCATTTACGGGACCGGGAGCCCTACACGCCATCCCAGTTGCACCCCAGAGCACCAAAACAAAATGCTAAGAGGGTTAGTTTATGTGCTTTGAACAAAGTAAACACCAGAAGTGAATATAATCAAATAAGTAGTAACATAGCAGTTACCGGCCAGCCATTATAGGAGTATAATGTCGCGAAACGCTACACTGCTACAGTAGTCGTTCAGAACTAGAACCCTAGCAAACTAATATTAGTTGCCCGTTTCATTCACCCGGCTGTAAATTTTACCAGTTTACGGTTTTGGCACAGACGGTCACAAACTTATATTTGCCTCTTCGTCTAACAATAGAGGCGGTACCTACTGCCTACCTAGTTCGCTACCAATACTTTGTTGCTATGTGGATGAATGCAGTTCTAACTGGTAACTGTAGAGACTTTGGTCGTTTACGATTCATAAACAGCGTGGACGATGATTTAGTGCCAAGGGTTCACGGGTTAAGCTGTTTCAGTGAGGCGAACGTGCTGTGAAAGTGGGGTTTGTTTCAAATATAAACTTTGTTAAACAAAACTTTTGGGCAGTTGGAGGAGGGAAACTTGTATTGATAACAATCGACTCGCTACTTATTTAGTAGTATTATTGAAATATAAGTATAAAGTGTAACAAAACTACCTGTTCAAAGAAATTTGGAGAGTCAATTTTGTGACACCCGGGCACCCGGTATATATACACTCGAGAGCAATGAATCCGGGTCACTTAAAGAATCCTAAAAATCTCGGAAACTAAAAATGCTAGGTTAATGCAATAAATTGTATTTAATAGACAATGTAATACTCCTTAAATGAAGGTATTAAAACTTCTTAGTTATTGTAAAGTTATATCATAAAAAAATCAAATTTGAAAAAGGGCCACTTTCGAAGATGGAACTACGAAATTACAGCATTTGGTGTTGCTTTTGTTTGTAATCTGTCATTTATGTGGGTACATAAACCATGTTGATAGTGCTCTATATTCATTAATCAAGCTGAAATTATGTCGCTTACGCCTGAAGAATGCACCAGAATACTTACAATGCTGGAAACCGGCCGGAGTCAGCGCGATACAGCCAGGACTGTCGGTGTGTCGCTGTCAACAGTACAAAGAGTTCTCCGACGTTACGAAGAAACTGGTTCTAACCTACGCAGACCAGGAACGGGCAGAACCAGGTGTACCACAGCACGAGAAGACCGATACTTGGTGAACACCATGCTTCGAAATCGCTTTCTCACAGGAACTGAACTCACCAATCAGTTTCGACGCCTCGGAGGAAGTAACCCAAGTGCATGGACAGTAAGACGTCGGCTTGCTGAATCTAACTTAAAACCCCTTAGACCTGCAAACGGCCCTAAACTGGAGCGTGGGCATCGTATTTCGAGACTAAGGTATGCCCAGAGCCACGTAAATTGGAGTATTGAAGATTGGTCAAAAGTTATGTTCTCCGACGAATCAAAATTTATGCTCTACAAGCACGATGGAAGACACAGAGTGTATCGAAGACCAGGGGAAAGATTCAAGCAAGCATGCATCGAAGAAAAAGTAGCCTACGGTGGTGGGTCTGTACTTGTGTGGGCGGAATTTCTTCTGAAAGTCGCACAGAGCTGGTGATCATAGAAAACGGCTCTTTAACTAGCGTAAGATATGTGGAAGAAATCCTCAATGATCACGTTGGTCCATTTATGGTCAATTTAGGTGAGGATGCTATATTTATGCATGACAATGCCCGACCTCATACAGGTAGGATTGTGAATGACTACCTTCAAGAGATGAACATTACTCGTATGGAGTGGCCAGCGCGCAGCCCGGATATCAACCCGATCGAGCATGCTTGGGACGAGCTAGGCAGATGCGTAAAACAACGAAACCCTCCCCCAATCACGCTTCGTGAGCTCAAAATTGCTCTCACAGAGGAATGGGAGAATATTCCCCAAAATCGTATAAGGAACTTGGTGTACAGCATGCCAAACCGCGTAAACGCAGTAATGGAAGCACGAGGAGGCAATACGAAGTATTAAAATTCAAGAAAATCGTAATAAAGTTCAAAAATTTCATGTTTCCTATTTTTGTTTTAAGGAGAGATCAGCAGTTTTTTCTTTATGTAATTTTGTGTTAATAAAATGTATGGTGACTCATATTTTTTTTACTTTCATTTAAGGAGTATTACATTGTCTATTAAATACAATTTATTGCATTAACCTATCATTTTTAGTTTCCGAGATTTTTAACATTCTTTAAGTGACCCGGATTCATTGCTCTCGAGTGTACTTATATACGATAAATTTTAAAAATGTACAATTATTACCAAAGCAGAGAGAATCTAAGTAATGTTATTACACTTATTACATAATACGTCAAGGGAAAATTTTGTACAGCTTTTCAAGAAAATTGCGCAAACGGATGAACTTGAAACTTTTTAGAGAGAGAGTTATAATGGAGCAATGCATAAAGTTTTTTAATGATATACCTATGTAATAAGTGTCGAAACTCGACTTGCAACGGGTCTCTAATACCTATATTCAAATACTTGGTGGCGTAGCGCCAAGTGTTAGTCGTGCTGAGGTCTCAGGTTCACACCCGCGATCCCGGGTCGAAACCGTGCGTCAAACCATTGTGTGTTCCGATTCGCAATGGTTCTTTTTTCGGAGTTTGGGTATAGGTATGTATTCTATGTAATTATGTAGGTACTTTTATAAAACATAATTATTATCAGTTTTCTACAGTTACGTAACATATTTAGACCATTTAGATGTCCCTCAGAGGGATGTATCCCTCTACTACTCTACATCTAATATAAGCTTAATTTGGTCTTAATGGTGTTTTGTGGGAATGTCTCAAATATATTTTATTTATATCCTTTAGTTTCTATGGGCACTCGAAATCCAAACCAGACTCAACTGTATGCCTTCGCAGAGTACTCAACTTCTTCGGTCATATTGTCAGGAAATATAACCATAACCTGGAACAACTTATGGTTACTGGAAAGGTTGACGGTAGGTTAGATGGTGTGAGTGCGGAGTGCGAGTTTTGGCATGCGCCTGTCGTTATTCACGGTAAGTGCGATAACGCCGATTCGTATGGAATCGAGTCACCGTCACCTATCTGTATTTTTATGCTGTATTCGCGGGAACTTGTCTCAGTTCCATAGAAATTTACGAATACACGCTTCATCGTGAACACGTTAAGCACTCGCAAAAACTTACACTAGGCATGAGACACGCACGGCGTTGGACGCTGGGCTGCACAATGCTCTACCTACACATTGCTAAAGCTGGCATGTTATCGTCAGGAAGAGAATAATTCAGCAGTGAAATCACGACCCTCGGTAATGAGGAGCACGACGTGAGGAGATCCTTTAAGTTAGAAAAGTATTAGGTACTACATATTAGTGGATCATTTCTTATGAATAATAACAACAGACTGTTGGAACTATTATATTGGCGGGTCGACTCAATCCCAATCTTTACATGTTGTAAAAACAATTTTTGTTTATGATTCAGTAGATAAGTACAATAAAGACTCTAGAAATCTGTCTATTAGTATAATGATAGTTTCTAGACTTATTATAGTCAAGATACGAGATATAATATCAGAGTTTTTATAATATGTTATATTTGCTCCAAGCTAATACCGCAATTCTATCTAAAAGAGTAGTTCTATGTATAACAAGATATCTCTCAGTCATATTACCTTTCACAGAATAAGCAGAAATATTTCACTATCAAGGTCGCAGCCGTACGTACATATTTCCGGCAAATATTGTTTATTTGTTCCAATACAATAAATACTATTTCGCTCCGCAAATGCCAGCAAAACGACCGCATTAAATATATTTACACACGGTCCATTGAATTGTAACAAAAAACATATTTGTCGTGTTCGTAATTCGACCGTGAATACAGTTTTCCACGATGTGTTAGTAAAGGACATATTAAATGAAGATTCAATATGTTCGGGCGATGGGTAGGGGCCGCGTGCGACACCATTAGGAAGTGGTGGCTCGGAAAACCTTTGGAATGTCGTGCCGCGTTCACTTCGCAAGAAAAATGTCCTGCTACTGGCAGAGACAGCTATTGTAATATTATGTTGAACAGTTGTCTCATAATTTTGTCTGTTTTATCTTTACGTGTTGAAGGAAATTCTTAAGAATGCCATGCCGGACTTCTATCTACTTCCTAAAATATCAGGGCTTCCGACACTTATTTTGTTCCTTAGAAAAATAATAATAACATACTACGCAAATAGCCTAGCTTCACGAAATTCCTTTTCATTTTGAACCGTGCAGTCGAAACTTATAAGTTTGACCAGTTTGTTGCTGTATCTGTTTGGAGGCTGAGTGTTAATTACGCAAAGCAGGCGTGTTTAGACAATTTCATTAATATCAGTTATGTTGTTTACCTTTTTATTAGGGTAGGAGGGGTCCTGGGACTTGCCCGGAGCTTCCAACCGCAGGCAGTAGGTAGGGAACATGTGGTTTTAGTCGGTCCGGCATAGAATCCATGACAGATTTTCTTCGCTTTAAAAAAGGGTAGGATGTGGTTTCTAAATTTGATTGGGTGATGATCACTTAGGCATCGTTTGATAAGCATGTATTACTAAAGCAATGCATGGAATTTTCTCGCTAATCGCGCTAAATAATCAAAAAAAGTTCGGTAAAGATGGGATCATCAAGTTTCTACACAAACTTTCCTCTTTAATGATTTTTTTATTTTATTGCGAATGATGTATTAAAAAAGTTGCTTATAAAAACTTATGGGCTAACCATAGATTATTATGTTCTACACAATACCATTATAAAACTGAAAGTTTGATTAAATGTAAAGTGTTATGGTGACTATCAAAAACAAGCACTAAGATTTTATGTTATTCTATAACACGTTATGAATAGGTACTCTTATCAATTTAAACAGCTAAAAAAGGTTTGTATGATTGAGAACAGCAATGTAAACTGTTACATTAATAGGGAATATTTATTATTTTGGAGTTTCGTAAATGGTCTAAGTTACGATAAAATGAGTTGTCTATAATTCAAGGATGGCTTACAATATATACATACTTTCTGTTAATCAACTATTTTCCTAAAATAATGCAATATGTGTGATTGAGTTTTTATAAACATGACATTAATCCTTGTAATACGCATCTCTCTCTCTCTATCTCTTACAAGTGATGCAAACGATATTGCGCTGGTTTACTTATTGTGTTCCGAAACGATTTCTTAACTTTATTTCTTTTCAGTCTCAAAATATGTTCAATCAAAAATGTATTCAGTACCTATCATGAGCGAGTAAATTTATTCTAGTTCTATTCTAACAAGTAAATCTAAATGATACATGTCAGCATTGGCAAGTACTTGGTCTGATGTAAACAGAGCACCGGCGCAGATTCCAATGAAATGAAAGGATATTCGCTGTGGAAATGCTCTCGACCCGCCTCAGGTAAGAGGTATCTTGACTTCGAAATCTTTTAGCTAGTCTACAGTGGCTGCAAATGTGCCCTACAAACGGCAATCTTGTTTGAAAAAGAATTTTGGCGGTTGAAACTGGCTGTCGATTTGTTCAAAACTGGCATAAGTGTATGTTCGGAATTTAATTGTTTAAAAAATCAAGAGATACTTTGATAATGGTAGTAAGTAACAGCGTTTTTCAGCAAGAATAGGTACATAATGTTTCAATAAGCAAACCTTTACATATTGCCAGGCACAATAACGTTTGAACTGAAATTATGTACTTAATAGCCAATGTCTTCACACTTTGCTATCATTGAATTGAAGATATGTTAGCTGCATCATAAAGGCACTCAACTAACTCATATATAAAAGATCCACTCAACTTATCTTAAACTAAAGCACTTATCTATCTTTAGGTTCTAGGTTTGAGTAAGTTATTAAAACAGCTGGCGCAGTTATGATCATGAATTATACGTATTTTACGATACTTTATAAGTTAGTAACACATGTGGTATTTTGATCAGGACACATTTTGATATTCATTTACAGATTCGTGAATCATAAATATCATCTTTAAAGTAAAACAGGTGATATTTTGTTAATTTTATTTCAAGATTAGATGATGTAAATCATAAATTAACCGTCAAATATTTTGGTTCAGAAGTAGAGTATAAATTGGGACAATATTTAAGCGTCGAATGTAAACCACTTTCTCGATTTGTAGATATGCCTTCACAGAGAGATGAGTGGGATTAAGAATTTTAGCTTCTTAATATACAGATTGCACATGGTTTATGTAAATTCATAGTTGATCAGTACTTCTACGATACAATTTAGCAAATTTTACACCCACCTTGTTGTGAAGAAATAATAAAACACAGGATGAAATATCCAAGTGACAAGTACAACTGATGGGCTGTATGCTTGTCTGCCACCTTAGTGGTACAAAAAAAAGTGACAAGTCACTTAAAATATTCTGATTTGTTCGTCGGCAAATAACGATTCAATGTTTGGATATTCGTAATGCAAAAAAAGTAAACTAAAATCACGATTTAATAGGAGCTGAGACCAGGAGTGATCTATTAGCTAAACTGACGATACCCGCTATGCATTGCTGGCTAACTACATATTCGAGGGTTCACTAAAGTTTATTTGCGTACAAAATGGCCGCGGGTGAAGGTCGTCCAACTTAATTTACTCAGTAGGCCAAACTTAAACCCAAAAACCATATTCTTCGGGTAGATTGTCCTCACTTATTACCTCCTAAACGGACGAGTATTAACATTGAAATGGGACTTTGCGTTTGTTTAGTAACGGTTCTTGTTAAAACAGACTGCTAGTTTACCATGGAACTTTGTAACATTAAGTATTCTTGTAATAATTGGCATAACATGCTCCTCGCTTCATAGTTTGGTTATTGTTTACGGTATAGATACGTTTATTGAGTACGCTGTATTATGCTTCAGTTTCAGATTATACTCCTCCTACACGTGTTTATCCCCGAGGGCCGAGGGAATCTAGTCAAGTCGCCTATGTTTGGTCATTAACATTTTTGTTCAACGTAATAGGTTGATATTATATAACTATCAATCAATCAAAAATATTCGGAATATGGCAGTTCGCTGCTAAATGCCTCTAATAAATTATGCCACATGGTCCTGCGCCTATTAATCACATTCATTCATCAGTGGAGTTTGCTACATGAACGAGTTTAAAACTAAATGCAAGATCCTTATTCAAATAAAAACTAACCGATTACGGATTGCTAATTAATTATACATTTTTAAGTTAACTGCATTCGAGATTTGGGAATTGTGATGTTCACATAGGCATAGACTAAACAGGAGCGATAGCTTTAGGCAAGTGACCAAAATACCTACTAGGCATCAATACCGCTCGTTTAATAGTTGTATGACTTAGTTTCACTATACTTATATTAGTACTAATCTATATCCACTCGATATATCCAAGTAAATTACTTTGAACTTCTTAAAATTTATTGTGGTTCAATATTTTCAGTAACTTGAAGCGAACCAAATAATTTTACGACAGTAATAAATTTCATGTAGTTTATAACACAGCTTCTTGTCAATGGAACACTTCTAAACATTCGATTCAAACACGAAGGAAATACATCCGGGAAGTTATGTACTCCTGTTTATTACAGCAACATCGACTCATCCATCATAATCGGCACATACGCCTGCATTCAAAACTAACGTCAAACAGTTATATCAAGGAAACCATAAAATCTGGATAGTCGTAAAACAGGCTTTGGGTAGCAGCCAACTATTCGACAATGAAAAATAATTCAGCATACTATTCCATGTTCAATGAATGTTGAGAAGTTTGAACGTTATTGCATTTCGCTGGGAGACTAGCAGATATTGCATCATCAGTGGATTAACTGTGATATCCTGCAACCTGCAATTGAACTCTATACCGAGATTTTTTTAACGGAAAGGAAAGTATTGATATCAGAGCTTTGAGTAAGGTACTATGTCTCTAGTGAATATTTTAAGCAGAGACATTTTTTTTTTATTAGCAGTGAGTGAAACGAATAATTTTTTTATAACGTGAAAATAGTTAACAGATTTACGATGAGATATATGTAAAGTAGTAAAAGGTTCACTGTTTCTGAAATAGATTTTATGTAAGTAGCTAAAATTAAAAGATCTTAGTTCGATACCTAGTTATTTCAGTTACATAATTTATTCTTATACCAAAAAGGCACAGTAATTGTGCGTGTATGATAGCGAAAATCAATAAACAAAATTTGATGATTATAATACGAACAAATAATAAATTGTTGGTTTGGTTGCGCAGATTGAATACCTCTTCAAGCAGTTATGTATGTGGTAAGTATTAGGTCTCTTTGTATTACCTGAAACAAAGTAAAAACAAACTTTAGTAATATAACATGTAGGTAGTTATTAGTGTCCGACCGAAACTGGTTTTCCAGCCGAAACCGAAACCGAAACCGAACTTTCGGCCCCAGGGTCAGTTTCGGCCGAAACCGAAACCGAAACCGAAACTCACGTGTTCATATTGAAAAAAAAAAAAACCAGCCAAGTGCGAGTCGAATTCCCGCACAGAGGATTCCGTTACAAAAATTGTGCACAAAAATTACGATTTTTGTGAGGACGCTTTTTTTCTGATTTTAGTAGGTATTTTTTGTTGTAGCGGCAACAGCACAGGGTGAGGTGGTTGGTGGTGGCAGTGTCTCTTGACATCGCCAACGCATTCAACACCTTGCCCTGGAGCTGCGTTTGGGAGGCGCTTATTTACCATGGAATGCCTCAATACCTCCGTCAAATTTTTGGGGCCTCTCTTTCCGAGAGGGCCATAACTTATCCGAGCTGGCTAGGCGACGAGATGTGTCGTTCGGTGTTCCACGGGGATCGGAACATCGGTTACGATTGGGTGCTGCGTGGTCCGTTGCTCAGAGAAGTCGGCGATTTTGTTTTTTTTTATATTTAGCTCGTCAAAATGATGCCGCCGCCTGATGGACACAACGACATCTAGCGATTGCGGGCCACCGTCCCAGTCTGTAAGACTATAAAAACTAAGCTGCCTTTAAGTTGGCGGCCCTATGATGTGGATGTGCCTCTTCACGCTCCGCCTGAAGAACCCAGGATTGTAAGAGGAGGAAAACACGTGCGCTGGCAGGTCGTTCCAGATTTTTATGGTTCGACAGAGAAACTATCTTTTGAATCTTGTTACGACGACATCCTAATTTCAGCGCGAGGAGCAACACCGAGACGCAACCCTAAAGGCCACCTGCGGGATCCAGCTTACATATAGTGGGCGTCAGCATCGGCATCGAGCTCTCCATGACGTATCTGAGGCTCGCACTCGATAACCGGTGTAACTTCGGATACCAAATCCGAAGTTTGGTCCCAAAACTGAGGGAGGGGGGCATCAGCCGCACTTTCGCGGTTGTTGCCCAATATCAGGGGACCCAACGCTCCTAGCAGGAGACTGTACCTTGGGATCATGCGGAGCAGGGCCCTATACGGGGCCCCGGTATGGGCGGAGATACTGATGGCCAGCAATGCGGTTAGATGGCTTAGCACGCAGAAGGCGATGGCTGTCAGCCTGTCAGGGTGATAAGGGGATACCGCATGATCTCAGTTGAGGTGGCTTGTCTTCTAGCTGGAACCACTCCATGGGACCTGGAAGCGAGGGCCCTTGCGTCATTGTTTAAATGGCGCAAGGAGGCGCTGGAGCGGGGCCATACGCCTATTCCTGTGAGCAGGTCATGCTCGTGAAAGAGACGGCGGGGAGGAAGCGGGAGAGAATTCTCCCACCCAAGTTTCACAGTCTGCGGCGGCGCGCTCTATACTATCAGCCTCCATGACCGGGGGCCTGCGGACGGCTGCTCACCGTCCTTACAGAAGCAGGCCCTAGACGTTAGCGTGACGTGAGAGATTCATGCATGCCCCCCTCAAGTAACTGGAAAACAACTGAACAACCCCCCAAAGACGCGGCCGTAGTATGCATGATTCCGAGGGCATACTCGGGGCTCATAACGCGTGGTTTTTAGTCGGTAGGACTCCGGCATAGCATCTCTGTAGGATTTTCCCCACGTTAAAAAGTAGCGGCAACAGAAAAACATCATCAGTGAAAATTTTAGGCCTCTATCTGGCACGTTTCCAGCGATACAACCTCGTGACTAATAGATAGACGGACGGCTAGGCCTCATGTCTCGTAAATAGGATCCGCTTTAACCTCTCCGTGCTAGAGTCAGACTCGCACTTGGCCGGTTATTTTTTCAATGGGTGCAGCAAGTTCCACTAAGTGCCATCAATCAACGGTATAAATCTTCTCAAGTGTTCATTTTAGAAATATCTTCACCTAAAGATGAGCGATTCTTTCTTATACGTATGGAATTACACCTAGATGCTATTGCGAACTCCTACCGACTAAAACAACATGGTGCCCCGCTGTTAGCTCTTGGCCGGTTTTGGTTACATTCTAGAAGTGTATAACTAAAACTGGACAAGAGTGAGCCGGACTCGCGCACGGGCTACGTACAAGAAAAGTGGCAAAAAGTCACGTATGTTATATGGGAGGCCCCCTTTAATGGGCCCCTTAATGTGCATGAGTTACAGCCTGCTGATAGACAGACAGACGACCAACACAGTCAACTCAAAATTTCAAGTCAAGTCAAAATTTTGTAAGCTCCGTGAAATTTTATTTTAAATTAATCTTATTTATTGTAAAAACCCTAATTAAAATTAGTTAAATTCATTGAAATTAATATACTAGTGCATAATTAGTGTTCAAAGTGTTAAAATACGTAATTCCAAAGTTCTGTTCGTAATTTTATGAAATTAGTAACGAATGAGTCATCTTAACCGTTAAAAGAAAGTGATTTTGACGTAAATTTTCAGAATTTATTGACTGTTTCCTCGGTGCTGCATCATTATAATAGTAAAAGTGTTAAATCGACTTTGTATACCGATAATATACTTGCGTTATTACTTAAATAACAACGATCAGCTGTTAAATTGCCGTAACATAACCTATAGTCTACTTGTAAGTAGGTTCGTAAAACTGCAAATATTGACGTGTATCACATATTGGAAGTGATAAAACTAGTAAATATATATTTAGTGTAGCTAGTAACAGACCATTTCACTTCGAATAATTTAATGAATAACACATAGATTCACAAAAGGAGTGTTAAAAGTTTTACAAGTTACCCAGTGGATAGGTGTGCCGGTGAGTTTGTTTACCTGTTGTTCACTTGTATATATGTCATAATATATTCAATGCTGAAATCTGATAGGTAATTCATTCGAATCCCACCTCTCGCTTTGAAATTAATAGGTACAGTAGGTGTGTCCACCTGTTGTTCACTAGTAATATATCTAATAGTATATTCTATGTTGAAAACTTACAGGTATCACACTCATACGAATAGGTACTTTTTTGCAATAAACAAATCTATCTATCCATAGCTTTAGAGGCTGCTCCTTGTTTTAAATATAGAGTAGCTATTCTTGTTTAATACAACAAAATGATGACTCGAAGAGGTCTGGCCCGTCAGGAACAGTCAAAACTTCAACTGGTCTTAGAAGAACTAAAATCTGCCAAGGAGCAGGTTGTCCAGCTTAGTAATGAACGTGAGGACAATGAGACAGAGCTTGTCTCTGTTGTAGAACACAACGGCAAACTAAAACAGCAGTTGTCCTTGCTAAGCGTGCGGTTAGATGAAGTGACTGGGGAACGGGATGAACTCCTAAAAATAGTAAATAATTTTGATAAGTGCAGTGCAGAGTATGAACGTGCTTTAAAACGGATAGCTGATCTAGAACATGAGCTTAGGGACTCCCACCAACAAATAACTCAGCTAGAAGAAGCGTCTCTGCAAGTTAGTACTCTACAAAACCAAACATTGTTCGACGAACTCATGGATAGGTCCCCAAGGTTAGTTACTGCTGCAAAACCTAAACAGACTGACATTATAGACCTTACAAATGATACTCCTAAACACCCTGCAGTAGGTTTAGGTCATTGTAGCAACAAAAAGTTAAAACATTATATAAAAATAAATAAGTTGATAAGAAAAAATCAAAATTTGCTTAATAATAATAAAAATTTCACCAAAAATATTAAGAATTGCCGAAATAGATTGGATATTTTACATGAACTAAATTTATGCACTGAAAAGTTAGAAAGTAGTCAAAAACAGCATGCTGCAGATACACAGGAATTCAGTTATAAGTTACAACAGCTTCAAGATTCCCTGGAGTCTGTTAAGACAATGTATGATAAATCGCAGCTGATTATAAAAGAATATTCTTTGGCCATGGATAAACTCTTAAATTCAACATCTAATTATGCTGACCGTTTTAACTCCTTAGCAGATAAAACACAATGTGACTGCAGCCAACCTGAGCCAGGGAGTACACTCGCCCTATCTGGTGACCAGATGCATAGCACACTAAAACAAATTAATCAAGGTTTTAAAAAAGATAACAGTGAAGGTAGTCGTTGGATTATGTTCAGTGATGAAATTGGGAGAGACATGGGGTCAAAATTAAACTTTTGTTCACAGGGGCAGTCCTTTATAAATCACTGCATGCCTTCTACATCCTATACCCAATTAATGAAGGCTGTATGTAGTTATAAATTTCATCAGAGAGATAATCTGGTTATTTTCATAGGAAACAGGACTGATATAACCAAACAAAAACTTATTAAATATTATAATAAATTAAAGTCATTAGATTTAAATAATATTATAATTTACACACTGCCCTACTGTAAGCATATGCCAGTTGTGGAAAATAGGATTAGGTACTATTTAAATTTATCATTGGACACATTAACACTTCATAATAAAAAATTTAGTATAATTGATACTAACACTATTGTTAGGAAAAATTATTATTTCTATATGACTAAAGGAAAGCATAAGCTTCTGGATTATTTTAAAAGACAGGTAGCAATTTCGCTACATTATTTTATAGATACTTTAGCCAAAAATCTGGCTATCAAACCTGCTCCTTTTGAGCAGAAAAATGACATTGATATTAGAACTCTGGATAGTTGTTTATATCCAAGTAATTTAAATTAGATTATAGGACAAAAGAGCAACGTTCTTGCACTAAGCTTGACACAATGTATAAATCAATTAATGTTAAATCTAGCCATTTAGTTCTACATCAGCCACAGCATAATTTTATATCTGATTGCTCACAGGCCGTTGAATCTATTAATCTTAAAAATAATGCTTTACACCTGGTGCACCAAAATGTTGAGGGCCTGATTGGTGGAGGGGAGTTGGAGTTGGAGTTGTACATGAACTTGAATGGCATTGATATTTTTTGTGTAACAGAACATTGGTTAAGGCCTTATCAACTCATGTTCAATTTCAAAAATCACCAGGTTGCTAGCTCGTTCTGTAGAGTGAAATATAAACGTGGAGGCTCTTTAATTATTATTAATAAGTCAATAAAGTATAAAGAACGTAAAGACATAGTAGCCCTCTCTGTTGAACGAGTTATTGAGATAGCCAGTATAGAGTTTGAGCGGTTCATTGTACTAAGCGTATACAGTCCCCCAGATGCTCCATATGTACAGTTTGAAGAAAAACTTGAAGAAGCATTGTTTAAATGCCAAAGTACTAAAAAAACGGTCCTATTTTGTGGGGATCTCAATGTAGATGTTTTAGAAACTGCACGGGAACCTTTACAGAGAGAGAAAATGTTAAATTTGTTCAAGTCATTTGGTTTGTATAATATATTTTTGGAACCTACTCGTATAACTGCCACTAGTGCTACTTGTATTGATAATATTTATACTAATATAAATCCCATTAAAAAATGTATAGTGGACCCTGTAAAATCAGATCATCGCGGTCAGTTTGTTTCTTATCTGAGAAATAGTAGGGAAAATAAGAAGATAATTAGTTTTGTCCCAGTTAACACACATCGCTTGGAAACATTCAGAAGAAACTTAGTCAAGAAAATAACAGAATTGCCCAATTACACTAGTGTAGAAGAATCCTACTCTGATTTATTTAATTTGATACATGATGTGTTTGGGAAAATCTTTACCCCGAAAACTTTATCAATCGGAGGCAGCTCTGCTTTCAGTGACTGGGCAACACCCGGAATTTATAAAAGTCGCCATAAACTATATGAACTGTATTCTGAAAAATCGCATAATTTCAACCCAGAGTTTCAGGAATATGTTAAAAAATATTCAAAGATATTTAAGCAAGCCTGTACCTTGGCCAAGTCTAATTTCATTAGAAATAAAATTTTAGATTCTGCGAATGTCATTAAAACTACTTGGAACATTATAAATGCGGAATGTGGTAGGTGTACAGCGAATGAAAGAAAGTTTCATTTAAAGATAGACAATCGCCACGTTTCGGGGGATATGGAAGTGGCGACCGAGTTCGAAAAATTTTTCAGTAATGTACCTATAGAGATTACTAACACTCTCCGGTCGTCTTCCGCCTCCGCCGAGCTTTTATTAGCAGAATCTGTAGCTGCCTGTGAGGGCGCGTTCGAATTTACAGTTGTCAACTGCAACGACATCTTAAAAGCATTTAAATCTATTAATGTTAAAAAAACCGCTGACCTTAGTAGGCTATCAGTAAAATCCGTATCAAGTATTATAGATGTCATTGCCCCCCACTTGGCAACTGTGTTTAACGATTGCGTCTCAAGTGGTGTATTTCCTGAGTTGATGAAACACAGTAAAGTTATACCACTGTTCAAGGCTGGCAGTACTTCAGATCCGGGTAATTTCAGACCTATCTCGGTGTTGCCGACCTTGAGCAAGATATTTGAAAAACTAATACTAGAGCAGATGCTGATCTATTTTAATAGTCACAAATTGTTTCATGAGAAACAATTTGGCTTCACTAAAGGACGCTCGACTACCGATGCTGGTGTAGAGTTATTGAAATGTATTTACGAGGCCTGGGAGAATAAACAAGATGCAATTGGTGTGTTTTGCGATTTGTCCAAGGCATTTGATTGTGTCCAACATGAAACATTAATCAGGAAATTACACCATTATGGCATAAGAAGCAAGGCTCTCGATCTTCTGACTTCATATTTGAACAATAGAATTCAGAGGGTTGATGTTAATGGTACACGCTCGGAGGGCTCTGTAGTTACTATGGGCGTCCCACAGGGTTCAATACTCGGACCATTTTTATTCCTTATATATTTTAATGACCTACCCTTTTACGTGGGGGACAACAACAGGATTGTTTTGTTTGCAGATGATACTTCTTTGATTTTCAAAGTTAAAAGACAAATAGATAACTATGACGATGTCAACAACGCAATCTTGAAAGTGGTTCATTGGTTTAACACTAACAATCTTAGACTGAATGATAATAAAACTAAATGCATAAAATTTACCTTGCCTAATGTAACACAGTCAGAAACCAATGTTCAACTTAATGGTCGGGTGTTGGAACTTGTGGAATCAACGACGTTCCTAGGGTTAACGGTCGATGCTGGTTTACAATGGGGTCCACATATTGTTAAACTAGCAAATAGATTAAGTTCAGCAGCATTTGCTGTACAAAAGATAAGGCACTTGACGGATGTAGATACGGCTAGAATAGTCTATTTCAGTTACTTTCATAGCATAATGTCTTACGGTATTCTACTGTGGGGCAATGCTGCAGATATAGATAAAATTTTTATTTTACAAAAGCGGGCCATAAGAGCTATATATAGATTAGGTCCAAGGGTCTCTCTGCGCGAGAAATTCAAAGAGGTTAAAATTCTTACAGTAGCATCACAATACATTTTTGAGAATCTTATGTACGTACAAAGAAATTTACATAGTTTCGCTAAGTTAAGTGATAGACACAATGTCAACACTAGAAATAAAAGTAACCTTGCTGTTTATCATAGCAGATTGCACAAAATCAGCAATTCTTTCATGGGTAACTGTATACGCTTTTACAACAGGCTACCAGACGAAATTAAAAGTATGTCCCTTAATAAATTTAAAAAGGTTGTAAAAAGTAAATTGTACTGCAGGGGCTACTACACAATTGGTGATTATTTGTTGGATGGAGAAGCCTGGAAATGACCTGCTCTACTGGATTCTCAAAAAAGTGTCAAATGCATAGTTTTTAGATTCATTTTGTAAATAGAGCTCTAAAAAGAATAACCCGCTGAGTTTCTTGCCAGTTCTTCTCAGGTGGGTCGCGTTGTGAACTGGTGGTAGATTTTGATTTATATTCTGGACGTTTTACAAGAGCATCTGTAAATGCCTATGTGAAATAAATTTCTTTTTCTTTCTTTCTTTCAACGGAACCGACAACAAAGGGGTAGGGTTATGTAATGTCCTAGATCTTTAGGATTCAGTAACCAAAAGTAAAAACAGAACCCTAAAAAGGAGGTCTAGGAGATAACACAGGGATAACTGTCTAATACTTCTCAACGATTGTAATTGCTTGTGGTTTAAATAAAGTTGTATTATTATAGCTACTGATTGGAAGTCCTTTGTAAATCTCTAAATCTTCGGTTAGTAACATATTAATTGGTTGGGCTGACCCCAACCACGTCACTAGCAGAGCCAGGCACTCAAAATTTATTAACACGTGGGTTTCGGCCCGGCCGAAAGTTTCGGCCCATTTTGGCCGAAACCGAAACTGCGGCCGAAACTCGATTTTTTGGCCGAAACTGGCCGAAACCGAAACCGAAACCGAAACTTCGGTCGGTCACTAGTAGTTATGCACCCCCATGTTCCACCCCGAACTGTTACTATCAACCAGTGACGTCAGACCACCCATGGTATATTGAACAAAGCCCATTGTTTCTTAGAAGGCTTTTATTACTTACACGCGTTACTCACGAAACGAAATACTTAATTGTTATGACATCAATTACTGGTATCTTAAGTATCGCCAAACTCATAAAGACTTGTACATCTCAGTACGAAATACTTAATTGATATAACATCAATTACGGGTATCTTAAGTATCGTCAAACTAATAAAGAATTGTACACCTCAGTATTTTTCCATCTAACGTGTGGCTTGACACCCACACTATTATACGTGTCTGTGACACACACTAACATAGCACTATCTTGTATATAAGCTCATGTAAGACCAACTATGTTCATTCTCGTACTGCTACTCCAAGAGCACTTGTCTTGCTCCCAACAAACGTTTAACTTGTATTCATTCTACATTAATTAATATAAGTTCTTTTTAATAAAGTTTTTAAAATGACAAATTAAAAGCGTTTATATTTGACTGGCGCAGCCGGGTCGGATAATCGTCGCGAAAAGTTACCTGTCAAAAGTACTTAACTTCAGTGCCGACGCGTACTAATCGCCAAGACTTTTACTCCGTAAAGAATCTACAAATTTTGTCAAAGAACGTCAAGACACTTCGCAGCAGCAGCAGCACGGGAATCAGGATGGGATCGAGCGTTTTGTGAGTAGACCTTTGACTCGCTTTCCTTTTGTTCCATTCCTTTGACGTAAATCGGACTAGACATTGCCGGTAACGTTTTTTTTCTGTATTTTTGGACAAAAATCGCCGAATTTACATTTAGTTTTAAACTACGTGAGTTGGACACAAATCGCCAATTACGTTTATTTATTTGCCTTATATTTGTTGTGTTGTTATATAAACTTATAGCGTGTGTATTATTTCAATATGAATCAGATCCAGTTGATTCCGAAAGAGATACAAGGGATTATTCCAAAGTATGATGGTGATGAAAAGTTGTTAAATTTGTTCATAAATAAGTGTGAATATGTATTACGAAGTTTTAGAGGAGAAAATAATCCTGCACAACAAACATATGTTTACCACTGTATAACCAGTAGGTTAGTAGGGAAGGCAGCTATATTAATTAGCGAACGAGAAAATGTTGATACGTGGGAGGAATTAAAAGAACTTTTTGTTCAACATTTTAGTGATCCTAGATCAGAAGCATGTATAGCGATAGAATTAGAAAACATTAGAATAAAACACGGCGAATCTTACATCGATTTATGCCATAGAATTCAAAATGTTAGAAGCTCGCTTATTTCCAAGGTAAATTTATTATTAGATGAAGGAGTTAAGGCAGCAAAGCAAATTATTTACAATAATACAGCTTTGAACGTATTTTTATACAACTTGCCGGAAGATTTAATCACTTTCGTTAGATTAAACAAGTGCACAATATTAGAGACAGCCTTAAGTATCGTTACAGAAGAGGTAAAGTTTAGAAATCAATATCAGATGAAGAATAAAAGTAAGCATCATGATAATTCTAATAATAATCAATTTAAACAAAATATTAATTCTTCGAATCAGTTTAAATTTGGTATACAGAACCAGCAAAAGGTTAACCCGAATTTTAAACCGAATTTCACTCCGTTTAATAAATTCCCACAAAATAATCAAAAGTTTAATACTAACCAAAATCCACAAAATAATCAGGGATTTAGGTTTAATACGCATCAAAATGCACAAATAAATCAACAAAAACCTCCTTTTAGATATCCAAATGCTCAACAGCAGCAATTTCCTAGAGGAATAAATAATTATAAACAATCGGGTTTCTTTAAATCGAACCCAAACCAACAATTCCGTTTCGGGACTCAAAATCAATCGCGTAACGTGAATAATGACGATGTGACTATGCGAACTGTTAAGAATAACAATATGGTAGGTTGTTCTGAACAAGAACTGGATTCGAGCGAAACTACGAATCAGTTTGACCAGTGCAATGAAAATGAATATAACTACAACTGTATAGACGAAGAGGACGCTTATGATTTTTCAGACGAATTAGTCGGTGAAAACTCTAATGAAAATTTTTTCATAGAAGCCTCGACATGTCCCCAGTCGAAATAATTAACTTAAACAAGCATGATACTTTAAAATTACCCTACATAGAGTTACCAGAAATAAATTCAATTTTTTTGATTGATACTGGTAGCACACGTTCATTCATGACTCCTAGAAAAGCAAATGAATTTTACAGAAATTTTAAGTATGTAGAACCTTTTGATGTCATTACGACTCATGGTTGTACCAGACATGATGAAGTAATTTTTATACCATTACCTAGAACTTTTAAATCACTTTTACAACATAATTTTTTCTTGTACAACGTGGATAATTCTTATGATGGTGTAATAGGCTCTGATTTACTAAAAGAATTAGGAGCTAACATTGATATGAAAAATCAGGTTTTAAGAACTCAAAAAATAAATATTTCTATTTCTTACCAATCGGTTTTTGAAATTAAAGTTCCTGCAAGAACAGAAATTAGGACTAAAATTCCAACAACATTAGAAAATGGAAACGGGAT
Source organism: Miltochrista miniata (assembly GCA_933228765.1). Lineage (NCBI taxonomy): Eukaryota > Metazoa > Arthropoda > Insecta > Lepidoptera > Erebidae > Miltochrista > Miltochrista miniata. The sequence continues at coordinate 14,469,996 of OW121752.1, read as the reverse complement.
AGTTCATTTTGTTGAATTTCGTCCAGGAGTTCGTATGCCGGACGCTTTAGTAAATTGTGTCGATTCTTTCGCATCAACAGTAGTGCAAAACGCTACAGATGAAGATGCATATATATCATTTTCTAGACCTGTACCAGTTCATACAATAGGAAATGAACCAAAAAATAGTATCAAAATAAATAACATATTAAATTCCAGTAAAATGAATAGAATTTTAGAAGATAATCTTTCTAAACTACGATTAGACCATTTAAATCAAGAAGAAAATTCTCTTATATCTAATCTTTGTCATGAATATTTAGACATATTTCATTGTGAACAATTACCCTTATCTTTTACAAATCAAATCAAACATAAAATTAGAACAAAAAATGAAGATCCTATTTATATTCGCCCTTATAGACATCCTATTAGCGAAAATGAGGAAATTCAAAAACAAGTTAATACACTTTTGGAAAATGACGTGATTATAGAATCTCATTCTCCATGGAGTGCCCCAGTTCATTTAGTACACAAGAAAATGGACGCTTCAGGTGAAAGGAAATTTCGTATGGTAATAGAATATAGACGTTTAAACGAAATTACTACTGACGATAAATACCCTTTACCGAATATTTCCGATCTCTTTGATAGATTAGGAAAAGCAACTTACTTCTCCACTTTAGACTTAGCTAGTGGTTACCATCAGATAGAAGTAGAAGAGGAAGATCAACCCAAGACAGCTTTTACGACCCAAGCAGGACATTTTGAGTTTAAAAGAATGCCATTTGGTTTAAAAACAGCCCCTGCTACATTCCAAAGAGCTATGGATAATGTACTAAGAGGCCTACAAGGTATGCATTGTCTAGTTTACTTAGATGACATAATAATCTATTCCACAAGTCTCCATGAACATGTAGAGAAACTACGTAAAGTATTTGATAGATTAAGACAAACCAACCTCAAAGTAACCTTAGACAAATGTGAATTTCTTAGGAAAGAAGTCCTTTACTTAGGACATTCCATTTCAAAAGATGGTCTTCAACCTAATAACGACAAAATTAAAGCCGTTTTAAATTTCCCCATACCTAAAACTCCAACGGAAATAAAAAGTTTCTTAGGACTTATAGGATATTATAGAAAATTTATAAAAGATTTCTCTAAAATAACACAACCTCTAACTAATTGCCTAAAAAAGAAGAACAAAGTAAATATTACAAAAGAATATATAGACGCATTTGAAAAGTGCAAATCACTTTTAACTAATGCACCCTTATTACAATTTCCAGACTTTACAAAACCCTTTTTGCTCACTACAGACGCATCGAACTTTGCCCTTGGTGCAGTTTTATCACAAGGAACTGTAGGTAGCGATAAACCTATAGCTTTTGCTAGCAGAACACTAAACGACGCGGAAACTCGTTATAGTGCCATAGAAAAGGAACTTCTAGCCGTTGTATGGGCATGCAAGCATTTTAGACCTTATTTGTATGGAAAGAAGTTTACTATCCTTACGGATCATAGACCACTTGTTTGGTTACATTCACTTAAAGAACCAGGTAGTAGATTAACAAGATGGCGTTTACGTTTAGCCGAATTCGATTATGAAGTTTTGTATAAACCGGGAAAACAAAACTTGAACGCAGATGCTCTTTCGCGTATTAAGTTAAATGTATTGAACGAAAACGAATCAATGATTGTTAACTTAGATAGCCCAGATACAGTAATAATTTCAAGCGATGATGAAAAATCACAATCGCCTGTTCCGAACCCCAATAGACTGAGATCACCTTTTTCGAGTCGATCTTTAGATAGTATAACTATCACAGCTTCGGAAAAACCAAACTCTTCAAACATCACGATCCATTCTGAGGAAAATACTGATTCATCAGATATCCCTATATTAAATGAAGCCATAGATACAAAACCTAATCAGATACTAATATTTACATGGAATAAAAACGAAACTAGTGTTAAAAATTTAACTAGAGATAAACAAAAGGTTTTTGAAGTACATATGCCTTTAAATAATTTTGAACTAATTAAACAATTCCTTAAAGAATATATTCGCCCTAAAATAAAACAATTTATCTACTTTGAAGATAGGCGTCATCGTGAACAGTTTACTAATGTAATAACGACTTTATTTAGGAAAGATTCTGTTAAAATATATGAATGTACAGAAAGAGTAATTTACATCGAAGATGAAAACGAACAAAAAGAAATAGTTCTAAAATATCACATAGGAAAAACCTGTCACCGTGGTATTAGAGAAACAATAGCTCATTTAAAGAGAACCTATTTCTGGAGAAATATCTATCAAACAGTTGCATGTGTTATCAATTCTTGCGATTTATGTAAACAAATGAAATATGACAGAAAACCCTTAAAACCAGAATTACAGCTTACTCAAACACAAATGAAACCTTTCCAGGAATTATTCATGGATATTTTCTCAATTGAAGGAACTTATTTCCTTACAATTATAGATGCATTTAGCAAGTTAGGACAAGCATTTAAAATCGCTAATAGAACGACACCAGAGATTGTTAAAGCATTAATAAAATACTTTTCAACTTATGGTATTCCTACAAAAATTAGTTCAGATCCAGCAACAGAATTTAATAACAACCTTTTAAAGGAAATGTTAAGTTTTTACAAAATAGATTTACACATTGGTACACCCCATAATCCAAATTCAATGGGATTAATAGAAAGATTCCACTCTACCATTATAGAAATTTATAGGTTAGCTAAATATGAAAGAAAAGTAACCGATGCAGCTTCAGTTATGACTTATGCAATTATGTCATATAACCAATCGATTCACTCTACAACAGGACTTACACCTTTTGAAGTAGTTTTCGGACACACAGACTCATCAAGTGTCTTTGAAGTCGATTTCGAAAAACAGTATACACAACAACTTGTAAACGATCACATTAAAAGAACTAAATATCTTTACAATCATTTAGCAAACAAAATGATAGCAACTAAAGAAAAGATCAAAAGTAAACATGGTGGAGAAACCAGTTTTCAAGTAAAACCGGGAGATAATGTTTACATTAAAGGCGTCAATATTAGGCGTAGTAAAGATAAACCGCGTTACCAAAAAGCCACAGTTACTGGCAACATTAACAGAAACACGGTAGAAATAAAGACGCAAAATAGAAATTCTAAAGTACCAATTAAAGACATAAAACGTCCTTCACAGGTACGTCCTGATGATGGCGGCGCAAGCAGCCCTAAGCCTGGCCCTTCAACTTCAAAGGATTGAACACAATCCGGGAATACTCCCAGTAAAAGAAGGTCAAGCCCAAATTAGCCTCTATAACTGGCATATAGTTAAAATATTAGATTTAGAATTAATTAGCAATAACTTAAACTATAACGTTAATAAATATTTAGAAATCAGTACTATTTTACAAGATAAGTTAGAAATTTATATGATAGATGGTAGTCTTATAGACGTTGAACTCCAATGTCAATATATAATGAACATAACTATAGAAAGATATAACCAACTTATACCAAATGTTAGAATCAAACGAGGTGCCATTAACCCACTTGGTTCAATTATTAAAGTAATCACAGGAAATTTAGATAATGAAGATGCGGTACGATATGATAACATGATTAATAAAATTCAGTCAAAACAAAATGCACTTGCAAATAGAATGACATTAATTTCAGAAATAGTTAGCACATTTGTTAATATTACAAATGCAACAAGAAATAATTTCCTAATGATAGGAAAAACTCTTAAAGAAATAGAAAAATATATTAATGAAACAGAGTACCAAAGAAATAGAGAGCTTATTTTAGAATCATTTAATTTACTTGTTCATAATTTTCAAGTACTTTTGACTCGCTTAGATGAAATAGAAACCGCTGTAGCATTTAGCCGTGTAAACATATTACATCAATCAATTTTAGACACTCATGAATTATTTACAATTTTAAAAGACATTGAGAAAACGGATAAATTAGTTTTACCTGTTAGTTTAGATAATTTGATTAACTTAGAACATTGTATTAATATTAAAGCTTATGTAAAAGGCAAACAAATAACTTTTATAATGTCAGTTCCAACAGTCCAAACAGAGATTTACAACTATTACCAATTGCATCCTTTCCCAATGTATAACCCAAGCTCAAACCATACATTCCTAATTACTCCTAAACATTCCTATATCCTTGCGAGAGGGTCGAAGATATTACCGCTCTCCCAACCTTGCAGAGAAATGGACGAAGGAAAATTCCTTTGTTATGAAAACGACATTTCACCTACCGAAGAAAGTCAATGTATCCAAGATTTGATGAAATACTCTACCAAGATTACCTCGTGCTCTCCGTTACCTGTAAAATCTTCAGAAATAAAGATTAAGTATATGCAACCAAATTCATGGCTTTTATATACAGGGACACGCACATTTCTCACCGAATCCTGCGAAAATGACAAGAATCAACACGATGTTATAGGAACTTATATAGTAACTCTAGATCATGCCTGTCGAGTGGAGATTGGTAAAATCACGCTAAGAAGACGAAACATACAAGCGGGTGAAATAATGTATAACAGTATGCCAAATATACATCTGCCTAGCATCGAGTCACCGAAGGAGATCGTGCATCGAGAATCCGTCAACTTAGATAATATTAACTTGGATAACTTACAATTTCTCTCTCAAATATTAAAGGACAAAAGTGAAGTTTTAAACAGTGAAACCCAATTTGTGAATGTGCATAGTATAAGCATAGGAACTATTATTATTTACATAATTTTGATAATTGTTTTAATTGTAATTCTGTATCGTTGTAGATCTAAGATCCCATGGAAATGTAACTATCAAAATCGTTACCCTCAAAAATCAGATAACGACTTTGAACTTATGGAGGGAGGAGTTATGCACCCCCATGTTCCACCCCGAACTGTTACTATCAACCAGTGACGTCAGACCACCCATGGTATATTGAACAAAGCCCATTGTTTCTTAGAAGGCTTTTATTACTTACACGCGTTACTCACGAAACGAAATACTTAATTGTTATGACATCAATTACTGGTATCTTAAGTATCGCCAAACTCATAAAGACTTGTACATCTCAGTACGAAATACTTAATTGATATAACATCAATTACGGGTATCTTAAGTATCGTCAAACTAATAAAGAATTGTACACCTCAGTATTTTTCCATCTAACGTGTGGCTTGACACCCACACTATTATACGTGTCTGTGACACACACTAACATAGCACTATCTTGTATATAAGCTCATGTAAGACCAACTATGTTCATTCTCGTACTGCTACTCCAAGAGCACTTGTCTTGCTCCCAACAAACGTTTAACTTGTATTCATTCTACATTAATTAATATAAGTTCTTTTTAATAAAGTTTTTAAAAAGACAAATTAAAAGCGTTTATATTTGACTAGGTATAAGTCATCAAACTTGTTCTCATAAAAATTCGAACAATTCAAACCAAATTTCTCTAATATTAATCTTGATAATCACCATCAAGTTATTACTAAGACATAGGTAATCATTATTCAAATTGCTTTTAAATCATTCAATATCACGTTTTGTAACCGCGCGAGTCCATCCGTAGGGCCCCAAGATACAGCCGTTTACAATGTTGAATCTTATCTTTGAGTGGTATTATAATTTCTTGCTCAAACTGGGTTTGAAAAATGTTGTGTAGTTATATAATGATATAAGACATTGAATATACGACACAAATATAGTTTTTTATACCACTGAGGTGGCAGACAAGCATACGGCCCACCAGATGTACTGATGGTCACCGCAGCCTATGGACGTTTGCAACACCGGGGGCGCAAGACTCGCGCTGCCGACCCTGTAAAAACCTTCTAAGATCCACCTTGAAGAACCCCATACTGTAGTAGGTGTTTTGAGAACCGAAGCAGTGAGATCATTCCACAATCTAAGCGTGCACGGAAGAAAGATCCTATCGGATATTATTAAGTACTAGATGGTGCCCGGGGGGAAGTCTGTCCCAGTTCCCACATCCCATGAGAAGTTATTCCAGGGATAAGTCGATGTGAATTTCCAGACTTTACTGTATCCCTGTATCAACTCAGTGTGCGAGAGTGAAAGAGTAACCAACATCCACACTCACAAACTTTCGCCTTTATAATAATAAGTAAGCATTGTTGTAGCTTACGGATGCTGTTTCATAGCACGGAGCAGTATGAACCGAATGCATAATGAGGTATATTTAGCACTGCGATCATGCATTTACACAAACACATAAATGTTATTCCATTAACAATGCGTTGTTTACAAGATCAGTCAGCAAAATTAATTAAGATCTAGATCCTATTCTAAGAACCTGTATATTGCAATCGGTGCAATGACGGGACTTAGATCCCTATGCGTATGTTTATGAAATGGTATGTTTGAGAAAATGAAAGCCGTTAAAATGGCGGGATGGTACGTTCGAAATGTATGTTTTGAAAATACGCTTCGTAGACAGAGTTCATTACACTAGATGTGGGCAGGACCAATGTCTATGAAATTTTGTCGGCGGAGTGTCATCGTTGCTATGGCTATTGACGCCTGCCGTACATCATGTTATAACATGATGTACGACAGGCCAAGTGCGAGTCAGACTCACGTACAGAGGGTTCTGTACCAAAAACCGGCAAAAATCACGTTTGTTGTAAGGGAGCTCCTCTTAATACCCCCATTTTCGGCAACAGTAACACATAATCTGTGAAATTTCTGGCTATCAACGTTTTTGAGATACAGACTCGCGACGGACACACAAATAGATAGACAGACGGACAGCGAAGTCTCATGAATACAGTCTCGTTTTTACCCTTTGGGTACAGAACTCTAGAAAACGGTGGGCAAGGTGATCTAGTTCTTGAAAGTACAATGTCAATATGTACTTCTCAGACCGTGTTCAGTGTGCTGTGTACTGAAGCTTCTATGCTGCTATGCCGCAATGAACAGTAGGCTACACATTAAAAGTGAGCCCTGGTCTCAAAAGACCAGACTATCTCGGATTTAAAGGGATTCACTCTCTCCTATTGGACCATGGTCATTTCAGGTAAAGTTTAGTTGAGGAAATATAAAACTGAAGTGTACACTTTAGGCTACAAAATTATGTTAGGCAAAGCTATATTAACCCAGCTACAGAATTTCCAAAAATCGTTACCTAAGTACCAATCAAGGAATCAACGCGAACAGTATCTACCCTATTGAACTTTATACAAACTTATTAAAAACTAATCAAGAACCCGTTACGCCTAAAAGTCCAAACGCAAAGTAAACGGAAACTTGGTATAATAATTTCCCAGCCATCACGGAAGAGTGGCTGATGTATTAATTCCCTTTGTAACTCTTAATGGCTAATAGTAGTTTCTTTGATAAAGTGCGGCGCAGACGACAAACTTTTGTGCGATCTAGTCTGCGGCGCACAAAGAGACTGCTTGGCGCACATTTTGGTTATCGCAGGGCGCCGATTCTCGAACACACACGGCGTAAATGTGTCAAAATTTACGGTTAAGCCTGAGGCCGCACTGGGTTGGCAGTTGCTGTTTCTAACCTCCAAATGTCAAAACCATAGGCTCGGTTTCACTAGTTTTCACATTTTGAGGTTAGAATTTGACATTTTGAGGTTAGAAACCGCCCGCGGTAACCGCAAATGCTGCCTCAGCCTAAAACATCATCTGTCTCATGTTTTGTCGTTACTCAATATGAGACCGATGAGGTTTCACTCCCAAAATTCCATCCACGCGTTCACGTCGCATGAATCGAGAATCGGCTTCTTGATATTTCTCAAACTGTACGTCACGGATATTCTGTCGTCTGAGCTGCACCTTAAAGTAACAAAAGAAAAACAAATCGCTAGTCCCGCTAGAGTGAATTGAAAATATGTCGGTACTTCGTTTGATAGAGTTGCGTGTTTTTCATAAACGACAATGTACATAGTCACCACAGCGCCCCGACTTTTCATAAGGAGCATTGATGTACACAAAAATTCGTGATATTATGAAAGTAGATCAAAGTCTCAATACCGTGATAAGTTATGTAGATATAGCCCCCTATAGTTACTATTACAATAATACACTTTATAGTGCACAGTTCTGGCACACATTTTTATAACCTTTTTCATCACTGCGCACTTTATGGTACAGTGGTGTTCAATGCGATTGAAAGATGTCGTCATGTACAGATGTCATCTGTCAACTTGGCTAAAGGATAATGTATCCCTATTAGAATTGTACCAATAGTTTTGGATTTGGATGTGGTCAAAGTAAACATAACAACATAATTCCATTATTAATTAATGATAAAATAGGCTGGCCATAAGTGTCGCGGCAGGCAGGTACTCTTCAACACTCCTTTGAAACTTTTGGTATCGTTCAGGAAATAAAAGCTTGATTTTAAATTACCCTTTTATTTCGTAGACAATATTCTTGGTTACAATGAATTATGTGACGTAAGCTGCCTTGCATACTTAAACATTTACTTCAAACTCAAGTACGTAAATTGGCATTAAAATTAATCTGAACAATCACACAACATTAGGGTTGTCCAAAACAGAGCACTGAAAATGCTTTACTAATTTTTCATAAGCAAAATGTTTATATTAACGATTTTATTACTTGTTATTATGATCAGTGAAAGTTAAACTGTGAAATTTGATGTGTGTAATAACTGGATTATCCGTATGTTCGTCATTCAAGATACATACATAATGTGGATCATCTTCTTATAGTAGCTCTTTTTGCTAACTTATTATAATATATGTAAAACTAGCTGACCCGCGCAACTTCGTTTGCGTGATAAATGAAGAACCGCTCCACCGATTTTGTGCAAACTTCACATAAACCATCTACTAAATAGTCCGAACAAACCCTAAACATTTGGTTTGGATAGGTGAGCCCGTTCTTGAGTTATAAAATTACAACGAAAAGTGGCATTGATTTTTATATATATAGATGAAACCGTGCTCTATATCACGTTTTTGCAATTCTATAGAAAAAGGTCGCTAACTAGCAAAATTAATATCGTTTTTATGAATAGCATCATTATTATGGTATCTACTGTTTATGCCTTTAATTTTAGACATACTGCCTTTGAAATAAATCGTACAGAGAAAGCCAATTCCCGGTTTAAAAATAAACTTATTTTGACGTGGCAACCCTGCCCTGTACATAGCATTGTACGGCGACAGGGGAGCGCACAAAACCGAATGCCTTAATTTAATATAAGTCAATTTGGGCCAATTTAATTCCACGTCCATGCAGCTACGACAGTACATCATATCTTGTCTATCCCTTTCACACTCACGGGCAGCCATATAAAGCTGTTGCCAGTTTTCAGTTGACGGTCGCATTGAGTTAGTAACAAACATATTTCGATATTATACGATGTTATGTCGATATGTCACGTAAGAGTTGTACTACAGTGTAAAGTGATATGAGAAAAAAATAATGAAGACATGCACTTCACTAAATGATGAATGTTATAGATATCTAGGATGATTAACCCACTAAGAGTAATGACACTGATAATGATGACGTTGGAATTGGAATGAGATGGAATGAGAGAAGACTAACTGCAGATCACACGATTCAAATTCTTGAGCGCAACGAGACACTATCCTTAACATTTCCTGTTATGTTTACAGTATGTTACTGTCATATTAGTCCATGGCTGTTCATCGCTGGACGCAGGGTTCTGTCAATTTTCACCATACTACGAACACAAACTGTAGATATTGTAATCAAAACAATTGGTTCATTACAGCAAATAAGTAACAAACGTGCAAAATAATGTTTAAAATAAAATCCTTTTAAATCAAAAAGTTTCCTATGTGTTATTTTAGACTGTAGTCTATACGTGTACAAATTTCAGCCAAATCCATTCAGCCGTTTGAGCGTGAAAGAGTAACAAACATATTTTAAAAAAATCGTATTTATAAAATTCACGTCTTGTCACGTGTTGTCATGTCTTCAGTCAGATACACGGTCAGCAGTCGCCAACCTTCCACTAGGGCACAAAAAGCTGTTTGTCAATTAATTGAATAAACATAAATTTCTCACATTCGTCTATTCGTCTTTAGCTCTGCCCTACTCTGTAGATTACTAAGAATATTTGGGGCAAAAAGTCCGTCAATGTAATGCACTTAATTTGCATTTAAAAAATAAATAAGACAAAGGTAACGAAAATATAAAATGTACCAGTAGCAGAGCAGAAAGATAAATTATTGCGAACATTTTTTTTTGCATTCATGAATCGGGAACACAACGTCTAAAAGTTTTTACTTCATTTTTCATATAATATTTTTAGTTCACAGATTAATAAAAGTAAACGACTCGCAAATAGCTAACTACCACATTGCTTGTGCCGGATAAAAATAATTATAGAGATGAGGAAAAACTACATATCTTTAGCTTCGTTTCAGACATGTTGTTTTTATTTACTCCTTGCTCTTGCAAGAAGTAAGATACACGCATCTTTGGAAGAAAATAAAATAATTCTACTGGTGGATAGTGTTATTACGATTGCTTCGGCGTGTTCCTGTTTCGTACACCTTGGGATCTGAATCCTGGACACAATACTCTACACGTTAGTGACAACTCATGACATTTCACCGCAAATTAGGAGAAGGGAGAAGTTGACCCTCCGAAACCTGGAAAATTTATCAAATGTCGAAATGAATTCAAGTCCGACTGTAATTTTTGATTTTGCTCATTTGAGTTTGTAACAGCAAAATTGGGATAGGCCTACATCTAGCACTGTACCTACTGCCTGATTGATTTATCAATTGAGTAACATTTGACGTTAAAAAAGCATGGACGGAGTGTCTCGCTATTATCATTAGAATCTGTAACTGAAACAGTTCCATTAATCTTCACAAAATCGTATCAATTTGCCATCATGAATGTACACATCGCGTGAACGGAACGTGCCAGACACGTGTATAACCTTTTTTATTGCACACACAAGGGCAATCACACACATAAATTTATTGCCACTCACACCTGGTTCACCCATCGTCGAGGTTACATCCGGATTTTTTTTAGATCCGTAGTTGACACAGTTTCTACCAACTGAACTAATATTTTACGTATGCTTTCCGCTATAACGGTTACTAAATAGAATGAAAAAAGAACTGATTTTTATATTTGAGAGCGATTTGAGTGTCGTGTTCAGTAAAAAAAATAAAACAATTTTCATAATGCGGTGGCTTTGACAGAATGCCAAAAGTTTGCAACACCGCTGTCTCTTTTAATTGGTAGGTTGATTGGAGGAAACGGATACGGAGTTTTCTTTCCATTATGACGAGGAAAATGCTTCTTGGACTATTGATGTTTGAAGTAACCCTAATAGCTCTACAAATTTAGAAACGCCTCGATAAATGTAGTATGTGAAGAATCATGACCGTTTGATTGTCAGCATCCTGCTCGTAATAATAGCATTACATTGTACATCTATGACCGGTTGCTTGGCAAGTGAGGGATCGCTCTAATGGATGAAATGTCAGTGACCTATTGCCACTAGCAATTTGACGGCTATTCAGGAAGTTATCGTGCATTACAGCACCGATTTAAGCTGAAAGTGAATTTATTCAATAATTTGAATGAGTTTTTTTTCGGTCGATTCGAATACATGAGACCTGAACATGGTAAACAGTTTTGATACATATGATTTAGATAAAAGTAGGTTGATTTTCGGTGGACAATGTCGTGTGTAGTGTAGATTCATCAGGCAATTATAGTAAAAATAAGAGCCAGCAAAATAGAAAAACATGCTGAACACAACTTAGACCCTCGATTCGAGAGCAAATCTCTAGACTTTTATATTTAAAAAAACAGACAGTGGAAACGAATGATAAATCGGATTAAAACAGAAAAAGCAGAGAACACAAAATAATTTATGACTGCGCCATCATTTGATATCTTAATTGAAATGTTAATGCTTCCGTTATAAAACCTAGTTTTATGTGTGAAAACATTCAAAAAGAGTTATTGAGTCTTGTTGGAAGTTGTAGCTGTCGTCAAAGAATAAATTGTTTAAAATCTAAAAGACTGTCCGACATACATGTGTAATGAATATAGTTGGCGTATATCATTCCTTTGGCAACAAGGTGAATGATCTTAACAATTTTTTTTCTAACAAACCGTTGGTGGAATATTGGTCTTATCTATTCAGCAGAACTTCATAATACCTATATCCAAATCACACAAGTAAAGCTCGCATGCCTCAATAAACCATGCCATATCCACATAGCTTACACCGTCTTACAGTGTGATATCGTAATTAATAGTGACGTAAGTAGTGCGGGCCTGCTGCCAGACCACATTACACAGATTTTATGATACTGTTATTGAACTAATATTGATATTAAGGTATATGAAACGTCCCTATGTAGTACACATTCGAGGTAACTACGCCGTTTGTACGTTACTTCCACAAATCGTTTTGGCTTTTCGTGTTATTACAAAGAAATAGTTTTTCTCATAATTTCAGCGGAATTTTCAATACAACTTTTGATGTAGTACCCCACTGTCTGAACTACATTGTATCGCAAAATGTTGACGTAAACGTTTACGAGCGAACTGTGAAAATATTTCTACTTCAAAAATGATTGGATAAATTACAGAAAAGTTTGTATTATTTTGGCCACAACACGGTTAGCACATGCCAATTCAGTTTGTCTATAGTTTTATTGTGAAACACATGCCAAGTCGTAAAGATGGTAACGAGATCGAGAATACAATAAATCGAAACTGTTAGTACTGGTCGATAAACTTTCGAGGCATGCACTGAGTGTTGAACTGTGGGTGAATGCCTAGTGCCTGTGTTTCGTAGACGAATGCGCGGGACAATAGCTTATTACATTACTAAATTATAATCATGCTGAATTACGACCAGTTTGCGAGTTTACGTTTCAGTAATTTTAAATTGTTGGCAAAGTTCCCCCTGGGAAAGGGCGTTATGATGTTAATTACCCTTTTTATTTGCCTCTAAAATATTTTGTTGGACATTACGTTGGCTTACTTCAACACTAACACAGAGAAAAATGAACCTTCATTTTCTGTTTATTTTTTACGTTTCGCCTTTTTAGGGTTTCGTAGCCAAATGGCAAAAACGGAACCCTTATAGATTCGTCATGTCTGTCTGTCTGTCTGTCCGTCCGTGCGTCACAGTCACTTTTCTCCGAAACTATAAGACCTATGCTATTGAAACTTGGTAACTAGATGTATTCTGTGAACCGCATTAAGATTCTTGAACTGAAACTCATTTTTTTTTTCATCAAAACCATACGTGTAGGGTATCTATCTATAGATAGGTCTTCAAAAATGCTATTGAGGTATCTAACATCATATTTTTCTAAACTGAATAGTTTGCGCAAGAGACACTTCCAAAGTGGAAAAATGTGTGCCCCCCCCCCCCTCTAACTTCTAAACTAAGAGAACGATAAATCTAAAAAGAAGATATGATGTACATTGCCATGAAAACTACCAACGAAAATTAGTTTAAACGAGATAGTGCTGGTAGTTTTTTTTAATACGTCATAAACCGCAATTTTCGGTTAGAAAAATCACTACCACTGCGAACGTGTTAAAACATCAATTAAAGTTACAACGAACTATAAGAACTTTTATATTATGTTACTTGCTGCTACGAAACCCTTCATGGGCGAGTCCAACACGCACTTGGCCGGTTTTTTCAAGTCTAAGTAGACTAGTGATTTTTAGCTTTAGGTTTCCCACGATTAGTTTATAGGCAATGAATTTCAAGTTATTAAATAAATAAATAATCATTTATTGCACGAAACATGGTTAGGTATAAAGATGACAAAATATGAATTAGTGTTCAGCATGTTCCACAGGTTTTCTGCATGCAACATTTATATTATAGGTGACAAGATTCTATGCAATGAAATTATTAAAATACAACATGTCAACATTTTAAAATATATCAATATCAAAATTTATAATAAATAGGTATTTCAATTACTTTCTATCACAGATACAGATTTTCCGCATGCAAAATCTAGCAGTCAAAGAGTAATCCAACAAGATCAAAATATTAATTGTGCAAAGAAATCAAATAATAGTTCAACATGTCACAAATTAACTAATGTCAATGTTAAATTATGTCAAAATTCAAAATAAACACGTCGGTTGCATATGACATAAATGCAGATTATTGCATGCAATATTTAGAAGAATGGGAGTCATTAAAGAATTCAAGATACTAAAATCGCAACGATATAAATTTAAGTAGGTACAAGATGTCAAAGTTAAATAATAAGTCAAGTTTAAAATACAACATGTCAGAGTTAAAATAAGTCGTAATTTAAAATGAACCTGTCGATTATGCAAAATATCAAAATATCAGTATGACTGAAATAATGTCTCCCAGTCAATGCGCACCGAAACGGCAAGAGCTGTTCTTCAGGAAGTCTTCAGTGGAGTAAAAACTTTCCTTTATTAACCACTCTCTTAATGCACGCAAAAATTTGGAACACGGTAATTCCGCCATTCCCTTGGGTAAGGAGTTGAAAATAAGTGGTGCCATGTAAACACAGTTTTTCCTAAATAGTTCCAGTTTTGGGGCTGGCATTTTCTTTGGAAGGTGAGTTACCTGTCGCTTTCCTATATTATTGTTATTCTCAAATAGATGGTCATGGAGTTTCACAAATTTAGCAACTTCGTAAATGTTTATGCTTGGTACAGTTAATAGATTTTCTGATTTGAATAATGGTCTACAGGACTCAGACCACTTTAAGTTAAAAAGCGTGCGAATACATTTTTTCTGAGCTCTGAAAACTCGAAGAAGTTCAGATGAGTTACCCCAGACGACTATCCCGTAACGTATAATAGAACAGACGTAAGAGTGATAAACCATTAAGGCGGTTTGCCTGCTTGTTACGTCTTTTACCTTACGTAAAGCAAAAATAAATTTGTTTATTTTAATGCATAGTTGATGAATATGTTCCTTCCATGTGAAATGTGCGTCCAATGTTATACCTAAGAATTTGGCGCTAGATGCCTGTTGAACTAACGTATTGTTATGACTGATTTTCAAGTTTATTACTTTACTTTTAAAAGTCTTAAATTGGATCAATTTTGTTTTGTCAAGATTTATTTTTAATTTATTTATATTCAGCCATTTGATTACATCATCTAAAGTTTTGTTTATTTCAAGCTCATATGTATTTATGTTCTTACAGTTCAAGATAATCGTTGTGTCATCCGCAAACAGGACACATTTATTAGAGATGGCACATGGAAGGTCATTTATATATAAAAGGAACAACATAGGTCCTAAAATACTTCCCTGGGGAACACCAGAATCATTAACTCTATGCTCGGAATCGAAGACGTCCACATTACTGCTCATATTGTTATATTTGGTTATTCTTGTAAATTGTTTTCTGTTATTTAGATATGATTGAAACCATGATAATGCAGGACCCCTTATCCCATACTTTTCTAATTTTGTAATAAGTATTGAGTGTCTTACATAATCAAATGCTTTGCTAAGGTCCAATAATAGAGCAGATGTGGGAACTCTAGAATTGATATTGGTTAGTAGAGATTTCATTAAAGTAAAAGTTGCCAACTGCGTCGATTTACCTCTTCTAAACCCATACTGATCCCCCGCAAGAATATCATACCTATCTATGAAGCTCTGTACTCTTTTATACATGGCTCTCTCAAAGATTTTTGACAATACAGGTGTCAGAGAAATTGGTCTGTAGTTATTCTGATCCGATTTACATCCTTTTTTGTGTAGAGGCTTAACTACAGAAAGCTTCAGCCTATCTGGAAAACAACCCTGTTCAAAAGACAGGTTTATTATAAATGCCAAGGGCTCTGCTATATATTGTGAAATGCCCTTTAATAGGCCTGTGTTAATGTTGTCATAACCAGAAGACTTGGGAGTTCTTTAGTGACTTAATTATACCTATAACTTCACCAGGGGTGGTGGGTTCTAAAAAGATACTTGAGTTATTACCCTTGATTAGATAACCGGCCCGATCTGACCTATTGTCAATGTTGTCACCCCTAACGGTGTCAATAAAAAAGTTGTTAAAAGAGTTTGCGATGTCAGATCCAGATGTAGCTATACCAGCATTGTCAATAACACTATCAAAACACCTACTAGTCCTAATGTCACCCACACAGCGCTTAACAATATCCCAGGTGGCTTTACCTTTGTTATTAGAATTTGAGATGTGCATCCGGTTGTACAGTGATTGTATGCCGTTTACACATTTCTTCAGTATTTTGGAATAAGTTTGAAATTTAGATTTGTTTTCATTATTTTTATTCAAATAGTATCTATATCTCAGTAAGCGTCTGGTTTTACAACTAATCTTTAGGCCTTTTGTTATCCATTTTGGTTTACCTGCTACATGGCTTATTTTCAACTTTTTTATGGGAAAGCAAAGTTTATGGAATAAGGTCAATTCATCATGAAAAATATTAAAAGCCACATCAATTGTTGATACATCATACATTTCTGAAAAGGTAAGACTGCTAATGCACTCGGTAAACTTTTTAATGTTACTTTTACTCAAGTCATGAATTGTTATGAAGTGGTGTCTAGCCACAGTCTCTTTCTGACAATGTTCAAATTCAATTGCCTGAGCTGTGTTGTGATCCGACAGACAATACTTGTATATCCTACCCTTTGCTGTTGGGATGTTACTAATAATATTGTCAATACATTTATGTAGTCTAGTTGGTTCCCTTATGTGGCACTCCATACCATAATTTGAAAAAAAATTCCAAGAATTGAGTACTAACCTTATTTGTCTTTAATATATCAACATTAAAATCACCTCCAATAATTATACTATGTGTTTTGTGTGCAAGTTTGTTTAAAGTAATAGTAAATTTCTCAAAAAATATATTGATATCAGAGCTTGGAATTCTGTAAAAACACAATATAATTAGTTTTAATTTATCGATCACCACTCCACAGATTTCAAAGTGGTCCTTAACACTAAGTGCATTTATTTCCCTCAATTCCACTCCCTGAAAGTCATTTCTTAGCAGAATGCATGAGCCTCCTCTACGACGTGATTTTCGACAGTAAATAGTGGACAAGTGCATATTGTAAATGTTTAGCAATTGCTCCTCACCCCTAATTATGAAGTGCTCGGTTAAACATAAAGCGATGACACTTTTTTTATTCTCACGCAATTCATTTAGCACCAGTTCGAGGTTTTGCGATTTAGCTATGGCACCAGCAATGTTTTGATGCAATACACAGAAACTACTTACTTCATTGCTCTGACGTGTCTTAATATTATTCTCATGACTAACGAAAAAACAAATCATTACTTATGGGTGCTGGAAAATTGATTGTTTGTTTGAGAGGTTTGAGATCACAAGTTTTATTAACCACTGAAAAATAGTAAGGTATAGTGCCCTTTCGGGGTTTTAACTGTAATGGACTTACAGCAGCGGTGATGTACTCAATATTTTTAAGAATATAGCATTTCAAATTGTCAAAAATAACCTTTAAGCCTATGTTGTTCAGCATTCCGCTGCGCCTGAGAAACATTGTGTCATCATAGTTCAGATTTAAATTGCAGTCAAAAAACATTCCATATTTGTGGGTATACATGTCACGGTACAGTAAATTACTAAAAGTTTCTATTCTTGAATTATACATAACACAACAACCATTAAATTTATACACCGGCAAACATATTATGATATTAGTGTGTGATAGTTCCACAACAATATTACGAATTTTGACAACCAGCTCATAGTAATTGACAGTTGTCTCAAAATCTTTGCCACCAATAAAAATTACACAATAATCGCATTTCGTAAAGTTTAGTAACTTTCTTTTCAAAGTATTTATTAATTGGCAAATACCACAATTTGTCTGTATGTAGTGACAAATATCGTAACAAGAAAAGGTATCTTGAGCTGTTGAGATTACATTGTTAAAATTATTACTACTAACAATACACATTTTATTTCGTTGAAGCGACTCAAGAGAACTAGTAGCGCCATCTGTGTGTGGTTGTCCGTCGACTGCCACACAGGTTTCTGAGTTCGCGGAAGACTGCGTTGGAACTGTTGTGGCAGAGGCAGAGGTCTCCGATGGTAACTCGTCGTGGGCATTATTTAGCCCCAAGTCTATGTAACTCGTATTATTTTCGCTTTCAGAAGACAAGGGGAAGCCCATTCTCTTGACTTTTATATTTCTGGGTGTGCTTCTTACTTTCCTATTAATTGTATCTGAGCAGATTTTTTGAAGGTTTATTGATTTTTTTGTTTGCGTGTTTAGAGCATTTTTTAATTCCATGTTTTCTTCATTTAATTTATCTATTTCCAAGTGAGCACTTTCCAGGTCACTTTTCAGCTTTAATAATTCCCTTCTAAGATCTTCAATATCACTATCATATCCCGTAGACAGGTCTGGTAAGCTAGTCCTTCTAATCTCTGAATTTGTTGATGAAAAAGACAGGTCAAGTGAGTCACACGCTATAGTAGTGTATTTGCGTACTGTAACGTTCTCGTCTCCCATTGTATTTCACAATCTATAAAATGTCGTAATAAACTTGTATATGCCAAACTGTCTAACAAATATTATAATTATTTTGTCTAGTAAAGTGCTCGGTTTTTCTATCCACATAAATGTGCAAAAAGTAAATTATGTAGATCGTAGGATTTGAACTTGGACTATCGTCGTCACAAGTCCAGTCGTGTTACAAATGCGCCATGGTAACAACCATCATTGTGTGCAAATTTTAGCTTCGCTTCTAACTCATTAGGTGTTTCAAATCATAGAAGTCTGTTAAAATGAGTCACGGCAAAGGAATTTTTTTCCACATTCCAATGTTTGTTCACTATTGTTAATGCACTTATTTAAACAACTATTATTATCTTTGCACTATGTTTACACTATTTTATATACACTTTTCGTTATTTTGACTGTTTTGATGTTAATATTTCAAGGTTTTACTATCATTATCTAAAATGTATTCCGATATTTAAATACACTGTCACTGTTATTTATTCTTTCTGCTAACATTTGTACGTTCTTAGCACACTATTATGAGATGTTCAGTTACACTTTTAATATTTTAAATCACTTATAATTATTTTAAAGTCAAAAATATTACAGAGCCTTATTATTTTAAATGTGTAACACACAGCGCCATCTAGCGTCTCCTATTATATATTAGTGATGACGATGCAGGGGACTTAACAAAATCCAGTCGTATTTGGTACCTACTAGTATATTCATCGGCTTTGGAGGTAATCGATCAATGGGGGAAGAAAGCTCGCCATGATCACTTCTCGGAAGATTGTAGACGTCCCCTACAGGTAGGATGTTGATGAAAGCCGTTCGACGTTCTACTGCATTTGTTCAGGATACATGGTGCGTCGAAATTATCTCAATTATCTCCCAAATACCCTGCAAGAAGCTGGTGGCTCTACAACTCGAGTATGTCTTTTTAAAAGATATAATATGAGCGAGGACAAAACTGATAAAACGATTTTATGAAATGTATATTATAGTCCTAACAAAAATTCATCATAGCATAAGGGACCAGTACTTTTTGATGTTCAAAAACTCATCTGTCCAATCTTGTAGATACTTGAAAGTATTTTGTCCAGTATATTCATAATAGAAAATATAAAAGATGAAAAGAACACTTTTGAGTCACCATAACGGAGGTAAACGTTGCTGGCTCCTTCCTGGTTTTAATGAGATCGCCAATCAGCTGCAAGGGGCGCTTGCCCCGGTATACGCGAACAATCTATTTTAAAATGTAACAAAGACAGTTTAGAATTTATTATCGTGATGGTATGCCCGCGTTTTGAGTATTTTTGTACAATTCGAGGGTGAATTTGAGGTTGATTCTAGTTCTTTTTTGAGTTCAGGGGATATAAATATAATGATCTACATGGTGTTGACCCATAGATTGTTCCTCTTTGACATCTATACCTTTAAAGAAAGGTCCAACCCGTGGCTGGGGGCCTTTCTCGCTTATAATTTGTCGAGTCGCAGTTTTTCTTTCAAAAAGATCGGCAAACGGTTATTGACGCATGACAGACTTTTGCGTTCTGGTAATGATGTCAGTGTACATTGATAGTGTTCGTAAATTTGAATTTCTCCAAGCTATAAGCCAGTATTGTTGACGCAACCATTTAGTAAACTCCGGAAGATATTTGTTTGCAACTGGAAAAACTCGAATGATCATGAACACTCTCACCACAAAACATAGATTGATTAGTTTTCTGTGCTATCACCAAGTATTCAAACCTCTAATCAACGATCAATACATAGTAAATAGGCCAAGTACGTAGCCTTCATACAATTATCACATTACTTGATTCGTTAACTCAAATCAAAGCACATCTAAAATCCCCTACCTCATTACCATACACGCATTTACCATTAACAGAATAATTGACAATGTCACAGGATCTCAATCTTGAACGTTAACAATTCATACTTGTTTGACAAGGCAGTTACACAATTAGCGAGGCAACTACATCTGAGTGCTATAGTTATTTCATGGAATACAAGATGGCTTTGAAAGGACCCTCGTGATGTTCATAATCACATACGAAATTCGTTTGAGAATGGAATTTGAAATATAATTGAATGTTATGTACTTAGTGAACGAGAGTTCATTTTTGTACATTCTCATTTGTGTGTGTGTTTGTTTGTTCTACTCTGCAGCTCGCATTTCTCAACGAAGTATTGAAAAAATATTAATGTCTATTGAATCTACATATTTTGTCGTCTACAGTAAACTTGTTGATTGGGTGCAAGTGCTAATAAAGTTCCTGTTGTGTCATTTGTAAACCAATTTAAATAAAATTTGAAAGCCATGGTTTAGTAAATGTTCAGAAGCTGGAGTAAAAAGTATTAAGATATCTGTACCTACACACAAAATGGGCGAGGTGCATTGCTCTCTCAGAGCCAAGAGTATAAATAATAATAAATTCTTTAATTTCATACCGACACAATTTGAAATTATTTAATACAATGGCAGTAATTTTATTTAATTGATGGAGCGAACGTAGCGAGTGATAGATGGCGCTTATCGATTTAAATAACTAGGTTTTACCTACTACGCAGGAATTTTCTTAATACTCAAAACGATCGGTTATTTTCTCAAATTATTTTCTGGGTTCCTATGTACATTTGTCTAAGACAATAACAAATCGGTTTGAAGACAGTTTTCTGGATAGGTACAAAAATTGTTGATTACCACTGCTGTTTAAGATAATTTCACAGAGAACAACTATAATAAATAATAATGTATACTACGATTTTTAATTCGAGTCAGTAAAATGACATTTTCAGTGTGGCGGGTTTTTTGTCACAAATAAATAGTGATGTGGTTGAATCGAGTTTTATGATTAAAAGTTAGTCGAGATTATATTTTTTTATTCGATATCAAACAGTAATTAAATATTGCATAAAACCACCTATACCGTATTTTAACTCATTCAAATAATGTAGTAAACAAACAATTTGGACCTCGATTGCCCCATAATTATTTACACTAAAATATCAATCCCGATCATCACCACTTTTCAAGGAACCGTAGTTTGTCTTATACAAACATTTCACACCAATTTACCTTGAGATTAAGGGGCCCGTCCGTTAAATGCACGAAAAGACACTTTGGACTTAGGAAATATTTAAGAACTCGCTTCATTAAATGACACGTGTGACATGTACAAAATAATTTACATTAGAAAAAACATCTCTGTAAATTATTAAAAATCATCGAAATAGCAAGAAACTTTTTTATAAGTACATAATTAATTAAACAACATTAATTCATTTATAAACAATAATAATAAAACCAATTAAAAGTTATATCATTACACTAAACTTAAAATAAAAACTCTTAAAATAAAAACTAACTAACTACCTATCAATATACAAATTGGGTCCCTTCCTACCTATGTCGCAGGCAGCATTCCCACGCTGGATAGCTATGGAAAGCCTTTGCGCGAAATAGCTACCAGCGCGGGGATCACGCGTTTCTTCCCTCAGACGCTTACTCAGAGCCGTGAAAAGACCATGTGCACCGCGACACCGTGGACCCAGTGTCTCGACATCAAATGGAACGAATTCATATTGGCACCGAGACAACTATACTTGCCGATCTTTAACCACTCGCGAGCATTAGCCGGCCCACCGCTCCTTTGCTAGTAGCCGGGAGGTAGGACGCCGCAAGAGTGTCAGTGCAAGTGGCATTCCACACTAACGCACGTCCCATTCTCCAGGGTACTAAAGACATCCCGTCGGGTCGCTTACCATCCTCCCGTATAATTTGGGGTTCTAAAACCGCGGGGACATTAACGGTGATAAGTACATACTTATTATTTTAATTTTTTCAATAGATCATTCCTCTGTCGAAGTATAAAAAAATGCTCGCACACGTGTTTCCCTCATCTGTGAGATCATGGAAACGTGTGCGGGAGGGAATCCCGGTTTCTCCAAGAGGAGCGTGAAGAGGATCATCACAGGGCCGCCAACTGGAGGACCACTGTCAGAAGTTCTTTTTTTCATTATTTTTAGTGACGTGTAGACTGAAAATCTATCTATCTAGGTGTAAAGTTCTCGAAAGTACAAATTAATCAAGCCCAAACACAAGGTAACTGCTGTATATCGTTAGGGAATTCTCTCTTCTGTCTTTCGTCTCCATCATCAGATCGACTTCAGATTTTCATTAAGTTGTACTACTTTAAAGCCCTTAATCGAAAAAATTACAAACGCCCTAGATGTCCCTGCAATTTTAAAAGTTCCCTTCGATTTCTCCAAGATGCCATCATCAGATCCTAACTTCCTTAAAATGGGACCACCTTGGGAGTACCTATCTATTTTCGAACGAAAAAATTTTTTTTCAAATCGATTAATAAACGACGGACGGAGTTATTCGCGAAAAATCATTTAAAAAAAAATATATACGGTCGAATTGAGTAACCTCCCTTTTTGAAGTCGGTTAAAAATTATGTACGGTCGAATTGAGTAACCTTCTCCATTTTTGAAGTCGGTTAAAAACTACTTGAATTGTTTTACTTAATTTCTCTGAATCTTTTATTTTATTTAGCTCGCCATATTGACGTCGCCACCAGCCTGATGGAAAGAAGCCGTGGTGCATCTAGCGATTGGGGGCCACTTCTGATAGTGGTCCTCAAGTTGGCGGCCCTGTGATGTGCCTCTTCACGCTCCTCTTGAAGAACCCGGGATTGTAAGATGAGGGAAGCACGTGTGCGGGCAGATCGTTCCATGACGTGATCTTTTTAAACATTTTTTCCCAGCTTTTATAATAATGTTATAGTAAACAATTTTAATATGCTGGTAAGGTCCATATTTCTCGAATTATTTAATCTATTACAAATTTACAATAAAAAAAAAAAGCTTTCATACCTAATAAAATAAAGAATGACTAAAATGTCTAAGTCTATTGATTGTCGAACATCACTATTGTAGCGGGTCACCCTTTTTCGTATCAGTGACAGTTGCAATTGTCATTTTACTGACTCGAATTAAAAATCGTAGTTTAGTAGGTAATTATTTATTAATCTGTGCTGAGAGGTAGCTCAAAATTTATACGACTACCGCAGATTAATACTTATTTATTCGATCGTCGATCGTCGTTTTCTTATCACTGGATAATACCTGTTCGGATTTTTTTATAAGCTACCAAAATTGACGTCACCAGCCTGATGGAAAACCATACTGAATCTAGCATTGGAGGCCACTCTCAAAGTCCATAAAATTTCTTCAGTTACAACGTCACTTTCAGGGACTGGAGCCTACGAAACTAATAACTTCTGATAATAGGTATGTGCGGTCTAAAATACTGATACGTCACTTTAGAATCTGTGATCTTTCAATGCTGCAAATTCCGAAAGTACTCTTTTTCAGCGATATGCGCAGACTTCTAATGCGTCTCTATATTTAGAAACGAATGAAAAAATATCTGACGTTTTTATTCGACGGACGAAATTAATCCAAACAGCTGTTGCTTGCTTCGCAGCTAGTTTCGGAACGCGCTAATGCCACTATATGGTTCAATGTGATTTTTATAAATATCTTGAAAAATTACAGTGCGTCGAGTTCACTTTGAAGATATTTTTTGCACGCAACAAAATTATTAGTTTTAGTTTATTTGAGCTGTACTGAGTCCGGGAATTGCCTTGCTTCAATAACAGACGTAATTCAAATATCAAAATTTTCTTGAAAATTATATAAACCATGCCGAATACAAAGTCAAATGAAATCATCATAACTGGTCGCGTAATTTTTGAGATTTTAATGTATCGTTCGAAGTAATTGATAATATCGATACTACACGACATCATTAATGAACGGTTATATCACCGTTAATATCCAATTAAGAGCGCTCAACTGTATTTAATCTATATTACAAATAACTACGCCCCTTCTCTCCCTTTCTGAAAGGCTCTTGACAATATACTTACTAAATAACAACCATTATTATCATATTAAGAAGGTATCAATATAAGACTATACGAATCTATAAGCTAGCAAAACAATAATGAATTGATGAACAACCATGTCAGCATTACCTGAGTGAAGGTGCTGATTATACTAGACCGGTGTATAAAGGTCGGTCTTCACCGCAAGCTTAACGGGCTCATTAATGAATCCGCTCAACTCACAAAATTCAACTGAGGAGCGGTGGCGGAAAAAAATCAAACAGTTTAATGAACGGATTCATTAATGATCACGTTCAGTTCTGGGGATATCCTACGGAGGGATTATCCGGGGCTCTCAACCGTAGGCTGTTAGGTAGGATACGTGTGGAATTTAGTCGGTAGGAGTCCGGCATAGCATCCCTGTAGGATTTTTCTGACGCTGAAAAAAAAGCTTGCGAAATAAACAGGCCTTTAGTATAAGTTAGCCAACTAGGTAATAATGCTCGCGGCTCTATCTTCCTGAAACCGTTTTCGTCAACAACCTCTTTTGGGAAAATTATCCTTGGTATTAATTCAGGGTGTCAACTATCTTCATTAAATTTTCAGTCAAATTGGTTCAAGGGTTTATGGGTGATAGAGCAACAAGAATCTTCACAAAGTTTCAAATTCAAAATAATAGAAGAGTAATTTAGGAGGAAAATAATACAACAATTACAACGAATTCACGGTTTCATTTCAAGTATCTAACCTGAATTTAAGATAAAATTGAAATATGTATCTGTATATTATATCTATACCAACTTATTGAAAATATTAACATCTTCCATTTTTGCATTGATGTACCAGAAACCTGAATATTCATGTAACAATGAAGCCCCAATCTCGTTCACTGTATTGGGCAATGCTTACGCAACGAGATATTCATAAAGCTCCATTCTTGAATATACTTATAACTGATTAAGTGATTCATAAGGGAGGCAATTTGATTGCGCAGTGACGCGGATGAGCACCCCATCTAATTGGCCAAATTACTCAATGAGAAAAGAACGTTTTTATTCCACTGGGATCAGGTGGGATCGTCTTATTCAATACTATTTATGTCGGGTAGGTTAAGTGAAAAGGGCGGTATTGCTTACATTAAATAGGAGAATCGCAAGAAAGTAATTCTTCTCTGCTTTAATTTTGTACGGATTAATTCGATACCTCATTTGTGTTCCAGCAGGTTTGGTTATAAGTTTTGTTGTAGATATTAAAAATAATATAGTGTAAAAATCACATGTCGTAGAAGTACAACATGTCGCCACCCCAAATCATCCCGAGGGAGTCGTAAGAGGCGACTAAGGAAACACTTTCGCAAAACGATCCATTACGTAGAGAAGGAAACTCGAAATGAAACCCGGTTGTCAGGAAAATCACAATCGTTAAGCCATATTAAAGGCCTTATGGGCGGCTTGAAAAATTTCAACTGTGGGTCGTCACGACCTGCACCTGTCCATTTCAATACGGCAATAGGCTCACCATCTATTACGTGGGACATAGAACTATAAGGTGAAGGTGGTATAAAGGCGTGACTATATGTATGTATGTATGTATGTAATAGAACTTAACAGAACATATTTATATGAATACGTTATTGTATGAGTGCAGATTACTGAATAAAGATAAGGGTTATCTCCTATTCTATCCTTAGTTCATGATTTGGACTCTTTATTATTCGGCTGCTAATCTATTATTTTACCGGAAAATGCTCCATAAATTCCACCGTAGGCAAATATTATGAATATCACATACTCAGACTGCCTTGTTGGTCTAGAACTCTAGAGGTTGAAATGTGCGACTGTGGATCACGAGGTCGTGGGTCCGATTTCCTTCGGAGACAAAAAAAAATGTGATCCATAAATGTTTGTCTCGAGTGTCTGGGTAGTTCTATAAGTATGTATTGAAAAGTATATAATATCCGTGGTCTATCTATAACGTAAGTAGGTTACTTTTAGCTTTATTTTTTTTTTAACGTGAGGGAAAATCCTCGTAGAATGCTATGCCGGACTCTTACCGACTAAAAAACCTCACGTAACGCCCAACAGCCTATGGTTGAGAGCCCCGGGTAAGCCCTCAGGAAGGATGTCCCGTGACTCCCAACAGACCTACGGCCGCCGGTGCAGTCTCGCCCAGGTCCAGGTTCCTTCTAGCTTACTGTGAGATCTGATAGCGTTGTGTGAAAATGTCAGTGAATGTTTGTTATTACATACTTTTCATCACACGTTTGTAATTACTTCTCTATCACAGACGGGCTACCAAACTTGACGCTTTCTCCTTAACAACTCCGAATTCTATCTGTTCTGTACTCTCTGGTGTACTCTGTTCTGTACCATCAGTTTATTTCCGCTGTATATCAAGGTAACAACATGGTAATGCAAAGTCTGTATAAACACGATCACAAAAAAATAATTTATGCTATGCTCTCAGTCTCAGTTGTTTTGAAAGCAAATCATGAATGATTCAAACAAAAATTTGCTGATTTCAATACCCAAACTGTTCGCATTTTAATTACTGAAAAAAACGTACCTATATAATACTAGCTGACCCGCGCAACTTCGTTTGCGTCACATAAGAGAGAGTAAATCACCCGTTCCCGTCGCATTTACTGTGAGTGACCAAAAAGCACATAAAACAGCGCGTTGAAACGGGATAAAAAGTATCCTATGTCCGTCTCCTGGTTCTAACTTCTAAGCTACCTCCCCACCAATTTTCAGCCAAATCGGTACAGCCGTTCTTGAGTTTCAGATAGTGTAACTAACACGACTTTCTTTTATATATATAGATAAGCAGGCACCATCTACACAAACTCACTGGACACGTCTGAAAATCAGCGCTGATCAGCGTAGCTTTATCTACTGCGTTACAGCATACGCTGAGATGTGACCGTTTTCTGTGCAATATGTGTCGTGATAGCATAATGGAGGAACTTATAATTCTACTCATATTATACCCATTACACGCCGCATTTTGTAATAGAAATCAACAGTTTTCCTTTTTAGGGTTTCGTAGCCAAATGGCAAAAACGGAACCCTTATAGATTCGTCATGTCTGTCTGTCTGTCCGTCTGTCTGTCCGTCCGTGTGTCACAGCCACTTTTCTCCGAAACTATAAGGCCTATGATATTGAAACTTGGTAACTAGATGTATTCTGTGAACCGCATTAAGATTCTTATGTAAAACTAGAAAAAAAGTAGTAAATTTTGGGGGTCCCCATACTCAGAACTGAAACTCAATATTTTGTTTTTCATCAAAACCATACGTGTAGGGTATCTATAGATAGGTCTTCAAAAATGCTATTGAGGTATCTAACATCATATTTTTCTAAACTGAATAGTTTGCGCAAGAGACACTTCCAAAGTGGAAAAATGTGTGTCCCCCCCCCACCCCCCTAACTTCTGAACTAAGAGAATGATAAATCTAAAAAGAAGATATGATGTACATTGCCATAAAAACTACCAACGAAAATTGGTTTGAACGAGATAGACCTGGTAGATTTTTTTTAATACGTCATAAACCGCAATTTTCGCTTTGAAAAATCACTACCACTGCGAACGTGTTTAAACATCAATCAAAGTTACAACGAACTATAAGAACGTTTATATTATGTTACTTGCTGCTACGAAACCCTTCATGGGCGAGTCCAACTCGCACTTGGCGAGTTTTTTGTTTCTAACATCCAAAGAAAAATTACACTTCCAGCGAGGTGGAAGGTCTACAAAACGTCCCTTCACCTTCCAAGTCCAAGGAGACGGCTATTTTTATAGATACATCTCACATCTTAGAGCTGCTCATGAATCTTCTAAAACATGACATTATGATTTATGGGTTGAGAGCTCAAAGAAGACCCGCTTCATGCTGCTGGACGTTGACCTCTCTAAATGACTGTAACACGCAGGCCACCCCTTTGTTTCGAGATTTCAGTCAGTTAAAGTATGAGGCTAGCTTAGGCCTTAAAGACGATCATGTTCCATCGAAGTAAAGCGTAAGGTTTCCAAAATACCAGCACCGAAATCAGATGAACGTACTCCTTATGTAAACTGTACCTAACTGAATTCGAAAACATAATTTAATTTATACTTCAAATACTGTCAAAGTCTAAACTTAAACAGTGAATGAATATCGATAATCGATATCGCTCAGATTGTAACTTTACAAATCCGCAAAGAAACGTAGCAAGCAACAAAAGATAGACAACGAAGAAATCTCTTGGTGCAGGAGTAATCCTCTTAACTGTGAGGAGAAACCGGTTACTTACTGTGTGACTAGGGAATTAACAAGTACCCTTATCCGCTCAGTTAAAAATAGGAATAAAATCTCGGAATATTGGGGATAAAAATAATATTAAAGGCTTCTTTCATATTATCAATATTTGTTCGTAAAATTTTAAGGCTAAGAAAAAAGCGAAGTTTATCATACGGACCTATACCACCATACCTATACTTATACCAAATTGAATGGGGTACCTATGTCTATTTTTTGACTTTGATAATACATGAAGTGGTAAAGAACAATCTTTAAAGGTAAAATACTACGTTATCAGCTACATAGTTCAACATTTTTTATATTTAAGTAAATGTTTCTAACACGTTTAACCATAGAGTTCATCATTCTGTTTCCGTATGTTAAACTTCTCACGGTGCGCGCCTGTCATGTATGCAATTCGCCAACGTCTGCCGGTGAAGACCGACCATGAATCCTCTCTAGCGGTCTTCATGTACGAAGCTGGAGTAATATATTTCATGTCATGGCTTATTAATAACGTCTACAATACTATTTCAACATTACATAATTTATTACCCAAATCCTTGCTGTACCAAGTGTACCAAGATTAAAGCGAGCGAGATTAGGGCAATAAGTAATACTCCTAGGTCTTTCTTATAAGAAACACATTTGGATTCCTAGAGTGTGGTTGCGTGAGATATTTATTATATTTCTATTGAAAAGGATCGCGTTCCTTTGCTTCAGATAATAAGGTTCAAGTAATTGGACCAGGCTGTTTTGTGAGTGTGTTCAGTATAGGCAAAAGATATATGATATAGGTGTTTATACAGAACAAGGTTTGCCGAGTCGGCTAACTCGCCAAACCTTGTTCTGTTCTGACATATAAAATCAAAGAACAAATTGTGTCTAATGACCCATTCTCACATCGATAATGACATAAAGTCGGTCAATTCAGGACTGCCACTTCAAAAAGCGTGTCTAACGTTTTATTAGACAATGATTTTGAAATTCAGTTCAGATAAACCCAATTGCAATATTACTATAGTAGATATTTACAGAATAACGTAACACACACGGAAACACGAATTCTAGAACGCACGTCTAAGAAAGCCATTTTATCCGAATCGCCGTGTGGAATACGGTAAACAAACTCGTCTCAACTCTATATAACAACCGTAACAACTCCTTTACGGAGCAGTCAATGTTCCACAAGTATTTTTGCCGAGAGTCGAGTGCGGTAGACAGCTCATCTGGAAACAAATCTTCGACTAGCTACCCGTCGAATCAAGTTTAGTGGCGCACTAATAGCTTGGCCTTTTACAACAAGATTAATCTTCTAGATTGCGGTTTGGACATGGATGATATGAGACTTAGTTTTTACTTACGACCCCTCGGTCGTAATATTTCAAAAAAGTCTGATTTAAGAGCAGACTTTAAGAGATTTAAAGAAGATTTCCGAGTGAGTTAAAAACAACAACAAGATTAAAACAATAATGAACATCATAAGGCATGAAAGTTGCTACCCCCGTCAAGTTGAACTATGTTTACATCAAGCAAGAACGCCGTCTGAAAGCTCACCGTACGTGACAGCTACTAAGAGGGGACCGTAAAAGCAATAAAAACACTATAAAGAAAACGTTCTTCTAAAATCAATTGCAACAGCAATACAAACACTTTGGAAGCTCCCCTAGCCTGCCAAGAAGATCACACTTTGCCATAGGTAGTCAAGATGAGGAGATAGATACGTGTTTACAAGTTACAAGCCAGCTAGTTTGCGATCGCGAGCACTCGCTACGCGTCATCGAGCTGTTTTACAATCTGCTTTTGACCATCTCTTGTAAATCACTCGCTAGCTTTTAAATTTGCCAGCTTGTTAACAGTTAGCAGCTTGTTAATTCGCTTCGTGGCATCGGCATCGACGCGTTACCAAGTTTCAACTACAAAGCCGTGTGGTTTTAAAAATGTGTATGTATAGTACTGTGTATGTATACTATGCTAGCAGTAGTGTGCAGCTAGTGGCTGTGGTAGCAGTGTGAAATAATGCAGAAAAAAATCTTATCGTCGATATTGGTCAAAAACGATAGTAATGTAGCTCTACAACACTATGTTTCTGGGTGCTAAATGACCTCAGAATAAATCAAGCATTTCATAACCTATAATGGATTGGATGAATGGATGGAGTTGAGTGATCAAAGTGTCCAATTGGAAATTACTGAACTATGGAACGCCAATGTACGCTACAACATATTTTAAAGGCAAAATCTGCATCATATGTATAAATTTAAACAGTCATGGGTGTTCACAGAACTATTACAATATCGAGATAATGACCACGTCTATTTGCATACGATAATATCCGATACAAATATACAGATAATAAATTGTTATTAAAATCTGTATCCTTTTAAAGATAACAACACTTCCATTTAAAAAAAGAATACAGCGAGATTTTTTAATAGCATTAGCGAAATTATGCGTTTGTTGGGCGGTAATGAAGCCTTCTTTTAACCAGTGAATTCCAGTTCAGGAGATCTTATAATACACTGCAATAACAGTAGAAAAGATATAATAAACGGCAGCCCTTTATCTTTTTTTTAGGCTCAGTTAAAAAGCTTTTATACCAAACAATAACAGCGAAAGCTTTTATGCAATTAAACACAGCTCAGTGATTTAAAATATCGTATAAAATACTTTATTGTGTTTGTGGAACATCTGCGCCAAGAACGGCAACATTATAAAAACTTTATTATGGTGTTTTGCAGTCAATAGGCCTCCATAAACGTTTAGAACCTCTCGCCATCCTGATAGCACAGCTTCAAGATTGATAAAATATCCGGAATTTTCTTCTTAACCGAATTATTAAGCGGTCAATGATCTGATAGTTTTCATCAACACAAAAGGTCCTATAATAACTTATTTCCGATGGCCAGGTTTTGCTAAAAATATCTTTAGTAATAAGTGTTTCTAGCGGTATCATCATCAGTCAAAGTAGTTCTACATAGTTTTTGTAAATATCAATGAATTCGAAAAGGGTAAAGTGGGGTCAGACAGAGGAAAATTGCTAAAGCGTCATTTATTAACGATTTTGCATTCAGTGAAATTGTAGCCTTTAGCAGTAGCCAGAGTTCTTTCACAGAAAAATGTTCAGAAAATAACGTAGTAGGGACAAACGGGGAAATATATCGTCATTTATCATCAAGAACAATATCTTATAAAAATGATATTTTGCCAAGTTTTTATTGGGTAGTTATCAACTGATACATTAGCATGGGGCAAAGTGCGTTGCCTAGTCACGCGCGGTTGCCTGTCCAGAACCTAGAGAGTCACATCTCAGAGTCATATCTCAAAACTGGCTATTCACGTTAATCAAGGACTCAAGATATTGTATATTTTGGCAAAAAAAACTATTCCGCAAATACTCAAAATTAAAAAGAATATTAAACACATAGGTACTTCATAATTTGCCATATTTTCAACGCTAATTTGTGTTTGGGGAATCAATACGCAATATCTATACCGCATCTAGTATTTATACCGCAGATATACGACCAGCACAAAACTTATAAACTGCGCTCCAACTTATAATGAAGTTATTATAATCCAAACTAAAACCTACAAAATTTAATTTCTGACACGACAGGATACAAAAATGACAGTTTTATAAAAATAAGCCTCCAAAAGTTAAATGGAAAAGTTTGGGTAAATTGACAGTGTTGGAGGGGTCGACCCGAACGAGGTTAATAAAATGGGCTTGTGTCATGAAAGTAAAAGTGTTATGTCTCCATTACAGCCATAATAAAATAACTTTATGTTGAACTTCGTATCAGAGTGCAGATTGATCGCGTTTGCTCAGGATTGTTTATTGAATCACTCTTGTCATCGTGTGTATCAATTTTGATATTATCTATACTCGTACTAAAATGTATGTATTTAATTACATGCATATATTCACGCGTATAGTGTAGGCAGAGGCATATTGAACGCCTCTATTTCCGCACGCATGTCCCAGGCAATAGGTGGCCAATATAATTGTCGTTTTGAAATAACGGTAGTACAACTAT
The DNA here is from genome assembly GCA_933228765.1 of Miltochrista miniata. Lineage (NCBI taxonomy): Eukaryota > Metazoa > Arthropoda > Insecta > Lepidoptera > Erebidae > Miltochrista > Miltochrista miniata. The sequence goes on along the minus strand of OW121752.1, from coordinate 14,437,251 downwards.
TGTCAGCTAAGTACATGTTAAACCATAGTAAAAATAACTTGAGTATCATAAGCTGTCCATGATGTCATTCATTCACAAAGTAGGTATTAGTGAAATGTCACTTACCGATATTGGCGTTGCCGGACGGAAGGTATTAGGTCTACGAGTTTGATTGATTGAATGGTTTGCTATTTTTGCTTTTGCTTGCATACATATATCCCTTCTTAAATTTCATTATAATTTTATCTTATTTTGTTGGTAGTCTGTTTGCAATTAAAAAGGCTTCGAAACAACTGAACCGGTTTCGAAAATTTTTTCACTGTTGAGAAGCTACACTCTCCTCGGGTAACAAGGACCTTTTAGCCTCATATCCCATGGGAACCGGAACTACCCGAGTAAAACCGCATGGCATCCCCATAGTACATGATATTTAGAAAAATATTGTCCGATAAACCTTGCATAACTTGATATAAGCACTCTACAAGAAGAATTCAAAAGAAATTCTATCACCGGAAAGTTTGTTTGTTAAAGGGATTTCCCCGGTAACAAGTTATAAAAAGTTTTTTAATACTAAGTCAGGCTGAGGTAAGTTATTTACCTGGATGCGAGCAACACAGTTAGGACTAGGACATACTAATCCTTTAATTAATATTAACTAGCGGACACCCGAGGCATCAAAATTGTAAAAAAATATTCACATAAACCTTCATCTTGAACCCTTAAACCCATTGGTGAAAATCGCATTCAAAACCGTTAAGTAGTTTTTGAGTTTACCGCAAACTAACAGAAACAAACGTGTAGGAAAAAAAGTTTAAATATTTGCATTGAAACTGAAGTCTGGTTTATGATAGTAATTTTTTTTCCAGTACTGAAGTTACTGACCAAAAGTTTATTATCATCTCATGATATATTGCCAATTACATGGAACAAATAAGAAAAAATACTTACGATCCAATAACCTTCAAAAGTGAAAGGAAAAGGGGAAGAGCATACTACGAACTTATCATAAACGAAACTCAATAGTTCTTGAAACCAATAGTTTTGTGTAAACATGATGTAAAACTATTGAATTTGACTACCATTATGATTGTACTATATTGGTTTTGTGAATTGTGTGGGCCTTTCAAATTGTTACTTATTTTGCTTAAACACTAGCGATACGTAACGCAGTTTCACCCGTGTAGTTTCCGTTCCCGTGGGAATACGGGAATAAAATATAGCCTATGTCACTCAGGGATACTGTAGCTTTCCAACAGTGACAGAATTTTTCAAATCAGTTTAGTAGTTCAGAGCCTACTCAATTTAAACAAACAGACAATGAAATCTTTCCTCGTTATAATTTTAGTTTAGATACAAAAAAGTATTTAACGCTGTGCCAGATGCACATTAACTTTGGATAAGATTATGAGATCCCGGGATACTTATGGCTTTATTTTGGTATTGAAGTATGCATACTCAAGCTCCGTAGCTTGCCACTTGGAACCACTTAAAGTAATCACTTTAATCCACTTGAAGTTATTGGCTGTAAATAAATATCAGCCAGACAATTGCATGTACGTATTTAAACGAATTTTACAAGAAAAATCTTGTAGTTGCTGACCATTTCACTAATAAATATTGTGTAAACACAAGGTAAAGTGAATGACCCCGTGTGACTTCAAGTCAATGCACCTCTCCTAATTGACCTGAACAAAAATGCAGTTTCAATTTCCCTGATCGGATACTACACGTGTAACAAAAACAAACCACGCATGGAAATCCAAACGGTAGAGCATGCAGGTCATTGGGCTATTATTTTACTATGGAAAACAAATGCAGTTCCTAAATGCAAAATTCGAGTGTTTTTATTTAATACTAGGACGTCACGCGGTTTCACCCGCGTAGTTCCCGTTCCCGTGGGAATATGGGAATAAATTATAACCAATGTTCACCGCAAAGAGTGTAGCTTCCCAACAGTTAAAGAATTTTTCAAATCAGTCCAGTAGTTCCGGAGCCTATTCGTTACAAACAAACAAACAAAAAACAAATCTTTCCTCTTTATAATATTAGTATAGACTGCACAATGACTGGAGGCCTACGTCATGAAGTGGACTGCCATAAGGCTGATTCGATTGATTGATGAATTTCTGTTTAACATAGCTATTGATATAATTAATCATTGGATTCATTCTTGCATAATCCTACACCAAAGCATTAAAATGATGAAAGAAACTTATTAATTTATAACTGCAAATCAGAACCGTGTCATGTAGTAATAATTTCTTTTTAACTCTATATCCACGCAAATCGTTTAATTCGTAGCCGTGCCGTAGCGTAAAAGTTTTAGTTCAAGTCAATCAAGCTAAGATATTAAGTAGGTAAGGTCTTTTGTTTTACTATCAGAATAATTAAAAAAAGAACTTTTAAGGTTTGCTTTCCGCTGACGCAAGTAAAGTTTCAAAGAATCTGTACAAATGAAAATGTTGATTTTGTGACAAGGGAACTTTCAAAACAATTAAAACATTCAGCACAGACTCAGGCCCAAAATAATAATTTATTTCTGTTTATACAGGTAACTGCTATTCAGGCATCGTTATTTGCACGTGCGTGTTAATGAACGGGTTAGGGCTCATGTACACTTTGCACTTTAAAAAGAAAATTACTCATAGATACAAGAATAAAGATTATAATACAGGTAACAAAATATACGTCAATCAACCGAATTGCTCATAGGCCTCTCCCAAATTACGACATCAATACACGATCCTGCGCCTTCCGAATCCAGTCACTACCTGCGACTTTCTTCAGGTCATCGGTTTATCTGGTAAATACACACCTATATTTACCAGATGAACCGATGACCTGATCCCGATGGTACGACTAAGTAATATATTTGTATGTTACAGACAAAGTCTATCTATGACTCTATTGTTATCTGCAGCTGAGGTAGCAAAGAAAACGAAACGTGACATATATAAATGGACCTGGTTTAGTGATCTACGCAGTTTTGTAACTTATGAATAAATATTGACGACGGACGTAAACAGAATAACGATTTTTTCACATTACATTTAACGATTCTCAGTTGTAATAGTCACTAAATAATGTAGTGATTCAAAGAAATCATTAAAGAAGGCCAAATTATCTAACTTAGTACTTAGCTACGCGCATTCATCCAAAAATAAAAATAATTTACTGTACACCATTTATTTCATTTTCATATTCATGCAAATCACCTGTTTAATCTTACAATATCTCTATTTACTCCTCATTACAAACAGACCCTTACACTCGTACCAAGACCGTGCATCATTCGAACAATGACAGCTTTAGACGCGTTGGCTTCACTTGCTCCATAGCAGCTCAGTGAATATTGGCTCGGTGTGCATAAATCATTTGCGAAAAACAAAAGCCACAATACCACCGCTAGTTATTGAATGCACTCCAAGTTTGTTTCTGATGAAGAAGTATTGCGAACTCGAGTAAATCATGGATTTGCTAGTTGGACGTTTTGTATGCTTGCCGTTTTGTTTCAATACGAACAACGGAAAAGCTTTTCCGGTTGTTTTCTGTCTATCTTTCTATATGCCGTTTTTACAGGTAATAGTGAACTATTTAAATTTACGAAGATGTGGAAGGATCATCCTATTATTACCACAATGTTATAATTGAAAGTTAAAATGTAGTCTTATGAATTTGGTCACAGTTAGTTTTATTTAGTGACTACACCAATTTTTTTTATTCTGATAGGATTGTTATATCTAATAATAAAATGTCATGCTTACATTGGATCGACACTAAATTTTTAACCAACGTTACTTTATTTCTTAATTTTCCGGATCTTCTCAGAGCTTGTTTACTGGTTCACAACCTACAATATAACACGTACGTCGTACATGTTCATTTACTCCTCAAGAAAGTTGCATCTCTTAGAACTAGCCACAATGAGAGCTGTCGGTAAACGATGTTCAACGAAGATACCTAACAACTAGCTGTTTTACACATCTATACAATGATGTTTGAAATTGCTTTACGTGGTCTGCACTAAGTATAGTGCTAGAGAAATAAGTATAAAGTAGTATTTTACCGTAGAGAAATGTGTGCCAGGAATTTATTGTAATGATATAGCTGTTTTGGTGTTAAGTTCCAACATTCTTCCCAATGACAGATGACTAAGTAAGAAATGAGTTACTTGTCTAAAAGCTTACAACCCCGGGTTCTTTAAGAGGAGCGTGAAGAGGCACATCACAGGGCCGCCAACTTGAGGACCGCTGTAAGAAGTGGCCCCCAATCGCAAGATGCGCCACGGCTATCCACCGTGGCGACGTCAATTTGGCGAGCTGAATATAAAAAAAAAAATTAAAAAAAAAGCGTTCTAAATGTGCGGTATAGGATAGTTCCTTCATTCCCAGTAGTTCCGCGGCTGTATTGAATCTTTTTACTACTGTTTTATTTATTTTTTGTACCACTAAGGTGGTAGACAAGTAAACGGCCCACCAGATGTACTGATGGTCACCGCAGCCTATGGACGCGACGACAACGGAGGCGCTACACTCGCGCTGCAGACCCTGTAAAAACCTTCTAAGACCCCATTTGAAGAACTCGTTACTGTAGGCGTTTGGAAAAACCAAGGCAGGGAGATCATTCAACAATCTAAGCGTGCGCTGAAGAAAGCCCTATTGAGCCGCAACTAGCCGTGTTGAGTTTACAAATTAACCAAATATTAGATTTGACAGTATATCATAATAATCTGTTGGTTTTTGGATGTAAGGGGCTCTACCAAGATCTCTGGAACCCAAGCGATTTCACCTGCTAGCGTGGTCCCTGCTGACAAATTTACAAAGTAAAGGCGCTAAGGGGTTGGGAGGTCACATCGATCTTCCAACGATGACTAAAAAAGTTAAAGTGCAGGTGCTCCTGGCGGTCAATGAAGCGGACCCCATTCTCCAAAGGTAGGTAGGGTTTGGACACTACCTGGGCTTGGAGAAAGGGATTCCTTCTAGAACTGCTTCTGAAAGTAACTGGAGAAACTGAGAAAGATCTAGAGTTTTTATATATCAGTGATAAGTTTTACAACTGAAGTTCTCATCTCTCTTTTATTAGGTCTTGAAAAACACTTATCCCAAAATTTCTTTGGTAAAAAGTGAAAGAAAGGATAAGAATTGATTTTCAGTTTCAAGTGAACATCTAATTATTCAAAAGGCACATAAATGATAGCTGATAAATGTAGACACGATGTTTGCCACGTAAATTATTGGACCATCTCAACTTGCAGCCAAAGAGAAGAAATTGTCGGAAAAACCTATCAAAACTTGAGAAAATTCAATAAGGGCACTTGGGAAGTTTGTTAAAGGAAGTAGCGGGAATATTTTTATAAAAAAAGAATCTCAATTTGTGTCGCCGGTAAAATAAAAATAACGCGCGAAGCCTCAAGGCTTCACAGGACGAATTGAGTTTATTAACTTTGTCTGATGACGTCCTGTTAAAAGTATTGCGATTCATTATCATGACAAAATATTTGTATATTTTTCGTAAACAAGCGGGCTTTCCCAAGACACGTCTCAAACAGTTTAAAATAGATACCTACCTGCTAGTATTATAACGAGTTTGTGTGTTATCATTTATCATAAAATATTCGTTCTAATTTGGAAGAACCTATAGTATAATCTATTTATATATATTACTACAACCCACGGCAGCGGAGATGGCAATCTGCTCGATTTGTTGACATTTAGGATTACTATTTACGAAACGGATAAATTTTCGTCAATTTATACACAAATATATATCGCAAAAGAATAAGGTTGACAATATTTCAAAAGCATTACAATTTTATTATAGTTCATGGCTGCAGTGACGTGGTTAGTCACTCAAATGAAAATCATTCATAGGTAGTTACATATAGTCACACCTTTATACTCGAAGGTGTAGGCAGAGCCATAGTATAAGCCCACATTTCACCTTATAGTTTTTCGTCCCACGTGGTGGTGAGCACATTGCCGTGTTTCTTAAATTGAGAATCGCAGTGATTGTTTTTTACTATACCTCTGTCCTATCCTGCGATTCGATAGAGGCCGTTAAGTGAGTAGTCCAGCCCCCTACCCAAAGTAACTTTATACAAAGTCGCCCGGTAGTCGCTGCCACAGAATGGTAACTGTGAGACATTAATACACAACGTCAACCAGTTCAAATCGAGCTACTGTAAGTTTCGAGAACAAGCAGTCGTATCACATTAAATTCTGTGAACATACCTGAAAAAGAAAATAACACATATGAAAACATGATTAAAGGATTTTTTTTTATTACTAAGGTACAAATATACGACCCGGTTGATCGAAAATGATTAGGTACTGTAAGATGTAACCTATGGACGTTTGTAAGTTTTGAGGTAGAGGTTTGTAAGTATAGCACAATGGTTAGCTGTATAGAATAACTGTCTCCAATAATAGTAATAGTTTATGTATTTTAAATTGATATTTGATAATAAAATATATCTCTACAAACTTTTAAACTATAACGTTCTTTATGTAACTAGCTGTCTCCCGCGGCTCCGACCGCGTAGAAGTCGTTATCGCGTAAAATCATAACCCTCCTTTTGCGCAGTCGGTTAAAAAGTAGCCTATGTCCTTCCCAGGGCCTCGAACTATCCCTATACCAAATTTCGTTTAGACGTGAAAACTTAACAGGCAGACAGACAGACGGACAGAGTTATTTTCGCATTTATAATAATAGTAAGGATGAGCGGGTGATGAATTTGGAGAAAAATATGTATTTATTTGATACTTTTTTGTTACTTTTATAACGTGCGATATTTTAATGGACTTTACATGACTATACTCGTACAACTAGGTGTCTTTTTTCTGCCTTGTCTGCTAGAAAATTCGAGTATTACCTACCTACTGTAAATGACTTCTGAACTCAAAAGGCATGACCAATGCACGGCACAGCGACTCAGCCCAGCTCATTTAGGGTGTAGTCCTTGCCAGCAAGGAGTCGGGCTCAGAAAAACCATGCAACACGACCTATTCTATGTCTGCCTCTGCTAAGTATATGTTAGGACAAAACCTTGCCCACTGGCCTGTTTTACTTTTTTTATGCATGATTTAAATGCACCGGCTGTATCCCAGCCATGATATTAAATATATATGCATACATATGGTCACGCCTTTATCCCCGAAGGGGTAGGCAGAGGCATATTATATGCCCACATTTCACCTTTTTGTATAATTTGTCCCACGTAATAGGTGGTGAGCCGTATTGCCGTGTTTAAATGGACAGGCGCAGGTTGTGACTGCCTGCTGTTGAAATAAAGCCTTCAACTTAGCTTAACGACTGCCATTTTACTGGCAACCGGGACCAACGGCTTAACGTGCCTTCCGAAGCACGGAAACGCTCAAATAAATGTCACAAAGTGATCACATGGATGGTCACCTATCCATGGACCGGCCATAGTGAAAGTTGCTCACTGCAGTGATCGTTTACAGAACACTGAGTCCGCGGGGCCACGAGCACTTATTAAATATATCTAGAATATATGTATATCTGGTCTGCTTGCAAAGTACACTAAGTACTCGAAGTGAGAAGGGCAACCTGGAGGGCCACAGTCAATATCTTGTGGTCTGTGATAGTTACCCTCAATTTGACAAAAATATCTTCATGGCTGTTCATCAGTGTAGATGAATCATTATAGCGAGCGAAAAGCTATGAAAAAATCACGACTTGTAGAACATGAATTTGATATTACCGCTATGCAAACGACTTGAGATACTAGTGTTGCATCGCCACATACATTAATATACACAGATCTGCTTTTATGGACCGGTCATTAATAAGCCTGCGGGGGGACCGCTCCTCACTTAGGGCTTGTGACTTTTATGGATCCAATGTATTAAGAGGCTGAACTTCACTAAAAGGATAATATGGCATAAATTCAACCAAGTTATGACTTACAGCGAATAAAGTTTGAAGGGAGCACAATATATTCTTACCTTATGTATCATATCTTTCAATCAGCTGAAAAGGGTTCAGGGAAGGAAACGAAGATCTATATAGAAGCTAGTAACTATTTCTTAGTTGATACTACTCTATTCACGGTCAGGTTTTCCCGTACTCGTTTGCTGACGGGATAAAAAGTATGCTTAAGCCCTTTTCCGAGCTCTATCTATCAGTCTAAATCTAAATTCAAGTCAGTTATAAATTTCATCAGAATCAGCTTAGCGGTTCAGCGTAAAAAGGGATATATATATATGTTTTGTTTATTCAATAGTTTAGATTTATTTCATCTTAATGTATTCGACGGAACCCTTAACATACAACGTTATGATATAGAGTTGCCCAGAGTCAATATCGATTAACGAAAAACAAGGCATTGGGCAGTCGGCGTGCCGAATCTGACGGACGGTCGTCCCCAACGCCATTAATCAAATCACGAATATGCGGTTTAATGGCAGACTAATTACAGTTTGCGCGCGAATCACCTACACATACCGTCGCAGTAATTACTGCATTAACTCGACTGCGGAAACGCTTAATACGGGATAATGCTGCTGATTACATATCGCAATGCGGGTGCTAACGGAAAGTTTGCCCAATTCGGCCGTCAATCAAATGTCGAACACAACATCATCCCATTGTCACGGTAATACCAATGTTTTGTTTATGCATTGATATCTACTCTATTCACTGTGGTAAAGCCAATGCTTACAAACGAGAGCCTTACGACGACAAAATGTATACCGGAGTATTGAATTAGATAGTGTTGGCAGTTACATTAAAGCGAATGACCTGCCTCTAAATTTATTCTCATTTTATAAGCAAATAAACATGGGGCTGTGCGATATAAATTACTAAGAGTAGTTTATCGATACAAACACGTCACTAGGTGGTAGTTCAAGAAACGAAATCTTATACTGTTCAGTGCTCCCGGCGGACTCGTAAACGAGGTGATAAAATTCTGCCACCCTACCTTACGTTTACCTCTGAATGCCTTTTTATGGATATTTACTCACTATCCAGGTGAGTATAATGAACCGCGAGTCTCATATTACTATGCTACATTGATTTTGATGAAGTAATAATAAACGCAATAAAGCTATAACTTGGCAATTGATCGCAGGTATTACAAGGGCGCTGAGGGTACTATGTTCGACCTTAGCCGAATTAACTGGTGAGGTTAGGCAATGTCGTCTGGGTCAAATACATTTATAGGTAATGTTAGCGGCAAGAATAAAGCTGAAAATAGTCCAAATACAGACTAACATATTGATGTCGTTAGTGGTAACGAATGAAAAACTTACCATGACCTCTAATTTTTTTTTTGATTTGTCTCAGTAAATTACCCAGCAGTGGACGTTGTATAAGTTAAAAAAAAATATAAAAATTATAAATATACCTAACATGTAAACATGAATCTCTCGATCCCATGTTAAATTTACACACCTTACCATCCACGGCATCCACACCTATGTTTTGCTTACTAGTTAGACAGTGAGACAAATATATCTCATATGGAAAAGATAGCAATAAAATACTGTTTGTCAATAACTTGAAAGAAAATGAATGTCATGCAAGAAATCCAAGTCGTATTTTCATAATTTCTAACAATAATTTAATAACACCACGGAAAGGAGAACAAGTAAATGTAACTTGTTAGCGATAAGCAGAAAAGGAAATACCAAACATGGAAATAACTTACTTAACAAAACCCATGAAAATCTACTTATTTTGTAAAACGTATTAATAGCGTTGTGTATACCTATCAACAAAACAAATCACAAAGTTACACGATGTAACTCGTTTATTATTCAATTAAAAAAAGCCATTAACGAAACCGAATCTAATAGAATTTTCACGCAACGCCAGGTATAATCAGACTCAATCTGATATGAAACGGAAAGTGGTATATTAAAGGGGAAACGATTATATACTTGTTATAAGTCACGCTGGAAAACCGCGGTCTATATTTGTCAACTACTTATAATTTATGGAGAATTTGAATAAGAACGATTGGCTGCTTGAACGCACCTTGTAGGTACGTAATGTACGTATTTCAACATGAACTGAATTGCCAAGTGTTTGAGATACTAAATTTTTTAACAAAAAGGGTTGAAAACACCAAGTTCGTATTTCTTTTTCTTATACTACTTCGGTGGCAAAAAAGCTTACGGCCTGCCTAATTAATGTTTATCGTAGCCAATGGAAGTCTGCAACACGAGAGGCGCTAAGCACACGCTGCCGACCCAGGCGCAGTTTGTGACGACCTAACCTGGGTACCTACTGTTGATATTTTACAAGCCTCCCATAAGACCTTTAATGTCATGTTTGACAATCGAGACCAACGAGATAACTTGCCTTCCGAAGCATGGCTACGCTCGAATTCCTGATTTCAAACACATATGAACCACTAAAAGTAATAAAGCAAACGGTGCCATGCACTAACACCATAACCAACTGCGTGATTGCATTTCCATTTATCCAGCTACCATGTGCACATTACACTGCTTTTCACGGTTTATTGCAGCAATAACAGCATTCAGTTATAAAACATTATCGCTTCAGTATAAGGTGCCCCACTTCAGGAGTATGCACTGGATACAAGCGAATAACTATCGGCATTGTTATAGTTCATTTCTCTTACGATGGTTTTCTTGAACTCGGAAATGAAGAATCTTCATCATATCGGTCGATCAAGGATTACCATAACTTTGTGTTTCGCTGATCGCATTAGGTCTGCGCTCACGACCCTTGTGAGGTCGTTGGACACCTCGCCGGAGGATTACTACAGCTGTGTTCTACAGTAGGTACGCGAGAACTTTTGCCTGCCTCGATCGCGAAGAGGTGGCGTGATTGTCGTTGCTGATGTCTCGGATTCGAATTCAGTCGGAGTCGGTACAAATATTATACAAATATGTGATCGTGAAATGTATGTTTAAAGTTAATACGCTCTCTATGATAAGGGAGACCGGTATGTTTTATGAATCGTTGGTAGGTAGGTATATGGAAATGCTATAAACGGTCATCCATCTCATGACTGACCTTAGCGTATGCTCCTTGAAGCTTTACAATCGTATTCCTAATACGAACTTGCACGTCTCGTACAATAAAGATATTTTGAAACTATCTAACATTGAGTTCGAGGTTAAAATACACACAAAACATCCACTAAGATACATTCAACGAACTGGGGTCATTTTTCATCCAAAATATCTTTTCACGCCCTCGCAGCAACACAAGTCGTATCTAATATCCAATTACTAGAATAGTAACTTTTCGATAAGAGGACGAAACGAGACAAATATGTGCGTATTTACTGAGTCGCAGCATCCCGTTCCAAAGGGATCACATTTCTCTGGGGCGCCTAATTGGCTTGTTAGAGACTTTGCATCAGTAAGCATTTAGATGATTTGCACTATCCAAGTGTTTATTACGAGAAATATGATACGATAATTGAGACGAGAAAGTGTTTTGAGATGCATCAGGTAAACTGCTTAGTAATATTTATGTTACATGAGGATTTTCATTTCCAAACGTCTGAAAAGTATAAAATTGGTACCTTCCAATGGCGAAAGCTTCATAAAAACCGATTCCTGTCGGCTACCCGTACAGCGTATGCAAATTATACTCATAATTATTATCAGAATACTTTTACTCGAAAACCTTAGAAATGACTATGGTTATTGGTACCTACGTTTGATTATCATAAGTTTAACATAAACCTAATAATGATATATCCTTCCGCGAGGCCAAAGAACCTCAGCGATACGTAGATACCTACATGTGTGAGATCTTGAGATAAACGATTTTGAAATTTATTCGACTTCCCTTTTGAAAGTCACCAAGGGTAGGGACCGTCCAATTCTGAATCCGTTATGTAGTTTTGAAAAAAAAAACGAACATACAATACTAATAGAACTCGTACTAGTTTAAAGTTAATCGGTATAACACTCCCAATATTGATTAGAGATTAGCATACCGTCCGCCGGGAGCAAACCAATGCATACACATTCAGTGTAGCTGGATAATGAATATTAATAAATTTCATGGATACAGCCGCTACAAAACGGAATTAGTACGAGCTAAACAGGTGTGGATTTGCCCACCGAATTATGTTAATAGGTGACGCGGCGCAAAACATGTGCATTTCAACAACCACACAATAGTTACGAGTAACTACTGTTTTTATAAAATCCCGTGGTAAGCTTGGCAAAAGGTAAATTGGATTATTCTTAACTCGAAATCACGTAGATTATTGTCTATTGGATCGCTTTTCAAAAACCTATTCATATACGAGTTTATCAAACAAGTAATAAAGCAACAAACATCTCGACGCAAGCGAAAACAATCACATTTTGCAGACGCGATAACCACAAGCATATCGAACTCCGTTTATAAACAATTTTAATCGCCGATTGTTCCGCCTCTTGGTTACTACTTACGTCAAGCCATTGTTGAAGCTGCAGATCAAAAAACTTGTATACAACTGCCACCAATTCATCGCGGGTATTGTTCTAGATTAAAAATCTCGTTTGAAACCCAGCAAGAAATGTACTACAGCCGGCATAGAATCGCTCGCGGGGTATTGTAGCGTAAAATGAAACTTTAACAGAATACTTGAGTAAAAAGAAAAAAAACTGGCAAGAATAGTTGGGTGGGTGTCAAATGCAACGACGACAGTTCGCGGTACGAGTCTGTTTGAAACTTTGTGTGCTACTAGAGACTGGCTTGACAATTTTCACACTTAACTTATAGGCAATCTGAAAGCCCAGACTATGTAATTCAATGTCTTACTTACTATAAATAACCAATGTAAAGCTAATAAAAGTAACTTATTTCATTCTTTATTTACAGAAATTATTATTTATTTGTGATCGTTTAAGAGTTTCAGTTTATTCCATTTATTGTTACTAGGTACCTAAAATACAAATAGAAACTCCGTCCACAGCTCCGCCCACGTGTTATATAGCCATCCCATTTAGAAGAAAGAATTAGAAGAAAATTTGGCAAACCTTCGAAAAATTCGAAACAAAAATTAATTTCCACAAGAGACCAGAATCAACTCAGCCTATCTTTACATTCAATAATAAGTATCTTTGAATTAAACAATGATTACGAAACAGTTGCTTGCACTTGCAAGTTGGCGTATATTCTGCATGCATTGAGCCAATCACGTCGAGAAGAATTTTAATTGTACTCCATTGAGAGATTCCAGAGCTCAGCGTCTTTATTTTTGAATAGAGGACGACTTGTTGCTCTCTCTGGGACAAGGTGCCCTCTGACTTACGTGTTGCATTCCATATACACTTGGCAACATTTTGAATCATGACGTCATGTGTATATACATCTGGACTATTACTTGCAGAGCTTCCGAAACCGCGAAGCTTATCATTTTATGGTTCAGTGGTTACATAATTTTGACGCTTTAACATCAATATACATTCAAGACGTTATGGTAGTCAATAATCGTAAATAACAAGAATAATATATCCGGCACACTCATATTATCATAATATGAGCAAGTAATACTTCTAAATTACGCGGTGGAATCTGATTTCGTGTGGTATGTTAAGCGAAAACGGAGACGTACAATTGGCACGGTAACGGTAGTGCTTAGAAGACGAATGAAGAATAATTATGGTTCTGATAAAAAAACCGGTCAAGTAGGAGTCGGAGTCGCGCACCGATGGTTCCGTACGCACACGTTAGTTGTATGGGATGATGAAGATGCCCCCCTTAATTATTAATTCACCGTTTACCGACCCGCCATTGCTTTGAATTGAAATTGATGGGTCTTTTAAGTTGGGTCATGGTATTGAATATTCAAATCAGATTACGATAAATATTTGTATCATCCGTAGTAAACAATTACTGCGCGATGTTACCACAGTAATAGCTTTGTATTTCATAGAACGAAGATTTTTGATAACATCTGGAATTTTTCGCGGGCTTCTTTTAACAACCCTTTGGAAGCTGACAGATTCGAATCAACTGAAATAACACAGTATCCATACAAGCAGCAAGCACCCCATGTCTCTAAAGTTTCAATTCGCACGTATGAAAATAAAATACTATGTCACAAAATATCTATTACCCAAAATGTTTACTGAAACGATGGTTGTTTAAAATAACTGCCAACTTTAATACAGTTACAATAAAGCGGGTAGGTAATCAAGCGACGGCTTTGTCCAAACTGTCGACTTATCTGATGGGAAATTAATTACAGCTGCTATCAATCATGGGACGACAAACTGTGCCAATGTATTCATTGGTATGAATATAACAACGCTGTTGAACCAACAACTGAACGACTCGAGATAATGCCGATAATAGGTAACTGATTGTTTCACGAAATAGTTACTGTCGAGGAAAAAGTACAAGTAAAAGTAAGTTTACATTCAGGACTTGAGTGGAATAGACCCGCGATTTGTAGTGGTAAGCAATTTGGCGATCTTTCTTTTATGCCTCAGACTCGACGTTTTTGGATGTGCAAGCACATAATCCCCCATATCCTCAGATTTCATCGGTAATATTTTGGCCCCATGTGGAAATCAGAACTTTACTCATAGATGGGGCGGATATCATTTAGTATTAGTGAGGCACGCCCCACGAAAAAGCGGTGGTCGAGGTCTTTATAAGTACCAACGTCATGCATAAGATTTTACGATATTTCAGATTAAGGATCAGGTTCGTGAACGGAAATAAAAAGCAGAAGGTAAGATTAGGTTATATAAGAAGAAACACTCGTGGTAAATTTGGTAAAATATAGTCAAGCCAGCAATAATTTTACGGTGTGGCGATTGGTAACAATTGCCTGCCTGCTTGCCCGCCTGCCAGCAATTGTTGCATTAGCAACAAATATGTCTTACTATATTAATAGTAAGACATACTGCTGCAAAGCGTCCGGAGCGTGTAGCAAGTACCTCGTTGAGTCATCCTAAAGTTCTGAACAGTTAGATACCACTAGTGCGAGGACTGCGAGGTGAAAAATCACCTTACGCAAGACACACAGTTTCTGAAAAGCTCCAGTTCAATACAGACACTCAAAGATGACACTAAGATTGTTGTCAAAAAGCCATAGCACATATTACTATTTCTCTATTTTTTATTAATCAATACGTTACATTTAATACCAAATGGGTGAGTATTAAAATGACAAATGAATATAATGTCTATCTATCACATTAAACAGAAGCATCAGTATAGCGAGCCCTGATTAATGACTATTATCAAAGAGTTGTAAAATTCACAGAGAGGCACATCAGTTATTTATTTTTGAATGATTAACGTTCAATTAATTATATGGAATGATTTGCTCTACTTTTTTATACTTCCTATTAAGTGTGGCAGGGCAGACAAGCATACAGTTCACCTGATGGAAAGTGGTAACCATAGCCTATGGACGTTTGCATCATCAGAAGTGCTAGGCTTACGATACTGACCTTGCAAGAACTTTCTAAGACTCTTTTGAAGATCCCTACCTAAACTGAAGGCGTTTCTCCTGGCTTTATTATGTGAAAAACGTGTACGGGAAAACCCGCATCGCATAATATGCAGATACACATAACCTAACTTAACCTAAGCCATATCTTAACTCTTCTCAGTTAAGATATGGCTTAGGACTGTGTGTGTGTGTGGTGTGTGGGCACCAAGCTGAGCGTTGACTGTTGTCTAAACACAACATCATGTGAATGGCCTCCTGCGGCAGCTTCCAGTTGATCCAGTGCAATTACTCATCTCTTGGTTAACCTAAACAATATATCTATAGTATCAAGTTTCGAATCAGTCAAACTGTTTGCGAGTTACGGGTGTTACAAAAAATAAACCACAGGGTGTTTTTATTACGTGAGGGTAAATCCTCATGGATGTTATGCCGGACTCCCTACCGACTAAAAAACCTTACATGTCCTGCTAACAGCTTACAGTTGGTAGCCCCAGGTAAGCTCTTGGAAGGATGACCTCAGAACTCACAAGAAACCTACGGCTACCACTGCGGCCTAACCTAAACGTTTATAGGTGATTGTTCATTACCACAGTTCATCAGGTGGGGTCGTGAGCTTGCCTGCCAGCATAGTAGAAAAAAAATCCACGCACGCAATTCAATGAGGGAAGCATTCACTTTGCTATCTACGCTAGTTGTCTTGTCTGTGCGATATGTTTGCGAAGTCGGAGGTCTTAATAAATTGTCAGTAACGACTATAAACATCTCGATCATGCGTGCGTAAGCTATCGATATAAATGTCTCTACACAATTGAAGGCGATACAAGAAATAATTCACGACCAGCTGGTATTATGCCGTCTTGATTGAGACTAATGGCGTTCTATATTGGTTGCCCATTCAGTCAAACAGTTATATTTAGAGGCATAGTTGTCATTAATATATTTGGAATTAGATCTTTTTTTAAAGAGTAGTAGTAAAATAATTTGAATTGGCATGGCAAAGAGAAATTTTATTTTATATACTTTAGTATTTCCATACAAAATTTAAATCCCAATAGAGTAAAACATGGGTTAAAATTTTCCCTGATACAATACATACTTGTTTAGGTTGGAACAAATATTATTTTGTTTCCACATAAACCTCAGCACGGCAGTCGCATATACACTGCTCCATACTGAGGCAGTCTCGATTCTAATGATTATATACCTCAAATATTGCCTACCAATAAACAGCATGTTACTACATACATAACAATATAAAAAGTTTATTGAAATATTATGAAGTTGGGAGTCTGTATAGATCGGTTTCAATGTCCACAATTCTCTTGGAGCAATATTACGGACACATGCTGTTTATTGCTCGACCGAAGATCATGAGCTTCAATTGGTTCCTATTAGTTGACGTTAATGCAATGGCAATGTGGTCAGTTATTCGCCAGGCGACTTGCGTTGTTATTGGTATGATGGCGATTTGAAAGCTTCTTTTAGTAGGTAAGTATTTGTTTTTGCAGTGAATGTATGTAGTTGTAAGATTGATGTCAATAAAATATTCACATTGTAAAATTTGTTGTACTCTGTTCTGCTTCGGCCGCCTGCGAAACACATGATAGGTCGTTTCGTAAGAAAAAGACTATACTTTCTTTGATTCTAGTTTTGAAAAACGATTGATTCCACCAGCAAGTATATATCGGACTCATAAAAGGTTCGACTCAAGTCTAGAACAGGTCCAGGTCCAACTAATTCGTTGGTAAAAGTCTAGCAAAGGTCCAGTTCCAAATAGTTGGCTAGAGCAGTTCCCTTCAGCCAATAGTCTTACTAGCCTCTTGGCCATCTAGATCGAATCACCGGGAGTTACGCGCCGTACTTGCGTGTTGTTGAGCAGGATAGAGCAGTTGGACCACTGCCGAAAAAGACCTATTACACCATTAATAAGTAGAATATGTATTAAAAAGGCGACAAACATTTCGAGGAGCGAAATATTCCCAATAAACTACTAAATGTAGAACATCAGCTGTGCAAACACTATGATACTACCGACGGTATTGGTCACCCCATAAGATAAACGTTCACTTGATTAGAAAGGAACACAGATAGTCGAAGCATCCCCGTAAATAAATAATGTCGCAGCCAGTGACTGATTGCTATCATTGATACGGAACCCTACGTCTACAGGGGACACGTAATAACCAACCCTAATCCCCCTACAAAGTACTTGTATACTCTTAATAATCAATTCGTACTCATCTCAGAATGAATTTTGGGGCCCCCTCGCAGTTTATGAAGCGGGTCTCCCCTACGTACCTCGATGTTGTTAAGTAGTTAATACCTAATTGTCTTTATTTAATTGTATTCATTTTCATATTTTTCTAATTTAGTATTTATAAATATAGATGTATAAACTATTACTTGCTTGGAATGTAGAGTTGTATTTGTTGATCTGTAACATTGTGTTCAGCAGAATGTTGGAATTTTTACCGGTAGATTTGTTACCTGTATATGCAAAGAGCTTATAGGTGGCACTTTTTAGGGTTCCGTAGCCAAATGGCAAAATCGGAACCCTTATAGATTCGTCATGTCTGTCTGTCTGTCTGTCTGTCCGTCCGTGAGTCACAGCCACTTTTCTCCGAAACTATAAAGCCTATGCTGTTGAAACTTGGTAAGTAGATGTATTCTGTGAACCGCATCAAGATTTTTATATAAAACTAGATAAAAAGCAGTTAATTTTGGGGGTCCCCATAATCAGAACTGAAACTCAACATTTTTTTTTCATCATAACCATACGTGTGGGGTATCTACAGATAGGTCTTCAAAAATGCTATTGAGGTTTCTAACATCATTTTTTTCTAAAGTGAAGGTTTGCGCAAGAGACACTTACAAAGTGGAAAAATGCGTGTCCCCCTCCCTCTAACTTCTAAACTAAAAGAATGATAAATCTAAAAAATATATATAATGTACATTTCTATAAAATCTACTAACGAAAATTGGTTTGAACGAAATCGAGTTGGTAGTTTTTTTTAATACGTCATAAACCGCAATTTTCGCCGAGAAAAATCACTACTACTGCGAACGTGTTAAAACATCAATGAAAGTTACAACGAACTACAAGAACTTTTATATTATGTTACTTGCTGCTACGGGACCCTTCATGGGCGAGTTCAACTCGCACTTGGCCGGTTTTATATTACATAGGGCCAACAACATTACTGATAAAATATGCGTGTTATTTATTTCTACGTACTCTTACGGGTATATAGGCGTGGTTGAATGTTATAACCTCCTATATCTTGTACCACAATTCTATCGAGGAAAATATTAAACCACAAGCCTTTATTGAACAGCACTAGAAAAAGGAAAGAAATTAGTAGAGAGTTAGATAAAATAATGAACCATTTGCTACAAAAGGATTTGAACATTTTGAACCCTTAGTTACCCCTGAAACTTCCCCTAAAGTCTATTAAAATCTTAACAGACCAATTACCAAGACCGTTTATACCCTCCTAACAATTTTCTTAGTTGTAATAATCATCTGTCTATAAAAAAAAACTTTTTGGTGTCTGCTGAATATCAATTACTTGAGAATATTAACTTTTTGTTCGATTCTTTGTAAGTTTACCATCACGATGCTGGTAGATAGAATATTTTCAAACCGTTACCGGAATATTTTTTTAATATTTCGCTCGCCAAAAAGACGCCGTCCGCTAGATGGAAAGCCATGGCGAATTGGCGACATGTCAAGATGTTTACAAAATCATACCTTACATAATCAGGCAGTCGGTCAAAACAAAACAAATCCTTAGAGCGGTTAGACTTGTAGTGGTTTCTTAGGTAAACAACTACCGGTTACCGGAGTATTTTTTTAATATTTCGCTCGCCAAAAAGACGCCGTCCGCTTGATGGAAACCCATGGCGAATTGGCGACATGTCAAAATGTTTAGAAAATCATACCTCACATAATCAGGCAGCCGGTCAAAACAAAGCAAATCCTTAGAGCGGTTAGACTTGTAGTGGTTTCTTAGGTAAACAACTAAAACTCGAATTTAGTTTTAATATTGGAAATTGATTAGAATTTATTGTAAACAAAATGCTTACCCCAAAAGTAATCCCAAAGTATTTTCAAATTGGCTAGTTGCATTACAGATAGATTTCAAAGAACTCATCTACTACCGGTTCATTATAAAGTGACAAGTATTCGATTTCATAGAAGGGTCGTCTCGGAAACATCTTTTGTTTGCGACTTTAACATCAATGGTTATAGCTTTGCTGATTTGCATAACGACAAGAATTCATTTGTAAATTTTCCTACTTTACGTAAGTAGGTAAATAGAATAAATTAAAACCAATATAACAAAAAGTAAACAACCAGTTTCAAGGACATTATGTCACCGTTTATTTTAAACGTAGACATAATGTACACATAGGTATTGAATATAAAGTATTTTTCGTAGTTTATACTGAGCTGGGATTTAGTAAAAATTTTTGTGAGTTTAATTTTAGTTTGGATAGACAAACTCAAGAATCAAAATCCCTTTATAAATAACCATTCACAGAAGGGATCAAGGTGTTTTCAAACATACTTATTATATTGAGTCCAACCGCGACCACGGGCGCTGCAACGTGCTCGAAACGTCGCGATGTATTTCGCGTGAAGTCCCGAGTTCTATAAGTATACTTATTATATCTATCAAAATGGATCTCTACTTGTAGGGCGTAGGTACCCTAATGTAAAAAAGCGATTTTTAATAAAAAATAATTTGCTGAATAGTTGACAATTTTAAATTCATAATTATCCAGAAGGTAACAGTTTCGCAAAAGGTAACTAGAATAACAATGGAAGTAAGTGCCTACCTAAATTCGTGTGGTTGTAGGTAAATTATACAGTATGAGGCTTTCAGAGACAGCGCCCATAATAGTATCTAATATTCCTTTAACTAACAGTCAGGCGGTTACAAACAATGCTTGACTTCACCTAGCAATAAAACTTATTATCACATTAATACAAGAAAAATTAAAATATTCCATAATTTTAATAAAAATCTAAGCGAGTTTTCGTAGTAAATATCGGAGTACTTATAATTCAGCTCATGTCACGGCCAGAGTGGGTGGCCGAGCAACAATAGTAGAAGGAATCGCCTCTCGGTTAACACTTATTGGTCCGTATGTTTCAATTGATTCTTAAGCTAGAAAATACATGTTCTGTGATAAAAGAAAGATTAGTATTGACTTATATTTCCGTAAATTTGTGTGATCTGAGAAAAGAACTCTCAGCCTCTTTGCTTCGCTAAACACTTTAGATGGTACGCTTGGTACTACATACGCATGGCCTACCGAACTTACCTCCAACGGCGACTGTTTGTTCCACGTTAATATACTTCAATTAAAAAAATTCAAGTATTCTTTTCTTAATTAATTCAAACCATCCAATAACCCCAAACAAACTTCTGACATTTTATAAGATCCCTTTACATTTGAACATCTGAGCCTTAAAACTTTCAATATTAATCATTGACTAGTATCATTAATACCGATAAAATCATTCATCAAAATACTGAAAGGGCTAACACAAACCTTTTTGCATAATTATATACTTATAGTAGCTACTTATTTTATTATTGAAAACCGAATCCCTGTTTGCGTTTCGAATCACGAAATATTAAAGTTTTTACAAGAAGGTTATCTTCTTGTAAAAACTGCAGATGCTGCTAAAAAAATTACCAGTAAATAATTTGAAAACATAAAATTCACATACACATACTGCTGAAAGCGTCTGTTTTATAAACTTAAAGATTTATTTTCACAGCAAAATGCCTATTCAAGTACATAGAAACGTTTACCGTAAATTTACGCTCTCGAACAAGGTTGAAGCAGCGAGTAAAGTGAGTTTCACCAACTTTGATTGCTGTTCATTGTGCCTTCGACTGTTCTGTCGATCAACGTCTCTTTATTGTTATATATTCTCGGGAGCAAATGTGTGCCACATTCATAGTGTTATTACTTTGGTTTGTAGGTTACACGTATATTTAGAACAATTTGTTAGTTTACCCTTTAGAAGTTTATATTAAGCAACGTTTTCATACGCTAATGGTAAACATAGAGAGGGTAGATCAAGTTAGTGCTGTTTTAAGGCTGCCAACAAGCACATGTCCACTTACATTTGAATCAATGCATTCGGTAAAAGCCATCTTTTCAGTCGATTTCTTATTGCATTATAATGTAAGAAAAGCTTTCGAAGCGTGTAATCTTCAGAGCAAATCAAGTGGTCAATTAGACACTTTTACGGTACAATCGATTTCATAAATGTGAAAGAAAAAAACTTTAAATCCGCTTAAGCACATTAGACTACCCGTTTGATCCCAAGTACTTCAACGTATCGACAGTTAAATTGAAGAATCTTGCTTAGGTACCTACATTTTACACGGATTAGCACGATCACTCTCAAACAATCCCTGTTTTTTTTTTATCTAAAGAAAAGGGGATCTGGTATAGGTCTATTCAAAATCAGCCTCCTCGTGGACCCTGGTTTGATGACTATAGGTTAAATAGAAATTATATTAACTTAGTACTAAGACTTCGTTGCGGACACTATCCATCGGCGAAGTTTGCATTCCTAATGAAAAAGGTTCCATCACCTAATTGTGAGGTATGCAACAAAATTGACGATGTGCAGCATTTGCTAATGGGGTGTGTCCGGAACGAACCTGAAAGGCAGTTGCTGATTAGAGACTTTAATTTAAACAGATAAAACCTTGGCTTGTGTCAAAGTATTTTGGCAAATCCTAAATCTGAGGTCTCTAGACGGCTGTGTGGATTGGTACGCGCGACTAATCAGTAACCATCTTTCATAAATAAGAAATAATTGTGTGAGTATGTATATGTGTGTGTGTGTGTGTGTGTGTGTGTGTGTTATTTAAAATATTGATCTGTTAGGTATTATAATGTATAAGGTACAATGGGGTTGACATATCCATATGGACAAAAACCCCTACCATTGAAAATTAAATACTGACTGATACTGCCAGAAATCACTTTCACAAACTCGATAAATCGTAAATACTGGCATAGAAAAATAACAGTAATATGGTAGACTACTAAAAATGTTTGTGGACTTACGAAAATAAACTGTATGTTTCTGCTTAAGTATTCAGGAGTTGACAATACTTGGAACCGAATCAAATTAAATTACATTTACTTTGATTGTACAGCAGTGGACTGTCATAGGCGGATTTGATTGATTGATTGATGTAAATTACATTTTGAGATGCCTCTTGACATGTTTTAGCCCCTCTCTATAAAATAGATTGCAGAGGGGCTTATGGCGAGACTTGTGTCTGTAGTCAGTGACTCAGTTGCATTAAATTGCGTCACTAGGTCACGTAGATCATCTGTTCAAAGTTTGAAATAAAACAAAAATGATAACGCCAATAGGATTGAACTTTCACTTTCACAATAAACGTTAGAGGGGCAGTCGGGTGAGACCGTCTCACGGCTTTCTTGTTGTGTTATGGGTTACAGGAGACCATTTTAAAGATAAGCATGGGAGATGAGGAGGTGAACTAGCCTCTAGTTTCAGGTGCCATCTCGCTGTCAGCTCTAGGGGTGAAAGCCGCTGCAGCGTACCCACAAGCTCAAAACTGTTTATGGATGTTTTTTTATGTATAAAATGAATCTATACATGATTCTCTGTTTACTAGATCACATAGCACAATTTTATACCAGCTTATTAGTGCTAGATGACGCCGCTGTGTATAAATATCCCTCAATATTGTACTGAGAACCCAGTTCCATTCCAGTGGACATAATTCGAACTAGTGATAGACCCCGCATCCGTTAATCTAAGGACGGGATTTATAATGTCGGCCGTGTAGATGCTATCCTAGTTGCTTTTCAATAACATATTTCATTTGGTGGACTGATAACTAATCCGGGCTATATTTGTGGGTAAACCCGTGCCTACCTAGAAGTTATTGTATAATAATCTATGCCCGGATTACTGAGTTACTAGTGGTTATTAATTTAAAATTAAATTATTAATCAACAGCAGCTTAGTGACGGGTGCTTCCAAGTTGGATTAATCCTGAATTCGTGTACCTAGTAACGTCAAGGGACCCATTTCATAAACTGGCACCGATTTAATCTACACTCCGGCTGTAGGTAGGTACATACATTAAATGAAGTGAGTTATGTATAGGTATATTAATAATACCTACATAATATTGAAGGGATTTCATATAGTGGGTTAGTTATGTAAATATAACTGACTATATGAAATACCTGGACCTGGCTGAGGTAGATTCATTTCTGCCACTTTAATAGTATAAAAAGCTCCGGAATTTTAATAAAAAGCGTACAAAAATTGGTTTCTCGTTAAAGAAGGAGCTATGGTGGCACAAACACAAAAACACATAGCGTTATAACTTATAACACTCATCTTTTAACGTTGAATGATAAATTCGCTCAATAAAATACCGACTACTCAAACAATGAGGTAGTACAACATTTCTTTTATGTATAACGCTGTCAGATTCTATTTTCTCTTACTGTGTTAAAAGAATGAAGGTGATTTATTACATTCGTAATTTTAACCTACTTTAGAATTTGTAAGCATTGTTTTTGTTTGGGATTCCATTAATCTGAAAGTTGGTAGTTCAGGGGTTTCCCACAAAACACAAGTCAATAAAAAAACATGTAGGGCCTGTTCACAAAATAGGTTGGTCCCCATTTGATCGGACCGTGCAATAGTTTGTGTAGAACCGATGGCATGGCCAACAATATAGATTGTTGGTGAAATTTTCCAACGATTATTATAGGATATTTTGTTCAAAGTACCACACAGGTGAATACTAGTTCTTAAATCCCATCCGAACATTGATTTATAGTTATCTTGGTGACAGCACGATAAATGCATAAGTCACAATAAAAATGTTAGAGTAACCTTAATTTTTGTCTTTACGTCGCGATACTACAGTTATGTCGTATGTAGCGGTTATTCGCAAAGGACGAGACTCCTAAAAGAATTAACAATTTAGAAGTCAAAATTGGCTCCAAATGGTTCGTGTAATATTACATACGGTGTTACTAGAATGTGGCTTGACACGCAACCACGTGGCTAGATTATTGTTTAAAATATTACTTTCAAAGAAATTACTTTATTACATGGAACCTACAAAATCAACTGTCATAGGAGCACTTTGTCTAAAGAAATATTTTTTAAAAGCAAGATAATTAGGAAGAAAACACTTCAATATCATCCTTGACATACGATAACATCTTTTAAGGGTTAATATTTGATTTAACATTTAGATTTTCGTGACAAAAAGGGGATGAATCCCAATTTGAATGTAGATACAGCATTTTTTTATGCGAACAGTACACGTCATTGAATGAACATTCTGGTCTCCAACAGCGTAACAAATGGATAGTTTCTGAGGCAGGTTCAATTGGCTCAATGAATTTGACCTCGTAGCATCGGTTTGGGGCGTAGCTCCGTAACCGATTAAGATGGGTAGGGTACCCGCCCGCATGATCTAGCTTAGTGCAATGTGCAATACTGTGTGATGAGCACGGGTGTCCTTATTCCCACGGTTTGATTGTAGATAGCTATGATATTATTGAACAGCATCACTATATAAATATGAATGCGTTTTTGTGTCATGTATCGAAATGAGTATGTTACGTGACATCTTTTTTTAAATACCTAATCATTATTCAAATGATTTGTATTTGAAGTTTAGTTGAAAATTTTTAGCTTAACATTTTGGTGTAGCAGTGTACACAAAATAATTATGCAAAAAAATTGATCGATAAAAGTCGATGGTCATAAAAATCTGTTACTACCAATTTTCGTCACATTCGGTTGGTGATTGGTCACTAGCTTTTAATTTGTGACTAGGTCATGTAGGTATATAATATTATTATTTATATTAAACGTTGCTAACACATACACTACTCATTAATATGGTAACAAAATTCATCTATAATAATATTATAAAGAGGAAAGATTTCATTGTTTGTTTGTTTGTTTGGTTGTATTAAATAGGCTCCGTAATTACTGGACCGATTTGAAAAATTCTTTCACTGTTGGGAAGCTATACTCTTCGCGGTGAACATAGGTTTTATTTTATTCCCGTATTCCCACGGGAAAAGGAACTACGCGGGTGAAATCGCGTGACGTCCGCTAGTCTATACTAATATTATAAAGAGGTAAAGTTTGTGTGTTTGTATATTTGTTAAATTGTAAGGGGTAATCTCGGGATCTACTGAACCGAATTTAAAAATTCTTTCACCAATAGAAAGCTACGTTATTGTGGAGTGTCATAGGCTATATTACATCACGCTACAACGAATAGAAGCGGAGCAGTAATAGTAAATGTTTCAAAAACGGGGGAAAAGTTATTCCTTTTGAGAGCTTCGTTGCGTGTGCTGCGTGACTAATATTTTTAACCGACTTCAAACAAGGAGGAGGTTACTCAATTCAACCGTTTTTTAAACTTTTTTTATGTTTGTTCGCACAGAACTCCGTCGTTTATGGACCGATTTAGAATTTTTTTTTCGTTCGAAAATAGATACTCCCAAGGTGGTCCCATTTTAAGGAAGCCAGGATCTGATTATGGCATCCTGGAGAAATTGAAAGGAACTTTTAAAAATTGTAGGGGCATCTAGGGCGTTTGTTATTTTTTTATTAAGGGTTTTAAAGTAGTACAACTTAATGAAGGTCTGGTGTCGATCTGATGATGGAGACGAAAGACAGTAGAGAGAATTCCCTAACGATATACAGCAGTTACTTTGTGTTTGGGTTTGATTAATTTGTACTGTCGAGAACTTTACACCTAGACAGATAGATTTTCGGTCCACACGACACTAAAAATAGTGAAAAAATTTTTTTAACAAAAAAGAAACCGACTTCAAACAAAACTAAAAACTGAAAAATAAAATTTACTTAGCACAAAGTTAGTATATTCTGATTTATCAGATATCATCTATACTAATATTATAAAGAGGTAAAGTTTGTGTGTTTGTATATTTGTTAAATTGTAAGGGGTAATCTCGGGATCTACTGAACCGAATTTAAAAATTCTTACACCAATAGAAAGCTACGTTATTGTGGAGTGTCATAGGCTATATAACATCACGCTACAACGAATAGAAGCGGAGCAGTAATAGTAAATGTTTCAAAAACGGGGGAAAAGTTATTCCCTTTGAGAGCTTCGTTGCGTGTGCTGCGTGACTAATATTGTTAAACCGACTTCAAACAAGGAGGAGGTTACTCAATTCAACCGTTTTTTAAATTTTTTTTTTATGTTTGTTCGTGCGTCATAAACGACAGAGTTCTCCGTCGTTTACGGACCGATTTAGATTTTTTTTTTCGTTCGAAAATAGATACTCCCAAGGTGGTCCGATTTTAAGAAAGCCAGGTTCTGATTATGGTATCCTGGAGAAATCGAAAGGAACTTTTAAAAATTGTAGGGGCATCTAGGGCTTTTGTTATTTTTTTATTAAGGGTTTTAAAGTAGTAGAACTTAATGAAGGTCTGAAGTCGATCTGATGATGGAGACGAAAGACAGTAGAGAGAATTCCCTAACGATATACAGCAGTTACTTTGTGTTTGGGTTTGATTAATTTGTACTGTCGAGAACTTTACACCTAGATAGATAGATTTTCGGCCCACACGACACTAAAATAGGGGAAAAAAAATTAACAAAAAAGAAACCGACTTCAAACAAAACTAAAAACTGAAAAATAAAATTTACTTAGCACAAAGTTAGTATATTCTGATTTATCAGATATCATTTAATATAATACTGAAGTCAGTGCCAATATGACTATGAGAGAGATTAATAACACAGGCCTGCAAAATGAGGGTCATAACTTCCTCTCTGGAATTTGATAGCTGATTCTAGGGTATTTTGGTGCGCTGATTACGAATATGTACTTAGATTTTCTCCATCACCTCCAGATTTTTCGAAAAAGGCACAGATAGAAAATAGAAAAAAAGACCCACGTTTTTTCATAAAAAATATATATTTAAAAAAGTACATTACCTTTAACTTATAAAACGACTAAAATATAACAATAACTTGTTACTAGTCTAAATTACACGTAAATTTAATTTGTGGAACCCGGTTATTTTTTCCTGGAACCTTCGGTTGTGCGATTTTC
Organism: Miltochrista miniata; assembly: GCA_933228765.1. Lineage (NCBI taxonomy): Eukaryota > Metazoa > Arthropoda > Insecta > Lepidoptera > Erebidae > Miltochrista > Miltochrista miniata. The sequence continues at coordinate 14,409,707 of OW121752.1, read as the reverse complement.
GCTTAAATTTCCAGTTTGGATCGTCGCGCTTCAATAAACAACAATAATCCGCCATCATGTTAGTATTCCATCTTCCACGATATCAGACCTCAAGCTCTTTCAAATCTTGGTAAAATCTTTCGCCTTGTTCTTTGCTAACGGCTGCTAAATTTTCTGGGAAGTAATCAATGTGCGAATTTAGGAAATGATGTTTAGTGCTTGTTTATGTCCCTTTTATTTTAGAATTGTATCCAGTTATGTCACAACAAGAAAAGTAGCCATCATTATCATGGTCTTTAGCCTCTCTTCATAGCATAGGTGAAACGATTTTGAAGCTATTTTTCTGGCCTTTAAAAACCCTTGCGAAATTGTAATAAACAAGTCGAACAAAGTTTATGAGGTGTCGAAGTTTTGTCTTGGTTACTTAATACGTGTCCAAAATAACTTTTGTGCTGCTTTCATTGTTTTATCACCATAAAATTTCGGGAGATATTACAAAAACAATTCGTAGAATTTAAACACCTTCGCAATGACATTTTAAAGTTCATGTTTCGAGATTCAACTGTTAATTTTCTAAATCAGTTTGGGTACTTATACAAAATCCCTTTGGTTTATCTTTATTACACCCTTTTCTAATAATATTTACAAAAAATAGGTATCTAATATTACTACTAGGTAATTTTTTGATTTTATTACAAAATTAAGTCAAAACTACCCGTTTTTAACATGGTTAGGGCGAATTACTTGTACTTTTTATGTAGTAATTACCAAATTACTGATTTGCATGATTTTCTATGTCCCCTTACACTAATTTAATGCAATAAAATTTAAACTGAAGTAAGCTAATGACGTTTTAAAAATTTTAAAACATAGGCGCTCAGACATTTTAAAGTAAAATCTTAAATATTCAATATCAAAAAATCCTGACGTGTAGGATTTTTTTTATTATTTTTCTCGTAATCAGCACATCAGAAACTATAGAAAATGTTACTCAGATTTCAAAGAGGAAAACCATTGCAGACCTGTGTAATGTCTTCCTAAGCCTACATAGTTTTACTTTGCACTGATTTCAGTATTATATTCAATGATATCTGATAAATCAGAATATACTAACTTTGTGCTAAGTAAATTTTTTAGGAAAAAAAGTTTGTGTGTTTGTATATCTCTTAAATAAATAGTAAGGGGTAATCTTAGGATCTACCGAACCGATTTTAAAATTTCTTTCACCAATAGAAAGCTACGCTATTGTGCAGTGTCATAGGCTATATAGTATCACGCTACAACGAATAGGAGCGGAGCAGTAATAGTAAATGTTTCAAAAACGTTGGAAAAGTTATTCCTTTTGAGAGCTTCGTTGCGTGTGCTGCGTAAATATTTATAGTTATGTAAAAAATATGTACCTACTACAAAATTGTTTCTCTTAAAAAAGTTCTTAAAAAAATTGCGCGATAGCATGTGTCTATCTTTGGGTTGGTGCACAATAACCATTTTAATGGCAATCAATTTTTTCTACAATAATGCCACGGGATACCTCTTTCGTAAACGAAATTGTTCTTAAAAATAATGCGACGGCAATACACGCGACGACAAACCTTTCTCTCTCTCTCTCTCTCTCTCACGTAGTAAATGCGACGGGAACAGGTAATACTCTCTCTTATGTGGCGCAAACGAAGTTGCGCGGGGCAGCTAGTAGAATATAAAGGAATGACTAGTGTCATTAAAAGTATTTATAATGTGGCGAATTATGATACTTCAGTCATAATCAATATTTATTTTATTATTGTAGGTATTATGATTTTATGACATGTTACGTGAAGCCGCCAGACAATCTATTGAAAGTATATGAAAGAATATAAAACGCAATGATCGTAAAATAAGCACTTAGGTTAATGGTATTAAACATTAAAACGGCCTTTTCAGGAACTCTTAACACTCTAGCAACACGAATAAAGTAGGTGCTATAATAGGACATTATACGCGGGTTTGATACAAACCTGAGTACGTGTTGAGGTGAAAATAATAACATTTAGTTTGTTGTCTTTGGGAGCTTACGGTCATTTCAGAATTATTATTGATATTGTTAGCAATCACCAGGAATGTTAATAAAAAATATACACGGAGATTAACAAAGCAGATTGCTATTACTTTATTTAACAAATTTACTACACCCTGAACGTAATCATTACACAAGTAGCTAATCAGTAAGTAACTTAGAACATTCTTACAATCACGGCGACACTGATATCACATGGATCACACTGATCACCAAGGTGTGTACCTAGTTCTTTACTCTGCAGCGGTCGACCGTCGAAAAAAAGGGCGTTCACTACATTGCACACCTTTTTATATTGGAAAACTAGTCATAGACAAGTCGACTTCTACAATATATTATACCAATGACAATCATGCACATGTGTGCAGAAAATCAAAAGAATGCTAACATGTAAACACTTAAAAATAAGATAAGTACCTAAGTATACCTTAAATAAAATAACCATCGGGAAACCGTGACAGTAGGAAGTGAGTATTGTTACACAAATCTATTTGTGTTCTGAGGTTTAATAATGCTAATTAGTAGACGAACTCAGGGTACAAAGTTAGTTATTTCACATTTATATTTACCACACAGGTACATGCAGAATGACAAATATTCGACACAGTACCTACCGTACATCCTATACAAAATATTTTCTTATTTCGTTGATTCTCGCACATCCCTAATACAACTCATATTTTACATACGAAATTCAACACAGCGAGAGTCGACGAACAATTTTTCACAGAGGCAGCCCCCTAACCACCCATGACATATGACCGAAGCCCGACCCTTTGACATCCGGTAAAAGGCACGTCTTCGCTAACTGTAGAATTATTTCTAAGGGTCGCACCCACTTTACGCGCCGTTTACTGTTCTTCAATTATGTGATTTTCTTAAAGTGGTCAATCCCTTTTTTGCCTTTTGCTATAATGATTTATGAAAACTTACGATGTTTGATATAAATTTCGTTATAAAGCAAAATATAATAATATTATCTTAATATCTTACTAATGTTTGTGAGTAAATGTCAGGAATTCAGGATGTCTGAATGTTTATTACTCTTTCACGCTCTTACAAGTGAACGGTTGTGGCTGAAAGATGGTACGGGGATAAGTTTTTTTACATATGGTAATACTACATGGATGCTATGCCGGACTCCTACCGACCAAAACCACACGATGCCTTACAACTTACAATTGTCTACAGCCCCGGGTAAGCTCTCGAAAGGACGTCCCAGAAACAGGGATAGACTTATAATAGTCTGCAAATAACAATAGCTTACTTTTATCCCGAACGAAATTCCCACGGGAAGCGGGAACGGAAAATGAATTACACAGCAAAGAGTGCTCACTGCTTACCGTGAGCCCGAGACAGCGCTGTCTAGCGTCGAACGTGGGAACTGGTTTGGACTCCATACAAGTCCGTGTGAATGTGCTCAGAATGTGCGCAAAAACTTCTAACACTCATGTCCCACCTAATTACCCACTGCTTACCCATCGCACATTATTTTCATGAATACCCTTGGTAGAACAGTGGTGTTATTAAACAGGAAATTTAAATGCTTCGTCCATTCTTCTACAGTACTTGCGTTGAGGTTTTCCTGTTCTGTAACCCTCAAGAACTTAGTCCCGGATTTAAAATATGTAGTAGCCTATGTTCTCCTTAGTCATGCTACATCCTATCTTAGGTCTCTAATTTTATCAGAATTGGTTTAGTGTTTCAGGCATGATTGCGTTATAGTTAATAGGGATTAGCTAAAATTTCAGTCATTCATTTGACTCCTAGTCAAGGTTTCTAATTATAAGTCTGTATGTTGTACCTACAATGAATCCATGAAACAGTTCTAAATTAAAAAACTCTAGCAAAGCAATTATATAGCAGCTAATGGAAAAGCTGTGTTTAATAAATTATGCAAATCTTTGGTGACAAGATAAATTTGGGTTTTAGTTTCGGTAAGTTTTTGTACAAACGTTTTCTAAATTTGAATCTGTTCATCCGGATTTTTTTGCAGCTGCAAGGAACAGATATTAATATTAACTATAGTAATTCAGTCACATTTAGTATTTACGTCAAAGATGTTAAGTTTATGCAACGAGTGTAAACCTATACCTAGTCTACTGTTTTATCAGCATTCAGATTATTTTTATAGCCAGTAAAATTTCTCTTGTTGATTTTACTCACTTTGTGTTAGGTTTTCATATTATTATGCATTAAAGCAGCAATAAAAATAGTTTTTTTTTCTTGTCAAAAATTCCGCCCTCCGTCGCTTCTCTCTTTTAACACTGCCACATTTACAGACCTGCCTTGAAAATAGAAACAAATGCTAATATTATTAAACTATCGCGCTTTTTACATTCACACTTGTGTAATTCCGGACTTCACACAACATTTTGCAGCGCCCATGTTCGCGGCCGGACTGTACAGTGTACACTAATGATGCTATTGAACTTTTTAATAAAACGATATATTATGCTGTAATAAAAGATAACCTAGTTCAGACGGAATCTTTGTCTAACAATTTACTATTTACTGAACGAAAGCATAGATAAGTTCTCTTTAAGCTGTTTATTTATATTATTGTCTCGTCTTTGCCCTTATATAGCAAGTAATACACATTTTGCATTTACACAAATATAAATTCTACAACGGTATTTGAAATTGTTAAGTAGATTCGAGACACAATCCATATTCGACGAAACGTACGGTGTCACATGACATGATAAGGATGTTATAGTGAATAGCGTCTCAATAATACGTGACCAAATTGTATTCCCTTTATTCTACCCTCTTTTCGTAATACAAGCTAAGGCGGCTCCAGACGTTTTGATATAGACGTATATCAAGAGATAGATACGGTTTTTGAAGTGAAATCTTGTTAGGGCGCGTTAGGGATTTTTGTACTGGAAAAACCGTCAGAAACATAACCAGTAAGTTACGAATTAAAGTCAGTTACTGTCCGCGCCAACTACAATCTAACTTAGGAGGGTACATAAACTACTGCACTGCTACAATAGATTTAAATAAGAAAATTTTGCTTTTTTGTAATGTTTGGGCTTCCAAAGACCCCACGCGATGGACCAAAGGTTAAGGACACCGTCACGCTTATCGACACTTCGAAACTGTAACCGGCTTTAACTGTTTGAAAAGATGATTTGGATTGCGATTTCAATTTCGGATCGGATTTCGAATTGTAGATCCTCAGATCCTGAATAGTGAAGAAGAAGAAAACCTGCATCGAATAAAATTTTCTGTAATACACAGTCTGCTTGTTGGATAAGCCTTCAAACCGTAACGTTTCACAAAACAACACATTTTTTTATAAAACTATCTCCTTTGCAATTTACGAGCTAACTAACGAAATTCGAATAGAATACTGGTAAATAAAATAAATTCAATAATGTTTCCCGCCTTAAATAACCCATTTTATTCCACAAGACCCCTTTCAACAATACATGTACGGCCTTATCCTCATCACCCCGTATTCAAGCTGACATTAAAAATACACAACCACGGTATGTGATCTGGGAGTAGATAAATCCTCTCTTTATTAGAACGTTTCAAAAGATAATAAACCTTAATGACCGTTTCAATCGGGACAACCGTTTTGCGTATTTAAACATCAAAGATAGTTACTCTGCGAAAGACCCTCAAACCGAAGTAATATAAATTTGTAAAGGTTCGTTTATTACTCCACGAAATTCTCTAAACGATGGATACATGAAGTATGTTTCTCTACACATACTTACAAATCTACCCTCGCTAATGACGACAGTTAACCTTTTTGCGCGATACTTGGCCATTCGTCTTCCAACGAGCGACGTGAGCAGACGATTTCACATGCTGTCCGCCGTCGGAGCACTAGATAAATGAATGGAGTTTTCATTACAATACACTTCTCCTAATAATGTCGACAAGTTTCGATTTCACGTACAAAGAATTAACAATGAAAACTGTAATAATATAACCCTTGAGCTCCACAATTAAGCTAAAATATAGTTTGATAGTTTTAATAATATCTTTCGGCTTTTAAATTAAGTGTTAATACTGTTAAAACAAGTTATTGACCTAACGTTTACGAGCTATTTAGCCCGTCATTCACAACTTTTCCTTCACAATCAAAAATTTAAATGAGTTTCCCCGTTTCACGAGAAAAGCGTATTTTTTTTCTAATGCCATTTGGGGATCTTCACCTAAATGAATATTCATTCGGTGCGAAATCGTTTAAGAGATAATAGATTGAGGTTCATATTAGGTGCAAAATGAATTATGGGTCTTCGTTTTGTATGCGGGAATCCGGTTGTTGGATTCGTTTGAATGATTAATCGTTTTCCACGATGATTATTTACTTACTGATGACTTGAATTAGGAGTTTAAGTACCTGAAAAAAGAAGATGACATTTAATGAATGGTTACAAAGCGAAAGTTAACCTAAAATGAATTCTAAGAAATTAAAGCATTTCGTGCTAAAGATACTGTAAATGTGTCTTTTTAATTCTTCTTAATTTTTCGTTAATGAGAATCGAGTTCAGCACAATAATCTTGCTAATAATTAGTTCCTTCCAAACAGGGTGAGCAATGACACACATACATACATATTTATACAAGATCAAAGAATCTTGTATATAAAGTGTATGTTATGACTTTGAACGACACATTTCAGAAACATCGGGAATAACTTCTTTATATTATCTTATTATAAATTTATAATAATGCGCAAAAATTTTTCAACAATTTGAAAAAGCGCCTTGTGGAGTCAACTGGTGACCCAAGGGCTGGCAGTTTTCTCGCTCAACGAATAGGTATTGCTATTCAAAGGGGGAATGCTGCTAGTCTTTTGGGCACAATGCCACGGGGGTTTATTTAGGTTTAGTTTAGATAGTAATAATGTAAATATAGATATGTAATAATTATGTTTCTCTGTAATTTTTAACAATAAATGTATATGGATTACATAATATTTAAATTTATATCCACCTTTTATACTGCTAAGGCGACAAACAAGTACATATAGGAATTACCGGATGGAAAACTTGAGAATGTATAGATTCAGCATTATTAGACCAGCGAGCAACCTCCTTCAGGTTATTTAACAGAACATGGTTGTTTGAAAAAAATACACGACACAACACAACGCGTAATCGAATTTCTACTTAAGCCCAAAAGGAGAACACAGAAGAAATTTACACTTCATACGTAGCATAGACCGTAACCACCGAAACTACAGTTGTAACTAGCTCCCTATTGTGAGTCTTCAACCAAGTTACGTCATAATTCATACGCAAGCGACACGAAACTTCAGCTTGAACTTTCACCACCACCTGGGGATTAAACAGTTTACAGCAAAAAGACATTTAATGTAGTCAAATGACCAATGCATGGTCACTTTAACATGTGATTCCCTTGCGAGTCATGACTGTATGGTGTTTGTTCAACAAAATAAACACACATTACGTAAAATGTAGAAATTAAAACACCTTTCCATAGATAGTATCAACACAGCACCGTTTTAAGTCATAGTCATGTTTCCGTCTGTTTAACTACTAAATATACACCAATTTATTTATAAAACTCTGTTTATAAATGTGTGGGAATATAATACTATTTTAGGATTCGAGGCGAAACGCGTCTAAATGTATGTAAGTCATATGAACCAAACTTATTGTTACTTGTTTTACAGGGACATTTTTTCCTGAAGCTACTAGCTTTATTTTTATTTCAAAGGAAATAAAACCTTCGAAGGGCAACTCGAACTCACGCAAGGAGGGTTCCGTATCAAAAAACGGAAAAATATCACGTTTGTTGTATGGTAGCCCCCCTTAATCACTACAATTTTTCTGATTTTAGTATTAGTTGTAATAGTGGCAACAGAAATATCATTTGTGAAAATTTCAGCTCTCTAGCTGTCACGGTTCCTGAGATACAGCCTCGTGACGCACATTCAGACAAACAGACAGACGGACAGCGAAGTCTTATGAATAGGGTTCCGTTTTTACCCTATGGGTAAGGAACCCTAAAAAAGACTACCTATATTATTATCTTTTTGAGAAAGCCGTAAACAACATATATATACTGTGCCGTAGGTGCTTAGCGTGGGATGCGTTGCCGTATGCGTATTGATTCGCAGCTCCTAGAAGTCAGTCTCACCGTTAGCTTCACTAAAGTCGAAATCCGTTTTACGCGTGTACTAAAAGAAATTGCATATTTCAAGTGAAATGGAGACAATTCAAGCTGAGAAGACTTTTATACTCTTGATTGTTGGCACTTGGTGGAATTTCTTGTAACAAATTATGCACTTTTTGCTTAATCACTTGTACTTTTTTCCACAATTTCTACAATAATTACAGTCATATGTGAGAAACCGGTCAGGTTATCTGTAATAATAGTAGAAATTGTGGAAAAAAGTACAAGTGATTAAGCAAAAAGTGCATAATCTGAGAAGACTTTGTCGGTAGGCATGTTCCTAGTTCATTGTTTATTACACCTCGTGGTTGTATTACGAACTGAGATGGTCAGTATAATAGAGGCACATCTCCGCGTCAAATCCTCTGGTGGCCGCGTGGCACCGGTTGATAAGCAACCGATGGGCTAGAACGGTTGGGCTCAAGTTGAAGGACGAAGCGAGTCCGTATATTTCAGTGGCTCAGTATTGCTGTACGTGTATTTGACACGTTGTTGGGTGTAAGCAAAAAGATAATGTAACTGTAAGGCGGAGTACAGATGACAAACATATTGTGTGACGGAGTCTGCAGCGCTCAAAGAGACAGCGTGCTGCGCATAGTGTCATTGGTCTCTCGCAGATTTTTCAGTGACTGCGTCACGGATAGTATATCGTCTGCGCTGTACCTAATATAATTGTAAAAGCAGATCGTAACCTTGACATACAGATTTTCCTCCTACTTTCAAAAGTATGCTACAGCAAGTGGAAAGTAATATTTCTGCCTAGCTCGATAGGAGACGGGCGTGTCGATACGTTACGATTTCCACGGGCTGGTTTCCGCTATTCGAATTCATTTATTGCGCCTATTTTGTTTGTGTGGGGGAATTTGGTATGGCTAATGTCATCCCAGTTCCTCCAGGAAGTTTAGCAGACTCTTCACGTTGCCGACGACTTCCTGGAGCGACCTTGGTGTACCGAAGTGTGTAGTCCTGTATCTTGCCAATTCCGGGCACTCCATAAGAACGTGACTGGCAGTTTTATCCGTCTCTATGCAGGCTCTGCAAAGGAGACTGTCTGTTTCACCTAAATTAAAGAGATGTGTTAAATAGGTACACTTCAGGAATAAAATAAAACTTGGAATTACAACTTTACATTTACATTTATTTAAGCAGCGTTACAGCCTATCTAAGCGTTCAGAATGAAGAGAGGGCTCCCAATATTCTACCCGCCATTTTATATATTTTCCCCCAGAAGCTGCTAATTAGACAATACTATTTTAGTACATAATATAATACAAAACTACCTATATTAGCAATTATGGATAATTATAATTAATAATTTTAGGACTCGATATAACACAAAACACATAGTTATCATGTAAATTATACAATTATTTAGTGATGTTGACCATGTTGGAGTAAGCGCCATCTATCATAGGTTGTATTTGTAACAGATGTTTGTTAAGTGGACTGTGACCTGTTATCATACTTATCTCGGTCCTATTAGACAGTAAGTAGCAACAAGTTTACAACTTGCACGGTATAGTTTGCGCCGTGTGGCGTTGATAGCGTCGACGCGACGCACTGTTAACTAACCGTTGACCAACGACAGTTACGCTCGCCGTGTCCTCCCTCCTTTATACTCGTACACCTACCAATAATATAGGTACCTATATTCTGTACCTAAATGATATGCTACGTGTAGTTTATCACATCTATACTAAAATTATGAAAAAAAAAGATTTGATTGTTTGTTTGTTTGTTGGTTTGCATCGAATAGGCTCTGAAACTACTTTAGCAATTTGAAAAATTCTTTCACTGCTAGAAAGGTGTATACTATTTCCGGTGAACATAGGCCATAATTATTTTATTCCCGTATTCCCACAGAACAACCATAAAAAAAATTCGGGCGAATTGAGTAGCCTCCTCCTTTTTTGAAGTCGGTTAAGAAGGGTTAACTTGATTTAGTATTTTTACTAAATTGACAGATTGATTTTTAATTAACAGCTTAAGCTTTACAGCTTTGCTATTTACTTAGTACAAAAAATAACAGTTACTTTAGCTGATTTTGAACCAAAGTTCTATTATATGGTTCAAATTTCTTAAGATTCTATAAGTAAAAGTACTTCGTTAACTTTTTTGATGCAGGTATTTATTACGTTGAGGAGGAAGTCATTAATGTATCTATCTACCTTGGTGCAGGCTTATTGTTGACTTATGTGACAGTCTTCTGATAGGTAAAGTAGGTACTACTTACCTACTTACTCAACTTAATAATAAGTACCAAGGTAAGTGATAACAACTAAATAACAAATAAATTTAAAAAACTAGTAAAGCTTAAATTGTGCCAGAAAGCTTATTATAGCATTAAAGACTTTCTAGAAGACAAGACTGCCTGGCAGTGACACGAATTGCTCCTTTCTACATTTAAAAAAAAAACTGTATTAGATACTAAGATGAATAAGAGGGACCGGACTGAGTTTCTTGGGGTGTTCTTCTCAGTCTGTAGCATTTCCGAACCCCCGGTAGAGTCACAAAAATTTTGACAAACCTAAATAATTTTTTAAAAATTTCAAAGGGAATAATTTTAAAAAAAAACAACTGAATTGAATGTCTTTAAGGACTCATAATTAGTATTAGGTACCTACTTATTTGTAGGAATGAGATCAATACAGCATAGATAGAGATATTCAACCCTAGGCCCATTGAATGTGTTTACAAGATGAAAGTGTGACAATGATAAAATTTTCAATTAAAACAAAACAATAACGGATGATATTGTGTATAGCGGCTCGTGACAGTTGCCATTTTCAAGGAAAGGGAATGGCGCGGCTTGGCGGATGTCCGGCGTGCGAACGCCCATTCTGAAGCCGGCTCCACACTCCGCTCCGCATCGCTCGCGCCGTGAGATGCGGAGTAGGGCGGCGCATTAGGGTGCTTTCCCACCAGAGATGTGCTATGCTGCGTTGCTGTGATGTAACTTTGACAGCTTATATTGTCAAATTTTGCGACCAACTAAAGTGACTGGTTTATTTCAAACGCATCCATATAGCTTATCTCTGGTGGCACCCTTAGGACTGTGCAATACATAGTGGACGTTACTGTGACTGACATAAGCATGAACACGTTCCAAAAAGAAGTATAATTTTCTCAAGTCAAAGTGCTTATTAGCCATTTGATAAATAGGTGCAGGGCAGCGCTTAGTCGCCCAAACCACGGTAAATAATTAAATACACTCGAGAGCAATGAATCCGGGTCACTTAAAGAATGTTAAAAATCTCGGAAACTAAAAATGATAGATTAATGCAATAAATTGTATTTAATAGACAATGTAATACTCCTTAAATGAAAGTAAAAAAAATATGAGTCACCATACATTTTATTAACACAAAATTACATAAAGAAAAAACTGCTGATCTCTCCTTAAAACAAAAATAGGAAACATGAAATTTTTGAACTTTATTACGATTTTCTTGAATTTTAATACTTCGTATTGCCTCCTCGTGCTTCCATTACTGCGTTTACGCGGTTTGGCATGCTGTACACCAAGTTCCTTATACGATTTTGGGGAATATTCTCCCATTCCTCTGTGAGAGCAATTTTGAGCTCACGAAGCGTGATTGGGGGAGGGTTTCGTTGTTTTACGCATCTGCCTAGCTCGTCCCAAGCATGCTCGATCGGGTTGATATCCGGGCTGCGCGCTGGCCACTCCATACGAGTAATGTTCATCTTTTGAAGGTAGTCATTCACAATCCTAACTGTATGAGGTCGGGCATTGTCATGCATAAATATAGCATCCTCACCTAAATTGACCATAAATGGACCAACGTGATCATTGAGGATTTCTCCCACATATCTTACGCTAGTTAAAGAGCCGTTTTCTATGATCACCAGCTCTGTGCGACTTTCAGAAGAAATTCCGGCCCACACAAGTACAGACCCACCACCGTAGGCTACTTTTTCTTCGATGCATGCTTGCTTGAATCTTTCCCCTGGTCTTCGATACACTCTGTGTCTTCCATCGTGCTTGTAGAGCATAAATTTTGATTCGTCGGAGAACATAACTTTTGACCAATCTTCAATACTCCAATTTACGTGGCTCTGGGCATACCTTAGTCTCGAAATACGATGCCCACGCTCCAGTTTAGGCCCGTTTGCAGGTCTAAGGGGTTTTAAGTTAGATTCAGCAAGCCGACGTCTTACTGTCCATGCACTTGGGTTACTTCCTCCGAGGCGTCGAAACTGATTGGTGAGTTCAGTTCCTGTGAGAAAGCGATTTCGAAGCATGGTGTTCACCAAGTATCGGTCTTCTCGTGCTGTGGTACACCTGGTTCTGCCCGTTCCTGGTCTGCGTAGGTTAGAACCAGTTTCTTCGTAACGTCGGAGAACTCTTTGTACTGTTGACAGCGACACACCGACAGTCCTGGCTGTATCGCGCTGACTCCGGCCGGTTTCCAGCATTGTAAGTATTCTGGTGCATTCTTCAGGCGTAAGCGACATAATTTCAGCTTGATTAATGAATATAGAGCACTATCAACATGGTTTATGTACCCACATAAATGACAGATTACAAACAAAAGCAACACCAAATGCTGTAATTTCGTAGTTCCATCTTCGAAAGTGGCCCTTTTTCAAATTTGATTTTTTTATGATATAACTTTACAATAACTAAGAAGTTTTAATACCTTTATTTAAGGAGTATTACATTGTCTATTAAATACAATTTATTGCATTAACCTAGCATTTTTAGTTTCCGAGATTTTTAGGATTCTTTAAGTGACCCGGATTCATTGCTCTCGAGTGTATATTAAAGACTAGCTGACGTCACGCGGTTTCACCCGCGTAGTTCCCGTTCCCATGGGAATACGGGAATAAAATATAGCCTATGTTCACCGCAAAGAGTGTAGCTTCCTAACAGTGAAAGAATTTTTCAAATCGGTCCAGTAGTTCCGGAGCCTATTCGTTACAAACAAACAAACAAACAAACAAAAAAACAAATCTTTCCTCTTTATAATATTAGTATAGAAGTACAATTTAATGAAGTTTTCTAGTTATAAAATAGGATTTGAATCAACTGAGAAACGTTAATATGAAAAATTGTTGTTATTTATTAAAATTGTTGTTATTATATCTAGTAACTTGTTATTGTTTCCTCTTGAAATTTAAAATTACCATAGATCCCGATAGAGATAAAATGTTTTCAAATTTACGCTAACGTACCAAAATCTACTAAACAATTTAACACAAAATTGAAACACATTTGAAGTCATAAACTAAAACGTCATTCCAAAATATTCGCTCTCAAATTCCCATACACATCTTAATAAGTAGCATACATGCGATAAACACATTGACCTCCATACATCAAGTATTAAGTATTTCGTTACATCAGTATCACATTGAAACGCCTTATTGAATCACATCGTAAAACGTGACATCATCCATGTATTCCGTCCTTGGCAACAAATCTACAATACGATACAAATCTAGTAGACACTCGCCAAACACAGCAGTATCTACCCCTCGTTTCCTGCATCATAAGTAACACGCGTCCCGTATAAGTTCACAGCACTTCATGTTTATAATAATAGAATTTACGACCATAATCATAAAGTGAAAAATTGCTTGACTGCACAAACTACGAAATCGGGACCTACTGTAGCGTCAATCTACGGAGAGGGAACGCTATTTCGGTCTGTATGGGCATACACAAGCGGTCTTTGAAATTTTAATCGTTACATTCACCCGATGGCACACTAGGCTGAGTGGTACCACGTGAGGTGCCTTGAAAAAGGATAAAAACGACAAAATGTTACTACAAATTTGAATTGCGTTTTCTGTCGAGGAACTCAGCTTTGCACGCTGGCGAGGCGAGTTGGTACATTGAAGTGTTTGGAATTTTCTTTCTCTTTGCCAAAACCACGGCAAAGTTTGAGGTCATAGCAAAAAGAAACAAAATCTTGCTTGGTGAGGCTTGCTTGTACCCCGGAGTTGGGCTTGTGTTTATTAAAAAGACCGATCACAAAGTCACTAAAACAAAATTAGCAAGATCAAAATTAGCGCCCCAATAAAATATTAGTTCATGATTTTGTATTTTTTTCCGTGTAATCATCATCTTCATTAAATATCAACTGGCAACAAGAAAAAAATAGCAGCTAATATTAACATCAACAGTTTCATTGAAAATATTACTGCTTGTTAACGTGTATGTAGACATGTCTCCCTATTATCGGAAACCGTTGATCCGATTTTGATGAGAGCTCACGCTCCGGAAATATTATACGCTTCTATTCAAGGTACGGTAAGAGTTATGTCAATACAATCACATTGCGTATTGGTGTTCGTATAAAAAATCATATTTATCTGTGAATTACTACGAAAATATTACATTTTAGTAGTAGCTATGGTAATATACATATAATTACACTCTAAAAGTCTAATAAAATGCTTAGTCCCTGTTACATTGATAGGTAACAAATCATCACAGTTCTAATTTTATTTTGAGGCAGCGGCATGTACATACGTATTTGTATCTATGATTTTTAAAATTAATGTTTTTAATTTTATTACAAAACAAAGCTTTTATGCTTTTGATCTCACTTCAGTAAGTTAATTAAAATCGGTCGAGAGATTGAGCGACTCGTGAGCATCTGGACCGATTTTGTTTTTGAATAGTTTTGATACATTTGTGGAAGTTCAGGGAAGGTAAAGGTAAAAAAAACTTACGATACTGAGGCGGTATGTTACGAAGTTCGTCGTATCATCTAGTTTTATAATATCTATAAGAATTGTGGCAGTTTCTCGTTCATTTACTATTTTATTAGTTTGGAACCCAATATATGTTTATCCTGCAGGGATTCTAGGCTCATATAGCACGTACTCATAAAATTTCTCATCGAAGCTTTGAACAGACTTCTGCGGTAATTGAATATGGTTTGTTACGGATAACCTGCTTCGAGCCCTTTTCGGATTAGGTACCTTTCGAAGATTTTCCCTCTGTAATATACCTAACCAAATGATAAGTTTCTTTGTGTAGTAACCATTCTCATATTACGTCGTAAATTTATTAGGTCAGACGTAACTTTTTCTCAAATAAATTATTAATAGGTACACCGATTACGAGCCCAATTCAACAATCGTGAATATAAAACACATGACTTCTCAGCCAAGAGCTCTTACCACGAACGAATAAGGCACATAAAAATTCATCCGAACATGAAAGTCTTTGTATTATTATCATTTAAGAGAGAGAATAAAAGGTCAAGAGAGAGTCGGACTCGTACACAGAAGGTTTCGTATCAAAAAACGGCAAAAACGCACGTTTGTTGTATGGGAGTTCCGCTTGATCCTCCTTTATTTTAACCCGGCGTCTGCTAGGTTGGGTCATAATGACCCGTGATGTTTTTAAATGCGGGTATTTATGAAAATAATAGTGTAACGTTACCACGCTTCTAAGTAGCTGCGGTTAGTGCCCCGCCTCCCTCGTTTCTTATGTCAACTTAGACGGTGTGCGCCTGCGCAGGAAGATAGACGCGATCAAACAACAAAAAGGTAAATATGACCCAACTATACATTCGATGATAGCATTTCGTGCCAATTACATTGAGTTCATTATTTGATTATTTCGTTTATTTATTTGTACCGTCATTGCTTATTGCATTATATTTTGTTATCCTTAGGTTATATTTGAATAATGGATAAAGAGAAACGCGAAAGGCAGCGAATTCTGTAAATATTAGAAGAAAGCGGCTCGGAAGAGGATGAAAATTCTTCAGAATACGAGGAAGATGATCATGTTAGCGAGAAACATCAGAGGAGTTCCTTGCTAAATGCCGTGGTGTTTATAAACAAATGCCAGATATTTCCCGCTATAAAAGACAGGAAAATTACCCATACCTGTCAAAGATGCAACAAAATCATTTGCCCTGAAGACATAATTTCTTTCTGTGGTGGTTGCGCAGATGACGGTGCTAATAGTGATTAACACTAACATTCTTTATGATTTCTACGTATATTTACTTAAATATCTGACATTTGACATACTAAAAAGTTAAAAACAAGTGTTAATTAGTCATTTTTTGTTATTTTATTAGTAAGTTTCTAGATGTTAAATTTTTTGTTGTAAATTTTATTTTGATTTCTTGAATACAAAAGAAAATCTATAAATAACTTTTTTTTTTAAATTTATCTCCAAAATATTATAATTTAAGAACTATATATCAAGTTAAACACAAATTTGCTCAAAAATTTCATTGAAATGGTAAAAATCAGCTACGGTTTAAAATCGGGTAATTATGACCCACAATGCTGTTGCTGTACCTATTTTCTACCATGCTGACGCCGGGTTAATTTTGATATTTGATGTTATAGCGGCAACAGAAATGCATAATCTGTAAAAATTACAGCTTTTTAGCTATCGCGGTTCCCGACATACAGGCTCGTGACGAACAGACAGACAGACGGGGCGTAGTTTCAGTAAATAGGGTACCGTTTTACACTTTGGGTACCCACGAAACCCTTAAAAGTAACTTGCACGGGCAAATTTCTGGCCTACTCTACTATTTCCTGCTTTAAAATTCAAATCTTATTTAGATTCACCCCTGGTCTGGTGTCTCCGAAAACGGGTCTTAACTAACAGAGAAAACAGGTCGCTACGGGACTATTTTCGGCGCCCCTTTAGGACTGTTAAAATAGAATGTTCAACCCTGAATATAAAATTCAATATCTGTCTCTAACTTAAACTTATCGTTTACCAAATACGTGCACAAATTCGCACATAAATTTTTTTCTTTAATGTTTTTTTTTTGTTGTATGAGCAGGTCCACAAATATTTCTTTCTTTCTGGCATTAAATATACCACCGTCAGAGAGAGCGTTGTTTTTTTCTGTTTGTATTATTTGCAGATTAGATGGACTAAGTCAAGAAGGAACGGAGTACAAAATTGACTTTTAGTCTCTCTTTTATGGACTGTGACTGTAGTGGGGTTAGGGACTAAAATCCAAAACACAGCTACCCTAGCAGTCATTCAAAACATACCGCACTACAAGGTTAAAATGATAGAGTAATCTTGTTCTAGATCATGTCTGTCTTTTACCCAGGAAAAACCAGTTCACTGTAAACATTTAAGCTGGCCAGTACAATTTACGGCGTGTCGGCTGACACGTTGACAGCAACCAATCCGATTCGCCAAATAAATCATTTTACGGTGGAATGAATCCCCCCAATAACTCTCAATTTAGGAACAGCGAGTTACCATGTCAATCAAAGCTAGAAATGAGGGCACATAAAATTTAATTTGAGAGGTGTAAAACTACTAAGTTAATTTGACACCGACATTTCTATATATTTCGAAATTCAGATTCGGATGCCTCACTCATTGCCTCCCACTGGGCAAGCTTTTCCACCACCGCTACAGTTGTCAAAAAGTTGGAGGGTATTTTGGGGGAATGTTTGCTAAACTTTAGTAGTCACACACACATTCAAGCTCTGTACAAACATAACGTGTTTTAGTGTTGGTGAGAGAATTGAAAACGAATCATTTGTATGGACTTTTCGCCTTGTGGCTGTGGTATTAGTGATTGATAACTTTTAGCTTAGCGCAGACACATGATGGGTGAACTGACAACCCTTAGATAAGCGCCTAAACAAAGTTAAACTCAAAAGCTAAGCAGAAGTGCAACACAACATATTTATCAATCATATCAGGAACCACTGACAACGTCACGTATAATTAATTGTTCAATCGAGACCGGTTACTTTTCTAGCAAAATGTCATGCCAGCGGCAGACTAAAACATTATTATTTTCATCAAGAAAAGTTATTAAAATAAGCGTATTTTGTTTTGTCATTCACATTAAAAATTCCCAATGTTTATCTCCTCAAATTAAGTCGAAAAATAAAATTAAAACTTGCAAAAACAACGACGAAGCGCCATAACCGCAGAAACGTCTGATTACTTTTGACATGTCCCCGGGCCTGAATCACGAAATATGTAGGTAATTTTTTGTCTTTTTTTAACGCTGAACGACATTACAGATAATTTTGCTACCAAATGATAGACCTACCTAACGACGACGAGTTTCTAGAGAAGAGTAGGTAAATTCGAAAGAAAACGTTGTTCTTACCTATCCTATAATAGGCTAAATACCTCCCCAAAAGGGTACCTACCTACATGCAGCAGTAAACTCCGGTTGACGAGTTTCTTGTCCATTATACTATTTCCTGAACTTAATGCGGAAGGTACAGGACTGTGTTGTGGCGTTATTTGGTAGAGGCCTAAGTCAGTGGACTGCTATAGGCGGATTTGGTAGTAATGCAAATAATTGGGAATTAGTCTACCTTTGTCTACTGACTGTGTCCAATGCACAAAATGATAGAGTAATCTTGTTCTAGATTATGTCTGTCTTCTACCCAGGTAAAACCTGTTCACTGTAATCATTCAAGCTGGTCAGTACAATCTACGGCGTGTCGGCTGACACGTTGATAGCAACCAATCCGATTCGCCAAATAAATCTTGAAACTCAAGGAGCATATTAATACGATATTAACGCGAGCACATTTCCAACAGGCTATTAGTATTTACAATCAAATCAGCCTATGCTAGTCCACTATTCGACATAGGCCCCTCCCAATTTTGACCATAGCACTTGGTTTGTGTGTCATCATATTGGAAGACTGATCAGCTATCCATTATAGGAAGAGTACATTATGCCAAGAGGTCTTTAAATGATTAATTACGTGGATTGGCATGGCAGCTAAGAGGCTTTTGTTCTACCAATGGTTAAATAGTATTTTTTGATTAAATACCTCGGCCTTGAATAACAAACAATAAAACTTTTGTAATAAAATTAAAATACTACGTGATTCGTTAACAAACGAGTCTTAACTGCCGTATGTTAGTCATAATAGTTTTGTAATTTAGATGATCTTGTCGTAAATTGTGGTATTAAACTCGTAGGCCACATTTTTCTATTAAATGAATATGATAAATGTTCCTATTTATAAACATAACCCTTCCTTGGCCTCGGGTGAAAATAATAGAAAACTTAAAGCATATTATCTCAAAAGTTAAACTATTCGCTTCATGTCACAAAAACAAACTGTTCAGTTATACCTAAAACCTTCAAATAAGTTCATAAATACAAAGAAAATAAACCGGTCAAGTACGAGTCGGACTCGCGCACAGAGGGTACCGTACAAAAAAAACGGCAAAAGAAAGATGTTTATTGTATGGTAGTCCCCTTAATTTCCCTATTTTTATGATTTTAGTTTTTATTTTATTTGGTGTTATAGAGGCAACACAAATACATCATCTGTGAAAGTTTCAGCCCTCGAGCTATCAAGGTTTATTTTTATTTATTTATTAGTTTATATACACACAAATTACAGTAAACAGAGAAAACAAAATAAAGAAAACAGTATTGTACAAGGGCCTACTTATTTCTACAGAAATCTCTTCCAGTAGGCCAGTGAGAGGAGATGTTAAGATGAGATAAAAGATTAATAAGTGTGAGCAAATTAAGGACTATTTTAAAAATATTAGCATGCATACCTATACATACATACATAGGTATATACATACACCTACATGCATACATATTCAGAAAGTTACGACCGTTCTTGGGATACAGCCTCATGGCGGACAGACGGACGGCAAACTCATGAATAGGGTCCCGTTTTTTCCCCTTTGTGTACGGAACCTTAAAGAACATCCTCGCTATGTTGAGTGGTACGTGTATTACCTATATTCTTTCTTATCTATATCCAGTAGTCCCTTCCGATTGGCAAAAACTGATAACATAACTTGTTCCCTTACCTCTTTTTTTAACCGAGATGAGTTTGTTGGAATCGGAAAAATAATACTACTGCTCGTTCGCTCTAACTTTGCCGCTCGGCTCCACACTAAAGTCGAATTTTTAATTAGACGAAGTAAATTGACAGCAACTAATGTCACTTCATCATACAATGTTGGGTATTTTCTATGACGAAGTGACATTAGTTACTGTCAATTTACTTCGTCTAATTAACAATTCGGGTATACGCCTCTACGCCAACGGCAAAGTTAGAGCGAACGGGTAGTAAAACCATTTTTCTTATTGGTCTGTCTTACGTACTAGTATCATTCATTATAAGTAGTATAGCTTTGGAGCCAGGCACATCATGGTGCTTGGCAAAGGACACAGACTACCTGTAGAAAATATTACGCAATAATATTAATCGCCTATGATGTTTTAAAATAATAGTGACCATAAAGCGATTAGTCTCCATAAAAGTCAGTCAGTACATACATTATTTTCCGTCGCATCGACTACGCTAGCTACAAGTACTACATTAGCATAATAGAAAAAAAAAACAAATTATCGTGACTAACACGAGGTCATTACCTTCATTAATAGATAAATTCTTAAGCATGAGATACGTGTGAACGCTTAAGGACTAAAGATCGCGGATGATGCCGCTTACAGGCAATAAATTCATCTGTACTTATCTTTAAGTAGAATCGCTTGAACTGGTTGACCTTGAACGTTCACATGTGATGAGTTCTTTTGTTTGCTACACTCGCACGGCACTATGGCACGAACCAGTGAATCAGCTAAGTTTTGCTTGGGAACGCGATCTAGGACCAGTTTCTCATGTCCCAAATACTGTTCAATTGGATTCCTTATCGATTGGTTATTGAATGACCGTACAGCTAATTTTCCCTTTTGTTCCTGTAATTTGACTAATAGAGACGTTATGTTAAAAACAAATCCCTAAACACATAACAACATGTCGTATTTAGTTCTCTTTATGAAAATCTGTTAACCAAAATAAACTCTCCAAGAAAAAAATTGGTCATCTGCAACTAAAGACTCGCTCACTATAATAATACCGACAATATCAATGAAATCTAATTAGCAAATATTTTACGCTAAATTGGCACAACTCCTTGAGGTAGTATTGACTTAGTACAAAGAAATAAAGGAGCCACATTTCCAACAGTTTGTTTTGAAGTAACAATTATTTGTTAGGTTAATTAGACTAGTAGACTAAACAAGACTATTTTTCAAAGCATCTGTCGACTTGTTATGGCAATTCGCAACGGTCGAACTATTTGTAATACAAAATACAACCAACTTTAAATAAATACAAGATGCTTCCTAAAGGACGGTCTCCACCGCCAACTAAGCGGGCTTAATGACTGTTGCAATACAACAATGGCACGGTAGCGCAAAACAAGTATGCAGTTTATTTTATAGTAATAGCTAAATGATGCTCGCGGCTTCGCCCGCGTTCATTGCGTTTCCCGTTCCCATTTGAAATGGGAACATATTTCCGTGATAAAAAAAGTGTAACAACATGTTATTCCAGACTATTATCTATCCCTGTACAAAATTGCAGCCCAATCCGTTCAGCCGTTAGACCGTGATTGAGTAACATCACACCAGACATCTTCACATTTATAATATTAGTAGGATGAGTCCGCTCGCGGTGGAAGCCAGCCTTTATTCTGTACATGTCTATAAAGTGCGTACTCTTTTTTGGTAACCTTGAGGTATTATTTGGTTTACTTATACAGAATAAGATGCTCGGATTATAATAATAAGTAGGCAAGTCAACAATTACATACATTGGATCGAATCAATGACGTAATTGTTGTTTGGTTTGTCTAGCATATTTAAATACATTAAATATCATTCCTTCACGTATGGCGAATAATTTGAGCATCTTACTTGATACAATATATTTTTAAACAATGGTAAAAGAGAGACGATGAGTTTTGTATTGCCAGGTTCTTTTCTCACAGGCTCAAACTATTATTGCCTAGTGAATCTGGCAGTAAATTTAAATGTGGAACAAATAATAATAATATAATAATAATAATAATAAATATTCACGGACATTTCACACAACGCTATCTGATCCCAAAGTAAGCTAGGAATAACCTGCTTGTGTTATGGGTCACACAAATATTTGTCTCCGGTGGGAATCGAACCCACGACCTCCAGCGCCGCAGGCGGTATCACTACCGACTGCGCCACAGAGGCAGTCATATATCTTGAAAATAATCTTGACGTTAACCTGTATTACTACATGAACATAGAATAGATCACATGGATATTTTGGGATTTTTGAGCACACTGTTTAAATACTTCTGGGAGAATAGCATGTAGGTATTTAAAAAAATATAAAATGAAGTCGTTACATTCTGTGTTTGTACTACAAGATTCATATTTGGTATGGCATGGCATCCGTAGTAAGAATACCATGCCAAATACGGATTCCTTACTTATGTGTGAGGTGTGAGAGAGCATTGAGCGACAACATCGCCATTTTTAAGTTACTTGCTACTACAAGATTCGATATTCGAAGTTAAATACCTCGGTAGCGAAGAAAAACGCGTATTAGTATTTACTACAACGGTCTAATCGACTACTCGGCCGTCATTAGTCAGCAATATTTCATTCTATAAGACAGCTCTCTAAAACCATTTTCATTATCCAATTAAATCATAACGATTGTAATGTTTGAACTGTTGACAGCACTGTCATCAATTCGACGCTTGTTTTGTTTTATTATTCTAGTGTTAATACACGGTGCCGATGACGATGGCGTAAGTGAATGATTGTTTGGTTTACGAGGTATTACTCAGGAACAATTCTCACTTGGTCACTTTTTTTACGTGTGGAAATTCTCATGAATGCTACTGGAACCCTACCGACTAAGACCATACCGTGCCCTACCTAAAAGTGCCTAATTTCTGGAGTCACGGGTACTCCTTCGTGAGATGACCCAGTAGATATTATATTCACTTGGGACATAATTTATAACTCTGCCTTTCCAACTAAGCTACAGTATGTACCTACTATTCAGATGAATTTGGGTACAGAGCTTGGAAAATGGCAAGGGCTACATTTTATTATTCTTCTTGAAATTGATGTTAAGTATCTAGATTATTTGTTATCAATAAATAATTAATTTATATTTTCGGAGCGCCAGCACTCGCAGATTAGTCCAGAAATAACTGGTTCTCACACCTTTTAACTTGGTTTCTATTTACAACCCGTCACTTCACAGCTGAGTGGCGGCCTGTCATCATACCTCTTACACGTTTCACACCCAATCTACGAAGATCACACGGCATTTTTGTTGATAAGTCGACGTTTTGCTTGTCATATAAATGGTGTGTCAAATTTTATGACGTTTTGTAACAAGATGTATGGTTTTGCACGGACACGGAACCAAATTTTTAAAAAACAGTGTTCGTTGTACGTATAATCAGATACCATCGTTCATCGGATCACTTCAGGTCACGTATATTTTTTAATATTTAGCTCGTCTAAATGACGCCAACCATCTGTCTGCAATGAGGAAATCTAGCGACTTGATGATCGTTATCAGACAGTGGCTCTTAAGTTGGCGGCCAAATGATGTGCCTCTTCACGTTACGCTTGTTAGAAGGGTTCCATCCATGTTTCTATGGATTCTCTTGTTCTACCTCCTTTACTTAAAACCGATGGAAAGGACATTGCCACAATTTTTTTCAAGATAATACCAGCGGAGGTAGGTATGCTATGCCCGCAATGTCACTATGAATAAAACTGCAGCACAGTTATCTTCCAGTGTACCAACATCCCAACTAAGCATGGGACGTGTAGAGTGTTGAAGGAGGTAGCATAGAAAAGTCCACTCTCTACCTTTCCTTTCTTCACCAGAGGGTGAATAAAAGTAAATGTATCGCGCCGAAAGGGTCATAACTCCTTCATACCTTACTCTGTTTTGCATGAATTTTAAAGCTCTATCAGATGTATTTTTGATGTAATATTTTACTTATTAATAAAATACTTTCTCAAACAACTACGAAGTAGGTACTTAAGTACAAATGTAGCAAAAATAGAACATTTCTTAGCGCATTTTAGTTATTTTGGGATAAAATTACAAACGTTTAAAAATAACTCTCTACGTTGTTGTATTGTACTGACATAACTCCATGTCGTCGGGACGGGACATCAGCGAAGCATCAAAATGAAACGCGTCGTCGCGCCCGAGATACCTATTACCGGTGCGTTCGAAGCGCGTTCACCTGCGATCGAGGTGAAGGTCACGTCTCACGCGCCACTCGATCCGAACGCGCCCGAACGCAAATGTCAATGGTAAATATCGTAGGTATTCCCGCCATGCGGCCATCTTGCCGCTTGACCGGTTTTTGTACAAGTTCCAGAAAGCCATGGTCATAGAGGTTAATCTTCAATGATGTTATTGTGGGGTTTAAATTATTATTGGTAGTTAATTATGTATTACTTTGAAATTATATTAGGTACACTTGTCTTATTGTTACACTTCTTTCCCGCAAATTATAAGCAGAGAAAGACATACTATTCGTCGACATTTTACCAGAGTTGCATTTTATTCCAAGTGGTGAGCTGAGAATATTAATGTGTTTTTGACAATGTAAAAGGTAAGTACCTAAGTAAGTACTTCTTTATTTTTCTTTACAAGATAAAAATCACAGTCATCTCTCTACACTTTAAGGTGTGTACCTTCCCATGTAAGTTTTTCAAATTACATAATAATTTAAATTCGCAGAATGTAAAATTAAAACGCAAAGCGAGTTATGTTAATGACACACGCTTAGCTAATATAAAACCGGTCATTAAGAGCCAACGTAACTCTGTAAAATGGTGATAACTTGGTAACTGATTACCACAATAATAATAATAATAAGTACTTAACCGACAGACCTAGACGTTTTACGTAGACAGGGAAGTCACAGACGTATTAAGAATGAATTTTAAAACTCATTCACTATATAAATTAACTTATTTATGTTCAGGCGTGAAGGCATCGTGCAATGGTAAATAAACTAAATCTAAGCAATTAAGTTGTAAGTAAAATAAAACTATTTTAAATGATGCAGTGAACTCTCGAAATAATAATAATAATATGTTAGTATCGAAAGCAAAGTTTTTGCATGAAAGAATTGGAGAACGAATATTCAGCGAGTAAGTACAAGTTTATTTATAAAAACTATAAGTATTTGCTCCATGAGAAAAACGGATATTCTATAAAAATAACGGGACATTTCTTTACTAACTTAGAAATCAGTCATTGGCATTTTAAAACTTAATCCTTTCCGCCCTTATGAATCGGAACAAAAGTACCAATTAAGCTTCATAATCGCCGGCACCCTTATAATAAAATTAATAGGTACCTACTGCAGAAATTAAAAGTCGTACATAAAAGTACAATACTATACAGTAAGCGCCATGAAAAAATAAACAATCGAAGCTTTGTACTCTACCGAACGTTAATTAAGAAGATTTTTTTTTTATAAAAAGGTTTTATTCACATTTTTTCATGTAACATGCAACCTAATAGTCTAAGCCTTAGAGCTTAAAATAGCAGAACGTAGATTGGAAGCAAAGTCGGGTATGTGCGGCGTTGTGGAATCTTGGTTGAAAATAAAAGTATTAGATCAAGTTTTGAGACTGAAAGTAGCAAAGCTGAGGTTTGATTAAAGAGTCAACATTTCATTAGCCTTGGATAAAGATTAGATAAGTCATAACCTCGTATGTAACTTGATAGTAAGAACTGGCTGAGTGAAACACAGAATAATGTGGAAAGAGTTGGGAAAGGTTAGTTCAACGATGAAAGCTTTTGTCCAGCAGTGGGACACTATAGCTAGGCAAAATCGTATAAAAACGAAACTAATATTTTGAATGCTGGCTACATTGGCAATTAAAGTAATAAAAAATGAAGAATCTCAATGCTACTGAGATTTATATTAATTTTTGATGTCAAAATCACTAGTCCGAATTGTTGAGTCCAATCAGATTTTCGCACACTTGGCATTGCGTAAATGCCCATTGGTGCGTGTATGTAGAGCAGCACAGGCAGGCATCAGATCTAATTCCGCATTCTTACCTTTGCTCCTGTATCCAAAAGAATAGTAATGATTAACATTCCTCTGCTAATGGTTTTTGTTTTACAATACGTAGGAATTAAAGTAACCTTTCGTTTTGTTTGTAGCTAAAAACTAATTGTTTTGAAATCGTGCTCGAACTCTAAAAAAGTATATTTTATAGTTTTCAGTTTAAAACCTGGTCATTAACTGAAGAGCACACATAAGACAGTTTAGTATGAATGTAGTTTTGATAGCGTTGGGGTGGGGGCAGCGCTCCGGGTTACTAACGAGGGGAAAAGTGCCTATTTCCGAGGCGTAATGACGTCGGGACAGCCCTCTAGCCCAGCCGAACACCCAGCGAGTTTGAATAGCAACTAGATAATATTTAGTTAACACTATAACATACATTTACTTCGCTGAAAACAGTCACAAGAATGAAATAGGTTAGGGAAATGAATAAAATTTGCTTTAGTAAAGAGTTTATTATGTAAATTCTATAAGTATGTGACTTCTGAACTGTCATAATGTATGACTGAAATCAGATCCGTAGTAGGTATAAGACCAAAAATAAAAAATTAATATGACAAAGTTTTCAACCAGAACGTTACCTCAAGGCACCTTTTTATTGAATTCTATTCCCGCACTTTACGACTTTTACAAGTGATAAATAAAATAAAATTATATATAATCATACTTACTCTTTTCTAAAATTCGCTATCAACCTTATCGGTGTTGCCTAACGTTATTGACTAATTGACATTGTTACAGATACGAGTTTTATTTCCTTAGTTTCTCGACATTTTCAATTTCCTTAGAAAATGCAAATTACGTTATTAATAAACTTTTATGAAATTTCTCCAAACGTATCTAATTCGAATGCGAGTTTGTTTCTAATTTATAATATACGAGAAAAACCCTTGAATAACCCAAAGAATTACATAATCTGGCAGCCACATACAAATAGGAAACGACTGGAAACAACAAATTGGTCGAACCCATGTCTGTCCGAGATTTATTTAAAAAGTTAGTAAATCCAGGCCTTTTAAATTGTTTTGTGTAGGTATATTTTTATAATATGTTAATCTTATCATAATTTATTAGATTTTTAATTTCCCTTGATAGAGCTCGTAGCCAATTTGACATTTTCAAAATATAGGTCATACGTTTAGTAGGTGAGTTTTCGCTTCACACAATATATTTAGCAGGTAAGTTTCAGTTTCATCGTGGGATTATCCTTTCAAGGGCGGACCTGAGACTCCCAATCATGGCAGATGGGAGGGCAATGTGTGGTTTCAGTAGGCAGTAGTCCGTCAAAGTATCCATGAGGATTACTACACGTAAATAAGAGATAAGTTTCGCTTTACAAATGATATTACGTAAAGAACTAAATCTAAACTACTCGGTCTAGACACTTGAATGAAACGTTTTGAATAAACATATCGTCAAGCTACGACCACTACTGGAACGTAGAGGATTCAACGGCCCTTGACCCGTAAACTTTCTCCAACTTAGTTAACCCATGGAGGAATATAGACAGTTTTAATGCAGAACTCCGACATTTACAATAAAGTACAGATGTTTGTTTTAAAATTAATGAGTTGTATCGTTATTTTTTTTGAGACTACCCTACATACATAAAAAAATGGAGCTATTATTTTAAATACTATTTTTCTCACAGAAGAAAAACTTTCAACGCTTTTCCAGCGCACGTGTTTCCCTCCTCTTATAGCCCCGGGTTCTTCAAGCGGAGCGTGAAGAGGTACATCATTGAACCACCAACTTGAGGGCTTAATGTCAACAGCCTTGTAGACTCTTAAACTGGCCTTCATATCGCTAGATATCGGTATGCATTTCATTCAGACTGACGACGTCATTTTATTTTCAACTTTAAATAAGTTACTAGACTTTAAACTGCCAAAAGTGAAGAAGTTCTCGTAGCTAAAAGCAATCTCTACCTTGATATGGACAGTACCTATTCAAATAATACTTCGAAAGTAAAAAAATAAAAAAAAGAACGTTTTAAAAAAGGAATAGGCTCTGATCGTACTGCCGTAAATCTTAACAGCCAGACTACAGCCATCGGTTCAAATGAATTCTAAACGATCGTTGAATGGATAACGTAAAGTTGATTTTTTCGACTTACTTAAAAGGGTATCTTAAGTGCAGAATCCCGCAAACATTATCGTCAAGGTACGGACCTTCCCCTTAAGGTGAGCACTTTTATATGCCCATCAAAACTTACGAGTACAATAAAACACGATTGTTTTCCATTAACATTGACGTCCACCACCCGAAGAACTAAAAAAAGGTAGGTATATCCAGTTATTAGGGGTCTGTTATAGAATACTCTTTTAACTTTGTTTGTGTATGAATTACAGGCACAGAAAAACTATTTGTTACAAGTACAATTCCAAGGGCATGAGGCCCTGATGGTAGACAGTCTGAGGGTTGTCCCGGGCAAGACCTGGGAGATCCTTCCGAGGGCTTGCCCGGGACTCCCGCCTCTAGGCCTAGGTAGGTGTGCATCTGGATTGAGGGCCCAAAAATTAAATCTTCGCAAAACAAAATAAGATTTACAGGGAAGTTAGTTAAAAGTTTCTTAAACTTAGGGCACTATGGCAAAAATTTCTTAAACACGAAATAAAGCTTTTATGATGAAATACCTTGGGCCCTCAATCCAGATGCCTGCATTAAGTGGCATAGTCTGATTCTCAGAAAGTACTACCTCTAAGCTGATAATTTTTATTTAAGGAGTTAATTAAGAATTTCTTAGAACTTTTAAGAAATTCCCAAATATGTAGAATACGATATTACAGAGTTATTGCGGTATATCTTGGGCCCTCAGTTCAGTAATGTTTGAACTGAGGAATCATCAAAATATGGGTTTGTCTAAAGATATACTTAAATACGACTGAAATATATTTTAGATAACCGCGTCTATAAATTCGTTAAAAAGAAATAATGACAAAAAAGTAAATAGTTAAAATTTAAATTGGTAATTGAATTTTCCTAAAATGTCTGAACTGAGGGCCCAATATTTTCGGCAGTATTGACTAAGATACGGCTTCTACACTACCGCACATCAGGGTAAGTACTTTAAGAAATTTTTAATTAAAATCTAACAAAGCGTTTATTCTTCTAAATGTCATACTTTTAGAGAAAATTGAATTTTATTTTTTTGTAGGAGAAAATACTGTAGGGTAGCCATGATTTTGTTACTTTTTGAGACTAATCAGCAAGTACCCTCATGCAAGGTTGTTATTGCTTGAACCGTCAAAAGCGATGTTTTGTGTGGTGCAATAATTATCCTACTTCCTACTAATATTATAAATGTGAAAGTTTGTGAAGATGTTTGGATGTTTAGATGTTTGGATGTTTGTTACTCAATCACGCTCTAACGGGTGAACGGATGGGGCTGAAATTTGGCACAGAGATAGCTTATAGTCTGAAATAACACATAGGCTACTTTTTATCCCGGGTAAATGTTCCCACGGGAAGCGGGAACGGGTACCGAATTTTCGCGCGGGCGAAGCCGCGGGCGTCATATAGTAATTAAATTATGCAGTTTATAATAATTATTATCAGTGTCCGTACTATTATCAGTGAAACCGCAGTAAGTTCGAGACCGAGACCACTTTGATATTGTCAATTATAGCACAGGGTGGAAACTCCATACAAAAATGTTCGTTTTCACCCACACTAATATAGACGTAATGTGAATGCTTAAATCAAGCTTCAATATGTGTGTGAGTATTCTAGGGTCACTAGCTATGGAAACAAAATAATAAGGAACAGAACGCAATCTCATGTATGTAGGTACTTTTTTCTCAAACCTACCCTCGGAAGCATACTCGCGCACAATCCAGAATACTTTTGAATAGGTAATGAAAAAAAATGGATGGATGCATTGCACTGCATTCATGCCACATGGCATATTATATACCCACCTTTCACCTTTTTATAATTTGTCCCACGTAATACGTTGTGAGCCGTATTGCCGTGTTTAAATGGACAGGTGCGGGTTGTGACTAGGGAATGCAATCCCGCAACAAGATTGTAATCCCGGTATTTGCGGGACTGAGCAATCTCAGTCCCGCGGGATCCCGGTATTATGATCTGCTTGCTCTACTGCATTCATGCCACATGGATGGTCACTCATCCATGTGGCATGAATGCAGTGCAATGCATCCATCCATTTTTTTTCATTACCTATTCAAAAGTATTCTGGATTGTGCGCGAGTATGCTTCCGAGGGTAGGTTTGAGAAAAAAGTACCTACATACATGAGATTGCGTTCTGTTCCTTATTATTTTGTTTCCATAGCTAGTGACCCTAGAATACTCACACACATATTGAAGCTTGATTTAAGCATTCACATTACGTCTATATTAGTGTGGGTGAAAACGAACATTTTTGTATGGAGTTTCCACCCTGTGCTATAATTGACAATATCAAAGTGGTCTCGGTCTCGGACTTACTGCGGTTTCACTGATAATAGTACGGACACTGATAATAATTATTATAAACTGCATAATTTAATTACTAGATGACGCCCGCGGCTTCGCCCGCGCGAAAATTCGGTACCCGTTCCCGCTTCCCGTGGGAACATTTACCCGGGATAAAAAGTAGCCTATGTGTTATTTCAGACTATAAGCTATCTCTGTGCCAAATTTCAGCCCCATCCGTTCACCCGTTAGAGCGTGATTGAGTAACAAACATCCAAACATCTAAACATCCAAACATCTTCACAAACTTTCACATTTATAATATTAGTAGGAAGTAGGATAATTATTGCACCACACAAAACATCGCTTTTGACGGTTCAAGCAATAACAACCTTGCATGAGGGTACTTGCTGATTAGTCTCAAAAAGTAACAAAATCATGGCTACCCTACAGTATTTTCTCCTACAAAAAAATAAAATTCAATTTTCTCTAAAAGTATGACATTTAGAAGAATAAACGCTTTGTTAGATTTTAATTAAAAATTTCTTAAAGTACTTACCCTGATGTGCGGTAGTGTAGAAGCCGTATCTTAGTCAATACTGCCGAAAATATTGGGCCCTCAGTTCAGACATTTTAGGAAAATTCAATTACCAATTTAAATTTTAACTATTTACTTTTTTGTCATTATTTCTTTTTAACGAATTTATAGACGCGGTTATCTAAAATATATTTCAGTCGTATTTAAGTATATCTTTAGACAAACCCATATTTTGATGATTCCTCAGTTCAAACATTACTGAACTGAGGGCCCAAGATATACCGCAATAACTCTGTAATATCGTATTCTACATATTTGGGAATTTCTTAAAAGTTCTAAGAAATTCTTAATTAACTCCTTAAATAAAAATTATCAGCTTAGAGGTAGTACTTTCTGAGAATCAGACTATGCCACTTAATGCAGGCATCTGGATTGAGGGCCCAAGGTATTTCATCATAAAAGCTTTATTTCGTGTTTAAGAAATTTTTGCCATAGTGCCCTAAGTTTAAGAAACTTTTAACTAACTTCCCTGTAAATCTTATTTTGTTTTGCGAAGATTTAATTTTTGGGCCCTCAATCCAGATGCACACCTAGGTAGAATACGATTCTTATTTTCAAATCAATGTGGAATAAGCTTTTAACTTTGTATTGGTACAAGTCAGATGTTCGTCGATTTTGATCATAATTCATTCAGTTTAGAATATCAAATATTGAGCTGACCGGGTTTCACCGGGCGTGTTTGGTAGGCACTGACTGTTACAAATATAATCAATACTTTGAGTAATTTTTACATAGCGTCATCTAGCCTGGTGTTTAGGCCACTGATAAATATATTATATATATATATATATATATATATATAATTATACCCGGTCATAGAACTTATTGACGTGTTCGTAGTAAGTACATATTATTATTTGTCCTGGGATATCTTTACGAGGGCTTACCCGAGGCTGTTGTCACGTAAAAAGGTGGAAATTTTACAATAGGTGGAACCGCGGAAGTTCAAAATCACTCATCAAGCTCAGGAGATCATTCTAATTAAGATTCTGTCAAATATTTTTAAATTAGGTAGGTAAGTGGGTACCAAGTCCAACTTACTTAATTGGAATGGAATCAGCTATCAAAGAGAAATTAAACATCAAAAAGGGTAATCTTCGCATTTTCCCTTCATCTCACGTTGCCGACCTAGTAAACTCGTTCAAGTGCCCTTCTAAAGAAAACCATACTGAAGTGGTTAGGGAACGACCTAAGCATACGCCCGTACGCGGAAGGAATCCTTTATCGAACCTTGCCGTAGGCGATCAAAGCCACTTTCATTTCGTTCGCTGATGTCGAAAGATTACAGAACTTCACCAAAACAGATTTTATATAGGTACCTAATACTAGCTATTGCCCGCGGCTAAGCCCGCGTAAAATTTCTTTCCCGTTACCTCTTCCCATTGGATATATTCCCGCGATAAATGGCCATTGCGTTATTGCTCAGTTAAATTCAGCTAGATCCGTTCAGCTGTCAGAGTGCGCATGAAAGAATAATAAACAACTACACACATTCACACTTACAAACTTTCGCATTTAAAAATTAACAAGTATGATTTCTTCTTAAAATCAAAACACGCAACCAACTTGTAACGAATAGCTTTAAGTAGGTACAGAACGTCCAAAAACAGGGCGTTCATTGAA
The DNA here is from genome assembly GCA_933228765.1 of Miltochrista miniata. NCBI lineage: Eukaryota > Metazoa > Arthropoda > Insecta > Lepidoptera > Erebidae > Miltochrista > Miltochrista miniata. The sequence continues at coordinate 14,376,985 of OW121752.1, read as the reverse complement.
GAAAAAAAATTACAATTAAGTAAAAAAATCTTAGTAGAATCTTTGTCAATTCACTCCCGCCCGTCCATCGGTAGGGTCGAGCGAACAAATAAAATGCGATCACAACAACATCCTGAAAACGACAACAACGAACAGCGAAAGATCTTCTAAGCTTTAATTAAATGTAAATTGTTCGTACAAGCATTAAGCATTTAGATGAGAGCGTGAACAATACTAATTGCTCTTGCTATAGTCAACGGCGAACGATAAAAACGGAATCGGACAATGGAGTTTCCTTTAGGGTGGGTGACACGATCCAGATACTTTCAATTTCTAGACTGTAAAAAATTGGTGGTTTTACTATTTGTGTATAGGTTAAAACGAGTATTTGTGTGCGTAGAATTCGAGTAGGATTGAGCTAAACTTCTTCTATCGTGTCAATGATTCCTCTTTTTTTTAAAACAATTTTGGCATAAAACTCCGCCATCGCAACCGCTCTGTCGGTGGCGTTAATAAGGTCGGCCTTAGAGCAAGTTGTAGGACATAGGGGACATGCGAGTAAGTGCGACATGGACTGCACGGAGGCGCCGCAGTCACATGCGGCTAAGCCCGGATCTCGCATTCCCCACCTGCACAGGTTTTGTCTGGACCGGCCGACCATAGTTCGTAAGCGGTTGAGAGATCTCCACACCGGCCATCGGAGGTCGCATCCAGGAGGTAGCTTTTCCTGAGGAGGTAGAAAGTCGGAAGGTGGAGGTAGTTTCGCCTTCCAAAGCGAGACTCTCAGCGCAACAGGGTGTTCATTTGAGGCTATGGTTTTTTGGATAAAGCTTTTACGACTCTTTAGGCGAGCCCTAGGTGGTTGGTGTCCGAATAGGCAGTGTTGGGAGACCGTCTCTTGTTTCGCCTTCTCCAGTCTGCATGCGGCGATTCTTCTTGTTGCTGGTGGGGCGATGCCGGCTAGTGGGTGGAGCATGGTGAGGGGAGTGGGCTTTAAACAACCGGTGATGATTCGAAATGTATCATTTAGGGCTATATCCACCTGCCTGGCGTGAGCTGACCGGTGCCACACGGGGCACGCAAATTCACCCGCAGTGAAACATAAAGCCAAAGCAGTCGTACGGAGGACGCTGGGCTCCGCTCCCCAGGCCGTACTAGTTAGGCGGCGGAGTAGGTTGTTTCGTGCCCCCACTTTGGCCTTAGTGTTCAGACAGTGAGCTTTGAAAGTCAGAGTCCTATCCAAGGTGACACCGAGATACTTTGGGTGAAAACAGTGATTTAACTCAGATCCCGACCAGGTAACCTTGAGCAGACGTTTGGCATCCCGATTGCGCAGGTGAAACGCGCATACTTGAGTTTTTGATGGGTTGGGTTTTAGTCCGTTTGTTCTATAATAACCTTCCAACCCGATCAAAGCTGAACTGAGATGTTCTTCAGCTTCCTGAAATGTTTGGGTCTGAGTCGCCAGAGCCAAATCGTCCGCATACAGAAAACTTCTTGTATTCGGAGCACAAGGCTGGTCATTGGTAAAGATATTGAATAAGATGGGTGCGAGAACACTTCCCTGGGGGAGCCCGTTTTTCTGACAACGCCACCGGCTTTTGTCTGTAGATAGGTAGACCTGGAATCAGCGGTTGTACAGTAACTGTCCCAGCACCCTAACCAGCTTTGTGTCTTCAGTCATGGCTTCCACTTTTGTAAGCAGCCGTTTGATGTTTACGGTGTCATATGCCGCTGAGAGATCGACCATACAGACGCCAGTAATTCGACCGAGCTCGAATCCATCCTCAATATACTGAGTGAGATTTAAAATTTGGCCGGAGCAGGACTTACCCGGGCGGAACCCAGCTTGTTCAGGAATTAGTGCACTATCAACTATAGGCATCAGGCGGTTGAGTAATAGCCTCTCGAAAAGCTTGTAGGTGTGACACAACAGTGAAACAGGCCTGTAGCATTAGCCTCGTTTGGGGGCTTGCCTGGCTTCAATAGTGCTATAACTTTAGCTTTTCTCCAAAGCTTGGGGATTTTTTCATTTTCTAGGCAGGTGTTGAATAATGCCAGAAGCCAGGATACCGAAGGTGAGCCAAGGTGTTGGATCTGTTCCACTGTTATGTCATCGACTCCAGAAGTCTTACCGCATTTAAGAGACTGGATGCTGTGCACCAATTCCGTTATGGTAAATGGTTGACAAATGGTGTTAAGTGAGCTAGGAGTAGTTGGACGCCCCACTTTTGCGACACGCTTCTCTGGTTTTCCATTCAGAATGAGCTGATGTGCAATCTGGTTAGCTGTTATATGACCCGGGTTCGTCGGTGCAAGTAATTCGTCGGTTAGTTTTTTAACAGTTCGCCAGGCCTTCTTGCTATTGTGGGTCATATTAATACTAGACACAGTCGATATCCACTTATCTCTTCGGTTTTTTGCGACTATTTGTAATAAATCCTCGCCTGCTGCAATGGTCTCCTCAGAGAATGGATCAGTGTCGTAGGACCTCTCATACTTGGTCAGTAGATATGCTGAGTCCCTATCTAACCCCGGTACATACGAACTGCGACAGCCTCTTGGGATATTCCGGCGCGATACCGACCAAATTGTGTTAACAAACTGTTCGTAGTTTGCCGGTACAGGGTCTAAACTCTTAAGTTCCCGATCAACATCCTCAGAGTAGCTCTCCCAGTTGGCTTTCGAGAAATTAAACCTTCGCCTGAACGGTACAGACATTGGTCTTACAGCAGCTTGAACTCGACAAATGATAGGCCTATGCTGCGTGTGGGGGATGGGTATTCCGATAAGTTTATGGCACACCGGGCTTAAGTTGGAGCTCACAAACAGGAGATCAGGGTTATAGCCTCTTCCCCATCTACGACGTTTAAACGATGGAGGAAGTTTCGGATCGTGTAGCAGAGTCAAGTTCAGAGCGTCTGCCCATTCTTCTACTGCAGTACCATCGGGGTTAGTGTTGTTGTAGCCCCAGGCTCTACTAAAAAAATACTATACAATAGAAAGTTATTTTTGCGTTAGATAGTCTGGGCATTGATATATTATGATCACACTACTAGGTACTAAAGGTTGCCAAGCGGTAACAATAAATGTCATTTAATATGGCAGTTTTATATAATTGATAGATTAATTAATTACGGTCATTATGAGGTGCAACGGGAGTTCGAAATGCGTAGAGCACATGTAGTGTTATAATATTCGTCTGACAAAATGGTTAATTACAAAAAGCATATGAACGAACGGCCCTCTGAGATTTATTTAACATTAAGGCCGTATCAAGTTACCTGATCGATCAGACCGTTTAGTTTAGGATATAAGCGTGTAACACAACCATGCACGGAATACAAGAAGGTGGAGAATGAGGGCATTCACAAGTTTCTAAGATTCACCAGTGGTACAATGGGACAATCGACTCGTAGTAGGTATTAGTATTTACAAATAAGTAGCAAGCTCTCTTAGACCTGATAGCTAAGTGGTTTGCAAGGGTCTTTGCTAAGTATAAAGATATGTTAAGTTAAGACGTATTAATAGGTGATTTTTTGACAATTTAATATAGTTCTACAAGAGCAGAGCGAATCCGATATCTCACACAGTCTCACAATCAGTTGCGCTTCACACTACCATCATACAAAACAATGCGTACTAAGCGTCACTCAAAAATATTCCATTATCGTTTTTACATATTCATTACGATGTCAGGGTGCGTTGAAACGAGACGTCTGGACGAATTTGAATAACAAATAACTGACAACATCTGCATGTTTCTAGAGAGCATTTCTACAGAGCTTCTTAAAATCATGAATTTGGGAAACAGTGCTGGTTATTTATGGCAAATGACATCACGTCGTAACTCGGACATTTTCTTTTACGACAAACAATTATTTATTATTTGAACCACTCGTATCCTCGTTAGCTAGAAACACATAAATAAAAGGTATAATATAAATATTGAATAATAAAAACCGGCCAAGTGCGAGTTGGACTCGCCCATGAAGGGTTTCGTTGCAGCAAGTAACATAATAGAAAAGTTCTTATAGTTTGTTGTAACTTTGATTGATGTTTTAACACGTTCGCAGTGGTAGTGATTTTTGTAACGGAAAATTAGGGTTTATGACGTATTAAAAAAAAACTACCAGCTCTATCTCGGTCGAACCAATTTTCGTTGGTAGTTTTTATAGCAATGTACATCATATATATTTTTTAGATTTATCATTCTCTTAGTTTAGAAGTTAGAGGGGGGGGGGGGACACATTTTTCCACTTTGGAAGTGTCTCTTGCTCAAACTATTCATTTTAGAAAAAAATGATTTTAGGAACCTCAATAGCATTTTTAAAGACCTATCTATAGATACCACACACGTATGGGCTTGATGAAAAAAAAAAATTGAGTTTCAGTTCTGAGTATGGGGACCCCAAAATTTACTGCTTTTTTTCTAGTTTTATATAAGAATCTTAATGCGGTTCACTGAATACATCTAGTTACCAAGTTTCAAAAGCATAGACCTTATAGTTTCGGAGAAAAGTGGCTGTGACACACGGACGGACAGACAGACGGACAGACAGACAGACATATATGACGAATCTATAAGGGTTCCGTTTTTGCCATTTGGCTACGAAACCCTAAAAACTTGACTTGTACTGTTCCACAACATTTATTATTTTGATCAAAATGAAAAACAAATTTTAAAGCTTTACATTCCTGTTATAAAGGCAGAAAAATGAACGCTCTTGAGACACTTGAAATAGGTAGACTCTTAAATACTGACCCGAACATTATCCTAAACCAACAATTAGACCTTTGCTGCATTATTTTAAACAGTGATATGGTAATGACATCTACATATTGTATAAGATTGAACATTTTGACATTTAATTAATAGGATATTATATTTTGACATTAATTTGATTAGTTAATTTGACATTTGATTGAGTACCTACCTAGATATTTTGACATTTAATTTATTTGTATCTATTAGTTTTACTTGACATGGTTCAATATATGACAAATCAAAATGGTGCAGTGTATGACATTTAATCGTTTGGAGATTTTGAGTTATTCACATTTAATAATATTAATTAACAATATTGACACTTCAACAATACTAATAAATTAATAATTTTTAAATTTGAATTGAAATAATTTAATTTTCAGAAGTCAAAAAAAATTTCTGGGCAAATTGTGAACTGGCAACCCTTAAAATTGGTTAAATATTGTAATATGAATGGAAATGATTTAATTTTCAAATATGTTGATACTTTGCATTCTCCCTAATTTTTGGGGTAAATTTAATAACTGACAACATTGTCTGTTGCTATATCTACATGGAAATAATTGTCACTGTTCGAAGTGTAATTATGATCTAAATAAGTAAATAGCCTTTGAGAATGCCGAAAGGCGAAACCGGTTACGTATTACAATAATAAATGTTGTGGAACAGTACAAGTGAAGTTTTTCAATATGTGTAGCAAATTCCATCAAGTGCCATCAATCAACAGTATCAATAATCTGGTATAATATAAAATAACAATACAGTAAACGATCACTGTGTAAAGCACCTTACACTAAGACGAAGCTAAATTGAAGGCCCTATAGAGGGCGGGCCGGCTTGAAAATTTCCACCGCCACACCATTCCTTTCATTCTGGGGTCATCCTTCCGAGGGCTGACCAGGGGTAGGAAACGTGTGGCTTTTAGTCTGTAGGAGTCCGGCATTAGGATTTTGCTTACGTTAAAAAAACATTCCTTTCAGCTTCAAAACGATAATAGACATACGGTCTCGGCAGCACGCGTGCAGAACCTCCGGTGCTGTTTATGGTACCAATGAAATCTTCAATATAATCATCAGTGAAGTGCAATCTTTAAACATATTTCATTTGACCTTACCTCGAAGATATAATAAAAAAAAATGATTTTTTGACGCAATGAATCAATGGAATTCAAAACTTTGACTGATTGATATCGCAATGCATAGCTTAGGACGCGGTATATAGTAAGTATATAAAAGTTGCAAGACAGGTCAAGTGATCAAGGTAATGAGTTTTATGCCAATGCCAGGCCATCTTTTATTTCATAATCAAGTCAGTGATGAGTTCATTGTGTCGAGTAATCTGAACAGATTTTGCAATTCGTTTACCGTCTCTTGGCCGTTTATCGTCACCCCAGTCACTTCAATCTTAGGTTAGTGCCAAGATTTGGAGTCAAATTTCTAGCTACTGGGACTTACGTTTTAATTGTTTTCTTCATTCCGTTGGTCAGAAGTACTGCAGTGCACTGGTCTAAACTTTAGGCTTGTGGTGCAACTGCTGGTAAACCTTAACAAGCACTTACATAATAAAAATTAGCTATATAACATTATGTCACCAAAGTCTATATCCCTAACGTCAAAACCACTAACTTCCTAATGAGTAGGTACCTACGTCGACAAAAATAACTTCACTCGTACAAGTCATACATCCTAAGTAAATATGCAATACCTAATAGAATTAAATGTAAATTCCGCTAGTTATAGAGAAGGGAGGTCATCGATCTATGGCAATAAATGCTGGACTCTTACGTCACCGTCCGCGAGACACACGCCTCTTGAATAGCAATGACAGGATCCCACAACCCGGACTGATAATTAAATTTTCCACACGCACCGCTCAACAAATCGAAACGAATTCACTAGTTTTAAAGCTAACAAAGACTTTGCAGCAGGTGAGCGCAGATTTCAGTCCCTATTTCGGATAATAAACAAAACTGAAACCGATGGTACGTTTCCGGGAGGATTTAATTTCGTAGTTTAGTTACAGCTTGGCAAAAAAGTATAGACGAATCTAAAATTTTGCAACCTGGCTACATTGTCAAAAAGCTGCCAATAACGTCACATATGTCTGTCAGTCAATGATGTTATACAATTTGATTGGTGGGTTTTATTGACGGTTGTTGACAACTGGATACTGATTGGTGGTTCTTTTAACGGATTGCCTCATGAACAGCACAGTGGCTCCTCCATTATTTTCTTCTCTTTTTTGCCAAGCTGTATGTGCCTTAAATTTAAAAACTTATAGCATACGATATTTTTATGGCAAGGTGAGACGGCACAAAATGACTAAGTGACGATCAGGCATAATATAAAATGAAAAAGAGCATTATGTGCTTCTTCGGACGCTAACCCTATGCCTGTAATAAATTTATTTAATTAAGTTAATGCGTGAAAGTGTAACAAACATCCACACATCTAGGTTTACATCTGCATCTATAAATTTTTGAATTTACAGTATTAGAAAGATACCTCGTAATGTAAATTAATGGAATTACTAACGCGAAAAGATAAAATATTCAGTAGGTATCTAGTGTTTGCACCCTTCGGCCATATTTCAACTGTGAGGTGTCGAAGAGCAGGTAAGCTAGGTTCAGGTATCCTCAAGGCGCCGATTAATTTCCAGGTTAACGTAGCATTTAGTTATAACGGAGTCGAAAGAAAACAGCCAGCGGAACAAATTAAGTTCCTCCCTTCGGTCGAATTACTCGCCGTAAAATATTTTTATTTCCCTCGCAATAAAATTTTGGGAGGATATTAATCCATAAAACTAGGTTTGTGTATGGAATGTTTGTAAATGTATGCTACGAAGAATTACATGATTATATGAAAAGGAACTTGGTACCTACCTAATTAAGAGGAGTGCTTGTACCTAATTATAAAACATACTTAAACATTACATTATCTTTCAGGGAGAAAAAGTGGCTTACGGAAAAACTTTACAGCCCTTTTATTATGGTACTCTATTATAATAAAAAGAGTATAAAATATTTTTTTCTGGGTAAAATTTGGTGCCGAGCAAAACACAACGTTTCACCTCGGACAGAAAGGAAACTGCTCGGTGCAAGAAAAACAGTTTACCTAGAAATAATAATGTACTTAGAAATAACAGCTTACTTACTTAATAATAGGTAAGTAGATCTTTATTATGTAACGTCTATTGTTTTAGAATAACTATAGTAAAAGAAATCGCAGGTTCATGCCAATAAGCCTCAGACACACACAGAAATTGAATGAAGTCCCGGTGATCAGGACGACCTGAATGATAAACTTTTAAAGAACACTACACTTTGCGAATAAAATGCAATTTTCCATTGATCTTTCGCATGATAAACGTATTATATTCGAACAGGTAAAGTAAAAACTTATTAAAAGTGTACTATTGTTGAATTTTCTGGTAAGGTTAGTAATGTACTAACTAAATAAGTATGTCGTAATAGGCCTCTGCCGGCATTTTGCAACATGGCTGCGATGAGACGGCAAATTGCTCATCTGTCTAAAGTATCTAAAGCGCCTCTTACAAAACCGTTGAAATTGTATGATAACTCATATTTCCATTTAGACCTTGGTTTTGTAATCTTTAGTTTCTAGTCGTCCCGTTATAAGTTTTAAGTTTGAATCTACATTTTTGTTTCTAGTCCAAACCTAAGGAAAAGGGTTTCAGCCATATTGAAAGACTCGTGTTATTTTATGGAGAAATAAAGTACCTACTTACTTATAATTTTTCTCTCCAATTCTAATTAAATTGATTTCTTTTATTTTGAATTAGCGTAGGTATGCATAAATAATACGCTTGAAAAACTGGTTGATGAAAAAACTTGTTCCAATCGGTATACTTAGCAAACCCGACACTGGCCTCTTGACTAGTAAGTTTGTCTAGACAAAAGAACACTTTTATAGTTCTGCCTAACTGACCATGACCGTGACACATACATATGCAATTAAACAAGCTAACAGGTGATCTAAATAAGCATAATTTGATGTCTAAAAGACCTGAATCATTCGAAAGGTCAATAACCTAGTCTGTATGTAATATACTTATACGAATCGTCAGCGAAGGGAACGTCCCATACTTAGATAAGCCTTTTGAGTGCCAGAGGTTTTCAGCTCTTATCCACGTGGAGTGCCGTGACGTCACACAATGCCTCCAGCGCTTGTCCTGAAAAACGTTAATTGCACGACACCGACCGTGGCGCGGTACCCGCTTCTATCTCACATTGCAACCAACATTCCTCGACAGCCAACAAAGCGAAATGAACTTTATGCTCTCTCAGTAGGCCGTGAATTTGAATACAACAATGAAGTATTTAATATACTTTAAAATGAACTACACTTAGCACCTGAAGGCATTAACGATTAAAAAATAAAATGAGAAATAGAGTAAACTTTGCTGGAAAAATACATTTTCTAGCACAGTATTCGATATTAAGCGTTCGTCCGAAGTTAATTTTAAAATTTTGGTTTAGGTACTTACAGTAATTTTGCAAAAAATGGATTGTCATCTTATTGACAACTGGGTTTCGTTACGAGTTTTCATTCTCTACGCAATGGATTGTTTTGCGAAAGTGTTCCCTTAATCGCCTCTTACGACACTCTCGTGGACGTATTGGGGTGGCAACATTTTGTACTCTTACCCGTATAAAAATAGAGGATAACGTTAAAATATTTTAAAAGCGATATCAGCGAGCGAGCTATCTTGTTGAAAAATCGAGCAGGGACCACTCTTCACTCGCTATTCAACTCCGTTGAGGCAAAAAATTTGCAATAACTAAATATTTCCAACAAAAAACATTGTAAATGATTTTTTTTTGTAAAATTTTAAGTTTGTATTTAAATGTGTTTTACTACTTAGTACTTACATGTTATTTTTAACTGAGTACCTATTCATAGTCAAAAATTTTTCACGTTTTCAACTTGGCTTGGGTAGGATGAGACCCACATGTCGACCGCATCGCGCACATGGACAGAACACGCTTCGAAATGGAAATACTACAAAGATACTTGAAACGTGAAACAGATAGCAGTTTTAAAACAAAAGACTTCGCGGTTTAAAAATGTAACAGTTGACATTCGAGACGCGTAACAATACAACTACATTTCCGTGTTCTCCGGAAATAATGAAGAAATGGTACAAAGAAATATAATGAGGAGACGAACGCTGCAAATAAAAGAAACACGGAGAACAGTGCAAAAAAGTATCCTTTTTGTTGAAAATCTGAGCTAGAGCTGAGCTAGTGCTGAGCTAGACCTTGGCTGAATGTGAGCTAAAAACGACCTAGACCTGAGCTCTGTTTATCTTCTAAGACACTTGAAAAAGAAGTCAAATTAAGATCGACAATAAAATAAATACAAATGTAATCTTTACACAGACCCGGGAGGATATACTCACATTAGACGAGTATTTAACATAGACCGGAGTAAGTTAATACCTCTACAAAATACCCACAGCACATAAAACGTACGAAAATCTGTCTAACAAAATCCCAACAATTACTGATAAGTGAAATAGAACCTAAATAGCGTTAAGAATAGAATTCGTTGTCGCCCAACCATGAAACCAATAAAGGGTACGAACGACGCAACAGATCCTCGCGAATATGTTCGCTGGCTCACTCGGAGTTACTAACACTCGCAATTCATTTTGTGAACTGAATACATTATAGTCAGATAAAAGATAAAGCACCTTTTGGCTTTGGTGTAAGGGTGAATATCAAAATGAACCGAAGCCTTAGAAATAAGCGAGAATTTTTGCATTCCGCCCACACAATTTTCACCCTTGTGTAGGTGTATCAATAAGTCGATATTCCAATGTCTTTAAAGGATTTATCCAAATCCCAAATCGTGATAATATGGAAAAGCAAACGAAAATATGTTCGGTGTATTGAAATCCTACACTTTCATAAGAAATTGTAAATTGATCTGAAAGAACTTAAGAAACTTTATTTGTTAAAGTTTTATATCACTTTGTAGCACAAAATTGGGGTTGTTTGGGCTATTAATTTTTTCATGAACTGGTAGAACGCATTGTCGTCGTAGGTAGTAAATGTTAACAGACATTGGGCTTTTTGCTCATTGATTTACATTTTACAACAAGTCATTATTTTAAAACTAAGTATACAAATGTACTCCGCCCCAAATGCTATCCAGTTAATAAAGTTTCACACAGCATAATTTTCTAAAACGAATGTAGGTCTTGATACCTACATTATTTGCAGAAAATTAATCTAGAGTAACTACATTATTTTCAGAAAATTAATCCAGATACCTACATTATTGTTAGAAAATATACATATATATAAATATAAGGTCATTATTTAAGCTATGTACTTAAACCTTTTTTTAAATATAAGGTTCACAAGTTAAGTCATCGATCAGCATTTAATTACATGTCGCCTCGGGCCACTATAAGTTGAACTTAAACTTGAAATAGGTACTTAGGTATAGTTTAAATTCACACATAATTAATTAGTAAATTCATAATTATACTTACCTACATAAGCCGGTCAAGTGTGAGTCGGTCGCATACAGAGGGTTCCGTACCCAAAAACGGCAAAAAAATCACATTGTCTACTTCATTATAGTTACCATAGTAACGTCTACTTCAGTATGGTTACCACAGTTACATGCTTATTAGAAAGTTGTTGGTAAAACGGAACATCACTTTACTTTTAGAACAAGTTTCAAATTATTCTCTAGTCTACTATATTAGAGAACGTAAAGAATAGGTAATAATTTGTACTTGTTCTAACAAGAAGCCGTGAGACGGTCTCACCCGACTGCCCCTCTCTTAAACGTTTATTGTGAAAGTGAAAGTTCAAGCCGATTGACGTTGTCATTTTTGTTTTATTTCAAACTTTGAACAGATGATCCACGTGACCTAGTGACGCAATTTAACGCAACAGAGTCACAGACTACAGACAGAAGTCTCGCTATAAGCCCTTCTGCAATCTATTTTAAAGAGAGGGGCTAAAAATAAAGGGGTTCGGCCAAAATTTGCGTAAATCTTACTCCGATTTTAGTCGAATCCGCCCTAAGTATGCTAAATGAATAAAGTGGAGTGTAAATCAAAATGTGTAGAAGATTCTAAATCTCACCCGTAAAAGTAGGGTACAGGTAAACTTTTTACCGCGCCATAATAAAGAAAAAAATAATTCCTTGGTCACCAGCTATGTGCGTGTTTTATGTACCTATAACCATTACAACAAAATTGATTTCAATTTTATGGTTTCTGCTTCCCTGAATCCAATCATTGTTATAGCTTTTGTGTGCTGTTAAAATATAATGAGTATGTTCACATTTTAGAGATTTAAACCTTATCTAAACACCTAATAAATAAAATACTTAAACAAGCAACTGACTTGAAATTACAACACTTAAAATAGGACAATAATAAAGATGAGGAGGGAGAGAATAAGAATTTGGAAATGCCTATTTTAATTGCAGTAAAAATGTTACACTGTTATACTATACTTCTATTAGGCCAACTCGAAACAACCCCTGTACCAACCTATCTGGCCAGCATGGTATAAAATGATTGGGAATGGCCTACGCCCAGCAGTAAACCACGATGGTCTGTTTTGTATTATAGTTTCCTAAAAGTACACAGTAAAAGTATAGTAACAACAAACAAATCTTATAATGAAGTAAGTAATTAATTTAGTGAAGACTTAAAAAATTGAATTTAATATAGACAACTAATTTTTACTGCTGGACGTGCTCCAGCAATAAAAATTAGTCGTCTTAAACACTCAGAAGAATAAATTTAAACATCTTAAATCTTAAACAATCTACAAAGTTTAATATTGTTCCTCATTTTAGATTGATAAGTTCCGTGCCTGTTTACATCACTCGAATAAAATTGTACGAGTTTGCCGAGTGGCATAGAAATAATTCTACAACGCTAACTAATAAAAAGTTGAAAAAATACTTATACCTTATTATTGAGTTTAATATAGAGATAACTAGGTTGTAGATTCTATCGATCATCTGACAGCATTCCCCGACCCAGGCCCCTCGGGCATACGTCTCTCACAGATTCCCTCTCATCCCAACCATGTGATGAACTGGGACGTCTAGAGTCCTAGACACACATATGAGTAGGTGCACTCAAACTAAAAGTATTATAAAATATAAAGTTTCGTAGTTCAACAAGTTATTTAACAAGGATCACACTAACACACACACACACACACACACACACACACACACACACACACACACACACACACACACACACACGTCAGACTTATAGCACCCCGTTCGGGTTTCCGTCGGGGGTTAACAATTCACGCGATTCATGAGATCTTTCAATTTGCCGAACTATACAATTTTGGCACTATCTACCAGTAGGCACTTACACGTGTTTTCCTCCTCTGACATCTCCGGATTTTTTCAGTGGTGTTATCAACAATGGTTTCGAATACGAAAATGAAACTTAATCTTTGAATGTCACCATGACTTCCGATTAGACAATCAATTTCACAAGCTAAAAATTCAATGATAACTTCCATCAGGTCTCACAGAAAAGTTAGGCTGATCTACAAGATCAGCCTAACTTTTCTGTGAGACCTAAAAACAAGAATTACTGCTACTACTACGACAAAGACCAAGAAAGAAAGAAACGAGTTTAGTTCACGTTTTACTTGCTAGTGAGTTTATCGATCACGTGAGATAATCAAAGTATCTGCGTAACCTCTAGAACTGTAGATCGTATCTTATGCATTACACTATAAATATAATGAAAGGTCATTTTTGCAACAGAGTTAAACTTGAGCAAAACACTTTGTTGAGGCACAGTTTCGTGGACGACCTAACAAAAATTTTGAACTGATGATGGTTTCATTCAGTATGCGATTAAAGTTTTCTTTCATTGTGTATTCTGAAACATGACAGATAGCGCAGCGCAGTCTAATTTGGTAATCAATTCAGCCTTCCAAATAAAGAAAAATATATCCACTGCCTTCCTTATTCTCTATTTTTCATTCCCCAGGTGAACAGCCTTAAATCTTATCTCACTACGCCCACGAGAACACCCTTCCATCCATTCTGAGCCGCGGCCGAAAACTAAAACCTACGATAAATAATTTAGACCTAAACAACGAAGAACCCCAAGGAAATATATTTACCACAAATCCGTAACAAAAAGGAAGAAAGTTAAACAAAAAAATGGAAAAAGTCGCACTACGTATTCCGTTCTTTGAGGTCCGAATAGCAAGGGAAAATACGAACCAGAAAGGTAAGGGAAATAATTGAAGGACATTTGCTACTGGGAGTGGTTGTTTACAGGCTTTCAGGGATGTTGGAGGTAATTCGGAGATATTCGAGAAGTCCTCTTTGATTGCCGTCTCGAGGGTGTCCTATTCACGTCATGGGACGTTTGGGAGCAACATCACAGTATTTGATGCGTGAACCCGACAGCAAATTGAATGTATTATTCTTTTTGGATAAAATTATTATTACGTATAGTATGTTATGAAGTTTCAAGCATTTAACATAACACATGATATGATGCTCAGTCAAATAGACCGACCTCGAAGTTAATCGTTGGAGATATAATACGAGATAATTATCGCATTGAGTCTCAAAATTGATTCCAAGGTTGGAACAAATGTTTGTAAAGCCTGCATAGCATTTGATGCGAAGTTTTAGTTTCATATTCTAAAGCAAGCAGGTACTTGCTAATAATAGGTACTCTATTAGTATCAAGTGCTTAGAAACATAAGTTAATGCTTTTTGCACTCTTCTTAAACCTATCGTTTTGCCCGGGGCCCGGACTTCGTTTACTTACATATCAAACAATATTTTTAAGCTATTGCATAGCTTCTATCGCGGGCCTTGCATGGAGACCGAATCCAGAAATTGTGTCACGAAAACGAATCACACTGTCGGCAACCTTCGGCCACGTTCGTGTACCTCGCACTTCATAAATTTTTTGTTTACGTCAATTATGAACTCTGCAGTCGTTATATATGTCAAATAATTCAAAAATTGATGCTTGTACCCAGAATGGATCTTGCGCCTTCTGCGTACCGATCCGCGTCTTAACCACTCGACCAAAGTTGATTTAAGAGTGCTGGTCGAATTTAGAGTTCTTAATGTGAAATGACAATTTCGATGCTGTCAATTACATTGGTTGCTGTCAATTTACTTCGTCTAAATAAAAATTCGACTATAGGTGTATAGGTATTCATCATCTATGTACAACAGTGAACTGTACTCGTATAATTTGTGTAAAAAGTGTTTTAAATATTAATAAACAAAGTGCATTTATTAATGAAGAAAGTCACGAAAAATAGTGAAAGAAAATGAGTGAGTACTCTATATACATACATTTTATTATTATTATCACCAATGTAGTATTATTTTTTGTTTTGTTAATTTATATAATAATACTGCTATAAAGATAACCAAACCCGGGAGTACGTTCCCATGGGAAGCGGTAAGAAAATTTCACGCTGACGTAGTCGCGAGCGCCATCTATCCCATACCTATGTACTTTAAACGTGTCATAAAAGTCACAACAATACCATACATGCATATTTCAAAGAATGTCTATTATTACCATAAAATTTGTAAAAATAGTTTTTAAGTAGATAAGAAGAAACTTATTGTTTTATCTTTTAACTAGCTGACTCTCGCAACTTTGTTTACGTCACAAAAGGTCTATGAAATTAGAGGTATTTATTAATCATACTCATCAAGTAGCGTGTGAATCTGCCCTGTTTGCTTAATCAAAATAGAGCTTAATGGTTAAAGCTATTCCTCAGTATAGAATTTTCCTCAGTATAAACAATTTACATACAAACACCGGCGTGTTAGAATTTTATTACATGTATCAATGTAGTAGACGACGTGTATAAAATGACATCAATCAAATGTCATCAATATTCTGAAAAAGAAATTAAAAATAGAGTTCACAAACTCTTTTGAAAATACATACTGTACCTACCTTAGAGGATCGTTATGAATAGTTAACAACGGGATAGTTAACAACCATCCATAGAAAATTGATGGTATAATGCTGAATACCGCAAAGAACAATCGGCGCGGCATAGAATGGGATGGGGCCTATACTGATATCCTGGAGGATTTAAATGATGCCGATGTCCTGTGCCTGCTGAGGCACAGGACATTCCAAAAGTCCAAAAGTCCAAAAGTCCAATAGCACAAAAGTCCAAAAGTCCAAAAGGCCAAAAGGCCAAAAGTCCAAAAGTCCAAAAGTCCAAAAGGCCAATAGGCCAAAAGTCCAAAAGCCCAAATGTCCACAGTCAAGTAGGTACTTGGTACTTTACTTTGTTGAACATAGGCCTTAAAATCTTACTAATATTATAAGTGCGAAAGTTTGTGAGTGTGGATGTTTGTTACTCTTTCACGCTCAAACCGCTGAACGGATCGGGCTGAAATTTGGTACAGAGATACATTATAGTCTGGAATAACACCTACCTTTTATCCCGGGAATAACTTCCTGCGGGCATCAGCTAGTATTCTTATATAGAAATAATTATACTAGCATAGTTGGTAAAAAATGCTATGTGCCCCGAGTGCCACACGTCTTTTTTTATTTATTTATATTAACCAACGCAAATCAAACCTATGAAAATAGCTAGAATAGTGCTCATTTGCACAAGTAGGTACCTGTCTCTGTCCACCAAAGGGATCGATATTATTTATGTCTGGTTTTATGTGTCTGGTCAACTCTGTTTATAAACTATTCCTAGCCTAGAGGGCCTGACTCCACTGCTATCCTCGTAAAAATAGGTTTTACCTGTAACAAAAGAAAGAGGAAATATTAGTTATTGAGAAATTGTCATGTTGTTAATGAATCGACTAACGCTTAAGAAAATGCATTGAAGACTATATTATTCTTGATAAGTCATTCAGAAATTCTGTCGTGACGTATAGTTATTATACTGTGGTAAAGTCTAGCTCTAGTTTGTTCCTGTTAAGAATGCAGTGACTCATCGTTGTTTTATGTCTAAATTAGTTGGGATTACATTACAAGTGTGACCAGTTAGGACTTTTGAACGAAACCATAAAATTTTCTAAATCCTTCATAAGTTCATAAATATTTTGAGGAAATCGAAACTTTACAACGAAATGATATATCATACATACTTGACCACCTTTCATTTTCTATTTACCGCCGCATTTTATACAAGTTGCTTGCTTATAACTACTAAATATACGTTAAAATGGGTTTTAGAGAAAAATCTATACAGTACAAAAGTAGTATGTATTTTTTTTAAATATGTCAACAAAGCCACTTATGGCAACAATATAAGAAAAATAAAAATATGGAGATAAGTGTTTTTACGTGCTCATGAACAGTTCAACTGACTTTGCTACAGACACTGAATAGGTACTTTATCCGCATCCTTCAGCATCCATGTTTAGGTAGTTTATTCAGAATTATTGTGTGTGATTATAATTATCCAAGCATCAGTTCCGATTTCCCCCGAACGAGACCAATTTCGATTACGATTCAATTTCGACCAAATCTAGGATAATTTACATACGGGACCACCAGATCTTTATAGTAGGATTTTAGTTGTTAAAGCTTTGTCTATTTCATTTAATAAGAGAAACAATAAATAAGAGCGTGTGCAGGAACCGCGATTGTATAATTTTATGTTGACAGGTTTATAATCAAATACCTATTCGATTTGTATTTCTAATGAAGAGCCTTGACAAAACGTACATAATAAGTCAACGTTTCGACATAACAATTATAGGTAAATGCCTACTCTATACTTGTTTATATTTTTATCAATTTAGGCTGGATTCGGCCAAAATCGGAGTATATACTAGGGAATAGCTCGTACTTATACTAAAAGTAAAGTGAAAGTGAAGTCACTACCAACAACAAACAAGCACAATGTAACTATAGTACCTAACCCATGTCCCATACTGAAGTACTCTATCCTGTAGGGTTACCATAGTTACGTTATGCTATTAGTTGTTGGTAAAATAGAAAGTCACTTTACTTTTAGAAGAGGTATATAAGTTATTTTGGAGTATAGTCTTACTCCGACTTTGGTCTAATCCAGCCTTAGTTGGGTAACTTTTCAAATTGGTTTTACTAACACGTTTTGTTTTATTTTTTCAAATTTTTAATCAAACACACACAAACATATTCTCTTCTTATTACAAGTAAATTCCTATGTTTATCACGTAGGAATTGCCATCATCCGTCTAATCTAAACAATTAACTATGAAAATCGTTGTTTTTTTTACACCGGCTCCGAGTTATTAATTGCATCAAACACGTCATGGCTCGATTACGAACATTTCTCATTTAATTATATCATCACAAAAATTAAACGACAACTTTATTATTACTCTTGTATCTATATATTGTATGTATGTATTGTATCTATTTTATTATTGCTCTTGTATTATTATTACGCTTTGTCATACTAATATAATAAATAGGAATTTGTTTGTTTGCCTCAAACAGGCTCCAAAACTACTGGATCGATTTGAAAAATTCTAGCACTGTTGAGAGGTTTGTGGTTGCTACTTTGCTACACTATCCTCGAGTAACATAAGCTATATTTTACTCCCGTGTTCCCTCGGGAACGGGAGCAACGCGAGTGAAACCGCGTGACGTCAGCTTGTTACGATTTTTTGTGAAATTTTAAACAGGTTCGTTTACTTATTTTTAAGCTAGCTCCGAAACTACATAGAGCGAGGTTCGCTCTATGTAGTTTAGGAGCTGTATACCGTCACAATACCAGAAATTATAATGCCTTAACTCAAAATATCGTAGCCTAAAATACCCAAAATCAAAATATCAATATTCAAAAGGCAAATATTTATAATATAAATAATTTAAAATGCCTTACGGTCGAATAACCGAAACCCAAAAAATAAATTTATCAAATACCATATCCTAAAATGTTCAAACACAAAATACCTTTTTTTTAACATGATTTAAATCCTACATGGATGATAGCATATAAGTATAGATATCTGTGAATGGTTAACACCCCGACTCAGAGTATCCCGACTCCTTTTTTTTTTATTTTTCGTTAGCCCACTGTAGTACTTTTGTAACTCTGAATCAAAGTGTTTTAACATGAGGTAAATCCTACATGGATACTATGCCGGACTCCTACCGACTAAAAGCCACACGTATCCTACATAACAGCCTACAGTTGGGAGCCCCGGGTAAGCCCTCAGAAGGATACCCAAGGACCAACAGACCTACGGCAACAACTGCGGCTTCACTTAGGTGGGGGGAGGGGGTGTAAATAAGTTAAAGCCAAATAACAAAACGTGTGAGTGACAGTTACACATTGTATTCTATTTTCGGTATTTTAAATTAAGGATATTTGAAAATTTGTATTTTGAATTCTGATATAATAATTATTTGTATTTTAAATTTAGACATTTTACGGTAAGGTGTACGGAAATAAGGTATTTTGAATGTTAAGGTATTTCGAATTCGGGTATTTTGGTCTAATGCATTTTAAGTAAAGGCATTTGGATTTCTGGTATTTTAATATATAACCTTATGAGCTCGTTTAGGAGTTCTCGATTCAGACCAACAGTACAGTACCGTCTCTTTTGGCTTAAAGGGTAAAAAATAATACATAATTATAGTAAATATCTTGGTAGGTATTTTCAACTGTTTCTGTCTGTTTAATAGAAGTCGTAATAAAAACCTACTACTACTACATAGGTACTAATATTTGAAGAAAAATCAAAAACGAAGGACTCAACTCAACGCTGCAAACTTTTTATAAAAACTTGATATGAATGAGAAGTCGTAGTTCTGTACCGGTACCTACGACAGACAGAATGTCAATACAATCAGCATGCAGTATTACTTATTCTGTGCTATCAGTAAAATATGTGTGTAACGGTATTCATAGTCTTGTGACGATATCGATTCGCTCGTCATAAATGAGTACCAACTCCGGTCGTGTGAATGCACACAGGGTTGACACCTGTGCTCCTTCGAATTTTAAATGGGTAGGCAATGCCTAATATATTTTCGTTTCATATATTTTTATACCTAGGGAGGTACTATTAAACAGAATAAATACGTATTTTATATTCAGACACAAATTTTAAAACATTTTACGTTCTTGAGGTTGCGAATCTAAAAGGGTGTTCTCTCTCTAAAAGTGAAAATTACCTAGTCATTTGGCATTGGGTCTGGGCGTGGACACTCTCTCGCTCGAGGCTATGGTGCGAGCCATGCTCTCCAGCGGGAGCAAGTGGGACTGCGCCGCCTCTTTCTGCGAGCAGGTTATGCTCGCGAAGGAGGCGGGGGGCCGGGTGCGGGAGAGAACTCTTCCACCCGAGTTCCGCAGTCGGCGCCCTGGGCGCCGCCGACGTGTCTTCGCCGAGGACTATCGGCCTCCATGACCGGGGGTCTGAGGACGGTGAGAGGGCCGCTCACCGTCCTTACAGAAGCAGGCCCATGACGGCAGCGTGACGTGAGCAACTCACGCACGCCCCCCCCTTAGAAGCGGGGTCACACCCGAAACCCCCCATAGACGCGGGATTGCACCCGAACCACCCCCTGGGCGAGGCCGCATTGGCGGCCGTGGGTCTGTTGGGAGTCACGGGACATCCTTCCTGAGGGCTTACCCGGGGCTCTCAACCATAGGCTGTTAGGCGTGGCGTGAGGTTTTTTAGTCGGTAAGAGTCCGGCATAACATCCTATGAGGAATTTCCCTCACGTTAAAAAAAAAAAAAAGTCATTTGGCATGCCGAAAGAATGACTTATTTGTACTGAAGCTCATCTTTACTTAAGTTAAAAAGAGGAAATATTTGATTGTTTGTTTGCATCGAACAGGCTCCGTAACTACTGGACCGATTTAAAAAAAAAAATTCACTGTTGGGAAGCTACACTCTTTGCGGTGAACATAGGCTATATATTAATTTATTCCCGTATTCTCACGGGAACGGGAATAAGCTCCCGTTCCCGAGGGAATATAGGAATGAAATATAGCCCATGTTACTTGGGAATAGTGTAGCTTTCCAACAGTTAAAAGATTTTTCTAATCAGTCTAGTAGTTTCGGAGCCTATTTGATGCAAACAAAGAAACAATCAAATCTTTCCTGCTCATAATACTAGTGTAGATGACCGTACCGTCGTATATCTGGTAGGAACGAAGTTTGTATTGGATATTTATCTATTTGTATTGAATCCCAATTGATATAATCTTTAGTGTACATTAGAGTACTAATACGTTTCATTACGAATAAAAAAATTTTGGTAACCCTATTTGCATTATAATAGCCACTCTTGTCTACCATAGTGCCGTCCCATATCGAATAGCACAACATAGTGGCGTTGCGGTTGACACACCGTCAACATAATGGAGTAACGCAATCAAACAGGAATTAAACCTATCCCAGTTTGGTTTTAGGCGGTTAGCGACCAACAACATTGGCGGTGTACAAAATCATTTAGGAGAGATTTCATCAGAATTGGATAAAGTAATAAGCTTTAGTCAAAGGCTTTTGCAATAATGTTGTAGATCGAACAATGTATTATAATGCTTTTTTTACCAAATTTCAAAGATACTTAGAGTGTTTTTACCAAAACTAAGAGGATTAAGAATCTGATGAAATAAGTAAACGACTTTTTTTAAGCGTTTTCATCTCTATTAAAAACTCTGGCGCTTATGCTGGTATTAGATACCTATTAGGCCGTTTATGATAGTTAAAACATACCAGATAGTCGGTATCCGTGTGCCAGGCAAACAATCGATGAATGTAGAGATGTAAAGTAACCCGATGAATGTAGATTGCCTCTACATTAAGATTTATATGTCCTCGCCCTGATCATCTTAGTTCCATCTCACTTTGGCGATACTGAAGTATCAGATCTGTGTGATGATGCCAATACTGTGCATGAACCACTAGACAATTCGTGCATATTATCCATTTTTGAAATAACTTTCACACATAGAGACAGTTTAAAATTGTAATAAAAAGTAAAAGAAAATCAGATTTCAGGCTCCATATTTCATAATAGTAGGGGAAGGTGGTATGAGATGATCCCTCTAAGGGAGAATGCCTGTAAATCTGAGAAAGTACAATCTAATGTTAATATTAAAGATGTTTTGAATAGTCAGTTTATCTATCTAGGTATTGTCATACCTTATGTTCTCAAAATTCAGTATTGATAAGAGTTTCATTAATTATACTAAATGTCTGCTAAAGGATCATCTTGTCCACACAGGTGTATAAGATGATCCCAGAGGATCATCTTGCCCCGTTCAGATTCAACCCAATCTCTATAGTCGAATTTTTAATTAAACGGAGTTTAATTAAAAATTCGACTTAAGGTATCGTTAAAATGACTTTACTCAAATAATTATTTTAAAATGTTTTAATCAAATATGTGTTTTGAACAATGAGATCAACCCTTAGGCATAATCAACTGCCACAGCCCCTAGTGCTTTATCATCCATAGATCCCACTGTCCACGGCTGGTCTTCCACGATACGTGACACGTGGCAATTTCCTTTTAAAAAAAATCCATAATAAAATAACATAAATGATAAAAAAAATAACAAACTCGAATGCTACTGAGAAGGTCGAAACAAGCTTGATATCAGGCGGTGCCCATTTGATAATCATAAACCGAAAGAAAATGTGTGGGTACCGCCTAATATCATGGGTTATCAAGCTTGTTTCGACCTTTTCAGTAGCATTTGAGTTTGTTATTTTTCTAATCATTTAATTTATTTTAAAATGTAGAATTGCTATATTATCTTGTTACTTATAGTATATATACATTTAACATACATACGAGTACATACATACATACGCGCGAATTTATTACCTTCGCTGGCGCAGCCGGGCAAAAAGACATTGGGGTGAGATGATCCACGGATCATCTTGTACAGAAGCAGACGAATCATCTTGCCCCAGAGCTTACTTTTCATTTGAAATTCTCTAACCTAACCTATAAGTATCCTACAGTCACCGCAATACGTTTTTATAACAAATGAACATATTTAGAAGCTACTAATATAATAATCATTACATAAAATCGGTTACACGAAAAGTAAAGGAGTTTCAAATTCAGGCTTACTTTAGATTAACACTGTACAATTTTTTAAAAATCACAAAACTCAGTGATCGTCCTTCACGCAGCCATCGCGGTTTGACTGCAGTCGGTGGGGGCGGGAACCTACGCTTATCTCGAAAAAACAACTAGATGGCATGCACAGTATCGTCACAATCGAAAAGGATCGTCTTACCTCGAGGGATCATCTTGTACACCTTTCCCCTACACCAGCTACTAGAGATCTCTTATTTGCCTCGTAATACTGTCCTTCGACCATGTTTGTATTAAACATGTAATACACCAAGTCTCACGAGACGCGACCTCCTTTATTTACTCGTGTTATTTTCATAAACGGTCAAAAATAGTTGGTAACATCATTAGTTAGTAGGGTGGGTGCACCAGTGGCAAACCGATTAAGCCAGAATTTGACACACATTTACATGATGTGTCTTTGTTATTGCGACAATTATTGCAGAAAACAAGGAACATACTCTTTATTTACCATATAATCATGTAGGTTATTTTAATTTACTTAGCAGCTATTATGTTTTTTTTTATTTAAAAATTAATGTGGGAAATCCTAATGTGCCTAAGTTCGACCAGACTGCACCAGTAACAAAGCAGACATTGTGCCAATAGCAAACCAGTAAATATATAACACATGTTTTTAAGGAATAATTAGTTTTTAAAGTTTATTAAGCTGTTGTGCTTAGTAATTATCACATTTTTAATCAGCCTACAAGTTACGTATAGGTCAGGGTATTATAATGCTCAATGCTACAAGACTCATAGTTAGATGTGCCCAATTTTATCACTACCTAATTAATTGGTTAGAGATTGTTATTGGTGACTAGTGTTATTGTTTGTTGTAATAAAATAAAATATTCTTAAATTTTAATAAAAAAAAATAAAAATAAAATGTTAGGGTTCTAAACCAATAACTAAGCTTTATTTTGGCATAAATTAGTAATTTTAGAAAGTAGGCATTTAGTTACTACCAAGCAGCAAGAAACATATCTCTGATACAACTGTTATTATAATTTAACTTCTTTTAAATAAAATAGAATAAAAATTAAATTATCGTTAGTATTAAAGTTCTCAATAAATAAACGGCAATAGGCTCACCACCTCAACGCGCACAACGTGGGACATAAACTATAAGAATGTGGGCGTATATTATGCTATGCCTACTCCTTCGGGGATAAAGGCGTAATATGTATGTATGTATTAAAGTTCTAAATCAATTCTAAATTTGGTATTATAATATACATATGTCTGGAACAACTGCCATTATACTATCAGTTAAAATCCTATTTCCTATATCTACACTAATATTTTAAAGAGGAAAAATATGTATTTTTGTGTATGGGTATGTTTGAAATGAACAAACTCAAAAACTATTGTGCCGATTTCAAAAATTCTTTCAGCATTGTAAAGCTACATTCACCCTGAGTAACTTAAGCCATATTTCATTCCCATATTCCCACGGGAACGGGAGCTACTCGGGTTAAGCCGTGTTTCGGCCGCTGGTATATTATAAATGTGAAAGTTTATGAAGTTCTTTGCATGTTTGAGAGGGAACAGGAACCAAATTACACGCGCGAAGTCGCTAGCATCAACTAGTATAAAATATAGAGTACTAAATCAATTCTAAATTATAAGATTAGGACCCTTAGCACAACAGTATTTGTACAGGATACTTTAGTGTTATTTTATTTATGACGGTCTTGTGTACACTATTATATTTTCGACATGTTTCCCTAATTTTTGCAACTTTGCGTAGATCGTCTATAGCTTTTAAGACAACTTCCTCCTTATACTTCAATAATATTCTTTTCGGTGGCTAATAACCTCACTCTTAGTATAATTTTTACTAGTTATAAAGCAGTGGTCTGCAACTGGAAATGTATAAAATAGTTAAATCACCAGTTGCAGACCAAATGGTATGCTACTGGACATTCATTCATTTCGTTCCAATAGTTAACCATTGACTATCAAAACTGTATTTTAGCATTTTCTGATTAAATAAAACGTAATATTACTGCTATATGTATATAACTATGCGGTAAATTGGAAAATAGTTTACAATAATTGGTAAAAACAAAGATACAAAAAGATGTTTAAAACTTAGCGCAGTACGCGTCGCTTACTATAATGGCCGCCGGCAGCGAAATTAAGGACTGTCGTTCTAGATAATCTGTTTTCTCTGACGTAGATGGCGTGTATATAGCTTTTAACTGTGATTAAATGATTGGTAGGAATATGGCAAGCCTACCAATCGTAAAAAAAGTGGCGGGAAATTTAGCAGGACGTTAATATTTCTGTTTGAAGTTTCAAATGGTGTGCTACTGGTACCTGGTGTGGCACTGGTGCACCCACCCTACAACATTTGTAAGCAAGCTTTTAATTCAAATATGAACGAATGCATTAATGGTGTATGATATAGAAAAATTACACCTAATGTACATGGATGTGATATTTATTTCAGTTATTATTGTTTAACAAAGGCTAATGGACAAAACATAGAGTAAAGGATGACTCACGCTAGACCGTGCCGGGACCGAGTTGTTTCCGAGCTTTGCCGTTGTCCGTTGCTCGGCTGTCACTCGGTTGCCGCTCGGTATAGCGTGAGTGTGTTCATGCAAAATATATATTATGTAACGTTTAGTTGACCGTGCTACGGCCGACACTCGGCTCGGACCCGGCACGGTGTAGCGTGACTCATCCTTTACACGAACTGGACCGGAGTTGTCCGGTTGCCGTGTTGGTCTATGGTGATATACTTACAGTCACGTTAGGCTATTCTCTCGCAGCAATATTTTAAAAGAGCCCCAGGGGCGTCACTACTGCTGCTTGTCACGGAAGGATGATGTCCGTTTTTATCCACACACATTTGTTTTATAGCTCAAACCGTGTTGAACTGTGCATTGCTATGCGTGACATACCGACTCGAAAGGACTTGGTCAAAAATGTTTATGGCCGTATTATTTATATTTTAAGTCATGCGATTTTAGAACAAATTTGCCCTTTGAAATTTATTACGTAGTTTCGTATTTAGGTACCTACGTGTCTGTCGGTCTTTAGGGATCATTTCCCCACTTACTTTTCTACTGCCTCTATTGCTCAAATTGAAAATAAACCTTTAATATGGTATACCTACCTAATATTATGCTCATTTCTTTCTAATTCTAACATAATTATGTCATTTCAGCACCACGCTGACAACTACTGGGTACTTTGGATTGGAATCGACTGTAACGATCTACCTAGGTACTTCTTCACAATTGTCTGCGGCCTGGAAACCAGGCATGGTCAAAAAAAAAAAAGGTCTGGAACTTTTTTATAACCGTGGGGGTGGACCTCTTTGATTGAGCTATTACAGTATAGAATGTTTTTCATGGCATGGGCTCTTAATAAAAACCTTATTATTACAGCAATGAAGCTTAACAAAAAATTACTTCTTTTCTTTTTTATTTCCAAAAATGTATCTATGGATAACAATTGGTCGGTTTAGTTGGCCAGAGTGGAAAGAAGGCGTTACATTCTGCTAAAAATAAGAAATGAGAATGCAAACATTTGGTTAAACACGTTCTCCTTCCTGAAACTTTGTTCGCACTCATTTTACAACAGGCTCTTCTCAAGACACGCAGCTAATATACCTCTCTATGTATTTCAATAACAGCAAATCGGTAAGTATCACCCTGGAGAGTAATTAGCTAAGTGTAAGTAAATCCAATTATCGTAACTTATAGGTGTTCATTTGATATCATGTTTTTGTGGAGTCACTTCGAAATAAGAAATAGAACAGTCGGTAAGCAAACGTATTAGGCTGCGACCCTCTTACTCTTAAACTCTAACTTAAAGCCGAGTTCTTAGACAGGACGAGGGGAAGTACCTCTAGCTACACATTTAAGCGTAACGCCGACACCTCTGAGCAACGAACCACGCAGCACCCAGTCGTAACCGATGTTCCACAGGAGCGGTCCTAAGACCGATCCCTGTGGAACACCGCACGACACATCTCGCCGACCCGGCCCTAGCCAAAGACTTCTATATAAACTGAGGTAGACATGCCCTACGCACCGATTTTTGAAACCTATAAACTGAGCTAATTAGCAGCGTTGCTCGCACTGTTGTGAGTCAAAACTTCGAAAGTAGGTGCTCGACTTGCAATCGGAGTCCATACGCCTTCTCTTTTACTCTTTTTCTATTCGTATATTGCTATTGTGCGTGGTGACAATTACGTAAAAAATATTTATAAGTGAGTGTAGTCTTATTAATGTGTGTACCTATTTGAGGATTGCTTTTGAAATCTCGTTTGTTAGAGTACGGCGCGTCTACCTCAGTTTAAGTATATAGAAGTCTTTGGCCCTAGCCAGCTCATCAGTCTGACCTTCTCAGTTAGTTCAGTGGACCATGATTTCTAACGCTATCCGACAACGAATGACAGGTAAAAATATAAAGTTTTGAGGTTATTGAAACCCCAAAAATTATATTTGTAGCACGGGTCAGGTGTCTATTGTTACTGCGCTACTGTCATAGCATTGCGTTAAATAAAACTACCGTGTTGCTGTAAATATTCTATACAAATATGGTTGTCATTTAATACACACTTTACATTCAAATGACAATTAGCACTGGCATTCTTCACTTCTTTTGTCTGTACACATCCCAGCTGTGCTCAACTATTTATTAATCATTGAACGACATATTATCAGGGCCCCTTAATGTCCATGTAATGTATTTTTGTGGGAGACCTTTTTCACAGCAGGTACCTATTATTGCACCGGAGCGGGCTGAGTCGGTAGTCTTTTCATGGTTATATATTAAAATACCAGAAATCAAAATGCCTTTACTTAAAATGCATTAGACCAAACTACTCGAATTCGAAATACCTTAACATTCAAAATACCTTATTTCAGTACACCTTACCGTAAAATATCTAAATTTAAAATACAAATAGTTATTATATCAGAATTCAAAATACAAATTTTCAAATATCCTTAATTTAAAATACCGAAAATAGAATGCAATGTGTCACTGTCACTCACACGTTTTGTTATTTGGCTCTAACTTATTTACACCCCCCGACGTGACGGTATACCCGTGACGGTATACCCTTTTCATATTTAGACCTATAAAAAATTCTTTGTAAAGAATTATTGTGCGACGTGACCTTTGATATTTCAGAGATACCTACTTCTACATTCTTTATATTTACGAGTGTACTCATAATAGTACAACCGCGGTATTCGCACTTTGCATGACAATGACACAGTATAAAGAGTACTAACCAGTATTGTAGCTCCCTACAAACGGACGAAGCGCAAGCTATACCTACGATTCTCGTTTTCGGCAGGCCTTTCAGCACGCTAGCAGGCGATTGTGCCGAATAGACGAATGGACGGTGTGTCGTTTTTTAGATAGACACCGCGCGTGTTTTATTTATTAAAAATATTTAATATGACAACTAGAGTCTATTGTGCTTGTTTTGGTTGCATGAATTCGTCAATACCCAGAGATAACGTTTTTTAGATTACCTGGAAACTCCGAAAGGTAAGACTATAAATTGATTTTACTTAAGTACTAATTGGTACTATACTACTAGTTGACTAAAGTTAAACAAAGTGATTGACACGAGTGAACTGGGTAGTTACATGAAGTAGGTATGTTTGTGTTTAAAACTAGACTTGTGCTTGCTCAGTCAGTGAACGGTGCGATCCAATATAGTACAATATCCAAAAAAAAAAACTAGTTAAGTACTCTAGTACGTGTAGGTAGTACATTTAGTTCCGTTGTCAGTTCATAGTTATTTAATTGAGAGCAATGATTTAGGTATGTTTCAAGAGTATTCATTTCTTTGTGGATGACCGATGTTACAGTACACGCTAAGTGTACTGTAACATCGGTCATCCACAAAGAAACAAACCGTATGACTTTGATTGACAGCATTTTTGTTACCTTTGATTTTTATTACACGCATAGAGACAAATATGAACTTCCAAAATTCAACACAACTTGACAATGTACAAAAAGTACTAGTGTAGGTACTAGAGACTGACTAGTACTTTCAAATCGAAAAATAGTTTTAATTTTGTAAATCAAAAATTTAACGCAATGATTATAAAGACTAGAATTCTGTGATTCTATCACTGACGAAACATGTGATGAGCTGATTATTATTGTCTACGCCGCTTACTCGTTTTCAAATTTCTATACCCGTCTCACTCCATCGTTAGTAGATAACGGGCGCTGCGCCGCCACGCCGCCGCCCCGCGCCGCCAGCCGTTGCGGGGATATTATATTATTACTCACAAAGTATATTTTTGTTTAAATAAAAAAGGTACATATTTACTCGAAATTGAAGCCGGTTGTCAGTAAAACGACAATCCTTAATACAGATTGAAGGCCTTGTGGGCGGATTGAAAAAATTAAACTGCATTATGCTCACTATATATACGCGTACGTAAAACTATAAGGTAAAATGTGGGCGTATACTATGCCTCTGCCTACACCTTCAGGGATAAAGGCGTGACGATATGAATGTATGTATGCACATATTTACAATCGCAATACTAAATAGAAAGTCAAAGTAGGCACATATTATTAAAATGCTGTAGGTGGGCAGCCCTATCGCATGCTTACGTACCGCGCGGCTGTAGGCATTTATTTCTAAAACCCGGCCGAGTCAAACTACAGTATACAGTGACAATGAGAACGTATCATGGCAAAATACTGATCATTACGCTTCTTAAATAAGTTTTTACGACACAGTTTCAAATTGACATGTTAACCTTTCGCACTTCAAAATCTTCAGTGTCTACACTTGTGATCACAGCA
The DNA here is from genome assembly GCA_933228765.1 of Miltochrista miniata. Lineage (NCBI taxonomy): Eukaryota > Metazoa > Arthropoda > Insecta > Lepidoptera > Erebidae > Miltochrista > Miltochrista miniata. Next base: position 14,347,329 of record OW121752.1, on the reverse strand, counting down.
ATTTAACATACGATTTGTTTTCATTAACAGAGTAAGGATCGATAGGTGTTCCTAATCAGGATTTAACGTCTTAGTTGCCAATGCGAGCGACACCGGCTTGTGTTTCAGGAATTTTCCCTAAACATTCCGGCGACAAATTCCAGAGCCTTCGAACAAAAGTTGGGTCGAGCATCGCTTGAATAGAATGGCGATCGCGCTCGTATTTCATTAATCCTATTTGTCTTCACGAATGTGTTCTCAAGATCGAATACTAATTGTTCGATATTGAATAAAACCTCTTTTACTAGGTTCAGTACATAGTCATCTTAATATCCCTTAACGTTAGCGCAAGAAAAAGTTAATATCATGTTAGGTAAAATATGTATTAATTAAAATATGTATGTTAGGTAAAATATGTGTTAAAATATGTATGTATTAAGGCAACTAAAGTAAAAACAATGGAGGGTACCTAATTTACCTAAATAATGTACCAGTTTTTATTCTACGTAATATTTTTCTCTCCCTCACTGACACAATGGCATTTGCAATCGTTCAACACTTTACAACAGCCAGTATAAAATATTATCTCCTTCTTAGTGATACCGCCAGGATAATAATCGTCTCCGAAAACGTAAAAAATAGAATGACTTTAAAGGAACTGTTTAGGTTACTTCATCTGAGAATTGAAACTATTGACTTACAAAAAAAACGCTTCATTAATTATCTGCACCACAAGAAGCTTGCAGGGATGGACTGTTTCCGCAAAGCACAGGACCTTGTGTTGTGTTGAAATTTGGGAGAGGCCTATGTCCAGCAATGGATTGCTAATAGGCTAAATTGATTGATTAACACCATAACACTTGTACATATGTAATAGTGTGACAGTATTCATAAAGACTAAAGAACTTTAAAGGATTCGGTTATTCCGTTTACCTCATCTATGAATCAAGTTTAAACACTAGATAATGAGTTTGGCTAGTTAGATTACAGATTCCGCATTATTTTAGTAGATGGCCTTCATCAGTAACCCGGTAACCGTGGCCTCTACGATGTCGTGCAAATGGACACGCGAGATGACATCAGCAACCGTTATTATCACATCATCGTTTAATTTATACCATGGCATTTTCATTGATAAACAGTTTGTCAAATCAATAATAAGCTTCTCAGTGAAAGAGACAAACAGTCAGAGTATTGTGAAGAATATTATCATTATGTAAAGAAGGTACAGTTGTGTCATTCTGAATTTCGACAGCTTATGAGTATCATTCATCATTGTCGTAGGTACGAAAAACAGTAGTTCAAAAGATTTATTCACGTCAATACTAAATTGGTGTACAAAACGTAGGTACATATATTTTTATATTTTATCCTATTTTATCAAATATTAATGACGAGCTCCATCTTACATTTCAAGATCATTGTACACAGTCCCAATACTGTTATCGGCCCCTGGGCTGATTACTAAGGACCTTGACCAAGTTCTTAAGAGGATCGCGTAGTGAACTAAAAGTACATTCAGAAACTGGCAGAAAGTAATTTCAAACGTGATAATAAAGTCTTTATATTTTGGATACATTTTTTTTTACGTAACAATAATTCCATGGGCTTTCTACCCACCAGATCTCAGTGATTATGGATATACCTGCAATACCGAAGAGCATGATGATAACACGACCGCCCCTAACAAATCTCTTTGCTCAGAAAACTAAATATACCTAGGTACCTACTCTAGGGAAGAAATCTCAACGTTGCTCGCCAGTTCATCGACCATATCTCGTAGTACGAGGGGATTCCCTGTACCTATAAAAAAGGTACCTACTTTCTAGCCCGAGCTAGCACTCAGGCTGATGGAGACAGGTGATCATTCTGGGATGTCCAGCTCACAGTGCATCGTCTTCGGCACGAGAGATTAGCTATCGTATGTCCCAATCTGTTTCTGCCTTACTACCGGAAACAGTGACAGCAGGCAGTGTGCAACAGTGAGGGTGTCACAATTTTATTTCTTACCCAATTCTTAACAATAAAGCATTGTTGAATACTAGTTCAACGGTAGAGATTCCTTCCACCGGGACACAATACCGGTTTAATTAGCATTCTTATTAGCTGACGAATTGAGGTAATTTATAAAATACCACGCACGCACTGAGCTTGCGTTTGTTATTGGGTAGGTACTACAATACCTAATTTAAAGAATAGCATAACATTACTGAATACCCACTAAGTCAGATATTAGTTCACAGAAACAACAAGTTAAAAGGCAAACAAGTCGATCAAAGTCATTAGACATTCTAACTCAGCTAATTTGCTTTAAAACAATAGAAATGTGTCGACAGTCTGCTTCTACAGTTTGGGGTAACAGCACGTAACCGCATTGTTAACGTTATCTTGGAAAGGAAACAATATTAGGTAGTAAGTGCAAAGGAGGAAACTAATTTTATTATTCTTTGATTTTGGTTAAGAAAGAACGTCAAACCTGAAAGGATTCGTTAAAATTTCAAATTGGGTAACAGATCTAAATATAGTATGATGACAGAGATGACGTGAACTTGTATCACAGTGCTGAATCTATACGCAACATAACGAGTAGCAATATTCCTTCTGGGACCATACCAAGTACTTACCTACTTTGTTAGTACTAAGTACAATCGTAATGACAGATACTTCGTAATTTACGAACTGGCATACATTTATACCGATTCCACGAGCGTCATACTCATACCTCAACTAGAATTTCATTAACAAGGGTAACCATTGTTTATGTTATGAAGTGAAGATGTGTGAAGATTGCGATTGTGAAACATAATTCACAAGCACAATCTATATGTTACGCACATTTATTTCTCTGCGTTGTATAGTGAGTATTGAATAGCTTTTCTATTTAAAAGTGATTTTATAGGTAGGTACATTAATTTCGGTAAAAAGATTTGCATGCATATCATAAGAGGTTAAGCGTCGTGACAAAAAGCTAGACGATGTTACTGAAAAATCCATCGAATAAAATGCAGACACAGGAATCACTAGATTTATTGTCACCAAAGATGTTACACTAATTGGCGGGATGGGATACAGGGGAACTTCAAACGAATAATATAATAAATAATACGTATTAGTAGATTTAAGATAGACTAGTAGATTTAACCATTTAAAAAGATTTTTTTTATCTACTAATGTTTGCAGCTTCGTGTGTGCCTCGTCACACTCCACTACCAAAGAAGAGCGCTAAAGAGGTTTATTACTACTATAATAGAATGACAGATAGAGATTTATATCGGCTGGGAAGTGTACTCTTTTTACTTTCGATGGTTTCTAATATAACCCCTCAGTAGTAAGTCCTTTACTCTAGTTTGCTCAATATCAATTGTCCACATACAATCTATTTATTATATTAGCACAAACTTCCGGTCCTGAAATGGATATAGGTAGGTACCTACCTAGGTGTTGAATACTGACCGTATTTAGAAGGACTTTACACAGATATTTTTAAGATAAAAAAATGTAAAACATTTTATGTTTCAGATTAGACAAACACCCACATATATCAAGATAGCGAACATATCAAGATAAATTTATCAAATATTGACATATTGACAGATCGCACGGAGATATAATTCGGCTCTTCGACGTGGAAACTAATACAGATAAAGATTACCACTAACGCAAGATTATGGGCCAGAACACATAGATATACACTACACGGTATCGCGTCCCGAAAATTCACGCTAGATTAATCCAAAATATGGATAACCAATAGCATTTTGACCACGACTTTGCGTGTGTTTATTCTATTATATTTCCCTCAATCTCCCGTTTCAAAAAGGTAGCCTGTAACTTTCTATGCCTGCTTTCATAGGGCTAACATTATGCTGTCAAGAAATAGATACGATGCCCTATTTGGTATTTTTTGACGCTCTCGTTGCAATAGCCCTTTGTCCACTAAATCCTTTTTTTTATTTTTATTACAATATTTTGCGTACTTATCATGAAAAAAGTTACGTACCTAGTACCTACTTCAATATTTCTTTCGATAGATACGATCAGTAGGTACTTAGTTGTCAAAATTATGAAGTCAGAATTCTAAAATTAACAATCACCATCAGAGCTGCAATGCTGTGATATATGATCATTTCCTGTTACCGATTGGAGTAAAAGTAATCGATTTTTGGAACGTATCCAATTTTTTTCTTACACTCTTCATTCTTGCGTCTGGCACTAGTTATCACGAATGTTATTTGATTCTTCATACTAAAATTTATTCTAAATTTAAGACGCTACATTTGTTCTTCTGAAGAAAATTACACCTTTAAGATGGTTACAATGTGAAACATTGTTGCAGCAAAAAAGGAATACAAAAACCTCTAGACACATTGCTCCTCGGTCAGCGTTCTGACGTTTTGGAATTCGCAGTCACTAAACTATACGGTGCCAATATGTCATAGAAGCGTGCACACTAAGATCAAAACAAACTCGGGCATAGACAAAAAAGCAAGACACAATCCAATAAAGTATATTACCACTAACTAAATGAAAAAATATATAGGTAAACTAAGACATTTCTTCGATGAGCACACAAAGATTACAGAATCACCGAAACAGGTCGAATAGGTCTTAAATAAAACCAGTTTATTAATGGCTGTTATTGTTTAAATTGTATTATTGCAGAGCACGTGGCAAATTGTCCTAAACCCCAGTTAGTTCGTACTTACCTACCTTGCATTGATATTCATTGAATTCTAAGTGAAGAGATGTAAACGGCTTAGGTAAAGGGCTTAGCCGTAGGTCACCGCCATCCCATTACCGAAGCCAGTTTTATTTGGACTTCAAAAATACGTCTCTTGAGGGTAGACACATAATCTACATCTACACTAATATCATAAAATTGGTATTTTTTGTATTGTAATAAATAAATTGAAAAACTACTGTGCCGATTTCAAAAATTCTTTCACTATTGTAAAGCTACGTTTCACCCTTAATAACATAGGTAGGCTATATTTTATTCCCGTATTCCCACGGAAACTGGAACTACGCGGTTTCACCCGCGTGAAGTACGCTAGTGTTTGATAAGTTGATGGAGCTGATTACCTTAGAGTAGTCAATGACTTATTTTTATACTATTTTGATAAAAATAATAATGTAACGGGTAGGTACCTGCCCGTTACATAAAATATCATTAGAGTTGGTAAAACACAGAATATTTATCATGTGTCATTATGGGTTTCCGATATTTCAGCACTGTTATAAGCGCCACGATCTCAGAGGAACTCATAATAATAAGGTACCTACCTACCTAAATATCGGAAAAACATAATAACATACGGTAAATATCCCGTTAGTTCTTATATTAATACGTATCTATTGGATAACTATTGTTACCTACTTAAATTGTTTTCAGTTATTTATCTGAAGTAGTAAGGCTTAATTTTGTACTAGCTAATGCCTGCAGCTCCACCCGCATGTTGAAGTTTTCCTATCAGTTACTCACAGGAACTTGGTTCCTATCAGTTACTCACAGACACAGGGGTTATTGAGCAAAGGTGACCCAAACTTCTTCACAAACTTACAAACCATTATAAAGCATTATGTAGGATAGGATATAAATACGTCATTGTTAGGGATTAAGTTCATTACTGAATTTATTGAACTTACAAAAACACTTCAACATGAAAATGAAACCGCTAGGGCTTAACCATTATCACGTGTGACATTTTTTCATTCATTTTTTTTGTTAAAAGTACGGTACGCTTGCATGACAGGTAGCACGTTTTTTTTTTGTCATAGTCACGAAAAAAATGGACACACACAAAGAAACTGTTACCTCACAGGTCAAACGGGATGATGAGATTTGAATGTGATACTGCTTCGTATGACACCACACCATGAGATAGATACAAAATACAGTTAAATAATTAGGATTCAAACTTGTTTAGTAAATAGTTCTTTTGGTACTTCAATTTTATCATTGTTATGTGTCAACCAAAAAAAATAATAGGGTGATGTTTTTGTAAATTATTGTGACAGATGAAAGATGCATTCGCTAATCCAATATAATAGTTACGCTCTAACTAGAAGTAATCCGTCGAAGTATCAGTTTAGTAGTTGCTAACTAATTTACGACAGTCGACGGGCGGGCGGGATCCGCGAGCGCAACTCGGGCGTGAACTTGTGATCGCTACTTATTCCCCCAATTATAACTTCCACGGCGTCACATCTACACCCTCATCATTAACGAATGATTTTAATGACTGCCAAACAAATTAATACTTCAAAAAGTTGTGTATAAAATTTTTCGCTTCCAAAACTGAGTTGAATAAGGGATACGGGTATGTCAGCCGATGAGGTCATTACGACGACCGCGCCGCGCCGCTCCGGGTTTAAAGCCTTGACGTAATCATAAAATCTGAATGTTTAACGAATTTTTCATGTTTATGTTCGAAAATATTATAAAGAATTTTCAGTAAAATTTATTAATACGCATATTGCGTAGTTATTATTAAAAATAATTCACGTGCCATGTTGTCCGGATTATACCTACTATGAAACTAACGAGGTATCCGATTTTAACGTATTCATGCTAGCGTATTTCCAGTTGCTGCTAGCTATAGACGTGAAACCCTAGGTGATGCCGCGGTACTAGTGGTAGCGAAAGTCTATCAGGGCACCGTGTTCCTGGGGTATCCTTCCGAGGACTTACCCGGGGCTCTCAACGATAGGCCGTTAGGTAGGATGCGTGTGGTTTTTATAAAATTTCTAGAAGTCTAAGTTAGGAAATCCTGCAGAGATGCTATGCCTGACTCCTAGTCAGGCATAGGATATGGTAGGACTTTTCTCACTTTATAAAAAGAAAGAAAAAATGGGCACCGTTTGGTTTTAGCCGGTAGGAGTCAAGCATTGCATTAATGACGATTTCTAACCGTAAAAACGTCACTTTTATGACCTCTTATAGTAACTATGATTTAACTATGTTGCCAACTGCCGACTGACCTCCCGACCCCATAAGGGTGCGCTTGCGTTGTTACATTATCTGGTTTTTAGCAGGTGCACCGTCAGTCAACCGCTATCAGGTCTGGGTTGCGGAGATGTTGATGGAGACTGTTTCACTTTATCTTGTCTGTTTCACCCTAGCTAATTTTTATCATGTTATTATTGTGCTTAAATGTGAATTACCTATATTTTGTCTAAGCCTGCCAAAAGACTTGATAAGTCCGGGTACCTTAGTAAGAAAGAAAAAAAAACAGGAACACCCGAGAAAAAAAGATTCTCTTTATTTCCCGGGTAATCTTCCTTTTTGACAACATTTTTTTTTTTATTTTATTAATGAGTAGGTACGGAAATGTTTTTGACCATTATTTGATCAATGGTTTTAATAATAGTGAGCACAATCGTTCGAAAATAACAAAGGTTTTATTCCAATAAGGTTTGAATTTCAGTCGTATTTCAAAGTCAACCTAATATTCCAACAGAACTAACTAAATCCTATTACAGACGGCGGTAAGTAAACATTGATCTTATTAAAGCAAGTACGAGTAGGTGAGGATTATGTCTAAGAGCTTGCTAATTAGAGTAATAACCTTCTTCACAATCCAGGGATCCGATACAAACTTTACTGAGACTCGATAAACAATTAGGTAGATCTATCTACTAAACCAAGATAAAAGAATTGTGTACCTACCTATCTACCTAATTGTATAAAGAAAAATTCATTTGGCAACACAAAAACCTGTTCCATACTCTATATTTTATGTGCAAACAACATTATAGGTAATTTGGTAACCTTTTAATATAACGAACGACTAAGCAAATTAAGGTATTATTACTGAAAATATTTAGCATGAGGGACATGCCTAGTGTTCATAATGAGATGATTACATACATTATTAAGGCTTAAAGTCCAGAGATCCGTTAATAGAAAGAGTAATAAATATAATACCTATTATGAGACAAGAAAATTAGAAGTTTTGGGGAAAGTTTTAATGGTTCTTATCTTACACAGTGTTCATCAACTAGACCTTAAATTATAAGCATGGCATCTAGACAATTGATAAACTAATACATATTATAGTAGTAACTAGAGGACGTGACGCGATTTCACCCGCGTAGTTCCCGTTCCCGTGGGAATACGCAAATAAAATATAGCCCACGTTCACCGGGAATAGTGTACCTTTCCAACAGTGAAAGAATTTTTAAAATCGGTTCAGTAGTTTCGAAGCCTATTCGATGCAAACAAACAAACAAATCTTTCCCCTTTATAGCATAGATTAGTTAGGTACGTCAAACATAGAATAACCACAAATTTCGAAACAAACATTTGACCCAAAATTTAGATCCGAAACCAAAGACCTCAGCAACGCCAATGGCATACACTGCCACTGCGCCTGATCAAATGAATACATTAACTTCTTCAATATTGTTACTTCACGGTAGCCGGCTTTTATTGAAATCATAAACACAATTAATTCCCCACGTCATAAAGAGACGAGATAGATTCTACTATCTAACTCATAAATTGCTCAGTCTATCCATGTAAAATCTATATTTAAAATTCATAAGGATCTATCTCGTGAAACCGTGCGGTGCTATTTACTGCTGATAAGGCAGGTTTCAGACTCACGCGCTATAATTTAGTATTTTTATTTGTTTAGGGTAGGCGAATATACATCGACCTCATTCCACGATTTGTGTTTAAGGTAACACGATAGTAAATTAAAGTAGGTATACCGTATGTGCCTACGTTTCTCAACTTCCTACCTTCTGTATAATTAATTAATTATGTTCTACGGATCGAGAATCGCATTAGAGCTACTATTTTGAAGCGGTTTACCACTGTTGACCGAAATTCATTTGATCATTTGACGTGTGACCGAAAAAACATTATGCCATTCTACTACTGATCGAATGAACAATTGACCAAAAAAGTTTTTATCGAACAAACATTTGGCATTTTTACTACTGATCGAATGAACGTTTGGTCGAAAAACGGTTAACTAAAGAATTATTTTAACAGAGGCTGTATCAAAATGGCTAGGTTAGGTTAGGTTAGAACTGCGACCACAGCGCCAGTACCGAATTCTACTTATTTCGCTTTTGTTTGTTAAAATATTCTTGAGTCAATTGTTTTTCGACCAAACATTCATTCGATCAGTAGTAAAAATACCAAATGTTTGTTTAATAAAAACTCTTTTGGTCAATTGTTCATTCGATCAAAAGTAGAATGGCCTAATGTTTTTTCGGTCACACGTCAAATGATCAAATTAATTTTGGTCAACAGTGGTAAACCCATTTTGAAGTTAGTTAAAATACCGCGAATTTGATAATTCTCGTTTTTAGAAACTCGTAAAAACATAGGCATTTTTTTACATCTAACCTGCCGTTTTATTAGATTTTATTATCGCTTCCTTAGTGTGGTAAGACGTGCGTGACACTGTTATTTATACAATTCATATAATTTGAAGTCTCTAAGTCTAAGACAATACTTGTGTGTCTGCCTATTGCTCTAACCTTCAAAACAAATAGGTAGGATTATTTTCTAAGGAGAAACATTCCAAGTGTGTGCATTTTACGCGAGTTATTTTACAGAACATTCATATCCTGACTTACCGATCACTAGTACGTTTAATATCTAGTACAAATAAAGATCAAACAAGTACAACAGTAAGTGATATCACCGTCGCTATAAACGTCAGATCGCCATTACGCTAAAAGCTACTGAAGCAGATCTTCAATCAATGCGAGAGTTCGGCTCCTCCTCAAGGAGCCAGGGACATATCCACGACATAAGTTATAGCGCTATTAAATGACAATTGTTCAATTTATAGGTCATTATTTTGATGTTCAGCCAAATTGAAGACACGCTTCACATATGCTGATGACGTCATTTCGGAATAGTTTCAAAACTGATGTCATAGAGATCAAGTAATAATAGAATGAACGATTTGGAGTATTTTGTGTTGTTCGAATGAACGCTATGTCACAGTATAAATATGTTGTTTAACCAGTATTGTAGCTCCCTACAAACGTACGAAGCGCAAGCTATACCTACGATTCTCGTTTTCGGCAGGCCTTCCAGCACGCAAGCAGCGTCCGCAGTCGCGATTGTGCCGAGCAGACGAATGGACGGTGTGTCGTTTTTTAGATAGTAACCGCGCGTGTTTTATTTACTAAAAATATTTAATATGACAACTAGAGTCTATTGTGCTTGTTTTGGTTGCATGAATTCGTCAATAACGCACCCAGAGATAACGTTTTTTAGATTACCTGGAAACTCCGATAGGTAAGACTATAAATTGATTTTACTTAAGTACTAATTGGTACTATACTACTAGTTGACTAAAGTTAAACAAAGTGATTGACACGTGTGAACTAGGTAGTTACATGAAGTAGGTATGTTTGTGTTTAAAACTAGACTTGTGCTTGCTCAGTCAGTGAACGGTGCGATCCAATATAGTACAATATCAAAAAAAAAACTAGTTCAGAACTCTAGTACGTGTAGGTAGTACATTTAGTTCCGTTGTCAGTTCGTAGTTATTTAACTGAGAGCAATGATTTAGGTATGTTTCAAGAGTATTCATTTCTTTGTGGATGACCGATGTTACAGTACACTTAGCACCGTATGACTTTGATTGACAGCATTTTTGTTACCTTTGATTTTTATTACACGCATAGAGACAAATATGAACTTCCAAAATTTAACACAACATGACAATGTACAAAAAGTACTAGTGTACGAGAGACTGACTAGTACTTTCAAATCGAAAAATAGTTTAAATTTTGTAAATCAAAAATTTAACGCAATGATTATAAAGACTAGAATTCCGTGATTCTATCACTGACGAAACATGTGATGAGCCGATTATTATTGTCTACGTCGCTTACTCGTTTTCAAATTTCTATACCTGTCTCACTCAATCGTTAGTAGATAACGGGCGCTGCGCCGCCACGCCGCCGCCCCGCGCCGCCAGCCGTTGCGGGGATATTATATTATTACTCACAAAGTATTTTTTGTTTAAATAAAAAAGGTACATATTTACTCGAAATGAAAGCCGGTTGTCAGTGAAAAGACAATCCTTAATACAAATTGAAGGCCTTATGCGGATTAAAAAATTTCAACTGCATTAGGCTCACTATCTATTACGCGGTACGTAAAACTATAAGGTAAAATGTGGGCGTATACTATGCCTCTGCCTACACCTTCGGGGATAAAGGCGTGACTATATGAATGTATGTATGTATGTACATATTTACAATCAAAATATTAAATAGAAAGTCAAAGTAGGCACATATTATTAAAATGCTATAGGTGGGCAGCCCTATCGCATGCTTACGTACCGCGCGGCTGTAGGCATTTATTTCTAAAATCCGGCCGAGTCAGACTACAGTATACAGTGGCTATGTGTACACAACACAGCCGTATGTAGTTGGAATTATATGTGTATGTGTGCAAGCGGTCATGTTCATTTCCTGTCTAATGAGAGCTTTGTTCAGTTGGAAGCTGATCCAGGCGTCGATGTAATTATGCATAGGTATCGTATTAATGAAATAATGTACCCAGGCACCTAACTACGTTTGATTTAAAAATATCCTAGCTACTGTTTCGAACGAACGAAGGTTATAAATTAGGAAGTTTTGTAATCTACCTATTATGTTTGCCTACATCTAATTTGTTTTGTAATAATAATGTGCCACCGTTTTGTTAGAGACAGTTAACCTGGTTCAGCAAAGAGATCTAATCTACAGAAGTCTGATCTCATTCTTCTGAGAGACTATTAGATACCGGTACAACACAGCGATTGCGTACAACACAACTTAATGATAAGCTATCATCTTGACAGACAACGCGTGACCAACATGCAGGTTACGGGGTATTATCAAACATCTTACTGTGCCTATGAATTTGTCCAGCTGAAATTGAAAATCCGATTCAGCTTCAATAAAACATAGCATTTTCGAGTAACAGTTTTTTACTGGTGTCCATTGCAGGTGACTGCCAAAGACGGTTCTTTGGAACTTTGTTGCATTGATGCATGTAGAATATGTAGAGGCCACACCAGGGTCTCTAGGATCAAGCCATCGCCATTCACCTGCCAACTGACGGACGACTATAATGGATTAGGCGTCAAAGAGGTTGCTTTTGTGAGATGTAAAAGAGAAGTCTGTGCTTCAAGCTGAGAAAGTATCCAGGTCTGTCCGCCCAAACTAGAAGAACGATATAGGAAGGCAAAACACCTATACAAAATACTCAGCACCTATTATGTGGGACCAAATACGTCTGGAGAAATACTGGTTGTTTTGATGTTTTGGATGGGTTCCGTTTTAGTATGCTTTTGCGTACCCCTTCAAAAAAAAACCGGGGCTACAAGTATGACTGGACATCAAAAGACAATGCCATGACAACTTTTAAGTTAACAATATTGACATTTATTCAGATAAAAGAAACATCGCTTAAGATGCGGGCGCTTGAATAACCATTTTAAAATATTTATGGCATTTGCATTTACAGTAGTGGCGTATGAATGAAGTACGTTATTCTTAGTACTGCATGCTCTGAAGAATGTTAATTTGCTCAGAGATTTATAGTCCACTCACAAGGTGGTGTATCTATAATATAATGTGGATGTAACCTGAAAGGTTTCTTTAAAGCATTAAACTAAAAGCAAAAAGTAATAATATTTTGTACATACCAGGCTGTCGTAACCCCATTTCCAAAGTATTACGACTAAAATTATAGAGCTTCTTGTTAAAATTGTATAGCATTAATGGGTTTTAGGTATACATACGTTCAGTAGTAGACAACAGACCGAGTGATTTGATTACCTAATTGTTTTAATACTTCGAAATCGGAATGTACCACTGTATGTAAAGTTTCAAGACAAAAAAATATTTTATAAATAAACTAGGTACAAGTAGTTTTAACCTTGAAACTGAACCGAGTCTCAAGGTTGAAAGGAAAATGAGAAAATGTATTGTGACATCCAAATAAATTTTCCGGTTGACGTTAACGTCACGTAGCAAGAACGTATAGTTCACCAAATAATATGTTATCCTCGTATTATTTAGTGAATAAATGTGCTTACAACGTGAGGCTAACGTCGTCGACTTCACCAGAGTTTTATACATATTTCTACTATGACTTCACTGTCACGTATTCTGTAAGAGAGAACAAGCCTGTGTAACAAAGGTGTAACCTCACTAAGATCTTCGGATCTCAAGTCAATCTTATCTATAAGTGGTGCTGCGGATCGGCGCGGATAGTTACCTACATGTCTAAAGGTGCTTATATAAGAATTGGGATATCAGAAATGATGCAAGAAGTCAAGTGCTGCTAGCAGAAAACCAAAGCGGACTCAAAGTTCTAAGGTTGAGATTGTGGTTACAACTATAGTCCTAGTTTAGATGTAAACCCATCAGCATGAGCAAATCAGGAGAGTGGGAGCATTACGTCCAGGTTCCAGGTTTAATTATCTTTAAGTGTCGAGCGAGCCTATCGTAAAAAAAACTCACAAAGTGGCAAAATTCAGTCAAGTTTTCGTGTTGCACCGTGACCGCTTACATCGTATCCGCTTATATCGTAGAGTTATGAGTTATGGGAACATAGATAGGTATAGGTATTTATTGGCTACCTTATACCTAAGCTTTATCTACCAACCCATAATAACGAAAAGAAAAAAAAAGATCTAGAAAAAGCTATTTCTGACCGTGACATATTAAACGTTCACACAAATTTAAGAAACTGTCATAGTCACGCTTGCTCAGTATACTGCAAAGGATCATAGCGGTGAGCATCTTAAAATACGGCTGGTCCTGAAATTTGAGACCGTTTGTAATATTTCCATTTACGAGCGTTTCTGTGCTTCGGAAGGCACGTTAACGCTCGTAAATGTTCAACGGCAGGTAACCACAATCTGCCTCTGTCAGTTTCATTACGTATGACAAAATACAAATGTATACCTGCACAAGTACCTATAGCACGTTCTACCAAACATGAGTGCATTGCCAAGTAGTTCTGATTTTCTTCCATATTTTATCCATCCATGCACCGTTTCGATATCTATATCCTCTGAAAGATTTCTCAAATACACCACACAGTTATCAGCAAAAGCGTTTTGAAAAGTCTAGCCCACGGGGATCGTCTCCTGCACTAACAAAACCTTGTTTCAATGCCTATGCTCTGAGAATAAATGCGATCTGAATATATCATCGGGCGCATTATGTACGTTTCGCTTGAGGCGTGTATCTACCCGAGGCTGCAGAGAATTCAGTTGCGCTTTCTCCCAACTTCATCCTCGCCTAGCACAAAGACATCTCTTTTATAGTGCACAAGTATTATCTACCGCCGAAATATATAATACAAAATGTTCTTTACATTTTTCACGAGAGCCAGTAATGGCTTCGGGTTGTAGAAATAAAGTTAGTATTAAAATTGTAGCTTTCAATTTGCTTGCGTTTCTACAGCTTTTATCCTTAATAAGGTTATGCATAATAGATACGACAGGTATCTAGAGATATTTATCATAACAGCAAAGATCTCTATTGACGTTTATTAACATGCTCACTGATGTAACCTATATTTTCCCTGAAAAACTTGACAGGCAAAATGTATTGATACCCACATTTTGCTTATTGATGTTATATTATATATACCTACCTATAAAATGTAGGTACCTTTACACATAAAAGATAGGTAGGTAGAGCAAGCTTACCTACTAAATCTTCTTATAAATGGAGAAGTGAGGACCAAGGTAAAATTAAAATAAAATGTTATCTGGGTAGGTACTTAGGTATTATATCGGTTTTAAATGAAAACCAGTTAAACAACGTTATTTATACTGTGCCAGTAGGTACCTAGTTCTAGCACGCCATGTTAGTAGGTACATATTGGTCCCATCGAATGTCAGAACACTAGAGGCTGAGCCAAGTTCACTTAGTTAGGTTCAATCGCGTAGAGCCACCGCGGGGGTGAGACGCAGCCGTTATTAATTACTGCTGTCGCTGACAAGCGAAGGCTGCTAAGTACCTATCGTTTCATAAATACTGCTACAGCCTTACGTATACAAGCTCACCGTATTAGTTCCTTCCCCTCCTTCGTAATCACTATATTATCTTAGCTATTTGCTGTCATTGGCAATGTTTTAAATTACAATTTTATGTTTTAGAATAATGACTGAAATACCTCACTTTCCCGTAAAGTGTGAAAGAAGTGAACCATTGACTTTAATGTAAGTGCGACTTCTGAGACTCTAATCACGATCTTATCGCCTCTATTAGTAAAATCTCACTTTCATAGTAAACTTTAGTAAGAAATCAGTAGAACAGGTTATGAGAGTAACCAAACAACCTCCACCCTTATACAATTCGGGAATTCACGCGAAATACTTTTTACCTACCTACTTACATGCACTGACGCCGACGTTTCGGACGCGTTACAGTGCCCCGTGGTCGTGGCTGGACTATCCAGACGCGACCATGCAGGGGCGACCATACTATTCAAAATAATCAAATCGTGACCTTATTTGGATCAACTGTTAAATTTGCTGAGATAATTTTGAACAAACTAGTGTTTTCTACAGAATAATGAATATGATGCAGACTTTACATTATCTACCTAGAGGTGCATTCTTCACCAACTTAAAAAAATTCTATCATTTTCTTGTGAGTAGGTACTAAAATTGCATACAAAGTTCTGTAACGCTGACCGCGAAATCATGCTTCTATATAAATATTTAAATATTCTATTCATCCCTAACCCCGTGTCCCAAAAGAAATAAATCACATTTCAAATAAGGTATAATGCAAACAGACTGGTCCTAACAAAATAAAGATTGTAAACACACCTTCAGAATGCGGTTATGTGACTACCCAATATAATGCCTGGTATATTTTCTTTTAAATCGCATACTGTTTCTAAAACAAAGGCAAACAAACATTCGTCCAACTCATTCCATAATGCCCGATTACAAAAACTCGAGCAACTGAACGAGAATGAAAGTGGACTAGTTCGTTTATTCATGAATTCGGCCCCAACCGAAATCGAACTTCAAATGGTTTATACTTATACTTACACCGACCTACAGTCGAGTTTCAAAGTGACTACTTAAATACTTAAATAGAGCTTATCCACTTTAGTCCCTGAAAACTGATCTATAATTGGGTTGGTCGGGTTTAATTAATCTGTCTCGGTGGCTCATTGTGAGTGTATGCGACTGCTAGGTGAGGTCTCGGCTTTGAATCCCGGGTCGGAATGAGTATTTGTATAATCCATGTGTATTTTTTTAATTATTTTTATTACCTGATTTGTGAATTAATAATGTACTTACCTAATACCTAAATATGTTGGAATTAATGTTATTACAGCAATTTATTTAGTCCCATCTGAACCAAGCTGACTTTTTTCACTTCATAAAATTATAAGTACCTAGGTAGGTACCTATGTTTGTTTATCAATTGTTCAGATCCCTTCGCACAAGCTAAAAGTTGCTTACTTTGGGCTGGATGGATATTGTGTAAGAATATCCTAAAAACCTTATTAGGTAAGTAATATTATTAGTTATTCCAAAGTTATATTTGAGCAGTTTTATTCCTAATAACAGTTTCTTTATAAACAGACTAAGCTACCTGCGTCTCGCCCTCCGCGACCTCTTTAGTAAAATAATAAAAAAAGTTTTTGTTGAAGAAGTCTCTAAGCGACCGGCGCGGCGCGGCGGTAGTTTTTTTCTGAAGAGTTTAACTTCGCGACAGTCGAATAAACTTTGTTTTTTAATTAGGTATGTTGGACTTGGAATGTTATTTCACTGTTATTGTAGTAAGAACCGGTACGGTACACACCTATACATACTTTTAACGATGACATCACAAATAAATCTGTCCGTCTGGTGTCGGATGATGGGTCACGCCCGGATCCGGTTGTTACGTTCAATAGAAACTATTTTTATGACTGCAACCCGATGCCAACAAAACACATGTCGATTTTTTTACTTTACTCATTATGAGGGGAGGTCTGGAGCTACTACGTAGGCAGTTACTGGCAAGGAAGGAAACCGTTCTAACTTCTTGCTAGGTGTCAAAAAAATTGAGGCTTACGCAATCAATAGTAAAAATTAATGTCATTAAATATAGGGTGGGTGCACCAGTGCCACACCAGGAACCAGTGGCACACCATTTCAAACTTTAAATAGAAATGTTAAGCTCCTGTTAAATATCCCGCCATTTTTTTTGCGATTGGTAGGCATGTCTTATTCCTACCAATCATATAATCACCGTTAAAAGCCATACACACGCCACCTACTTCAGTGAAAACAGATAATCTAGAACGACAATCGTTAATTTCGCTGCCGGCGGCCATAATAGTAAGCTACGCGTACTGCGGCAAGTTTTAACATCTTTCTGTGTCTTTGTTTTAATCAATTATTGTAATTTATTTCCGAATTTGCCTTACTGTTTGATACACATAGCAATAATATTACGTTTTATTTTATCAAAAAATGTTAAAATACAGCTTTAATATTCAATGGTTAACTACTGGAACACAAAATGAACAATTTTCCAGTTGCATACCAGTTGGTCTGCAACTGGTAATTAAACTTTTTGATACATTTCCAGTTGCAGACTACTGGTTTATACTAATAAAATTTATACAATTAATTAGATTATTAGCCACCGAAAAGAATATTATTCAAGTAAGTATAAGGAGGAAGATGTCTTGAAAAGTTATAGACGATATACGCAAAGGTGCAGAAATTAGAGACACATTTAGAATATAATACGGCCGTCATCTATACATTATAATAAAATGATAGAAAAGTCAAAACTGTACTAATACGGCCGTCATCTATACATTATAATAAAATGATAGAAAAGTCAAAACTGTACATTGGATATATTTAAAAAAAATACTCGCCGGGTGCTCTTAATAGGTTACCGAAGCCGAAAATGTAGTTAGAAAAAAATTGTCTGTCGGTTTGTCTGTTTGTCCGTTTGCTTTGCTTTGTCTGGAAGGATCTCGAAAAGTACTCAATGGATTTGGTTCAAATTTTGCACAAATATTAACTAGGGGTAGGGTCTTCAAATAGGCTATATATTATCACGCTACATATCCTAGCGGCTAAGCAGAGAGCTATCAAATTGTCATTATAACATAATTTTCACGCTTACGAAGTCGCGGGCAACAGCTAGTAAATAAAATAAAGCTAGTTGTGATAGGGACCCTAATCTTAATAATTTAAAATTGATTTAGCTGATGCTCGCGACTTCGCCCGTTTGTAATTTAGTTCCCGTTCCCGCTTCCAGGGGAACATGTTCCCGGCATAAAAGGTAGCTTATTTGTTAATCAACACTAATCTATCCCTGTCCAAATTTCAGGCCGGTCCGTCCAACCAGAGCGTGATTGAGTAACAAACATTCAAACATCTTCACAGACTTTCACATTTATAATATACTAGCGGACGTCACGCGGTTTAACCCACGCAGCTCCCGTTCCCGTGGGAATATGGGAATAAAATATAGCCGATGTTACTCAGGGTGAATATAGCTTTCTAAAGGTGAAATATTTTTTTAAATCGGCGCAGAACTTTTTGATTTTATTCATTACAAACATTCACACAAAAATACTAAAATGTAGATGTAGGATTTTAACTGATAGTAGCAGTTACCTACTAGCAGTTGTGTCAGGAATATGTATATTTTAAACCTAATTAAGAATTGATTTAGAACTTTAATATTTTAACTGATGATAATTCATTTTTATTCTATTTTATTCAAAGAAGTTAATAACAGTTGTGTCAGAGATATTAATCTTAATCATAGGCTAGGGAGTAATGAAATGCCTACTTACTTCCTAAAATTGATAAGTTCAGCCAAAACTTTAACATGCATTGCCTAGTTATTGGTTTAGAACCTTAACATTTTATTTTTTAAGTAATTGAAATTTTATGAGTATTTTATTATAACAAACAATAACACCAGTCACATGAATCTCTAACTAATTAATTAGGTAGTGATAAAATTAAATAAACATTTACATATACCCTATACGTAACTTGTAGACTGATTAACATGTGTTAATTACTAAGTACGAAAGCTTAATAAACTTTAAAAAGTAATTAGGCCTTAAAAACATTTGTTATATTTACTGGTTTGCTATTGGCACAATTCCTGGTTTGTTACTGGTGCCGTCTGGTCGAACTTAGGCACATTAGGAGATCCCGCATTATTTTTTTAATAAAAAAAAACTTAATAGCTGCTAAGTAAAATTAAATATGCTACATGATTCTATGGTAAATAAAGAGTATGTTCCTTGTTTTTAGTAATAATTGTCGCAATAACAAAGACACATCATGTAAAAATGTGTCAAATTCTCGCTTAATCGCTTTGCCACTGGTGCACCCACCCTACCTACCGGTCTACCAAGTCACATTTAGAACATACCAGTTTGATGTAGAATTATGGCGTCCCAAAATTTTCTCGTCAAACTTCATGACATGACTTTTGGCATCGGAAATCAACAGTGTTCAATGTTATTCCTAAATTTATTTTGCAACTTAATTAACAAAATTCTGATATATGAAATTAATTTTCATGTAAAATTTTAAAAGATTATATAATAATATAATAACTTCTACACATTCAACGGTAAAGTACTAAACGATTTGTAGATACCTTAAAAATTCCAAGTTTTGAAAATGGTAAGAACTAGTCATATCAATGATATTAGTTTTTAAACATAATGGCTGCTACAAAATATACGGCGAAACGCAGGTAAATTCAACACCTGTCTTTACGTTAGGTGTGAAAAGTTTTAACCCCCAACCTAAAAGACAGGTGTTTGAACATAAAACTACCCAATGTTTGGTCAATCCCGAGAGTTGTAAGAATGATCTCAATGACGTACCGGTATTGATATAAAAAAATAATACAAATGTCTGGTCCATTCTATGATTCTGATTGGCAGTTATGTAGAAACACAGGTAGGTCAATCTTATAACACCTGTCTTTTTAAGTCGGGGGGTTAAAACTACTTAAATTTGACAATTCCAAAAAACTAATATCGCATCGGCCGAGGCCAGACCCAAAACCAAATAAAATACACAGGTATTTCATATCGACAAACGTAAAATTGATTGATTTGAAGCAAAAGTTAAGGTATATTTTTGTCTTTTAACTTACGCGAATTGACTAATTCATAATCAAGTACCTAGGTTTCATGGTTTTCTGGTATTTTCATTTGAAACTTCAGTTACCTGAAGTAACGGCTCTAGTGCGATACACTTGGTCGTGAGTAGACTGGTCATCGCGTCATTCAGTCTCCTTTAACCTATAGAAGAGTCGTCAATTATCAGAGAAGTTTTTTTTTTTTTTTTTTTTTTTACCACTAGGTGGCAGACAAGCATACGGCCCACCAGAAGAACCGGTGGTCACCGCAGCCTATGAACGTTTGCAACACCAGAGGCGCCACACTTGCGCTGCCGACCCTGCAAAAACCTTCTAAGACCCCTTTTGAAGAACCCCATACTGTAGGCGTTTGGGAAAACCGAGGCAGGGAGATCATTCCACAACCTAAGGGTGCGCGGAAGAAAACCCCTATCGGATCTAACCGTGCTGGAACGCTCCGGACGCAGAGTGTGAGGATGAACTCCCTGTCTGTGGCGAGCGGTGCGGTGATAGAACGTAGCCGTGGGCATCATATCAAACAATTCCTCAGAGCACACACCATTGTACAGTCGGTAGAACACGCATAAGGAGGCAAAGTCTCTCCTGTCGCGAAGAGGTTCCACACCACTTGTAAGTATAGGATCGTTGACAACTCTTATTTCTTTGCACCGAGTCAAATGGACGAAGCTGATATTCAGGTGCCCCCGCCCAAAGGTGACAGCAGTACTCCATGTGCGGCCGCACTTGCGACTTATACAGAAGCAGTGTTTGCGCAGCAGTGAAGTACCGCCGCGCCCTGTTGAGCACACCTAGCTTCTTGGACGCCAGCTTAGCCTTGTCCTCCAAATGGCTTCGGAACTGAACGTCACTGGAGATGTCAACGCCAAGGATCCCTTATACTTTTGGAGATGGAAAGAGATGTGCCCAGAAATTGCGGCGCTACAGTAATTGGGGTTTGCTTAGCGGTGAAAAAACACGCTTGTGTCTTGGAAGGGTTGAACTTGACAAGATTTTGTCCACCCCGATCGGACACTCTAGTAAGAGTAGCCTCGATTTCAGACACAAGCTGTTCACGATTTTCCTTCACTGTGTCCCGAGAGATACCGGGGCGGCCCCTGTAGCAAGTGTCCCCCGTACTGTCGTCCGCCGTCAATAGACAACATGTCATTGATATGCGGCAGAAACAGAGTAGGGGACAACACTGAGCCTTGCGGTACTCCAGCGTTTATGGCCATGCAGTCTGAACAGCTGCCGTCAACGACGGCCTTGATGCTTCTACCGGCCAGGAAGCTAGACACCCATCCGCATAATCTCTCGGGCAGTCCATATGAGGGCAATTTCGTAAGAAGACCACGGTGCCAGACCCGGTCAAAGGCCTTAGAGATGTCAAGGCTTACTGCTAGAGCCTCGCCCTTACTCTCGATACCCGTCGCCCATCGGTGTGTGAGGCACACCAGAAGATCGCCCGTCGAGCGACCGTGCGAGCGAAGTGTACAAAAACAAATGTTTGAATGTAGGTAAATAATAGTCTCATGTCTTTCTAAGATTCTCTTTCATTGTAATATTAGTTACGCTTTCGGTTTCACCCGTGACATACATCGAACCATCATTACAATGCATTAATCATGTAGGACCGTAATTTATTACTTTTTCCATTTATTGAAATTATATTTACTGTTCCGCTCTACTGTGTAGTAGCATGACTATATGTATATTTAGTCTATATCTTTGCTCGATAAATGGGTAATCCAAAGGTAATAGATTTTTATGAATTCAACCCTGTTTTTCTGAGATTAACGCGTTCAGCTAAACAAACTCTTCAGCCTCTAATATTTACTGCTAAAAGATTTTCTGCTGTCGTAATATCATACTCAGTAATAAAAGTTTAGGGTTATCTAGTTCATTATAATCAATATTTTACACTCGGATAAAAGTATAACTCGGTTTGATATCCGGTTTCGATCAAGTCACTGGGGAACGCGAATCCAATTACGTACTTGTGTATCAATAAAATAATGTAATACGATCGTCCATTTCTACGGCCGGTTTCATATTGGGCGATTTCGGGAATACGAAACATAAAATATTTTTAATGTTATTGACAGTTGAGGTTAACATTACAGTTATGGCAGGGTATTGTCTTTAGGGGTTGTACTCGTACGTTGTGGCAGTATCGTAGATAACATGGGCGGGAAACAACAAATTAGAGATTCCTACGCATTCAAGATAGCTCACGAAGCTGCTTTAGACCAAACTAGTAAAACTCCCCAGTCAGATCAAATATTATAGCACTAGGTGACCATGACATCCACAGCCTACAAAAAGCCTCAAGCGCAACAATGTTGTTTTTAAACTCACAAGGCTTGTATTTTTTTTAGCTCTTATTCGCTTCGACTATTAGAGCTGAGGTCTTTGAAATTACCATCGAATCAATGTACCTACCTACCTATATCAAAGTTATAAAGATGAATAACACATTTCTGACTCTAAGCAGTTTTTTCATATTCCACTGAACAACTTTTAAAACTACTATATTTTTGTCTACGAAGTTATATTTTCCCATATAAACAAACGGCTTCAAACAAACTTTACGCAATATGAACTGGCTAAACTTTAAAGTAGGAGGGAGTCGGCATCATGACATTTGTTTTGCTTATGCACTCTCTAATGCACACGTTTCAAGTTTCTTCATAAATAACTTGGAACGACCCCCGCAACTGACTTATGACCTCCTCTTCGTAGAACTAGTGTTTCGTTGATTGTAAAATAATCATAGAGCAGGATAGTGTCATGATTTATTTCGAAACTTCGCAGAAAATTTGTAGGATTTTCTTTGAAAAGATTCAAGTGATTTATGTACTGTAGTGCATAATAGTAATAAAAAAATTGACAATTCCTCAATGGTGCTATGATTTTTTATCATTCAAGTGCAATCGAAGTATTCGATTCGGAGTTCCTTTTCTTCTCCAACAATCAACAGCGCGCATTTTATTCTCTTATCACATCAGTATTTTAAGTTTGCCTTCCCCTACTATCTACCTACTATTAGTTTATGGAGGTTGCCTAACTAAATATAAGAAATTCTAAATGCAATATTTTATGAAATTGGTAGAGACAGCTTCCTTAGAAACACTAGATTGGTACCTATGTAGTACCTAATTAATATGTGCTCCAGGGTCGTTACCAATACCAACTTTAAACAAGGAGCCGTGAGACGGTCTCACCCGACTGCCCCTCTCTTAAACGTTTATTGTGAAAGTGAAAGTTCAATTCGATTGACGTTGTCATTTTTGTTTTATTTCAAACTTTGAACAGATGATACACGTGACCTAGTGACGTAGTTTAATGCAACAGAGTCACAGATTACAGACACAAGTCTCGCCATAAGCCCCTCTGCAATCTATTTTATAGAAAGGGGCTAAAATGTAAGCAGAGTTGCTGTCGATGTTAAGTAATGACGTTACCAGCCCCATACACGTACCTACAATAATATTGATCAATATAGCAATAAATTGACCGTGTACGGGTAATATTGAGGTTTGAACAGACTATATTCGGACAGAAATAAATATTGATGCAATATTATTGAGTCAATAATATTGTACGTGTATGGGGCCGGTTATGCATGGTCATGGAAATTGCAGACTATTTATGGACTTACCGAAATTATTTTTGAAACTTCGCACAATCCTCAAAGATGTCACAATATTGGGTAACGTGAAGGTAAACAGGTAAGTTGGTACTCTTGTGTTAGGTGCGGTGCACATACGCAAGCGAACGAATGAATGTTGTAACTGAGTACTGGAAGATTCTAATGGAGTTGTGTAGATACAAGGTCTGTGATGGGACGAGTGTCATAGGTTAAACTTAAGAAAATATGTTGTGGTTTCTAGGTACCTAGGTATGTTATGCAAACATTTGATGGCCACATGTTCGTGCTTTACGGAGACGGCTATCCGATTTTCAAGCCAATTGGGTAGTTTTGACTGCCTCTGTGGCGCAGTCGGCTGTGATACCGCCTGCGGCTGTGGAGGTCGTGGGTTAGATTCCCACCGGAGAAAAATATTTGTGTGACCCATAAATGTTTGCCTCAAGTCTGGGTGTTTCTATGTATAATATGTAGGTATTTAAAAAGTACCTATTAAGTTTTAATATCCGTGGTCTGATACCCATAAGACAAGCAGGTTATTCCTAGCTTACTTTGGGATTAGATAGCGTTGTGTGAAATGTCCGTGAATATTTATATTTAGGTATATTAAGTAAATCCCCGCCTGTGGCCCTATCATATAAAGTATAAAGGTTCTTCTTTCGAGATCAGATGCTATTGAAATATTATCTAAGTATAGGCATCATTATTCATGTGTCAAATAAATTTAGTAATTAGGTATTTAGGTATGTGAAAGTTATATGATCACTGTTTTGTCACGGTGATTTATTACGCTAACGTAGCTCACACTCCATACGCAAGCCACGAAAGAGGCGTAAATTAACAAAAATTGTACATTTTGCTTTTTGATCATCACGTTTTGAGCTTTCTACGTGTAGGTGTAGACTGTAGAGGAGAGGACGCGACCGTTTGCAGGACTGGAGACCGGGGAGTACGAGAATTCGAGATTCGTATGCTGGGAGTACGAGAATTCGAGATTCGCATGCTAGTGTGAATCGAGCTTAAAATGACATTATGTAGCTACCTAGATCTAAACAGCAAGGTATTGAAGAGGAAAATATAGCTTGATCTCTGCGACAGTTATATTAACGTATACCTAAATAAAATTGAAATGTATTTCAAAGGAATAAAGTTGGTAGGTATTTTACAGTTTGCACCTCTGTTCTCACTCTCTGCATTTCAACAACAAAAGCTGTATTGCCGTTGACATAAAGTCTATTCTTGTTTACGTTTGTAGAACTGTCACAGAGATCAAGCTATATTTTACAGAGTATAATGCACATCATCTTGAATAGGTTTCGTGATTATTCATTGATCATTTTTTTATTTAACGAATGTGGGTAATACATACTTACCTGTAATTCTAATACATTACCATGAAGAATGGATTTCAGATTTGATTAAAATTTAGTAGGTACATTAATAAATTAGGTACAGAAACTACAGTCTAGAAAGCATCTGATTAGTACGAGTAAGTACACGAATTCACAACAAGACTTCTATTCTATATTTGATCACAGAATCCCTGATGCTGTAGTAAATTGGCTGGAGTACACATCACGTAACCACATTAAAGCTGGTGTGCTGTTGCTGTTTGGCCCAGCTTGCAATGTTTGGTTAACGCTGGCTTAAGTAATAACCAATGCGCTGTGAGTACCGTTAGCAAATTACCTACCTATCTAGGTACTACTGAATTAACTAAGTTTGTATTAGACGTTAGAAACAGACTGCTTTCCGTTGAGTAAGATACCTACTATAGTCCAATCCTGCCCGATTTGGCAATAATGTAAACATGTCATGTTTTGACAATCGTTGTCTAAGGCAGATGAGTAGAAAAATATAGTATGACAAATCATTGAATTTTTTACTATCCTGAGTATAATGATTAGAAAATAAACTGTCATAAAGATGTTATTTGGTGTCGAAATGATTGTAAGAAGACTGTATGACTCCTGGATACTGGAATATAATCAGGGTGAATACTCAATTGCAAGTAGGTAACTATGGATATATAGGATCAAATGTGTTTGTTTACATTTTTGCGCAAAGCTATTGAAATGAGGACACATAGGTAGGCGGCGATACGTCAATATTTTGAATTTTTTTTATTACAATACAGATTAAAAATCTTTTGATTCCATTGTTTATTATCCATTCCCAATAGTGTCATCCGTGACGTACCGTAATGTGCCCATTTCTTTAAGAAATGTTTCTGTCGAGACTTCTGTTTCCCTCCTTCAGATAGTAGCGTTGTGATTGCTTCAAAACGGATGAGTAGTTTCTAAGATTAGCTAAGGTATTTAAGTAAACAAACATAGGAACAAACGAACAGACTCTGCCATTGTTTTACTCGTATTATCTTGTATTTTTATAGGACCTTGGTTTATGATATCTGTTGATAATGACACTACTGCTCTCGTTATTATTCTGCTCTTCTAAAGAGCACAAAGATTGCTCTTAATGTGATAACTGGGTAGTACTAGAACTTTATTGCAAGGAGAAAATCAAGAACTAGGAAGTCAGAGGAAGTAACTTCCATCAAAGCAAAAAAATACGGGGCTTATAGTGAGAACGTTTGATGAAGGCTAAGAGTTAGCATGTAACCACTGCTGGTGCAACATGGCCGGCAATTCTCGACCATAGGCTCCAGGCTCCAATTCGTAGAAGATAATTTACTGGTGAAATGTCTCTTGTACCATGGTCTACAGTCTTAAAATATCGTTTTTCTAGTAACGTTTCATCTAAGTTTCGAAATTGTGTGGTTGAGAATTGCCTATGTTCAAAACATCCTGTAACTTGTAGGTATAAAACGAAGGCTTTGAATAACCAGCGCGTGTTCCCATATGAATAATACCTACATTATTTATAGAACACTAAGATGTATCAGTCAGCGGAGGCAAGAGAAAAGATGGCTGAAAAGGCAAGCCTACCTAAAATATGACTAACAACAGCTACCAGGCGTAGACGGCTCAAATAAAATTTTAAACAGCATTGCGCTCCGAAACCTGTCTAAATAAGAATAAGATTTGCGTAGACTGTACTCGGGCGAATGTACTTACGAATCTATTTGACTGTATTTGGCAAGACACCACAAGCGAACATAGAAGGATTTTATAAGCAAATATTTGCTTAATGTAACTATGAGGATATAGGTAGAGGTACTAAAGTCGTTGAACTCAAATGGTAGAGATACCGATCGTAAAATATTTACTTGTGAAATATTATCCAGATGTTTTTTGTTGCAACTTATTTCAGTTCCTTGTAAGGTGACTCATTGACAAATATACCTAGTTCCGATAGAAATAAGGTTTATTTGAGTTTAGACATCTCATGCGCTAGGTTTTTACATCAGAGGACTTTTTTGGCACAAATTTATCATTCATTAGTATCGCTGTTTGTTAAAATAATGCAAATAAGACCAACAATCGTAAACCTAGATACCCAGTTTAGATACTATACCTAGTAGGTACTTACTTTATTTAGGCAAAATTTAATAAATTAACTTATTAGACCTAAATTCGTTCGCGAGGTGGTTTTAACTAATAAGTAATAACCAATCGACTTTGACCTGTCCAATGCATAAGGCTTCTATTTAAACATAGGTCTAGCTGTATTATCATTTCCACTGAACCGATTTTGATAAAATATACAGCGATATTTAAGTTGAATAAATACCTACAAAATCCTAATATGTAGTATAATTATGACCAAGCTACTGAATTTCGCTCCGACCCCGAACAAATAAACAAACAAACAGACACGAAGAAAAGAAATTATAGATTGGGACTCTGAAGTCCTAGATTAGTCGAGTACCGTCACAGTTATTTTTACAATTTTATAATAGTAGAGATAAGCCTCATGAGAAGAGTCTCAGACAAACAGATAGATGCTTTAAAGGAGGAACAGTAAGGGAATGATTGTTAATTAGCCACGGATACTCCGCTCGTGCGTTGTGAGCTTTTCCGTACTTACCAGTTATGCTCAAGAACTCGTTTCCAAATTTCATAAAAATGGTGTTGTGTTTCAGCCGTAAAAGAGTAACAGGCAGAGGCTTCTTGATAGGCATAGAAACCGGTCGCAATGAGCACAGACATGGACCAGCGGATATCGTAGGTACCTACCTACCTACTAACTAAGGCTCTGAATCAGGAGTGAGCAGATCCCTTTAATACGGATTATTACGGAAGACAGTCTGCTGTTTGGTCAGAGTACGGCACTAGCAGCACTTTTACAATCAAGAGAATCAAGTAAATACCTACACAGTAAGTACACCTTGAATATACGCTATTTGTACAACCGGAGAAGCGTATTCGTCTTATTGACACAACCAATTGCCAAATATTAACTTGTTTTAGATGTCACCGATATCTATTCAACGGTGTACAGCGAATAGAGACGCGACACTAATTAAAATTTATCGATTATTGAAACCATGAGACGGTTTGTCAATTTTATTCATTTTGTGTTAGCAGACTGGCCGATATCGCGGTGCCTAAGTCAAAATGGTCGTCTTAAAAGTTCTTTTTAATAATACAACTTAATGTACCTACCTACAAAAATGTAATTAAAACATGTAATTAAACCACGCTTATCGATTTAATAGGCATTTTCTTAATATATAAAAATAAGTTGATTTTCTTTGAAATTAACTTTGGGGTGTTTATGCAAATTATTAAGATGTTCGCGAGGTCTATTGCTCAATACCAGTTTAATTACTGAGGAACAAAATAAACCTGCTTTTGACGTCTGGTCGTAAACCGATTGGTTTTATTTAAAACTAGCGGACGTCACGCGATTTTACCCGCGTAGTTCCCGTTCCCGTGGGAATACGGGAATAAAATATAGCCTATGTTCACCGCAAAGAGTGTAGCTTCCCAACAGTAAAAGAATTTTTCGAATCGGTTTAGTAGTTCCGGAGCCTATTCGTTACAAACAAACAAACAAAAAAAACAAAAAAACAAAAAAGCAAAAAAACAAATCTTTCCTCTTTATAATATTAGTATAGATATAGATGAACCGATCGGTAAAATAGGTAGATAGGTACTGAATGAATGAACATTCAAGACCTTTAACATCTAAGGGCACAGTTGTACAGGACTGTTCTCGTCAAAAGCGACGTCAACTTGTTAATTGGTTCTGTTCTTTAGTGTTCTTCAAACCGGTTTTCCACTACAAGAGTGTGAAGGAGACAGCAAATCCGGGATGCTCCTGGGATGACGTCATCCAACCGATAGCTAACTTGATCTGATGAATAAATTAATTATGCATACTTGGGCTTGGAGACTAACAAAAAAAAAACCGAGAACCAGCAATATTCAAAATTTTTAAATAAAGAACTGGTAGGTTGTGTGTGGATGCTCTGTCTCTCAGTTTTCTAACCTAAACCCTCAACGGACTTCAGTATTTAAAAATGCCTGTATACGTAACTGGTAACTATAATACAACTACCGGGATAATAATAAGTCCGGAGATTAAGGTGACCTGAACTTTCGGTACCTTACCGCTACAGTTCCCACAATTTGAAAAGGTGTAATTTGACAGCTGTCAGTTTACATTACGTAGGTACTGTGCTCTGAGGAATGAAAGAGAGAGAAAAAAAGGCCCGGCAAACCTGTATGACATTGACAGACGTCAAATTGCACAATGCACATTCGTAAATTGTGTGTGATAGAGTCATCTCCTAGAATATCTACCTACCTAGTTCTAAGTAGATACAGGTTTGCATTCCAGGTCTGTTGTGTTATTGATCCGATATTAAATCTCAGTCAATCAAGCCAAGCCTCACTTTATGTCGTTGGATTATCTTCATCAGAGCGTTAGTCTCGGTTACATTCCAGCGCATAAAGGCAGCATTCCTTTCGTTAGCTCTATAATGTCTCTATAATATGAGCGTTGTTGGTATAAAATGTGTATAGAACTAATGCTTAAACTAGTATATATAGTTAGATAAATGTGCTATTGCTTATTCTATACAGGAATGATAAAAATTTCACTCATTATTGTACAAGTTACTCACCTTAGTAGTGAAGTTCCGTGCGCGCGCAGGTGTGGTACACCAAAATCCCACAGGTGAACGTTATCCTCTTAGATTTAAAAACTTGAAAAATATTCGAAGCAAGCAACTGGCTTAGCTCGAGGGGCTCCGGTCGACACTCACTCGTGCGTTTCTGCTTAGCGACGCACAACAAATAACACAGACAGATTGTTTTTAAAATTATGAAGGACTTATTAATAATTTCAATGACCCGAACTGCGCATGCCCGTGCAACACGCGCCTTCTTCGAACAAGGTTATGTTTTAAGTTGTAAGCACTTCTTTTCGGAGTAACTTCACCAGAACACCTAACAAGCACTTTTACACTAGTTTCCAAAACAATCTTCTTTGAGCAAACCTGTGTTGTCTTCCTTCCTACAACGTAAAACACTCATAAATCACCTTTATAGTTATTTTCACAGTATTCTTTACTAATACTACTGGAAACGGACACTGTTTCACCGGTCTGATGATACGCCGGCTCTACCTGTAGCAAACGAAGGTCGTGTACGTATAATAAACACTTAAAAACTCCGGAACCGGTAACAATTTGATTCCTAACGTGAACGTGACACTGTCAAATAAATTTTCAATATACGTAACACTAATAACTCACACGTTTACAGTGAAACATCCCATGTTTATATTGCCGAAAGGTCCGAGTGACAAATAAACGAATAGAAAAGAAAATAAACGAAGAATACTAAAGTTGTCGACTGTGAAGCCGAGCGTCCGACACTCCTGCTGAGCGATGTACTAAACGCGAGAGGCCGCGCGACCCGCCCCGCCCCGCCGCCGCCTGCCTCCCGCGCGCGCCCTGCGACCCGCGTTCAAAGAAAATAAAGACCAGCCAGTCATTGAAAAAATCACAGAATCACACACAATAACGTATGAGGGAGGAGCATAGAGTTAAATTTCTTCCCAATGGCCAGTGGAGCAACTTGTTCTATAGTTTGTTAATAGTTTTTAAAGTTTGGCGGTGAGAACCTGAGAAGCGAGACGCGGGGTTAGCCGGAGGCGGGAGGAAGGCATTCAATTAAATTCGACAACACGTGCGTAATGCACCCTCTGTTACTCGTCTAGGTTATTATCCGATTCATTGGGTTCTACTCGCAAGGTACTTGTAATGTCGCGGCATTAGGAATTTTCACAAACTTTTAAATAAGTTCTCAAACTACGTACCTAACCGCTTTAACAGACTTTCGATGTCGGTAAATTAATTAGGGTTATCATGATGTCTTACTTATGTTTTCATCACATTGAGGTAGGAAGTGTAGTTACAAGTTTAAATAGGTACCTAGTAGGTAGTTAATAATAATTAATAATAATAATTTTATATTTCATCTGGAAGTACCTACTTACCTAGGTACCTAAGTAATATTTTAAAAATATGATGTGGATAGAATGAAATCTATATTTATCTACTAGAGTAGAGAACTTTATGAGATGTCAGGCCTACGATAAATACGATAGGTCTCTACATAATAAGTAAGTAGGTAATTATGTTATCTGTGGTAGGTACCTAGTAGCACAGTATAACCTAGTAGGTTGCTGAACATAATAGTGCTACGCTGGATTTGGTGTAAGAAATCTGACTACAGATAAGAAGAAAACATCTTTTGTTTTTGTCTAATAATAATAGGGATATTTTTAAATGCACATCTATATAATTTTTCTGCACACTAGGTAACTCCACTAATTAACTGAATGCATACCAGAAATCTGAATGCTGTGCAAAAAAAACAATTGATTAACTAAACATGTAGGTACTACTACTTAAAAAACTAAAATTTTACACAAAACGAGATGACCTTTTTTATCGAATTTAAACCAAAAATTTGGCTCGTACACCGGATATAAGATTTTCTAAACAAAAATACGAATTGCTTATCAAAAATACTAACTTGCACTGTAAATTTTACAATCTTATAACGGAATAGGTTAAGTAACGTTAGGTTAGTTCTTTATTTTTTTGATTAATAAAATTTAATTTTGTAAAGATGACTGATTAAATTGGGTTTTTAATTAGAATAAAACATGTTCATAAAAGTAAACTAGGCGATGGTTTTCTTAAAAAAGTTTTAATAACTTTGTTGAGCTAAGGAATTTTTAGATTTACGATTTTGATAATAGTGATCTGTTCAGTAAAATAGTTCTGCAAACACCTTTAAACAGTTGAATTTGACTTATTTAGTGTGCATAATTAGTGTGCAAGTCAGTATTTTTGGTTTAACTTTGTAATATTTTGTTCGAAAAAAGGGAATAAACAGATATCGATTTAAATACATGCCATAATAATATAGGTACAGAAGTTTTGAGTAGCGTGACAGCAGTTTCGTTTCGACACGAAATATAATAAACCTAGTAGTAGCAGATATTTTACTTACAGCACCATTTAGCCCAAATTATGTTGTGCTTAGGGTCTAGACTAGTCTAGAGTCTAGACAAGTGATACTTATCTTTTTTAAACTCTGTAAGTACTTATTATCTAGAAAAATCCCTAACCCCCTTCCGACAGGAAATTCGAATCTGAGACCTCATTCCATATTGCAGGTTGCAATATCGTAAGCACTACAAGGCAAAAATGCAAGATAGAAATAATTATGTTATGTT
Source organism: Miltochrista miniata (assembly GCA_933228765.1). Classification (NCBI taxonomy): domain Eukaryota; kingdom Metazoa; phylum Arthropoda; class Insecta; order Lepidoptera; family Erebidae; genus Miltochrista; species Miltochrista miniata. The sequence continues at coordinate 14,314,901 of OW121752.1, read as the reverse complement.
ATCTGTTTTTACAAGCTTTTATTTAACTTGCTTGCTTGCTTTACATACCATGTATGGCATGTATGTAGGTATGTAAGGTACATTTTTTTTAACGTTGGTACGGCTTACCAATCCAAAACGAATCTGCCAAGAACGCTCTGCCGTGTCAGACCAATATACGCTATCTTAAGATACATGAGTTACGCGTAATAAGTGTTTTTTGTATTCTTTTAACGTCCTTTATACATAGAACTTACAATTTTTTTAATATATTCTACCAATGACCTGTACGGCACTATCATATAACTCACGTAACTATGATTTTACCCCATGCAGTAATGGTAAATTGCTGTATATTAAGATACATTGAAATGCGTGACAAGATACAAACACTTAAGCGAAATTATAACTCTTGTATCTATTAAATACATGACATAGCCGTGACAGGATCGTTCAAGTGCATGCAAGTCCTTCTCCTTTCCCGGTAGCCGGTCGCGCGGTCTTAGTAATTAGTTTGAATAGTTCATTTGATATCGGTTGATGGTCACGATTGAATATTGTGAGTGAAAATAGACGTTTATTAATGTTGAAGATGGCAAAAATCAAATTTTCAAGAATAAAATTTCAAGACACCAGTTGCAGTTGATTGTTCACCTAGATCAGAATTTTGGTGGTCAAGATCAGTAATGAGCCCACTATCAGATAATATACAAATGCATTGTGAACAGCCATTGTCACAATACACTGAACTTCAGCCTGTTGTACCAAAACCTATTACTACTTTACGAGTACCAGAGCTAAACAAAGACGATTTAGCTGAATTGAACGAAGATGTGCCATTCTCTGATGGCATCAGCTTACACACCATCGATTTACACCTAATTTGCTGATCAATGGCTTCTGAAATTAGTTTTGATACACCTGAGCAAACCTTTTCTCGAGAACCTTTTATTTTGGAAAATGCATCTACTCCATTACAATCTTATAATAACTCAAACCAACCATGCCATAGTCAAAACCGGAGTAGTTTTGACTATGACACCGATTGACTATGACAACGATGCATCAAATTCCAACGTATTAGCACAAATCAGTTATATAAATAGTGAAGATGCCATATTCACTTGAAATATAATTCACTTGAAAAAAGCACCGAAGAACTAATACAGCACCTTATTAGCGAAAATGTGTTACACATAATCCTTACCTACTGAAGATCTACAGACCCATTTCACTCTTGAGCCATGTCTACAAGTTGTTCTCGAGAGTAATCATAAACCGCCTCGCTGGGAAACTCGACAAGTCTCAGCCAAAGGAGTAAGTCGGGTTTCAAAAAGGCTTAAATAAAGTGGACCACATCCATTCTGTTCGGCAAATTGTACGAAGACCAACGAACACAATCAGCCGCTGTGTATGGTTTTTGTGGACTACGAGAAAGCCGTCGACTCTATTGAAACCTGGGCAGTCCTAGAAGCTCTGCAGCGGTGTCATCTTGATTGGCGGTATATTGAGGTGTTGAGGGGCTTTTATGATACCGCTACCATGACCGTCCAGTTGGAGGATAAGAAGACCAATCCCATAGCGCTGCGCAGAGGTTTGAGACAGGGAGATGTCGTGTCACCTAAGCTCTTCACTAATGCGCATGGAAAGTCTTAAAATCGTTGAACTGGGTTGGAAGGGGCGTGAATATAAACGGTGAATGTATCTCACACCTTTGGTTTGACAACGACATCGTCATAGTAGCAGAAAAGCTGAAACCGTTAAGCGGGATGCTGCATAGTTTAAGGGAAGAGTCTCGACGTGTTGGCCTCCACATAAACTTGAATTAAACCAAGGTCATGTTCAATGAGCATGTCATGCCGGGACCAATATACGTTGAAAGATTAACGCTTAAGGTTGTCCAAGAATACACTTACCTTGGGCAGGTTATCACATTAGAAACGAGAAACCTGAATAAGGAAATAGCGAGAAGGATTCGCTTGGGCTGGGCAGCATTCAGCAAACTGCATCGGGTTTTCTACTCGTCGACACCACAATGTCTGAAGACGATAGTCTTCAGCCAGTGCGTTCTACCAGTTATGACCTACGGTGCCGAGACGTGGACACTCACAATAGGGCTAGTCCATGCCCTTAAGGATGCTCAACGAGAGATGGAACGAGCTATACTTGGGGTGTCTCTGAGGGATAAGATCCGAAACGATGTTATCCGTCAGAGAAAAGGAGTGGTCGACATAGCTTGCAGAGTATACGTTTTGAAGTGGCTGGCCACATTTGTAGAATAACTGATGCCCGATGGAGCAAGCGTGTTCCGGAGTGGAGACCGCGACTTGGTAAATGTCGGGTAGGACCCCCCCTGCCAGAAGGAGCGACGACCTTAAGAAGGTTGCAGGGATTGACTGCATGCGCAAAGCGCAGGACCGTGTGTTGTGGCGAAATTTGGGAACGGCCTCTGTTCAGCAGTGGACTGCTATAGGCTAGATTTATTGACTTTAGTTTTAAAGTGCCTTTGATTTCGAAAGATTATTTTTTTTAGTAATTATGAACATGAAAACGAAAGATGAAAACTTTAACATAATATTTAACCTTTTGTTTTACGGTACACCTGTAGTCAGACCAATTTCAGGTAACTTATAAATAACCGAGTTTTGCGTAACTCTCCCAAAAGGACTTATCACAGCCAACTAGTATATCTTAACATACGGGGCGTCGCGTATTAGGTAATGTATGGTAGGCTTGCCATGCCTATCTCTGTTATTGAGTTTATTATAATAAATACAGCTACTATCAAAAAAATGCTACATCCCGATGTCCATTACATTAAAATATGTTACATTATTGAAAAATCTCATAGTTGTTTGCATTAAATATCTATAAAAACGCAAATATCTGAAAAAAACTTTAGGATGCGATTTCTCAAAACTACGATTTTTAAGATAACGTAGATAGGTCTGACACGGCAGCGCTGTAGGTACTTTTAAAAGTCAGCACCCTATTAAACAGTATAAAACCAGTATAAAAAGTAAACTTAGTATAAAACCAGTGAAAAGTAGTAAAATATCACTTTTGTTGTATGGGAGCTCTCCTTATACATATAATATTCTTCATCTGATTTTAGGAAGTAAGTAGGTAGGTACCTACCTACTTAGATATTTGTTGCAGTAGTGACAAACACAATTTCATCATCTGTGAAAATGTCAGCTCTCTAGATAACATGGTTCCTGATATAGAGTCTCTTGACCGACAGACAAACAGACGGGCAGCGAAGTCTCGTGAATAGGGGTCCCGTTTTTACCCTTCGGGTACGGAACCCTACAAAAATAAATGCTTTCGCTGCCCTCGCTCCTACCATTATGTATAATAAATACTCATAGACGGCGCAGCAGAGAAAAACCGAGCTGTAACATAAACTGAGTTGCACGGGTCAGCTAATTGACATAATAATATTAAATTAAATGCATTAGGTACTTACCATGTAGGGCTCTCTCCCACACTGGTTCCGCAGGCTCGCTGTAGTAAATGCTTTGTACACTTGTCCTTGTCTCAAGCATAAGTCGGCCTCCATGAGCGGGGGCCCCAGTGAAGGCTCGCCGTTACAAAAGCAGGCCCAAGACGGCAGCACGACGAGAAAGTTTTACACCAAAACGCGGAATAACACCCGAGCAACCCCCAAAGACGCGGGAAAGGAACAGAATTCTCTATGTGAGCTGCAGTGGTAGTCAAGATCTGTCTGAAATGCTGGGACATCCTTCAGAGGGCTTGAACGGGCCTCCTGACCGTAGGCAGTGATAGGGCACGTGTGATTTTAGCCTGTCAGAGTCCGGCGTAGCATCCATGAGGTTTCCGAACGTAATAAATTACTATGTTGGTCTTCAGCTCTACTTACTTCTTGCTATTTTGATTGGAAAGAATGGAGATACATAAGTAGACAAAACTCAAGTTCATTACAATTATATCGTAACAACCACCTTACTTGTCTTACGCTCGCCAAATTGTTGCCGCCAGCCTGATGGAAAGCCTTGGCGTATGTAGCGATTGGGGGTCACTCTCCCAGTCCATAAGACTTCTGACAGTGGTCCTCAAGCTGGCGGCCCTGTGATGTGCCTCTTTACGCTCCTCTTGAAGATCCCGGGATTGTAAGTCACAATCATTATCAACTCTATTGATGTACCAGATAGCGCCCGCCCGCGGCTTTGCTTGCGTGGAATTTTCTCTCCACTCCATACAATGGGAGCGTATTCCCGGGATAAAAAGCATCTGTGTTATTCTGAGGTAGGTTACAGCTAGACTATAATTTATAATCTACCCAAATACCCAAGTACATAGAATTCAAAATTACACTGAAACGCTTGGTCAGGTTTCAGGTGTCGCAACGCCAATAATTACAATAAGTACCTATTTAGAATAATTTTACTTTGTAGAGGTAAGCATGGTTTATTTTTGTACTTAATCAGTTTAGTAGTAGTTTCAGAATTCAGAGTACACAGATAACAAACAAACAAAAAAATCTCTACCTATATTAGTAAGTATAAATTAATATAGAAAGAAGGAAATATGGGTTATTATAAATGATTATTACTTACATATCGTAGTCTTGTGAGTGTGACTTTTGCCTTTGTGATGATGTTGACGGAATACTTACCTAACTGTTTTTCTTTTCAGAACTTTCACACAATCTGTAATGGCGGCAATGCAAGAAAAACTAAAATAACACGATGACACTCAATTCGTAGTTATTTACGTATCCTGGATATGCCAAAGCGAATAAATTGACACAACAATTGCAAAAACATTAATGATAGTCAATTCAAATAACTTTAAAAATTAATCTGTACTTATTGCTAAAACGTCTTACTAATTCATAAATTTATGAACGATAGTCAATACCCAATAGCAGAAACAAAACAAAATAAAATCAATAGAACAAAATTGACGTTTGAATATGTAATGGAACACAATTTTTTTTAAGCAGCCAGTCGCATGAAGTACCTACTACAAATAAAGAAAACTAACTAAAGAGTTGCATGCAATAAGTAACTATTACAAAATCTTTGTGGTATTTATTGACTGGTTAGACTAGCTGATTTCTCAAGAGAAGAAGAATCGAGGCTCGGCAGTGCAAGCTCCACCAGGAAACCGTGGAAACATGTAAGGTGTGACTTGAGCAACCAAATGGGTTGTAAGATATTCCTTACGCCAAAAATAAAGGCTAACTGATTGGTTAGTGCTCATTTACATAAATCAAATTAATATCAATTCAGTAGCTTATCGTAGTCTATGGTCACCATTACAACGACTTTGTGCTACACTCGCAGTACCGACTCTGATTAAGGACTCTACATATTTTTGCGTTAGCATTTGCTTGGCGCCGACTTAAAATTTAGTAAAAACTTAGCACTTTGGGCTAGGTATGTAATAAAATTATTATTTTAATTTTTTGTTTTATGTATATCGTTTTTTTATCGTTGGGAGAAGTAGGTAACTTCCGGCGCTAAATTAATAAGGAATTGGTTACAAATCTTTTTTTTTCCATTCTAATACAAAATCACGGAAAACGTAGTAGCAAAATATAAAAAAAACCGCCCAAGTGCGAGTCGGACTTGCTCATAGAGGTTTCCGTACCAAAAAAATTTTTGTATGGGAGCCTCTATTATTCCCCCCGCCCCCGCCTTTCTGATATTAGTATTTGTTGACAGACAGACAGACGAACAACAAAGTCTCATTAATAGGGGCCTGTTTTCACCCTTTGGGTACGGAACCCTAAAAAGTAACTATGCTAATGTATAACTAATACATATAGTTTATTCCTACTTAAGAGTCTGTATGACGCCAAATAGGCTATTACCTTGATCTAGATCTCCGGACTCGTGAGGTCTAATGAATTAAAATTTTAACACAGACAACTTCAGTTCATAAACTAAAAACGCACTAGGCTAAAACACGATTGCTGATAAAATCCTCGATAGATTTTTGTGTTGAAAATACCTCAAATTCTTGAAATTTTAACCTAGATCTCATAAGTTTTAAGTTGTTTTTATAATATAAAATATTTATAAGAAAGACAATAGTAAAATCTTCATTTGCAATAGACCACTCACATCTCTCTTCGCATCTCTCTCTTTTTTGCACGCTAAAATGTATATCTTCTATCTTCTTTTAACAATTTGGCGTCTGGTAGGCTCTTAAGCCCTCGAAAGGATGTCACAGGATTCCCGACAAAAGAAGGTATCCTTCGTTTTATTATAACCGTTAACATAAGACATGCTTATTTACCTTTATTAGAAAGTGATGAGCATCTAGGCGCTTTGAACTTTTACACAAGTTGAGTGAAAGCGGCACGTGTCTAATATTATATTCGTGATTGCCCACACATCTATGTGAAGTTCAAGTATTTTTTTTATTGATAAAGTCGTTGAAAGTGGTAAATACTGCTGATTATTTTTATGTTGACATACAAAATATTATGAGTTATTTTAATTTTAAATGGGTTGCCTTTAATAGACAGCGGCCAAGGGTTCGAATCCCGTCCGGAACGAGCTATATCTTTACACACAATTTGGTTACTATTGAATTAGTAATTTCGAATATACTATTGAATTTCAATCTCGTATGAAATCTCAAACGAGATTTGACCTTTTCGAAATTGGTAAGTAATTTAATTTTATTGCTCTAAAACTAATCCAATTTCCACCACAGGCTTTTAAGGTGAAAGACTCCCGGCCGTGGGCAGATGTATAGGCATCATGTGGATTCAGGCGATTGAAGTCCATGGAGTCCGGGATACCACCCACGAGAATTGCCACACGTAAAAAAACCATAAAGGATATGAAAATCGGATCGTATGGCGCGTCAGTGTAACGAAATCGCCAGGGATAATCCAGCCTTCGATATCTTTGTACCTAAATTGAATTTGTTTGTTAGAGCGGTAAAGCAACTTCTAAATCAACTGTAGTTTTAAAGTCCATCCTGTCTAATGTGTCAAAATTGTAAACTATTTTATAAACTCCTTCATTTTAATTCATTTGTACACGCGTTCTTGTGGAATGCAACCTAGGCTCTAATCCTACTGCTTTGTATTATTATATTTTTTATTGGTTGTAATCTGTTACGTGTGATAAATAAATAAAATTAAATTAAATTAAAAAATATGAATATCCTGTTAACATGTTCTTCTGTTTCGTATCTGCACTGTGAACTAACCCACCAGACCCATAAACTCGCAAGTTGTTTGTAGATCAATACGGGTGTAATATGTAGTTGAGTTTCCAAGTATTTTAATCTCCAAAGATCGCTTACATCGCTCCATACTTTACACAACCGAACCTTAGGCTTGAAGTTTGTTTAATATAGGTACTTCATCGTGTGTGCCGGCGGTACTCATTCTACGACCCAATAAACTTTTGTTAGTGTAGATTTAGAAGTTTTATAGGTCATAAAGGTATACTTTTACAATCCTCGCACTTTCATTCGCGTCGCGAAAAAATGTTTTTGAAGACTGCTTCATTTTTACCCCCTTGTAGAATCAGTTTTTTAAATCACAAAATCATTTATACACAAAATCTCAAACGAAATTGCATTTTCTCTCATCGTCACTTGTCTCCGGAAAACTTTCCTCCCCTTGTTCCAGTTCGTTCAATCGTTTAAAAAAAGAAAAGTTGGTTGGTAACATCCGCACTCGCTAAGCATAAAATGTCCATAATAGTCCAAACATCAAATAAAATTAATGCAAATCGCAGGGGAGACGACAATAGACCCTCATCATCCGTGAGACAGTTGGTTATGCATGCTATTATATGACACAGGAGGAAGAATTATCTTGTTCTGTCTTTCTCGTTTATTTCAACACTTTTTTGAAGTTGGTATGCGCGTTAAAACACCTTCACAATTACTGTATCCGTGCGTTGGTGAAAACTTATGTAATAATTGTAAAAAGTGTTTTATGTTTTATTAAGGCACTCATATCTCCAAAGTTCAAGTGCCTCATTTCTTATATCTTATTTCTTCCTATCAAGTATTCGTTAGCTATTTGATACTCCCAGTCGAGTGTAATATGACATTGAGATGGCAGTTTGGCGTTTGGTAACCGAAGATTAATGTTTTATGAAATTGAAATTTATTTCCCACTAGCCAGTAGTCTCGGATTTGCACAGGTGATTCATCGCTAGTTTTTTTTTACAACAATAAAGTGCAGCAGCAGAAAAAACTAGCCAAGATCGAGTCGTAATCGCGCACGGATGGTACCGTTTTTTTTTAACGTGACGGAAAATCCTTATGGATGCTATGCCGGACTCCTAACGACTAAAAAACCTCACGTAACGCCCAACAGCCTATGGTTGGGAGCCCCGGGTAAGCCCTTGGAAGGATGTCCCAGAACTTTCAACAGACCCACGGCCGCCACTGCGGCCTCGCCTAGTGGATGTTTCGGGTGCTAACCCGCGTCTTTGGAGGGTTTCGGGTGTGATACCGCTTCTAAGGGGGGGCGTGCGTGAATCCCTCACGTCACGCTGCCGTCATGGGCCTGCTTCTGTAAGGACGGTAAGCAACCCTCTCATCGTCCTTAGGCCCCCCCGGTCATGGAGGCCGATAGTCCGCCCAAGCCGCCGACTGCAGAACTCGGGTGGTAGAGTTCTCTGCCGTTCCCGCCGCGCCACGCCGCCTCTTTCACGAGCATAACCTGCTCACAGAAAGCAAGTAACACCAATGTCGGTTACACAAATCGTGTTATTTAACAAAAATAACTTAAAATTAATACCTGATTAGTATCCATGAACAAGCTGATTGACACAAATTATTTTAACAAAACTTGGCTGTCCTACAAAAGGTACCTGTGGCTAATATTTCTAGTTTTAAACAGTGAAACAGGGCAGAAATAGGTAGGTACCTACTAAATGATCAATCTAGTGAAGTAGGTTTTAATTACAGTGAATTTAAAAGTTTAGTAGATGAAAGTACAAATCAGTCATCGCCCCCCTTAAAGTGAAGCGTAGACGAGAGACTATTCGTGACGCAAAGTCTCTGAAATACCTGCGACAGCCAATGCGCGCCAAGTGGTGTTTTTGAGCCCCGCTGATTTGACCGCACAAAGCTTTTTCCTTTATTTTAGGTCTGGAAATCCTACATGGATGCTATGCAACTAAAACAGCACGATGCCTTACTACAGAGACCCGGGTAAGCCTTTGGAACGATGTCCCAGGTTTCCCGGCAGATAATCGCACAAAGTCTGTCGTCTACGCCGCACCTAAACCACTTTAACACCCTCCAATTTTTTCTTGGCCCCTTACCGCCCCTCTTTAGGCCTCTAGCGCTTACAAGTGGGCGTTATCGCCCACGTTGAGGATTAGTGCTGTAGCCATACACTTTTTTATTTTTGAGTTGTTACACTCGCATTAGAATAGAAGTAGGCTTTATTGTACAACAATCAATCCATACTAATATTATAAAGCTGAAGAGTTTGTTTGTTTGTTTGTTTGTTTGTTTGTTTGTTTGAACGCTAGGATCTCAGGAACTACTGGTTGGATTTTAAAAATTCTTTCACAGTTTGATAGTCCATTTATCGAGGATGGCTATAGGCTATATAACACCACGCTAAGACGAATAGGAGCGGAGCAGCAATCAAGAATGTTTTGAAAACGGGGAATATTTTTTACCGTCTGAGGGCTTCCGAGGCGTACGCTGCGTAAATGGTTACAGTTAGGTAAACATTGTATACTACAAAATTGTTTCTCTTAAAAAGTTCTACAAAAAAGTCTGCGACAGCATATGTCTATCTTTTAAGGTTCGCTCACAATAACCTAATATGTCTATCTCTTAAGGTTCGCTCACGATATAATGAAACTGAAGAGTTTGTTTGTGCTAGGATCTCAGAAACTACTGGTTGCATTTAAAAAAAATATTTTATAGTTTAATATTCCATTTATTGAGGCTGGCTTATGGCGATATAACATCACGCTAAGACGAATAGGAGCGGAGCAACCATGAATAATGTTTCGAGAACGGGGATTATTTCTTTCTTATGAGAGCTCCCATTGCGGACGCTGCATAAATAGTTAAAGTTACGTAAAAATTGTGTATTACAAAATTGTTCCTCTTAAAATGTTATAAAAATAAGTCCTTGACAGCATATGCCTATCTTTTAAGATTCACTTACAATAACCCTCTTATTACGTTTTAAAGTATGAGCGACGCGACGGGAGTAAACTTGGTCTGCAGTGGCAGCCAGTCAACTGAACGATAAAAACCGGCCAAGTGCGAGTCGGACTCGCTCACGATGAGTTCCATACCGAAAAACGGATGGGTGGAAGTAAAAGCGACGGGAAACATTATATCACTTTAACACCTCTTTCTTTCTCATTCTCATGTGACGCAAACGAAGATATGCGGTTCAGCTCTAATGAATACAAGCGACGCGACGCGACGGGGGTAAATGCAACGGGAAACATTATAATACTCGAAATATTAATACCATACATCTCACTTTCTCACTCTCATGTGACGCAAACGAAGTTGCGCGGGTCAGCTAGTACATATAATAAAATCGTAACAGGTCGCTGTCTGTACATGAAAGATAAATAAGAAAACATATTATAGGGGGGCTTTATGAACGCAATAGAACCCAAAACAATGATTTTTAGAATTTTTGTCTGTTTGTCTGTATGTCTGTATGTCTGTATGTCTGTATGTCTGTATATCTGTTTGTCTGTACGGTTGTGCACGCTAATCTCAGTAACCGCTCAACCGATTGCAATGTGGTTTTTTTTATTGTGTTGAGGTTTGCTCCAGTTAACATTTAGCGTTTGTTTTATGTAAATCGGTTTAGAAATAAAAGAGTTATAACACTTTTAAGAATCAGATATTTTGAAAATTTTAATTGTAGGGGTTTCTTTAAATGTGAGTGAACCTAAACTGGCGTGTTGGCTTAATCATTAAGCTCTTTTATGATTAAGCAAACAGGGCAGTTTCAGACGCTGCTTGATGACTCTGATGAAGAAATACCTTTCCTTTCATACACCTTATGTGACGTAAACGAAGTTGCGGGATCAGCTAGTCATGAATATTTTGATTATTTTATATTGATAACACAGGTTTTGAATATAGTATCAAAAGATTATTAGGGGCGATTTCAAATATCTTTTGAATGATATTGAGTGTATTGTGTATGTGAGCCATAGAAACTTATTAAAATAAGAGATGGATCTGGCAAATCCACAAACTCTTCTGTTGAGAATATTCGAACAAGTTAAATTTGTTTTCTTAATTGAAAAAGTATCTGTTTCAGTGGTATTCTGGTAGTCAAAGGTGACAATATAATTATGTAATTGACAAAGGCTCTCAACCTTTTCTGATTATGCAATCATAACAGTAGGTCATTGTTGTATCCTAGTTTCACACAGTAATATAGTAACATATTCACAAATTCTTGGTATGGCCTACGTTATAGTTACCTATACTATGTGCAAACCATCGTGTCAAACTCTTGAACAATCTTGAGGGCGCTTAAGTGTCTGGGTCTATAATTTATTCATATTAGATTGTTTAAGTTTCAGCCGGCTCATATTCAATAAATAATCCCGCTTAGAAGCGTATACGGCAATAATTCAATAGTTTACTTGCCCTGTTTGACACGACTTGTGATATTGCTCCTGATATTCTAAGTTTTATCGGCTAGAGAAAAATTGTGTCACCGGCCTCATCGACATCAATGCTTTCGCTTCAAAACAATGCAATATTCGATTATTAATTGAAATGATCCGGTGGGTTTGCTGACAATTCCAATTGGATTCCGTCTACGGGTGGTATTATTATCCAAATTAATAATTTGATGCACTCAAATGCAACGTCAGCGTGTGCCAGCGATATCATACGGGATATTCATTACGTGATATTTTCCCCCTTGGAGGGACTCGCAATGAAGTGTATACATATAGAGGGAAATACGGCGAACTTCGTTTCACAAACAAAGCACGGGCCTGAAAGGGGCCTGTGAAAAACATTTTCATTGTGTCTGCGAGTCGCTCGATTTTTAATCTTCCCTGCGTCCTTCTGTAAGTTTATTGTGGGCTTTGCGAATCAGCAGGCGGACGTCACTGGAACCTACATTTTGACGTCGACCGTTCATCGCACGGAGAATTGTATAGGAACAACTTTGTTACGTTTCCATACAGCTGGGAACAATACTGTGCTCATAGCTTGCGAGTATTCATTGGGAACACTTCACAAAAAGGTTCACAGTAATCAAGAGTTATAAACGCAATCGTAAACTGCATGTATCCTATGTCACCCTAACTACAGAGACAAACTTAGTCTGTTTATTCAAGAGACATAGTCCCGAGATACGTATCAAAACGCCGAGCCGAAATCCTTATACCTAAGAACATTTTTTTAAGGAAAGCCTTTAATATAACGTAGCTACCCGTAGAGGACTTATCAAAATTTTGGATTCAAAAAGTCAATTAAATGTGCTTTAAAGTTATGATAGTAGGTATGTTACGAGCACTACTCGTAGAAATAGAACTCAATAAACAAAGTGGTCGAAGAATAAGTATGCGTCCACTATCAAGCTTGGCTTTAACTATTCAACCATCAATTCATAGTTCCTCGTCCTTTAAGGATTATATATCCCGGCAACCAGTATTTTCTGACCCCTCTTTAACGATACAACGTCTCCTGCGATATTTTAATTTGCGGTGAGGGTACAAAACAGGGTGGTCTTTGTATCCTGGCCGTTACATGTGTGAAAGCCAAGGACCCACATGATGCTCATCATGTTTTATTCATATCCTTGAAGACAACGATACTGTGACGTGAAAACACCTTCAAGATACTGCCCATAGTAATCAGTATTGTTACGAATTGTTCGGGCAAACAATACCGTATTGTGAGGTTTGAATGCGGTCGGTACGATGTTCATCAGATCGGCTGGTATTATTAGAAACGTTTAATAATGAAATTGTTTATCGATTACGACTACTTACTGCAGTACATTATTGCGTGCTAAATTAATTTTATTTTTCAATTTTTAGTTTTTGTTTGAAGTCGGTTTTTTTTAGTTAATTAGGTTAATAAAAGGTTGGGATGGCTTCTCACAGATATTCGAATATTGCTATAATTTTTTAGTAGTATGAAATACAGGTTGACCTTACTCCTGTAGTTTACAATCCAGTCTAGACGAATCCGAATTAAAAAGTTAATTTGTAAGCTATTCTCGGAAAAGTATTCCAGTTTTAAACGATAAAACTTAGTTTTCTTACAATTTATAAAGAACATTGCGTGCTAAGTACTGCTGCATTGTATATATTTTCTTAGGAAAAACAAAAACAGGTCAAGGAAAGTGACATTAGTGAAGTAATTTGTTACACTGCAACCTAAAACTGTTCGCAAATGCAGTGCAGTATGTCAGGAGTATGTAAATAACTATCTTATCGTTCTTGGGGCAACTGGTGAAAAAGCGGCCCTGAAGAACTTTTACTTATTACTAAAACATCACGAACCCAGGGCCGTCTTAAGGCTATATAGCGCCAGGGTGCGAAGCTCAGACAGCCCCCCCCCCCCCCCCGGTCAACCGAAATTGATGTTTCACTTCTTTTTCTCTAAGATCTGTAATCTATATATACAATGCTACTGCTCCACCTGCGTTAACATTAATGTTGATGTCCAACTACTTGATAATTAAGGCATTAAGAAGCGCTTTGGCTACATTAAGGTCACAACGGGTTTACTAATGTTTGCCGTAATTTAAAATGCCATAATTTCATATGCCATACTAGTATTTGCCATAATTTCATTAGAAATAACGCTTCAGTTGCCATAATCGTGAAATGACATAAAATGACTCACTAATTCCATTGGTCATAATCGAGCAAGTGTCATAATAATTTAAATCCATAAATGTATTTGCCATAATTTTCGTTTTCAATAATGCCATTTTCCGTAACTTTTATTCACCATAATATAAATAAAGATAATTTATACGACACAAAATTTTTATTCACAATTAAACCTAAAACTAAACCTCACAATGGCGTCTACTATCCAAGCTCGACGGAGCCCCGCTGTGCGGGGCTCCTACTTCTGGGTGGTTTAAAAAAAACCACGAAGACTGGGCGGGAGCTCCGCTTTGCTTCGCATCCGCCTTAGTCTTCTAACCTAACCTATCCGAGTCGGATTGCACTGAGTCGGGGTGTTAAGAATAATTAATTTCGACCTTACAATATTATGTATTATTTTCATAATTATATCAAATTTTGATTATGTCAAGAGTCGATTATGAGATGTGTTAATTATGGAAACTAATTATTATGATATATGTTGTTATAGAAAGTCATTTTATGGCAAATAAAAGTTATCACTGTTGAGTTGTTAAAGCAAACATTATTACACAATATTATGATCGGGGATGATTATGGCAAACAATATTAGTGCAAATGAATTTATGGAAAACGAGAGAAGACCGTCACAACGCCGTTAAAGTGGATTAATTCAAGAAGTTACGCGTTAACACAAGATGGAGGTTGAACCTAATCACACCATGGGGGTTTAAGACGACTAGTTTAGAAAAAGACGAAACCCCGCAAATGAAGGCGTTTTTTGTCTACCTATGCAAACAGAAAATAATAGACAGAAATAGATTTTTTTATCTTAAAAATCAGTGTCAAAATATGCTTTGGTTGTAAATTTTATATTATTTATACATAGTGTGTAAAGCAATCATAGAGTAAGCCCCAATTTTTTAGATGAATGCCCGCGAAATGAGATGGCGTTAACTGGCGTTAATGTGGCCAACATCGCTTAGCGCGCAAAACTACCTGCTAAAACCCTTTGATGTGTCGAAAAAAACCGATAGCCCGAGCTATCGCTTTACGTTTAATGCCATTACTAATGCCGTTTATAATTTACCACGTTAAAACCTTGGCCACATCTACGTTTAAGTGCTATTATGGTGTTAATTTACGCGTTAAGACGCAGGTGGAGCAGTAGCATAAACGTGAATGTCCTGACTGAGTGATAATCAACGCACATCCCAAACCGCTGGGACTAGAAAGTCCAAATTTGGCAAATAGATTCCTTGTATATTCTAGGGATCCACTAAGAAAGGATTTTTGGAAATTCCACCATTAAGGTGGCAAAAATTACATTTTACACCCTAAACACCTAATAATAGAGGCCATTTAATTAAAGTGCGGGCGCCAGGCGCCTATGTCAAAGGGCGCATCAAACGTCTTTGGAATGAAGATATTGCCGTGTGCGTCTATATTAATATTAAAAAGAGGAAAGATTTGACTGTTTGTTTGTTCGTGTGCATTGAATAGGTTCCGGAACTACTGGACCGATTTGAAAAATTCTTTCACTGTTGGGAAGCTACACTCTTTGCGGTGAACATAGGCTATTTTTTTTAATTCCCGTTTTCCCACGGAAACGGGAACTACGTGGGTGAAGCCGCGTGATGTCCGCTAGTGTTAAATAAATTGAATTGTTATGTATATCGAAATAAGAGCTATCTTACCTTGCATATCGTGAGCGGTATGACACTTGCCGAAAGGCAAATGTGACAATAATACAATGGTAATTTAATATAGGAGATGCCTATATTTTTATGCATGTAGGTGTTTATTTGACGTTAGTTTACGAAACGGGGGAATGGCGTTAATATTGTACTTATGAGTTAAAGTTTAATTAGGTAAGGATTAAGGAAATATCGAAATGTTTAGAGCTCGGCCGGCGCCCCCTCGGGCTCGGCGCCCGGGTGCGGCCGCGCCTTTGAACCCCCGGTTAAGACGGCCCTGCACGAACCCCTTGAACATTTTCAAAGATTTTTGAATAATATTGAAATTTCTTAGTCCCTATTAGCAGTTAATAAAACGTATTACTCAAAATAAAATCGCATAATACAAACCTTTTAAGAAATAAATTTCGTCTAGTGAACTCTAGTGGCACTCTTGGCGAGTCAAGAATTATGAATAAAACATAGCGCTCTTCTTAGAACGAATAGCTATCTGTCTTTCGTTGTAAGGCAGCACCTATCTATTATACAAGATGTTATTGTACTTCCTGGCTTATGGCACATCGTTCCACGGACCCCAGAGGGCCATTGAAAGAGGATTGAGTGTTTTGTTAGTGTTTTGGTTAATTGTTTCTTTAAGAACCGCGCACGACAATGAGTGACGTGAGTGACCCCGCTCACATTGTGGGTTCGATATTTTTCGGCACAAACACTTATCCAGAATAGTGAGTTAATGACAAGACATACTGCAGGTGATCTCTACACTTTTAGGACGGAATCGACGGTATTGAATCGTTCAGTACCTACTACTATCAGAACAGAATCATCAATCATTTTAGGAGGGTGCTTGGCCTTTTTTTTACGTGATAACGTGTCACGTATTACGTGACACGTAATACAACGACCCTGGCTAACGGATTGACACAGGGTTTTGCTTCGAGTCTGCCGTTCGCTGTAACCCCTACTAATAGTCAGCATTGCGCAACTTGCAGGGGAAGCTAGTTTAGGTCCTGAAGATCTCAGAAGGATTGTAGGTTCAGCTTAGAGCGACTGAAACTAAACCTTAAGCATGAAGTGCTAAGGTTATCATTAGCTATTATTGGATTCAGTGTCATTGCAATGTTTTTCAGTAGGTAATTAGTATTTGAGAATATAATGAAATATCTTATTCTTAAAGTTATAACAACGAATAAAAGATAAAAGTAGAATTAATCCGTGCTTATCTTGCCGAGTAATTGTAAAGTCAACCGAGGGGAATAAATGAGTCTAGTATGATAATACTTCTCGGACATTTTGCTTCACATTATACCTACATTGATGTAATATGCAAATAAAAACGCAGGGATGGTTTGTGCCTACAATTGCAAATGATTTCATACTTACCTCGTAACGTAAAAGTTTTCCATAAGTCTCAAACTCACAGATATCAGAAAAAATCTTATCTTATAATATCTAATAATCTAATAATAATCTTATCTTATCTAATATATCTTATCTAATAATCTTATCTAATAATATCTTTTTTCTGATTTCTGTGCTGAAACTAGAAGTTCTAATAAAAGCGCAACGCGGCTCAATATTCTACACTCTATATACCACGTTGTAAGTACACAATTTCTTTATTGTAAAAAGCGTAAACTGACTGACTGACGTTCAATGCATAGCCAAAACCGCTGGTTCTAGAACCATGAATGAATTTTGGAAAATTCAGCCCTTAAAGTGATTGCAAAGCTTCTATTGGACAATGTGGTTTCTCGGTCTATTCTTCTTCAAATTTTGCGGAGAAAAGTTTAAATTTTTTTATTTTTTTATTTTGTTCAAATTCATTCCCTCACATCGATAAGAGGGGATAGAAAGTTATTTTTGAAGGATTTGCTTTGAAGTTGATATCAACACTCCTTTGTTTTCAATTACTTAATTTTTTACCATGTTTGAAAGCTCATCGTTCGAAAATGTTTTATGTCTTCAAACAGATGATTCGGATAGAACTTACTTTAAATAACTTATTTTAAATAATTGCTTAAATCCTTCAATAAGCGACTTACTTTGACTTAAGGTCCTATGGTCTGGTCTGTTGGGAGTTCTGGGATCTATTGGGAGTCCTGGGACATCCTTCCGAGGGCCTACCCGGGGCTTACAGGCTGTTGGGCGTTACGTGAGGTTTGTTAGTCGGCAGGAGCCCGGCATAGCATCCATGATGGATTTTCGCTCACGTTAAAAAAAAGGTCCTATGGTCATGAGGCAGAAGGCGTCCTGCTGCGCCTTAAAACAGACTACACTCTCTAGGGATGATATCTGAAATAAAAACTGAGCAGGCCCGGTAGCTCTAAGGTGGCGGCTCCGCAGCTGGCTATTAGGGTATAGTGGGCTCTTTTTTTTGTTTAACGTGAGAGAAAATCCAAGTCAAGCGAGTGGTGGTTTACAAAATAGCTAGGTACATGTTCCCATAGCTTGTTCCCGCCTGCAAATGTTGCCGACAAAGTAAAACAGTAAGTAGCTAAAGAAAATCACAAAAGAAATGTAGAGCTTGTTTCTTGCTTTTCAGTTGTATGTTTACTTGGCAGTCGGGTTTTTGTATTCTTAATAATTAAGTTTATTTAAAACTTTTTAGTTATATTAGTAGTAGAGTTATTAATATTGTCGTATGGTGAAGGAACATTTCCAAAATTCAACCTGAATTATTATACATTTGGTCATGTTTCTGGTTCTACTCTACCGATTGCACTCAAACAAATGTAAGATTTTAGGTCTGACCAAGACCTTATAAACAAATAATACCGCATCAAAATCGGTTCAGTACTTTTTGCGCCCTTCGCAGTCAAATAATAATAGCACCTAAAATCCGCCATTTTAATTTTTAGGAATTTTATTATACCTGGTGTCACTCACACAATCACGACGAATCAAATGACACCTCGCATGTCAAAATCCGTCAAGCCGTTCAGGCTGTAGGACGTGACAAAGATTTGGACATACACATACATAGTCTCGAAAAACACTGCCCTCCTTTCTTTGGCAGTTCGGGTAAAACGCTTGTAAAAAGAGACAAATACTTCAGAGATAGTTCAATGCTACAGTGCTGCCATGCTTCAACAAATTTGAAAACCTACACTCTATCTATAGAAACGAGCAATCTTCACGAACGGATATAAGAGTAGAAACGTTGAAATCCACAAGAAGTAATAAGGCCGCATCATATCCGCAGATTGTCGACAGAAATCATAGAGCAACGCGACCAAAACAAGGGGAGTAGACATGCCTGTTTGCTTTATATTTATACAATACACATCATATTTATGTTGCAGGTTAAAATCGAATTCATATACACCACTAGACTACAAAAGCAATCGGCTGTCACTATGACACTTACACAAAACAAATAAACAATAACTCATAAATTCCAACTCACACATAACATTATACTTCTTACACCTTTTGAAACCCGCTTGGACAGGGGGGAAAGTCTCGGTATGGCCACAGATTAAATAATAGTTACTACGTAACAGATACATCACTCCCATACTTAACCTCAAAAATATTAGCTATAACATATCGCTACAGTGGAAAACATGCTCTACGACGTATTCCGAGAGTCGAGATTCGTGCGCACACCGTATGATTGCGTCATCGAGTGACAACTATTGACAACATTAGGGTTGTGAGCACGTAACAAAAATACATATAACTACCAAAAACAATAAACACAGTGTCTGAAAAAAAACTTAATAATATTTTATAACTTCTTCTTCTTTACATAAGAATTATATTATAACTAGCTGATGCTCGCAGCTTAGCCCGCGTAAAAGTTTGTTCCTTTTCCCGCTTCCAATGGGAACTTTTTCCCGGGATAAAAAGTAACCTATGTGTTATTCCAGACTACAATCTATCCCTGTATCAAATATCAGCCAGATCCGTTGAGCCGTTAGAGCGTGAAAGAGTAACAAACATTCACAGATCTACACATCCGCACTCAAACACTTTCGCAATTAATTTTAGAATATTAGTAAGATGAAAAAAAAGCAAGACTAAATAAATCGAAATATTATTTTACTCGGGAAAAGTACATTGGTTGTGCGCACTTCGCTCGGTCTGGCGTGTGGCAGCCCTCTGCCGGTCGGCCACGTTAGTTCTGCGTCATAATACTTAGGAGTAGGTGCTTATAAAACGACTTGTAGAGAGTGACGGAGGCCTGGTATGGCGCCTATTCTCCTGATAAAATAGGTTATGTTGCTCTATGACAGAAATAGGTAACCTAGTTACACCATAGACGATAGACTTCGGGCTGTTTCTACTTAACGCTATGATTAAGGCGGGAATTTTATGCCGTTCCTAATATTTGAATTTGAAATCGAGTTCTAAGTTTAAAGAGATTTCCATTTGATCTTGTTAGGCGACTTGGTGCGAAACGGATCGTAATATGAAGTGAATTATAATTTTGTTTATTATTTTAATGATCACCAATTTCATGCAAAGCTTTAAAAGTATAAATACTTAAATAAACGATTACTAGCTACTTATAAAAATCAAATAAAAGAGTCTTTAAATTAGGTATCTATAAAAACAAAACTCGTACATATTTAATCAATCAATACTGTTTTATAAAATACTAGCGGACGTCACGCGGTTTCACCCGCGTAGTTCCCGTTCCCGTGGGAATACGGGAATAAAATATAGCCTATGTTCACCGCAAAGAGTGTAGCTTTCCAACAGTGAAAGAATTTTTCAAATCGGTCCAGTAGTTCCGGAGCCTATTCGTTACAAACAAACAAACAAAAAAAACAAATCTTTCCTCTTTATAATATTAGTATAGATTTACTCCGTCAGTAGTATTGCTATATTCATACCCTTCGGTGGATACCTTTACCTCTAAGATCACAGTCACCAAAGGCATTTCACCAAATTCTTGCATATCACCGAAGGAAGAAAATTGGAAGTAAAGTTATTTCACCCTTTTAACCTCATTAAGCTTTTTTGAAAGCAGCTCAGTAATTTAAACTGCATACATGGGTACCTTGTTTTAATTTTCTTCGGGCTTGAACAAGTCAATATCTATTACAAAGTTGCCGGTAGATGGTCCAGTGTCTGTCTGTGGGCGTCTGCCCCGTACTGGCAGACGACGCAGGATCGACTCCTGATAGAGACCGATAATTTTATGCATTACATTTGTGATTTAGTTAGCATAGTTAATAATTGTTTTTAAATCAGTGAGCTAAAGTGAAGTCACACTGTTTTAAACTTATTAATAATTTTTACTAATAGCTACTCAATCATTTTTAATATGCTCTAAAGAGAATAATGCATGCAGCATTCGGACGCAAACCATATTCTATAGACGCCATCTACCTATCAAGTTTACGAGTACTTGCATCTCTACTCTGAACATAGGCACGATTTTATAGTGGTTATTTGGTTAACCGTATTATCATAGTAAAACCAGAAGTATTATGGTTCAATATTCAGTGAGCCAGTCATGTTGTTACCATAAATACATAAAATGATTTGCCATAAAGTATGTTACAGTTGCAAATCATATACGATAGTATCCGAATGAGGGTCAAAAGCATTTACTCTCAAAGTAAATAGTCGTATATCCCACATTTTGTCCCGATCTTGATATATTGTCCCCAAGAGCACACTTTTATTTTTCAAAGAAATTTCGTCACCCTTTCTCACCTTTCTTACTATTTACAAATTTAACAACCGACTGACGGACTTATGGTTCATGTATTGTATATTTTAAGGGTTGTCAGTGCGAATGTACCACCTCTGGTGTTACAGACTTTCATAGGGAGCGGTGATTACTTTTAATCACAGTGTCAGGGTGGAGAGCATTTTTTCTGCCACTTGAGTGGTATAAAATACAAAGTCTTCTGAGTTGAGCATTGTCTGATACACAGACATGTTCTTGATGTCTGTATATCTCTAACTACTAAAGTTCCTGAAACATGGATCCAGTACTACGATTCTTACGTTATAAACGGAAATTTTTGACATACATACCTGTACAAAAAATAAATAGGAATTTAATCAGCGCCTTCCACCGGGTTTCTTTCTAAATTTCTCTCTCTCTCTCAAACACACACACACCAGTCTAGCTGCCCAGAAATTAAAGGACATTGGATTTACACACTTCAAACGGATTGAAATTTGTAGGTAGGTATGTTCCATTAAAACTTTAATTAACGGGAAATTACTACATGTGTTCACTATTCGTAAATACCTAATTATGTAAACCCGTCCGTAAATTCGGCGTTTCGATTTTAGTGCAATGTGGTTACGAGTACCTAAGCCTGCTCAGTGCTTATGTTATTTACTCGTAAATAGATTCGGCTGTCATGTTTGTGGTGTGCATATTTAGTTAGCACTTGTATTGCAGGTCACCGTCAGTGTAGCAGGGCCTTAAGTACCTATCCTACCTACTACAACCTAACTGTTGATATTATTGACTGTAATATATCGTCCAGAACCTTCTCTCTTCTAGAAAAGTATAAAAGAAAACGGACAAGTATGAGTTGAATTCGCGCACTGAGGGTTCCGTAATAAAAATGGGCAAAATATCAAGTTTGATGAATAGGAGCCCCTTTTTAGGGTTTCGTAGCCAAATGGCAAAAACGGAACCCTTATAGATTCGTCATGTCTGTCTCTCTGTCTGTCTGTCCGTCTGTCTGTCCGTCCGTGTGTCACAGTCACTTTTCTCCAAAACTATAAGACATATGCTATTGAAACTTGGTAACTAGATGTATTCTGTGAACCGCATTAAGATTCTTATACAAAACTAGAAAAAACGCAGTAAATTTTGGGGGTCCCCATACTCAGAACTGTAACTCAAAATTTTTTTTCATCAAACCCATACTTGTGGGGTATCTATAGATAGGTCTTCAAAAATGCTATTGAGTATTCTAACATAATTTTTTTCTAAGGTGAATAGTTTGCTCAAGAGACACTTCCAAAGTGGAAAAATGTGTCCCCCCCCCCCTCTAACTTCTAAACTAAACTAAGAGAATGATAAATCTAAAAAGAATATAATTATGATGTACATTGCCATAAAAACTACCAACGAAAATTAGTTTGAACGAGATAGAGCTGGTATTTTTTTTTAATACGTCCTAAACCGCAATTTTCGGTTAGAAAAATCACTACCACTGCGAACGTGTGTTAAAACATCAATCAAAGTTACAACCGAACGAGAAGAACTTTTATACTATGTTGCTTACTGCTACGAAACCCTTCGTGGGCGAGTCCAACTCGCACTTGGCCGGTTTATGTTGTATTTGCTTTCATAGCCGCAAAAGAAATAATCATCTGTAAAACAACTGTCAAGCTATCATGGATTTTTTTCTTTATGGCGATACTGTGTTCCGCCAAAGACTCTGTGTGGATTTGGTAAGTGTTTATGCGGTCCACAACTATCATGGTTGAAGAGATACAGATGACATGATGACAGACACGAATTGTCATTGGAGTGTCAGTAACAGGCTTCCGTCTGTACTCTTTGTGTACGGAACCCAAAAAAATGTTATTCCCACGGGAAGACGCGTCAGTGGGATAATCAAATTTCAAGCGTGAGGAACCGCAGACATGTCATGTTGTAAATAATAAATCATAAACATCATACACTGGTACCCTTGTTTATATGCGAAGTGATGTTATGCCACAATAATAATAAACTATTTACAACGACAGCCAGCGGTATGAATGATGAGAACAAAGCTTTTGTCTCAAAACAATTTACATTGCCTCCATAGCCTTTAGCAAAATAAAAATAAAATATTTACAAACTTTTTCAATCAATACTATACCAGCGGTCTACCCGGCTTCGTCTTCAAGGAATTTGTATTTTATGAATAGTATGATGTATCGTAAGAGGCGACTAAGGGAACATTTTCGCAAAACGATCCATTGCGTAGAGAAGGAAATCTCGAAATGAAGCCGGTTGACAGTAAAATGACAGTCGGTAAGCCTAGTTGAATGCCTTATGGGCAGCGTGAAAAATTCAACTGCGGATCGTCACGGTCATAAAACTATAAGGTGAATCGGGGCGTAGGTATACTATGCCTCTGCCTACCCCTTCGGATATAAAGGCGTGACTACTACTGTAGTATGTGTGGGTCTGCGTATATTGTATAATGTAGGTACGGCCTACCTGAAAATGGAAAACAACGAAAATCGTGCGTGTACCTAATATTCTCCCAGCAATTAATTTTACTCTCTACTTTACTTGAGGCTACTTGGTAAATAGTGATTTTTCGAGAGAATTTTCTTTTCAATTTCTGTAGTGTCATTGAAATTCTGTAGGGTGAAATCGTGTGCCTCCATAATGGTTATCCTACCACTTATACCCTCACATTTCAGTAAATTTTATTCATTTATGTAGGGCCAATATAAAATAATACTAAACTGGAAAAGCTTGTGAGGCGAGCTTACCTCGCAGGTACCAACTACGTCGGTAGACGCTCTGCCAAGATAGTTGTTAACGTGAATACATAATGAGTACCGATGGTAGAACTCCAAAAGCTATTGCAATTACACAAAGTTTCCAACGGCCGAACTTACTAGCAATTCTCGCCGGCTAATTGATCGGATCTATTATTCAACGTGGAAACTTCTCGAAGGTGTTCAATTTCGTGCTGTCACAGGTCTATGAATAATCCATCATCTTCATTATTTAAATATATTTCCTTTCTGCTGAAAGGATATCGTAATACCTACTGTTTATTTTACCTCAGGTAATATATGATTTAGTTAGGAGGTAGGTAGTTTGCAAACATCAAAAAATAATTTAGTTAAGTTATGGATGAATTTCCTGAAGCATAATTTCACAATAAATATTCATTACCTAATAAGCATTTATTCTGATTGCAATGGCCGTTTTTCATTCAAGAAAACGCTAGCGGAATGACGGTTTGATCAAAGGAAAGCCTGTATCACTGAGTAGAATAGAGAAATATAAGTGGTTCTGATTATCTGAAGCAGAAAAAAATAACTATCAACAAAATAAAATAAAATAAATAAAATAAAATGATATTTATTCCCTTTGAAATTTTTAAAAAATTATTTAGGTTTGTCAAAATTTTTGTGACTCTACCGGGGGTTCGGAAATGCTACAGACTGAGAAGAACACCCCAAGAAACTCAGTTCGGTCCCTCTTATTCATCTGAGTTTCTAATACAGTTTTTTTTTTTAAATGTAGAAAGGAGCAATTCGTGTCACTGCCAGGCAGTCTTATCTTCTAGAAAGTCTTTAATGCTATAATAAGCTTTCTGGCACAATTAAAGTTTTACTAGTTTTTTAAATTTATTACCTGACAAACCTGTTATGGCTGTGGGCAATGTATTGTACATTCGAATACAATTGCTCGCAAAAGAATTGCTTATTTTATTAAGCCTAAATCTAGGTACAGCCAATTTATTCTTATTTCTTAAGTTTAGGTTATGGATATCACTATTTTTAATAAATTTACTGTTATTTTTATGAGTATATAATAAGTTTTCATATATATACTGTGAATACACAGTAAGGATGTTGATATCCTTAAACTTTTCTCTTAATGACTCCCGAAACCCCATACCATAGATAGCCCGGACAGCCCTTTTCTGCAACAAAAAGATACATTCGATGTCGGCAGCGTTACCCCATAATAGTATGCCATAGGTCATGACACTGTGGAAATAGCTAAAGTAGACAAGACGCGCTGTTCTAATGTCTGTCAGTTGTCGGATCTTTTTAACGGCATAGGCTGCAGAGCTCAGTCTGCCCGAGACTTTCTCGATATGAGGCCCCCACTGCAAGTTGGAGTCTAACTTTATGCCCAGAAAGACAGTTTCATCGACCAATTCTACTTGATCATCCCTAATCTTAATACTGGTGTTAACGAGCCTAACATTTGGCAAGGTGAATCTAATACATTTTGTTTTAGTTTCATTTAACAATAAATTATTAGCGTTAAACCAGTGGACTACCCTAGAGAGGGCATTGTTTACTTCGTCAAGATCGCGTTGTCCACGTTCAACTTTAAATATTAAAGATGTGTCATCAGCAAACAAAACTACCTCGTGATCGTCTCTTATAAGGTGAGGGAGATCATTTATGTACACTAAAAATAGAAAAGGTCCCA
This sequence comes from Miltochrista miniata, assembly GCA_933228765.1. NCBI lineage: Eukaryota > Metazoa > Arthropoda > Insecta > Lepidoptera > Erebidae > Miltochrista > Miltochrista miniata. Next base: position 14,289,315 of record OW121752.1, on the reverse strand, counting down.
GAATTGAACCCTGAGGCACCCCCATTGTTACAGCAGAACCATTTGACTGTTTACCATTTATAACTACTCTCTGTACTCTATCTCTAAGGTAAGAACTAATCAAATCCAAGGCCGTCCCCCGGATTCCATAATGATCCAGTTTTTGAATTAAAGTCTGATGCTGGACGCAATCGAAGGCCTTAGATAAGTCGCAGAATACACCATAAGCATCATACGACTCCTCCCAGGCCTCATATATACACTCTAACAATTTGATTCCAGCATCCGTGGTAGACCGACGGCGCGTGAAACCGAATTGTTTAGTATGGAATAGTTTATTTGTATTAAAATGATTTTGCATTTGATTAAGCATTACCTTTTCAAAGATTTTACTAAACGTGGGTAGTACAGAAATAGGACGAAAATTGGACGGATCTGAGGTGCTACCCGATTTAAACAGAGGAGTTATTTTACCAAACTTCATTAAGTCAGGAAACACACCACTATCAACACAATTATTAAATATTATTGATAATTCAGGGGCAACCATTTCAATTAATGAATTAACTAAATGTACAGAAATTCCCCAGAGGTCAGCCGTTTTCTTAATATTTAAAGATTTAAAAGTTTTTATTATAGTGTGTATACTGGGTATATCGTGGCTATAGAACAGAAAGAACTTTGTTTGGGAAGTGCTTTTTATGTGTGACCTGCTTGGTGCATCAAAAGAGCGTGTGTTAGTAGCGTAGATGCGAATTTTTCATTATATTTTCATCCTTCAAAAGGAAAAAAAACGAAACCCTTGTCGAATCACTTAGTTGTCCGTCCATTTGTCTGTCAAGACCCTTTATCTCAAAAACGCGTAAAGTATAGCTGTAAATTTTTTAACCATGTAAGTCTGTTTCTTCCGTGGTCTCCGTTCCTTTAGAGCTGTGAAGAAATCACACATCTAAATTATTGAGGAAAAACATACAGTCGCGTAAGCCTCAAAAAACGTATATTTTAACGTTCATAGGGGAATCAAAATGTATAGGGTAGAGACCTTAACATAGGTACTTCCCATTGACATGTATAGGGAAAAATCTGAAAACTAGAAATTAAAAACGGAGTAAGTATACTGAATTCCTGAACTACCTTTACGTGAAAAAAACATTAGTGCGAAATCTTCAGTGGGCGAGTCCGACCCGCTTTTGTTCGGTTTTTTTGAATGATCTTGATTTATTTCGAAGAGGAATGTCTGGGGATATTTCAAAGAATGAATACTGTAATAAATCTTCTTACTTACTTCATGGATGCTCTAGGATAGTTTCAAAACACTACCTACCAACTAGTACCTATTATTTGTTCTGAGAACTTTTACATTCCGTTCAAATGTAGTATGATAATATTATTTCGATACTTTACAATGGGTAGAGACCTTAATACTTATCCGAGGGCCGGCCCGCATCCGGCTTCCACCCATGCAATATTACAAAAAATATTTTCCATTAACAGTGATCCGCTTTGCCTGTACGGTACAGGATATGAGACTTATCATATCCGTAAGGATAACCTATTATTGCGTAGATGTACCATTTCAGGTACAGTCTACTGATTGCTGCAATGACCTGGTCTGTCATTATTTTCTTATACAAAATGCACTAAACTAGCTAGATTCATATAACCCCTAATATACTATGTAAAAATTAATGAATTCCCTCATTAATTAAAAAATAAAGTACCTACTTATCGTTATCTTTGTATACCTACTCAAGTTGATAGATAATTTTCAATTATTTTCACAGTGCATCTACTTGCATGCTTAACGTGGAGAATTGAAGAAAATTGCTTGGAATGATTATTGCTGTACGATGAACGTTGTTATATCACAGTTTACTTTGTTATCGTTTCACAGTAGATGTAATAAAGTAAGTGGTACAAAATGTATTAAGTTATCTATCTATCCTCACGTAGGTCACGCCCGGGTCTCTCGTCTACTATACAACCTTTCCTACCTAACTGGGTAACTCTTTGAAAGTATTTCTCTTAAGTAAAAAGTAATTGTAATACAGAAATCAATTTAATCTTGATATTGAAAATATAACCAAGGGGCAAGTTGATTGAGGCTTCAAGCGAGCTTCAAGAGGAACAAGATGTTCGAGGCCTCAATCAACTTCAATTATTGTTCAATTGTCTTCTCGTCTCGTCAACCAATGCACACCGCACTATGGTCCCGTACTGGCACCCTTATGTTTTAGAGGTTCGTAGTTCACGTCTCAGAACCCTTATAGTTTCGTCATGTCCGTCCGTCCGTCTTCAGTCTCTAACCATCGTCATTCAACTTTCTAACACTAACCGTTAGGACCCAATAAAATTCACCTCAATAGTCTGATCACATTACGTTTAGCTATGTAGTACATACCTTTGGTCGTATCTAGGTACCCATAGTATTGGGCGTCTCTTGCCCTTTTTTAGAGTGACAATTATTTATTATTAGAGGTATGTGCCACTTCAAATCACCATAATGAAGAAAAAAATGGTAATTTACTGCCATTTAACATAGTGTAAATAAAATGTCGTGTTCCATCTCCGATCATCCTATTGTGAGCACCTTTAACGTAAAATATTCTCTTTTCAAAAACCTCGATTATGTCCTATCTTCAGGATGATTGATCGACACATGTCATACAAAATGTAGGTTGAAATAAAATGACATCAGGCACATTTGTGATACCAATTTCACGATCAATGTACTCCAATAACACAGTTGGGGTGAGTTCAAAAGATCTTGTCTATCAAAGCTCGCACACATAAAGGAGTAAGGAATGAAATTAGGAGTAAAGGGATATTAATTTATATCTGTTTGTTTAAAGTGACTCAGAAAGAGGAATATAATATGTACATGAAACTTATAATTTCTATAATTATATCGTTGATATCACAGTTTAACGCTTCATTAGGGTTCCGTACCCAAAGGGTAAAAACGGAAACCTATTACTGAGACATCGCTGTCTGTCTGTCTGTGTCTCATGAGTCATGAACCATGCTATAACAGTTGAAATTTTAACAGGTGATATATTTCGGTTGCCGATAACACAAATACTAAGAACAAAAAGGGGGCTCCTACACAACAAGTATAGCTCGCACCATGGTCACCAGCGAGACCATGGTGCGAGCCATGCTATCCAGTTGGCAATGCTCGCAAAAGAGGCGGTGCGAGCGCGGTGAGGGAGTTTCGCAGAAGTAGACTATACCAAAATGAAATCGGAAGAGGCCCACGTTTAACAGTTGTGTGTGAGAAGAAGAAGTGTGATTGTTTGATTTAGAACAGTCACGAAAGCTACTCTAATATTTTCCGAAAATGAGTTTAGTAGTAGTAGTAGTTGTGGTAGTTGTGGTGTAAACACATAAAATAATAAGCTCCCAGTTAAAATTAGAATAAAATTGTATAAGTGCAAGTTCTAGAGCTTTTAATGATTATAACTGACTAAAAACAGTACACTACCTGCCAGTGAAGTATTTTCCTTCGTTTCCACAAAACATCTTCAAGGTTTGCAAATATGGTAGATTCAGTGCAAAACTCATTAACAAGTTTGAAGGATTTCTTTAGCAAACGAATGGCAGATTTTGAAGCAGAATTACCAAAGGCGCAGGCAACAACTTCTGTGGGAGGATTGGCATCAGAGTTTTCATCTTTTAAAACCCTCATTATGGACATCATGGCTAATCTTCAGCATCAGATTGATGTGCTCTCGAAAAATGTTGATGCCATGGAGATGAGAGCACGTAGAAAGATGCTGTTGGTGCACGGTGTACCAGAAGAACCGAATGAGGAAACCACTAAGCTCATTGCTAAGGTCATGCAGAAGCACATTACTACAGATTTATCTGTTACTGAAATCCGACGCTGTCACCGTATGGGGCGACCCACTGGAGTACATAAGCCGAGGCCTCTTATAATTAAACTTGCGAGTAGTGAGCTGCGAGACCGGTTGTGGTTTGCCAAAACGAAACTTAAAAACACAGGTGTAACAGTCACTGAATTTTTAACAAAAGAACGCCACCAGACCTTTATGGCCGCACGACAGAAGTTCGGGATCACTCGTTGTTGGACCAGGGAGGGCCACATTCACATCATTTCACATAATGGACAGCGGCACCGCATCACAACGTATAGTGAGTTGCAGAAGATTATGCCCCAAAGTGAGGAAAGGCCAAGTCCCGGTCCAGTTGCAAAACCAGCAGTGAAGACGAAGCGAGCTGCCGGCACTCAAAGAAAATAAGTACCACCTTAGTTTCATTACATAGTCCGAGTAGCTATCTATATTTTCTATTAGCCTCACTGTTTTTCTTCTGCTATTTTTAACTACCTCTGTCACTAATTCGCTTTCACTTTGTATCTTGTTTATCTAATATATAAGTATGTAATTACGCACCCTTTGATAGGTGAATAAGGTTATTCCAACTACCTATCATAACCCAATCAATACATATAATGAATGCTAAATAATTCTCTTGCAAAACAATTTCAAAATCACTTTCAATTTCAAAATATAACTTCACTTTCATCAAAATCAAAACAATCCAATTTCGCTTTTTTTTTTTTTTTTTTTCTTCTTGTTCTTGGACTTTCTCGGTTTGAGAGTATGCCAAAGTCAAGTAAATTTCATTGTGAAAATATAAATCATTTTTATGTTATGATTCTTCTTATGAGCAGCGTATTCATGTATGTCCAAGTTTGGACTAAGTTCTACTCTAGTAAGGCGGTGGTACCTTACTAGGGCTTGCTATGGAATTCGTCGACAAACCTAAAAACTCGCGTTTCACTGCGCTTTATCACTTTCCAACACTTTTGCACGTTGTCGAACCTTTATGTTTAATAATCCACCATAAATTACACATAAACACTCAAAATTGCACTAGTTTTGAAAAATTAATCTAACAACGTAACGCTTGTCTGAAAGTTTCCCGCCGAATCCATTTCGCTTTTTATGACAATGACATGATCACATGACACTGACAGACAGTTGACTTGACATTTTTTTAATTATTTATGCTCTTAGGGTGGGCACACACTTACGGAAATGCATTTACTGTTTATTGCACGTGACGATAAAATTACCATACCAAACAATCCTACTACTTTATGCTGATCGTGTGTTCGCTTTAATATTGTTGTTCTCAGTATTGATTACTTAAACTGGTAGATTTTAATACTTACTTTGCTAATTTCTGTCTGTAAATAGTATCATAATTTTCTCTCTTATACATGTACCTACCCTTGTAAAACTTCTACTATTCTGTTTTTTTCAAAAGTTGAAGTAGATTACTCGGACTGAAACTTGAATTGGTCTGTAAATGCTTTTTATTAGTAGACGTTGGCAATTGTGAGCTTTTTCGGCTTTTGTAGATAAGTGTTCGGCTTTGGTGGATAACATTCTGCGCTTTATTTTTACCAGTACTGCTGGCAGGTGGTAAAGGTTGCTTTAAGTGTAGATTTCAATTGGTAGTAGTAGTTTTAAGTATTTGCCTAACTATAATACTTGAATTTTATAATTCCTGATTAATTTAATTTAGGTACCTATATTTTGTTGATATTAATTTATTATAGTAGTCGATATTTTTGTATATATTTTATATTATATTTATTATATGCGTATTTAGATGATATGAGCGATATTGATGATGATAATAGTGAATCTGAAAGCTTTTACTCGGCAACGAGCATCACCCAAAATAGCTTCAGCAGTGTTGCGTCTCTTGCTGAGTTACTCGATCTACAGTTTACTGATGTACCGAAGAATTTTAATGCGGTCCACATCAATGCCCAAAGCATCCCGGCTCACTTCCCGGATATGCTGACAACCTTTGACTGTAAGAATATCCATGCCGTATTGGTCTCAGAGACGTGGTTTAAATCAACCCACTCTTCCACTCTTTACTCCCTCCCTGGGTTTCAGCTTATCAGAAACGATCGCTGGGAATGTGGTGACAGACGAGGGGGTGGTGTAGCTATATATTTGCGATCATACATTCCTTTTAAAATTTTAAGTATGTCAGCGCAACCACCGCCACCTGACGCCGGTGAGCATTTGTTTCTGGAAGTTGAACTCAATCACACTAAGGTCCTTTTCGGCATCTACTACTGTAACTTATCAAGTGTAAAGTTTTTTCCTTCTTTCGAAACCTTGATGGTTGATCTAATGCCTTCTTACAGTCATGTTATCATTATGGGTGACTTTAATGCGTGCTTAGTTAAAAATGACTCTTGTACCTTTGCCTTTCAGACCCTTGCCAACTCCTGTAACCTATCCTTTCTTCCTTCAAGTACAACGCATCACGTCCCAAATCGTAAACCAAGTTTAATTGACGTAATACTAGTATCCTCCAATGAGCACGTCGTGAAGCATGGACAATATCCAGCTGACGCATTCTCTTTACACGATCTCATATTCCTTTCCTATAAAATCCGTATCCCTAAAGCTAAGCACAGAATCCTTATGCAGCGCAATTTTGGTGGTATGAATTTAGAACGCCTCTGCCAGGATGCCGCCAATATAGACTGGGGTCCACTCACTACCTCGGGGTCCACAGATGAGCAGGTGCATATATTTAACACCAATATAATCACCCTTTACGACAAACATGCGCCTATTCGACCGGTTAAAATAAAACATCCTCCATCCCCATGGCTCACCGCGGACATTAAAAATCTGTTGCGCAAAAAAGCTGCAGCGAGATTTAAATATAAAATCAGACCTAGTGAGGATAATTATGCTAGATATATTTCAATCAGAAATCACTGCAATAAGGTGTGTAGGAATGCACAACGCCAGCACATCCATAGTAATATCCAAAATGGAGACCCAGGTAAAGTATGGAAGTTCCTTAATACATTGGGGGTTGGAAGGAAACGACAAAGTACAATTCCACAAGATCTTAACATTGATTTACTTAATCAACATTTCGCAGCCTCGTCCAACTTTGATAGGACGACCAAGGCACAGACCATCGATTATCTTTCATCTCTTCCAAAACCCAACTATCCACCATTTTTCTTTGATCTCTTCACTGCTTGTGATGTTGGGAGGGCCATTACATCAATCACGTCGAATGCAACCGGTGTGGACTCTGTCAGCCGCCATATGATCCTCCCCATCCTTAATGAACTCCTCCCCATATTATGTTACATTTTTAATTTCTCTATCTCTAGTGGTGTATTTCCAAGTGCATGGAAAAGTAGTCAAATTATTCCTATACCCAAAAAACCCAAACCGATAACTTTCTCTGACTACCGCCCTATATCCATACTCCCTTTCCTGTCCAAAATTCTTGAGCGTCTCGTACACACGCAATTTAGTAGATTTCTTCGCCAAAATAATGTCCTGAACCCTTTCCAATCCGGCTTTCGTCCTGGCCATAGCACTGCCACGGCTCTGATAAATATTACTGATGACATCAGATATGGCATGGAGGTCGGAAAGTTAACAATACTTGCATTGCTAGATTTTAGCAATGCGTTCAACACTGTTGATTTTGATGTATTGGTCAATGTTTTGCGCTCTCTTAACATATCTCCAACAGTGGTTGATTGGCTTCAAAGTTACTTGTGCGGTCGCCAGCAACGAGTATGTATAGAAAATAAAATATCGAATTTATGTAATACTATCGCTGGTGTACCCCAAGGCGGCGTTCTCTCTCCTTTACTCTTCTCAATTTTCATAAACTCCATTTCAAATCAAATTTCTTCTTCCTACCACCTATATGCAGATGACCTACAAATTTACTATCAGGCACCTCTTCAACAAATATCCGAAGCAATCCAGACGTTAAACAGGGACCTAAGTCATATAAGTAGCTGGAGTCGCGCCTATGGTCTTAAGGTGAATCCGACGAAAACGCAGGTGACAATCGTGGGCAGCTCCAGAACCACATCCAAAATAGAGTGGACTAGTATCCCCCCAGTAGTTTTTGAAAACGCTATTATTCCCATTTGTACGAAGGTTAAGAATCTGGGTGTGTATATGGATTCCTCATTATCATGGGACACACAGATTCAGGAGGTGAGTCGAAAGATGTTCGCATCTGTGGGATCGTTAAGAAGGTTACAAAACCTTCTACCCATGCCTACCAAAATTGCGCTTGCGAACACGTTACTGTTATCCATATTAGATTATGCAGATGTCAGCTATCCTGATCTCGCCGAAAACCAGCTAGACAAGCTTGAACGTCTCCAAAATGTCTGCATAAGGTTCATTTTTGGCTTACGCAAATATGACCATGTTTCACAGTTTAGAACCCAGCTTGAATGGTTACCAATACGACTTCGTCGGGATGCTCATATTCTTTCACAATTATACAGTATACTGTTTAACCCCTCTACCCCTTCCTATCTTAAGGAACGATTCCAGTTCCTACACGACACGCATGCGAAATGTCTGAGGTCATCACTTAACTTGAGACTAAAGATGCCATCTCACTCGTCTACCTTTTACGACAAGTCTTTCACTGTTACTGCCATACGACTTTGGAATAAACTTCCTGTTGAGATTAGACGAGCGCAGACTATATCTAGATTTAAGATAATGGTTAAGGAACACTATTTATCAATGTAGAATATGCATATTTGTATGTAGGTATATGTATTGTTTATGTATGTATATAGTGTGTATGTAAGTGTATTGTGTATATATTTATAATAATTATATAATTTATATCTAACTATTTATTTATATATGCTGTAGGTTTATGACTAGGGATTATAAGTAGATAGAATTGTTTATTTTTAGAAATAAGTACACCGAACAACTACCACTCATCACCTTAAACCAACTTTCTCCATCCAAAGGTTGCCTGGTAGAAATCGCTTTTAGTGATAAGGCCGCCCATTGTACCTACTCTTGTAAGGAATCTATGTGTTCTGTTTATATTTACATGGTGTACAATAAAGTGTATAATAAATAAATAAATAAATAAATTTAGTAATAGTACAAATTTGATTATTCGAGGAACAGTTCAAACGATTGTCCCGAAAAAAATTAGGAAATAATGCGTTTTGTTGAACTATGAAATATTCTTGACCCTAGCTAGTGAAAAGGTCAGTTCCACGTTTTCAATTTAAAATTAACTGAACAAAAATTTGTTCAAAACAAATGGTTATTAAAAAAACCGGCCAAGTGCGAGTTGGACTCGCCCATGAAGGGTTTCGTAGCAGCAAGTAACATAATATAAAAGTTCTTATAGTTCGTTGTAACTTTGATTGGTGTTTTAACACGTTCGCAGTGGTAGTGATTTTTCTAATCGAAAATTGCGGTTTATGACGTATTAAAAAAAAACTACGAGCTCAATCTCGTTCAAACTAATTTTCGTTGGTAGTTTTTATGGCAATGTACATCATATATTCTTTTTAGATTTATCATTCTCCTAGTTTAGAAGTTAGAGGGGCGAGGGGGGGTGGGGGGACACACACATTTTTCCACTTTGGAAGTGTCTTTTGCGCAAAATATTCACTTTAGAAAAAAATTATGTTAGAAACCTCAATAACATTTTTGAAGACCTATCTATTGATACCCCACACGTATGGGTTAGATGAAAAAAAAAATGTTAAGTTTCAGTTCTGAGTATGGGGACCCCCAAAATATACTACTTTTTTTCTAGTTTTATATAAGAATCTTAATGCGGTTTACAGAATACATCTAGTTACCAAGTTTCAATAGCATAGGCCTTATAGTTTCGGAGAAAAGTGGCTGTGACACACGGACGGACAGACAGACGGACAGATGGACAGACAGACAGACAGACAGACAGACAGACATGACGAATCTATAAGGGTTCCGTTTTTGCCATTTGGCTACGAAACCCTTAAAATCAGAACCGTTTAGGTCAAGTATTAATGTTTAAGGAGTTAACGGTTGTGTTAATTTATTCATCAATTCTGACAATATAGTTAAATTAATATTTCTATAGGTACTTGTTAGTTGGTTTCTTTAGATTGTGTAATGAAACAACTTGATAGTTTTGAATCGTGATGTTTTCGTCATTACAGTGCGTACAATAGAGAGACATGGAGTGACAAAGACAAAAAATGTCATAGACTATTTACCATAGAGTGATATTTAAAACAGTACTATTTTACAGAGACAACGTGTGTAAGGAGGATGTTATGGGATTCTCAGGAAATACTAATGGATTTGTTAACTTCGTTTCGTATTAGATGGCCCATTTATTACAGAAGGTTATACATACAGGCTTTTAATCATATCGCCGACAATAGCAGTAGTGGTAGCAGCGAATTAGTACCTAATCAATTACATCAAATTATAGTAATCGTAAAGTAAAGGGCCTGGGGAAAGCCGAGGGGCACAGCTAGCTACAAATAACTATGTGATATTGCAAGGGAAAATGTACATACCATGGCCGCAGTGCTGCCCCTGTTAAATCTTTTATCTCCCCAAATGTGAACTCTGTGAAAAAGTAGTTTTTTTCAACCAGAATAAAGCCAGTCCATTCATCTCAAACAAAGATTGTTTGAGATCACCACACAAAACTATCTACTGCGATATGCAGATGGGAGTAATTATTGGAGTTAGAACTACCAGAACGACTTATTCCCCGTGTGTGTAGACTAGTCTTATCCCATACATTTAAGGCGGTGCTTTGACCAACATCTAAAATAGAGTAGATTAAACAGCTTTATTCAAATTCCATTATGCTTTGCAATTTGTAGATACGCTGCAAGCGAGTGCAAACCCGAATATATCGTTTGACGTCATACAATCCGTTCCTTCCTTTGATACACAAGCTAAAAGGTTCTTCACTCGATTTCGTTGAATCGATTATGAACTAAGTCATGTATAACGGTATTCAACGATATGAGATTTCAGCAAATTTCAATACAGGCAAAAATCTTTGTGATACTCACATTTCATAAGCGATATACGTCAGTAGACTGGATTATAACCGATTAATAAGAAATATAATCTGATCAAACGTACAGCAGAGAATCTGTGCACTTAATATACTTAACATTACTTGTCCCGATTCAAATGATTGATTCATCAGCATTCTTACAGCTTAAATCGTTGAACGAATTCGGCTCAAATTTGGCACATTTATAGAGTAAGGTAGAAGGTATCCATACAAGACACTTATCTTTAATTTAATAGGACGGTCTAACAAACTCATTGTGCTTGTAACCACAGACTTAGTGCCTACAATTAAACGACTAAGTACCCACATGAGTCTCCAAGAAAATTCATACTTTAAATTTCATCAAATATCTCCGAAAAGTTTCTTCCAAATCCTTGTACCCTTGACAGATTTCGTTTGGGGTGCTGCTCTATGACTAAACTGGAAATAAGGTTATGAAAAAAGCGTCCTAATTTAAAAATACTCCCGGCACCCCTGCACATTACTTAGAAAATTCGGCCGTGTATATAGCGTGTAAGTACTCCATTTGTAATGGGGCTTACAATACTCTTGTATATGCAGGTAGTAAGGAGGGGGCATACTCTACTTACTCCCTGCTCGTGATTTCTCAAGAGATCTGCGTAGTGATTGGCGGTCTCTAGGCCAATGTATGGTTGAACAGTGTGGAAATGGACTTATATTTGTTTCAAAGATTTCCTTCTTGTAAAAAATATAATGTTGTGATTTGTAGTAGCTTTTTGCCCGAGACGGCCTTGTATTTGGAAGATTCAAAGAGATTCTGCGACTCCGGAGGTTCGTATACTTTCCTACTTGTTGGAAATAAAGCTACAATTTTTATCCGGCTAATCTATATATAAAAATCAATGCCACTTTTCGTTGTAATTTTATAACTCAAGAACGGGCTCACCTATCCAAACCAAATGTTTAGGCTTTGTTCGGACTATTTAGTAGATGGTTTTGTGAAGTTTGCACAAAATCGGTCGAGCGGTTCTTCATTTATCACGCAAACGAAGTTGCGCGGGTCAGCTAGTAAAATATATTAGGTATTATCAGTATCATAATTCCGCTGGTAAATCTATAAATACCGATCGTATTAGTACGAGTAGCAAATTCGAGTGGCTGATTTCAATCCCACTTCTCTCGATCGCTTGTTCCTGGAATGAAATGTAACTCTCTTAGTTGTGGTTCATTCATCAATCATCGATTTGAGAGGCCTAGGACGTAAGTATTGTCGATTTATTTCATTTCGAAAGGGTGATTTAGTTTACCATGCCACACGTAGTATAGCACGGGCACACAGATTAAGAGAATTTTATTCTCTTAATTATTATCAGATGCACCAATTGCATGTGAGGTAAGATCCTGAAGATCTCCTATGACCATCATACTTAAAACCACTTTACTCAAAAAGCTATTTGTCGAGGAATACATGGCTGGCTATCATCACACTTGTTCGGTGTAATGCTGACATCGAACATGTGAGGTAAACTTGGTCACGCGTATCATTAGGTCCTAAATAATAAATGCTCAATAGACAATTACGACAATTAGAATTTTAGTGTATTTTTAGCAACAGCCCAATTCGGTAGTGCCTAACATTTCGGTACTGACGCGATCCGCCGGATACGCTCCAACATTTAACATTTACATATTTTACATTTATTTCAACATTTAATTTAACATTTTAGCATTAACATTTAAGTAGCATAAGTCCATCAATTATTTAAACATTTTAACATACAACAGTGATATTTCTCCGTATCATTACACTTCATCGAAAACACTTCACCGAAAAACACTTTCCCGAACGACATTTCGTCGAAAACACTTCGTCGAAACGACATTTCACCGAAAACACTTCATCGAAAACATTTCCCCGAAAAGACACTGTATGAGTACCTATTTCTCTTACAACACTCCACGCACTCTCGACCGTAGCCCCAACAACGCTATTACACAAGGAAGCGGGGCAGCAGTCATCAATGTTAAGATCCTCAGGAGGGATCCTCCATCCTCGTTTCGACTGCTTTTACGGTGGACTCACAAAATACAAGTTTTAGTTTTTGATTCAAGTATGTTTTTACTGTGAGTCTAATGTCTCACAGACATGTTATTTGTAAATTTTAAAGATCTAGATTTCTTAAAAATAAATCGGCAAAAGTTGTTAGGTACGAGTATTCAGTTTCATCTTAAATAATAACAGTATTTTATATTGACCTCAATAATTATAGAAGGCGCCCTAGTTCTTATTTTCACTAAGATTTTAATTAAAAGACCCCATTCCACAGTAACTGTCTGTTTTCAACCGAAGTCGTCCCATTTCTTTAGAAACCTCACGTATTAAAGGAAGCTTCTATCAGACAGTTAATTTTATACCAAATTCACGAAATTTCATTACGTTAATGAAGCGAAATACGTTTATCTCGACACAAGAGTGAAGCCTCTATTCAACCGGAGTTCATTTTAGTTCAAAATACATTTTTGATGTTCATTTAGAATCAACATTGGAGCTTACGGAAAATGAACTCTAAGGTCACTATTAATGTTAAAAGGTATGATGATATAAATATTTCATAACGTAGCCTACAGTTGGGAGTCCCGGGTAAGCCCTCGGAAGGATGCCCTAGACAATAACTGTGTGGAGTTTTAAAAGAATGTTAGAATTTATAAAAGGAGAATTGGACCAATGGCGAAACCGATCCGCGATAGATCCAATTGATGAATCGGTTACCTATTTTGAACATTGGACTAATGCCTAAAAGGTTACAAAGTATTTTGTGAAAAGGAGTGTATTTTTATTTATCTTAAACCTTTATCTTTACCCTTTATTTGTACCTACTCTGCCTGATAAAGTACGATACTTTTACTTTCTTACTTACTCTTACTTTTTAAATTCCCAGTGAAAGTTTTACTTTGTTAGCCATTTGAAATCTGGATGCTAGAAATCTGTTTTCCTTTGATTTAGCTTGGATCATAGACTTTGGTCTGCGGCAGACGTGCTTTGAGCAGAAACTAATTGCAAGAAAGCTATTCCGCCGGGATATAGAAAAAACGGAAGCGCTGACTTAGATATTATACATTAACATTAGTATACTATTAGTTACTTATGATGAGTACAAATAATTAAATTACGACCTGAAGAAGATCGCAGGGACTTACTGAATGCGGAAGGCGCAGGATCGTGTATTGTGGCGAGATTTGGGAGAGGCCTGCGTTCAGCAGTGGACTGCCATAGGCTGATTTGATTGATTGATTGATTGAGTACAAACAGTTACCACGAGGATTTGGGAGTCCTGAGGTTATCCTACCCGGGGCTCCCAACCTTAGGCATTAGGTAGGAAACGTGTGGTTTTTAGTCGATAGGAGTCCGTCATAGCATCCATGTAGAACATCCCCACGTTAAAAAAGAGCCATGAGGATAGAAGAGAAATAAAAGTAAAAGTTTGTTCCGATTCCCGCTTCCCATGGGAACTTATTCCCGGGATAAAAAGTAAACTATGTGTTATTCCAGACTGCAATCTATTCTTGTGCCAAATTTCAGCCAGTTCGTTAAGCCGTTAGAACATGAAAGAGTAACAAACATCCACACATCCACACTCACAAACTTTCGCATTTATAATATTAGTAAGATATTTCTCAAAACTGTCATGTAAGGCGCAGTTCTCACAGAATGGGCGTAGGATACAAACGGGGCGAGGACATGTCAGTAATATCTCTTCTGTGTTATTTTTATACAAAATGATCGGAAACGCTGCGACGCACAGCACACACAAAAATTGGGATGCGGACTCGAAGCCTCTTCTTTACGATACGTATAAAAAAGACTGCGTCCCTTCCTACGTCCCTACTGTGTGGCCTGTGCCACGAATGATTTTGGAAATATAACTAGGCTTGAAAGGACTTGAAAATACTCGCGAATGCCGTGTTGTGTCGAACTCCTATGAGCAATGCAGCAGGGATCGCTTGCGCCCTAGGAAGACTAACCTCAGGAAGGAATCTCTGAAGACGCATCGGAAGCTCTGGCTTCCGACGCGTCTTCAGAGAACACGTGTAGGTCTTCAGCACATAAGCTATTGGCTGCCCACTTCTGTCTGTACGCTACTACCAGAATGACGTCAGCTAGCGGACTAGAGGATAAACATATTTCATGCATTATTTATTTCTTTCTGGTAAATACCTTTTCAATCAGAATTTCGATACCTATTTGTATTGTCAATAGATATGCAAATTTCAGGACAAAGAGAATTTCAAAGGTCACGAAGGTGCAATTCAATAAACTTGAAAAATGACGCCACTGATATTGTTGTGATCAAGATCTTTATCACTACACAATACATATCTCATTTACTTATTGAATTATTTATCTTTAAGTTAACTATGAAACACCTAGGTCAACGTGGCGTAAGTTAACCGTGGGGCACCTACCTGGGTGAACCACGGGTCAAAAAGGGTCAAATTTTAACTAACTAGGTACTTAATATTGAAATTTTATTTAGTTTTCCATGTTGCTTTTCCAGTGATTTAATTCCGTGACTTAGTACCCTGGATATAAGCCAACTAAGATGTCTGGTGTAGTCCTGAGTAACTAGATGCAGCCTGTGCTGTTGGTATTTTGTTTGCAATATTATTAAAGGTGTTCGTTGATTATCGGTTGGAGTTTTTGGTTAGGTCTTCGACCAAAACTTTCTATATTTAGGTACCACAAATTAAGTTATTCTGTAGTTAGATTTTTTTTAAATCTCTTGGTTATTCCATAAACGCACACCCCGTGATGATAAAATAAAGAAAATACTTAGTTACTTTATGTAATTCCATAACTAGGTACATTTATTTTCATTAGAAAACATTTATTGTTTATTTATCAGAACCAACACCATTTCATTACAGCCCAATGCGACATAGATACTTATTATAAGCAATCCAATACTGCCTTCCGACATAAAAAAAATATTTATACTTACACAATTTATTTTTGTATTAGTAACTAGCTTATACCTACCTATTTACTATTTCGTATTCGTGAAGTTATTTGCAATTTGATCGTTTTAATTTTAATTTACATAAGAGTACGCAAGTTACTCAATCAAAATCAATCAAATCAGCCTATATCGATCCACTGCTGGGTGTAGGCCTCTCCCAATTTACGCCACCGTACGCGGCCTGCACCTTTCGCATCCAGTCCCAGCCTGCGACCTATACCAGGTCGTCGGTCCATCGGGCGGGTGGACGTCCAACACTACGTTTACCGAGTCGCGGTCTCCACTCTAGAACTCGTTTGCTCCATCGGCCGTCGCTTCTTCTACAGATGTGGCCAGCCCATTGCCACTTTAATGTGCTTATTCTAGTTACTCTAGTCTGAATAAAATCGGTTCAGCAATTCGGGAAATCAAAAGGAGCAAACCGATAGATGAAAAGAAACAATTTCTTTTTTTTTTTTAATAATTTTTATATTTTTATTACCTAATACTTTTTTTATTGTAAAGTAGGGTAAACCACCCAATCGTTGGCACTCCTCCAATTATTGGCACTTTAGGTAATTTTGCCCATTTCTAACAGAAAAAGAATGCTATTTTACTTTTTAATGCATACCTACAACTACATAATGGGCAACACCGAACTGAAATAAACTAGGTTTCCCTTATTTTTCGAAATATACTCTTAACTAAAGTGCCAATAATTCATTCTAAAAGTGCCAATAATTGGGTGGTTTACCCTATAATTTATTCAGAATACATACTAAACATTTACCTACTTACATAATTCATCACACATCGTAAAATGCATTTGTTATTTAAATTGTGTGAAAATACAAAAGTTTCAAAGGATATAGGTACATACCAAAGTACAATAACCAAACAATTACATTAGAGTATAATGTGGCTGTAATACACAACGGATCTTGTTTACGCTGCGGTCGGCGCGGCGCGGTGTAGCATCCTAAGCTTGGATTAACTATTAGCTTGCAATTAGAAATCGTGTTCCAAACAAATCCCGCATATAAACCCCATGCTATATTTACAGAAAATGATTTTGGTTGAAGTATAATTACATATAATTGTCCCTTAAGAGGTAGCCAGAAGTATTTATAAGCCCACATTTCAACTTTTAGCAATTTGTCCCACGTTTTGTTGAGCCCGTTGCCGTGTTGAACTAAAAAGCCACAGGTTCTGATTGCCCGCTGTTGAAAGTTTTCGACCCTGACTTTCAACTTGACTGCTATGGTACAGATAATCAGAAATAACTTAGTGTACCTTTCGTAGCACAAAACAGAAACACTCCTATATAGAAATGCCACAAAGTAGGTACCAGCCTGGGCCAGAACCTAAGCCGCTTGACGATCGTTTAACAGAACACTGAGTCAGTGAGTTTCTTCTTCTTGGGGTGCCATCTTCCTAACGAAGGTCGGCGATCATCAAGACAATTTGAACCTTGAGTACAGCCGCTCTGAAGAGAGAACGGGTGCTTTTGTTGTGCCACTGGCGTAGGTTCTTAAGCCAGGATAATCTTTTGTTTACGAGAGCTTTTTACGAGGATTTTGATTAGTTCAAAACGTCATCATGGTATAAATCTAGACTCTGATAGAATAATTTACACTTTTGATAACCAAGGCACTGCAACAAAACGTCAAAGGACTGTAACTTTTTGATAACTTTCAGAGGTACCTACTAGTTACTACAGAATTTGAACGTTGAGATATCTTGGTGAAATGCGGTATGTCCTCTATACTAATTTAATAATTTAAAACCGGCTAAGTGCGAGTCTGACTCGCGCACAGAAGTTCAAAAAATAGCAATAAATCAGAAAGAAAGAATTCCCCCTATTTTTCATATTTTAGTATTTGTTTTCATAACAGAAATACTGACATTCATCTGTTTAAATTTCAGCTTTCTAGCTATCACAGTTCTTGAGATACAGCCTCATGACGGACAAACAGACAAACAGACGGACAGCGAAGTCTCATGAATAGGGTTCCGTATATACCCTTTGTGTACGGATCCCCCTAAAAACGGCAAAAGATGAAACTTTCATGAATTTTCATCTACGAATTTGAGTCGCACGATCGAGAATCGGTGCGAGGGAGTCTCTATTTTTCTGTGAGCTCCAGAGAGCTCCACAGTTTTTGTGGGTGGTGCTCTTATATCACAAGCCGCATTTTACTTGCCTGAGTTATTTATTTTATCTTCAGGTAAGCAAACTGAGTATTTTTTTTATATTCAGCACGCCAAATTGCCGTCGCCACCAGCCTGATGGAAAGCCGTATCGCAACTAGCGATTGGGGGCCACTTCTGACAGTGGTCCTCAAGTTGGCGGTCCCGTGATGTGCCTTTTCACACTCCTCTTAAAGAACCCGGGATTGTAAGATGAGGGAAAAATGTGTGCGGGCAGGTCGTTCCAAGTTTTTATATGTAGTTCGACAGAGGAACGATCTTTTGAAACGCTCAGTTCTGGCGAAGATTCTCTCCACTGTGTATGAGTGGCATCTCTGCCCGGCACACGGTGCGATATTATTATTATTCTTGTATGTCAAGCGATAAACCAAGTCTTACCATGGATGCTGTGTCGGACAGCGGACTCCTAGCGGCTATAACCACATACAACAACCCAATGAATTTACGTAGGCTGTTATTTCCGGTCTGCAGAAGAACATAATATAATATTATATGTTGTACTAGTGCACGTCACGCGGTTTCACCCGCGTAGTTCCCGTTCCCGTAGGAATACGGGAATAAAATATCTTTATGTTCACCGCAAAGAGTGTAGCTTTCTAACAGTGAAAGAATTTTTCAAATCGGTCCAGTAGTTCCGGAGCCTATTCGTTACAAACAAACGTACAAAAAAACAAATCTTTCCTCTTTATAATATTAGTGTAGATACAACAATGAAAGTATAAGAGTTCCAAGTTGTAATATTATCCCAATTACAACTCAAGAAAGCAGAGTATAGTAATCCATCGTTATTTCATACCTAACAAGAAAACAAATATCTTGAAAATCGGTTAGAAAATATCTTTAAATTATTTACATACACGTTCCTCTACCATATTACTACTATAAAAACGTCGTTTCACTACAACACACTAAAACCGAAGCGTGAAAAATTCAGAGATTCATAACACGTATGGAGTGCAGCAGACTGGCAGGCAGGGTTACATGTCACACAAAGCCAGCTGAGAGGTGTAATTGGTAGCTAATCCTCGCCTTCCTCGCTAGCTCGACGGATTGCGGGCTTCGAGCTACGAGCTACATAGCCCGTATGTAACGTGTCGACTGACATGGAGAAGGCACAAATTGTGAAGGACTTTCAATCAATAATTTCTGACCTGAAATTTTGGTTAACCTGGTCTGTTCTGGAATCGTTTATTTGTTAGAAACACGGTTACACTTTTGCTGCTAAACAATAATTGCGGGCCACATGCCAGTTTTTTTACAGCAGCTATAATTGTTTTATTATATCGTTAGTTACCAGGTGGCTTAGAGGTTACCAATTTGTTTTTCTTTGATGGTGTACAAATGTATCATAAACATGCTGTTTCATAAACAACATCTGAATCTCAGAAAGCTGCTAAACCTGGAGAAAGGTCAGATGACCCGTTAGCACCACTGTGTCCTGTTATGCCTCTATTACGTCGCCAGTAGGGACGAAGAGGAATATTCCGCTACCATTTCGGTTCAATACTAAATGCTGTCCAGCAGTGTGCAGTGTGAAGACTCATTCGTGACGAGGGAGGTAACACGTAGAGGATCCTATAATATAAGCTAACTTATCTCCGCCATTCGTGAAATGCTTTTTAGGGTTTTCTAATACTATTTAAGTTGGAATTGGAATTATGTTGTTGTAGAAATGGTCTCAAATAAACTTGGTTCAGAGTACTATATAGGGAATTAAAGTGCAAGATAGCATTATTCAAAAAATATTTGAGGTATGAACCATATTTTTCGAATCTCACATAAGATTTCTAAAGCTCTACAAGAGAAAATAAACCTTTCCTCTCTCTCTGTTTCGTGTGATGCGATCGCGTCGATCGGTGAAAAATTAAAGGACCAGTGACAGAAAACAAAAAGCCGTGAGCGGTCTCAACCGACTGCCCTTCTAACGTTTATTGTGAAAGTGAAAGTTCAATCCGATTGACGTTGTCATTTTTGTTTTATTTCAAACTTTGAACAGATGATCCACGTGACCTAGTGACGTAATTTAATGCAACAGAGTCACAGACTACAGACACAAGTCTCGCCATAAGCCCCTCTGCAATCAATTTTATAGAGAGGGGCTAAAAATCACACAACAATAAAATGTCGAACACAAACAAATCTCAACAACGTTATGTCAATTTAACAAAATGGTGTCGTAATATAGGCCACACTAATGTACTTTTTACGATTTGTTGTGTAAAGCACGTTTGATGTGGATTCAGCTGTTCCATTATTTAAGTTACTATCTACTTCTAGTCGGAAATAGAATTCCATTGATGTATTGACGCAAGATCCGCTTGTAAATTAGGTTTCTACACAGTTTATTTTTCAATGGCTTATAAATCTCGTGGCCACTTGTGATATCACGTTAAAGTGATATATTGGAAGCATTATGATGCATGTATGTTGCTAGTAGAGAAATGGTAAGCCACTCTATAATAATATGTTGTTATAAAAAGTTACATCGTTCATAAGCGCAACTTTTCTTTTTAAATATTTGCTTAGTCAAAGTGAAATCCTGATGCCTTCTGTTTGTCTTAACAACTCGATCCTAAATCGCACATACAAAATTTTCGACTTCTAGGTTATTTACTCGCAGTCAGAGCATAAAAGGATCTTCGTTATCAAGTCGGTAAAACTAGGAGGAAGCATTCATTCAGCTCTTTTCCCTTCCTAAGACCTTACATTCAGAGATATTGAACACAAATTAGAGATAGTACATTTTAATTAAGTTTTTAATGTAGTCACTGTCAGTCTTTTGAAGCATTCTTGAGTTGGCATTTGTCGGATCGAAGTAATACAAACGAAATGGTGGTTTAGATACAAAAAAAAATGGAAAACTCGTTAATTTGACTGAATTCATACCTTACAATCGTATTTTGTTGTTGGTTAAGCTTCAACCGACAATTAAATTCCTGACCTTCTTTGCTAATAAACTTTGAAAGGCGTTCAATGTAATTTACCTAAGTAAACAAGACCTTTTTAGACATTTGTCCTCGCAAGACAAACCCTTGCATTACACGAGGACTATTACTGAATATTATGACTACATTCAAGTCATTCATTAATACGGACTGACATTGCAATGTCTGGAATGAATTTTACAAGGTCGGCTGCGCATTGTAACGTGTTGCAAGCGTCCATAGGATGAGGTGACCACCAGTACATCTGGTGGGCCCTGTGCTTATTTGCCACCATGGTGGTATAAAAAAAAATGTCAATACAAATATTCAAGTAAAAAATTACAGTAATATTAATGTGACTTCTACTGACAAATGTTGAATTCCCTACAAAGAACATTATTGCCATTACATTAGATTGTTATCGGCACAAATTACAAAATAACTTTCAGGCAAGAAAGACACTTTCCGTATTAGGAGGAATCCATCGTATCCGTCTATAGTCAAGGGGAGGAGTAATTGAAATCCGTCATATTTCCTCGTTTGACAAATGTCAGGCCATCCAACTCGACGCGACGGTCGAACGTACCATATTGGTCTCATAAAATGAAATCGCCAAAGTTAAAGTAGAACTTGAGGAGACCAAGATATTTTATGACATCTGTCAATTACTTTCGTATGAGGGTGAAAAGAACCGTTTATGCGTCTTTATGTCTTATTTTCTTATATGAAAATGAATTGCAGTTCGTTTGTCTTGACGAAACTCGAGAAAGGTCGTAGTGATTTCGTTGAGTTTGGTTTTGATATGTATGTGGTAGGTAGTCCAGGAAAGGTTTATCAGGAGAGAAAATTAGATTTATTTTGAGACAGTACGACTTTCGTCGGGACAATCTAGTCTATACTAATAGGTAATTACCTATAAAGAGGAAAGATTTGCTTGTATGTTTGTATGCATTTAAAAAGCTTCGTTGCTACTGAGCCGAGCGAGAAGCACTCATGGCCCCGCGGACTCAGTGTTCTGTAAACGATCACTGCAGTAAGCAACTTTCACTATGGCCGGTCCATGGATGGGACTTAAGGAACATGGATTATTTGAGCGTTTCCGTGCTTCGGAAGGCACGTTAAGCCGTTGGTCCCGGTTGCCAGTAAAATGGCAGTCGTTAAGCCAAGTTGAAGGCTTTATTTCAACAGCAGGCAGTCACAAACTGCGCATGTCCATTTAAACACGGCAATACGGCTCACAACGTATTACGTGGGACAAATTATAAAAAGGTGAAATGTGGGTATATAATATGCCTCTGCCTACCCCTTCGGGGATAAAGGCGTGATGATGAACCTGCTACAGAGCCGTTTTGAAATACCTATTCCATCACTGTTGGTAACTTAACTAGACTATCCCTGGGTGACATAGGCTATATTTTGTTCCTGCATTCCCACGGGAACTATTTGACATTGTTAGGTTATAATAAAATTGCCACGGTGAAAATTTCTATAGGCTATTCTTTTACAATTTAAGAAATAATGCAATGCGTTAATTGATTTAAAATGTGAAATAGGTTAAATTATTTTCTGCCCAATGGATGAATCCCCACTATCCCTACTAATATTAAAAATGCGAAAGTAACTCTATATTTCTTTCTGTCTTTCTGTCTGTCTGTCTGTCTGTCTGTTACGCTTTCACGCCTAAATGGCTGGAGTGATTGAGATGAAATTTGGTATAGGGATAGTTAGAGGCCCTGGGAAGGACATAGGCTACTTTTTAACCGGCTGTGTAATAGGAGGGTTATGATTTTACGCGATAACGACTTCTACTGTCGTTATTAAGGTGGCAAATTTTGTAGCTTTTAAGAAGTGAAGAATTTAAGTTAGTTTTGATGTTGTAGTCCAGCCGGTCAGAGTTTGGCCGCCCTAGATAAAAAGAGGCCATGGATGCAAATCCCTTTCAAAGTAAGTGTTTTTTTAACAACAAATAAAGATTTATATGGGCTATCACGATTGCAATTGCACCAACAGTAAGTGTAACCAAAGTATATTGCAAAGTAGATAAGCTAGTTTTCAGTAAACACTAGAAAATAACATATCTCTTCTTTTGGAGAACGATACCAAAGAATTACATAGATAGGACCTTCTTATGAAAGGTTGCATATACTACTACTAGTCATGCCTTTCGCTATAGGGGCTTTCTCATTTCGCCAGTTACGTAATTATTATCCCAAGCAATAGATGGTGAGATGGTTTGGGACTAGTTGTGGCCACTTGCTATCGATTTTTTTTGGAACCACTAGAGGCCTTCCTACAAGCACCATGTTACTGAAAGTCGGGACCTCGGGACCAACAGCAATCCGAAGCATATATGTAAAATACAAGTAAGCTTTTCATCGGATCTTAAACGACGAACAAAGTCTTTTAAAGATAATATACCTATATGGGTACTAAAGAAATTGCTTAAGCTTTCAACAAACATTCTATAGAAAGCAAGTTCAAACAATTTGGTACGAAATCTGGCAGTAATTACAATAATCTGAGTTATATTGCCGTTACAATGCTCATTGTTCAACGCTATGTTGTTAAAGTATTAAAGAAAACTTTTAATAGGTATGAAGTTACAGGGAATTGAATAGAACTCTGTAATTGTTATATCAAGCCACTTTTTGAAGTAATAGCATCGTAAAATATTCCTCTTAATATTTTTTTAGCGGAGATTTTTGTTCCAAAGTTGTACAATTCTGCGACTGATGTAATTATAGGTAGGTAGATTCTTCTTTGTAAGTTGTTACCCTTAAGAAACAACTTTTGAGTTCAATATAAGATAATGTTTCCTTTGACCCTAGTTCAAAGTCGAACTTTAAAATTTGGCAAGTTTTTAAATAAGTTCTAGTCATTATTACTGATTGTTTTCAAATTTGTAAAATTACCCTATAATTTTCTAGAAAAAACCACTACCAACTTTCAAATTTTCATACTTCTGAAGATACTTATTTCTTAGTTGAAATTACACTTCTAATTCATAGAGTAGGTAAAAATTAACGACCATGAAAAGTATTCATTCGTCTACTAAGTATATACCACTAGTTACACGAGTGGCCAAAGTGTTCAAACTTTTCCAGCCAGGCAGCTGAGTAAGGCACATCACCCATTATCTCGTCATTAACACTTGTAAAATTTTCTAAGAATCAATTTTCAAAAAATTCCCCGCTCTTTTTATAGAAAGAATTAAATAATTTATGCGTTTATGATGAGGTCCTTTCCCAAACGCCATTGAAAAGGGCATGCAATGTCAGACGAGCTTTCAATATCAAGTCAGCTTATCATAACAAAACAGTATTTAAGGCTCAGTGAGAAGTCGAAGAACAGAAAAGAAGAATAAATATAAATAACTAGCTGACCCGCGCAACTTCGTTTGCGTGATAAATGAAGAACCGCTCGACCGATTTTGTGCAAACTTCACATAAACCATCTACTAAATAGTCCGAACAAAGCCTAAAGATTTGGTTTGGATAGGTGAGCCCGTTCTTGAGTTATAAAATTACAACGAAAAGTGGCATTGATTTTTATATATATAGATATGGAGGTGATGTTTGAAAGGCACGTGACACAAATGAAATACAAGCAATACATATTTATATTAACACTGTACAAATTAACCTAAGTACAAACTCAACTAATTTCGCGAACTGTCAGTCTCGTAAACAGCTTTGACAAAGAAACTAATTAATTTTAAGCGATGTCACAAAACTCCATCAACTGTTATATACGTGTCGTGTTTACTAATGAATAACCGTCTTTGCTCACTCACTTAGACATAATGCAATAACAGAAATTATGGGCGTTTTCATTTGATGACTCGCGTCTCATAATTACGTCACACATTACAAGTCATTGTCACAATGATAAAAGTTATCTCATTTTTAGGGCTTGGGAGCCTTTCAATAAACTGTGACTGTCTGTCCGTCACGAGGCTGTCTCAAAAACGTGTTATTAGCTAGAGAGCTAAAATTTTCACAGATGATGTATTTCTGTTAGCGCGAGTCCGACTCGCACTTGGCTGCTTTTTGACATTTACTCTGGTTTTAGCTAGCTACTTTACCATTAAGTAAATTGATTTAAAACCCATTATAGACTATAAGGATAAGCTGGTAAGGTTATGCTTTGAGAATACTGCCTGGATAAGTGAGAAGCTAGAGTTTGGCAATGTCGCACCAGGAGAGGGGGACCCAAACAAATAACTGGACGTGGTAAATGATGACAAAATTGTTTCGCAAGTCCCGGGGTTTTCTTCCCAAAGGCTTCCTTGAAATTTTTGGCCGTAGATGTAAGAGCTTCATTTTATTTAGTAGTACGGCCAAAGATAATTATAATAGTATTACATACAGATCGGCAAGTCCCCGTCGCGCCACAGCTGTCAGTAGAGTTGTCGAGCGCGTTGACGGACAATTTGCTTACATTTTATTGATCACACGCACACATTCAAGATAGAGTTTCCGCCCTGTGGTACGGCATGGCATGATCTCAGTCAGTTTTATAACACCCGCTTTTTAAGATTTTACTTCCAGGTAGATCTAATAAATCCGTTTTGAACGATCAATATTTGGTAAAGGAGAGTATCTATTTGGGAGTCAAATTTTCAGAAGTCAGGTCAAAGCGCAATTAAACAAACAAACCAAATATACCTAGGTAGTTAGGGCACAAAGGTTGCCATCTCACCAGTATTGCTGTACATCGTCACTGCCTCGGTGGCGCATTCGGTAGTGAATAGCCTGTCGCGCTGAGGTCCTGGGTTCCATGCCTAGGTCGGTCCAAATATTTGTGTGATTAACAAAAGTTTGTATGAACTTACAAATATGTACGAGTAGAAGTTTGTTATTTAGTGTATGAATCGTAACTCGGCTGTATTGAAATTGAATAGGAAACGTGTATAAGTTATTCAATTGGTCGGATCTATTTAAGATGTTCTTGTCACGTCCATATCTATCAGTTCCCCAGGGGGACAACAGTGTCCGGGCGGAAGTTTGTCATCGACTCAACTTTAACCAATAAATTCCCTCTTCTACTGCTGTACTAACCAATAAAATTAAAATGGAATTAGGCACTTATTATCATGTGAGTGGTATCATAAAACGAGTAAAATATACTATTCAAATTACCTCTATAGCAGTTTTTGTAAGTGATTAGACTTCCACCACCTTTCGGATTAGTTCATATGACAGAAGTTGACGGTCAACCGCTCAACAAAATAATTATCATACAAAGCTTTAAACCTATTCCATAAACGGATTTCTCACTCAAATGGTTTTAGGTTGGACCACGACACGAAAAAAACATCTCCACATTGTTCACCATCAGCGGCGTTGTCAAATCTTGAATACCTATTCTTTAGTTAGCATACAACGCATTTTAATTTTTTGAAGTACCTAAGCTATATTTCATTTATTTTATTACATTTTTTGATAAAAAATAAAATAATAATTTCACGTAAGACTTTTCGAAATAAATAAGTGGGAAGAATAGACATGTAATGAAGATAAATGGGATGGAGTGAGACAAAACGAGCACTTCGCAGTTGGCTTAAACAATGCTACAAAAATGATGTGGGAAAATCGGCAGGGGAGATAAATACTTACGTTTTAAAAAAAACTGCTTTCTAGATCTCGTTCAAACCAATTTTAATTGGTTGTTTCTATAGCAATGAACATTACTTTTTTTTTTGGTTTATTCTCTTAGTTTAGAAGTTAGAGGGGGGGGGGGGGGTACACATTTTTCCACTTTGGAAGTGTCTCTTACGCAAACTATTCAGTTTAGAAAAAAATGATGTTAAAAAACCTAAAGCATTTTTGAAGACCTACCTATAAAAATATCCCACAAGTATGGGTTTGATGAAAAAAAAATTTTGAGTTTCAGTTCTGAGTATGGACCCCCAAAATTTACTACTTTTTTTCTAGTAGTAGTAGTTTTATGTAAAAATCTTGATGCGGTTCAAAGAATACATCTACTGATTTCGTAAATATCAGTTTGAGTGAGTCCATTTTTAATAGGGAGTCGGCACCATATAAAAGCTAAACAACTGGTTAAAAAATCCGAAAAAAAATTATGATGGTAGTCCTTGTGAATTAACTTTAAAGGAAAACTATAATGGCTTAAATAACTTAGTTACTACTGCTACTGAAACGATTTTAAATTCTTTCGTCAATTTAAATGTAGACAGGTACGTTATTAGCCAGAAAAGGCTATATTTTATTCCCGTACTCCCACGGGAACGGGAACTACGTGGGTGAAATTGCGTGACGTCCGCTGGTAAATAATATACCTAAGTACTTACCTAATTTCTTTAACTTAATTATTAGTTTCTTTGACATTCTTAGAGATTTTGCTTATGGGTAATAGCTGCTTGGAAATCTTCTTGAGGACACGGTCTGGGTTATAAATGCTGTTTGTGTGGATAAGTAAGTAGGTATGTAGTCACCTACCTACAATAGGCGAACGAAACGAGAAATGGCACATGTAAATTACATAGAAAGACCTATACCTAATTGTCAATTTCATGGATATTTGTTCTAAAAAAGATTTGTTCTACCAAACAGTTCTACCTATTTACATATTCTGATTTCTGAATAACGAAAGCGATCACCTAGGAAATTCTGCTAATACACGCACGTTTGGTGGCATTAGGTAAGTCATTATTGTGATCGAATAAGCCTAATATACACTTACTTACTTTTAAATTACAAAACTGAAACTAGCGAAATTATTTTATTGAAGTTACACAGTCATGAAATGAAAACAGAAGGCGAAAGCAATGAACAGTTAGCGCCATCTAGTTGCCGTGCGAAAAGTGTACAAAACTATGTAGTTCAGTGCTGTTCGTGAAGATGGCGCTATGTTAAAATTTTAAAATAAATCCGTGATTAAAATAATTATGAGAATCACGTTCCTGCTGAGTTTCAGGAACTTGATAACATAATTATTTTATTCTAAGTTAACAGAATACTATTTTAATGTTTCTGTTGAACTTGAAGTTTTACAGATCATAATACTTATGAACTGATAATACGTATCTACTTAATATCTATAGTAGGTATAGATATTTTTAATTATACCAATAATAAACGATACTCGCGGCTTCGTTCGAGTGAAATTCTGTTGCCCTATGCACATACCATGACAACTTTTTCCCGGGATAAAAGTATGTGTGTGTGTTCAGTGGCTCCGTTCACCCATAGAGCGTGATTGAGTAAGACTTTTACCCATTAACAATCATCCAAACTTAGATTATAGAGTAAACTCCTATATTCTAAGCATCCAAATATCTATTCATCCAAACGTCTTCACAAACTAGTAGGATTTTAATACGTAGATACCTAACTATATTTTAATTTTTAATTCGAGTCAGTAAAATGACATTTTCAGTGTTGCGGGATTTTTGTCACAAATAAATAGTGATGTGGTTGAATCGAGTTTTACAATTAAAAGTTAGTCGAGATTATATTTTTTAATTCCATATCAAACAGTAATTAAATATTACATAAAACCACCTATACCGTATTTCAACTCATTCAAATAATGCAGTAAACAAACAATTTGGATCTCGATTGCTCCATAATTATTTCCATAATAATATAATCACTTTTCTAGGAACCATAGTTTGTTTTATACAAACATTTCACACCAATTTACCTTGAAAATATTTTCATAATAATAATATAATATAATAATTTTTAATTATATTATAATTTTTACTTTGCACCACGATAACAGGGCGCAAAATATTAATAATCTTTTCTGTTAAGAGCCTTAGAGCGGGCGGCAAAGTGATTTGAATTTGGAACTTGGAACTGAATTTATAACATTCATAGAAATCGAACGCAAATAGTATACTACATAAGTATAACGTAATCAGTATACCCGCATAATTTTATTGTATTCTGCAAATATAATGAGTTCTACGTCGAATTATGACAGTGACCATGCATAACTCCTGAATGACTATTAGAAGCTAACTACGTCGTACAAATCTCATTTTTTCTCATAGAAAGTGGATGAAAAGTAGAATATATTACATAAGAGCAAATTATTTTGCCCTCGGGCGGTGTACTTTGAATCCCTCACTGCGCACAGGATTCTACGTTAGAAGCCCTAGCTGAGCTCGGGATTCTATTCGAGAATCCTTCGCTTCGCTCCGTGATTCAAAGTAGCGCCGTCGCCGTCAAAATACTATTTTGCTCCCTTGTTATACAACCTACTATTTTCTACGACCATTTGGTAATTTGCATACTACATAACCACAAGTCATATCTCAATAGTACTCATTCTTGCCAAGTCGTGTTACAATGACCATTTCCACACGGGTAAACCGTTCTACAATGAAACTTTTTTTTAAAATGGTTTGGCATCATGAACTCAACATAATGATTACGCCAAAAAACGCGCGTATTTACGTCACGATTAAACATCGCATGTAAATAGGCTGTATGGATGAATTGCCTTTACATTTCACTTGTGGGATTATAACAACAAAACAACTTGTATGAGACTGTATTTGGGGATCGTGCGAAGTTTGGCTCCATACGGGGCCCCCGTATGGGCGGAGACCCTGATGGTCAGCAATGTGGCTAGATAGCTGAGCCCGCAGAGGGCGATGGCCGTTAGGATTATAAGGGGATACCGCACGATCTCAGGTAAGGCGGCATGCCTCCTAGCTGGGACCCCTCCATGGGACCTGGAAACAAAAGCCAAGGGGTTGCGTCTCGAAAAATCGAGTCCCAGCGGTCCCTGCTTCACCAGGAAAACGTGGAGATATGGAAGGTGCGACTTCAGCAACCAGAGGGGGGATTCGCCACAATCGCGGCCGTCAGACCGGTCATGGACGAGTGGCTGGAGAGGAGAGACGGTGCTCTCTCCTACCGGTTGTCACAGATACCGGGCACGGTAGCTTCGGTAAGTAAGTATCTGTGGCGAAGATACCGGGAATCCACAGCACTGCGAGGACCGCAGCGATGACACAGCGCTGCGGTCCTCGCAGTGCAGAGCACGGCAAGATTAAGTCTATTATAAAAAAAATCAGTCCAGTCAATTCAATTATTAAGTGAATTATTTGAAAATAGTCAATCATTAATCTCTTTTATGATTAAGCCAACACGCCATTTTAGATTTACCGTCACATTCAAAGAAACCTCTACAATTAAAATTTTCAAAATATAATGTAATAAATTCTTGAAAGTGTTTACTTTACTTGTTGTGTGTGTTTACTTTTTTATTTGTCAACCGAT
The DNA here is from genome assembly GCA_933228765.1 of Miltochrista miniata. Taxonomy (NCBI): domain Eukaryota; kingdom Metazoa; phylum Arthropoda; class Insecta; order Lepidoptera; family Erebidae; genus Miltochrista; species Miltochrista miniata. Next base: position 14,259,075 of record OW121752.1, on the reverse strand, counting down.
TGACATGAAATAAACACTAAATGTTAAGTAAAGCAAACCTCAACACAATAAAGAAAACCGCATTGTAATCGGTTAAGCGAGTACTGAGATTAGCGCCTACAAACGTACAGACAAGCAGATATACAGACATACAGACAAACAGACAAAAAATCTAAAAATCATTGTTTTGGGTTCTAATGCGTTCATAAAGCCCTCCTATGATATTATTTCTTATTTAGCTTCCAAGTACCAACAGACAGCGACCTGTTACAATTTTATTATATGTAGGTATAGGTATTGATATTGATAATACGCTGACTAAACTAAACTAAAAACTAGCTGACCCCGCAACTTCGTTTACGTCACATAAGGTGTATGAAAGGAGAGGTATTTCTTCATCAGACTTATCAAGCAGCGTGTGAAACTGCCCTGTTTGCTTAATCATAAAAGAGCTTAAAGATTAAGTCTATTTTAAAACAATTCAGTACCTCTTATAATTAAGCCAACACTCCAGTTAAGATTTACAAACCTCAACACAATAAAAAAATCGCGTTGCAATCGGTTAAGCGGTTACTGAAATAAGCGTGCACAAACGTACAGACAAACAGATACCTATACAGACATACAGACAAACAGACAAAAATTCTAAAAATCATTGTTTTGGGTTCTATTGAGTTCCTAGAGCCCCCTTATAATATTTTATTTTATTTATCTTCCATGTACAGACAGCGACCTGTTACGATTTTGTTATATGTATTGATGATATGTAATAGATAGATGTTATATATTTACAATATAAAATTTAAAATACAATACAAAAACACCTTTACACCTAATAAAATAAAGAATGACTAAAATGTCTAAGTCTATTGATTGTCGAACATCACTATTGTAGCGGGTCACCCTTTTTTGTATCAGTGACAGTAGCACTTGTCATTTTACTGACTGAGATTAATAATCCGACTTTATGTACGGTAATGCTCGTGGCGTTTATATTGATCACCTCACCAGTCATACATTCACGCCAACATTCTTAAGGATACCTATAAGCGGAGTTATTTGTTGTAGTTCCATACGTAGACAATAGTTTTGTTGGTAGGTACCAAGTAATAGTCGATATTTAATAATAATTGCTGTCAATGGGCACTTTTACAGGAAAAAAAATTATAGATTCCAAAATATGAACCCAAATTCCAACAGCCAGGTCAGGTGTTACACATATTTTGCGGCGTTACTCTACGCATATACACATATCTATAATTTTTTCATAGAGGTATCAAATACTCTTTAAAAAAGTATTGTCTCTTCAACTCACTGTCTCTTCAACAGTGTCTTCAACTCAGCCAACATCGCTGTCAGCTACAAACTGTTCGCAAACTATAAAAAAGTCATTTAAAAAAAGAAGACGTAAAATTGCAAAGCCATGTTCTTGCTAAGATGTTCAGTAAAAAGTTTCGTTGAGTGCAGCGAAAAATTCGCCCTAGATTGGTAAGATCGATTTAGCGCTTAGCAAGTCGCGGTCAGTCTTCATAAAAGCCACTTACAACGGAACCCGAATGGTTGGCTAATATTTTATAAGTTTACCTAAGTCCGTCCGTGTGCAGTCTGCACTTTATTTTCTTAAGGATAACAATGAGGTGGGCGACGTTGATAGATTGGGTAGCCGCTTGGAGCTTCGCCGATACTTCCCTCGCTCGTAACAGAACTAAAGCTTACAAGGTGTAGGTAGGTACGAAACTCTCCTCGCTCGTATTTAATTTCGAATGAATTTTGTAGTATGGTGAACCTTACTGTATAGCAGTCACACACACAACATCGTAAGTTTGATATTCGGTAACTGAAAGAATACTGTCATAGCCTGAATGTTGTAGGCGTTAAACGCGAATACTAGAGGTAGAGTTCCAAAATTGTATTTGTATTCTGCCCACCATATTTATGTTTATAATTTGCTTACTGAACTCAGTCAAATGACTGCCTCTGTGGCGTAGTCGGAAGTGATACCGCATGCGGCGCTGGAGAGCCTGGGTTCGATTCCTGGGTCGGTCCAAATATTTGTGTGAAGCACAAATGTTTGTTTTTGTGGCTCCCCTCACCCAGCCAATTACAGAGGGTGCGTCGTAGCTAAGGAAATGCAAAAGTTAAAGAATAAAACCCTAAATAAAAAGGCGATCACACAACAGCCTACCCCTAAGAACAACTCTAATGTTCAGGCAACTAGGAAAAGTGCCAATCCAATGCCCCCCGCAACCACTAGTATACTGACTACAAACAAAGCTTCCTATGCGCATGTAAGCAAGAAATCATTACAGCCATCGAGCATAGAAGACAAGCTTAGTCAAATTTTAAAATATATATCCTCATTCGATCGAAGACTAGATAAACTAGAATCCAGCGTTAAAATAGCTGCTCCACAAAACAACCATGAATAACAGTCTCAAAATTATGGCATGGATCTCTAATGGATTACTTCAACACCAAAATGAGTTGCAGTTAGTCTTAGATACAGAAAACATTGACGTGTGCTTGATATCTGAAACGCACTTCACTAAACAGTCTCACATTAAATTTAGAGGATACAAAATATATAACGCACTCCACCCGGACAATACTGCTAGAGGAGGTAGTGCGGTTATTATCAAGAAAAAATTTATCCAGTATGAATATAATAGATATGAAGCACCTCACATGCAATCCATGGCGGTATCTATCGAAACTAAATTCGGCCCTGTGGTCGTCGCTTCTATTTACTGTCCCCCAAGGCACAAAATAGTAACAGAACAATATAAGCATCTCTTTGACCTCCTCGGATCCAGGTTCATACTGGGAGGTGATTTTAATGCTAAGAATAAGTACTGGAGGTCCAGGTTAACTACGACAAAAGGAAGACAACTACTAAGTGCGATTAAAGAGATGCGGTGTGAAACAATAAGTACAGGAAAACCAACGTACTGGCCAACTGATAGGAATAAAGTACCTGACCTTATAGACTTCTTCGTATTTAAAAATATATCAAGTATTTTTTTATGTATTGAGGAAAACAGTCACATGAACTCGGATCATTCTCCGATAGTATTAAGATTAAGTAATAAAATTTTACTCAGAAATTCCCATTTGACGCTATCAAATAAGCATACAGACTGGGAAAGCTTTAGATTAGAATTAGAAAAAACTATAGATTTAAATGTGCCCTTAAAATTACACAATCTCGACTTAGAAACTAATAAGTTGACCGTAAATATTCAGCAATGTGCATGGAATAATTCGCCATCACTAAGAGCCAAGTACAAGGGTAACACTTATCCCAAGGAAATAATTACATTACTAACAGAAAAAAGGAAGCAGAGAAAAAGTTGGCAACAGACCAGATATCCCAAAGACAAAACTTTACTTAATAATATTAGCAAAATCTTAAAGAAAAAAATTCAACAGTTTAACGATGAATGCTTAAGGAATAATTTACAGCAGCTAACTGGTGACCACACAACAGATTACTCCCTATGGAAAGTGACCAAGAAACTCAAAAGGCCAGTGACACAAATTCCTCCTATTAGGGACGACAATGGAAAATGGGCAATAAGCAACGAGCAAAAAGCACACAGATTTGCACAGCACCTTGCAAAAAATTTTCAACCATACAGACACCAGACAGAAAACCTCACGTGTCTCGACGTATTAGAGTTTGGGCTAGGCTAGATGATGTTGTGTGAGAATGTTTATTTAAACCAACAATATTTATTTAAAAAAACAAACAACACAAAACCAAATATTATATTATGGTAGGGTGCGGTGGGGTCATGGTAAAGAGAAGGCCCGGAACTCGCAACGAAACCTTGTAGATAACCCGTCAGGCCAACGACCAGTTCAGGTAAACTCCAACCGCTTCAAATAAAATTGGGAGAGTCCTACTTCCAGCAGTGTACTAGGATTGCCCGATAGGCTAATTCAATTGATTAATTCGGCTGCCCCCTTTGCATGTTATGTCACATAATAGCTTATTGCTGTGCTGAAACGGTCAGGCGCAGGATGTTGCTAAGAAATTTCAAGTTGAATAATGAAAGACCTTTCTTATTTGGCATAACCACTGTCATGTAATTGGCAACTAGGATGAAATAGCCAAATTTGATCCTAATATTACAAATCTTTCGGACTAATGGAAGAAACACTATTACCTATTTCAAAAACCGGCCAAGTGCGAGTTGGACTCGCCCATGAAGGGTTTCGTTGCAGCAAGTAACATAATAGAAAAGTTCTTATAGTTTGTTGTAACTTTGATTGATGTTTTAACACGTTCGCAGTGGTAGTGATTTTTGTAACCGAAAATTAGGGTTTATGACGTATTAAAAAAAAACTACCAGCTCTATCTCGGTCGAACCAATTTTCGTTGGTAGTTTTTATAGCAATGTACATCATATATATTTTTTAGATTTATCATTCTCTTAGTTTAGAAGTTAGAGGGGGGGACACACATTTTTCCACTTTGGAAGTGTCTCTTGCTCAAACTATTCATTTTAGAAAAAAATGATTTTAGTAACCTCAATAGCATTTTTAAAGACCTATCTATAGATACCACACACGTAGGTATGGGCTTGATGAAAAAAAAAATTTTGAGTTTCAGTTCTGAGTATGGGGACCCCCAAAATTTACTGCTTTTTTTCTAGTTTTATATAAGAATCTTAATGCGGTTCACTGAATACATCTAGTTACCAAGTTTCAAAAGCATAGACCTTATAGTTTCGGAGAAAAGTGGCTGTGACACACGGACGGACAGACAGACGGACAGACAGACAGACAGACATGACGAATCTATAAGGGTTCCGTTTTTGCCATTTGGCTACGAAACCCTAAAAAGTGAAATAAAACGTGGTGTCCCTGTCATGGCGGAGGTAATCTCAGATTGAAAGAAAACATTATGTCAGCTACTTACTGTCAGTGTAAGCCGCTTATATTGTAAGCCCTATTGTGGTCCAAGATGACCTTAAAATCTACCTAATATTTTATGTTTCATGAATGTATGTGGGTGTGATGTAGGTAAGACTTACGATACGAGTTACGTTGTGGAAAGTAGGCAATGATCATAATGGTTTTTTTTCTTTTTTTATTGTATAACTTGCCTCTTGGGTTAGTGGTTTACAACGGTTAACACTTGACTATAAAACCGTGGGCTCAAACCCCGGATAAAAGCGTGGGTTCAATATCCACTCAGAAGAAAGCTTTTTGGGATAGTGACATAGAGCAACACGGGCAAGCTCATAGCGCGAGTTCGCGTTGCTCTATGGGTGAAAGAAAAGCACGTCGTTGTTTAATTCGGTTAGAGTATGGTCAGGATCAATATTTTACCAGTTGCCTAGATCCCACCCCTGAAGCCATTGCTGTGATTAGATGGTGCATACATACATTCACATAGTCACGCCTTTATCCCCGAAGGGGTAGGCAGAGACCTAGATTACGCCCACATTTCACCTTATAAAATGTCCTACGTAATAGGTGGTGAGCCTATTACCATGTTGAAATAAACAGGCGCAGCCTATGTCGACCCACAGATGATATTTTTTAAGCCGGCCTTCAACTTGGCTTAACGTTTGTCATTTTACTGACAACCGCGTTTCATTTTGAGCTTTCCTTTTCTACGCAATGGATCGTTTTGCAAAATCGTTGCCTTAATTGCCTCCTACGATACGACATTTTGTGATCTTTCCCGTCACCACACGATTCGATGGTGCATTGTAAAAAATCCCAAAATATTGATTTCAATAAGTACCAAGTTTTAGGATTAAATCTACGACGTCGCCGGTCGGCGAAATTTCTCATCCCCTATGAGAATTTTTTTACGACGGCGAAATTTTTTTAACACATTATTTAAACTCCTTCAAGTTTTCGGTGTTTTCCCAAGTCACGTCCTTCCCCGACTTATAGTCTGTGTTTAATTCAAAGTACCTTTCACATAATAGAGAGATTTATCAAAATATACAATTTCCACAAACTTACCGTTAATGCAGCCTTTGTTGCATCGCTTTCAGTTTCCTAATGGAGTTCATTATTATGCATTTGCACTGTAATTAGTGAGTCCAGTTTCAATCGCACATAGATAGTTTAAGCTCAAGCCGCAGGCGCCAATCGCAGCCCTGCTAATTCAATGTTCTGTTAACTATTTCTACTCTAAGTATAATCGTAACTGATCTAATACTGATCGTAAAGTCATGGTAAAGTGCATTAACACTTTTACAAGAGTTTTCGTGCTTCAGAAGGTAAGCTAAACCGTTGGTTCCGAGTGCCAATAATAAAACAATCGTTTAGTCAAGTTGTAAGCTTCATGGGTGACTTGAAAATGTCAACAGCGAGGCAGAAAATACCTGCATCTGTATCCAGCACGGCAATAGGTTCACCACCACTTTTTATGTGGGCTTAAAACAAATGTCTATCGGTTCCTTGTTGAAGGTTTTGTTGCAATTTTTATCAGAATGCAGCTAAGACAAATGGATACTTAGTTACCATTTTCGCCGGTATCCATGTGTTGATCTGTCCCTCATACTTTCTTTACTAATCATCAGACTTTACAAAATGATATAAACCAATGCTGTTCTGTGCGATACCGCATAGCCTTAAATTCGTTTTTCTTCGTGGTTGGGAAGCCAGTGTTATGCATAAGTAATTTTCGAAAGTCGTATGGTCTCCTATAATAATGCCGTATACTCATTTATTATCCGATATCCGGCCAAATTCTAATTATATGCTAGACTTCCAGACTATAATATAATCTATCTTTGTACCAAATTTGAACCTCAATTTATACGTTCAGCCGTTAGATTGAGTATCAAATATCCAAACGTCTTCAAAAAACTTCACATTTTTAATGTTGGTGGGATAGTTGCCCTATATCCGTTTTTACAGATCTCTAGTCTCTAGAAATAAAGATTTTCTGTCGCGCCAGCCGGGCTAGCCTACCCATTTACTGGTTAAGCGGTTGACACAATTGCCTACGACAAGGCTTAGGTACAATTTTCTCCACACTTAACCTATAATCCGACCTGGTGGTACTAATGGGTCCATTTGTACTTAAATTTAAAAATGCAGGACTTCAATTATACTTAAGTTGAAGTTGTCAACTTGGTACATTTTCTTTAATTGAAGTTAAATGAGCATAGGGGAGACCGGGGCTGGTTGACTAAGGGGTAGGTAGACTAACTATCAATAACTCGGCCAAAGCAATGGCTATGAGCCAACCGATGACACCCGAGAGTCCGTTAACCTCTTCCCGCTCAGTCACCGGGAGTGTGGCGTCGCGCACGCACAGCGTTTGAGTGAAGAACATTAAAGTTGAAAAATAACATACGTAAGTAATTATTTTCATCGTAATGTTTTTTGTAATAAAGCCTATACTTTCATGGTTACTGATTGTTAAAGAATTTAGAATGGATGTTGGATTCATGTTCTTTCTTTTTTGTATGGTTCTATTTGATTTCTTAGCAGTTTTGTGGTTATATCATGTGATTGAAAATAAAAATGTGGTTCGGGGCTAGTAGACTAATGTATAACGGGGCTGGATGACCAATAATCATACATAAAAGAAAGAACATGAATCAAACATTAATTATAAATTCTTTGACAACCAGTAACCATGAATATATAGGCATTATTACAAAAACATGACGATGAAAATAATTACTTACATACGTTATTTTTCAACTTTAAATTCCTTCACTCATACGATGTGCGCGCGCGACATCGAGCTCTCGGTGATTTATTGTATATCTGTTTTATATTCAATAAAAAATAATAAAAATAATAATTGTTTATGTATGTTGCCCTTTATCCTATTTCCTCGTGGATTTTGCCTTTACGAGTCCATAGGTCAACTTACCCCAGGCGAATAGTCAACCTACCCCAAGCATGGGGCAGGTTGACCAGTTTTTCTTATTGTATAAGATCTAGCCTGTACCCTATATTATAATGAATTAAGTGCTTTTTGCTATATTTTTCCAAAGCTTAATTGTTAACCTATGAAATAAACCTGTTTTAGAATTAATATTCTATAAAGAAATAAAAATATAAGCGTTTAAGCTGAAACCTAGTCAACCAGCCCCGGTCTCCCCTACTATTCGGTTGTAGCGTAGGCAACCGTAGAGGGTTGGGCAAATTTTGTAGAAGTAGGTTTCATGTCGAAAAAAATTGTAAACTTCTACAGGCATTCAAAGTGGTCCCAATATTCGAAGATTTTGTACGCTCTATATGAACGAGAGAGAGAGAGAGGCAGCCAATATTTGGAAAAAGCGGGTATTGATTGATACAATCTTTTGTTTGTATCAATCAATCAAATCAGCCTATGGCAGTCTAAAGAGCTTCTGGACCTGGGCCTCTCCTATACGCCTCAATACATTCTTTTACTATGAAATTTTAAAATTTTATAGTTTTAGTAGAGTAATTTATGCGGACATATAGACCTGTTGCCCGAAGGAAAGGAAAATGCAGAGACATACTTATAGTCAGTTTGTGAGCCTATTGCCGAGTTGAAGCAAAGGTAGGTTAGTACAGCATAGTAGGACCACGTTCAGTTATTATTCTTCAAGTTGCCAATAAGACCTGCAACTTGTCTTTATGGTCTTAATTTACCATTTCATACCTTTTAAGGGTTCCGTACTCAAAAGCTATAAACAGGGCTGCCCTCAGAGATACAGGCCTCCACCTAGTTGAGAGCGCAGAATCAATAATTGCAAATTTTCCTCTACCATCACAAGTACTAACTCATTGCATAAAACTGTAATTCTTAGCCAAATTTGCTGCACTTTTCAAAGACTGTAAAAAAATTTATGAGACTTCGCTGTCCGTCCGTTCGTCTGTTTATCTGTCTCTCTCTGTCCGTCCGTCTGTCTGTCTGTCACGAGGCTGTATCTCATGAATGGTCAAATCTAGACAAACGTGATTTTTGCCATTTTATTTTTTATATAGTGTAGTGGGGCCCTACCAACACCTCCGGGCCCAAGTCAACCTCACGTGCAAGCTCGTGCACCTGCTGAACAACGGACGAGGCTCTGACGTCGGCGGTCCATTTCAACACGGCGATGGGCTCACCACCTGTTACGTGGGACCGAATTGTACACGGTGAAATGTGGGCCGGTATAGGCCTCTGCCTACCCCTTCGGGGATAAGGGCGTGAGTATATGTATGTATGTATGTATTTTTTATATTAATATTAATAACAGCAACAAGTAGACGCTTGAAATGTTCATAGAACATCGAGCTGTATATTTTCATGAAATATAAATAAATGATTTCATTAAAGTAAAATGGACATTTAAGGGGGGCTCTCATACAACAAACGTGATTTTTTGGCCCTGCGCGAGTCCGACTTGCACTTGGCCGGATTTTAAAACACCTTACTCAAAATATATGTTCAAAACCTGATAAGTATTTACCAATTACCCTTTATTTTATAGCTGCTATCGAAGCCAAACGCATGATGCAAAAGTAATATTATTAATTTGTTTCTTTACTGCATTGTCGTGTGAAAACCAATAGTTTCATAGTTACTCCCTGGAACTTTTCAATCGGCCGATAAGGAGCTTGCGGCGACAGCCAATATTTATTTACTTACCGCAAGGAAACTTATTCGCTTTGTAGACAATAAATTGAGTCTACTTATTATTTAAGTCTCTCTCCGTTATTTTAAACGTTATTTTAAATATGATTTTTGCTGTTTGTGACATTTTCGAAAATTTTTCTGTTTTGTTAAGTCTACAAAGTTAAACATCAGTGTGGTTTTGCATACCAATATTTATCTGGAGGTTTCACTTCTCATTATATTAGGAGTTTGATTTATTCAAATTATGAAATAAATATTTGCTTATTTATACTTAGCCGCCAAAATAATTAGGTTCCGCCTGTTATGATAGATGTAAGCCCAGATGACATAAATAAATAAAACTAATGTCGCCCGCCTGATGGGAAACTATGGCGATATCTAGAAATTTGAAGGTAACTCTCACAGCCTCAAGACTATTATCAGTGATAAGCCTCTTCACATTCATCCTGAAGAACCCAAAACTTTAAGAAGCGATAAATATGTGCGCTGTCAGGGTGTTCCAAGTTTCGTGAATCGCTCTGTTCTGGCGAAGGATCTTCCCACTGTATGAGTCCGGTTTGCGTTGCTCGGGATTGAAAAGGAGAAGGTAGCATTAAAAGTTTACAAGCATCTCAGAACAGTCGCAGCAAGTTGCAGTCAAGTAATTTTGGAAGTGTCATCTAGTCCACATTAAGTTAAAAAAAAAAAGTACTACGGGGTCTAGACAACCGATAGACATACCTACGCATATATTTCTGCAAAGAAACAGACTTCATCACACAAAAACAATTTTTTTAGCGGGAATCGAACCCACAACCTCGGGTGTCGTAGTCAGGTACTGTAATCAAGCTTGCACTAGGCAAAGACGTCACTGTAAGGTAATTTGTTATAAGTAAACTGAATTCATTCAAGTTAATCGAATATTTTTTCAAATCTGAACTTTACCACGCGGGCGGCACCTTAGGCAATAGCTAGTACTATTATATAGGCTTATCCCTTGTCCATTTTCCATTTAGAAGTGAACCCTATAAGCCAGATTTTACATATTTTATTCATAACAACTAATGGCAAACTCTGTTCAGATTAAAGTGAACTAGTGACTGGTTCCAACATTAATAGCTCTTAACAGGTCTTGTCAACTTAGAGATTTCATTAGAGGTAGATTTGATAAAGGACATACAGGCACAGAAAAACTAAATACGGCCTCATTGGCCGTGTACGAATTGTAGGTTCGTAACCAATTACAACAGAAGAAAAAAAAACATCCTCAAACATTATATTTTTTGCGAGAAAAACATTTCTAAACTTCTGGACTCCATCTATGTCTTATGCCAGGTAGTAATACCTGTAAAGGTTTATACGATATGGTCATTATTAAAGAATAAATCATACTTCTAAGTCATTAATGTTATTGACATGGCTTCGTTTTAACCTCGATCAAGTTTTTCATGAAGATTATTATGAAAAACAATTAGTATGCCAACTGATCACAAGTTTTTCATGATCTAATTGGTTTTCTCCTCTTAATAAGTGTTTTTTCAAGCAGAGCGTGTCAATATAAATCTTAGGAGAATAATAAGACATGATTCTCAATTTTCACTCGCAAGCGTTTTTTAAGTTTCTGTAATACGGCCCATAGGGTTGTCAACATGAGACACACTGTCTATAGATTTTTCGGCTAAACGAAAATCTTTATCTGTAAGCAACGACTTTCCATCTAAAAGTAAGTAAATAAATATTGTACCTATTGTAAATTTACAATCGTGGTTCATAGTTGAAGGTCGCCTTTAACGTTGATTGTTTTGCGAATTTTGCTATACTATTATGTATATTTAATTTTTTTGTAGAACTTCCTACAGTAAATTAAATAATATATAGCCTAATATCAAACTTCAACAACAGTATGAATGCGGATGATCGTTGAAAAGACTTTCAGAGTTTTAATTAAGAACTTCAGAAAGTTTTATCTCAATTTTGTATGAACTGTACACAAATATAAGGTAAAATGTAAGCCGTGATCGTACTTGTTGCCACTTAACTCATTAGTAACAAATTATATAATTTCGTGATCGCCTTCCTAAACACGTAGCGAAATTTACAAATTTGACATAAACCCGACGTGTGACAGCCCTGCTCGCGAACACATTCAATTTTTTATTTATCACCTTATTCGCACGTAAAACAGAGTTTTATGTATAAAATATGGCTACCATTAGCTTTTGGAAAAGGTTTATTCAGGATGATCCGAGTTTCGGAAGAAGCAATTAACGCTTCTGAATCATTGAGTAGTCTGTGAGGCTTAGTTAAGCTTTCAGAGGAACCTTTCAACTTGCGTCAGTAGGTACACGTCTAATGTGTTTACTTACTACATCACATTTGAATCTATCAATTTTATATGGGCTTAATGTTAAACGGGAATACGGGCAAATGGAATCTGACTAGGCGTTTTTAACATTCAATTAGGATACAGTAAAAGTTTTTGTGAATTGAAAAAAATGTGAAAATATATCGCTTTCTTTACGGGGGGGGGGGGGGGGGAGATATTGCAGTGGCCTACGTTCAACAGTGTACCACGATAAGTTTACTGTTGGGCCTCTACATATCTGACTCACGATTCAGCGCGGTCGTTTCCACGTCTTCTTTGACTATTCATTGCATTGATGATAAATGAGATTTAACTACTGGGGATATCCAATACTGTCGATAGAACCCTGCCTACAGGAAGTAATGCGACCGTCGCATCGGTCAGTGAGCTATTGTTTTATGCAGCTTGGGCAAAGCACTGGGCGGCGTTTCTCGACTTTTCGGTTTGAATGCGTACCTACACGAGAATTTACACTTGAAAATTCCTGTGAAATGATTTTGTCGGGTGCTAATTAAACGAACTTCTTTTTAATAGCATTATTGGCCTCCGAAAAAATACGTTGCCTCCTGATTTAATAAGTCAGCCACAATTAATGAGCGACAGAATTGATAGATTATAGCATGATTATAGCCACCATTTAATTTCTTTATTAGCCACTGTTAATATAATTCAGCATCGTGATTATTTTTTAGCATCTAATTTTGTAACAAGCATTCAAACAGTAGGGGAGACCGGGGCTGGTTGACTAAGGGGTAGGTAGACTAACTATCAATAACTCGGCCAAAGCAATGGCTATGAGCCAACCGATGACACCCGAGAGTCCGTTACCTTTTCCCGCTCAGTCACCGGGAGCCCGACCGACGTCGCGCACGCACAGCGTTTGAGTGAAGGAAATTAAAGTTGAAAAATAACATACGTAAGGAATTATTTTCATCGTAATGTTTTTTGTAATAATGCCTATACTTTCATGGTTACTGATTGTCAAAGAATTTAGAATGGAGGTTGGATTCATGTTCTTTCTTTTTTGTATGGTTCTATTTGATTTCTTAGCAGTTTTGTGGTTATATCATGTGATTGAAAATAAAAATGTGGTTCGGGGCTAGTAGACTAATGTAAAACGGGGCTGGATGACCAAAAATCATACATAAAAGAAAGAACATGAATCAAACATCCATTATAAATTCTTTGACAACCAGTAACCATGAATATTTAGGCATTTTTACAAAAACATGACGATAAAAATAATTACTTACATAGGTTATTTTTCAACTTTAAATTCCTGCACTCAAACGATGTGCGCGCGCGACGTCGAGCTCTCGGTGATTTATTGTATGTGTTTTATTTTCAATAAAAAATAATAAAAATAATAATTGTTCATGTATGTTGCCCTTTATCCTATTTCCTCATAGATTTTGCCTCTACAAGTCCATAGGTCAACTTACCCCAGGCGAATAGTCAACCTACCCCATGCATGGGGCAGGTTGACCAGTTTTTCTTATTGTATAAGATCTAGCCTGTACTCTATATTATAATGAATTAAGTGCTTTTTGCTATATTTTTCCAAAGCTTAATAGTTAACCTATGAAATAAACCAGTTTTTGAATTAATATTCTATAAAGAAACAAAAATATAAGTCTTTAAGCTGAAACCTAGTCAACCAGCCCCGGTTTCCCCTAAACTTCTAAATTAATAAAAAATGGCTTCAAAATAGAACCGGAGCCGGTCAACAAATTTATAGTGCTGAGTGAAGTTTTACGGTATTGCGAAGTGAGAACAATAAGTGACTTTAGTGAAACTGCACTAAGTCACTTATTGTTTTCACCCGACTAAACTTGACTAAATAGCTTCAACAACATCAAAAACAAAGTCTATAGGTCTATAATAGTTATTTATGATACAAGTGTGGTATGTTGGTCATTACACTCGAGGTGATAATGCACACTGCAAGGAAACCGAGAGTGTGATGACCAAACCTCACGTGGTGTCATACGACGTTTTTCAATTTAGTTTTAGTTTTAATTCTTTATTGCACACAGAAACAAAAATACATTGACATTGATAACTAGGAACTATGATGTACAAAGGCGAGCTTAACTAAACACTGAGACACATTTACGAGTAAAAAAACAAATTCTACAATTATTCATACCTACTCAGTTTGTTAAAAATGGCGCGCTGATTTTTTTTCTGCGAGCGGCGTTTTATCTGTTGGAGCGTAGGCACGAACAATTACGCTAAACAGCCAAAACGCAAAATGTAAAAAATCAATTTTTTATGTACCTATTTATAAATTAGTTTCACGTTGAATGATTAATTAAAGTAAACAAGTTGTTGAAAATTTATCATATTCTTTTTTTTATATAAAAATAGTTTTACGTTTCGTTTCAACATGAAACGAAACGTATCTAAGTCAAAACTTTTTTCCGAGATTTAACAATAAAACTGTAACCCAGTTAAGTTAAGAGCAAATAGATTGCATGAATAATATCTTTCAGCGAGGTACAAACTTAATTTGATGGTATATAAAATAAAACACTAGTGCGATCAAGAATAAATAAATGGTTTAAAAAACCCTAGAAAAATACGCTTTATAATGCACGAAAAAACCAAAAATAAATTATGGATCGTTCAAGTTGCCTCTATTTCTGGGCTGAAGTGTAAACTATGTGCTTTTAGTTATAATATTTGATTGCAAAAGCGTGGGGCGCTGGAACAGGAAAGACTTTCCTGGCGCAAGCTGCATGATGTCTTGTCAGATTAAGGATAAGGTCACATTTATAAAAGCGTGTTTTTCTCGTGTTTTTAAACTATTAATTTACACTGTCACGCTTTTATATATCTATTGTGACTTTTACTATTATTAATATCATTTTAAATTTCGGAAATGTATTAACGATGATAGGCTTTAATTGAAATGCATAACATACTTACTTGAAAAGTAAAGTAGTCAATCACGCCTACGCATTTTCAACACCCACTTTTGCCAGTTTTTCGTGACGCCCGCGTAATAGGAGCAAACCTATTACCGTTACGGATCTCTATAAGATAATGCATAGGTAGTTCCTTAAAGTTTCGGCATTCCAAGATATTTAGTACAATATGTAGTATTCACGTAATAGGAATACAAACGCATATATTCCCAAGCGGGGTTTTAACGGTAACCAAAGATATCTCGTTCTCGAACAAGAACTCTACATTTTGGCACTGTAAACGTATTCCCCTCATGTATCTACTTAATTGCCTGAAAGAAGAGGCGTTCCCTTTGGCAGCATAAACGTTACGCTCTTGTGCGACCTCATGCAGCTTTCGCCAGGATTTTTGTTACATAAGGATTAGTATTAATAGGAATATGCTTACAAAAAAGTCTTTCTTGTTCTAGCACCCCACGCTTTTATTATCAAATATTGTAACTAAAAGCACATAGTTTACACTTCAGCCCAGAAATCGAGGCAACTTGAACGATCCATAATTTATTTTTGGTTTTTTCGTGCATTATAAAGCGTATTTTTCTAGGGTTTTTTAAACCATTTATTTATTTTATACTTTTTAGTCACAACATTTATACCTTAACTAGCTGTTCCCTGCGGCTTCATCCGTATAGAAGTCGTTATCGCATAAAATCATTACCCTCCTTTCGCGCAGTCAGTTAAAAAGTAGCCTATGTCCTTCCCTTAAACTCAAACTATCTTTATAACAAATTTCATCAAAATAGGTTCAGTGGTTTAGGCATGAAAACGTAACAGACAGACAGACAGAGTTACTTTCGCATTTATAATATTAGCAGGGATTTCTGTATTACATGGTGTTTTGTCTGAGTTCGACTAATGTGAAAATATTTCATTATTACTCTAATACATATACATTTTCTGCAGGTACCTATGTCAATATTTACACTCAATATTAACTTCAATATATAACAGGTTTGTTATAACCTTAAACACTAATCGTGGTCTAAGCTCGTTACACGACTTTTCTAACAAATCCATACACAGCTATGATGGTGATGATACGAGGTTCAATCATGAAGTTACAGTTCATATCTTACGACTCCATCATCAGATCAGTTTGACAGCACCATATTATTGTATTTTTATCAGAACTACAAACATCTGCCAATATTCATGACGCTACGATCCTTGGAAGATGCTTAAATTAGTTACCTGAGATTCCATTGCATAGTTTTACAAGTCAATTAAAAAAAGGTTTGTTATAACCTTGAAACCTAAGCCTGGTCAAAGTTCATTACAAGACTTTTCTGACGAATCCAAAAACAGATATAATACGAAATTCCATCAAGAAGTTCCAGTGCATATCTTCCGGCTCCATCGTCAGATCAGTTCGACAGTACCATATTATTGTATTGTCATCAGAACTACATACAGCTGGAAATTTTCATGACTGTACGATCCTTGGAAGCTTGTTAAATTAGCTACCTTAGAGTCCACTTTTTCCATCGAAGTTTCAGTGCCTATCTTCCGGCTCCATCATCATATCAGTTTGACAGTACCATATTATTGTATTGTCATCAGAACTACATACTGCTGCCAATTTTCATGACCCTACGATCCTTGTAAGCTGGTTAAATTAGCTACCTTAGATTCCACTTGTTTTCTGTGCCTATCTTCGGGCTCCATCATCATATCAGTTTGACAGTACCATATTATTGTATTGTCATCAGAACTACATACATCTGCCAATTTTCATGACGCTACAATCCTTGGAAGATGGTTAAATTAGTATCCTTAGATTCCACTTTTTCCATCAAAGTTTCAGTGCCTATCTTCCGGCTCCATCATCATATCAGTTTGACAGTACCATATTATTGTATTGTCATCAGAACTACATACAACTGCTAATTTTCATGACCCTACCATCCTTGGAAGCTGGTTAAATTAGCTACCTTAGATTCCACTTGTTTTCTGTGATTATCTTCCGACTCCATCATCATAACAGTTTGACAGTACCATATTATTGTTTTGTCATCAGAACTACATACAGCTGCCAATTTTCATGACGGTACGATCCTTGGAAGGTGGTTAAATTAGTTTCCTTAGATTCCATTACAATGTTAGTTACATACACGACGACCTAATAAAAGCGTATTAAAAAAAAGCAAAAGTGTTTAATACCATGGTTTATGAGTGTAAAAGCCATGTGATAAAAACCACTTTATGAGCAAGGGTGTTGAAAAATCAATTATTTAATAGATTCTTTTCTAAGAATCGTATAAAAATGTAGTCTACGAGGTTAAGGACTATCGGCCTCCATGACCGGGGACCTGAGGACGGTGAGAGGGCGGCTCACCGTCCTTACAGAAGCAGGCCCATGACGGCAGCGTGACGTGAGGAATTCACGCACGTCCCCCTTAGAAGCAGGATCACACCCGAAACCACCCAAAGACGCGGGATAGCACCCGATCCACCCCCTGGGCGAGGCCGCAATGGCGGCCGTGGGTCTGTTGGGAGTCCTGGGACATACTTCCGAGGGCTTACCCGGGGCTCCCAAAAATAGGCTGTTGGACGTTACGTGAGGTTTTTTTAGTCGGTAGGAGTCCGGCATAACATCCATGAGAATTTTCCCTCACGATAAACAAAAAAAAAAGTCTAGGAGGTTAGAGTCAACTTAAAATTTACTATTAGCTTATAAAGCTAGATGTTACCCTTTGTGATTTAACATCATACATACATATGGTCACGCCTTTATCCCTGAAGGGGTAGGGAGAGGCATATTATACATATGCCCACATTGCACCTTTTTTTTATAATTTGTCCCACGTAATAGGTGGTGAGCCGTATTTAAATAGACAGGCGCAGGTTGTGACTGCCTGCACTGCTGTTGAAATAAAGTCTTCAACTTGACTTAACGACTGCCATTTTACTGGCAACCGGGACCAACGGCTTAACGTGCCTTCCGAAGCACGGAAACGCTCAAATAAATGTCACAAAGTGATCACATGGCTGGTCACCCATCCATGGACCGGCCATAGTGTAAGTTGCTTACTGCAGTGATCGTTTACAGAACACTGAGTCCGCGGGGCCACGGGCGCACGATTTAACATCAAACGCCAATTAACAACAAATCCAAACATTATTCCCTCCACTGTCTTTTGCTTGGTCCTCAGATGAACAACCGTTTTGTGGCATTTCCATTTACCATCGTTTTAGTGCTTCGGATGGCATGTCAATCCGTTTAGTTGCAAGTTACATGACAGTCGTAGTTAAGTTAAATGAAACATCGGCTTGAAACTTTCAACAGCAGGTAACTCGAGTACAACCTGCGCCAGATCATTTCGATACGGCATTATGACTTCTTTCTTTTTCGATGGAACACATTTACCATTTTCAAGTTCAATAATTTCAACGTTTAGCTATTGATATTGATTATATTTATAAATAAACTAGCTGATGCCCGCGGCTCTGCCCGCTTGGAATGTTATTCCCGGTCACTTAGGGGTATGAAAAATAGATGTTGGCCGATTCTCAGACCTACTCAATATGCTCACAAAATTTCATGAGAATTGGTCAAGCCGTTTCGGAGGAGTATGGCAACGAAAACTGTGACACAAGAATTTTATATATTAGATAGCAAAAATAAAACTAAATTCTCCATGTCGACAAAACACAATCAATACTTTGACAAACATGAATACCGCCAAACATGTTACCGCCTTTCTCAGCATGAGGACAGAACAAGAAAGATGTTTCACATTCAAGATAATTAATATCCATTATTCGATTATCCACGTGTATTATGTAGACTACGCTATTAACTAATGCATTAGGTTATGATTATTCATGATGAGTCGAGCGTATGCGGGCGGGATCAAACGCATTTCTGAATGTTCACCTTAATTCATAATTCTAATGAAAAACAGGAGGTAGGGTTTCAATTTTGTTGAATATAGACTGGTAATATGTATCTCGCTTCGACCAAGTAATAGTATCACGTTGAGAAAAGTATGCACCAGATACAGGACGTAATAGTGCCTTCAAAAGAAGTAATTCCTCTTTGCTTGCCGATAATAGTCTTTTGTTCAACTTCATTTGCTAATTATATGTCGATCTGCATGTATTGTCGACCGTAATGAATTTGTGGGGAAAAGTTAGGGTTGCCAGATACAGGCATTTCATTTCCGGGACAATTCGAGGGTTAGCATTCGGTCGGTAGGAAAATATACATACATACATACGGTCACGCCTTTATCTCCGAAGGGGTAGGCAGAGGCATATTATATGCCCACATTTCACCTTTGTATAATTTGTCCCACGTAATAGGTGGTGAGCCGTATTGCCGTGTTTAAATGGACAGGCGCAGGTTGTGTTGAAGCTTTCAACTTAGCTTAAGGACTGCCATTTTACTGGCAACCGGGACCAACGGCTTAACGTGCCTTCCGAAGCACGGAAACGCTCAAATAAATGTCACTAAGTGATCACATGGATGGTCACCCATCCATGGACCGGCCATAGTGAATGTTGCTTACTGCAGTGATCGTTTACAGAACACTGAGTCCGCGGGGCCACGAGCGCTTCCTAGGACGCTTAGGAAAATATACAAAAAGGAAATTATTTTTGCAAATCACTTGTAATATTTTACAAAACTTAAAACACATTATTGACACTCCACCTCGCTTTTACTTATTCATTAAATAAAACTTTGGAAAAAATTAACTTGTTATTTTGTTGTTGTTGTTGTTGATGTTAAAATGTTAGTTTACTTTTGGTATGAAAACAAACATAAAAATAAAACTTGAAACAAAAATTGAGATCGTTTGCTCCCTCATTCAGTCGCTTCAAAACTTTGGTAGAAAATCAACATCAGATTACAATATTAAACATAAAAACCACTTTTAAAACAAAACATAAGTAGGTACTTCTCTTTTGCTAAATAAATTCGAATATTAAAATCACAATTATTTTGGCTCAGTAAATAAATCAAACGATACACCGACTACTTTTTTAAGTATTTGTCACTGGATTTTGCCAAATTTTGCAACCTTTCTCCGTCAGGGCTTTGCAGAATAAGACATTATTTGCGAGCAAGACGCATCAAAATTGATGCGAGTCTGCAGTTCTGACTTGATCAAGTCCATGGACATTCAGTTTTGCTCTTTCATCCATAAATTATTCATCAGGCTGAAAATTCGTTCACAAAAGGCGTTGCTTGTTGGAATTGAAAGAACAATCGTTAGAATTGTTAGTTCTAAAAAAGTGAGCCCAATTTTGTCATTTGGCAAGTCTTTTGGAAGGCCCTCAAAAACAGTTTTCAGATATTCCTTCAACATCAGAATTTCCTTCCATATTGAAAATTGAAGCTGCGGTCAACGTTGACTGCCTTTATTCAGAATTCGCATGTCTGAAAACTGTTTTTGAGGTCCTTCCAAAAGATTTGCCAAATGACAAACTTTGGGCTCACTTTTTCGAACTAACAACTCTAGCGATTTTGTCAATTTAAAGAAAATAGTTGGTTTTGTTCTTTTAATTCCAACAAGCATCACCTTTTGTGAATGAATTTTCAGCCTGATGAATAATTTATGGACGAAACAGAATGTGCATGGACTTGATCAAGTCAGAACTGCAGACTCGCATCAATTTTGATGCCTTGATGCGTCTTGCTCGCAAATAATGTCTTATTCTGCAAAGCCCTGACGGAGAAAGGTTGCAAAATATGGCAAAATCCAGTGACAAATACTTAAAAAAGTAGTCGGTTTATCGTTTGATTTATTTACTGAGCCAAAATAATTGTGATTTTAATATTCGTGTTTATTTAATAAGCAAAAGAGAAGTATTTAAAGTGGTTTTCATGTTTAATATTGTAATCTGATGTTGATTTTCTACCAAAGTTTATTTTATCAAGCGACTGAATGACTCGAAAGCGATGCGTGCGCGAGCGTGGTAGGCATTCGAAATCCGGGACTTTCAAGTGTGATTCCTGGACACTGGACAAGACACGTAATTCCGGGACAATCCCGGATTTCCCGGCCATCTGGCAACCCTAGGAAAAGTTGACATAATCTCTTAAAATATTTTACTTTGGCTGACTGCCACTGGTAGGGACGCTCGATGGGGCAAAGTGTTATTGCTTTTATAATAAGGGCCACTGAAAGATCTTGTCTACTGAAAAAGTGATTCTCATTGTCTAGATGTCACAATGGTTTCAATTCGGTAACGGGTGGTCGTTTTGGCAAAATAAAATTAGAATCAAACACCTAGTCATAATAAACTGCTCAAAAATTCAATAGGTACTATTGCCTCCAATATTGCATGGGCCCCTTAAGATCTATAATCCTATGCACATCTGTGTCCACATTCATAGAAACTGCACTAGATGGCGCAACTTTACTCTAAAATAATATTGCATAGACACCTTAGAATGACAAAAAATTAACTAGATGGCATATGTTAGTCGGACTTACTCCCGGAGGGTTTCGTGCCAAAAAACGGCAAATACATCACGTTTGTTGAATGAGAGCTCCCCCCCCCCCTCCCTTATATATTATTGTATTTCTGTTTATAGTATTTGTTGTAATAGCGGTAACAAGAATAAATAATCTGTGAAAATTGCAGTTTTCTAGCTATCACTATTCTTGAGAAACAACCTCGTGGCGGACAGACAGATAGACACACAGATGGACAGCAAAGTCTCAGTAATAGCGTCCCGTTTTTTACCCTAAGGGTACGGAACTCTAATATATGTGTCCCAGGGTAGTAATCTAATATGTTGGAAGCGCGATTATGGCGCACTTCTAGTGTTACAAGCGTCCAGTAGACCACAGTGACCACCACTGATCAAATAGACTGTTTGCTTATCCGTCACCGCTGTTGTATAAAAACAAAAATGAAACAATGGTTTAAAATTAAAGTGTTTAATTTGTTACATTAAGTTATATTTATGTCCTAGTTTTAAATGCTCAGTAAATAATGGGAATTTAAAAACCTATATATACACATATTCTTGTTACATTCATTTTATCAATAAGTTAATAATTTTAGTACTTAAATATATTTTTTTATTGAGGTCAAAGCTTAATTACTCGTTTCCAAAATGAGAAAGATGATTGTAGCTTTATAACCACTATAAAATAGAGTGAAAACTGGATCACCTTATTTGTAGGTTAGTTAATATTACCTGAATTGTATTATCAAAAAGGTTTAAGTAATAATTTTATGGTCTCAGTCCATTAAAAATAGGAAATACTTACAGAACATTTAACATGTCTGCGCATGATGATTCAATTAAACAAAAAAGAATAAAGAATCCAGTTTTCACAAAATCGAAGTACCAAAATTATTAGTCACTGGTATGACCTGCGTTTTGATCGACAATAGGTTGAATACTAAGAATACTAACTACCTAGAAACCCTCTCGCCTCGTGATTACTGCAACAAAAACTGCCGTACTAACGCATGATTGTGTGCGTGAGCGTGCTGTCTTACATACGCCTTGCGTCAGTGTGTAGTGACGCCGGCTAAAGACACTTCCCACTTTTTCGGGAAACTAATCATGCTAAAGTTTTGTTCTCAAGTGATCATAAAATGGAAATAATTTATAAAATGGAATTGTAATGTCTATCTGTATGATTAAGTTAGACATTTTAGATGTTTCTAGATACGCGGATGCGTGTCCGGCCAAGTTATGTAAAAGAAACTGGCGATATTTACATCAAGAGCTCTTTATAGCCCTCTACAACTTGAAACGTATTTTCGCGGATGACATATAAAAAGTATAGATACGTTACCCACACTGCGCAATGGCAAGACAAATGGGAGGCAATTGCCCACAGAGTTACGCACCAACCAGTGTCGCGACAACATACTTTGTGAAAGTACTTATTGCGGCTGGCCGGCTGCACACTGGTCCGTATTTAAAATAGGTGGACATACGATCTAAGATGTGAAATGCTTTTGGGAAAAAAATAGTAGTACGAGTACGCATTTCTGGTTAATTTTGCAATTCAATATGGCCGCCGCGCCACCGTTGTAAAATTTCATGTTGGATACCGTATATGGGGTTTTTTGGTATGCTGAGTTCGAATTTAATGTTAATTTAGAGATCCAATATGGCCGCCGCGCCGTTATCACAAAATTTCATGATGGGTATCGTTTAAGGGGTTTTTTGGTATGCCGAGTACGAATTTCGGGTTAATTTAGCGAACCAATATGGCCGCCGCGCCGTTATCACAAAATTTCATGATGGGTATCGTTTAAGGGGTTTTTTAGTATGCTGAATACGAATTTCGGGTTAATTTAGAGATCCAATATGGCCGCCGCGCCATCATTACAAAATTTCATGATGGGTATCGTTTAAGGGGTTTTTTGATATGCTGAGTACGAATTTCGGGTCAATTTAGAGATCCAATATGGCCGCCGCGCCGTTATCACAAAATTTCATAATGGGTATCGTTTAAGGGGATTTTTGGTATGCTGAGTACGAATTTCGGGTCAATTTAGAGATCCAATATGGCCGCCGCGCCGTTATCACAAAATTTCATAATGGGTATCGTTTAAGGGGATTTTTGTTATGCTGAGTACGAATCTTAGGTCAATTTTGCAATCCAAGATGGCCGCCTTACACCGTTGTAAAATTTCATGCTGTATATCGTATGAGGGGTTTTTTGGTATGCTGCGTACGAATTTCAGGTAAACGTTTGCCATCCAAAATGGCCACCATGCCACTGTTGTGAAATTTCATGTTGTATATCGTTTATGGGGTTTTTTGGTATGCCAAATACGAATTTCAGGTAAATTTTGCAATCCAATATGGCTGCCTCGCCACCGTTGTAAAATTTTATGTAGCATATCGTATAAATGGAATTTTGATATGCTGAGTACGAATTTAGGGTTAATTTTGCAAAATTATCTTGAAATTCGTACTCAGCATACCAAAAAACCCCTTAAACGATACCCATCATAAAATTTTGTGATAACGGCGCGGCGGCCATATTTGAATCTTTAAATTAACCTGAAATTCATACTCAGCTTAACAAAACACCCCCCTTAAACGATACCCATTATACAATTTTGTAATAACGGCGCGGCGGCCATATTCGAATCTTTAAATTAACCTGAAATTCGTACTCAGCATACCAAAACACCCCTTAAACGATACCCATCATGAAATTTTGTGATAACGGCGCGGCGGCCATATTGGATCTCTAAATTAACCCGAAATTCGTACTCAGCATACCAAAATACCCCTTAAACGATACCCATCACGAAATTTTGTGATTTCGGCGCGGCGGCCATATTGGATCTCTAAATTAAGCCGAAATTCGTACTCAGCATACCAAACAACCCTTTTAACGATACCCATCATGAAATTTTGTGATTTTGGGGCGGCGGCCATAATGGATCTCTAAATTAACCCGAAATTCGTACTCAGCATACCAAAAAAACCCTTAAACGATACCCATCATGAAATTTTGTGATAGTGGCGCGGCGGCAATTTTGAATTGCAAAATTATCATAAATTTCGTACTCAGCATACCAAAAAACCCCTTTAACGATACCCATCATGAAATTTTGTGATTTTGGGGCGGCGGCCATATTGGATCTCTAAATTAACCCGAAATTCGTACTCAGCATACCAAAAACCCCCTTAAACGATACCCATCATGAAATTTTGTGATATCGGCGCGGCGGCCATATTGGATCTCTAAATTAACCCGAAATTCGTACTCAGCATACCAAAAAACCCCTTAAACGATACCCATCACGAAATTTTGTGATTTCGGCGCGGCGGCCATATTGGATCTCTAAATTAACCCGAAATTCGTACTCAGCATACCAAAAAACCCCTTTAACGATACCCATCATGAAATTTTGTGATTTTTGGGCGGCGGCCATATTGGATCTCTAAATTAACCCGAAATTCGTACTCAGCATACCAAAAACCCCCTTAAACGATACCCATCATGAAATTTTGTGATTTCGGCGCGGCGGCCATATTGGATTGCAAAATTATCATGTAATCACCTACAGAGATAGATTATAGTCTGAAATGATACAAGTTTTATCCCGGGAATAAGTTCCCATGAGACGCAGAAAAGAGAACAAAATTTCACGCAGGCGAAGCTGCGGGCATCAGCTAGTCTATAACAAATGTTACATTACACGCGAATGCTCGTGTCGGTCAGGGAGGTGGCATCGTAACGTAATGCTCGAGTCGAATCTATAAATGTTACATTACACGCGAATGCTCGAGTCAGTCAGGGAAGTAGCATCGTAACGTAATGCTCGATTCGAATCTATAAAATGTTACATTACATGCGAACGCTCGTCGGTCAGGGAGGTAGCATCGTAACGTAATGCTCGAGTCGAATCTAATTTGTTACATTACAGGCGAATGCTCCCGGTGAGGGAGCACCTTAAGCAGTACGAACTGTACCTACCCAAGTCTAGTGGTATAACCTCCATAAATGAACTAACGAAACGTAAAAGACTTTTTGAAATCCAACCAGTAGTTCCCGAGATCCTAGCGTTGAAACAAACGAACAAACCCTTCAGCTTAAGAACATTTGTACAGATTTCACCATTTATAACTCACATTTAGGTATTTTAAATGATTTCCTTAATTTAAAGTATGCCAAGTTTCTCGTTACTGAGTCCGAACAATTGTATAGGTCGATTTTCACTATTCTCGACTCACACTTCACCGTTTCCAAATTATTTATTTTACGACTCTCTAATAATTTAGTTCCATTTCCATGCCTAGGTAATTCTTTACTTATTTAATTTGGGGAATTCTGAATTGGAAACTGGCAACACCAACAAAAATGTCAAGATGGAGTCGAAGAAATTAGACATGCGTAAATAAATAGATTTCATAAAATTGTGATAAGTTTCGAGTTACTTACAGACATTCCTGGCTGTTTTTAAATATTTTCTGTAATTTCGACACACTTTTATTGCACAATTCGACATTTTAAACAATAAAATTTTGCCACGTGACACAAGCTTATCCCTTGACAACAGAATGGGCATTAAATGGCGGATCGGCACTTATCCGCCAACAGTTAGCGCTTAAAATTTTGGACGCTTTGCTGTCGTTCAGAGACTATCTACCTACTTAACACATCTCTGGTTGAATATATCTTTGAATGGAACTATGGACTTCTGAGGCATCTGCAGTTCGTTCAATTTAATTACGCCACCTTTGAATTATGATACCCATACGTTTTCAATGGAATTTAAATTCGATGATCTAACAGCCCAAGAAATAACGCGAACCATTTATGTTAGTTAAACCACTCCTGAACACTATGCAATCAATGTTTATAACAAAATCCTGCTTGCCTTGCACACTACACATCACAACACCATAAACTTAATGGTCCCATGTTCAATGAATTTGAAACATTTTTCATCCGTAAAAATTACATTACTTCAGTCAATATCTGAATGTTCTACAACAAATTGGAATCTTGCTCACAAGTAATTTTCCGTTAGCAAAGGTCACAGCATGGCTTCGATAGTGCAGACCTTTGCAATGAAGAATTGCTTTGCAAATAAGGCAGCGTAATATGCGTGTTGGTATAAATTCATTTTCTTCGTAATCCTTTACCATGCTTTGACGCTGCATTATATTTATGAGTCGTGGTCGGCCATTTCTTTGACGATGTTCCAAACAACCCTTCTCTTAACAATACGGTTTTCTCTATAACAATAGAACATTATTCTTAGTTAATAGGAAGAGGCAAAATACAAGATCTTATTTTTAATTGTTTTAAATACTTCTGAAAATACTTACGTTAAAACTCAACTCTTTAGAAGATTCTGACATAATTTGACTTAGACTATCTATAGTTCTATACAAAGCTATAATGTGGACCCTGTATGTACTCAATGAAAGTAATTCGGTAAACGTTTAAAAACAACAAGGGTTCAATCCAATACCTTATTATTTTAAACTACCCGCAACTTTTTCAACTATTTCAACGTAAATTTGTTAATTGACCTCTCCAAGGTAAATTCTGAAATAAATTTATCGGTAATAAGTGGTATTTTAAAATTTTAAACTTTTTCGTCATTGTCACTGTGGTTGAATGACATAAACGTGTGGAATAAACTACCTTCTGGAGAGAGATGATTAATTTGACTTAAGTTCGATCCTGGGTCTGCGATCTTGTTTTTGCGAATTTACTTTTCTAAAATGGATTTAGAAAGGCAATTTAATTAAATCTTACTATAATCTGCTAAATGTATATATTATTTAATGTTTAATCATACTTCAAGATGTTTTTATAATTTTAAAGCAGTTTGCCCCAGCGCCATCTAGTAAGTGTGTAATGAATCTTTTGATAGGTATGCACTGCGTAAGTATGCATGCTAGACTAGATACTAGACTTCCAATGTTATCCGAGAGATGGCGTCAATTCTCAGTGCATAGGAATTTCATTTCGGATTGACCGTGCATTTTTAAATACGGCTGTACATTTCCATAGAAAAGTTTTATTATCCACAATTGTAAAGAATGGTATATATTTAGTTTGTGAAATTCAATATTTCCGTTCAAACAATTCGAAAAGTTTGTAATTTCATAGCTTTTTGTGTGTATTATGAATCGCGAAGTACCGTTGAAACATTTTCATCAGGTTTTACGCAGAGCCGTGTATTGTTTTATTGAACCACCTTTATTTGCGAGAGCATTGTAAAAGGCTGTATAGGTCGGAGTAATAGCAACATTCATAAATGCACTTTTAGTTGTAGTCTTGTTACATACCTGCTAAGGGCCTGTTCAGAAATTTCAGTACGAATTTTTTACCATTTAACTTACTCAAAACGACTTACAGGCTATGGGCTATTTTTCCCATATAGCACTACGAAGATAAAATATTTCAGAGGTCATCAAGGCGCTGGGCTTCAAAGCAGAGCATGAAAACGGTCACACCGAAATAATTCTAAAAGATAGATATATACAACGTGAACTTTTGTATAGCGCAAAGCTCAGACACCCCAACTAGAGTTTCGCTTCAAAATACACTATAAAAATAATTTAATTAAACTAACGAAAACTGACCAAGTTATAAGCCTTTGTTTACAATTGCACTATTTTACCCGCGAACAGCGTAGGTGTAGGTATTATACGCAAGGCAGTTAGTCACTATTCGTGTGGTATTGATAATAACATTAACAAACCATTTTCATAAGTGGTAATTATGGAACAGTGTTTAAGACAGAAACCGGCCAAGTGCGAGTCAGACTCGCGCATGTAGGGTTCTGTACCAAAATACGGCAAAAATCACGTTTATTGTATGGGAGCCCACTTAAATGTTATTTTGATCTGTTTTTTTAGGGTTCTGTACCCAAAGCGTAAAAACAGGACCCTGTTCATAAGACTTCGTTGTCCGTCTGTCTGTCCGTAACAAGACTCTATCGGAACCGCGATAGTTAGAGTTAGTTACAGATACTAAAATCAGATAAAAGGGGGTGATTAAAAGGGATTCCCATACGACAAACGAGATTTCTGCTGCTTTTTTAGTACGGAACCGTCTGTGTGTGAGTCCGTTTTGCATTTGGCAGGTATTTATTATTATAGCGGCAACAGAAATACACTAACTGTGAAATTTTCAACTGTCTAGCTATAATAATGGTTAGTGAGATACAGTTAGGTGACAGAGAGACAGTGGAGTCTTAGTAATAAGGTCCCATTTTTACCATCTCCGATGCTAAGGTTCACTAGCATCAGAGTCTTAGTAAAAGGGTCAAGCTGTAAAGCCTATGAAAGTAGGTACCTATGTGTTTAAGGGCTGAATAAATAAATCTTTCTTTCTAGCTGTTACCTATTGATTACGGAACCCTAGAACTGCAAGTATGTACATACTGACATTTGTGAGTAGTAGTCAATACGATTACGTGACTATTCATAATGCCTGCACACACATTAATGGACAAGCGGTGTCGGAGAGAGTTCTGACGGGCTAAATGAGGATTAGTATGGCGCCAATAGGCTGCATTATCAGTATTGCGTAATCCTCTACGCGTAAAAGTACACAAAACACTTACACGGTTATTTTTTTAGCCACCACTCACTAAAGTTCACCCGCGGCACTTTGTCACCTGCGGTAATTCCTTCTGCCTTTCGATATTGGTATCGTGTCGTGCCTCTGGTTTTCCAAACGTCCATAGGCTAAGGTTAGCAACCAAGCGATCAAGTATGCTGTAAGCTTTTCTGTCACCTTTGTAGTATAAAAAAGTTTAATAAAAGACATGTTGTCATGTCACACGATCGCGTATTTTGCACAGCGACACGGGATACGAAACGGCGACACGTATGACGTCGCGCTCGTGATATCGGTCACTGACTAGTGACTGGTGGCCAGCCCGGGTGGCGCGAGCGCAGGGGTGCGGCCGGGGGTGGTTGTTCGAGGGCACGGGATCGGCTGGTGGCGGGTCGCTTTTGATCACGCGTAGTGATGATATTTTATGATATACACTTTACGATATTAGAGTGTTCAATGCGTTAAATTTTTTCGTGAAGTTTTGAAAAAAATTAACATAGGTTGAAACCGGGTCCATTGGATAATGTTACTGATTCTGATCAAAGTGTTTTCAGGTTTGCGCTATACAAAATTTCATGTTGTATATCCTCATAAAAATTAAATGCCATGCAGGCAGCGGTATAATAAAATTATGTGCTTTGGCAGACTTTTATAGAAGCCTTTCAGGTAGCCGCCGACGTGTCTTCGCCAAGGACTATCGGCCACCATGACCGGGGGCCTGAGGACGGTGAGAGGGCGGCTCACCGTCCTTACAGAAGCAGGCCCATGACGGCAGCGTGACGTGAGCAACTCACGCACGCCCCCCCTTAGAAGCGGGATCACACCCGAAACCCCCCAAAGACGCGGGATAGCACCCGAACCACCCCCTGGGCGAGGCCGCATCGGCGGCCGTAGGTCTGTTGTGACTCACGGGACATCCTTCCGAGGGCTTACCCGGGACTCCCAACCACAGGTTGTTAGGCGTTACGTGAGGTTTTTTAGTCGGTAAGAGTTCGGCATAACATCCTCTGAGGATTTTCCCTCACGTAAAAAAAAAAAAAACTTTCAGGTATCCATTTGAATCATTTTCGGAATTAAGTAACGATTACTAACACATTACTTGGAATTTAAGGACCTAGAAGTACATAGATAATCACTTTTGTTCTTGGAGCGAATGATTAAACCGTTAGAGGAATCTATATCAATTTTCGGTTAACTGTGGAAGCCGAAGTGAACGTCGGCAGCAGCCGGTGTGCTCCCGGCATTATGAGCATGTTTACTGAACGCAAATAACCAAACCGGCCAGTTCGGGCCATTGTGAGAAATAAACCAATTGTTTGTTACCCACAAAGAGTTAACTGTAATGAATAGCTAACAGTGAACGCCATAACAAGCGACGATTGATTGTACATAAAACGTACCGCCGAAACAATATTTTGGCGAGTTTGTTGATTAGAAAGTTTCGCTCATCAATAAAAGTAACGATGAAAAACATTGGTGCCACAGAAATGCAAAAATATTTTTTACAATATTATTTTGATTTTCAAACATTTTTAACCAGTAAACATGACAGTCCGTTAAGCCAAGTTGAAGGCTGTATGGGTTGAAAATTTTCAACAGTTTGTCAATTTCGAAACCTGTCTTTTTTTAACGTGAGGACGGACTCCTACCGACTATGGTTGGGAGCCCCGGGTAAGGCCTCGGAAGGATGGGGGAGCCTGGAAAGTTAATCCGAAACACGTTTGTTCGAAAAATCTGTTGACAGAATCATTTTTGTAGACGTCTCCTTTCATAGAAGGCCCGATTGGCAGAAATCACTACTTGTAGAAGGCACGGTTCGCCGAAGAATTGGTTGATAGAATCAATATTTCACAAATTTCATGGTTGTTCGAAAGCACGACAGAAACCCCTATTAATAGATAGCACGGTTCCCGGAATTAATTGTTGATAGAATCATTATTCATAGAAGCCTTGGCAATGCGCGGTTGGCAGAAACCTTTGTTCATAAATAAAACTTCTCTTCGAAAGCTTTTTTGATTTAAACAACTTTTTCCAGATACATCGGGTCACAAAAAGCTCGTTACAAAGAATACACATACATACATATGGTCACGCCTTTATCCCCGAAGGGATAGGCAGAGGCATATTATATGCCCACATTTCACCTTTGTATAATTTGTCCCACGTAATAGGTGGTGAGCCGTATTGCCGTGTTTAAATGGACAGGCGCAGGTTGTGACTGCCTGCTGTTGAAATAAAGCCTTCAACTTAGCTTAACGACTGCCATTTTACTGGCAACCGGGACCAACAGCTTAACGTGCCTTCCGAAGCATGGAAACGCTTAAATAAATGTCACAAAGTGATCACATGGATGGTCACCCATCCATGGACCGGCCATAGTGAAAGTTGCTTACTGCAGTGATCGTTTACAGAACACTGAGTGCGCGGGGCCACGAGCGCTTCTATAAAGATCTGTTACAAAGAATAAACTAATAAATTTGGGCGTTTTAAGCTTTCTTTAATCTGAAGTCCCTTTATTGCCCACAGTACTATCGTTGGGGTAGTATCACAGGTAAAAAAAAAACCCCAAGGGTTATCAAGCTATCCAATAGTACTGTACGACCTCTAGACCAACGTGACGAGCTTTTTGTGACCCGATGTATCTGGAAACAGTAGTGTCGATCAAAAAAGCTTTCGAAGAGAAGTTTTATCTGTGAACAAAGGTTTCTGCCAACCGCGCTTTCTATGAACCAAGGCAACTGTGAATAATGATTATATCAACAATTAATTCATCGAACCGTGCTATCTATGAACAGGGTCTTCTCCTACAGTGCTTTCGAACAACCATGACATCCGTGAAATAATGGTTCTACCAACCAATTCTTCGGCGAACCGTGCTTTCTACGAATAGTGATTTCTGCCAACCGTGCTTTCTATGGAAAGATTCTTCGGCGAGCCGTGCTATCTACGAGTATTGATTTCTGCCAACCGTGCTTTCTATGAAAGGAGATGTCTGCCAAAAATGATTCTATCAACATATTATTCGATCAAACGAGTTTCGTATTAACATTCCAGGCTCGCAACAGCAACAGGTAACAGACCTACGGCTACCACTGCGGCCTCACCTAGGGGATCTTTGGGAGGTTGTTCGGGTGTTATCCCGCTTCTTGGGGCGTGAATCCTTCAGGTCACGCTGTCGTCTGCGGCCTGCTTCGTCTGCGGCGGCTGGCGTTTAAAAATATAACTTACATAATTTTTCAGTATCTGGGAGCGCATGATGCTAAATTTCTAGATAGATGAATAATCAAGAAAATTATATTTTTTTGATTATTTTATTATATTATATCTATTTTATATTGATAGTTGACTATTTGTTCTCGTTGGACATCGATATTAGGTGGTCATGACGGACGTGTGGAAACTAATGAAATATTTACTCGATCGTGTCAGATTTTCATTGAGAATACCCCCAGTACACCCTACAGATGCCCCAATTTCTTAATCTGACGGCTTGGAATTGAAACAAGTTCGTAGCGAGTGAATTTGGGCATCTTTTCATCGTGTAATGGTACCTCTCATATCTTAATCTTACGCGCTCGATTAACTACAGAAATTACTACTAGGACTCCCCTACCATAGCATAGTTGAATATTTTCGATCAGGTATGCTTGTCGGTCAGTGGCAGGTATAATAAAAACAATTAATTAAGGACCCATTTTCCCTCAGCGGGATATTGTACCAAATGTGGCCTGTATGATGGATGTGTGCGTGAGCACGGACCTAAAATATTAACCAAATTGGACTGTACAAAATAACAGTTCCATTGTAATAATAACATGCAGTTCAAATTAGTGGCGGCACATTAAAATAACACTGTTTCCGACTTCATGGCTATACGTGCTGTTTCAAATATATATTTCAATTAACTAAGTTTACTTTTGAAATCTAAGTTGAATTCACAAAGCAATGTTTGAGGTGTATCGCCCGAGGGATAACAGGGTCCGACCCTGGCCATGCAAACTAAACTAGTTACGCCCGTCTGGTACAATGTTATAACAATAAAGCAGAAATGGCCTATTCAAATAGAATACGGTTAACTAAAATTGGGATTTCTAAATGGTTGAAGAGGTCGTAGCTCCGCTTGATCACTGTGCGAAAAGCTACGGTGGTTCCTAAGATCGGTGGTTCCTGACCGTTTGTGAAATGTCATTTAAAGGCTGCTAGTAAAAGCCTCCATTTAGCCCCTATCCTAATTAGTAGGTAAAAAATTTTAGATCTGTGTTTTTATTGCTGCTATGCGTATGACGTGGTACTAAATACGACGTTGACGATTGTTAGTATCATACAGGTAAAACACAGGTTATCCGATGCATCATTATCTAGAATATGTTAATAAATTGATTAAAAAAATGTGGGCGTATAGATTTTTTTTCAAGTGTGGAAATCCTGGAATTTGAGAATCAGAATCTGAGATCCATGAATGCTTTGCCGGACTCTTACAACTAAAACCACACGATGCCATACCACTGCTCTCGGCCGAGAGCTCCGGGTAAGCCCTCGGAAGGGTATCCCAGGTTTGCCTATGAATGGTGACTGTATGTTTACTCATTTAGTGGTAGGGTGTTCTGTAAGAAGTACAAAATTAAGTTGGTTTTCTTTTACTTGTCTTAGTATCACTGTGCACTGAATTAACTGAGTATAGATTGTAGTGTTTAGAAATAACACTACTACCAGTACTATCTTTGTGTATACTAAACTAACATCATACGGCGGCGCTCCTATGCCTTAAGTTAGGGTGGTGCACTTTAGAGGTCTCCAAAATACCGTAGTTTTCCCCGTTCACTCGTAGCTTATACTGCGTCAGTTGAATAGCGTTTTCTAAAAATTTGATAACGTAGGTGCTAATATTATTTAACAAAGCATATTTCCGTTAAATAAACCGAGACCTAAATAAGCAGAACTCTAATGAAATCCAAACTGCAAATAACGCTAAAATAAACACAACCATTTCAACGAGTTCCGTTTGGTACTTGTCTTTCAGGATCCAAGACCCTGTTATAATATAGGTTTAATCTATACATATAATAAAACTGTAGAGGGTCGAGAGTCTGTACATGGAAGATATTTTGAAAATTTTAATTGGAGGGCGTTCTCTAATCGATACTGAAGCCGAAAATGTAATTTAAACTTTTCATGTCTGTCTGTTTGTCTGTCTGTCTGTATCCCGAATAAGTATCACGCTGAAACTACTGAACCAAATTGAATGATACTTTGTACATTTTGAGCTTATAGTCCGAGGAAGGTTCTAGGATACTTTTGATCCCGAAGTTTTGTGCGGTTCCTGCAGGAGAGGGGATGAAAGATAAATTGGTTTTTCAGTTGTTATTTCTCAACGCATGATGCGATTTCAAAAGTTATTTTAGTATTGGAAAGCGAGTACTTTAAGGATTTTTCGACAAAAGTTTCAAGATTGGGGGGTTTGTAGTTCAGAAATTAGAGGCATCTCAACTTTCGCCAAGCTTAGAATTCAAGGGTTCCTTTGAATGAGAGGGTAAATCTAAACGGGCGTGTTGGCTTAATCATAAAATAGCTTAATTATTAAGGCTGTTGTAAAATAATTCAAATTCAAAATTTGTTTTAGAATAGCCTTAATATTTAAGGTACTATTCCGTGCATCGCGACTGATCGCGGCCGCGAGCGGCCTACGATTGTCGTCGGTCGCTCGCGACAATAGTCACAGTATGAAAATGTATGGCACCGCTTCCGAGGCACGCGACAGACGCCCGCGGCCGACGAATGTCATGAGCCGCGCGCGGCCGTGCCTGGCCGTGCCCGTGCGTGTCTCGAAGTCAGTCGGTGTTGTTCGCCAGCTCCCTCTAGACGTGTGTCCACTAGGGCTTGAATATCGGACGCTTTTTCAGTTCCGGAATTGGGTTTCGATATTCAGTATTTGAATTCCGGAATTCCGTGAAACTTTCACGTCACGCTTTCGTCTTGGGCGTGCTTTTGTAAGGACGGCGATCTGCCCTCCCACCGTC
Source organism: Miltochrista miniata (assembly GCA_933228765.1). Lineage (NCBI taxonomy): Eukaryota > Metazoa > Arthropoda > Insecta > Lepidoptera > Erebidae > Miltochrista > Miltochrista miniata. The sequence goes on along the minus strand of OW121752.1, from coordinate 14,224,162 downwards.
CTCAGGTCCCCGATTATGGAGGCCGATAGTCTTGGGCAAAGACATGCCGATTTCGGGTGGGAGCTTTCTCTCTCGATCACTTTTCGCCGCATTAACTGATCACAGAAAGACACAGTGGCGTCCCACTTACTCCCACTGGAGATCATAGCTCGCGCAATGGTCTCCAGCGAGAGAATGTCGACGTCGAGACCTACCACGAGGACCGGGCACTGTTAAGCCCACGCTGTGCACTCCACTAATGTGTGAAGTACTGTGTCCTTACTGCGTTCCTCACAGTGCTGGCACTCAGGTGTGGTTTCCCGGTGTATTCGTCACAGATACTTACTTAAGCTCCCGTGTCCGGTAAGCATCTGTGACAACCGGTAGGACAGAGCACCCGCACCGTGGCTCCTCTCTAGTCTCGCCCATGACCGGTTTGACCGCCGTGATTGTGACAATTTGACGGAAGTAGGGAGGCACTCCATGATAAATAAGCGCCTCCCTAACGCAGCTCCAGGGTAAGGTGTTGAAGGCGATGCCGGTGTTTCTTGACATCGCCATCGCTTTCAACACCACCTCACCCTGCGATGTTACTTCCTCCGTCAGTCTTCTAATGCGCATGATCGCATCCACGGTGGAGCGCCCTTGACGGAAACCAAACTGGTTATCCACCAGATCTGGCCCCACGCGTCTGAGGTGCCCGACTGTGGTGCTCAAGGAGCTTGTATAACGAGGTATACAAGCTCCTTGAGCGTATCATTGTTGGGATCAACTGATCGGGGATCGGCCGGAGTTGCTTAACGGAGCAACACGATTGGCCGATCCCCGGATGGGTAGACTGCCGACCACCTTGCCTTTCGGATCAGAAACAGTTTCCCTGTCTTCCAGACCTTGGGTATCTAGCCTATTTCGAGGCATGCACGCAAGAGCCCCATTTCTCGAGGCCCGAGATCCTCAAGAGTCAGGACCCACGCTCGGCCTGGAATGCTGTAGGGTCCAGGGACACGGTCCGTGCGGAATCTAAGCCGCAGTACAGTCGCCCCTAACTCACCTTCAGTGACTTCGGACACGTCGTTCGTTTAAATAGTATGTTTTCTATCAAATACCATTAATTTTATGGATTTACATTCTTAGTAGGTTTTAGAAATATCATCAAATAAAATCATTAATACCTCAGTACATAATCGAATTCATTTGTTAATAGAGAAATCCTAAATTATCAACATTGTAGTAATTAAAGGTAATTAAATTGCATAAGAAGCTTATAATCTACATTTTTGTTTGTTATGAAATTAAATAAAAGCGAAAATATCTTTTTTTTTTCAATATCGAAATACCGGTATTGATCTCGCCAGTTCCGGAATTGAGAACGATATTAGATTTTATCGGAATTCCGGAATTATGTCAATTCCGGAATTATGTCAATTCCGGAATTCCGGAGTTCAAGCCCTAGTGTCCACCGGAGTCAAATCATGGTCGAAGTGCTAATTGACATTCTTGAAGAAGAAGAGGAGGATGACGAGCTGCTGTTACTATATTATGAAAATAGAGAACCAATACATACGCGCCATACATACCAATAATGCGCGCGGCTCATGACATTCGTCGGCCGCTCGCGTCTGTCGCGTGCCTCGGAAGCGGTGCCATACATTTTCATACTGTGACTATTGTCGCGAGCGACCGACGACAATCGTAGGCCGCTCGCGGCCGCGATCAGTCGCCATGCACGGAATAGTACCTTAAAGGTGCTATTCCGTGCATCGCGACTGATCGCGGCCGCGAGCGGCCTACGATTGTCGTCGGTCGCTCGCGACAATAGTCACAGTATGAAAATGTATGGCACCGCTTCCGAGGCACGCGACAGACGCCCGCGGCCGACGAATGTCATGAGCCGCGCGCGGCCGTGCCTGGCCATGCCCGTGAGTGTCTCGAAGTCAGTCGGTGTTGTTCGCCAGCTCCCTCTAGACGTGTGTCCAGTAGTCCACCGGAGTCAAATCATGGTCGAAGTGCTAATTGACATTCTTGAAGAAGAAGAGGAGGATGACGAGCTGCTGTTACTATATTATGAAAATAGAGAACCAATACATACGCGCCATACATACCAATAATGCGCGCGGCTCATGACATTCGTCAGCCGCTCGCGTCTGTCGCGTGCCTCGGAAGCGGTGCCGTACATTTTCATACTGTGACTATTGTCGCGAGCGACCGACGACAATCGTAGGCCGCTCGCGGCCGCGATCAGTCGCGATGCACGGAATAGCACCTTTAAGCTCTTTTATGAATAAGCAAACAGGGCCGTTTCACACGGTGCTTGACGATTCTGATGAAGAATTACCTCTCTTTTCGTGCACATTTTGTGACGTAAACGAAGTTGCGAGGGTCAGCTAGTACTTATAATAAAACTGTTGAGGGTCGAGAGTCTGTACATGGAAGATATTTTGAAATTTTTAATCGAAGGGCGTTCTTTAATCGATACTGAAGCCGAAAATGTAATTTAAATTTTTCACGTGAGTCTGTCTGTCTGTCTGTATTTCTGTCTGTCTGTCTGTCCGTCTGTATCCCGAATAAGTATCATACCGAAACTACTCAATCGATTTGAATGATACTTAGCACAATCTGAGCTTATAATCCGAGTAAGGTTCTAGGATACTTCTGATCCCGATATTTTGCGCGGTTTCCTCAGGAGAGGGGATGAAAGGCAAAATATTTTTTTAGCTATAATTTCTCACTGCGTAGTCCGATTTCAAATACTTTTTTGGTGTCTGAAAGTGAATATTTTAAGCCTTATTCCACAAAATTTTCGATATTGAGGGTTATGTAGTTCAGAAATTAGAGCTTAATGATTTTTAAAATCTTTTTTTAAAATCTTTATTGTATCACCAAAAACACAATTATACATCGGTGGCACTTACACAAGTAGGTACATAATATTCTAAAAGGTAATTATAGGTAGGTACTTACCCTAAGATACTTAATCACAATGATTAAGGCTATTGTAAAATGATTAAGTCGCGCCGAAGGCGTGGACTGAATTGTTTTGGAATAAACTTAATCTTTAAGCTCTTTTATGATTAAGCAAACCGGGCAGTTTCATCCGCTCCCATGAGTCTTCTTTCATACACCTTATGTGGCGTAAGCGAAGTTGCGAGGTTCAGCTAGTAATTTAATAATTTCAAAAGCTATTGAAAATTTTATTTCAACTGTCCCTAAAAATGTAGGTACAGAATATTCATCTGGACGACGGCGACGGACTTTCTGGTTTAAAAGCTTCGACGGGCGTACATTTTTGAAAATCACATAAAGGATGCTACGATGAATTATCATTCAGGACTTTCTGGTCACCAATATCTAAACATTAAAACGGAATAATAATAATAATAAGCGAAGCATTAATATAGCGAAAACCAGATCCGGTTGGGCTGGGTAGACAGCTCTCAGCAAACTGCCTCGGGTTTGTCTTGGCCTTTACAGTAATGTTACAGACGAATTTTACAACCAGTGCGTCCTACCAGTTATGAGTTAAGGTGCTGAGAAATGGACACTTACGGTGGGGTAAATCTATAGCCACAAAGTTTCGCTACAAGCTAAGGAAGTAGATGTGTTCGGAGTGTCTTTGACGTCGTCTTCATGACCGAGGGCCTGAGGATGGTGGGGGAGCTGCTCACCGTCCTTACAGAAGCAGGCACAAGAAAACAGCGTGACGTGATAGTTTCACGCACGCTGCACGCCAAAGAAGCGGGACAACACCCGAATCACTCCCCATAGACGCGGGATAGCACCCGAACCCCTAACGTGAGGCTGCGGTGGTAGCCAAGGTCTGTTGGGAATCCTGGGGATATCCTTCCATGGGCTTACTCGGTGCTCCCAACAGTAGTCAGTATACCTAGCTAACCACACGTTCCCTACGGGAACGTGTGGTTTTTAGTCGGTAAGAGTCCGGCGTAGCATCCATGAAGGATTTTCCACACGTTATAAAAATTAATTATTGACTTTAAGTTATATATTTCTAAATACATACATACTGTACAGTAAACCCCTAAACTATAAAACAAACATTTGTGGATCACACAAATATTTGGACCAACACCCGGGAATCGCACCGAGGACCTCAGCGCGGCAGTTGTTTACACTACCGAATGCGCCACTGCACTAAGGCAAACAAAAAACTCTCTTGATAGTCCATTGAAATGTTACATGAGCTTTGCATTTATTAGAGGACGCAATTTTATCTTCGGGACATGTGTGGGGGTCAATAGAAGCTTAACCTCAAGTTTGTGTGGTCACCACCCTTGTCCCCCGGCCGCCATCTTGAAAAGAGGGGGGAAAAAAACACTTTTTTAGCAATATTTCGGAAACTATAAGTCTTACAAAAACATTGTAGCGGCATAATTTGTAGCATATTGCTTTGCCTACAAATGTGTATATAACTTAACTAAAAATTTTACAAAATTTTTAGACAATTTTTATAAAAAAATTCTTTTTTGCTCTATAACTTTTTTTTATACATTTTACAAAAAAAATACCTCAGACTAATCTTGTAGATGATCTTTTAAGAGAAATTTAAAAAAACGCCACAGAGCAAAAAAGAAAATATTTTATTTTAAATTTTTTGTTTATAACTTCTTTAATTTTTAATTTAGGGCAAAAATTTGTTGAACATATTTGTAGGCAAAACAATTTGCTACAAATTATACTTTTACATTTTTTTTGTAAGACTCATACTTTCCGAGATATTGGGAAAAAAGTGTTTTCACCCCTTTTTAAGATTGCGGCCGGAGGACAAGGGTGGCGACCCCACAAACTTGAGATTAAGCTTCTATTGACCCCCCCACACATGTCTCAAAAATAAAATTGCGTCCTCTAATAAATGCAATATTCGGTCCTTAAATTGTAACATTTCAATGGACTATGAGTCTTGTAAAATCTTTCATAAAGAGGTGTTTCCTAAATATGTAGCTAACCTACCAAGCTGAAAGCGCCGCGATTATTTTAAACAAAGTCTACCTTTGTTAATAAATAAGAAAACTATAATAACTTTGAAACATTATTTGTAGAGAAATGTAATGAAACACCTTTTCTGTTTAATTATTAAAATTAAACCATTTCGCATACCTGTCTGGCGGGCATAAAGTCGTCGGTGCAAGGAAGTTATGAAATCCATCACAAAGGACAAAGGCTTGGGACCGCCGGGCATTTGCTCATAGTACGTATTTGTTCTCGCCTAATTAAACATGAAACACTGAAAGTACTGTACATCAACTGAATCAAGGAATGTTCTGAAGGATGTTCATCTACTGTTTAGTTTCAAGAGTTCATCATAGAATCATGAGGCTTTCATTATTCAAAAGCCTTTGTCTTTTTCTTTACAAATAACCATCAACCTTTGGGGTGGTTTGAAAAATATAGTTAACCTAAACTGTTCATATTCGTCCAATACGTCAATAGGTCGGAAGTGCGAGTGTAACACCTCTGGTGTTGCTAATCCATCCAACATCCACAGCAACGACTTTCTATCAGGTGGGTGTATATATACCCACCACATTTCACCTTATAGTTTTTTTTTCTACATAATAGGTTATTTTAAGTGGTGAGTTCGCTAATAGCAGTATCAGTATGGCTCGGAATAGTACCAATTACATTCTCTTTGCTAGTAGGTACGTAGAACTGACATCAGCAAACGTCACCAGCGTGACAGAGAAGTGTGAAGGTAAGTCAGCAAGGGATTCCGGCTGTGTACACTCTTCGTTTACTATTCACTTTTACCCTGGTATTTGAACTGCCACCCGAAATCCGGATGGCTACGAGCACTCAAATTTCACGAAATCTTGTTGAACTGGTTTGCAGGATCATCGCAGTGTACCGGATTTATAAACCTTTAAACCTGCAACCTGTGCACAATATAATGGAAACATAATTGTTTATTTATATAAGGTTTGTATGTATGTTCGATTTAGTGTTAAATATCTTGCTTACTTTCCTACGTTTTGTTTTTCTTTGCGTCACCAATGGTTTACTGGTAGAGGATACATAATAACAATACGGGTTTAAAACCGCCTGTTTACAACGTAATGCATCAAGTTTGGTTAATGCCATACAAAATAATTATATAATACTAGCTGAGCCGACAGACGTTGTCCTGCCATAACTATGAATATGGAAATCGGTACCCCGAGTTCAACTTTCTTGTTTTCTTTCATAAGAACCTTCTCCTGACAATAACAAAAAACAACAAAAAAAATTGCGATATCGGTCCAGCCGTTCACGCGTGATGTCGTGACCAAGGGAATACGGATTCATTTTTAACACGCTTTTACTAGCTTCACTTGTAACTACTTATATGTATATGTAAGAAAATCTTAGAATGTTAATTTGACCCACTTCCCGTCCTTCGATCAGGCTGAAATTTTGCACACGCTCTGAGTTCTGATGACAATACATGACTAGCTAAAAAACGTCATTACAAATCCAATATGGCGGCCTCCCCAAAATGGCGGACTGGCTGTTTGAAATTCACCCCCATGATATGGGTATCGAAAGAAAGGGTTTGCTGTCAGGAATACGAAAAAAATAGTGACGTGACTTAAATCTAATATGGCGGACGTCCAAGATGGCGGACAGGCTATTTTAAACGCACCTCCATGATATGAATATCAAATGAAAGGGTTTGCTGTAAGAAATACGAAAAAAATTGTCACGTGACGTGCTAAAAGCGTGTTTTTTTAGTTTTTTAAACTATTATACTTATTATATCATAGAAGAAGATTTATGCACATACTTATCAGTTGGGATTTCCTCCTGCCCTGGTACTCCTGGCCGTAGACAGTTGTAGGACTTGTAGGTCACTGTGTGGTTTTAGCCGGTAGGAGTCCGACTTGGCATCCATGAAGACTACCACAATTTTTTTTGACGTGACAACGTCTTATAATTAAACGGAGCCCGCTGCATGCACGAAAAAACATGACGTATGCGGCGTTAGCTCGCTCTGAGGCGTTCCATTTAATGGTGAGTTGTCACGTTCAACTATCGTCAGGAAACCGACTGTACAGACAACCGATTTTTTTTTACGTTGGATGTTATGTCGGACTTCTACTGACTTAAACCACACGATGCACTACCATCTGCCTATGGCGTGGTATGCGCTGTATCCCAGTAGTTCCATGATGAAACTACTGAGTTTTTTTTTACCGGGTATGCCATCGGAGAAGGATAACCCCAGGGTACCACAATACTTATTTGTCATTCACTCGGGAAACAAACTTTTTTAACCGTGCCTTTATTTTTCTATACGTATAATAGTATCTTTGCCTACCAAGCCTCTATTTCATCCAGTGTATTGTATTGGTTAGTAGTTATACCGCGACCTCATTCCGTTAATGAGAGCAGTCCACAAACATTTACTGCGCACTGTTTATCAGCTAACTACGAACACTTTGCAATCAGTTCCAACGTCCAATATTAGTATGTGCTTAAGTGAAAATTGATATTGTGAGCTTAGAGGCAAACGCTGTGTGCGCTGAAGTGTATCAAAATTTATACCTGTTTATGGATGCGGAATTACTACAGATGGTTGAACGGGTTGCGCAGTGATGTTTAGTAGTTAGCACTTACTTTTCTAATTGGATGGTATATGCCTTAATTTTTGTAGAGTTCATTGAAAAGTTATGATTCTATCAATCGCATTCAATTCGCATCAAAGAAGTACTGTATTGCTATTTTAGAATTTGCAGCGTGGACTGAAAGTTCGACCCAGACTTTAACTTTTTAAATAAAATACGATTATAATTCATGACCCATAATTCTATTAAAATGGATTGACGAATTGCTTTACGTTTGAAATAAGAAAAGAAAATTATGATAACCAAAGACTTTTAACGTTATCATAATTTTGTAAAATAATTATAACCTGTAAAATATGAAAGTATCCTCGGCGTAGACGATGAAGCCTACAAAATGACGACTCACGTGGGCATGCAATTGATAGATATTTTTAAAAATAAATTCTAGAACTGCATTATAAATGTCTCGAACTTTATCTCTCAAAGTAGTGCCACGAGTCATAACACATTTTTTACAACTTTTTTACGCCCCAAAAGATTTCTTTTGCAGTAAACTTATTCCATACTTTTACTACAAGTACTATATTTGCAAAAATAAATCCGCTTAACCACAGAGAGACTTGTGAAATAAAATATTCTATTAGCTAAATCCGCCCGCTCATAATTCACTCAGTGAGGAACGCACCGAGGGCATGGCAGGTGGTCTTAATAAATACGAAAATGGCCTATCGTGGGGTTAGTAATAAATTTAAAAGGCAATCAACGCCACAGGGTGAGTAAAAATATTAATAGTCGAGAAATAATTATGTATTCATGACTTCCAGCTTCGGTCGGGATTGAAGAAGAGACGAAGCTTTGGATTAACTAAATCCATAGGGATTGGGAGAAACACTCGATGATCGCGATCTACCTCCATACTATCGGTTTTGGGTCTATTGGTCATAGTGCAAAGATGTCTATAACTTTTGTAACAAGTAAGAGGGAGATTTTGGGATTTCAGTGTGTCTGAATATAGAATTATTAGGCCCTGTTTACACTCGTAATAATAGCGGCAAACGGAGCGACTGCGACGGTGGGGCGGAAAGCGGGATTGCGAGAAATGATTTGGCTACGGCGGCAACGAAATTATTAGCCATAGTAAATAGTATTATAATTATTAATTAATCATTCAATCAAGCATCGCGGTATATATTCAGAAAAAAATAAAAATAATCTTTTTCAAAAGAACGGAGTGTGTACGAGTGCGCCCTGTTTGAATACAGTTAGTTTCAAGTATCTACTACTTCTTATACTTAGATGCTCGCTCATTGGTTGGTCTTGGGAACCTATTAACGGGTATTTATTAGATGATTTGTGATCATTGGCTATTGAGTTAACTAGAACCGTCTTCATTATATAATGTTTCCACCAGGACCCATCACCATTGACCAAAGTCTGCCACTGTAATTTCAATAATTATGTCAGAAAGAATCGTTACTCAATATCTACGAAAACTTAGTATACTGTAGCCGACGCGTCGTCATTATTATTGAGCGACAATGACGATTCTCTTCTGACACAATCGAAATAGCGTGCCTACTTGGTACCCCATTTTGATTGACTTGATCAACAATATTGAATTTCATTTTATTTAACACTGATGTGAAGTTACTCACTGTGAAACAAATTAATACTATACCTTGTAGGAGTAATGGTCAGTATTAATTGTTATCTATACTTATAATAAATCTGTAGAGAGGTCAATTCTGTACATGAAATATATTTTCAAAATAACTATCAGGGGGTGATTAGTGATCGATACTGATGCCAAAAATGCAATCGGTAAAAATTTTGTCTGTCTGTCTGTCTGTCTGTCTGTCTGTATGTTCCTTATAGAAACAAAAACTACTCGACGGATTTTAACGAAAATTGATACAATTATTCTTCATACTCCTGGGCAGGTAGTATAGTATAGTATACTTTTCATCACGCTAAATCAATAGGAGCTGAGTAGTGAAAGGAAATTTTGGGAAAACGGGAGAAGTTACTCCATTTTTTAAGCTTCCGTCGCGTGTGCAGCCTTAATGGTTAAAGTTACATAGAAATCATGTATGACGGAAATACATATTCGTATTCTACAGAAAATTGTCTAAAAAATATCCTATGTCTATCTTTTATGGTTGACTCACAATAACACGTGTAACTCCTGATAGCTTAGCAGTTCGGAGCATTCTGATTATATTTGTTTACTCTTACGTTTATAATACTCTCACACATCCCTAATTTAAAAAAGTTGACATTATTACCTATTCAATAAAAAAATCATCATAGAAATTGGTATAGAAACACCAAACTTATATAAGCCATCACACCGTCGCACGTGAATACTGAATCATGCTATAAGATAAAATCGTAAGAAGTCGCTGTCTGTACATGGAAGATAAATTAGAAAAAATATTATAGGGGGGCTTTATGAACGCAATAGAACCCAAAACAATGATTTTTAGAATTTTTGTCTATTTGTCTGTATGTCTGTATATCTGTTCTGTTTGACTGTACGTTTGTGCACGCTAATCTCAGTAACCGCTTAACCGATTGCAATGCGGTTTTCTTCATTGTGTTGAGGTTTGCTCCACTTAACATTTAGTCTTTATTTCATGTCAATCGGTTTATAAATAAAAAAGTTATATCACTTTAAAGAATCGTACATAGACATAAGAATCTAAAAATGGGTAAATCTAAACAGCCCTGTTTGCTTAATCATAAAAGAGCTTAATGATTAAGGCTATTTTAAAACAATTCAGTCCACTCCTTCGGCGCACACTGAATTGTTTTAAATAGACTTAATCTTTAAGCTCTTTTATGATTAAGCAAACAGGACAGTTTCGCACGCTGCTTGATGAGTCTGCTGACGAAATACCTCTCCTTTCATACACCATATGTGACGTAAACGAAGTTGCGGGTACAGCTAGTTCGTTCAATAAAAAGGGGTTTGGAAGAGCTTCAGAATATAATTATATAACCTTAAGCATAATAAAGTTACTTTTCATCAACGACTGTGTACACCGGGCATAAATATACTTCAATTTGTTCATGGATTGACTCAGGGGAAATCTTAGACCCAAGACATTCATATTTGATTTTTAATCTAGTTCCACCAAATGGAGTTAATAATGTAACTGCTAATAATAAATACTTTAAAGAGTATTTGGCCATTGTTACTAAAATTATTCTATCTGGATATACAATAGGTATGGAGAATGTTTAAATACTTGCTTCTGCATTATTGCTTAGTAAGTTCTTAATAAATAAATTATTGTAAAGATAGTTTAAGGACTTTAGTGATGACAAAATGTGTTTGTCATCACTAAAGTCGTTCATGTTCATTATGTTTTTAAATTCTACTACACAAAATGTACATAATTATCTATGTTCATTAAAAAAGATGAATTTTGCGAGAAATGTTCGGTCGGAGTATAGAGTTTTAATTTTTCTACTGTGTGTCATAACATGGTCATAACTACCCGGTGACGGCGCGGCGCGGTAAATTTGCCTTGGATTACTACGGGTGTCAACAAACCTACGGGATCATGTCATCCACCTTATAATAGTCATCATAAAGAGTTGGAATAACAAAAATTTCGTGACCTGAAGATGCAAGAATAGAATATAATTATATTATATAATAGAATAGAATTATGCCAACAAATTGAATTTAAGACCAATCTGTACATAGGTGTATATTATTCAAAGCTTGCTGAAAACAGATTCTATGCAAGGCATCAATCAGTCGTTAATCCCCGGCGCAATATCCATAAAATGGATCGCGGGAGCACGGGGTCGTGGGCTTCAGGCTTGCATGGTACGTGGTACGTAATTCTGGCGAGGCGAGCCATCGACAATGCCGCAATCGGACCAGCAATCTGCATAATGGATTGGTCGGCCGAACGCGCTCGTCCGGTCGGCCGGTCATTCAATTGTCGCGGTCGTCGATGTGTCGCCCCGTTATTACTGAATACGGAATTAATAATTTCATAGCGCATGGCCGGTAAAGGTTTACACCTTCGATGTTAGATTTTGTTTTATCCTGCTCACTTAATATTATAAATGTAAACGTTTTGTTAGATGTTCATCAGGCTGAACGCATGTGGCTGAAATTTGGTTGGTCCCGGAATAGATTATGGTATGGAAAACACATCAATTGGCTTCTTTTTATTCCTGATGCCCTGCAGCTGGTCCTAAGAGCACCATTTAGTACGCTAAAGCTTCAGATCCTTTCTTTTTCAGTCTGTTTGTAGAGGAGGTCTTCTATCTTAGGCTAAATTGAAAGCATAATTTTCTTTACAGTTCTTAAGATTATTAACTCAGAATACTAAACAGCTCTATAATTAGTTACCTGAAGAGTAAATTAACAAAAACAAAGAACAGTTATAGCTATGCACAGTCGAAGAAGTAAGTTAAAATAGTAGCTTCGCTCTATCCAAACGGTCCCCACCTATCCAGTCCCAGTCCATCAAACAATATTATTGTGGGCTTAAAATAATGTGACATTATTTATAGTATAAAACGATGAAAGATATCAGAAATAACGAAAACAATGCCAATAAACGAACAATATTCCAATATAACACATTGGATTCACCAAAACATTTACCTACGTCATACTCAGGAAATATTTCCCTAATGCAGGTAAACAATGTTATTAAAACCCAGCGATACGTGAAACTGTGTTCATTATATTGAAATGTTGCAAATGTATGTACTCTAAATTGCGCGAGTTAGTCAATTTGAATTCCGAATGCAAAATATGAAGTGACAGTGCAGATATGGAGCTTAGTTAAACAACTCCCATTGGGGATCTTTGCATATTTGACAAACTGTTTTGTCAAAATTCTAATCATTTATTCAGCGAGACACTGGTGGTTGTGACGCTTAATCTGATAAATTCTCTATCATACACTATGCTAATGTTGGTGTGTGAAATTTGTATTGATGTGCTATTTTAGGAATTTATCTGAAAATAAAAATATTTTTATTCACACAGTACAAAGTAACACACATGAATGTCAAAATATTTGCTTCTACATTTACTACCAGATTCGCATTGCAATAGGTCGAGCCCGTGAGGAAGAACCTGGCAAGAAAACTCTTTTGGAAGCAGCAATTCAATCTGTGAATGACTGTTTTATTAACTGCCATTATCATTGTAACGAAATAGCTGATTTTTCATTTGTTTCAAATTTGATAGTATGAATTTAATAAAATACGTTAAAACTTAAAATCCTTGACTAGGTAATTATAAACAGCAGTTACAAAGTATTTTAATATGAGTCGGCTAATGTCATGAAAGTGGAGATAATAAGTTCTTATGTCATAAAGTTTACATTTATTGTCAACGTGTCAAAACAAAATATCAAGTAAATAAATTTGATAGCTCGCATGAATTTAATATGACATGTCAAAACTGAAACTCCTAGAACGAAAATAAGATTCATTAAGGTACTATTCCGTGCATCGCGACTGATCGCGGCCGCGAGCGGCCTACGATTGTCGTCGGTCGCTCGCGACAATAGTCACAGTATGAAAATGTATGGCACCGCTTCCGAGGCACGCGACAGACGCCCGCGGCCGACGAATGTCATGAGCCGCGCGCGGCCGTGCCTGGCCGTGCCCGTGCGTGTCTCGAAGTCAGTCGGTGTTGTTCGCCAGCTCCCTCTAGACGTGTGTCCACCGGAGTCAAATCAGGCCTCCGTCACTCGCTACAAGTCGTGTTATTAGCACCTACTCCTAAGTATTATGTAGCAGAACTAACGTGGCCGACCGGCAGAGGGCTGCCACACGCCAGACCGAGCGAAGTGCGCACAGCCAATGTACATTTCCCGCGTAAAAAAATATTTCGCTTTAGTTAGTCTTGCTTTTTTTCATCTTACTTCTTACTAATATTCTAAAATTAAATGCGAACGTGTTTGAGTGCGGATGTGTAGATGTGTGGATGTTTGTTACTCTTTCACGCTCTAACGGCTTAACGGATCTAGCTGAAATTTGATACAGGGATAGATTGTAGTCTGGAATAACACATATGTTACTTTTTATCCCGGGAATAAGTTGCCATTGGAAGCGGGAAAAGGAACAAACTTTTACGCGGGCTAAGCTGCGAGCATCAGCTACTTATAATATAATTCTTATATAAGTACAGAAGAAGAAGTTATAAAATATAATAAAGTATTTTTTCAGACACTGTGTTTATTGTTTTTTGTAGTTACATGTATTTTTGTTCCGTGGTTACAACCCTAATGTTGTCAATAGTTGTCACTCGATGACGCAATCATACGGTGTGCGCACGAATCTCGACTCTCGGAATACGTCGTAGAGAATGTTTTCCACTGTAGCGATATGATATAGCTAATATTTTTGAGGTTAAGTATGGGAGTGATGTATCTGTTACGTAGTAGGTAACTATTATTTAATCTGTGGTCAAATCATGGTCGAAGTGCTAATTGACATTCTTGAAGAAGAAGCGGAGGATGACGAGCTGCTGTTACTATATTATGAAAATAGAGAACCAATACATACGCGCCATACATACCAATAATGCGCGCGGCTCATGACATTCGTCGGCCGCTCGCGTCTGTCGCGTGCCTCGGAAGCGGTGCCATACATTTTCATACTGTGACTATTGTCGCGAGCGACCGACGACAATCGTAGGCCGCTCGCGGCCGCGATCAGTCGCTATGCACGGAATAGCACCTTTAAGGGGCGGTTATTGCGCACAAGTAGGCATTTGGCGCTCCCCTCGCCCCGGGCGCAAACTACACCGCGCGCCGGCAGCGGCAGTGAACTCTCATGCCACAGTATACGGCGGTGGCGGCGGCGGCGGCGGCGGCGGAGGCGACTAATCGTGCGGCATCGTTTGCAGGCCACGGGGTAGTCGCGTTCGCCGCCGCGACCAGTCATTTGATCACTAGCCTAGTCGCCGCGACTGCCGCCCGACGCCGTGGCCCGCGCCGTACTGATTCATGTATTTGTTTCACTCGCTCGCCGCACCGCCAGTCGCCGTGTCGTTCGCTCGGTACATTTCGCCGGTCGCATCGCCGTTCGCCGTGCCGCGTGGCATGCTCAGTACATTTCTATTCATTTGTTTGAGTCGCAAGACGCTTCGCCGGTCGCGCCGCACAAATTTTCGCCATGGCGACTGCCCCGTGGCCAGGCCGTAAGATAAGATTGTTGATCTCGGTCGGTGAAATGGCAAGTGCAGCTGTTGCTGAAACAATAAAGGGTAATCGTTTTCGCTGTCAAAACCTGCAACGCTGGAAATGTAATTTTACTGACTGAAGAAGAAAAAAAACAAAAAAAAAATTGTCATAGTTTGGTATCTATAAAATTCGTGTACAAAGCTAATGTAACCATTTTCTCAATAAACATTATTATTATTATTATTATACAGTAGAGTAGAAAGAAACAGCATGCTAACTTTGTTTGACGTAGTAAATGCATCTAACTTTATTAAGTGTAGTGATTAATTCGAGTTTTCTAAATAAATGAGTTAAATATATATATTATACTATTATTTTTAAGCTAAAGAGTTTGTTTGTTTGTTTAGTTGTTTGAACTCTAGAGTCTAAGAGACTGCTAGTTGAATTTCAAAAGTTCCTTAACAGAATGTCCATTTTTGAAAAATACCAAAATATATAACATCACGCTAAGGCGAATAAGAGCTGAGCAGCAACGAAACATTTTTCGAAAACTAGGATATTTTATTTCTTTTGAGAGTTTCCGTTGCGTAAGTTTGCTATATGGTTACAGTTGCGTAAAAAATGTAAATTACATTATAACTGGTCATAAAAAATTCTAAAGTTTTCTAAAGTTGGTATGCTAAGTATGAATCACGTGATCATTTTGCAATCCAAAATGGCCGCCGCGGTGTAATCACAAAATTTCATGATGGGTATCATTTAAAGGGTTTTTTGGTATGCTGAGTACGAATCACGTACTAATTTTGCAATCCAATAGGGGCGCCGCGCCGTAATCACAAAATTTCATGATGGGTATCGTTTAAGGGGTTTCTTGGTGTGCTGAGTACGAATCACTTGAAAATTTTGCAATCCAATATGGCCGCCGCGCCGTAATCGCAAAAATCCATGATGGTTATCGTTTAAGGGGTTTTTTGGTATGCTGAGTACGAATCACGTACTAATTTTGCAATACAAGATGGCCGCCGCTCCGTAATCACAAAATTTCATGATGGGTATCGTTTAAGGGGTTTTTTGCTATGCTGAGTACGAATCACGTGATTCGTACTCAGCATTCCAAAAAACCCCTTAAATGATATCCATCATGAAATTTTGTGATTATGGCGCAGCGGCCATATTGGATTGCAAAATTATCACGTGATTCGTACTCAGCATACTAAAAAACCCCTTAAACGATACCCATCATGAAATTTTGTGATTACGGCGTGGCCGCCATGTTGGATTGCAAAATTATCATGTAATTTGTAGACGTTTTAATGCATTAGGTAGATGGTTACCATGTCGTGAAAACACTTAAAAAGTAAAAGATCACCACATTTACCATGAGTCGCGTATGGGAATTTTAGTGAAATCCCTTCATCACTCAGGAATTAAGCTGATGGTTTCAAAATGTATAGCTAAGTACCATCATGGATACATTGACTTACGATCAAAAAACCACATCAAAATCGATCCACCCCTTGGGCCGTGACGAATTCACAGGACAGAGTTGTTAATTATGAGAGTTCGTTAATTGAATTAATGAGTAACTAGTTACAATGTTATTAAATTAACGTGTAATTCCATTCCACAATTTTGTGATTACGGCGCGGCGGCCATATTGGATTGCAGAATTATCACGTAATTTGTACTCAGCATACCAAAAAACCCCTTAAACTATACCCATCATGAAATTTTGTGATTACGGCGCGGCGGCCATATTGGATTGCAAAATTATCACGTGATTCGTACTCAGCATTCCAAAAAAACCCTTAAACGATATCCATCATAGAATTTTGTGATTACGGCACGGCGGCGATATTGGATTGCAAAATTAGTACGTGATTCGTACTTAGCATACCAAAAACCCCTTAAACTATACCCATCATGAAATTTTGTGATTACGGCGCGGCGGCCATATTGGATTGCAAAATTATCACGTGATTCGTACTCAGCATACTAAAAAACCCCTAAAACGATACCCATCATGAAATTTTGTGATTACGGCGTGGCGGCCATTTTGAATTGCAAAATTATCACGTGATTCGTACTCAGCATAGCAAAAAACCCCTTAAACGATACCCATCATGAAATTTTGTGATTACGGAGCGGCGGCCATCTTGTATTGCAAAATTAGTACGTGATTCGTACTCAGCATACCAAAAAACCCCTTAAACGATACCCATCATGAAATTTTTTGCTTACGGCGCGGCGGCCATATTGGATTGTAAAATTATCACGTGATTCGTACTCAGCATTCGAAAAAACCCCTTAAACGATACCCATCATGAAATTTTGTGATTACGGCGTGGCCGCCATGTTGGATTGCAAAATTATCATGTAATTTGTAGACGTTTTAATGCATTAGGTAGATGGTTACCATGTCGTGAAAACACTTAAAAAGTAAAAGATCACCACATTTACCATGAGTCGCGTATGGGAATTTTAGTTAAATCCCTTCATCACTCAGGAATTAAGCTGATGGTTTTCAAAATGTATAGCTAAGTACCATCATGGATACATTGACTTACGATCAAAAAACCACATCAAAATCGATCCACCCCTTGGGCCGTGACGAATTCACAGGACAGAGTTGTTAATTATGAGAGTTCGTTAATTGAATTAATGAGTAACTAGTTACAATGTTATTAAATTAACGTGTAATTCCATTACTCAGTAATTAGTTACTGCTAGTACCTACTCATTGTAAATAATTACTCAAGTAATCTGTTACAGAGTAATTGAATTAAGCATAACAAAGTATTGTAATTTGTAACGGTTAATCTAAATACATTTTGCCCATTACTGATATTTTTATACTGTGGCGCGATTTCAACGTAATTTGGCATAATAATTACGAAATAGTTGCGAAAAAAACTGACACAGGTCCTGCCTCCACAAGCGCTAGCGCGAGACTGATCGACCGTCAGCGGCGCAATTCTATTGCGTTTGGTAGATATTCGTACATGATAACTATGTAAATACTTGTGTATAAAAAAACGTTCGGAAAATGCGTATAAAAACTCAATAGCTTTAATTGAGTGCAAAAAAAATATAAAATGTTAATAGTTTAGCCACAGTATTGAAAAAACTTTTCTGAGAGAGTCAACTTTGGGATTTTTTTCTATCTAGTGAAATTTATTGAATCGTGTAACGGGCTTGGAATATGTTTAGCTTATATCCTTAACTATTATATATATATTTATCAGAATTATAAACCCTTTACTTTTTGAGTAGGATTGTTTCAAAAAACTCAAAATCTGACCCACGCGGCCTTACGACAGATCCCATACGTCACACTTAAGACAAGCAGTAAATAATAGGAACTTCTAAGAACATTATTAAGCATGTTATACACTGTATATGGCGTGTTGTGTTGATCGCGTTTAGTGCAACATAGGATAAAAAAACATAGCTTTTGTTTTTTGAAGGAGGATATAATATAAGAAAGTTAAAGTCAAGCCTACATCAATTTTAGTCGATGCTACCTTTCGGGGAATTTGTTCCTGCGACTTTTGGCCAACAGAACTATGATTATTATTACGTTACATAAGTATTTATTATTGTGAAGCCGAGATTCAGGCCAAATTTCATGGGCAAGATCAATTTACACATAGTGGTAAAACAGTTGCAAGAAAAAAATGTTGAATAGTTGTAGAACTTCTATTTTTGATAGTTTTAAATAACACTGTTTCTTGTTCGTTATAATAAGTAATCCATTTTCAACAGTGCTCGGCCGTTTTTTATCAAACTAGCATGTGCCACTTGGCTTCACCCACGTTATTGCCGTTCACGTGGAAATACGGGAATAAAATATAACCTTTGTTACCCAGGGATAGTGTACCTTTCGATGAGTAAAAGAATTTTTCGAATCGGTTTATTATTTTTGGAGCCTATTCAATGCAAACAAACAAAGAAACAATCAAATCTTTCCTCTTTATAATATTGGTACCTATATACATAGTATAAATAAGATAAGAATAGTTAATAATATACCAACAATACTCCTGATTTGAATGCTTTTTAAAGCAATATTATTACCTATACTCACTTTTTAATTTACTCAACATTATATATATTATTAGTATGATTTTCTAGGGCAGTACACTTAAGAGCTGTCGCTGATATAAGATGAAAACCATTAATTCTAACTATAAAAGAGGTTCCAGGTCTTTTTAGAGAAAGTGACTCGGATTAATAAATCTGACAGCAATGATTAATATTATATTGATAAACAGATACTATTATCGTCTGTCTGTCAATATTATATCGTCGTTTTGTTCATGATTTGCAATACAGAACGATCCTCGCAATCCGCTGTAAATCGTCACGCACAGTTAACCGTCACATACTGTCACGCAGAATGGTGCGTTATGCGTTCAGTGTGACACCAGCTTTACCCTATGCCTAGCAAGTCGACAAGCCGTCGTCGAGTCCCATGGCGTCGCACTCGCCTCACAAGATGTACGGCTCAATAACGCGTCCTAATCTAAAGCCAGGCTTTCAACAGACACCGAAGATTTACTGCCCACATATTATATGTGGTGTGAAGTGAACAATAGCCGAGATATTGATTTAAAGTATGATATAGTTTGGCAATATTCCGATGCAATGATGTACAGTCCAGGGTGAATTTGGTAGATAAAATGCTTTAGTCGGTTCGTTACCATGGCTATAACAACTCGAGAACGGCGAGACCGATTTTCAGGAATTTTTATTTGTTGTATTTGGCTCTATGCTGAATAAGAAAATAAGGGAAAACGTGATATTCTACGTCTACGGAATCAGGTTTTAAGACAATACAAAACTTCGAAGATACCACTCGTATCTATAAATTTCCATTATTTAAGAAATACTTAGCTTAGATACTCTAATTTAGTATACTGTCTGAAAATAACAGTTACACAACAAACAAAATATAGTTACAAAAGTCTGAAATAGTCGGAAAAGTTTCAAGTTCGTTCCTTAACTTAAATGAAATCCAGATTATCGGCTTTCCAGAAAACACCTGCATTAATTAAATTGTTACTTGCCTGTCTCTCGGCGTAATTAGTAAAAGTCCCAAGAGTATTTAGTATCTAAGTAACAGTTACATCATTTCGAGAAATCAATTTACTGAGTGGTAATACAGGATGAACTAAATTTAAATCATACTACAATAATAATATTTTGTTTAAAAATTTCAAATAATTATTTAGTTCGATAAATTCTGAAAGTCTACTATATTGTTTTTAAAAAAGTTTCGACATTGGAAAGCCACATTATTATGAAGTAATATAGTTTATGTGTCATCATGATATTTGAGAAAGCGGTTCGTAATACCTTATTACCTATTAAAGAATAATGATAGTGTTTCATTTAGTAACATCTTCACTAAAAGGCGAGCTAGAAGTATCACGAATTAAGCTTTTTAACTTTACAAGTAAAATTTTTTATGAAAATTTGCGAGAAATTACGTAAAATAATGTACAATTTTATTTTAGTATTATACTAGGTTTGGTCGTTTAACTAAAAACGATCATTAACTATTGGTCATAGGCTTTGTTTACTGTAATTCGTTTGTCGAACTTGCTAATTCGGCTTTATAAATGGTAAGCACTATACCTAAATCGTGTGTAAAACTAATTATAGTACCTACCTAATAGTTGTTAAATATTTATTGTCAAAAGTTCATAAAGGCGCATATAGCCTGAGTAAAATTTAGTAATTAATCTTAGAAACAATTAGAATAAAATCAGGTCTTTACTTTCATTTTAATATCTATATATATAAAAGAAAGTCGTATTAGTTACACTATTTATAACTCAAGAACTGCTATACCGATTTGACTGAAAATTGGTGGCGAGATAACTTAGAAACAGGAGACGGACATAGGATACTTTTTATCCCGTTTCAGCGCGCTTTTTTTATGCGCATTTTTTGGTCACTCAGAGTAAATTCGACGGGAACGGATGATTTACTCTCTCTTATGTGACGCAAACGAAGTTGCGCGAGTCAGCTAGTTTGTAAATAAAGAACCTTTAAAAGAAAATAAAAACAGACTTTGTTTAATGTAAATAGATTTGTTTTAGTACCTACCTATTTGACTCTAAGCAAAGCTAAATAATACAACAAACCTGTTGACATTCAAAGAGATTGTTACTGGTCTTATTCCTTGTAGTGTAAATGCAAGCCTTAAGCCATATACTTGATGACTAGTGCCCCATTTGTAAGACGTGTTGGTTTACCAACCTATCACAATATAAATCACAATCATCATCAACTATCTGTGGCTATCTTGACGCCACAGAGAATACAGTGCAGTATGATAGTCCAAAGGGATAATGGTTTCGAGATATACTGGCAATTGTTAAATGTGTTCGCTCAACAGAATCGTATTCAGATTACGAGAAAAGTCATGCCATATTATTTTTGGAATATTTTTTTATAAATCCTATAATAACAACAAAACAGAAAATAATAAAATATGTGCCAGTGGGATTTTTAGTTGACACACGGGTCTGTGGAAAGATCAATTTTATTTGGCTAATTACGTCCAATTTAATATTGCCTATCTCTTACAATTTTTTTTGAAATTTATTTCTTCTAGGAGGAACTTTCAGTTTTTCCCGGGACACCCTTCCGAGGGCTTTTGGGCGTTACGTGAGGTTTTTCAGTCGGTAGAAGTCCCTCAAGTTAAAAAAAAAAACTATGTTCAGTATTATGAACGGAAAATGAATTAATAAAGATATCTTTTTATAGATAAAACCACAGTATAAATATATGTTTAACCAGTATTGTAGCTCCCTACAAACGGACGAAGCGCAAGCTATACCTACGATTCTCGTTTTCGGCATGCCTTTCAGCAAGCAAGCAGCGTCCGCAGTCGCGATTGTGCCGAGTAGACGAATGGAAGGTGTGTCGTTTTTTAAATAGTAACCGCGCGTGTTTTATTTACTAAAAATATTTAATATGACAACTAGTGTCTATTGTGCTTGTTTTGGTTGCATGAATTCGTCAATAACACACCCAGATATAACGTTTTGGAAACTCCGAAAGGTAAGACTATAAATTGATTTTACTTAAGTACTAATTGGTACTATACCACTAGTTGACTAAAGTTAAACAAAGTGATTGACACGAGTGAACTAGGTAGTTACATGAAGTAGGTATGTTTGTGTTTTAAACTAGACTTGTGCTTGCTCAGTCAGTGAACGGTGCGATCCAATATAGTACAATATCCAAAAAAAAAAACTAGTTCAGAACTCTAGTACGTGTACGTGAACTGTAGTACATTTAGTTCCGTTGTCAGTTCGTAGTTATTTAATTGAGAGCAATGATTTAGGTATGTTTCAAGAGTATTCATTTCTTTGTGGATGACCGATGTTACAGTACACTTAGCACCGTATGACTGCCTCTGTGGCGCGGTCGTATTGATACCGCCTGCGGCGCTTGGAGGTCGATTCCCACCCGAGACAAATATTTGTGTGACCCATAAATGTTTGTCTCAAGAGTCTGGTTGTTTCTATGTATAATATGTATGTATTTAAAAAGTATATTAGTACTAATATCCGTGGTCTGATACCCATAACACAAGCAGGTTATTCCTAGCTTACTTTGGGATCAGATAGCGTTGTGTGAAAATGCCCGTGATTATTTATTTATTTATAAAAAAAAATTACAGCATTTTTGTTACTTTGATTTTTATTACACGCATAGAGACAAATATGAACTTCCAAAGTTTAACACAACTTGACAATGTACGAAAAGTACTAGTGTAGGTACTAGAGACTGACTAGTACTTTCAAATCGAAAAATAGTTTTAATTTTGTAAATCAAAAATTTAACGCAATGATTATAAAGACTAGAATTCCGTGATTCTATCACTGACGAAACATGTGGTGAGCCGATTATTATTGTCTACGCCGTTTTCAAATTTCTACACCCGTCTCACTCAATCGTTAGTAGATAACGGGCGCTGCGCCCGCGCCGCCACGCCGCCACCCCGTGCCGCCAGCCGTTGCGGGGATATTATATTATTACTCACAAAGTATTTTTTGTTTAAATAAAAAAGGTACATATTTACTCGAAATGAAAGCCTTGGTTGTCAGTAAAACAACAATCCTTAATACAAATTGAAGGCCTTGTGGGCGGATTGAAAAAATCAACTGCATTAGGCTCACTATCTATTACCTACGCGTACGTAAAACTATAAGGTAAAATGTGGGCGTATACTATGCCTCTGCCTACACCTTTAGGGATAAAGGCGTGACTATATGAATGTATGTATGTACATATTTACAATCGCAATACTAAATAGAAAGTCAAAGTAGGCACATATTATTAAAATGCTGTAGGTGGGCATCCCTATCGCATGCTTACGTACCGCGCGGCTGTAGGCATTTATTTCTAAAATCCGGCCGAGTCAAACTACAGTATACAGTGATAAAACTATATGTTTTGGTTCGATTCGCGTGTATTTTTCCATTTAGGGTAGTTACTGATTTTTTTTAATATAAATATTTTGTAGAAATTTCTTACCAAGGAGTTCATTTTTTAACATCCTGTATATGTATTATCAAATATACATAAACATATAAATGCTAACCCCGGTAGCTACATTGTCATCAACAATCGGAGACAATGTGCTAATTAACCTGTTGTAACGAGATTAGGTAACAATGTAACATTAATTATTAATTAGATACTGTTACGTGCTTACATAGATCATTAAGTAATTCCGTTTCGACCTAACGTATAATATAACGTTAACTATTGATCTATCGGGGAAATTGAATTGTGGGGTAAAGGAGCGGATCAAGTTTACAGATCATTCGTTTATCTTTTTATTGTTAGCATTGCTAAACAGATTTAGATAAAATTTGATCATAAAATGATAATATGATTTGAGATGAATGAGATGATAAGAAATTTGATCAAATGGAGTCCTGAATGGTTAAAATGACAGTTACAGAGAAAAAGATCTTAAAAATGGTAAACTACGGAAACAGTTCCAACTTGAGGTACTTATCTACAAGTTGAAGATTATCTTGAAAGTAATTATTCTTGTATCTAATGAAAAGAGGAGATGAACTTAAAAACAAATCTTCTATCTGAAAAACTTCAATAAGGTGTACCTACACAAAGCTTTTATTTATTTCTGATGGGCTTTCAAGCAGACGATTAATATAAACATCCGCAACAGTGGCATCTACAACTTTCAGATTAGAAGAATCTAAACGAAATCCGAAAAGTTTCACATGAATTTTGTGGCATAATATGTGTTTACTAGTGTGGATAGACATACTTATATAAGGAAATGTTTTTCTAAATACATACATATTATTATGTATAGATAAAAAACATCTGAATTTCGAATGGATGGATGGCTGAATTTGAATGTGGATCACACAAATATTTGGACCGACCCAGGAATCGAACCCAGGACCTCAACGCGGCATACGGTTACACTACCAAATGAGCACCAAGGTAGTAAAAAATAAAGTAGTATTTCCTTTCCGAAACTCTATTTTATCTCTGTTTACTATTATTTCAGGCGGGAAAAAGTAACATAGACAAAGTAACCGTCGCATTGACTAATTAGTTGGAATTCGTTCAATTCAACAGCTTAAAGTGTATTTACAAATAGTCGAACATTTTCCTGTCTAGAATAAACCGATTCAATTAAAAGAAAACCACCCCACCGTCACAGCAACAATAGCCTTTATTAAAATAACTAATCCGGCAATTTCAGTTAAAACGTCAGTAGAGTAATTGGAATCCATGAACAGAGCTGCCATTCCTCGTATGAGCCGCTGGCCGATAGAAAAACACAATGGAACGTGTACAATGGTTCCGTACAATGGTCTTAAACGGTCGCTACCAAATGGAAATTTTAAAGCCAGAGTAACTATACCTGATGTAAGTAACTTCTACGAACTCTATAGCGTTTTGTGGGAAATGTAAGTTATATTTAGTTAGTTATCTATTACTTCTATTATAAAACGAAGAGTTTGGTGGAACGCTAAGGGCACTAGAACTACAGGTTGGATTTCAAACAATATTTTACAGTTTGATAGTCAATTTATTGATAAAGGTTATAGGCTATACTTCGATCATTACCACCAGCTAGGCTATAATAATTATAGCTTAGGCTGCAACGAATAATGAAATAGAAAGTGATGCAAACGTAAATGCAAGGGTCAGCTAGCAACTCACTATCTATACTATGATTATTAATTTCAGTCAGTAAAATGACATTTCTTGAATGAAAATTCAGTACTAAATTTAGTATATGTGACAGTTGCACTTGTCATTTTACTGACTGAGATTAATAATCGTACGCTAAGATTAACTAATGTCGTTTTGAGAGTGTCAAAATAATGTTTAATTACTTATTCAGCTTAAGCACATTTTGTTTCAGAGTTTAAGTGATTATCTTGATAATTATTTTCAGATAAATCATAAAACTTTGCGTAGATACCTACCTATATGTACATCATATATTTACAGAGGAATATACTTAGGTAACGAAGGCAGGTGACTAAACTAAAGACAATAATTATAATATGTATTACCTCACTACTAAAAAACATAATCTAATGTTGATTTTGTAAAAGAAAGTACAATCTTTAGAGTTCAGTACTCACCATGCTGAATGATATTCAATTCTATAATGCTTGAAAAATAAAGCCAATTCATAACGACTCCGCTGTGCCTGGCAGCCAATCGACTCCAATAACAGCGCGTATGGCTATTGTTAGTGACAACTAAACTCCATAAGCAACAACTAAGTAAAAAATAAATGTAAGTATAAATAAATACACCAATTATGTAATTTCCACAGTGGGTCGTCACTCGTCACATCCTGCGCACTGCTTCTGTGTCAGCAGCGCGTGTGTAGTATTTCTGGTGTTGTACTCGTAAACGTTCAGACGCTACAGTAACCAACCATCAAGTGGCCCGTAAGTTTGTCTGCCACCTTAGCAGTATACAAAAACTATATTTTGGAAAGATCAAGGCAGCTCATAATTATTGTTATATGTTTGCATTATTAAACAGAAACTCTCGGGTATTCGTTCTGTCCTTAAATCTATTCGCATATTCGGTCTCAGAATAATGCCGTTGAATTCATTTTCTCCCGACGAGAGCAAAGATAAATCCCTTAACAACACAACATGATGTATAATGCAAGATACAATATAATAATCTACACAATATCAGACCAGGCTCAAGCCGCAGCTACATTAGGTAATAATAGGCTATCCTTCGGAGTACCTGTGGGCTTCATGTGTAGACCTCGGTATAGTACAGACTGTCCAGTTAAAAGTAAAAAGCTCATTTTTGCTAAGGCACTGCCACTATGCACCTAGCGATAGCTAAAATTAGTTTTATATACAAAGATCTGTATAATGTAGGGTTCGTCGTTTATTTTTTCTTAAAACAAACACTATATCTATTTTGAAGTATGTAAGTAGGTGTATCAGTTTTCAAGGTCTTATAACACGAGCTTGTATAAATCTATAGCCTAAACTTTATTAAAAAAAAACATTTTGCTGTATAAAACTCTTCCATAATAGGTACCTTCAAACCAAGCTGTCTCGTAAGCAAAAAAGTGATATTTAAAACAGGGAGTCTATACAATACAATGGTCTATTCCTCTATAGCTAGTGAGTCCAGTTATCTGCGGGCGGATAACGAGCGTAACATATCATTTGCCGAGTGTGAAATTCGAATTCCTCATTCTGCCTTCTGCCAGCTCGAAACAACGTGATTTCGCTGTTTGCATATTTATTGCTCGTCTGGAAACTGCGTACGGAGCTTCTATTAACTATGCATTAACGTATTTCGTAGTTCATGGTACTCCTGACCTTGGTTGTGATATGATTTAAACTCTTAGCCTATTATGGGCAATACTCTTTACTTTCTGGGTCATCCTTTCAATGTGCATAGGCACACGCACGGTGTGGTTTCAGCTGGTAGTGGACTACTAGACAAGGCATCCGAGAGAAAACTAGAAGAACCACACGTAAAATAGCGACAATACTCTTACCATTGAGCTATACTCCTATAGAATCGTACCCATACAGGAGGAAAGTCGTTGAACATCACTATAATATAAAATTGGTTGTTATCTCTTCTGGAGAAAATCAGACGTAGCCGCTATGTAGAGATGGCCTGTTTTGCTTTGTGATGGATTGATTGCCTCTTGGTTTGTTCCCGATTCAATAATCCACGGGAAATTACAACGAACTTAATAGTGAACACATACTTAGGTGTATTAAAGTTAATCTGAAAATTGATATTTCTATACAGGTTTATCTAACTCGAAGAAAAGTCTTTTGGTAATACTTTTATCAGACACTTTTGCGTTGTTGATAACCTGATTTGCGAAATAGAAATAATAGGCATGAAAATTCATAAATTTTATTATTGTACTTACATAAATTAAAATTTAAACTAATTTTAAAACAAAATTATGAACGTCTTGCTCCAAGTATTGCATATAAACTATATGCTGACCTTAGAATCTGGAAAATGAAACAGAAATTCACTGATTAAAATATAGTACACAACACATACCTAAATTGCATATTTCTTTGCAAAATAAGGTTGCTGAAGTTAGCTACCTGTAATAGGTCAGATAAGATATTAGTGATACATTTTAGACTTGTCCATAAATTGCAATCTTTCTTATTGTCGAGATAAAATATTTAGGAAATACGTTGCATCACTTTCAATTTCATTTCGTGATAGGTACCTACTCATTTTCTCTATTACGGAAATTACTTAGTAGCTAGACTTCTTAAAGAACCCATAATTGGCGTGTGGATATCAATAGTCATAAATTACTTTAAAACTTAGAAATGAACTAAAACGATGAATTCATTACTGATTGTAGTTTAACTAGTGTTTAGAGTTTAGATTCGACCTTGTGGCTAAGGTTTGAAGTAATTATTCAGTCCGAAAAAGCATTTTGTACAAACAGGTTTTTTTATTTATCGGAGATATCTTTGGGCTGTACAGACTCTGGGCCAAGTCGCATACATAATGTTTTGTTTGGTAAAATAAATAAAAATTATATAAAATTTTATTCAAAAATCAATTGGATATACAATTACAATAGCGTCTATACTACCAAATTCATCTTAAATCTACTTTAATTTCAATCATAGTACTAGATCTAAAGAGGAAAGATTTGTTTTTTTGTTTGTTTGTTTGTGTCTCCAGAACTACTGGACTGATTTGAAAAATTATTTTACTGTTGGGAAGCTACACTCTTTGCGGTGAAAATAGGTTATATTTTATTCCCGTATGCCCACGGGAACGGGAACTATGCGGGTGAAACCGCGTGACGTCCGCTAGTACAATAAGTATTAAGTATGTTATGTATACTGTGCTAGCAGATTTTTTTATTGTTGTTGAGTTGGGTATTCCGCTAACTACTTGATGCATCAGCCAGTTGCAGTTTCAGAATCAACCCAAGACTATCGGCCTCCATGAGCGGGGGCCTGCCGGGATAGAACCCGAACCCCGCCTAGGTGCCCGAACCCCCCCTAGGTGAGGCCGCAGTGGTAGGCGTAGGCCAGTTGGGAGTCATGGGGTATACTTTCGAGGGCTTACCCGGGGCTCCCAACCGCAGGCTGTTAGGTAGGATAAGTGTGGTTTTTAGTTGGTAGGAGTCCGGCATAGCATCCATGTAGAAGTATTCTCACATTAAAAAAAAGGTTCAGAATCAAACCATTGAATTTTAGTAAATCCTCTTGATCACACAGCTGATGATCTTCAAAATTAATAGATAACAACCATTCCGGTTGTGTCCGCGTTTGAACAACAAAAACCGCATCATAATTAGTCCGTCCTTAGGGTCGCTGCGATGCTACAGACAGATACACAGTCTCACTCACACCTACAGGTCAAACCTATAACATCCCTCGTTTTCAGGGTTCCGTACCCAAAAGGTAAAAACGGGATCCTATTCATGGACTTTGCCGCCCGTCGCGAGGCTCTCATTCAGGAACCGTGATAGCTAGAGAGCTGAAACTTTCACAGATTATGTGTATTTCTGTTGCAGCTATGACAACTAATACTAAAATCAGAAAAAAGGCGGGATGAGGGGAGCTCCCATACAACAAACGTTATACATATACATATATTGTGTTGTTTTTTGATACGAAACGCTCTGAGTGCGCGTCCGACTCGCACTTTACCGGTTTTTCGTTTTAGGTTAATGAAAATTATTACTTACCGTAATAAAAGTAGTGAGTGACAATGGTATTATTCCCGATATCATAGGTTCAAAAGTGATGGACCAGCGAGCCATAGCGATGAGCAGTTGACGGCGAAAGTGCGGAGACACCGACAGCCAATCGCTGCGGTACAGGGCACTTGCCACCGATTGACTCTGGAAATTAGCATTACACTGTCTCAGGGTGTCAATCAGACGTTATTTTTACAAACATACATAATAGTCACGCCTTTAACCCGGAAGGGGTAGATTTTTATACCACGTAATACATACATACATATGGTCGCGCCTTTATCCCCGAAGGGGTGAGCAGAGGCATATTTATAATATGCCCAAATTTTACCTTTTTTCAGAATTTGTTCCTCGGAATAGGTGGTGAGCCATATTACCGTGTTAAGATGCACCGGCGCAGGTTGTGACTGCCTGCTGTTGAAATTTTTCAAGTCGCCTAAAAGGCCTTCAACTTAGCTTAACGACTGCCATTTTACTGGCAACCGGGGCCAACTTTTTTTTATAATTACCACGCGACAGGTTATGAGCCTATTGCCGTGTTGCAATGGAAAGGTGTAGGTTACACACAATGACAACCTACACCTATCCATTGCAACCTGCCCTTAACTTGGCTTTGGTCATGACAGTTGTTGGGATGAACGGCTTAACGTGCCTTCCGTGGCGCGGAAATGTTCCCAAATGGAGTTTAACAAAGTAGTCACTTGGTTACCCATTCAAGGAACAGTAATAGCAAAAGCTGCTTACTGCAGTGGTCGTTTATAGAGTTAGCGGGGCCATGAGCGCTTCAGTCAAATAACCGTCCCGCAATGACAGCACATCGTGTCGAAAATTTGCCACAGCCAAAGCATTGAACTCGATAGAATATTTTACTGACGATCCTTCATACCAAACTTGATGCATACTGTACCAAACCTGATGCACAAAACACATGTAGATCTTTCCTATATATCCTAATGGGAACTGAATTATTGATGCGTTGTTCCGCGGGATTACTGGGAAAAAAAGTCTCACTAGTTTCGTCGCGAAACTATTGGAAATAATCCAGCATCAATACTAACCTCATACTGTACTAAAGTACCAAAATAGCAAAACATAAATACTTGAGTTGACACAAGTATTAGTACAGCCATCATGAATAAAAACGGCACAGATGCGACAGGAGTCTGAAAATTATAACACATAATTATATTTTAATGACAATATAATAATAGGAAGGTACAGTCACGAGTTTTAATTCGGGACCCACCTAGGATTGAATATCGTGTAGACAACTTACGCTATTTAGAGCTAATATTTTAACGCAATATTAATGTCATAATGTTAACGTTTCTAAGGGCAACCGTACAATTACATCAAATGGAGTGAAGGCAACTAAAATGAATTTCGACCTTATTGCATTTTGAATGTTCTAACAACATTTAAAGGAAATGGGTCCCAAATTAAAACTCGTGACTGTACTGAACATCATTTTGGGACATTTGTAAATAACGCCCTCTATCCTAAATGCTTGTAAGCTTTGAGACTAGCGATGGGGTTTCAAAAAAACATTTTTTAGTTGCGAGTTTCAGAAGGAGCGAACTTATGTAGAATCAAGACACCGCCATCTAGCTGTAGATGCTTGAACTTATCTGGACCCATACTAATTCATGTATTAATACGGGCTTCACCGCAAGTCACGATAGGCGCTTTCTAAAGTTCTGAGCGCAGGAATGCTCATGGCTGCATCCTAAACTCAAAGGGCTTTGAATGCTTTCTGCCTCCTCTACAACGGGAGTAGTTTTCATGTTGCTTTACGGAAAGTGCTATAGTGAAATAACCGCTATCTTTTTCTTTTTAGATTAAAACAGTTCATAATATCTTATTCCGTCAAATCTTTTAACTTACAGAAGTTAAAAGATTTGATTACACTAGATATTTATTTTGAATAGTTACAAAATTAAGATTTCTTTAGATTTACATTCTGATTCGTATCTAAAGTTATCTTTTTTTGGTCGAGTGTATAGTTACATAACATATTATATGACAAACATACCTAGGTAGGTACCTACCTACAAACATTTTTTCTACTTACGGTGCTCATTCTGTAAATTACTGCGCAAATGCTCAGAGAAGCTGTGACGAAATGGAATAGAAGTGCAGGGTTGAATATTTCGTTTACTTCTTTGGTATACCTGAAACAGTGCAAAGTTTCCTTTTGAATTATTATACATAAAGTTATAAAATATCACGAGGTAGTGGCATAGTAGGGGTAAATTGTGTAGCATTTTTTGTTTTAAGTATTCATTATTAATAGCAGTCCCCAGGGCCTGATTTAGGGTTCCGCGCGCCCTAGGCTAGCTATGAATATGCGCCCCCAGCTGCAACTAATTTAAGTCCTACCTACAAAACAGACTACGTAAGCTGATCCTAAGTTCCTAATCGTTATTCTTTGGTAATTTGAAAATAAAATAAAACCCGATTTTGAGACTTCTTATGAGGTTATGACTTGATGCATCAGCCAGTAAAAAGCGAGATAAAAATACCATCAAAGTACCTAACAGTACCTCGGTACATACAGTTTCCGATAAATCGAACCAGTGAATCATAGTGAAATCCCTTCATAACTCAGGAAGTGAGCTGATGAATGCAAAATTTATAGCTACGAACGGTTCGAAAGCCGATGTGGGGGGGATGACCCCGGCACATTGGCTTTCGAGCATAGAAAACCGCAAAATGGCTCATCTGTTGGGCGGCTACTATGCCACAGACAGACACACACATACACAGATACACAGGTCAAACTTAAAACACTTCTCGTTTTTCGGCGGGGTTAATTAAATCGTCAGTAATATTGGTGCGATGGTGCCTTTCCAGCCACTCCTCCATGACCGGTTTCACCGTCTCAACAGCACCGTCTCACACTTTTTTTATACCACCAAAGTGGCAGACAAGCATACGGCCCACCAGATGTACCGGTGGTCACGCCCAAGGAGGCAAAGTCTCTCCGGTCGCGAAGAGGTTCCACACCACCTGCAAGGGATCGTTGACCACTTCATGGCTCGCCTCTGCGCCGAGTCGAACTGAAGAATTCAGTTAATTCATTCTGATATTCTGGTGGCCCCACCCAGCAGTGGCAGCTGTACTCCATGTGCAGCCGCACTTGCGACTTAAACAGAAGCAGTGTCTGCGCCGCAGTAAGTACCGCCGCGCCCTGTTGAGCACACCGAGCAGACTTGGACGCCAGCTTGGCCTTATTCTCCTAATCACTTCGGAACTGAACGTCACTGGAGATGTCAACACCAAGGATACCTATACTGTCAGAGTATGAGAGAGTTGTGCCCTGAAATTATGGCGCTACAGTAAATTAGGTTTTCTTTGCGGTGACTACACAAACTTGTGTCTTAGTAGGGTTGAATTGAACAAGATTTTATTTTTTCCCGATCGGACACTCTATTGCGAGTTGTCTCGATTTCAAACACAGCTTTCTTCCACTGCAGCCCGACAGATACCGGTGCGGCCCGTGTAACAAGTTTCGCCCGTACTGTCGTCCGTATAACAATGAATGCCGTCAATAGACAACATCTCATTGATATGCAGCAGAAACAGAGTGGGGGACAACACTGAGCCTTGTGGTACTCCAGCGTTTATGGCCATGCATTCAGAACCTATGCTTCTACCGGCCAAAAAGCTGGACACCCATTCACTTTGGTTCCTGGGTGCCCTGAACGCGACACGGGTGGAGCTGTCGTATTTACTGCCACGCTGCCAGGGAGATGGGTGGAGGAATTTAATTTTATCGCACGTATTTGTGTTTTCACTAAATTACCAAATAAGGTGTAACAAAATGTTAACTAACAATTTTAAACATGTTGTTAGGAGTTGTTACAATCAGTTAAAAATTGCTAGATGTTTTGTGTGCCCCTTTTTGGGAGCACCGTAAGTCACAGCCCTGCGCCAATCCCAACGCCACGCGCCCCCTTGATCCTGGCGTCCTAAGCTTCAGCTTAGTTAGCTTATGGGTAAATCAGGCCCTGGCAGTCCCCCCTATATCCCCGAGGGAAAGAAGTGAATTATACATCCAAACTTTATGGTTTTGATTTTTATTTTTGATGATCCCACGTAATAAGTTAGTAATAAGTATACTCCATTCATAGTTAATTTACCTCTAGCTGTGAGGTTGGCTTCCCTGATTTTCGTGTTACCATTCTAAGATTTTTTTCCCGTGTACTCCAACCTTAAGTCTAAACTTATTTTCTTCTTTTGCTGCCTTTTTTTCAGGCGTGGAAATTATTTGAGATGTGGAAGCAGCACCTTTGCTCTCCTTGGTGATGGTGATGAGTGTCTTCTTTTAATTACAAATCCATTTTATGTAAATAAAAACGAAACCTAAGAAAAATCTTATAGTAACTGAACTACGTCTTTAGTGATGTTAATTATATTGACTAATGATATTTATATAAAAAAAATCTCTCAATCTTAACGGTTCCATCTTATAATCTCCCCTCATATGCGGTAAAATGTCTGAAGCTGGCACTCATAGGGCGACTTTACTGCAATACCAACTTACAGAAAACGATCTGTCAGAGAAATTAACTGTGAACGGACTATAGTAATCCTATTGCCTTCAAAAACAATTTCTGCAGTACGAGAAAAAAATAAAGGCATTTTTTTTTCAAATATAGCGTACCAAGCAAGCTTGTGAAATCGTTGAATACAACTAACTAGGCGTGTCTGTAAGTATGGATATGCAACATCCTTATATTGAAACCGTTCACATTGTTGTTTTGTATCGAACAGCTGTAGAATATGGTTTTTGATGATTTTCAACTGCACTCCCGTTTGTGCGAAGTATGCCGATATTAAACAGTCCATTGCAAAATGTCCGTAGCCAATCCACACTAACGGAACTACTTCTAGTGCCACTGATATTGAGTACCTGTAAAAAAATAATCAAAGTTATTTCTAGATTAATTAAACAACTACTCCAAAATCATGATGTTATAGGCTCTCTGGCTAATGCTTAGTATTGGGAACTTATGAACTGAAACCATGGTCATACTAAACCACAACAGATGTAACCTCACTCGGCAAAATGAGCAATTTATTTACGTTTTTGTCATTATTCTTCAGATATTATATTATAGCACTGGACCTGTCATCTCAAGCGGTAATTTGGGACCACAATGAGATCGTTCTTTAATGCATAATAATACTTGAAGTACCTTCCCCTCGGAATGCAAACAATCAGTTGTGGATATATTATATGGGAACAACCTACTGCCAGGTTCGTCAAAATAAAGTCGTCTTTAAGCCAAGTCAGAGGTCCTATGAGCTATTTGAAAACTTACAACCTGCCCCTCTCAAATCAAACTAGATCCTCATGAGTTAGTATGAATAAAACTCTTTCACCTACATATTCAGAAGGGGTAAGGATCCAGCAGTGAGCTGTTTGAGTGATTTTTATAAAGTACTAGATACGAGTAAGCAGCTTCTTTAAAATGGACATTTCACTTACTTGCCCCAAGTATCAGTATTAAATGGTACATATATAGGGACCTTCGCATTCTTGTTATTGTATCTTCTAACAACATGGTTAGCAGGCCAAAATATTGCAACCATTGTGATGCCAAAGTATAAGGAATTGGATAAGTAAGAAAATGTTTTGTTGTTTCGTTGTAAAAAATCTTCATCTTTCCTGTACTTCGCGGCAAACGATGGACCTAAGGAAAATAGGTACCTAAGTAATTGTAAATGTTTAGACTCATACCAATATAACAAATGCAGAACAAAATATATCAGTGACGCAACAATTCAATTCAATTCAAATAAATTGAATTTAATTACTAGATATCATTCTCCGACATTTGTTAGACATGAATTCGTAGAAATATCAAAAAATAATCACACAATGTAACTTGCACTTACACAGAAATCCAAAATCACGACACAATATTTGAACCCGAGGTTTCAGCACGGCAGCCCTTCCAAAATAATATTTTCAGTTTACCCTTCTAGTCAAGCTATGTACCAATCTTTTAAATGAACTACCCACATTCCCTAACTTCTTAAATTCCGTGCGTATTTTCGGTTCTTATACAACCGTAGCTTCCAAACGGTTTGAACGATCCGTGAACTTGATACGGCATATATTGTTTAGATCTGCTTGACATCTGCTACAGCCTTAGACCATATATCACGGGACTAGCCTTTGCGAACCACCGCATACAAAAATATTCTGCTAGTTTTCATAGCGGGTGAAGGGGGAAACACAAAGACATATAAAATTTCATTACATTTAAAAATGTATTAACCCAGATACTCCTACCAGGTGTTATAACACCGATTAAACTAATTTAAAAATACCCTCAAATAAAATATATCAAAAGTGACTAATGATCGTCATTGCTCGTTTTGTTTCATTTAGTGTACATGCATAATTATTTATCTGTGGAAAAAATTGTTATTTGCATTGAATTTTAAAGACTTTTGCTCAATTAAATAGAGAAGTGTTGTTTTTTTCCAAAATGACAACTAAAAGGTAAGTTTTTTTATAATTATTGTATGGTAACCTAATATTTTCGACCTGATAATGCAAACTCATGACTGTTAGCTATAAAATAGAAAACATAGTTCTGTTATATTTCAAAGTGTTTATTATTTATAAATAAAATTGCCAGAGGTGTTATAACACCTAGTAGGAGAATCAACGTCTATTAAGCTTTACTATATAATTTTAGGTCGCAGTCAAAAAAAACATTACGCTTACACGAAATATTAGAGGAATTAGAAAGGCAAGACGATGAAACACCTTTACCAAGAACCATTTCAGTTTTGCCACCTGAAAATTCGAACGCAGTCACTGATGAAGATTCAGGGGATGAAGAACTGGTGAATCCTTATAATCTCCCAGGTATGTTAACTCATATAGGTATAAATCGATATTATAATATGTCTATTTGAAACATTGGCTCAATTAATTTATAAGTTTCTTTCATTTTGGGTTTCTAGGTAATCAACTTAGGGCTGACGCTGAGGTACAATATGAAGAATCTTCCTCTGACGACGATGAGTATAACATTCCATTGTCTCATATAACTAAGAGAAGGCGTATAGAATCCCCGTCCAGCTTGGAAGATTCCACTGCATCTCATTCTTCTTCAGTAGCCAGTACATCAACTGGTGGTAACGTCTTTGCACCGAGAGTATCCAAGAAACAAAATTATGCTTGGCGTAATCGTCATTCCCCAAATTCTTACCCAGAATGGCAAAACTTTGAGGGTCCAAAAAATCTGCAGTCACCAACATATTATTTTGATGCTCTGTTTGGTAATGATGTCGTTGATATGCTTGTACACTACACAAACTTATACGCTAGCCAAAAGAACAATTCAAATACTGTCACAACCAATGAAATGAAATGTTTTCTGGCTATTCTTTTATTTAGTGGAAATATTGTTGTCCCTCGAAGAGGCATGTACTGGGAAAAGTTGTCAGATACTAATTTCCCACTGATAAGTAATGCTCTTTCACGAGATCGATTCATTACATAATGTCACATATTCACTGCTGTGACAATAAGTACACAAGTGGTTACAAGTCATGACAAATTTTCGAAACTGGAGACCTTTGTTTGATGTCTTGAACAAAAATTTTTTAGCCATGGCTCCTGTAGAAGAAAATTATAGTATCGATGAAGCAATGGTCCCGTATTATGGCGGCCATAGCTGCAAGCAATTTATTCGTGGTAAACCTATAGGTACGTTGGGGATATAAGTTTTGGGTTGGCGCTACAAGACTTGGTTACGTGTTATGGTTTGACCCATATCAAGGACATTCTGCAACGATACCAATTGCATACAAAGACTTTGGCTTAGGAGGTAGTGTAATTCTGCAGTTTGCAGATGTGTTACAATCGCTGCACCCAAACTTGCCATTCCATTTGTTTTTTGATAATTATTTTTCTTCGATACCGCTTTTTCAAGAATTGTACCACCGTAAACTAAAAGGTACAGGTACTATTCGTGAAAACCGTACATCTAAGTGCCCACTACCGCCTAATAAAACATTTAAAAAAACGGAAAGTGGTACTTTTGAGTCCAAAGCCAGTGTACCAGCTAATATTCTCGTATGTAAATGGAACGACAATAGTGTTGTTTCAGTAGCGTCAAACGTGAACACTATTGAACCATTGCATAAAGCAAAACGATTTTCACAACAATTAAAAAGGTATGTGCAAATTGATCAACCTTTTTTAATTAAAAATTATAATGAAAATATGGGAGGAGTGGATCGTTCTGACCAAAATATTGGTCTATATCGCACTTCAATACGCGGAAAGAAGTGGTATTTTCCCCTTATAGCCCACTGTCTGGACATGGCAGTTCACAATGCCTGGCAATTATACAAGTATAATGGGGGGGAGACAGATCATCTCTCTTTTCGAAGAACTGTCGCCAGAGGTATGTTAGAGACTTACAAGTCTGATTCAAAACGTGGACCATCTCGTACACCTTCTGGTCATAGGGAAAGTTCTAGGTACGATAAAATCGATCACTTGATAAAATATCATAACAATCAGTTAACTTGTAAAATTTGTAAAAAAAAAAACTAATTTTGTATGTAAGAAATGTGAAGTTTATTTGCATCCTAAGAATTGTTTTATTGATTATCATTGCAAAAACTAAAGTAAACACTAACCGGTTAATTATTTAATCACCATATAAAATATATAAAAGTCTAATAAAGATTTAATCATAAATAAAGTGTATAATTTAATATGAATTATTTCCCATAGTTCCCTACTAGCAATAGTAGCCCATTCTCCTACCAGGTGTTATAACACCGATCATTTTCCAGGTTTCCCAGAGGAACAAGATTTTTTTTCGTATTTTTCCTAAAAAGTCACTAACAAAAATACCAACATATCAAAAAATTATAAAGATCTAAGACCCTCAATAGTTTCAGGAGCATCTGGGTTAATCGACAAACGCGTAATGGCTGTTGTGTGTTAATTTTTATTGTACAGTCAACTACAATGAAATGCACTAGTTTAATCATATAAAATGATGTACTGATGTACAGTGCTTT
Organism: Miltochrista miniata; assembly: GCA_933228765.1. Lineage (NCBI taxonomy): Eukaryota > Metazoa > Arthropoda > Insecta > Lepidoptera > Erebidae > Miltochrista > Miltochrista miniata. The sequence continues at coordinate 14,186,114 of OW121752.1, read as the reverse complement.
TTATAAAGCCAAAAGACCAAATGGTCTATTGGCTTGGCAGAAAACAATGCTTAAGTAAGGCGCATCCTGTGGTTAGATGATCTAAGGCTACAGCACGTTCGTTTTTCCCACTTTCATTAAACCGGAAGGCACAGGTGGTATTCTCATAATTACAAAACGGTCAATGTTCAGCTGGTTAATACTAAGTCTGTTTATGGATTGAATTCCATTATTGATCTTTTGATTGTAAATTACAAAAAGACTTAATTTAGAAGTAAAAGAAAAATTACCTACCTTGTAATATACGGTTAATGTTGTCTATTCTCGACGCTCGCAGGTTCAATGTTATAATTTTACCAAATAAGTACAGCTGTGGGATTTCTATTAACAAAGAATCAAAAACTTCGTCCAAATCTCTGTCTTTCTAAAATTAATTATAAACAAATTTTATTTATTCCAGACTAGCTGTTGCCCGCGACTTCGTACGCTTGAATATTATGTTATAATGCCAATCTGATTGCTCTGCTTAGCCCCTAGGATATGTAGCGTGCCTATTCGAAGACCCTACCCCTAGTTAATATTTGTGCAAAATTTGAATCAAATCTAATGAGTAATTTTCAAGATCCTTTCGGGACAAAGCAAAGCAAACAGACAAACCGAAAACAGACAAAAATTTTTCTAACTATATTTTGGCCTTCAGTATCTTATGTTGAACACCCAGCGTGTATTTTTTATTATATATTTCCAATGGCATGTATTTAACGCGGCGACAAACTAATCTTATTTAGGAATTAAAAAATAATTAAAACTGGTAGGAATATAATAGTCGTAGCTACAGTGAAATAGCATTTCAAGTATAAAGTAGCAGCTTTATATTGAGATCTACGCTTCATTTAAATTTAAATTGGCAGTGATTTTTTGGTGAAGCAACTGAATTTCTTGTTGTGCGACAACTTGGCGGCGAATATAAAGTAGAAATATATTATACAATGAGATTGTTTATAAAATTAACTGAGATGAGAATAACATAAGCACAATGGTCATAAAAAACATACTCCGCGATATTTTATAGGGTCTAAATAAAGCAAATTGCGGCACGCAAAAAATATTATTGGTCTATACTAGATATTATTATTATTCGGTTTAGTAATAATTAGTTTCCTTTCATTGTCATTACACTGACGGTGGTTTCGTTGTATTTTTTTTTCACATTTTGTATTTTGTCTGGCACACGGCGGCCGCTGCCGCGGCACGCTCGCTTTGTTCTCTCGCCTCGTGCTTTTTGTGGTCACAGTTGTAACCTAACCTAACCCTGCCCTCCCACACTACATAACTTTACCAACTGAACATTACATGAAATTTGCATTATACTTTGTGATCAATAGCGCAAATGTTATGATAGCAAGTAAACATTCGATGAAATGAAAATTATGATTTTGCTCCACCTCCCACGCCGCGGCCACCGCTCTGCTTCTATGCCACCAACGTATTTGTCGCTTTTTTCAATACTTTGCGATTCTACAAGCAAAAATTATGATATCTTATTACTTAAAATTTGGACCCGTTTTAATTTTTATAGCTGCTTGTAAATCACTACCCGAAAGTGTATTTATATATGGAAGCCAATAGTTGCTAATAATACAATGTTTGATATCCCACCGATAATATTAGCTGCCAAGTCATTATTTTTAATACCTGACATATTATTTAATTTTTCCTGTTTAATATATTTGCTATTTTATTTAGTATTATATAAATCTTACGTTTTGGAGCTTATTATAATATACCTAATTGTTGTTAAAATATTTAATCACTACCAACTTAGGTATTTTTTTTGGAACCATGTAGTTAGTCGCTTATTAAGTTATTAGTCGCCTCACTAATAATTTGCCATTTCCAATGTACAGTTTTGACTTTTCTATAATTTTATTATTATTATTATTATTCCAGATAATGAGAGCTTCATATTTGTTCCCTATTATCACTGTGAAATTTCCAACCAAGATCTTTAGGTCGCAAGCCAATCTCAATTGTAAGTGAGGCACCTCTGACCAACGGACCAGGATTTTATTATTATTCATCATCATTATTATTATTATTCCAGATAATGAGAGCTTTATATTTGTTCCCTATTATCACTGTGAAATTTCCAACCAAGATCTTTAGGTCGCAAGCCAATCTCAATTGTAAGTGAGGCACCTCTGACCAACGCACCAGGTTCTATCAAAATAACCTTTTAGCAATAGATTCTCACCAAGAGTAAAAGGTAAGTCAAACCATAACTGTTCCTAGAAACCGATAAAGTGGATCCCAGGCTTCAAATCTAAGTAGGATTTAGAAGCAACTGCAACCAAATCAATAATGGGTATAGGGTATAATTATGGATAATTGCAATAGTTCTGAAGTTACAAATAGTTACAACTAGTGCTCTGTTGAGAACTTATACTTTTTTTTTATTTTGAGATAAAGCTAACATCATTTCAACTTGATTCATTACGGTCCCATTAGCTCAATTGGTTAGAACAGTGCCCTGGTTTAGGCCAAGGTTGAGGGTTCAAATCCCGTATGGGCAAGGTTGTCTTTTTTCACTTTGTATTAAAGTATTATGAAAAAGCTAACATATAACTTTTATTTCTTCGTGAGACAAGTGTCTTGGCTCCGAATAACACAATAATAAATCGAATTTTAAGTTACACCGTTTCCTAAGTAATAGCATTCATAACTAATTTTACAACAGATTTTTATTTTTCGTAAATAATAATTTATGTTGCACTTACCTGTATCATAAAAAAAAAATGTTGTAAAATAAATATGAAAGTCATGAAAAATGAAAACAGTCGATAAAATTGATGCCAAAACCGTGTCCACGGACTTTTCGGTTCTTGTAACAGCTTAAAATATCCGGTCCAACCTAATATTTTGAAGGTTAAATTAAATGAATCAAAGGCGTGAATTTTTCCCTCCCTTATTTGTTTTTGTTGCACATGAATCATTTTGTCACCCTTTACTTTGATTACTTGTTAATAGTCAATATATTGTGTAATGTTGTGAGGAATACTGCTTACTTGCGTCTTGCAACCTCGAATGGTTGCTTGAAATTAAGGTTTTATAAAAGTTCAAAATATATGAGTTTCGGTTTTGAACTCAAATTAACACAATAAACTTGTAACTAACTTAAAAGTGTAATATAACTTCCGATAGTAATTAGGAGTTTTCCTTCTAATATCTTTTAAAACGTGTACGAGTAATGTAAATATTTCATAGGCATTTCTTGTTTCAGTGATTATATAAACATTAGTTTATTGTATCGTTATTTCAAGTTGAAGGACTCATGGGGTTGAAAATTTTAACAGCAAGTGGTCATATATTGCACCTGTATATTTCAACATAGCAATATGCATGGCTCACCATCAACCATCCACGTGGGATGGTTAAATGGGGGAGTTTAGGCTACTCTTTTGGGGATAAAGCCGTGGCTTCATGTAGGTATTAAGTATTAATTGTAACGGTGGTAAAAGAAAAATAGCTCAAATGTCTACCTATTGGTTCTAATAAAAATAAAATCATAATAATATTTTTCTAATAAATGTTTAAAAAAATTGACATGACATATGATTACGCCTTATATCCCCGAAGGGGAAGGCAGAGGCATATTATATGACCACATTTCACCTTTTTGATTTTGTCCCATTGTGGTGAGCCGCATTGCCGTGTTGATATGGACAGGAGCAGGTTGTGACAGCCCGCTGTTGAAATGTTCAAGCCACCCATAAAGGTCTTTAACTTGGCATAACGACCGCCATTTTTCTGGCAACCGGGACGAACGGCTTGACGGGCCTTCCGAAGCACGGAAACGCTCGCAAATAAATGTCACAAAGTGGTCATGTGGTGGTCACCCATCCATGACCGGCCATGGCGGCCATAATAAATCGTCATCTAGACAAACCTATTTTGGTTTTTGTGATGCTTTTATGTTTTGAAATTGTTTTATTATGTATGGATTCATTAAATAAAAAAAAAATGTTACTGCAGTGATCCTTTACAGAACACTGAGTTCGTGGGGCCACGAGCGCTTAAAAATTAGAAATGGTGTAAATTTTGGAATGATAATATCACATCACTATAAAGCTGTATGTATGTTTATTGATTTGAAATAGTCAGGCCAAAGCTTCAAAAACCTTAAATTCTCTATTAGAATTAGAATGGGAACCATGAGAAGTTGTAGTACTTCCTCGACGCTTTCATCAGTAAAATCATAGATCTAGAATTTTTCGCTACTTTCAAAGTAAAATATGTTGCTATGTGAAACTTTTCTAACAAATAGACATTTTGTTTGCGTGGTGATAAATTGTTTACTTACTTTGTTTTTTTTTTCAAGCGGGTCGTGAAAAGATGTCATTCTTTCCACTACCTATTTTTATTTCAATAGGAAAAGTTAACAATTAGCTGTATGGTCCTTGCTGCAGTCAAAAGGATATTAATGACTACCAACTTTTGGCCACAAAATAAAGGAATTTGTGCGAGAGAATATAGCAGGCAATCTATAGGCACTTCATTTTCTCCTATTTTGAATATTGTGTCAAACCATTTTTAGAAAGCGATTCGGACATCATATCTAGGTAGCCGATGCTTTTAGAGTTATACGTAGCAACATTTTGGGTGAGATAAATGTAAAAAAAACCGAACAAATGCGAGTCGGACTCGCCCACCGAGAGTTACGTACATTCGTCCGTCCAATCATAACTAAGCAATATAAGTCCAAATATTTTTTTGTATTTTTGTAATCGTTTTTTAATTTCTTAGTTCTAGGTTAACGGTAAGTACACTATGAATTTTAATTTCCTTGAGAGTGTTAAAATATATGTTTTTGACGACATAAGCTTATTATTATTACGTTATAAATATAATATAACGTATTTTTTTCTGAGTTAACTCAGAAGTTTGATTTTTTTAACATCTTCAATAATATTAATAATTCTAAGACCATAGACCTTAATGATGGTATTAATTTCAACTCGATACATCCCACGCGTTCATGACATAATTATTTTTGACAGATTCAGGTGCGGACGGAAAGAACGTCTTGGAAGGTTCTGGCAGGGTCTGGCAGGGCCTCTGGTGTAGCAAAAGTTCATAGGCCACGGTGACCACAGTCCATCAGGGAGGGGCTGTAAGCTGGTCTGCTACCTTAATAGTATTAAAAAAAATCCTGGGACATCCTTCGACGAGGGCTTACCCGGAGCCCCCAACCATAGGCTGTTGGGCGTTACGTGAGGTTTTTTAGTCGGTAGGAGTCCGGCATAACATCCATGAGGACTTTCCCTCACGTTAAGAAAAAAAAGGGCGAACGGCGAAGTCTCATTTTATCATTTGGGTACGAACCTCACTCAAAAAATGTTCTAACTATTAACATGACATTTTTTTATGATTTCTTTGCCCTCGGAAGGATGGCCCAGTACTCCCAACAGACCTACGGCCGCCACTGAAACGCCGTTCGCCCTTCTTGAGGCCGTATCCCAGGAACCGTAAAACCTAGAGAGCAGAAATTTTCACAGTATATGATGTACTCGTATGTTCTGTTACCAGTATAACAATAAACACCTCCTTAAACCAAAATAAATATTTATATCTATTATTCATGTGTTTTCAAAGATTATTCAAATGTTATATTAATGTCATTCATTCGAATTTTGAATAGCGGTAACTACAACAATAGTCTGTGTAAGTAGTTTCCGCTATTCAAAATTCAAATAGTAAGCGTTACTTCCGTCAAAAAAAAACTGAGTTACTCCATAGTCGCGTCTAAAGAAGTTTTACTACAAAAAAAAAATAAGGAGGGCTTATAAAGCAAACGGGACTTTTTTGCGGTTTTCCGTGCGGGACTCTGACTCGCACTTGGCCAGTTTTTATTACACTATTTAAATATAAGTAAGTAACTGTGCTATCCAATATTATTATACGATCTTCCGTCACGTTAAAAAAAAGGGCATGTATTTAAATCGATATCTGTTTATTCCCTTTTTCCGAACAAAATATTTCAAAGTTAAACCAAAAATACTGACTTGCACAATAATTATGCACACTAAATAAATCAAATTCATTATACTGTTTAATGGTATTTGCAGAACTGTTTTACTGAACGAATAACTATTATCAGAACAGTATATCTAAAAATTCCATTGTTCAACAGAAATATTAAAACTTTTTTAAGGAAATCTGTCGCCTAATTTACTTTTATGAACATCATTTATTCTAAGTAAAACCTCAATTTAATCAGTCACCTCTACAAAATAAAATTTTATTGATCAAAAAAATAAAAGTCTAACCTAACCTAACCTATTCTGTTATAAGATTTTACTATTTAGAGTGCAAGTTAGTATTTTTGATATGCAATTCGTATTTCTGTTTCACAAATCATATATTCGATGTACGACACACATTTTTGGTGTGAATTCGATTAAAAAGGTCATCTCGTTCTGAGTAATATTTAAGTTTTTTAAGTAGGGCATGTTTAGTTAATCAATTGGTTTTTTTGCACAGCATTTAATTTTCTGGTTTGCATTCAGTAAATTAGTGGAGTTACCTAGTGTGCAGAAAAATTAAATAGAGGTGCGTTTAAAAATATCCCAAAAAAAAGTAGGTTAGTACCTACCTACTTTTTAAAAAAACAAAGAAACTTCTGCTATTCCTGACTATAACATACATGAAAACTGAATTAGTAATATTAAGTACACAGTGGCATTCACATCTGAAATTACTAATTCTAACCATTAATTACATTTAAGCTTTGTAATTAACAAATAAGGTAACCTATGTAATTAACTGCGTAACGTATTTTTCGGAAATTGACTAATCAATTATTCTACATCGAGGTCTTATTAATTGATTCGTGAACGATAATTAGGCAGTTGACTCTGGACATTACAAACGATTACATAAGTCATAGAGATCATAGGATACTCGTATTCCATTTTGTTACAATAATGACAAATAAGGAAAATACAACATTTGATACTTTATTGGAAGTGTATACACTTTTGAATTGGACCGGAGTTTATAAATTAATACAAAAACCGAATAACCGATTCAAAGAAAAATGTCATCAGATATACCGAGTATTGGTAATTTTAGGTTTAATTTTGTATAACTTACAACATATCGTCTATATGATACAGGTAAGGTGTAGTTATTAAAAGGTTTAAAAGTTGAGGGATGTTTTTATTGGTTTAAACCGAAAATGATCATCAAAAATCATGTTCTATTTTTAATTTTATACAATATTATTGTATTGTGGAGGAATACAATAAGGAATGCAATACATAGGTACTTATGTATTCCTCCACACAATAAAAAAACTACGTTACTCAGATACACTTTTCCAAATTTAACTATGAAATTTATGTGACGTGTATTAAATACGTTCGAATTTTTTGACACCAATGACTACCCAAATCCTGTGGATTCTTAACAGTCTTTTCCTTCCAAAGGTAGCCTGTAAGAGATTGCTTTTTTGGAGATAAGGCTCCGTACATTTATAATACCGTAATATCTTACCCTTTTCCCCTATGATACATAACAAATAAATTGCCGAAGAAATCATATAAAAATGTCATGTTCATAGTTAGAATATTTTTTGAGTGAGGTTCGTACCCAAATGATAAAATGAGACTTCGGCGTTCGCCCTTTTGTTTTTCTTAACGTGAGGGAAAGTCCTCATGGATGCTATGCCGGACTCCTACCGACTAAAAAACCTCACGTAACGCCCAACAGCCTATGGTTGGGAGCCCCGGGTAAGCCCTCGGAAGGATGGCCCAGGACTCCCAACAAAATGTATTTAATGTTTACGTTTTATATGTTTACGGCCGCCACTGAAACGCCGTTCGCCCTTCTTGAGGCTGTATCCCAGGAACCGTAAAACCTAGAGAGCAGAAATTTTCACAATATATGATGTACTCGTATGTTCTGTTACCAGTATAACAATAAACACCTCCTTAAACCAAAATAAATATTTATATTTATTATTCATGTGTTTTCAATGATTATTCAAATGTTATATTAATGTCATTCATTCGAATTTTGAATAGCGGTAACTACAACAATAGTCTGTGTAGTTTTCGCTTTTCAAAATTCAAATAGTAAGCGTTACTTCCGTCAAAAAAAACTGAGTTACTCCATAGTCGAGTCTAAAGAAGTTTTACTACAAAAAATAAATAAGGAGTGCTTATAAAGCAAACGGGACTTTTTTGCGGTTTTCCGTGCGGGACTCTGACTCGCACTTGGCCAGTTTTTATTTCACTATTTAAATATAAGTAAGTAACTGTGCTATCCAATATTATTGCAGAACCGTCTCAACGTGAATGATGTGTTCGATGCGTTGATGTTAGAAATACCACATTTTAATTTTATGGTGAAAATTCTTACATTAAACTTGCAAATACCGAGAATCGATAAAGTTAACAAACTCATAAGTGGTAAGTATTTTCTTCACACTATTTTCAAGAGGAAAAAGACAACGTGAACCGTCTACACCACTGTGATTGTTAAATGATTTGTAATTACATACTGGAAGGTTTAAATCAAAAGGAAAGAGTGGCTGTAAGTTTTATCGCCAGGTTCGGTTCTTACCGGCTCTACCTATTCCGTTGCGAATCTGGCAGTAAATGTAAATGTAGACTAAACAATCATTTTGACGTTCAAAAGTTTTGTGACCTATTTGAATAATGATATTTTATTTACATTTTTCGTTTCTATTTCTACAGATGATATTTTCGCTGCAGACACCAAACGAGCCGAAGATCTGTTATTAAAGTATAATAAAAGTATGCATCGCTTTTTTGAATACATTTTTGTTGGCCTGTCGATCTCCATATGTTTCTGGCCTGCTAGCTATTTTGGAAGGAGATATCAAGATAGCACCACTGTAACACCTTTTTACGTACCTTTTGATACTACAACTTGGGGGATGTGAGTATTGTTTGACATAAAAATATCACAGACATTACAATGATTAAAAGCTGAAAAAGGTGTATGGTACCTACTTACAATCTTATGGTGGGATCGCGGTTTCAGTAGGCAGGTCTTTTGAAGTTTTTGGTCTTTCTTTGAATTTGATCTGCTAATGACAATTTTTAAACCGAAATACGATAATATTTTCTTTATTGATAGGATCTTACCAAATCTAGTTGGGCAGGGGAGGGAACATTGCTGAATGTGTATCGATTTAGCGGGGCCACTCGAGCTAAACCGAAAAAAAACTAGTGGCAATGCTTTGTTTTTTCAATGTACCTCACGAATTTATTAACAAGATCCTATGTACCTCATCTATTTTAATAAAAATTACAATAAACCACGTCATCCATCCAGCGGGGCCCTCGATTGTATTACGCTCGAAATACATAAAAAATGCTGATCGTAACTTGTGCCAATGTACCTCTCGATGCATGTATTAACTCCAAGAAATCTTCAACAGACCAGCAGCGCGTACAGAAGTGAAATTGACTGTCTTATACTGTTCACAGGTTTTCATTATCTGTAGCATTACTAGTGGGCCCGATAATATGGGTTGGATATGGACATATAGGTATAGACTGCCTGATCGTCACATATTATGCACAAGCAGGTATTCAGCTAAAAATGATCAAACACAATATAGAGCATTTGTTCGATGCGAACGATGAAAGCATAAATAAACCGTTTACTCAATATAGAGATGAAACTGATAAACACTTGAAGAGGCGGTTCGTGTATTATGTGCATCGATATGAAAAAGTAGCATGGTAAGAGTTATTTATGATAAAATACGGAAGGTAACACGCTTTTAGGTAATATCCTACCTCCAAAGATCCCAACCAGGGGAAGGCGAGACAACTAGGCTTTATCGGCACTTTAGCGAGCTGATAATGCGCAGGTGCGGTTCCCCAACGCGGAGTTGGCGTTTCTCGGAGACTTCAACGGCCACCAAACTATGTGACTTGGGTCCCTAATCATGTGGGACGTGGCACCCACGAGTTCACTCTCTCCCACGGTCTGACCCAAATTATACGCCGGATTATAATTTTGACAGGTCAGAGTATGCATTCGCTCTGTTGGACTGCTGCTTTCGAGTTGTCCAGTCCAATATCTTTCGAGTTGTCCAGTCCAATATAGTGAGTCGGCGAGCGCCCCACTGCGTTATTGTGAAGAGGCACATCATAGGACCGCCAACTTTTCAACCACTGTCATAATATATTTTATGGACATTGAGGGTGACCCCCAATTCCTAGACAAATCTAATTTGCTTAGATGAAGCCAAGTAAATTTTTTACATTCGTCGTAACGTTTAAGTAATTGTTTTATTATTCTTTTTAGGTACATAAAGGAGGTAGACAATCTGTTCAACCCAGCCATATCTTGTCAGTTTTTTACAGCAACTGTAAGCCTTTGTGCGGTGGCATATAAAATGAGTTCTGTGAGTAATATTTACATCAATTTTTTCACACTAGTGTACCGCTAACCCTTAGACGAGGTTATAGCCGCTACTGAAAGGCCAGGTGAAAGTCGATTTCAAGAATGTAAATACAAAACCTAACTGTGTAGATTTTTGCTCAAACCGGAACTTAGGCCCGAAATGGATACCTATCAAAGAGTCAATGGCCTCTCTGGCCACAGTCAAGGTCATTCAACGTCAGGAGGAGGAGGAGTAGGAGATTTAGCATCGTTTGATCAATCGCGGTTATTAGTCTAGTCAATGCGATCGTTGCAATGCAAAGTATATTTAAACATGTTGTGTTGGTATGAAACGATGCTTGTATTAAAGTGCGGTGTAGACATTGCTTCTCTATCTATTTAACTCGCAAGTGTGACCGAATACGGAGCACTGCTTAAAACCTGTGGGTTAGGGCACCTGACGCTCTCATCACCAACCATTAGGTGCAAAGGCGAGCTTTGAGAGTTCTCAAGGTTTTTATATTTATCAGCGGTGTATGCATGCGGCTTACAGGCTTATGCATGTAGCGGTGTAGAGTTTCGCGACAGGAGAGACTTCATGAAGTCGCGAAACTCTAGACCGCGTCCGCAGGAGGCGCACCTCTTTATGCTCTGAGGAATTGTTTTGACATAATGCCCACAGCTACGTTCCATCATCGTACTGCTCGCCAAAGATGTTCATTTTTACACTTTACATCCAGAGCGCTAATGCACCAAAAGGTTCACTAGGGGCTTTCTTCTATGCAAGCTAGCAATGTGAAATGAACTCCCTGCCTCGGTTATCTATTCTTTGAAAGTGGTCTTAGAATGACTTTGCAATGTCAGCATCGTTAGTGTAGAGCCTTTTAGTGTATTCAAACGTCCATATATCCATACTTAGGCTACGGCGATCACTTTCTAACCCAAAGCCGTGTTGCTTGTCTGCCACCAAATAGACATAAATATTTGGTGGCATACACATACGTACGTAAATGAATAATGCCTAACTTTCAGACTCGAGTAGTGTCACTGCAGTTCGTTTTTTTGGGGATTATGGTATTAAACTTTTCATCTCAGATTTTCTTTTACTGTTACTATGGCAATAAAGTGCAACATGAGGTAAGTCAAATTTTCATTTTCATAATAGATGAACTCACAATAGTCCAGTCATTATATACATTTGGAAATGCAAATGAACCGAGAAAGCCAAATTTTGGATATTACGTGTGGAGGGGCGAGAAAAGCTTAAGTTCGAATTGTCGACCAAAATAACCTGATGGGTTTTCCGCCATCTTGAAAAAAGGGTTAAATCCAGTTTTTTCATCATAACTCGGTTCCCCGTCGAGATACGAAAACTTTTATGCTATATTTTTTTGTTGCTCTTTGTACGATCTACAATTAAGGTCTCAAACATTTTTTACGTATTGATCATCGTTATCGATATATCGATCCCAAAAATCATAAAATTGGGGAGAGAAAATTGTTTTTCGCTATTTCCTTTTTTCTCGTGAAATATATCGAAAAATTTCCTAAAATTGTTGAGCGTGTTCAGACCTACAAATTCGTTTTTTTTTATTTTTTGTTTTCGACAAGAATTACGACCTCTAAGCGCGCCGCAAAGTCAGTAAGACTGTGCCCGGTTTTGATTTAGCCGCTCGCACGGTTGTATCCATACGTCAAAATGGATGAATGGTTGTTCAGGGAATCATTGCAATAAGGTCGTAATTCTTGTCGAAAAAAAAAACGAATTTGTAGGTCTGAACACGCTCAACAATTTTCATCCTGGACATTTTTCGATATCTTTCACGAGAAAAAAGCAATTAGCGAAAAACATTTTTTTCTCCCCATATGGTTTTTTGGATCGATATCTCGATAACGATGATCGATACGTGAAAAATGCATAAGACCTTAATAAAATTGTAGATCGTACAAAGAGCAACAAAAAGTATAGACTAAAAATTATTGTATCTCAACGGGGAACCGAGTTATGATGAAAAAACTGAATTTAACCCTTTTTTCAAGATGGCGGAAAACCCATCAGGTTATTTTGGTCGACAATTTGAACTTAAGCTTTTCTAGCCCCTCCCCACGTAATATCCAAAATTTGGCTTTCTCGGTTCATTTGCATTTCTAACCCGATTTTTCCGACGTAATGACTGGACTACAACCTTTCAAGAAGAAGACGTTCTTCTTGTCGATAACACGGCTATTGCTTCGATAGGACATATTTCCGTATACGAGTTTTTTTAGCTTCGGACGGTTCTTTATGCCGCTGGACACTGCTACCCTTAATGTAGTATGATGTACTCATTAAATTAAGTTGAAGGCCACTCATCAGATCCACTATGTTGATACTTTTTATCGTCCTACATGTCTCTGATATGAAATAAATATTTATAAAATACATGAATAGTCCTCTGTGAAAGATTCCCGTTGGCCATGCGGGAGGGGTGAAAACCAATACAAAAATTTACTCGTCTACTCGTCGTCAATGTATCATCCCGTCCCTTTGGGTGTAATATGTGTATGCATGTTACTGACAACCGGGAACAAAAGCTTAACATGAGGCATGTTCTAAAACACGAGAACGCTTGCAAAATAAACTGTCATAAAGTGGTCAGCCCATAAGACGTCCCGCCATAGCGAACGTTTTACAGGACACTGAGTTAGCCGGGCTCGAGCCCTTCTCTGTATGTTGGTCGATTTAGTTAGTCAGTACGGAAAGACAGCTTTTATAATAATCCATATTTATTTTACTTTACAGAGTCAATCGATCGGAAAGTCGCTATACTTAAGTGATTGGCTGTCCGTGTCTCCTCAGTTTCGTCGTCTGCTCTTAATCGCAATGGTGCATTGGTCCCGCACACTGACTCCCAAGATAACCAGCGTAATACCTCTGTCACTAAATAATCTCATTACTGTAAGTACGTCTATGCTACAATTGTATGCCACAGGAGGACTGTGATGCGAAGAAATTTTGTAATGCATTTTAGTTTAGTAGTTTTCGTTTTAATTTCTTTTTGTTGTAGTCTTAGTTTACTTTCATTATTTTAGTCAACATTGATGAAATTCCTACATATAGAAAACGAAATCAAAATCGCATTTCTATTGTTATCAATCTGTTTGATACCAGAAATGTTCAGAATAAAGAACTAAAGGCAAGTGCTTAACGAGAAAGTGAGGCCATGAGAGCCAAAAGTAAATTCAAGAAGTGATATTCATAGTCCATAGTCCGGTTGACCGGACAACTTAACCGTACTATACCGGCAATATATCAGTGCTGCAGCACTACGGGATAAGGAACAAGGCTCTCGATCTTCTGACTTCATATTTGTACAATAGAACTCAGAGGGTCGATGTCGGTGGCACACGTTCCGGGGGATCGGTGGTTACTATGGGCGTCCCGCAGGGTTCGATACTCGGACCATTTTTATTTTTAATTTATATTAATGACCTACCCTATTACGTAGGGGACACTAACGGGATTGTTTTGTTTGCAGATGACACTTCCTTAATTTTCAAAATTAAAAGACAACTAGATGACTATGACGATGTTAACAATGCAATCCTAAAAGTAGTACATTGGTTTAACACTAATAATCTTAGCCTGAATGAAAACAAAACTAAATGTATTAAATTTACCTTACCCAATGTAACACAGGCAGAAACCGATGTGCAACTTAATGGCCAAGAGTTGGAACTTGTGAAATCTACTGCGTTCTTAGGGTCGACGATCGATTCTGGATTGCAGTGGGGCCCACATATTGAAAAACTGGCTGGCAGATTAAGTTCAGCAGCATTTGCTGTCCAAAAGATTAGGCATTTGACTGATGTAGAAACAGCGCGAATAGTGTACTTCAGTTACTTCCACAGTGTAATGTCGTACGGTATGCTACTATGGGGCAATGCCGCAGATATAAATACAATTTTTGTTTTACAAAAACGGGCCATAAGAGCCATATATAGATTAGGTCCAAAGGTCTCTCTGCGAGAAAAATTTAAGGAATTAAATATTCTGACTGTGGCATCACAATATATTTTTGAAAATTTTATGTATGTTCAGAAAAAATTATCTAGTTTTACTAAGTTAAGCGATAGACACAATGTGAACACCAGACATAAAAACAACCTTGCCGTTTATCATTGTAGACTGAACAAAGTCAGTAATTCTTTCCTGGGTAACTGTATACGTTTTTACAACAGGCTTCCAAGCGAAATTAAAAGCATGCCTCTAATTAAGTTTAAAAAGTGTATAAAAAGTAAATTGTGCTGCAGGGGCTACTATACAATTGACGATTATTTGATTGATAAGGAAGCCTGGAAGTGATCTGCTTGCTCTACTGATGGAGTCTACTTATTGTAAATATGTAGTGCACAAAAAGAATAGCCCGCCGAGTTTCTTGCCAGTTCTTCTCAAGCGGGCCGCGTTCCGAACTGGTGGTACTATTTGCATTGTATTCATTGACGTGTCGCAAGTGCCTATGTATTAGGATTATGCGAAATTAAAAAAAAAGAAAAAAAAAAAGCTGTCATACATTATGATGGCATTATTCACGACGAAAAAGAAATCACTCGTTAAGTGTGATCAGTACCGCCGCGTCATAGTATTCACTTTAAGTAGTAGGTATTTGCTCTTTCTTGTTCGACAATCGTCATCTGTCTTTAGTTCGCCTTAAATTGTTAATTTTGTAATTTTGTAATGATAGATTCTTGTACCTGTATATAATATTGTTTTACTTTATTGTTTCAGTTCTACAAATCTGTTTACAGTTTATATGCTGTACTCAGCACCCGCAACTTGTAGAACCCGGAACTTATATTGCCTAGCGCAATTCACCGACATGCAATAAACTTTAAAAAAATAAATGTTTAACTTCTTCACATTACCCAGTGTTAGCTTTAGTATTTACCTCGAGGTTACCCCTACTATTCCTAATAACTTCCCTCACACATAGTGGGAGCTGCTGCTCTCCTTCCACCAGACATAACTAGGATTTTGACATCAGCTCAACGCGCTTCCAATTGTTTCCAACAGAGGTAATAGAAAATACCCGTCTACTAAAAACGTATAACATGATTGCTGGTTTTCCACTCCCGACTCTTACGCTTTACTTGGTCAAAGGAACTTTTCATCTCGTGCCATCCAGTACGAAAATCGAGAGGTACATATTCGCTTTGGTATTTAAAAAAGGTTTGACTAAAACATTTATGTATTTGGTAAGCATTTATTTCTCTATCTAACGTTATAACTTATAACTAGTAAGTAAATGAACACACTAGAATGGTGGCAGCCACACTTGGAAGTGTGGGCCGAAGTCAATGAGCTTCTCCCGAAGAGCTGCTTCAAACACCGCGTCTCTGGCTGCGTCTCTTGGGGCTGAAGTGTCGCGTCCGTACTCGCGGGATACTTCACGCGCCGCTCGGACGAACTTTGAAACTTGTGCCACGCTCTCTCGTACATCTTCCACTGGTAACTGAATAGAAGTATACAAGCATTTTATGTACGTATGTACGTTAAGTAGGTACTTACTTTTTTAATTTTAGTTGGTATGTTTGGACCATATGGGAGTGGAATTTTTACGCAGGAAGGTAGATTCTCGACTTTATATTTTCGTTTCAAACTTAGCATTGAGCACAAGGTCCTACGCATTTACTAGACGTTAACCCTAAGGTACTGCAGATGTTATGATTAGGAAGGTGCTTCTTCGATCAATAATATACGTTGGTCGAAGAGGTGCTTAAGTACAGGACCATAATTATGAGAGTTTTAAAGGGCAACATTAACAATAGAACCACAAATTAGAGATAGTACAGGTGGAAACCTACATACTGAATTCGCTGAGGCTACGTTCACATAGACACCGCTCACTGAGTTCACAGACACAAGGTTAGGCAAGGTTGAGGAGAGTTTTCGATACTGATTTGTACGCGAGTGTGCGTAGCAGAGGGTAGGTGTGATAAAATAAAAGTACGTTAATTAGATTCCCATCTGTACTATCTCTAATTTGTGGTATAATCATCACAACGTACACTACGAATTTTTACATGGCAGATTTTTTACAACGTTGTTGGAAGCAACTGCTGTTCGTCCTACCAAACCCCTACGCCATAGCCACCAGTACCCTTGCAGATGAATTGGTGTATGGCTTCTTTTTTTTTATAATTACTCAGTACCTCAGGTCACAGGGAGAGTCTAAATGCGAAAAGCGCAGAACCGTGTGTTGTGGTATAAATTAAGAGAACTCTACGTCCAGCAGTGGACTGTCACTGTCTGACTAGAGAACATAGAGAGAGAACTTACGTCATCTCCTGAAGGCAGACTGTGCGGATATATGCGGACCCAGTGGCCTACTCTGCCAGTGGCTTGGTTCCATTTCACCCCGTTGCCCCAATGGCACGCGCTCATGACTCGTCGACGTGATGCAGCTGTGGAGTATCCACCACGCCAGGATTCATCCACACTCTCCCCTGATTGTATGGTGACACTGGATGTTGACTGAAAATTTTAAGAAATGAAACGATAAACACCGTGGTGACATCAGGCCTGTGTTTAGATGTTGTAATCAATTCGTTACGATGGGCAGTATATAACTATCCCTACTAATACTATAAATGCGACAGAAGCTCTGTCTGTCTGTCTGTTACGTTTTCACGCCTAAACCGCTGTTAACCGCCATTAAAAATCCCAAAAAGTTTAAAGAAAGATATAATAATGCTTAGAAATTTAATGAAGGATAGTGTATGAACAGTACCTTTGAGGATGCCTTAGGCGGAACCGGTCAGGTTATGTAAAAAAATTACGATCAAATAGTAGAAAAGTACAAGTGTGAGTTTGAATAATGAAAGAAAAGAAAGAAAAATATGCACAATAATTAAAAAAAACAAAATAAAACGAGAAAAATGGTACGTAACAGATATTACTAGAAAAAGCTTTACTACCTATTCCGTATATTTAGGGCGAGCTAATGAAATGCACGCCACGCCACACAAGTGCAGAAACGAGGTCCCCTCTCAGCTTAAAGCTGTATGCGTCGGGAGCGTTGATCGCTACCTGGCGTTAGACAGCGCTGATTTTCAGAGGGGGCCATGTGTATGGAGAACAGATAGTGAAAAAAAAAAATTGTCACTATCTGTATTGTTCCGCTTCAGTTGAGCTTCAATTGTGATCCAATCGGTTTCAAGAATCAATTTTAACATGTCAGAACGATTACAATTAAACCTTCGTCGTTTCCTAGTTTCATGTTGAGTATTTTGTATGTTCCACTTTCATAACCTTAGAACGACAAGTTAGATCGTTACAGAACAATTTCTTTACCATAACTTATACGTAAAGTACAATAGTTACTAGAAGTTGTACAATCAACAATTCAATGCCAAGAATTCATTAAGCGATGGAGTCACGTAAAACTCATATTATTTTGTTCTGAATAAAGTATTCTATTATCAATTCCGCCCTTGTTTTTGTGACTTTTCTGACTTTTCTAGGACTAGCAGACAGATGATATTAACTAGCGATATTATTCCCGGATTTTAATGTAAATAGTATCAAATCCTACTAATATTATAAAGAGGAAAGATTTGATTGTTTTTTTGTTGGCATTGAACAGGCGCTAAAACTACGGAACCGATTTTAGAAAATCTTTCAATCTTGGAAGGCTACTCTATTCCCGGGTGACGTAGACTATATTTATTCCCATATTGTCATGGGAAGGGGCACTACGCGCGTGAATTCGCGTAGTGCCCGCTAGTAATAAAGTACATAATGTGATAAGTGATTTGTAGTAGATTATTTTAGTTCTCCCTTCCTCTAAGCCTTCCTTTACTTTTTACTGATTCAGCATATTTCAAGTAATGATATTATTGATACGAGATAGACAATGGACGATGCCATAAATTACCTGTTAAAAGTGTATTTTTACATTCACACACTGAACCAAAATTCGTAAGATCACTACAGAATTTCAAATATTACGAGTTACCTACTTATAACCCCATTTTTACTTTTTCATAGTCGATTACATTCAAGTTCACAATTTATGCCCCAAAATAAGAAGTTGGAAATGAAACTTCTAAGCACACAATACCACAGATACTTTTATCGATAACATAGGTGGGACCATTCAACAACAGTACACTACTGTCTCGTACATAGATAAAATATTTTAATCAATTAGTATGCTAACTTTTTAATAATATTTTATTATAACGTGAAAAAAGACAACTTGACCTAGAAGGGACTTGAACCCGCAACTTTTGACTAAACCAGGGCAATGCTCTTTTTTCATACTATTAAGGCTTGTTTATTCGAAAGCACAGAAATCAGAAAAAAGGAGAAATGGCATGCGCGCGTATCGGTGTCCGTCCAATCTGACAAAAATGATTAGGTTTGTCGTGAGCGGTGTGTCAAAGTGATCAGTGTTGAGTTGATTGCGACAGTGAAATAGTTCAAAATGCCGCCTTGTTCCGTCACTGTATGCAAAAACCGAAGTAACATAAAAAACTTTACTACCCATGGCATCACTTACCATATGTAAATACAAGTAATTCATTGTATTTATTATTAAATTCAATTAAAAACAACAGCCGACACATATTTGTTACTGCTTACTGTGATATAGCAGTATTACCGCAGTAGACGTAGACTCTTATTGTGTTCAAATACATGTCGTGCTGAGTAGTACTAACTAAGTTCGATACCACATCCCACGACGCAATGGATAGAACGCGGGTTACGCGGGAAAGAATCGTACTCGATTCATGAGTCGATTAAGGGCCGGCGCCCATTATCGGCATCGGCAAGGAAAAGGATCCTTCAGCATCCTACATGCAAGCGCACACTATCGGCAATTATGCTTTGGCATGCTGCAACGTTCTTAGGGATGACGAGGCGTCCTTAAGGATGACGCACCGTCCTGTAGCTTGCCTAAGCGTCTCAATATCGTATTTCTCGTCATAACAGTCTCAGAGTTGTTACAAGCTAGTTGTCTGCATTGTATTTAATATGGTGGACTGGGATCTAGTGTTCATAGCAACTCTTGCTGAAGAAGAAGAGAAATCTACCGTACCGCGTACCGAAGGCTGCCGAAGGATGCCGAAGCATCCCGAAGCATTCTCAAGGCTGCCGGTACAGCAGCCTCAAGCATACCGAAGCGGTATTTTTGTAATTACGACCACATATCACGGAAATTTCTACTTTATTGCCATTATATTATAGTATATTGCTATTTGCCACCAAAAAATCCTTTTCCTTGCCGATGCCGATAATGGGCGCCGGCCCTTATACGCTCGCTGCATGGAGAAGCGAGTTAGGGATGTGGTCATTCAGATCAAATATCGGGAAGTTATCGATAAAATTTTCCTAGGAAAATTTTATTTTATAGATTGGTGAGTGAATGTTAAATATTTTTAAAACATATTTCAATTATATTACAGTGTACAAAAAATGTAAACCAGAACAATATAGTAAGTTTATTTGAAATAAAGTGAAGGTTAGTGAGTTACCTACATAGTTAGGAATGTGTTAAGTGCTTTACTGTGCTTGTGTTACCTTTTAATAAATATCCCTAAAAGGGATCCCATTCTAATGGCTTGATGGGTATTACTTATATTTTTTGCACGCTTACACTGTTTTAAATGCACATTTATGTATGGCATGAATTCAATATTGGTTTTGAAGCTTTCTACGGGATTATTTTGGAAATTTCTTTTTAATTAAAATAAGGGAAGGCGTTTACAACAAATTATCATCCAAATGTGTATATATTTTAAAAAAAATCTAGACCCAATAAAGCGACAATGAAATTAACTATTAACTGGTTTTTGTTACTTTTCTTGTTGCAAATCACCCTCTTTTATGCAAGATTGAAGTAATATGTAATCAATTAAGATTTGCTATTAAAAATTTACTATTCTTGGGTTTTCACAGCCTTCGCATGTGAGGTTTAAAAGTAACATTGCAATTAGATGCTTTTATAAAAAATGTGTCTTGCGTTGTCTTTACAGATTTCCAAAAGATCCAATTTTTAAAAAGAAATGGATCGATGCTACAGGGCGGCCAGATAATTAGATTCCCACAAAAAAATAGTACCATATGCTCAGTTCATTTTGAGCCTGAAATGTTTTCATGTCGCCGTTTCTGAGTAGAAATGAGATTTCACCAGCAAATCTCGGCCTACAAGGGGTAGGCCGAGAAATGGTATTATAAGATTGAAAACTACAATTTTTTTTTAAATCATCAAGTTAGTGTGTTTTAAAATGGTAATATGCGTACACTTAAGTACACATGATTGAAATGCAGAGAATAGGTAATAATCCTAATTCAAAATTTTAAGGGACCTAGATTATAAGAAACTATTACATACATACATACATATGGCCACGCCTTTATCCCCGAAGGGGTAGGCAGAGGCATATTATATGCCCACATTTCACCTTTGTATAATTTGTCCCACGTAATAGGTAGTTAGCCGTATTGCCGTGTTTAAATAGACAGGCGCAGGTTGTGACTGCCTGCTGTTGAAATAAAACCTTCAACTTAGCTTAACGACTGCCATTTTACTGGCAACCGGGACCAACGGCTTAACGTGCCTTCCGAAGCACGGTAACGCTCAAATAAATGTCACAAAGTGATCACATGGATGGTCACCCATCCATGGACCGGCCATAGTGAAAGTTGCTTACTGCAGTGATCGTTTACAGAACACTGAGTCCGCGGAGCCACGAGCGCTTCTTTATTACTATTATTCAAAATAAAAGGTCCTATGAGTTATGTAGCGGATCATAAAAATGTGACATTATTTATTTCATTACTTTGTACTAAGATTGTGATTGACTTCATGTTAATTAAATGAGTAAATACAGTATTATTTGTTTTTAATCTAACCACGCATAGATACAATACATAATACAGGTCACTATTATAGTTATAAAACATTTAGGTACTTCCCAATAAGTATATCACAAATGTTTTTCCACATACATTATTCTCTAAAACTGTATACAACTATCGATACTGTACCATTTCTTAAAATATTGCCCCATCACTAGAGCTATTTCATTGGCAGAGAAACCGACTTTTTTGGCCAATGATTTTGTTTGCAGCAGCGGAGCTGAGGTGTGATTGGTTTTTACTATTCCGATGATTGGTCAGGTTGATTGCGTTGAGCACGGAGTGGGGCTCAGCTAGCAACACCCGGTTTTTATACATTTCCTTACTCAACAGCACATCTCCTTTTTTCTGATATCTGTGTTCGAAAGAGACTCATCTTGGGGTGAACTTTATACTAGGAAATATTCTTCGATTTGATTTGATAAAACTATATTATTGTAATTTATTAGATACTTTTCTTTTCTTAATGGTTCAAAAACACGATTAGGAATACTTTGTTTGATCAAAATTGCTCTCGAAAAACGAGAAATAACGTACTTTTTTTATCTAAATAAATTTCTTTTAATCCTCATAAAAACTTGCCATAAAATAGATATAGGTCTTTAAAGCAATATTACGGCTAGATTTTTTCTTTAAACCCCTTAGATTTATAACAGTAATCTTATAATGTATTAGAATCGAATGAAATCCGGCAAAATCGTACGCTGCCATCCTTAGGATTTGTCACGGTCGAATACGGAAGCCTCAAATGGCGGTTAAATAGGGTAAAGAAATTCAACTGGTTTCAGTAAGGTCCCTGTAGTTCAAGAAGATTGCCCTGGTTTAGGCAAAGGTTGCGGGTTCAAGTCCCGTCTGGGTCAAGTTGTCTTTTTGTCACTTTATCTTCTATACATATAATAAAACTGTTGAGGGTCGAGAGTCTGTACCTGGAAGATATTTTGAAAATTTTAATTGTAGGGTGTTCTCTAATCGATACTGAAGCCGAAAATGTAATTAAAATTTTTCATGTCTGTCTGTCTGTCTGTCTGTCTGTCTGTATCCCGAATAAGTATCACGCCGAAACTACTGAATTGATTTGAATGATACTTGGTACGATCTGAGCTTATAGTCCGAGGAAGGTTCTTGGATACTTTTGATCCCCATATTTTGCGCGGTTCCTTTGGGAGAGGGATGAAAGACAAAATGGTTTTTTAGTTGTAACTGCTCAATGCGTGGTCCGATTACAATTTTTTTTCAGTGTTATAAAGGGAATACTTTAGAGAATGTTTCACACAAGTGTCAATGTTGAAGGTTTTGTAGTTCAGGAATTAGAGACATCTCAACTATTTCAAAACCTAGAATTCAAGGATTCCTTGGAATGTGAGGGTAATTCTAAACGGGCGTGTTGGCTTAATCATAAAAGAGCTTAATGATTAAGGCTATTGTAAAATAATTTAGTCCGCGTCGAAGGCGGGGACTGAATTGTTTTAGAATAGAATTAATCTTTAAGCTCTTTTATGATTAAGCAAACAGGGCCGTTTCATACACGCTGCTTGATGAGTGTGATGAAGAAGTACCTCTCCTTTCGCAAACCTTATGTGACGTAAACGAAGTTGCGAGGGTCAGCTAGTAATAAAATATTATTGATACATATTTCGGTGTCCAAATGTCGTGGCACGTATTTTTATACAATCTCTCGCTGCGATAATGTCGCCTTATAAAGACACATTCATAGAGAGTGTTTATCGACGCACGATTGCTGCGAATTTCTTGCTCGTGTAGACGAGCCTTTACAGACCCTATACATTTTCCTTTCTCTTCAGGGATATGACAGCGAGTCGTGCCAGCGCAGCCAGTGAGCTTTGACTCTATATTTTGTTTTCGAGATAGAATTTTTCTTTGCTACCTATGGTACACTAAGGGTGGATTCGACCATAATCGGAGAAAGATTATACCTTCTAGAGAATAACTTCTTCTTCTAAAAGTAAAGTAATTTTTTATTTTACCAACAAGTGATAAGCACAACGTGACTATGGTAACCATACTGAAGTAGACTACTTACAGGATTAGAGAGATGCAGACATCTGATTTTCTTTTCTTTCCTCAGTGCAGGCCAGGATGTTAAATAATAGTAAGCGCACACTGGAATGTCGAAGCTACAAGCGGCGGACGCCAAATTACATACATTTTGTTCTAAGCTATTCACACTGGGCGACATGTCGCCGCGTTGCGGCTAAGCTAGGTGACAGTCGTCAAGCGACAGCCTTTCGGCGACGTTAGTCGCCGACAACGTCAGTGACAGTCGCGGCGACAAGTTGCCCGATACAGGTGCACACTAGACGACGAGTCGCCGCGACTGTCGCCCAGTGTGCACCTACTGTTAAGGTAGCACCTACTCACTCCCAGTAGTTCCGGGGGGAATGAGACTTATTTTCCCAATAGTCCCGCGGAACAAAGCATCAAAGAATTTAATAATTTTATTTACCTGAGAATCAGCATTGTCTCCACTGTCACCATTTCGATATCTTCCGTTGCTTGGATCTTTAGTCTTTTCTGGCGTGTCCTGTTTTAAATAAAGTAAGTTGTGTGATTCAAATTTTATTTACATACACATAGTAACACCTTGCTCCTCATAGGGGTAGGCAGAAGAATACTACTATACGCCCACGTTTTACTAGTCGTATTGCGACGATGGAGGACTACGTTGGTAGTGGTTGTGAGCCTATTTTTGTGTTGACACGGATAAACGTGGGTTAAGGCAAGTTTATGGAAGGTTTGAAAAAACATCATCAAGCAAGTTGCCACATTCTGGCATTGTCCCGTGACTTAACATACCCTTATTGCAAGAAAACGCATGTTATTAGAAATCTCACAAACGATTATCCAAATCAGAAATCAAAGGCAGCGTAGCGTAGCATAACGGTGTTACCGTTTACAACGTACATTAGTATTTTCAGGAGTAGCTTGTGTAGTGGTAGGCTGAGTGCCAGGTCCCTGTAGGGTAATGCAGGTCATCGGCAGTGCACGACGTCGCCGAAGTCGAGGACCTCTTCTTGTTGCTGTGAGCGTCCGCACATTGTTACGGGATGTGCCACTCTCGTCTTCCGAACTGCAACTATAATACATGTTAGAAGTGTGTGAAAAACAGACTCTTACTCGGTGCATTATTTTTTATATTTAGCTTGCTAAAATAATGCTGCCGGCTTGCTGAAAAGTCATGGTGATATCTAGCGACTGGGAGCTACTCTCACAGTCCATAATAATTTGGCCAGTGGCCCTCAAGTTGGCGGCCATAATATGACCCACAAAATAAAGTGTCTCTACAAACTCCGCTTGTAGAATCCGGGGTTGTGAAGAGAGAAACACGTGTACTGGCAGGTCGTTTCAAGTTGTTACGGTTCGTCAGAGAAACGATCTATTGAATAATTTGGTTTGGGTTGTAATTTCTATTTACTGAACTAGAGTTGCACCTCCTGCCCCGCTCATGTTGATCTGCGTAGATAATATTATTTTATTTTTATATACCTACGTATACGTATACATATCATAGTCGTACATTTGTTCTCGAAGTGGCAGAGGCATATTATATTATGGATTTTTAATATTTAAAGCAATTAGTATGCTAACTTTTTCATAATATTTTATTATAAAGTGAAAACAGACAACTTGGCCCAGACGGGACTTGAACCCGCAACCTTTGCCTAATCCAGGGCAATGCTCTAACCAATTGAGCTACGGGAGCCGTACTACTACGTACGATACAAGTTGAAATTCTTCACCTTATTGTAACCGCCATTTAAGAGTATGGCACAGAGCCATCAGAGGCAAAGGTTGCGGGTTCAAGTCCCGTCTGGGCCAAGTTGTCTGTTTTCACTTTATAATAAAATATTATGAAAAAGTTAGCGTACTAATTGCTTTAAATATTAAAAATCTATAGATTGAGTCGGAGACATCAAATCAATGTATAACAATGATTGCAATATCGTTCATTGATATCAGAGTTGCTAAATAGCTCGATAGATGGCTCTGTGCCATACTCTTAAATGGCGGTTATAAAAAGGTGAAGAATTTCAACTTGTATCAGTACGGCTCCCGTAGCTCAATTAGTTAGAGCATTGCCCTGGATTAGGCAAAGGTTGCGGGTTCAAGTCCCGTCTGGGCCAAGTTGTCTGTTTTCACTTTAAAATAAAATATATTATATTATATTATGCCCATAATATCACTATTTTCGAATTTGTCCCACGTTATAGGTGGTGAGCCGTATTGCCGTGTTGACACAGGGACAGGCGCAGGTTAGAACTGCCTGCTGTTAAAAATTTTCAAGCCACCCATAAGGCCTTCAACTTGGCTTAACGACTGCTATTAGCAAACGGGGACCAATGGATTAATGAGCATGACTACCAAGTCACGGAAATGCTTGCAAATAAATGTCACAAAGTGGTCATGTGTTGCTCACCCATCCTAAAGGAAAACTATCTACTTATAAAACCGTTGGGCACTAGGCATGTGAGAATGGGAAGGGTGCACATATCGCAACTTTCGGTTCACCGACGACATCGTCATAGTAGCGGAGACGCTGGAACAGTGGTGAAATGCTGCACAACATAAATGGAGTATCTCGACGTATTGGTTTCGGTATGAACTTGGATAAAACCAAGGCGTTCAATAGCACATCACACCGGAACCAATATAAGTTAAAGGCTTGAAACTTGAGCTTGTTCAGGAGTTTTACCTACCTTGGGCAGGTCAACATACTTGGAAAAAAAAACCTGGTCAATGAAATCGCCGGAAGGATCCAGCTGGGTTGGGCAGCATTCATTAAACTGCGTCAAGATTTCAAGTCGCCTATACCGTAATACCTGAAGACGAAAGTCAACAACCAGTTATGACTTGGTGATATGGCGCCGAGACGTGGACCCGCCAGATGGACTGACGACCTGGAAAAGGGCTGGGACTGGATCGGAAGGCGCAGGACCACGGTCCTGCGCCTTCCGATCCAGTCCCATCCAGTCCCAGTTACGTCATAACACACGTGTTATGACGTAAATTAGGAGAGGCCTACGTCGAGCCTGCCATAAGGTGATTTGATAGCCGTTATATTCTCGTTTACTTACCTGTTGTGGATTGAAATTGGCAATGGAGGTGCTTTTAACTTTGCTAGTCCTGTGTGCTTCATTGGCAGACCGAGTAGATCGAATAGCTCGTGAAGCATCGGCTGCTTCACTACAACGTCCGCCTCGCAGTCTGATGCCAGTGCCGGAGAGAGGTTAACCTGAAACGGTGTACCATTGAGGTTTTACCCGTAGAAGTTTCGATAAACTGTAGTCAGCAGCAGTGATCCGCGTCTGGTGTTGCAAACGGTCAAATGCTACGGTAACCACTTTTCATCAGGGGAGGCGTAGGCTTGAATGCCACCTTAGTGACTTAGTGATATAAAAGAAATATTTTACACGCATCAGATCACTGGCTGATATTCCGTAATGTATCACTCGAGATATTGAACATAGGTATGATTCTAAATGCGTCTACGACTATCCCAGCATATACGTCCGGCTACATTCTGCCATGCGGTATCTTCGTTATACAACTCTTTCTTCTTCTAACGAAGAAACTTAATGTGGTCAAACTGAGGGCTACGCCAATTTGCTATTCAAGTTGTGAAAAAGTCTTCCAAAGTTGTAAGTCGTCATAACTTTTCTTTAAGTGGGCGCCGTCAAGTTAATGAGCTAAATCTTACTAATATTATAAATGGAAAAGTTTGTGAGTGTGGATGTTTGTTACTCTTTCACGCTCGAACGGCTAGACGGATCTGGCTGAAATTTGGTACAGAGATACATTATAGCCTGAAATAACACATAAGCTACTTTTTATCCCGAGAATAAGTTCCCATCGGAAGCGGGAATGGGAACAAACTATTACGCGGGCGAAACTGCGGGCAGCTGTGTATCTATATATATGTATATGTATATAAAAATTGGAGCCCTATTTCCTTGGTGTCGGCATCACGCGTGAACGGCTGGACCGATTTCGCTAATTCTTTTTTGGTGTGTTTCTTATTATCAAGAAATATTTAAAAAATGCGCTGAAAATTAGAAAATTTAAGAATACTTAACCACCATACAATGTTATTTCTAATCTAACCTTACCGCTTTGGACAATTACTAACTTTTTTATTGTAACAATAATGTTACAATAAAAAAGTTAATAATTGTCCAAAGCGGTAAGGTAATCCTATTTGATGAAATTTGCAGCATTCTGTCAATTCTATGTTAAATGTCACAAGACATTTAACATAGAATTGACAGAATGCTGCAAATTTCATCAAATAGGATGTAAAAATACATTATCGTTTAAAAAACCGGCCAAGTGCGAGTTGAACTCGCCTATGAGGGGTTCCGTAGAAGCAAGTAACATAATATAAAAGTTCTTGTAGTTCGTTGTAACTTTCATTGATGTTTTAACACGTTCGCAGGGTTAGTGATTTTTCTCGGCGAAAATTGCGGTTTATGTTACTACCAACTCTACTACTATATATAATATACTGTATATAATACAGGGGTTCCCAACCTGTGCGCTGCGGCGCTCCGCAATTTTCGTTGGTAGATTTGATGGCAATGTACATTTTGTTTTTTTTTATAGACTTATCATTCTTTTAGTTTAGAAGTTAGAGGGGGACACACACATTTTTCCACTTTGGAAGTGTCTCTTGTGCAAACTATTCACTTTAGAAAAAAATGATGTTAGAAACCTCAATAGCATTTTTAGAGACCTAAGATATCTATAGATATATGGGTTTGACGAAAAAAAATTTTTGAGTTTCAGTTCTGAGTATGGGGACCCCCAAAATTAACTTTTTTCTAGTTTTATATAAAAATCTTGATGCGGTTTACAGAATACATCTACTCACAAAGTTTCAACAGCATAGGCTTTATAGTTTCGGAGAAAAGTGGCTGTGACACACGGACGGACAGACAGACAGACATGACAAATCTATAAGGGTTCCGTTTTTGCCATTTGGCTACGGAACCCTAAAAATGAACAAATTAAAATTTATATAAATGAATCAGCGAAATGTAAGTATTACTAAGTATGTAATGTATGTATGTACCTACTAAGAAATATAAGTAGTAAATGGGCGGAATTTTTTAAATAACTGTAAACCGCTTGAACTGTTAGAAGAAATGGTTTCTATTGCGATTTTGGATCGGGTCTTAGAACTGGAAACTCCGAAATGGGAACCGGGAATAGAAAGACTGACAGGGAACTGGAATCCGGTAACTGAAAACCAAGAACCGGGAACCCACAATCTGAAACCGGAAATGGGAACAGAGGACCGGGCACTCAGAATTAGGAATACTATTTTTCATAGTTAGGCAGGACAACGTCTGTCGGGTCAGCTAGTAAGTAATAAATAAAAAGAAACTATCCGAAGTTAATTTGATTATTTTTTACACTTCCTAAAGAGAATGAAGAAGGATATCAAAGCAAAACCCTTGGTTACCTCTAAGAGCCACGGCTTCAATGATTCATCCAGTAACACATCAAAACCGTAGAACTCAAAGCAGTTCCTAGCAGGAGGCGTGCCAGCCGCCTGAGCTAGCAGTGTCAGTGTCACCAGAGCTCGGATTCGCTGCCACATCACCCATTCTGCCGCTCCCCAACGACCGACGAGGGCTTTTCGCACTTGAGTCAACGTCCATTTACACCCTGTAAGTTGGAGAAAAATATATATTAATTTATGTTTATAATACCTATTACTGACTAGTGTTTTTTGTGTTCATTGATAAATATTATAAAATAATCAGATCTTTTATAGAGACAATTATTTAAAGTAGCAATTGAATCTTTTCTGACGGAACTGCTTCACAGTGATACACTGAAATGCCAATTACACACAACTAAGAATTTGAAACTGTTTGCCAGTCTGTTGGTATTGGTACGCACTTTGCCATGATCTTCCACGAGCCGAGTGGTATCATTTTGATGGGATAAGGGTCTCAAAAGGTGATAGAAAGACTCACAGAATATCCTAAGATGCAAACGTCATGTTGAACCTAACTAAAAAGTACGTAACTAAATTGTGGTCTACGCAGTCGCAAAATCCTCGCACGCTGAGGATGCAAGAAGCAGCATTATTTTGTATTTTTCATCAAGCCTTCTATTCTAGCTATCGCGGTGTCTGACATAATATTGGTGTTTACTAAAAGTACCCTTTAAAAGTTTGTAAATATACAAAGAGTTGAATTCAAAAGGCGTTTTTCCATGTTGGAATTTTTTTAACTTGAAAATATATCGATCCAAACGGTGCAGTTATCACTCCACTCAGTTTTCTAGAACTAAGAGCTTTTCTACGCTCTTTAGCCATGCACGCAAGAAGCCTGGTATTCTCTAGCGCCAGGCCTCTGTTAGAACATCTTAACACTCACCACTACCAATACGGTCCTTACATTCAGCGTATCTGGGGCCGGTTTTGTTGAGTGAAGAATTCGTCAAATGCCGATAGCGGTTGTGGATGTCCGAAAGTGTGTACTTGTCTGTACCTGGAACATTCCAAAGTATGTACTATTAAAATGATGGTACATGTATATTATTACAATAGCTCTACACTTTAATGTGAATCAAAGGTCCTCGATATTAACAAATTACATATCTACCTATTCATGGCAGGATTAACTTATTTCGACTGGTCGTGTGATTTAATTCATGTATTTTATTAAACCGTCCAACAACTGCACTTGAGAGATTTTAATATTTTTGTCACCCGTTTATGCGCAGTCTTTTACCTTTAGAAGTTGTGGTACGAAGGAACCATATCTATAACTAGGGCTTCAGTCCCTCCGCTAGGCGGCAGGTGAAACTCTCGCATGCGATCACATGCTGTCGAGCGGACGAGAAGTATGACAAGGAAAGTTCGAAATAAAGTCCTAGATCAACCTCTGGCCAGCATGTTACAGCAACGCTAATCACTCTCCCAAAATGAATTTGTAAGAGGCCTATGATCAGCAGTGGACTGTGATTAGCTGATTTCATTGATCGACTGAGCTTTACTGTTTTGTATTTTATCGGTATTGTTCATATGCATGAACTAGTTATTTCATTATAGAGCTTTTCCCAGTAAATCGTGTTTTTAACCGACTTCAAAAAAAGGAGGAGGTTCTCAATTCGTCTGTATGTATTTTTTTTTATGTATGTTAACCGATATTTCCGTCAATAATAGACGGATTTCAAAATTTCTTTTTTTGTTGAATAGGGTTTACTTCTGAGGTGGTCCCATTTTCACCAGGTCAGGATCTGATGATGGGATCCAGGAGAAAACGAGGGCAACCACTGAAAATTGTAGGGACAACTAGTGCGCTTGTTCACCTTTCAATTAAGTGCTTTAATGTTTTACACTTTAATGAAGGTCTGGAGTCGACCTGATGATAGAGTCGAAAGGCAGTCGAGGGCATTCCGTAACAATTTACAGGAGTTACCTTGTGTTTGGGCTTGATTGATTTATATTGATGAGAACTTTACACATAGATTGATAGATCCGACTTAAAAAAAAAAAGGAAGTTCTCAATGTTTTATGTATGTTCACAGATATTTCGTCAATTATAGACGAATTTCAAATCTGTTTTATTGGATAGAGTTCACTTCTGAGGTGGTCCCATTTTAACCAGATCAGGATCTGATGATGGGATCCAGGAGAAATCGAGGGCAACCACCGAAAATTGTAGGGACAACTAGTGCGTTTGTTAACTTTTTAATTCAGTGCTTTAATGTACTACGATTCAATGAATGTCTGGAGTCGATCTGATGATAGAACCAAAAGACAGTCCAGGGAATTCCTTTACTTTTCATTAACGATTTATAGCAGCTGCCTTGTGTTTGGGCTTGATTGATTTGTATTGATGAGAACTTTCACTTAGATAAATTTTTCGGTTCACCCGTCACTTAAAATATTGAAAAAAAAAATTTTCAATCAAAAATAAAACCGACTTTAAAGAAATCCTGAAAAATTAAATTTACTTAGCACAATGTAATATATATTATGATTTATCAGATTTTATTCAATATAATATTGAAGTTGGTGCCATAAATAATACCTACATAAAACTATGGGTTTACTTGGCGCCGACTTCAATATGATCAATACATATAATAAAATCGTAACAGGTCGCTGTCTGTACATGGAAGATAAATAACAAAAAATATTATAGGGGGGCTTTATGAACGCAATAGAACCCAAAACAATGATTTTTAGAATTTTTGTCTGTTTGTCTGTATGTCTGTATGTCTGTATATCTGTTTGTCTGTACGGTTGTGCACGCTAATCTCAGTAACCGCTCAACCGATTGCAATGTGTTTTTTTTGATTGTGTTGAGGTTTGCTCCAGTTAACATTTAGCTTTTGTTTTATGTAAATCGGTTTAGAAATAAAAGGGTTATAACACGTTTTAGGAATCTGATATTTTGAAAATTTTAATTGTAGGGGTTTCTTTGAATGTGAGTGAACCTAAACTGGCGTGTTGGCTTAATCATAAAAGAGCTTAATGATTAAGCCTATTTTTAAACAATTCAGTCCGCGTCGAAGGCGTGGACTGAATTGTTTTAAAATAGACTTAATCATTAAGCTCTTTTATGATTAAGCAAACAGGGCAGTTTCAGACGCTGCTTGATGACTCTGATGAAGAAAACCTTTCCTTTCATACACCTTATGTGACGTAAACGAAGTTGCGGGCTCAGCTAGTATTGAATAAAATTTGATAAATCAAAATATATATTACTTTGTGCTAAGTAAATTTAATTTTTCAGGATTTCTTTAAAGTCGGTTTTATTTTTTATTGAAAAATTTTTTACTTTTCAAAGTCGAACATGGTAAAGTGAGAAAAAAAAGGAAACAGTACCGAATCTAGCAAGTCCTTCAGCGTACATGTAGGCAGTCAAAGGTCTATACCCGGGCACACACACGTACAGCCGTAGGTCGAACTTGTAGCCAGCGATCAGCAGCGGTCGCTCGATGTACCTCTGTACCACCGCTGAAGTACCGCAGCTCATGTCGCATACACTCTGAAATCATGGTTGATAATATTTGTTTCTTATTCGGGTTCTTGATAGTTAAATCCATAGATTTAGAATTTTTCGCTTGGTTAAAACGGTAAATATACTCAAATTCACAAAAAAAAAATGGGTTTGAGTCGTAGGGTAGAAATCTAGTGATTGTATCAATCTTAGAGATGAAACGTTCAACTACAGCAGGTACTCAGATTCTTTTTGGTCAAAGATTAAGTATAGCTAACAATTTCGCATGAGACATGAGAACTGCTATGCTAAGAGGAGGAAAATATGAAAGTAAACTATACCAACTATATGGCCATGGAACGTAATTGAGAGAGTCTGTTTTTATTTTGCGTTCCTTAAGTTCTGTGTTTTAAGTATGTAACAAATATTAATAACCCTCCTTATCAATCATGTGAAAAGAGTTCTCAAAACAATGTTGGGCCTGTATAGACAATATACCTATAGTCATATTATACTCTTCTTACTGCGTGTCAATAACAAATTGTTTCCATAAAAACGACTGTTTAATTCAAGAATTAAAAAGTCGTTTTTATTAAGGGTAATTCAGTTTCAAAACAAATACAGCGGAATATTGACGAAGTAAACAAATATCACGTTGCGATACATAAATCATTAATGTTCTATTACCATGCACCACGCAATGAAATAAAAAGTTGCCCTTACAATTTCTTTATTGCTTCTCAATAATTTTCTGTTTTTAATTATAAACCGAAATAAGTAGGCCTTCGCAGTTGAATAAATTTGAAATTCACAATATTATGGTTTAAATTAACTTGAGGTCTACATAATGAAATGTTCTTCTGTCTATTTTAAAGCTAGTTGACAGACTCATCAAAATCGAAACTACTGAAGATAAAAAGTGGATAAGAGAGGTGGTAAATGATGTATGGGCGGTAAAAAAAGCAATTGTTTTCGAATCCAGTGTACTTATAAACTTTTTAGAATTCGTACCCAAAGGGCAAAAATGGGATTACTGAGACTTCGCTGTCCGTCTGTCTGTCTGGCATGCCGCAGAATTTAAGAGGGGTTCCCATACAATCAACGAAACTTATTAGCCGTGTTTTGGTAAAGAACCCTCGATGTACCATTCCGACTCGCACTTGTCCGGTGACACAGATGAAAATGTTTTTGAGTATATTCCAAAATTCTACTCTAAAGGGAAATGTTAATGTTTGGAGATTCTGAGTGCAATCGGAGTTCGAAGTTTGTCACTGACATGAACTGGTTAGCAAGTATAATTATAAATACTTACACGAAATAAGAATATTCCTCTGCCTTGACTCTGAGCAACTGGTTTGTGTATCCATACAACATTAGCTTCCTCATCTCGTCTCAGTCTTGTACATTCTGATACTAACTTCGCATATTCCAAAGGTAAATGGTAACATGGTGGACTGAAAAGTACAAATATTTCCACACGTTATGTTATTACACGTTAAATTATTTCCAGCGAATTGTATCATCGATATATCAGCCCGACTTATACCGGGAAATGGTTATGTGCGGGAAATGGTTAGTCGGAACGGGCTGCTACATCAGCAATAAACAAATAGTTCCTTTGCAGTGGAAATCAATAGACTAGTTGGTTGCCACTAAAAAACAGAAATGTGAGAGAGGTTTGAGCGGAGCTTCTTTCTAATCGTTCAGTCCTGGCTTCCGTATTTGACATCGACATATCCGACGACAATTCGAAGAATTGCAGCGTACGCTCACCCAATACGCAGCGTATTTCATTCGATTCTAATACATTATTATTATCGTTATAAAATCTGAGGGGTTTTAAGAAAACTCTAGCCGTAAAATATTGTTAAACAGACCTATATCTATCTCATGACAAGTTTTTATGAGGATTAAACTAATTTATTTAAATGAAAAAAGTACGTGTTAAGATTTTTGCAATATTTCTCATTATTCGAGAGCAATTTCAATCGAACAAAGTTTTCCTAATCGTGTTTTGAACCGTTAAAAAAGCAAGAGTATCTAATGAATTGCAATAATATAATTTTATCACATCTAACCAAAGAAATTTTTCTAGTAAAAGTTCCTCCACCACCTTCCACCTCAAGATGAGTCTCTTTCGAATATATAAGCCTTAAACATGTATAATGGGTCTGTTCCGCCCGCGGCGAAAATCAGGCTTTTAGTTGCAACTGAGCGATTTGATCCTAAGTTGGACACTTTTATATCTTATGCGTTACCTAGCTAAGAGTCTGTATTATTTTATAGGTGCTACTGCTTCTGGAGTTAAAGCGTTACACATTTGTTAAACATGTTCCGGTATAGAGTGAATACAGTTCACTCCTGGGCCGCAATAGTAGGTAGACCCATAGATCTAGAATGGTAGAAATCCTAAATCTATGGGTAGACCTCTTTAAAAGTACTCGTTTAAAAGACAAGGTACAGTGTAAATATGTTTAAGAAGATCGAATTGTTTCGTTTGTGGGGTTTCGCCTTAGTTTTTTCCTTCTGAATAGCGAATATTCAGAGGAAATAAACTAAGGCAATAGGTTCATTTTTCATAAGATACACTCAGTAGACAAGATAAAAATATAATAAACGGCACAAATATGTCAACTATTTTATATTTGGATATCACAAAAATCTATGCCTTATGATTTCAAACAGACTGGCATGAAACAGCAAGCACGATATACTTGAGGATTACGTAGTACTATTTTTATTAGTAATATTGTATCTACCTATGTAGGATACTTTCGAATGACATCGACATGTAAGCATTATGGTGGTTGAAGATCATAAAGTTACCAGCCATCACTGGCGATAAGAATTTACATGCAAATATATATGGATATTGACAAGTTGGAGAACACCCCACGTAACATAAAAATGTCATCATAATTTTTTCACGTAAAATGCATGAAGGATGGTAAAGTTTTTTATTCACGCAATATTCTGATTATTCCAAGTACTTACTTGCATGTTTATTGCACTGTCTTATTCTTATTTAAAAGGCTAACTAGATTTACAATAGCTTTTGGTTGAAAAAAAAAAGGCCAGCAATGTAGTAAGTATGTAATCTTCACTCAAACGACGTTCTTTAGAAACTTGGAACTATCTACCAGCACGCGTAGAAAACTCGGCTCCTCCTTCATATGAGTGTCAGCTTGACGGCCGGAGAATCAGCCTTATCAACTGTGTAAGTGGGCCTTAATATCTGAACATCGTTATGGCTTTTCATTGGGTGGGTGCAGTCACTATAACATAAGTTAGTACCTACTCAATGAATAGGTACTTTTAAATCAATTATCAATTACATCACATTTGTACAGATTGTCAACATTTTATTCATTCACAAATCTGCCAAACGCTACAATACGATTCACTTCACAATATTTATTTGTATCCAACCCAAACAATAGGTAATTACTTTTACTACCTCATGTTATTACACGATTTAAAATGTATTGCGATCTTGTATCTCTTTCAATCCTATGCATTCCCCTTATTCAAATAAATGATCGATGAATGTTGGGGGTGTTCCAGTCAGTTTTGTAGTTCAAGCAATGAATACTAATATCCAAAACAAAACAAAACTATGACATTGATTCCTTTTTCTTCGTGCAATTGTCACGCAAGCTCAGCGGTACCACTTTAGGTAATTGCTCGAAGCACAGCTCATTAATATTCAAAACGATAATTTTGTATTATCGTGAACTTTCACCTTCCACCACGAAGTTGGAATTTTTAATACGACCTTAAAAAGCTATGGCAAACTTAACTACTTTATCTGTTAACTTAATTTAAATACAGTATTATACTGAAGGTCTATTTCAATTACACTTTTCTGAGACAGAGGTTGCAGTAAGCCGTTTTTATTGCAAATGTATTTATGCTAGATATTACCGGTGACTCTTTTTTTTATTTTTTTTTTAAAGTAAGGGGAAAATCCTTCATGGATGCTATAAGTACTACCAACTAAAAAACCTTATTTAAACAACAGCCTATGGTTGGGAGCCCCGGGTAAGCCCTTTGAAGGATGTCCCAGGACTCCTCCCAACAGACCTACGGCTACCACTGCGGCCTCGCCTAGGGGGTGGTTCGAGTGCTATCCCGCTTCTTTGGGGGGATACCGGTGACTCTGCTTGCGTGGTGAACATTTCGCGATATTTTTTTTTCGAGATTGAGGGTACCCTGTTTTCTTTCCCTTACTCTAATCTATATTTGTGCAATGTTTCATGAAAATAGTTCAGTAGTTCGAGCGTAAAATAGTTAGTACAACTAACTACTTCCGTCCGTCCGTTTATTTTTTCATACCTATGTCACGAGAAACAGGAATCTTATATGGCCAAATCAGTATTAATCAAATTGTATTCCAAAAGTTACTTAAAGTAGGTAGTAGATGTATACGTATTATACAAGAACAGTCTACTATCCGTACATTGACAATAATGAGATTTTCGATGTGCCTTTCTGCAAACAAAATAAACTTTGAATGGCTTTTTAATGTAAAAATGATTGTTGCTATTTTTATACCATAGCATTAACTTCACACGGTGAATTCTATCTTTTCTTTCCCAAATTCTTTTTTTTTTGTTACCCAATAAATAGCTAATGCTGGGTAATGCCGTGCAACACGCGAGTAAGCGCGTGATTTCATTCAAATAACCGATGACGCAAAAATATTGACTTGTGACCAAAACCCAGTAAGTACATGCATTTACAATCAACAAACATTTTATTATACTACAAGCTGTGTCCCCCTGTTCCC
This sequence comes from Miltochrista miniata, assembly GCA_933228765.1. Taxonomy (NCBI): domain Eukaryota; kingdom Metazoa; phylum Arthropoda; class Insecta; order Lepidoptera; family Erebidae; genus Miltochrista; species Miltochrista miniata. The sequence goes on along the minus strand of OW121752.1, from coordinate 14,149,033 downwards.
CCGTGACATGTTTCAATAAACATTAAACCCCTTTTTCACCCAATTGAGGGTGAAAGATTTAAAAATCACAACAACATAAGAGTAGCTTACTCATTTTTTTTTACTATGGATCTATCTACATCGTAGAACAGTTATAATATAGGTTCATACAGGATTAGATGCTAGATCCGTTAAGGGCGTGGAGTACCCATTATTTCTGACTAATTTCACTATGAAACACCCTACCCTAAACTTAACCCTGTTCGAGATATTCGACTTTTAATATTTTTATTGAAAATTGCCGATTTTTAGGCTACAAAATTTTTATTTTTATTTTGGGCGCCTTATTTATTATTTTTGTTGCATTTTGACATGTGTAATAAGATGCTCCAAAACGTCAATCATTGAAATAGTGCCTAAATTAATTGAACATGTCGTAGAAGACAAGTGAAAGTTAAGAAAATAAAAAAAATAGTAACAAGTTTATTTTTCTCTAAGGGATATGTAAAAAAAATATTACGGCAGTCGTTCGGCAGATGTTTTTTAAAATATCTACATTTCATCAGCTATCTAACGGAGCAATGGAGAGTGTGGTTTACAGTGCATACTGCTGGCCTATACCCGTACCATTACACTCCGGTACACGTTGTTGAAGAGGGAGACCCGGCGAGGAGGATAGATTTCTGCAGATTTATGCTGAATGCTGACATAGAAGACCCAATTTTTTTAAAAAACATCTTGTGGACAGATGAATCCAAATTTGATAAAGATGGAATAACAAATTATCACAACGCACATTACTGGGCCCCAAAAGCACTGAAGAATCCCAATAAGAAAAGAGTGAAGGGGTCCCAGCGTCGATTCAGCGTGAATGTGTGGATGGGCATTATCTCCAATTATTTAATTGGACCTTACTTTCTCCCGGACACTTTAAATGGGGAAACATACGAAAACTTTTTTAGAGGAGACTTAAATGATCTGCTGGATGATCTGCCACTAAACTTAATCAGGGACATGTGGTTCCAGCATGATGGCTGCCCTGCCCATTTCAGAAGAAGTGTCCGAGACTGGCTGGACACAACTTACCCAAATAAATGGATAGGACGAGGTGGGCCGTTGCCATGGCCAACAAGAAGTTCGGACTTAACCCCCATGGATTTTCATGTGTGGGGGGTTATGAAAAGTCTTGTGTACAGCGAGCCAAATCCAGTTTCGTCTGTGGAAGAATTAAGAGAAAGGATTGTGGACGCAGCCAATCAAATGAGGACAACATTGACCACTGGAGTAGTAAAGACTGGTCTCCGTAGAAGGATGCGAAAATGTATTCATAACCGAGGCGGCCATGTTGAACATGAACTGTAGAGTATGAAAAAGTTGCGTAAAAACCTTGTTTAATAAATGACATTTCATCTTTTCCTATTGTTTTATTTTACTTTTTAGGGCTAAGTATTAATTTTCTTCTCCACTGTCGCTTTTGAAACTAAGTTTTTTTCAATGAATTTAAATACAACCCTACACTGCTATACGTCGTTAGATAGCTGATGAAATGTAGATATTTTAAAAAACATCTGCCGAACGACTGCCGTAATATTTTTTTTACATATCCCTTAGAGAAAAATAAACTTGTTACTATTTTTTTTATTTTCTTAACTTTCACTTGTCTTCTACGACATGTTCAATTAATTTATGCACTATTTCAATGATTGACGTTTTGGAGCATCTTATTACACATGTCAAAATGCAACAAAAATAATAAATAAGGCGCCCAAAATAAAAATAAAAATTTTGTAGCCTAAAAATCGGCAATTTTCAATAAAAATATTAAAAGTCGAATATCTCGAACAGGGTTAAGTTTAGGGTAGGGTGTTTCATAGTAAAATTAGTCAGAAATAATGGGTACTCCACGCCCTTAACGGATCTAGCACGACTTTTCCTGTAATCCTGTATATAATGTTATGGCGTTACAGGTCATTACACTGGGGAAAAGGAACGGGATACGGTTGGGCTAGGCAGCATTTCGCAAACTGTTTTAATTTCGCCAATACCGCAATGCATGAAGACAAAAGTGTACAACCAGTGCGTTCTACCAGTTATGACATACGGTGCCGAGACGTGGACGTGGTGGGGTTGGTCCGTGCCGTTAAGGTCGTGCAGCGAGCTATGGAACGAGCTATACTTGGAGTGTCTTTGAGGGATAAACCTCGAAATAAGGTTATCCGACAGAGAACTAAAGTGGTCAACATAGCTCGCAGAATAAGCACTTTGACAGTGGGCTGCCACACCAGCAGAACAAACGACGGCCGTTAGAGTAAACGGATTTTAGAGTGAAGACCGTGACTCGGCAAACGTGGGGTAGGACGTCCACCCGCTAGATGGACCGGCGACCTGATAAAGGTCGCAGGCTGGGACTGGATGCGGAAGACACTAGACTGTGTATTGTGGGGTAAATTGGGAGAGGCCTCCTTCCAGCAGTGGACTGCTATAGGCTGATTTGATTGATTGATTGATGGCGTTACAACATTGTCTTATGTGCAAGAGTTAAAAACAATTTTATTGTAAGTGTTAGGCATCTAAAATGATTTAAAGCAGTCAAATTTGGACATAGTTTCATTTTATTTCAGTAGGAAGTGCGTTCTACAAGCTAATTACTTCAACCAAAAAATATTTCTTTTTTTAAAGTAGTTTTTTTTTATTTTATAAGGAAGAAACTTAATATTTTTTGACAAACGGAGGTAAACGAAAAGAATTGGTTCTATTATTATCTCTATGCGAGTCTCACATACATTTTGCTGTTACTAAGTTTGCTATTGACGGTAACTTTATGATCGATGGCTAAACTTGAATAATTTATTTCTAAGTTCCTCACGTGATATACGAGTTCCTAAACAGCGGGAGTTGTGCTTGAAGTATTTTCCTAACATTGCTAAAATTTGTGTAGACAATAAATCAAAATTGCATATTAGTTTTCTAAAACTGAATTAGCATTTTTATTACATACCGACGCGACGCACGTAAAATACATTTATGTTTATACCTACATTGTAGTAGCATACATTGTATGCTACTACAATGTAGGTATAGTGGGTATAGTAGTAGCATTACATTTATAAATAACTAGGGGCCGTCACGCGGTTTCACCCACGTAGGACCCGTTTCCGTGGCAATATGGGAATAAAATATAGCCTTTTTTTTTGTTCACCGGGGATAGAATAGCTTCCTAACAATGCAAAAAATTGCTCTATCATCAATTGTTTTCGCAGCTTACGCCTAAAAACATTTTTATTTCTCTATATTTTTTGTACAATATTTCAATTTTCTTACGAATTACAATTTTTTTTTTCAAATAAATTATAGTCTATGTAACTACCATATATTGTAGCTTTCTGATTCATAGGTGAAAGAATTTTTGAAATCGGTCCAGTGGTTTCGGAGCCTATTTGTTACAAACAAACAAACAAAAAAACAAATCCTTCCTCTTTATAATATTAGTATAGATAATTATCTATACTAATATCCGTGCCGTTAAGGTCGTGCAGCGAGCTATGGAACGAGCTATACTTGGAGTGTCTTTGAGGGATAAACCTCGAAATGAGGTTATGCGACAGAGAACTAAAGTGGTCAACATAGCTCGCAGAATAAGCACTTTGACAGTGAACTGCCACACCAGCAGAACAAACGACGGCCGATAGAGTAAACGGGTTTTAGAGTGGAGACCGTGACTCACATTAGTTTCATACTTAATTAAGTATTAGGTATAGATTCTAGTTTACATACGTTATATTTTTGAAGTGGGAAGATAAAGAATCGCTGGCTTTTTTTTTGCATATAGAAATCCCTCATGGTTGCTATGACGGATTCATCTACTAAAACCACAGGTGCCCTTCCACTGCGTACGGCCCGGAGTCTCTGGTTAGGCCTCGGAAGGATGTCCCTAGGATTCCCAACAGACCTTGGCTACCACTGCCACCTCACCTTGGGTTTACGGGTACCTATCCGCGGCTTTGGGGGTTGTTCGGGTGTCATCCCGCTTCTCGGAGCGTGTGGAGTGTGTGAAACTGTCACGTCTCACTGCCAGGCCATGCTCTGCACCATCGTAAGGTACAGTCTTCTGCAGGGAGTGTTGAGTCCCTTATGTTGGGCAACAATCGCTGGAATCGTTGGCTATCGGTTGTATTATCCATATAAAGGCTTCGGATAGCAACTGTATCATCTATGAATATAGAGCTTCAGAGCTAGCGTGTAAGTAGGTCATGTGTAGACCCATTTAGTTATTTTGCTGTCACTATAATGGTGATTCCATAATACGACCTAAATACGTCACCATTGACGACAGTTAAATGTGATTAGCCTTTACTAACAATGCGGCTCTGTACAATTTACAATACCGCAGGGTAAGAAATTGCGTGTTCTAAAAATTATGTTTATTCCACTGTATCACATTAGTTTCATGAAAAAAGAAACGATTGATATTAAACCGTTGTCATTAGTATCGTAAACGACTAAATGAGAGTCGCCCATTTCGTCTCAAATAATTATGTAAAACAACTGCCAAGCAATATTTTATTGCATTTTTATTGCTAAACAAAAGAAAAACGTAAACAAAAGGTTGTTTACTAAGGAACGCGGATGTAGAATATAGCAACATGATTTTTCAGTCGTGTTCCTTTTATATTATTGTCCGATTAGGAAGTAGGCAGGTGTAAGACTAGACCGATTTTAGGGGTCTAGCTCGTGAGAGAAAAAGAGAGAGAGAGAGAGAGAGAGAGAGAGAGAGAGAGAGAGAGAGAAGTAAGAGGTCTGGAGTGCCTCTATTTGAACAAAAAATGTTGACAGAAGTGATATGTCAACCCAAATTGAGACTTCAATTTTGTCTATTGTGCAGTATTCTTGTTTTAATAATGACTACCTCGCCATTCTAGAGGTCGAATAATGCGACTGCTAACAACGAGGTGTATTTGATTCCCGTAATTATTTTTCTCGTGTTTCAAAAAGTATAATTATTGATAGTCCAATACCTATACACAAACAATTTTTTTTTATTAAGCTTACTTTGCGATTAGATGAAGATGTTTAAGAAACGTCTTGAATAATATGGTGAAATCAACAGCTCTAACCAATTTCAACGATATTGCTGACGGAGCGACACGCTAGCATCTCACAAGTAACCACAGACCATGACCTATCGTTAATAATTATTTTATAATGATCATAAATCAAAATTATAATAGGTATTATTTGCACAATGACGTATGGTTTAGCCTCTGTCGTCAATTACACGTAATCTAGGTACAAAGTCGTCTCACGATACCTGTTTTGTTGACCTCTGCAATATGGATCAGAGGTATTTATTTTACACGGCTATTAGGTACTTCTAGGTATAAACAACATGATCAAAGTAAAGATAATATAAGATTTTTTATACTCTATGATGACGTAATGAATAGGTAATGGTACCAATGCTAGGTATAGTCCAATCCTGCCTTATCTGGCAATAATGTAAACATGTCATGTTTTGACAATCGTTGTCTAAGACAGATGAGTAGAAAAATATCTATCCTGAGTAGGTAGGTATTTTAAATGAAAATAAGCTAGGTATCATAAAGAAGTTATTTGCTGTCGAAATGATTGTAAGAACACTGTATGACTCCTGGATTCTGGAATATAATCAGGGTGAATACTCAATTGCAAGTAACTATGGGTATATAGGATCAAATGTGTTTGTTTACATTTTTGCGCAAAGCTATTGAAATACAGTATAGGTACCTATTACATAAATCTGTAGGTACCTACTAATATTATGAAGTTAATATTAAAAAGAGTTTGTTTTGAACTTGATGATCTCAGAAACTACCGGTTTGAATCCAGTAATCCTTTGAGTGCGATAACTCCATTTATTTCGTAAATCAATAATATCATCGGACTACGAGGCATAAGAGCGGAGAAGCAATGAAACATGTAACAAAGCCAGCGAAGTGCGTGTCAGGCCACGCATAGAAAAGAGTTCCGTAGTCACTTATATGGCACGTGGATTGAAGGCAAGAAATTCAAAGATTTAGCCGCTATTTTCTGTTACGATTTAAAACGGACCTGAATTGAAATGAATACACAGGATGAGCACAAGTGAAATGTGGGTTTGAATTGAAATGGTGAAGCAATTATTAGCTGGTACTTAATTGGCGCTGTGCAAGCAATTATTAACTGGTAGGTACTTAAAAAGCGTCTGACCCGGCTAGACAGAAGATGTGGGTTCTAGTTCTGCTCGAAGCTGATTTGTTTTTTGTTTTTTTTTTTTCAAATAAAATTTATGATACAGTCAGTGTAGGTAGGTACTGATTGCTTTTCAAAATTATTTCTATCTGCTTCTCAGACTTAAAAATAATAAATCTTAAAAATAACAGAAAAGTTTGTAACAAAATCTTTACCTAAAGTCGTAAATGGCTCCGTAAATCCTCTTCATGCAGCGAAGCAGCCTTGACAAATTGTCTTTTCTACACATAGATCCTCCTTTTGGAATATGATTCATGAACTAAAATAAAAAAGTGTAATTTATTAGTAACTGGCGGGGTTATATATTAAAATACCAGAAATCAAAATGCCTTTACTTAAAATGCATTAGACCAAAATACCCGAATTCGAAATACCTTAACATTCAAAATACCTTATTTCAGTTCACCTTACCCTAAAACATTGGTTTTCAAAGTGGGGGGCGCGCCTCCCTGGGGAGGCGCGAAGACATGTGCAGGGGGGCGCAGTCAGATCAGAGTGACATCACAAGAACAAGCTATGGAAATTTTGAAAAGATGCTAAGACACAATTTTGGGTTAAATATCTCAAATGTTATACCTTTTTTATTCATATTCATTTAGCATGTAGCATTGGTTACAATGATGAAAACAAAGTTTAAAAGCAAACAAAATTTTGCTAGTAATCTGCGTTGTGCGATTTTTTTATCTCTATTATATTCACAATCGGCAATCTTCTCAAAATCATGCAAGCACATCTATCTTTGACTCTTTTTGTAAGAAGTGACCTTTTGTAAGTCTGACCGTGAATTGCTGGCATCAGGATAATAAGAGGGTAACGCATCTCCGTCGAGGCTGCATGTCTCCTACCTGGGAACCCTCCATGGGACCTGAAAGCGAGGGTTCTGGAGGAGCTGCAGTGATACCATAGGCCTGTTCCCTGAGCTGTCAAATTGGGAACTCACTACTATCGAGGTGGTGAAGCCGATCATGGAAGAGTGGCTTAAGAGGCGTCATAGATATTTACCGGGCACGGGTGCTGCGGTAAGTATCTGTGGTGCATACACCGGAAGGTAACACCTGAGTGCCAGCACTGCGGTTACTTTAGCGAGTACACGGTGCCGCATATTCTGACGGTGCTCAGCATGGACGCTGCAACGCCAAGACCTGGTCGCAGGCCTGGTGTGGACATTATCACGCTCAAGACCGTGTTGAAGGCCATGGTCCCAAGCTGTCTTTCGGCGTGCAAAAAATGGTGGCGTGGTGGGAGCGGGAGATAAATACGCCCAAAACTACCGGTCCTCATGACCGAAGGCTTGAGAACGACGGGTTTGCTACTCGCCAGTCTTACAGAAGCAGGCCAAGATGGTGGCGTGTCTCTTCATCCCTCAAAGTGGGATAGTAAACAAGAGGGAGGTCTGAGATGTATTTATAAACTTTATTACCTTCTCTTATTTTATTTAATAATTGTATGTTTCAGGGTCCGTGTCCAAAGGGCCAAAACGGGCCCCTATTCAAGAAAACTTCGGCGTCCGTCTGTCTGTCTTTACGTCACGAGGTTGTATTTCAGGTACCTCGATAACTAGAGCGCTAAAATTTTCACATAATAATGTATTTCTGTTACCGCTTTAACAACAAATACTAAAATTAGAAAAATAATAATTCCTGTTATTTTATTTTTAAATTGTGTGGCGAGCCCACTTGCTGTTCCCTGGGCTGAGGGGAGGCGTGGGCATATTAATTTTAACAGTAGGGGGGCGTGATACCAAAAAGTTTGGGAACCCCTGCCCTAAAATGTCTAAACTTAAAATACAAATAATTATTATATCAAAACTCAAAATACAAATTTTCAAATATCCTTAATTTAAAATACCGAAAATAGAATACAATGTGAATATAAAAAAATAAACCATAACCTACCCAGTTTATCGCTATAACCTCGCAGTTGTAGCCGTAGGTCTGTTGGTCCTTGGGTATCTTTCTGAGGGCTTACCCGGGGCTCCCAATTGTAGGCTGTTATATTGGATAGGTACGTGTGGTTTTTAGTCGGTAGGAGTCCGTCATAGTATCCATGTAGGATTTACCTCATGTTAAAACACTTTGATTCAGAGTTACAAAAGTACTACAGTGGGCTAACGAAAAATCAAAAAAAAATAACCACGAAGGCTAAGGCGGGAACGAAGCGAAGCGGAGCTCCCGCCTTAGCCTTCGTGGTTAATTTTTTTCCCGCCCTAGCCTTCGTGGTTTTTAGTCGGTAGGAGTCCGTCATAGTATCCATGTAGGATTAACCTCATGTTAAAACACTTTGATTCAGAGTTACAAAAGTACTACAGTGGGCTAACGAAAAATAAAAAAAAAAAACTGTCTTAACTATTCACAGATTTAAAGCATCCATGTAGGATTTAAATCATGTTAAAAAAAAGGTATTTTGTGTTTGAACATTTTAGGATAAGGTATTTGATAAATTTATTTTTTGGGTTTCGGTTATTCGACCGTAAGGCATTTTAAATTATTTATATTATAAATATTTGCCTTTTGAATATTGATATTTCGATTTCGGGTATTTTGGGCTCAGGCATTTTAAGTAAAGGCATTATGATTTCTGGTATTATGACGGTATACCAACTGGCGGACATCACGCGGTTTTATCCGTGTTACCCGTGGGAATACGGGAATAAAAAGCCTGTGTTACCTGGGGATAGCGTAGCTTCCCAACAGTGAAAGAACTTTTCTTCGATGCAAACAAACAAACAATCAAATTGTAGGGACTCTGTAATACGTGGTAAGGTTTCCTCTTTATAATATTAGTATAGAAAATATAACGGGCAGTTGATTCACAATGTTCCAGGAGTCGGCGATCTGCATATTGTGGCGAATGCAACGGAAGAAATCTATTCTCTTTTTATCATATCTCTGTTTAAAGTTAAAGAGTTAGTTTGAATGCGATGATATCAGGAACCACTGGTTGGAATCAAAAATCCTTTAAAGAGGTCGATAGCCCATTTAGTTTTAAAACGGGGATAATTTATTCCTTTTGATAGATTTCGGTGCGTTCCTTAAACCGAAAAGTATCAACCGTGTCTTATAAAATTGTTCCTTTTAAGAAGTAAAAAAAATGGCAAACCTTACCCAAATGGGTTGCGAAATGGGTTAGTGGATGATGTAATGTACCTTTATCAAAAATATAAAGTAGTATTACATACAGATAGTCAACTCTCTGCCCCTCACTGAGCAAGCTTCCCCACCCCCGCCACGGCTGTCATAATAGTTGATGGGTATTTTGAGGGAACGTTTGCTTAACCTTATTGGCCACACACACATTCAAGCTCTATACAAAAATAACATGATTCTTAGTGTAGTAGGTGAAAGAATTGAAATCAAATAATTTGTATGGAGTTTCTGCCCTGTGCCAATATGCAAACGTGACAAATTGTGTCAATGTGACATAACGTGCATGTGACATAATGCTCCACCAAATACGTTTCAGTCCAACATTGGCAAGGAACTGCATCGAAAATCTTGAAGAAAGCTTACTATTGACCAAGCAGTAAGTGGGAACAAAGGAAAACTGATGCTCATTAACAACCTGTCAGTTTAGAAGTTAATTCCATTTTCAGAAAATGAAATGAAGTTCTAAAGAGACAGGTTTAAAAACTAACACCCTTTTAAAAAAAAGTTAAAGTACCTAAGTGAATTTCTATAGCAGTTGATATTGTGATCTGATAATGACCTAAGAAAGTGGCCTTCTATCTCTGGACGTTGCCAGGAAAAGACAACATACATACATATGGTCACGCCTTTATCCCCGAAAGGGTAGGCAGAGGCATACTATATTACCACAATTATCATTTTTAGAATTTGTCCCACGTAATAGGTGGTGAGCCGTATTACCGTATTGAGATGGACAGGCGCAGGTTGTGACTGCCTACTGTTGAAATTTTTCTTAAAAAGGCCTTAAACTTGGCTTAACGACTGCCATTTTTCTGGAAACTGGGACCAACGGCTTAACGTGCCTTTCGAAGCACGGAAACGCTAAAATAAATGAGACAAAGTGGTCACATGGATGGCCACCCATCCAAGGACGGCCATAGTGAAAGTTGCCTACTGCATTGATCGTTTACAGAACAATGAGTCCTCGGGGCCACGAGCGCTTCTAATTCTAAATGTAATAAAAAAGCTAAGTAATACAATTCAAAGCTTACAGTCAGTCAGTTTAGTATTAAAAACTCAAGAGCAATAACCTGCCAATCCCCCAATGTTTTGTAACTTGCTGAAGGGAAAGAGCTTGATCTCCACCACAGATTCCATCGTTCTTCGAGCCTGGAGTTGCAGCCCTGGTATAAACGCCATCCACGTTCCGCGCAAACCTAATACAATCAAAGTATCACTGGTTATGAGCTCTAAGTTATAGAAAGTATACAGGTATGTATACTGAACACCCAAAAGTAATAAAATAAAATCGGCCAAGTGCTGTTCGAACTCGTGCACAGAGGGTTCCGTAGCAACAAACAGCTCATTTCATGTTTGTTGTATGGGAGCTATTGTTATAGCCGCAACATAAATACATCTGTAAAAAAATCAAATGTCTCGGTATCACGGTATGACACGAAGACATTGAAGTCTTGGTAATAATGTCCCGTTCAAAGGGTAAACTTTGGGTATGTTACCCTTAAAACACTAGTAAATACCTAGGTATATCGTAGCTAGCCTAATTGAACCGACCGAGGCGGTTTTTTCCCACCGTCCACCTTCCCAGACCACCTGGGTGCACGGTGGTATTTTTTTTTAACTACGGTTCACCTTTCCAGTATATCATTAATAGATATTGGTGACGGTCCCACTACTTTTTATCTACATTCTGTACATAGATAACTAGCAATGCGCTAATTTTAAAAACAAATGGCGATCAACAAAACAAATGAAGATCGGCGAAACAAATGAAGATTGACAAAACAAATGAAGATCGATAATTATAACAAATGAAGATCGGTGAAACAAATGAAAATAGTTGCTATAACAAGGTGTACCGTGGAAATTAAATATTTTCAATGGTACACCTAGGGCTAGGCGGACAAAGGTAACCGTAATTAAAAAAAAATACCACCGTACACCCAGGTGGTCTGGGAAGGTGGACGGTGGGAAAGAACCTATTAAAAAGGTATATATTGCTGCTGATATGCTATTCCTGCACATACATAGCACAATTTATTTATCAGCATAAAATAAACAAACGCCCACACAGCTGTGTTCAAAACGAATGCGTCTATTCATAGCGAATATATTAACATGATATCCGCAGTAAAACCACAATACATGGACAGAAATAAATTTTATTTGTTTTCTGTGATAAAACACAATGAAAGTAACACGGTCTTAAAATGTCTGTTTGTGTTTGTATGATATCTTGTGTCTTTTATTGCACTGGCACAGATATCAGAAAAAGACTGATTCGAATTTCTGTGGTCACTATGCTCGTAGACTGTGAGAGTAGGCCCCAATCGCTAGATGTCATCATGGCTTTCCATCAAACGAGCGGCATCATTTTGGCTAGCTAAATATTTATAAAACAAAGTGCTACTTCGTACAACAAGCCTATATATGATGCGCTTGCATTTTTTCAAGTTGCTTACTTATTCCCATTATGCTATTAGTCTTGGCCTTCAGATATTAATCTACTGCAGTCGTTGAAAGATAATAAACAATATTGACTATTATATCGAAATTTGAGCTACGAGTATTGCTGAATGAAAGCTAAGATAATACGTATCTATTATATATTTCATGTTAATTACTAGAGCATGCTAAGCCACAATTAACTAAACAAACTTCATCTAAATTTGATATCAGAGTCTGATATATATTTACCTTGACTAGCAAACCGGGTCCTGATCCGTTATCATTGAGTCTGAATATAAAAGGTTCATCATCGTCAAAACAGCTTCCCATCACTTCAAATTCCAACAATCATTTCTCTTAATCTCTCTATAGAACACGTGTTCATTCAACAGAGCAACATTCCGCTTCAAAAGACATGATCAGTTCTTGAATGGAACACATTCGTGTATGTATATCGCATGTCAACTTATCGTTGCGATAGGAATATTCCTTCCGTAACTTGCATTATTGTTGTTAGAAACACGTTATATAGTTAAATCTACGTGTATAGAACGATTCGGCGTGGGTTGACTGGCACCCTCGGCCGCCCGCCCAGTACTGTCTACGTCCCGTCTGAACTTTCATACGCTGCAAGTTGATGTTCAACCCCCAGTGATTTATAACTCCCTTCGTGACACGAGCCTTCTGTAAAAAGCAGCGTTACAACGATAATGCATTTTGTTATTCTAATGACGCAACGCTTTTTATATTTAGCCTAGACGGATGGGGTAAGTTCAATAGCCTTACAGTTGAATACGTCTAGTTAGTGATAATAGAATACATACATACCGATACTGTCCGGTTTTAGTAATAATAGAGATTGCCAAGTTTTTCGTATTGCATAACTTGAACCACTTGTAGTTTTGTATAACTTGTATAAAATGAAAAGTGTTAAAACTATTTTCAATTATCAAAAGGAGTTTAACATCTGTTTATAGCTGCTGAAAAACAAGTTATGTATTGTGTGAGTTAAGTACCTACAACTATTTATATCTCTCATTTGTACAACTTTGTCATTCGTTTGATTGAAAAAAATGAATGATTTATGTCTCAAATGTACAACTTTTCACCATCGAACAATGTAAATTCCATTGTTTTAAAATAGTAGGCTGACTTTTAGACCCAGGATCCGCCGAAGCGCAGAAGAGTCATGTTTTGATAACCAATCTGATTGCGTTATTTCCAGAGCTCCTCTCCGCTTGGGATATCTGCCATGCTACAGACAACTGAGAACCTATATGAAGAAGAAACAATTAATTGGTTACAGAACTTACAGATTATTTTGTCTTTTTATATAAACTTGACTTGACTGCCTCTGTGGCGCAGTCGGTAGAGATACCACCTGCGGCGCTGGAGGTCGTGGGTTCGATGCCCACCGGAGACAAATATTTGTGTGACCCATAAATGTTTGTCTTAAGAGTCTGGGTGTTTCTATGTGTAATATGTATGTATTTAAAAGTATATAAGTATTAATATCCGTGGTCTGATACCCATAACACAAGCAGGTTATTCCTAGCTTACTTTGGGATCAGATAGCGTTGTGTCAAATGTCCGTGACTATTTATTATTTATTTATTAAACTCTGTATTGAATGACTGACAAACATCGCCGTTGGTTAGAAGTCATTTAATATTTTTATATCGCGTAACACGCAATGTATTCGAAACTGGGTCACAGGAAGTGCAGGTAAAGCTTCAATTTTAACTTTTTATGCCAATATATTTTATTATTCAAGTATACTTACTGTTTAGCTCAGACCAAACCTTTTGACGTCTTATTAATAGATGAACGTCGGCTGCACGCACGGAAAAGTGTCACGTTCTACCTGAGCAGGGTGTGCAAGCGAGGGGGTGGAACAAACGATAGAGAGGCACGATCGGCCTATCTCTCTTCTTTTGACATTATCTCGTACAATTATCGTCCGTAAACCGAATTTACAGAAAAACCTTCTTTTTGTAAACATGGAGGTAGCGACATTTAAATTTATCGAACTGAGTTTTCGTATTCAGTCACTGCAGTAAGGTAATGTTTTCTATCGCATTAGTAAGATATGAAAATGTGTTCTATGCTGTGAACGGTTATAATACCAGAGGTACTCTACACTCGCGATGCTGACTCTGCAAAATCTTGGGCTACTTCAAAGAACCCCGTACACTGCGGTTTGATTTGATTAAACCGAGTAAAGAAGCTTAATCAAGAATTTAAGCGTATTTATTAGACCTTACCGTATATAAATACATATATTATGTCAGATTGTGACAAAAGAAAGTAAACGTGGGCAAAATTTCCCACAATTTCTCAGTGTACACAATTTACATGTAGAATACCTACTCATAGGGAAGCAATAGTCTCTGAAGTCGCGAAGTGGCTCAATACAATACTGCTTGTTAGTAGGTAGGTAAAGGATCGTTAATAACCTTCATAGCTCGCTTTACCGACCCCAAACACGTACAATCATATCAATATTTATTTCCGTCCGAATATAGTCTGTTCAAACTTCAATATTACCTATACACGGCCAATTTATTGCTATATTGATCAATATTATTGTACGTGTATGGGGCCGGTTACAGTAGGCGCACACTGAGCGCCATGTCGCGGCGACAAGCTGCGGGCGCCAAATAATATACATTTCGTTAGGGATATTTTTAAATGCACATCTGTTTAAATTTTCTGCACACTAGGTAACTCCACAAATTTTCTGTCAACGATCTCAATTGTCAACGATCCTGTACTTATAGCTGGTGTGGAACCTCTTCGCGACAGGAGAGACTTTGCCTCCTTATGCGTGTTCTACCGCCTATACAGTGGTATGTGCTCTGAGGAATTGTTTGATATGATGCCCACGGCTACGTTCTATCATCGCACCGCTCGCCACAGACAGGGAGTTCATCCTCACACTCTGCGTGCGGTGCGTTCCAGCACGGTTAGATTCGATAGGTGTTTTCTTCCGCGCACGCTCAGGTTGTGGAATGACCTCCCTGCCTCGGTTTTCCCAAACGCCTACAGTATGGGGTTCTTCAAAAGGGGTCTTAGAAGGTTTTTGCAGGGTCGGCAGCGCGAGTGTGGCACCTCTGGTGTTGCAAACGTTCATAGGCTGCGGTGACCACCGGTCCTTCTGGTGGGCCGTATGCTTGTCTGCCAAAAAAAATGTACAATCTTATAACGGAATAGGTTAGGTAAGGTTAGACTTTTAATTTTTTTGATCAATAAAATTTAATTTTGTAGAGGTGACAGATTAAATTGGGGTTTTACTTAGAATAAACAATGTTCCTAAAAGTAAATTAGGTGATGGTTTTCCTTAAAAAAGTTTTAATATTTTTATTGGACTAAGGAATTGTTAGATATACTATTTTGATAATAGTTATTCGTTCAGTAAAACAGTTCTGCAAATACCATTAAACAGTATAATGAATTTGATTTATTTCGTGTGCATAATAAAATTAGTGTGTAAGTCAGTATTTTTGGTTTAACTGTGAAATGTTTAGTTCAGAAAAAGGGAATATACAGATATCGATTTAAATACATGCCATTTTGTTATAGCCTCCGCACACTGGGAGGACTAAAGAAATGTGCTGTTTGCATCCCAATAAAGTACTTATTTACTACCGGGTCTTGATGGCTTTTCTCAGCGCGATGATCCTATATAATTATACAGAATGGGCTCGAATTTGCCTACCCAGAAAAAGCTGTTTATTCCAATAATTTGAAAATAACCTTAAGTTAACGGGCTCTTATTAGATAAATGTTATCTGAACTCTCTAATGGCTTTCTATGTTAAGAACAGGTACAAGCTTAACATGTTCAGTCAATGTCTTGATAGAATGTCGGCAACGCAATGTTAAGTTCTATTACAAAACTTTAAGCATACCAGTGGCAGTTTTGTATATTATTATGTATTCCCAATTTATAGGTAGTTCAACATTGGAGCCTCATTGGGACTGAGAAACCAGTCTTCTTTTATAAATAGCAAACTAGTTACTCTGCACTGAAAATAGCAGCTTTATACAGATGATAAAATCACACGATCGTATCGAATAAGTGCAAGGCCGTAGAAAATGCAGTTTAGTTGGGTAATAATTGACAGCATTGTACTGCCATCTATACTAATACTAGCTGACCCGCGCAACTTCGTCTGCGACACATAATAGAGAGAATTTCACCCGGTCCCGTCGCATTTTTGAATTTTGTTACAAAACTGTGATAAATGAAGAACCGCTCGACCGTATTGTGCAAACTTCACATGAACCATCTACCAAATAGTCCGAACAATGTCTAAACATTTTGTTTGGATAGGTGAGCCCGTTCATGAGTTATAAAATTACAACGAAAAGTGGCATTGATTTTTATATATATAGATTGTAAAGAGGAAAGATTTGTTTTTGTTTGTTTGTTTGTAACGAATAGGCTCCAGAAATACTAAACAGATTTGAAAAATTCTTTCACTGTTGGTGTTAGAAGAGGTTGTAATCGTATTGCGAGTACTGGCAGTCTGAGAGAATGACGAATGTTTGAGTTTGTGTTAGACAAGAAAATAAGAAAGAGTGTGTCTGTCAATTTCGGTGAATTTTCTCTCTACTATGATTTTGTGTATTTTACTCCAATTAATGTAAAATAAAATAAATACTTTATTTTATCACTTTACAATACATGGTTATTATTCCAGTACCTTTATTACCATGTACTCACAGGTTATGGGCACCAGTGCGATTTTTGCCTAAAAGTGATTTATTGTGAGAAAGTATTCTTTTGTTTTCTTTTTGCAAATAACAAAAAAAAACATGTTGGAGACTTCAGCTTCTGGAAGCGGAGGGCTATCACCAGTATACGCAGAAAAATTAGAAGGTATGCCTAACTACTGAAGTTGGAAGTTTGATATCCAGTGTCATCTGATGCATGATGATCTTTGGAAGTATGTAGAGAAGACACCGCCAGTGACCGATGAGGAAGGTCAGAGAAGAGATCAAAAGGCATTTAGTAAAATATGTCTTATGGTAAACAAGGACTGCAAGGTCTATGTGAGGTCCTGTAAAACTGCAAAGCAGGCATGGGAGGCTCTGCGAAATGCTTTTGAGGACAAAGGCTTAAACAATCGATGCCGACTGCTTACAAAACTAGTGAGTCTAAAGCTAAATCAATTTAACAGTGTAGGAGCGTATGTAACAGAACTATTGAATGTTGCTCAGCAACTAGGAGAGCTTGGTAAATCAATTGATGATGAACTGTTGGCTGCAATGATGCTAGCAGGATTACCTGAAGAGTACACTCCTATGAGATAAGCATTAGAAAATACCAACGTTACCTTGACAACAGACTAC
Source organism: Miltochrista miniata (assembly GCA_933228765.1). Lineage (NCBI taxonomy): Eukaryota > Metazoa > Arthropoda > Insecta > Lepidoptera > Erebidae > Miltochrista > Miltochrista miniata. Next base: position 14,131,839 of record OW121752.1, on the reverse strand, counting down.
ATTAAAACGAAACTCTTGCAAATGAATGACTACAAAGAGAGCAGTGCAAGTTCTGTACCAGCTACTGCGCTGGCGGCTAAGAAGAAGCCTTACAAGAAGAATTTTGCAAAGACTACTAAGCAGCTGAAATGCTTTATTTGTGAAGGTGCACATAAGATGATAGATTGCCCTGATAATCCTAGGAAGAAAAAGGATAATAACAAAAAGGAACGGGAACGTGCACATACTGCTACAGCATTATCCATGTCATCAACAGCGAAAGAAGAGCAATGGATTTTGGATTCGAGCGCATCTTCACATATGAGTAGTAGTAGACATTTGTTAAAAGATTTTGTAAAGCTTGACGATATTGAGGTATGTTGTGCAAATGGAGGTAAGGTATATGGTAAAGGTTTTGGCAAGGTTGAGAGTGAACTTAACATAACTTTAGATGACGTTATGTTTGTACCTAAATTACATTCAAATCTTTTGAGCGTGAGTATGATTACGAAGAAAAATAAAATAGTTGTTTTTACGAGTAAAGGTTGTTCCATTTATGATTAAGCTGAATGTGAAATTAAAGGGAATGCTTGCGTGAAAGGTAAGATAGATAAAGGTATCTACAAACTTATGACAACTCCACAGATTGCTACTATAGCGTCTACAGAACCATACAACAATGAAGTGGAGCTGTGGCATAAAAGGTTAGCGCATCTTGGCATTCGTAACCTGAAACTTTTAAAAAACAAACTGGCTAATGGGGTAAGTTATTCTTCTTCATCTACTAGGCTCAACTGTGAGGCTTGTCTATTGGGAAAACAAAAGCGTGAACCATTCCCAAAAGAAGGCGCCACGAGAGCTACTGAGATACTGCAGTTAGTACACTCGGATGTTTGTGGACCAATGAGCGAGAGTTTTAGTAAATTTAAATATTTTTTGACGTTTATTGACGATTATTCGCGGAAAACTTTTATATATTTTCTTAAATACAAAAGCGAGGTTTTTGAGAAAATAAAAGAATTTAAAATTTTAGCAGAAAATCAGACGAACAAAAAACTTAAGGTCCTACGAACTGATAACGGTAGTGAATTTAAAAATAAAAATGTTACTAATTTTATGAAGCAAAATGGGATAATCCATCACTTTACTTGTACATATACACCTGAGCAAAACGGGGTGGCTGAGCGGGCTAACCGCACTATAACAGAGAAAGCCAGGTGTATGATGCAAGAGGCTGGCTTAGACCCTCGATTCTGGGCAGAAGCTGTTATTACAGCTGTCTACTTGAAGAACAGATCTCCTACAAACAAAGTCAGGAACATGACACCAGAAGAAGCATGGACTGGATCGAAAGTTGACCTCAAAGGGCTAAAAATATTTGGATGCAGAGCTTTCGTGCATGTTCCAGATGAAACTGGAAGAAATGGGAACCGAAAGCAAAGGAAACTATCTTCGTTGGTTACAGCGAGACTACAAAAGGATACAGGCTGTTTGACCTAGAGAAGAATCATGTGTACATAGCCAGAGATGTGAAATTTTTCGAACATCAGATGTACAAGAAAAGGGAAATTCCGAAAGAGCTTGTGAATCTGAAGTTAGAAGATTCAGTAGAACAGAATGATTCTGATACTGCAGATACTGATAATGGCGAACAATGGGCATCATTTGATGGTGAAGAGGAGCAGCATAATCAGGAACAAGATACAATACTTGAAGAACCTGAAAATGAAATTGTGCAAGAGAGAAGGTATCCTTTGAGAGATACGAAACCTGTACAGTTTCAAGATTACGTCAATTATCAATCTGAAATAAATGATCCACTTACAGTGGAAGAAGCACTGGCAAGATCGAATGCTGAACAATGGAAAGCAGCAATTCAGGAGGAGCTTGATGCTTTAAAGAAAAACAAGACTTGGATTCTTGTGAAGCGAGATCACAATCAGACGAATAACCTTGTTGATTCTAAATGGTTATTTAGAATAAAAAAAGAAGCGGGAAATAAGACCAGATACAAGGCTCGTCTGGTGGCACGAGGCTTCAGCCAACGTAGAGGTGTCGATTACAGTGAAACATTTTCACCTGTAGTGCGACATGGTACCCTGAGGATGTTAATGGCATTAGCGGTGCAAAAGGGACTCAAGTGCGACCATATGGATGTAAAGACAGCATTTTGAATGGTCACCTAACCGAAAAGGTGTACATGAGACCACCACCTGGATTTGAAGAGAAAGGAAAGGAAGATCACATATGCCTCTTGAAGCGATCCATTTATGATTTGAAACAGGCAGCACGTTCCTGGAATCAACGGTTACATAAATCGATTTGAAATTCCAACAATCACAAAATGAACCATGTGTCTATTTACGTGAGAGAGATAAGAAAATAATTTTACTTGCAATTTACGTAGATGATATTCTTTTATTTTGGAATGATTTACAAGAAGTGAGGACGGTTAAGAGAGACCTGATGTCTAAGTTTGAGATGAAGGATCTTGGAAAGGTCGAACTAATATTGGGTATCAGAGTGACTCAAGATAATGAATCGATCAAGATTGACCAAGAGGACTATATCAGGAAGGTTCTCAAAACTTTTCAGATGGAGAACTGTAAACCGGCTTCCACTCCAATGGAACCTGGACTGAGGCTTCAGAAACCAGATGGAGAATACAAATCAAACGAGAAGATCCCCTATAGAGAACTTATAGGATCACTCATGTATATAGCAGTCTGTACAAGACCAGACATAGCTCAAGCAGTGAACTTTATGAGTCAGTTTAACAACTGTTATGAGGAAGCTCACTGGATAGCAGCAAAACGAATTCTTAGGTATCTGAAGAAAACAATAAATTTAGGACTGAAATATGTTAGAGGCAAAACATGTGACATTGAAGGTTTTGCTGATGCTGATCATGGCGGGAACATTGTTGACCGAAAATCATTTTCTGCATACGTGTTCAAGTTAAGTGGAGCTGCTATTTCCTGGCAAAGCTTGAAACAAAAGACTGTGGCTTTATCAACTGCAGAGGCAGAGTATGTAAGCCTATCCGAAGCTACTAAAGAAGCTGTGTACCTCAAAAGATTCTTTAAAGAACTTACAGGTATACATAATACAATGCTGTATATGTACACAGATAGTCAGTTGGCTATGGCTATCGCATTAAACCCAGTGCATCATCACCAGACAAAACATATCGATGTGAGATATCATTTTGTCCGGGACACTTTGATTAGTGACTCGGAAATTGAACTCAAGTATCTTGAGACAAACAGAATGACAGCAGATATCTTGACAAAAGGTTTGCTGAAAGCCAAATTTGAATTTTGTGCTAGAGAGATAGGTGTTGCATGATGTGAAACACCACTGAGGGTGTAAAAGGTGTGAGGGTTTGATTGTACGAGTGAGGGTAGCTGAAGAGGATGGAAGTGTGACGAATGCGATTAAGGAGGAGTGTTAGAAGAGGTTGTAATCGTATTGCGAGTACTGGCAGTCTGAGAGAATGACGAAGGTTTGAGTTTGTGTTAGACAAGAAAATAAGAAAGAGTGTGTCTGTCAATTTCGGTGAATTTTCTCTCTACTATGATTTTGTGTATTTTACTCCAATTAATGTAAAATAAAATAAATACTTTATTTTATCACTTTACAATACATGGTTATTATTCCAGTACCTTTATTACCATGTACTCACAGTTGGAAAGCTACACTCTTTTCGGTGAACATAGGCTATATTTTATTCTCGAATTCCCACGAGAACGGGAACTACGCGGGTGCCGTCCGCTAGTTATTAATAACGCTACGTCCTAGGTAGGCGGTTCGAAGCGAACGCGATTCTGATGCGGTGACACGCGAATTCAACGCGACGCGGTGCGACGCGGCGGCTATGTCCTACGTGCACGCGAATCGTCTCGCACAGCCGCCACCGACCGGCGACGCTGCCGTTCAGTTGGCACTTTGCATCAGCCTAATGCAACTGCTATAGATCAAAAAAATGTATGGAGTTCTAGATTTTAGGTTTTCAGAGGCTGGTTTCCGCAAATCAAAGTCATTTCTGCGCCTATTTTGGTGGGGGTTTTGGTATGGCTATTGCCATCCCAGTTCCTCCAATAAGTCTAGCAAACTCTTCACGTTGCCGGAGACTTCCTGAAGCGACCTTGGTGTACCGAAGTGTCTAGCCCTGTACCCTTACCAGTTATGGGCATTCCATAAGAATGTGACTGGCAGTTCGTCCGTCTGCAAAGAGTCTGTGACACCTGAATTAAAGAGATGATTGTTAAGTAGACTGTGACCGTAGCTTTTTAAGCTATTGCATAGCTTCTATCGCGGGCCTTGCGAGGAGACCGAATCCAGAAATTGTGTCACGAAAATAAATCATACTCTCGGCTACCTTCGGCCACGCTCGGCCACGTTCGTGTATCTCGCACTTCATATACCAACGTGTACACGTGAGCGTTTGCATAACGTGTACCTATGTATATGAAGTGAAGTAGGGTGAAGTGGGGTGGGCTGAGGTGTGTAGGGCGGGGTGAAGTGAAGTGGGGTGTGGTGAGGTGAATTGGGGTGAGGTGGGGTGGGGTGAGGTTGGGTGGAGTGGAATTTTGGCCTCTGGCCTTTGGGACTTTTGGACTTTTGGACTTTTGGCCTTTTGGACTTTTGGCCTTTTGGACTTTTGGCCTTTTGGCCTTTTGGACTTTTGGACTTTGGACTTTGGACTTTGGACTTTGGACTTTGGACTTTGGACTTTGGACTTTGGACTTTGGACTTTGGACTTTGGACTTTGGACTTTGGACTTTGGACTTTGGACTTTGGACTTTGGACTTTGGACTTTGGACTTTGGACTTTGGACTTTGGACTTTGGACTTTGGACTTTGGACTTTGGACTTTGGACTTTGGACTTTGGACTTTGGACTTTGGACTTTGGACTTTGGACTTTGGACTTTGGACTTTGGACTTTGGACTTTGGACTTTGGACTTTGGACTTTGGACTTTGGACTTTGGACTTTGGACTTTGGACTTTGGACTTTGGACTTTGGACTTTGGACTTTGGACTTTGGACTTTGGACTTTGGACTTTGGACTTTGGACTTTGGACTTTGGACTTTGGACTTTGGACTTTGGACTTTGGACTTTGGACTTTGGACTTTGGACTTTGGACTTTGGACTTTGGACTTTGGACTTTGGACTTTGGACTTTGGACTTTGGACTTTGGACTTTGGACTTTGGACTTTGGACTTTGGACTTTGGACTTTGGACTTTGGACTTTGGACTTTGGACTTTGGACTTTGGACTTTGGACTTTGGACTTTGGACTTTGGACTTTGGACTTTGGACTTTGGACTTTGGACTTTGGACTTTGGACTTTGGACTTTGGACTTTGGACTTTGGACTTTGGACTTTGGACTTTGGACTTTGGACTTTGGACTTTGGACTTTGGACTTTGGACTTTGGACTTTGGACTTTGGACTTTGGACTTTGGACTTTGGACTTTGGACTTTTGGATTTTGATCCTGCTTTTTTTTGGCAAGTCCAAAAGTCCAAAAGTCCCAAAAGTCCCAAAAGTCCCAAAAGTCCCAATAGTCCCAAAAGTCCCAAAAGACCCAAAAGTCCCAAAAGTCCAAAAGTCCAAAAGTCCAAAAGTCCAAAAGTCCAAAAGTCCAAAAGTACAAAAGTCCAAAGTCCAAAATTCCAAAAGGCCAGAAGTCCAAAGGCTGAAATTTGGTACAGAGATACATTATAGTCTGGAATAACACATAGGCTACCTTTTATCCCGGGAATGGCTTCCCGCGGGAACAAATTTTACGCAGGCGAAGCTGCGGGCATCAGCTAGTATTCTTATATAGAGGAAGTGGGACTAATATTGTATACTTAGAAAGGCATAATCGACGATAATAAATTTACTTCTTTTATCCCATAAAATACGACGTTCTTGGATTACATTGATTAAAATTTCTATATCCAACATTATAAAAAACACGGCGGCACCGCATCTAGTTCGCGCGCAAATATCAAACCAACTGATCGCGTTCGCTTCATTTCGCGCCGCCCCGCACCGCACCGCACTTGCGTTTGGTCACGTAGGACACTTCAATAGGTTTCAACTGTTTGTTGGTATCGATGATAGGGCGATATGATAATAGGGCGCATAGAGAAAAGGAAACACAATACTGTCAAAGTAAATGCAGTGTCATGGGGAGTAGTTGACAAAGTTTGCGAAAAAGAGGTGCAAATAAAGACATCCTTCTCGGTATTAGTATACGAAAAATTATACCCAAAAGTAGCTTCGAAATCTAAAAGATGTGTGTCAAAAGATGGTTTTATAACCCATATAATTATAATATGTATAATACATAAAAGTTATATTTTTCTTCATTTTCTTTGTGTTATGATAAACTTATGCATGTATGTACTGAAGTGAGAGCGTTCTGCATCACACACAAGCTCCAGTAGCTTTAGTGGTACATTTAGGCTAAGTTATTCTTTGTATGTGATCTAAAAATAAATAAAAAAAAAATAAAAAAAAGTTCTTTTGATTGACGCACTTGAGGTTAAAACCAGAAGGGCAGATAATCGAAATTCAGGACTTTGAAGCTTTGAATATAAGTGAAGCAGAGTTCAAAGCCCACTAAGTACAGGGTATCAAAAGAGCTTTGTCGTTTTGTGTGATGAGTTAAGACCATTTCTTTTCTTTTTCTTTTTTTTTTTACACCACTAAGGTGGCAGACAAGCATGCCGCCCACCAGATGGACCGGTGGTCACCGCAGTCTATGAATGTTTGCAACACCAGAGCCTGTAAAAACCTTCTAAGACCCCTTTTGAAGAACCCCATACTGTAGGCGATTGGGAAAACTGAGGCAGGGAGATCATTCCACAACCTAAGCGTGCGCGGAAGAAAACCCCTATCGGATCTAACCGTGTTTGAACGCTCCGGACGCAGATTTTGAGGATGAACTCCCTGTCTGTGGCGACCGGTGTGGTGATAGAACGTAGCCGTGGGCATCATATCAAACAATTCCTCAGAGCAAATACCATTGTACAGGCGGTAGAACACGCATAAGGAGGCAAAGTCTCTCTTGTCGCGAAGAGGTTCCACACCAGCTGTAAGTATAGGATCGTTGACAACTCTTACAGCACGTCTTTGCACTGAGCCAAATGGACGAAGCTGATTTTCAGGTGCCCCCGCCCAGAGGTGACAGCAGTACTCCATGTGCGGCCGCACTTGCGACTTATACAGAAGCAGTGTTTGCGCAGCAGTGAAGTACCGCCGCGCCCTGTTTAGCACACCTAGCTTCTTGGACGCCAGCTTAGACTTGTCGTCACATTACCTTCATTCCCAGTAGTTCCGCGGCAGTTGTTCCGCGGCGGAACTAGTGAGACTTTTTGTCCCAATAGTTCCGTGGCGGAACTAGTGAGACTTTTTTTTCCCAGTAGTTCCGCACCACGGAACTACTGGGACATTTTTATTCTCAGTAGTTCCGTGGCGGAACTAGTGAGACTTTTCTATTCCCAATAGTTCCGTAGCGAAACTATCATGGACCTTTATGGACATTATATTATGTCCACTTTAATATCTTAAAGCCTCTTAAGTATTTTATTTTTTATGAATATGGATCTTTTAGGACATGCGAGTGGAAAAAGATCCATTATACGAAGAACATCTAATTTAAAAGTATTAAGTAGTTAAGTAATTTTCAAAATAAATATAGATCTACAAAAACAAATGAAGATCGACAAAAGCAAATGTAGATCGCCGAAACAAATGAAGATCAGCAAAACAAATGACAGTTGGAAAAACAAATAACGATCGAAAAAACATTATGCAGATCAATAAAACAAAAGACTATAAGCAAGTTGATAAGGTCAAAAGTTACTTGCAGCCATGTTTTGTAATTAAAATGCGATTAGCATTAAAAAAAATAGGTGCAAGCAATTCTCGACCTTAATGGCACTTATTTAAAAAAGTGGTTTTAGGCGTTTATAGGCATCACAGATCACGAATATATAAAAAATAAATAGATATTATGCATGTTCATAAGGTCGAAATTGGCATGGACCTTTTTTTGTAATCTAGATGCGATAACCATTCAAAATAATAGCTGCAAGCAATTCTCGACCTTAATGACACTTCCCTAAAATGTGCTTTTAGGCGTTTAAAGACATCACAGATCACGAATATATTAAAAAATAAATAAATATTACGCATGCAGAATTGCTTGCACCTATTTTTTGAATGGTAATCGCATTGGGCTTACAAAATATGGCTGCAAGAAACTTTTGACCTTATCAACTTGCTTATAGTCTTTTGTTTTATTGATCTGCATAATGTTTTTTCGATTGTCATTTGTTTTTCCAACCGTCATTTGTTTTGCTGATCTTCATTTGTTTCGTCAATCTTCATTTGTTTTGTCGATCTTCATTTGTTTTGTCGATCTTCATTTGTTTTGTCAGTCTTCATTTGTTGTACCGATCTTCATTTGTTTTGTCGATCTTCATTTTTTTTAATTGTATGAGAAAATAGCCGTAAGACACCGTAGGGAACTAATGAGAACATAAAATATTCGTATGTAAGAGATGCTTTCTCCCACGGGACTACTGGGACTTGATTTATTAATTTTTAATTTATGCTTTGTTCCGCGGAACTACTGGGACTTAATTTATTAGTTTTTAATTTAGGCTTTGTTCCGCGGAACTACTGGGAATGAATTTATTAGTATTTCATTTCTACTTTGTTCCGCGGAACTAATGGGAACTGAATTATTGATGATTTGTTCCGCGGGACAACTGGGAAAAAAAGTCTCACTATTTCCGCCACGGAACTACTTCAACGGAACAACTGGGAATATGTTTGTACTACAATGGGCATTTTATTAGTGTATGTGTGTACTGAGAGACCACTTTCATTTTTAGCGGATTTTTGCAACTTAACTAACAATAGTGCTGCGAGCACTTGTTCGGACGCGCTTTCTAATCGATCACTAAGCTTTACAAATATTTCCGCAACTTTTACTTTGCACAATTGTTAGTTAAACTGCAAAAATCGGAAAAAATAAAAGTGGTCTCTCAGTGCACACATACACTAATAAAATGCCCAACAGATGTGACAGTTTCCAGTTTTCAGTGATCGCCACGTAATTGTTTATGGCGCTAGTTTCGTAGTGATAAGTGCAAAGTAGCGATTAGTGAACGATTGACTATAGAATTTAACATAATACCATTTTTTTCCGCGACCAGCGATAAATTGTGCGATGATTGCGCGATGATTGGAGATGATTGCGCGATTATCGCTGATCGCTGTTTTATACGTAATCAGCCTGCGGCTCTCATATTTAAAATGATGAATTTTATTTTGCAAATAGGTAGTTACTTCAATTAACTATGCAAAAGGAAATAATACAACAAGAAAAATTACTTCTTTGATTTTAACAAAATTCTCTAAAACGAGAATTCCCAAGAAAAAAGAAAATATGGGATTAAACTCTAGTACTGGCATACACTTATGGAAATCGGTGAAATCGACATGACCTAAATCGATAAAAGGTCTACGGTCCAAAAAATCTATACATTATAAAATTACTTGTCCCGACCATAGATTTAGCATTTTTCGCTACTCTCATTCTAAATCTGTGGTCCCGCCCGACTGACTGACTGATTTATCAACGCTGAGCCTAAACCGCTGGACCTAAATTCTTTAAACTAGATGCTCGTGGCCCCGCGGACTCAGTGTTCTGTAAACGATCACTGCAGTAAGCAACATTTACTATGGCCGGATATGGATGGGTGACCACCACGTGGACCACTTTGTGACATTTATTTACGAGCGATTCCGTGCTTCGGAAGGCACGATAAGCCGTTGGTCCCGGTTGTCAGTAAAATGACAGTCGTTAAGCCAAGTTGAAGGCCTTACGGGCGGCTTGAAAAATTTCAACTGTGGGTCGTCACAACCTGCGCCCGGGTCGGCAGCGCGTGTGTAGCACCTCTGGTGTTGCAAACGTCTATAGGCTACGGTTACCAACCTTCCGGTGGGCCGTAAGCTTGTCTGCCACCTAAGTTGTATAATAAAAAAAAAGATGATGATCCACTAAGAAAGGATTTTTAAAAATTCTGCTACTAAAGGAGGATTATTCCGTTAATCCACCCCAAAAAATCCACCCAATGGGGTGGATAACCTGAATTACATGTTATGGTATGTCCGGAATTCCACCCATGGGGTGGATTTCCGGATCTATTCATGATAAATAAAAAAGATCAAAAAAAGAAACAAATGAAGATCGAAAAAACAAATGAAGATCGGCAAAACAAATGAAGATCGTCAAAACAAATGACGGTCGAATAAACAAATGACGATCGAAAAAACAAATGAAGATCGGCACAATTAATGAAGATCGTCAAAACAAATGACGGTCGGATAAACAAATGACGATCGAAAAAACCAATGAAGATCGTCAAAACAAATGAAGATCGTCAAAACAAATGACGGTCAAATAAACAAATGACGATCGGAAAACAAAATTAAATAAAGATCATCAAATAATCTAGCTGCGTTTGCCATTGAAAAAAATAGGTGCCAGCAATTCTGGATCTTATGAACATGCATGATATTTATTTATTTTTTACATAGTAATGATCAGTGATGTCTGTTAACGCCTAAAAGAACATTTTTAGAGAAGTGTCATTAAGGTCGAGATTTGCTTGCACCGATTTTTTTGAATGGCACACGCATCTAGATTACAAAAAATGGCTGCAAGTAATTTTTGACCCTCAAAAATCAACAAGACTGAAAGCTCAAAAGTCAGAACTCAGAACTCAAGACTCAAAGCTCATACTTAGGTCTTATGTTCTATTAAGTTGCATATTTTTATCGGTTTTCATTTGTTTTTCGATCGTCATTTGTTTATCTGACCGTCATTTATTTTGTCGATCTTCATTTGTTGATCCGACTGTCATTTGTTTTGTCGATCTTCATTTGTTTTGTCAATCTTCATTTGTTTATCCGACCATCATTTGTATTGTCGATCTTCATTTGTTTTTTCGATCGTCATTTGTTTATTCGACCGTCATTTGTTTATCCAACCGTCATTTGTTTTGACGATCTTCATTTGTTTTTTTTCGATTCATTTGTTTTGTTGATCTCCATGTGTTTTGTCCATCTTCGAAATCCACCCATTTCATGTGTGGATTAACGGACTAATTGGATTAACAATATATAATTCCGGAAATCCACACCTTGGGTGGATTTCCGTGGGTGGATTATCGGACTATTTTGATTAATAATATATAATTCCGGAAATCCACCCAAGGGGTGTGGGTGGATTAACGGACCAAACCGTTAAAAATAAGGGATGGAAGTTTGTATGAAAGTATGTCATTTTCAGAGCTAGATGCACTAAATTTCATAAACCTGTGTCTATTATGAAATAAATCAATTTTTCAATATTTAACTACTAAGAGGGTAAAATAGGTGATAAAGGTTTGCATGTAAAGTTCGTCATTTTCAAAGTTGGAAGCATGAAAATTCGTACACCTCCGTCTTTTAATAAATAAATGAACATGTGTATCAGTGTTTTTCAAAATTTCACTATTAGGTACATATGAGGGTGAAATAAGTGATAAACGTTTGTACAGAGCAATGCGACCAGTAGGTACAAGGGGAGAAGACATACCTAGCATATTGGCCCTAATACTCTGTCATATTTTGCGGGGGAAATCATATTCATATACACCACTACCAAAGGAATCGGCTGTCACTATGGAACTTACACAAAACAATTAAAACAATACACTCATAATTTCAGACATACACATAGACATAGTTATAGAATTCGGGACTTCACGCGAAATACTATTTACTTACATTCACCGACGTTTCGGGCACGTTGCAGCGCCCGTAGTCGCGATTGGTCGTCCAACCGCGACCTTGATGTCGCCCGTGGTTCCACCCGCGAGGAATTTTGTTACTATTACCACTTCCCATGGGATCATATTCCCGAGATAAAAGCTGCTTGTGTTTTATTCTATTATATATTTATCTCAAAAATAGTAATTATCCAGACATACTGATATTCATTCCTGATATCTACACTCACAACTCACAAAATCCCTCATGGAACGGGAACAGAATTCCAGATAGAAAATAAATAAAAGCGAGAATAGTTACAAAATCCCACGCGGGTGGAGCCGCGGGCGCTATCTAGGTTATAAGATTATAAATAAATAATAATAATATTGTCTATGAACTAATAATATGAACGAAACATTATAAGTGTGATGTATGTAAGTTGATGATGGTCATTTTTCTGAACCCGTTTTGAACATTAACAGTAAAAATTAATATTTTCTTTTTATGGGAAATACTTTCATGATACAATTTTGAAATCAGTATTACATAAGCATATTTTGAATTGCTCTGTGGTCGTTGTTAACTATCCTGAATAAGGCTAGAACTCTGTTATCACTATTCGGATGAAATGAAATGTTTTTGCTGTGGAAACAACGCACCTCACATCCTGATATCCTCTAACGGTAGGTACAGTATGTATTTCCGAAAGAGTTTGTGAACTCTATGTTTAATTTCTTTTTCAGAATATTGATGACACTTGAATGATGACATTATAAACACGATACGTCTACAACATACGTACATGTAATAATAGTGTGTGTTTGTACGTAAATTGTTTATACCGTTGTAAAATCTAAATTGAGGCTTTTTGTTTACTATTGCCTATGAAATTGCTATCTTTGAAATATTACACCTATCTAAAGTTTTCTGTTGAAAGCGTTGTTTACTCTTTACAGGATTTTTTTTACGATGAAAGTAGGAAAATAAGTTAGTATGTGAAAAAAATAAGGCGGCCGTGGGTCTGTTGGGAGTCCTGGGACATCCTTCCGAGGGCTTACCTACCCGGGGCTCACAACCATGGGCTGTTGGGCGTTACGTGAGGATTTTTAGTTTTTTCATCACGTAAAAAAAAACAAATAAAAAAAGTATGTGAAAAATAAGTTTAATAATGGCAATATTTGTTGATTTTGCTATATCTCTTAAACTGTTAATTTAATTTGCATGGTGTAAGGGTAATAAATAATCTTGATGATATGTTCCAGTCAAATATAACGTATTTAAATTGAGAAGAACACGTTTGTTGTATAGGAGGCACCCTTAAATATTATAATTATTTTGTTTCAGTCTTTGTTGTTATAGCGGCAGCAAAAACACCATAATGTGTGAAAATTACAACTCTCTAGCTATCACCGTTCATGAGATACAGCCTCGTGACGGTCAGACAGACGGACAGCGAAGTCTCATGAATAGGGTCCCGTTTCTTACCCTTTGGGTACGGAACCCTAAAAATGACTGCGACTGCCACTCCGCCAAGTGGCACTTTACACAACTACAGAGTAGTAAAGTTACGCTTCTCTCTAACTATGTATTCATTGCCATTACGTAGCCGCGTAGTAGCTAAATGGTCTAAGGACGAATAAGCACAATGGAAAATAGGTAGGTACATACCGAGCCGTAGTTTACTTTCTTGTAGAGCTGAGTCCAGAACGTGAAATTAATTTTATGATAAATTGCAAAAATAAAAATAAATTCAAACCGGAAAAAACAAGGTCAGTCTAGATAATTTGGCTGCAATATAGTAGGTACTTACGTAGTACCTACTATTAATTATTCAATTTCTCAATAGTTGGGACTATTGAATATATTGTTTTAGTCTATTATTTAGCCAATAAAATATATCATTTGAACTGAACTCATTTAATCCCTTTCAATCCCTTTCAGTTTGTTTTACACGCAGTTGGGGGTAAGTGTGGGTTTGCCCAGAACTGGTCGCTGCCGGCCATAGACCATCTCGCTTTCCACAGCCGGCAGCGACCATCACTTAGACCATAGCAGCTAAATGATTTTAGGACCATCACCACTTTGCATCGAATTTAAAGGTAATAAAAAGACGTAAATATATTTACTATATAAAATTTTATTAATTATTTGCTACCTTTATTTATGCATGTATTACATATATTTATTTATCTACTCTGATACTATAATACAAAGATTATAAAATTGAAATCAATACTATTATGACAAACATTACGCACAGGCCAAAAAAAAAGTTTTATTACGATACAGGTCTTGTATGGACACCTATATCATAATAAAACTTTTTAATCATTACGATACACCATAAACAATCTCCAGCTGAAAAAGAAGTTTGAACCTCTACTTTAAAAAAAAATGTGTCTTCAGAGTAGCGAAAAATCCTAAATCTATGGTCTCCGCAGCCTAAAAAAAAAAGAAACACGCATGCGCAATCGATATTTGCGCCTTGGCGCCAACATTTTACATTTAAATTAAACAAAGTTTGGTTTTGTTTGTAAAATAAATTAGTTTTTGTGTAAAAACATGTCTTAAAGCGAGGATGGTGGTAATTGTACACAACCAGACATTCTGGAAACTGCGTCGAACATGACCATGAACCTGTTACCGGCGAAATCAAGGAGCAACTATATATCACAACAAAATGAAATCAGGTATTATAGTATGAGAGTAGATAAAGTAGTGTATGACACTGTACATAACTTGGTCTTATAACACTCGTGTGATACTATAAAAAAACTCGCCTACGGCTCGTTTTTTTAAAACACACTCGTGTTATAAGAACCCTTATTATGCAACAGTGTCATAAACTACTATTATATTACACATTTATTTGGCAAATTCTCAGACAACGCTATCTAGCCCAAATTTATCAGACAATTCTATTATAGTCCAGTCATTTGGTCGTAAAAATAGAGGTTACCTGGAAAGTTTTCCGGGAGTTTTGAAAATTGGCAATTTTATAGATTTTGCTATGCTCTTTCCGAATTTCAACTTTGCCACCTCGTATGTTTGCCGCTCGTGCCGCCATATTGATAAAATGGCGCCCAAAAGCAGTTTTTTGATAATAACTCCTTTCCGGCGCATTTTACAGGAAAACATATCTAAACAAAATGAAAGTAGAGAAAATTTCCTACAACTTATGTCATAACCTTTTCTTTCCTAAAATCAATAGTTTCGGCGTACGAGCGCCGTAAACTTGATTGGGGGATGACATAAATACGTGTTAATGATTTTATGAAAAAAAAAATATGACGACAATATTTATATACATCCACACTAACGTGTAATATTTGCTTTGTACTGCTCATACTGTGATTTGTAAATTATTAAAATTATACGAAGGTTAAATTTTGTTCCATAGAGTGAAAACCTAGCTAACTATAGTCTGTCATGTCTCCACAGGTGTAAAGAAATGCGTCCCTTCTGTGTCAGGCCCCTTCTTTCCCTTCTAAGAAATATCTGGCCCCAGCTGAGCTCAATAGAAATATTCAGTCTGAGTCATCAGTATACGTTTATCATTTCACAGTGTCGTTTGAATTTACAGAGCCATGGCTTCTAATGAAGTAAACTGCTTTATTTGTGGTGATATACTGCAAGAAAGTGAAATGAGTATTTCTGCCGAAACGTGCATTGAATTAGGTACACTTTACGGCGCTCCTACGCCGAAACTATTAATTTTTGGGAAAAAAGGATTATGACAAATTGTAGGAAATTTCCTCTACTTCTATTTTGTGTAGATGTGTTTTTCTGTAAAATGCGTCGGAAAGGAGTTATTATCAAAAAACTGCTTTTGGGCGCCATTTTTTCAAAATGGCGGCACGAGCGGCAAACATACGAGGTGGCAAAGTTGAAATTTGGAAAGAGCATATCAAAATCTATTAAATTACCAATTTTCAAAACTCCCGGAAAACTTTCGTTAGTAAAAATACTAAATGACTGTACTATTACGCCTACATACATATTTTATTTTCCTAGCACCGAAACGAACATTGGGGGATGACATAAATACGTGTTAATGATTTTATGAAAAAAAAAAATATGACGACAATATTTATAATTCTTTTATTAGTGCGGGAGCCTGATTCACACACATAACATATTTAGCAATAAAAACATTCTTGTTATAACAGGAATAGTATTCATATCATACGAAGTCAAAGAAAAGTGTTTTTGCAAGATTCGGTTCAGTGAGAACAGTACAATCATAGAGCAACAAGACCTACTTTCACCGCGAGGAGGCGACTTTTCCCATGTGGGTCTCAAATTAGGTGTGTATTGCATACACACACGACCGCATCTGAACGCAATGTAAGTATGTGATTGAAGTATCTTGGCTACGCACGTATGTATAGATAGGGGCGTGTGTATGGAGATCTACTGGGCGGGGGTAAGATTCGGCAAACGGCGACTTTGTGTGAACGCAGCATCTCTACATATCGGGAGGTTAAAAGATTATCTTAAATTTTTCATTGGATGTCGTCTTAGGCTGAGGCCGCATTTGCGGTTACTGTGGGCGGTTTCTTAATAAAACCATGAACTCGGTTTCATTGGTTTTAAAATTTAGGGGTAACAGTCCGTGGAAACCGCTAATACGGCCTTAGCCTTAGACCATGCAGCAACACGACCTCCGAAGTCATAAGGCGTGCTGCTCTTGTCGTACACTATATAACCTAGGACTGATTAAGTTATTGCCTTTATCGAATTCTATTTACCTAACATTCAAGAAGTTTGACAACTTTCAATTACTTTTAAAGGTGCTTTAATGATTCCTTTGTCTTTTCTCCAGTGCAATTTTGTAGCCTTCAACTGCCTTCATCATGACATCTAGCTTGACTCTCATTTTAGGTTTCGGGCCATCTTCTCGATCTTCTACAACTTTATAATTCCGCAGTATTGTTGATAGAACAGTTTTTATGGACATCAACGCGTATTGGTATCCTGTAAACAAAACATTAAATTTAGACAAGAGTGCTCTCCGTCGATGCGTTTAAAAGTCACCATTCATGAAATTCGTCAGCCGCACAATTTTACTATAATATATGTATAAACGGTCAACGACAATGTGGACCAACGAACGTGATTGGTGGATAACTGAATATCAACGAATCCATAGCAACGTAGCATTACACCCTTAAGAAGTAGAGAGAGAGAACTTGGTGGAACTTGCTTCGCATTTTACTTCTTACTAATATTATAAATGGGAAAGTTTGTGAGTGTGTAGATGTCTGGATGTTTGTTACTCTTTTACGCTCTAACCGCTGAACGGATCTAGCTGAAATTTGGTACAGGGAAAGACTATAGTCTGGAATAACATAAAATGTAACTTTTTAACCCCAGAATGGGTTCCCATGGAAGCGTGGACGAAACGACGAGTTAAGGAACCGCAATCCCCAACATCAGCTTCATCAGCTGAATTATCGATAGACGTCAGCACTATTACCCAAGACTTGCGTCTTGGGTAATAGTGCTTGCTGACGTTATTGGTAGAGTGTTAAATTAGCAATAAGATAGTATATAAGATTTGCATTTTGTCTAATTAAACTAATTACTGTTACGATGTTACTCTAAATAAATGTATATATTTTAAAATACTCGCTGTCGGCAATTTAATTCGTGAACCATCTCAATTTGGATACAATCACTTGCAGTGTTCCACATTTTACTTTGTAAGCCTGACTGGTTTCACCTCGAAACATTGCAAAGCTTAATGAAATGATTATTTGTCACTCGTTTATTCATTACATTAATTCATGCTTCCCGTATCAATACCTTATATAAATGAAGTCTTCTCAGAAAACTGACTATAAACATGATGTTAATCGTAAATAATTACTTCTGGTTAGTAAAGAACTATTAACCTGTGTAAATAGATGTAAATGATGATCTAAATAATTATACACCCACGAAGGGGAATTCTTGACATTCTTTCACGTGTTAATAATTTCCCAGAGCTGTTAAGTTCCTCTCATGTACCTACTGTCATGTGGGATCAGTTTATTCGTTGCTTTTCTTGGTTTTTCCAAACAGCAGGTACCTACGTGACGGAAATGTTAAATAAAATGTTATTTTCTTTTCCATTGTGCAACTCATATTTTTTACACGTAATAGTTGTTGGCCTTCTGTAAGGGCATTATAACTATGACTTAAGGAACAACCGGTTTGATTGTCTGTTCTAGTTTTATTATACTATGCCATGTTTCTGGTGCAAGTAAAGTAAAGTCAAGAGGTAAAGTACCTTAAGCTACTGTATACGGTAATCTTTTAGGTAGATTTCAAACAATACACGTGTTGTAATGATGGAACTAAATAACAGAGGAGGGGTGGTTCGAAATATATATCGCACCTTGATTTCGAAACCGTTACTAAACGAAATTTTTACGAAATTGAGTTAATAACGCCATCTTTTTTAAATCGTCAGGAACTACCGAATGAATTTGACAGTTTATTTAATACCTCAATATTACGGTAGATAGCTCTAAACTAAAACGTTACTAAACGAAAATTTTAAACAAACTCTAATGACATAACCGTTATTAAACCAGTTGTCACCGGTCATTTAAGGAGTCGACGTACAAGTTTATAATAAAAGTGTAACTATTGATATAAGAACGGTTGACTTTCTCGGTAAGCTATATTATTTACTTATTTTTATTCTATAAAGTGTGTTTTTTTGTTTAGTCACGGTTTTTAACTTAAAATGTGTATTTTATTTTTTTCAAATTTAAAACTAAAACCGTTACCTTTTGTATAATTCTTATAATAAAGATTCTAGATAAAAGTATGACATAAATATTTAGTTTCAAATTGTGATTATTGGTTTAGTATAGTTCTTGACTAACTTGATTCTCATGTTAACGGTTAGGATTATTACAATAAGTATATAAACAGTGGTAGTATTATTACAATAAGTATACAAATAATAAGTATAAAACAAATAGGGTAGACTGGGTACGGTTAAAACGGTGGACGGTTGAAACAACGCGAATATCTCGTAAACAGTGCGTGATGAGGTGAGGAGTCCAAGGGGAGTATGAAGCGGGTGACCAGCCAAAACACGAATTTTGGTATCACGTTGTTCTACGGGCGCTGTACTTGGCTATAGGAGGCCCCATTGTGTTTTTTGACGGACAAGTAAGTATTTTTGTTCTTACATTTTTGCCAATATTTAGATTTTGTATAAAGTTAGAGTATTGAGAGTTTTCTTTCGTTTTAATTGAAGTTTGTAGAATATTGTAGTATCATTAGTTTTTAATTAAATGTGTAATAATTCTAACTGTGAAACTTTTTATACCAATCGGGGGGTTGGGGACAGTTGAAACACTATTTGTGGGTACGTTTGAAACATTTTATTTATTCAGTTTTCTTGTTTCTCAGATGCCAAGGGTACGCCAAAGAAAGACTACGAAATGTCGGGCCGACTTATCAACATGCAAACAAGCATATGAAGATGTAAAAGCGGAATTTTGTTTTGTTTAGCTCGATTTTTGTTTTGTTGATAGTTAAAAAAATTACCAATATCGCAAATTACCAATATTGCAAATATTACTGTTAAGAAAATCTTACTATAATTTCATTTAAGTTGAACTTGATGTAAAACTTCAAAGGCTGATAAAAATACTGTTAGGTTATAAGTATCAACAAAGACTAGACTATATTACTAAAAAAATATTTGTAATTTTCATCTGTGCCATTAAAATATTATTAGATGACTAGTTATTTACTGTTTGTTTTTGTTATTTTTCTAATAAAACGTGATAACTTATAATATTTTGTATTATTTGCATGTGTTTCATTTGACCCCAAGCACTGTTTCAACCGACCCTGACATGGGGACGGTTAAAACAAATTACCGTTTTTTTTCAACACAATTTTACACAGAAAACTAATATAAAGTGATTTCAAATAACATTGCCCATTAGAAGACAGATAAAAGGTCTTTTGTTTAATACATTTCTTTCATCGCTAACTTAACAAATTCCGACGCTATGCCCGATAAACGCAAAAATGTTTCTACCGTACCCAGTCTACCCTACAAAAGATTTATAGATGACTGTTTAGTTTCATATTGTGTTATATTATTTTTACTTAGCTAGAGCCCCGGGTAAGCCCTCGGAAGGCCACCACTGCGGCCTCGCCCAAGGGGCGGGCAAAGGGCGGAGTGATATCCCGCGTCTTTGGGGGGTTTCGGGTGTGATCCCGCTTCTAAGGGGCGGTGTGCGGGAATCCCTCACGTCACGCTGCCGTCATGGGCCTCAGGCCCCAAGTCATGGAGGCCGATAGTCTTCGGTGAAGACACGACGACGGCGCCCAGGCCGCCGACTGCGGAACTCGAGTGGGAGAGTTCTCTCGCGTTCCCGCCCCACCGCCTCTTTCACGAGCATGACCTGCTCGCAGAAAGAGGCGGCGCAATCCCACTTACTCCCGCTGAAGTGCATGGCTCGCATTATGGTCTTGAGTGAGAGATTGTCCACGTCTAGACCCACTACGAGGACCTGGTGCTGTTGCGCCCACGCAGTGCACTCCACCAGCGTGTGGAGCGCTGTGTCATCGCTGCGATCCTCGCAGTGCTGACACTCGGCTGTGGTTTCCTGGTGTCTTCCCCACTGATACATACCGAAACTACCGTGCCCGGCAAGCATCTGTGACAACCAGTAGGAGTAGCAGTAGAGCACCGTGTCTCCTCTCTAGCCACTCTTCCATGATTGTCTGACGGCCGCAATTGTGGCGAATTCGCCCTTTGGTTGCTCAAGTCGCACCTTCCATGTCTCCACGGTTTGGTGGAGCTGGGACCGCTGGGGCTTGGTTTCTCGAGACGCAGGCCTATTACCTTTTATTTTATCCGTGTCTTTAAATATATTTCACACTCTTTATTCTGTCATTTAAAATAGCTAGAATTTTATTTTTTACATAGTAACATTAAATTCATACTAACATTACAATATTCAATGATAATTGAAAAAAAAGTTATTGCAAAAGTGTTACTATAAAAATTAAAATTATTATAAATCAGTAATTATTTAAATTATCTAATTATGTGCCTTCACATCTTGAAAAGGAACTAATAATTTAATAAGTAATCTAAGACATACCTCATAAAAGTTCATAAGTTTTTCATTATGAGGTATTTAATAGGCCAAAAATCTTAAATTGCTTCTCCTGTAAAATTTAGTTATTTTGTTTAGTAACGGTTTCGAAATGAAGGTGCGATATGTAGGGAAGAAAATGTTGTGTAATGTCATACATATATCGAACATTTCTTTTTGTGTATTTGCAGAAAGAGGAATTTGTTCCTAGGAATCTCGAAGGGAGTGGAGACGGTAGAGATTTAATAAAATCAAACTCAAAAATTTATTCCCGCATTTAAGCTCTTCTAGTCTACCAATGTAACCAGCTCCGTTCAGTCCTCTATTGAACGTAGGCCTTTCCTAATAATTTTGGGACGACGTAACGCGCTGGTCAAACCGGAACTGAAAAGCCGGTACGAACCGAATTTTGTGTCGAGTTTTCCTTCTCCTGACCATAATTCCGACCGTTAGTCGTCGATCAATACCTGATTAGGGCAATGGAATCTAACGACACCGGGTAACTTTTCAACCGGTCAACTTTACCGCGAGGTACGTGAAGACGGTGGACTTCCGTAATTCGCAAGAAGAAAGAAAACCTGTGACTAGTATAGTAGCCTGGTATATTGGAATTCAACAAGTCCAGAGCAAAATGGCGGTCGAGGCATGTGCTGGGATGACGGACAGCATTACGTACTAGTGTGGTTTTTAATTACTTAAGTACAGTTTTTATTGTATTAATTAAGATGAGTATGAACTATTTAAAATGTGTAATTGAAGCCATTCGCAGAAACTAAACACAAACAAACTACCATATACCTACGCTTGAAAGATCAAGACCCAAGACACGTAAATGCAATAATTCTACTTATATTCAAGGTAGGTTAGTTTTGTACTTAAGTGTAACAATTCTACATAATTGTACTTCTTCCTACTACCGGGAAGGCAGCAAATATCAACCTTTTATATTCTTCATATAAAATGGTTAATCATGGTCACCAATGTATGTTCCGTTACACGTTTTTTAAATGCGCTTGTTACGAACTTCTAATTTCCTTTAAGGTAGATGATTAAGAATATCTTTTCTTAGCAGATTCCTATTGTAAATGTCAAAATTCATGATTGAATCTCACTTTCATCACATCGCACATCAATCGGTGCCACTATTTTTGCGATAGTTGGAGCACATGCGACAACATCTAAGAAAAAACTGGCAAAGTGCGAGTCGCACTCGCGCACGCAGGGTTCCGTACCAAAAAACGACACAAAATCACGTTTGTTGTAAGGAAGCCCCCCATTTTTTTTTTTTTTTTTTTTTTTTAACGTGAGGGAAAATCCTCGTAGGATGCTATGCCGGACTCTTACCGACTAAAAAACCTCACGTAACGCCCAACAGCCTATGGTTGAGAGCCCCGGGTAAGCCCTCAGGAAGGATGTCCCGTGAAAAATGGGAAGCCTCAAGTATAATTCTTGTTTGTCCCAGTCAAAAATATTATAATGACGTTACCCGCCTGATGGATAGGAAGCCTCCCATTAAATGTCCATTTTGTTTTAATTTAAATTATTTTGTTTGATGAAAATACACTGCTTGGTATTCTGTGAGTATTTTAAGCGACGGCTGGTTGCCCTTATTACCTAATATCACTACATATTATATAGCAAGTATTGCTCTGTGGTGGTTGTTAACTATCCTGTTATCGTCATAAAGATCCTCTATGGTAGGTACGGTATACAAAACAGTTGGTGAACTCTATGTTTAATTTCTTTTTCAGGGTGTAGTGGGGCCCTACCAACACCTCCGGGCCCAAGTCAACCTCACGTGCAAGCTCGTGCACCTGCTGAACAACGGACGAGGCTCTGACGTCGGCGGTCCATTTCAACACGGCGATGGGCTCACCACCTGTTACGTGGGACCGAATTGTACACGGTGAAATGTGGGCCGGTATAGGCCTCTGCCTACCCCTTCGGGGATAAAGGCGTGAGTATATGTATGTATGTATTGTTTATTTATTTATTTACTAGCAAATGCCCGCAGCTCCGCCCGCGTAAAATTTGTTTCCGCGGGAACTTATTCCCGGGATAAAAAGTAGCCTATGTGTTATTCCAGACTATAATGTATCTCTGAACCAAATTTCAGCCCGATCCGTTTAGTGGTTTGGGCGTGAAAGAGTAACAAACATCGACACTCACAAACTTTCGCATTTATAATAATAGTAAGAAGTAAGATTTAGGGACAAAAAACAGTTACATGATAAAGTCTTAAGCATACTACAATTAAAACTTACACATATTATCCACCATGTAACCATCACCGTTGTCCACGAATTGACTGAAGATAATTATTGATACTACTGATTGATGGCACTTGATGGTACTTACTACACATATTGAAAAACTTCACTTGTGCTGTTCCACAACATTTATTATTGTAATACCTAACCGGTTTCGCATTCGATCATAATTACACTTCGAACACATGTGTTTGAAGTGTAATTATGATATAAATAAGTAAATGGCCTCTGAGAATGCCAAAAGGCGAAAGTTTTTCAATATGACTAAAGATAATTATGTAGGCAGACAATTTAGTGTTTCTAGTACAAATTACCATTGGCTGCTTAGTAAAGAATAATAAACTATTGTTACAACTAATAATAAAGATGTAAATATCTAGGACAGTTTGACTTAAAGTTAAGGATACACTAATTAAGCTTGCGACTGTAAATTGGTCAATAGATCTATGGCTCTCCACTTAAACTGCGGGATAAAGAGAAAAAATATATCGAGATCCATGAATGTGTATTATAATGTCTTGACAAGACGATCGTAGTACATATAGATCGATGTGTGTGCGTGTAACCTTTACGCGCGATTGAAGTAAAACTTCTTTGCCATTGACGGCATCAAATGTTATATTAATATCATTCATTCGAATTTTGAATTCGAATTTAAAATTCAAATAGTACCTTAGTGTTACTTCCGTCAGAAAAAAAATCTGAGTTACTCCCTACTCGCGCCTAAAGAAGTTTTACATCAAAATCTAAAATAAGGGCTCTTTGTTTACTATTTCCTACAAATTTTTTATCGTTGAAATATTAAATCTACCTTAAAAGTAATCTGCTGAAAGCATTGTTCACTTTTTAAAGAAAAAATATTTACAATGAAAGTAGAAAAATAAGTTAGTATGTAACCCGTATAATGTGAACAATAAACGGGTTACATACTAACTTATTTTTATCTATCGACACGAAATTAACTAAATTAATTTCGTTGCGCAAAATTTTGATTTTGCTATCTCCTAAAGTATTCATTTAATTTGCATGGTGTAAAGGTAACAAATAATCTTGATGATATGTTCAAGCCAACTAACGTATTTTAATTGAGAAGGATACGTTATTTCCTAATATATTAAATGAAATGGCATAAAATCACAATGATATATAAAAAAACTATAGATACGTTACCAACACTTAAAAATGGCAACAAAAATGTCAGGCAATTGCCTTAATTTTCATACATGCTACCATAGATAATTTCATAGAAATTCTTTTTTTGAATATAAAAAATATTTGCCGTTTTTGAAAGCCGTGATGTTCGTACATGACGTGTCTATATTATAATACGTCGTTGTAAAATCATGTTTGTTGTATGGGAGCCCCTCTTAAATATTATCATTTTTTTGTGTTTAGTATTTGTTGTTATAGCGGCAA
The DNA here is from genome assembly GCA_933228765.1 of Miltochrista miniata. Classification (NCBI taxonomy): domain Eukaryota; kingdom Metazoa; phylum Arthropoda; class Insecta; order Lepidoptera; family Erebidae; genus Miltochrista; species Miltochrista miniata. Next base: position 14,107,227 of record OW121752.1, on the reverse strand, counting down.
CAAAAACACATAATTTGTGAAAATTTCAACTCTCTAGCTATCACCGTTCTTGAGATACAGCCTCGTGACGGACAGACAGACAAACATACAGACAGACGGACAGCGATGTCTCATGAATAGGGTCCCGTTTGTTTCCCCTTTGGGTAAGGAACCCTAAAAAGAATAAATAAATAAATAAATAAATATTCTCGGACACTTCGCACAACGCTATCTTGGTATATCTAATGGTCTTTCTATGCCAGTTTCTAAAGAGCCCTACTAAATACCTACCCTCAGTCTTTATCATTTCCTCGGCGCCAATCGATGAAAAATATATTTAAAAATAAAGTATCCTGTCACTCATAGAGCAAGGCGAACTGTCTAGCCGTGCGTTGCTCTGTGCTGTCACTAGATGTTGTGAAGTATTTTTTAGACGACAGTTTGGTAGTGGTCAGATATTTCACATGTTTCTTACTTTATTAAAAAAAAAACAGTGAGTAAATACGTACCAACACAATTTCTAGGGCCGTTGCTGAAAGGCATAAAACTGCAAGAGTGTTTCAAATTTAATCTTTCAGGTAAAAATCTGTCTGGATCAAATTCTTCAGCATCGGGACCCCAGTATTTAGGATCTCGGTGAACACCCCATATTGAACAAACCACGCCAGATCCTGCTGGTAATACACGGCCTGAGGCTGCAAGGGAGATGAGAAAAGGATTAGATGTTACTCGTGTATCTTTCTTTTTGTATTTAATCTTACTTTTTTTTTATTATTTTTTGTATTTTCATAACACGTTACGCGTAACACGTTACGCCGACCCCTCTGAGCAACGGACCACGCAGCACCCAGTCGTAACCGATGTTCCACATGAGCGGCCCTAAAACCGATCCCTGTGGAACGACACATCTCGCCGACCGGGCCTTAGCCAGCCCGACGAGGCGTTGTGCAATAATGCGCTCAAAGAGCTTGCACACCTCGTCAAGCAACACGATCGGCCGGTAAATTGTGCCTCTTAAAATGTTCTAAAAAAGTCTACAACAGATGTCTATCTTTTAAGGTTCGCTTTTAATAACCTTCAATATTAGCTTTAAAAATAATATTAGTGACGCGACGCAACGGGAGTAAATGTGACGCGAAAATGATATTGATATTTATTATTAATACCAAAACTCTCTCTCTCTCTTCATTTGTTGTGTTCAGTACATAGTTCAATGAACATAGAAACACAGCCTAACAAATTGTAAAAAGTTTTACTTGATGTTCGATAGATGGCGTTAGCTCCGAATTAGATGGCGATATTGTTAAACACTTCAAGTATGTAATATATCATTTAGTGCATTTTACTATTTTCGAACAATTACAATAGATCAGGTGACAAGTATGAGTTTTATTTAACATCTTAGTCATCGCAACAGTTCAAGTTGTTCCATTCAGAGTGACAGCTAGCCTGCCACTTTGACATTGGTCCTTAGAGCCGGTTAGGCCATTCTTTTTAGGACAACGGTCTAGTGTTAGACCGAACCCGTACTCGCAGTGGATCGCTGCGGCAAAGGTACGTGGAAGGAAGCACTGCCTAGTGTTGCTGAGTAAGCGCATTTTGGCTAAGAAGTACAACACTAGCAGGCTGCAGTTGACGCGGCGCAGCTACAGAGGGCGCTTACGTCGAAGATAGTTTGAAGTGAGATTGTTTTGTGAAGTGCAAACTGTGAGTACATTTTATTGTTTTTAATACATGAAGATATTATCTGTCAAGCAATAATAAACAGCAGTAAGGGTCAATATTGGATGCCAAAGGAATCGGAGCCTTATTTCAACGAACTAATTAAAATAGAAGATTTGGTGTATATTTTGAACTTTGAAAATTTAGTTTAACTTTAGTTATAAATTGTGCATGTTAGTTATTAAGGACTTAGAATAATTTATAGAAAACGGGGGAACCGTGAATCTATGCCGGTTAGCCGCCGATAGTAAACACTTGTTCAAACACTTGTATTTTTTTCGAGACTAAGTTGAACGTAAGTGTTTGAGAATTTTATGTTTGTTGATAAATGATTAACTTGTCTAAGGTATAAGTCTATACTATAATAACTACTTTAGTACATGGTATTTACTCTAATTATTTTATAGGATTTTTGTAGTGATTGAGTCTTTGTTTACTTTATAATTTTAGTTTCTTTCAGTTTACAAGTGTGTCTGAGGTAAGCTTACTCACACTGATAACTTATAGGATTTGTTATACTTTATAGGTGCCTTTTTAGGGTTTACGAGATTTGAACTTATTCTAATATCTAAGTTAAATTATTTTAAACTTAGTTTTAATAGTTATTGGTTTGGCAGCTACTTTTATTTGATTTGATAGTTTTAACTTCACAATATGGAGGGGTTACTTCATATAATACAAAATTTGCAAAATAATATTCAGAAAGGGTTCACTAATTTTAAGAAAAGTCCCAAAGATAGGCTCACTTTAGAATACATAGAAACTAAGCAGGAACTGTTGGAACAACAATGGTCCAAGTTTATAGAGGCCCATAGCAAATTTCATGAGAATCATGGCGCAGAAGTTTCAATTAAAAAGGTTGATGAAATCTATGATATTTCTGAGGAAAATTACATTAATCATAAGTCGCTCATGAAATCAATATGTAACAAATTAAATACAAAAGTCTCAACCCAAAATAGAACTGACGAGGCTCCCAAAAAATCTAGTTCTTTTGTTAAGCTGCCTAAGATATCAATCCCTACATTTTCAGGGAAGTACAGTGAATGGACAACATTCAATGATCTGTTTAAAGCGTTAGTCCATAAAAACGAATCACTTGATGATTGTCAAAAGCTGCATTATTTAAAAAATCATCTAACTGGTGAAGCCGAGCAGTTGATTAGGCATACCCCCATCAGCGACGCTAATTATGCCCAGTGTTGGGACATTTTGGAAAAGCGCTATAATAATAAAAAGTACTTAGCCAATTGCATTTTAAAGCGTCTGTTTTCCCAAAAGCGTTTATATTCTGAGTCAGGTGTTGGTCTGAAAGAATTGTTCGACACGACCAACGATTGTTTGAATGCTCTGAAGAATTTGGACGTGGATGTGTCTACATGGGACATAATTATTATTCACATAGTAGCTTCTAAATTAGATTTTGAAACTCGAAAGCAGTGGGAATTAAGTGTTGGTCCCACTACCGGTAACGATTTGCCCACGTTTGAACAATTTAAATTATTTATAGAAAATCGATATCGCGCGTTAGAGTTCATAGAGCCAAATAAGTCTATAGGTCACCAAGGTAAAGAGTCGGTCCGTCACAGTTCTAAGGCTTTATTGGTTGCGAATACATCCTCTAGACGTTGTGAGTACTGTTCTGAAGCATCACATAAACTTTGCTTCTGCAAAAAATTTGCAAAGCAGAGCACAGACATGAGGCGAGATTTTGTGTCGAAGCAGAACCTTTGCTTCAATTGTTTGGGGAGCAATCACATTGTTTATGATTGTAAAAAGCCTACCACTTGTAGAGTCTGTAAGAAACGCCACCACTCGCTTTTACATCCAGTGGATGACTCTAACAATAGTAGCGGTGATGCGCCTGCCAAACCATCTAATAGGCACTCTACCAACAATCAATGTGATGAGCCCATCGTGTCATGCTTGTCTACAGACACTGTGCCCGTACCCCGTCAACGACAGGTTTTACTAGCTACTGCGCTAGTAAAAGCCAAGTCCAAAACGGGTCATCAGCAAATAGTCCGAGCCTTGCTGGATCAAGGTTCTCAGGCTAGTTTCATTACAGAGGCGACAGTGCAACTACTAGGATTAAAAAGAATTCCTATACAGGGTGTTGTTAATGGGCTAGGTAATAACCGATCTACCATCACAAAATACATGGCCAAAGTAACTATTCAGTCACGCGCTGATCCAGGGTTTATCCTACATTTGGACGCTTATGTGTTGAAGAAAATAACCGCGTATCTACCAGAACGAGAAATTAGCACTACTAACTTTGACTGGATTGGGGTTAAAGGTTTATATCTCGCAGACCCACAATTTAATACACCGAACAAAATTGACCTTCTGTTAGGCGCAGATATTTACGGCTACATTATGCAGGAAGGTATTGTCAAAAGCCCTTGGGGCACTTTGATAGCTCAGAGCACTACCTTAGGGTGGGTCCTGTCTGGTGTCGTAAATACTGCCAAAGACGATAAGTTGCGATCAAGAAGTGTAACTGTCATGCACGCTCAGATCAATGAAGACGAACTCCTTAGGAAGTTTTGGGAATTAGAGGAACCATTTAGAGCAAAGCAATTGTTATCACCCGAAGAGGAGAAGTGTGAAGAGTTCTACAAACGAACAACGAAAAGATCTGATAACGGTCGCTATATTGTAAGGCTTCCTTTCCGCGATGTTGATCCTCCATGCAAGGCAGGCAATTCGCGAGGGATAGCTGAAGCAAGATTTAGGTCATTAGAAAAGAGATTAGGAAAAAATGTAGATTTAAAGAAAGAGTATTCCAAAGTCATTAAAGAATATTTAGAGTTAGGTCATATGAGGTTAGTGAAGAAAAACGATAGGAAAAGAGACGAAGCAGTTTACCTGCCCCACCACGCTGTCATAAGAGAAGACAAAACGACTACAAAGGTACGAGTGGTTTTCAATGCGTCTGAGAAGAATAATAAAGGTATATCGCTGAACGATACTTTAATGGTAGGTCCAACACTACAAGCCGATTTGCGCCACACTATATTAAGATGGCGCCTTCATGCGATTGGTCTAGTGGCTGATATTATAAAAATGTATCGCCAGGTGAGAGTGGCTGATGAAGATACCATTTTTCAGCGCATTTTATGGCGAGATCATCCTGAAGAGCCAGTTCAAGATTACGAGCTACTCACCGTCACTTTTGGTACAGCTGCAGCCCCATATCTTGCTGTACGCACACTTCATCAGACTGCCTATGACGAAGGAGAAAGCTATCCACTTGCCTTTGATAAGATTTTAAATTCATTTTATATGGATGACTTGATGACAGGCTGTGACAGTGTGGGAGAAGGGATCAAAATAATTAAACAAACTAGAGCATTACTAAAGAATGGTGGATTCGAGCTGCAAAAGTGGAATACTAATAATAGTGAAATTTTAAAATTTATTCAATCAACAGTCACAAAGATTCAAGACACAGTAAACGTAGATAAAATTCAAATAAAACTGGACAGCACTGTTAAAATATTAGGTATTTCCTGGAATCGAAATACAGACGTATTCCAGTATGCAGTCAATCTTCCATCAAACCAACCATTTCCGGTCACGAAACGGGCCATAGTTTCTGAAATAGCTAAACTCTTCGATCCATTGGGCTGGTTAGCACCATGTGTGATTTTAGCAAAGATATTTATTCAGAAACTATGGCTCTCAAGTGTTGGCTGGGATGAAGAATTAACTTCTGATTTAGTAAAGGAGTGGTGTAATTATCGCGAGGAGCTTACCCTCCTTTCTAAAGTTCGTATACCTCGGTGGCTGGGTACCTACTCCACTGACGAGCTGGAGCTTCACGGTTTCAGTGACGCATCAAAGGCAGCTTATTCAGCGGTGGTTTACTTGCGACATACCAACTCAAAAGGCCAGATTCAGCTCTCCTTACTTGTGTCTAAAACTCGTGTGGCTCCTATCAAGCAGGTAAGTATCCCTCGATTAGAGTTGTGTGGAGCCGTATTACTGGCACAACTTCTAGCAGAAACAGCAAAGGTTTTGAACGTTCCACCCGAAAAAATTACTGCCTGGACGGATTCCACAGTAGTATTAGCTTGGCTTAATAGCCATCCAAGCAGGTGGAAAACGTTTGTAGCCAACCGTACTGCCGAGATTTTGTCCACTACAAAACCTAATCAATGGCATCATGTCTCTACGAAAAACAACGCCGCAGACTGTGCGTCCCGAGGATTACTTCCTAGTTTGTTTGTGAAATATGAACTATGGTTTTCCGGACCATTGTTCCTAAAAGACAATCATATCAATTATAACAGGTCAAAGGATTTTGCTACAAATTTAGAAGAATCGGTAAAATCACACTTAGCTGTAGTCCCGGATAATTCAATTATTGAACGGTTTTCATCATTGTCAAGACTCCTCAGAGTTGTCGCGTATTGCCGACGATTCGTCAATAAAGGAAAGAACGGTCAAAACTATTTACAAACAAATGAAATTAAGAAGGCTTTAGAAACGTGTATAAGAAAAGTTCAAAAAGACGTATTTACAGAAGAATATGCTAATTTACAAAATAAAGAATTAGTTCCAAGAAAGAGCAAACTTAAGTCGTTGTGTCCTTACCTCGACCAAAACAATATAATGAGAGTCAGAGGCAGGATAGAATGTTCTCAATTAGAAGAACAAACTAAACATCCTATAGTTTTACCAAGTTCATCTCATCTAACAAAGCTTATTGTTGCGGATGCGCATATTAAAACCCTGCACGGAGGTCCGCAACTTATGCTCACTTATTTGAGAACTGGATACTGGATTATAGGTGCTAAAAATTTAGTTAAATTTCACGTCCGACAATGTATCCGCTGCGTAAGATTTAGAGCAACCAGCCAAAACCAATTTATGGGTTCCTTACCGACCGTTCGTTGCACACCAGCTAGGCCATTTTTACATAGCGGTGTGGACTATGCTGGCCCCATCTCTATACGAACGACAAAGGGTCGTGGACATCACGCTTATAAGGGATACATATGCCTGTTCATATGTATGTGCACCCGTGCAATCCATCTGGAAGTAGTAAGTGATATGAGCTCGCAAGCATTCCTGGCTGCTTTTAGACGGTTTGTGTCTCGACGTGGTCGCTGTGCAAAGCTCTGGAGCGACAACGGTACCACATTTGTTGGAGCTTCCAAGGAATTGCAAGAGTTTACTTCGAGTCAGTCCAAAGTAGCAACTCTTCTTGAAGCTGAGGGTACAGAGTGGCACTTCATTCCGAGTCACGCGCCTAATTTCGGGGGCTTATGGGAAGCGGGGGTGAAATCCACAAAATTTCACTTAAAACGCGTCATAGGGGAATCTACCCTTACGTATGAGGAGCTAAGTACGTTATTAACACAAGTGGAGGCTTGTTTAAACTCGCGACCAATAAATGCAATAGACACGACTGACCCTGGTGCTCCGATGGCATTAACACCCGGGCACTTTCTCATTGGGGAGCCAATGATCAACGTGCCTGACTACCCGTATGAAAATTCAAATATCAATGGTTTAACGCGTTGGCAATTCGTGCAAAAAATGTTACAATCATTTTGGAGCCGATGGTCCTCGGAATATTTGTCCAACCTTATACATAGACATAAGTGGTCAAACCAAGTGCCCGAACCCAAAATCGGTGATGTAGTTTTAATAAAGGAGGACAATCTGCCACCTAGCCGTTGGCTACTTGGACGAATTGAGCAAAAACACCCCGGGCACGACAACATTACTCGTGTAGTCACACTGCGCACAAAGTCTTCAGTGTTGAAAAGGCCAACATCAAAACTATGTGTATTACCTGTGTCAAATGATTAATTTATTGTTATTTTTATTTGTTTGAATTAACAATACTTGCTGTTATTTCATTTTACCTATTTATTATTTTTATTTGTGTTTATTAACATTGTAAACTTATGTGTCTATCGTAATAGTAATAAGTCTAAATCGGGCATAGGCTTGTTAAAAAGGGCATATCCTCACTGTATGCCCTTGGTGGGCGGTATGTTCAGTACATAGTTCAATGAACATAGAAACACAGCCTAACAAATTGTAAAAAGTTTTACTTGATGTTCGATAGATGGCGTTAGCTCCGAATTAGATGGCGATATTGTTAAACACTTCAAGTATGTAATATATCATTTAGTGCATTTTACTATTTTCGAACAATTACAATAGATCAGGTGACAAGTATGAGTTTTATTTAACATCTTAGTCATCGCAACAGTTCAAGTTGTTCCATTCAGAGTGACAGCTAGCCTGCCACTTTGACATGTTGTGAGGCAAAGAAGTTGCTCGGGGCATATCTAATGAATATAACGCGACGGGAGTAAATGCGGCGGGTAACATATATTACTTTTATTATTGATACCTCTCAAACTCACTCTCATGTGGCGCAAATGAAGTTGCGCGGGTCAGATAGTCGACTCATAAATCTAATCGTATGCGCTTGAACCTCTGATTCTGAATAATGATTCAAAAATGACTTACGTAGTGTTGTATCTTTATCCACTTTTCTGATGATAATAGGCACAGGTGGGAACAGCCTCAACGACTCTTTAATCACTCTCTCCAAATACTTCAACTGCAACAGGTCTTCTTTTACGACACGACGATCTGAATCGCCAAACACCTCGTTCAATCTGAAAAGTAATATTCAATAATGAAATACCATCTCATCTCCAGGATCTCAGCTGATTATTGAAAATTAAAACATCCCCTCGATAGATCGTTAATCCATCAATAAAATCAACCTATTGCATTTCACGACTGGACTTAGCCATCTATCTCTCTTTTAACACTCGGACTGGGTGCCATGAATGTGAGAGGCAGACTGACTTTATTGTTCTATGTCTGGACGTGCCAGTCAGATAGGTTGGTATAGTAATAAATTTAGGAAATAATTTGGACACTTAATTTTATTAGTATGCTCAATCATAATACAAAATAATTATTATTTAAATATGAAACAGTTCGTATATAGGGTAGGTATATCTAAAGTAGAATGATAAAATTATTTTGAAGCTTCGTAGTACGTAGTTCGTGTACATCTCCCCTTTGGATCGTGTTCACAAGTGGATTATGTACCCACGGGCGATGCAACACGGCAAAAATAGTACGGAATGAGATCAATTAAAAGTAATTCGATAAAATAAGCACACAAAGAGCATATAATTATGAGTGCAAAAGTGATATTCCAACAGGGTTAGCGATGTGGGTTGACCTCACGCGTGTTAACGCAGTTGTCTGCAATAAAAACCTGTTCTACTATCATTTACGCATCAAGGTTTCTGTTTTATTAGTAACTGCAGTAAATAACAAAGAGGAACAATTTATGCCGTGTGATGATTATAATAAAATTAGTTTAATACCTAGAAAGCCTAATTTACAGAAGTGCTTGTAGCCATTGCTACCTGTTTTGTGTAAGATCGCATCCTGGAGTATTTTTTAAGTGAAATGAAATCCTCATGGCTGCTATGCGGATTTCCTATGGACTAGAACCACATGGTACTCTTCCATATGCTAATGCATAAGAGACCTGAGTAGGCCCTCGAAAGAATAACCCCAGGGTTTCCGACACCGCATCTTACGATTTTGTAGGTCTTGATGTGTGTGACAGTTAGTAGCATTTCCGCAAGTGTTTCCGTATTAAGGAAGTTGTTGGGCATGAAATTAACCATAAACCTATCCTGGACTGACAGCGTAAGCCGTTTGCCAAAATGATCATCATCATTTTTTTGTATCACAAATTTTATAAGAAAACTGTTATCATCTACATAATTTAGGCGGCATTTGGCCAAATTGGTGGAATTTAGGCAATTCTTAGTTGTGCCTAGAGTAGCTTACACTAAAAAAATCAATGTTCTCGGATCAACAATTCCAACTGGGCGTTCATAGGTACTTAAATTAAAATAACTATATGACTCACTCGAGTCACATAGTAATTTTATTACAATTTAATAATTAGTTTGTTCCCACTTCTTTTTACAGGTGATTGTATCATACTAATTACAAAATTGTAGTCACGTTTGGTATTGTTGTTCCCAACGTTGAAAAGTTGATTGGGTTTTTACCCGACTGTAATGAAGGGTTATTAAACATTTTATCAAATGTATTGTAAATGTACTTACTCCTGTAATACCTTTTCCTGTATTTCAGGATATTTAGCTAAAAGCTGTATTGTGAATCCCATTGCAACAGCAGATGTGTCCGTGCCGGCTACCGCCATAGTTAAAGTTTCTTCTCTTAGCTCTAAGTCTGTGAGACCCTTTTCACTGCCAGATAACTTCATCAAAAGTTCCAAAAACGTCGTGTTCCGATACAATGCCAAATCTAAAATGATTGATTTATATTATTTACTAGCTGAGCCCGCAACTTCGTTTACGTCACATAATGTGTATGAAAGGAAAGGTATTTCTTCATCAGAGTCATCAAGCAGCGTCTGAAACTGCCCTGTTTGCTTAATCATAAAAGAGCTTAATGATTAAGTCTATTTTAAAACAATTCAGTCCACGCCTTCGGCGCGGACTGAATTGTTTAAAAATAGTCTTAATCATTAAGCTCTTTTATGATTAAGCCAACACGCCAGTTTAGGTTCACTCACATTCAAAGAAACCCGTACAATTAAAATTTTCAAAATATCTGATTCTTAAAAGTATTATAACTCTTTTATTTCTAAACCGATTTACATAAAACAAACGCTAAATGTTAACTGGAGCAAATATCAATACAATAAAAAAAACCGCATTGCAATCGGTTGAGCGGTTACTGAGATTAGCGTGCACAACCGTACAGACAAACAGATATACAGACATACAGACATACAGACATACAGACAAACAGACAAAAATTCTAAAAATCATTGTTTTGGGTTCTATTGCGTTCATAAAGCCCCCTATAATATTTTTTCTTATTTATCTTCCATGTACAGACAGCGACCTGTTACGATTTTATTATATGTATTGATTTTCACTCAGTTTGTATGACATTTTTTGACTTTAAAAATGCTGTAATTTCCAGTATTAATTTTTTTTATAGTTTTCTAATTTATTTAGTCATTGTCCTACTACTCTCATTTTTTTATGTGGCCAGAAACCTTTATTTGCTGGTTGGGGAGGGAAAAAATGCGGCGACTTAAATCTGAGATAAATGATACACTTTTAAGCTTGCTTCGAAATATTTTAGGATTTTCTGAACAAGGTAAGAACAACCCTTGTAAGATAGGTTAGTTTTTGGGCCCGAGATCGTGACGGGGTCTTAGTTCGTCTGGCAAGGCAATATGTTTTGTGAGATTAAACGTCACTTACCAAATTCATGATCGACTTCTGTTTTAGATGCTTTTTCGTGTTTTATTTCTTCCCTCTTAATTTTAATTACCTAAAATAAAATTGAGGACATTCAATTGTGAAAAGAGCACGTGGTTAGGTAGATATGTACAGACAGCGTCAAAATTTTTGAGATATGTATGTACTAATATTATAAAGAGGAAATATTTGTTTTTTTGTTTGTTTGTAACGAATAGGCTCCGGAACTTATGGACCGATTTGAAAAATTCTTTCACTGTTGGAAAGCTACACTCTTTGCGGTGAACATAGGTTATTCTTTATTCCCGTATTCCTACGGGAACGGGAACTAGGCGGGTGAAACCGCGTGACGCCCGCTGGTTCGCTATAAAATTCGGAGATCAAGATGTCGCATGTTTTTTAAAATTTTTATATTTGAATAGATAATTTGTTTCAACTGTATGATTTTTGTGTCGTGTACATGAAGGTAAAATGAAACTTTTTATTCTAGTTATAACTAATTTAATTTTTGTTTGTACTTGTAAAACCGAGAGAGAGACAGACAGAGAGAAGAGACAGGTATAGTTGCCTCTTTTTCCCTATACTTTTCGTTTCATAAAATCCAACTGGCACTTAGCCAAGATAATTTAATTTCAAAATAATATAATTGTGTGTAAACATACATTTTCTAGAAAGTGATGACCGTTTTCAACACCCTAGAGAGCAACGCGACTAGCACAAGGGGAGCAGACATAGCATTTTTGCTCTATACATATCTGTCTGCCATATGTTGCGGGGAGAAAACGTGTTCATAAACACCACTCCAGAAGCAATCGGCTGTCGCTATGGAACTTACACAAAACAATTAAATTTTCTGTTTTTTTTTTATACTACTTTATTTATCGGTCAAATTTTTATTACAGTACATTATTGTGAAAGTTTGCTGGCGGGTGGTGCAGAGACTGAGACCTACATCGACTCAGCGTTGTTAATTTACTGGTACATTTTTATTTTATTACATTAGTTTATAATTTTATTTAACTTTTTATATATTATTTATTTCAGTTATATTTATTTTTATTTACTTTATAATATTTTATTAACTATTATGAGTGATTCATTTGATAATAATGACTCTTTTCATTCTGCCTATGAGATCGATACACCATCATCAGAATCTGTGAATGACAGTTTTTGTTCAATTACAAACCATACACTGGGTGATGTACTGCGTACGCGTTTTGAGCAAGAATTAGGACGGACATTTAATGTCTGTCATATAAATGCACAGAGTGTGTCCGGACACTACAGCGACCTATTAGCAACTTTCGCCGACTCTCATGTTCATGCTGTTCTTGTTTCTGAGAGCTTCTTGAAGCCTAATCTTCTCTCTACTTCTTACCCACTCCCTGGATTTATATTAATAAGGAACGATAGATTGGGTAAGGAACGGGGTGGGGTTGCAATATATCTCCGAAGTGATCTGCCTTACAAAATAATCGCCTCATCTCCTCCGCAATACTCTGCCACCGCAGAGTTCCTCTTCCTTGAGGTTTGGGTCAAGGGGATCAAAACTGTTCTCGGAGTTGTTTACAGTCCCCCCACCGTCGACTATTTCACTGATTTTGAATTGGTTTTAGAATCTTTGGGGTCTGATTACGAGCATTACATCATCATGGGCGACTTTAACACTAACCTTCTGGAAGGTGACTCTTCTCGAGCTCAAAAACTTCTTCATATAGTTGAGTCAGCCAACCTTCACATTTTGCCACTTGAGGCCACTCACCATAATAAGGACACGGATGATACTTGGCTCGACTTAATCCTTACTTCATCTACTACTCTTGTTCATTCACACGGTCAGCTTTTAGCGCAGGCTTTTTCACACCATGATCTAATTTATGTCTCTTATACTCTTAAACCTCCTAAACTTAAACCTAAAGTGCTGTACAGGCGTTGTTTTGGGCGCATTGACATCGATAAATTGTGCGGTGATGCTGCAAAGATCGATTGGACGCCTTTGGCTGAAGCTACTACGGTGGATGACAAGGTTCTGTTTTTTATAATAAAACTGTAAATAGCCTCTACGACATACATGCACAGTAGTGGAATATTGGGCATTCTGTCCCACTTTAAGTTCGCATCGTCGCTATCGCTCCTTGCTCACGTGGGACAGATCGCCCAATATTCCACATTTTAAAAATGTAACCTAACCAAACATTTTTATAAAAAATAATTTATAAAATAAAACTTGCTGAAGCAAATCACCATCTCAACCTATCGCTGTCCACTGCTGAACATAGACCTCTTTAAATGATTTCCAGCCAGACCGGTTCATTGCCACCTGCATCCAATGAGACCCAGCAATTTTCACCAGGTCGTTGGTCCAGCTGGTAGGTGACCGTCCCACACCGCGCCTGCCGGTGCGCGGCTTGAGTGGACAAGGATCTTTTTGCCCCATCGACCGTCCGATCTTCGCGCTATGTGGCTGGCCCATTGCCACTTCAGCTAACTAATCCTGCGAGCTATGTTAGCAACATTAGTTCTTCTACGGATGTCCTCATTCCTGATTCGATCACTTAGAGAAATGCTAAGCATAGCCCTCTCCATAGTTCGCTGCGCGACTTTGAGCCGTCTGAAAAGACCTTTTGTGATGCACCACATCTCAGAACCATAAGTCATCACGGGTAATACACATTGGTTGTACACCTTTGTTTTAAGACACTGAGGCTGAAGCAAATAGGTATCTTTTATGTTTCAACATACGTCAAACGTAAACACATCACTCATATCAAATTTCTCAGTTTTAGTTAATTTAATTGTTGAATATTATATTACTTTCCGTTTCCGCTTAAACATTTCAACAACAAGATTTTTGTGAAATCATCCATTCATCATATTTTATGTCTAATTAATTTTATGTGATCGAATTCTTTTCCTGTTTAAATTGGATATAATGTTATCGGACTCTTTTCCTGTTTGAATTGCATATAATGTTACATTCATAATAAATAATTTTCAACATACCTAGTATAAAAAATGCAACTGCTGATATTTCAAATAACAGCTTTTGACTAAACGTGTAAGAATAAATATATGATACAAATGCTTACATGTGTTTTCAAATTAACAAGACAGCTAACGTCATCTATCGGTCAGGGGAGTAAGCGTTTTAACAAGTGTGTCCAATATTCGTTAGATGGCGCTGTGCTCAATCTCAAAAATAATTTTAATTGTTTTTCAGCGTCTAAAATATTACATATAAATAAAATAAAAGTGTGTGTGTACTTCATTTTAAACAACAGCTTTTGACTAAACGTGTACGAATAAATATATGATACAAATGCTTACATGTGTTTTCAAATTAACAAGACAGCTAACGTCATCTATCGGTCAGGGGAGTAAGCGTTTTAACAAGTGTGTCCAATATTCGTTAGATGGCGCTGTGCTCAATCTCAAAAATAATTTTAATTGTTTTTCAGCGTCTAAAATATTACATATAAATAAAATAAAAGTGTGTGTGTACTTCATTTTAAACAACAGCTTTTGACTAAACGTGTAAGAATAAATATATGATACAAATGCTTACATGTGTTTTCAAATTAACAAGACAGCTAACGTCATCTATCGGTCAGGGGAGTAAGCGTTTTAACAAGTGTGTCCAATATTCGTTAGATGGCGCTGTGCTCAATCTCAAAAATAATTTTAATTGTTTTTCAGCGTCTAAAATATTACATATAAATAAAATAAAAGTGTGTGTGTACTTCATTTTAAACAACAGCTTTTGACTAAACGTGTAAGAATAAATATATGATACAAATGCTTACATGTGTTTTCAAATTAACAAGACAGCTAACGTCATCTATCGGTCAGGGGAGTAAGCGTTTTAACAAGTGTGTCCAATATTCGTTAGATGGCGCTGTGCTCAATCTCAAAAATAATTTTAATTGTTTTTCAGCGTCTAAAATATTACATATAAATAAAATAAAAGTGTGTGTGTACTTCATTTTAAACAACAGCTTTTGACTAAACGTGTAAGAATAAATATATGTTACAAATGCTTACATGTGTTTTCAAATTAACAAGACAGCTAACGTCATCTATCGGTCAGGGGAGTAATCGTTTCAACAAGTGGAAACGAAGCATCTAAAATTCCTCGAAGAGGTAGGCACAGGCATACCAACCAACATAATAGGTGCTGAATTCATCGCTAAGATCTCAAACAAATTTCTGGATTCGAAACCATGACTTTGGTTGACAGATAGTTGGTGTAATAATGTATAATATTAGACTACTTTTATCCTAGAATATATTTCACCGGTAAAATATCAGCCACGGACGCCCACTAGTACCAGTTATAAAAGACTTAAATTGATTAGGTTTGTTTAAAATATGATTCATGATCAATCGGGCGTAAGCAACATAAATATAATGATACACTTGCAAATATATTTTATTAAGGTTCAATTTGTAGTGAGGTAAATTATTGCTGAATCGAGATTTTATTTGTATAAAACTCGGAATTTTTGAATGAAAAATCACATTCGAACCAGTATCTCACAAGTGACAAGTGACAAGTGACAAGAAATAACCAGATTTCTATCATGTGAGTAAGTTCTTCTTTTAATAGTAGAAATGCTCAGCTATGGACCTAGTTTTTGTCTGCTAGCTGTGTTCATTTTCATCTTCTCTTCATCTTAGTGCATTCTCAGTAGCTACCAAACCCTACTGGGATTTGGAGCCTGGGGTCCAGTTTTATTTGGTTGCTAGAGCAGCTATTGTTTGACTTTTGATTTTCAACATTGATGGTAGCGATTGCTGTCTAACATCCCAACCCCCTAGGAATGCCTTTATCGTTCCCTCATCCGTTAGTCAACAGGTGCACCGCTTAAAGGTGAGGACGCTTGGACCTCATGCACCCATTTTCATATCCTATCTATTCCTCATGATGTTGTTCAGTTACGAACCCGGTTTTTGTCTGTCGGCTGTGTTAACTTTCATGTCCTATCTATTCCTGATGTACTGAAAATCTGAGAATATTTTATTTATGATTTGATTGTATCTTAACAGGTCTGATTCGGAGTTTGAAACGTGTTCTGTTGTGGAGTCTGTTGCACCAAAGAAACGTAAGCCGGTGGAGAAAAAGCAAAAACAATCGAAGATCCTCACTTCACCTCCGTTGGAGTCAGACAGCGTTCGACGAAAAAGAAATTCATCTGACCTTAAAACCACACAGAGGTAGGTTTCACTATGTTCTTTTTTTATACTACTAAGGTGACAGACAAGCTTACGACCCACCTGATGGTAAGTGCTCACCGCAGCTTATAGATGATTGTAACACCGGAGGCGCTACACCCACGCTGCCGACTCTGAACGCCGTATTGCCATGTTGAAATGGATAGGCGCAGGTTGTGACTACCTGCTATTGAAAATTTTCAAGGCGCTCAGAAAAGCATTCAACATGGCTTAACGACTGCCATTTTACTGACAACCGGGACCAACGGCTTAACGTGCCTTCCGAAGTACGGAAACGCTCGCACAAAGAATTGATACAAATTGCTCACCCATCGAGGACCAGCCACAGCGAAACTTGCTAACCACAGTGATCGTGTACAGAACACTGAGACCACGGGGCCACGAGCGCTTCAAAACTTCAACTTTTTTCAACTAAGTTTGTGTTTTGATTGTTAACATTCATACTTAGTATACTTTGATCCCAAGTTCTTAGTCACTTTGATTCAGTACGTTTATAATTAACACTTTGTTTCTTTTACAGAAAAAATAAACCAAACTTCCTGAATATTTTGCGGTCCGAAGAAGCCAGTTGCAGTGAACCAGAACGACGTGAACTAACTTCCAGTTTCTCGAGCCGTGTTGCAACGGGAACGTCCCGTCGCTCCAAGAAGACGGGAGGAGGGTATGTGATTGATTTTAAACTGTATAAAACTAATGACTACATATCACACGCCGCTGATGTGCGCTATAGGACTGCCCTTGTGACTGTAAAACTACAGTGTGACGAGTCCTCACTATCTTGGGAGTCACTTCAAGAGTTTCTAGGACTCGCATTTAAAGAATTTCAAGACACTGAACCAGTGCATTATTCTGATAAGATTTTTATAAAGTAGTTTTATTCTCTATTTTTTATAAATTAAGCTATAGACTGAAAAAGTTTCGTATGTATTCGGTTTATAAATTGGGTTATATATAATAATAATAATAATAATAACGCCTTTTTGTACTACGTGTAACACATCCGAGGAGGGTATGTGATTGATTTTAAACTGTATAAAACTAACGACTACATATCTGTGGTGACTGTAAAACTACAGTGTGACGAGTCCTTACTATCTTGGGAGTCACTTCAAGAGTTTCTAGGACTCGCATTTAAAGAATTTCAAGACACTGAACCAGTGCATTATTCTGATAAGATTTTTATAAAGTAGTTTTATTCTCTATTTTTTATAAATTGAGCTATAGACTGAAAAAGTTTCGTATGTATTCGGTTTATAAATTGGGTTATATATAATAATAATAATAATGCCTTTTTGTACTGCGTGTAACACATCCGTACCCAGTAAATCATGGATAGGACATTTACGAAGTAGTTTGCATAGGAAAAGTACTCATACAATAAAACATAGTGATGGAGTAGAAATCGTAAACTCAGCGTTTCGCAATCGTATATTAACATATAAAATATTGTCTTGCGATGAACTTCAGGGAGCGTCAGTAGAATCTTTTTTTTTAAATATTCGTAACCAATTAAAATCTCTTCTAATCGAATTTCTTGCTAAGCATAATTGTGTTAAGGTAAACTTTGAGTATTTTGGTACATTTTTAAAATTCAAAGATAATTCCCAAGAAGTGAAATCTTTTGGAACCAAAAATAAAATATTGTATTCTAATTTTGATTTCGAAAAATTTTATATTGAAACAGTTAATTATTTAAAAACAAATATTGAAGAGTTTGAAGGTCGTGATAGTGGTTGGACATTTATAAACCATTTGTATGTTGAGATGAATCTCAATAAATACCAACCACTTGGTGGGTCGAGTTTCATCAGTTTACCCAAATCAATTCAGGCTAAAAAAGCGTGTTTGAATATTATGAATAAAGATCGATATTGTTTTTTATGGTGTGTAACAGCGGCTTTATATCCAACTAAAAAACACCCTGAAAGAACGCATTCTTATCCTAATTTTCGAGAATTATTTAATTTAAAGGGAATGTCTTTTCCCGTGACCTTTAATGATATTAAAACATTTGAAAGAAACAATCCATGTATTAAGTTTATAATTTATGGTTTAAAAAATCATAAAACCTTTGTAGGTCCTTTGTATAAATCTGAAATCGATAAAAAGTACAAAGGAAAAATTATTCATTTACTGTTTCTTGAAAATAACAGCTCTTCTCATTATTGTTTGATCAAAGACTGTTCTAGACTTTTTAGAAGTCAAGTCACATCTCATCACAACAGATTACATCTTTGTGATTTATGTTTAATATTTTTCAATACCGCTGACGAACTTAACAACCATTTATGTGGAGGTATAATAACTCTCCTCCCAAATAAAGGTTCAGTAATTAAATTTAAAAACTATGAACGCAAACAAACTATGCCTTTTTGTATTTACGCAGATTTTGAATCGATGTTACAAAAAAATACTGAGCCTAATAATAATTGTTCTAGTAAAAATACGAATATATTCCACCAACACGTGCCGGTTGCTTTTGGTTATTATATTGTATGCTCTGATGATCCTCGTTATAATCGTTACGTGTCATATCGAGGTAGAGACTGTGATAAGCGCTTTGTTGACTATATAACTAAAGACGTACAAAAAATTTATGATATAATTAAGTCGCCTGCTGCAATGATATTTTCCTCGGAGGACAGGTGTGATTTTGAAAATGCAACACGTTGTCATATCTGCCAAAACTTTATTTTTTGTGACAAAGTCCGCGATCATTGTCATCTTACCGGTCGTTATCGAGGAGCTGCGCATTCGTTCTGTAATTTGCAATATAAAATGCCCGCATTTGTCCCCATTTTTTTTCATAACTTAGCTGGTTATGATTGTCATTTATTTATTAAAGCGTTGGGTGACGTCCCTGGTGAAATAAAAATAATACCTAAAAATAAAGAAAACTATATCTCATTTACGAAATTTGTATCAGTTTCAAATAATAAGTTTTTTCAAATGCGTTTTCTTGATTCATTTAAATTTTTGGGTACAAGTTTAGACAAATTAAGTAAAACTTTAACACCAGAAATGTTTAAACATTTACAAAATCACTTCCCTGTTCCTGATGAATTCCAACTACTTACTCGCAAAGGTATTTATCCATATGAATATATGGATTCGTGGAAACGGTATGATGAAATTTTTTTACCTCCAAAGAAATACTTTTATAGTTCCCTTAATGATGAAAATGTTTCTGAAGATGATTACCGGTATGCAAATTTAGTTTGGTCAAAATTTAGAATTACTAGTTTAGGTGAATATACGGATTTATATCTAAAAACTGATGTGCTTTTATTAGCAGATATTTTTGAAAATTTTAGAAAGACATGCAAACAACATTATCACTTAGATCCATCTTTTTATTTAACTGCACCCAGTTTATCTTTCGACGCTATGTTATTAAAAACAGGTGTTGAATTGGAACTAATTAATGACTTGTCTATGATACGCATGTTACAAAGTGGTATAAGAGGAGGAGTGTGCCTCTGCTCTCACAGGCATGCTAAAGCAAATAACACATACTTAGCTAATTACAAATCTTCGGAACCTGATTCCTATATCTCTTATATAGATTGTAATAATTTGTATGGGTACAGTATGTGTCAATACTTACCATTATCTAATTTCAAATTTCTCACTCAACAAGAAATTGATAATTTAGATATAACTAAAATTGCAATTGATGCTGATTATGGTTATATTTTGGAAGTGGATATAGCATACCCTAAGCATTTGCATAACTTGCACAACGATTTACCATTTTGTTCCGAAAAATTTATACCCCCCGGGGGAAAGAGTTCTAAGCTAATACCTAATTTATATGATAAATTTAATTATGTCATACATTACGTGCATTTACAAACTTGTATGAAACATGGGTTGATATTGAAGAAGATTCATAGAATAATCAGTTTTCTACAAAGCCCATATTTAAAACAATATATTGATTTAAACACCAAACTGAGACAAAAAAGTTCTTCCACTTTTGAACAAGACTTTTTTAAGCTCTTGAATAATAGTGTATTTGGAAAAACTTTAGAAAATACTGAAAACAGGGTTAATGTCCATTTAGTTTCTCAGTGGCAAGATATCGAAAACATAACTAAACGAAGAAAATGCGCTCAAAACCTTATTGCTCGTCCAAATTTCCATAGTGCAACGGTTTTCACAAAAAATCTAGTAGCGGTGCAGTTAAATCCTGAACAAATAGTTTTGAACAAACCAATATATATTGGATTTGCTGTTCTAGAATTATCAAAAAGTCATATGTATGACTTTCACTATTCAGTCATGCAACCTTTTTACAAGGATAGGATACGGATGTGTTACACGGACACAGATAGTTTTGTTTATCATATACAAACCCATGATTTCTATGAAGACATAAAAAATAACTTTTTATCTTACTTCGACACCAGCAATTTTTGTAAAAATAATGTGTATAATTTACCCATACAGAACAAAAAAATACCAGGCTTATTTAAAGATGAAATGGGTGGTAAAATAATAAGCGAATTCGTTGGGTTGAGATCAAAGTTATATTGTATCAAAACCATTGATAGCACTATTAAAAAAGCCAAGGGTATTAAAAAGAATGTTGTACGTGACATTAACGTTTTCGATTACAAAAAAAACACTTTACAACAATGAAATTGTTCATAAAACAAATGTTTTATTTAAGTCAATAAAACATGAGCTATTCACATGTGCTGTAACAAAAATTGCGCTGTCTGGTGATGATGATAAACGAGTTATTGCAAAAGATAAGATTTCAACTCGAGCATGGGGTCATACCGATATTTTTAATTTTTAACAAAAATTAGGTGTGCTATCCTGTCTTCACATAGTATTCGCAAATTATAATTATTGTAATCAACTAAACTAACTAAAATTGTAAAATTTATATGCAGTTTTGTATTATTATAAGTACCTAATCTTAAGAAATTAAACCAAGTAAGAGCATGGGGTCATACCGATATTTTTTATTGTGTGCTATCCTGTCTTTACATAGTATTCACAAATTATAATTATTGTAATCAACTAAACTAACTAAAACTGTAAAATTTATATGCTGTTTTGTATTATTATAAGTACCTAATCTTAAGAAATTAAACTAAGTAAAACTGAGAAATTTGGAATAAATGCATTATTATAAATATAGTATTCTGTTTTTTCTTTAATTTCCTAATACATTTGCAATACCTACTATCATGTACCATGAGAGATTTTCGCGGTCGCGGGAAACCGCTGTCGCGCTGGCTATGCCCGCCATGAAACTTGTATGTCAGGATCGTAGTAAGTGGAAATCCTTAGTCTCTGCCTACCCTGATGGGAAACAGGTGTGAAAATATGTATATGTATGTATGTTATGATGTCTTAAGTTACATACTTCGAAGTAAAATTTCTTAGAAATGTGAAATAGGATATCTATGGTTAGTAGTAGTGGACTATTGGACATTCTGAAAAAAATCTTCAAAACCTGGGACCTTGGTAGCGACAGTCACAACCTCATAACACCTGATGATATGCATCATCATTCACGTTACAACACGTTTACAATTCATAAAAATTTCGCAACTTAAGTAAGTACATAACAATGTGCATTACATCATTCTTAAGACATGTTTGAACATGTTCGTCATAGTGAACGATGACACTTGCAAACTTGTAGGGAGTATCTCGTTACAACTTATTGCAAAATAAACTAAATCAACAGGTCAGAACTTGAATTAATACGTAGTACAGTGTATGTGTCACTAGCGGGTCATGTTTCTATTTAATTCACCTATTACTCATAATTACATTCAGTTTCATACTTGTTCTCTTTACATTCACACAAAGCAGTCTTTTAATTAATAATGTTGAAGCAACAGCAGTGCATCTCTGAACCTCAAACCAGTTACTTTGCTACAAGGAATAGGAGGATTCCAAAATACGTAATTAAAATAGATGTATTAGAAGCTGAAGATACATCAGATAACGAAGTAGAAATACATACAAGAGTGAAAACCCAATATATTGTTTACGATCAGTGGGATGAAATATATTATAAAACAGAGAAATTACTGAGCCAAATATTTAAAACGTTAGAAGATCGTGGCAGAGGAGGACGAGGCCAACCAGATATACCTCAACATTAATACATTATAAATAATGGCAGATGCATATGGTGACGGTATTGTTCAATACGCTCAAGACCCCTTTGACTTCTCACATATTTTACCTCTTTCTCCTACGCAAGTTGAACCAAAAAGAAGAAAACCAACTATTTGTAGAAAATCTAAAAAGACAGCTCATAAATCTTTTGTAATCAGCAACCAACCAAAAGGAGTCAAGCTAATTCAGATAAAGATCTTGGACATCACCAACGACAAAGACAAACCTTCGTTGCCGTTTTGTGAAGATAGTGACAGTGTGATACTTAGTGCTCAATACGTAGTTCATGATACAGTTGATGAAATCATGGACATGGCTGAAGGTATTATTAAGAAAATATCTAAGAAAATTCATGGTGATAGCTTATCATTTTAACTAATGTGTTTTTAGTTTTAAGTAAGTTATACATCACCTTAATACTTAGAGATGTACTGCTGACGCTTCAACATTTTGTACGCGTCATTTTTTATCATTGTGTTAGGTTTAGGATCAATGTAATTTTTTGAGACATTAAATAAATGGTATTATGATTAATTTTTTTTTTCATTTCAATTTCGACTTGGGTAGGAAATAGTATGAAAAACAAACACAGTATAGTAATAAAACATTTATTCGGTTTATTAAACTTATGAAATACAAAAATTATTTTCTAAACACCATTGTTTAATACACAATACATTCCTTAAAGCACAATAGTTCTTATGAGCAAAACAATTATACAAAAATAGGTCTTTACAGTAAAGATCACTAAGAGTCTTTAAGTTAGGAATACTTTTATTTTTACATATGTCGGAAACATTATTATGACCACATAGCTCTTGAACCCAATTAATTTTCTCACTACCTTTAACAAGAACCTTTTTTTCCTTCAAATAGGGTTTGATTATTCTAGAAAATTCTCTGTAGTCTATATATCCTTCGCTCCAGCGGTAACCTCTATTCCTTTCAATCCACCAAATGTGTCTTCTTTCTTCATCAGTTAGCGAGGATAACGGGTAAGGAGGTTTTATTAAGAATATATGAGTATGTTCCAACGTAGCTACAGCTAATTCTTTGACTATAAAGTTATTATAACGATCTTTAAAACCCTGAACATCTACTATAATAGTATTTTTGTTCATGATATCTTTCTGACGACGCTACTTAACGGCTTATACTCGATTATACAGTCGTTCAATATAAGACAATATGCTGAAGTTTGATCTGGTATATCAATATCACTTTCAATTTCCACTCTAACATCCACAACAGGACCTGATTTAAGATTATCTGGTTGTCTAGAACAATCTACTACAAATAACGGAGCAATATTTTTAAATTGTTTCTCATTTAATAATGGCTCGGCGCGACGTCCATAATACGACTGTTGAAATCTAGTATTCATATATTAAATTAGTTCATATATTAAAGCAATTCGATTATTCGAGAAACTTGAATTCAAATTTTCATAAGGGAAGTAGGTTGAATTTAGGTATACTCTAACATCACGAACATCACAGTGATCAAACTTAGACATATCCAATTTAGAATTATTTTTTCTATTTGTTTGCAGACCAATAATAACAAATCTTGGTTTCTCTATTTGCGACGATGTTTTTATGGACCAAGTATGCTTAGTAGTTTTTGGTAAAGCCGGATATTCATATAAATCCCAATTCCTAAATATCATCTGGAGTGGTCGATCTTTTTCTAACAGTTTTAACATATTTATTTTTTCCCTATCGGACACTTTGACATGTGGTACACGCCATATTATTTTATTTATAATAATATCTTCTACAGTTTCACCATCGTTAAGTTTTAGGGCGTTCAGATTAGTATTACTTCGTAACAATATTAATTCATGTTTGCTGTTTATCACTACTTTCTTGAAATCTTCTGCAAAACCAAGAATGTTACAGAGGGGTATAGAAGCAGAAAAGCTTCCCCCATTTGCACTATTTATGCCTTCGATATTCCATCCCCAAGCATTAGATGCTTTAGCCTCGTTTTCGTTCATTGATATTAATGATTTCATTGTGGTAGTTATACCAGCGTTTTTTATTTTATCTATTTCCACTCCATTTATCTCATACCTTATATCTTGAAACAAATAAAGTAGACTATTGTTTGTGAAATGAACGTTACTGACTCTTTCCTTCGAATTTCCACCCTTGTTTACAACAACAGTTCCTTCCAAAAACAAAGTGCTTGCTGATGGTAATATATACAAGTCTTGTTGATTAATAGGTATCCTGATTTCATCGCTTCTATTGAAACTTGTTACGTAAGGCTTGTAAGAGTGAAATTCAATTCCTTCCACAGCGTTGTTGTATGCAGGAGTGGACAAAACATCTAGTATATTCATTTCAACAAACCGATCGCTTTAAGAAATGCTTTATTATTGTTATTCAATTTTATAACCCTTTTGGACCGAGCTCTTATTGGTTTGATAGTTTTAGTAGAACTGTTATTTTTAGTTGGATGTACCACATATTTATTATAATCTATCATTGTTTTCTTCTGATATGTAGATACAACTGCACTTCTTCACCTCGCAAATTTATTAAGTTATTATTTATATCCAACAACCTTATCTGTATGCAGCTTATATTGGTTTGATTTATTGGAAAGTAGATTGCGTTTTTCGGAATTTCTATAATCCTGTATCCAGGTGGAACATTAAGTGCAAATTCGTGTAAGATGTGACTGGATTGACCGTTTATATAGGAACCGCTAACTATGTCACATTCAATCCTTATGACAGTCGTTGGCAAAATGTTTACTGGAAACTCTGATACATGATATTTATTTGCTTCTAAGATCTGCTTTTTAAATCCCAATAAACTTCCAAATGTATCTTCTTTAGTAAAATCTATAGTTGATGTACAAAATAACACAGTTTTTAAGGTGTTGTTGTTACAATTGAGTGTTATAGATGCATCTTTTATCTCAGTTTTTAAATAGTCACTAATATCTTGTAATTCATAGGTTCCTTCAGGTATCTCAATAACATTTTTAGAACCATAGTATAATTTATTGTTTGTATTATCAAAATTTGGAATAGAATTATATGTAGAGAAATGTAATAATGCACATTCATACTCCTCAGCTAATGGCAACGTGTCTGGATAATAGGTAGATAATACCGATGAGTTTCCAGTTATCGATAAGGTGAGTGACATCTTGCAAATGATGGAAATGAAAGAGTGGTATAAGATTTATAGTATTTTTATTTAAAGTATTATAATTATAATAAAGATTTATAGTATTTAATCCAAAAAGTTTGCAAATAACTTAAACACATATGTCCACAAACTATTGTGTTAAATTGTTGATATCTATCATAGTTATAATGAACATCACAGTTCTTAAAATATAGCATTAACTCTCTTGGCGGTTTTAAATCACCATAGCTATCAAAATATTCACAATAATTGTTTATTTTAACATAAGCTACCCAATGCGTTCCATCATTTCTCGAATTATCTAGGTTAACTATAGCACATTCAATTCGTTTAGGTGTTTTTGGTAACTGATCCTTCATATAAACTCCTCGAAAATGTGGAATACAATGACCATACTTCTGAATATCGATATTAGTTAAAGCGCGATTAGGTAGCTGATCAATTAGTTTTTTGATGGATTTATAAACAATCCCTGACCTTGCTTATGCGGTTTAATGTATAGACCTTTACCTATTGCTATATCCTCCATAGTTTTATTATGACGTTCAGTTTCTTGTAATTTTTTCTGACCGTGTTTATAATCATTCACAGTTTTTGCAATACCAGCTGCACCACCAGCTAATGCTCCTAAAGCAGATAAACCAGCAAAAATTGGGATTAAAGGTAGAATGCCTCCAGTTTTTGGTATAGGTATCATTCGAGGTACTCGAACTTTTGGAATGCATGGAACTAATTTTCGGGCAACCATATAAGCCATATTTATTAATGACTTATCATCTTTAGGTGAGAGTTTTTTGATTTTTCTTTTTATTTTTTTAACAAAGTTATAAAAGGTCTTAACACCAGCACCAGACTTCAATTTAGCTTTCATAACTTTGTTTACTATCCACGAACTAATCTTTTCCCCTGTTCGAGCATCTTTTGCTTTAAGTCTTTGCTTAGCCATATCTAAAAGACGTAAGTCGGCTTTTTGACGGTTAGGCAAGTCTGTGTAGTTTGCGTATGCAATATCGTGATGCATACAAGCTTCGTCTAACTTATTTACACCTTTATCACCACGTAGTAATCGTTTCGAAAGCTTTGTTCCTGGTCCACAATAGTTATAACCAGGTATGTGTAGTTCGAATGGTAAATGATTAATGATATTGTTTATTAGTCCACCACCTTGCATCGTCCAAAGAATAATGAATATACTTTAAAATTACATATCACTTATATAATTAACTCATTCCACTATTGCAGTATTATCAATCCAACTATTCTCTTTGTTATTCAAACCCAACCATTTTACAAACAGTTTGTTTCCTTTCTTTTTTAATACCTTTTCTATCAAATAGACACCAGGACAGGACGACTTTTGAAGCTCTTGTTCGTAAAAAGTTCCTAATATGACTTGTTTTTGATTATCTTCGATGCGATATGTTATTGGTATAGTGTTATTTATCTTTTTTATAGTAAATAATTCTGTTGACCAGTTAGGAGTGTATCCTTTCTCGAATATATGTTTGTACTTGCTAATTCGAACTTTGTCACCAATTTTAAACTTAGGACGACATTTTTGGACTACCTTTATCATGGAATTCGTAATATTATTTTTAATGTTAGTTTCATTAAACTTATTGACATTAACAGGTGCAAATTTAATAGTACGATGTTTCGTGTTATTATATGTCTTCACAATACCGTTCAAGCCACCATCTATCCACTTATAGTGTCCGTTCAAGCTAAAGTATTTGTACAATTTATTTTTAATAGTTTTAATAACTCGTTCTACAATTGAAGCCTTTTTGGTTGAAAATGTAGAGTAGTGATTAATATTATAGTTCTGTAAAAGCTTTTGAAATGTAGAATTATAGAACTCAGTACCCATATCAGTTTGCAGATGATTTGGTATCCTGTGATTAGAAGAAAGTATTTTTTCAAATGCAAGAGAGACATCATGTTTGGATTTAGTTTTTAATGGTTCCACCCAAACGTACTTGGAGAAGCAGTCGATAACTATTAAAATATAGTTATATCCTTTATTAAAGGTTTTTAGGTTTTGCATATCAGCTAAATCTGCTGGCCACAAATCATCAATACCTTTTAAAATTACAGATCGTCGAGGAAAATTTTTTCGTGCTGCTTTATGTATTTCATTGACGATTTGTTGTTTCGTCATTTTAACAAACTTTAAGGGCTATGTTTTTCGATCTTTTAATATAGATTGAATTGCGTCTTGAACTAGTTTATCAACTGCTTTTCTTGTGTAAAATTTGCTTTCCAAATGAGTGTCTATCTCAGACATTATTGTTTTTAAAGCTTTCTCTATGTGGTTTTGAACACTATTTGGAATAGAACTTTGCAATTTTCGTAAGTCACGGATTAGTACACCTTTCAATTCATCTACATATGCTTTATTTACTGCATCATCTGCATCTTGAGGAGGTTTAACACCTTTTAGCCTCGATGTCTTCAAGTCATAATCTCCATAATCAGATTTTATTAATGCGTTATCATTAAAATCAAGTATTTCTGATATCCGCATTCGCTTATGAATATAATGTCCAAATTTGTCTACATTCATATTAAAGGTGTATTATGTTGAACGGTATATAGTAAAATGACACACATATAACATTAGTAGATCTATTTATTTAATGATTTTGCTTTCACGTAGTTCTTCAATGATAGATATTATTTCATTGTCTAGTCCTGTGTTCCCAGCATCTCGAGAAGCAATTAATAACTTTAATCTATCAACCAATTCATTGGGATCATCCCAATATACAAAATCTGTGTTTTTTTTCCACATTTTTGTTGAAGGTAATCCTTTTCCTACTTTCTGTCTACAACTTGGACTTCTACTTTCTTGATCGAAAAGTGGTTTAATAACTTGCAAATATTTTTGTCCTTTATTACTTTTAATTGGTTTTTTTGAATCGAAATCACGACGATGTGCATTCGTTACAAGTAACATTGTCTTATAATTTTGCTTGTCACAGTCATTAACCAAGCTCAGATCAATGTCTTTTTTTAACAGTAACTCTCGCAACCCAGGTGTACTTTCGTATTTGTGTCCGGCTACAGTAATAACTTTATCCCCAATAGTTATGTTAGAGGAACCCAACATTAGCTTTCCACGTTCATTTCTTATACCAAATGGAACATCTGATAGTACTTGTGAAGATAACGACCAAGATGATGCATCTGGATTAGTACCGACTAATGACTGAAATGAAGAGTCCGATGAGGGTTCCGATTCGTTACTAGCAATACTGCTATCATCTGTTTCTTTCATATCTTGGTCTTGCGGTTCATTGGGTTCTACTTTTTCCTCCTTTTTTGTTAGAGATAAGTGGTTATTAGTGTTGGCTATTAAATTGAGAGATTCTGTGACAGGTTTAAAAACTGTATCAAGAGCATGCTTATTATTATCTTCAAAATCCTTCATTTTACGTATTTTTTTCTTGACAGCTTGTGTCGCATCAACAATTTGTTTTTTCAATGATTTATCCATTATGTAAAATAGGTGGTAATCGAATAAGAATCAATTAAAGAATAACAATAAACAGACTGCAGTCTACTTAAATATTCAAATTTCATCTAATAATACAAATGTGTCAAACGTTTTTCTATAGCAACCATTGTTTTTAGAACAATCTTTATTAATTACCACATAATCAAAAGGTTCTTTCCATATTAAGGAACACATTTCTCGAAATTTCAACCATGTCATATCGGTGTTAACATGTTCTTCATAAACATGTTTCAAATTAACTTCATCTTGCTTAAAAAGCACAATTAGGTTAGCATTATCTCTTACAAGTTGTTTAGGTATTTTGGTATAAGTTTGATTTAAATAAAAACTATCAATCAATTTATGTCTTCCCATGGCAAAATAATCACGTATATTACTTTGATTTTCACATGCTACATCATCAAAAATAATCACAGAATTTGGTTTTGCATCTGAAACTTTTAAAACGTCATCATTTGTCTGATATTTATGAAGAGTGATACCTGGTACTCGTTGTAAAACCTTTTCTAAAAAGATGTACTTTGGTTGATGTAGAGTTTTAGAGTATACATAAACATTTTTAAATGTCAAGCCATTTTCATGCAATAGAAGACCAATTAATAAATTAGTTTTTCCACAATTTGATGGTCCACAAATGATGCAACGTACAGTATTCGGTAATAATTCTCCATGACGTAATTTGTTTTTTGTCAAATCGTCACAGATTGTATTGACCTGTAACGATTGTCTTTGTTTAACGAATTTCATGTTTGCTATGCAATACTGATGGACTCATAATGAAAAGATGAATTTATAACATAAATATTTATAACTACAAGTAGTCGAACCCAACTGGATACAGAAAACGTTGTGGGTTATAAATGGTAAGTAATGAACATGGAGGGAGCTTCAGCAATTTTTATTTTTTAAATTATTTTTTATAAAAATGTTAGGTTAGGTTACATTTTTAAAATGTGGAATATTGGGCGATCTGTCGCACGTGAGCAAGGAGCGATAGCGACGATGCGAACTTAAAGTGGCACAGAATGCCCAATATTCCACTACTATGCACCTGTAAAAAAAGTAAAATTGAAGCATCCTCCATCGCCGTGGCTAACAAACGAGGTTCGAATTGTTATGAGACGTAGAGACCGAGCATTCCTTAAATTCAAAAAACATCGGACGGATATAAATTGGGACTCTTACAAAACTGCCAGGAATCGGTATAACCAGGTGATACGAAACGCTAAACGCCGACACATCTTTGACAACATCACTTACTCGTCACCGGCTGATGTTTGGAAGTTTCTTGGGACACTGGGTATTGGTAAACCAAGGCAACTGGAGCTACCCAAGACAATTGAGTTAGAGGCTATTAATCGTCATTTCTCCACCACTCCTGTAATTGATGGCCTAACCAAGTGTCAAACGGTTGACTTCATAGCCGGACTGACCAGTCCCAGTCATGCACCCTTTCAGTTTTCTCCGGTCACGTTGGTTGAGATAAAAACAAATATCTTGTCCATTAAATCAAAGGCAGTGGGCTGTGACAACATAAGTCGCCGTATGGTTACGCTTATCCTTGACTTACTTCTTCCTGCTATTTTAAACATAATTAACTTTTCGCTTGAATCTGGTCAATTTCCAATCTTGTGGCGAAAAGCCTATGTTCGCCCCCTTGCTAAAATCTCCAATCCAAAACATTTTCGTCCAATTTCTATCCTTCCTTTTCTATCAAAAGTGTTGGAGGCATGCGTGCATAAGCAGTTGTCTGGTTTTGTACAGCATAATTCCATACTTACTCCTATGCAATCGGGATTCAGGCCAGGCCATAGTACAACTACTGCACTCCTCAAGATAACCGGTGATATCAGGGATGGGATGGTAAAAGCTAATGCCACCGTAATGGTCTTAGTTGACTTCTCAAATGCATTTAATTGTGTTAACCACGACATTCTTTTGTCAATCCTTGCCCATATTAAGATCTCTTCTAACGAGCTGGATTGGTTTTCCTCTTATCTTCAGGGTCGTCAGCAGTCAGTTTGTGTTGACGAGAAGTCGTCGATCTGGTGCAAACTTGACTCTGGGGTCCCTCAAGGCGGCATCTTATCTCCTCTTCTATTTTCGATATTCATCAATTTCGTGACCTCTAATCTTCAGTGTGCGTATCACCTGTATGCTGATGACCTGCAATTGTATTGCCAGGCCTCTGTGGACAATATATCGGATGCAATAAACAGCGTTAACGCGGATTTAGACTTGATAGGTAGTTGGTGTAGTAGGTTCGGTCTAGCCGTCAACCCTGATAAATGCCAGAGCATTATAATTGGCACTAATCATATGATTAACAAGTTGAAGGACGTAACTCTGCCATCAATAACTTTTAATGATATAGCAATTCCTGTTACACTCAGCGTTAAGAACTTAGGCTTAAACATTGATTCAACCTTGAGTTGGCGGGTTCAGGTGACTAATGTTTGTCAAAGGGTTACTGGGATGCTTCGGGCTCTTTATCGTCTTAGAAATTTTTTACCTGTCAAAACCAAGACAATGCTTGTGCAAACTTTAATATTTCCGATCTTCGACTATGGTGATGTGTGCTATCTTGACCTGAATGCAGACCTGCTCAATAAGCTTGACCGACTTCTCAACAATTGCATTCGATTCGTCTACAACCTTAGGAAGTACGATCATGTTTCGGCTTGTCGGGTAGAGCTTGGTTGGTTACCTATTCGGCGACGACGCAGTCTGCGATCTGTCTGTCAAATTTTCTCACTACTCAATTCTCCCAACGCTCCTCCTTACTTAAAATCTCATCTTCATCTAATTGGCTCTAACCACGACAAACATCTGCGCTCCTCTAACAATCTTCTACTGCACTGTCCAACTCACTCTTCTAATCTAGTCCATTCCTCTTTTCCAGTGCGTTCTATTCTTCTCTGGAATGCTCTTCCTCTTGAAGTCAGGAAGTTGACTAATCGGTTAACATTTCGAAACAGAGTTCGCGAACTATATAAGAACCCATAGGTAGAACAATATTGTTGAGGCTTATCTCGAGTGTATGTATGAAATATGTTTTAAGTATATATATATATACATATATATATATATATATATATATATATAGTAGGTATTTTATATGATATCTATGTATATGTATGTGATAAGTATGTATTTTGATTTATTTTTATGTATGTATACATGTTATGTTTACATGATTTAATAGATAGTAATATTAAAATTTGAAGTCTTGTACCGTTCAGCTTTTACCATAATATTATGAGCACCTACTCAAACTTATCTCTGCATCACCCAAAGGTTGACTGGTAGATAATGCCTTTTGGCATTAAGTCCGCCTTTGTTACAATTGTAATTTGTGCATAAAGTTTTAAAATAAAATAAAATAAAATAAATTTATTTAGATTTTTAGATTATTTTTTTTTTAGTTTTTTTTTTTTTTTTAGATTTTAGATTAATTTTATTTTTTAGATTTTAGATTAGATTAGATTTATAAATGGATGTGTATTAGCATACTCCTTTCGTGGTACGCTTTGACAAAGGGGAAAGTATCAGTATGGTGCCTCTCCTCCCGGTAAAAGTCACGGGTCATGTTGCTCTGTGGCAACACCAAACGTGATACACTGGCGCTGTTGTCCCTCATATTTACGTCTAGATTTAATCATATATTGTAATCAAAAAGATTAGGTACCTCATCAGTAAAGTTTTGCATAACGCTAATCCATTTATCATGCATTTTGTGTATGGGGAACAGGTTGAACAGCCAATCGGGTTGCAGCCAAAGATGAAATATTCTTTTAGTCATTAGGTTCAGAATGTCACACATAGCAGTTAGAAAAGGAGACTCTGGATTTTCCTGTGCATTTATATTAACTCCAAGGGTGGTTTCTGTAAACAAATATATTTTTTAGATAAATCACCATTCAAAATGTGTTTCAAAATTAGTTGCAACATCCTCAAACAGCGATTCATAACTAGCGAAAATGATAATAATAATGTTTGTCACTTGTTTTTGTGAACATGTTTTTTATGCAAGGCATCCGTTCAGCCATGGAGTCTGCAAGGACGATGTGTGCCCCGCAAAGAGATCGTCCTACACACTAAAACCCGCGGTGTTCTTCCTCATCCTATAGCCGGGCCGAAGGATATCCTAAAATTATTTATGTTAACTCGGCAACGCTCGCCGGTCATGTCCGGGGCTCTCCTCGGGGGAGCCAGATGGGTGGCTCTCCGGAGCTTCCTAAGGAGTTGAAGTCCAAGCCTCACATAATAGGTGATTAATACTTTATCCCACGTATTTTAGCTTATTGTTGGTAAGTGTAATGCTGGAAATGAAATGGACAGTTCCTGTTGTTATGTTGTCCTGTTGAAATTATTTGAGCAGCGAAATAAAACATTCAACTTGGCTGAGCGACTACCACTTTACACTTTACTAAATTATCGTACATTCCAAGCACGCGAATGGTTGTAAATTTCACTAACTAGGTATATACTATAGAACTACCATCCCAGCGTAAGATTATTACCATAGTGATTGCCTACAAAACACTTAACTAGCGCTAAAAAGATCCTAACTCAAGAAAGATTTTTACAACTTACCACAAACCGAGTCCAAGGTATAAGTACTTAAGTATGGCCACATGTCGATTTTTTCCCCATTAGAGCACTTAGATAGCTTGCCTATAAGCTTTTCAGTCTGTTCAGCAAACACATTTACAAAAGTCTCAACTATTTTTGGGCTGAAAACTGGTACCAGGACCTTTCGCCGTCGCCTCCAAATTGAAACTGTTACATTAAACAATTGATGAAATAAACCAAATTTGATGAATAAAACTAAATAAATAAGTAGGTAGTAAGTATCGAAATCTGAATAATTGAACTCGTAATATTTAGTATATCGGGCATCGTTTCGAGTGGGGAACTAAAGAGCGGGCTTCGAGAGTGTTGACTGCGGGACTCGATAAAAAAAAATCTGAAGGTACTGCCTTATTAGAATTCTACAATTCAGAACGTACAAAAAAGTGCCTAGCGTCCCGCTGCAATGCAAATCGTTGTGCGTTGAGCACAAACTTGATAAATACAAATATATTAGTTAGGTGCCTTAACCAACATTTTAATTAATTGGCAGAAGTTTTAACATTTATAATTAAATTATTATTGTTCAGATTTACGTTTTAAATGACGAGGAAGTTGCTTTTATCATGATCTTTATTAATTTCATGTAGGTATAAGGCTGTTAGTCTAATAAAAATATGTAAAAAACTAACTTAATTTTATAAATGCGAATGTTTGTGAGGATGTGTGGATGTCACGATGCTTGTTACTCTTTTACGCTTACACGGCATAACAGATCTGGTTGAAATTTGGAACAGGGATAGATTATGGTCTGCAATAACACATGCGCTTAATCCCGGGAAAAAGTTTACTTTCATAGTGGGGACGGGATCAAAATTCCACGTGGGCGCCATCTCCCGCCTTCTATTCATATCATACAAAAGATCAAAAACGAATTTGTACCGACTAAAAAACCTCACGTCACGCCCAACCGCCTGTGGTTGGGAGCCCCGGGGAAGCCCTCGAAAGGATGTCCCAGAACTCCCAACAGACCCACGGCCGCCACTGTGGCCTCACCCAGGGGGTGGTTCGGGTGCTATCCCGCGTCTTTGTGGGGTTTCGGGTGTGATCCCGCTTATAAGGGGGGGGGGGGGGTGCGTGAGTTCCTCACGTCACGCTGCCGTCATGGGCCTGCTTCTGCAAGGACGGTGAGCGGCCCTCTCACCATCCTTAGGCCCCCGGTCATGGAGGCAGATAGTCCTCGGCGATGACACGTCGGGGCGGCGGCCAAACTTGGATGGGAGAGTTCTCTCCCGTACCCGCCCCGCCGCCTCCTTCACGAGCATTACCTGCTCGCAGAAAGAGGCAGGGCAGTCCCACTTACTCCCGCTGGAGATCATGGCTCGCATTGTGGTCTCGAGCGAGAGAGTGATACAAGGCTAGCTTACCGTAAAAAAAGGTCTAGGTGTGTATTTTGGTAATGAGTTGATAGGAGCATGTCTTAGATCAAGAATAACATAGATTACGGGTCGCGAACAAAATGAAAGTTAAAAAGTGTCCCAAGTCGATACGTAGTTCAACCTATATTCTATTTATTAGCAATCGTAAATAAATAATTCTAGACTGTATCACATTTCACGTAAAATGTACCTTAAAGTTATTAAACGTAAGCATAAAATACCATGCCACTGATATATCAGTTAAGTTCTTTTGTTCCATACGTTTGTATTATTCAATGTCAGCCCATTGTCGCCACTATAGGTGCCGGATTTCTCGCGTCGATATAACATCTAGTTATTCTTGATCTAAGGAGCATGTACACCAAGTAATTAAATAAGTAATTATAGCAGACCCGCGCAACTTTTACGTCACATAAGAGAGAGAAAAGTGTATTTATACATTAGGCTCTAAGGAGCTTGTGCGAAACTGCCGTGTTTGCTTTATCATAAAAGGGCTTAAATATTAAATCTATTGTAAAACATTTTTTTTTATAATAGGTATATCTTTTATTCACAGACAACGATCAGTTACAATTTTATTTTATGTAGGTATTGATATTCGAACACTTACCTGGCGCAAATATAGCTCCGTTTCCAATGAGCTTTCTAATAAACCTGTGAAGGTCGTCTTTTTCTAAGCACGTCTTCAGAACATGTTCCATATCCACAGGATCAACCATAACTATGAGAAACAGAACACTCATTAGTCTTATCTTACTAATATTACAAATGCGAAAGTTTGTGAATGTGGATGTGTGGATGTTTGTTACTCTTTTACGCTCAAACGGCTGAACAGATCGGGCTGAAATTTGGTACAGGGATACATTATAGTCTGGAATAACACCCATGCTGCTTTTTATGCAGGGGATAAGTTCCTACGGGAAGCGGGAACGGGAAAAAATTTTACGCGGGTGAAGTTGCGGGCATAAGCTAGTAATATAATAAAGATAATAGTTTAAAAAACTATTTAAGTACAGACAGAAACCGTGGGACCTGTGGAATAATAACACAGTAAGCTGGGTGCATAAGCTAGTAATATAATAAAGATAATAGTTTAAAAAACTATTTAAGTACAGACAGAAACCGTGGGACCTGTGGAATAATAACACAGTAAGCTGGGTGCATAAGCTAGTAATATAATATAGATAATAGTTTAAAAAACTATTTAAGTACAGACAGAAACCGTGGGAACTATTTAAGTACAACAGGTTTTATAAAAAATCAAATTAATAGGCAGACAAAAACCGTGAGACTTGTGGAATAATAACACAGTTCATCAAAACTATTTAAATTTTAACGAAATCTCAAGACTCGCGTCGCGTAAACAAGTTAACAAGATACAAGAAGAAGAAGAAGTAAACATTATTATTAACGGGCCCCTCTCGGAAAATAACGAGAGAGACCGGTGCAAATCAAATCATTTTTTATCGGCATAAGTAGATAAACAATGCGTAGTGTAGGTTTTGATACAAATTATATATTTATTCTTGTAAAAAGATGAAGAGAAGAAATAAATCATACGAATAATTATAAGTATTTACTTATTACAACAAAATAAGTTAGGTATATGTATATTTTCTATATTTGAAGGAATATCCATAACGAAAAGGATATAAATTTTAAAGTATTTTAAAAACCGGCCTGGTGCAAGTCGGTCAAATACAGCAATAAAATCAGGTTTGGTGTGTCTAAAAACAGAAAATGAAATTAAATGGAAGAAGGTTTAAAAAAAAATAATCTTAAAATTTCAACTGTTTGGCTATCACTGTTCATGATAGACATGGTGCTAACAGCGGAGTCTCAGTAGTAGGATGCCGTTTTTACCCATTGAATAAGGAACCCTAAAACATAATATATGAAATACGGAATTTTTAAATTTACCGTAAAATAAATATGACAAATAGCGCCAGACTGTAAAATTAACTTAGTGAGATTGTAAACTGTCGCGATATTGTGATTTAATCAATTCTAATTGATAACAAATACAAAATCTATTGCTCCGAAAGTACTACTAATTCAGTTCGTATATTATAAAAAATAACCCCTATTTTCCGTGGTATGAACGGCTGATCCAATTTAGAATATTCTTTTATTTTTGTACCTACTTCATAATGTCAGGAAAAAGATTTTATTTAAGAAAAACCTATTTTTTGTAAGTATATAATACCCACCAAAACCATAACTGTAAAAAAACCGGCCAAGTGCGAGTTGGACTCGCCCATGAAGGGTTTCGTAGCAGCAAGTAACACAATACAAAAGTTCTTATAGTTCGTTGTAACTTTGACTGATGTTTTAACACGTTCGCAGTGGTAGTGATTTCAATAACCGGAAATTGCGGTTAATGACGTATTAAAAAAAACTACCAGCTCTATCTCGTTCAAACTAATTTTCGTTGGTAGTTTTCATGGCAATGTACATGATATTTTTTTTTTTAGATTTATCCTTCTCTTAGTTTAGAAGTTAGAGGGGGGGGACACACATTTTTCCACTTTGGAAGTGTTCTTGCGCAAACTATTCACTTTAGAAAAAAAAAAATGTTAGAAACCTCCATAGTATTTTTGAAGACCTATCTATAAACACCCCACACGTATGGGTTTGATGAAAAAAAAAATTTGAGTTTCAGTTCTGAGTATGGGGACCCCCAAAATTTACTGCTTTTTTTCTAGTTTTATATAAGAATCTTAATGCGGTTCACAGAATACATCTAGCTACCAAGTTTCAATAGCATAGACCTTATAGTTTCGGAGAAAAGTGGCTGTGACACACGGACGGACAGACAGACGGACAGACAGACAGACATGACGAATCTATAAGGGTTCCGTTTTTGCCATTTGGCTACGAAACCCTAAAAAGGTGAGCCAAGTTCAATAAAAAAAATATGCTTGACTTTGGGCTTCGCCGCAAAAAGTTCTATGCGAAATCCAAATCCGTATTTATAAGAACAAAATAACATTATTTATAAAACCATACACCCTATCTTTACAGGCAAGGCCTAATTTGATAGTGCAGGAACACAGTATAAATTAATATTACACAATAATTTCTAGTCCATTTTCTTACTAATGTTAAGATATTACATTACATTACATAATTAATTACATTCAAGGGTCTCAATAAAGTGCTGAATGCTCACTGCGAACCTCGGCAGACTTTGACTAAATATATCAATATTGGTAGGCAATAAATAAGTCAGTTTTATTTATTTATTTATAACACACAATCACAACATCTTTACAGTAACTTAATACCAAGGCGATATTGTAAGCAACTAGTAACTATAGGTATAATTATGCAACTTGATTAATCATTTGAAAAAATAGTCATGTAGGTACTCAGAAGCCTCCACGATAACAGCAATTATACAAAAACAATATTATCTATTACAATAGGCACCAACCATGCAACAGTCAATCCATACAATAAAATTACTCAATAATACAAAGCAATGCAGATTATTATATTATTTAACACAGTAACTTATTAATTACTAACATAAATTCAATAAAAATATCTCATAAATTAAGGTAACTTCACAATACAACTGCCCCTGAAGTCAGTAAAAAAAAAAATACAAAAATTTCAACTCAATAATATAATGTCAATTCAATTAGATAATGTCAATTCAGTAAAAAAATGTCAATACAAAAAGATAATGTCAATTCAATAAGATAATGTCAAATCAATAAGATAATGTCAATTCAATAAATAATGTCAATTTAGTAATACAAATATCATTTCAACGATTGCAATGTCAATTCAAAAATAGGTACAACTAACAAAAATGTCAATTCAGTAATAACAATGTCGCTTCAATTACCTACACCAAGTGCTAATCATATTAAAAATGTCAATTCAATATTACATAATAATAATAATCACATATTACATTAACCTCACTATAATTAAACGACATTTATCAATTCATTGTTTGAAATTGTGCGATGTGTGACCCGCGTAAACTCCCCCAGCGAACACGAGAACACATCTATTTGCAAGGCCACCGCATTGAGCACGCGCAGCGCGCGCGTGAGAGGCGCCCTCTGCAGTAAGTTAGTGCGCGCAACCGGCACCCCGAGAAGGGGCGGGCGCCTCCTCCGCCACACGTAGTCGTTCGGCACGCATAGCCGCACCTCTTTCAAAATAGCTGGGTTGTGCAACTTACCTCGAAGCACCCTAAATACGTAGGTCGCCAGTGCCACCTTAGGCACAGGCACGACTCTCGAAAGTTTCCAGCGCTCGGGAAACGTGGCTGTATCAATACACGCGTTGTACAGGTGCAGTAACGGCTCCACCAACACCATACGTGCATCCTTAAAAATAAACGCCGGGATACCATCAGGCCCCGTGGAGTACTTGGCGGGCAGGTGGGCCAGCGCGGCGCGAACGTCCCGCTCGCACAGGCGCGTGAGACATACACGCGCCCCCGGCGCAGGATCTCGCGCCGCGCTCGCCGCCTCCGCACTCAACACGGGCGGGTTCTTACTGTACACCGAGTGGAAATACCTAGCAAATTCATTTGCGCACTCCTGACGAGTCAGGGTGAGGTCGGGAGTGTACCACACCGGATATAAGTACCTACTTTTATTGTGTTTACATGTTTGTCTACGAAGAACACTTAAATCAAAAATTTCATAAATCTTATCGTAAAACATATTAAGAATATCCTCGGGGTCATTTTTTGTGTATATATCGGTCCAATCAATTGTAGTGAATAAATAATATAAATAATTAAAGTCAGCCCTACGAAAATTCCAATGTTTAATTATATTAGAGCTCAAAGAGCTTGGATCACCTAGGGTGGGGATGGGAAGCGAGGTCTGCGGCGCGGCGCCCGCGCCATCCCGAGGCGCACGGCCAACGGTGGGTGGTGACGGTCGACGGGCAAAAGGCCCTCGCTGGCCTCCCTCACACTCACACCACTGCGCGCGCTCAATACGAGGTCCAGTTGCCTATTGTTGTCGTTAGGTACTGCGTTATATTGAGTCACCTCACAGAAAGCCATAAAATATTCAAAATAGTTGCATGTGTTCTCGCTACATGAATATAAATTAAAATCCCCCAATATGAGCAAGTTCTTGTCAAATTTGAGACATAATTTTTCTAATAACTCAAACATTAACTAGTATTGACTATCTTCCGTACCCGGTGGTATATACACAACACAACAAGCGAATAAGAAGCGGTTATGTAAATAAATCGAGCCACAAATAAGTTCAAACCTGCAGTAGTCGATGTCCGTGTTACCAGGAACCTCCACCCTCCGTAATTCAGAGCGCGGCACTGCCATCAAAAGCGTGCCACCCTGCTTACGCCCGTCCGCTCGGTCACAACGCAGAATATTGTAACCGGGAAGTACGAACTCGGCGTTTTGGATAGACTCTGTCAACCCCGTTTCGGTGATAGCGAATATATCCGCTTCTGATGATTCTAGGAACGATAAAAAACGCATAGTCTTTGTTCTCATGCCGCTTACATTTTGATAAATGATGTTGATATTTTTATTTAATTTAAATTTGGCTTGGTTTGGCTGTGCGTCGAAAAAAAATCCACTGACTAAACTCCACATTCAGGGGCCACACTTCTGGATCGCAAAGTTTTTCATAATTTCCCTCTGTCACACCAATCTTAAAGGACGCATAGTCCCGTTCAGTTTTGGGATTCAATTTTTCTACTACTATTTCAGCATTCGTAGGCAAGATCTGTTTTATATACTCCCTCAAGGTATCCTCCGAAGTGGTTTTTTCCAATCTCCAAATATGCAGGAACTTCTTACGCTCTACTGCTTTAAGTAATTCGGAAGATGCCTTACCCCCTTTCCTGATGGGGTTTCTTTTCTTCTTTCCTGTAACTTCCACCCAGGCATTCTGATTATTGGTATTGGTATCGATAAGGGTATACTCGGTATTAGCCTTAGGTTCTGCCGGCTTCCTTGCCATGGATGCATAAGCATTACTTGCTCCGGAATTCATCGCTGGTGCACTTTGTTTTGGGACCGCTTGTCTAGGACCTGAACTACTCTTGATCGCTGGTGATGGCAAGCCAGCAGGGGCCTTTGACAGCTTTGGAGTCAGGCACTCAGGTTCGTTGGCTCCTCGCAAGTCCACTTTTGCTGATTTCTCAGATTTTAGAGTCCTGATTTCCTGTTCGTATATATTGCATTTATTTTTGGTTTCTATTAGTTCTCGTGTTAGTTTTGAATTTTCCAAAACCAAACCCCTTACTGTATCCTTAATTTCACTGACTAATTTAGACTCTAGAGCACTGAATCTGTCCAACAGCATTTGGTTTACATTTTCCACTATGCTTGCCAATTTTTGAGAGCATTCTAATGATAAAGTCTCCGAATTTCCTAGGGGGCTACCAACTTCCGCCGAGTCGCCTCGTGGTATTCCAGTACGAGCACTCCTTATCGGCGTATCATCTGTCACCCGTATACGATGGGTTACATTGGTACAAGGGTCACATTTAAAATTCCTTTTGGTCTGCCCATCTTTGAATGCAGCCGCGCTCATATGCGTACATTAATAGTGGAATCCCGATTTGCATCCAGTACATGCAAGCAAATCCACAGCTGCAATTTTCCTGTCACAAATGTTGCAATTCATTTTCACAGTTATTCTCAATTCAATTTATAGCACGTGACATAGGAGAATGTTCCAACAGGTTTGAGGCTTTCTAAATAATTGTAATTGGCGGCGCGCAGTAGCTCGCCCCGGAGGCGCCCACAGTGCGATAGCCTCAAGCACCTCCTGGTGCTCCAGTTCACCCCTTACTACTCTATGTAAATACTTGAATAAGTATTAAACTCTATTTC
Organism: Miltochrista miniata; assembly: GCA_933228765.1. Lineage (NCBI taxonomy): Eukaryota > Metazoa > Arthropoda > Insecta > Lepidoptera > Erebidae > Miltochrista > Miltochrista miniata. The sequence goes on along the minus strand of OW121752.1, from coordinate 14,065,279 downwards.
TTTGCTTTATTTTGGATATCTATAACAATACTGTTATTATAAAAAAAATTGAGATCTTAAAGTAGGTTAGATTTGACTTAGCCAGTTTTTATAAATACGAAATCCCACCAAAAACATCCCTGTTGAAAAGGAGGCCAAGTTCCTATGGGCTAATTGTTCGCCTAAAAAAGGGTTGAAATTCAGTCCAATGCCAAGTTTAGATGTACTTTAAAATCGATCATAATCATCTTCATCATCAGCCTAATCCACTGGTAAACATTTGCCATTCCCAAGACTCGCCACCACACTCAGACCTCCAACTTCGGAATCCAGCCATTACCCACCACCGCATTCACGTCAACGGTCCATCTGGCCGAAATTCACTTTACCATACACCCAACTTAAAATATGGTTTAGTTGTGAAAATACGTAGGTACCTACTTGGTTAAAAATATCTAAAATAATTTTACTTCTAAATTCGAACTTGGCAGGTTTTCGTGCAGTACGTAACACTTGATTAATTGTATAATTAAATTTATTATGTATATAATTAAATTAACCTGATTTCAATACCTTTTTTCAAGAAACCGTACCTATTTTTTCTTTAATAAGCTTTAAAATGTGCATTATGTATACATGACATTATTTTATAACCCCTCCCCCTCTCCTCCCCCCCCCCTCCTCATTGTATTCTCATTTTATCACTGATTCATAAATATTTTTATAAAAAAAATCGATTTTCGATTAAGCCAACTCAAGCGTAATAATATGAAGTCCACGTTTAAAGCTTACATACTTCTTAATAATATTCGTGCAAAATTTTCAGTTTAATTAATCCAATAGGTTAATCCCCAATTTACACAGTTTATTGGCCTTCTGCTTACCCCCAAGGTTATTTAGTGTGATTATATGTAAATGTATATTAATGTCATTACAATAAAATATAGCTTATGTTTAGAATATAACCGGCCAAGTGCGAGTCGGACTCCCGCACGGAGGGTTCCGTACCAAAAAACAACAAAAAGTCTATTTGTTGCATGGGAGCCCCCCTTTTTTCTTTTTATTTAACGAGATGGAAAATCCTTAATGGATGATATGCCGGACTCCTCTCTCTAAACAAGACAAGCTCTCGAAAGGATGTCCCAGTAAAGGTCCATTTTGTTTCAATTATTTTTTTTTATGAAAATATAATGCTCGATATTCTGTGACTATTTCAAGCGTCTACTGGTTGCCCTCATTACCTATTAACACAGAGCAACGCACGCCTTAGACAATTCGCGTTGCTCTATAGTGTTATACAACGCGCGTCTTTAGACAGGTCGCGTTGCTCTATAGTGTTAACTATCCTTGTCAAGATCCTCTACGGTAGGTACAGTATACAGGATGTTGATCTGCATTTGTGCATTACTTGCACACATGACTGTACTGCCTACACTCGTTGATATTTCGGGATAAAACGAGACACCTTTTTTTACACTTTTTTTTTTCTGCTTAAATTCTTTTCTATTTGCTATGGGAACTCTACTGCTTATACCAAACCAATATTCAGTGAAAAAATGGGGCAGTAAAATTAAGTTCTTAATAATTATTAAATAAAATAAATTTAAAAAGCAACTCGTATGAATCGGTTCTAAATATTCTAATAATACTATTACCTACATAGGTACATTTTCACCGTTCATTCAAAACCGTTTCTTCTTTGCCTACAGTTTAGTAGGCACATACAAATGTGTAGGCATAGGCAAAGGAGGCGGTGGCGGCGCGGCGCGTGTAAGTTACCCCTCCAACCCCCGCGCAGGAGCGAGCGGCTCAGGCGGCGCCTTTGATCGGTGAATTTGAAATTTTGAATTAATTAGTCGCTCGCCCGCGTTCAGCGTGAGTATAACCGCACGCGCCGATATCTACGTACTTCCTCGACATGCACAAGGTCGTGGTACACAAGGCCTATCAGCTGATCGGCAAGAGCAGATTCTCAATTATTTTGAGGAAGAACCTCGAGCCAGTACGCGTGAAGCCGGTCGCCGTTTCGGTGTTCATCATACCACAGTGTGGAAGCTGCTGAATCGCGAACTAATGCATCCGTTCCATTTCCGACGTGTTCAAGAGTTGCATCCGCAGGACAATAACGCTCGGACAGTTTTTTGTCACTGGCTCCTTGAACATCAGGACGTGAACATTTTGTCGTCCGACGAATCATTGTTTACGCGCGTGGGCGTTTATAACGTCCACAATGAACATTGGTGGGCTCACCGACAACACAACCCACATGTTACTACGCGGGACTCGTTCCAGGTCCGGTTTAGTCTGAATGTGTGGGCTGGTATCATCGGTGATCATCTACTTGGCCCATATTTTATTGACGGTCGTTTGAACAGTGCTACATACTTGGTGCTACTCCGACATGTGGTTAATGAGATGCTCGATGACATTCCACTCGCATTTCATAGGGACTTGTACTTCCAACAGGACGGTGCGCCACCTCACTATGGACGCCAAGTGCGCGAATATTTAATTGAAGTGTTTGGTACGCAGTGGATAGGCCGTGGTGGACCGGTAGCCTGGCCGCCACGTTCACCCGACCTAACGCCCTTAGACTTTTATTTGTGGGGAGATATTAAAAGACTTGTTTACAATGAAGACATTGTGAGTGTTACACAATTACGTGAAAGAATTGTTTTGGCATTTGAACAAATAAAAACAAATGTGCTAGTGCTTCGCAGCTTAAAACGCAACTTAGTGCGCCGCGCCAATCTGTGCATAGACACTGGGGGTGAGCATTTTGAACAATTATTGCGTGTTACATGATTTTGTAAATAGGTATTTAAGCTTTGATTCTCAATTAATTCTGTAAATAAGTTGATTTAAAATTTTTAAAACTCATCATCAAATCATTAATATCAAATCAAAAAAGTACATAAAGGTCACCGAACTTGTCAGCTGGAACTAAAAACTCATGAAACCTAATAACTAATGGCTCCTCTACACTGCCCGCAAAGTTCATAGGCGAAGTACTCTAGAAACTTTGTCTAAGTTCGAAAAAAGTGCGTCACTACACACTCAGTGGTGTCAGTAGCCTGCGCACGCACATTGCCGCCGTTTGTAATGAACAAAGAAATTTGTGTGGCAGAGTTTCCAGGAACAACATAATTTGCTCCTGACCACTGTTTGACGCTGATAATTGGATCACATACACCAAAGCACTAATTATAGCTTAAATTACGCGCCGGCAAAGCACCGGCACACACGATGTCGGCCAAGTAGTGTAGAGAGGTACTTCGTGAACGCACTTCCCGCATGTTTGGGCCCATTGACTGAGGCGCAAAAATCGACAGCAAATAAAGTCGCCTGAGGGGAGGTATAGTTTTTGACGAGTTAAGCCGAAGTGCCTCTTTACACTATCGTATTCATTTAACTTCGTTCAACTTCGCGGGCAGTGTAGAGGAGCCATGAGATGCGATACGTAGCCGCATTATCTAGGTATCTACTATTGTCTAGCTTTAAGCCCAGGCCACACCGCCAGCGGGCGGGCGAGCGAGCTAGGCGGGCGGGTGAAGTGAGATATTGAAGTTATGCAAACTACGCGACATTGCCGAGCTAAACTATGGGGTTTACACCAAAAACTACATACGGAAGGGCGAACCGGGTAGTGCGGATGAGACTAGACACGTGGACACTGCTGTTCGAATGACAAGCGACGACTAGTCTGAGTACCCTAAACGGGGAGGACGGTAGTTAAGCTAGCGAAGCGGGCGCGCCTAACGACGAAAACGAGTAGCTTCGCTCGCATCAGCCACGTAGGTTATTCGGCAGCTCGCAGTGTGCCTAGCTCGCTCACCCGCCCGCTGGCAGTGTGACTTGCGCTTTAGCGTTGGCTCGGCGACGTAAACATTAAATACACGGGTGAAGATTTTTTCTTCGTAAATCATATTTCACTAAAAACAGGATTTTTGGGGTTTTGTTATCTACTGTGTTGCTGTGTTGCTTGCAATCGATAATACCTATAGTACACTACGCACTGAAGGAGGCTTGTGCACGACCAAATCAACAGCTTGTATATTTCAAAAAGAATTTGCGAACTCTATGTTTAATTTCCTTTTCAGAATATTGATGACATTTGAATGACATTATAAATTATAAACACGATATCTACGTCTACAACATAAATTGTGTGTTTGTACGTAAATCGTTTATACTGGAGAAAAATCTAAAAATGGACTATTTGTTTACTATTTCCTATGAAATAGCTATCTTTGAAATATTACACCTACCTAAAGTAATCTGCTGAAAGCGTTGTTCACTTTTTAAAGAACAAATATTTACGATGAAAGTCGAAAAACAAGTTAGTATGTGACCCGTATAATGTTCAATCATGGCGACACGAAATTAATTTCATTGAGCAACATTTGATTGTGATATTCCCCCTAAAGTATTCATTTAATTTGAATGGTGTAAAGAGAATGAACAATCTTGATGAAATGTTCAAATTAAGTAACGTATTTAAATTGTGAAGGATACCTTATTACCGAATATATAAGACAAAATCGCTAAAAAACACGTTTGTTGTATGGAAGCACCCCTTAAATATTATTATGTTTTTGTTTTCAGTATTTGTTGTTATAGCAGCAACAAAAACACATAATCTGTGAAAATTTCAACTCTCTAGCTATCACCGTTCATGAGATACAGCCTCCTGACGGACAGACAGACAGACAGACAGACGGACAGCGAAGTCTCATGAATAGGGTCCCGTTCTTTGGTTACGGAACCCTAAAAAGGATGACTCACGCTACGCCGTGCCGGGAACGAGCCGAGTGCCGGCCGCAGCAAGGTCAATATTATCTATATATATTTTGTGTGAACAAACTCACGTTAAACCATAGATTTAGAATTTTTCGCGCTAAATCTATGCGTTAAACGGAGCGGCAACTGAGTGACAGCCGAACTACGGAAAGCGCTCGGAAACAACTCGGTCCCGCCTCGGCTCGGCCACGGCCCGTTGCATGAATACAGTACCGCTGAGCTTCGCCCGAGCAGTCGTGAATGCAACCGGCTCGGTGACAGTGCTACGGCCGACACTCGGCTCGGACCCGGCACAGTCTAGCGTGAGTCATCCTTTAGAATGCTTGCTGATCTCTAAACTACTGGACGGATTTGATCCAAATATTTCACTAATATGAATAACAATATTCAATGTGCAGTATTGACTTTTCCATAATTTGTATGTATAGAGCATTTGATTGACATTAGTCAAAACATTGACAACATCTTTCTCAAATCTGATTGAGTTTTTAAACATGACATGTGTGAAAATAAAAAGTAAATTAAATCAAAAGAGTCCTCTCATCACTAAGAAGTATTGATACAAATTCGAATCAAAACCCCCCGAAGAAAACAATTGTTACCCCCTTTTAGCCATCTTCTGGAATGAATTTCAATAAAATACGAAACAAATCTTCCATCAATTATGTTAGAGATGATTTATGCAAAATTTGAAGAAGATCCGACCAAAGAATCCTGTGGTCCCAAACAAACTTTGTAACCCTTTTCCAACTCACGCTTGACCGATTTCTTAAATTTCTCAATTTTTCGTTAATCTACATATAACACCCGATCTGTGTGCCAAATTTCATAACGCTAGGACAATTGGAAGTGGCCTAGAGGTTTTGATGACCGGTCAGTGAGTGAGTCAGTCAGTGCCAAAATTAGCTATATTCACAGGGTCATATTTCAGGATCTACTAAAGCTACATCTATGAAATTTGGTACACTGCCTTAGTACTAATATATGAATACGTACATACAATTATATTTCTGTACTTGCAATAGGCACTGAGCTACAGGGGGGTCAAAAGTGGGTCGAAGCGGTTCGTGTAAATAGAGTACGGCATGCGCTCGGCCTGTTGCTGGAACTTGGCCTGCGCACTGCCGTGCGCTTAGATTTATTAGAATTAAAAAATCTATAGGTACCTATATGTGTTGAATAACTTTATATAATGAATGACTGACGTAATGAAAACTGGCCAAGTCAAATCTAACCTACTTTATCTCACAGGGATGCGGGGTCCTACTAACATCTTAAGGACCCCAATGGGTCGGATCCACCTCGTGGTGCATCCTGGGCAACGGAGTAGCGACCACTCCCCTTCCTCTGTGGGGGAGTTGTGCTACTCTGGCTAATTCCGGCCGAGGCGGGAGTAAGTAAGTAGTGTGTGTTGCTGCCGGCCGTGCCGTTGTTTACGGCCGGCAGCAGCAGTGCTGGGTCGCCGTCGCTTCGCCACCTTTGCTGGCGAGACGATGGCGGCAAAGTGGGAGAGGCACTGCGTGGGGGGCGGGAGTTCGGGTAAATGCTACCGCCCTGCCATGCAGTTCGGGCTGCCGGCCGTGAATAACGGTGCGACCGGCGGCAACAGTGCTGGGCCGCTGTCACCTCGCCAGTTGACAAGGTGATGGCGGCAAAGCGGGAGGTGCACTGTGCGGGGGAGCGGGAGTAACGGATAATGCTCCCGCTCTGCCGTGCAGTTCGGGGGCGCCGCGGTGAGGAGTCACTGCGCGCCCCCGATTGTTTTATTGACCGTGGGCGTAAGGTCGGGGGACCCTGCCCACCAACGGTCACATTGCGGTGGGCACCTTTCCCGTGTTCCGGGGGTGCCCATTAGCGCACGCCTGCGCCAGCCGCTCTCTGTCTCCTCTATTACAGAGGGGCGCTCGAGAGCGGTGCAGGCGTGGTCTCAGCTCCTTAGGAAGCTTTGGGGAGCCGCCCATCTGGCTCCCCCGAGGAGAGCCCCGAATATACGGGGCGCCCCTAGCCGGGTCGACGTGAATAATCTTTTGATATCCCTCGGCCCGGCTAAAGGGTGAGGAGGAACACCGCGGGGTTTAGTGGGTAGGACGGTTCATTCCGGACCGGGCCGGGAGTCCCACACACCATCCCAGCTGCCCCCGCAGCTGGGATGAAGGCGCGTAAGTGCGTTCCCCGCGTCAACAAAAAAAAAAAAAAAACTTTATCTCACATTTTTTTTAAATTATAAATGAAGTGGCCCCGCGGACTCAGTGTTCAGTAAACGATCACCTGCAGTAAGCAACTTTCACTATGGCCGGTCCATGGATGGGTGGCCATCCATGGACACTTTGTGACATTTATTTGAGCGTTTCTGTGCTTCGGAAGGCACGTTAAGCCGTTGGTCCCGGTTGCCAGTAAAATGGCAGTCGTTAAGCTAAGTTGAAGGCTTTATTTCAACAGCAGGCAGTCACAACCTGCGCCTGTCCATTTAAACACGGCAATACGGCTCACCACCTATTAAGTGGGACAAATTATACAAAGGTGAAATGTGGGCATATAATATGCCTCTGCCTACCCCTTCGGGGATAAAGGCGTGACCATAGGTATGCATGTAGGTACAAATGAAATTAACTCTGTCTGTCTGTTACGTTTCACGTCTAAGCCGCTGAGATGATTCTGATGAAATTTGGCATTGAGATAGTTTGAGTCCAGGGGAAAGACATAGGCTACGTTTTCTGCGCAAAAGGAGGGTAATGATTTGAATGACACATCAATACCTGCCACTGTCACTCACCTGTCATGTCATAAAGTTTTTTTTTGTTGTTGTTGGTTTTTAGTTCTTGAAACACGAAGGCAATAAAATTATACTGCCAACTTTTTTGGCACTATGGCATATCTGCCAATGTTTAGGTGTGTCTTGTGTTTCGGTAAGACTGGGTATGGCTAATTTAGGGAATGCCTGAACTGTGCAAACTGCTTATTTTCTTGTGATATTGTTTACTTGTATCTCTTATTTTAATTATTTATATTTTCTCTATTGAAATTGAAACGTTACCGGCAGATGAATAATGGTTATAATTTAGTATTAGCGCATCTATTTTTGTTATATTATAATATTTACCTATTTATATATATTTAATATTAGTATTTTGTTATATCTTCATTTATGTCTATGTCAGACTTTGGTACCAACACGAACACTATTGATGATTATTTTTCCGCTTGTAGTTCTCACGATGAACCCTCACTGGCTAATTTTATCGCATCTCGATTCTCCGATGTTCCTGAGAATTTCAACGCAGTGCACATAAATGCCCAAAGTATTCCGGCTCATATCACGAGTATGCTGGCATCCTTTGACTGTACACATTTACATGACATGGTTAAATCCTTGTCTGCCTTCAACGGCTTATTCTCTCCCAGGGTTCAACCTCATTCGACATGATCGCGGACCGGCTGGTTATGGTGGGGTGGCAATTTACCTACGTAATCACCTTTCTTACGCTGTTATTGATACTTCGCCGCAGCCGCCTCCACGTCTCGCCGGCGAGCATTTGTTCCTTGAGGTTGATCTTCTCCACACTAAGTTACTCCTTGGAGTCTATTATGGTCCTTCTTCCAACATTAACTTTTTTACTTCTTTCGAAATACTTCTGGAAACCCTCATTCCCAATTACAGTCAAACTATAATCATGGGTGACTTTAATACTTGTCTTCTCAAAAATGACTCTCGCTCTACTACTTTCCAATCCATTACACAATCTTGTAATCTCTCAATTCTTCCTTCCAGTGCCACACATCACTGTCCAAACCATCCTCCTAGCTTGCTCGATCTTATTATTGTTTCCTCTCTTGATAGAGTGGTAAGGCATGGTCAGAGAACGGCTGATGAGTTTTCTTTTCATGACCTAATATTTCTATCCTATCGCCTTCGTACTCCCAAACCTAAACCCAAATTTCTGCTTCACCGCAATTTTGGTCGTATTAATTTCGAGGATTTGCGCAGCGATGCTGATGGAATTGACTGGGCGCCGTTGCTCTCTTCCGTCTGCATTGATGAGAAAATAAATTTATTCACATCCCATTTAATTTCGCTGTATGATGTCCACGCGCCGATTCGCAGAATAAAGGTGAAACATGGGCCATCGCCTTGGCTTACCGCAGAAATCAAGGCACTCATCTCAAAAAAAGCTACAGCCAAGTCCAAATATAAGAGACGGCCTACGGCCACTAACTGGGAAAATTATGTTCTGATTAGAAACCACTGCAGTAAGGTGTGTAGGAATGCACAACGCCAACATATCCACAACTCTGTCCAAGACGGAGATCCAGCTAAGGTCTGGAAATTTCTAAAATCTTTGGGAGTTGGTAAATCTCGTCAAGATTCTGTTTCCAAAAGTCATAACTTAACTTCACTCAATAAATTTTTCACTGCGATCGCCACTTTTAATATGGAAACCAAATCAAACACGCTTAAACATCTTTCAACTGTAGCCACTCCCAACTGTGCTCCATTCGTCTTTAATCAATTCACTACTTGTGATGTTAAGAAGAGTATATTGTCCATTAGTTCAAATGCCGTAGGTACCGACTGTCTTAGCCGTAAAATGATTATTCCCATTATTGATCAAATCCTTCCTATCCTCTGCCATATCCTAAACTTCTCTATAACTCATGGCGTCTTTCCGAAAACTTGGAAAGATGCACAAATTATCCCTATTCCCAAGAAATCCAACCCTTCTTCGTTTTCTGACTATCGCCCTATCTCTATCCTGCCATTCCTGTCTAAGGTTCTGGAACGACTGGTCCACACTCAGCTCACTAATTTCCTTTCACAAAACCAACTGTTAAACCCTTTCCAATCAGGGTTTCGTGCTGGACATAGTACTACCACGACCTTATTACATATTACGGAGGACATAAGAGCGGGTATGGAGAAGGGCAAGCTGACAGTTTTAGCTCTGCTAGACTTCAGCAATGCTTTTAACACGGTAGACTTTGATATCTTGATCGGTACATTATGCTCACTTAATATATCTCCAATGGTGATTGATTGGTTTCGTAGTTACCTGATTGGCCGTCGGCAGCGTATTAGTGTTGAAGATACCTGTTCTTCTTGGTGTAATACGTATGCTGGGGTGCCACAGGGTGGCGTTTTGTCTCCTTTACTTTTCACAGTTTTTATAAACTCCATCACTATGGACTTATCTTCTTCCTACCACCTATACGCAGATGACCTCCAAATCTATTCCCAAGCTTCACTGGATACCTTGAGTGTAGCTATAGGCAATATTAATGCGGACATAGACATAATTTGTAGATGGAGTGAATCTCACGGAGTGAGGGTAAATCCGACCAAGACTCAGGCCATAATAGTCGGCAGCCCTTGGATGACTTCTAGAATTGATTGGACGATGACTCAAAAAGTTATATGTAATGGAACTGAAATAGCTTACAGTAACGCTGTTAAAAATCTAGGTGTACTTATGGACTCATGTTTGTCTTGGGGTCCTCAATTGCAGGGGCTAAGACGCAAATTATTTGCTGCATCGGGGTCCATGCGCAGACTGAGAAATTTTCTGCCAATTACGACTAAAATTGCGCTTGTTCAATCACTTCTATTTCCTATCCTTGATTATGCCGATGTCAGCTACCTAGATCTCACCGAAGACCAACTAAATAAACTTGAGAGACTCCAGAATTACTGTATTAGATTCATATTTGGATTGCGCAAATATGATCACGTCTCTGAATATCGCAAAAGACTCAAGTGGTTACCTATCCGCCTTCGCCGGAATGCTCATATCCTATCCATATTACATAGTATTCTTTTTAACCCTGTTGCTCCATCATACCTAAAGAGACGCTTCAATTTTTTGAAAGTCTCGCACTCCAGAAATTTACGATCATCGGAGAATTTGAGGTTGAAAATGCCCGGCCACATGACTAATTTTATGGACAAGTCGTTCACTGTCCAAGCGGTTCGCTTGTGGAATACACTGCCAGTAACGATCCGACTGGCGAAATCATCACAAAGTTTCAAGACATTAGTTATAAATTATTATCTCCGTGTCAATGACAACATATAACTAGCATATCTCTTAGAATACCAGAATGGTATAATTATTTTAGTATGTATTTATTATTATTATTAGAATGAATATGTATTATGGTACCTATATGTATATACTTGTATGTGTAATATATATATGGGATTATATATGTATTATATGTATAAGATTATGTATGTATTATATATATATGAGATTATATATGTATATATATATCTATGTGTATGTACCTAAATGTATATATTTATAAATATAGGTATTTATTTGGTGTTTTAATTTATATTTAGAATTAGGTAATAATGTACATCAAACTGCCCTACATTATTCTCACTACAGACTCCATTCTAGGTTGCCTGTAAGAGATTGCCTTGTGCGATAAGGCCACCAATTGTTATACCAATAAGTTAAAATTAAGCTACTCAAGTGTATTTCCTGGTGTGCAATAAAGAGTTTTTTATGTTTTTTTTTTTTATGATTTTATGCGTTATCGACTTCCAGCTAGTAGTAAATAAAAATTGAAATGACAGGCTATTACGGGACAAAATACTATAAATATTCACACACAATTCTTCACACAACGCTATCTAATCCGAAAGTAAGCTAGAAATAACCTACTTGTGTTATGGGTATCAGACCACGAATATTTGTACTTTATAATACTTTTAAACACATACCTACTTTTTTTTTTTTTAACGTGAGGGAAAATCCTCGTAGGATGCTATGCCGGACTCTTACCGACTAAAAAACCTCACGTAACGCCAACAGCCTATGGTTGAGAGCCCCGGGTAAGCCCTCAGGAAGGATGTCCCGTGACTCCCAACAGACCTACGGCCGCCGCTGCGGCCTCGCCCAGGGGGTGGTTCGGGAAACACATACCTACTATTAAAATATAGAAACGCCCAGACTCTCGAGACAAATAATTATGCATCACAAAATTTTGTGTCGCCGGTGGGATTCAAACCCACGACTTTCGTGACCCGCAGTCGTACATTTCGACCTCTAGAGACCAACGAGGCAGTCAATCAACACTATGTATTTCTAGGCATTTATTAAGTTTTAAATTTTTAATGAAATATTTACTTACTGAAATATAGTATATGGGCCAGCCATGCGGTGACCATACCGTCATGTTTCATGCTTGAATAACTGAACTCTTGGAGCGAGCGCATGATTGCTGTAAATAAAAGAACCATTCATTAGGAATTTCACACGTTAAAAAACTACTATTTAGGGTGAGTGGGGGGAAAAGAGATAAACCGAAACGTTTACCAAAATAGATAAATGGTCACTAAATTGGATAAATAGTCACCAAATTATGTTTCCTAAAAGATGAAGCAAAAAAACTAACTGTCGACTGCCGTCGACTGTTTAAACTTTCGGATTATTATTCGGTAAGTAGTTGGTAGATTAAGTATAAATCTATTAAAATTACCTACCAAATTTAAATAATACCAATAGGTTCTGGCGCTCGGCGTCCGCTGCCGCGGCAAGCTTGCTTTTCGCGTGTTAATGGTCACAGTTCCAACCTAACCTAACCTTGATGCAAATTAGAACTGGAGTTTTTGGTGTCTTTTAATCCATTTTGGTGACCACTTAACTGTTTCCCTTTTCATTAAGTTCCACTTCTATTCCACACATCAACGCACGAGGGTATCCGATTCGACAGTATGGATGATTTTGCTTTCTTCCGTATATCTGTGTGTCAGCTTAAGTCTAGAGGACACTCGTTTTCTTTGATTTAATAAACAACCTATCAACCTATCAAAAAAAGGTCTTGACAAAATCGAGACTTTTTTGATAAGGTTTTGTATTTTTTTTTGATAGGGTCAAAATGCGGGAGAAAAGGGGTGAAGATTGTTGCCGCGATATTTATGAACAGATCTTGATGATATTTGGCTAAAATATGAATTTTCTGAAACTTATAGGATTACGAGGTTGTTCATTTTAGGGTTCCGTACCTCAGAAAAAGTTACGGCTGTTTATGTCGTTTCGTAGGTATTGATTAAGCACTTACTTTAAAGACCGTTTTTTATGACTTAACCCTCAGTGGGTATGTTCGACCGTTTTTTGTTTATTTCCTTGGTGCGTGTGAGGTCTTTCTTTGCAGAAGTACTAGTTTAGTCTAGTCAACAAAATGATTTTTTGAATTTTATGAGGAAAAGAAATATTAGTCTCTAGCAGAATTTGAATCCGAATCTTCTGCCTTGTCTGTACACAGACGCTTAAACATTTAAGCAGAAAATTCGGGTTCCATTCATGATCGAGACGATTCATTTCCTTCATTCATTCTTAACCCTTAACCACCTACCATACGTCTCACAGACGCAGCAGATATTTAAAACGTAAATATATCAGCGACCGAGTCCTTTGCGAACTCGTCCGTTCCTGTACCTTTTCCCCGTGTCCCTCAGTGCCGTGCAAACCACAATACATCAGTATCGAATGCAAATCACCAATTTGCCGAGAATTTTCTAATAAGCTGTGCAATAATTGTCGTGAAAAACTATAAGTTTAGGGCTTGTAATTTTTTTCTATTTAATTTAATTTTCACCATTTTCTTTTTTTTTGCAATGGTTGATTATTGAATCAGTAAAAAATTATAAAAGAAGTTCATATCCATGTGATTATTTTTTATAGATCTCATTTAGCAAAGGACATAGTTTTTAAGCAGATATTGTTGATTAATAGTAATTAAGACAAAATGCCTATAAAAATGATTCTCTTGTACCTTTACTAAAGAGTTTAATACTTTCCTAAGTTGATTTTTTAATAAAAAATATACTTCAATAAACAAGATATTACTTTAAAGAACCATTTTACTCAGGGGTCTCATAGACGTATGGTAGGTGGTTGTGTGACAAAAAGTTATGGTAGGTGGCTAAGGGTTAAATTATAAAGCTGAAGAGTTTGTTTGTATGTTTGAACGCTAGGATCTGAGGAGCTACTGGTGGCCGTAATAGTTAAAGTTACGTAACTACAAAATTGTTTCCCTTAAAAATTTAAAAAAAAATTACTGAACAGCAGAATTTAGATATTTTGTTCTTTATTTATTTATAAAAGTAAGAAAGGGCATGCTACGATGGTTCGGGCATGTGGAACTAATGGGAGATGAAAGAATGACAAAACAGATATACAACGCGAAAGCGGATGGACGTAGGAGTCGGGGAAGGCCACGACACACCTACTACGACAAAATTAATCGTGTGTTAGTTGAAGGTGGTGTCAAGAGCCGGAGAAACCGACATGCACGCATGAAAAGAAAAATGAAAGTTTAAGAAGCATGTGAGGTGTGTATGGACCGTGCCCTGTGGCGCTCGGTTCTTTCTGCCTACCCTGCAAGGGATTTGGCGTGAAGATAGTAGTAGTAGTATTTATTTATTTATTTTTTTCTCATTCAATTAGGTACAAATATCAGATTTATATAACACTTATTTGTTAGCATTATCCTAGAAAATACAAATTGACTAAGGTATTATTCAATTGTGAGACTGGTGCCTAAACTATACACAACAATTTCTATCTGTGATTATAGGTCACCAGCACCCTCGCAACCTGGCTAGCAATCTTAATAAAATATACATTCAAAGTAAAACACGACATACATTATTTAAGGCAATTTTATACACAACGTGATCTAATCCCAAAGTAAGCTAGGATTGGACGTGTTTGATTTGAATTATGTCTATCTTTCAAGGTTTGCTTATAAAAACCTTCATAATTAGTCGTAAAATATAAACGACTCGACGATAGTAAATACGATGGGAAACATGATATTAAAGTATTAATACCACACCTTTTTTTCTCTATTTTTGCGAAAACGAAATTGCGCGGGTCTGCTCTAATGAATGGTGCATATGCGACAGAAGTAAATGCGATGGGAACAATCTATGTTAAATCTATACATTGAGTTGGAGACATCAAATCAATGTATAAAAATTATTGCAATATCGTTCATTGATATCAGAGTTGCTAAATAATTTGATAGATGGCTCTGTGCCATACTCTCAAATGGCAGTTATAATAAGGTAAAGAATTTCAACTTGATTCATTACGGTCCCATTAGCTCAATTGGTTAGAGCATCATTGCCCTGGTTTAGGCAAAGGCTATGGGTTCAAATCCCGTATGAGCCAGGTTGTCTTTTTTCACTTTATATTAAATATTATGATATCCTGATCAGCAATTGCTTTTCAAAATAATTCTACAGCTTTTTAAGAGAAAACTTATTTTAATTCTCCGAAAGTAATGATCGAGTTGCGATTCGATTTATGATAGCATATCAAGAATTTTGCAATTTCTGCAAGCGACCTGAATATTTATTGAATCATTTAAAAAAAAGAGGTAAAGGAAAGCAGACTTCGACTTTCGTGAAAATTTTAAAATGTCCCTTTTCACATTTTAAAATTTTCACGAAAGTCGAAGTCTATATTTTTGAACAAATTCTCAAAGAAATTGTTCAAAAATATTTTAGGCACCCAACTCAGGGTCACGGAACTGTAGGATCAGTATTTAAATTATTAATGTCCCTGAGGGCTGAAAATGGGTACTCTGGTTAATGTAAGCCGCGCCTGCTTAGTGCCTTTGATGAATAAATATTGTTTACACTTATTAGAACCACACAAAACCGTACCTTAACCTTTCTCAACAAAACACATAGTTAAATAGGTACAATCAACTACAATGAAATGTACTAGTTTAATCTTACAAAATGATGTATCGCTGCGAGTGCCATAATGAACTAACCAAACGTGGTATTCACCGAACTTGAAAGAAACATGTGTAAAAAGCAATTGTGATGTATCCCAATACATTTATTTTTTATTTTAAAGTTGACTGAGAAAGTCAACT
Organism: Miltochrista miniata; assembly: GCA_933228765.1. Taxonomy (NCBI): domain Eukaryota; kingdom Metazoa; phylum Arthropoda; class Insecta; order Lepidoptera; family Erebidae; genus Miltochrista; species Miltochrista miniata. The sequence goes on along the minus strand of OW121752.1, from coordinate 14,049,604 downwards.
TTAAAATAAAATAATAAATAGCATTCTCAACATGCATAAGCAACCTATAATGTTCTGTCAAGTTCGGTAAATTTTATGTTTGTCACAATCTTTGGTTAGTTCATTGTGGCACTCGCAGGGATACATAATTTTGTAAGATTAAACTAATACATTTCATTGTAGTTAACTCTACCTACCTACTTAATTAACCTTCGGTCAGTCGCGCGATTTTACTTAACGAGGTTTGTCGCGTGGGGTTCTTGAGAACCCCCAATGAAAAATAGCATGTAAAATAGGAAATTATAAGTATTTCATATAATTTATCATTACATTATTACTTTTTTGTCAAACTACAATAAAATAATGATAAATTATTAAGCAATATGTATTTAATTACTTATTTAACTTATAATCTAAAAGTAGGAACATATTTTTCTCACTCTGAGATCACTTTTACAAAAAATAAATAAAATAAAGAAATCTACTCTGTAATTATTTACTTTATACTGTTTAAGCATCATATAGAAATAATCAACTTTGTAACATATAGTATTTAAGGAATAAACAAAAAAAATCGTAACTTTACGAAATTGTATGCTCGTCGCGTGGGGTCTTTGAGAGCCCGTGCGTTCAAAACAGATCCGTATCACACGGCGCTTAAGAGCGAATTGAAGTTAGCCACTGTCCACGCCAACTACAATCTAACTTAGGAGGGTACATAAATTACTGCACTGCTACAATAGATTTAAATAAAAATTTTTTGCATTTTTGTAATGTTCGGGCTTTTAAAGACCCCACACGACGGACCGAAGGTTAATTCAACTTGACTTGACTCAACCAAACTGACATTAATTTTGACTGCCTCTGTGGCGCAGTCGGTAGTGATACCGCTTGCGGCGCTGGAGGTCGTGGGTTCGATTCCCACCGGAGACAAAAAAATTGTGTGACCCATAAATCTTTGTCTCAAGAGTCTGGGTGTTTCTATGTATAATATGTATGTATTTAAAAAGTATATAAGTATTAATATCCGTGGTCTGATACCCATAATACAAGCAGGTTATTCCTAGCTAACTTTGGGATCAGATAGCGTTGTGTGAAATGTCCGCGAATATTTATTTATTTATATAATTACTTTTTTATGATATGGTTACGGAAACCAGTTATGCAAAATATGTTATTTTGATCACAGAATTAATTATCTGCCATAATAAGCCAAGTTGAACTAACAGAACTGGTGAGCAGCACCGTGTATTAGGCTACAGTTGTTTCGCAATAAACTCTTTTCGCACAATCGTTCAGTCGATATTTCAATAATCGAACATATGACTCTCGAAATTAAGTTACGGACCCCAATATTATGTTGTCCTAAGTTATAAGAAGACATTATATGTCATCTTGTTACAAATAAATTTCAGGACTGACAATTGAACTTGGCACCCATTTAGATCTCACTTTTTCTGTCGTTGAAGTTAACAACCAAGGCATCACTACATAGTATAAAACAAAGTCGCTTTCTCTGTCCCTATGTCCCTTTGTATGCTTAAATCTTCAAAACTACGCAACGGATTTTGAAGCGTTTTTTTTAATAGATAGAGTGATTAAAGAGGAAGGTTTATATGTATAACTAGCTGAGCCCGCAACTTCGTTTACGTCACATAAGGTGTATGAAAGGAAAGGTATTTCTTCATCAGAGTCATCAAGCAGCGTCTGAAACTGCCCTGTTTGCTTAATCATAAAATATCTTAATGATTAAGCCAACACGCCAGTTTAGGTTCACTCACATTCAAAGAAACCCCTACAATTAAAATTTTCAAAATATCTGATTCTTAAAAGTGTTATAACTCTTTTATTTCTAAACCGATTTACATAAAACAAACGCTAAATGTTAACTGGAGCAAACCTCAACACAATAAAAAAACCGCATTGCAATCGGTTGAGCGGTTACTGAGATTAGCGTGCACAACCGTACAGACAAACAGATATACAGACATACAGACATACAGACATACAGACATACAGACAAACAGACAAAAATTCTAAAAATCATTGTTTTGGGTTCTATTGCGTTCATAAAGCCCCCCTATAATATTTTTTCTTATTTATCTTCCATGTACAGACAGCGACCTGTTACGATTTTATTATATGTATTGATTGATAATATCCATTAAATAGTGGAGAAATACTGTTATTTTTGAGGTTTCTAATGTGATGTCGTAAATAATTACATTTTTTCCACTTACGAGTACATTGCAAACGCAGACTGAATCCTAAGAGATTTATCAAAGTAATATTCTAAGTATTATACACATTGTAAAGGTCTACAAAAAACTCCGCGATGGCATATCTCTATCTCTTATGGATATCCCACAATAACATTTTTAAGTCATTTACTTTTTACGACAAATAATGGCTTATTTTCGAAGCGGTTTTAACTAATACATCATCAATCCTTATCCAATTAAATACCTTAAATACATTTTTTATTTAATATAGATCTATATGGCCCTTTACAGCTTATGATTTAAATGAATATTTTCTAAGATATTACAGATATAAAATTGCGGGACGTAGCGTTTGCGGCCGTACCGGCCGGCCGCACACTGGTCCGGATTTTAAAATAGGTGGACATAATACGATCTAAGATGTCAAATTTGTTTTGTATAGAAAATATAGTGCTAATTAACATTTAGTACTTCAACTTTTCCATAAAAAGACTCATTCATGCCTAAAAAAATAATGAAAATAAAAAATGTATGGGGAAAATTTATTTGGTTCAATTTCTCAGTTCAGTATCAAAATATAAAGGTCTCACCTTATATTTTGATACGCAACTATGGTCTTTAATATGACAACATAAAAAATTTCTGCGTATCACAATGCCTTAAAGTTCACAGTTTTTCTGTACTTAGTGTATTTATTATCAGCATTGCACCCGGGCGAAGCCGGGGCGGGTCGCTAGTGTATCATAATATTGAACTTGGCTCTCATTTCACATTTATGCTTATGATACGATTTATAGTTAAATCGTAACCGTAATACTTGTAATATTACATATAGGAATAATTTGATTGTTTGTTTATTTGCATCGTATAGACTCCAAAACTACTGAATCGATTTGAAAAATTCTATTACTGTTGGGAAGCTACATTTTCCCCGGGTGACATGTTATATTTTATTCCTGCGTTTCCACGGGAACGGGAGCTACGTGGGTGAAACTTTGCTAGTGAGTCAATAAACGTCTTAGGTTTAAGCAATGATATTTGAAAGGGATGTAACAATCGTTTTATTACATATCGGACCATGACGGCAGCGTGACGTGAGGAACTCACGCACGCCCTCCCTTAGAAGCGGGATCACACTCGAAACCCCCCAAGGACGCGGGATAGCACCCGAACCACTGGCGGCCGTGGGTCTGTTGGTCTGTTGGGAGTCCTGGGACATCCTTCCGAGGGCTTATCCGGGACTTCCAACCATAGGCTGTTGGGCGTAACGTGAGGTTTTTTAGTCGGTAGGAGTCCGGCATAGCATCCATAAGGTTTTTTCCTGACGTTAAAAAAAAAAGCTGAAAATGTAATTTGAAAATTTTGACTATCTTTTTGCTTGCATCGCAAATAGGCATCACGTCGAAAATACCAGATCAAATTAAATTTTAAATATTACTTGGCATAATCTTAGCTTAAAATTCGAGAAAGATTATATTACTACTAGAAACAGGTTAGGTACCTATTACAATCAATACATATAATAAAATCGTAACAGGTCGCTGTCTGTACATGGAAGATAAATAAGAAAAAATATTATAGGGGGGCTTTATGAACGCAATAGAACCCAAAACAATGATTTTTAGAATTTTTGTCTGTTTGTCTGTATGTCTGTATGTCTGTATGTCTGTATATCTGTTTGTCTGTACGGTTGTGCACGCTAATCTCAGCAACCGCTCAACCGATTGCAATGCGGTTTTTTTTATTGTGTTGAGGTTTGCTCCAGTTAACATTTAGCGTTTGTTTTATGTAAATCGGTTTAGAAATAAAAGAGTTATAACACTTTTAAGAATTTGATATCTTGAAAATTTTAATTGTAGGGGTTTCTTTGAATGTGAGTGAACCTAAACTGGCGTGTTGGCTTAATCATAAAAGAGCTTAATGATTAAGACTATTTTTAAACAATTCAGTCCGCGCCGAAGGCGTGGACTGAATTGTTTTAAAATAGACTTAATCATTAAGCTCTTTTATGATTAAGCAAACAGGGCAGTTTCAGACGCTGCTTGATGACTCTGATGAAGAAATACCTTTCCTTTTATACACCTTATGTGACGTAAACGAAGTTGCGGGCTCAGCTAGTAATAAATATATTGGAACATTGTACAAGTGAACGTACCTTTAATCCCGATGATTTTCTACGCGATTCTTTAAGGAGAGGGGATGACGGAAAATATTTTTTTCAGTTTTAATTTCTGAAGGTTTTTTTTTTCAATTTAAAGGTCTGATTTCAACAATAATTCTGTTTTTAGAAAGTACCTAAGTAAGTACTTTAAGAATGTTCCACCAAAGAATCAATTAATTTGGATATTTATAGATTCCTTTTATGTATTTCATCAATCTATTTATCTTAATCTATTTATGTATTTTAATTTAAATATGGATATGGTCACATTATGATGTTGTTAAGTTAGCTGATTACGTAAAGCTTAAGACGGTAAGATCCTTAAGTAGGGACTGAATAAATCAACCGGCTTGGTCAAATCTCCGGTTTATTTACTCATGGCTTAGTAGGTATGGTATTACCAATAAAATAATATACCTACTAAATAATTAAGAGAGAACAAGGTATGTGAGGAATTTGTCAAATATGTATTTGAATTTAGGTATTGTCATCGTACACCAACCACGCACAGTGCGATAAGGATACTTACTCATAGCTTTAGTTCATACAATTTTATTTGGACAAAATCGATGATTCGTATTCCCCTGTTTTCTCCCTGTAAACTGAACCAATTTAAATATATTTGACTCGATAAATATATATATATAAAAAAAGAAAGAATTGGTCCTGATATCTATTTTTTATCGAGTAAAAGATTTTTGAAATGTCGTCGTTGCGCCTGACAAGTTCCATATGTAATTTTTACAAGGTTTTGGGAAACCTAAAATACATGTTTTTTCAAACATTGTGTTCTTAAACAAAAATCTGTAAATGCTGTATTATGAAATTTATTTTTTGCATATTGCGTACTTAGTCCTTTAACTACTACAAAAAGAAAGGGTATTTTTTTATAAAATTAAATAGATTCTTCTAGAACCATGATACAGGAAAACAAATGCTTGTATGGAAAAACAGCTGGTCATGTTCACACTTAAATACTGTGATAATAATTAAATGACAAACACATACATACATTCAGTATCTCCAAATAATTTGTGACCTAGGCCAACTATTGGCAAAGTGCTTTCAATTACTGGTATTTTTGCTGCCAACCGATACAAATTTCTTCTTTTGTACCAGAAACTCAGGATCCACAGCACAGATACGATAACTATCAAAAACAATATCATTTTAACACTTTTCTATCAACTTCAATGAAATGAAAAAAATAATTTTAGCACTGAGTATTAATATTAGTCTTAAGTCGCACGTTAAGCTTATAGTGTTAACTCAATAAAAGTAATGTCTTATCCGTTCGTCTGCACGCGTATCCGCTTGAAGTGAAATATGCAGCAATTTATATGGTGGTTTTCCTATGGACGACCGTCAACCTCCAACTAAATTCTAGTCAGTAAACATCAGGTCGTACAGTTCATGTAAACTATAAAACCTTTTACGCAGGAGGAAAATGTTATTATTGTAGGTACTTAATAATGTTTTGTTTTGAAAATGTTTTTTCTTAACTTCTTTTTCTGTTATTTATGCGTACAAATCGCACGCTGTACTGTGATCAAATTGACTATTACTTACTACTTAGGAAAGTAAGAATAACTAGCAATTCGTTTAAAATATTTTATTTTATTTTAATCTTTTAGGAAAACTTATAGCTAAACATAGAGAATAACAGACATATAATTATCATAATAAGGGTCAATTACAAGTTTTCACGTCCTCTCACCGGACTATTCCCAGTTTCCCCCGAATCTGTATAAATCAGGATAAATGAGGACCTGGAAAGAATTGTTCATAGTCAAAGGAACACTCACTTATTTTAAATCCCATCAAGTCTAAATTTATGGTACTAGGCAGTAAGAAGCAAATTCACACTATATTGCAATATGACCCAGTGATAGTCATAGATGGTCAGAGAGTGGCGAGGGTTGAAGAGGCCACCAACCTAGGTCTTGTAATGGACCCTCACCTACAATTTGAAGGACACGTAAATAAAATTGTCAAGAATTGTTTCTATAGATTAAAACTTCTCTACAACATTCGGGACTATTTAGGGACAGCACTCAGAAAGCAACTGGTGGACAGTCTCATACTATCTAGATTTAATTACTGCGATATAGTTTATGGTCCATGCTTGCTGGCAAAGACTAAGAACCTTGTACAACGCATACAAAATGCATGTGCTCGGTACTGTTTCCAGATACCGAGACGGCAACATGTAACACCTTATATTAACAGCAATAATGTATTGAAGATGGAGGCCAGAAGAAGATTACATTTAGCCACTATGCTGTTTGACTTATTAAAATGTAAAAAGCCTGACTATTTATATAAAAAAAATTGTTTTAGGAAAAGGCACTATCCTTACTCTATTAGGTCCACAACTTATGCTATATCAGTGCCCAGGCATAGGACTACAGCTTTCCGAGGGAGTCTGAAGTACGCAGCTATGCGAATCTGGAATGATCTACCTCCACCTATTAGGTACCTGAAATCCAAATACACATTTAAAGTAAAGTACAAAGGATTGCTATTATTATATCAAAAGAATGTATGTGTGTGATTCACGAATGTGTTTTGGTTTGGGTGGTTTCTGTATGATTATGGGTTGTCTGGATCCCACGACGCAGGCCTGAATTGGCATGCTTAGGGGTGCTTGGTATTCTGGTGGTTACCAGATAAATTGATAAATAGAGGGAAACTTTCACCCAGGGCTTTCTGGTCCTGAAGTGGGCTGGGAATGGCCTGCTTGTGTTGTGGGTATCACAGCACAGGTGTTGGCACTTGTATGCTTTTAGATCCATACTTATCACGCATGGAAGCGCCTAGCCTCTGAGGGCAGGCACTCCTGGATTACACGGATTTTAGTCTCTGGTAGGAACCTAACCTATAACCTAGTGGTCTGCAGTCACAGTTCGATTTTTAGATCAACCAGGGGGCCAGACAAGGCATGTTTGACTGCGTTGTGTGAAATGTCCGTGAATATTATTTATATTTGTATGTTAATTTATATACACTATTGTTATATTTATATGCATAGTACGAATTTCTTGGTATACCTCAATGTTTGTCCCCTTAGCCAGATCATTCCGGAGTCGCCTCTCTGTGATGTTTGAGCACCTCATAGTTATTTATTTATTAATTGTCAACAGTTTTAGAAAGGGGTCCTCTGGTGGTGCTACACTTGTTGGCCCTGTAATGGGAGGAATGAGTAAGCAATGTTCCAGCTAGTGGTATAAGTCAAAATCATGGCATATTGTAATAATGCATGATACTTTATAAGGATTCATTTTGTCTACTTACCCTTTTGGCGTTTGATGTTTTTTCCTTCTCTTTTAGGTATAGGTCTCTAGTTTATAGTTGATTATGAGGTTAAGTTGGTTGTGTTTTATTCGTGGAACGATATTGCCGGAAGGCGTCAAGTGTCACGTAAGGTTGGCACTGAAAATCAGTATTGGGATGGTCGATACCCATCCCAGTGTATGCTGAGTGTCCATCCCTACTTGCGGGCACAGCGTACATAGTTAATATTTTGTAAAGTAAAGAGTACATAGATCAAAAAAGCACGTGTAGCCACGTAGTGAGACACGTGAACGACGTTGCGCGGACTTTACGTAGTTAAGTTGCGTCTAGTTGCGTTGCGATGTAAGTCATAGTGACGTTGACGCGTGCACGTGTCATGACTGTCATGTTTGAACGGCGGACATAGATATTTTATTGTTTTTTTTTAACGCCTAGATTTATGTGAACTTTAACCGCTGCCTGAGCAGATCATGCTAGGTATAATTAGTTGATTTTATATTGTTATAAATTATTGTTGCTCTGTACTGTTGTTTTTGAAAATGTATGTGCGTTGTGATCCACAATAAATAATTTCTTTCTTTCTCTTTCTTTCTTTAATACTTTCCATTTTTGTTGCATCTTCCCCCGAATTCAAAATCGGGGGAAACTGGGAACAAAATGGTCCCATATTCCCCCGAAATATTATTTAAAATAAAAATCCATTTTGGGAACTAACAAAACAAATAAAAAATAACCACGAAGGCTAAAGGTCAAAGCCCACTTTAACGACTCCGCTCCCACCCGGCAAAAACAATATAATTCAAATATAGGCTTTAAATATTGCTCTTTAGATATATTTTACATTGCCATCATCAATTAGCAGACAGCTCGCTGTAAGCGAGCTTACCGCCGTCAGACTGCTCGGGAGTGGACGCCTCGCTGGCCGTGCGTTGTAGACGAGCGGTCGGCGCGATGCCCGCGCCCTCACTGCTAGCAGTCGCCTCACCGGCTCGCTACTACGATTTGCTTTAATGGAAACCGATCGCGAACTATGTCTATTGCGAAAAGCGAGAGCGGTCGGCGGGTGGACAGCTGGCCGTCTGCTAGCTGTCGCCGCGTGGACTGCGGGCAGAAGTCTTCTTTTAGGGCAGTGTTGGGTGGGAGCGGTGTTGAAGCGGAGTCGTTTAAGTGGGCTTTGACCTTTAGGCGGGAGCGAAGCGGAGCGGAGCTCCCGCCTTTGCCTTCTAACCTAACCTATCCGAGTCGAGGTACTCTGAGTCGGGGTGTTAACTATTCACTTATTATGGTTAACACCTCGACTCAAATGATGAATAAACTAAAAAAATAATCCGCCGATTACAAAAATTCTTTCACCATTGGAAAGCTACATTCACCTCAGGGTGAATGTAGCTTTCCAATGGTGAAAGATTCCTATTACTCAGATGGTGAAAGATTCTTATTACTCAGGTAATAAGGCTATATTTTAATCCTATATTTCCACGGGAACTAGCTAGTTGATTATATTGTTAGCAATCACCAGGAATGTTAATAAAAAAAAATATACACGGAGATTAAAAAAGCAGATTTCTATCACTTTATTTAACAAATTTACTACACCCTGAACGTAATCATTACACAAGTAGCTAATCAGTATCAGTAAGTAACTTAGAACATTCTTACAATCACGGCGACACTGATATCACATGGATCACACTGATCACCAAGGTTTATAGTTCTTTACTCTGCAGCGGTCGACCGTCGAAAAAAGGGCCGTCCACTACATTGCACGCCATTTTATATTAGAAAACTAGTCATAGACAAGTCGACTTCTACACGGCCTCTCCTGACCATGCGTCGTCCTCGACTGCATATAAGATGTCTGAACCTAAACAGTCATCGGTTCAGATGGACTAGCTTCAGGATTTGAAACACGCTCATCGGCATGAGCTGCAATGCTTTCATCGAGGCGGCTTCTAAAATCAATTAGAAATAACATGACATTACTATGTGCCAATGTAACTCAGAAAGACTTAATTGTTGTATCCAACAACCTTTCAAGGCCTTCTAACGTACAGCTCAAAATACATTGGCTAAGATAAATAGCACACAGCTTATCACACGTCACCACATTCATTCAATTTGATTACGTTCGCACATTAAATAAGTTAAACTATATGAGGATTTCTGATTCATATGAGATTTAGGATTCATTCAATTTAGATTCAAGTATTTAACATTCATCCTCACTCTACCAATTCATTGTAGGGCAAACATCCCACAGTCTGTTTGCCGAAAAAGGAACGTCCCGCAGTCCGTCCTCTACAAGGGAATTGGCATCCCACAGGCGTACCAATAGGAACGTCCCGCAGTCCGTCCTGTACACCGACATTCATCTTTACACTACCACGTAGGGCAAATATCCCGCAGTCTATTTGCCGAAAGGAACGTCCCGCAGTCCGTCCTCTACATGGAGTTGGCATCCCGCAGTCTGCCAATATGAACGTCCCGCAGTCCGTCCTATATACAAAACTAACACCTATACATAAAACTAGTACCCATATATGTACATAAGTTGTACCCATACAGAACACTGGCACCCAGCATGTGTCGGCATGGAACATCCCGCAGTCTGTTCCTTCACCAACACTCTGGCTGCGTTCAGATGACACGCGCCCGTCAGGCACACGCCACTTTAGTCAGCACCGACAACTCATACATACATACATCAGTTACAGCAGGTCACGCCTTTTATTCTCTAAGGGGTAGGGCAGAAGCACATTATATGCCCACATTTCACCTATAGATGTTGTACCACGTAATAGGTGTTGTGCTGAGTCGTATTGCCGTGCTGATATGGACAGGTGCAGGTTGTGACTGCACACTGTTGAAAAATTTTAAGCCGTCCATAAAAGCCTTCGACTTTGCTCAATGACTGCCATTTTACTGGCAACCGGGACCAACGGCTTAATGTGCCTTCCGAAGCACGAAAACGCTCGCAAAATAACAAAGTGGTCACGTGGTGGTTACCCATACAAGAACCTGTCATAGTAAACGTTGTCAATATTACCGTCAACTCGCCACTCGAAGAATGCAGTGCAGGTATCAGGCCACCATTCGTCCTGCTATACCACCATAAACTGGGCCGCACGCAGCCTGGTTCAATTCATGTCATCCGCTCGGCAGCGCTCGCATGACTACGTATGGACCACCATACCATACCAGGGTTCAACTTGCATTTTTACATTGAACCTGTGGAAACACAAAATTGTTAACATTTAAACACAGGAGGTGAACCTCTATTACGATCCACGTGTGAACCTTACTGAACCTAGTTACTCTTCAGTAACCCGGCCGTGGGGACTTCTACACCTTTTTGTTTTACAGTTTAGTTGCAAACCTCTCAATGGCACATCTCAGACTTGCGACCAAATCACTGGGTCGGTAGTTTAGTTTCCCTTTATGAGACCCAGGGGAAAAATGAGACGTCCTCCATTTAATAACGTTAAGGTCAGCTGTAACTTCCACAAAAATACTTAAACAAATATTTAAAGTGTTCATCCGCAATACCTCGATACTAAGACCGCTGCAACGAGCCCCATCTTGGTGCAAATGCTGCATCTCTCTGAGGATGCGGGCATCCCGCAGACTACCCATTAGAGCAGTAAGTTCGACGCTTCCATGTCGCTGAAATACCATTAAAGCAACAGTACGCCAAATTTCAGATCGATCAGTTCTGCGAAGCTTAGGAGAAATTCCTTCATCACCTAGAAAGTGATGATGTTCAAAATGTAGAGCTAAGACACATTAATCACCTCGGCTCTGAAATAAAAACAAATCGTATCCAAATTGGCCCATCCGTTAGGCAGCTGTGATGCCACAGACAAACACACAGGTTACACCCACAACAACACGTGTTTTCGTCGGGGGTTAATAATTTGACCTCGATTCAGATCATGTTGAGTACAGTTCGAGCGTAAGTGGACCTGTCTGTTTGCGTGGTGCATCTTTGGTGTAACGTAGTACCTAAATCTCTGGCCCCATTTCTTTCACGAATTTCACACAACCAGCAGATTAACCTTTGACAGTAAAATCAGCGTTGCTGTACAGAAAAGGAACACTACATTTGTCATTGTCCCAAACCGTTCGGCTACATTCTGTCTAGAATTTAATCCAATGCATGCATCCAAGTATAGGTATTACTGGAAACGGGGTTTTATGTTCTTAAAAAAAAAACTCAAGAAGTACAAGTTTATGACTTCTCAATCAATCATCAATCAGCCTACAGCAGTCCACTGCTGGATGTAGACCTCTTCCAATTTACACGGTTCTACGCCTTTCGCATCCTTTCCTACGGCCTTGTCCAGGTCGTTGGTTCTACTATAGATGTGCCAGCCCATGGCCACTATGATGCACTTACTCTGCGAGCTACGTTGACTACTCTGGTTCTCTAATGCTGCGTCCACATTTGTTACATTTGGACAGCACGTTTCTCCACTACTGTGTCAGACTTGCGTTTTGATACCATTAAAACTGCAGCTTTTAGGCTATCCATGCCGAACACCCGAAGAAAATGCTTGACATGGAATAAACGTCACGGTGATTTATGGCGTTACTAACTACTAGTCATGCCCAGTGTAGACGCTGTTTGTATACGGACACACATCAAATACACGTGGAACGCGTCGTGAAATCGAAAATGGGTTTTGGTGTGTACTTTCATAGGGTACCTACTCGGTGCTGTTCATTGTCCGCGTCACCGGGAGACGTCCGCACTTGCATTTATGACCCGCGTTGAAGAACACGGGACGGGACAAACACAGAGACGGGGTACAGTGTGAACCACTGGAGATTGGAGCGCTCGTCGTCCCGGTGTTTTCCATAAACGATCACTGAAGCAAACAACTTTTGTTCCATAAACGATCACTGAAGCAAACAACTTTAGCTATGGCAATTCTTTGGATGGTGATTACCACCTGATTACTTTGTGACAATAATTTTATAATTGTAGTGCCCGATTTTAAGATCTAATTTAATTTTACGATTCTTAGAGTTCCGTACCTAAAGGGTAAAAAAATGGGACCCTATTCATGAGATTTTCCGTCCGTCTGTCCATCACGAGGCTGTATCTCATGAACCGTGATAGCTAGAAAGTTGACATTTTCACAGATGATGTAGGTTTTAGTTTTGCCGCTTTAATAATAATTACTTTTAGTACTTGTTGTTATAACAAATACACCCTACTTCCCTGGTTTGTTTGTGAAGATGTTTGGATGCTTGTTACTCAATCACGCTCTAACGGATTGGGCTAAAATTTGGTACAGATAGCTTATAGTCTGGAATAACAGAGACTACTATTGTCAGCCCGGAAATATGTTCCCACGGGAAGTGGGAATGGGTACCGAATTTCACACGGGCGAGCATCATCTAGTAAAATTATGATTAAAGGGGGCTCCCATATAACAGACGTGATTTTCCGCAACGGAGCCCTCCGTGCGGAAAAAACCGGCCAAGTGCGAGTCAGACTGTCTGATTCGCACTTGGCCGGTTTTTTATATCATTAATATCTACAAGACAAGAAGCGCTCGTGGCCCCGCGTACCCAGCGTTCTGTAAACGATCACAGCAGTAAGCAACTTTCACTACGGCCAGTCCTTGGATGGGTGACCATCCATGTGACCACTTGGTGACATTTATTTGAGCGTTTCCGTGCTTCGGAAGGCACGTGAAGCCGATGGTCCCGGTTGCCAGTAACATGGCAGTCGTCAAGCCAAGTTGAGGGCCTTTTTAGGCAGCTTGAAAACTTTCAACAGCAGGCAGTCACAACCTGCGTCTCTCCGTTTCAACAGGGCAATTCAAGTAACCACCTATTACCTGGCACAAATTCTAAAATAAGGTGAAATGTAGGCATATAATATGCCTCTGCCTACCCCTTCGGGGATAAAGGCGTGACCATATGTATGTACGTACTCGTATTATCTACAATACATACCAGTCACAGTACGAATGCATAGTTACTACCAATGAGATAATGTCTACAGCCCGTTCGCTCCAAGTTTGCTGCTGGCTTTATGGCTAGTGTAGAGGTGTAGTAGGGAAAGCGGCCGGCAAACTTAGAGCGAACGGGAAGTATGTACTTATTTTTAAAAAAAGAAAAGATCCATGACCCGTTCCTTGCATTCGATATTTAAAACTTGCAGCTGTCTGTCAGCACAATATAAAGCCCGTCACATTCGTACCTAACTATAACATAAATGAGTATGAAACATAGCAAGGCAAACTACGACATATCTTCTAACTAAATTTACGAGAGTCCACACACGGAGCTATAAGTAAATCTATGCGCTCAACAAAATATGTCGACAGATTATATTATTATCTCGATTTATTTTAAAGGCGATTGTGTAGACCGAGTGAGATTAAAAATATATTATAGTTTAACTCCCGTGTGTATTACTTGTTATAATATAATAGTCAAAGTCCCGCGGTTGCACCGGCGTGGTTCCCGTTTCCGTGGGAATACGGGAATAAAATATAGCATAAGTCACCCGAGCTTTCATCAAAACAATGAAAGAATTATCCAAATCGGTTCAGTACTTTGGGCATATTCAATGCAAAAAAACTAATATACAAACAAACAATCAAATTTTTCTTTTTATAATATTAGTATAGGTATCTCGATATGTTAATATATTATATTTACTCCTTCTCCGAGACATATTACCAGTAGTAACGATGCATTGTAGCAGCGCAATCACAAATTGTTACAAAGCTAAAAATAAAAAGTTTAGTATATTCTCTCCTCTGGCAACCCTGTTTCGTCATTACGTGTTTTTGTGCGCAGCGCTGTCACTTCGTTTTCTCAACAAAAATATCAATATTTGTAGTTAATGGTTATAATATATATAATAATGACTCATAAAATGCTATTAATTATTAATATTTTCAAATGTGAAGTGGTTATAAAGATTTAAGTGGTACTTAATTAGGTATAGTGAAAACTTAAGATGCAAAGGTATAATACACCGGCACATGTCCGGTATCTACTTATTTATACAGAATAATGAATATTGGTATGTATAATAGTAAGAAGAAAATAAAAGGTAAGAGTAGTTGTATATGATTTTTTATGCAAATATTGAAGTCACAATATTTATATTACACTTAACCTAAAAATCATTGTTTTGATCACACAATGTTTTGATAAATTCATCGCAAAAATGTTTACTTCCGGTTTAAAAAACTTAAATCAATTGCTATAAATTAAGTTTCGTTTCCGGATGACACGACAATTGAAAAATCGACGCGTTTTCATTGGTCTATTCAGATTACAGTTCATAGTTTCAATTTTTATTTCGAATGTTGTTGCACTTGTTGCATTTTTATAGTATTTTATTCAGTTCCGGCCTTCCGGCGCGAATTCGCGCAACGATTCTTATTTCGTATACCTAGCTAGTTACTTCATGTTCATCTCGGCTCGTCGGTTTGTGTGTAGTTTGCGTTTGTGTTGTGCAAAATGGGCAAAAGAAAGATTAAAGATGAAGACTACTATAAGAAAAAGTTAAGAAGAATAGAGAAGAAGCTTATGAAAATGAATGATTCCAATGAGGAAGAGCGGTCAATGCGGTCGCCATCTTTTTCTCCTCTACAAGTATCACCTCGGCTTCCTTCACCAACATTGCTGCCACCGACTAAAGAACCAAGCAAATCAGTATCTCAAGCTGGTGACCTGGATAAAGATACAGGTGTGTAACCATAGTTAGTTCTAATCCTTTTTCCACCAAAGATTTGGAATTGTGGCCGTTATTAGGTACATACCAACAGCCTGCTACATAAATGGGACACCATCGCTGATAAAGCATGGAGGTCGTTATGTACCAAGTACCAATCAACTACCTAAGTGTAAGCTTCTAACGCCTGGGTGAGCTCAAATGAGTGGTCGTGACATAAGCGCCACCACGAGGCGGGTGGACACCTTGTCACAATGTACATGGCAAGCGCTATCACTGTGAGGATAGACAATGCCAAAAACATTTTAAGACTTTAGCGCTATCACCAAGTGGATAGACAAGTCTGTACATTAACAACTTTCCTACTTACTATATTCCTGGCGGAGTGACTTTAAAGGAGGAGTCACGTTATAAGTGCGACCACGATGTGGGTGGACACCTTGTCACATGTACCTACATGTCAAACACTCATTGTACAGATAGACAATTACATATATGTATGTGTACTTAAAATATTGAGATACATTTGATATTAATCTTTTCAGTGGATGATCTACCGGAGGAACTTCTGGAAGCTCTCGGGACTGAGGGAGAAGAGAAAGTTGAGACCGGGGAACCCATCAGACCTGAACTAGCAGTCCGGTGGTCAAAAATTTTAAAAACTGGCCTTGGTAAAGAAGCAAGAGATATGATTATTAAAAAATATCCCACCCCAAATAACTTCCCAAGATCAGTAGCTCCCATATTAAACCCTGAGATATCAGCCTCCCTTACAGAGACATCTCATAAAAGAGATAGAAGGATTATTTATAGACAGAACCTAGCAGGAAAAATCATGAACTGCTTAGGTAAATCTCTTACCAAGTTACTCACAGGAAACATAAATACAAAAATTCTTGTCGAAGAATTAAATGATGCAGCCAAACTAGTCGCTGAAATATCTTACCAAGATTCGTCCTCCAGGAGATTTTTCGCCATGGCTGGCACAAATAAAACAGTACAGGACGCACTGCGTACCACTACAGTGGATGATTTCTTATTTGGCACAGAGTGCGCGGACAAGATAAAGGCTGCACAAAACATCCAAAAGACAAGTCAAACCTACAAATCACAGAAAAAGGTAACCAAACCAGTAAATACGAGTACAATTAAGAAGCAGGAAAACTGGAGAAGCTCACCGCAGCACCAACAACGACAAGCTCGCGGTGGGCAGAAATATCAACAGAACCAGCGCCAGAAACAGCGACAAGTTCCTCAAAAAGCTCGGAAACCAGCCTCTTCTCAATCCAGACACAAATATCATCGGTAGACACTCAGGTACATGCAGGTAGACTTAAGTATTTTAAAAGTAACTGGCATAAAATTACTACTGATCCTGTAATTTTAAACTGGATAGATGGCTATAAGATCCCATTTCAAAAATTGCCACCTGCATACATGATTAAACCACAACAATGGTCTATGAAAGAAAAAGAATTAATTAAAATAGAAATAAACAAACTAATCTCCTTAGGCACAGTCTCAGAGTGTTCACCTTGCCTAAACCAGTTTACATCCCCGATATTTTTAGTTCCTAAGCCCAACGGATCATACAGATTCATATTAAACTTAAAAGAACTTAATAAATATATAGATCCGGAGCACTTCAAATTGGAAGACATAAGAACTGCTTGCAAACTTTTATCAACAAACTGCTTTATGTCCTCTATTGACTTAAAAGAGGCCTATTTTTCCATACCTATAGCTGATGACCATAAAAAGTATTTAAGATTTACTTTCAATGAACAATTATTTGAATTTAATGCTCTTCCGTATGGCTTATGTACAGCACCATTTGTCTTCACAAAAATATTAAAACCAGTATGCATTTACCTCAGAAACCTAAACATTACAATGACTTGTTATTTAGATGACAGTTTATACTTTCATAAATCAAAGACAATATGTGAGGGAAATGTTAAACTTGCAGTTAAACTTTTCCAAGACCTAGGTTTTATAATCAATTTTAAAAAGAGTAATATTAAGCCAAGTCAAACATGCCAATATTTGGGTTTTATTTTAGATTCAACAAATCTAGCTTTATCAGTTCCCCAAGAAAAACAGCATACAATACTAGAAAAAATTAAAACTTATCAAGGAAAAAGTCATTGCAAAATCAGAGAATTTTCTCAACTGATAGGAACACTAAGTTCTACTTGTCAAGCCATTCCGTATGGCTGGGTATACACCAAGATCTTAGAAAGGGAGAAATATTTAGCTTTAATAAAATGTAATAATAATTATGATTCAATAATGCTTCTTAAAAGTAAAGTACATCATGAATTATACTGGTGGAGCAATAATTTAAATAAATGTAACATAATCAAACAACATAAATTTAAAATAGAAATACTCACTGATGCTTCACTTACTGGTTGGGGAGCAGTCTGTGAGTTAAATAAAACTTCAGGATCATGGTCATATACAGAAAAATATCATCATATAAATTATTTAGAATTGAAGGCTGCTTTCTTAGGTTTACAGTGTTTTGCAAAAAACTTACATGATTGTGAAGTTTTATTAAGAATTGACAATACCACTGCCGTAGCCTATATCAATAAAATGGGAGGAATTCAATATCCACACTTAAATAGTATTGCTAGGGATATATGGCAGTGGTGTGAAGAGAGAGCCATTTGGTTATATGCCTCTTATATAAACACTAAAGATAACCATGAGGCTGATAGGGAATCCAGAAGAAATAACATTGAATGGGAACTTTCTCAAAGTGCTTATATCGAAATAACAAAGTCCTTTGGTTTACCAGATATTGACTTATTTTCTTCTAGAAACAACTACAAATGTAAAAAGTTTGTATCATGGAAATGCGACCCTGAAGCTTTTAGAGTTGATGCATTCACCTTAAATTGGAAAAAATATTTCTTTTATGCATTTCCTCCGTTTTCACTTATATTAAAATGTCTGCATAAAATAAAAACGGATAAGGCTACAGGTATTTTAGTATTCCCTTATTGGCCATCTCAACCATGGTTCCCATTGCTAAATACATTATTAACAAAGAAAATATTAATATTCCAACCTGACAAAAACCTATTACATTCCCCTTTCAGAGAAAGTCACCCTCTTCACCGACAACTTACCCTGGCTGCAGGACTGCTCTCTGCGAAGCATATACAAGAAGAGGCACACCACCATCAGCCCTAAAAATGATGCTAAATTCACTCTCAAATAATTCAATTAAACAATATGATTCATCTTTAAAGTCCTGGTGGCAGTTTTGTAGAAAACTTAACATAGACACATACCAAGCTTCTATCCCTTTCATTCTAAAATTTTTGAGTGAATGCTTTGATTCTGGTGCTTCATATGGCACAATAAATACCACCAGATCAGCTCTTTCCTTGTTAATAAGTTCAAAAATAGGTACGGATGAAAGGATTAAACGATTTATGAAAGGTGTATATCGATTAAAACCACCTACTCCCAAATATAATACTACTTGGGACCCAGGTGTTGTATTAACACATTTAACTAAACTTTACCCAAATGAAAATTTAAGCTTAGAAAAATTGACTAAAAAAGTTGTAACAATACTTGCCCTAACTACAGGACACCGTGTCCAAACATTGTCCTTAATTAAGATCAATAATATTAAATTTTTGAATGAGGCAGTTCAAATATACATACCTGACTTAATAAAGACGTCAAAAACCGGGTGTTTTCAACCATTATTATATCTTAAAACATTTGATGATAAAATAGAAATTTGTCCAGTCACAACTTTAAAATGTTATATAAATAAGACCAACACATTAAGAAAAGATACTGATAATTTAATTTTAACATTTAAAAAACCACACCACTGTGCTTCAACTCAGACTATAAGTCGTTGGATTAAATCAACATTACAAGAATCTGGTATTGATATTAAAACCTTCACAGCACATAGTACCAGACATGCTGCTACATCTGCTGCAAAAAGGTCTGGTATTACAATAGACTTAATACAAAGAACTGCTGGTTGGTCTCAGAATTCTGCAACATTTGCAAGACACTATAATAGACCAGTTACTGAGAATGTTACTTTATTCAGTGAAACCATATGTAACATGGTAAACAAAACTTAAATAATAATGTAAAAGTGATCAAAATTATGTGATACGATTTGAATTGATATTCTTTCCTTCCATCTTTGTGCGTTTTTAATAAACACTTTGATTCCATCTTAACCTGAGTTTATTCACAACCCTAGCTTTCAACATCTACTGGTAATATGTCTCGGAGAAGGAGTAAATATAATTATGTGATTAAACGAACTTACCTTAAGTGAAGTTCTATCATAATTATATGAAGCTCCTTCTCCGAGACAGGACTCCCAAATCCCACCCGCTAAAGCTTCCCTTAAATGGGTTGTTCAAAAAACTAGGAAGCGCTTTAAACGTAATGACGAAACAGGGTTGCCAGAGGAGAGAATATACTAAACTTTTTATTTTTAGCTTTGTAACAATTTGTGATT
This sequence comes from Miltochrista miniata, assembly GCA_933228765.1. Taxonomy (NCBI): domain Eukaryota; kingdom Metazoa; phylum Arthropoda; class Insecta; order Lepidoptera; family Erebidae; genus Miltochrista; species Miltochrista miniata. Next base: position 14,029,727 of record OW121752.1, on the reverse strand, counting down.
GCGCTGCTACAATGCATCGTTACTACTGGTAATATGTCTCGGAGAAGGAGCTTCATATAATTATGATAGAACTTCACTTAAGGTAAGTTCGTTTAATCACATAATTATAGCTACGTCTGTGACAGGCTTAACACTGACAGCACAACCAGACGGCATAACCTAGGCCCGTCCACATTGAGCGGTACATGTTCGACAGAATTACACACTACACTAGTCGATGATATGACACAAATGTGGACCCAGCATAATAGATAACATTGTTTCGGATGTTATCTCTCAGAGACACCCTAAGTTTAGCTCGCTCTGTTCTAAGTAAAACACATTTACGCAAGTTGATCGAAAAACTCGCTTTGGTACACTACTTCATGTGACAGAACCATGCCCTCCTCTGCAGTCTATTCTTTTTGTGTCCAGTTAAGAGGCCTTGATATTTTACTGACCTGACCGATATAATTTCGATTGAGATAATCAGCATGTGGCAGTACAACTCCTTTTCTTTGCTGGAAAGCGGAAATAAAATAAAATAAAATAAAATAAAATTTATTCCCTTTGAAATTTTTAAAAAATTATTTAGGTTTGTCAAAATTTTTGTGACTCTACCGGGGGTTCGGAAATGCTACAGACCAGTGGCGAATTGTCCATAGAAGCCCATTCCTTGTGGCTTCCCTTTTCAGATCGGGCAGTGACATGTAATATTTACTCATAACTAATAAACACAATTATATCCGCTCAATCCCGCCGGTGGCGTGGTCACGCCGGCGTATCCATAGGCGGTGCCCACGTCACCGGCGGGAACGGCGGCTGCACGCCGGACGTCACACAATATATCCTTATTTCTTTTACAGGAGGCGTACTACATAAATACTTACTGTTTCATCATGCTGGATAACTGACGAAAATAACTACACTAAATCCGAGAACACCCCATGTGTAATGGATTTATGATATTTGGCCGAAAATTAGGATGGGGAAAATGAAGGAGTACTCTCTGATTTTACCATGTAATTCAAAATAAAAAGCAGTTTTCTGACATAAATTATTTTATTTACAAAATATACACATCAAAAATTCACTTTCACCAAAAAAATAATAATCTGTAGATATAAAATCTCCGAAAATAAAATAAAATATTACTGCCTATTTATTTGTTTATTTTTTTGTTTATTTTGGGGATATCGAGGCTATATAATCTTAAATTATTAAAAAAAAACCCCCCATTTTTATTATTGATTTTCACATAAATTATTCATATGTTAAATGTTAAATGGTATTTTGACAAAAGATTATAGTTTCTATTGAGAAAATCTCAACAAATATCGGTTAAATACGAGCACCGCACAACAAAAACAACAACAAAAAATAATGGTGACCTTCGCGTGTTATTTTATCAAATTTTACAAATTTAACTTCGAATTACACTGAAAATATTTATCACAGCTGTTAAACAACATGACAGGATACTTTTAAATGCAAAACAACAATATTTGAAACAGAATAAACGAAAATATTCAAAAATTAATCGTATTAATACTTTCTAGGAACGGCGCCAAACAAACAATAAATAATGACAGCAATCAAATCGTGATTTCGACTTTTTTTTTCATTACATTCACTCGGCAAGCTTTCTCATTCAGTACCATAACCAATTCTACACATTAATTTATACAGAAAGACTTAGACCCGCGACCATACAGCCATAGATATCGAAAAATGTGCGAGGAGAACCAAACGAAAAAAGTTGGCCGCCCTGGTTGCCAAAGCAATCGACTGTTCGGGAGATTGGCAACTCGGGTTTCATGCGGCATTCAACGGTTATATTCTCGAACACTCATTCAAATATAAAAATATTTGCAAATTTACATGGTAAGTCGGCATTTTCGTCTCAACCCCTGCTACAAAAGTCATAGCAATAAATTTTCGAGTCAAAGTTCAAAGACCCTATCTCTGACATCACGCGGTAAGCCCGGCTTCCTGATCATTTTGCGTCTGCTTCGTTAGTACTACGCAAATGTATATATGCGTCCTATTCTCTCACATTTTTTCAAGATTTGATTCGTGGATTTTCGCCTAAAGTAAGCCATGAGTTCGTGGCTTACACCTGAGACAGTCATATTAATAGAAAAGGACAACGTATTTGACTTGAAAACTCGACCAATTTAAATGCACCTATAGCACGTCGAAACGTTTTGCATCGAAGTGTGTTTTTAATTTGATGTGTTGTTATTACTTCATTTCACATGCGTTTCCCGTGAATAATAATAAAACATAACATAGTTTCAATTGACTTTATAAAGTATTGTGCTGTTTATTAGTTAATTATAAATAATTATCTACTTCAAGTACTAAATACATCGTGAAAGTGTGTAAAATTGTGTTTTGTGTTCTGTATTTTGTTGTGATTTCTGTACACATGATTATTGTTTTGGAGTCACATAATGCTCACTGATGGACGTAGGCCTTCGGTATTACGGGTTCGATAAAAAATAAAGGTCAGTGTTTTTTTTATATTTATCAAGTAGGTATCTCAGAATACGCTAGTGATATTAGTTCAATGGCTTGGGATACCTAATAATCTTTATTTTGGCTGAATGTTTCATTAATAGTTTATAACATAATAAAGCAGTTTTGTTCCATAGAATCACTTTGTCAGATATTTTTGAAAAAATAGATAAGAAGTATGTTTTTATTTCAATTTTGTATTGTAAAATATCGCGGTTTTTAATACTCTATAGGTACTTGAAATCTTACTAATATTATAAATGTGAAAGTTTGTGAGTGTGAATGTGGATGTTTGTTACTCTTTCAGGCTCGAACGGCTGAACGGATCGGGCTGAAATTTGATACAGATATCCATTATAGTCTGGAATAACACATAGGCTACTGTTTATCCCGGGAGTAACTTCCCACGGGAACTAATTTTACGCGGGTGAAACTGCGGGCATTAGCTAGTACATGCATATTATTAAAAACATTAGAAGTACCTATACCTATTTCGCGTCTAAGTCCCAAATTTATGAATTATTTTCAATTAACTTCAATCGAGACAATTTGAAATAGGTAGGTATGAGCTTGCAGAGAGTAGTAGAATAATTTCAAAACATGGTTAGTGTTCAAGTCAGGTTTTAGTTCAAAATATGTAACTAGATGGCATCACTTTTTTGTATATAGTATCTAGATCGCGGTATGGTTTCGTTACCTGAGCAGACATATATATAGCTGTGAATATTATTTTAATAAAAAAAATCTTGGTACAAGGATATACAGTCTATTATTTACACCTAAGGTCGGTTAAATTTGAATATGTTTTTAGTCATCAGTAGATAATTTATGATACTTTTTTATAAGCCAATTTATCATGCACGTAAGACATTGTTTTGAATTAAATACATGGATCTTACGAGTATAGTACAGGTGGCAAACAAAACACAAAAGGCATTACACCGCCGCGCGCCACCATTTAATAAATACGCAAAATACCTACACTACAGGTGTGATCAACTGGATATTATTTTTTTCACCGGCTTTCCTTTTCAAAAAATTCAGCCTTCGCCGCTGCTACAGACTGAGAAGAACACCCCAAGAAACTCAGTCCGGTCCCTATTAATTCATCTTAGTATCTAATACAGTTTTTTTTTTAAATGTAGAAAGGAGCAATTCGTGTCACTGCCAGGCAGCCTTGTCTTCTAGAAAGTCTTTAATGCTATAATAAGCTTTCTAGCACAATTTAAGTTTTATTAGTTTTTTAAATTTATTAACTGACAAACCTGTTACGGCTGTTGGCAATGTATTGTACATTCGAATACAATTGCCCGCACAAGAATTGCTTATTTTATTAAGCCTAAATCAAGGTACAGCCAATTTATTCTTATTTCTTAAGTTTAGGTTATGGATATCACTATTTTTAATAAATTTACTATTATTTTTATGAGTATATAATAAGTTTTCATATATGTACTGTGAATACACAGTAAGGATGTTGATATCCTTAAACTTTTCTCTTAATGACTCCCGAAACCCCATACCATAGATAGCCCGGACAGCCCTTTTCTGCAACACAAAGATACATTCGATGTCGGCAGCGTTACCCCATAATAGTATGCCATAGGTCATGACACTGTGGAAATAGCTAAAGTAGACAAGACGCGCTGTTCTAATGTCTGTCAGTTGTCGGATCTTTTTAACGGCATAGGCTGCAGAGCTCAGTCTGCCCGAGACTTTCTCGATATGAGGCCCCCACTGCAAGTTGGAGTCTAACTTTATGCCCAGAAAGACAGTTTCATCGACCAATTCTACTTGATCATCCCTAATCCTAATACTGGTGTTAACGAGCCTAACATTTGGCAAGGTGAATCTAATACATTTTGTTTTAGTTTCATTTAACAATAAATTATTTGCGTTAAACCAGTGGACTACCCTAGTGTTGTGATTTTTCGAAAACCATTCAGTTTTAAGTAGTAATAAGTTATTTTTGTGATGTCAACACCGCCTCATAGTAGAATGATTAGCCTGTACATAAAACATTAATTGATTATTCGAAAATAGTGGGTAGTTGATTTGACATAAAAATGTTCACTATGAGGTGGGAGTTGTTGAGAGGCGATAAAAAGTGAATATTCTGGAAACAGAACACATTCTGTTTCCTGATCGAGTTCAGTAAAGTGCTAATTAGTTAAAGTAGAATATTTGTATTTATTAATAGTTAGTACTTAGTTGTGCAAGTAGTAGTTAAATTGTGAAAATAAAAATGTAAAGAATCTACAATTTCGTAATACCATTAAGTGGAATGTAGGAGTAGTATCTATTATTATACGAAGAACAGAAGAATAAATAGCTATGTAAAGGATATTGGAGTATCATTTCTCATCAAGTCAGAAGTGGTAACCTGCGAGCCGAGCCGTGACAAGTTAATACTGTAAGTAAAAGTTTATTCGAATTCTAATCATGGTTCGTGATTATTCATATTAGCGTGTATTATTATTCGTAGCAACTTCTACTGTAGTCAAGAAGGTATTTGACTTTTAACGAATTGCTGCAAACTGGGGTTACATAACTCTATTGACTGCGGTGTCCATTTAACAACGTTTTTTTTATCTCCGGTAAGGGTTATAGGAAATATTCTCTACCGGAACGGTGAATACATTTGTTTTAGATTGAACACAGAAATGTGACAAAGGTCCTTATCGTTTCATTGTAGTTGCATAGAGCTATATTTTTATTGTGGTAATACCCACTATTATGCCCATATGTACCTATTAGTTACCTTGAAACAAACGTAGGTACATATTTAAGTTACAAAGCCACTTCTCAAGGGCTAGGCTTCATTTTAATTCGTGGATCCTCAGTTAATAAGACGTCCTATTAGAAATGTTGGACATAACTACAATTAGTTATTTTAATTTATTTTGTGAATACCCTCTACCGGTACGGTAAATAAATTTATCTATAGATAGGATAAATAAATGTGACCAAATACGATAGGTACGCACCGTTCTTATTGCAGTTACATAGATCAATTATATGTATTATATTTTGTGTTAAGACCGACTAGACTAGCAGTCTTTGCTATTTATTTTTAAAAAGTATGTGGTTAAGATACTTAACGACTTCTCAAGGGCAAAGACTGTACTTAGTGCGTGGATCTCCAATCAACGAGACGTACTATGACAAATTTAGACATTATTTTATTAATTTAAGTATGAATGCTGCTGTGCAACCCTGAGCGTTGCAAGTGATTGTATAACCATGCAGGTATTATCTGTGTTAGTCCCATAGCCGTGCAAGGTGTGTTGTTTGCAGCCATTCAGGCGAGCTGTTATGTGAAACCATGCAGGTATGTTGAGACTCAGTTCCATTAGTCGTGCAGGTGTGCTGTTTGCCGCCATGTGGCTGCGCTGTAGAAGCACAACCATGCAGATATGATGTGAGTTATTTCCATAGCCGTGCAGGTGTGCTGTTTACTGCCATGTAGGTGTGCTGTAGAAGCGCAACCATGCAGGTATGATGTGAGTTATTTCCATAGCCGTGCAGGTGTGCTGTCTACAGTCGTGTAGGTGTGCTGTGGAAGCGCAACCATGCAGGTATGATGTGAGTTATTTCCATAGCCGTGCAGGTGTGCTGTCTACAGTCGTGTAGGTGTGCTGTAGAAGCGCAACCATGCAGGTATGATGTGAGTTATTTCCATAGCCGTGCAGGTGTGCTGTTTACAGCCGTGTAGGCGTGCTGTAGAAGCGCAACCATGCAGGTATGATGTGAGTTATTTCCATAGCCGTGCAGGTGTGCTGTCTACAGTCGTGTAGGTGTGCTGTAGAAGCGCAACCATGCAGGTATGATGTGAGTTATTTCCATAGCCGTGCAGGTGTGTTGTCTACAGTCGTGTAGGTGTGCTGTAGAAGCGCAACCATGCAGGTATGATGTGAGTTATTTTCATAGCCGTGCAGGTGTGCTGTCTACAGTCGTGTAGGTGTGCTGTAGAAGCGCAACCATGCAGGTATAATGTGAGTTATTTCCATAGCCGTGCAGGTGTGCTGTCTACAGTCGTGTAGGTGTGCTGTAGAAGCGCAACCATGCAGGTATGATGTGAGTTATTTCCATAGCCGTGCAGGTGTGCTGTCTACAGTCATGTAGGTGCGCTGTAGAAGTGCAACCATGCAGGTATGATGTGAGTTATTTAAATAGCCGTGCAGGTGTGCTGTCTGCAGTCATGTAGGTGAGCTGTAAAAGCGCAACCATGCAGGTATGTTGAGAGTTAGTTTCATAGCCATATAGGTGTGCTGCTGAAGTGCAATCATGTAGGTATGATGTGAGTTATTTCCATAGCCGTGCAGGTGTGCTGTCTACAGTCATGTAGGTGCGCTGTAGAAGTGCAACCATGCAGGTATGATGTGAGTTATTTAAATAGCCGTGCAGGTGTGCTGTCTGCAGTCATGTAGGTGAGCTGTAAAAGCGCAACCATGCAGGTATGTTGAGAGTTAGTTTCATAGCCATATAGGTGTGCTGCTGAAGTGCAATCATGTAGGTGCGGCAAATGATTTCTATAAGCTATGTAAGTAGACTGCCAGTACACAACCATGTAGGTAAGTATGTTGAGATTGATCTGTTTAGTCATGAAGCGATGCTACATGCAGCCGTGTTAGTGTGCAGCCAGTATGCAACCGTATAGGTGTGCTGTCAATTTCAACCAGGCGAGTATAGTGAGAATGCTTCACATTATCATCTGTGCTTTATGCAGTCATATTGTTGTGCTGCTATTATGGTGGCGATCATAACAATATAGAAGTTTTTTTCAATGATTTAGGCTGACATTAGGCTTACTTGGATTAGTATGTGTGGAGCGTTTAGATTACACACACATGAATGCATAACAAATTTTGTTGCCCAATAGTAAATAAAGCGTATGTGAAACAGTATTGATATTTTTCGATTTACTTAACGCCTCCAGCCTTGTTTATGCCTATAGTGTTATTTAGATTCCATACCAGCGGCTTAGTGAACTTTCCCAATCACGGAATCGCTCAAGAAAGATTACGGCACAAACTGTACCCTTTTCATAACTAGCCGTATGCATAGTAAGGCATAGACATTTTTTTTTTGGGGACGCCAAGCAGGCGAGATATAAGCGCCTTGGACGTAATAAACGCCTTAGATGAGATGATAGATGGGAAATCGTTAGCTTGAAAGAGCAGTAACTGCGTTTAAAATGACAATTCCAGGTGACTGAAGTGAAAGATTCACGCCCAAGCAGAAAGACGGGTGAACTGTCGTGTCGGAATACAGTGCGGCGCGGTGTGACCGCCAGAAGGCGGAATCTAACCAGTGGCGGCGATACTGACGGCAACGGTGTGGATCGGGCCGAGCGACAGGTGAAATTAAGACTTTTATTCGGATAATTGCTAACGACCTTGAGCAACCGCGACACGAGTCCTCCAGACAAGGAATTGTGGTCTTTTATAACTTATTTTAGTTGTACCTTATTGATAAGAACTCCTAGTGCATTATTTATGGAATTATAATTATATATAGATATAATGTATCACGTTTTAAAAATGTGAAATGCCTGAGGATTTGCTGAACTTTTTGGCTTCATAACAATCTATATGTGTTATAGTGTGGGTTTCCTCAAGAGTTATCCGTGTCAAATACATGTCGGAAGTTTGAGGCGGAAACACATTGTTAAAACGCGACGCAACGCGTGTTGAGTAGAATCAATTTGTGTTGTTTTCTATGACCAGAGTCACACTATCAACATCCAATGCGCCACCATACGCAGTACATTCTATCTACACATAGTCGCGTCGTGTTTTTAGTGTGTCGCGCACATTAAAAATCCCGCGACCATTTTAGGCATGGACTCGTATTATTGGGGAATATAATATAATTTCTAATTGTAATAGACGGTGACCTTTTTGACCAATTGTACCAAATCGTATCATATCATATCAGGTGTTCAAAATATCTCGGTAGATACCGTGCAATGTACATGGGTAGACAATTTTAGGATTTCTTATCTAATTTCGACGTTTTGTGGAAAGATTTTGTGAGACAGCTAGCAATATCTATTATAAAGACCTTTTTTTAATTGAAAGAGCTATACAACGGCAGTGGACTGTACGAGTTAAGCTAAATATTACACTTGGATCCTTGTAAAAAGACCTAGTTGAACGACCTCTACTGGTCGAAGACAATACTAGCGGTTGCCGCATGGTTTTCCCTGCGTAGTCCCATTCCCCTGGAGATACGGGAACGTTACTCGGGGAGGGTGTGCCTTCGCAGTAGTGGAAGAGTTTTTCAAATTGATTCAGTGGTTTTGGAGACTATTCAACGCAAGGAAACAACCATACAGGCAATCGAATCTTTCCTTCTTATAATATTAATATATATAATCCTGATTGAAACACTGAGGCACGGAATAACTTTTAGTAGTACGTACACAAGTTTTACTTCCTTGATCTTGATTAAAGCCAGTGCTAGAGAGTAATAACTATTTTGTGCTATCTTATAGGTATTTCTAAACATACCTACAAATTGCAAAAAAATATCTATATACAGAGAAATTTAAGTAAAGATCGAAACATTTAGAAACTGGCTCCGAAACGGTCAGTCGACCCAATGTTTTGCGTGCCGCCATACGCGGTTTAGAAGTCTCCGTTCGGGCGATAATTATTGCTGTAGGTGTAGGCGAGTTTCAGAAGCCTGACCGAAGTGCATACGGTTGCAGTTCACCAGGGTTAGGTGGTATTCTCTAACTAGTTTAGTTTATCAGATTATTCAAGTTGCGTATTTCAGTCGACAAACTACACTACAAGAACGCCCTGTAAACTGTTAGCAAAAAAAAAGGGTACATAGGTGTCTATTAGGCCTTAATTTTACGCTGTACACCGGCTGTAACATACTTCGTACCAGCAGTCTTAATACTGTAGTACCACTATGACAAAGAGGGATTTAGTACCACAAATAGCGTCAGGTTGTTGATTTCTTTTAATCCCGCTTCACGATGGACTAGTGTCCAGTCAAATGAGTATACTAAGACATAATGCCCTATAGGGATAATTTAAGACCAAATAAACTAAGTATAATTCTGATGCTTATTATGGTCATTTTGGTTACGCTAGAACAGATTCAGTCTTACTGGTTTACTTATGCAATATTTATAATTCCACTAAGACTGAAGAGAAGGTAAAACTGCCTTTTAACAGTTTATATGCACTTAGACCACTTAGGGCCGTTTCGTTAGAGGTAAAGGCTAGAATTAAATGTATATCCTATATTCTAACAAAAGTTGACTGGTTCGCAAAATGAAAAAAAAAGAGCCCTGAACAGCTTACGTTATCAGAGTTCCTTGTAGAATCTTATCGTATCGTGTGACTGCTGCCTAGAAAGTATTGTAGCATCTGACAGAATGAGACTTGTTACATATTTATTTACCAAAATAATCCCAATGTAACATTATCTATTTACATTATTACTATCTAAACTAACCTAAATCTAAATAATGACATTGTACCCAAAGACTGGCAGCATTTTCCCTTTAAATAGTTATACCCATTGGTTTAGAGAGATGACTGCAGTCTGCCAGTCGACTCGACTAGGAGTTTTCTTTTTCATAATTTTTAACAAATATCGTTAATATTCTTATTCTGATAAAAATTAAAAAGCAAAACCTTCTAAAGTCTTAAATTTACCGTGACTATTGTAACACATAGAAACCAATGCTTAACTAAATGGTCGAGAGTTGGAACTTGTGGGGTTAGCCGCTCCTAGTAGTTTATTTTAGATAATTTGATTCAATTTAAAACTAGCTAAAGGTTAAGTTCACCAGCTTTTGCTGTGCAAAAGATGAGGCATTAACAAATGTAAATGGAATTGTAAATTTGAGTTACTTTAACAGTGTATTCAAATTTAACCTGTATCCTTCTGCGGAGTAATCTTGTATCTTACAAAATGTCCATAATAGCGATATTCTATAATTTAGATTACGCCCAAGAGTCTCTCTGCAAAAAGAGTAGGTAGGTACATAACATTATGAGAATAAAAAATTCATCAGAATCTTGTGGCTGCACCTCACAAGAAATATAGGTATCGTACCTTGCAGTTTCTTTTATTCAAATACAATTTCTAAAGTAATACCATACTATTTCTAAGTAAGTAGTAGTCTAATAATTATATGTCTAGTTTTTTATTCTGTATTTGTGAAATAGGATGGTTTTACTTACCAAAAAGTTCCCAATAAATCTTGCGAATTTATAACATGTACATCAACCATAAAAGAAAGTCTTTCTGGTTATCATAGTAGACTGCATAAGGTCAATGACACTTTATGGGTAGTTACCCAGTTAAACAGTGGTAGGTATACGCTCTTGCGACAGGCTACCAACCGAATTTGAAGGTATTGGTATGGTTAGATTAATCAGAGTATCTCAGTGATTGACTTAAGAATACTGATACATTTTGCATTGACACATTTTATGCGCATACCATGATTATTTTATATTATTATTATTATTTGACATAATTCGTACCTACTTCAGATTTATGTTTGCAAACGTTTGACACAATTTATTATAGTATGATATGAAATTATTAATTATTGACATTATTACATGAATGAAACTATTATTACATTATAAGACGCCAATATTTTTGTTATTATCATCTGAGATTTTTATTAATATTTAAATTGATTATCTAAAGTCATTATTATTTGCATGAAATTTATTAAAGTTAGTTTACAGTATCGGAATTTAATCTATTGATGTATTTATGACCTAAGTTACAATTTATTGATTAAAATTGTCGGCAATAATAAACACATTGTAACACTATCGAATTAGGGAAACCTGTAAGGATAGATGTTGATATAAAAAAAGGTAACTTCGAGAATGCCACAAGAGCTACCTTAAATACTATATTTATGTGTCCTTAGGGTTAAGGTATAGGTATATTGTGGCTTCATCACGTTGCCTGAAACGACGATTATTAAGGTTAAAAGAACTTTATTTCACATAAGAACAATAGTTCGCTTAAAATGAGACTAACAATTTAATTTACAAATATTATTTAAGTAATATTATTATGATGGTAGTATTAGATACCTAATGATTTTTTTTATGAAAAATCACTCGCTTGTACTAGTTGTATTCCACTATTAAATATATTTTACACTTATTGCTGACACTTGTAATGATTTCTTTTGCTGGAAAAGGAAACCTGGAAGTGATCTGCAGACTCTGCTGGGTTTTAAAAAAGAGATCACTTTTTAGATTGTACATTTGTAAATAGTTTCAGCAGGCGGTCTGCTCTGTAAACTGGTTACTTGTTGCCTTTGTTTTGTATTCTTGACGTTTCGCCAGACTCAAGTTCTCACTTATAGTTTTACAAAATAAATAATGATTGAGTTAATATTATAAACCTATAGACTATAGACAGAGTAGATAGAAGATATAGAGAAGGTTTAGGTTTAATTAAACTTAAAGATTTTGATTAAGCATATTATGAAAAGCCGCATAAAGGTATTATTGTTATGTACGTTATGTATAAAAATATGAGATTAGTTTAATATACAGGTCCGAATGTTGTGATTACTGCGTGCTCCGGAGATAGCACGCTGTCTGATGGCCGAATGTTGTGATTTTTCTAAAACCATTTAGTTTTAAGTAGTAATAAGTTATTTTTGTGATGTCAACACCGCCTCATAGTAGAATGATTAGCCTGTACATAAAACATTAATTGATTATTCGAAAATAGTGGGTAGTTGATTTGACATAAAAATGTTCACTATGAGGTGGGAGTTGTTGAGAGGCGATAAAAAGTGAATATTCTGGAAACAGAACACATTCTGTTTCCTGATCGAGTTCAGTAAAGTGCTAATTAGTTAAAGTAGAATATTTGTATTAATTAATAGTTAGTACTTAGTTGTGCAAGTAGTAGTTAAATTGTGAAAATAAAAATGTAAAGAATCTACAATCATAGGATTATTATTTCGTAATACCATTAAGTGGAATGTAGGAGTAGTATCTATTATTATACGAAGAACAGAAGAATAAATAGCTATGTAAAGGATATTGGAGTATCATTTCTCATCACTAGAGAGGGCATTGTTTACTTCGTCAAGATTGCGTTGTCCACGTTCAACTTTAAATATTAAAGATGTGTCATCAGCAAACAAAACTACCTCGTGATAGTCTCTTATAAGGTGAGGGAGATCATTTATGTACACTAAAAATAGAAAAGGTCCCAGAATTGAACCCTGAGGAACCCGGAATCCTGTGTTCGTATCGACCATTGGGCGCCTCTCAGAAAAAAAGGAGCAGACCATTTTTATGTTTTGTCAATTTGAGAGTAACCTAATAAAGTAATAACAAAAACGTTGAGGGTAACTTAACAAAGTTATAGCAAAAGTGTTATGAAGCCTTTACGACAGCTAACGATTACTTTACCGAATGGAATATGCTACCACACGCTTCCCATCATCAGCATAGGTCAATACTAGATACTACCACAATACTACTAACTTGCGTCCGTGTGAACCTCCGTGGGAGGTTCTGATTCTGGGTTCACTGGTCACTCTCGTCAGACAATCGTATCAAGCCTTGTCTAATTTGTTATTGATGTGAACTCCAAATAAACTTTTCAGTCAAACCTTGTAGCACGATTCTGGATATGTCTACGAAAATATCCTACAAGATCTAGAATTTGTCGGATCTGTAAGAGTTTTAAGGGAATAGGTGAAAATTATAAGGCGTTTACCTTTTCGTAAGCTTGGCACTTCCTGACCGCAGCTGAGGGCGCGTGAGTGTAGCGTGCACCCATGCGCATCGCGTAGACGCGCATAACATTATTAATATTGACTGGCCGAGAGAATTGAATAGCGGGGGACTAGAAGATGCCATTACGCACTTTTATAATACTGTTGACAAATTACGTACTGAATTTATACCCACTAAAATTGTTGGCCCCCCCTCACACTATCCTCCATGGTATAAAAGCCCACTGGTAAAAATAATCAAAGAAAAGTCCAAATATCATACTAAATACCGAAAGTACCACAACCTTTCAGACCATCAATCCTTCGTAATTCTGCGACAGAGGGCCAAAGAGTTAGAAAAACATTATTTTCAAGAATACATAAATAAAATAGAAATGGATATTTGTAAAAATCCCAGGGCGTTCTGGCGTTATGTGAAATCCAAAAAAAAATCTACCTCCTATCCTTCTGTACTAAAGTTTGGACACTTATCGTCCAGCAACGGTGAAGAGATTGCTAACATGTTCAGTGATTACTTCTTCTCGAACTTTTTGACGGACACAGACACATCTCTTGATTATTCAATAAATCAAGCTTTCTCTGAGCACTTGCAATGCATGGCAGCAGACATACAGAATATCGAAATATGTGAGGAAGAGGTTTACCGCTTACTCAAGCAGGTTGATCTGAACAAGTCAGCAGGACCGGATAATGTTCCGCCCATTTTTATTGTCAGTTGTGCTAAAAGTCTTGTGGTACCTCTTTCAATATTGTTTAAACGATCACTAGATTGCGGCCAGATGCCCTCTATCTGGAAGTCGGCATATATAACACCAATCCACAAAAAAGGACCTAAAAATTCCATTGAAAACTATAGGCCAATCTCTAAACTCTGCGTATTTGCAAAAATATTTGAACGCATCATACATAAGCAGCTCTACTCGGTTCTCAAATACAGTTTTAGCGAACAACAGCATGGGTTTTTGAGAGGACGTTCTACTTTGTCAAATCTAATTATTTGTAGCGACTTTATGAGTGAGGTAATGGCTCAACCATCCCAAGTTGATGTTATATATACCGACTACCGTAAGTGTTTCGATAGAATTCATCATACAACATTAATGCGTAAAATACTGTCCATGGGTATTAGAGGTAATCTATTCAGATGGTTAAAGTCTTACGTGGAAAACCGGTGCCAAACTGTGGTGTTAAACGGATACTCTTCGAGAGTGACTTACATTCCATCAGGGGTCCCACAAGGATCATTGTTAGGGCCTCTCCTGTTTAATATTTTCATCAATGACGTCGGATCCTGTTTCCTTAATGCAAAAATACTGCTATATGCCGACGACATGAAAATTATGAAACAGGTAGTGACCACCACAGATGCGGCACTATTGCAAGAGGACTTGGAACGGTTTCAGCAGTACTGTAACGTAAACAGGTTGGACTTGAATGTCAGTAAATGTTTTGTATGTTCTTTCAGTCGCAAACCTAACATCATTACTCAAGATTATAAGCTGTTGGGGGTGCCTTTGTCAAGAGTGAATTCCATTAGGGACCTGGGGGTTGTGTTTGACTCAAAGCTTCTCTTTGATGTTCATATTGATACCGTTGTCAATAAAGCCACTAAGGCATTGGGTTTTGTACTTAGAATGTCATCTGAATTCACAAATATTAAAACGATCAAAATTTTATACTGTTCCTTGGTTCGTAGTCACCTTGAATATAATTCTCAGGTATGGAATCCTATTTACAATACATACATCGATAGGATAGAGTGTCCGACGTATATGTTTGTATGTCACATCATTGTTGTACTTTACGCCACATACTTTAGTTTATTATTAGTGCCACAGTAGTTCAAGAAGTGGCGTTGTGCGTCTTTGTTGTATCGCGATTTAGACGTTTTCTGAATCGCGATATTAATATTTTTGTCGGATATTATATAAACGGTGCATAGTAATAGTAACATTTTGTCCTATTAAACAGACTTGGGGTGTCCCTCCAAGTGGGAAATCTGTTTAGTTTTTGATTTATTATTATATAAATATACCCCTTGACCCCCTAGTTTCCCGGTGGTTAGCCATGGTCCTTTGAGACGGATATTGGCAGGTGTTGTCAAGTATTTTCAGGTGTTATCCATTGAAGAGTGAGTAACATCAACCTAGTATCCCTCGTTGACGCCAACGGGACCCGTGACGGGCGATACTGAGGTAGGAACACACAACAGAGGAAACAGTAGCAAGGCGGAGGACGAGCTCTGCTTTGCCTACAGACGACGAGCAGTCGTAAGGATACAAACTGTGCATACATATATAAGGAAGTGAGTGATTGTGAAGAAAAAAAACCGTGAGTACTGTCATGCCTATCTATCACGCGAAAGTGCACCTTATTTCTATGGTGAAATATACTTTTAAATAATAGTGAAGTTGTCTTGAGAAAGTGAACGGCCTAACTTGGAACATTTATTAATATTAGAAAAATCAGCAATTTTCAACCTTATAGTGATGATCTTGGACACTTTGAATATTTTATTGAACTTTTTACACTTTGATTATTTTCTATATAAAATATTGTAGTTTTACTGTGTGCATGCTTAGACTTAGTTAGATTTAAGGCAAATATTGTTCCGACGGGGAACCTATGCCCGATTTTGGTGCGAAATTACGAGTTAAAAAGACTTAGAAAAAATCATTGTTTACATTAACTTATAAAAATTTGGCTTGTTTAATTCAACTTATAATTCTTGTGATCTTGTAAATCTTATCGTGGACACTTGGGCTTTTGAATTTGTTTGCATTCTAAGATTGTAAGTACTTGTTATTTCGTTTTGTATTTATTTTTGTGTTATAACTTAATAATGTCTTCGGTAGCGTCTTTAGTTCTATTACAAGATGATCTTTATAATAGATTATCGAGAACAAAGATTAATGTTAAGAAATCACCCAAGGAGCGTCTCACGCAACAATTTATTGAAACGCGGTTGGACAGTATTGAGGAATTGTGGTCTCAATTTAATTCCAACCACACTAGTTTAATTAAAGATTTCGGCACTAAAGCTGAATTCATATCTTCTCTATATTCCACTAAAGAGTTATATTTTCAAGCTGAGGACTTGTTCTTAGACCTTAAGTGTGATTTAAAGACAGCTTTAGATAAGTTTAATGATAGTAGCGCAACCCAGATCGCTGGTTCTGGATCGCAGAATAACTCAGAGTGCAAAAGCATGTCCATAAAGTTACCACGTTTAACTATTCCAACCTTTTCCGGTAAATACACCGAATGGCCTACATTTAGCGAACTATTTATTTCTGCTATTCACAATAACCAAACTGTAGACAAAGTACAGAAACTTCACTACTTAAAGAGTTACTTGTCCGGTGAAGCAGAACAACTTCTGAGGCACATACCAATATCTGAATCTAATTATGACAGATGTTGGAGTCTACTAGAATCTCGATACAATAATAAAAAATATCTCTCGCATTGTATCCTCAGAAGATTGCTAAGTCAGAGAAATGTTATCGGTGAATCAGCTAAGGGTTTAAAAGACTTAATCGATACCACTACGGATTGTTTAAACGCTTTAGTTAATTTGGGTATCGATGTAACATCATGGGACATATTAGTTATACATATTCTTAGCTTAAAATTAGATGCGGAAACTAGAAAAGCCTGGGAACTAAAGGTCACTGGTAGCCTTGATTGTGATAAGCTGCCTACTTTTGAACAATTCAAAGAATTTATGACAAGCAGATACAGGGCCTTTGAATTGTTAGAAACTAAACCCGTTAAAAACCAAACTGTGGATTATTGTAAAACCCAGTCCTTTCATATCTCTACTGAATCATGTCCATATTGTAAGGACTCTCATAGGTTAGGAAATTGTAAGCAATTTAGTAGTAGTGACGTGCACACGCGGCGTAAATTTGTTCAAAACGCGAATTTATGTTTTAATTGTTTGGGTCACAATCACTCTGTCAAGTCATGCAAATGTTCAACTACTTGCCGAGTCTGCAAACGGAAGCATCACTCTTTGTTGCATCCCAAGGGTAAACAGGAGTCGCTTAAAGCAAACACAAAACCTGTATCGTCGAGCTTTGGCGATACCCTAAAAACAAATACAGTCCATTTCGAAGACCAACCAAATGTCGTCTCTTGTTTTTCGAATGGGTCAGATAACAATCAAGTTTTGTTATCCACAGCTCTAGTTGGAGCTGTTTCGAAAACAGGAGGTCGGTATACTGTTCGAGCCTTGTTGGACCATGGCTCACAAGCGTCCTTTGTTACCGAGGATATGGTCCAACGTCTAGGCCTTAAGAAGCAACCTGCTAAAGGCATTATAACTGGTGTAGGTGGCGGCAAAAAAATAATTTCAAACTCAGTCGTTGAGGTGAAAATAGGGTCACGGTTTGATTCATCTGTAGAGTTAGCAGTAAAGGCTTATGTCCTCAAATCAATCACAACTCTCTTACCCGTGAAAGAAACTGCTTGGGTGGAGGAGTCACTCATAGGTGATATTCAACTGGCGGATCCCCGATATCATACTCCAGGTAGGGTAGATATGTTATTGGGAGCTGAAATATACACTCATATAATACAGAGCGGATTAAGGAAGTCATCTGATGGTCTTGTTGTGGCACAGTGTACAGCGTTGGGATGGATTTTATCAGGCTCCGTAAATTCAGCTCCTAACACCACATCAAATATTTCTGTAGGTTATGTTCGCCTCGACGAATTTAGGAAATTGAAAAAAAGAGCCAAGTCAATCTAATGGATAAAGTGGACGCAATAAATACCTGAATCGGATGTCTTGGCAGAGTGATTCAAAAACGTCAAAGTTGGGATGAGATCACACATCCGATCACACGCGTTATTACGCTTCGTGCCAGTGCGTCCACTACTATCAAAATGCATACGTCATGGTTGTGTATATCTGTTAGTAACCTTATCTTTTTTGTTACGGAACCCTATTTTTTTGTAAAAAATATATAGTAAAGAATGGTTAATTGTAAGTTTTAGATCATGTCGTATAGTACTACAGTAAACGTTTCTTTTACCTACCGCTTGTATACCTATGCATTATACAACTTAAAATGAATTGTTATCATATCAATCAATCTAGATCTAGTTAGGATTAATATTGACATTAAAAATTATCTAAAGGACATAGTGTCACAATATGTCCTTGGTGGGCGGTATGTCCGACGTATATGTTTGTATGTCACATCATTGTTGTACTTTACGCCACATACTTTAGTTTATTATTAGTGCCACAGTAGTTCAAGAAGTGGCGTTGTGCGTCTTTGTTGTATCGCGATTTAGACGTTTTCTGAATCGCGATATTAATATTTTTGTCGGATATTATATAAACGGTGCATAGTAATAGTAACATTTTGTCCTATTAAACAGACTTGGGGTGTCCCTCCAAGTGGGAAATCTGTTTAGTTTTTGATTTATTATTATATAAATATACCCCTTGACCCCCTAGTTTCCCGGTGGTTAGCCATAGAGAATATACAAAAGAAATTCCTTAGGTACATACAATTTAGATCTCAATGCTATTTACCTAACTACTACAGTCGGTGTAGAAAGTATCACCTCCTACCACTACACGAGCGAAGAAGAATTGCGGTCGGTCTATACTCCCGCGTTAGTTAGTGGAATTAAATTGTGGGTTCCAACTGTGTGTTTACTGAGATTGGATCTACTGTATACTCCTGTAGTGGGGACTACCTATCGACAGAACTCGTACATGATCAGAGCTTGTCGCATGTACAATGAGGCGTGCCGGAGTGTTGATCTCGACATATTTAACAATAGTGTGTACTCAGTTAGAAAGGTTCTATGTGATTTGTATTTCGGAGACCCGAATGTTTAGAGTTAAAGTTTTAGTTATTATCTCATTGTCTTTATTTTTGAAATTTATCTGCTGTTCGTATCTTATGTTCATTAATATCATAATGTTATCTGTGAAAACTTGTAACTGGCCATCACCTACTAATAACGCATGTTATGTTTAAGACTAGCTGTAAGTTTTCTGTAATTTTAAAATAAAATAAATAAAATAACGTGATCAATGCACGCGCGTGTAGCGCATATGAATGCGCGTCGCGCAGACCAGCGGGCAGCGCGTCGTGTGGACTAGCGCGTGCAGCGCACACCAACGCGCATCGCGTAGACTAGCACGTGCAGCGCACACCAACGCGCATCGCGTAGACTAGCGCGTGCAGCGCACACCAACGCGCATCGCGTAGACTAGCGCGTGCAGCGCACACCAACGCGCATCGCGTAGACTAGCGCGTGCAGCGCACACCAACGCGCATCGCGTAGACTAGCGCGTGCAGCGCACACCAACGCGCATCGCGTAGACTAGCGCGTGCAGCGCACACCAACGCGCATCGTGTAGACTAGCGCTTGTAGCGCGCACCAACGCACGTCGTGTAGACTAGCGCGTGCAGCGCACACCAACGCCCATCGCGTAGACTAGCGCTTGTAGCGCGCACCAACGCACGTCGTGTAGACTAGCGCGTGCAGCGCACACCAACGCGCATCGCGAAGACTAGCGCTTGTAGCGGTCACCAACGCGCGTCGTGTAGGCTAGCGCGTAAAGCGCCCATCAGCGCACGTCGCGTAGACCAGCTTGCAGCGCGCGTCGTGTAGACTAGCGCGTGCAGCGCACACCAACGCGCATCGCGTCGACTAGTGCTTCTAGCGCTCAACAACGCCCCTCGCATTGATTTAGAACTCCCGGAACGGCGGACAGGAGGATTATCGCCGTTACTGTATAGGAGAGTGACAAAGGACAGTTTCTAGTCACTTCAACGATTGATTAACTGTGCACAAACATAATCGCACCACGCGTCAATACGTGAATTAACGGGTCAAAATTATAGTCATAAAATACTGCATTCTAAAGGGGTTGAACGCTTGAATCGCGTCCATAATCATTTGTAACGTTTGAAAAGTTCACGGGCACTTTCGGTACTAATTCGCTTCCTTTATGGCAAGTTGTAGAAACATCTCACTTTTAACGATACCGTGCGTGTAACAACGAACGAGATCGGATCCGAGACCGCGATGGTGGTGTCTAGGATCGCGACGGCTACGAACGGTATTCCCCGTAATACCCTTCGTGACCAATTACACGACACGTGGCACTCACGATGGTCCACTCAAATCATCAATTCACTATGCAATTTACGGCTTGAATTATGCGTTTTAGGCATAATTACACGAGAAAACACAAACAAATTGCGTAAAACATACACAACTCACTAAAAGAGGGTACTTTGTAATGATTACGTTCCTTATGTTTCATAATACCTCTCGTTCGACTCGGTGAGTTGGCGATTAGGTAAGAATCACACTTCTGATGTTAGCAATCACCAGGAATGTTAATAAAAAAAATATACACGGAGATTAACAAAGCAGATTTCTATCACTTTATTTAACAAATTTACTACACCCTGAACGTAATCATTACACAAGTAGCTAATCAGTATCAGTAAGTAACTTAGAACATTCTTACAATCACGGCGACACTGATATCACATGGATCACACTGATCACCAAGGTTTATAGTTCTTTACTCTGCAGCGGTCGACCGTCGAAAAAAGGGCCGTCCACTACATTGCACGCCATTTTATATTAGAAAACTAGTCATAGACAAGTCGACTTCTACAATATTATATATTAATTACTAAAAACTTGTTCATAGGAACATTAGTACCGCACTCTTCAATGGCTTATAACTTTTCATTTTTATACTACTAAGGTGGCAGACAAGTTTGCAGCCCCACCTGATGAACTATGGCTGTTTCACCGTAGCCTCTGAACATTTGCAACACCAGAGGTGCTACACTCGCGCTGCCGACCTTAAATTTATATACTTGTAATGTACCTGACTAAAGTATAAAAATTCTAGTGTGTTTAATTGTTGGTACCCTAAATAATTATTTAACTAACCTAAAATTTGTTATCGGTCTTTACGTTTAACGTTTCAATTTTGAAACATTTAGCTGATTGTGCTGTATTCATTACACTTTTCTTGTATACCTACTAATATTATAAAGAGGTAAGATGTGATAGTTTGTTTGCTTCTATTGAATAGGCTCCGAAACTACTGTACCGATTTTAAAAATTTTTTCACTATTGGGAAGGTACATTATTCCCGGGTGATTTAGTAAGGCTATATTTTCGTTTCTTTCGCATGGCACTACCAGTAGTGTCACGGGAAATTTTTCTTTCCTGTGGCACTACCTTCTTACTGACTGATTAAATGCATATAGTAAAATTTCCCATGGCACTATAATCCAATCCTGTCCGATCTGGCAATAATGTAAACATGTCATGTTTTGACAATCTTTGTCTAACACATATGAGTAGAAAAATATAGTATGACAAATCTTTGATTTTTTTACTAGGTATCTTCTTATATATAATAGACCGGCCAAGTGCGAGTTGGACTCGCCCATGAAGGGTTTCGTAGCAGCAAGTAACATAATATAAAAGTTCTTATATTTCGTTGTAACTTTGACTGATGTTTTAACACGTTCGCGGTGGTAGTGATTTCACTACTCAACAGCTCTATCTCGTTCAAACTAATTTTCATTGGTAGTTTTTATGGCAATGTCCATCATATATTTTTTTTAGATTTATCATTCTCTTAGTTTAGAAGTTAGAGGGGGGGGGGGGGGGGACACATTTTTCCTCTTTGGTGGAAGTGTCTCTTGCGCAAACTATTCACTTTAGAAAAAAATGATGTTAGAAACCTCAATAGCATTTTTGGGGACCTATCTATAAATACCCCACACGTATGGGTTTGAGTTTCAGTTCTGAGTATGACCCCCAAAATTAACTGCTTTTTTTCTAGTTTTAAATAAGAATCTTAATGCGGTTCACAGAATACATCTAGCTACCAAGTTTCAATAGCATAGACCTTATAGTTTCGGAGAAAAGGGGCTGTGTGACACACGGACGGACAGACAGACGGACAGACAGACAGACAGAACGAATCTATAAGGGTTCCGTTTTTTTTACATTACATTACGAAACCCTAAAAATGAATCGCAAAATGTGTTGGTAAGCGCATAACTTCAGAACGGGTGGACCGATTTCACTAATTCTTTTTTTTGTTGTGTAAGGTATTGTCAGGAGAAGGTTCTTATGGAAGAAAAAATATCGTATTCCCACGGGAACGGGAACTACGAGGGTGAAACCGCGTGACGTCCTCTAGTTTTAAATGAAAATGAACTATCAATAAAGAAGTTATTTGGTGTCGAAATGATTGTAAGAACACTGTATGACTCGTGGATACTGGAATATAATCAGGGTGAATACTCAATTGCAAGTAACTGTGGATATATAGGATCAAATGTGTTTGTTTACATTTTGCGCAAAGCTATTGAAATACAGTATACCAATTACCAATGGCACTACTATATCAATCAAAAGCGAACATGTTTCTCGTGTCCCATGAAACAAATATAAGGTAAAATAAATAAAGATCGGCAAAACAAATGAAGATTGAAAAAAAATGAAAATAAGGTAAAAAATTACTTTCAACGATATTATTTTGAAATTTCCGATACCGGGAACGGGAGCTACGTGGGTGAAACCGAGTGACGTCTGATATTATCTAAACTTAATGACCACGTATTAGAAGAAATGCTAAAAATTTCATTGGATATTACTGTTTATGTCCACATTAACGTTTCATTTATAGAATTGACACTTTTAATTTAATAGCAGTAATTTTCTACAATTCTTCATGATTAAGGTCACACGACCTAAGTAGGTTTTAAGGTCAACACGAAGACTTTTTATTTATTGTTAACCTATTAAATAAACCAGACGTGAAACCAAGTAATAATGAACTATTTCGGCTTCAAATATTTCCAAAAGAATCTTAAAAAATCTCTGACACCAGGAAAGCGTAACAATTTAGTAGAAGCATTATGTGTTTCGAAGATTACCAGAAAAATAACAGGAATAGTGGTTCTTGATCTAGTAAATACTGAAAACGGTGTTGAGACCAAATTTAGTCCAATTGGTTTTATTTTTTATCTAATATGGCACTCTCTATACTTTTACTCTACTTACACAGCTCATGTTAATGACCAGACCATTCTTCGAAATATATTCGATACGCGAATGCAACGCTATGGTGATGATTGCGAAAAAATAGTTTCATTGGCTTATGTTCTTCTAGCAATGTGGAAAATACCATTCAGTTTAGTCAGCGATGGCAGTATCGTTCGTATGATAATAGATGTAGACAAAACTCTAGAAAATTTGGGGGAAAAAGTTGATTACGACAGAGATGCACGATCTGTGTCTTGTATTTCTATTGGTCAATTTGTTTTGTATTTACTTCGTTTATGTTCTATATGGTTAATCCTCAAGAACCTGAATGTGGATATACCAGTTGCAAGAGTATATCAAGCAATATTTTCTGATTCTCTGGCGCTAGTTGTCACAGCCTTTTACTGCTATATCTTAAGCGTTCTGAAAAGAAGATATCAATACGCGAATAAAGTTTTGACTGAAATAAAAACTCAAATGTCATGGGAGTACAAAATTTTTGTTAGAGAGAGATTAGCGACAAATATGCAAAGAGGAGAAATTCTCCAGGATAAGTGCATACGCGAAAAGCTTAAGTCATGTGCTAAAATCTATGGTTTGTTGTACAAAGTAGTCGTCGCTCTTAATGATATCTTTGGTATCATATTAGTTATGACTATGTTTGTAGCCCTTATTTTAGTTATTTTATACTTGTTTTATTTCTTGGAAGCAACTGCATCAGGCTTAATTCACGACGTAGCTAAATATATAGACTTTAGTATTTACATTTTCTGGCAAATAGCATATGCAGTCGGTATATTATGCTTAATTTTATACTTTTGCGAGAGCGTGATGCGAGAGGTAAGGATACAACGTACTACACAAATAATGCATTTTGTAAATAACTAATAAACGTATTTTTATGAATAGGCAAAAGAAACGTCATATATACTACATGAAATTATGAGCAAGGATTTGAGTTCTTCGGTTACTGCCGAGGTAAGTAAAGAATTAAATAAGACATAATTTTCTGGTGTTGCAAACATCGTAAAGGCTACGGTGACTTCATTCCGTCAGGTGGGCCGTAAGCTTGATAGTCACCTTAGTGGTATAAAAAATGCCAATTATTTCTATACGAAATCCAATGACTTTAAATCAAGACCTCTGTAGATCCACAACTTGATAGGCTATTAGAAATCATACATGAGGTAGTGCTGTAATTTTGGCCGTAGCGAGAGCTAGAAAGGGATTGACCACAAACAAAATTGACAATGCGTTTGTAAAGGAAGACTGTTGAAAGAAATCACCTTAAAAGCCATACTCAGTTTTGATAGCTGGTACTGATTTGACCCTACTCTTGGACACTTATAAAAACCCTATTTTTATATTTAGCTCGCCAAATTGAGGTCGCCTCCAGCCTACACCATTTTTTTAACGTGAGGGAAAATCCTCATGGATGCTATGCCGGACTTCTACCGACTAAAAAGCCTCACATATCCTACCCACACCCTACGGTTGGAAGCCCCGGGTGAGCCCTCGAAAGGATACCCCGGGACTCCCAACAGACCTTCGGCTACCACTGTGGCCTAAGAAGGCACGTCGGCAGCGCCCCCGCCGCCATCTGCGGAACTCGGGTGGGAGGGTTCTCTCCCGTTCCCTAGCCGCCGCCTCTTTAATGAGCATGACCTGCTCGCAGAAAGAGGCAGCGCAGTCCCACTTGCTCCCGCTGGAGCTTATGGCTCGTACCATGGTCTTCAGCGAGAGTGTCCACATCCAGACCTGCCACGAGGACCTGGCACTGTTGCGCCCACGCCGTGCACTCCACCAATGTGTGGAGGGCTATGTCCTCGCTGCGCTCCTCGCAGTACTGGCACTCGGCCGTGGTTTCCCAGTGTACTCGCCCTAGATACTTACCGAAGTTCCCATACCCGGTGAGTATCTGTGATCCAGCCACTCGTCCATGACCAGTCTGACTGCAGCGATTATGGCGAATCCCCCTTGGGTTGCTCAAGTCGCACCTTCCATATCTCCACGGTTCGCTGAGCCTCGTTTTCTCGAGACGCTGGCCTGTGGTCCCGCTCCAGCGCCTCCTTGCACCATTCATATAGTGACGCAAGAGCTCTCGCTTCCAGGTCCCATAGAGGGGTTCCGGCTAGGACCAGCCTACACCCTATTATAATCCCGGAGCATGTATGTGCCTCGCCGACCAAACCAGATAATATATATTTTGAATCCCGTTTACTAGGTTACATAAGCGTGCACTACTTATAGAACTTACGGTGCCGCTGCTGTGGGAAACTAACATATCTAAAGGCCTCTAAAAAAGGCCACTATAAAAATAAATGAATAAAGTAGTCACAAATTGACGGCCTAGTATCAGTAGTCCGATTAACTAGTCCGATTTTTGTAGGTAATGCAGTTATCTCTACAGCTTCTTCACCAAAAGCCTGTATTTACAGCGTACGGTCTCTACGAACTTAATTACGCATTATTTGATCAAGTAAGTACGCTTTTTTATACTAATACTAGCTAACCCTCGCAAATTCGTTTACGCCAATCAAGACGTACGAAAGGAGAGGTATTTTTTAATTAGGCTCATAGGAGCTGACCAGATAAACATCAAGTCTATTCCTAAACACTAGCGTTTGTTTGTTTGCACTGAATAGGCTTTGTATGTAATTACTGAACTGATTTAAAAAAATCTGTAATTGTTTGGACACTACACTATCCCCGGATGACATTGGCAATTTTTATTACCGTTTTCCAACGGAAACGGGAACCACGTGGCTGAAACCGCGTGACGTCCGCTAGTAGTTAATAAATTACCTCCCTAAATATAATTGAAATCGCGCATTTTAACCTCCGATAAAAAAACCAGGGATGTTATAATCTGTAATATGGCCCTTTGCACAGAATGATGTACTGTTATTATAACAACAAAAAACAGAAAAAAAAACAAATAAATATTTGTGGATTGTGAGAATGTCACACAACATCACCTAGCCTAAATTAAGCCAATATTATGAGCTCGTGCTATGGAATCTAGAACATTTTAGAATTTAGAACATTATGTTTGATTTGCTCACAATGTAAAACTACGAGCATTATGGGGTGCTCCCATACAACGAACATTATTGTACCGACTCGCACTTGGCCGGTTATTTTAAATTTCAATGAATTTTATCTTGTTGCAGGCAGCCCGTTCCGTGTCGACGTACTTGGTTATACTTCTTCAATTTGTATCTGATGCAAATTTGTAATTTTAATAAACAATATTTGCATACTTTATCGTTGTACCGTATTTTATTTAAAAGCTACTGTTGTTCAAATAAAATTACCTACTTTCTTTTCTTTTCTTTTCATTTATTTGGGTAAATAAACAGTGATAAATTACATATTAAATTTACACAGATTTTATCCAGTAGTATAACTACATTTACCACCAACAACGTTCACCACAGCTTACTAATCAGTCGTAATAGGCCCATATAGCAGAATCAAACAAAACGACTTTTAGAATACAAAGACATACTTATCAATAATTAGACATTAAGTATATAATAAATATGTATTATTACATTTATTACATATAACTGCGAAAGTATCAGACATAATGCAATTGAGAGAGCTACAGTATTAGATTGAGAGATTCAGATTTTCTGCTATCAATCTTTTAAACGTACTAGGAGAATTCGTAAATATGTCAATGTTAATCTTCAATCTCAATGTTTTCAAATGCAAAGATACTTATTCTATTTCCTACTTCTTCAAAATTACCTGCTTTGCTGCAACATTGAAAACGTGCTCTATCTGTGACTAAGAAACTTCTCCAAGGATAACAATGAGTCTTGCTAATATTACAAATGCGAAAGTTTGTGAGTGTGTTTGTTTGTTACTCAGCGCGCCCATATTGGCTCACGTAAAATTCTAAATCCTATTATTTGTCTTACTACCGATCTGTGCTCATAATAATAACACTTTATATTTTTTTATACCTTTTTTATTCATACATATTTGTTATTATGTTGTTTCCGTTCTGACAGATTTTAATTTCGCCAGATTATTAAAATCTGTCAAAACTGACTAAGAGAGTACCCGGACTCGGATAGGTTAGGTTAGCCTTCGTGGTTTTTTAAAACCATACAAATAGGATCCCAGAAATAGAAATATCTGACGAAATTTAAATCTGTCAAAACGGTAATAACCCTTTGTTACTACCAACGGAGCTTCTAACCGTTAGTGATCATATTTTTTTAATTAATAATGTTACTACCAAGACCAGTTTGAAATCATATTTTTTTATTTAGAACTTTTTTCTTCATAACATTCAATGATCATATTGCTTTAATTAAATAATGTTGATACTGTATAACCATGGGTTACTAACTCATACAGAATATTGACACGCTTCTGGGAAGTCTAGAGTGTTCCCAGGAGTTCCCAGGCGGTTCAGTAGTTTAGGTAAGGTAGGATAATTTGTCCTGGAGTCAATAATGCAACGATTTTATAATATTCAAATTTATTGCCTTCTACAATAATAACTTATATCTAACTTTAAATACTAGGTACTCATCCGGGTTCTGGGGATGGAACTTCCTTTTTCCTGGATAAGTAATAATATGGCTTTACGCCTATATTTTCAATAAATAGTTGTAGTTCAATAAATAGGCAGGGGTTTTTAATCCAAAACTTGGAAGCTCATTTTGTAAAGAACAAACATATTTTATACACACCCTCTTCAACCATAGATATTCCCTAAACTTTCCCTTCGCTATTAATTTTTACTACCTATTTTAAAAACCCTTAATATAATAAAAGAACGTTACCCCCTTTATAAATTTCACAACGCCTGCCTAATATAATAAATTTACTTAAAATATTTTTTTTTGTACACGAAAATTACCCACACTTAATTGACTAAATAAAAATTACGCAATTGATGCTTACCAGAGCTTCCGTTTTCAAATATATGAATTTGTTGAAATACTTGGACTATGTAAGCCACTCACTGGTTTTTCAGTGGAAATAATTTATATAATAAATTACTTTAATATAAAATTTCTTCGACAGTATGAAGTAAAATAATTTTAGTTAGTTCCTGATTCCACGCATTCTACTAATGCGCACGCTTATACAGGGTCATTTGTAAAACACCAGCAACCTGCCAGGATTAGATTGTTAACACCATCAGCAACAACATTTGGTCTTCCACTTCCAAGATGCCCCAATACACTGAACACAAAAACACAAAAAGCATTTTTCAACTTTGTATTATTATTTCCATACTGTCTTGACATTCATAGTCTATGTTTCATTCATAAATGAAAAGATAGCGGTTATATATTAAAATACCAGAAATCAAAATGCCTTTATTTGAAATGCATTAGACCAAAATACCCGAATTCGAAATACCTTAACATTCAAAATACCTTATTTCAGTACACCTTACCGTAAAATGTCTAAATTTAAAATACAAATAATTATTATATCAAATGTCCTTAATTTAAAATACCGAAAATAGAATACAATGTGTCACTGTCACTCACACGTTTTGTTATTTGGCTTTAACTTATTTACACCCCCCCCCCCCACCTAAGAGAAGCCGCAGTTGTAGCCGTAGGTCTGTTGGTCCTTGGGTATCCTTCTGGGGGCTTACTCGGGGCTCCCAACTGTAAGCTGTTATGTAGGATGCGTGTGGTTTTTAGTCGGTAGGAGTCAGGCATAGTATCCATGTAGGATTTATCTCATGTTAAAACACTTTGATTCAGAGTTACAAAAGTACTACAGTGGGCTAACGAAAAATCAAAAAAAAAAAAATAACCACGAAGGCTAAGTCCGGCCTTAGTCTTCTAACCTATCCGAGTCGGGATACTCTGAGTCGGGGTGTTAACCATTCACAGATATATAGCATCCATGTAGGATTTAAATCATGTTAAAAAAAGGTATTTTGTGTTTGAACATTTTAGGATAAGGTATTTGATAAATAATTTTTTTTGGGTTTCGGTTATTCGACCGTAAGGCATTTTAAATTATTTATATTAAGGTGCTCCCTCACCGGGAGCATTCGCGCGTAATGTAACGTTACGAGTCGAGAATTACAGCCGGTGAGGGAGGTGAACCGAGCATTGCAATGCGCGCCTTGTAATGATACAAGACGAGGTTACACCAGTGAGCGAGGCGAATCGAGCATTAATATGCGCGCCTTGTAATGATACAATGTGTATCGTTTTGATACAACTCGTAACATTTATAGATTCGACTCGAGCATTACGTTACGATGCTACCTCCCTGACCGACACGAGCATTCGCGTGTAATGTAACATTTATTATAGACTAGCTGATGCCCGCAGCTTCGCCTGCGTGAAATTTGTTCTCTTTTCCGCGTCTCATGGGAACTTATTCCCGGGATAAAACTTGTATCATTTCAGACTATAATCTATCTCTGTAGGTGATTACATGATAATTTTGCAATCCAATATGGCCGCCGCGCCGAAATCACAAAAATTCATGATGGGTATCGTTTAAGGGGTTTTTTGGTATGCTGAGTACGAATTTCGGGTTAATTTAGAAATCCAATATGGTCGCCGCGCCGGAATCACAAAATTTCATGATGGGTATCGTTTATGGGGTTTTTTGGTATGCTGAGTACGAATTTCGGGTTAATTAAGAGATCCAAAATGGCCGCCGCGCCGTTATCACAAAATTTCATGATGGGTATCGTTTAAGGGGTTTTTTAGTATGCTGAATACGAATTTCGGCTTAATTTAGAGATCCAATATGGCCGCCGCGCCGTTATCACAAAATTTCATGATGGGTATCGTTTAAAGGGTTTTTTGGTAGGCTGAGTACGAATTTAAGGTCAATTTTGCAATCCAAGATGGCCGCCGCGCCACCGTTGTAAAATTTCATGTTGGATACCGTATAAGGGGTTTTTTGGTATGCTGAGTACGAATTTCGGGTTAATTTAGAAATCCAATACGGTCGCCGCGCCGGAATCACAAAATTTCATGATGGGTATCGTTTATGGGGTTTTTTGGTATGCTGAGTACGAATTTCGGGATAATTAAGAGATCCAAAATGGCCACCGCGCCGTTATCACAAAATTTCATGATGGGTATCGTTTAAGGGGTTTTTTAGTATGCTGAATACGAATTTCGGCTTAATTTAGAGATCCAATATGGCCGCCGCGCCGTTATCACAAAATTTCATGATGGGTATCGTTTAAGGGGTTTTTTGGTAGGCTGAGTACGAATTTAAGGTCAATTTTGCAATCCAAGATGGCCGCCGCGCCACCGTTGTAAAATTTCATGTTGGATACCGTATAAGGGGTTTTTTGGTATGCTGAGTACGAATTTCGGGTTAATTTAGAGATCCAATATGGCCGCCGCCCCAAAATCACAAAATTTTATGATGGGTATCGTTAAAGGGGTTTTTGGTATGCTGAGTACGAAATTTATGATAATTTTGCAATCCAAAATGGCCGCCGCGCCACTATCACAAAATTTCATGATGGGTATCGTTTAAGGGGTTTTTTGGTATGCTGAGTACGAATTTCGGGTTAATTTAGAGATCCAATAGGGTCGCCGCGCCGAAATCACAAAATTTCGTGATGGGTATCGTTTAAGGGGTTTTTTGGTATGCTGAGTACGAATTTCGGGTTAATTTAGAGATCCAATATGGCCGCCGCGCCGTTATCACAAAATTTCATGATGGGTATCGTTTTAGGGGTTTTTTAGTATGCTGAATACGAATTTCGGGTTAATTTAGGGATCCAATATGGCCGCCGCACCTTTATCACAAAATTTCATGATGGGTATCGTTTAAGGGGTTTTTTGATATGCTGAGTACGAAATTTATGATAATTTTGCAATCCAAAATGGCCGCCGCGCCACTTTTACAAAATTTCATGATGGGTATCTTTTAAGGGGTTTTTTGGTATGCTGAGTAATAATTTTATGATAATTTTGCAATCCAAAATGGCCGCCGCGCCACTATCACAAAATTTCATGATGCATATCGTTTAAGGGGGTTTTTGGTCAGCTGAGTACGAAAAAACCCCTTATACGGTATCCAACATGAAATTTTACAACGGTGGTGCGGCGGCCATTTTTGGTTGCAAAATTAACCCGAAATTCGTACTCAGCATACCAAAAAACCCCTTAAACGATACCCATCACGAAATTTTGTGATTTCGGCGCGGCGGCCATATTGGATCTCTAAATTAACCCGAAATTCGTACTGAGCATACCAAAAAACCCCTTAAACGATACCCATCATGAAATTTTGTGATTTCGGCGCGGCGACCATATTGGATTTCTAAATTAACCCGAAATTCGTACTCAGCATACCAAAAAACCCCTTAAACGATACCCATCATGAAATTTTATGCTAGTGGCGCGGCGGCCATTTTGGATTGCAAAATTATCATAAATTTCGTACTCAGCATACCAAAAAACCCCTTTAACGATACCCATCATGAAATTTTGTGATTTCGGCGCGGCGGCCATGTTGGATTTCTAAATTAACCCGAAATTCGTACTCAGCATACCAAAAAACCCCTTAAACGATACCCATCACGAAACTTTGTGATTTCGGCGCGGCGACCATATTGGATCGTTATGCCCTTCCTCCTAATGTGGGCTTTTTCGTTAATCCCTAAGATATTGAATCTTAGGGATCTGATTGAAGAAGCCACTACTGTACCCTCAGGGTGTAACGTTAGCTCCATGAGAAGTAACGTATGTCCCCTAAACCCCGAGGGGGAGTCTGCGGATGATAGGGAGAAGACCACAGGTTTTTTATTTTCAGGAACTCGCAGGTCTTTTTAAAGAGATCTGCTGTGAAGTTGGTACCCTGGTCGGTAAGTATTGTTTTAGGGATACCAAAAATGGATACATAATGAAGAAGACATTCGGAAGTTTCTTCTGCTGTTGTGCTTCGGATTGGATATGCAGAAGAGAATTTTGTGAGGTCATCTTGCACGGTTAAAATATATTTAAGTTTCGCGGGACCTGCTTCTGGAAGAGGACCAACAACATCAAGGGATATTCTCTGGAAAGGTTCGGAAGATGTACTAGTAATTTGCATAGGTGCACGATTTACTTTTCTAAGTGCTTTATTCTCTTGACAGGGTTTGCATTGTTTTACGTAGGATTCAATATCACTGCGCATTCCCTTCCAGTGATATCTTTCTTTAATTCTATTATACATCCGGTTGGAACCGAGATGATATGGTTGTCAGCAAGTATTTTCTTGATTTCAGTTGGAGTCGGGTATAAGATGTTATTGTGATGAATTTTTATTTTAATATCAGTATCGTGAAAGAGGTTGGAAAGGATGTTGTGAATTTTGATAAACGAGTGTTTTTCTAAAGGGTTTCTCAAATCGGAAATACCTATTTCAGAAACGTTGTCATGTTGTGACAGTTGGTTTCTGACGGTTCTTAATGTAACATAAATTTCTGGATAAGATGCTTTGTCAAAATGATGCACCTTGGTGAATAATAAATAAATAATTTTATTATTATATTGTATTCTTTCAAAAGAGAAGAGTTCTTTTTCAGAGTTCATGACCTGGATATTTATTTCAGGGTTACTGAGGATGTCTTGTATATATGAATTAGACTCATCCAGGTCAATGGAGGTAGGAACTAGAATGGTTTTTGATGAACATTTCATTAGACTTTCGTTACATTCTTCTATGTCAGTATTAAAGGTTCGATTCCTATCAGCTATGGCTTTCAAAAATGTACCATAGTCGTCGTTAGTTGGATTAGAATGTGAGCTTATCGACGGTTGAGGATCTGATTCAATTTGGGAATGAGTAGAAGAGGGTTGGTCGGGTAAGTCGAACTGCTCAGGTTGAGTAGGTTCAGAAGGTTGAAGTAGTTCATCGACGATTTCATCTCTCTGGATGTCTGAAATATTTGTTGGCGAGTCTAGGTCAGGTAGAGGTACGAGATCTCCTGCGTCGATGTCAACATTTTCATGATCTGGATGGGATAGAGGTAAGTTGTCTAAGTCAAAAGACGGTGGAGAAAGTATCAAGTCCTCTAAGTCACTGTCTAGCTCATGAGTGGGTTCTGGGTTTTCCTGTTGAACCGGGTTCACGGGAAAACGAGATAGAGCGTCAGCGTTGGCATTGATCTTGCCCTTCTTGTATTGGATATCATATTCGAATTCTTCTAGCTTTAGACGCCAGCGAATGAGTCGTGACCCAGGGTCTTTACAATTAAATAACCATTGTAATGGTTTATGGTCTGTGAGGATTTTGAACCGGTGACCATATAGGTAAGGTCTGAATGTCTTAGTACCGAAAATTATGGCAAGACATTCTTTTTCGGTGACACTATATTACTTTCTGCTTTATTTAGTGTTCGTGAGGCATAGGAGATAGGGCGATCCTGTCCAACAGGGCCCTGGGATAGTATTGCCGATATAGCATAGTTAGAGGCATCGCAGGTTAAGAGGAATGGTTGGGTAAAATCAGGATATGCAAGGATTGGGGCAGTGACGAGTTTAGTTCTTAGGCTTTCAAAGGCAAGCTCTTGTTCGTTTTGCCAGTTAAAAGGGGTATTCTTCTTCAATAGGGACGTGAGAGGTTTAGCCAATTTGGCAAAGTTTGGAATGAATCTCCTGTAATAGGATACAAGACCCAAGAATGATTTAATGTCTTTGGGTGACTTTGGAGTAGGGAATTTGGTTACGGCTTTGGTTTTATCAGGATTTGGCTGAACTCCGTTTTCGCTAATGATGTGTCCAAGATAGATGACTTCTTTACGGAGAAATTCACATTTATCTGGCTGGAGCTTGAGATTGAATTGGCGAAGTCTGTCGAACACAGCTTTTAGATTACTGTTTTGCGAACTTAGGTCATGGGAGTATATGACAATGTCGTCTAGATAGACAAAACAGCGTGTACCTTGGAGCCCGGAAAGACAGCTATTCATCAGCTTTTGGAACGTGCTTGGGGCGTTCTTGAGCCCAAATGGCATCCGGTTGAACTGGAAATGGCCTTGAGGAACGGAGAAAGCTGTTTTGGGAGCGTCCTCACATGATATTTGAATTTGATGGAACCCAGAAGTAAGATCCAATGTCGAGAAATATTTACTATTTCCCAATTGGTCGAGGATTTCGGATATTTGCGGAATAGGGTAGGTTTCGCCTATGGTTATGTCGTTGAGTTTGCGGTAGTCTATGACTATTCGCCATTTGATTCTACCTTCAGAGTCTGCTTTCTTGGGGACTACCCATATTGGCGAGCTCCAAGGTGACAGGGAAGGTTCTATGATGTTCTGATCGAGCAACTTGCTGATTTGGCTTTCTACTTCCTTCTTGTGGAATTCGGGAAACCTGTAGGATTTAGTGTGAACCGGAGTATCGGTTGTGGTTTTGATTTGATGGCTAACAGCAGGGGTAAAGGTAAGTTGATCGTCGGGTAAATGAAAGATATCCGAGTATTGGATGCAGAGTTCTATTAGCGCATCGGTTTCTTCTAGGTTCAGGTGATCAAGTCTTAATGTTTGTATCACCTTGTCAGTTCGTGAACACGTGTTTTTAGGGTTATTCAACCGATAAGAATTGGGATAGAGAGGTGTGACATTTAGATTTAAGTTGGATTTGATAGTGACAGGGGATTCAGAGGTGTTGGCAACAGTGAGGTTAACACGATTATTGTCTTTAACCTTGACAATACAGTTGGATATAAGTAGGTTTTCTGAAAGACGTTGGTCTGAGATGACTCCTTCTGTAAGGTTAGTCTTTTGGATTGAACATTCGATGACGGCTTCTGTACGATGCGGAATTACATAAAAAGGTTCTGAAAAGTTTAATTTGATTTCTAGGGTTCCTATTTTCAAGATGTCGTAGGTATAGTCTATTCTGCAACCGAAATGAGTCAAGAAGTCGGTTCCGATTATACCATCGTAAGGTAAGCTAATATTTTTCACGACATGAAATTTATGTTTGATGAATTTCTTCTGGGTTAGCTCTAATTTGAGCTGGAAGTGGCCTTCTGTCGTCGTTGGTTCATCTCCAGGGTCTATACCCTTTAGTTTAATCGGTTCCTTTATTAGGATAGGAATTTTATGGATGCTGGATTCTTTTAAAAGAGAAATGGCGGCACCTGAGTCCACCAATAGGGATAAAGGAATTTCAGATACTTGGGATTGTAACAATACATGTGGTAACAACCTCTTGGTTGTGTCGAGGTTAATTTCGAATATTGTTTGGGTTTTAGAAGGAGTAGAAGAATTAGGATTCGTGATTATGGAATTGGTTTGGGCGCTTATTTGGGGCTGGTTACCCATGTGGTCCCTATTGGATACGGAGTTATGGGCGCTCATTTGGGGCTGGTTACCCGTGTGGTCCCTATTGGATACAGAGTTATGGGCGCTTGTTTGGGGCTGGATACCCGTGTGGTACCTATTTGATACGGAGTTATGGGCGCTTATTTGGGGCTGGTTACCCGTGTGGTCCCTATTTGATACGGAGTTATGGGCGCTTATTTGGGGCTGGTTACCCGTGTGGTCCCTCATTAATGCAGAGTAATGGGCGCTTATTTGGGGCTGGTTACCCATGTGGTCCCTAGAATTAGTAGAATTAGTAAAATGGTAGGCGTCGACTTTGCGGACTGGTCTCGTGCGACACCGTGCCGAGACTCTTATTCGTTTAAATTGTCCGGTATGAACTCAGTTGTATCCGGGTCAATGGGTTCATCCGGTTGATCTACGAAGTTGATGCGTTTGAAGGGTTTTGATTGGTTTTGGCTTTTAGCCGGATATTGAAGGGTTCAGAAACGGTGATTATTAAATTCGCGTTTCTTGCACACAGAGATGTCGTGCCCAGAATTTTTACAGTAACGACAAACGACGTTAGAACTTTGAGAAATAGTGGGTTGGGCTCTTTGTGACGGATATCTATAAGTACCTGGTTTCGGTTTTGACTGGATGCTCTGCTTCGGGTCCATTTGTGGACGCTTATACAGTGTCTGCTGTATACGTTCTTCTGAGACTGCCAGGTTGATAGCCTCGTTCAGATTTTTAGGAGACCTACATCTCACGATGTTTGAGATGCGGGGTTGTAACCCCATTAAGAAATGATGGAGGGCCAAGTCCTCCATGGCTGCGGTACGGCCAAGTAATTCTTTAACCTTAGTGTTTGATAATGAGATTTCCGTCAAGAGTTGAGAGAGGTGCGTTTCTACGCGTAATGAATATTGGCTTACATTCTCTTGCGGACTTTGCCTGCTCTCTTGGAGATCAGTATAAATAGACCCGTAAGTGCGGGGGCGCCCCAGCCGTGTCGACGAGGTAAAACTTTGGATATCCTTCGACCCAGCTACAGGGCGAGGAGGAACACCACGGGTTAAAGTGGGTAGTTCGGTATCTATCCGGAACCGGGAGCCACACACACCGTCCCGTCTACCCCTGCAGCTGGGATGACGTTGCCTAAATACATTCCCCGCGTCTCAAAAAAAAAATTATCTTCCCAATAATGGATCCCGACTATTAAAATCTGTATTGGACTTGATTTGTTTCATTTCAGTCGGGATTTATAAATATATTTTAGGGCTTCGAACCTCAAAGCAGAACTCTTATCTATAGAATCACTTTGTTGTACGTCCGTCCGTTTCTCAGTCAAGACCCTTTATTTCGTAAACGCATGGAGGTAATGGTATCGAGTTGAAATTAATACCATAATTTAGGTCTATGTTCCCTAGAAACGATAAGAAAATCAAACTTAAAAGTTACGACCGTTTATATCACCAAAAACGTGTATTTCGACACTCTCATGGGAATCAAAATTTTCTAATAATACATTCTCTGAACAAAAAATTCTATTTCGACCATCGGCTTACCCAAGGGGAGATGATGGGATTTTTTTGTCACGACGCGACGTCTCCCCCGCGCAGTCTTAGGGGGGACGATGGGATTTTGTTTGTAACGATAGCTCCCCTGCGCTCTTACGGGAGATCATGAGAAATACACAACAATTTTTTTAAGTTTCAAATATCATACGTTTTAGGAGAGGATTCAGTAGTGATCGTAAAAAAGACTAAAAACGCAATCCAAATAGATTTAGACATTAATAATGCACAATATAAAAAAACTGGCCAAGTGCGAGTTGGACTCGCCCATGAAGGGTTTCGTAGCAGCAAGTAACATAATATAAAAGTTCTTATAGTTCGTTGTAACTTTGATTGATGTTTTAACACGTGGGAACGTGTTAAAACGTAGCAGTGGTAGTGATTTTCCTAACCGAAAATTGCGGTTTACGACGTATTAAAAAAAACTACCAGCTCTATCTCGTTCAAACTAATTTTTGTTGGTAGTTTTTATGGCAATGTACATCATATATTATTTTTAGATTTATCAGTCTCTTAGTTTAGAAGTTAGAGGGGGGGGGGGGGGGGGACACACACACATTCTTCCACTTTGGAAGTGTCTCTTGCGCAAACTATTTACTTTAGAAAAAAATGATGTTAGAAAGCTCAATAGCATTTTTGAAGATCTATCTATAGATACGCCACAGGTATGGGTGTGACGAAAAAAAAAATTTTGAGTTTCAGTTCTGAGTATGGGGACCCCCAAAATTTACTGCTTTTTTTCTAGTTTTATATAAGAATCTTAATGCGGTTTACAGAATACATCTACTTACCAAGTTTCAATAGCATAGGCCTTATAGTTTCGGAGAAAAGTGGCTGTGACACACGGACGGACAGACAGACAGACAGACAGACAGACAGACATGACGAATCTATAAGGGTTCCGTTTTTGCCATTTGGCTACGAAACCCTAAAAACCGGCCAAGTGCGAGTTGGACTCGCCCATGAAGGGTTTCGTAGCAGCAAGTAACATAATATAAAAGTTCTTATAGTTCGTTGTAACTTTGATTGATGTTTTAACACGTTCGCAGTGATAGTGATTTTTCTAAACGAAAATTGCGGTTTATGACGTATTAAAAAAAACTACCAGCTCTATCTCGTTCAAACTAATTTTCGTTGGTAGTTTTTATGGCAATGTACATCATATATATTTTTTTAGATTTATCACTCTCTTAGTTTAGAAGTTAGAGGGGGGGGGGGGACACTCATTTTTCCACTTTGGAAGTCCCTCTTGCGCAAACTAATCACTTTAGAAAAAAATGATGTTAGAAACCTCAACAGCATTTTGGAAGACCTATCTATAGATACACCACACGTACGGGTTTGATGAAAAAAAAAATTTTTGTTTCAGTTCTGAGTATGGGGACCCCCAAAATTTACTGCTTTTTTTCTAGTATTATATAAGAATCTTAATGCGGTTCACAGAATACATCTAGTTACCAAGTTTCAATAGCATAGGCCGTATAGTTTCTGAGAAAAGTGGCTGTGACACACGGACGGACAGACAGACAGACATGACGAATCTATAAGGGTTCCGTTTTTGCCATTTGGCTACGAAACCCTAAAAATTATGTATTTACTTTCATAAATTATAAAACCGTTTCCAGATGTTTAGTATTTACACTAACAAAAAGAATTAATAGGTCTTTACCTATGTAAATGCCCTTCTGCAGTACTGGTCATATCAAATCAAAAAAAAAATTGTTTGGCTAAGGCTGATCGCACATATGTCAGCACCGTACGCGCCGCACGCGCCGTACGCGCCGTAAGCAAATCTTTAGTATTGCTAACTATAGCAGTTTCTTTCACCTCTGGTGTGAAACGGTACAGTGAGTGGTATTGTGACAGTGGGCTATGAGGGGAAGATCCCTTCGGAACAGAATGTACAAAACGCAAAATGAGCACCACAAGCGAAATGTACAAAACGCAGAATGTACATAACGCAAAATGTACAAAATGTAAACAACTCGCAAAGTGCAGAATGTGCACGTTAGGGCTTGTCTTTATTAAAATAGGTCTAGATCGGCAAAACAATGAAGATCGGCGAAACAAATGGAGATCGACAGTACAAATGACGGTCGGATAAACAAATGACGATCGAAAAAACAAATGCAGATCACTAAAATAAAAGACTACAAGCAATTTGATAATGTCAAAAATTACTTGCAGCCATATTTTGTAATTTTTTTTTTATACTACTTAGGTGGCAGACAAGCTTACGGCCCACCGGAAGGTTGGTAACCGTAGCCTATAGACGTTTGCAACACCAGAGGCGCTACACACGCGCTGCCGACCCGGGCGCAGGTTGTGACGACAGTTGAAATTTTTCAAGCCGCCTGTAAGGCCTTCAACTTGGCTTAACGACTGTCATTTTACTGACAACCGGGACCAACGGCTTATCGTGCCTTCCGAAGCACGGAAACGCTCGTAAATAAATGTCACAAATTGGTCCACGTGGTGGTCACCCATCCATGTCCGGCCATAGTAAATGTTGCTTACTGCAGTGATCGTTTACAGAACACTGAGTCCGCGGGGCCACGAGCGCTTCAGGATAATATAGATGCAATTGCCATTCAAAAAAATAGGTGCAAGCAAATCTCAACCTTAATGACTTTTTTCAAAAAATGTGCTTTTAGGCATTTATGGAAATCACTGATCACAAATATAAAAAAAATAAATAGATATTATGCATGCTCATAAGGATGAAATTTGCTTGCACCATTTTTTAGTCCCCCTTAAAATCAGAATAAAATATAAGGATGATCCAATAGGACTTTTTAATTATTGTAAAGTAATGCCAATATACCAAAAAGTGCAATTTTGTCTCTTGGTCGAACAATACTTCTGAACGGAAATCCAGATCTCAAAAACTAATCATTCGACTATAGTTACGAGAAGCATGTCCAATCAAATTCTTATAATACCCAGATGCAGAAACTTTTACGGTAAAAGAACTTCTGAGTACTTAATACCCAACTTAATAATAATTTACCACTAGAAAGAAAAAAGAAACACAGAACGTAACATTAAAATAATCTTAAAAAAATATTACCCACAACCAACGACTGCATAATTTGGAGCATTCTGTATAGCAATGGGCGTGCCGCATGCATTGTGTTGGTGGGGCTGTCTGTGACCGGCTGTGATGGTCCACAGCTACGCAACACGAGTGCGCCGGGTGGATAGTTTTACTGGATACCTACATAATTTATTTTGTGATACATGCCTTTGTTTTGGTTATTATGTTGAAAACTGTTGCAGATTGTATATTTAGTAAGTATGTTAGTAAGCATGATGTGTTATGTATATTTTAATTTGTTATCCTACACAAACCCTATCTGGGTTTACAGGATAATTTTACTGTAACAAAAAGTATTTGTATAAAATTATTAATAAATAAAATAAAATAAAATAATTCTAAAATGGGGCGCGTACGGCGCGTGCGGCGCGTACTGTGCTGACAAATGTGCGAGCAGCCTAAGAATTCTAATTTCAAATTTATTTTATATTAAAAACTTGGAATTCATTTTCCAAAAGTAGTCATTTGATTATCGATTAGTGTGACGTTTTCATCACATTTCAATCTTTTTCGTCATCATGGATACGTTAAAACTTCGAATAGGTAAATATGGAATATGAGTATCGTCGTGGCAGCAACGCGGCACAAGCGGCACTCTACATCCACGACGTTTACGGTGCTAAGACTACAAACCAACGCACCGCCTGTTATTGGTTTGCTCGCTTCCGTTCTGGAAATTTCGACCTGAAAATTGAATCTCGCGGTCGTCCGAAGACTTTGGTCGACAGTGACGAATTATAGGCGATTGTGGAAGCCGATGATACACAATGTACGGTTGAATTAGCAGCAGCTTTTAACGTTAGCGTCAAAATAATATTGGTCCATTTGCGTCAAATTGGCAAGGTAAAAAAGCTTGACAAATGGGTGACCCACGAACTTAATGATCGCCAGCGCGAAGAACGCGTCGAGACATGCCTTGCTTTGCTCAACAGACACACAAATAAAGGAATTTTGAACCGCATTGTAACTTGCAATAAAAAATGGATTCTGTTTGATAACCGATCCGAGTTTGGATCCTGGTTCAGCACCTAAACAATGCCCTAAACGAAAACTGACTCCAAGAAAAGTGATAGTCACTGTTTGGTGATCTAGCGCCGTTGTAATTCATCACAGCTATTTACCAAACGGGGTGAGCGTTACTGCAAATGTGTACTGTAAAGAACTAAACACAATGATGAAGAAGCTGGCACATCTCCAACCAGCATTGATCAATCGCTCGTCTCCGCTGCTCCTACACGACAATGCGCGACCTCATACTGCACAGCAGATGGTCTTCAACCTGCAAGAACTGGGGTTGGAAGCTCTCCGTCATCCGCCATACTCACCAGACCTTGCGCCTACAGACTACTACTTTTCTAAAATTTGGATAACTTCTTGGCGGGAAAGAAATTCAATACCCGAGAATTTGTTGCCTCCCATCCAGCTGATTTCTTTAAGAAGAGCATCAATAAACTGCCGCTGCGTTGGCAAAGATGCATTGATTGCATGGGTGATTACTTCGATTAATACGAGTACAAATAAAAAATACATGAAAAAACCGGTCAAGTGCGAGATGGACTCGCCCATGAAGGGTTTCGTAGCAGCTAGTTACATAATATAAAAGTTCTTATAGTTCGTTAGAACTTTGATTGATGTTTTAACACGTTCGCAGTGGTAGTGATTTTTCTAACCGAAAATTGCGGTTTATGACGTATTAAAAAAAAACTACCAGCTCTATCTCGTTCAAACCAATTTTCGTTGGTAGTTTTGATGGCAATGTACATCATATATTCTTTTTAGATTTATCATTCCCTAAGAAGAGCATCAATAAACTGCCGCTGCGTTGGCAAAGATGCATTGATTGCATGGGTGATTACTTCGATTAATACGAGTACAAATAAAAAATACATGAAAAAAACCGGTCAAGTGCGAGATGGACTCGCCCATGAAGGGTTTCGTAGCAGCTAGTTACATAATATAAAAGTTCTTATAGTTCGTTAGAACTTTGATTGATGTTTTAACACGTTCGCAGTGGTAGTGATTTTTCTAACCGAAAATTGCGGTTTATGACGTATTAAAAAAAAACTACCAGCTCTATCTCGTTCAAACCAATTTTCGTTGGTAGTTTTGATGGCAATGTACATCATATATTCTTTTTAGATTTATCATTCCCTTAGTTTAGAAGTTAGAGGGACTTCCACTTTGGAAGTGTCTCTTGCGCAAACTATTCACTTTAGAAAAAAATGACGTTAGGAACCTCAATAGAATTTTTGAAGGCCTATCTACAGATACCCCACACGTATGGGTGTGATGAAAAAAAAACATTTTGAGTTTCAGTTCTGAGTATGGGGACCCCTAAAATTTACTGCTTTTTTTCTAGTTTTATATAAGAATCTTAATGCGGTTCACAGAATACATCTAGTTACTAAGTTTCAATAGCATAGGCCTTATAGTTTCGGAGAAAAGGGGCTGTGACACACGGACGGATAGACAGACAGACAGACAGACATGACGAATCTATAAGGGTTCCGATTTTGCCATTTGGCTACGAAACCCTAAAAAGCGTTTAATTTTTTTCATAGATAACGGCAATTTTATCAGTAAAGACCTAATATACAAGAAAAATTTAAAATATACTGTTCTTTCACGAGAAAATAGAGAATTTGCAGATTAAATTAGAAACACTGTTCGCTGTTACACGGTATATTTCCAACTGTCCTTCCTTACAAAATAATTATGTACCTACCTACATATCTATATATATAAAAACAAGAACTGACTGACTGACGATCAACGCAGAGCCTAAACCGCTGGGTCAAAAAGCATGAAGTTTTGCACAAATGCTCCTTATGTGACGTAGGCGAGCAATAAGGAGGGATTTTTGAAAATTCCACTCCTAAGGGGGTAAACAAGGGTTGCAAAGTTTGTATGGGACTACGTGAATCCTTGGTCCGATCTTTTTCAAATTTGGCATAATACATCTTTAACTGAATTGATGGGAGATATGTATTTTATCCACCGCCATAGATCCACCGCCACCTGGAATCTGCGAGGCCGAACTTATTTTTCCTGACGGAGACTAAGATATCTTGCCCGAACGATACATCTTACTTGATGTACCCTGGCTATAAGCTGGAGGCTAATTTCAGGCGTCAAGCTGGGGTATGCATGTTCGTACGGGAGGATATCTGCTGTCGCCGTCTCAGTGACCTGGAAGACAGGGACCTGTCTACATTATGGGCGCGCGTGGATCATGGGGGCCACACTCGGATCTACGCGTGCATTTACAGGTCCCATAGCGGTGATACGGAGACAGTTCGCCTTTTTGACCACCTGCAACAATCGACCGACAAGGCTATTGAGCGGTATCCCTCCGCGGAGATAGTGATTTTGGGGGACTTTAATGGTCACCATATTAACTGGTTGGGTTCCGTGCACACTAACTTTGCGGGGAAAGCTGCTCACGACTTTGCCCTGACCTACGGTTTCTCCCAACTGGTAAAATCTCATACGAGAATACCAGATAGGGA
Source organism: Miltochrista miniata (assembly GCA_933228765.1). Classification (NCBI taxonomy): domain Eukaryota; kingdom Metazoa; phylum Arthropoda; class Insecta; order Lepidoptera; family Erebidae; genus Miltochrista; species Miltochrista miniata. Next base: position 13,985,947 of record OW121752.1, on the reverse strand, counting down.
GAACGAGCAGAGTGCATTGCTGGACCTTCTGCTGACTACGCGGCCTGACGGATACACCACATCAGTGGATGCGCCATTTGGTTCATCGGACCACTGCCTCGTTCGGTCGCGAGTGCCTCTCGCAAGGCCTGAACTACCTCGGCCCAAGGAGTGGCGACATGTGTGGCACTACAAGTCAGCAGACTGGGATGGACTTCGAGAGTTCTTTGCGTCGTACCCGTGGAGGCGGCTTTGCTTCACTTCAGATGATTTGAACTCTTGCGCTGCAGCAGTAGCTGAGGGGATCTTGGCGGGCATGGAATGTTATATTCCTAACCGCTGGATCCCGGCAGGAGCTAGGAAACGACCGTGGTTTAATCGGCTTTGTAGAGAAACTAGGATGTTGAAAGAAACTGCCTACAGAGCTTGGACCACGGCTCGCGCTAACTCAGATCCTAGCATCTCTGAAGTGAAACGCAAACTGAATGCCGCCTCGAGGGCCAGTAAAAGAGCGGTTGCCAGGGCTAAGTTTGATTTCGTCGACAGAATTAGTCAGCGACTAGCCGGCTACCCTTCTGGAAGTCGTGAATTCTGGTCGGTCGGGATTACCACCTCTACATAGACTGGATGGTAGTCTGGCCCAGAGTGCCAAGGAGAAGGCCGACCTTTTGGGTTCTCTCTTTGCCTCCAACTCGACCATGAACGATGGAGGTGCGCTTCGGCCTGGTATCCCTTGGTGTGGCACTTCCATGCCAGAAATTAAATTCAAGCAACGGGACGTCAGGCGGGAGCTTCAATCCCTAGATATTCATAAGTCGAGTGGGCCGGACGGCATTCCCGCGGTGGTACTTAAGCGGTGTGGTCCGGAGTTGTGTCCGGTACTTACACGTCTTTTCACGCTTTCATACTCCATGAAGCAAGTCCCGGCGTCGTGGAAGATCGCGCACGTGCATCCTGTGCCCAAGAAGGGTGACAGGACCGACCCGGCAAATTATAGGCCTATAGCCGTCACCTCCCTCTTATCTAAGGTGATGGAGCGTGTAATTAATACACAGCTCCTGAGGTACCTTGAGGAACATGACCTGCTCAGTGACCGGCAGTACGGTTTCCGTCACGGTCGCTCGACGGGCGATCTTCTTGTGTACCTCACACACCGTAAGGGTGAGGCTCTAGCAGTGAGCCTCGACATCTCGAAAGCCTTTGACCGGGTCTGGCACCGTGGTCTTCTTACGAAATTGCCCTCCTATGGACTGCCCGAGAGTTTATGCGGATGGGTGTCCAGCTTTCTGGCCGGTAGAAGCATCAGGGCCGTCGTTGACGGTAGCTGTTCTGACTGCATGGCCATAAACGCTGGAGTACCACAAGGCTCAGTGTTGTCCCCTACTTTGTTTCTGCTGCATATCAATGACATGTTGTCTATTGACGGCATTCATTGTTATGCGGACGACAGTACGGGCGACACTTATTACACGGGCCGTCCCGGTATCTCTCGGGATGCAGTGGAAGAAAGTCGTGAACAACTTGTGTCTGAAGTCGAGGCTACTCTCACTAGAGTGTCCGATTGGGGTCGACAAAATCTTGTCCAATTCAACCCTACCAAGACACAAGTTTGTGTTTTCACCGCAAAAAAGATCCCATTCACTGTGGCGCCACAATTTCAGGGCACATCTCTCACCATCTCTGAAAGTATAGGGATCCTTGGTGTTGACATCTCTAGAGATGTGCAGTTCCGCAGTCACTTGGAGGGCAAGGCCAAGCTGGCGTCCAGGAAGCTCGGAGTGCTCAGAAGGGCGCGGCGGTACTTTACTGCGGCGCAAGCACTGCTTCTCTATAAGTCGCAAGTGCGTCCGCATATGGAGTACTGCTGTCACCTCTGGGCGGGGGCACCCGAATACCAGCTTCGTCCATTTGACTCGGTGCAAAGGCGAGCTATGAGAGTTGTCAACGATCCCATACTTGCAGGTGGTGTGGAACCTCTTAGTGACAGGAGAGACTTTGCTTCTCTATGTGTGTTCTACCGCCTGTACAACGGTTTGTGCTCTGAAGAATTGTTTGATATGATGCCTACGGCTACATTCTATCATCGCACCGCTCGCCATAGACAGGGTGTTCATCCTCACACGTTGCGTCCTGAGCGCTCGAGCACGGTGAGATCTAATAGAGGCTTTCTTCCGCGTACGCTTAGGTTGTGGAATGATCTCCCTGCTTCGGTTTTCCCGGACGCCTACAGTATGGGGTTCTTCAAAAGGGGACTTAGAAGGTTTTTAAAGAGTCGGCAGCGCGCTTGTGGCGCCTCTGGTGTTGCAAACGTCCATAGGCTGCGGTGACCACCGGTACATCTGGGGGGGCCGTATGCTTGTCTGCAACTCTAGTGGTATAAAAAAAAAAATATATTCGCTTACTTTCTTATTACCTATATACACTTATACAGGGATAATACAAACGATCAGAGGCGTTATAGATGAACATTTAGCAGATGAAATCTGCAGTAAATGTCTGGTCACAATAGGAGAAATTCTGAAAAAAAGTCTGAAGACCTACACAATCCAGAAATACGAGTAAGAAAGAAGTTAAGATATCAATTCCTTAGCAAAAGCAGAGAATGCTCTCTAAACCAATTAACAAAGACATTAGTAGATACGTATTTTGGTTTATTTGGTCAGAATTATATCTATACATATAAAAACAGTACTGTAAAGTGCCGCGGGCTGGCCACAGAAGACGACAGACGACGGCAGATGGAGCTAACGAGTTCCAAAGCGGGCATCGCAACTTGGTCCACCCGCTAGATGGACCAAAGACCTAGAAGAGGTCGCAGGCTGGATGCTGAAGGCGTAGGACGTAAATTAGGAGAGGCCTACGTCCAGGAGCGTACATGCTGATTTGCTTGATATAAAAATAAAAACTGACTTAGATACCTGATCGAGATCTAGAACCTTGAAATTAGATTTATGGCATAGTTGCGCACAAAGAAACGATTTTTAGGGTTCGTGCCTTTAAACCGGACCCTATTTATGAGACTTTGCTGTTCGTCTGTCTATCTGTCCGTCATGAGGCTGTATCTCAGGAATCGTGATAGCTAGAGAGCTGACAAGGTGGTGGCACGACGAGGATAAAGGGGAAATTTTCAGATGATATATTTCTGTAGCCACTATGACAACAAATACTAATGTCAAAAAAAGGGGGCGGGGATTAAGGGGACTCTTATCCAACAAAAGTGATGCTTTGCTGTGTTTTTGGTACGAAACCCTCTGTCTTTCCACTCTGACCAACTAAACCGGCCAACCGTTGTTCGGAATGGAACTCATTAAGGGACTTTATTCCTATCTATGCTTTATTCTTTATTTATTTACTCTGTGCGCGAGTCCGCTTCGCACTTGGCCAGTTTTTTATACTACTAAGATGGCAGACAAGCTTACGGTCCCCCTGATGGTTGGTTACTGTAGTGGACTAATTCACATAGTGAACGTTTGCAACACCAGTGGTGCTGCTGGATGTCGACCCATATTTCCCTTGGCATCCAGTAGAGTCACGGGAAAGTAAAATATCCCGTAACCCTACTGATAGTGCTTCGAATTAGGTTCGTTTACAATAACCATTTTAAGGAAAATCCAATTTGTGCCAAAATAATACAACGGGAATACACGCGACAGAAAACCACGCGATAAAAATAGAAGCGACAGGGGACCTTTCTATTTCTCTCTCTCTCTTACGCAAACGAAGTTGCGCGGGTCAGCTAGTTATACTATAGAATCATTCCTCCACCTTAATCCGATAATATTATATTCCTACACCAAATAATAAAATGGCTCATAATATTTTTTCCTTATTATTAATTATACATTCCTATTATATACAATATACCTATTAAGTATTATTATAATAGGTTTCCTAATACAAAAACTTAAATAATGCTTAGCATAATTAAAATTACTTAAAACAAGATTTGGTGGTACATGATGCGTAACAAACAACGTATAAGTACGTATCTATGGTAAGTTTATAAAAACATTTATAACTACATATTATTTACGTTTTTCTATACGACACTTTCGTATCGAGCGGGACTGAGGAGGTACACCGGTTAGCGGGGTCTCCGTGTAGCCAGTAACCTTTCCTGACAACCCAATATCGTCCCCGGGGTTCGAATCCGGGTATGCTGCGACCGACTCTGTTTCCCCAGAGCTAGGCATCTCGTATCCCCTAGAACCCCCTTTCGCTTCCGGCGCCACCGCGTCGCCCAGCTGTTCCACTGGGCTCTCCTGGGGCTTTTCGGGTACAAGGTTGGTGCCTTCGTTTCGACGAGAACGTTTTTTTTAACTGATTGTAGTGCCTGTGAATGACATGACCACTGCTATCTCTTACTTAATAGTTAGTTGTGTCTAGAGACTCTAAGACATTACCTGCAGCATTTAAGGGTCCTGTCTATACCACATTCCTTCTCCTACTTCCACCTTCCTGTCGGTCCCGCCGGCATAATCTACCTGTCGTCGCTGTGCCCGCCTAACCTGAGGTTCTATGTCTGGTTTCAGCGCGTCAAGACGTGTACGTAGGTGCCTACCCATTAATTACATCGCAGGGCTCTCTTCCGTGGCGGCGTGTTCTGTATTTCGATAATGCAATATGAATGTAGGTATTTAAGGACTGGTCAATACAATTTCCTTCGGCGTTTGTTTTTACCCGAACTGCCAAAGGAAGACCTAGAATTAATAATAAATAAATTTAATTCCATTGGACTGAATCTAAATTCAGATAAATGTGAGCTTTTTGTTACTGAAAAGGTAGACAGTCTTTCCACAACACACAAATGAGAACATTCACTCTCCATACATTTCTGGGCTAATTTTGAAAGTGCCGGCCAACAAAAATAAACTTTATATTCTAATATCCCCTTCCCTTTGGACCGCGAAAGCGAATAGACGTCTAACCCGTACAAATTTTTGCAAAGATCATACATTTTAGAATATTTATTGTAAATAAATTCGAAAAAACGTTACAAAGTACTAGGCGCGCATAAACGTCGAGTTGAACGCGGAGTGCTAGTGAAAACAAGACAACATCTACAGCGACGGCAACAACAACCAGAGCTACGTCGCCGCGTCGCTTCACTGCATGTGCTACTCGTGCACGTCACTATTGTCGCTTGCCGCAATTCATAAGAGACAGCGTTTTACCGGTAATTTTTGGACTTGGTCCAAGTTATTGTTTAATTAATTAAAAATTTTACTGAACACAAACTCGGCAGTACGGAATCTGCTCAATATGTTAAGAACGCCGACAAACTCGCCCACAAAAGAAATTGCCTCGGCTGTGACCGTCGATCAAACAAACCCGATGGCGAACCTAAGCGCTGCCTCACGCTCTGAGTCGGACATTAGGAAACTCGGCACAGAGGAAGCTCTACAACATTATACTACCCAGCGTGCCAAACGTAAACACCCCTCGAGCGAGGTAACCAGCGATGACTTTGAGCGTTTTAAAAACGAGATTAGAGATATGATTCGAGAAATGTCATCTGCCCAAAATTCCCGTCTGGACAAATTGGAAGGATACATGATGGAAATTAAAAAACACTACACCGATATCATGACTACAACAGGTGAATTGGAAAAGTCGATGACTTTCATTTCCGACCAATTATCATCAGTTGAGAACAAAATAAGCACCTTGGAAAAAGATCGAAACAGTATAGTGAACAGATTATCCATGATTGAGGAGAAACTTGAGCTGCATGACCACAACAGTATCAAAACTTCACTGGAATTTAGAAATGTTCCCAAAAGGAACGGAGAGGATAAAACTGCTTTGTACGATATGATTTTGCAACTATCCAAACAATTAAACGTCCATATTGAGTCTCCGCATATTCGTGATGTATCACGGCAATCATCTAAAAAGGAACATAAAACGTCTAGTCTCACTGTTGAGTTTGCTAATACACTCACCAAAACCAAATTCCTGAGCGCTGTCAAGGAGTTTAACAAGAAGAATCCGGAGCGTAAGATCAACTCAAGACACTTGGGTTTAACAGATATCACCGAAACACCGGTATATGTCGCTGAACAACTTACCACCCGTACTAAGAAATTGTTTTATCTAACAAGAATCTACGCCAGAACCAACCAATATAACTTTTGTTGGACTTCAAATGGCCGGGTTATGATGAAGAACGATCCAAACAGCCAGGCCATCCTAGTGAAAAATGAAATGCAACTGAAACAGCTGTCTTCAACATCCACCGAATGACTACGCATGTATTATTTATTAATCTTTTTAATCGTACAATTTCAACTGTCTGTGACAGACTCCTGTTACCACAAACATAACTTATTAACACACACAGATAATACATTCAACACTCATAATTACTACAACGACAAAATACCTAAATACAGACTTCACATAACACAATACCATTTTCCTGCACTGCCAGTTCAAAACAGCTACTCACCTGAAAATGAATGCTGTAACCATCCTCAGATGTGCTCGTTTCCGTTACCAGTTTTCAAAGAATTACCAATTAGTCCGCTAAGAAACACACTGCAGATCAATTATTATAATCTGATGCGAATTATCACAAGCCCCTACACCACTCTCATCCAGAACGCCCCACCCCGCTTAATACCTACATTATTACCACCAAAATTACTAATGTTATTAATAGCCTGATCGACAATTTAGACCAACTATCTGTCTCTGAAATTCACACTTGCAACCCGGAACTGACGCAAACAATTATAAGACAGCCAAAAAACTATCTGAAGGTACTCACACAAAACATCTGCTCTATTAACTGCAACTTCCGAAGCTTGCAGACTCTTATGAAGCGTGTATCATTTGATAGTGATGTAATCGTCTTGACCGAGTGCTGGTTGCCATGCTTATCTAACGCTATAATACCACAATTATAAAACTACGCAGCACTTAACACTACCAACCATCTAAACAAGAAGGACGGTGTGGTCGTATATGTGAGTTCGGAGTTGTCGGCGACTAATGAGGAACCTGATCTGTGCCAGTCTGCCTCAGGAATTATTATTAAACTCAAAACGTTGCATTAGTATGTATTTACCGGTCACCATCAAATCGTGATATACAAAATTTTCTCACCGCTCTCAACCGCACACTTTTGACCTTGCAAAACTTTAAATCGGTTATTCTGTGCGGTGATCTGAATATAGATATTAAACCAACTACTATCGATACGCGTTGCCACGATTATTTAAATTGTTTAGCATTTCTCGGTTACCTACCTGCACATTCCTTACCCACCAGAGAGAAGAATTGTCTAGATCATGTATTCTTAAAAACAAACCACTCCAGCCACATGTTTGTCTATGACACGGTGATCACTGACCATCACTCTTCTCTGCTGTGTTTAAACTACCGACCTGTACGAGAACATATCACTTCAACCATTTTCAAAATTGATTATGAGAAACTCGATGAAACAATGGCCCAGCTGGACCTAGACCCAATTTCTGCATCGAAAATGCCGACATTGCAACAAATAAACTTATTGAGTTGCTAACAAGTGCTGTATCTAGGAATACTACTATAAAAAAGGTATCATCTAAAAAGAAAGTCCTGAAGCCCTGGATTACGACCGGTCTATTACGCAGTATAAGAAATAGGGACGCTTTGCATAAAAAGACTAAAAAATACCCATATAATGAAGTTCTAAAAGTAACCTATAAAAGATATAGAAATTTTTGCACAAGAATAATAAAAAGAGCCAAACGGCTGTCCGACACAGAGGAACTTGATAAAGCCTGTCATAATCCAAAACTGCTCTGGGATACAATAAAACGTGTCACAGATATCACTAAACCCAAGAACTCCGCTACACAATTAATAACCTCCACATCTTCACCCTTACAGGCCTGTAGCAAAGTAAACAGTTTTTTCGTAAACATAGGCAAAAAGCTTGCTGACGACCTTATCTCGACTAGACCTCAAAGACCCCCCCAGGTCAAACTCAGGACTACACACATTTCATCCTTCGTTTTGGAACACACAGACTGTGACGAAATTATGGCGATCATACACTCACTACGTTCAAATGCCGCCGCTGGTTGGGATGGTATTACGCCCTATATTATAAAGAAGTACTCCATTCTTCTGTCACCTATTCTATGCCACATATTTAATCTTTGTTTCGACACTGGCGTCTTTCCTACTTCCTTCAAAAAGGCAATTATCCATCCAATCTTCAAGAGTGGAGACGGAAACTTACCTAATAACTATCGTCCTATAGCTGTTCTGAGTGTACTATCCAAAGTACTCGAGCGCTTAATTAACAGAAGATTGGTGGAATACTTGGAACACTATAAACTATTATCGAAACACCAATACGGCTTCCGCAGGAACTTATCCACCTGTGACGCAGTTCATGAGGTAACTAATTATGTTGTTCAAAATATCAACCAAGGTAGAAGATTACTTACGATATTCTTGGATCTCACAAAGGCCTTTGATTCTGTTCCCGTTTCTACCCTCTTACTGAAACTTGAAGGAATGGGTGTCAGAGGAATACAATTGGATCTCTTCCGGAGTTACCTGTCGGATCGTTCGCAGTTCGTTAGGATAGATGGCTACAACAGCGAAGAGCTTTCTATCTCCTACGGCGTGCCACAGGGCAGCATACTGGGTCCTACACTGTTTCTTGTTTACATAAACGAGTTGTGCGACCTCAGTGTAAAGGATGGTATTATAACATCATTTGCTGATGATACTGCCATAACCGTCACTGCTGATACATGGATGCAACTGGGGAACAAGGCACAACTCGCGCTGGACACTACGCTGGACTGGCTATACCATCACACTTTGACTCTCAATACCTCCAAAACCAACTTCCTTACATGGTCTGTAAGTGCTGCGTCCCAGCCTCGAGTCCATGTCAACATAATAGCTCACACTTGTCGTCCTGAAACTAAGCCCCTTTGCAATTGTGCTCAGCTAACTTCCGTGGAGCACGTGAAATATTTGGGAGTGACCCTGGACAGGAATCTGAATTTTAAGACACATATCAGCAGTCTCACGGGCAGAATACGCAAACTAATTTACATCTTCAAAACACTTCGACATGTTGCTAGGTTGACGGTCATCCGTAGAGTCTATTTTGCGTTGTGTCAATCCGTAATAACATATTGCATATCATGTTGGGGCGGAGCTTGTAAATCTATAATGAAACCGTTAGAGATCGCACACAGGGCGGTCCTGAAAGTGGCTACTTTTCATCCCATTATGTTCTCAACAGACGAGTTATACAATAGTTGGAACATTCTGAACGTTCGCCAACACTTCATACTACAAGTTATATACTCATGCAACATCGTCAGACACCGTACAGGGTGATTGACAAGCGCAGAAGAGATAGGATCTGTACACTGACGTTGGCACGGTCGTCCTTTGCCCGAAGATTCTTTTACATCCTCGGCCCTTATTTATACAACCGGATTAACAAGCCTTGCCCAGTGTTTGGTTTGAGCTACTTTGAATGTAAAAAGCGAGTCGTTATGTTTCTGCGTAGCCTCGACTACGAAAAGACAGAAAAATACCTAGTTTGACACGTTTTGCCTCTCCTACAAATATACACATCAGTTTCTTTTCTGTACATGCAGACGCGCGCACACACACACACACACACACACACATACACACACACACACACACTCACACACTCACACACACACACACACACACAGACACACACACAAACACTCACACACATACACACTAACACTCACTAATCTTAGTTATTTTTTCAATACTATTTCTTTTTTTTTCCCTCTGATAAGAGTAAATTTTTGGCACTAAAAAGCGTTAAAAAGTTTTTTTTCACAATAAATATTGAAGCCATTGGGAATAGGGAACTGAAACTCCTTAACACAGGCTACTGCGTAGCCTAGTTAGGAATACAGAACTGTACCCACGAAATGTAGACAATTGAGCCTACCACTGTACCAAAAAATGAAAATTGATGTACTACAATCTTTATCTGAATAAATATATATTACATTAATAGAGTATAATAAAACAAACATTTTTTTTATTACTGGACCAAAACTCTAAGTCAACTCTGAGAGATAATATTCAACATCAAAAGTTTGTCAAAAAAATCTTAATAATTGCAATATTCTGTCGTAATTGCGAGTCAGAATGTAAAAAAAGGTCTCAGTTACAGTGTACCTTCCAACTACAGGGCAGTATGTTGGCCTAGCCTAAGGGCTAGCTACATTGCGGCTAAGGAGTGCGAGCTCGAACTCCATGCGGAAAAGAGCTCGCGCGGGCCACATTTAAAGCCAAAGAGGAGGAGTGCCGGCGGCGGTAAGACAGGCGACTCTGCTTCCTCCGCGAATCCCCGACGCTGAACGAGACGTCGACGTCAGCAGCAGCTCCGCGTGCTTAGCTCCGAACAGCTGTCGAATGCGGTTTAGGTGGCGGTGGAGGCAATCAAGACGATCGCCTTTAAATCATCCCGCCTGAAGAGCCAGCGCGTCCATAATGGAGCACATGAGGAGGCCTCCTCCACGTGTAATGATGAGGTTCTCCGCCTGAAGGGCGAACTCACGGCCGTGCGGGCCGAAATGGAAGAATTGAGGCGCTGGTTATGCGCCGCTCCATCGAAGTCACCGGGGTTGTCGCGCGAAGAGGTGTTATTTCTCATCAACGCGCGCAACGCCGGTATAGAAGATAGGCTGCTCCCGGCGCCTCGGCTGCGTCCTCCCCTTGCAGCGGACGCGCAAAATGCTGCCCGCATGACCGGTGCTCCAGCATACGGCGATACATCTGTCGGCCCTTCAATGCACCCTTTGTCGGCGCTTCTGCACCCACGCGCCCTAAGCGCAAGGCTGCTGGTGCCTCTGCCGCCGCGCCTTTGTCTCCCGTCCCCTCCTCGTCTGCGTCGGAGATGATAGAACCGGTCGTGGCCGCTCCGTTGGCTTCTTCTTTTTCTCCCCCAACTCAGGGGAAGAAGAACAAGATTAAGAAGAGGAGCGCTGCGGCGAGTGAGGTCAAGGCGCGCAGAGAGCGCCAGGCTGCCTCAACCTCAGTACCGGCCCCCACGTCTCAGCCCTTACCCGAGGCGCGGAACAATGTCACAAAGCGGCCGAAGACGAAACCAAAGTCCGCCTGTGTGCCCGCGAGGCCTGTCCGAAAGAAGGGCAACCCGAATCTCCGCGCTCCGCGAACTGCAGCAGTAGTTATCACGCTGAGGCGGAGGGGCGGGGCTTGACTTACGCACAAAAACTTGCCGAGGATGAGAGGTCAATCGACCTTAACATCCTCGGCATCGACGGCCTACGTTTCTGCACGGCGGGCGGCCACCGGAGGATATGTTTTGCAGATGGCGGGTGCAGAGAGAGGCGCCAAAGCGGACGCATTGGCGGCCAAGCCTCAAGAATCCTTTGGCGACGACGTCCGTGGCACAAGGTGGGAGAAGTGCGCGGCGTGGCGCATCTACGGTCTCGGCGACGCTGCAAAGAAAGAGGTCGTGACGCGGGTGGTGGCGGAAGTTGGGGGTTGCGCCGCCACCAGTGTCACCGTTGGTGAGATTGCTTGCCAGGCAGGAAAGCAAGGCATGGTGCGGGTCAAGTGCCCGGTCCCGGCGGCCAAGCTCATCACTGATGGCCACCCGCTTACAATTGGCTGGACCCGCGTCCGTGCGGTGTTATTGGAGCCCAGGACGTGTGGGAGTCGACCGCAGCACCCTTTGTTTCCGTTGCCGGCCAAAAAGCGGCCGGGTGCAACGCAAATCCGCACTGCCCCGTTTGTGCGGCGGCGGGAGAGGCCGCTGCACACCGCCTGTGCCCCAAAGCCTGCTTGGCGGCATCTGAAAAACGGCGTAAAGGCCTTAAAACCTAATCCGATTTCCTTAATTGTAGCAATAGTACTTATAATATGATAGTTTAGACAAAAACAAGGCTGTTTTACGTCTACGCTAGTCACACTTGACACTAAATATTGGTGCCTTCCACTCACTTGGAAATAATATTTTCGGTAGTTAGACTTGACTATCCTTATTAAAAAAACGGGTGGAATCGGGAACATAAATAATCGTCTTTAGCATTAGGTATTTCAAACGTAGTCAACATGCTCAATATCTTAAATGAACATTATATTAATCGTCCAATAGTTCAAATAATTATAGTTAATTCGAAATTATGTGAATTAACTAGTAGTCGAGTCGACCAATATGCGTAAGAACAAAGGTGAATCAACCTTTGGGTTACCTATCATAATAACTAAAGTTGTTTCAACTATTTTCAAAACAACTACGGTCAAAATAACTACTGATTAAAACACCTAAAGATCGTTTCACCTATTGTTGTTATAACTACTGGTCGAAACAAATAATGGACGATTCACCTACGATTAATTCAACTACAATTAACTGTGCTAAGATTGATTGAGCTATGAAATACATAATAAATCAATTCGCCTACGAGTTTATTGTACGATTACGAGTCTCAGTACTCAGGGGTACGTATCATAATGCATAAGTTTAAAACCTATAAGTTTACATTGTATAAGTTCAAAATATATAAAATCAAAAGGTATAATAGTCAGAAGAAATAATCATAAGGCTACATTTTATTCAAATATCCGAAAATTCACTGTTTAAGTTTTTTTAAAAAAGTACGGTCAAGTCTAACTACCGAAAATATTATTTTTTAACAAAAAAAAACGATTCGGATAGGTTAGGTTAGAAGGCAAAAAAATAAACACGAAGGCGTGTTTATTTTTTTGTTTTGTAGTTTGCCTTCCACTTACTTGGAAATAATATTTTCGGTAGTTAAACTTGACTATACTTTATTAAAAAACGGGTGGAATCGGGAACATAAATAATCGTCTTTAGCATTAGGTATTTCAAACGTAGTCAACATGTCCAATATCTTAAATGAACATTATATTAATCGTCCATTAGTTCAAATAATTATAGTTTATTCAAAATTATGTGAATTAACGAGTAGTTGAGTCGACCAATATGCGTAATGAACATAGGTGAATCAACCGTAGTTGTTTTGAAAATAGTTGAAAAAACTTTAGTTATTACTAGCTGACCCTCGCAACTTTGTTTACGTCACATAATGTGCACGAAAGGAGAGGCAATTTTTCATCAGACTCGTCAAGTAACGGGTGAAACGGCCCTGTTTGCTTAATCATAAAAGAGCTTAAAGGTTAGAGCTCTTCTAAAACAATTCGGTCCACGCCTTCGGCGCGGACTGAATTATTTTACAACAGCCTTATTAATTTAGCTCTTTTATGATTAAGCCAACACGCCCGTTTAGATTTACCCTCTCATTCAAAGGAACCCTTGAATTCTAGGTTTGGCGAAAGTTGAGATACCTCTAATTCCTGAACTACAAACCCCTCAATCTTGAAACTTGGGTCGAAAAATCTTTAAAGTACTCCCTTTCCAATACTAAAAGAATATTTGAAATCGCAACACGCATTGAGAAATTACAACAGAGGGTTACCTATCATAATAACTAAAGTTGTTTCAACTATTTTCAAAACAACTACGGTTGATTCACCTATGTTCATTACGCATATTGGTCGACTCGACTACTCGTTAATTCACATAATTTCGAATAAACTATAATTATTTGAACTAATGGACGATTAATATAATGTTCATTTAAGATATTGGACATGTTGACTACGTTTGAAATACATAATGTTCGATTCACGTACGGTTTACTCATACTACGCGCCGGATTAATTCTGAAGTGGTGGGTAGTTACAATTCATTTTATGTTAAACGTCGGCCATATTATTACTCAGTCTATGGTAAAGCTGAGTATAAGTTGTGATTAACATTGTAATTATGAGTGAAAACATTGTGAAATTATTAAAAACGCAAAGGGGAGGAGTAAAAGTGTATCAAAATGGGTTCACATATGTTAAGAATAGACCAGGAAGCGACAAAATTTATTGGAAATGTGAAATACACAAATGTACTGCAAATCTCATAACAAATGTTTTCACGGATATTGAAACGTTGTCAGTTCTAGCTTGTAGTGGCGAACATAATCACGAAGGTATTCCGGTGCGTGCTGACGTTGCTAATAGCGGCGTTTTCCCTGAAAGAAAACGCATATTAAAATACTTACCTAATTCGAAGCTTATATAATGAGATAGGCATATCCGTTACCCGTAGGCTTATCTTACTCATGTTTGATGACGTATTTCCGTCGACTCACCAGCAGATGGCGCCACCTGTGAACTTATAAAGGAACATGGCGTCCACTTTGTCCTCATTGGCTTTTATTCACCAGGCAGATTTAAAAAGTAAGCTTCGAATTAGGTAAGTATTTTAATATGCGTTTTCTTTCAGGGAAAACGCCGCTATTAAAAGTACTTGACCGTAATTCGAAGCTTATATAATGAGAAATGTTTGTTTTCGCCTGGTGAGTGACGGAAACGCCAATGTGATTCTAATTTATTTTTAGGAAATTAATATTATAGAATGTTGTATGTATGGTATCTAGATTTATAATCTTTACCATCTTGAACAACTTCATATGTAATCTTAAACAGACTAAATAAGGAATCTTATTTAAGGAGTAGTAAGTATTCCTTCTATTGACAGGATTAAATAATTGCGAATTATTATTATATTTGATTGGTGGTAGTAGCTGACATTATTACTCGACGATAAAAATTTTAGAAATCCATCGTCAATTACCTCTTGTTAAGGATTAATTTGATCTTACCACCACCACCAATTCTTAGAAGCTGCTGTTGACCGGGTAGTGCCGGGGCTAGAATAGTTGGAGAACCTCTAACAGTCATAAATAAACTATTAGACTATGTAGTCTCATATCGGTTACTCTGATATCCTAATTTCTATCTAGAATAAAGGATTCAATTGATTAGTCGTAGGTGTTATCTTTGTTTACAATGTTTTCCAACCAGATTGTCTGAAATGAAAATGATCAGTTTCGGACTCTTAATTCGGGCCTAAAAGTAGTACCTATGACGTGAGTTAATACAATCGAGCAAAGTTAGATCGTGGTTGCGGCGACCTAAGCATAAAATCACTATGACGGGAAACCTGAAAAATCTTCTCTGTGTATCAATACTTAGTAATATCGAACTAAGTCATCAATCCCAATATCAATGAATATGTGACTTATCTTTCTTTACATCTTTTTTTAAAGAGATCGACCAAGATATGTTTAACCAAAACATGCGAACTATGTAAAGTTGACTAACGGTTTCTGTATTATCAAGAACAGCAATAACAGATTTATGTAACAGAATCGTATTATATAATAACCATGAATAAAATGCAAGTCGGTTAAAACATCTTAAAAGGTAGGTCTCAAGGAGCTCAATAGTAGAAGTTTTTGATTTAATATCTGTTATTTACCTCTTCCCCCCCCCCCCCACATTTCCACAGATTCTCTATGTGAGGTGGTGGGAGACCTGTCGAGGTGTTTATTAGAAGGAAAGAAATAATGTTTATTAGGTTCTTTTGCAGGTTCTGCAGAACGAATGGAGCTTACAGAGCTCTCGCTTTGAGATCTGCCCTCTATTATTACCTTGTGCCATCGCGGCGCCATAAACACTCCTGTTGACCGATTAAGGTGTGACAGCATCTTGGGTATTAAAAATGGTGGTGGAAGTAATATCCACACATTACAAACAGGCCTATCATGTAGTGTTCTCCATTTCATAATAGGAATATTGTTTGTATAACAACAAACAAACACCACTAAGGCAAGATTCCCGCCTTAGTGGTGTTTGAAGCAGGATGCTCACAAAAATACCCGGAGGAGCTGATACATATGGTATCGGCTCGGAATGCAGTGTATGGTGAAGTCAATTTGATGTCGGACTATTACACGCAAGCTGACGAGTTAAGTTCGTCAAGGCAATTGATTTGGTCTCGTCCCTCTGGGGGGATGGACTACAACTGCTTTGAATGAGTACAGACTGTAACACAGTACCGGTATATGATTTCGAATCATGTGTAAGATTATCAACATCTCTCTTTGATGCAGTGCAATCTTTGTTATTCTAGGCCCTCGAGCCTGTTAGAGAAATGTTTTGTAGCTGGGCTCCCAAGCGAAATCTGACGCGTCCGTGGTAAGAAAGCATCTCGGATGGAAAGCTTGTAAAATTGACGAGAACCGGTAATTGCGGACCCACTATTGGAGTTCCACTTGTACCACTCCGTGCACTACTATTTTCTTCAGTGGGTTGTCGGTTAGGGGATTGACCGAATGTGACGCCGAGGTAAAGCTACCTCTAGGCACTGCGAAAGGGGTAAAAAATCAAAAGACCCACCAAGTTTGAATTTTCTTTAAAAGAACTAAGTTTCTTTGATTTGGAATTAAATAAATCTTCCTTTTATGTCTAATATCTTTTCTTTTGGTATTGGACTTTCAGGTAGTTCTATGTCTATCGCATAACGATATGAGAGGTTTCTTTGGGAACCTATTATTGTTTTCTCCCAATTGTCTAACCATCTCTGGGTTTGAAGAGTTTTCAAGGCTATTTGTACGTGTTTGTGAAGAGTAACAGGATTTTGATGCGCAAAATGAGATTTTGTGTAGGTAGACGAGAATTTGAATACTCTTATTCTATAGAAATCGAGGCACCCAGATGGTGAGAAACGAAAATGTTTTGGGTGCGGCTTACCCGAGCGGAAGACAAGAATGTGCTCTGAGAAAGAATAATGTAAACTACATCAGCTTTACCATGAAAATAAGCTTGACTGAGATGTATTTTGCACATCCAATCTCGTGGTTGGAGGAAATCTGGTAAACGGAACATGCTGAAAGATAGAATTATTCTGGCTTCACAAAGGCGTACAATGTCCTAAAACTGAATTCTGGGCGGATGACCCACCGCTATTTGAAGTTAGGAAAAGTAGAGAAATCAAACTTGGTGACAAAGGAACTAGTTTTAGAGTGCCTTGAGCATTCATCTTTTGAACCATTGCACAATGTGGTCATTTCAGTTAAAAAGGAAACTTTTCGTTGTATGGATTCTTAAGTATTTAAAGCAACTAGTATTCCACCTTAGTCAAGTTTTCCATAGCATTTTAACATAAAGTGAAAATTTACAACTTTGTCAGGACGGGACTTGAACAGAGTTCGGTGTAAATTTAAATGTGGGAAGGTTATCAGTTTTGAGCAGGATTCGAACCTGCGTCCTCTCGAATACCGTGCAGGACGGATTGGAGTTTCTGGATAAAGGGAATGCGGTACCCTTTTATAAATTTAAAACTTTTTGGTACTCTCGTTCCTTACCAACGTATTTTGTACAGAGTTAACTGACCGACATAGAATGACAGGGTCATATTATTTAGTGTTTCCTTTGCTGGTGTGGGCAGAGGATGTTAGACCTCTCCTCGTCTCTTTGAGAGCCTCGAGCTCGGAAATTTCGTAATTGAAGGGACATCCTTGCATGGTTACTTAGTATGTTATCGTACGCCTGGTTACTATCGTATATTACAATTATTATAGATACACAATATTGTACATACCCCTCGAGGGTGGTAACTGGTTAGTGTTCCCTTTGCTGGTATGGGCAGGGGATGTTAAACTTCTCAGTCTCTTTGAGAGCATAAAGCTCAGAAATTTCTTAATTGAAGGGACATTTACTGTCGTATGCCCAATTATTATGGATATTGTACACACCCCTCGAGAGTGGTAACTGTAATACAGGCCTAAAAAAGGCTCTTGGTACAATGGAATCTGGACTCCATTCGATGGAGATCTGATCTTGACGCCTGATCCTCTCGAAGGCTGGCGTAATGATTTGGATGAACTTTTTTTTCGGGGTCATCCTTTTTTGGAGATCGAAGACCAAAATGCATGCCTTCCCGCGTGCCGTTGAAAAGGCTTCAGCCTCGAAAATGTATGTGTTTGAAGGCGATATTTTATCAAGGTTCATTTTTAAGAATTGGGTCTTTGACAATTCTGAGATTAATATATGAAATCAGATCTATGGCCGCAAGCCATTTGTAATAAATTGATATAAGATTTATGGAAATCCTATTATTTTAATTCTCTATGTCATTATGTAGAATGCAAATTAAGAGAAGGTGACATCAGAGGAGCGTCCAGGTTATTATTTAGCAGCGACGTTGTGGCGCCTTGCTCTCCAGATACTCTTGCAGATCTGAGGAGCAAGCACCCTGCGCCATGGGACGACCTTTCCTTTCCCGATCCTCCAAATTCCGATTTTGACTATTTAACTGTTACAGCCAAGGAAGTTGTGGCAGCTGTTGGCTCCTTCCGAAGTGGTTCTGCTGGTGGCCTCGACGGCTTGACTCCTCAGCATTTGAAGGATCTTTTGAGTCCCGCCGCCGGGGAGGCTGGCGAAGCGCTCCTGAAGGAGCTAACAGGTTTGGCTAATCTTATGTTATCCGGCAATGTGGACGAAGCCATTATAGATATACTGTATGGAGCCAATCTATGCGCTTTACGCAAGAAAGATGGTGGCATTCGTCCCATTGCCGTCGGTTGCACTTTCAGACGTATGGTAGCCAAAATTTGCTGCCAGTTTTATAAAGAAGAACTGGCTAGAGGTTTTCAACCCCTTCAGGTCGGTTTTGGATCGAAAGGGGGTTGTGAGGCTGCCATACATGCCCTGTCTACTTACCTTGGCTGCGGTAAAGTAGAGGTCGTTCTTAAGGTTGACTTGAAGAATGCCTTTAATTCAGTAAACAGGGACACTTTGTTGACACAAGCCAAATTGGAAACACCCAAAATTTTCCGTTTTCTTTGGCAATGTTACCGACATCCATCAAAATTATTATATAAGGACAACATTTTAGATTCTGCAGTGGGTTGTCAACAAGGTGACCCCCTTGGGCCACTCATTTTCAGTTTATCAATTCATCCAATAATTAGCCAACTAAATTCAAAATTCAACGTCTGGTATCTAGATGACGGCACTTTAGGAGGGGATGTAGATACAGTTTTCACAGATTTGGCTTTATTAAAAGATAAATTTGAATCTATTGGTTTAGAACTCAATTCTTCAAAGTGTGAAATTTTTGTTAATGATAACATGGACAGTGTTTCCACATTAGCAAAATTTAATGTTTTGGCTCCAAATTTAAAAATTACTCAAAAAAGTTCTCTTCGCCTCCTAGGGTCTCCTATTCTAGAAGATGCCTATGAATCTTTCATTGAGGAAAAAATTCAAAATTTTTGTGATGTTTCGGACCGACTTCTTCAAATTAATATGCATTCGGCTTTTACAATCATTCGGTATTGCCTTTTTGTCCCAAAATTAACTCATGCTCTCCGTTCATCTCAATTTTTTAAACATTCGACACTTTTGGAAAAATTGGACAAAATTATTCATACCACCCTTTGCAAAATTTTAAATGCAGATTTGGACGACCGGGCGTGGCTCCAAGCGTCTTTACCGATACGTTTGGGCGGCCTCGGCGTTCGAAAAATTTCGGATATAAGTTTACCAGCATTTTTGTCTTCAGTCCATGGCACTGATGAATTGACCAGGAAAATTCTAATTCCTACACTGGTTAATTCTGAAGTGCCAGGCAAGATTGAAGCCATAAATGCTTGGAAAATGATTTGCCCAAGTACTGTTTTGCCAACCAAACCATGCTCCCAGAGACTTTGGGATAGGCCGCTCTGCAACGAGGTTAGGAAACATTTATTGAATACGTGTTCGAATGTTGCAGATCGTGCTCGCCTATTGGCTGTGGGAGAATGGGAATCTGGTGTCTGGCTTCAGGCTCTTCCGTCGCCCAACATAGGCACTATGTTGGACGACACAACATTCAGAGTTGCTACCTGTCTTCGTTTAGGTGCTCCTTGCGTTTCTCCGCATAGTTGTCAATGCGGTGAAGCAGTCAACAACCTTGGGCATCACGGTCTATCATGCAGCAGGAGTGCAGGTCGCAGACCTCGTCATGCGTATCTTAACGACATCATCCGTCGGGCTCTTGTCACCGCCGGTGTTCCAGCCGTTCTAGAACCTAACGGTTTGGCTCGTGACGATGGCAAGAGGCCGGACGGTATGTCTTTGGTGCCATGGAAGATGGGAAGGCCTTTAGTTTGGGACGCAACCTGTGTGGACACCCTAGCTCCTTCTCATCTTCCAAGCACGGCGGGCTGCGCCTGTTCTGCTGCTGCATCTGCCGAGACTCTCAAACGGCGCAAATATAATAATTTAATAGCTAATTATATATTTGAGCCGTTTGGGGTCGAGACATTGGGCTCGTGGGGCCCAAGTGCTCGTGCGCTTTACAGGGAGATCGCAAAGCGTTTAGTTGACTCTTCTCGTGACCATAGGGCTGGCCTCTTTCTCGCTCAAAGAATTAGTATCGCAATTCAACGTGGGAATGCGGCCAGCCTTATGGGAACTTTACCGGTTGACATCGATGGGGAGGAATTCTTTGACACCTGAGCGAGGCATTGTCAGTCTTGTCACTACCCTCCCATCTGTTTTTGTTGTTTATTTTCTTTGTTTTTTTTTTCTGTATATAACTGTAGAATATAAGTAATTTTAAATTTTTCATTTTGTAAATATACCTATTATTATATATTAAAATAACATTTAAAAAAAAAAATTATTAAAGTAGGTCTTCAATTTTGTCATAAATATTTTCGAAGAAACTTAAGTTTTTCAAAAGATTCTGTTTAAAAATACAAAAGGTTTTGGCAGCAAAAGCCTTTTGGCAGAAAGAACCTTGTCAGCTTTTTCAAAATGTAGCAGGGATTCGAATTGTCGGATCTCCCCGTTTTTGCTTAGATTGACGAACCCAGGACTATGATTTTACAATAGTGGGTATCAGCATATTATCTTATCAAGGCAATTTGTCGCCAAAACGTGTCTATCAACCTCTTAGGTTATACTGACCGAAATCTCTTTTAATGCTGTCCCTATATAAAATACGAAGCAAGGATGATTGTTTCTATCATCCTCGTAAATTAACCTCTGATCTGTGAAGAAATTTACACTTGGTCAGGACCAGTGTTAGGTAATAAGAAATAACTCACCTATTTCCATCATCCTTATCTGGTTTAGTGGAAGTCGGCTTCTTTTACTCCACTTACGACAATGCACGTGGCGTCGCGATTGCCCTTATTTGAAGTTCGAGCTAAATGATCTGGAACTGTAGCTATTTGACGTACCTAATACAGTAACTGGAGCTCAGAGCGCGCTTCTGAAATACTCCACTTGGAATTAGCTCACTTTCTAAGGATGGAGGATTCATTTCTATCAAGAAACCAAACTAAAAGAAATAGTATTATGTTACGTACCTAAAATTTAAGTACTACTTTCATGGTGAACATTTAGTTATTACTTTGACACACTCGTACGTATTCAGAAACTTGGGATGATTACGATTTTACCCATAATAGGCCATATTTTTACATGTATAGGAACATCTAGTAATTAATGTGCCTTTATGTGGGTAGGTATAAAAATATATTGAAAATATTTTCTATATTCGGCGGTACTTACGCTGTACATACACGAAGCAAATAATATCTAAAAAAAAAGTATTAGTACCTATGAATACAATCTATAAAATCAGCTATGACGTATCACACTCATATGTGATCGTAAAAATATGAAGTAAAAACATACCTGAGACTTAAACGAAAGGTCAAACCGTTAAATATGTCTGTAGGTTCACTTACTTCAATCACAAGTCACTTGTTTTAGATTCACTGTATATTCAAACGAACGGCAAAGCCGTTAAATAATTATTTCTGTAAATTCACTGTAAAACGGGGTGAATAGGGACAAATCCCAACTTTAAGAACAATTTTAAGATAGTTGTTGATATATATTTTGCTTTATCGGAATCAAAAGGATTGAGTCTTGGTGGTATCTTTGTTATCCAATTTAAAACTATGCAATTAGCATTACAGTTTAAACGAAAAAAGCACAAATAGATGCTATCCCTATTCACCTGAAAATTGAGGTTAATAGGGACGAAAATAATGTCAATAGAGAAATTTGCTAGGGCTGTCACTACTTGGTTGTAATAATGAATTTACACATCTATTTATTTTGTTTGAATTTCTTATCAGATCCATACGAATATTTTAAATGCGAAAGTAGGTAACTCTTGCTTTATCGCGTAAACTACTGAACCGATCTTGATAAAAGTTGGTGCAAAGGTAGAATAAAGGTAGGTAGGTGGTACATAGCTCTATGTAATGCTTCCTATCTCATGTTCCCCACATTCTGTCTCTTTTTACTGTTGTTTAATAAATTTTCAAATTAAAACATCGCTAAAAAGTTATCACTTCAAAAAACACTGCATTAGTAATTAAATAAAAGTTTTAGAAAAAAATATCATTAATTCTTACAAATTCTTACCTACATAGACATTATATAAAAAAGAATGTTTTATAACTGTTTAGTGACAACCCTGCAAAGCCATACCTATTCATATTTAAGTCATTCCTATTCAAGTTATTCTCATCCCAATTGACCTCTCTTTCGTTGTTAATCATATATAAGGCATCCCCATTCACCTCAAAGACAACAGATTTTACATGGTATTTCTAAATTAACAAAAACAATAAAATAAATTAACAACTGAGACTTACCTTTAATGTATATGGTGGCCCAAACACTAAATAACGTTTGTAAGTCACAGTCGTCTTTTATTAATATCAAATTAATTTATGAAAGCAAAGTTTCTAACACGAAAATAATTACTGCCACTGGAAGTTATTTTCAATAACGATTTTTGACGGTTAGCAGCTAATGTCATGCATATTCAGTGTTGCCATGTATTCTTTCAACATTCTACTATTTCACCACAAAAAATTAGAGAATTTGTAATGAATTTAGAATTAATATTGAGCGTCGAAAAACTTTCCTGGTTATATCCCTATTCACCTCTCAATCCCTATTCACCCCAATTTACGTACTTCATCCCAAGTCACTTTTTATAACTTTACTAGGTAGGTATATAACTAGTAACTAGAAAAAATAAATGCACTAGCAGGTGTTCCTGCTATAACCTTTTGCTACGGGAATCAAAACGCCAATGAGGACAAAGTGGACGCCATGTTCCTTTATAAGTTCACAGGTGGCGCCATCTGCTGGTGAGTCGACGGAAATACGTCATCAAACATGAGTAAGATAAGCCTACGGGTAACGGATATGCCTATCTCATTATATAAGCTTCGAATTACGGTCAAGTACTTTTAATAATATTCATGAGTTGAAATGTAAAATTCGCGTTTGTCCGATAGCTAAGACTTGTCAAATAGTGCAACATCATTTGGCATCTACTAGTGCTGACATATCAACTAATTTGCCAACTAAAGACGCTCTTAGACAAATAGTTAGTCGGGAAAAAAAGAAAACTATGCTGTCTATGAAGGAACCCACAAATTTTGATTTTGAAATTAACGAAGGAGCAGTTACAACTGTTGACGGAGAGTTATTTATAATTAAAAGCAGAATTTTCCAAAATAAAAGAGTAATGCTGTTTAGCACAAAAGTTTTAATGATCTACTTAGGAAATAGCGAATATTGGATAATGGATGGGACATTCAAAATTGTACCTAGTATATTCCTACAATTATATACCATTCATGGACCAGTTCATAATAATTGTGATAAAACGTTTCCATTGTTGTTTGTATTATTCACTAACAAGGACAAAATTTCTTATGACGTAATGTTTGAATTAATGATTGAATATTGCAATGAAAATAATATATCATTAAACCCAAATATTGTAATTATGGATTTCGAGAAAGCGGCAAATGTAAGTCTCCGTCAAAATTTTGAATCAGTTATCGCAAAGGGTTGCTTTTTCCATTTTCGACAGATAATTTAACGGAAAATACAGCGTGAAGGCTTGGCTTCAAAATATAACTCAGATCCCAAATTTAATACCGAGATCAAGTGTATACTGGCATTGCATTATCTACACCCTGCTAACATTGCCATGTACTTCAACGACTTAATTAGTACAATGTCCGACGATGCCCGCATAATAGCCGACTGGTTTGATATGTGAATGGAAGAAATAATCAGCCACCTATGTACAATCCGAACTTTTGGACTCTGTGTCAAAACCATAAAATACCACGCACTCAGAATAGTGCTGAGGCCTTCCACCATCATATAAATGAGATATGCGCAAAGCGACACGTTGACTTTTATCGTCTCGTGAGTGAGCTAATGTCAGAAACAACAACAAACCTTACAGCGATTGAACGAATCAGAAACGGGGAACCACTACCTAAGAAAAAAAAATAAGAATGATCTTAAATTAAAAAAAATTGAAAAAATTCTACAAGAAATCCCAGAGTACACGCAAGTGAAATTATTGCAAGCTATAGCTTCAAATCTTTAATTATATTCTTCATTATTAATGTATCCAACAAACAACTTTATTTTTTCTTAAATAACCTGCTTATACCATAATGTAAGAGTTAATAAATGTATTCACTAACGATTGATTAGTAAATAAAGACATAAAATAAAAATGTACTGTTTTTATTTCAGGCACAATCGACAAATTCCACCCGTTTCTGTTTTAACCCGAAAACTTATCATTAAAGACTATTATTTATGTTCCCGATTCCACCCGTTTTTTAAATAAAGTATAGTCAAGTCTAACTACCGAAAATATTATTTCCAAGTGAGTGGAAGGCAAACTACAAAACAAAAAAAATAACCACGAAGGCTAAGGCGGGAGCTCCGCTCCGCTTCGCTCCCGCCTTAGCCTTCTAACCTAACCTATCCGAGTCGGGGTACTCTGAGCCGGGGCGTTAACCATTCACTTATAATGGTTAACACCTCGACTCGGATTTTTTTGTTTTGAAGTTTGCCTTCCACTCACTTGGAAATAATATTTTCGGTAGCTAGACTTGACCGTACCTTATTAAAAAATGCATTATGATACGTACCCCTGAGTAGGTACTGAGACTCGTAATCGTACAATAAACTCGTAGGCGAATTGATTATTATGTATTTCATACATAGTTCAATCAATCTTAGCACAGTTAATTGTAGCTGAACAAATCGTAGGTGAATCGTCCATTATTTGTTTCGACCAGTAGTTATAACAAATATAGGTGAAACGATCGTTAGGTGTTTTAATCAGTAGTTATTTTGACCGTAGTTGTTTTGAAAATAGTTGAAACAACTTTAGTTATTATGACCCATGATATGATTTAGGTAACCCAACAGGGTTACCTATCATAATAACTAAAGTTGTTTCAACTATTTTCAAAACAACTACGGTTGATTCACCTATGTTCATTACAAATATTGGTCGACTCGACTGCTCGTTAATTCACATAATTTCGATTAAACTATAATTATTTGAACTAATGGACGATTAATATAATGTTCATTTAAGATATTGAACATGTTGACTACGTTTGAAATACCTAATGCTAAAGACGATTATTTATGTTCCCGATTCCACCCGTTTTTTTAATAAAGTATAGTCAAGTCTATCCACCGAAAATATTATTTCCAAATGAGTGGAAGGCTAACTACAAAACAAAAAAATAACCACGAAGGCTAAGGCGGGAGCTCCGCTCCGCTTCGCTCCCGCCTGAGCCTTCTAACCTAACCTATCCGAGTAGGGTACTCTGAGTCGGGGTGTTAACCATTCACTTATAATGGTGAACACCTCGACTCGGATAGGTTAGGTTAGAAGGCTAAGGCGGGAGCGAAGCGGAGCGGAGCTACCGTCTTAGCCTTCGTGGTTATTTTTTTTGTTTTTTTAGTTTGCCTTCCACTCACTTGGAAATAATATTTTCGGTAGTTAGACTTGACCGTACTTTATTAAAAAAACTTAAACAGTGAATTTTCGGATATTTGAAATAATATAATAAAATGTAGCCTAATGATTATTTCTTCTGACTATTATACTTTTTTGATTTTATATATTTTGAACTTATACAATGTAAACTCATAGATTTTAAACTTATGCATTATGATACGGTTGAGCTAGCTAAGGTTGACTGGCAGAAAATGCCTAAGGCATTAAGTCCACCTTTGTACGAATCTGTGCATAAAGTTTTTAAATAAATAAATAAATAAAATACGGACCCCTGAGTACTGAGACCCGTAATCTTACAATAAACTCGTAGGTGAATTGATTATTATGTATTTCTTACATAGTTCAATCAATCTTAGCACAGTTAATTGTAGTTGAATAAATCGTAGGTGAATCGTCCATTATTTGTTTCGACCAGTAGTTATAACAAAAATAGGTGAAACGATCTTTAGGTGTTTTAATCAGTAGTTATTTTGACCGTAGTTGTTTTGAAAATAGTTGAAACAACTTTAGTTATTGAAAATGAAAATGAAAAAATCTTTATTCATATAGGTCACAATGTAACGCTTATGAACGTCAAAATGATTGCTTCTACATTTACATTTACTGCCAGATTCGCAAAGCAATAGGTAGAGCTGGAGAAAAAAAGAACCTGGCAATAAAACTCCAGCCACTCTTTTAACATCTAGTAGGTAATTACAAATCATTCAACAACTACAGAGGTGTAATTGTTGAATGATTTGTGTGATGAGATTTGTACACGCGAGTTTTCATTAAGCAATATCCTTTTTTAAACAAAATTCGTCTAGGTAGGTACATAATTTTTTTTTTTTGTGTGTTGACTTGGAGCGCCTTAAACCCACGCATTTTTATCATCTATATAGTCTTGAATTGTATAATATGCCTTGCTACATAATTTGGCTTTAATGGTAGCTTTGAATTTGTTTATTGACAATAATCTAGTTTCTTTGGGAAGTTTATTATAAAACTTTATACATTGTCCGACAAAAGAACTGCTTATACTGTGTAGACGAGTAGCATGTAAAACAAGATTATCTTTATGCCTGGTATTTACATTGTGTATATCACATTTTTTTAGAAATTGGTCCTTATTTTTATGCACATAAATTAAATTTTCATATATGTATTGTGATATAACAGTTAGAATATTAATTTCTTTGAATTTTTCTCTTAGAGAAACTCTAGGACCTAGCTGGTATATTGCTCTCACAGCTCTCTTTTGTAATATAAATATGTTATTGATGTCCGCTGAATCTCCCCAGAGAAGAATTCCGTATGACATAACACTATGGAAATAACTGAAATAGACTATTCTAGCCATTTCAACATCAGTGAGCCGTCTAATTGTTTTAACTGCATATGCAGCAGAACTTAATTTACCTGACAATTTTTCTATATGCGGGCCCCAGTGCAACTTCGAGTCAATTGTAATGCCTAAAAATACTGTAGTCTCCACAGAGTCCAGCCCGGATCCATTCAGTTGTACATTGGTCGCCACCTGTCTCACATTAGGTGTCGAAAACTTTATTACTTTAGTTTTTTTATCATTTAAAAGAAGGTTATTAACGCTAAACCAATAAACAACTTTTGAAAGTGCACTGTTAATATCGTCATAATCCATTAACTGTCTATTAATTTTAAATGTCAGTGAAGTATCATCCGCGAACAGAACAATCTCATGTTCATCCCTAACATAATAAGGTAAATCATTTATGTATATTAAAAAGAGAAATGGACCAAGGATTGAACCCTGCGGGACACCCATTACAACTGGGGTCCCTGGAGATCGTATACCGTTTACTTCAACCCTCTGAATTCTATTGCTCAAATAAGAAGTCATGAGGTCGAGAGCTCTATTCCTGACACCATAGTGGCGCAACTTTTTGACCAGAGTTTCGTGGTGAACACAATCGAAGGCCTTAGACAAATCGCAAAACACACCCAGTGCATCCTGCGAATCCTCCCAAGCCGTGTAAATACTCTTAAGTAAAGCAACTCCTGCATCCACTGTTGAACAACCCTTTGTGAACCCGAACTGTTTCCTGTGTAGTAAATTATGTTTATTAAAGTGACTGAGCAACTGTTTAAGCATTAGCTTTTCAAAAATTTTACTGAGTGTAGGTAATATGGAAACAGGTCGAAAGTTCGAGGGATCCTCACTATTTCCCGCCTTAAATAAAGGTATGACTTTACTATGTTTCATCAAGTCAGGAAACACACCAGTCTCGACACAGCTATTGAACACAGTTGCCAGATGCGGGGCTATTACAGTTATAATATGAGCAACAGTTTTGACAGATAGACCCCATAAATCTTTAGTGGTTTTCATATTAATTTCTTTAAAAGTTTTTAAAACATCTATAGGACTGACAGCTGAGAATTCAAAGTCTGTGCCGCATTCGTCTACGCCAAGTTTTAGAATTTGTTCGGCAGAAGCAGAGCAAGAAGAGAGACTTCTGGTAATAGAAACTGGAATTTATTTAGAGCGCACTCCATAATCTCCAAAGAAACATCAAAAGGGGCGCACGGAGGTTTATACATATTTAATACAATGAATCGCTCCAATTCAACACATGAAATTTCTACAACCCGTTCAACGGATAGACTAACAACATCACATCTATCTTTAAATTTTAATAATTTACTAACCAATATTGACGAGCCACCTCGTATATAATTTTTCCTGTTGAACGAGCTTGCAACCTTATGATTATTAAAGCTGTAAGTGAATTCATGGCTTCTTAGCCAGTGCTCATTTAAACATACAATGTCAATACTGCTGGAATTCATAAACAATTCCAATTCCAGCTCCTTCCCATCCAAACCTTGAATGTTTTGATGGACCAGGTTAATACATTTTATAATTTCTTTATTTTTAGTATAACAAGGTGTTAGCTTGCCAGAGAAACATTTTGTTGTCTTACTATTCTGGATATTTGTCTGCTTGTTGGATAAGACTTCAATACTATTGTGTGCTATGTTTGAACTACTAGATATATTGTTATTACAGCACTCAGAATTATTACTTTTTAAAATATTATTTGTGGTAGGCTCAATGGTCTCAAAAGACCTGTAGCCATGGCCAGATTTTTTATCTGTTGTCTTATAACCTAGTTTTTTGACTTGTTTGGGACGCCTTCCCAACCTAGTATGTCAACACTATTATTAAAATTATACTCAATATGAGCAGTTTTATTAGAAGCCAAAAGTTTTTTTTTTTTTTTTTTTTTTTTTTTTTTTTTTTTGTCCGTCCACCATGGGTGGCCGGGTGTGTGCCTTACTAACCCCCGATATCCATTATTCGGAGACTTTCCTAGACTAACCATTCATACCAGTTCTCGCTATTAATTGTTCACTTGCATTCCGCATACCTGTTCATTCTTTCACACAACCTTTCATACTTTTACAGGTGGGGCGCCTGCTATTCTTACTGCTAATCATTTTATTTCTTGTTTCTTATTTTCTATATAGGGTAAATAATTTTAGTCCACCTCTCTCCTCTTTTTTTGTTTTTGTCATTTTTGTCTTTTCTTTTCTTAATTTTTTCTTACACATTTTTTATTACAATTCTTATTTCTATGTACTAGTATTATGTACTAACAATTTTCTTATTTACTATTTTTATTATATCTAATTACATAGTTTTGTTCTAGTTTCTAAGACATTGGTGTTCTTACGTTTTTATCACCACTGAGCGGTTGTGGCTTCTCTTTAATAATAACTATTATACTTAACAATATCTATGCTCTATTACTGAGCTTACTTTTATTTTGGTTACATGTTAGCTTTACTTATATTATACATTTCCTTTTCATTTTATTGCTGTTGTTAAATACATGTATCATAATTCTATAATTATGTTACTGTAATTAAATTTATTCTGCTTTATTTCTGGTATTGACTGCTTGACAGATTGCTGTACAATATTTAAGGAACCTATCTCTGTGTTTACCTTTAATAATAACTTTTAAGTTTTCTAGATTTACAGGTAGATCTATTTCCTGTTCGACATCAAACCTCTGCCTTGCATAGATCGGGCATTCCACCAACAGGTGAGGGATGGTCTCCTCTACCTGGGGGTCACAGCCACACGATGGGTCGTCCTTGCATCTGAAGCGATTCAGATACTCAGCAAACCCACCGTGCCCTGTCAGAACCTGAGTTGTGAGTCTGTTTGGAGTGAACTTCCTAATAGTGCTGTACGCATCCACCGCACTTGGGAAGAAGAGCCTTGTGATCGAGGCGGTGTCGCCAGACTCGTACCGCCGCCCCCACTCGCCAAGCGTATCCATTCGGATACTTCGCTTCACGAATGAGACCGGGCACAGGTCGTAATCTGGTGCCCGCCTCGACCGCAAGGCTGCCTCTTTGGCCAGTTGGTCCGCCCTCTCATTTCCCTCCATCCCCACGTGTGCCTTTATCCAGAACAAATTGACTAATTTGTCTGCCAGAATACAGTTTCTGAGATTATTTCGGGCTTCAACAGCGAGGGGATGGAGGCAATTGGGATTTGTGACCGTCTGGAGTGCTGCGGTCGAGTCGCTGAACACCCCAAAGGTTTTTGCGCTGTGCTTGCAAATCGTCCTCGTCGCTTCACATATGGCCAGCAGTTCGGCCTGGTAAACAGTGCAATATGACGGCAAGGCAAGCTTGCGGGCTCTTGTCTCGGCTCCATCTTTCCATATGGAGAGTGCAGCTCCGACTTTGCCCGCAATCTTGCTGCCGTCAGTAAAGATGTTAATTTCAGATTGACTGTTCTGGTCTAACTGTTCTGTGTTTTCCAGGTTAACGAACTGCAGGCGCATATGCTCCGCGGGGTGAGGATTTTGTGCAAACGAGAGCATTCGCTCGGTCTCCCTCCCAGCCAATTCTGGCAGTGAATCGCCTCTTTTTACTCTGTACAGTCTCGCTGCCTCCTTGATTCGCAGATCAAGGGGGAGTATACCCGCTAGTATCAATGCCGAGTTGAGGGAGACCGTGCGATATGCTTTGCAGATCTTCTGCGCAAAGCTCCGCTGTATAAATTTGAGCCTCTTTTGGATGCCCTTCTTCTCGACCGCAGGTGCCCATGCGCTGGCTGCGTACATCACTATCGGTTCCACGGTTGCTGTGTAGATGGTATGTATTATTTCTGGCTGTAGCCCCCAGCTTGTTTTTGCGGCTCTAGTTAATTGCTTATAGATGTTTGTTACCCTACTGCACACGCTCTCTACGTGTGCGTTAAATGTAAGTTTCTTATCAATTATTAGGCCTAATAGTTTGATTTGGTCTGATGTGCCAATGTCGACCCCGCCCATGACAAGCCGTGGTGTGTCGTACTTCAATTTTCTGGTAATTACCATGGCATTTGTCTTATGCGGGGCAAACTTCAACTTGTTTTTGTCACCCCACGACTTGACATGCGCGAGGGCGGCATTGGCGCGCCGTTCAATTTCCTCACCCGTGTCGCCATGAAAGACTAATACGACGTCGTCGGCGAACGCCTGTACGTACTCTCCTTTTTCTTCGAGGCTTTTTAGTAGTGGGTCCAAGAGCAAGTTCCAGAGGATTGGGCCGCCGATAGAGCCCTGGACGCAGCCCTTTCTTGTCCTAGTCGAATGTTCCTTGCCGGCATACCTAACGTGGACCCGCCGATCTTCCAGGTAGCTGTTCACCATTTGTCGAATGTTCTCCGGGCACTTTTCCTCCACAAGCCTCATCCTAATCGCCGGCCACCAAGCGCTATCGAAGGCGCCCTCTATATCTAAGGACACCAGTGTTATGATTTGTTTCAGTCCTAGTTTTTCCCTGATGTGCTGGGTTAAGGTATAGAGGGCGTCTTCGCAGCTCCTTTGCGGCATGAATCCGTATTGATGGGGACTGATTCTGGAGTGGAGATGGTGACGAAGCCTCGTCATAAGCATCTTCTCCAGAATCTTCCCCATCACCGGTAGAAGGCCTATTGGCCTGTACGACTTCGGATGGGCGTAACTGTCCTTCCCGGGTTTGCGTAGTGCGACCACTGTTGCTTCCTTCCACTTCTTCGGGAAGTACTGTAGTGTAAGGCATTTGTTCGCCAGGCAAAGGAACAATTCGGGTTCATTTCTGATGGCGTGGCTACAAATATCCGCCGTAAATCCGTCGGCTCCCGGTGCTTTCTTCGGATTAAAGGAGTCCACTGCTCTTTCGAGCTCGACCATGGTGAACGCGGGGTCCTGCGGTTCCCCACAGTTCCCCCCGGCCACCACCACCGAGCTCTCCCTTACTCCTTTTTGTTCTGCCGTATCATCCGCTTCTATGTCATCCGGGTAAAATGTTTCGGCTAAAACCTTGGCAGAACCCTCTTCATTTTGAGCCACGCCATTCAAAATTCATTCACGCCATTCAATCATTCATTCAGCCAAAAGTTTGGCTTGATTCAATAAAAAATTTGATAGCAATATCGCTACCTGTCGTCTTAAGAACTTAGATAGTAAGTATCTATTTATAGTCAAAAAAGATTCACGTAATACAAGATTACAGTCGAATAATTCAAAATTTTTACTATTATTAGTCAACTTGTATAATTTTCTGTTTATTTTGTATCGAGTATTGTTCTCATTACGTGAGAAAGATTTACTATAAGGTAATGTAGACAATATTACCTGTTTGACTGACAATTTTGACAACTTTTCATGGAAATTATTAATAGTGTTTATATTTACATAGTCTCTCCTGCCAATAAATATAACTATTGTTGATTGTGGGCAGTGTGTACTAGTCAATACTTTACTAACTATTTGAGAGTAGGTGGCCCCAGGAAATGAATTAATTATGACTGAACTACTCATATGTTGAACTAAGTGGTAACCTAAGTTCTGGCCGATTTCATCACAATATACAACTATCTTTCCAGTATTTACAATTTCTGAAACCTTTGTTACAGGGTCAGCAGAGAGAGTTAAGTTTAATTGTATAGCATGTTCATCCATACTGCCCGCTAAGTGAACCCCTGGAAGCGTTGACTCAGTCTGGGATGTTATGGGCAAGGAAGAATGTGGCAGAGATTCTTCACAGGCTGGTGATTGATTATATAATTTCTCAAGTGAATGGAACCTTTGTTCATTGCTGTGACAAGACTCAACCAAGCTATTTAGTGCCTCAATATACTCTCCAATTTCTTTTTGTGATATTTTGTACTTTAATGTTATTGACTCTAAAGACTTATTTAAATGTATGATTTCTGACTGCAATTGAAGTATATCAGTCTCATACTGCTCTGTTTGAATGGTTAATTGTTTTCTACTAGTTTCCACTACTTGTTGTAGCTGATAATTTGATTTACAAGTCCTAAGATATTTATTCGCACCTATTTTAAACTTTTTGATTTGTTTCCGTGATTTAACAATAAATTTATTGAGCTTTATATATTTTTTTAATTTATTCCTGCTAGTACTAACTAATCTAATGGTGTTGTTAGATGCTAAAGTAATATTATTAGAAGTATCGGGTGTCGAGAGATCTATAATATCTGAGGTCATGGGCTGGTCAAGATTAATACGATCTGACTTTACACTCATCAGCTCATCATACAGACTGTGGGAGAGGGCAACCTGATCAGCTGATTTGAGAGTCTCCCTGTGAGTGATGGAGTTATGAACATCACTTAGCTCACATTCCAGAATGCTGATACGCTTTAAGGCTCTCTCATGGGTGTTGCTGCACTCTTCTAGACCTACCACCGTTTCCTGAAGATGATTCCGCTGTAGTGTGAGCTCCATTACCTGTGAATGTAGCTCAGCTAACTCTTGTTTGAGTTGGGTATTTTTCTCAATGACATTTAATATTTCTTTTTCACTGTCGTCCCGTTCTTCCAACAACTGCTTATTAAGATTTTTGCAAATTTCAAGTTCCTTAATGGTGAGATTGAACTTTTGTTGCAAGTCACGGGTTACAGCACTGCGGGTCATCATTTTTATTTATATTGCCCTTTGAAAATAATTTATATCAGTGAAGAATGTAGTGTCACTTAGAGTAATGGACAAGTAATTTATAATACTTTACAATATTTACCTACTCAAAAAAAGGGAATATATGAACAAAATTCTTAATTTGTATAAGTATTAAGTACTTATGTAGATTCAATTGTATTTGAAAACCAATTAAGCAGTTCAATACACAATCTATTTAAAATGTTTATTCAATTTATATCAATTTTGCAATGAATGATAGTCTGATAACAAAGTTAAATGCAAATAAATACAAAATTTAATTAATTTTTCACTTGGTATGGTACCTACCCTACTCTCAAATTAACAAATTGTAAGTTTGAAAAATTGGAATTTTAACAGAATATTTTTCATAAGTTTTTACAGTTCTTGTTCGTTTTCATGAAGTTAAAGGATCACTTTTCACTAGTAACCGTAAACTCGCAGCTATTTTTACTTACTTTTTAACAATTTTGTACTGAAATACTTTTTTCTATGGCTTCTGACATTAATCGCTTTTCATTACGTCGTCGTCTTGTGTATGCTTTTAATATTACTTACAACTTATTTTCCGTAGTTAACCTTTATATTTATCACTTTTTTGCTTTAAAAGGTTTGTTATTTATAATTTTAAATCCTAAAAATTCACATACGTAATGTTTACGTTACGGCTCCAGTGTTATGATAGGTAACCAGACTCTCGACCCTCTACAGTTTTATTATATGTATGGATGATAGGTAACCAAAACAACTTCATTACGCATATTGGTCGACTCGACTACTCGTTAATTCACATAATTTCGAATAAACTATAATTATTTGAACTAATGGACGATTAATATAATGTTCATTTAAGATATTGGACATGTTGACTACGTTTGAAATACCTAATGTTCGATCCGATTTGGACAGGTTAGGTTAGAAGGCTAAGGCGGGAGCGGAGCTCCCGCCTTAACCTTCGTAGTTATTTTTTTTATAAAGTAAAATAAAAGTTTTGTAGTATAAACTATTATTTTAATTATTATGATGATGATTATTCCTTCTGACTATTTTTGTATTATTTTTGTATTATGTATTATACCTTTTGATTTTATATATTGTGAACTTATACAATGTAAACTTATAGATTTTAATCTTATGCATTATGATACGTACCCCTGAGTACTGAGACTCGTAATCGTACAATAAACTCGTAGGCGAATTGATTATTATGTATTTCATACATAGTTCAATCAATCTTAGCACAGTTAATTGTAGTTAAATAAATCTTAGGTGAATCGTCCATTATTTGTTTCGACCAGTAGTTATAACAAAAATAGGTGAAACGATCTTTAGGTGTTTTAATCAGTAGTTATTTTGACCGTAGTTGTTTTGAAAATAGTTGAAACAACTTTAGTTATTATGATAGGTAACCGTAAGTACCTACGTTGTGCTTATTAGTTGTTGGTACTTGGCACGTGTTAATTCATACATATCAGTTCTTGGTCGAATAGGAGTGGAGACCTTATTACTGCCAATTAAGTACGTTTTTCATATGTATCAGAGTTCATGGTTTTGTGGAACACCTTCTTGCTGAAAATCAAATGATTTAAAACTGAAAAATAGATCATGGTAATACTATCATACAGTATTAGAACTTCATACAAACGGTCGAAGCCTGTTAGCCTGGATATCGATATGCGCTCGGTTCGCAAACAGTCGCCTTCCCTAGAGCCCGTCGCGAATGTGCCGCGAGGACGAATGAATGTTGTGCCGTTTTTTTTAACGCCAATTTTTAGAGTTCCGTAGCTAAATGGCAAAAACGGAACCCCTTATAGATTCGTCATGTCTATCTGTCTGTCCGTCCGTATGTCACAGCCGCTTTTCTCCGAAACTATAAGGCTCATGCTGCTGAAGCTTGGTAAGTGGATGTATTCTGTAAACCGCATTAAGATTTTCATAGAAAACTAGAAAAAAGCAGTTAATTTTGGGGGTCCGCATACTCAGAACTGACACTCAAAAATTTTTTTTCATCAAATTCATACGTGTAGGATATGTATAGATAGGTCTTTAAAAATGCTATGAAGGTTCCTAACATCATTTTTTTTCTAAAGTGAATAGTGAGACAAGAGACACTTCCAAAGAAGAAAAATGTGTGCTCCTCCCCCCCCCCCCCCACACTTCTAAACTATAATATATATGACTACCAACGAAAATTGGTTTGAACGAGCTCGAGTTAGTAGTTTTTTTTAATACGTCGTAAACCGCAATTTTCGCATAGAAAAATCACTACCACTGCGAACGTGTTAAAGCCCCAATAAAAGTTACAACGAACTACAAGAACTTTTATATTATGTTACTTGCTGCTACGTAACCCTTCATAGGCGAGTCCAACTCGCACTTGGCCGGTTTTTTATACTTTACAATATGATATAAAGCATTATAAAATTAAATAGGTATAAAGCATTTCGTACTATCGCAGTCGAGGAGCAAATATTTGTCGATCGCACATTTATAAGACTGATTTGTTATTAAATCAAGCCTTCTTTCGGGTACTGAATCTTCGGGTTCTGTACCCAAAGGGTAAAAAACGGGATCCATGACTTCGCTATCCGTCTGTCTGTCTGTCCGTCACGAGACTGCCTCTCTGGAACGGTGATAGCTAAAGGGCTAATATTTTCAATTGACAAATCAGTTAAGCATAGAAAAACATGGGTCGACTTGTCCACCGCAGTACAAAGAAAATGTCGATAATAATTTACTGCATAATATGCAGTAAATTTATTATCGATGTATTCTAGCCGACGACGTCTCTCTAGCGTCTGAGAGCTCGTACTCGCTCTTTCGTTAATTTTGACAATTTATTTTTTACCTTGTTTGATGGTGCACATAAAGTCGAAAATGGATTAAGAAAATCATGACTCCGCCCACTACGAACTTGTCACGCTCTATTGTTTAGATGTGTTGACAGGCCAATTATTATTCTATTTGTTTGTGTTAAGGTTGATATTAGAATGATTTTCCAATTATTCTTCGATTAAAATGAACGATTATTTTAAACGTCGATTTTGCATCTGATGTTCTCGATACTTGTTCATAGAATGATATTTTTGTATTACTTAATGAAAAAGCAAATGTGGAAGAGAAAAAAGTACTTGAATCGAAATATGATTCTATTTTACTGTAATCTAGAGGTACTTGACTGTTTTCTTGAATTATATACGACATACATCGGCATTAATCTGAGGACGCCACGCGTTCGCTCACAGCTATAACGATTATGATAGTGAATCAATCGATTCTCAAGTGCTTTTTATAAACCTCCTAGACCGAATGGACTATTGGCTTGGCAGAGGGGAATGCTTGTAAGGCGTGTCCTGTGTTAGATGGTCTAAGCTACAAATATGTTCATATTAATTTTTGCCCTAAATTAAAAAATTAAAGAAGTTATAAATAAAAAATTGAAAATAAAATTATAAAAATTTTCGTTTTTGCTCTGTGGCGTTTTCTTATATTATATATTTTACAAAAAAATTACCTCAGACCAACCTTCTTCTTTTTTTTTAATTTCTCTTAAAAGATCATCTGCAAGATTAATCTGAGGGATTTTTTTTGTAAAATGTATAAAAAAGAGATATAGAGCAAAAAAGATTTTTTTTATAAAAAAATTCTCAAATTTTTGTAAAAAATTTTGTTAAGTTATATACATATTTGTAGGCAAAACAATATGCTACAAATTATATCTCCACAATTTTTTTGTAAGACTCATAGTTTTCGAGATATTGCGAAAATAGTGTAAGAGTAAGAAAAAAGCTTAACCTCAAGTTTGTGGCGGCCCCACAAACTTGAGGTTAAGCTTCTATTGACCCCCAACACATGTCCCAAAAATAAAATTGCGTCCTCTAATAAATGCAAAGTTCATGTAACATTTCTTTAATATGTTGAATTTAGAATTTATTTCTCTAATAATGGGATGTATAGCGAGATAAAAGATGAGAGGCCCCAATGGATCACCTTGTTGACAACCAACAGCTGATTCCAAAAGATGGTCTTTGTACACTAATTTTGTAGGAAATCTGTAACATTGCCAAAGGAATTTATACATTTTAGGAGTTTCTAATTTTGCTTGGGTCAACAAGGTGTCTCTGTTCAATGAATTGAAGGCAATTCTCAGGTCAACCTTCAGGATGACCTCACCTTTACCACTGCCAAGATACGTGGAGAGAAGGCTGCCTCGCAACTTCCTTTGGAGTCGAAACCAAGTTGTAAAGAAAAAAAATCAGTTCGCGGCGAAGGCGTGGACTGAATTGTTGCAAAATAGACTTAATCTTTAAGCTCTTTTATGATTAAGCAAACAGGGCAGTTTCACAAGCTGCTTGATGAGTCTGATGAAGAAATACCTCTCCTTTCATGCACCATATGTGACGTAAACGAACTTGCGGGGTCAGCTAGTACAATAATATGATACTGTCGAACAGATCTGATGATGGAGCCGAAGATGGAGGAAGAAATGCACTGGAACTTCATCGTATCATAGCAGTGTTTGGATTTGTTAGAAAAGTCTTATAATGAACTTTGACCATGATTAGGTTATTGACTTGTAAATAATATTGACATAGGAACCTGTAGATAGAGAGTGTAAATAGAATAATAGTGATATTGAGTGCCTCTGTGGCGCGGTCGGTAGTGATACCGCCTGCGGCGCTGGAGCTCCTGGGTTCGATTCCTGGGTCGGTCTAAATATTTGTGTGATCCACAAATGTTTGTTTCGGAGTTTGGGTGTTTTCTATGTATAATAAGTATGTATTTAGAAATATAGGGATAGGGAACTGCTCGTGGCCCCTCGGACTCAGTGGTCTGTAAACGATCACTGCAGTAAGCAACTTTCACTATGGCCGGTCCATGGATGGGTGACCATCCATGTGATCACTTTGTGACATTTATTTGAGCGTTTTC
Organism: Miltochrista miniata; assembly: GCA_933228765.1. Classification (NCBI taxonomy): domain Eukaryota; kingdom Metazoa; phylum Arthropoda; class Insecta; order Lepidoptera; family Erebidae; genus Miltochrista; species Miltochrista miniata. The sequence goes on along the minus strand of OW121752.1, from coordinate 13,947,286 downwards.
GTGCTTCGGAAGGCACGTTAAGCCGTTGGTCCCGGTTGCCAGTAAAATGGCAGTCGTTAAGCTAAGTTGAAGGCTTTATTTCAACAGCAGGCAGTCACAACCTGCGCCTGTCCATTAAACACGGCAATACGGCTCACCACCTATTACGTGGGACAAATTATACAAAGGTGAAATGTGGGCATATAATATGCCTCTGCCTACCCCTTCGGTGATAAAGGCGTGACCATATGTATGTATGTATGTTAGAAATATATAAGTATGTATATCAGTCGTCTAGATCCCATAGCACAAGCTTTATAGCTTAGTTTGGGCATATTTATATATATATATATAATCTTTACACGATGTGTAAAAGGGGATCCCACCCAAGCCTAACTGAGAAACGTGGCGAGGGCTGAATAGCATGAAGGTGGACATACCGGCATACCGACCTACCGACCATCAAAGTTAATTTCGGAAACGACAGTGAGGATCTAATTCTGCCTATAGGCATCCAATTCCCGGCCAAGTCCAGCTACGGTACGGTGGAAAGGCGCATGCTTCCAGTGATTTTAAGTTGAGCATCTACTGTGCACAAGATGCAAGGTTGTACGGTAGACCACTTTTGTGCTTTTAACTATAATATTTGATTTAAAAAGCGTGAGGCTTCTTGGAGGTAGCATCATGAGGTCCTAGCAACCCTTTGCCTAAAAGCGTGACAAGTGAAAAGTTTACACTTCAGCCCAGAAATAGGGACAACTTGAACGATCCATACTTTATTTTTGCTTTTTACGTGCATTTTATAAAAGCGTGCTTTTCTAGTATTTTTTGAAATATTAAATTATTTTAAACTTTTTAGTCCTTGAAAACAAAATATTATTGTCATTTTATACATTTATTTCAAGTTGGCGAATGAGCCTGCATCATCTCCATCTCCGCCAGTGCGTCTGTATTGCTTGGTGTTTTAGATGTCAGCTTAGAACAATCTAACTTTTCAATCTGGAGACCACTAATTTTGCTACTATGGGGCAATGTCGCAGATATAAATACAATTTTTGTTTTACAAAAACGGGCCATAAGAGCCATATATAGATTAGGTCCAAAGGTCTCTCTGCGAGAAAAATTTAAAGAATTAAATATTCTGACTGTGGCATCACAATATATTTTTGAAAATCTTATGTATGTTCAGAAAAAATTATCTAGTTTTACTAAGTTAAGCGATAGACACAATGTGAACACCAGACATAAAAACAACCTTGCCGTTTATGATTGTAGACTGAACAAAGTCAGTAATTATTTTCTGGGTAACTGTATACGTTTTTACAACAGGCTTCCAAGCGAAATTAAAAGCATGCCCCTAATTAAGTTTAAAAAGTGTATAAAAAGTAAATTGTGCTGCAGGGGCTACTATACAATTGACGATTATTTGATTGATAAGGAAGCCTGGAAGTGATCTGCTTGCTCTACTGATGGAGTTTTAGTTTATAGTATCTACTTATTGTAAATATGTAGTGCACAAAAAGAATAGCCCGCCGAGTTTCTTGCCAGTTCTTCTCAAGCGGGCCGCGTTCCGAACTGGTGATACTATTTGCATTGTATTCATTGACGTGTCGCAAGTGCCTATGTATTAGGATTATGCGATGTAAATGTTTTTTTGACTTTGACTTTGACTTTGACTATCCTTAATTAATTTGACTATCCTTAGGGCCACAATGCCTGTCCAGCCGCAAAAGTACGGGACCCTAAGTACACCATTGCGTGGTCTACCGTACAACCTTGCATCTTGTGCACAGTAGATGCTCAACTTAAAATCACTGGAAGCATGCGCCTTTCCACCGTACCGTAGCTGGACTTGGCCGGGAATTGGATGCCTATAGGCAGAATTAGATCCTCACTGTCGTTTCCGAAATTAACTTTGATGGTCGGTAGGTCGGTATGCCGGTATGTCCACCTTCATGTTATTCAGCCCTCGCCACGTTTCTCAGTTAGGCTTGGGTGGGATCCCCTTTTACACATCGTGTAAAGATTATATATATATACTAGCTGACCCGCGCAACTTCGTTTGCGTGATAAATGAAGAACCGCTCGACCGATTTTGAGCAAATTTCACATAAACCATCTACTAAATAGTCCGAATAAAACCTTAAAATTTGGTTTGGATAGATATGCCCGTTCTTGAGTTATAAAATTACAACGAAAAGTGGCATTGATTTTTATATACACTCGAGAGCAATGAATCCGGGTCACTTAAAGAATGTTAAAAATCTCGGAAACTAAAAATGATAGGTTAATGCAATAAATTGTATTTAATAGACAATGTAATACTCCTTAAATGAAAGTAAAAAAAATATGAGTCACCATACATTTTATTAACACAAAATTACATAAAGAAAAAACTGCCGATCTCTCCTTAAAACAAAAATAGGAAACATGAAATTTTTGAACTTTATTACGATTTTCTTGAATTTTAATACTTCGTATTGCCTCCTCGTGCTTCCATTACTGCGTTTACGCGGTTTGACATGCTGTACACCAAGTTCCTTATACGATTTTGGGGAATATTCTCCCATTCCTCTGTGAGAGCAATTTTGAGCTCACGAAGCGTGATTGGGGGAGGGTTTCGTTGTTTTACGCATCTGCCTAGCTCGTCCCAAGCATGCTCGATCGGGTTGATATCCGGGCTGCGCGCTGGCCACTCCATACGAGTAATGTTCATCTCTTGAAGGTAGTCATTCACAATCCTACCTGTATGAGGTCGGGCATTGTCATGCATAAATATAGCATCCTCACCTAAATTGACCATAAATGGACCAACGTGATCATTGAGGATTTCTTCCACATATCTTACGCTAGTTAAAGAGCCGTTTTCTATGATCACCAGCTCTGTGCGACTTTCAGAAGAAATTCCGGCCCACACAAGTACAGACCCACCACCGTAGGCTACTTTTTCTTCGATGCATGCTTGCTTGAATCTTTCCCCTGGTCTTCGATACACTCTGTGTCTTCCATCGTGCTTGTAGAGCATAAATTTTGATTCGTCGGAGAACATAACTTTTGACCAATCTTCAATACTCCAATTTACGTGGCTCTGGGCACACCTTAGTCTCGAAATACGATGCCCACGCTCCAGTTTAGGGCCGTTTGCAGGTCTAAGGGGTTTTAAGTTAGATTCAGCAAGCCGACGTCTTACTGTCCATGCACTTGGGTTACTTCCTCCGAGGCGTCGAAACTGATTGGTGAGTTCAGTTCCTGTGAGAAAGCGATTTCGAAGCATGGTGTTCACCAAGTATCGGTCTTCTCGTGCTGTGGTACACCTGGTTCTGCCCGTTCCTGGTCTGCGTAGGTTAGAACCAGTTTCTTCGTAACGTCGGAGAACTCTTTGTACTGTTGACAGCGACACACCGACAGTCCTGGCTGTATCGCGCTGACTCCGGCCGGTTTCCAGCATTGTAAGTATTCTGGTGCATTCTTCAGGCGTAAGCGACATAATTTCAGCTTGATTAATGAATATAGAGCACTATCAACATGGTTTATGTACCCACATAAATGACAGATTACAAACAAAAGCAACACCAAATGCTGTAATTTAACCGACTTCAAAAAAGGAGGAGGTTACTCAATTCGACCGTATATATATTTTTTTTTATTTTTTTTTATGTTTGTTCACGCAGAACTCTGTCGTTTATGGACCGATTTGAAAATTTTTTTTCTCGTTCGAAAATAGATACTCCCAAGGTGGTCCCATTTTAAGGAAGTCAGGATCTGATGATGACATCCTGGAGAAATCGAAGGTAACTTTTAAAAATTGTAGGGGCATCTAGGGCGTTTGTAATTTTTTTTGTTAAGGGCTTTAAAGTAGTATAAATTAATGAAGGTCTGGAGTCGATTTGATGATGGAGACGAAAGACAGTGGAGAGAATTCCCTAACGATAAACAGCAGTTACCTTGTGTTTGGGCTTGATTAATTTGTACTGTCGAGAACTTTACACCTAGGTAGATAGATTTTCAGTCCACACGTCACTAAAAATAGTGAAAAAAAATTAAACCGACTTCAAACCAGGGGTTGTTAACGTTAGCAACTAACAGAAAAATTACCGTTACCTAACGGTAATTTGCATTTGATACCAGCCTAACGTTAGGAAATTTATAACGATACTTGGTAACAATACTGAATTCTAACGTTTAGTAAAGTGTTAGTGTTAATGTGAATACTTAACGATACATTTTACCGACGGCGACGGCGACATTGCCATCCCGCGTACTATGAAGCGACCGTTGCGGCTGTTGCCATTCTGTGCATAATAACTACACACGGCTTACGAGTACCTTTTCGATATGTTTGTTAGACCGCGTAATCAGTTCTAAAAGGAAAAATAAATATGTCGTTTTTTGGGCTCCGTACCCAAAGGGTAAAAACGGGTCCCTATTCATTACTTCGGCTTCGCCGTCCGTCTGTCTGTCTGTATGTCTGTATGTCTATCTATCTGTCTGTCCGTTACGAGGCTGTATCTCGGAAACCGTAATAGGTATATCTGAAATTTTCCGTCAATGTATTTCTGTTGTCGCTATAACAAAACATACAAAAACCAGAAAAAAGAGGGGATTAAGAGGCTCCCAGCTCCCATACAACAAACGTGAGTTTTAGCCGTTTTACATCGTACGGAACGGAACCCCCTATGCTTGGGTCCGACTCACACTTAGCTAGTTTTCTTTTTATACTACTAAGATGGCAGACCAGCATATAGATGTAGCGGAAATATAACAGGTGCAGGGTGATAGGTGATGAATGATGAATGATGGGTGATCTGATGGGTGATGGTGATGGGTGTAGCATAATGTGGATGATTGCTGATGGGTCGATTAAATGGTCGTTTAAGAGATTTTGCTGCTGTATGCTGATTACCAATTAGGTGCATAGTAAATTTGGAATCCAATATGGCCGCCGCGCCGAAATCGTAACATTTCATGATGGGTATCGTTTAAGGGGTTTTTGAGTATGCTGAGTACGAATTACATGATAATTTTGCAATCCAATATGGCCGCCGCGCCAAAATCACAAAATTTCATGATAGGTATCCTTTAAGGGGTTTTTGAGTATGCCGAGTACGAATTACATGATAATTTTGCAATCCAATATGGCCGCCGCGCCAAAATCACAAAATTTCATGATGGGTATCGTTTAAGGGGTATTTTAGTATGCTGAGTACGAATTACATGATAATTTTGCAATCCAATATGGCCGCCGCGCCGTAATTACAAAATTACATGATGGGTATCGTTTAAGGGGTTTTCGAGTATGCTGAGTACGAATCACATGATAATTTTGCAATTCAATATGGCCGCCGCGCTGTAATTACAAAATTTCATGATGGGTATCGTTTATGGGGTTTTTGAGTATGCTGAGTACGAATCACATGATAATTTTGCAATCCAATATGACCGCCGCGCCGATATCACAAAATTTCATGCTGGGTATTGTTTAAGGGGTTTTTGAGTATGCTGAGTACGAATCACATGATAATTTTGCAATCCAATATGGCCGCCGCGCCGATATCACAAAATTTCATGATGGGTATCGTTTAAGGAGTTTTTAGTATGCTGAGTACGAATTACATGATAATTTTGCAATCCAATATGGCCGCCGCGCTGTAATTACAAAATTTCATGATGGGTATCGTTTAAGGGGTTTTTGAGTATGCTGAGTACGAATTACATATGAAATTGTGTAATTACGGTGCGGCGGCCTTATAGGAGTGCAAAATCATCATGTAATTCGTACTCAGCATACTCAAAAACCCCTTAAGCGATACCCATTATGTAATTTTGTAATTACGGCGCGGCGGCCAATTGGATTGCAAAATTATCATGTAATTCGTACTCAGCATACTAAAATATCCCTTAAACGATACCCATCATGAAATTTTGTGATTTTGGCGCGGCGGCCATATTGGATTGCAAAATTATCATGTAATTCGTACTCAGCACACTCAAAAACCCCTTAAGCGATACCCATCATGTAATTTTGTAATTTCGGCGCGGCGGCCATATTGGATTGCAAAATTATCATGTAATTCGTACTCAGCATACTAAAATACCCCTTAAACGATACCCATCATGAAATTTTGAAAATACGGCGCGGCGGCCATATTGGATTGCAAAATTATCATGTAATTTGTACTCAGCATACTCAAAAACCCCTTAAGCGATACCCATCATGTAATTTTGTAATTACGGCGCGGCGGCCATATTGGATTGCATATTTATCATGTAATTCGTACTCAGCATACTAAAATACCCCTTAAACGATACCCATCATGAAATTTTGAAAATGCGGCGCGGCGGCCATATTGGATTGCAAAATTATCATGTAATTCGTACTCAGCACACTCAGCACACTTAAAAACCCCTTTAGCGATACCCATCATGTAATTTTGTAATTACGGCGCGGCGGCCATATTGGATTGCAAAATTATCATGTAATTCGTACTCAGCATACTAAAATACCCCTTAAACGATACCCATCATGAAATTTTTTGATTTCGGCGCGGCGGCCATATTGGATTGCAAAATTATCATGTAATTTTCGTAGGCACCGTTTTAATTATTTTGTAATTAATTAAAGAAATCAAATCAAAAAAAATCAAAGCAAACGGTCGCGAAGCGCCAGCCCAGAAAGTCTTTCAATTCAGTCCACGCCTTCGCCGCGAACTGATTTTTTTTCTTTACAACTTGGTTTCGACTCCAAAGGAAGTTGCGAGGCAGCCTTCTCTCCACGTATCTTGGCAGTGGTAAAGGTGAGGTCATCCTGAAGGTTGACCTGAGAATTGCCTTCAATTCATTGAACAGCGACACCTTGTTGACCCAAGCAAAATTAGAAACTCCTAAAATGTATAAATTCCTTTGGCAATGTTACAGATTTCCTACAAAATTAGTGTACAAAGACCATCTTTTGGAATCAGCTGTTGGTTGTCAACAAGGTGATCCATTGGGGCCTCTCATCTTTTATCTCGCTATACATCCCATTATTAGAGAAATAAATTCTAAATTCAACATATTAAAGAAATGTTACATGAACTTTGCATTTATTAGAGGACGCAATTTTATTTTTGGGACATGTGTTGGGGGTCAATAGAAGCTTAACCTCAAGTTTGTGGGGCCGCCACAAACTTGAGGTTAAGCTTTTTTCTTACTCTTACACTATTTTCCCAATATCTCGAAAACTATGAGTCTTACAAAAAAATTGTGGAGATATAATTTGTAGCATATTGTTTTGCCTACAAATATGTATATAACTTAACAAAATTTTTTACAAAAATTTGAGAATTTTTTTATAAAAAAAATCTTTTTTGCTCTGTATCTCTTTTTTATACATTTTACAAAAAAAAACCCTCAGATTAATCTTGCAGATGATCTTTTAAGAGAAATTAAAAAAAAAGAAGAAGGTTGGTCTGAGGTAATTTTTTTGTAAAATATATAATATAAGAAAACGCCACAGAGCAAAAACGAAAATTTTTATAATTTTATTTTCAATTTTTTATTTATAACTTCTTTAATTTTTTAATTTAGGGCAAAAATTAATATGAACATATTTGTAGCTTAGACCATCTAACACAGGACACGCCTTACAAGCATTCCCCTCTGCCAAGCCAATAGTCCATTCGGTCTAGGAGGTTTATAAAAAGCACTTGAGAATCGATTGATTCACTATCATAATCGTTATAGCTGTGAGCGAACGCATGGCGTCCTCAGATTAATGCCGATGTATGTCGTATATAATTCAAGAAAACAGTCAAGTACCTCTAGATTACAGTAAAATAGAATCATATTTCGATTCAAGTACTTTTTTCTCTTCCACATTTGCTTTTTCATTAAGTAATACAAAAATATCATTCTATGAACAAGTATCGAGAACATCAGATGCAAAATCGATGTTTAAAATAATCGTTCATTTTAATCGAAGAATAATTGGAAAATCATTCTAATATCAACCTTAACACAAACAAATAGAATAATAATTGGCCTGTCAACACATCTAAACAATAGAGCGTGACAAGTTCGTAGTGGGCGGAGTCATGATTTTCTTAATCCATTTTCGACTTTATGTGCACCATCAAACAAGGTAAAAAATAAATTGTCAAAATTAACGAAAGAGCGAGTACGAGCTCTCAGACGCTAGAGAGACGTCGTCGGCTAGAATACATCGATAATAAATTTACTGCATATTATGCAGTAAATTATTATCGACATTTTCTTTGTACTGCGGTGGACAAGTCGACCCATGTTTTTCTATGCTTAACTGATTTGTCAATTGAAAATATTAGCCCTTTAGCTATCACCGTTCCAGAGAGGCAGTCTCGTGACGGACAGACAGACAGACGGATAGCGAAGTCATGGATCCCGTTTTTTACCCTTTAGGTACAGAACCCGAAGATTCAGTACCCGAAAGAAGGCTTGATTTAATAACAAATCAGTCTTATAAATGTGCGATCGACAAATATTTGCTCCTCGACTGCGATAGTACGAAATGCTTTATACCTATTTAATTTTATAATGCTTTATATCATATTGTAAAGTATAAAAAACCGGCCAAGTGCGAGTTGGACTCGCCCATGAAGGGTTACGTAGCAGCAAGTAACATAATATAAAAGTTCTTGTAGTTCGTTGTAACTTTTATTGGGGCTTTAACACGTTCGCAGTGGTAGTGATTTTTCTATGCGAAAATTGCGGTTTACGACGTATTAAAAAAAACTACTAACTCGAGCTCGTTCAAACCAATTTTCGTTGGTAGTCATATATATTATAGTTTAGAAGTGTGGGGGGGGGAGGGGCACACATTTTTCTTCTTTGGAAGTGTCTCTTGTCTCACTATTCACTTTAGAAAAAAAATGATGTTAGGAACCTTCATAGCATTTTTAAAGACCTATCTATACATATCCTACACGTATGAATTTGATGAAAAAAATTTTTTGAGTGTCAGTTCTGAGTATGCGGACCCCCAAAATTAACTGCTTTTTTCTAGTTTTCTATGAAAATCTTAATGCGGTTTACAGAATACATCCACTTACCAAGCTTCAGCAGCATGAGCCTTATAGTTTCGGAGAAAAGCGGCTGTGACATACGGACGGACAGACAGATAGACATGACGAATCTATAAGGGGTTCCGTTTTTGCCATTTAGCTACGGAACTCTAAAAATTGGCGTTAAAAAAAACGGCACAACATTCATTCGTCCTCGCGGCACATTCGCGACGGGCTCTAGGGAAGGCGACTGTTTGCGAACCGAGCGCATATCGATATCCAGGCTAACAGGCTTCGACCGTTTGTATGAAGTTCTAATACTGTATGATAGTATTACCATGATCTATTTTTCAGTTTTAAATCATTTGATTTTCAGCAAGAAGGTGTTCCACAAAACCACTCTGATACATATGAAAAACGTACTTAATTGGCAGTAATAAGGTCTCCACTCCTATTCGACCAAGAACTGATATGTATGAATTAACACGTGCCAAGTACCAACAACTAATAAGCACAACGTAGGATAATGGACTAGTTCTCAATGCTAATAAGACTAAACTCATTCATATACGTTCTCCTTATGGTAAAGCCCATTATCCTGATGGATTAAGTCTGACAGCTCATGAACATTCATGCCTGCACGGACAGGTTAATGGGTGCCAGTGCCCATTTATTGAAAAGGTTGATCAGCACACATACCTCGGCCTTGTCATTGACCATAGATTTACCTGGCAGCCTCATATTAATCAAGTATGCGAAAAACTTAGGGCTTTTCTGGCCAACATGTACATAATTATCGTGGCACTCTTCCACAGATGGAATTCACCAGCTGCCACAATTTTTTAGGGTTGGTCTGATTATTTTTAATAGTGTTTTCGTAGTACTTGTTTCGCCGATACTCCAGAACTTTGTGGCATTTATTGCGTGACATGTTATACTTACTGTAATCTTAGACTTTTGTTGGTGGGGTCTAATCTCCATAATTTAAACGATCGATCTCTGCTATCACACAAATTTAAAATATTCTGATCGATCCACGGGTGCTTAACCATTAATGTTGCAACTTTATTTTTCCTACAACAGGCCACTCGACTAGCATTTTCAAACCTACCTTTGATATACCTATATATTTCGTTAGGACATTTCATCGTATGCGTTGTGGACCAATCTACATTTTTAATTTCTCTTTCTAATTTAGCACGATTACAACGACTCACCTTATTGAATTTGGCAACATGCTGTAATCTGCAACCGCACCGCACTGCAGCAAGCGATCAGTGTGATACGATGATCCGCCAGAACAGTGTCCACAGCCGATGTGTACGCATGCCATTTACTTAGTTTGGTAAATATATGGTCGATACATGACCTTGTAACTTTATTGGAACGTAGTTCAATGCGCGTATAATCAGATATACCACTTAGGAAACCACGTTCTGCTAGCCTATCTGTGTATGAGTCCCTGTGCGATGAATAGGCCTTTAGGTTAATATTAATATCACCAAGTATCAACATATCAGTGGAATATTTGTGTTTCTTTATATGTTTAGACAGTTTAGTGACAAATAAGGTTTTACTTGTGGAAGGAGGTCTATAGATTGTACAAACAGTGACGGGGTTATTATTACTAGTTAATAATGTTCCTATTATTGTTTCAAAGGTGTATGTTGTCAAAGTCTGAGTGGTGAATTTAAGGTGATTTCTGACGTAAATAATTATTCCACCACCTTTTTTGTAATGCCTTAACTGTGTGTGCATTCTGTAGCCCGTTATTTGAAAGAGGTTACACACTTCATAGGATATACCCACTTCAGTTACAATTATTATATCAAATACGATTTTTGCTGAGTCTATCACAGCAAGTAACTTAGGGAAGTTTTTAATTAATGATCGTATATTTACATGCATACACATTAGGTTAATATTAGTGTCTGAAATATTATCAATAAAAGCGTTAACATTAAGACAGTTATAAATTTCCTTAGTTGTATAGGACATGAATTAGTTAAATACAATTTGGCAAATATTGTCGTAGAACGATGGTGGATATAAAATAGTGAGTTCCTAAGGGCTTATGATTTTAGAAGCAAGTCAATGTCCAGTTCACAGCGAATTATAATGGCGCGTTCAGAATCATTATTCTTAGCCAAGACCCTACCTTCTTTGCACCATATATATTTATATGTACCTGCTAGGCGCTTTTTAGTATTATATAATAGTGTCTTAGTATAGTGTGTTAGGGCAGTACGGACATAAATTCGTCTTGTACTCACTTCACTAGGCAGATCCGGCAAGATGCTCCCTGAGAGGATTTCCATGTTTTTTGCAGATGATACCCATAAATCTCGTTCCCATTTAGATGGAAGCACGACCATTATGGGTCCTGGCTGGTCCTTACGTAGACGAGACACACGCTTAGCATTCACAGTCTGCGGCATATTAATTTTCAGCTTGGCTGCCATTTCCTTAACAATATGTAGGGTATTTTGGTTCGGGGTTTCAGGAAAGCCGGCTATTTCCAGAGTAGAATCTAAGAGCTTCTGATCAAACTCTTGAAGCCGTTGTTTTGTTGCAGAAACACGAAGTTCCAAGTTTTTATTTTTACTAATTAGGTCAGCGTTTTTATTTGCCAGCAGTTTGATCGTATTGGCTTGCTCTTTAACAAGTTATTGATCCGAAATTTGGTTGTTCATAAAGTTGACAGACGTAGTTAACTCTTCCAGTTCGTCCTTTACGACCTTTCTTATTTCGCGGCTAATATCTCTGAGCAGTTTTTTAGAATAGAACGTGACAGCATTCTCTATTTCTTCGTTCTCAGATTCGTCCGGCACAAAGAACGATGACCTCCTAGACATTTTGTCCAGGCACTCCCCGCAGCTCCACTCTAGACCATCCGCGTTACGAAGAGCTGCTAGTTGTTTATTGGTGATTTTGGCACATGTTGCTGTTGCATGTACATACTTATTACACCTGCTGCATTCAAGTCCAGGCGGTTTTTGTGTTATATTTTTATTGCAATTCATACACTTGTTCAAAACCATTTTATAGTGGGTATAAATTAAAACTTTAACTGCTATATCAACACGCCCGCTCACTCCAAAAGTTTTCTCCCAATGTATAAATACTAGCTGACCCGCGCAACTTCGTTTGCGTCACATAAGAGAGAGTAAATCATCCGTTCCCTTCGCATTTACTAAGAGTGACCAAAAAAGCGCATATAAAAAAAGCGCGCTGAAACGGGATGAAAAGTATCCGATGTCCGTTTCCTGGTTCTAAGCTACCTCCCCACCAATTTTCAGCCAAATCGGTACAGCCGTTCTTGAGTTATTAATAGTGTTACTAACACGACTTTCTTTTATATATATATAGATTATTAAGATTTAAATTTAAAATAGATTAGATTTAGATTTTAAACAACCGACGACTTTTACAAGTCTATTAAATAAATAAATAAATAAATATTCACGGACATTTCACACATCGCTATCTGATCCCAAAGTAAGTTAGGAATAACCTGCTTGTATTATGGGTATCAGACCACGGATATTAATACTTATATACTTTTAAATACATACATTATTATACATAGAAACACCCAGACTCATGAGACAAACATTTATGGGTCACACAAATATTTGTCTCCGGTGGGAATCGAACCCACGACCTCCAGTGCCGCAGGCGGTACCTCTACCGACTGCGCCACAGAGGCAGTCAAATAACATAAATTGTTAGTTGACCTTTCCAACTTGTAATCTATATCTATATCTATATATCTATATATATAAAAATCAATGCCACTTTTCGTTGTAATTTTATAACTCAAGAACGGGCTCACCTATCCAAACCAAATGTTTAGGCTTTGTTCGGACTATTTAGTAGATGGTTTATGTGAAGTTTGCACTAAATCAGTCGAGCGGTTCTTGATTTATCACGCAAACGAAGTTGCGCGGGTCAGCTAGTCTGAAATAAATTTATTGGCAATAAGAGGTATTTCAAAATTTCAAACGTTTTCGTAATTGTCACTGTGGTTGAATGACACAAGGTGTGGATTATAAACTACCTTCTGGAAAGAGTTGACTTGAGTAAGATCCCGGGTCAAGATCTTGTTTTTGTGAATTAACTTTTCTAAAAATTATTACATATCTATATTTACATTATTACTATCTAAACTAAACCTAAATAAGGCGTCCGTGGCATTGTGCCCAAAAGACTAGCAGCATTCCCCCTTTGAATAGCAATACCTATTCGTTGAGCGAGAAAACTGCCAGCCCTTGGGTCACCAGTTGACTCCACAAGGCGCTTTTTCAAATTCTTGAAAAATTTTTGCGCATTGGGACCCCATGGACCTAGGGTCTCAACACCGACTGGACAAAAACGATACGATGAGTCCGAGACCCTTATATTTATTAATTTTAATATTTTCAGCCGCTTCCGCTGCTGCACTGGCTTTTAATTTTGTTTTAGGAAGATGGGACGGGGCTAGAGTGTCAACACAAGTTGCATCCCACACCAGGACCCGACACATCTCCCACGGTATCAAAGTTATACCATCCGGTCTCTTGCCATCGTCCCTGAAAACGCCGTTTGGCTCTAAGAGCGCAGGCACATTGGCGGTGGCAAGAGCACGGTGGATGATGTCATTCAGCGCAGCGTGGCGTGAGAAGCGGCCTGCGCTCTTTAAACATGAAAGACCATGATGCCCCAAAGTGTCAACGTTAAAACCGCAGGGGCATCGATGTGGAGCGCAAAGCGTGACGCCAAGTCTCAAACCAACTGAAATTCTTAGGATGTCCGGTTCCAAAAAAGTTCCGGTGTTGGCTGTAGGGAAAGCTTTCAACCAATCACCGGATTCCTTTCTACTGAGCGCTAATAATCTGGCCCGATCCGAGCCTAAGCTAGCAAAAAAAAAAATTAAATAAAATAATGTCAATAGCTAAAATGAATTTTGAGAGGCAATTTTATTAAATCTTACTAGAAACTACTAAATATAATAGGCATTATTCGATGTTAAATCATGATAATAGCATACTTCAAGATGATTTTTATAATAATTTTAAAGTAGCCTATCGTGGTGATATCTAGTAAGTGTGTAATGAATCTTTTGATAAGCACTGCGTAAGTTTGCGCGCTAGATACATGACTTCCAATGTTATCCGAAAGATGGCTACAATTCTCAGTGCAGGACAATTTCGTTTCGGATTGACCATGCATTCTCAAATACGTCTGTACACAGCGAGGACACAAAGCTCTACACATTGGTGGAGTGCTCAGCGTGGGCACAGCAGCGCCAGGTCCTAATGGCAAGTCTGGACGTAAACATTCTCTCGCTGTAGACCTTGAGGCGAGCAGAGATGTCCAGCGGGAGTAAGTGACTGCTGCCTCTTTCTGCGAGCAGGTCATACTCGTGAAAGCGGGAAGAGAGCGGGTGAGAACTCTCTAACCTGAGTTCCGCAGTCTGAGGGGCGCCGCTGTCTCAGCCCAAGACTATCCACGACCGGGGGCCTGAGGTCGTTTATCCAGAAAGCTATAGAACCACCTGCCTGTCTGGGTGTCAAAGCCGTAATAATTTAGTATCAAAATAAGCAGAGAAACATTTATGCTGTCAAAAGCGCGGGAATAGTCGAGGAATACCAGTAACGTGCACATTTCCTGTTCTTAGGCGTGTAATATATTATCCGTCACATTCAACAATGCAGTAGGTACTAGTACTCCGGTTCTTCCCGAAACCCGACTGTAGGGCAGGCAATATAGAATTATCCTCAAGATACTTAGTTAACTGTTTACACACAATTTTTTCTAACACCTTCGACAGACATGGCAAAATGCTTATCGGTTGCAAATTCCTCATAGCTACTGGGTTCTAGTTTAAATAAATAAAATAAAATAAAATAAAATTTATTCCCTTTGAAATTTTTAAAAAATTATTTAGGTTTGTCAAAATTTTTGTGACTCTACCGGGGGTTCGGAAATGCTACAGACTGAGAAGAACACCCCAAGAAACTCAGTCCGGTCCCTCTTATTCATCTTAGTATCTAATACAGTTTTTTTTTTAATGTAGAAAGGAGCAATTCGTGTCACTGCCAGGCAGTCTTGTCTTCTAGAAAGTCTTTAATGCTATAATGAGCTTTCTGGCACAATTTAAGTTTCACTAGTTTTTTAAAGGAGATCATTCACGTTTCATACATTTTTGGGCCAATTTTGAAAGTGCCGGCCAGAAGAAAAAAATGTAATATTCGAATAGAACACACAATTTCTAGCAAAAAATACTACTACGTTAACCCTGTGCGTGCTATGGTTTTGTTGTTACATGCTTTTAAAATACGAGAAAAATGTTATTTTGATGATGTATTTTGATACATTTTATCATTTGAATAGTGATTTGTTTTTACGTTATTCTATTGTAATAAGAACGAATTATCATTTTACTAATTATCTACGTACCTACGCACAAACAAAACGTACCTAACGATTCACAACAAGTCCAAACTTGTTTCAAAAAACTTACACAAAGGTGCCGCGCGCGCAGCCCCCCAGGCTCAAGCAACAGGTACCTGGCAAATCACCCCGCCACCTCCCGACGCCCGATGGGTGTGATGGGGCCCTACCACCAACCCCGGGGTCCAAGCCAGCCTCACCTGCGAGTGGTGCACCTGCTGATAAACGGACGAGGTCATGGCGCACAGAAAAGGAAAATTCGAAACTAAACCCTGTACCAACCCGTCTGGCCAGCGTGATACAGTAAGGCCAAATATCCTCCTATGATACACACAACAAAACAACAGCCCCCAGTTCACGGCACTCCCACTGTTCCCGATTACGGCAGCGGTCGGAGTGACGGTGGGAGGGGTGCTAAGAATCTCCGGGTTACGGAAGGCTGCCATACAAAACTGACCCTGGCTACGTTTAATGGAACTACTCTGCGCCTGGACGAGCGCCTCACCGAACTCGAGGTAGAACTAGGTCGTACTATCTGGCACATCCAGTATTGTGCGAGGTCCGAAGAAAGGGGGAGGACACGCTAACCCTTGCATCAGGCGACCTGTTTTACTTTCGGGAAGGTGACGGAAGACATTCTTCCGAGGGCGGGATTGGCTTTATGGTGAAAAAGGACCTCGTTAGCAGCTTTGTGGAGATCAGCAGTGTTTCGCCTCGGGTAGCGTACTCAATACTGAGACTCACCAACAGGTACACCCTGAAGGTGATACAAGTGTACGCTCCGACCTCGAAAAGCACTGTCGAGGCAGTTGAGACCGTGTACGAGGACATAGCAAAAGCACTACATGGTACTGCCAAGACTCACTACAGCGTTGTGATGGGGGACTTCAATGCCAAAGTGGGAGTACAAGAACGCGGCGAAACGAAGATCGGCCCCTTTGGTGTAGGGCGCAGAAATGACCGGGGCCATATGCTTGTCAGTTTTCTTGAGTCCCAGGGGCTCTTCTTGATGAACTCTTTCTTTAAGAAGAAGTCCCACAGAAAATGGACTTGGCGATGCCCCGACAAGGTCACAAGAAACGAGATAGACTTCATCATGATGAACAGGAAGTCTATATTTAGAGAGTTATTTTTAAACTATCGCGGTTTTCTACACTCATACTTATAGAATTCGGGACTTCACGCGAAACACATTTTCTTACATCCGTGGTCGCGGTTGGACTAGTCAGTCCAACCGCGACCACGGGCGCTGCAACGTGCTCGAAATGTCGGTGTGAAAATGCAAGTAAATGTGTTTCGCGTGAAGTCCCGAATTCTATAAGTATGAGTATATTTAGAGAGGTCTCTGTGGTTAACAGGTTTAATACCGGTGGTGATCACAGACTTGTACGAGCATCTCTGAATTTGGACTTCCGAGCTGAAAGGGCCCGTATGATGAAGCCTACTCTCGGACCTACCGCGCTCCAGTTAGCCTCAGGGGCTGAGAGGTTCCAGTTAGAACTTCAAAATCGTTTTGATCTGCTGGAAACCACTGGCAATATTCACGATAAGGCCGACTATATGGTCAGGACGTTACAGCAAGTGTCCCGAAAGCTGATACGACGCGACATTAGACGCTATAACACCAGCATCGTCGAGGCAGCGATCGAGCAGAACAGGGGTACCAAAGTATTTGCCCAACAGCTTGGAAGAGCCCGTCTGATGAAACCGAAGACAGCGGATGGCAGTACTGTGACCACAAGGTTCGAGATTCTCGAGGAAATAAAGAGCTTTTACAGAGACCTTTATGCATCACGGACAAAAAGCCGACGAGTAGGACCCTACTGATTGTGACCACCGAGTCCCACTATCGTGCCACTATAGCGAGGACATTCCGGACATCGATCAGGGCGAGGTAACGGCGGCTCTCGGGCAACTTAAAAACAACAAGTCCCCTGGGGAGGACGGAATTACAACTGAACTACTGAAGGCGGGGGGGGGGGCTCCGGTTCTCAACGAGCTGATGAGTTTGTTTAATTCCGTCCTCCAACAGGGACAAACACCTGAAGCGTGAAGCGGGAGTGCGGTGGCTCTGTTCTTCAAGAAAGGTGATAAGACCTTGCTGAGGAATTACAGACCCATCTCACTTCTGAGCCATGTTTACAAGTTGTTCTCGAGAGTAGTCACAAACCGCCTCGCCGGAAGGCTCGACGAGTTTCAGCCAAAGGAGCAAGCCGGATTTCGAAAAGGCTTTAGAACCGTGGACCACATCCATACTGTACGGCAGATTGTACAGAAAACAAACGAGTACAATCAGCCGCTGTGTATGGCTTTTGCGGAGTACGAGAAGGCCTTTGACTCTGTCGAAATAAAATACTCTTTATCTTTATTTTACATGCTTCTTTATGTAGGAACGAGAAATCAAAATTGGGCATAAAATATGCCTCTGCCTCACCCTTCGGAGAAACAGGTATAATTATATGTATGTGTGCTTATATGTGTGCTGAAAGACATAATTAATAAAATAAATCACTATTCAACTGCTCATATCAATTAGAATGACACCTTCGAAATAACATTTTTCACGAATTTTAAAAGCATGTAACAAAGAAACCATAGCACGCACAGGGTTAATGTAGTAGTATTTTTTGCTAGAAATTGTGTGTTCTATGCGAATATCACATTTTCTTTTTTTGGCCGGCACTTTCAGTTTTTGGTCCAAAATGAATGATGTATGTAATATATATCATATTTATAATATATCATATTTTATGCCCAATTTTGATTTCTCGTTCCTACATAAAGAAGCATGTAAAATAAAGATAAAGAGTATTTTATTAACTGACAAACCTGTTATGGCTGTCGGCAATGTATTGTACATTCGAATACAATTGCCCGCAAAAGAATTGCTTATTTTATTAAGCCTAAATCTAGGTACAGCCAATTTATTCTTATTTCTTAAGTTTAGGTTATGGATATCACTATTTTTTATAAATTTACTGTTATTTTTATGAGTATATAATAAGTTTTCATATATGTACTGTGAATACACAGTAAGGATGTTGATATCCTTAAACTTTTCTCTTAATGACTCCCGAAACCCCATACCATAGATAGCCCGGACAGCCCTTTTCTGCAACACAAAGATACATTCGATGTCGGCAGCGTTACCCCATAATAGTATGCCATAGGTCATGACACTGTGGAAATAGCTAAAGTAGACAAGACGCGCTGTTCTAATGTCTGTCAGTTGTCGGATCTTTTTAACGGCATAGGCTGCAGAGCTCAGTCTGCCCGAGACTTTCTCGATATGAGGCCCCCACTGCAAGTTGGAGTCTAACTTTATGCCCAGAAAGACAGTTTCATCGACCAATTCTACTTGATCATCCCTAATCCTAATACTGGTGTTAACGAGCCTAACATTTGGCAAGGTGAATCTAATTTTGTTTTAGTTTCGTTTAACAATAAATTATTAGCGTTAAACCAGTGGACTACCCTAGAGAGGGCATTGTTTACTTCGTCAAGATCGCGTTGTCCACGTTCAACTTTAAATATTAAAGATGTGTCATCAGCAAACAAAACTACCTCATGATCGTCTCTTATAAGGTGAGGGAGATCATTTATGTACACTAAAAATAGAAAAGGTCCCAGAATTGAACCCTGAGGCACCCCCATTGTTACAGCAGAACCATTTGACTGTTTACCATTTATAACTACTCTCTGTACTCTATCTCTAAGGTAAGAACTAATTAAATCCAAGGCCGTCCCCCGGATTCCATAATGATCAAGTTTTTTAATTAAAGTCTGATGCTGGACGCAATCGAAGGCCTTAGATAAGTCGCAGAATACACCATAAGCATCATACGACTCCTCCCAGGCCTCATATATACACTCTAACAATTTGATTCCAGCATCCGTGGTAGACCGACCGCGCGTGAAACCGAACTGTTTAGTATGGAATAGTTTATTTGTATTAAAATGATTTTGCATTTGATTAAGCATTACCTTTTCAAAGATTTTACTAAACGTGGGTAGTACAGAAATAGGACGAAAATTGGACGGATCTGAGGTGCTACCCGATTTAAACAGAGGAGTTATTTTACTAAACTTCATTAAGTCAGGAAACACACCACTATCAACACAATTATTAAATATTATTGATAATTCAGGGGCAACCATTTCAATTAACGAATTAACTAAATGTACAGAAATTCCCCAGAGGTCAGCAGTTTTCTTAATATTTAAAGATTTAAAAGTTTTTATGACAGTGTGTATACTAATTTTACTGAATTTGAATATTTCATTACAGCAAGGAACATTTGCTTTTAACAAGGATTCTGCTATTGGGGTAGAAGAACCTAGGGCTCTGGTCAAATCTACTGGAATTCGAGAAAAAAATTGTTCAAATTCGTTAGCGACTTCGGCATCTGTTGTAATTATGTTACCATTTACTTTAAGTTTAAAATTATTATCATTCGATTTTGCTTGGCCTCTTTCTGCGTTAATTATTTTCCAAGTAGATTTAACTTTGTCTACACTATTGAGAATTTTATTACTTATACACTTTCTTTTGGCTGCTAAGCAGTCTGCTTTAAACTTTTTTGAATAAGTTTTAACATAATTTAGAAATTCATCTGTTCTATTAAGCTGTCTTTCTGAGTATAGTTCATACAGTTTTTGTCTACTTTTATGTATATCCTCAGTGGCCCATTCACTGAAGGCTGGCCTATCACCGATTGTGACTTCCTTAGACTTGAATATGGAGTTGAACTCATTGTAAAAGGAATCAAAAAATAACTTATACATTACATTTGGATCTAAGCCAGTGTCTAAAAATGGAAGTTTATTGCAAAGTCCAACTCGCATACGTTCCAAGCGGTCACTAGTTACTGGTCTACATAATATTTTACGTCTTTTAACTTTTTCTCTTGTGATCTTGAAAGATGCTATTTGCCCAGTATGATCAGATTTTATCTTATTTATAATACTGTACTAGTTCTTCGGTAATAGCCTCACAGTGGCTATTTCCCATGGGTGAGGAAAGGTCAATATTTGAAAAGAATTATTTACAAGGTCTGTTATAGGTTTTAATGAATAGGGTAAGGTTAAAAGTACTATATCGAGGCTAATGTTATCACAACCTTCAGCATTTGATTTTAAAGCTGATAAACATTTAAAAATCTTGTCCTTTATAAAAAACCCGTGCCCTTGACGTTGACTTAGAGCGGCAACGACACGGGCGGGGCCGCTACTAGGTTATTTATTTTATATTACATCCTAGATTATTATAATAATTATATTATTATAGGTAATAATTTATTGATTTGTCTAACGCGGAGACAGACATTAATTTAAATTACATTTATAAACTAACTAAAAAATGGTACCAGGTGTCTGTAGTTGTAGATATATAATAAAAAAAAAATTAAAATGTCGTCCTTGTTCACTGTGGAAAAGGAAAAGCATGCCTCGCTGAATCGGTTCAATTTGACTGCCTCTGTGGCGCGGTCGGTAGTGATACCGCCTGCGGCGCTGGAGACAAATCTTTGTGTGACCCATAAATGTTTGTCTCAAGAGTCTGGGTGTTTCTATGTATAATATGTATGTATTTAAAAAAAAAGTGTATAAGTATTAATACCTATAACACAAGCAGGTTATTCCTTGCTTACTTTGGGATCAGATAGCGTTGTGTGTAATGTCCGTGAATATTTATTTATTTATTTAATTCGTAAAATGATACATACACACATACATATGGTTACGCCTTTATCCCCGAAGGGGTAGGCAGAGGCATATTATATGCCCACATTTCACCTTTGTATAATTTGCCCCACGAAATAGGTGGTGAGCCATATTGCCGTGTTTAAATGGACAGGAGCAGGTTGTGACTGCCTGCTGTTGAAAAAGCCAACTTAGCTTAACGACTGCTATTTTACTGGCAACCGGGACCAACGACTTAACGTGCCTTCCGAAGCACGGAAACGCTCAAATAAATGTCACAAAGTGATCACATAGATGGTCACCCATCCATGAACCAGCCATAGTGAAAGTTGCTTACTGCAGTGATCGTTTACAGAACAATGAGTCCGCGGGGCCACGAGCGCTTCTCAACAAAAAATGATATGTTGGTTAAATTTATTTTAGCAGTACCAGGCACGTTCAAATATGCAAATTTATTTGGTTTGGATCCGAAAATTGACAGGGTGGGTCTCGATGACCCCCAAATGGCAACAATATAGTTTTTAAAATTTTCCACAGCAGTTTAGGGTTATCTATTTTGTTGTCCATATTATACTTTTAGAAAGCGACCTTTTCGTTGTGCGAGGCTGTGACCACGAGTGATTTTAATTGTAAATGATGTTAAAGCCATCGCAGAAGGGAGATAAATCAAACTAATCACAATATTATAACAATGTATATTTAACACTCCTCAACTGAAAATCACAAACAATGTTAAGAATGTTTCGCTACTCGTTTTACCGACCTTAGCGTTTTCGCTATGACATGACGTCCGTACACTGAGTACACTGACTGGCGTTTCATTCGGAAGGCCGACATATATAAAGGCCCTTGTACACTATTTTAATGTTGGACATTGACATTTGTCACGGACGTATTATAGAATGAATAATATCCATGTGGTCACAGATCAACACGCGCTTCTACAGCTCGAGTTGCTCTATGGCTATGACTTGAAAATATTGCCAAATGTTTTAAAATAGACTTAATCATTAAGCTCTTTTATGATTAAGCAAACAGGGCAGTTTCAGACGCTGCTTGATGACTCTGATGAAGAAATACCTTTCCTTTCATACGCCTTATGTGACGTAAACGAAGTTGCGGGCTCAGCTAGTATTCCATAAAATTTCGTAATCGATATAATGAAAAGCACGACTTATATCTAGAAAGCATGCATTTACAGCATTTTTAAATGTGATAATAGCCAAGTCCGTTGACAATCCTTGGCGGACGCCGAACTGGCCGTCTCGTGCAGCTGAATATTATTTTCATTTAAATGCTTAGAGACAAGCCGCTCAAAAACTTTGGACATCACTGTCGCGAGTGAAATGGGGCGGTAATTAGACAGGCTGGAATAGTCTCCTCCCTTACTTTTTACTATAGGCACAGATTAAATAATAGTTACTACGTAACAGATACATCACTCCCATACTTAACCTCAAAAATATTAGCTAAAACATATCGCTACAGTGGAAAACATTCTCTACGACGTAATCCGAGAGTCGAGTTTCGTGCGCACACCGTATGATTGCGTCATCGAGTGACAACTATTGTCAACATTAGGGTTGTAAGCACGGAACAAAAATACATATAACTACAAAAAACAATAAACACAGTGTCTGAAAAAAAAACTTTATTATATTTTATAACTTCTTCTTATTTACATACGAATTATATTATAACTAGCTGATGCTCGCAGCTTAGCCCGCGTAAAAGTTTGTTCCTTTTCCCGCTTCCAATGGGAACTTATTCCCGGGATAGAAAGTAACCTATGTGTTATTCCAAACTACAATCTATCCCTGTATCAAATTTCAGCTAAATCCGTTGAGCCGTTAGAGCGTGAAAGAGTAACAAACATCCACACATCTACACATCCGCACTCAAACACTTTCGCTTTTAATTTAAGAATATTAGTAAGATGTAAGATGAAAAAAAAAACAAACACTAAATAAAGCGAAATATTATTTTACGCGGGTAATGTACATTGGCTGTGCGCACTTCGCTCGGTCTGGCGTGTGGCAGCTCTCTGCCGGTCGGCCACGTTAGTTCTGCTACGTTATACTTAGGAGTAGGTGCTTATAACAGGACTTGTAGCGAGTGACGGAGGCCTGCTATAGGTACAACCGTTGTCTTCATAAAATTTTGAGGTAAAAATCCACCATTAAGTAATACAGTAATTAAAGAAATCAGAAATCCTATTAAACAACAGCGGCACCCCATACAAAATATGTTCAACACTAAGCCCGTCCCAGCCCGGAGACTTACCGCACGTCATACCCTTCACACAAGTTATCGGAGGGAGCACCGCGCGCGCATGTCCTCGAGCCGCCACGGACCCCGCGCGAGCCTGACCCGTCGTCGGTACACAGGGAGCTCGGGTTAAATTTGTTAGCGAACAGGTTAGCTATTTCGGGTGGGTTTTGAATACTCTGAACAATTATGGGCAGGCTATTTTTAAATTTAAACTTGTTAGTTTCTTTTCAAAAGTTTCCAAAATCTTTATTGTCGCGGTGTGTGGCTATGATGTCCATTTTTATTGTAATCTCATTGTTTTGACACCGTTTTATTTTTAACCGACTTCCAAAAAAGGAGGAGGTTCTCAATTCGTCTGTATTTTTTTTATGTTTGTTACCGGCAAATCGCTTGAAAGAGTTAACCGATTTTGATGATTCTTATAAATACCTATTACTTTGTGCTAAGTTAATTTTATTTTGGAATTTTTAGTTTTTGTTTGAAGTCGGTTTTTTTTGTTAATTTTTTTTTATTCTTAAAGGCTTTACATTACCGTGGCGTCATATATAATAATATTAATAAGAGTGGTGCCATGCAGATCCTTCACATGATAGTTCCAACCAATCACCGATTTTATTTTGTAACAATCTTTGCCTTCATATGAATTTACTAGCTGACCCGCGCAACTTCGTTTGCGTCACATAAGATAGAGTATATCACCCGTTTCCGTCGCATTTACTCCCGTCGCGTTGCGTTTACTCCCGTAGTTTAGTAAGTAGTATGTTTGTGAACTGTTCATTTATTGGAAGGCAATTGTAATCTTTTAATTTAAGGGACTTTATGGGATTGCATTCTCAAAAGTCTGAATAACGTGTGGCTGTAAATCAGCGAGTATGTTATAACCGCTCAATTTCAAAATGTATGCTATCTTCGTCATCAGCATTCCTCACTAGGGGCCATAGTTCACGTCGCCTACGTAATAATTTTGATCACATTTTTGTAAGTAGCGGCTCAAAATACTATGAAAATGATACCCGTATTGATATTTTGAACTATCAACCCTATTGGGAACTTTTCCCTCTCTTAGAGGATGAATTTTCAAAACACCAGAAAAACGTGTTTTCTCATTTATCTTTCAAAATACCCCTTTGAAATTGGAATAAAATAGTGTAACTAATACTGTTTCCCCATACAAGCTTTGGACCCCCATTTCATCTCTTTAGGGGATGAATTTTGACTAATCCTTTCTTAGTGAACCCTAAGACTTTATAAGAAACCTACTTGTCAAATTTGGATATTCTAGTAAGTGTTCAAGCATAATGTGGATGTAGACCTAAAGATAAATTATTGGCGTGTATTTAACGCGGCGACAAACTAATCTTATTTAGGATTTTAAAAATAATTAAAACGGGTAGGAAAAATAATGGGTTGGCAGCTACAGTGAAATAGCATTTCAGTTATAAAGTAGCAGCTTTATATTGAGATCAACGCTTTATTTAAATTTTAATTGGCAGTGATTTTTTGGTAAAGCAACTGAATTTATTGTTAGGCGACAACTTGGCGGCGAATATAAAATAGGCTTTTATATATTATCCAATGAGGTTGTTTATAAAATTAACTGAGATGAGAATAAAATATGCACATGGTCATAAAAAACATACTCTTTGCGACATTTTATAAGGTCTAAATAAAGCAAATTGCGGCATGCAAAAAATATTATTGGTCTATACCTATACCATTATTATTATTCGGTTTAGTAATAATTAGTTTACTTTCATTATCAATAAACTGACGGTGGTTTCATTGTTTTTTTTTCATATTTTGTTTTTTGTATGTTGTTGTGGTCACAGTTCTAACCTAACCTAACCCTGCCCTTCTACACTACATAACATTATACCAATTGAATATTCGATGAAATACATATTATATCAACTAAACATTATAAAATGAAATGAATGAATGCTATTGATCAAAAAGTATAATACTTTTTGATCAATAGCGCGAATGTTGTTATCAATCAATACATATAATAAAATCGTAACATGTCGCTGTCTGTACATGGAAGATAAATAAGAAAAAGTATTATAGGAGGGCTTTATGAACGTGATAGATATGCTTATAAATATATAGGTAAGTTACTTGGTTGACCGTACAGTTCATATGGCAACACGTTGGAAGGAACCATTATTTATTGTACAGTAAACATTTAAATATTTTGTGGTTGGTACTATTGGCAGCACTTTGTAACAATTTAGCCAACATGCACAATATAAGTTTAGTTTCAAAAGAGTTTTTGAGAAACTGTATAGTATTAATTATAATATTGTTTCACAGCATAAAGATATAAAATTGTAGAATAATTATATAAGAACTATGATTAGGTTAAGAATCGCCTTCGTGAAAAGAAATCGTTAAGGTGGGTCTACGCTAGACGAACCGAGCACGAGCGGAGCACAAGCGGAGCCGTTCTCGGTTTCGTCGTTCGCGGTGTCAAGTGTGGACGTGCAACGAACCTACAACGATCGCTGTCCTCGAACGTAGTTTTCCGCAGTGAGCTCGCGGCTCTTGGCGAATATGGACGATATTAATAATATTGCAGTTGCCCCGATTATTATAGCAGTGGTCAGCAAAAATAGAAAAAGGCCTAGACGATGGGGATCTACAAATATATATAAAATGAGATCCAATCAACAAAATTTAGATTTGTTAACCATTTTGAGAGATTATTTATTATTTATTATTAATTTAGATTTGCTAACCACCACCTTTGAGAGAGGATTATTTTGATATAATTCAATTAATTGCACGGAAGCATCTTCGGTCCACGTTTCCATGATGTTCGGCTCGCGCGACCGACGTCTGTCACTAAACACGTCCACGAGCGCACTGCGAGCGCGAAGCAAATCCCTTTGTGTTCGTCAAAAAACCGACAACAGGCGGAACGCAGCCGAGCATGAACGAAATGCTCGCAGCGCGCTCGTTCGAGGCTTGTAAGTCGGTCCACACTACACGAATTGTGTTCGGCTCGTGCTCCGCTCGTGCTCGGTTCGTCTAGCGTAGACCCACCTTAAGAGTCTGTGTTATTGATTGTATGTTGTCGCCTTTCCGGTAAACATCTGTAGTCGTTACATGGATTAATATTATACAAAATGTAATTATTGAATGGATACTATGACGTCACACATTGATAATTAAATTAAGTTATTTTAGATATTAGTTTGTTTGTACATTATATCATTGTCGTATCTATGTAATTGATTTACGTTTGTTTGACCCTTGTGAATAGTGTATGTTAGGCAGACCAGCTCAGTCGCTGAACAGCCGTCTTAAGGGTATGTTCTTCATTAATAACTTATGTAATTTATCTGATCTGATATGATGTGTAATATATGTGTTGAAATAAGCAGAGGTCTACGTCCAGCAGTGCTGGACTACCATAGACCGATTTGATTGATTGTATTCAAGGTTATTTTATACTGCCCATGGCTTGGTTTAAAAGAGAATGTATAGATACTATCCTGCTGAACTATTTGTAAAGATATGACCCGTGTTGCTATTAATTGTAATGACGTGTACCAACTATTGATAGAATTAGATTACTTATAGTAGAATTAGATGTATAGCAATTAATGTGACTTTGAAAAGAGTGGCCGTGAGTTTTATTGCCAGGTTCTTTCTCATAGGCTCTACTTATTGCGAATCTGGCGGTAAATGTAGAATTGGAAATCTTGACGAGAACAAAAATATTTTTATCTCATATTCATTTCTTTTCATTTCATAACTTGTTAGCTTATATCCTCCTTACAGAATATACCTCTGGCTATCCCTTCGGGGATAAAAGGCGTGACCGTATGTATTGATATACCTAAGTAGTATATTATTGGGCATTCTACTCCACCTTAAGTTCCATCAGCTCTCTTCGTTCGCTTCTGTCACTCTCAGTGGAGTAGAATACCCAATAATATTTTTGCCATCCAAATCAGCAGTGTGCATTTGCACTTCCACACTTAAAACACAGTCGTCAGACATAGACATTGCGGTTTTATGCAGTCGTCGACATAGACATGTGCGTTTAGTGCTTCATCGCATTAGCAACTACGTACAACCAAGAGACAATGTATGTAGTATGCATTTGCGCTCCCACACTTATAGCACAGTCTACATAGACATGTGCGTTTAGTGCTTCATCGCATTAGCAACTACGTACAACCAAGAGGCTAAGAGACGGATGTATGCAGTATGCATTTGCGCTTCCACACTTATAGCACAGTTGTTCGACATAGACATGTGCGTATTTATGCAGTCGTCGACATAGACATGTGCGTTTAGTGCTTCATCGCATTAGCAACTAAGTACAACCAAGAGACAATGTATGTAGTATGCATTTGCGCTTCCACACTTATAGCACAGTCGACATAGACATGTGCGTTTAGTGCTTCATCGCATTAGCAACTACTTACAACCAAGAGGCTAAGAGACGGATGTATGCAGTATGCATTTGCGCTTCCACACTTATAGCACAGTTGTTCGACATAGACATGTGCGTATTTATGCAGTCGTCGACATAGACATGTGCGTTTAGTGCTTCATCGCATTAGCAACTACGTACAACCAAGAGACAATGTATGTAGTATGCATTTGCGCTTCCACACTTATAGCACAGTCGACATAGACATGTGCGTTTAGTGCTTCATCGCATTAGCAACTACGTACAACCAAGAGGCTAAGAGACGGATGTATGCAGTATGCATTTGCGCTTCCACACTTATAGCACAGTTGTTCGACATAGACATGTGCGTATTTATGCAGTCGTCGACAAAGACATGTGCGTTTAGTGCTTCATCGCATTAGCAACTACGTACAACCAAGAGACAATGTATGTAGTATGCATTTGCGCTTCCACACTTATAGCACAGTCGACATAGACATGTGCGTTTAGTGCTTCATCGCATTAGCAACTACGTACAACCAAGAGGCTAAGAGACGGATGTATGCAGTATGCATTTGCGCTTCCACACTTATAGCACAGTTGTTCGACATAGACATGTGCGTATTTATGCAGTCGTCGACAAAGACATGTGCGTTTAGTGCTTCATCGCATTAGCAACTACGTACAACCAAGAGACAATGTATGTAGTATGCATTGGCGCTTCCACACTTATAGCACAGTCGACATAGACATGTGCGTTTAGTGCTTCATCGCATTAGCAACTACGTACAACCAAGAGGCTAAGAGACGGATGTATGCAGTATGCATTTGCGCTTCCACACTTATAGCACAGTTGTTCGACATAGACATGTGCGTATTTATGCAGTCGTCGACATAGACATGTGCGTTTAGTGCTTCATCGCATTAGCAACTACGTACAACCAAGAGACAATGTATGTAGTATGCATTGGCGCTTCCACACTTATAGCACAGTCGACATAGACATGTGCGTTTAGTGCTTCATCGCATTAGCAACTACGTACAACCAAGAGACAGGGTGCGTAAATTGTTGAACAACAAAAGAAACACACCCCAAAAGTAGAATGAGATTTTATTTATTAATTAATAATTACTATACAATATTAATTATTACAAGTACAAAAACTCATCGTTATTCGTTTGAGATAAACCTAGGTTGTTCGTCACATAATGCGTCAACAGATTGCACGAACGCTTGAAGCTTACGCCACTCAGGAGTGTCTTCGTTGGTCTGGAATTTTATTCGAATCAACGCTTTTTTCCAGAGCGTTAGTGGATCTGCTTGATGAACATCACTTGTTTTATACACCTTGACATCCACAAAGTAGTCGCCCGTGGTGTTGAGATCTCGACGTTCGTTACCATTAGCCACTCTATTTACGAAATATGATGATAGCACGGGTGAGGAAGACTGTCTGTATTCACTTGCGCCACGACTAATGTTAAACACATCACTTGTTTTTACAGGTTTTCTGAAACAAAAAACAAATACATATATATAAAATAAACTGTTGAACTGGTAGCACCTATGGATTTCTGAAAATTTAAGTACTAAGTATATAGATTTTGTTCAAATAATTACCTTATATTAGCAAGAGACTTTTTCACTCTAGAACCTTTAGTCTTGCTTTTAGGTATGACTTGATTGCATTTCGTAGAATTATTGTATTGTTCGCACTCGGAGTCTGACCTGTAAAAAAATAAATAATATATCAATAAACCTGTTAAACATTAAAAAAGATGTTATATGTTAGGGGTGTAGTGGGGCCCTGCCAACACCTCCGGGCCCAAGTCAACCTCACGTGCAAGCTCGTGCATCTGCTGAACAACGGACGAGGCTCTGATGGCGGCAGTACATTTCAACACGGCAATCTGCTCACCACCTGTTACGTGGGACCGAATTGTACACGGTGAAATGTGAACCGGTATAGGCCTCTGCCTACCCCTTCGGGGATGGATGCGTGAGTATATGTATGTATGTATGTATGTTAGATAAATAATATTTAAACACTTACATTTTTAGTTCTGCTGTGGAGGGTTATTGAAGAAGGATAGATACTGTTTACTGTCTATGTCGTCTGACTGAGTTTTCCCAGACCGACCAGGTTTCTACCAAAACCCTTGTACCGTAGCTGAGATGAGTTCTAATGTATCTAGCCGGATGGAATTAACCTTAGACCGTCGCTAGTAATTACACAAGAGACAACTCGAATTGTAATGGAAGTCTTTTGAAAATTATGAGATTATAAGCTAAAACAAGGCTGATAGCTTGTCTAATTAAAAATTAGTGTAATTCATTAACAAATAACAAACAATCAAACATTTTACCTTGGATGTATTATAACTGCTAAAAATTATCAACTAAGATATTTAATAAATAGTCAAGGCAGCAAATAGCAATTATTTAGGGTTGTCACACTTACCAGGTATACGAGTACAATTATACTAGTATCTGGCCTCGGTTTTCATATGGATTCTGCTAACTGTTCATATTTTGATTGCTACATTTTAATAATCGATCACAATCTATGGAGATATATAGGGTTTTATGTCCTCACTGGTTTGTTTATAAAAACTTACTTAACATAGTCTTTCTAAAAATTACTTAATAATAAATAAATCTTTGTTAATATAAAATTTTATAGCATTGTTTATAATGTTTAAATTCCAGCTTTACATTACCACAACAATAAAGAAGTAATGATGTAATTTTTACAGAACCTAAATTTGTGGAAGTGACATCCATAGTCAAATTAGCTGCTATATAATAATGATGTTTTACATTTTAATTGATTGTGCAATATTTAGAAAATAGTACTAAGAATATGATACTTTTGTTTTGTTTGTTAATGTTGAAATTCTAAACAGCGATTAAGGTTGTCAACAATACAAATTTCAAACAGTACAATATTTATGATAGGTATATTATAAATAAAAATATCTCAATAAAGATAATTTATCTTTAGTATTAATAGGATCTAATTATCTATAAGTATGATAATTACGAATAATAC
Source organism: Miltochrista miniata (assembly GCA_933228765.1). Taxonomy (NCBI): domain Eukaryota; kingdom Metazoa; phylum Arthropoda; class Insecta; order Lepidoptera; family Erebidae; genus Miltochrista; species Miltochrista miniata. Next base: position 13,916,423 of record OW121752.1, on the reverse strand, counting down.
GAATTAAAAGAGCAATCTGTGAGTACCTAAGTAATTCTTTTTAACGTAAACAACTTTATAAGTCTTGTTTTTGTATTTCATGCTACTAGATTAGTTACTAATTATACTAATTACTTTGGTATATGGGTTCTTATAAAATTTTCACCATGTACTGTATTGCAAATTACTATACTAATGTAATTTACGATTTACTGCTAGTCTGCTAACCCTATTTGAAACTACAATCTTGCAAAAAAAATAATATTAGGTAAACTACTACCGGATGTATTGATTGAATAACATTATACAATTTGCTAAAGTGCTACCAGAAGACCATTATAAGGTAATTGTAACGTTTAAATATTATTTTATTTAGAGAGGATATTTATTTTTTAGTAATTATAACTATATTTCAGTAATATTGTGCTATTATTTTAATTTCAGACGATTAAGTGCTTAAACTAATTGCGGATCAGTAGAGGTGTTGGTTTCAAGCAAAATATTTTATTCAAGACGTAAAGATTATATTAGTAATGAACGAAAATTTACTCTAAAGTGGATGCATCCAGAGAGACGAAATTATTTTTCCTATAAGGTTTGTACCTAATTATTATCATGATAGTTTTCTAGCAAAAATATGTGTCCTATCAGCGACAATAAGCTCGCTACCTATTACGTGGAACGAAAAATAATACTCTGGCGTAAGCATGTTAGATATGTGCCTTTGCCTATCCTCAAGAGATTTTGGTGTGAAGATATGTATGTATAGTGTTCATTATTTTTATCAAATATCCAATTAAAATATTTTATTTTTAAATAAATAATATTTTATGTACCTATGGTTTGAGCTCTATTCTATCGTTAAGGAGGTATAAAATTTAAATTTTGTGACTAGATTATCTATATCTGCTGTTTAAATATATTATCCATGAATAAAAGAAAGAATTGAAAGTTTGAAAGTTTATTGAAAAAGAATTGAAAGTTTATTAAATTTCATATGTATTAATAAATTTGTGTTTTCAATTCCAGAATACCATCGCTTTGCAAGGCGTTGACTGTTAATAGAAGAAAAAAGTCCATCTGCAATAGATAATATTAAAAATTGTAAATTACTTAAGTAAATCTAACTTAAGTAGGTATATAACAGGTAACTAATTTTTATATAATTTTAAAATGCCTTTCTGTTCGGGTTGTAACATCAGTTTTCGTTGTTGGAGTAGTCATTTGCGAACTAATAAGCATAAAAATATTATTACTGTACCTATCAACGATAACGTCCAAATAATACATTCCTGTTTCAAAGGACGTATTGTAAGTTATCGTATTACTATATCTAAAACTGAAGTAAATATTTACCCAGAGTGTTTCTTAAAAAATATTTTTGATCAAGTTAAATCTTTAATAGATAGCTCACTTCAAAAACATTATTCTGTTAAAGTTAATTTTGAGTATTTCGCTTTTTTTTTAATGTTAAAAAATGATCTACAAGAGTTAAAATCTTTTGCAACAAAAAACTTTACCATTCATTTAAATTACGATTTTAAGTCCACATATGAGAAAGTTATGTCAATATTATTAAAAAAAATTGAGGAGTTTCAAGAGAGAGATAGTGGATGGACGTTTTTCAACAATTCACATTTAGAAATTAATATTAACAAGTATCAACCTCTTAGTGGATCTAAATTTATAGATTTACCAAAATGTATAAAAAGTAAAAGAGCATGTTTGAATATTCAAAATGATGATAGATATTGTTTTTTATGGTGTATAGTTGCTGCTTTATACCCAACCAATCGACATCCTGAGAGAGTAACGTCATATCCTCATTTTCGTGATGTCTTGAACGTAAATGATATTTCATTCCCAATGAATTTTTCAGACATAAATATTTTTGAAAAAAACAATCCTTCTTTTAACATTTTCATTTATGGTTTAAGAGGTAGTAAGACTATAACAGGTCCTTTGTATAGACCTAATAAAATCAATCGAAAATCTATAATAATACACTTATTATTTTTAGAAACTAGTGAGTCGTCTCATTTTTGCCTTATCAAAGATTTACCACGGCTCGTTAGAAGTCAAATAACTAAGCATCACGGTAAGCTATATTTTTGTCAAACTTGTTTAGTGTTTTTTCCTAGTGAAAACGAATTTGATAACCATTTATGTGGAGGAGTTGTTACTGTTTTGCCTGAAAAAGGCTCATTTTTACAATTTAAAAACTATGATAGAAAACAAAATGTTCCATTCACTATCTATGCTGATTTTGAAACATTACTCGAACCTATTTGCAACCATGAATCTGATACCACAAATACGTTACGCTTACAACGTCACATTCCTTCGGCCTTTGCGTATAATATTGTTTCATCATGCAGTAATAATTTTAATGAATTCAAAACGTATCGTGGAATTGATTGTATTTCTAAATTTGTAGATTTTCTTACTGAAGATATCAAGAGAATTTACAATATATTGATTCAAAATGTATCTATGATATTCACTGAGAAAGATGATAGGGATTATAAAAATGCTTGGAAATGTCATATATGTGAAAATCTGTTATGGAATAATAAAGTCAGAGATCATTGTCATATAACCGGACGATATCGGGGCGCTGCGCATCGTCATTGTAATTTACAATATAAGATACCTATGTTTATACCCATTTTTTTTCATAATTTGTCAGGATACGACTGTCATCTATTTATTAAAAAATTAGGAGAAACGCCTGGCAGGTTAAATATCATACCTAAAACGAAAGAAAAATACATTTCGTTTTCAAAATTTATACCTATCAACTCGAATGATTATGTACAGATTAGATTTTTAGATTCGTTTCATTTCTTAGGTACTAGTTTAGACAAACTCTCAAAAACTATGCAAATAGATGATTTTATTAATTTGCGCAAACATTATCCTAATAATGACCAGTTTCTATTACTTACACGAAAAGGTATTTATCCCTACGATTACATGAGTAGTTGGAAATGTTATGAAGAAAAAACATTACCAGCAAAACATTTGTTTTTCAATTCTTTATGCAATGAACATATATCACAGGAGGACTATGACCATGCTAAATTAGTATGGTATAAATTTAATATAAAGACAATGGGTGAATATACAGACTTATATTTAAAGACAGACGTACTTTTACTTACCGACATATTTCAAAATTTTCGAAAAACTTGTAAGTTACATTATAAACTCGATCCTGCGTTTTACATTACTGCACCTAGTTTATCATTTGACGCAATGCTTTTGAAAACAGGCGTTAGATTAGAACTCATATCAGACTTATCTATCTTGCGAATGATTCAAAGCGGTATTAGAGGAGGTTTATGTATGTGTTCCTATCGTTATGCTAAAGCTAATAATAAATATATGCCTTCGTATGATGCAGCAAAACCACAATGTTTTATAACTTATTTAGACTGTAACAATCTGTACGGATATAGCATGTGTCAATACTTACCGCATTCAGATTTTCGATTTTTAAATCAGCATGAAATAAATCAGTTATACATAGAAAATATCCGAGACAATGCAGAATGGGGATTTATACTAGAAGTCGATCTTTTATATCCTGATTCCTTGCATATTTTACATAACGACTTACCTTTTTGTGCTGAAAAATGCATACCGCCCGGCGGAAAAACGGAAAAACTTATTTCAAATCTTTACAATAAGTATAATTATGTGATTCATTATGTTCATCTAAAGAAATGCCTTGAACATGGGTTAATTTTACGTAAAATACATAGAGTCATTACGTTTCGCCAAAGTGCATATTTGAAAGAATATTTAGAATTAAATACACAACTACGACAAAAGGCAATAACTGTATTTGAACAGGATTTCTTCAAGTTATTAAACAATAGCGTTTTTGGAAAAACATTAGAAAACACTGAAAAGAGGGTGACAGTTCATTTAGTTAACTCTTGGAGTTCATCTAACAATATTACCAAAAAATCTTTCTGCGCTGAGAAACTTATAAGCAATCCTTATTTTCATAGTGCATCAGTTTTATCGGAAAACTTAGTGGCAATTCAAATGAAGCCTGATCGTTTAGTTTTAGATAAACCAATATATATAGGTTTTTCAGTTTTAGAGCTATCTAAAGCACATATGTATCATTTTCATTATAATATAGTTAAGCCTTTTTATGGTAACAGAATACAACTATGCTATACCGATACAGATTCTTTTGTTTATTTAATCTACACCGATGACTTCTATAGTGATTTAAAATATAACTTTTTACAGTATTTTGATACTAGTAACTATAGCACTCAAAATGAATTTATGATATCTCAAAGTAACAAAAAAGTACCAGGATTGATGAAAGATGAGATGGGTGGTAAACTTATTACTGAATTTGTTGGATTGAGGTCAAAATTATATTCATTAAAAACAGCGAATAATGTAATTAAAAAAGCAAAAGGAATTAAACATTCGGTGGTGCGTGATTTAACGATAGATGATTATCAGAATGTGTTATTTAAGAATCAGGTAATTCATAGGAAAAATATTCTATTCAAATCTATTAAACATGAAATATTTACTCAAAGCGTAAACAAAGTAGCATTATCAAGCAATGACGATAAACGTATCATATCAAATTGCAATGTTGCAACCTGGGCATGGGGACATTCTTCAATTTTCAAAGGTTAATTTAAATTTGCCTCGGTGGCGCAGTGGTCTCCGGTTCGAATCCCGGACCGACTCAAATATTTGTGTGATCCACAAATGATTGTTTCGGAGTTCGGATGTTTTCTATGTATAATATGTATGTATTTAAAAATATTTAAGTATGTTTATCAGTTGTCTAGATCCCATAACACAAGCTTATAGTAGCTTACTTTGGACTAGGTGACGTTGTGTGAAAGTGTCCCACAATATTTATATTTATTTATTTAAATTGATGAACCTAATTGTCTTGTTATAATTAGAATGTACTTAGGTAAATAAGATGATTGTTGTAACACAGTAATATGTAGATAAAGTATGTAGTTAAGTGTCTGAAAGTGACCGTCGATTGTATCAACCTTCATATGTTTTATAATTAAGTATCTGTCTTTGTAATCCAATGTGGTGTACAATAAAGAATATTCTATCTACCTAACTAAGTAATATAATGAGATTGTATTAAGAATAATATAAGATTGTATAATTGTAAATATGCACATACAAATAATTATATTTTTATAAATAAAATTTGATAAGTTTCAGTTTTGTTTTATTAAAAGACAACTTCCGCACTAAAGAACTTAGATCAATAACTCAGAACATACATTTTACTAATAATATGAACCTTTTCATACATACATACATATAGTCACGCCTTTATCCCTCAAGGTATGGACATAGGCATATCTATTATGCTCAAATTTCACCTTACGGCGGTATTGCCGTGTTTAAATGAACAGGCGCAGGTTGTGGCTATCCGCTGCGTTGCGGGGCCACGAACGCTTCTATCTATCCCTTAGTCGTTTTCTACGACCCCCACTAGGAAGAGAGGGGTGGGTCTATTCTGTGTCACCAGGAACCACACGACTTAATATATATATATGTATGTAATATAGTATTGTTAACAGCAAAACAGTCACAACCTGCCCTAACCATTAATACATAGCAATATACTCACCTACAGTAAGTGAAACAAATTTTCATAAGGTAAAATGTGGACATTTATGGATATGTGCACCATACCATACCATACGTATATGTGTATACATACCTAACTCAAGTCTCTAACTCCTTTCTACATAGATTGTTAAACGTAATCTAGGATTTGAATCAGTTCCAACCCTTTGTTGATTAATTATTATAGATAATGTATTTTATTTTGCAAACTTGTCTAAATTTCATGTTGAAACATGATCATACACGTATGCGTATCACATCATTGCCCCTTCCAATATATATTGAAAGGACAGTGACCTGATTTATATGTTGCTTTGCTAATTAATTAGAATTTCGATTTATTAGTCACAGTAAGACGTCTAAATAAACTACAGTCATGTCATCGGTAAGTAATTTAATTAATTTATATCGCTCTATTACTGATTTATGTACCTGTTACATATACGAATTGAAGAAGTTAATATATTATGATAGGTAATATATATTTAATATAAATATTCTGAAACAAAAATAATTCTTATGTATGTTTTTATTTGTTATAGATAACGGATTCAGAGATTATCCTAAGCCAATATGCTCAAGACCCTTGGACCCCCAGAGATTTCTATGAGCTGATTGAAAACAGGCCTACCGATCTATCTAAGGAACCAGAAGTGAGGCCATTGGCAAAAGAAAAGAAATACAAGAAACGTTGCAGAGAAACTATAAAAAAATGTAACGTTAAGAAATCTTTTGTTATCAGCGAATCACCAAGAAGAGGAATTAAATTAATAAAAATTTCAGTAATTGATTTAAGTAATAACAATTCACAAGCAAGTTATAGTGAAAGTGAGAACATTTTGTTGAACGCACAATATATTGTTAAGGATTGTGTCGACAGTGTTATGGACGATACTGAGGCCTTAGTTAAGAAAATATCAAAAACTTTAGTTGATTGTGATTTTTAGTAGGTACATAAAAAGTGTTTGTTGATATTTTAAATTAGATTTATTAAGATGTTAAAGTAGGTAATTGACTGAAAATAAAAACATGATTTACATGAAAAATTTATTTTATTAATACATAATGCCTACACATTACCCAATGTAATGTTTCTAAATAGTTTTTTGTACATCATTCCTAATCGCGCAATGCTTCGAATAGCGTAGGTTATCTTAATATTATAAAGAGGAAAGGTTTGATTGTTTGTTTTGTCTCTAATATGCTCCAAAACTACTGCATCGATTTCAAAAATTCTTTCACAGTTGGAATGCTACACTGTCCCTGAATGACATAGGCTATATTTTATTCCCGTATTCCTACGGGTGCGAAAACCGAGGGAAATCGTCTAGTACATTATATAACAGATATTCTTATCATAATGTTTTTATATCAAAATAAAATAAATTGATTATGATATGCCTCTGTCTACCCTTACTAGAAAAGAGGCGTGAGTCTATGTATGTAGATAGCTAATATCTTGGATTGAGACGTAAGTATATTTTTATCATGGTATAAGTATTTGTAATATAATACGACGTGTTATTGATGTCTGCAAATTACTTTTTACATTACAATACGTAAGTAAATTTCAGCGTAATCGACAAGCGTACAAATAGCTTGGTTAAATATCAGGCGGACTCGAAATCAGACGACCATGGTTCGATTCCAATTGTGTTTATTTTTCTCTTTTTGGATATTTTTTTTCGTACCTTCTTTTTTTTTATGAAATAATATATTTTTCAATATACGATTTACCAATACTATATTAAACTATATTACATATACCTACCATTCGAAATACCTGTCATCAAGGTACTTCATTATGAAGTCAGCTATTTAAAATCATCCAGGCGTCGCATTTGTTTGAATCATATTAATGAATTCATATTAAGAAGAGTGCTATTTAAATCATTCAAACGTTAAAGTTACATAGTCTAGCTGATACTTAAATCATCTCAGTTTTTTCAAACCAACATCAAAAAGGTTTAAGATCAATGTAAATTATATCAGACATTTAATAAATGGTATAATATTGGGAACGATGACGACGAATAAGTATATTATTGGGCACGATGTGGGGTAGAGTTCGAGAAACCTTGGGTAGGAAATAGTATGAAAAACAACTGTATATTAGTAAAACATTTATTAAGTTTATTCAAATTATAAAATACAAAAGTTATTTTTTAAACACCATTGCTTAATACACAATACATTCCTTAAAGCACAATAGTTCTTATGAGCAAAACAGTTATACAAAAATAGATCTTTACAGTAAAGATCACTAAGAGTCTTTAAATTAGGAACACTTTTATTTTCACATATGTCAGAAACATTATTATGACCACATAGCTCTTGAACCCACTTTATTTTCTCACTACCTTTAACAAGAACCTTTTTTTCCTTCAAATAGGGTTTGATTATTCTAGAAAATTCTCTGTAGTCTATATATCCTTCGCTCCAGCAGTAACCTCTATTCCTTTCAATCCACCTAGTACGTCTTTTTTCTTCATCAGTCAGCGAGGAGAACGGATAAGGAGGTTTTATTAAGAATATATGAGTATGTTCCAAAGTAGCTATAGCTAATTCCTTGACTATAAAGTTATTATAAAGATCTTTAAAACCTTGAACATCTACTATCATAGTATTTTTGTTCATGATATCTTTCTCACGGTGCTACTTAACGGTTTATACTCGATTATACAGTCGTTCAAAATAAGACAATATGCTGAAGTTTGATCTGGTATATCAATATCACTTTCAATTTCTACTCTAACATCGACAACAGGACCTGACTTAAGATTTTCTGGTTGTCTAGAACAATCTACGACAAATAACGGAGCAATATTTTTAAATTGTTTCTCACTTAATAACGGTTCACCGCGACGACCTCCGTAATAAGAGTGTTGGAATCTGGTGTATTGTTCATATATTAAAGCAATTCTGCTATTTGAGAAACTTGAATTTAAATTTTCATAAGGGAAGTAGGTTGAATTTAGGTATACTCTTACATCACGAACGTCACAGTGATCAAACCGAGACATATCCAATTTTGAATTATTTTTTCTATTTGTTTGCAGACCAATAATAACAAATCTTGGTTTCTCTATTTGCGATGATGTTTTTATGGACCAAGTATGTTTAGTAGTTTTTGGTAGAGCCGGATATTCATATAAATCCCAATTTCTGAATATCATCTGGAGTGGTCGATCTTTTTCTAACAGTTTTAACATATTTATTTTTTCTCTATCGGATACTTTGACATGTGGTACGCGCCATATTATTTTATTTATAATAATATCTTCTACCGTTTCACCTTCGTTAAGTTTTAAGGCGTTCAGATTAGTATTACTTCTCAACAATATTAATTCATGTTTGCTGTTTATCACTACTTTCTTGAAATCTTCTGCAAAACCAAGAATGTTACAGAGGGGTATAGAAGCAGAAAAGCTACCCCCATTTGTACTATTTATGCCATCGATATTCCAACCCCAAGCATTAGATACTTTAGCCTCGTTTTCGTTCATTGATATTAATGATTTCATTGTGGTAGTTATACCAGCGTTTTTTATTTTATCTATTTCCACTCCATTTATCTCATACCTTATATCTTGAAACAAGTAAAGTAAACTATTGTTTGTGAAATGAACGCTACTGACTCTCTCTTTCGAATTTCCACCCTTGTTTACAACAACAGTTCCTTCCAAAAACAAAGTGCTTGCTGAGGGTAATATATACAAGTCTTGTTGATTAATAGGTATCCTGATTTCATCGCTTCTATTGAAACTTGTTACGTAAGGCTTGTAAGAGTGAAATTCAATTCCTTCCACAGAGTTGTTGTATGCAGGAGCGGATAAAACATCTAGTATATTCATTTTAATAAACCGATCGCTTTAAGAAATGTTTTATTATTATTATTCAATTTTATGACCTTTTTGGAGCGAGCTCTTTTGGGTTTGATAGTTTTAGTAGGACTGTTAGTTTTAGTTGGACGAACCACATATTTATTATAATCTATCATTGTTTTCTTCTGATATGTAGATACAACTGCACTTCTTCACCTCGCAAATTTATTAAGTTATTATTTATATCTAACAGCCTTATCTGTATGCAGCTTATATTGGTTTGATTTAACGGAAAGTAGATTGCGTTTTTCGGAATTTCTATAATCCTGTATCCAGGTGGAACATTAAGTGCAAATTCGTGTAAGATGTGACTGGATTGACCGTTTATATAGGAACCGCTAACTATGTCACATTCAATCCTTATGACAGTCGTAGGCAAAATGTTAACTGGAAACTCTGATACATGATATTTATTTGCCTCTAAGATCTGCTTTTTAAATCCCAATAAACTTCCAAATGTATCTTCTTTAGTAAAATCTATACTTGATGTACAAAATAACATCGTTTTTAAGGTGTTGTTATTACATTGGAGTTTTATGGATGCATCTTTTATCTCAGTTTTTAAATAGTCACTAATATCTTGTAATTCATAAGTTCCTTCAGGTATCTCAATAACATTTTTAGAACCATAGTATAATTTATTGTTTGTATTATCAAAATTTGGAATAGAATTATATGTAGAGAAATGTAATAATGCACATTCATACTCCTCAGCTAATGGCAACGTGTCTGAATAATAGGTAGATAATACCGATGAGTTTCCAGTTATCGATAAGGTGAGTGACATCTTGCAAATGATGGAAATGAAAGAGTGATATAAGATTTATAGTATTTTTATTTAAAGTATTATAATTATAATAAAGATTTATAGTATTTAATCCAAAAAGTTTGCAAATAACTTAAACACATATGTCCACAAACTATTGTGTTAAATTGTTGATATCTATCATAGTTATAATGAACATCACAGTTCTTAAAATATAACATTAATTCTCTTGGCGGTTTTAAATCACCATAGCTATCAAAATATTCACAATAATTGTTTATTTTAACATAAGCTACCCAATGCGTTCCATCATTTCTCGAATTATCTAGGTTAACTATAGCACATTCAATTCGTTTAGGTGTTTTTGGTAACTGATCCTTCATATAAACTCCTCGAAAATGTGGAATACAATGGCCATACTTCTGAATATCGATATTAGTTAAAGCACGATTAGGTAGCTGATCAATTAGTTTTTTGATGGATTTATAAACAATCCCTGACCTTGCTTATGCGGTTTAATGTATAGACCTTTACCTATTGCTATAGCCTCCATAGTTTTATTATGACGTTCAGTTTCTTGTAATTTTTTCTGACCATGTTTATAGTCATTCACAGTTTTTGCAATACCAGCTGCACCACCAGCTAATGCTCCTAAAGCAGATAAACCAGCAAAAATTGGGATTAAAGGTAGAATGCCTCCAGTTTTTGGTATAGGTATCATTCGAGGTACTCGAACTTTTGGAATGCATGGAACTAATTTTCTGGCAGCCATATAAGCTACATTTATTAATGACTTATTATCTTTAGGTGAGAGTTTCTTGATTTTTCTTTTTATTTTTCTAACAAAGTTATTAAAGGTCTTAACACCAGCACCAGACTTCAATTTAGCTTTCATAACTTTGTTTACTATCCACGAACTAATCTTTTCCCCTGTTCGAGCATCTTTTGCTTTAAGTCTTTGTTTAGCCATATCTATAAGACGTAAGTCGGCTTTTTGACGGTTAGGCAAGTCTGTGTAGTTTGCTTATGCGATATCGTGATGCATACAAGCTTCGTCTAACTTATTTACACCTTTATCACCACGTAGTAATCGTTTCGAAAGCTTTGTTCCTGGTCCACAATAGTTATATCCAGGTATGTGTAGTTCGAACGGTAAATGATTAATGATATTGTTTATTAGTCCACCACCTTGCATTATCCAAAGAATAATGAATATACTTTAAAATTACATATCACTTATATATTTAACTTATTCCACTATTGCAGTCTTATCAATCCAACTGTTCTCTTCGTTATTTAAACCCAACCATTTTACAAACAGTTTGTTTCCTTTCTTTTTTAATACCTTTTCTATTAAATAGACACCAGGACAGGACGACTTTTGAAGCTCTTGTTCGTAAAAAGTTCCTAATATGACTTGTTTTTGATTATCTTCGATGCGATATGTTATTGGTTCAGTGTTATTTATCTTTTTTATAGTAAATAATTCGGTTGACCAGTTAGGAGTGTATCCTTTCTCAAATATATGTTTGTACTTACTAATTCGAACTTTGTCACCAATTATAAACTTTGAACGACATTTTTGGGCTACCTTTATCATGGAATTCGTAATATTATTTTTAATGTCCGTTTCATTAAACTTATTGACATTAACAGGTGCAAATTTAATAGTACGATGTTTTGAGTTGTTATATGTCTTCACAATACCGTTCAAGCCACCATCTATCCACTTATAGTGTCCGTTCAAGCTAAAGTATTTGTACAATTTATTTTTAATAGTTTTAATAACTCGTTCTACAATTGAAGCCTTTTTGGTTGAAAATGTAGAGTAGTGATTAATATTATAGTTCTGTAAAAGCTTTTGAAATGTAGAATTATAGAACTCGGTACCCATATCAGTTTGCAGATGAGTTGGTATCCTGTGATTAGTAGAAAGTAATTTTTCAAATGCAAGAGAGACCTCATGTTTGGATTTAGTTTTTAATGGTTCCACCCAAACGTACTTTGAGAAGCAGTCAATAACTATTAAAATATAGTTATATCCTTTATTAAAGGTTTTTAGGTTTTGCATATCAGCTAAATCTGCTTGCCACAAATCATCAATACCTTTTAAAATTACTGAGCGTCGAAGAAAATTTTTTCGTGCTGCTTTATGTATTTCATTGACGACTTGTTGTTTTGTCATTTTAACAAACTTTAAGGGCTATGTTTTTCGATCTTTTAATATAGATTGAATTGCGTCTTGAACTAGTTTATCAACTGCTTTTCTTGTGTAAAATTTGCTTTCCAAATGAGTGTCTATCTCAGACATTATTGTTTTTAAAGCTTTCTCTATGTGGTTTTGAACACTATTTGGAATAGAACTTTGCAATTTTCGTAAGTCATTGATTAGTACACCTTTCAATTCATCTACATATGCTTTATTTACTGCATCATCTGCGTATTGAGGAGGTTTGACACCTTTTAGCCTCGATGTCTTCAAGTCATAATCTCCATAATCAGATTTTATTAATGCGTTATCATTAAAATCAAGTATTTCCGATATACGCATTCGCTTATGAATATAATGTCCAAATTTGTCTACATTCATATTAAAGGTGTATTATGTTGAACGGTATATAGTAAAATGACACACATACAATATTAGTAGATTTATTTATTTAATAATTTTGCTTTCACGTAGTTCTTCAATAATAGATATTATTTCATTGTCTAGTCCTGTGTTACCAGCATCTCGAGAAGCAATTAATAACTTTAATCTATCAACCAATTCATTGGGATCATCCCAATATACAAAATCTGTGTTTTTTTTCCACATTTTTGTTAAAGGTAATCCTTTTCCTACTTTTTGTCTACAACTTGGACTTCTACTTTCTTGATCGAAAAGTGGTTTAATAACTTGCAAATATTTTTGTCCTTTATTACTTTTAATTGGTTTTTTTGAATCGAAATCACGACGATGTGCATTCGTTACAAGTAACATGGCCTTATAATTTTGCTTGTCATAGTCATTAACCAAGCTCAGATCAATATCCTTTTTTAACAGTAACTCTCGCAACCCAGGTGTACTTTCGTATTTGTGTCCGGCTACAGTAATAACTTTATCCCCAATAGTTATGTTAGAGGAACCCAACATTAGCTTTCCACGTTCATTTCTTATACCAAATGGAACATCTGATAGTACTTGTGAAGATAACGACCAAGATGATGCATCTGGATTAGTACCGACTAATGACTGAAATGAAGAGTCTGATGAGGGTTCCGATTCGTTACTAGCAATACTGATATCATCTGTTTCTTTCATATCTTGGTCTTGTGGTTCTTGGGGTTCTACTTTTTCCTCCTGTTTTGTTGGAGCTAAGTGGTTATTAGTGTTGGTTATTAAATTGAGTGATTCTGTAACAGGCTTAAAAACTGCATTAAGAGCATACCTATTACTATCTTCAAAATCCTTCATTTTACGTATTTTTTTCTTGACAGCTTGTGTTGCATCAACAATTTGTTTTTTCAATGATTTATCCATTATGTAAAATATGTGGTAATCGAATAAGAACCAATTAAAGAATAACAATAAAGTGACTGCAGTCTACTTAAATATTCAAATTTCATCTAATAATACAAAAGTATCAAACGTTTTTCTATAGCAACCATTGTTTTTTGAACAATCTTTATTAATTACCACATAATCAAAAGGCTCTTTCCATATTAGGGAACACATTTCTCGAAATTTCATCCATGTCATATCGGTGTTAACATGTTCTTCGTAAATATGTTTCAAATTAACTTCATCCTGCTTAAAAAGCACAATTAAGTTAGCATTATCTCTAACAAGTTGTTTAGGTATTTTGGTATAAGTTTGATTTAAATAAAAACAGTCAATCAATTTATGTCTTCCCATGGCAAAATAATCACGCATATTACTTTGATTTTCACATGCTACATCGTCAAAAATAATCACAGAATTAGGTTTTGCATCTGAAATCTTCAAAACGTCATCATTTGCTTGGTATTTCTGGAGAGTGATACCAGGTACCCTTCGTAAAACCTTTTCTAAAAAGATGTACTTCGCTTGATGTAGAGTTTTAGAATACACATAAACATTCTGAAATGTCAATCCATTTTCGTGCAATAGAAGACCAATCAATAAGTTAGTTTTTCCACAATTTGATGGTCCGCAAATGATGCAACGTACAGTGTTCGGTAATAATTCTCCATGACGTAACTTGTTTTTTGTTAAATCGTCGCTGATTGGATTGACTTGCAACGATTGTGCTTGTTTAACGAATTTCATGTTTGCTATGCAATACTGATGGATTCGTAGTGAAAAGATGAATTTATAACATAAATATTTATAACTACAAGTAGTCGAGCCAAACTGGCTACAGAAAACGTCGTAGGTTATAAATGGTAAATTCTGTCTCATCTGGAGCGAGGCGTGTCGCAGAGCGACAAGAGGGATGGAATGCCTAAGTCTATATCTGACGACTGTGCTATTAGTGTGGAAGCGCAAATGCATTCTACTGATTTCGACGACAAAAATATTATTGGGTTATTCTACTCCACTGAGAGTGACAGAAGCGAACGGAGAGAGCTGATGGAACTTAAGGTGGAGTAGAATGCCCAATAATATACTACTTACCTACCCTCTACGAGACGAATCTAACAAAATCAATAGAACCCAAAACAAAGATTTTTAGAATTTTTGTCTGTTTGTCTGTATGTCTGTATATCTGTTTGTCTGTACGTTTGTGCACGCTAATCTCAGTAACCGCTTAACCGATTGCAATGCGGTTTTCTTAATTGTGTTGAGGTTTGCTCCACTTATAGTTTTTATTTTTTATTTTATTTCATTATTTCATTTTTATTTCATTTTAGTGTTTATTTCATGTCTATGGGTTAATAAATGAAAAAGTTGTATCACTTTAAAGAATTCAGTCCCCGCCGAAGGCGTGGACTGAATTGTTTTAGAATAGGCTTAATCTTTAAGCTCTTTTATGATTAAGCAAACAGGGCAGTTTCACCATGCTTGATGATTCTGATCAAGAATTACCTCTCCATGCATACACCTTTGACGTAAACGAAGTTGCGGGGTCAGCTAGTCGCAAATAAATATTCGATGAAATGAAAATTATGCTTTTGTTCCAACTCCCACTCCGCGGCCACCGCCGCTGTGCTTCTATGCGACCAACGCATTTGTCGCTTTTTTCAATACTTTACGATGCTACAAACAAAAATTTTGATATCTTAATACTTAAAATTTGGACCCGTATAAATTTTTATAGCTGCTTGCAATCACTATCTGAAAATGTATTTTTATATGAAAGCCAGTAGTTGCTAATGATACATTGTTTGATATCCCACTGTTAATATTAGCTGCCAACTCATTATTTTTAATATCTAGTACATTATGTCATTTTTCCTGTTTAATATATTTGCTATCTTATAGTGGCAGCCGTTATTTAGTTTTAATAAATCTTATGTTTTGTACTTTGCCACCGTCTGCCACCTTGGGTCGCATGGTGCAGGCATCCCGTAACTATCTATCTGTGTATATTTTCACCACACTAGGTATATATGCTAGGCTAAGGTAGGGTACTAGGGGCGTTAGGGTTCGTTAGGAACTTAGCGTGTTAGGTGGTATACCGTCACAATACCAGAAATTATAATGCCTTAACTCAAAATATCGTAGCCCAAAATACCCGAAATCGAAATATCAATATTCAAAAGGCAAATATTTATAATATAAATAATTTAGACTGCCTTACGGTCGAATAACCGAAACCCAAAAAATAAATTTATCAAATACCTTATCCTAAAATGTTCAAACACAAAATACCTTTTTTTAACATGATTGAAATCCTACATGGATGCTATAGATCTGTGAATGGTTAACACCCCGACTATTTTTTATTATTTTTCGTTAGCCCACTGGAGTACTTTTGTAACTCTGAATCAATGTGTTTTAACATGAGGTAAATCCTACATGGAAACTATGCCGACTCCTACCACCTAAAAACCACACGTATTCTACATAACAGCCTACAGTTGGGAGCCCCGGGTAAGCCCTCAGAAGGATACCCAAGGACTTTAGGTGGGGGGGGGGGGTGTAAATAAGTTAAAGCCAATTATCAAAACGTGTGAGTGACAGTGACACATTGTATTCTATTTTCGGTATTTTAAATTAAGGATATTTGAAAATTTATATTTTCAATTCTGACATAATAATTATTTGTATTTTAAATTTAGACATTTTAAGGTAAGGTGTACTGAAATAAGGTATTTTGAATGTTAAGGTATTTCGAATTCGGGTATTTTGGTCTAATGCATTTTAAGTAAAGGCATTTTGATTTCTGGTATTTTAATATACATATAACCGTGTTAGGTAGATACGTTAGGGTTAAAATCACACTATAGGGTAGAACAGAGCCTTAGCGAATTAGGCACGTTAGGGTTCAATAGGGACTTGCGTGTTAGGTAGGGCTCCGTATGTTCTTATCATACAGTTGTGTGCGTACAGTCGGTTACAATTAGGGTGACGGCTGTACATTGGTTATTACTTTACTATTGTTTTTGCAGATTACAATTGTTGCTAAAATATTTAATAGTACCAAGTTCTTTTTTTTGGAACCATGTAGTTAGTCGCCTAATAAGTTGTTAGTCGCCGCATTAATAATTTGCCTAAATTATTCACCTCGTACGAGTAGCATAGTGTCGATAACCATACGTAACACGGCGAGCAGCTAGAAATTTGCTCGTACATTTTTTTTTGTACTCGAAGTAACTTATAATTTTGAATGAATTAAAAGGGAATTTACTTCTAGATAAATGCCCTTGATAATAAAACTATATATTTGGATAAGGGTTAATATCGTGATATAAATTTGAACTACTTTTGTTCCTGTTCTTGCAATCATTAAATTTGAGAACACAAAACCTGTCGTAATGGAAAAACTATAACAGTTGAATATGTCGCCTCGCGAACTTTTTTGTAGACATTAAAAAGACCTATAAACCTGTAAGTACATCATTTTGTTCTATCATCAATAGTTTTTGCAGCGCACGCCTAATAAGATTTTCATTCCTCTATATTTTTTTACAAGTCGAGTTTTACCACCATGTCCATTAGTGTCAAGTCTGTCACTTGTAGAAACAATGGCCTTCCCAAATTTAGACCACAGTAGGTAAAAAATGCCGAAGTTTAATACCTATCAGAACAATGAGTGTAAGAGCATGGAGCTCAACGCAGCATCTTGAACACAAATCGTAGAGCTTTCAGTTCTACACTAGTCATAGTAGTCACGAGCACATCATGTTGACTGGTTGGGCTCCCGGACCACCGACTTTGCGGGGAAAGCTGCTCACGAATTTGCCCTGACCTATGGGTTCTCTCAACTGGTTAAATTCCACACAAGGATACCAGACAAGAAGAACGAGCAGAGTGCATTGCTGGATCTCCTGCTGACAACGCGTCCGGACGGATACAGTGTTTCAGTGGATGCTCCGCTCGGATCGTCGGACCACTGTGTCGTTCGGGCGCATGTGCCTTACGCAAGGCCTGAACCACCTCGGCCCAAGGAGTGGCGACATGTATGGCACTATAAGTCAGCAGACTGGGATGGACTGCGAGAGTTTTTCGCGTCGTACCCATGGAGGCGGCTTTGTTTTGCCTCAGAGGATCTGGATTCTTGCGCTGCAGCAGTCGCTGAGGGGATCTTGGAGGGCATGGAATGCTACATTTCAAACCGTTGGATCCCTGTAGGAGCAAAAAAGCGACCGTGGTTCAATCGGCTCTGCAGAGAAACTTTGATAATGAAAGAATCTGCTTACAGGGCTTGGACCACGGCTCGTGCAAATTCAGATCCAAACATCTCTGAGGTGAAACGCAAATTAAATGCCGCCTCGAGGGCCAGCAAAAGAGCAATTGTCAGGGCTAAGTTCGATTTCGTCGGCAGAATTGGTGAACGGCTAGCAGGCTATCCTTCAGGGAGTCGCGAATTCTGGTCGCTTGCCAAAGCTGCCGAGGGAAATTTCTGTAGGTCAGGTTTACCACCTTTACTTAAACCCGACGGTAGTTTGGCCCAAAGCGCCTAGGAGAAAGCCGACCTTTTGGGTTTTCTCTTTGCCTCTAACTCGACCATGAGCGACGGGGGTGCTTTGCCGCCGGATATTCCGTGGTGTGGAACTTCCATGCCGGAAGTAAAATTTACACAGCGGAATGTCCGACGTGAGCTTCGATCCCTGGACGTTCATAAGTCGAGTGGGCCGGATGGTATACCCGCGGTGGTACTTAAGCAGTGTGGTCCAGAATTGTGTCCGGTACTTACACGTCTTTTCACGCTTTCATATTCCAAGCAACAAGTCCCGGCGTCGTGGAAGATCGCGTATGTGCATCCTGTGCCCAAGAAGGGTGACAGGACCGACCCGGCCAACTACAGGCCTATAGCCGTCACCTCCCTTTTATCTAAGGTGATGGAGCGTGTAATTAATACACAGCTCCTGAGGTACCTAGAGGAACACGACCTGCCCAGTGACCGGCAGTACGGTTTCCGTCACGGTCGCTCGACGGGCGATCTTCTGGTGTGCCTCACACACCGATGGGCGACGGCTATCGAGAGTAAGGGCGAGGCTCTAGCAGTGAGCCTCGACATCTCTAAGGCCTTTGACCGGGTCTGGCACCGTGGTCTTCTTACGAAATTGCCCTCATATGGACTGCCCGAGAGATTATGCGGATGGGTGTCCAGCTTCCTGGCCGGTAGAAGCATCAGGACCGTCGTTGACGGCAGCTGTTCAGACTGCATGGCCATAAACGCTGGAGTACCGCAAGGCTCAGTGTTGTCCCCTACTCTGTTTCTGCTGCATATCAATGACATGTTGTCTATTGACGGCATTCATTGTTATACGGACGACAGTACGGGGGACACTTGTTACACGGGCCGCCCCGGTATCTCTCGGGACACAGTGAAGGAAAATCGTGAACAGCTTGTGTCTGAAATCGAGGCTACTCTTACTAGAGTGTCCGATTGGGGTGGACTAAATCTTGTCCAGTTCAACCCTTCCAAGACACAAGCGTGTTTTTTCACCGCTAAGCAAACCCCAATTACTGTAGCGCCACAATTTCAAGGCACATGTCTTTCCATCTCCAAAAGTATAGGGATCCTTGGCGTTGACATCTCCAGTGACGTTCAGTTCCGTAGTCATTTGGAGGGCAAGGCTAAGCTGGCGTCCAGGAAGCTAGGTGTACTCAACAGGGCGCGGCGGTACTTCACTGCTGCACAAACGCTGCTTCTGTACAAGTCGCAAGTGCGGCCGCACATAGAGTACTTCTGTCACCTCTGGGCGGGGGCACCTGAATATCAGCTTCGTCCATTTGACTCGGTGCAAAGACGTGCTGTAAGAGTTGTCAACGATCCTATACTTACAGGTGGTGTGGAACCTCTTCGCGACAGGAGAGACTTTGCCTCCTTATGCGTGTTCTACCGACTGTACAATGGTGTGTGCTCTGAGGAATTGTTTGATATGATGCCCACGGCTACGTTCTATCACCGCACCGCTCGCCACAGACAGGGAGTTCATCCTCACACTCTGCGTCCGGAGCGTTCCAGCACGATTAGATCCGATAGGGGTTTTCTTCCGCGCACGCTTAGGTTGTGGAACGATCTCCCTGCCTCGGTTTTCCCAAACGCCTACAGTATGGGGTTCTTCAAAAGGGGTCTTAGAAGGTTTTTACAGGGTCGGCAGCGCGAGTGTGGCGCCTCTGGTGTTGCAAACTTTCATAGGCTGCGGTGACCACCGGTCCTTCTGGTGGGCTGTATGCTTGTCTGCCACCTTAGTGGTATAAAAAAAAAAAATAAAAAAAAAAACACGCCGCCAACATAGGCGCAGGTCGCGATGACCTACTATTGAAAGCCGCGAAGTCGCGCACAAGGTTCCCAACTCGGCCCAAGGACCGTCATGCTAACGGTCCAACGCGTCCTCCGAACCACTGAACCACCCGTCATGAACACGTCTAAAAGCGGTCACACGGCGGTCACCCATCCATGGACCGACCACAGCGAAAATCATCCGCCACAGCAATCGTTCACGGAACGTCGAGCCGGCCACGAGCGCCTCCATATTCATTCGCCGAATATTGTGAATCAGTTTCATAGGGTCACTCGATGATTACAGATAGGTACATTGCGCGATCTAGTCTCATTGGTCAATAAAACTTTTTGAACCCTTCGAATACACGTATCTTGAATCTCTGATCAATTATAGTCCAAGGCGGACACAAAACCTTTCATTTCAAAATTATCACCACTCAGAACACTGAGTCCGCGGGGCCACGAGCGCTTCTCTGAAGTTAATTTTTTCTGAAGTTAAATGTATCTCTTTTTATTAGTTACTAGGTACCTAAGCTGCGCCAAATTATTTGCTGGTTTATTCAATTACTGCCGTGTCCTGGCAGTGCACATTGTAGGTAGGTAATCCACAATCCCTTCATACGTTATTAAGTTTAGGACAAGCTACGTTAAACGATTAAAACGAAAATTACGTATCTAAAACTTTGTGACATATCTACTATGTAATCATTTGGTATCGTATTGAAACATTGAACGGTTCGTGCTGCGTCATACGTACTTGCTGCTGGTTTCGGTGGACGACCACTAAGCACATAATACTAATATCGTGATCACTAACAAATTGTCCTTAATCTCGTAGTCACTGTTTAGCGTATAACGTCGTGTCATAGCTTGGTGTACGTAAATTCGGAAACCTTATTTGGTAAGTTTCCGACACATGGTTATCTCGTCAAGCAAACATTCTCACTGTTTCCGTGTATTTCATACTGGAATAATAGTATGCAATGAAACAATTTGTTAAAAAACAAAATAAAACACTGTGACATGCATAAAGTTACGATACATCGATCGATCGACGCGGCGGGTACGCCGGCGCCGCCCGGGGTGGCGATCAAATAACATATTGTATTAATGACGCGCGCGCATGCTCACGGCCGACTGGCGACTGAGTGAGTGAGGCGGCCGTAATTAGGTCAAGTCCTTGAAGTACGCATTCCCCGCTGCCCTGCCCCATACCTTTCACATACTACCCGTTCGCTCTAAGTTTGCCGATCGCCTCCAATACTACGCCTCTACACCAGCAAACTTAGAGCGACCGGGCTATACAATTTTTACGAGTTTGTTTACATCGTAAGATGCGCATAGTATAAAAGATTTAAACACTAAATTAGATTAATATTTTTTTGTATGAAAAAAACATGTAACGAATTATCAAAAATGGTGTATCACATGTTGTTGTTTATGATGGTAGCTGTCTAGTCCTGGGAGGTTGCTGGTGTTTTACAAATGATCTTGTATATATAGATGAAGATGATGAATTTATTTGGTGATTTAGAAGGTGTATTAATCTTCATTGATGATATATTAGTCTATGGTGAAAATGAGTCAATTCACAATGGAAGATTACACAAAGTCATGCAAAGAGCACGTCAGGTCAATTTAAAACTTAACCAGTCAAAATGTAAGTTTTTAGTCTCAGAGGTATGCTTTTTAGGTTATATTTTCAGTAAAGATGGTGCTAGGGTAGATCCTGAGAAAGTCAAAGCAATACTCGATATGCCCACACTAACTAACGTCAAAGATGTCCAAAGAATCTTAGGTATGATCAATTACTTAGGTCCTTTCATAAGCAACTTGTCAGAAAAAACACAAATATTAAGAAATCTTTTAAAGAAAGGTTCAGTCTGGATTTGAAATGTAAATCATAACAAATGTCTTAATGAGTTGAAAAGGGAACTAACAACATCACCTGTTTATGCTCATTACAACCCCAAAATCCAATTAGTCTTGTCAGTGGATTCGTCCAAGTCAGCACTAGGTGCAGTCATATTACAAAATAGCAAACCTATTGCCTTCAGTTCAAAGACCTTAACAACTACACAGGAAAGGTAAGCTCAAATAGAAAAGGAACTGTTAGCTATACAGTTTAGTTGTGAAAAATTCCACCAATATGTATATGGTCATAAAGTCATTGTCCATACGGATCATAAACCGTTAGTTTATTTATTCAACAAGCCGTTATATGATGTTCCCGTCAGATTACAACGTATTATGTTAACGTTACAGAAGTATGACTTAGAGGTCATACATGTCCCTGGCAAACAAATACATATCTCAGACACATTGTCAAGAGCAGCCATTCAGGAACACTATATTCCTGAAAATGAGTCAGAACTGTCATGTCATGTTAATTTAATGTATGTTAATTTAGCTATTACTAAGGAACTTAGCACAAAATTGTGTAAGGAGGCTCACTGATGAAACCTTAAAATTGCTAAAGAAATATTTTAATGATGGTTGGCGAACAAGTAAAAACTAGTCCTTTATTGAAACTATTTTGGAATATTGAAGATGAAATTCATGTTGTTAAAGATTTGTTATTTAAAGGTTCAAAATTAATAATACCTCAGTCGATGCAAAGAAAGATGTTGGAAAAAATTCATAAAGGTCACCAAGGCATAAATAAGTGTCTTAAATTAGCTAGGGAATCTTTGTATTGGCCAAACATGTCTACTGATATTAAGAACTTAGTAGAACAATGTCTCATAATGTGCTAAATTCAAACCCTGTATTCAGAAGGAACCACCGAAAAATTTTGAAATTTGCAAGTATCCATGGCAACAAGTGGGAATAGAGTTCATGCATTTTGATAATTTAATCAAGGAACTTATACTTGAATTTAATATATTTAATAGTAACAGATTGTTATTCAAAATTTATTGAAATTGCTTTATTAAACAAAGATAGTAGGACAAAGAATGTAATTGCAATTTAAAGTAAATTTTTGCTCGCCATGGAATACCATTGACCTTAGTGTCAGATGGTGGTCCTCCTTTTAAGTCTATTGAATTCAAGAACTTCTTACATGAATGGGACATAGAACAGATTGTTACAACCAGAAATTTCTGTCAAAATTGTCAAAACAATGTTGAAAAAATGTAAAGAAAATGGATCAGATCCATACTTAGCATTGCTGCAGTATAGGAATACTCCTAAAAACAACTTGTCGTCACCTGCGCAATTGCTAATATCTAGGAATTAAGAGACAACATTCCAGTGTCATATAAAAGACTAAAGCCCAAGGTTGTAAATTTCAAAGATTATAAAGAGTCCGTCAATACGCCTCTTGGATATCGTGCCGAAGCTACGGCAGCGCCAACTGTCGGTTAGCAGCGACAACTCGAGGTCGTTCTTGACATAACAGTGAACATATGATTCGCATATAAGTCGCTGCAAATTTGAGATTATTGTTTTGTTTAACATAATAAGAAATTCTTTTTATAATATTATGAGCCGAACTATAATCAAGTGTGGATTCCAGAATAATTATGCAGAATTCTTTCGCGAAAAATCTGTATCGGAAGGTAAGTAAATACACGAAACAATGAGATATTCTTTCAATTTCATTGTAATTTTTTCTACGTATATATTTATAGGATTATCGTATTACTAGTATAACACGATGATCAAATCAAATTATTTATGAATTATATGGCATAAATTATTCCAAAGCCATCATGTTCAGGAGGTCGTAGTCAAAATCCATGATGCAGCTAGTGGAGAACAAATCATCAGTGGAAAAGTAATACCACAGACGAGAGTCAATAATCCACCGTACGATGTGAAAGTAGAGGTATCTATGTAATAATAATTATTAAATCAATTAATAGTTGAATAATAATTGTTTTTCAACTATTAATTAAATCTGAAAAAATCTACTTACAGCAACTTTTCAACCATATACCTACATGCAAAGCAGAAATGGAAAATGAAGATGTATCTCCTCTTATCAAAGAAATATAAATAATGAAGAAATAAGTATTGGTCATTAAAATTATATTATCTGTAAACTGCATTTTTCATATCGGTATAAAGGAATATTAACATTTCTTGCATTATTAATGTTAAATTAGTAATATAAAGTCATTGGTGAAGACTATTTCATAAGAATAAGCATGAAATATCGAATCCATAATAATTTTATTCATTTAGTTATTTTTTATTTAATCGTTTTTCATCTAAGTATAATAAATTATAGATAATAAAACAAGGAAATAAATAAAACCGGCCAAGTGCGAGTTGGACTCGCCCATGAAGGGTTCCGTAGCAGCAAATTACATAATATAAAACTTCTTGTAGTTCGTTGTAACTTTCATTGATGTTTTACCACGTTCGCAGTGGTAGTGACTTTTCTAGGCGAAAATTGCGGTTTATGAAGTATTAAGAAAAAACGACTAACTCGATCTCATTCAAACCAATTTTCGTTGGTAGATTTTATGGCAATGTACATCATATATATTTTTTTAGATTTATCATTCTCTTAGTTTAGAAGTTAGAGGGGGGGACACATTTTTCCACTTTGGAAGTGTCTCTTGCGCAAACTATTCACTTTAGAAAAAGTATGTTAAAAACCTCAATAGCATTTTTAAAGACCTGTCTATAGATACACCACATGTATGGGTTTGATGAAAAAAAAAATTATTGAGTTTCAGTTCTGAGTATGGGGACCCCCAAAATTATCTGCGTTTTTTCTAGTTTTATCTAAAAATCTTGATGCGGTTCACAGAATACATCTACTTACCAAGTTTCAACAGCATAGGCCTTATAGTTTCGGAGGAAAATGACTGTGACATACGGACGGACAGACAGACAGACAAACAGACATGACGAATCTATAAGGGTTACGTTTTTGCCATTTGGCTACGGAACCCTAAAAATAACTTGCACGTGATTCTCTAAAAATGTCTATGCGAGATTAAAAATTCAAAATGATTAACATTGTGCATGTTTGTTTTGATATACCTACCTACTCCCTAGTCGCGCCGAAAGAAGTTTTACTTCAAACATACAACACACGAACAGAAAATTTGACGTTTGTTTATGTTCGATACGTTATGATTATCAAATCGTTATAATATTTATACTTTAATAGTTCTGACGGCTTTTATCCACTCATCTCTTTTTTTAATTTCCCAATTTCGTCTCGGAAACGAATAAAAAGTCAATTCCCGATTCCAAGATTGGGAATTCTTGCACCCCACAACACAACAGCATCTCATACCACCCATTTTTTGTATTTTGAGAGACCACTTTTGAACGTTTTTGAGAGAATTACAAACGTAAGACGTACAGCTGACCGCACTCTAACGTCCGCGTGTTGCTTAAATCGGCCACAACGCGGCGCCACTAGAGTTGTCCAAGAGGCGTATAGGAATAATTCCAATATGTCAAAGTATTTTAATAAGAATTCTAGGTCATTGTCATTTTTACAGCCAAATGATCATGTTTATTTTAAGAGAAATCCTCATAGTGTATGGGAACATGCCATTGTTAAACAGAGGTTATCTGATAATAGATCCTATGTTGTGGAAGACATGCAGAGAGTTAGGTATAGGAGAAATAGGGTTCATTTAAGGCACAAGTATTGTTATAACTGTGACAACCCTCCGATGCAATCCAACTCTTCGCAGGGGAGAGATGAGGGTGATGGACAGGAGCCTGGACCCCAAGCACCACCACCACAATTGTCAAATCGTACAACCCAGTCAGGTCGCATTGTGAGACCTCCGAGAAGATTGATAGAGGAAATTGATTAACCATATTTGTATCTAGCTGTTAGAACTTCGGGTAAAATTTGTTAAGGGTTGTAAGGGAAAGCATAGGACTTAAGAAGGGGGATGTTACATCCCTATTTTAGTATTTAGTCGGTTGTGTGTCCCTTCACTAGTTAAGATGTAGAAACGTCACTTGAGGACTGTCCGTGACACGGGCGTAGCATCGCCTGCCTATTAGATTTCTGTACAACTGTGTGACTATTGAAATACATGAATTACTGTAACATCAAGAAGCTTTTATTCCAAGAACCCACATAGGAACTTTATAAAGTTACATTCATAGCACGAACGTTTGAGGCAAACTATTTCCAGAACAGACCAAGTGCGAATCGGTTTTGGAACAAGTCGGATTATTGAAGGGTTCCGTATTAGTAAGGAACATTATGGAGAGGTTCGAGTAGTTCGTTGTAACATCCATTTAACTTTTAACACGTTCGCCGTGATATTACATTTAAAAAAAAAATACGATTTAAAACGGTATTAAATAATTAAAGTTGTTAACTACTTATAAACATTTTATTAAACACTTATTCTCTCAATACAATACTTTCATGATATAAGAGCTCTATGATAACAGCAGGTTAGTTCGCCATCAACTCTAATTACCACATAATGTAGACTGTAGGAATTGCCATCTCACCACCATTATACTTCTTAATTTTTTAAATCCATCTCGCCCAACCCTAGCCGTTCGCCTTGCAGTGGCCAACTCACCAATGTAACATAAATTAAATAAATGAGATCGCATTTACTCGCTTGCTACTTGGCCATACCCCTCGACCCTGAGATCAATTTCAATAAATTGTTATTTTATATTTTTAACCATCATTTCTTCTTTTTTCTCTCTTCATCTCATTACCTGAAAGCCCTCAGCGTTTCAAGCTACCACCACTTTTGGAAGAAATACAGATGCTGTGTTTATTTGGGCCATAATAATATCTCTGTAAAATAACTGTGTGCTAGAAGTAAAATAGAAGTGTTAAATGAGCCTACAACCTTGATCCATCGCCTAAGCTCATTTCTACATTCTTAAATGAGATTGCTATCAGCACCTTATTACACAGAAAATCAATATTAATTTGCACCCATACCTTTGGCAACAATCAACCACTTATTGATTGATTTTAAAATTCTTTACTTAGTACAAACTTCACAAATTCAGTATCAAAAGATCTTATTAACTCAGCATACACTCGCATGAACTTATTATGAACATTAGACAGAATTTCCCCAGAAGATATTTTTTTAAACAAAACCACTATTGGCTTACCATGCAGTTCCGAAGCAAACAAGGTCATTGTAACATGTAAACTCAAACGACTGAATGCGCACATCCCAGAATGGACTCACATTATACTTGAGAGGTACTTACGCATTATGTAAAAGCAAATAAGTTAATACTTACTTGCTTTGAACAAACAGACTATAATATCTCAATTCATCTTCAAAATATTTGTTCAAGTTCAAATAAAAAAATTAAGAGATCCAGGCGGGATCTTCTAAATTAAGAAGAATATCCAATCACCGTGGTTATTCTCCTGGGATCGAAAGCAATACAAGTTGCATGGAACTGAGATTGAGTAACGACAAGGAGATGCCGCCAGGTGGCGCTACTAGTATTATGTTACCAAATGAACAATTATCTGAACATTGTTATCCTCATCCCAACGTTAGTCCTGGGTGCCCCCGAAGTCTTCAACTTGGAGCCCCTGACCTGAATTCACCGAAAAACTCGACTGAAAATTTAAATTGCAATGAAAAAACATGCTGCGAAGCTATTATTAACGTATTGCAAGCAGATGGCGCTACTAGTAATAATTGTCTGCAAACACAGAAACCTAGCCAACAAAATAAAGTTTGTATAAATAATAGTAACCGTACAAATAGTAGATAGGTATACTATACTATCTACAGCACGAAACACCTTTTCTTGCTTTGACATCTGCCATTATATTCAGACTAACAGTGAAATCAAACAATTAATAAAAAACCTAGACAAAAACAATCTAAATTTTGCATAATATGATGGTTATTGTATTATTATTTATACTCTCGATTGTCGGCACTTGATGGAACTAGTTGTAATACATTATTGAAACACACACTTGCACTTACATTCCACAATTTAATTTGATTTAATAACACCTAACCGGTTTCGCTTTATAGCATTCTCAAAGGTATTACAATGTTTTTCACTATTACTTCTAACACAGTATTTTTACTAATTTGTGCATGTGGGTATACAAAAATAAATGGGGTTGTCCCACAGAAGAATTTTCCCTAAAAATGGGGAATTGAGAATGCTATAAAGCGAAACCGGTTAGGTGTTATTAAATCAAATTAAATTGTGGAATGTAAGTGCAAGTGCGTGTTTCAATAATGTATTATTGTATTATCTTTTAGGTACTACACAGACTTTGAAAGTACAAATAATTATTACGACCTGGTTTTACATATTAGAGATAGTTTAATGAACTTACAGCATACTAATATTGTATTATGTTTACCTACGTATAAATTCAATGGATTTTGTAATATATTTAACTCAAAAATGGAAACCTTTAATAATCTAAGATACCATGACATTTATATCCATAATTACGCGATGTTATTAGATTCTAATTTAAATCTTAGTTATGACGAAACAATGTTTTCTAACCGAAGTGGACTACTTAATAACAGGGGTATAAAAGTTATTTTTGACGATTTAAAAGAACATATAATATAACAATTGGCCAAAGCTCGATTCTCAGTACAGGGTCCCCAAAGGCAAAACCCAAACCAGGTACTATACCATTCTACTTTAAGGCATTCAAGAAATCCACTGCTGCTAGCACTAGCAAGTCCACAATAGATGGAAGTGATAACTTGTTTTTTCGTCAGGCAAAGTCGACAAACAGTACCTAGTTATTGCGTTTTACACCAAAACATTGCAGGTGCAAAATTTTGGCAAAATCTTTTCGATCAAACGACAGGCACCCACTTGCGTGTGGTGCTCATTTTGCGTTTTGTACATTCTGCTCCGGATGGCCTACCATTTTGATTCCCTTAGTGTCGAATTATACGTTTTTTGCGACATTAATGGCTGTAACATTTTTACGTGTTAACTTAGAATCTTGATTTATTTACAGCTTCAGCCAATGACTGTAGACTTGAATATAATGGTGTTATTTTTTTCAAGTTGACGCACTTACGAGATAAAGTAGATAGAGACGGACGGAGGGGTGGAGGGATGGGTGTATGGAACTTGTGACGGCCGAGTTCGACTCACACTTTATGCCACCGGTTTTAATACCACACCGACAGATAATATTAAAATTCCAAAAAAAAAATATTATAATTAATTACCTCGTTATTTTATCACATCACAATAAAAACAAACAGTTTGATGTTTTCATAAAAAAAAATGTTTTTATGTTGTTAATTAATTAATTGTTAATAATTTTACCATAAAATTTATATGTTTGCTGTAAGTTGACATAATTTCAAATTTTAATGTTATCATTCGTTAATAATATGGTAACGAGACCTTATTCTTAGCATTCCATGGATTCACCGTGCGCGCGCCGGGTCCGTAGCGTGGAACAGGGGGGTATACCCCGACGAGACGTCTGGAACTTGCAACCCATTTGAGTATGTTTAAAGTGGCCACCTTTTTATGCGCATAAACACTCACCTTCCACCGTCAGCAATGTTCCCTACCCTGCCCAACTACACTCGAGAGCAATGAATCCGGGTCACTTAAAGAATGTTAAAAATCTCGGAAACTAAAAATGATAGGTTAATGCAATAAATTGTATTTAATAGACAATGTAATACTCCTTAAATGAAAGTAAAAAAAATATGAGTCACCATACATTTTATTAACACAAAATTACATAAAGAAAAAACTGCTGATCTCTCCTTAAAACAAAAATAGGAAACATGAAATTTTTGAACTTTATTACGATTTTCTTGAATTTTAATACTTCGTATTGCCTCCTCGTGCTTCCATTACTGCGTTTACGCGGTTTGGCATGCTGTACACCAAGTTCCTTATACGATTTTGGGGAATATTCTCCCATTCCTCTGTGAGAGCAATTTTGAGCTCACGAAGCGTGATTGGGGGAGGGTTTCGTTGTTTTACGCATCTGCCTAGCTCGTCCCAAGCATGCTCGATCGGGTTGATATCCGGGCTGCGCGCTGGCCACTCCATACGAGTAATGTTCATCTCTTGAAGGTAGTCATTCACAATCCTACCTGTATGAGGTCGGGCATTGTCATGCATAAATATAGCATCCTCACCTAAATTGACCATAAATGGACCAACGTGATCATTGAGGATTTCTTCCACATATCTTACGCTAGTTAAAGAGCCGTTTTCTATGATCACCAGCTCTGTGCGACTTTCAGAAGAAATTCCGGCCCACACAAGTACAGACCCACCACCGTAGGCTACTTTTTCTTCGATGCATGCTTGCTTGAATCTTTCCCCTGGTCTTCGATACACTCTGTGTCTTCCATCGTGCTTGTAGAGCATAAATTTTGATTCGTCGGAGAACATAACTTTTGACCAATCTTCAATACTCCAATTTACGTGGCTCTGGGCATACCTTAGTCTCGAAATACGATGCCCACGCTCCAGTTTAGGGCCGTTTGCAGGTCTAAGGGGTTTTAAGTTAGATTCAGCAAGCCGACGTCTTACTGTCCATGCACTTGGGTTACTTCCTCCGAGGCGTCGAAACTGATTGGTGAGTTCAGTTCCTGTGAGAAAGCGATTTCGAAGCATGGTGTTCACCAAGTATCGGTCTTCTCGTGCTGTGGTACACCTGCTTCTGCCCGTTCCTGGTCTGCGTAGGTTAGAACCAGTTTCTACGTAACGTCGGAGAACTCTTTGTACTGTTGACAGCGACACTCCGACAGTCCTGGCTGTATCGCGCTGACTCCGGCCGGTTTCCAGCATTGTAAGTATTCTGGTGCATTCTTCAGGCGTAAGCGACATAATTTCAGCTTGATTAATGAATATAGAGCACTATCAACATGGTTTATGTACCCACATAAATGACAGATTACAAACAAAAGCAACACCAAATGCTGTAATTTCGTAGTTCCATCTTCGAAAGTGGCCCTTTTTCAAATTTGATTTTTTTATGATATAACTTTACAATAACTAAGAAGTTTTAATACCTTCATTTAAGGAGTATTACATTGTCTATTAAATACAATTTATTGCATTAACCTAGCATTTTTAGTTTCCGAGATTTTTAGGATTCTTTAAGTGACCCGGATTCATTGCTCTCGAGTGTAGATTTGGTAAGATCTTATCAATGCCGCTTTGATTATTCGTTTTAGTAAAGAGCTTACTGAAGCTCTTGGAAATCCAAGGTCTTTAAATCCCTATCCATACTAATATTATAAATGCAAAAGTAACTCTATCTGTCTGTCTGTTACGCTTTCACGCCTTAACTCTGGAAAGTACATAGGCTACTTTTTAACCGACTGCGCCAAAGGAGGGTTATGATTTTACGCGTTATCGACTTCTACGCGGTCGAAGCCACGGGGACAGCTAGTAAATTATACTTATAATATGGTAGATCCGAGAGTGGACTGCAATATCTGAAGCGGCTGAACTGTTCCGACGAGCGAGAGACCGAGAGGACTGTACCAAGCTGATCGCCAACCTTCACTCGTTGGAGAGGCACTCTAAGAAGAAGAAGAAAAAAAAATACGGGGATTTAGCTGGAATTCCTCTTGCTCCTACTTCTAAGGCATAGAGTTTAACCACATATCCATTTTGGTTAACTTGGCACGCTTTTGGGAAGTCTTGCTTGTTCTCAAGAGTTCCCAGGCGGTTCATATAGTAATAGGCAAGGGAATGTGTTCTGGAGTTTAATAACGCAACGATTAAAGAATATAATTCACATTTATTGAATTACTACTTTAAAACTTATATTCTAACTTATGCTATGTACTTAACGAATGAAGATTCCTTGGGAATGGGAAATTTCCTGTTCTTGGCCTACGTCTATTTCCGTACTTCCACTCCGACCAACTAAACGGATCAACTCTAACGGATCAACTATTTTTTATTCCCAACGGTACAACTTTTTTAGTTGGTCCGATAGGAATAAAACGGATCAACTATTTTCTTCTCAACTGAACAACTTGCTAGTTGGTTCGATAGGAATATTTTATTTAAAAAAAATTGTTACCATCTACACAACTTAAAACAAATCAACTGTTTTTCTTTCTCAATTGAACAACTTTTTAGTAACTTTTTTTTCCATGGCACTACCGCTTGGCACTTCTAGGAAGGTCGGCAAACGTATTAAGATATGTCAAACAAATGAAGAACGACAAAACAAATGAAGATTGATAAAAAAAATGAAGATCGACAAAACAAATGAAGGTCGACATAAAAAATAAAGATCAATAAAGCAAAATGAAGATCGAGAAAACAAAAGAAGATCGACATAACAAATGAAGATCGATAAACAAATGAAGACCTTTAAAACAAATGAAGACCAATTAAACAAAATGAAGATCGACAAGACAAACGAAGATCGACAAATCAAATGAAGATCAACATAACAAATGAAGATCGATAAAACAAAAATGAAGACCGATAAAACAAATGAAGACCGGTGAAACAAAATGAAAATCGACAAAATAAACGAAGATCGACAAAACAAATGAAGATCGACAAAACAAATGAAGATCGAAATAACAAATGAAGATCAATAAAACAAAAGACTATAGGCAAGTTGATAAGGTCGAATGTTGCTTGCATCCATTTCTAGGGTTCCGTTCCCAAAGGGCATAAACGGGACCCTATTCACGAGACTTCGCCGTCCGTCTGTCTGTCCGTCACGAAGCTGTATCTTATGAACGGTGATAGCTAATACTAAAACCTGAAAAATAATATTTAAGGTGGCTTCCAAACAACAAAACACGTTTTTTTTGCCATTTTATTTTTTATATTAATAACGGCAACAGGTAGGTAGACGTTCGAAATGCTCGCAGAACATTGAGCTGTATATTATCATTAAACATAATTAATTTTACTAAAATACAATGGACATTTAAGGGGGACTCTCATGGGAGAGAACTCTCCCACCCGAGTAGGAGTTCAGCATAGCATCCATGAAGGATTTTCCATCACTTTAAAAAAAATGGGAGGGGGGGCTCTCATACAACAAACGTTATTTTTTGGTACGGAATCTTGCGCGCGCGAGTTCGACGCACACTTGGCTGGTTTTTTATAAACTATACATACCCATGTGATAACCACCGAAAACCGACTTCAAACAATTACGGTAACCCAATCAGTAAAATCGTGGTGCTTAATGTTTTTTAAATACGTGGGGTATCCTTCCGAGGGTTTACCCGGGGCTCCCAACCATAGGCTGTTAGCAGGACTCGTGAGGTTTTTTAGTCGGTAGGAGTTCGGCATGACATCCATGAGGATTTTCCCTCACATAAGAAAAAAAAAACGCCCCGTGTGGCGAGAGGAAGCACTACAAAATGTCAAGTGGATTGTGCAATTAATCCCGAGGGGGTCGTAAGAGGCGGCTAAGGGAACACTTCGCAAAACTATTCACTGCGTAGAGAAGGACAAATCGAAATGAAACCCGGTTGTCAGTGCAAAGGCAATCGTTGAAACTTGGTTTAGCAATTGTATTTTTACATACATACATACATACATATCGATACCTCTGGGCTCAAAGGTCGTAAAGGACATTTGGGCGAAAATGACTTATTGATACAGTTTTACTCAATTTTTAATTCCCTATCGATCTGTATATTCCGTTTTACGAAATTCGCAAAAAAAATGCCTTTACGACCCACATAATCTGAGACTTTAAGCCAAGTTTACCGAGAAAATATGGAAGTAAATAACACTTACCTACTAGAGTGAAATTATTTTGGTAGTAAAGGAAAATATAAAGAAAATTTTGGGTGTAAAACACATAAAAAATTTAAATGGTCCTATACTATAAGTCACCTCAAAAATAAGGATGTAAAGGACATCAGGACTTGTCCTGATGTCCTTTACATCCATACTGCTACTTGTAGCAGTGTGTTAAAGTGGGTAACATTAAAAGTGAGCTAGATACAATCGACTTTGGAGACCCACAGGGTAGCGTGCTTGGCCCAACACTTTTTATAATGTATATGGATAATATAATATGCTATGCCGATGACACTGTTGTTATATTAGATGGTGCAAGTTGGGCTGAAAAATTTACGAAAGCCGAGTTGGGCCTGGGGCAAGTGTCAACATGGTTGCGTTATAATTTAGTGACACTGAATGCCAGTAAAACTAAATATGTATGTTTTCATAAAACAGCTAGATCGGCCCATTACACATCTCTTGGTATCAAATTACACTACTGCAAAGAAATGAAAGGTTGCAAATGTGAATTGGTCCAAAGGACAGACAGCATTAAATACCTTGGCGTAATTATTGACGAAAACTTGTTAAAAAACACATCATCGTTTTGTCAAACGGAGTGCGAAAAATCGCAAATATAATGAAATTTCTTCGTTCTTCAGCGCCAACGGACGACCTGAAATCCGTTTATTTTGCCCCGCCTCAAAGCAGCGTAGGTACAACAGAGCCACTAGGTCCAGTAAGAGAGCCTTCAAGAGAGTGGACGCTGGAACGCCCAGCGCATCACGCGGCTTGGTCAGGAGCTCACGTAACATCCGACGGGCAGACGTGAATACTGGCAACTGACCAAAGCCGTGCAGGCCAACTTTTGCAAGCTCTTGCTGCCGCCGCGCCGCTGCGCTATCTTGACGGATGACTGGCTCACAAGGCCCAAGAGAAATCAGAAAAGCTGGCCAATCTCTTTGCGGCTAATTCCCGGGTCGATGACTGTGGTAAGCAACCTCCCACTATCGCCGACTGTGGAACCACGATGCCGGATATTGTAATCCAGCAGTGCGGCATTGGTGCTGAAGAAGTGTGCAGCTGAATTATGTCCAACGCTAACACGCCTGTATCGTCTTTCCTATTCGTCGGGAGAAGAGTCGAAGGCTTGGTAGGAGGCGAACGTTCAGCCGATCCCCAAGAAAGGGGATCGGTCGGATCCGGCCAACTATCGCACCATAGCCGTAACCACCGTAATCTGCAAAGTGTTCAAGCTAATTATCAACAAACAGCTCATGCGCTATCTGGAGGATCACTCGTCGATTGTCAATATGACTTTAGGCCGAAACTATCAACGGGTGACCACTTAGCGGACATTACACATACCTGGGGTGAGGCTATGGAGAAGCACGGTGAATCTCTGGCTATTGGCCTAGACATGGCTAAAGCCTTTGATAGGGTATGACATGCGTCGCATCTTTCCAAGCTGCCGGCATGTGGTCTATCGCCTCAGTTGTGCCGATGGTTGGCCAGCTTCCTGCACGGGCGACGTACACGGGTCCTCTGTGATAGTCAGGCTTCCTGCTTTTTGCAGGTATATGCCGGAGTACCACAGGAATCGGTATTTTCCCCAACTCTCTTTCTTCTGCATATCAATGATATGCTGTCCCTTGGGTGCATTCATTGTTATTCGGATGATAGTAGGTACTCTGCATGGGAGCTATTCTGGCCGTCCAGCGGAGGAGCGAGGCGACGTGGAAGGAAAGAGACGACAACTCGTGGCGGATCTTCACCGGGACCTGGGTCGCATTGCCCAATGGGGTTCGGACAACCTGGTCGAGTTCGATGCCAGAAATACACACAGTTTACAGCTAAGAAGTCCCCATTCCTATCCCTACCCTGTCTTCGGAACATTACGGTTCCACTAAAAGAAAGCTCAATCACAAAACCTACGTAGAGAGATGTATTGGGCTGGCCTCGTGAAAACTAGAATTCCTGAATAAGCTGAGACTATTTCACGTCACATCAGAGATGTTTACTGTACAAGACGAAGATTCGCCCCTGCGTTGAATTCTGTTCTCACATTTGGGATGACTCCGCAAGACACCTACTAGCGTCAACGCTATGCAGCGACGTGCTATCCGAATAATTGGTTGTCCTGAGGTGACGGGAGGCCTCGAACCGTTAGCGCAACGAAGAACCATAGCGTCCTTGGCTGCCTTCTACCAAATGTATTACGGTGAATGTTCTGAAGAGCTTGATTCAACCTAATCCTACCATCTCCTTTCCAAACCCGAACAACGCGTGCCGGGGCAGAGATGCCACTCATACATAGTGGAGAGAATTTTCGCCTGAACCAAGCATTTCAAAAGATCGTTCATCTGTCGAACTATAAGAACATGGAACGACCTGCCCGCATACGTATTTCCCTCATCTTACAATCCCGGGTTCTTCAAGAGGAGCGTGAAGAGGCACATCACAGGGCCGGCAACTTGAGGAACCACTGTCGAAAGTCTTACAGACTGTGAGATTGGCCCCCAATCGTTAGATGCACCACGGCTTACCATCAGGGTGGTGGCGACGTCAATTTGACAAGCTTAATATTAAAAAATATAAGTTTATTTAAAAATGTAGCCCTTAAAAATGAGTTAGCAAGTGATCCTTATGACCTAAAAGTTATTACACTAGTCGATTATTACCTTATTTTCTTCAGAATTGCGCAGTGAAGTAGATTTACACCCTTCGGTGAAATCTTAGGATGGAAATTTGACGGGTGTAAAGGACTTTTATTTTCAAATTTATGGTCGTAAAGGAAATCTATCTCAGTAAATACAGCACTAGGGTATTTTTTTTAATCTGCCTTAGAAAATACTATAAATTCTAAGCACTTTCTTCCTTGGTTTTATTAAAATAGCTCAAGAAACAATAAAGTTAGAGTACAAAATATTTTTTTTCTTTTGTTTTTTGCTTCTCCTAAAAAGTCCCATTTTGTCCTTTACGACCTTTGAGCCCAGAGGTATCGATATGGTCACGCCTTTATCCCCGAAGAGGTAGGCAGAGGCATATTATATGCCCACATTTCACCTTTGTATAATTTGTCCCACGTAATAGGTGGTGAGCCGTATTGCCGTGTTTATATGGACAGGCGCAGGTTGTGACTGCCTGCTGTTGAAATAAAGCCTTCAACTTAGCTTAACGACTACCATTTTACTGGCAACCGGGACCAACGTCTTAACGTGCCTTCCGAAGCACGGAGACGCTCAAATAAATGTCACAAAGTGATCACATGGATGGTCACCCATCCATGGACCGGCCACAGTGAAAGTTGCTTACTGCAGTCATCGTTTACAGAACACTGAGTCTGCGGGGCCATGAGCGAGAGATTGTAATTTTACTGAAGGTCTTATAGTGCAGCTTGAAAAATTTCAACTGTGGGTCGTCACAACCTGCGCCTGTACCTACCTGTCAACACGGCAATAGGCTCGCCACCTATTACGTGGGCATTACCATGAGAGGTGACTTTGGTCTAGCGCCGATACCATACCGAATACCACCCCACCACAAAGAACAAGCGGCGCTGTATAGCGCCCCAGGTGTTGCAATCGTCCATAGGCTACGGTGACCACCAATACATTTAGTGGGATGTATGCTTGTCTGCCACCGTAGTTGTATAAAAAAGGGCTCATTAAACTGGTCGCATCCCTCGATGCTGCATGCGGTTAGCCTTTGCACCAACCTCGAGCCCGCGCGGGTGTCTCAAGACTTCTCGCTCAATCTCCTCCGCAAAACGCTTCGCCTCCAAATCCCAACAGCAACAGCCCGTCGCCGTAGTCCACTGCGAAAGGAACGAAGTCGATCCCGCAATGCCTCGCATTTAAACCCCTTTCTAGCAGCCGCGTTTGCAGCGGCCGTGGTCAAGACCGTAGCTACCTACCACAGAGCAACACGATCTATGACGTTCACCGGGAGGGGAGGCGATTGCTTTAGTAGTGGTGTATATGAATATGGTTCTCTCCCCTCCGCAAAATATGACAGACAGACAGATAAGCTATGTCCTCTCCCCTGGTACTGGTCACGTTGCTCTGTGGTACATACGACGTAGGCATTGTCTAGTAGTACCATAAATACCTATGTCTTAAAAGTCAAAGTGCCAGGCCAGATCAGGTTGACAACATATTGTAAACTATTATCAGTACTGTCAGATAAATTGGCAGTTCAAATCGTTGTGTTTGTTTATTTTGTGGTTCTTACTTCTTTGACGATCTTTAATACTGTAATAAATTTCCTACAAATTAACGAAAGTTTACCAGGGTGAAAGAATGAAAAGAATCTACTACATAGTTCAACTTATGCTCAGACGGAGTGTTCAATGCCAGCGACGAATGTGTCCAGGTGGTACACTGGACTTAAACTGCTCGTGTAGTTCCCTATTCAGCACATTCCCAGTGTCTTCCTTCTGCATTTGAGGTAGGTATGCCATGTACAACAATATTTTACGGCGTGATGTCGCGGATTTTGTGGAGACTATTGTTTTTGGACATTACTCAAAGTTGCAGCGTGGCCTGCATAAGGAAATATTGTCAGGTAAATTAAGTTCTGCTCTATATGCAGTTAAAACAATTAGACGGCTCACTGATGTTGAAATGGCTAGAAAAGTCTATTTCAGTTATTTCCATAGTGTTATGTCATTCGGAATTGTTCTCTGGAGAGATTCAGCAGATACATAATAAAACATATTTTTATCACAAAAGAAGTCTGCGAGAGCGTTATACCAGCTTGGTCCCAGAGTAAGAGACAGAAATTAATCGGATAAAATGAACCATACCACAGAATTGATTGCTCATGTCATCAATCTTATAATTTTATAACCAAGCAATGTAAAATATTATATTATCTCCTAATTTATCATTTTTACAATGTCAGCTGATATTTAAAGCGTCAAATAAAGATCAACAATTATGTTAACTTGTCCTTCTTATTTACTGATTACCACCTATTTTACTCACTCAGCCACGGAATTAACGTATCATCATCAGTTTACGTTTGTGGGCGCAAACTGGGCGACATGTCGTGGCGACAAGCTGTGGGCGTTAAATTACATGAGTACATTTTGTTATAAGCTTCGCTTACGCTATTGTGAATTATAATATCGCCTCCCACATTCCATACGTTCGTTTGGTTGGCCCGGCCCTCCCGGAATTTACGACTTCGGAGTATAGCAATCTACTGTACTCATCACCAGAAACATATGTACCGCTTTCTTTTTCAATGTAACTCTGTATTTTTGGAGAAAAACTCATGAAAAGGGGGCCGGGCCAACCAAACGCTTTCAGCTCGGCCCCCCTTGTAACTCGAAAAATATACAGCCAATTAAAAAAACACTTGAGCTTGAGAAATGTACCCCGGCATCTCGTTATACGTTCCAAAACAGATTTTGTATATTCGTAATATCAAACGATAAATCGATGTAGAAAGGGGGCCGAGCTGAAAATTTTTGATAAGAAAATACGTACAGAAGGACAAAAGATTTTTATTAAAAAACTATAAATATAGAATCTACACATGGTAAATATCATATGTACCGCCTTAGTTTCTAATAAAACTTGCTAAATTTAAAATAAACACCAACCTCAGTTCGTTCAGCTCGGCCCCCTTTCTATAGCTTCTAAACTATGACATGTTTCGCTACGAAAAAACTATTTCCTGACTCATATAAAGGAGTACATTCCTTCTAAATGAATTAGGATTCTGTGAAATTAGTATTTGAAAAGATTAATGGGATCGAAAATATCATACAGGATAAATGATAAGGTGTCCATGATTTAGAAAATAGTATTTCTAACTGTAAAATTGCGAAAAGTTGTTTAGCCGAATGTTTTTTTGCCAAATGAAAATTTGGGAAACATGCTTTGGCATGTGACACTTTGGATATCGTTTTTTGCCAAACATAAGTAAACCGCGTAAATTGTTAGTTATTTAGTATGCATTATGTAAAGTACCTAACCCTACACAATGCCTACTAAATGATGCAAAAAGAAAATCAATAAAATAAATCACTTTCGTTAAGAACTTCAAAAAACTCCTGAATCCAGATGTTTAGATTGAGGAGCCACTTCATAAATGTAACTTATAAGCTACTAGCGGATGTCACGCGGTTTCTTCCGCTTAGCTCCTGTTCTCGTGGAATCACGGGAATAAAATATAGCCTATGTTCAATGGGAAGAGAATAGCTTCCCAACAGTGAAATAATTTTTCAAATCGGTCCAGTAGCTTCGGAGCCCTTTCGATGCAAACAAACAATTAAACCTTTCCTCTTTGTAATATTAGTATACATTTACCAACTTTTTCCAAAAATTAACCTACACATTTTCCGATTGCCTAGGATGTGAGCTTCCTGTAAAAAGGTGAGGTTCATACGGACAGTGATGCAAAGAGTTTTATAGTAAGCTATAGAAAATATTTTATTTTCTATAGCTCTTATAACTATAAAACTCTTTGCCCATAGGGCAGGATGACGCCTAAATATGAAGAAAATGTTAAAATATATTACAACTACGGTAATAAAGTCAATCTGAACAGTAGAACAACTCGGTTGTTGTGCCACTGCCATCGGCAGGCGGAGTAGCGGCGCGCGGGGATGGCCTCCCATCGGCGCGGTCCAACGTTCGACAACCATTACTACCTTGGACACTACCAATATAGTCGCATTGGGACATCACTGCAGTCGATCCTCTTAAACTAATTTTATTTTTCTATTTGTACAAAAGTGGACATGACAAGTTTAAAAAATTGCCTCCTGGAGAGTAGTTTAAAACCCAAGCGTACACATCGTATCATGATTCATGAACTTCATATAACTACCTAGTTTACTCGTATCCATCAATTTCAACTTTAC
The DNA here is from genome assembly GCA_933228765.1 of Miltochrista miniata. Lineage (NCBI taxonomy): Eukaryota > Metazoa > Arthropoda > Insecta > Lepidoptera > Erebidae > Miltochrista > Miltochrista miniata. The sequence continues at coordinate 13,875,719 of OW121752.1, read as the reverse complement.
TCAACTAGTAGTACCAACCAGGCCTCCGTCACTTGCTACAAGTCGTGTTATAAGCACCTACTCGTAAGTATGTCGTGAAATAATATTTCGCTTCATTTAGTCATGCTTTTTTTTTCATCTCGCTTCTAACTAATATTCTAAAACCAGCTGACCCCCGCTACTTCGTTTACATCACATAAGGTGTGTGAAAAGAGCGGTATTTCTTCATCAGACTTGTCAAGCAGCGTGTAAAACTGCCATGTTTGCTTAATCATAAAAGAGCTTAAAGATGAAGTCTATTCAAAACAATCCAGTCAGAATTATTTTAAAAGCCTTAATCAATAGTTATAACAGTTTATATTTACCGCACATTCAAAGAAACCCTACAACTAAAATTTTCGAAATATCTATGTAATAGATTCTTAAAACATACATACATATCGTCACGCCTTTATCCCCGAAGGGGTAGGCAGAGGCATATTATGTGCCCACGTTTCACCTTTTTATAATTTGTCCCACGTAATAGGTAGTGAGCCGTATTGCCGTGTTTTTAAATGGACAGGCGCAGGTTGTGACTGCCTGCTGTTGAAATAAAGGTGAAACTTGGCTTAACGACTGCCATTTTGCAACCGAGACCAACGGCTTAACGTGCTTTCCGAAGCACGGAAACGCTCAAATAAATGTCACAAAGTGATCACATGGATGGTCACCCATCCATGGACCGGCCATAGTGAAAGTTGCTTACTGCAGTGATCGTTTACAGAACACTGAGTCCGCGGGGCCACGAGCGCTTCAAAATATCCATGTAATATATTCTTAAGAGAGATATAACTTTTTTATTTATAAACCGATTGCCATGAAATAAACACTCAATGTTTAATGGAGCAAACTTCAACCCAATAAAAACATCCTGAGTCATCTAAGTCATCCTGAGCTGCGTCGCGAGCAGATTCGACTGCCTGTATGTAAATCACTGCTGCAAGTTGTCCACCTCGTTGATAGACGTGTGGTGGTGATTCGCATACCAGGGGCTACCTATTTATTTTATTTTTAGATTAGGTAGTTGCTTTTGTTTATGTTATTTTGTGTGCTTAGGTTAAGAATACTAACATAGAATAAGAAATATTGTTACTAACATAATAAGTCTAGTTACTTGTGGAATAAATATATTATTATTATTATCAAAATATTTTTATTAAAATTTGAGTAGAAAAAATGTTATGAGTACAAAAATAAGTAGTTACGCTTACTTTTGTAAAGTTAGCTTAAAATAAATATTTTTTATTTTGACTTTTTGTAAAACTGGACATTTGACACTGGGGACATTTTGTAAAACTGGGCATTTTGACACTGCGTAAATTTTGATACATGGGAAAATGAAGCTGTTGAGTTGTTTATTCATTTAAAGATTTACTCAATTTATGCAGCTTTTTCTTAATTTTCACTGAAATCATGGTCACCCTACACATACAATATGATATTTTCGATCCCATTTATCTTTTAAAATACTAATTTCACAGAATCTTAATTCATTTAGAAGGAGTGTACTCCTTTATATGAGTCAGGAAATAGTTTTTTTGTAATGAAATATGTCATAGTTTAGAAGCTATAGACGTTTAAATGGGGCCGAGCTGAACGAACTGAGGTTGGTGTTTATTTTAAATTTAGCAAGTTTTATTAGAAACTAAGGCGGTACATATGATATTTACCATGTGTAGATTCTATATTTATAGTTTTTTAATAAAAATCTTTTGTCCTTCTGTACGTATTTTCTTATCAAAAATTTTCAGCTCGGCCCCCTTTCTACATCGATTTATCGTTTGATATTACGAATAAACAAAATCTGTTTTGGAACGTATAACGAGATGCCGGGGTACATTTCTCAAGCTCAAGTGTTTTTTTAATTGGCCGTATATTTTTCGAGTTACGAGGGGGGCCGAGCTGAAAGCGTTTGGTTGGCCCGGCCCCCTTTTCATGAGTTTTTCTCCATAAATACAGAGTTACATTGAAAAAGAAAGCGGTACATATGTTTCTGGTGATGAGTGCAGTAGATTGCTATACTCCGAAGTCGTAAATTCCGGGAGGGCCGGGCCAACCAAACGAACGTCATTCCATGGGAACAACCTCCAGGGATAAAAAAATATAATATTATACTTACACTAGCTGATGCCCGCGGCTCCGCCTGCGTGGAATGTTATTCCCGGTCACTTAGGGGTATGAAAAATAGATGTTGGCCGATTCTCAGACCTACTCAATATGCTCACAAAATTTCATGAGAATCAGTCAAGCCGTTTCGGAGGAGCACGGGAACGAACATAGTGACACGAGAATTTTATATATAAGATTAAAATAAGGGCTTTTTAAAAACTATTTAGAGCAATTTTGTAATGAATGAAGCGCTCGTGGCCCCGCGGACTCAGTGTTCTGTAAACGATCACTGCAGTAAGCAACATTTACTATGGCCGGATATGGATGGGTGACCACCACGTGGACCACTTTGTGACATTTATTTACGAGCGTTTCCGTGCTTCGGAAGGCACTATAAGCCGTTGGTCCCGGTTGTCAGTAAAATGACAGTCGTTAAGCCAAGTTGAAGGCCTAACGGGGGCGGCTTGAAAAATTTCAACTGTGGGTCGTCACAACCTGCGCCCGGGTCGGCAGCGCGTGTGTAGCGTCTCTGGTGTTGCAAACGTCTATAGGCTACGGTTACCAACCTTCCGGTGGGCCGTAAGCTTGTCTGCCACCTAAGTAGTATAAAAAAAATGCACAATTTTTACGTAACTTAAAAACAATTTACGTAGCTCACGGAAGCTCTCAGAAGGAATAAATTTATATTACTTAAATTACATATTATAGGACTTTTTTAGAACTATTTATGGAAAGCAATTTCGTAATGCATAATTTTTACGTAAAGTTAACCATTGACGCAGCGTACATCACGGAAGCTCTCTAAACGAATAGATTTTCCCCGTTTTCGTAACATTATTCAATGCTGCTCCGCTTCTATTCTTCTTAGCGTGATATTATATAGCCTATAGCCCTCCTTAATATATGGATATACGTTATATGGAACAGGGTGGAACCGTTTTGCTAAATGGGGGACGTCAATATTATAAACACACTACTTATAAAAATATTACATAGCTGTGGGCTTCATTTGATGTGCAAATAACGTCTACTCCCAAATATGTAAGTTTAATGTTAAGGATCATTAACAACTAATTTAAGTATGTCTTAGAACTTTCTAGTTAGTGATTCGATTATAAGTTCTAACCTTCCTTTTTTACTTTCTGTTTTAATTTACAGGAAGATATTTTTTTTAAATCAGTAAGTCATTCGTGTGAGCAAGATTTTTCCAAATATTAAATGGATCTTATGATTAACGATCAATTTAAAACAATTTGTCGAGACTCAGATTGTCCATTAACGGTACTTTACGAAGAAAAGATTTCGAATTTACAAGAAAAAGGTACAAGTTTTCAAAAAAATATTCAACATGCCATGTATAACATAAGAAACAGGAAGCTAGAAGTGAGTACCTAAACTGGTTTGTTTTAAGCCTGAAGAAGTTGAAATACTCAATAATTTAAAAAAAAATAAAAACAAAAAAATTGTACGAATGGTGAACAGCTTAAGAAATATGTTGCGGCCAGTTTAAAGTACAAAAACCGGCCAAGTGCGAGTTGGACTCGCCCATGAAGAGTTTCGAAGCAGCTAGTAACATACCTAATATAAAAGTTCTTATAGTTCGTTGTCACTTTGATTGATGTTTTAACACGTTCGCAGTTGTAGTGATTTTTGTAACCGAAAATTGCGGTTTATGACGTATTAAAAAAAAAACTACCAGCTCTATCTCGTTCAAACCAATTTTCGTTGGTAGTTTTTATGGCAATGTACATCATAATATTCTTTTTAGATTTATCATTCTCTTAGTTTAGTTTGCGCAAACTATTCACTTTAGAAAAAAATGATGTTAGAAACCTCAATAACATTTTTGAAGACCTTTATATAGATACCCCACAAGTACCTATGGGTTTGATGAAAAAAAATTGAGTTTCAGTTCTGAGTATGGGGACCCCCAAAATTTACTGCCTTTTTTCCAGTTTTAAATAAGAATCATAATGCGGTTCACAGAATACATCTAGTCACCAAGTTTCAATAGCATAGGCCTTATAGTTTCGGAGAAAAGTGGCTGTGACACACGGACGGACAGACAGACAAACAGACAGACATGACGAATCTATAAGGGGCCTTTGAATTCTGGGTTAAGCGAAAGTTGAGATGTCTCTAATTTCTGAACTAAAAAATTCTTAATATTAAAACTTGTGTAAAATAATCCTGAAAATACACTTCTTGACACCAAAAAATATTTGAAATCGGACCATCCCTTGAGCAATTACAACTAAAAATTATTATGCTTTTCATCCCCTCTCCACCCCAGGCGAGGTTGAGGTGATCGCCAAAGTCGACCGGGAGCCCTGGGACATTTTACAAGTTCCCGCTTCCCATAGGAACAGAACATATTCCAGGAATGAATGAAAAAGAAGAAAGGAATGAAAAAGAAGATCGGCAAAACAAATAAAGATCGAAAAACGAATGAAGACCGATAAAACATGCAGATCAATAAAACAAACGACTATAAGCAAGTTGATAAGGTCAAAAACTGCTCACAAAATCTAGATGCGATTGCCATTCAAAAAAATAGGTGCAGGCAACTCCCAACTTTAATGACACATCTAAAAAAAGTGCTTTTAGGCGTTTATAGACATCACTGATCACGAATATATAAAAAAATTAATAGATATTATGCATGCCCATAAGGTCGAAATTCGCTTGGACCCATTTTTTGTAATCTAGATGCGATTGCCGTTCAAAAAAATAGGTGCAAGCAATTCTCGACCTTATGAACATGCGTAATATTTTTTATATTTTACATATTCATGATCAGTGATGTCTATAAACGCCAAAAAGCACTTTTTTTAGTTGTGTCATTAAAGTTGGGAGTTGCCTGCACCTACTTTTTTGAATGGCAATCGCATCTATATTACAAAATATGGCTGCGAGTAGTTTTTGACCTTATAAACTTGCTAATAGTCTTTTGTTTTATTGATCAGCATATGTTTTATCGGTTTTCATTTGTTTTCTCGATCTTCATTTGTTTTGCCGATCTTTTTTTGTTTTGCGGATCTTCATTTGTTTCGCCGATTTTCATTTATTTTGTCGATCTTCCTTTGTTATGCCGATCTTCTTTTGTTTTACCGAACTTCATTTATTTTGTCGATTGTCATTTATTTTGTCGATCTTCATTTGTTTCGTCGATCTTCATTTGTTTTACCAATCTTCATTTGTTTTGAAAATTATATAATTACTTAAGGCCATACCCGACCTTGAGCAAATGAGCGATATGACTCGCTAACATAGAGTAGCGCAACTACAGAGACATCAGAGTAAAAGAACCACGGAAGAAGAAGAAAAATAGTAGCGGAAATGCGTTCCTCGCTTCACCAAATAAACAAGAAGCTGTGAGACGGTCTCACCCGACTGCCCCTCTCTAAAACATTAACGTGAGAGTTCAATCCGATTGACGTTGTCATTTTTGTTTTATTTCAAACTTTGAACAGATGACCCACGTGACCTAGTGACGTAGTTTAATGCAACAGAGTCACAGACTACAGACAAAGTCTCGCCATAAGCCCTCTGCACTCTATTTTATAGAGATAGGCGAAAAGAAAATAAAAACAAAGGAACGTTTGTATTTCAATTTTCCTTTGTTTTTAAGTGTAGTAAAAATACACTGCAAAAAATGGGACAAATTCTAAAAAGGTGAAATGTGGGAACATAATAATATGCCTCTGCCTACCTCTTCGGGGATAAAGGTGTGACCATATGTTTGTATGTAACTAGCTGACCCTCACAACTTCGTTTACGACGCTTAAGGTGTACGAAACATGAGGTATTTCTTCATCAGTCTCATCAACCGGCGGGTGAAACTGCCCTGTTTGCTTAATCATAAACGAATTTAAAGATTAAGCATATTGTAAAACTAGCTGACCCTCGCTACTTCGTTTACGTCACATAAGGTTTGCAAAAGGAGAGGCACTTTTTCATTAGACTCATCAAGCAGCGTGTGAAACGGCCCTGTTTGCTTAATCATAAAAGAGCTTAAAGATTAAGTTTATTCTAAAACAATTCAGTCCCCGACTTCGGCGCGGACAGAATTATTTTACAACAGCCTTAATCATTAAGCTCTTTTATGATTCAGCCAACACGCCTGTTTAGATTTACCGTCACAATCCAAGGAACCCTTGAATTATAGGTTTTGAGAAAGTTGAGATATGAATCGATTTGAATGAAAAAAATGATAAAGCAACACGCAGGTTTAGATTTATCCTCACATTCAAAGTAACTCTTGAATTCTAGGTTTAGAGAAGTTGAGATGTCTCTAACTCCTGAACTTCCTCGGATCAATTTTCATTCAAATCAGTAGTTTCGGCGTGATACGTATTCGGAATACAGACGGACATGAAAATTTTAAATTTCATTTTGGCTTAAGTAGGTATCGATTAGAGAACGCGTTCTTTTTTTTTTAAATAGCTTCCATATTCTCGACCCTCAACAGTTTTATTATTATGTATAGATTTAGACTAGCAAGAAACTCGGCGGGCACTCACTTTATTCACTTTTATACCTTAAACAATTTGCCCGTAGATGGTGCCTACTTGTGGCGACCCACAAGACGTAATAAGCTAAAAGAGTCAATTCTTTCAGCTTAGGTTGAGAGCAGTGTCTCAAAAAAGCAGTGTGTTAATAATAACTATAATATAAGTATTTTCATCAGTTGTCTATATCCCTTAGCGCAAGGTTATAATAGCTTAAGTTGTGTGCGAATGTCCACAAATATTTCTTCATTTATTTATATTGAAATGATTAAGTACCGCTTACAATATAAGCATGATTACCTTTCAAAGTAATTTAATAAAACAATACGAAAAATAAGTTGAAATGCATTATATTCTCATGTAATGCAGTATACATTGTGTAACTCGGGCTCTGGCTCTGTTACACGCATTACTCTGTACATGAATGAAAATATAACATTTTACGAGAATATTTTGCAGACCAGAGCGACACACGTCCGTCTAGCAACACGACTCTCCCCGCACTAGATTTTCGGGCGAACGCGGGGAAGCAAGCGATGTGATGTATTCTTTGAATACATTATTAGTTATAATTAGTTAAAACTTATACTAATTCAAAATTGAAGAAAACCATTTTAGAGGTCTATGTTTTCTTTAGTCTCTGATATAAATTTTATTATCATTCATTAATAAATAGATGTCATACAAAGACTTCTTCTAAAAAATTATGGGCTATTTCAGTGATGTTTTACTAGTTATTTATAATAAATAGTGACCGACCGAAGTTTCGGTTTCGGTTTCGGTTTCGGCCAGTTTCGGCCAAAAAATCGAGTTTCGGCCGCAGTTTCGGTTTCGGCCAAAATGGGCCGAAAGTTTCGGCCGGGCCGAAACTCACGTGTTCATGAATTTTGAGTGCCTGGCTCTGCTTGTGACGTGGTTGGGGTCAGCCCAACCAGGTATTATGTTACTATCCGAAGATTTACAGATTTACAAAGGACTTCCAATCAATAGTTATAAGAATACAGTTTTTATAGAATCCTAAAAACGTGATCTAGGAAATTACGTAACCCTACCCCTTTGTTGTCGGTTTCATTGACTTCGTTGGTCGTCTGTCAGCAGGCTGTAACCATGCGCCGTGATAGTTAGACAGTTAATTTTTTTACAAATGATGTCTTTCTGTTGCCGGTTTAGCAAAAAAAATAAAAATAGACATTTTTGCTGCTTTTCTTGTACGGAACCCTACGTGTGCTAGTCCGACTCACTGTTGTCCAGTTTTAGTTATATACTTCTAGAATGTAACCAAAACCAGTCAAGACCTATTAGCAGGGCACCGTGTGGTTTTAGTCGGTAGGAGTTCGCAATAGCATCTACGAGTAATTCCACACGTTAAAGAAAGAAACTCATCTTTAGGTGGAGATATTTCTAAAATGAACACTTGAGAAGATTTATACCATTGATTGATGGCACTTGGTGGAACTTGCTGCACCTATTAAAAAAATAAACGGCCAAGTGCGCGTCGTCCTCAGGCCCCCGGTCATGGAGGCTGATAGTATGGGGCGCCGCCGCAGACTGTAGAACTCGGATGGGAGAGTTCTCTCCCGCTTCCTCCCCGCCGTCTCTTTCAAGAGCACGACCTGCTCACAGGAAGAGGCCTATGGCCCCACTCCAACGCCTCCTTGCGCCATTTAAACAATGACGCAAGGGCTCTCGCTTCCTCGCTTTCCGGTCCCATAGAGGGGATCCGGCCAGAAGACATGCCACCTCAACTGAGATTGTGCGGTATCCCCTTATCACTCTGACAACCGTCGCCTTCTGCGGGCTAAGCAATCTTGCCGCATAGCTGGCCATCAGGATCTCCGCCCACACGGGGGCCCAGTATAGGGCCATGCTCCACACGATCCCAAGGTACAGTCTCCTGCAGGGAGCGTTGGGTCTCCTGATATTGGGCAACAACCGCGAGATTCAGATTCAGATTTAGATTCAAATTCTTAATTTCGTGAGATGATGCCCCCTCCCTCAGCTATGGGACCAATCTTCGGAAGTGGTATCCGTAGTTTCACCGGCTATCGAGTACGAGCCCCAGATACGTCATCGAGAGCTCGATGCCGATGCTGACGCCCCCTATATGTATTGCCCGTTCGCTCTAAGTTTGCCGGTCGCCTCCCATACTACGCCTCTACACCATCCTGTACGCCAGCGTCAAACTTAGCGCGAACGGGTAGCAAGCTGGATCCCGCAGGTGGCCTTTAGGACTGCGTCTCGGTGCGTTGCTCCTCGCGCTGTAATGACGGTGTCGTCGTAACACGTTACGCCGACACCTCTGAGCAACGGACCACGCTGCACCCAATCGTAACCGAAGTTCCACAGAAGTGGTCCTAAGATCGATCCCTACGGAACACCGAACGACACATCTAGCCGACCCTGCCCTAGCCAGCTCGGGTGAATTATGGCCCTCTCGAATAGATAGGCCCTGACAATTCGATAGAGGTATGGAGGCATTCCATGGTAAATAAGCGCCTCCCAAACGCAGCTCCAGGGCAAGGTGTTGAAAGCCTCGGCGATGTCAAGTGACACTGTCACCACCACCTCACCTTGTTCTGTTGCCGCTATAACAAAATATACCTACTAAAATCAGAAAAAAAGCATCCACACAACAAACGTAATTTTTGTTGCGAGCCATGCTCTCCAGCGGGAGTAAGTGGGACTGCGCCGCCTCTTTCTGCGAGCAGGTCATGCCCGTGAAGGAGGCGGCGGGGCGGGTGCGGGAGAGAGCTCTCCCACCCGAGTTCTGCAGTCGGCGGCCTGGGCGCCGCCGACGTGTCTTCGCCGAGGACTATCGGCCTCCATGACCGGGGGTCTGAGGACGGTGAGAGGGTCGCTCACCGTCCTTACAGAAGCAGGCCCATGACGGCAGCGTGACGTGAGCAACTCACGCACGCCCCGCCTTAGAAGCGGGATCACACCCGAAACCCCCCAAAGACGCGGGATAGCACCCGAACCACCCCCTGGGCGAGGCCGCAGTGGCGGCTGTAGGTCTGTTGGGAGTCCCGGGACATCCATCCTTCCGAGGGCTTACCCGGGGCTACCAACCACAGGCTGTTGGGCGTTACGTGAGGTTTTTTAGTCGGTAAGAGTCCGGCATAACATTCTTTGAGGATATTCCCTCACGTAAAAAAAAGCGTTATTTTTGTAACGGTACCCTCTGTGCGGGAATCCAACTCGCACTTGGCTGGTTTTTTTTTTCAATATGAACACGTGAGTTTCGGTTTCGGTTTCGGTTTCGGCCGAAACTGACCCTGCGGCCGAAAGTTCGGTTTCGGTTTCGGTTTCGGCTGGAAAACCAGTTTCGGTCGGACACTAATAATAAATACACAATTTCTGATGAAACCATTTTCTGGAACACATCTTGTAGATTTCAAATCTACTTTTGGCTGTCATTTTTCGTATACTAATACCGAGAAGAACGTCTTTATTTGCACCTCTTTTTCGCAAACTTTGTCAACTACTCCCCTTAATGCATTTTAACTTTTAGATGTTCTTCGTATACCACAACCTATAATGGATTTTTTTCCACTCGCATGTCCTAAAAGATGCATTTTTCATAAAAAATACTTTAAGGTATTAAAGTGGACATGATATGTTCGCAAAGATCCATGATGGATCTTTTTAATGGATTTTAGTGGACAAAGGGAAAAATTGTGCGACAACGGGAAAACAGGCACAATTGAGTCCCGTTTTTAACCTCTCTTTACGGAACCCTAATTTAATGAAAAAGGTACGATAGTACCTAACGCTTTGTTATGTACCAAAGTGACAACTTTGGATGCGGATGGGACTATATCAATAAAAAAAACCCTTTCGAACCAACTCTAAGAAGTATGTATAGATGAAAAAGAAAATTGTTGATCCGTTTCACTTTCAATTGGTATCGCAGTTGGTCCGAGTGGAACATTTTTTCATAAATTAACATATGTCATCAGTCAGTTGGTCCGATAGGAATAAAGTCCCTAACGAGTTCCACTCTGTACAACGGTTGGTCGGTTTAGTTGGTCGGAGTGGAAATTTTTAATTTGCAATTGTACTCAAAACTCTTTTGCTACAATGATAATAAAGTGGTTCTATTCCCAAAATTTGGAGGCTCATTCTGAAAAGAAATTATATAATTTTAGAAACAACCCTCAACACATAGAGTTCCTTAAAAACTTTACTTCATGATTAACAATTAACTTTTAAATTCAAGGCCCTTACTAATACAGAGAACTATATCCTATCACTCACAATCAGAACGCCTGAAGTTTGACAATGAGTTTAGTTAAAGTTAAATTAGAAAGAAAGAAAGAAAGAAAGAAAGAAAAAGTTTTTATTCCACATTAACACTTACCTAAAAATAATACAATCATAAAACAAAATTATAAAAATAACCTAAAATACTTAAGAATAAATAAAAATTTACTAAAGTGTAAGCCCAATGTAGAACAATGGCCGTCTCTCAGCTTAATGCTGTATGCGTGTGGTGCACGCATACAACGCTGATTTTCAGAGACGGCCTGACGGTGTTCATAACAATAATAAATTTAGGTATAACAAATTTGCCGTCACGTAATAAACAAATAAAATTAAACACAAATACTGAGAAACAAAAAAAAAAACAAACACAAAAAGGCATGTAGCCAAACACTAATTTAAATATTTCGAGGTGGCAACCCCTTTACACTTCCGTCTCCGAGACGCGACGCTAGGCCGAGAAGCAACCTGCTTGCATTGTTTGTATTGAGTTTGACAAGTGATGGAAAACACAGACATTACACTTTTAAAATCTGTGATTTAGCATTTCTAATGTTAGTTTCCGTGAAATTATAAATGATAAATATGTTTTACGGCTGTTTCATATATCGTGCTGTGTTTTTACTGTCCATTAGTGTCCCAAAATCACCATGCAAACAAGCAATAACCTCTGTCCGCCGCCATTTAGCGACCGTACACTTTAATCTATACTAATATTATAAAGAAGTAAAGTTTGTGTGTTTGTTAAATTGTAAGGGGTAATCTCGGGATCTACTGAACCGATTTTAAAAATTCTTTCACCAATAGAAAGCTACGTTATTGTGGAGTGTCATAGGCTATATAGCATCACGCTACAACGAATAGGAGCGGAGCAGTAATAGTAAATGTTTCAAAAACGGGGGAAAAGTTATTCCTTTTGAGAGCTTCGTTGCGTGTGCTGCGTAAATATTTATAGTTTTGTAAAAAATATGTGCTACAAAATTGTTTCTCTTAAAAAAGATCCAAAAGGTTATATTGCATCACGCTACAACGAATAGGAGCGGAGCAGTAATAGTAAATGTTTCAAAAACGGGGGAAAAGTTATTCCTTTTGAGAGCTTCGTTGCGTGTGCTGCGTAAATATTTATAGTTAAGTAAAAAATATGTACTACAAAATTGTTTCTCTTAAAAAAGATCTAAAAAAATTGCGGGATAGCATGTGTCTATCTTTGGGTTGGTGCACAATAACCATTTTAATGGTAATCAATTTTTTTCTACAATAATGCCACGGGATACCTATTTCATAAACGAAATTGTTCTTAAAAGTAATGCGACGGGAATACACGCGACGAGAAACCTTTCTCTCTCTCTCTCTCTCTCTCCCTCTCTCTCTCTCTCTCTCTCTCTCTCTCTCTCTCTCTCTCACACGTAGTATTAAATATTAACGACGAGACGCTACGGGAGTAAACGCAACGCAACGGGAGTAAATGCGACGGGAACAGGTAAAACTCTCTCTTATGTGGCGCAAACGAAGTTGCGCGGGTCAGCTAGTCTAAACATAAACAGAGGCATCCCGGCGCCGCGCCGAAACCGAGTTGTGAGCTGCCCCCATAACAATATGACAGAAAATACTGCAGTCGGTAAGGATGAAGTTTTTAACATTGTAACCTCCTTGTACTCGAATATTACATAATGTTGTTTAATGTTTGCTTACACATTTTATGTATGTTGTAAACCCTTTAATTTTTACCTAACTGATAAATTATACATGTAATAAGAATGCAAAAGGGTCAAGAGTCTGTACATGGAAGACAATTCATAAATCCTAACCTTATGGCATTCTATCATCGTTAGGTATGTACTGAAGCTGAAAATTATAAAAATTATATAGGTAATTACTTACTAAGACGTAAACAAATTAAGTACAAGAAATTACCCACATGTAACTAATTAAGTTAAGACAAGAATCTAGCAATTCGATACTTACCAGAGCCTCCGTTTGCAATTTAAATTAGTAATTATCATTCAAAATAACTTGGTATACCTACTGTTTAAGCACTGGCCTTCAGTGGAAGTAATTTCACACTAGATTTAATCCATACTTCCATACTAAAATTGAGTCGTTAAATATCAAAAGAGATTTTTGGGAATCATGGCACATTGATTATCTCGTGAAATAAGCAAGTAATATATTTCTTATTTATAATAGCCTTACGACATACTCAGTAAAAACGTTATTAAAGCAAAACAACTATGTTTAAATAGTTAATTAAGTCACAAAATAGGAATTAAGTTTGGACATATAGGAGTTTGATATTTACCAGCGAAACTTACCGTCGTCGTTTGAAAAATATAACCTTGGAGTTGCCGGACTTTGAAATGTCAGTTATGGACTTGCGTCACAAAACTTATTGGAAATGGCGGCCATCTTAGACTCATGCTCCGTTCTGATTGGTCAATATGGACATGCGCGACTTTGATATGTCACAGTCATGGGACGTACAGAAGTTTGAAAACCTTTCGGTCTCTTAGGTCCAGTTCCTATGTACGTCTAGCGTGTTTGTTACGACTAAAATTTTGACCCGTATTTTGTACGAGATATGATTGACTTACCTGAAGTTGAAAGAGATGAAATGAATAATTTTTAATTATTGAATTTGGTGCCATTCATAGGTCAGTTTGGGATGTGGATGGACTTACGCGAGTTTGATATTTAACGACTCAATTATGAAGTTGAAGAGTTTGTTTGTTTGTTTGAACGCTAGGATCTCAGGAACTGCTGGTTCGATTTCAAAACTTCTTTTACAGTTTTATAGTCCATTTATTGAGGATGGCTATAGGCTATGTAACATCACGCTTAGGTGAATAGGAGCGGAGCAGCAACGAATAATGTTTCGAAAAGTGGGAATTATTTTTACGGTCTGAGAGTTCCGAGGTGTACGCTGCCTAAATGGTTAAAGTTACGTAAAAGTTGTGTATTAAAAAATTGTTGCTCTTAAAAAGTTTTATAAAAAAGTCCGCGACAGCATATGTCAATCTTTAAAGGTTCGCTCACAATAACCTAATTTGTCTATCTTTTAAGGTTGGCTCACAATATTATCAAACTGAAGAGATTATTTGTGCTAGGATCTCAGAAACCACTGGTTGCATTTCAAAAATAATTTCACAGTTTTATAGTTCATTTATGAGGATGGCTAATGGCTATATAACATCACGCTAAGACAAATAGGAGCGGAGCAGCCATGAATAATGTTTTGAGAACGGGGAAAATTTATTTCTTTTGAGAGCTTCCATTGCTTACGTTGCGTTAATGGTTAAAGTTACGCACAAATTGTGTAGGTACTACATTTTTTTTCCTTTTAAACATTTACAAAAAAAAAGTCCTGAACAGCATATGCCTAGCTTTTATTGTTCACTTACAATAGCCCTCTAAATATTTTTTTAATTATGAGCGAGGCAACTCGACGATAGTCGATTCAGTCAACTGAAATATAATACCGGCCAAGTGCGAGTCGGACTCGCGCACTGTAACCACTTTATTGCTCAGTAAGTTACTCGTCAACCAGCGCGAGGAAGCTATGCAGAGAACTCTTTCCCAGGGCACCTTACTACAGAGTTTCTAGTGGGTGCGCAAGGGAGGCCAGGGCTCTGACGAAAACAGCCAATAGGGTGTACACACATATATTTATCATGTACACAGTACACTACAGAGACAATGAGATTATATACATATAGAAAGCACAGACATACCTACATAAGAACAGTTATACAAAAAAATAGTACGGGTTTAGGTACTAGAGTACAGCACTAAACTATTTCCGCGTGAGCAGGTACTAGAGGTGAGGAAGTAAGCGGCTAGACTACACATATATAAATGGGTGACAAGTACTGGCCTTCGAGTCGAGTTGAGAGCGACCCCGTACGCTGTCAAATCCAGGTGAAGTTGGCAGGCTTCTCTCGGAATAAGCTCGCTCGTGTGGTCCACGTGTTTTCGGGTGTGGTTTAGAATTCCCTGGACTGGGCGCTTCACCCCGTACTAAAAAACCTTGTGAAAGAAACGACAAATTAAGCTACTGACTGCGCGACAGACGAAAATCGACCCGCTTTGCAAATAGTTAATTGAAACAGAAATAGTTGTTATCACAGAATTCAATTCTTTCTGAGGAAAGTAGGTAAAACCCAGGCTAATCTCCTTAGCAAGTCCTCAGG
The DNA here is from genome assembly GCA_933228765.1 of Miltochrista miniata. Lineage (NCBI taxonomy): Eukaryota > Metazoa > Arthropoda > Insecta > Lepidoptera > Erebidae > Miltochrista > Miltochrista miniata. Next base: position 13,860,631 of record OW121752.1, on the reverse strand, counting down.
TTTGAACTTATAACCTCCAAAGAAAAATGAGGTGTGCTACTCAGAGTTATCTCAAATTCACAGAGGCTTAGAAGATGGTAAAAGAGGCTTGGAACTTCATAGCAGGGCTATTTATACCCTCGCTCTCGAATCCTCGAGAAAATCTCTTAAGAAACCAGTTTGCTAGCGTAATTCCTGCGTCCAGGCTCAAAAAACCCATAGACTATAGGTATGTCCGTTTCCTTGAGAGAGCTGTTGCCACAGCAAAAAAAACAATGAATTGATTATGGCGCTCTCAAACGCTCAATCATGATTGACAAGCCCAAGACCAGACATTGCTACACATAGAAAATAAATGTTACTAAACAACCAAAGAGATAAGTTCCGTACCAAAAACCAGACAAAAATAAATGCAACGAGAAACATTATAACACTTCAACAAAGTTGTGCGGGTCAACTCTAATGGTAATGAATTTAAGCGACGTGACGCGACGGGAAAAAATATATCACTTTAAGTATTAATACCTACTACACCTCTCTTATAAATATAAGACACGCGACGGGAGTAGGCGCGACGGGATTATACGAGTACTAGCTGACCCGCGCAACTTCGATTGCGTAAGAGAGAGAGAAATAGAAAGGTTTCGCTTCTATTCTTATCGCGTGATTTTCTGTCGCGTGTATTCCCGTTGTATTATTTTGGCACAAATTGGATTTTCATTAAAATGGTTATTGTAAACGAACCTAATTCGAAGCACTATGTAGGGTTACGGGATATTTTACTTTCCCGTGACTCTACTGGATGCCAAGGGATATATGAGTCGACATGCAACAGCGCCACTGGTGTTGCAAACGTTCACAATGCGAATTAGTCCACTACAGTAACCAGCCATCAGGTGGACCGTAAGCTTGTCTGCCATCTTAGTAGTATAAAAACTGGCCAAGTGCGAAGCGAGGAAATAAATAAAGAATAAAGCATAGATAGGAATAAAGTCCCTTAATGAGTTCCATTCCTTACACCGGTTGGCCGGTTTAGTTAGTCGGAGTGGAAAGACAGAGGGTTCCGTACCAAAAAAACAGCAAAGCATCACGTTTGTTGGATGGGAGCCCCCTTAATGGACCCCCCTTTTCTGACGTTAGTATTTGTTGTCATAGTGGCTACAGAAATATATCATCTGAAAATTTCCCCTTCATCCTCGTCGTGCCACCAACTTGTCAGCTCTCTAGCTTTCACGATTCCTGAGATACAGCCTCATGACGGTCAGATAGGCAGATGGACAGCGAAGTCTCATAAATAGGGTCCCGTTTAAGGGCACGAACCCTAAAAATCGTTTCTTTGTGCGCAACTATGCCATTAATCTAATTTCAAGGTTCTAGATCTCGATCGGGTATCTAAGTCAGTTTTTATTTTTATAGCAAACAAATCAGCATGTACGCTCCTGGACGTAGGCCTCTCCTAATTTACGTCCTGCGCCTTCAGCGTCCAGCCTGCGACCTCTTCTACGATATCTAGCTCTTCGGTCCATCTTGCGGGTGGACCAAGTCGCGATGCCCGCTTTGGAACTCGTTTTCTCCATCTGCCGTCGTCTGTCCTCTTCTGTGGCCAGCCCGCGGCACTTTACAGTACTGTTTTTAAATGTATAGATATAATTCTGACTAAATAAATCAAAATACGTGTCTACTGTTTTTTGGTTTAGAGAGCATTAGAGACAACCCGTACCAATGCAATTTCTCCTATTGTGACCAGACATTTACTATAGATTTCATCTGCTAAATGTTCATCTATAACGCCTCTGATCGTTTGTATTATCCCTGTATAAGTATATATAATAAGAAAGTAAGCGAAGATAGTAATAAATACTCTGTATTATTCGGATGAACCGTGTACACCTTACCTAGAATTGTTATTTCATGATTCCTAGCCAGCCATGTACAGGTTTTCATTCTCACAAATATATTTTTGTATACAAAATATGAAGGCAATACCGCACATGGAAGGGCAAAAATCAATAAAAATATGCAGCATAAAATTATTATTAGATTTTCTTGACATTTATCAAAAATAGCCACCATCTTTTTTAAATATAATTGAGCTGTCAAACATGACAATGTGTCAAAAAAAAGTACCGACTACTGAGTATCAATATGAACTATGAGGCAAATGGCTCCAAATGTTTTTGCTAACCCATTTAAAACATGTTAAATGATAAATTTAAATAAATAAAATACATGTCCCCCATCAATTCGGTTAAAGATGTTTTATGCCAAATTTGAAGAAAATCGGACCAAGGAATCACGTAGTCCCATACAAATTTTGCAACCCTTGTTTACCCCCTTAGGAGTTGAATTTTCAAAAATCCCTTCTTATTGCTCGCCTAAGTGATATATGGAGCATTTGTGCGAAATTTCATGGTTCTAGAGCCAGCGGTTTAGGCAGTTTAGGCGGTGCGTTGATCGTCAGTCAGTCAGTTCTTGTTTTTATATATATAGATTACTTAAAATATTTATACAATACCACTCCCTTTCTCACCCTTAAGTGACGCAAACGAAGTTGCGCGGGTCAGCTAGTATTATATATTTTTTTAAAACTGTAGTAAGTAAGTATCTACTCTTTAAAGAAATTAGCCCCCTTTCCCAACCGACCATCTGAGTTATCGACCTGGTTGGTCAGTTAGGAATAAAAGTTCCTAACCACCCACCTTGTGCACCTGGTTGGTCAGTTAGGAATAAAAGTTCCTTACCACCCACCTGGGACAGTATAATATAAATAATGTTCATAATGTCTACTTTATCAATATACCCACATGTCTATATGGCAAAACAAATGCAGATCAGCAAAACAAATGAAGAGCGACAAAACAAATGAAGATCGACAAAACAAATGAAGATCAGTAAAACAAATAAAATCGACAAAAAAATAAAGATCGGCAAAATAAATGAGTGTCGGATAAACAAATGACCGTTGGATAAACAAATGAAGATCGACAAAACAAATGAAGATCGATGAAACAAATAACAAATGAAGATCGACAAAACAAATGAAAATCGACAAAACAAATGACGGTCGGATAAACAAATTACGGTCGGCAAAACCAATGACCGTCGGATAAACACATGCAGATCAATAAAACAAAAGATTAGGCAATTTGATAAGATCAAAAAATATTTGCAACCATATTTTGTAATCTAGATGCGATTGCCATTCAAAAATATAGGTGCAAGCAAATCTCGACCTTAATGACACTTCTCTATAAATGTTCTTATAGTCGTTTATAGACATCACTGATCACGCATATGTAAAAATTAAATAAATATTATGCATGTCCATAAGGTCGAGAAATGCTTGCACCTATTGTTTTTAAATGGTTAATAAGCATCTAGATTAAATGAAATGGGTGCAAGCAAATTTAAATCTTTAAATTTTTTATATATTAATGATCAGTGATTTCTATAAACGCCTAAAATCACATTTTTAGAGAAATGTCATTAAGGTCGAGATTGGCTTGCACCTATTTTTTTGAATGGCAATCACATTTAGATTATAAAATATGGCTGAGAGTATTTTTGATCTAATCAAAACAAGACTATAAGTAATTTTCTTGTTTTATTGATCTGCATATGTTTTTTCGATCGTCATTTGTTTTGCCGATCGACATTTGTTTATCCGACCGTCATTTGTTTTGTCGATTTTCATTTGTTTTGTCGATTTTTATTTATTTTCTCGATTTTCATTTGTTTTGTCGATTTTCATTTGTTTTGTCAATCTTCGTTTTTTCGATCGTCATTTGTTTTGCCGATCGTCATTTGTTTATCCGACCGTCATTTGTTTTGTCGATTTTCAAATATTTTGTCGATTTACATTAAATTTGTTTTGTCGCTCTTTATTTGTTTTGTCGATCTTCTTTTATTTTGTCGATTTACATTTGTTTTGTCGCTCTTCATTTGGTTTGTCGATCTTCATTTGTTTTGTCGATCTTCATTTGTTTTGCTGATCTTCATTTGTTTTGCCATATAGACATGTAGGTATATTGATAAAGTAGACATTATGGACATTATTTATTTTATACAGTTCCAGGTGGGTGGTTAGGAACTTTTATTCCTAACTGACCAACCAGGTGGATAACTCAGGTGGTCGGTTGGGAACGGGGGGAAATTAGATTCTTTCTTTTTTCTGTCTAAACATTGACAGCCGCTTTTATATCGACATATCCCCACCATGATTACCCCTCTTTTAGAAAATCTAAGCAATACTAGGCCACTCCCCTTTAGGGGCTACAACCTATATAGGTACCTACATTGATCTATAAGTTATACGCGACTACGCAAAACGTTACGAACTCATTGGTCAAGTCAAAGTATTTATTTATCTTCATGGCGTGGTCCTTAGGTATGTTGGTGTCCCACGGCACTGCACGCCTATGTATCCTCGAAAACAGGAATATGTCGGGTGGATGGCAACGCACATACGTCCTCCGGCATTTTGTAGTGTTTTGCATAGCGGTAGTCATGAAAACCGAGTATGGCTTTTGAGGTACTTTCTTTGAACAGCCTTACTTTACAAACGCAACGTCACTTATTTTGTTTGTGGTTAATCCCTTTTTTCACTCTAGCTACCGCCGAACTTACAGCCTTCCGTATGATTTTCAATACCTTGTCATGTTGGCGTTAGAAATAACCCCGGTATAATGGCATTCTACAACCCACCAGCAGGTGCCTAGCAGTTCCAATTACTTCACTATTATCCAATACATGTTTTATCTGTGGCTTTCCCTTACCTGACAGATTACTTTGGTCGGGGAGGGTCAACTGAAACACATTCAGATTATTTATGCTGTTGGTTAATGGCACTTGGTGGAACCTGCTGCACATATTGACTGGTTGGCCAGCTTCCTGCACGGGCGACGTATGCGGGTCCTCTGTGATGGTCAGGCTTCCTGCTTTTTGCAGGTAAATGCCGGGGTACCACAGGGATCAGTATTGTCCCCAACTCTCTTTCTTCTGCATATCAATGACATGCTGTCCCTTGGGTGCATTCATTGTTATGCGGATGACAGTACTCTGCATGGGAGCTATTCTGGCCGCCCAGCGGAGGGGCGTTGTGACGTGGACGAAAAGAGACGGCAACTCGTGGCGGATCTCGACCGGGACCTGGGTCGCATTGCCCAATGGGGTTCAGACAACCTGGTCGAGTTCAATGCCAGAAAAACGCAGGCATGTGCGTTTACAGCTAAGAAGTCCCCATTCCTACCCCTACCCTCTCTTCAGAACATTACGGTTCCACTAAAGGACAACCTGGAGATTCTCGGTATAGACGTCCGGCGTGAGCTCAATCACAAAAACTACATAGAGAGTTGTATTGGGCTGGCCTCGCGGAAACTCGGAGTCCTAAATAAGGTGAGACGGTACTTCACGCCACATCAGAGGTGTTTGATGTACAAGACGCAGATTCGTCCCTGCGTCGAGTACTGTTCTCACCTCTGGGATGACTCCGCGAGGTACTTGTTGGACGCACTTGACGCTATGCAGAGACGTGCTGTCCGAATAATTGGTTGTCCTGAGGTGACGGGAGGCCTCGAACCGTTGGCGCAGCGAAGAACCGTAGCGTCCTTGGCTGCCTTCTACCGAATGTATCACGGCGAATGTTCTGAAGAGCTCTTCAATCTGATTCCACCATCACCTTTCCGATCCCGAACAACGCGTGCCGGGCAGATGCCACTCATACACAGTGGAGAGAATCTTCGCCAGAACCAAGCGTTTCAAAAGATCGTTCCTCTGTCGAACTATAAAAACTTGAAACGACCTGCCCGCACACGTGTTTCCCTCATGTTACAACCCCGGGTTCTTTAAGAGGAGCGTGAAGAGGCACATCACAGGGCCGCCAACTTGAGGACCGCTGTAAGAAGTGGCCCCCAATCGCAAGATGCGCCACGGCTATCCATCGTGGCGACGTCAATTTGGCGAGCTGAATATTAAAAAAAAAAAAAAAAATTGAATAACACCACTTGGACTGTTCCACAACATTTATTTACTTTACACCTGACCGGTTTCGCCTCTCGGCTTTCTCAAAGGTTAAATATAAACCCTGGTAAAACTAACTTGATGACCACTACATCATGTGAATACATCATTCTAAACTATTCAATTTTCAATGCCGGTACTCGAATATTTTTGAGGTTTCCAGCTTTTAAATTTTCCCCAAAAAGTAGGGAAAACTATTTTTTCAGGTAATTTGAACACATTAGATAGTACATGTCTAATCTGAAAGAATTATAAATTATGTCACAGTGTGATATTAATCAGTTTCCACATTGACCCCAAAATTAGGGAGAATACTAAAAGATTTTTATGAAAATAACTGTTTATTACAATTTATATGTTATAATCACAAAATAATGTCCAAAACTACATTAAATGTGTAGTAGATGTCAAATGTTAATAATTAATTTTAATGCCACGGGATCCTTATTTAGGTTTAGTTTAGATAGTAATAATGTAATGTTATGTTTATGTAAAATAGATATATGTAATAATTATGTTTCTCTGTAATTTTTAACAATAAATGTTTATTCTAATTTAAATGTCAAATTACTTAAATTTTAATACTGAATTATTGTCATTTGTATTATGGAAACATTTTCTTTTTTCTTCACGTGAGGGAAAATCCTCATGGATGATATGCCGGACTCCTAACGACTAAAATACCTCACGTAACGCCCAACAGCCTATGGTTGTGAGCCCCGGGTAAGCCCTCGGAAGGATGGCCCAGGAAATATGGAACCATGTGGGCCACACAGAACCCCAGAACCAACCGTCAAACAAATAATTTATATTTTAATTAGTTACTATGAAATGTTATTATTTATAGTACTGTACTCGAGTTTTCAGTAGTGTTTGAACGATTTCGTATTTTGATTTCACCAATACTTGCGTTTAAGTGACTCTAATCCCCTTTTCACACGTACCGGTTGTCGGGTAGCCGGTGCCGGGTACACGGCGGCCGACGTGTATGGCCATGTACTATAGCTTTCACACGTACCGGCGTGATTTGCCCGGCAATCGCTTGCATTCGCCGCCGGGTACCCGGCACCGGCTACCCGGTGGCGAGTGTTTTGCATTACCGGGCAAATTACGCCGGTACGTGTGAAAGCTATAGTACATGGCCATACACTTCGCTGCCTGCCGGATACCCGGCAACCGGTAGGTGTGTAAAATTCGCCGGAACTCTATAAACATCTAAGCCCCCTGCTTAGATGTTTATAGAGTTCCGGCGAATTTTTAAACGTCATTCTGAAGTTATTAGAGGCTCTGCATAATGTGATGTAATGATTATTAAAAACTTGCCGTAAATTATACGTCAGTTCCAGTTATATCGCCCATTCGATCACGACCTATCAAAAACGCAATATCTGAGCGGCTGAATAGGAATTTTGAGTAAGTAAGAAATTTCTTCAGAATAGGTTCACCGAGTCAGAGAGTAGAAAGAGCAGAGTTACTATTGAATTTATAGGTCAATGATGTCGTGTCACTCCGCTCATCTATACCCAAAATGAAAGTAAATGTACTGTGAAGTTCTATAATTTATTGTAGATAGGTAGGCACATCTTTCTATATAACTTTGTGCCTTTTTTCCAAAACAAATTTATATCCGTCCACTGCCTTCATCATGATATCGATTCGATCTCTTGTTTTAGGTATTGGTCCATTTTCCCTATCACCTACAACTTTATACTCTCGTAATATGGCTGATAGAACTGTTTTCATAGACATCATAGCATATCGAGTTCCTGTAAATAAAAATAAAACATACATTACATAATTGTAAATTGATACTTTACAACATAAGTAGGTACTTAAATATAAACCAACGATACATTTTTCTTATATCAAGCTCGAGAAATTTGCGCCGCCCACCTGATGGAAAGCCAAGACGATATCTTGCTAATGGCGCCTCTCTTTCAATCCTCACGACTGCTGACAGTGGCCCTCAAGTTGTAGTCCCCATGATGTGCATCTTTATGCTCTTTTTAAAGAATGGTGTTATAAGAAAAGAGTAACACGTGCGCGGGCAAGTCGTCCTATGTTTTTTATAGCTCGACAGAGAATCGTCCTCTTGAAACGCTCAGTTCTAGCAACGATTCTCTACAATATTGTAAGATTAGCACCTCTGCCCGGCACGCTTTATTCGATGTCGAAAAGGAGAGGTTAAGATTAGCTCGAAGAGCTCTTCAGAATTCTCAGAACAGTAAACCATTCAGAACAGTGCATGAACGCGTAGACAGCGAATGAACACTCAGAACTGTGATTTAACGCGGGAAGATTGAAGGTGAGATACGGATCCATTCTTTCATGACGTATAGTCATGTCAGGCCCTACCTACCAAAGAAGCATTCACACATCACACATATTCTGAGTTCAAAAGCATAAATATAGATTTCAATAGAAATACAAGATCTATGCTTATAATAAATCTGTTGGAGTGAAAATTCTGTACATTCAAAATATCAAAAAAATAAATAGCAGGGGGTGTTACTAAACCGACACCGAACCCAAAAATGTGATTAAAAATTTTTTTTCTGTCTGTCTGTCTGTCTGTTTGTTCAGGCATCACGCAAAAACTACTGGTTCGATTACGATGAAACTTAGTATAATTATTCTTTAATAGCCTGGGCACCGCACTGGGTACTTTTTATCACGGAAAAGTATATAGAATTCAAAGCAAACTTAATTTTGCGGTTCGATCCCTAGACCCAAAGTTATTATCAATTATTGCTTAAACGGTTAATGGTACGATGATGAAACTAAGCATGAGCGTTGTTTGTTACGATTTGAAAAAAGTGATTTTAACATTTTTGCAAATTCCACCTGCAAAGGTATAAAAAAGGAGGGTAAAGTTTGTATGGGACAACGTGATTCCTTGGTCCGATCTTCTTAAAAGTTGGCATATAGCATTATTAACATAATTGATTTAAGATGTGTTTCGTATTTTATTGAAAATGCTGTAACAAGCTAAACAGGGAATGTAAATTATTTTGGGGCTGATTTTCTCCGGAGTTGATATCAATACTCCTTAAATACTCTTATTTTATACTTAAATTACTTTTTATTTTGACACATAATTTGTGAAAGCGTTGTCATTAATGTTATATGGTTTTACTTCAGACTTCAAAGAGATGATAATCACTTCAAAGCCATAAAGTTATATAAAAAGCGCTTTTTAGGGTTGCGTAGCCAAATGACAAAAACGGAACCCTTATAGATTCGTCATGTCTGTCTGTCTGTCTGTCCGTCCGTGTGTCACAGCCACTTTTCTCCGAAACTGTAAGGCCTATGCTGTTAAAACTTGGTAAGAAGATGTATTCTGTGAACCGCATCAAGATTTTTATATAAAACTAGAAAAAAAGCAGTTAATTTTGGGGGTCCCCATACTCAGAACTGAATCTTAAAATTTTTTTTTTCATCAAACCATACTTGTGGGGCATCTATAGATACGTCTTTAAAAATGCTATTGAGGTTTCTAACATAATTTTTTTCTAAAGTGAATAGTTTGCGCAAGAGACACTTCCAAAATGGAAACATGTGTCCCACCCCCCCCTCTAACTTCTAAACTAAGAAAATGATAAATCTAAAAAAAAATATATGATGTACATTGCCATAAAAACTACCAACGGGAATTGGTTTGCACGAAATCGAACTGGTAGTTATTTTTTAATACGTCATAAACCGCAATTTTCAGCGAGAAAAATCACTACAACGTGTTAAAGCATTCAACAAGAGCTTTTATATTATGTCACTTGCTGCTATGGAACCCTTCATGGGCGAGTTCAACTCGCACTTGGCCGGTTTTTTGATATGATATTAATCAATTATGCTATACGGAAGTATTATTGCTAATTTATTCAAATTTTGTGTGACAAAAATACATATGTGAAAAGAAGAAGAAAATTCTAAGATGGCTAGCCAGAAAAAAATGAAAGACCACGCTCCAGGTAGTATCCACTGGTCAATAACATAACACTGCATGTTACCATCTACGCTCAATCCTTACGACAAAAAGTGTCAGCAGTCTGATCATGAAAGGCATGAACTTTATTCTTCATATAGTGCTGACTGCATTCTGTCAGGAAACTGACTCACTAACCCCCAGTTTCCGAAAGGCTGATCAACGCTAAAATTAACTAATCGGCTGTTAAAGATCCTCACAGAAGATCGAAAATGGATCGCCAATTCCTGCGATCCACGAACAATACTTTTCTTGCGATCCCGCCGCGTTGCACCGATACGCTCCAACCGATCCACACTGATCCGTCTAACTATAGTACAGTTGAACTTTCGGTCGCTATGGAGTCACATGTGCAGCAACAACGTCGAATCGCTGTAGCAAAAACCTACATTCTTCTTAAAACGCGCTCCATGGGAGCGTTTGATGTGGACGTGCCTCGCGCGATCCAAACTGCGCGGCAGGCGCGCGCTCCTTGCTGCAGCCTTACACAGTACTAACTGTACTATACTATACTTAGGCGGATCAGTGTGGATCGGTTGGAGCGTGTCGGTGCAACGCGGCGGGATCGCAAGAAAAGTTTTGTTCGTGAATCGCAGGAATTGGCGATCCATTTTCGATCTTCTGTGAACAGCCGATTAGTTAATTTTAGTGTTGATCAGCCTTTCGGAAACTAGGGGTTAGTCTTTGTAAAATACGGAAATGGCCTCTACAAAGACTACATTCGACAGGACTGTAAAGAGCCATTACAATGAGCATGAACGCTCAGCTGATGAAATTTACATTGCTATTATCTGTATTAGGAGGTCAAGGCCTACAGTAGTTCGGTTTGTTTAAACGTCGTAGGCTGGGACTACCTGAAGAAGGAACTAAGTTACGATGTCAATTGCTTAGAAGAGAAGTTGTGTCAAGTAGTAGTTTAGCCATTGAATTAAGAAATGGATTTAATAAATAAATTTACTTGGCTCATATATTTATGAATTTGTTAACCAGAAATCTATCTATTACTAGGTATTATTATAAATGCGAATGTTTGTGAGTGTGGATGTTTCTTACTCTTTTACGCTGTAACGGTTGAACGGATCTGGCTGGAAATTTGGTGCCTACAGAGATATGTTATAGTCTAGGAACAAAATTTCACTCAGGCGAAGCTGCGGGCATCAGCTAGTTAGTAATAAGCCTTTATGGTACATGACCACAATTTAATATTTACTTACCAATACAATTTCTCGGTCCATTACTGAATGGCATGAAGCTGCAAGCATGCTTTATATTCAATCGTCCTGGTTCAAATCTGCTGGGGTCAAAGTGCTCTGCATTTGGGCCCCAGTATTTGGGATCTCGGTGCGCTCCCCATATTGAACACATTACGCCAGATCCAGCAGGTAACACTCGACCGGATGCTGTAAGTATTAGCCCTTTACTGGGGTATTTACTAATCGATAATTAAGCCGAAAATATTTTTAAAAAATTGTCTGTCTATATACAAAACATTTAAAGCAATTAATATGATAACTTTTTCATAATATTTTATTATAAAGTGAAAAAAGACAACTTGACCCCAAAGACTTCTCTATATAAATATAGAAGAAGTCTTTGCTTGACCCAGACGGGACTCGTACACGCAACCCCTACCTAAACCAGGGCAATGCTCTTCCATTTGAGCTACGGGGACTGTAGAATGTTAACTTTTTACAAATTGCTTTAAATATTTTATCTATAGATTGAGTCGGAGACATCAAAGCAGTGTCTAGAATTCAAGGGTTCCTTTAAATGCAATGTGTTTGCTTAGTCATAAAAGAACTTAATTATTAAGACTATTGTAAACAGGGCAGTTTTACACGCCCCTACGAGTCTGATGAAGAAATATTTCTCCCTTCATACAACTTTCTCTCGCTTTTCTCTAGCTAGTCTATTTATAAAACACAAGCTGATATTACGCGTTTGAACAAACGTAGTACCACCATTTCCCGTGGAAGTACGCAAATAAAATATAGCCTCTGGCAATCGGGAATACTGTAGCTTCCCAACAGTGACAGAATCTTTTAAAGCGGTTTATTAGTTTCAAAGTCTAGCAAACAAACAAACATTCAAATCTTTCCTCTTTATAATATTAATACAGAATTAGACATGTGGATGTAATGACGAAAAAGGATATTAGTGATTATTTAAATGACTTACGTAGTTTGAGATCTTGCGAGACTTTTCTTATTATAATGGGCACTGGCGGCAATACTCGCAATGACTCTTTGATCACCTGTTCCAAATAGGTCAATCTAATAATATCTTCCTTGACTGGAGGACGATTGGAATCACCAAATATTTCGAATAACCTGGAAAATTACAATAAATAAATAAAAAACAATGTTCTAATAGGCGGCTCAGGCGCTACATATTTTTACTTTATAATTACGGTTTCGGTCGGTCGTCGGTCGGTATATGAGTTCGCTCACGGTGAATAAACTTTTATTGTGGTAAAATTGAACTTTATAGTTGGAAACATGTTCCTAAGTTGGACACTATGTGTTAGTGCACGTCTATAAGGTGGAGAACAGTGCTAAAACATTGAATTTCGCGATTTTACAACGAAAATCATTATGTGATCTATTGATTGTGCACCAGTGATTAAAAACAATTTGCGGGTGGCGTGCAGAAGTATCGCGTCGCGCTCGCTCGCACGCAGGCGATTTGGCTAGCGTCGTCACTGTCGCGTTGCATTGGTGAGACACTTGGGATTGAAAATGAATTGCGTTACTTGCAACAGAAAAATAGATACAGCGGAACTGCTCAAATGCATTGGATGTAAGTCAGCATACCACTACAAATGTGCGAAATTTACTGCGGCTGCGTTCAAGGAGTAATAGGTCAGGAGTACTTTCAAGTGTGAGTGCTGCACCAACGTGACACAGCGCATACGGGTCCCAGATGACACTCCTGTGCGCTCCCAACGCGCCGTGATGGTGGACCATGGTGACCATGGTGACCACGAAAAGGTGAATAAAATGGTAATGGAAAAATTAAGTGATCTAGAAACAAACATCATTAAAGAAATCAAGGAAACGGTGAAGGTTTTAGTGCTAGAAAATAGTAAGTTGACACAAGAATTAAAAGAAGTGAATAAAAAATGCATTTCGTATGAGCAGGAAATTCAAAGCTTAAAAAGTGAAAGGAATAAAATTAGAGGAAACCAAACTAACAATAACATTAAAAACAAGTCAAGTGGTCAAGGTCAAACTGTAGTCAGTGTTCCAAAGAACGTGGCGGCTTCCGGGACATCACCAGTGGTTAGTGGACCGCTGCACGTGCTCGCTAACCCTAAACAGCAGATACAGGCGCAGCCGGGTCTAGCATTAGTTATGCGGCGGCGGCTAGGAAGGCAACGGATACTGAAAGCGATGGTAGTAAGCAACACACCTGGACAGAAGTTACAAGTAGGAAAAGGAAAAACCCTATAAAAAAGGGGGGTAATGTGTCGACTGTACTCCTGAAAGCAGTAGAAAGAAAGAGGTTCCTTCATGTTTGGAGACTTGATACACACACGTCGGAAGATATACACACACGTCGGAAGATAATTATGCTAAAGAATTATTTAAAAAATATATTAGGAAACGACTGTGAAATAATTGTTGAAAAATTAAAACACAGAACTGAAAGAACTACGCTTCTTTTAAAATTGGGGTTACAGAAGGTAACTATACTAAGCTCTGTGACTCACAAGTATGACCGGTAAACGTTGAGTTTAGTGAATGGATCTTTTTTCGTCGCTCAACCGTCTCAGGCCAACTACAAAACTAGTAGAAACAACGAAGACTATGCAGTTTCTATCTTTTATTGAATCATCGGAGTTTGATATTTTCGCTATTACCGAGACTAGTTTGAACGATTCTATTCAAAACGCAGAGTTCGTGCTTCCCAGTTACCAAACATTACGCTGCGATCAGGCGGACGGGCGTAAGCGGGCGGGGTGCTTTTGGTGGTCACGCCGCCGTTCGAGTTGAGACGAGTGACGCTGCCTGATAACATGGACGCGCGTATAGACGAGTCACGCGTTCGAAATAATTTGTGCTTCTGTCTATGTACATGATCGTTTTTAGGGTTTCGTAGCCAAATGGCAAAAACGGAATCCTTATAGATTCGTCATGTCTGTCTGTCAGTCCGTCCGTGTGTCACAGTCACTCCGGTAAACGTTGAGTTTAGTGAATGGATCTTTTTTCGTCGCTCAACCGTCTCAGGCCAACTACAAAACTAGTAGAAACAACGAAGACTATGCAGTTTCTATCTTTTATTGAATCATCGGAGTTTGATATTTTCGCTATTACCGAGACTAGTTTGAACGATTCTATTCAAAACGCAGAGTTCGTGCTTCCCAGTTACCAAACATTACGCTGCGATCAGGCGGACGGGCGTAAGCGGGCGGGGTGCTTTTGGTGGTCACGCCGCCGTTCGAGTTGAGACGAGTGACGCTGCCTGATAACATGGACGCGCGTATAGACGAGTCACGCGTTCGAAATAATTTGTGCTTCTGTCTATGTACATGATCGTTTTTAGGGTTTCGTAGCCAAATGGCAAAAACGGAATCCTTATAGATTCGTCATGTCTGTCTGTCAGTCCGTCCGTGTGTCACAGTCACTTTTCTCCGAAACTAAAAGGCCTATGCAATTGAAACTTGGTAACTAGATGTATTCTGTGAACCGCATTAAGATTCTCATATAAAACTAGAAAAAAAGCAGTAAATTTTGGGGGTCCCCATACTCAGAACTGAACCTCAAAATTTTCTTTTTCAACAAACCCATACGTGTGATGTTATAAATAGGTATATAATTTTTTTCTAAAGTGAATAGTTTGCACAAGAGACACTTCCAAAGTGAAAAAAATGTGTGTCCCCCCCCTTCTGACTTCTAAACTAAGAGAATGCTAAATCTGAAAAGAGTATATGATGTACATTGCCATAGAAACTACCAACGAAAAAATAGTTTGAACGAGATAGAGCTGGTAGTTTTTTTTAATACGTGTAGCATTTATTTTTTGTGTAGCAATCTGGTACTCGGGCTTGACAATGTGTAAAGCCGCCCTTAATCAATTCATCGCTGGTTTTTTTATCTGTGGTTCTCCTTTGACACAAGTGACAAGTTTTGTCTGTGGCAACCGATGATTTGCATTAAGGAGAAACAGGTTTTATTAAAGATTGCGAGAATATTCCAGGAGTAAGATATATGAGCTGCTTTGAGGTAGTCGGTTCCTTTTTTGGCTTGGTGAGCTGTGCCTCGAAAAGGTTTTCGCACAAGCTCTGGCATTAGTG
Organism: Miltochrista miniata; assembly: GCA_933228765.1. Taxonomy (NCBI): domain Eukaryota; kingdom Metazoa; phylum Arthropoda; class Insecta; order Lepidoptera; family Erebidae; genus Miltochrista; species Miltochrista miniata. The sequence goes on along the minus strand of OW121752.1, from coordinate 13,845,356 downwards.
CCTCACCGTTTGGTAGAAGTTATAACGGAGTATTTGCTGCATTTTACCCAGAAAACTGGTGAGTCACTTCTTCTTTTGCAAACCATCTCAGTCTTCGTCTGTCACGTGGTCAGTGACTTATTTGGTTGTCTGTTTCGTGACAGGGTCGCTTATTAGGGGCTGGAGGCTGCCTCTGTATGGTGGGAGAAGCCACACCCCAATCTTACGTGGACTGCGTGAGCAGGGTGCATTTGTAAGAAGCTCGCCGTCTACACCCGGCATTTACAACAAACGGAGTTGCTCTCACCCACAACGAAGGCCAGTACTTGTCAGCTACTTGTACGTGTAGTCTAGCCGCCTAAGTCACCACTCACGTTGATTTGGTTTAGTGATGTACAATTAGTACGTAACCCGTAATTCTTCTTATGTATGTCTGTGCTTTCTGTATCTATGTAATCTCATTGTCTCTGTAGTATTGTGTGTTATATAAATATATGTGTGCGTACCTGGCTGTTTTCGTGAGAGCCCTGGCCTACCTTTGCACGCACACTGGAATCTCTGGAATAAGGCGCCCTGGGAAAGAGTTCTCTGCATAGCTACCTCGCGCTAGTTGGTGAGTAACACTAACATCATTGTGTTATAAATTTGGCGCCCAACGTGGGGCAAATCTCTGGGTCTACTCTGCGGTAGCCTCAGTCTAGTGTGTGTGCATAGGTGGTTACCTCTGGCGAAACCATCCTGGTGTCTCGTCCGAGACGCTCCAGGACGTTAATTGGTGGTGCTAACAGCTAAGCACAAAATTATCCCTTTCGTCTTCTTCCAGCTACCTACATCTTTGGCTGGAAAAGACACTAAATTCTAATTTAAAATAGCTGTGATTTTGGAAAAACTTTTTGATTTTATTTGGCATACCCACTTCTTTTTCTTATTGTGTTTTTTCTTTTATGTGTTTCTTTTTTTCTTTTTTTATGGTGCACACATATATTTATTATATTATTAGTGTAGATTAATATATAATATATATTATTCTATAGCTTCACCTTGTAAGGTAAACTTAGTGAATCTCTCTGTGTTAACTTAGTGAATTTCACTCTGTAATTATAAACTTTGTTGAAGGTGTGTAGATACCTTGAAATTTAATTATTAACCTGAACTGTGTCATCAGAAAATTTAGAAACTTTTCTCTCTTAGTATACCCTTAATCTTTGTTAAATTCTAAAAGTCAATTTGAATCATAATTACCTAACTTAGTACACTTTGTTGTAACTCAATTCACATTTTTACTTTGTAATTGATCCCTATCTGTGCCATTTTATCTTTATAATTGTTGTAAGTAAATTTTTACATAATGGCACAGATGAAAAAATATGTTAATTATTTAAGAAAGGATGAACTTGCTAACGAGCTGTCCCACATGGGAATTTCAGTGGAACCGGATGCGACGGTGACTGGTCTTCGTAGTGAGCTAAGAGCGGCACACCGACTTGTTCGTCGGGGAAGCATCAAAGCGAATGCCCCCGTACCCGCTGATGCATCGGCTGAGCTCTCGACCTGCCTTCCGAAGGTCTCCGAGTTGGAGGAGGCTCTTCAGTCAGGTGAGTTTTTGGCCAATAATAATTCTCGCGTAAGAATAATGGTCAGGGCAAACTATCTGCTAACTAGGTTGGCGCGTTGTGGTTTGGATTGCCCTGACCTGGTGGAAATTCGTGGTAGGCTAGTGAAGATCATTGCTAGGGCTGAACCCGGTAGTAATTCTGAATCCGAGGGTTCGGATGATGATGGTGATGATCCTTCGTGTCGTGACCAGGTGAAATATACTTCACCAGTAGTGAGAGAGGACCGCTCGGTGCGAGCTAGTTCAAGTAGGTATAGTTCTACATGTAACATAGTGTATAAAGAACGTCCCCTTAACTTATGTTCATTTAATCTAAAATATTATGGTTCTACTTGTGTACGTGTGTTTTTAGAGAGATTAGAGGAACTTAGATGTGCTCGTGAGGTTACTAAGCCTAGACTCCTTATGGCTTTCTCCGACCTGTTGGATGGACCGGCTTTGTCTTGGTTCCGTACAAACAAAGCTAACTTCATCTCATATGAGGATCTTATTAGTGAGCTTAGAGATACCTTCGATATTCCTGATTATGATTACCGCCTCAGGAACGAGATAAGACAGCGTACACAAGCCCGCTCTGAGTCCTTGGTTAATTATTTATGTACAATGCAAGCCATGTTCTCAAGGTTGTCATGTAAAATGCCCAGTGAAGAGCAGTTGGACATTCTCATGCACAATATTCGACCTGATTACATGAAAGAACTGGCCTTGCATGAAGTTAACTCTATTGATGATTTGAGACGTTTGGGTAAGCGCTTGGAGCTTGCGCGTACTAGGGCGGACGCTTTCCGTGAGCCTGCTCTTGACAAGTTTGAGATTTCGTCGGACTTACACCAGCATAAGAACAAAGGTGTACAGAAGCCCACCAAGCAGGTGTCTGCAGTGGAGACGCCGACTACCTCCCACGAACGCAAATGCTTTCGTTGTGGCGGGGGCGGTCACTCTGCATACAGCTGCACACAGTCAAGGGAGCTGGTGTGTTTCCGGTGTGGTCTCAGAGGAGTCAAGACCCCAGACTGCTCACAATGTGCTGGCAAGCCAAAAAACGCGTAGGCCAGGGCCTTGTTAGGAACTCTATGCACTACTCTGTGTCTGAGTCTATTTCTGATAAGGTCCTGTTTCCTAAACGGGATAGTGACATTAGACCGTATTTAGTTGTTAAGGTTTTAAATTTAAATGTCTTAGGCCTTCTAGATTCCGGTGCCTCCTGCTCTATACTAGGTAAGGGAGCGCAGCGCATCTTCTTGGAACTGGGTTTTGATCTTGTGAGTATCAATCCTACTTTTCGTATTACAACTGCAGACAGCACTCACTTGCAATGTCTGGGTTGTATCTCTTTGCCAATTGAGTACAATTCGGTTATCCGAGTTGTCAAGTTCTATGTTGTCCCAGGAATAACCACCTCCATGATATTTGGTGTGGATTTCTGGCAACAATTTAAGTCAAGTGATAAATTAATTTTACAAAATATTAGCCTTGATAGTTTTAGTGATAATAATCCTATAGAGTCTGTGTCCCTTAACGGTGGCCTCGAGGATAACGACAACCTGACAACTAAACAAAGGTGTGTAATCAACGAGGTCATTAAAAATTCCACTCATTGAACACTGATAAAGTGGGTTTAGGTTGGACCTCACTTGTGCACCATGTCATTGACACTGGTGACAGCAAGCCGATCAAGCAGCGTTATTATCCGCTCTCTCCCCTTAAACAGAAGGCCCTGGAAGCCGAGCTGGACCGAATGCTGGAGATGGGAGTAGTGTCCCCGTCTCAGTCCGCCTGGAACTCTCCAGTGGTCATGGTGGAGAAGGCGAACGCCGACCTCAGATTGTGCTTGGACTCTCGCAAGCTGAACTCTGTGTCAAAGAGTGACGCCTACCCCTTACCCTATATCAATCAAATCTTGGACCATCTTAATAATGCTAAGTATTTAACCTCTGTAGATCTGAGTGCGGCCTACTGGCGGATTCCATTCGACCCACTCCAGTCTGCTGAGAAGACTGCTTTTACGGTTCCCCGGAGAGGATTGTTCCACTACAACTCCATGTGCTTCGGTCTTGTCGGGGCCAGTGCCACGATGCAACGCCTCATGGACCGTCTGTTTGGTCCCGAGTTCGACAACAAGGTATTTGCGTTTCAGGATGACATAGTCTGTGTGTCCAGCACCTTTGAGGAGCATGTAGAGCTCTTACATAGAGTCTATCAGCAACTCAAGGATGCTGGCCTAACAATTAACATGAAAAAATCCCACTTTTGTCGGAGTGAACTCAAATACCTGGGGTATTATGTGGACAAACATGGCCTACGGACAGACCCGGGTAAAGTTGAGGTTATCCTCAACTATCCCACCCCTTCTAACCCTAAGGAGGTTAAGAGATTTCTGGGAATGGCCGGCTGGTATCGTCGCTTTGTTAACAACTTCTCTAGGATTAGTAAACCTCTGTCCAAACTGACTTCTACGAACCTTAAGTTTGAATGGACCCCTGAGGCTGAACAGTCCTTTAGCCTGCTAAAGTCAGCCTTGGTTTCTGCCCCTATATTAAAAATGCCTAACTTTGAGATGCCCTTCCGCATTCTTAGTGACGCGTCAGCTTACTCAGTTGCTGCTGTACTGACACAAACTCACGATGGTGTTGAGCACCCTATCGCCTACTGTAGCCGTTTTTCAACAAGAACGAGGTGAACTACAGCACAACTGAGCGAGAACTTTTGGCCGTGATTTTCGCCTTGGAACAATTTCGTCAGTACGTCGAAGGCCAAAAGTGTACGGTCGTCACGGATCATTCATCCCTTCTGTGGTTCCATAAACTGAAGAATCCCACGGGTCGTCTAGCACGTTGGAGCATGAGGCTCAGTCAATTCGATTTTGACATAGAGCATCGAAAAGGTAAAGACCACGTTGTACCTGATGCTCTGTCTCGTATCAAAATTGATTCCCTCGATGCAGTACCCACTAAAGACCCGGGTATGACCACACCATGAATAGTGTTCGGAAGAACCCTAGGAAGTCACCAAATTATGACATTCGTGACAACCTTTTATATAGGTTAACTAAAAATAAATATTCTTTGACTTCAGACTTTGACTGGAAGCTGGTGGTACCTCAGGAGGATCGCTTGCCCCTGCTCTCTAAGCACCACGATGACACACTTAGTGCCCATGGTGGCGTTTGGAAGACACATAAAAGGTTAGCCCTAAATTATTACTGGCCCAAGATGTACGAGGACGTCAAAGAATATGTTGGGAATTGCGAAACATGCAAGCAGTACAAACCCGTAAATACGTCTCGTCCCGGCCTAATGGGTAGCCCGAAGCGGGTTTCGAAGCCATTCGAAGCTATCTCTGTCGATCTGCTTGGTCCCTTTCCCACTTCGAGCAATAGAAACGTACACCTGATCGTGGTCTCCGACTACTTTAGCAAATACGTCATGTTGTGCCCTGTTCGGGTTGCCACAGGCGCTGTAGTCGCGAGGTTCATAGAGAAGAGTGTGTTTCTCGTGAACGGAGTCTGCAAGACTATTTACATGGATAATGGCCCTCAGTTTGTGAGTAGGCCATTTAAAGATATGTTAGCTAAATACAATGTACCTAATATATATTATAACCCTAGGTATCATGCCCAAACTAATCAGGCGGAACGAGCTATTCGTAATGTTGTTCAAGCGATCGCATGCTATGTGAAGTCACAACACAAGTCATGGGATACGTTCTTGGTTGAGATACAGTGCGCTTTAAACACTGCAGTTAACGAAGCAACTCGTTTCACCCCTTACTTCTTGGTACATGGCAGGGAGTTTATTGGAGATGGAGTGCTGTACAGGCAGACAGATATGGCGTGCCACCCTGCTTCAGTCTCTGTAGACGATCCATCAGCCTTCGGTGTCAAGCTGAGAGAAATACAACGCATATACGACCAGGTGAGGAAACATTTGAATGTTGCCCACCAGCGTAATGAAAAGTATTACAACCTCAGAAAAAGGCATGTAGAGCTGAAAGTGGGACAGATAGTTTACAAACGCACGTTCTACCTGTCAAACAAGGCCAAGAACTTCACTTCTAAGCTAGCCCCTAAGTTCCTTAAATGTGTGGTGACTGCTAAACGATCCCCTTTAGTATATAGGCTGTCAGATCTAGACGGTAGGGATCTTGGGGAGTACCATATCAAGGACATCCTGAAGTATCAGGAGGAGCCGTCTCCAATACCCAACGTCTCCAATACCTAACGTAACTACATAGCACTGTTTCTCTAGTTTATTAAACCAGTGCTATGTGATCATTATGTAAGACTATTTTAATCTTTTGTTTGTATTTCTATGTGTGTACGTGACTTCAAATTGTCACGTTGTAGTTTCTTCTATGCACCGCACCGAGCGTTTTTCTCTCATTCGCTCCTCAGTACTCTACAATATCCTGAGAGCTTGTTAGGGTATCAGCAGCGAGTAAAGGGAGCATTCGTTTTCTATGAAGGGCATTAGACTCTAGTTACTTAGCCTGTCCGGTACATGAGTCAGTGTCTAGTTAGGTGTTTATGAGGATCTTTCTTTGTTATTGTAATGGTAGCAGTCAGCTTGGGGTTGAAGTACCTAGCTGGTTGTCTTTGTTTATTAGTCAGTACTTTTCTGTTTTCTTTATTGTGTATTTCCAGCGTGTCATACCCGCAGGAAATACTATTAAGGGGGGGGTGGTTGTAGCATCATAAACCGCAATTTTCGTTTGGAAAAATCACTGCCACTGCGAACGTGATAAAGCATCAATTAAAGTTACAACGAACTATAAGAACATTTATATTATGTTACTTGCTGCTACGAAACCCTTCATTGGCGAGTCCAACTCGCACTTGGCCGGTTTTTTATTTACATGCTGTACTGTGTATATCCCGCCAAATACTGATGAAAACGAATACATGATAATGTTTAGCGTGTTGGAAAAATTGTGTATGAAATATAAACAAAACTTAGTCATACTCGGTGATTTTAATTTGTTTTCGTGTAGTCAAAATGTCGTTAATTACTATGAATTTTTTATGGCCTTCTGTGAGTTCATTCAGTACCATGCAATACCTAATTCTAATGGTAAAATGCTCGACCTCGTGTTGATCGCGCGCGGCGGCGGCGTATCCGTCGGCGAGGCGCCGGCGAGTGACAGGATGGAGGCGATAGACCGCCACCATCCTCCGCTCGCCATGCGCCTCGAGATGGGTGCGAGGGCGCCGTGTGACGTGCCCTCGCCCTCCCTCGCTTCTTCCGCTTCTCTCATACAGCGCTCGCAGAGTCCGATACCATTTAAACAATGGAATTTTAATAAAGCCAACTTTAATTATTTTTATGATTTGTTTACTAGAATACATTGTAGCGAATTATATTCTTCTAATGATCCAGAAATTATTTTAGATTTGTTTTACAATAAAATATACGAAATTTTTGATCTATGTGTCCCTCATAAAAATATCAAGGCAATAAATAGGAATAGATATACATACCCGGTATGGTATACACCTCATATTATTAGGAAATTACGACTGAAGCACGCGTTACATAAAAAAATAAAAAAGACTGGATCCCGTAGTGATTATGAAGCTTTTAGCATGTGTAGGGCAGAGGTGAAGGTCGAGACTGTGCGAGCCCATAACCAGTACCACGTACGCGTACAGAGTCACCTGGCTACGGACTCGCAAGCCTTCTGGAGTTATATGAGGGGTAGGAGGGGCGACTCGGGTAAGTCTAGGTTGGTTAAGGATGGCCGCACTTTATCTGAGTTGGAATGCGCGGATGAGTTCGCTCAGTTTTTTCACTCTGTGTACAACCAGGATCCTGCTGAATTGAACGTAACGGCGTGGGTGAGCCTTACTAGCCAGCGCGTGGGTGATGTGCGCTCCGCGCTGGCTCGTCTGCCTTCCAAATGCTCCATGGGACCGGACGGCATACCAGCGTTTATTTTCAGGGATTGTCGCATGGTACTTGTTGAACCTTTGCTGTACTTATTCAACGTCTGCATTGAAACTGCAAAATTTCCAGAGCGATGGAAACTCACGCGCGTTGTACCTGTACCAAAGGGAAGTGGAGGCCCAAACCCAAGTAATTACAGGCCCGAGGCAGTACTTAGCACCCCGGCAAAGGTGTTCGAGGCAACCATTTACAGCTGCCTGTACGGACAGATAAACACCCAGCTATCTGATGCGCAGCACGGGTTCCGCCATCTGCTTCATTTAATGTCCTGTTTGGTGCCGGCGATGGACGCTGGTATACAGGTAGACGTGGCGTATTTTGATTTTCAGAAGGCGTTTGATACTGTCGATAATGACGTCCTTCTTTCACGACTGGCTGGCTTTGGGTGTACGCCGCATACGCTGTCCTTCTTTGCCAGCTACTTTCGGGCCAGGTGTCAGTACGTTGACTGTGGGGGACACCGTTCCATTCCATATTTCACGAGATCGAGGTGAGTCAAGGCAGTAACTTGGGGCCTCTCCTCTTCATACTAATGATAAATAGCTTACCGGAGGAGGCCAAACACTCAGTACCCTTGCTTTTCGCAGATGATCTCAAACTGGTTCGAGTAATTAAAGACCAAGCAGATCATGATGCACTGCAGCAGGACGTTGATAGGATTGTGGGATGGAGCCTACAAAATAAGCTTTATTTTAATGTTGCTAAGTACTCGGTGATTACGTACAGCCGTGACCACAACCCAAGTAACTACCAATATTACATGGAGGGGGGCCCTCTGCGGCGTATAACTGACGTTATAGACTTGGGCATTCGTTTTGGCGCTGATTTACATTTTAGGGAAAAAAGCGTACAGAAATTTAGGATTTGTCTTACGTCAAGCAAACCAATTTTCGAATACCGCAGCATTGAGGGCGTTGTATGAGGCTCTCGTGAAGAGTCATCTGGAGTTTAATGCACTTATCTGGTCTCCACACGAGGACAAATATTATAACCACTTTATTGCTCAGTAACTTACTCACCAATTAGCGCGAGGAAGCTATGCAGAAAACTCTTTCCCAGGGCGCCTTACTACAGAGTTTCTAGTGTGTGTGCAAGGGTAGACCAGGGCTCTGACGAAAACAGCCAGGTAGGGTGTACACACATATATTTAGAAAGTTCTCAGAGTACACTACAGAGACGGATAAATAAATTACTCAAGAATAGGAAGCACACAAATACATAAGAAAAGTACGGATATAGGCTCTAATACTAATGAACTGATCTACTTAAGCGTTAGGAATTCGTTAATTAGGTCACCAAGGTGGCTACGCCACAAGCTAGTGGTGAGTAGTTCAGTACTAGCCTTAGGTGTGAGCAAAGAGCGACTCCGGACGTTGTGACTTGTGCAAACCACTCTACCGCGCCTTCGCACCACGTGCAGTCTACGTACGTGGGGGTGGCACCAACATCCACGACTGGATTCTCTTGCTCAAATAAAGAACCCAGTTTCCTGGTTAAAGTTGGAACAGAAACTTATTCTTTCTGAGGAAGGGAGAACCCAGGCCAAGCTCCTCAGCAAATCCTCAGGCCTGAACAGTGCCTCAGTGAAATTCTTCATTGCAAAGCAGATTACCTCACTTTTCACAGAATTTAATGTTATTTCCCAGATGAAGAGAAGCTCGTAAAAAGACACTTGGAACCAAGGCAGGGCCCTATATCCCCTCTCTGGCGTGGAATAGTCTCGATTCCTATCTCAAAACCTGTTTTTCCAGCAATATCTGGTTGCATTAGGTTCAAGTAATTCATAGACTTGCGTCACTTCCATAACAGAGACAACGCAAGTTGCCAGACAAAAAAAACTATGAATTCATTAGGGTGTGCGCACACGCTCAATGATCATTGTCAAACCTACAACCAGACATTGCTAAACCTACAGAAAACAAATGCTACAATATAAAGTTATGTTAGAGCGTATCCAAAATAAGTTCCTTAGATTTTTGTATTTCAAACAGTATGGGGTATTCCCGGGATATCCACGGTTGTATCCTACGTTGTTCATTCTGGGTATGGTAGGGTACTATAAACTGGAAGTTAGGAGGGAGGTGGCTATGGCCACCTACTTGATTAAAGTGTTTCGTGGGTTAATACACAACCCAGCTATCCTACGGGAAGTGGGGCTGTGGGTACCAAAGCAGTACGTGATGAGGCGGCGGCGACCCCAGCTGTTGCAGGTGAGTCGCGCTCGTACCAACTTGCTGCAGAGGGCGCCGCTGACGCGGGCGCTCCATACGCTTAATAAGATGGCGGATAAGTTAGATTTGTGCTTGTTTTCATGCTCAAAGAATGAATTCACAAGGGCTAGTTACTGTATTTTGGGCAAAGGTTTTTAGCCTAAATTACTAATTTTATAATTGTTTTTGTTTTTTGTGGGATTATGTTAATGTTTCTTATGGATTTTTCTATTGAATATTATTGAATTGAATTGAATATATATTGAATTTTTATGAACTTGACGTTAGATTATTGTAAATTTGACATTGATTTTAAGTTTAATTCGGATTATTTATTGTTATATTAAATTGTATTGTAGTTTTAATTAATTTGACCTTAGACTAATTATGTATTTGACATTGAATTATTCTTAACTTGACATTGAATAAATAGACTTGACATTGAATAAATAGGAACTTGACATGGAATTATTAGTAACCTGCCATTTATGTATTGAGAATTTATTGGTTTTTGATTGTGTATCAGTTTTTATTTTGTAATTAGGGTGGCATAATTTTTGTAAGTTTGTGTGGATCTGGGGAATTATATTTTGAATATAATCATATAAGTATTATAAGGGGAATCATTAATTAAATATTGATTATAGTGATCTGCTTAATCTACGTAAAAGTTTTAATAAGGTACTAATGTTTGGAGTTGCGTTTTTAATATGTTATTGTATTTTAAAGTGTTGTGCTAATTTGTTGTAAAGTGGTCTGCTATTGTATTAGGTATACCAACCTGTAATGATAGTAGTGTGTGGAATAAATAAATTAATAAATAAATAAAATTTAATAGACCACATTCGTAAAAAGGGGTTATATAGTATATACTTAGAAAGAAATATATTTTCGCTAAGCTGAAAGCGGGCCGTTTTACAAGTAGCTAGCATAATATTCTTTTAAACTTTTGTAGTTTGTGTATACTAATATTATAAAGAGGTAAAGTTCGTGAGTTCGTGACGTTGTAAGGGGTAATCACTGGATCTACTGAACCGATTTTAAAAATCATTTTACCAATAGAAAGCTAAGTTATAGTGGAGTGTCACAGGCTATATTTACAAGAAGTTCAGGAATTACAAAATCTTCAGAACCCTAAATACAACTCTTATCATACTATACCTATATCGCCACCAGCCTATGAATGACCTTTCATGAAACTCCCGCTCAACGCGAAGCTGATCTCTTACAACTCATATCTATTGTAGTAGGTATCAGAGGTGTCAGACGGTTAGGAGTAATTTATTTTGATATTACTACACTAAAAATCCAATAAAAATGGCTTAACGCCGATAGAACTTACTCTTGATACAACTTTTCCTGTATTTCGGGATATTTTGCTAAGAGAAGGAGAGTATTTGCTAAGGATGTAGAGGTGGTATCGGTGCTAGCTAACACCAGAACACCTGCTTCTTCTCTCAGCTCCAAATTTGTGAAACCATTCTCACCGCCAGATAACTTGATCAAAATATCCAAAAACACATTTTTCTTGTGCGCAATACCTAAAATATACCATCTATTTAAATATAAAAAGAATTGATATGTTTAATCTCGCTAAAACTCGAAAATGAATGTACTGATTTTGTTTGTTTGTGGAAGTTCAGGAAAGGTTTAAATGGTGCCCTTACGGCTTACTGCAGTAATCGTTTATAAAACACTGGACTACGAGTGCTTCGTTTTGTTGGAATCTTACTAATATTATAAAAGGGAAAGTTTGTGAGTGTGGATGTGGATGCGTAGATGTCTGAATGTATGGATGTTTGTTACACTTCAAGCTGTAACTGATAAACGGATCTGGCTGAAATTCGGTACAGGCGTAGATTGTAGTCTGGAATAACTATAGGCTAACTTTATATCCCAAGAATAAGCTCCCATGGGAAGCAGTAGTTTTTAAGTCATGAAACAAAGTTGGGTTTGTTTACAATTTACAATACTCACGGCTCACCACATATTACGTGGGAGAAAATATAACAGGTGAAAATATAAAAGGCATATAATATGTCTCTGCCTATCCCTTGTGGAATTATAAGTCGAGCACATGTGGGCCGATTTCTGTGATCTATAATTTGTTGAAGTCGAAAAGCGCCGGTTTTTTTCCTCGACTCGGCGAGGGTACTGCCATGCCCCCAGATAATATTGTAGGCCATATTAAACTGTGACGAATTTATCAAGGTGGCCGTGATCACTATCAGCTACTACCGATCTATGGCACAGATTAAATAATAGTTACTACGTATCTATGTTGTAAATAAATTGCCTCGTTAGTCTAGAGGTCGAAATGTGCGACTGCGAGACTCACGAGGTCGTGGGTTGGATTCCCACCGGGGACAAAAATTTGTGTGACCCATAAATGTTTGTCTCAAGAGTCTGGGTGTTTCTATATATGATTAGTATGTATTTAAAAGTATATATGTATTAATATCCGTGGTCTGATACCCATAATACAAGCAAGTTATTCCTAGCTTACTTTGGGATCAGATAGCGTTGCGTTGTGTGAAATGTCCGTGAATATTTATTTTATTTATTTAAATACAGATATTTAGTTAAAACGTACCTTTTTCGTTTAAGTCCTTTATTTTAGAAGTTCTCTCCTTGATTGCCTATAAATACAATGAAACGCTATAATTAGTACAATAAAATAGTCACCTCAACTATTCCAATATTCGCCGTAGCAGACGATCCTGCACATTTTGTGATAAATCGGTACCGTCTTTTCTAAATCGTGAGGTCTGAAATGGAGACGGGCTGGGTGTCAATCAATCCATCAAATCAGCCTAATAGCAGTCCAATGCTGGACGTGGGCCTCACCCAGTTTACGCCACAACTCACGGTCCAGCGCCTTTCGCATCTAGTCCCTGCCTGTTACCTTTTCTAAGTTCTCGGTATATCTGGCGGGTGGACGTCCATGATGGACGTGCAAATGTGCTTTAATATAAGTATCGGACTGGGTTCCGCCATTTTAGAACTCGCAGAAACGATGAAGTGCCAATGAACTGAGTTTATCGAAAGACTCTTGACCGATGGAGCATACATGTTCTAAAAAGACCACGATTTGACGTCAGAGTATCAAATAATATACAACAATGTGACTGATATAACTGATCGAAATAATTAGGTTTGTAATTTATATAAAAAGATATAAGTCAAAGTACCTTGTCGCCAAAATCGTGAAGACACTTTATTGACTCCTGATGTGTCTTGTACTGTGGAAACAATCTGAAGATCCATTCGGGATGCAACCAGATATGGATTAGTCTCTCACTAATCAACTCTAAAACCTGGTTGATAGCTTTTGCAAAAGGATGATCAAAATTTTCTTGCATGTTATAATTATTTCCAGACACAGATTCTATAAAAAAACATATTTTATGATTTAGGACATGTCGTAACCCCAATGCTAGTCGTATCGATACCATAGTATGTTCAAACAATCCACTGCATTTTGATTACAAATTCAAGATCACATTGTTACTTTAAACTCTGACAAAGTTTCAATTTTATCATTTAAACACATGATTACTAGTGATCGTCCTCGTCCCATTTTGGTAAGGTTTGACGGATTTCATATTAGGTCAAGCTTAAGGCGCTGTAAGACCAAACTAAAAGGCTCTTCAATTCATTATTAAGTAAAATGAAATATATATATTAAGGAAAATCTGACAAAAGCACGGCAGACAGTCCTCAGCAGGGCCAGGCAACATTTTGGTATGCGGGCATGCTGGACACAAGACGGCATTATTATTGTCAGCATTGGTGGGAGCCGGCTTAAGGTTACATCCATGGACGAGCTGAATCCATTAATTTCTAAGCATCCCAAGGTGGTTGGTAAGCGAGGTGGTGTCCCATCTAAGAGTGATGCAGTCAATGCCGACAATGCGAAAACAAGAATGCGGAAGAACCATTGGTGTTTCGTGTGTTGGTACGGTTCGCAGTGTATTAGATTCCGATTTAGATAGATAGTGTCGCATAATATCTTGGTTCATATTTTGATTATCACTTTTCTTATCAGCTATCACTAAATTTTATTGTATTTATAGTACCCACAACATCATTATTTACTGAATTAAAAGAGAATGGGCAAAATCGTATGGCGCTTGGTCTATCAGCGGCCAGGAACAATTTTCTTTTTTTATGGTATACTATCACCTGATATATCAGGGGTGCGATGGGGCCCTACCAACAACCCCGGGGTCCAAGCCAGCCTCACCTGCGAGTGGAGCACCGGCTGATTAACGGACGAGGTCATGGCGTAGAGATGGAAAACTCGAAATGAAACCCTGTGCCAACCCGTCTGGCCAGCGTGGTACAGTAAGGCCAAAACCCTCCCAAAATTGATGGCACAAAACAGAAAACGGCCTCTAGTTCCCGGCACGTTCGCTGTTTCCGATCACGGTAGCGGTCGGGGTGACGGCGGGAGAAGGGGTGCAAAGAATCACCAGGCTACGGATGGCTACCACTCACGACTGACCCTGGCTACCTATAACGGACGCAGTCTACGGCTGGATGAACACCTCACCGAACTCGAGGTAGAACTAGGTCGCATAAAGTGGCACATACTGGGGTTGTGCGAGGTCCGAAGAAAGGGGGAGGACACGGTAATCCTTGCATCAGGAGACCTGTTCTACTTTCGAGAGGGTGACGGAAGGACCCCTTCCGATGGCGGTATCGGTTTTATGGTGAAAAAGGACCTCGTTAGCAGCGTGGTGGAAGTCAGTAGTGTTTCGGCTCGGGTAGCATACCTTCTACTGAAGCTCACCGACAGGTACTCCCTGAAAGTGATTCAGGTGTATGCCCCGACCTCGAAGAGCACTGCCGAGGCAGTCAAGGCCGTGTACGAGGACGTAGCTGAGGCACTACATGACACTGCCAAGGCTCACTACAACGTTGTCATGGGGGACTTCAACGCCAAAGTGGGAGTACAAGAACGTGGCGAAACGAAAAATCGGACCTTTTGGCGTCGGGCGGAGGAATGACCGGGGGCATATGCTTGTCAACTTTCTCGAGTCTCAGGAGCTCTTCTTGATGTACTCCTTCTTCAAGAAGAAGCCCCACAGGAAGTGGGCTTGGCGAAGCCCTGACCAGGTCACTAGGAACGAGATAGACTTCTTCATAACGGACAGGAGGTTTATATTTAGAGATGTTTCTGTGATTAACGGGTTTAATACCGGCAGTGATCACCGACTAGTCCGAGCTAAATTTAGACTTCCGCGCCGAAAGGGCCCGGATGATGAAGCCTACCCTCCGACCTACTGCGCTCCAAACGTCACTGGGATCCGAAAGGTTTCAATTGGAACTTCAAAATCGTTTCGATTCGCTGGAAACCACTGACTGCGATCACGATAAAACCAATACAATGGTCAAAATACTGCACCAAGTGTCCCGAAAGTTTTTGTCCGGGAAAGGTAAAAAGAGGTGTTCGAAGCTCTTGCTCGAGACTCTCGAACTTATGAGGATCAGACGGGAACCGCCACCTACGCCAGCATATTCGTTATAACTAAGAGACATAAACGTCAAAATCCGAAAGCTGGTAAGACGCGACCTCAGACGCTACAACACCACTGTCGTCGAGGCCGCTATTATAATTGAACAGAATAGGGGCACCAAGGTCTTTGCCCAGCAGCTCGGAAGACCCCGTCTAACGAAACTAAAAACAGCGGATGGCAAAACCGTGACCTCAGGGTTCGAGATTCTCAAGGAAACCGAGAACTTTTACACAGACCTCTATGCATCGCGGACACAGAAACCCACGGGACCAAGCGAGAATGACCACAGAGCCCCGTTAACGCGCCCTGACGGAGCGTATACCGGACATCGACCAGGGCGAAGTCAGGGCGGCTCTCGAGCAACTGAAACCCAATAAATCTCCTGGAGGGAACGGAATTACGACTGAGCTCCTGAAAGCGGGTTGGACTCCGATCCTTAGAGAGCTTACGAGCACATTTAATTCCGTCCTCCAGCAGGGTCAGACACCCAATGGAGCGGGAGTGCGGTGGCTCTGTTCTTCAAAAAGGGTGACAAATCCTTACTGAAGAACTACAGACCCATCTCACTTCTGAGCCATGTTTACAAGTTATTCTCGAGAGTAGTCACAAACCGCCTCGCTGGGAATCTCGACGAGTTCCAGCCAAAGGAGCAAGCCGGGTTTCGGAAAGGCTTTAGTACCGTGGACCACATCCATACTGTTCGGCAGATTGTACAGAAGACAAACGAGTACAATCAGCCGCTGTGTATGGCTTTCGTGGACTACAAGAAAGCCTTCGACTCTATCGAAACCTGGGCAGTCCTGGAAGCTCTGCTGCGGTGTCGTATTGATTGGCGATATATCGTGGTGTTGAGATGTTTCTATGATACCGCTACCATGACCGTCCGATTGGACGATAAGAGGACCAACCCCATAGCGTTGCGCAGAGGTGTCTCGACGTGTTGGCCTCGGCATGAACTTGGATAAAACCAAGATCATGTTCAATGAGCATGTCGTGCCGGGACCAATATACGTTGAAGGATCGAGGCTATAGGTTGTCCATGAGTACACCTATCTTGGTCAGGTTATCACGTTGGAAACAAATAACCATAAACAAGGAAATAGCCAGAAGGATTCGCTTGGGCTGGGCAGCTTTCAGCAAACTGCGTCGGGTTTTCTACTCGCCGATAGCGCAATGCCTCAAGACGAAAGTCTTCAACCAGTGCGTTCTACCCGTTATGACCTACGGTGCTGAGACACTCACGGTGGGGCTGGTCCGTGCCCTTAAGGTTGCGCAACGAGCGATGGAACGAGCTATGCTTGGAGTGTCTCTGAGGGATAGGATCCAAAACGATGTTATGTCAGAGAACAAGAGTGGTCGACATAGCTCGCAGAGTATGCGTTTTGAAGTGGCAGTGGGCTGGCCACATTTGTAGAAGAACTGATGGCCGATGGAGCAAGCGAGTTCTGGAGTGGAGACCGCGTCTTGGTAAACGTGGGGTAGGACGACCCCCTGCCAGATGGAGCGACGACCTAAAGCAGGTTGCAGGGATTGACTGGATGCGCAAAGCGCAGGATCGTGGGTTGTGGCGAGGTTTGGGAGAGGCCAATGTCCAGCAGTGGACTGCTATAGGCTAAATTGATTGATTGATTGACTATCACCCTCAAGGAGTTTTATATCTGTGGTGTAATTAATAATAGACTTAAAGACATTTTTATTTTAAGATATGTCAGCCTGTGATTTAGCGTATTATACTTAATATTTAGTCTTAAAAATAAGAAAATAAAATAAAAGGGCCTGTAGATTTCATAAAAAATACAATTATTTTTACCACTATGACCAAACATCGCCAAAAATAATAGTAATGATAACGTCATTAATGTATTAATGTACAATAATTGCACTAAGTTCTGATGCCCTAGCCCATCCCAGATACCACACTACACACATAACGTGTGCGCAGCAACCGATTCTGGACCTTACATGTCTAGATTGTATTCGCACACGTAATAACCAAATGTCTTCTTCTATATATATCTTATATATACTTATAATAAAACTGTTGAGGGTCGAGAGTCTGTACATGGAAGAAATTTTGAAAATTTCAATTGTAGGGCGTTCTATGATCGATTCTGAAGCCGAATATGTAATTTAATATTTTCATGTCTGTCTGTCTGTCTGTCTGTATCCCTAATAAGTATCACGCCGAAACTACTGAACCGATTTGAATGATACTTGGTACATTCCGAGCTTATAGTCCGAGGAAGGATCTTGGATACTTTTGATCCCGATATTTTGCGCGGTTCCTGCGGGAGAAGGGATGAAATATAAAATGGTTTTTCAGCTGTAAGTTCTCACCGCGTGGTCTCATTTCAAATATTTTTTTAGTGTCAGAAAGGGAATGTTTTTAACATTGTTCCACACAAGTTTCATTATTGAGAGTTTCGTAGTTCAGAAATTAGAGGCATCTCAACTTTTCGAATTCAAGGGTTTCTTTGAATGTGAGGGTAAATCTAAACTGGCGTGTTGGCTTAATCATAAAAGAGCTTAATGATTAAGGTTATTCTAAAACAATTCGTGATGAATGAATCGTTTTAGAATGGACTTAATCTTTAAGCTCTTTTATGATTAAGCAAACAGGGCAGTTTTATACGCTCCCTTGAGTCTGTTGAAAAAATACCTGTCCTTTCATACACGTTATGTGGCGTAAACGAAGTTGCGAGGGTCAGCTAGTCTTCAATAAAATCTCGGAGCTGACTTATTTTTCGCTCCCGGTAAACTTCAATATTGTACAAGCCTTTAACTACATGTTCAGCGTAGGAGCTGCGAGCCAACTTCATTTGGTATGTGCCAAGTGCAAACAGAATTAAGTCTTCTTCAGAAAAAACCGGGAAGTCTTACAAAAATAGGTTGATCGGTGCTGAGTTTTTTAATGCCTCTGCCTATTTATGATATGCAAATGCCAAGTGATCAGATTAAAAGCAAAACAGTCCGGGAAGAAAATACAGGTCAATGGGAAGCGCGAACAACAAACAAATAAATCGCACAGTACATAGCGACACAAGCGTGATCGAAGGATTGCGCGCGAGCCGGCGCGGCGCCGCACACAAATAAAACAAGCCAACCGATGTCTATTGGCTCGGCTTGCTGATTGGTCGGTCGCCTGAGCAGGCAGCCGACCTTATCAAACATAGGCAAACCCACAAATAATAAATAATTATTACAATATTGTTCTATGGAATTACTTTATTTCGTATTTCATTATTTTCTAAACTAAATGGAATATAATAAAACGTTGATAGAAATAGTTCTTTCTAACTATCAGTACTTTCATTTGATACTAATTTCATCAATGGCCACCGATAGACCAAAATGGCCCATTATCCTTTGTCTTGAATGGCAAATGGATTTTTTTTGGTTTCTTGCATTGCAGCAGACCACAAATAAGTTAGGAAAACCATTCCTTAATTTATATTAGGGATAATCGGCATAATTTGGAAGGAAAAGGATTGTATAGGATGGGCTAAAATATTACTACACTATAACTACATTTTAATCTTATTTAATTCCATGAAGGAAGCTAATCTATATCTATACTTATACTTATACTTATACTTATACTTATACTTATACTTATACTTATACTTATACTTATACTTATACTTATACTTATACTTATACTTATACTTATACTTATACTTATACTTATACTTATACTTATACTTATACTTATACTTATACTTATACTTATACTTATACTTATACTTATACTTATACTTATACTTATACTTATACTTATACTTATACTTATACTTATACTTATACTTATACTTATACTTATACTTATACTTATACTTATACTTATACTTATACTTATACTTATACTTATACTTATACTTATACTTATACTTATACTTATACTTATACTTATACTTATACTTATACTTATACTTATACTTATACTTATACTTATACTTATACTTATACTTATACTTATACTTATACTTATACTTATACTTATACTTATACTTATACTTATACTTATACTTATACTTATACTTATACTTATACTTATACTTATACTTATACTTATACTTATACTTATACTTATACTTATACTTATACTTATACTTATACTTATACTTATACTTATACTTATACTTATACTTATACTTATACTTATACTTATACTTATACTTATACTTATACTTATACTTATACTTATACTTATACTTATACTTATACTTATACTTATACTTATACTTATACTTATACTTATACTTATACTTATACTTATACTTATACTTATACTTATACTTATACTTATACTTATACTTATACTTATACTTATACTTATACTTATACTTATACTTATACTTATACTTATACTTATACTTATACTTATACTTATACTTATACTTATACTTATACTTATACTTATACTTATACTTATACTTATACTTATACTTATACTTATACTTATACTTATACTTATACTTATACTTATACTTATACTTATACTTATACTTATACTTATACTTATACTTATACTTATACTTATACTTATACTTATACTTATTACTTATTTACTTATTTACTTATCGTATATTATAAAGAGGTAAAGTTTGTGTGTTTGTATATTTGTTAAATTGTAAGGGGTAATCTCGGGATCTACTGAACCGATTTTAAAAATTCTTTCACCAATAGAAAGCTACGTTAATGTGGAGTGTCATAGGCTATATAGCATCACGCTACAATGAATAGGAGCGAAGCAGTAATAGTAAATGTTTCAAAAACGGGGGAAAAGTTATTCCTTTTGAGAGCTTCGTTGCGTGTGCTGCGTGACTAATATTGTTTAACCGACTTCAAACAAGGAGGAGGTTACTCAATTCAACCGTTTTTTTTATTTTTTTTTATGTTTGTTCGCGCAGAACTCCGTCGTTTATGGACCGATTTAGAAATTTTTTTTTCGTTCGAAATTAGATACTCCCAAGGTGGTCCCATTTTAAGGAAGCCAGGATCTGATTATGGCATCCTGGAGAAATCGAAAGGATTTTTTAAAAATTGTAGGGGCATCTAGGGCGTTTGTAAATTTTTTTATTAAGGGTTTTAAAGTAGTACAACTTAATGAATGTCTGGAGTCGATCTGATGATGGAGACGAAAGACAGTAGAGAGAATTCCCTAACGATATACAGCAGTTACTTTGTGTTTGGGTTTGATTAATTTGTACTGTCGAGAACTTTACACCTAGATAGATAGATTTTCAGTCCACACGACACTAAAAATAGTGAAAAAAAAAATTTTAACAAAAAAGAAACCGACTTCAAACAAAACTAAAAACTGAAAAATAAAATTTACTTAGCACAAAGTTAGTGTATTCTGATTTATCAGATAACATCTAAACTAATATTATAAAGAGGTAAAGTTTGGGTGTTTGTATATTTGTTAAATTGTAAGGGGTAATCTCGGGATCTACTGAACCGATTTTAAAAATTCTTTCACCAATAGAAAGCTACGTTATTGTGCAGTGTCATAGGCTATATAGCATTACGCTACCTATCTAGGTGTAAAGTTCTCGACAGTACAAATTAATCAAACCCAAATACAAAGTAACTGCTGTATATCGTTAGGAAATTCTCTCTACTGTCTTTCGTCTCCATCATCAGATCGACTCCAGACATTCATTAAGTTGTACTACTTTAAAACCCTTAATAAAAAAAAATTACAAACGCCCTATATGCCCCTACAATTTTTAAAAGTTCCTTTCGATTTCTCCAGGATGCCATAATCAGATCCTGGCTTCCTTAAAATGGGACCACCTTGGGAGTATCTATTTTCGAACGAAAAAAAAATTTCTAAATCGGTCCATAAACTACGGAGTTCTGCGCGAACAAACATAAAACAAAATAAAAAAACGGTTGAATTGAGTAACCTCCTCCTTGTTTGAAGTCGGTTAAACAATATTAGTCACGCAGCACACGCAACGAAGCTCTCAAAAGGAATAACTTTTCCCCCGTTTTTGAAACATTTACTATTACTGCTTCGCTCCTATTCGTTGTAGCGTGATGCTATATAGCCTATGACACTCCACATTAACGTAGCTTTCTATTGGTGAAAGAATTTTTAAAATCGGTTCAGTAGATCCCGAGATTACCCCTTACAATTCAACAAATATACAAACACCCAAACTTTACCTCTTTATAATATTAGTTTAGACGATATCTGATAAATCAGAATATACTAACTTTGTGCTAAGTAAATTTTATTTTTCAGATTTTAGTTTTGTTTGAAGTCAGTTTCTTTTTTGTTAAAATTTTTTTTCACTATTTTTAGTGTCGTGTAGACTGAAAATCTATCTATCTAGGTGTAAAGTTCTCGACAGTACAAATTAATCAAACCCAAACACAAAGTAACTGCTGTATATTGTTAGGGAATTCTCTCTACTGTCTTTCGTCTCCATCATCAGATCGACTCCAGGCATTCATTAAATTGTACTACTTTAAAACCCTTAATAAAAAAAATTACAAACGCCCTAGATGCCCCTACAATTTTTAAAAGTTCCTTTCGATTTCTCCAGGATGCCATAATCAGATCCTGGCTTCCTTAAAATGGGACCACCTTGGGAGTATCTATTTTCGAACGAAAAAAAAATTTCTAAATCGGTCCATAAACGACGGAGTTCTGCGCGAACAAACATAAAACAAAATAAAAAAACGGTTGAATTGAGTAACCTCCTCCTTGTTTGAAGTCGGTTAAACAATATTAGTCACGCAGCACACGCAACGAAGCTCTCAAAAGGAATAACTTTTCCCCCGTTTTTGAAACATTTACTATTACTGCTTCGCTCCTATTCGTTGTAGCGTGATGCTATATAGCCTATGACACTCCACATTAACGTAGCTTTCTATTGGTGAAAGAATTTTTAAAATCGGTTCAGTAGATCCCGAGATTACCCCTTACAATTTAACAAATATACAAACACCCAAACTTTACCTCTTTATAATATTAGTTTAGATGATATCTGATAAATCAGAATATACTAACTTTGTGCTAAGTAAATTTTATTTTTCAGATTTTAGTTTTGTTTGAAGTCGGTTTCTTTTTTGTTAAATTTTTTTTTCACTATTTTTAGTGTCGTGTGGACTGAAAATCTATCTAGGTGTAAAGTTCTCGACAGTACAAATTAATCAAACCCAAACACAAAGTAACTGCTGTATATTGTTAGGGAATTCTCTCTACTGTCTTTCGTCTCCATCATCAGATCGACTCCAGGCATTCATTAAGTTGTACTACTTTAAAACCCTTAATAAAAAAAATTACAAACGCCCTAGATGCCCCTACAATTTTAAAAAGTTCCTTTCGATTTCTCCAGGATGCCATAATCAGATCCTGGCTTCCTTAAAATGGGACCACCTTGGGAGTATCTATTTTCGAACGAAAAATTTCTAAATCGGTCCATAAACGACGGAGTTCTGCGCAAACAAACATAAAAAAAAATAAAAAATAAAAAAACGGTTGAATTGAGTAACCTCCTCCTTGTTTGAAGTCGGTTAAACAATATTAATCACGCAGCACACGCAACGGAGCTCTCAAAGGGAATAACTTTTCCCCCGTTTTTGAAACATTTACTATTACTGCTCCGCTCCTATTCGTTGTAGCGTGATGCTATATAGCCTATGACACTCCACATTAACGAAGCTTTCTATTGGTGAAAGAATTTTTAAAATCGGTTCAGTAGATCCCGAGATTACCCCTTACATTTTAACAAATATACAAACACACAAACTTTACCTCTTTATAGTATTAGTATAGATTTCGTGTGACGTTTTTCTCGATTCAAAATGGCACAAAAATTAACAGAGATTGAATTTAAAACTAATTCGCTTATTATAGGTTTAAAGAAGTTTATTTCTCATAAAAACATGAAGTTCACTTAAAATGAGATTACAACCTTTCACATTAACAATAATTTTTCCCCAAAGCTACACCTAGAATTTTAAAGGGCCACATTTCTCGTACAATTTTTCTCAATTTACTGTTATATAAACTTAAGCTGTCAATTTCTTTTAATTCATTAGGTAAGTTATTATAAAGTTGTGCTCCCTTGAACAAAATCGTCCTCTTACCATAGTTAGTGCGTGGATGAATTAATTGAATTTTTCCTTTCTTTCATATAGAATAAGTTGATACTTTTTAGGTAGCTGTATGTTGATTTTTATGGGGTTCGTTGTAATTTTTTTTACTAAAATTCAGGTGGTGTATATGTAGAGTTGTTTTATATTTAGTAATTTTGTATCGTGGTATACTTGAGTAGTTGGTGTTAGGTAGTGATAGTGAAATATAATAATTTTGTTCTGAGTCCGTTGTAAGGAGTTTAAATGTATTGCGGCAGCTGAACCCCACACCTCAATTAAATATTCAAGATGTGATTTTACTAAGGAGTTATATATAATGGCGCTTATTTTTTTCGGAACACAGTTTCTTATTTTGCGTATGGCTCCTAATAAGCATGTTAATTTTGATTTTATAGCGTTAATGTGGGGTCTCCAGGTCAGTCCATCGTCTATCGACAATCCGAGATGCTTTTCCTGTTTTGACCGATGAATTTCTACGTTATTTATGCTAAGTGGTGGATGATCTGGTATTTTTTTATTTTTGGCTGCAAAGATCATGAAAGAAGTTTTGGATGCGTAACTGTTAACAGGTTACATTTGAACCATTCATTTAAGATATTCAGATCATTCTGAGCGTTGGAAAATATGGTTTCTATACAACTATTGAAGTAAAATAGGCATGTATCGTCAGCATATAGTATATTAATTTTATCAGGTTATTGCGACTGGGATGCGCTAGATGGCGCTGTGTGTTACACACTTAAAATAAGAGTGCTCTGTAATAATTTTGTTTTAATATAATTATAGTGAATAAAACATATTAAAAGTGTAATTAAATATTTCATAATAGTGTGCTAAAAGCGTGCAATTGTTGGCAAAAAGAAAAATAACAGTTACAGTGTATAAAATGTCGTAATACATTTTCTAGTGAAGAAACTGCAAATAATAATAAAACTTTGGAATATTAACACCTTATCAGTCAAATTACGAAAAGTCAGTCTAAAATAGTGAAAACATAGTGCAGAGAGAATAATAGTTGTTTATTTAAGTGCATTAACACTAGTGAACCAACATTGGAATGTGAAAAAAATTCCTTTGGCATGACTCATTTTTACAGACTTTATGATTTAAAACTTATAATGAGTTGGAAGCGAAGCTAAAATTTGCAAAGATTAGTAGTTGTCATCGTGGCGCATCTGTAACACGATCGGACTAGTAACTATGAAAGTCCAAGTTCAAATCCCGTGATCGATGATTGTTCTTTTTGCCTGTCTTTGTAACAGTGGATGTGAAAACCGAGAACTTTCAGCTTTACTTGGCAAAATTAATTACGGAAAGGAGAAGTAAAGAAATTTTTTTTTCTTTTTTTTCTTTTTTGTATAATTATTGCCTAGACAGTTTGGCATACATAACTTTATGACGACATTTTATGGATTCAGTAAAACACAATGGGAGACGAGAACGTAACAGTGCGTAAATACACTACTATAGCGTGTGACTCACTTGACCTGTCTTTTGGTTCAACAAATTCAGAGATCAGAAGGAATAGCTTACCAGACTTGTCTACAGGATATGATAGTGATATTGAAGACCTTAGAAGGGAGTTGTTGAAGCTGAAAAGTGACCTAGAAAGTGCTCACTTAGAAATAGATAAATTAAATGAAGAAAACATCAAATTAAAAAATGCTCTAAACACACAAACTAAAAAATCAATAAATCTTCAAAAAATTTGCTCAGATACAAATAGGAAAATAAGAAGCACACCCAGAAATATAAAAATCAAGAGAATTGGCTTCTCTTTGTCTTCTGAAAGTGAAACCAATACGAGCTACATAGACTTGGGGCTAAATAATGCCCACGACGAGTTACCATCAGAGACATCTGACTCTGCCACAACAGTTCCAACCATCGATGTTCCAACACAGTCTCTCGCGAACTCAGAAATCTGCATGGCAGTCGACGGACAACCACACACAGATGGCGCTACTAGTTCTCATACGTCGCTTCAACGAAATAAAATATGTATTGTTAGTAGTAATAACTTTAACAATGTAATGTCAACAGCTCAAAATACCTTTTCTTGTTACGATGTTTGTCACTATATACTAACAAATTGTGGTATCTGCCAGTTAATGAATAATTTAAAAAGAAAGCTACAAAATTTTACGAAATACGATTATTGTGCAATTTTTATTGGTGGCAAGGATTTTGAGGCAACTGTCAACTACTATGAGCTGGTTGTCAAGATTCGTAATGTTGTTGTGGAACTACAACACACTAATATTATATTATGTCTGCCGGTTTATAAATTTAACGGATTTAGTGTTATGTATAATTCACAACAGTTAAAACCTCGAAAGGGCACTATACCATATTATTTTTCAGTGGTTAGTAAAACGTGTGATCTCAAACCTCTCAAACAGACAGACAATATTCCAGCCCACATAAATAATGATCTGTTTTTTCGTTAGCCATGAGAACAATAACAAGACACGTCAGAGCAATGAAATAAGTAGTTTCTGTATATTACACCAAAACATTGCTGGTGCCATAGCTAAATCGCAAAATCTCGAAATGGTGCTAAATGAATTGCGTGAGAATAAAAAAAGTATCATCGCTTTATGTTTATGCGAGCACTTCATATTGAGGGGTGAGGAGCAATTGCTAAACATTTACAATATGCATTTGTCCACTATCTACTGTCGAAAAACAAATCGTAGGGGAGGCTCATGCATTCTGCTAAGGAATGACTTACAGGGAGTGGAATTGACGGAAATAAATGAACTTAGCATTAAGGACCACTTTGAAATCTGTGGAGTGGAGATTGACCAATTAAAACTAATTATATTGTGTTTTTACAGAATTCCAACCTCGGATATTGATATTTTTTTTGAAAAATTTACTATTACTTTGAACAAACTTGCACACAAAAAACATAATATAGTAATTGGAGGTGATTTTAATATTGATATATTAAAGACAAGTAAGGTTAGTACTCAATTCTTGGAATTTTTTTCGAACTATGGTATGGAGTGCCACATAAGGGAACCAACTAGACAGCATAAATGCATTGACAACATCATTAGTAACATCCCAACAGCAAAGGGTAGGACATACAATTATTGTCTGTCGGATCATAACACAGCTCAGGCAATCGAATTTGAACACTGTCGGAAAGAGAGTGTAGCTAGACATCACTTCATAACTATTTACGACATGAGTAAGAATAACATTGAAAAGTTTAACGAGTGCATTAGTAGTCTTACATTTTCTGAAATCTATGATGTGTCAACCGTGGATGTGGCTTTTAATATCTTTCATGATGAGTTGATCTTGTTCCATAAGCTTTGCTTTCCCATAAAAAAGTTGAAAATTTGCCATGTAGCAGGTAAACCAAAATGGATAACAAGAGGCCTAAAGATTAGTTGTAAAACCAGACGGTTACTGAGATATAGATACTATATGAATAAAAATAATGAAAACAAATCTAAATATCAAATATATTCTAAAATACTGAAGAAATGTGTAAACGGCATACAATCACTGCACAACCGGATGCATATTTCAAACTCAAAAAACAAAGGGAAAGCCACCTGGGATATTGTTAAGCGCTGTGTGGGCAATGTTAGGACTAATGGATGTTTTGATAGTATTATCAACAATGCTGGCATAGCTACATCTGGATCTGACATAGCAAACTCTTTTAATAACTTTTTTATTGACACAGTTAGGGGTGACAACATTGACAATGGGTCAGCTCGGGCCGGTTATTTAATCAAGGGTAGTAACTCAAGTGTCTTTTTAGAACCCACCACTCCTGGTGAAGTTATAGGTATAATTAAGTCACTAAAAAACTCCAAGTCTTCTGGTTATGACAACATTAACACAGCCCTACTAAAGGGCATCTCACAATATATAGCAGAGCCCTTGGCGTTTATAATAAACCTGTCTTTTGAACAAGGTTGTTTTCCTGATAGGCTTAAGCTTTCTGTAGTTAAGCCTTTACACAAAAAAGGATGCAAATCGGATCGTAATAACTACAGACCAATTTCTCTGACACCTGTATTGTCAAAGATCTTTGAGAGAGCCATGCATAAAAGAGTACAGAGCTTCATAGATAGGTATAACATTCTTACACCTGAACAATATGGGTTTAGGAAATGTAAATCAACGCAGTTGGCAACTTATACCTTGATGAAATCCCTACTCACCAATATAAATTCTAGAGTTCCCACATCTGCTCTATTATTAGACCTTAGCAAAGCATTTGATTTTGTGAAACACTCAATACTAATTACAAAATTAGAAAAGTATGGGATAAGGGGTCTTGCTTTATCGTGGTTTCAATCATATTTGAATAACAGAAGACAATTTACAAGAATAACCAAATATAACAATGAGAGCAGCAATGTTGATGTCTTCGATTCAGAGCATAGAGTTAACGATTTTGGTGTTCCCCAGGGGAGTATTTTAGGACCTATGTTGTTCCTTTTATATATAAATGACCTTCCATGTGCCATCTCCAATAAATGTGTCCTCTTTGCGGATGACACAACAATTATTTTGGACTGTAAGAACATAAATACATATGAGATTGAAATAAACAAAACTTTAGATGACGTAATTAAATGGCTGAATATAAATAAATTGCAAATAAATCTTGACAAAACAAAATTAATCCAATTTAAGACATTTAAAAGTAAAGTAATAAACTTGAAAATCAGTCATAACAATACATTAGTTCAACAGGTATCTAGCGCCAAATTCTTAGGTTTAACATTGGACGCACATTTCACGTGGAAGGAACACATTGATCACCTATGCATTAAAATAAACAAATTTATTTTTGCTTTACGTAGGGTAAAAGACGTGACAAGCAGGCAAACCGCCTTAATGGTTTATCACTCTTACGTCTGTTCCATTATACGTTACGGGATAGTCGTCTGGGGTAACTCATCTGAACTTCTTCGAGTTTTCAGAGCTCAGAAAAAATGTATTCGCACGCTGTTTAACTTGAAATGGTCGGAGTCCTGTAGACCAGTATTCAAATTAGAAAATCTACTAACTGTACCGAGCAAATACATTTTCGAAGTTGCTAAATTTGTTAAGCTCCATGACCATCTATTTGAAAACTACGATAACATAGGCAAGCGACAGGTAACTCACCTTTCAAAAAAAATGCCAGCACCCAAACTGGAGTTATTCAGGAAAAACTGTGTTTACATGGCACCACTTATTTTTAACTCCTGACCCAAGGGAATGGCGGAATTACCATATTCCAAATTTTTGCGTGTATTAAAGGAGTGGTTATTAAAGGAAAGTTTTTACTCCACTGAAGACTTCCTGAAAGGCAGTTCTTGCCGTTTTGGTGCGCATTGACTGGGAGACATTGTTTCAGTCATACTGGTACTGGGTAAAATCGACAGGTTTATTTTACATTACGACTTAGGTATTCTAACTTCTGACATTTTGTATTTAAAATTTTTGACTTATTTAATTTTTGACATGTTGCACCTACTTTTGATATCGTTGCCTGTTCGAGTATCTTGACTTATTTAATAACTCCCATTCTTCTAAATATTGCATGCAGAAAATCTGCATTTATGTCATAAGTAACTGGCATGTTTATTTTAAATTTCGACAAAATTTAACGTTGACATATATTTTAACTTCTTTTGACATGCTGAACTATGATTTGATGGGTTGCATATTTTAATGTTTGGATCTTGTTATTTATATTACTCTTTGACTACTAGATGTTGCATGCGGAAAATCTGTATCCATGACAGAAAGTAATCGACATATTTATTTTAAACTAGCTGAGCCCGCAACTTCGTTTACGTCACATAAGGTGTATGAAAGGAAAGGTATTTCTTCATCAGAGTCATCAAGCAGCATCTGAAACTGCCCTGTTTGCTTAATCATAAAAGAGCTTAATGATTAAGTCTATTTTAAAACAATTCAGTCGACGCCTTCGGCGCGGACTGAATTGTTTAAAAATAGTCTTAATCATTAAGCTCTTTTATGACTAAGCCAACACGCCAGTTTAGGTTCACTCACATTCAAAGAAACCCCTACAATTAAAATTTTCAAAATATCTGATTCTTAAAAGTGTTATAACTCTTTTATTTCTAAACCGATTTACATAAAACAAACGCTAAATGTTAACTGGAGCAAACCTCAACACAATAAAAAAAACCGCATTGCAATCGGTTGAGCGGTTACTGAGATTAGCGTGCACAACCGTACAGACAAACAGATATACAGACATACAGACATACAGACAAACAGACAAACAGACAAAAATTCTAAAAATCATTGTTTTGGGTTCTATTGCGTTCATAAAGCCCCCCTATAATATTTTTTCTTATTTATCTTCCATGTACAGACAGCGACCTGTTACGATTTTATTATATGTATTGATATTGATATTGATTTTTGATTTGATAATATTATTAAATTTCGACTTGTACCTATTGTAATAATTTCATTGTATTTCGTTGTCTTATAAATGTTGCATGCAGAAAATCTGTGGAACATGCTGAACACTGTACCTGATTCATCTATCATCTTTATGCCTAACCATGTTTCGTGCAATAAATGATTATTTGATTATTATTATTTGATCAATATTTTTAATGTAGATTAAAAACATTAAAGGCCCAACTATGGATCCTTGGGCCATGCCGCAAGATAGGGTTATACTTAAAAAGGAACGTTATTATAGACGTGTTCAACAATTATATGATTTGGCAACGGCCGTCGAACATAGTATCCCGGAGTTAGACAAACTGTACGTACGGGTCAGTACCCGTGATTTGATCGAGAAAGTGGTTGATGAGATTTCGGTATTGAAATTAAAGCAAAACCCCGACTATGTCATATGAACTCATATGCGATCAGGAGTCACTTTCTATGGATGATATGTATTTTGGAATAAAAAATATTTTTCGACGTCACGAACAATCGTCAAAGAACTCTGCTAATTTACATGATGATGTCTCGAAAAAGCGTAGTTGTGCACAACCCCGTTTACCTTTTTTTTTTTTTTTTTTTTTTGTTTAACGTGAGGGAAAATCCTCATAGGATGTTATGCCGGACTCTTACCGACTAAAAAACCTCACGCCACGCCTAACAGCCTATGGTTGAGAGCCCCGGGTAAGCCCTCAGGAAGGATGTCCCGTGACTCCCAACAGACCTACGGCCGCCAATGCGGCCTCGCCCAGGGGGTGGTTCGGGTGCAATCCCGCGTCTATGGGGGATTTCGGGTGTGATCCCGCTTCTAAGGGGGGGGCGTGCATGAGTTGCTCACGTCACGCTGCCGTCATGGGCCTGCTTCTGTAAGGACGGTGAGCGGCCCTCTCACCGTCCTCAGACCCCCGGTCATGGAGGCCGATAGTCCTCGGCGAAGACACGTCGGCGGCGCCCAGGGCGCCGACTGCGGAACTCGGGTGGGAGAGTTCTCTCCCGCATCCGGCCCGCCGCCTCCTTCGCGAGCATGACCTGCTCGCAGAAAGAGGCGGCGCAGTCCCACTTACTCCCGCTGGAGAGCATGGCTCGCACCATGGCCTCGAGCGAGAGAGTGTCCACGCCCAGACCCACTACGAGGACCTGGCGCTGTTGTGCCCACGCCGTGCACTCCACCAGCGTGTGGAGGGCCGTGTCGTCGCTGCGGTCCTCGCAGTGCTGACACTCGGCCGTGGTTTCCCGGTGTTTTCGCCACAGATACCTACCGAAGCTACCGTGCCCGGCAAGCATCTGTGTCAACCGGTAGGAGAGAGCACCGTGTCTTCTCTCCAGCCACTCGTCCATGACCGGTCTGACGGCCGCGATTGTGGCGAATCCCCCCTTTGGTTGCTCAAGTCGCACCTTCCATGTCTCCACGGTTTCCTGGTGGAGCAGGGTCCGCTGGGCCTCGATTTCTCGAGACGCAGGCCTTTGGCCCCGCTCCAGCGCCTCCTTGCGCCATCTGAACAGTGACGCAAGGGCTCTCGCTTCCAGGTCCCATGGAGGGGTCCCGGCTAGGAGACATGCCGCCTCACCGGAGATCGTGCGGTATCCTCTTATCACCCTGACGGCCATCATTCTCTGCGGGCTCAGCAGTCTAGCCTCATTGCTGGCCGTCAGGGTCTCCGCCCATACGGGAGCCCCGTACAGGGCCATGCTTCGCACGATCCCCAGGTACAGCCTCCTGTAGGGAGCGTTGGGTCCCCTGATGTTGGGCATCAACCGCGCGAGTGCGGCCGATGCTCCCCTCAGTTTTGGGACCAAACTTCGGAAGTGATGTCCGAAGTTCCACCGGCCATCGAGTACGAGCCCCAGATACTTCATCGAGGGCTCGATGCCGATGCTGACGCCCCCTACCTGTAGGCTGGTTCCCGCAGGTGGCCCCATCCGAGGTCCGTGGAAGCACAGAGCCTCGGATTTGTGAAGGGCGACCTCGAGACCCAGCCGCCGAATCCGACCCACGACCTGAGCAACCCCTGCCGTGGCCGAGTGCTGCGGCACGGTGCGTTGCTCCCCGCACCCCGTTTACCTAAAATTGAACTAGTTCAATTTTAGGTAAACGGGGTTTACCTAAAATATTGATAGTAAATTGGAAAATTGGGTCACATTTCGGGACACATTTACTAGCTTAATTCATACGAATAATTCGATAGGTAATACCGAAAAGTTTTATTAATTACTGTCGGTTGTAAGCGGTAGGTAGGCTTTTAACTATTAGAAGGGCAGGCCCTTCTAATTGTTAAAAGCCTACCTATATCTAGTGATAACTATGATATTGTTTGGTCGTCATTGATGAACAGGTTTGAAAATAAGCGAGCTATAGCTACTCGGTATATGGATAAGTTGTTTACGTTTAAGCCGTTGTCTGGCGAATATGTGAGCAGACTAAATACCTTTTTAGAAACTTTTCAAGAATGCGTTCAAGCACTTGAATTATTGCAAATCGAAGATCTGTCGGGATTTATTCTTTGCTATATCGGATTGCGTAACTTAGACCCGGTTTCTAGGCGTGAATTCGAACAAAAGATAGGTCAAAATGAAATACCTATTTTCAAAACTTTAATTGAATGTGTAATTACGCAAGTACGTATGTTGGAAATGTCAACAAATTGTACGTTAAAATTAGTGACCGACCGAAGTTTCGGTTTCGGTTTCGGTTTCGGCCAGTTTCGGCCAAAAAATCGAGTTTCGGCCGCAGTTTCGGTTTCGGCCAAAATGGGCCGAAACTCACGTGTTTATGAATTTTGAGTGCCTAGCTCTGCTTGTGACGTGGTTAGGGTCAGCCCAACCAGTTAATATGTTACTAACCGAAGATTTACAGATTTACAAAGGGCTTCCAATCAATAGTTATAATAGGTAAAACAATTTTTACGGAATCTAGAAAGGTGATCTAGGACTAATGTCCTAGATCACCTTTCATGTAATCATAACCCTTTGTTGTCGGTTCCGTTGACTTCGTTGGTCGTCTGTCTGCCTGTCAGACTGTCACCGTGACAGTTAGACAGTAAATTATTTTACAGATGATGTATTTCTGTTGCCGCTATAGTTACAAATAATGAAAATAGACAAATTAATAATATTAAAGGAAACCTCTCAAACAACATACCTATGTGATTTTTCGCTGATTTTCTTGGACGGAACCGACTGTCATACTGAATTTCGAAGCTCACAATAGCGATGAACTGTAGCCCTAAAGTACCGAAACGCGACTCACGTTAGTGCGAAAGTACGCCACATCGATACCCATAATTTCGAATGTTTTCCACCGCGAAACACGGTAGTGCGAAAGTATTCCAGATCGATTCACACATTGTCGAATGTATTCCAGCGCGATGCACGTTAGTGCGAAAGTCTAGTAAATGCGAAGGCATGTATACTTCTTGCTTAACACAGAAATGTTGATTTTTTTTGACGCGTGGACTGAAGGTTAAGCACTTCACCGCCACAATTTGGGGGAGTGGGGTGACTTCGTGTGGGACTCACGGTTCTGAAAAAACTCACACACGGAGGGGTTAAAGCCTATTAACGAGACATGAGGCCTAGCCGTCCATCTGTCTATTAGTCACGAGGTTGTATCGCTGGAACCGTGCCAGATATAGGCCTAAAATTGTCACGGTACAGTAGTCCTACCGACTAAAAACCACGCGTATCCTACCTGACAGCCTACGGTTGGGAGCCCCGAGTATGCCCTCGGAATGCTACATACTACGGCCGCGTCTTTGGGGGGTTGTTCAGTTGTTATCCCGCTTCTTGAGCAGGGCGTGGATGAATCTCTCACGTCATGCTATCGTCTAAGGCCTGCTTCTGTAAAGACGGTAAGCAGCCCCTTCACCGTCCACAGGCTCCCGGTCATGGAAGCTAATAGTATGGGGCGCCGTCTCTTTTACGAGCATGACCTGCTCACAAGAAGAGGCCTATGGCCCCGCTCCAGCGCCTCCTTGCGCCATTTTAAACAATGATGCTAGGGCCCTTGCTTCCAGGTCCAATAGAGGAGCTAGAAGACATGCCTCCTTAACTGAGATCGTGCGGTATCTCCTTATCACCCTGACAGCCGTCGCCTTCTGCGGGCTAAGCAATCTAGCCGCATTGATACCGGGGCCCCGTAACAATGCGGTCCCAAGGTACAGTCTCTTGCAGGGAGCGTTGGGTCTCCTGATATTGGGCAACAACCGCGAGAGTGCGGCTGATGCCCCCTCCCTCAGCTATGGGACCAAACTTCGGATCTGGTATCTGAAGTTCCACCGGCTATCGAGTACGAGCCCCAGATATGTCATCGAGAGCTCAATACCGATGCTGACGCCCCCTATATGTAAGCTGGATCCCGCAGGTGGCCTCAGGGCTACGTTTCGGTGCGTTGCTCCTTGCGCTGTAATAAGGGTGTCTTCGTATCACGTTACGCCACCGACACCTCTGAGCAACGGACCACGCACCACCCACCACCCAATCGAATCGTAACCGATGTAAGACCGATCCCTATGGAACACACATCTCTCGGATCCAGCCCTAGCCAGCTCGGGTAAGTTATGGCCCTCTCAGAAAGATAGGCCGCGACAATTCGACGGAGGTTTGGAGGCATTCCATGGTAAATAAGCGCCTCCCAAACGCAGTTCCAGGGCAAGGTGCTGAAAGCGTTGGCGATGTCAAGAGACACTGCCACCACCACCTCAGCCTGTTCTGATGCCGAAAACAAAAAATATCTACTAAAATCAGAATAAGCATCCACACAACAAACGTAATTTTTGTGCCCAATTACCTATTGTAACGGAACCCTCTGTGCGGAATCCGACTCGCACTTGGCTGGTTTTTTTTTTTTTTCAATATGAACACGTGAGTTTCGGTTTCGGTTTCGGTTTCGGCCGAAACTGACCCTGCGGCCGAAAGTTCGGTTTCGGTTTCGGTTTCGGCCGGAAAACCAGTTTCGGTCGGACACTAGTTAAAATCTGGTTCTAGTAAACTTATCTACATATTATATAAAAACAAGAACTGACTGACTGACGATCAACGCACAGCCTAAACCGCTGGGTCTAAAAGCATGAAATTTTGCACAAATGCTCCTTAAGTGACGTAGGCGAGCAATAAGAAGGGATTTTTGAAAATTCATCTCCTAAGGGGGTAAACAAGGGTTGCAAAGTTTGTATGGGACTACGTGATTCCTTGGTCCGATCTTCTTCAAATTTGGCATAAAATATCTTTAACCGAATTGATAGGTCTTGAGGAGTCTTTTATTTTATTGAAATTTATCATTTAACATGTTTTAAATGGGTTAGAAAAAAAATTGGGGGCATTTGCCTCATAGTTCAAATTGATACTCCTTAGTCGGTACTTTTTAAACTTTTTTTTTTGACACATGGCAGATTTCTAATAAACAGAATTTTTAATAAAAAAATTGGTCTTATTTTTGTTAAGGATTCTGTGGCGGGAACTGAAAGGAACCATATCGCGTCGTTTTGTAAATTTGCAAAATTAAATTAATTTCGATTGTTTTGTGTATATCAATGGTGGATTCTTAAACATAAACGTTCGACAACGTGAACTGGTGTTGGAAAGCGATAAAACGCAGTGAATCGCAACTTTGCAGTTTCTGACCAAAAATCCAAAGAAACTTTCAGAAATGAATCCACCGTGTAGCATTTATTTTCTATAGGTGCATCAATATCTGGTTGTGGGCTTGACAGCCATCATTGAACGGGTGAGGGCAACAACAAGAGTGGTCTATGGTTAAGCGAATGACAGGTAGTCTATGGGAGATGACTAGAGTTTTTCTTTTTGGGGAACGGACATCGAGGAGAGAGAACAAAGGTTAATGAAATAGAAGAAGTTTTTTTTGATCATTTGATGGCTTCGGTGCTCTTACCAGATATCTTCTCATCTACTAAGTTTTTTTATCACTCCAGTCGATGTTTTTTGACAAAGTTCTGTACTAAGATAATTTCACCCAGAAAACTGGTAAGTTGTGGTCTTTGTTTGCAAAGTGGTTATAATCTAATCAGATTTCTCAGCTTAGATGATGTCTTTCCTTTTAAGACGCTTTTGATAGTTTCGCGTAGCTAAAGTTGCCGCGAGCATATTCGGGTGATTTTCCAGTCTTCTCTGGTATTTTTTTCTGGAGGCTTTAATTTCCTCTCTCACAGTGTTCATTTTAAGATTCGTGTGGATTTTGGAATTGGTAACGAACTAGGGAACGAGTGCTCTTAGTATACAATTCTGTACTCGTTGCAATATTGAGATGTTCGAGTTACTTGCACTACCCCACAGCTGTAAGCCATACATCCAGATGGGTTTCAATATCGAGTTGTATATTAATAGCTTATTATCTATTGATAATTTACTATTACGTCCTAGCATCCAGTTGAGGTTTCTGTGTCTTATATTCAGTTCTTCTCTTTCACTTTTGATGTGCTGTTTCCACGTTAGGCGCCTATCCAGGTGGATGCCCAGATATCTCACACTTTCATGATGCGGTAGAGTTTCATTCTGGAGGTGTGCAGAAGGACAGTTTCCTTTACGCAGTGCGAAGGTGATCTGTACCGATTTAGATGTACTCGCCTTGATTTTCCACTTTTTGAGCTATTTCGCAATTGCATCCAGTCCCTGTTGCAGGTATTCCGTGGCTACATCTGGGTGCATGTCACTCGCCATTATTGCCGTGTCATCGGTATATGTGGCAATCATGACTCTGTCCACCTGCGGAAGATCGTAGGTGTACAAGGTGTACAAAGTCGGCCCCAATACCGAACCCTGAGGTACGCCCGCTTTGATGTCGTAGAATTTGGAGGTCTTGTCAGACTCCCTGACCTGAAAGACTCTCTCCGTGAGGTACGATTTTAGCAAGATGTAGTAGCTATGAGGGAGTAAAATCTTGATCTTACAGAGCATGCTATCGTGCCAGACTCTGTCGAAAGCCTGTTGGATGTCCAGGAATGCAGACGAGCAGTACTCCTTTTCCTCTAAGGATTTTCTTATTCTCTCCACAACTCTGTGTACATGCTTTATAGTAGAATGTTGCTGCCTGAAGCCGAATTGGTATATTGTTAC
Source organism: Miltochrista miniata (assembly GCA_933228765.1). Classification (NCBI taxonomy): domain Eukaryota; kingdom Metazoa; phylum Arthropoda; class Insecta; order Lepidoptera; family Erebidae; genus Miltochrista; species Miltochrista miniata. Next base: position 13,808,452 of record OW121752.1, on the reverse strand, counting down.
TCTCCAGTATGGGCACAATGCGGTTGAGGATAAGTTTCTCACATACCTTCGACAAGCTGTGAGACCTGTACACGCACGCGTAGATCCGAGTGTGGCCCCCGTGATCCACGCTCACACGTTCTCGCTGCCTTCCGTGTTGGGCGCCTGAGACGGAGCCATGCGCGGAGAAATATGTTCCTCCGCTCTCGACGGGAACAAGGAGTCCAGGACCTCGTCCAGACGCCCCGGCTGGAGACTCTGAGTCAGTGGGGGCGCCTTAGGGCGCAATTTGCCCCTTACCATAAGGTACGGGCGCCCCCACGGGTTCCGCTCCAGAGTCTCCATCAGCTCATCGCGGCCCAGCTTTTTGGATCGCTTGATGGCCGTCTGGAGGGCCCTCTTGGCCTCCCTGTACCCATTGTAGAGCTCCGTCTCTCGGGCTGCCGCATCGTCTGGGCGGCGACGCCTCCGGCGGAACCTGGTGTACCGGCGGCGCGCGGTAGCGCACTCCACGCGATTTCCGGCGTCCACCAGTACACCTGTCTCCTCGAAGGTCTGGGCCTAGCCCTGGGCATCGCCGCATCGCAGATGTGTGACATGGCTCTCCCGAACCACTCCACCTCGGTATCAACATCGGCAGGCCTGTCCGCTGACGGAATCCAGGCCTGCACGATGGCCGCCTCCAGGAGAGCCTCCCGATCAAGGCGATGAAGTGCCCAACGCGGTTCCGGGGGATTCGCAATTGCTGGCGGCAGGTTTGGTGGAGGGGAGACGTCGAACCGAATATATCGGTGATCTGACAACGTCTCCTCCTCCTCCACCACGCGCCATCCCTGGACACGGTGGGCGAGCTCAGGGGTCGCAAATTCTCTTATTATGAAATTCATACTTTTGGACTTTTGGAGTTTTGGAGTTTTGGAGTTTTGGACTTTTGGACTTTTGGACTTTTTGACTTTTGGACTTTTGGACTTTTGAACTTTTGGACTTTTGGACTTTTGGACTTTTGGACTTTTGTACTTTTGGACTTTTGGACTTTTGGACTTTTGGACTTTTGGACTTTTGGACTTTTGGACCTACGGCCGCCACTGCGGCCGTAGGTCCAAAAGTGAGCCCCGGGACAGCCTTCCGAGGGCTTACCCGGAACTCCCAACCACAGGCTGTTAGGCGTTACGTGAGGTTTTTTAGTCAGTAAGAGTCAGTAACATCCTCTGAGGATTTTCCTCACGTAAAAAAAAAGGATCAAAACTATTCTTGTCGTACCAATTTTCTTGTAGAATCTTCAAGAGCTCAAAAACTCCTTCACATAGTATAGTTCAGTCAGCCAGTCTTCATATTTTGCCACTTGAGGCTACACACCACAATAAAGACACAGATGATACCTGGATTACTTGTTATCCTGATCTTGTACATTCGCACGGTCAGCTTTTAGCGCCGGCTTTTTCACCCGGCTGCCAAAGTCGATGACAAAGTCGTGTACTTAAATAAAACTTAAATAGCCTCTACGACATTCATGCTCCTGTTAGGAGGGTGAAGTTAAAGCATCCCCCAGCGCCGTGGCTCACAAATGAAGTGCGAATTGCTATGAGACGCAGAGACGGGGCTTTTCATAAATTTAAAAAAAAACATCTTACGGACATACATTGGAGCTTACAAAACAGAAAGGAATCGGTGTAATCAGGTGATACGGAACGCTAAACGCCGACATATCTTCGACAACATAACTTATTCAATACCAGCGCATGTATGGAAGTTTCTTGGGACTCTGGGAGTTGGTAAACTAAGGTAGATTAAGGTACCTAAGACAATTCAGTTAGATGCTATTAATCGTCATTTCTTCACCTCTCTCGCAATTTGATTGATGGCGTAACCAAGAGTCAAACGGTTGACTTCGTAGCCGGATTAACCATTCCCAGCTATTCACCTTTTCAGTTTTCTCCAGTCACGTCGGTTGAGATCAAAAGGATTATTTTGGCCATCAAATCAAAGACAGTAGGCTGTGACGACATTAGTCGTCGGATGATCATGTTTATTAAATCCTAGACCTACTTCTTCCTGCTATCACACACATTATTGTTTTTTCCTAACTTCTGGACAAGTTCCAATCTTGTGGTGTAAAGCCCAAAAAAAACAACAACGGTAGGTACAAAAATTTCAATCCCTCTCTCACAAAACACTTTTGTCCAATCTCTATCCTTCCTTATCTATCGAAAGTGCTGGAGGCTTGCGTGGATAAGCAGTTGTCCCGGGATGGAAAAAGCTAAGGCTACAGAGATGGCCATAATGGACTTTTTTTTTGCTTTTTTTTTAGCAATATAAAGAATTATTACATTAGCGTTTACCTTTAAAAGTAGGTGTATACATAGACCAGCAGGTAACAAGATAATTAGATACCTACTTATACAATAACAACAGTACCGGTAGATGTTAACAAAATGCATACCTGCTCATAATAATGGAGGTAATTATAGCAGAATAATTTTCGGGTCAACAAACCATAACCATAATTATACTTAACACTTATTTATGTTCATGAAAATATTACGTACTTATATAATAAAATAAAAAACAAAACAAACATAAATATGCGAAAAAAATCCGAAAACCATTAGGTATTAACACTTTTGTTTTCATATAGCCTAACTGTTGTCTGTAACCTACAAGTTGTGTGAGTTTAAAAATAGTATTAAAACAAAAAATAAAACAACACTTACATAATGACATGATGCTTTGACAACATAACAATACGTAGAGTTACACATTCTTTATAAAAGTGATGCCAACAAAATATTGACGGCTACCCTCCACACTAGTAAAAACTGTGTTGCGGCAGTGTAGTTATCATCGATACTATGTGACAATTTTAAGAAGATACGAGTTTAGTGAGCGAGTGCTTAACTACACAATGAATAAATGAATATGAATGAATATGAATATGAATATGAACGGCTCTTTGTTAATTGGTTGCATAGCATGGTAAGTATAGTATATGCAAAACTACTACATAAAATTGGTTTGGAGTAAAATGTAAACAAATAACAACAAATTCAAACAATACACTGTGTCAACATAGTTTATGTATAACAATAATATATTTTTCCCTAACACACATGCATATACATTATTTACATTAAAAAACGTCTTTGTCTTTTTGATTTTTTGTTTTTTGTTTGTTTGTTTGTAACGAATAGGCTCCGGAACCACTGGACCGATTTGAAAAATTCTTTCACTGTTGGGAAGCTACACTCTATGCGGTGAACATAGGCTATATTTTATTACCGTATTCCCACGGGAACGGGAACTACGCGGGTGAAACTGCGTGACGTCCGCTAGTATGATATAATTATTTAATCAACATAGCTAATATACGAATTCACTATGTTAAATATAAATCTACAAACCTATTAAATAAATATATAATATATAATTTGCAATTCGTTAAAACATAATACATGAAATCATACATAAAATTAGATGTAAATAGATAGATATACGTAAATGTACATAGACATTATCAGATTAACATGTGTAGTATAGCTTCAGTAGATTTGTAATCCAGTGTTAGCAGGTAGTCCGTTATTATATTTTTTGCAAATCTTAAGTGTTTTATCTCTGAGAGATTGAGTATGTTGGCCAAGTTTGTTATACAACCAAGGGCCCAAGTACGAAAAACAATCCCGAGCAAACATAGTTCTAAAACGAGGTACTTTATTTACAGTATCTCGTCGTCTTCTTGAGATGACTGGCGGTGGGTGTGAATCGGTGTTGTCTTAAAATTATTTTATTCCTTATATTGGTGGCGCAAAAGTAATGACCCTATTTGGTTCAGCTACAACTTTTTTTCTAAATTAGAAAACGAGAATTAATTTTTATATATGTATATTTGTGCCATGAAATTTCGTCGCATTAGGATTTGAAAATGATGTCTCTTAAATGGTGACCTCTAGAGTTGATGCAAAGTTGAGCCCTATTTATGACATTCTCCATAATTTCCGCAACACTTCTTGTGATATGTTCCGTATTTCTTGATGAATGTTTTCTTTTAGGGCTGCAAGAGTCTGTGGCTTGTTCACATACACCAGAGATTTCAAATAACCCCAAAGAAAGAAATCTGGACAGGTCAGATCGGGTGATCTTGCTGGCCGGTGGGGAAATCGTCGACGAAATTCACGTTGTGTTTTTATCACTGATGAAATATTTTGTAAAAACATTGACACGATTATTCCACGTTCTTGCGGAGTAAAACGATCCATGTTTATTTTTAATAAATTTTAAATTAGTTTTTTACAAAATTATCAATATCAGAATGACAGAAGACGTCATTTAAAAAAAATATAAGTAATTTCTATAGTGCCATTACTTTTGCCGATTATCCGGCCTCAGACTTATACAGGGTGGCTTTGTATAAGTCTGAGGTCAGATAATATATTTTTTTGAAGTGCATGACTTTTATTACCGCTCTCTGTGCTCGTTATACTCTGATCAGACTGGTTTTCTTAGCACTACCCCAGGTTGTGATACCATATGTTATTAAGGATTGACATAGAGAGTAGTATACTATTTTATTTATTGTAGGATCCCTGATGTGTCTTATTTTCTTGAAGATGCATATTAGTTTTATTATTCGGTTACTAAGCATTTTTCTATATGACACTTCCAGTTGAGGTTACGGTCTATAATTACACCTAAATATTAAATAGAAGAGGCAGCAGAAAGTTGGAAACAATTACAAGAATCTTCACCACATGTATGCTCGTGGGCTTTTATATTCAAAGGCGATTGCCCATCTTTCAATGGACCGCCGTTTCATAACAAGTAATTTAGTATGACAGCGAAAATCGGAGATTGAATTGAATGGATATCGTACTTTCATAGGAAATAAAAAATATTCTATTATTTTGTAGGGTTTTCTATCATTCTTCGTTTTGCTGTTCAAATTAGAGGTTAGTTTTGAAGCAAATGTCCATCAATCCGTCAAATCAATTTGTCCAAAAAGTGTAATCGTTACATTGATGAACATGGATTTAATTCAAAAAAGATAAAAGTAATAGTTCCATCACACTTATAAAAAACCCTGAAAATGTATTTACTTACCACATATCAACTTATTGAGATAATGTATTGTAGTAAATAAACAAATTGGATCTCGATTGTTCCTTAATTACTTACCATTTAAATATCAATCCTGATCATAATCACTTTGTATGGAACCGTACATTGTTTTATATAAACATTTCACACCGATTTATATAAAATAATTTCATGAAAAATCCTTCGGTGATAAACATTTTAAACTGTCATTTTTCCTTGTTGTTGTTGTTGCTGCTTTATTCGTCCAAAGGACAGGCAAAGGTATTTAAAACCATACTGCCAATTCTTGTATTATTTAATATTCAGCTGTTTATGTCATTTTTCTCGGTCCTCGTCCTCTTAGGACACTCAAAGTCAAGTACCGAAAAGACGTTTTGTTAAAAACTTTTCAATTTTTGACAGTTCGTATTTCGTTCAAATGTCTAATATGCTCGCAACGCGGTGAATAATATATCACCAGCCTAGATTTTTACTATAGTTAGAATCATAGATTTAAGATTTTTCGCTACTCTCAAATCACATTCTAAATCTATGGTTAGAATGCTATTTTATATAAAAAATACAATAATCTGCTATTAATAGAACCTACTTCCAACTCAACCATAGATTTAGAATTTATTGATAGTAAATCTATGATCTCAACGACATTGTTGCATGAACACCGAAATGTAGGCCTCACACATTGATATTTGCGATTGGCGGCCATCTTCGTCACGTCAGTACCATTCATTTGGTCAGTCCGCGGCGCGTACAAACGATACAACCACGAATTATTATCAAAGTTAAAACGCCACAAAAGATTTTGATCGATTGAATTAAAAGATTGTTAAAAAAATATTACATGATTTACCAATTTACTTAGATGGCCATACACTTTTTATTAAGGTTTTTCAAAAAGAAACGATCTCTGGGCGTTCTCCTTTAAAGGTTGATTATTATCATATATACTAAAAGTAATGTATTTTGTTTTATTGTAGCCCCGGGACATCCTTCCGAGGGCTTACCCGGGGCTCCCAACCACAGGCTGTTGGGCGTTGCGTGAGGTTTTTTAGTCGGTAAGAGTCCGGCATAATATCCTCTGAGGATTTTCCCTCACGTCAATAAAAAAAAAATAAAGCCAATTAAGAACAGTCCTAAGTCAACCTCATCCTACGAAGGCGCACTGAAGAGAAGTACAGTATCGTCAGCAAAAGACAATATTTTGGCATTATTAATCACAGTTTCACTGAGATCATTAAGATATATTTAAAATAGGGTCGGTCCAAGTACTGAGCCTTGTGGTACACCAAACTCTACACTCAGCGATTCACTAATTACACCATCGACAGCCACTGACTGTTTACGATCACAGAGGTAAGACTTTAACAGTTTTAGAGGAATACCACGTATGCCAGCACCCTCTAATTTACGTATTAACCTTGGAATAGAGACAGTGTCAAAAGCCTTTGCAAGATCTAGGAATACAGCTAAACATTTATTTTTGATATCCAAATTGTGTGTGATATGATGGACCAGGTTTTCTATAGCATCAGAAGTTGAAAGCCTTTGTCGGAAGCCATACTGGTTTGGGGAAAAAAAAGAATTAGCTTTGAGATAATTCATTAATCTTGCATTGATGGCCTTTTCAATTATCTTGCCAAGTGTAGGAAGAAGTGAAATTGGTCTATAATTTGTAACACTGTCTCTATTACCAGATTTGTGAATGGGTATGACGATGGATTTTTTCAATGCATCTGGAAAAATGCCATTTGATAAGCATAAATTGCATAAGTAGGAGATTGGTTCAGCCAGGTATTCTATGCCTTTTTTGCAAAGATTGAAGACACTCCATCCCAGCCAGCAGCTGCTGTGTTCTTCAGGGAATTAATATTTTTTTTAATCTCGTATACGTCGGTGGGCAACATTACAATTGAATCTAGTGGGCCATATTTACATCTAAATTCACTAGCCAAGTCTTTTTCACTTTTATTCAGTCTTGATAGTATTTCTTCAGCCAGTGACTGACCCACAGAGGTAAAATGTTTATTTATAGAATCCACTGAATCCTTTGGAGTGTCTTCAATACCTAATAATTCAACTGCGGTCTTAGTTTTAGTGTTTAGGTTACATATCTGGCTTATTGTTTTCATGTGAGTTTTATATTGTTTTGATATTTGCGTAGCTCAGATTTTTCAAAATCTGTTTTCATTTTATGAAGAAGTTGGTTACATTAATTTCTGTATCTTTTAAATGTCACTTGTAATACCAGATTGTTAGGGTCTTTTCTAAGGTTTGCGTGCAATTTATCTCTCCACCTAATGCATCTGATTAAGCCCGGGATCATCCATGATTTCAGATTGACCTTCCTATTACTAAGTTAATGTTCCATAGTGCATTTGCCTTGTATTGTAGATAGTTCAGTCAGTAATCTATTTGTTGCACTCTCAGGGTCTGTATCCTTATAAAAATCTGTCCAATCAAGACATTTAAGTATTTCAACAGCCTTAATATAATCTATTTTACTAGCAGTTTTATGTGATTTTTAGGGTTTCGTAGCCAAATGGCAAAAACGGAACCCTTATAGATTCGTCATGTCTGTCTGTCTGTCTGTCTGTCTGTCCGTCCGTGTGTCACAGTCATTTTTCTCCGAAACTATAAGGCCTATGCTATTGAAACTTGGTAACTAGATGTATTCTGTGAACCGCATTAAGATTCTTATATAAAACTAGAAAAAAAGGAGTAAATTTTGGGGGTCCCCATACTCAGAACTGAAACTCAAAATTTTTTTTTTCACCCAAGCCGTACGTGTGGTGTATCTATAAATAGGTCTTCAATAATTCTATTTAGGTTCCTAACATCATTTTTTTCTTAAATGAATAGTCTGCGCAAGAGACCCTTCCAAAGTGGAAAAATGTGTGTCCCCCCCCCCCCTCTAACTTCTAAACTAAGAGAATGATAAATCTAAAAAACCTGTATGATGTACACTGCCATATAAACTACCAACGAAAATTGGTTTGAACGAGATAGAGCTGTTAGTTTTTTTTTTAATACGTCATAAACCGCAATTTTCGGTTAGAAAAATCACTACCATTGCGAACGTGTTAAAACATCAATCAAAGATGCAACGAACTATAAGAACTTTTATATTATGTTACTTACTGCTACGATACCCTACATGGGCGAGTCGAACTCGCACTTGGCCAGTTTTATTTAATCTTTTTATTGCTTTTTACCTCAATAATAACAGATGAATGATCAGTAATGGTAGAATTACACACAATAGTAGTTGCTGTACATCCTATTTTAAGAAAAGAATGGTCATAACACATCAATTGTCTAGTAGGGAAGGTATGACTGGGCAATAGTCCATTCATGGACAACAGATTTAGGTAATCGGGAGTCCTTGATTCTTGATTACCCTCTTTAATATCTACGTTAATATCTCCTGTTAATATAATATTTGAATAGTGTCTGAGTTTATATAATATATGATCGAGGGATTCGTTGAATCGGTCCATGTTATACACTGAAGGTGACCTGTATACTGCTATGATTGCGTATTGGTTGTTAATTTCAGCAACCAAACAGTCAGCATCCATTATTTTGGGTTCATAAACTTTAACATTCAAATTATCACTAGTACTCGTATATATTACAACGCCACTATTTTGATTTATGTGTTGTTTGGTTTAATGGCAGGTATAGTTAGGTAGGCCAGGTATATTACTTTTGTGAGGGAGCCAACATTCCGTTAAGACTAAGAGATCAAACTTAATTTTCAGTCTTGCAAGGTGAACTGTAAAATCACTGAAATTATGATCAATACTTCGAATATTCTGTACAATTATATTTAAATTGCTATTAGATTCATCCAGCAAGCCCCGCCAATCCGCAGCTTCATCGACCAAGAACGCTTCACCAACACTGACATTCACATCGATGTCTGTGTTTACTTGTTGTATGTCATTTATCATATTGAATATTTTCATTGTCCACCTGGCTAAAATGGCGTTGGCGATGCTGGATGATAATTTCAAAGTTGTACTAAAATGTAACAGCGTTGTTAGAATAGTCGAAAGTATGAAACCATATATGTAACTAAACAATATAAGTAAACTATCTATGTAAATATAATAAATATAATAAGATGTGTACGGGTTCTTGGCAACCTGTGCGCCTTTGTGTTGATAATTGAATGTAAAGTCGCTTGGATGGAAAACTAATTTTATTGTAATTAATTAATTATTGCTAAATGAACTGATATGCTATTTTGATGATTAGTGAGGACACGCGGCGTGTTTAGAACCGACCATAAAAATATATGTGTCAAAGTTTGAGGTAACTCTCGATAGATGGCGTTGTTCTTATTTACTGAATCGCGGTATGGTTTGGTTACCTCGAGTGTTATAAGATGTTGATTTTTTTTATTAAATGTGAGCTATCAGTTGAGTAATCAGTCCGGCTATCAGTACAGCCTAGTACAAAACTATTAGTTCAGATCAGAATCACTTGGTTTTATTTAGTACGTAACCCAGTGCTTCAACCCCTGTGAAAGTTCACGGTTCACTATTACCATAGTTCGGTAATAATCATTGGTCCTACGACCCGGACGGAACCCCGAAAAGGTTTCATTTTAGTACGTTGCGGTTCCGCACTTGGAATTGCACCCCATCACGTACTCGCAGTGGATCGCTGCGGCAAGGTACGGGATATACATCAAAGGCGAAGACGGCCTTTGATATCAATACTGGTGGATCAACGAGTTCTACGGTAGCAAGAACAATTATTATTCGGAAGCAAATACAGGTGGCACTGCTGATAATAATTGATTGATACCGCAATTACTAAGGAGCCCATTATACAAAGGAATGTATACAGTGAGTGCAGTGAAAAAACAGTAAGTACATTATTTTAATTTTAGTGCTTCTAGTTAGAGGAAATTTTGCCAAGCAATTTAGAACTTTATTTTAACGAAGAATTCAACTTTGAAAATTTGCAGTATAATTTGGACTTTAACTTTAGTGATAGTTTTTATTAGTAACTTGTAAATGCTTATAGACTTAGAATAATTCATGCATGTTTAGTTAGGACTTAGAATAGTTTTACAAAAAACGAGGGAACGGGGAACCTATGCCCGATTTCCGGTAGAATTGCTTAACACTTAAACACTTGTAATTTTCAACTAATTTTGTATGTAAAATTTGGAACTTTAAAATTGCCATAAACTACTTAGTTTAGATACTTAGTACTTACCTAGACTGCTTTATTTACGCTACATTTTCCATTTCTAATTTGCTCTAATTGCCAAAAGTATAATAGAAGTAAAATTTACATTTAATAACTAACTACTAAATAATAAATTAAAATGGAAGGTTTAATCAATGTTTTGAAAGATTCGCAAAAGGTGATTAGAAAAGGTTTAGTTAATTTTAAGAAAAGTTCCAAGGAGAGATTAACTGTAGGATATATAGAAACTAGACTAGAATTATTAGAGAAAGATTGGGATGCCTTTAAACAGGCCAATACTCAGTTGCATAAATGTTACCAATTAGGAGAAAATGAAGAAACGGTTAGCGACATTTACGATGTTACAGAAGATACGTATATTAATTATAAGAGTTTAATGAAGACTATGTTAAAAGGTTTTCAAGTCAGTGAAACTGTACCATCAAATACAACACCTAGCAGTAAGGCATCTAGTCTTGTAAAGTTACCTAGAATCACTATACCTACGTTCTCCGGTAAGTATAACGAATGGACAACATTTCACGATTTGTTCGTGTCCCTAGTGCATAAAAACGCAGCTTTAGATAATGTACAGAGGTTACATTACCTTAAAAGTCATCTCAGCGGCGAAGCTGAACAATTAATTAGGCACACCCCCATAACTGATGCGAACTATAACCAGTGTTGGGAATTGTTAGTTAGACGGTACAATAATAAAAAGTACCTGGCAAATTGTATTTTGAATCGTTTGTTCGCACAGAAACGGATGCACGTGGAATCAGCTGAATTGCTAAAAGGTATGTTGGACACTACAAATGATTGTTTAAATGCCCTTTCCAATTTAAATATAGATGTGTCCACTTGGGATGTTATTATTATCCACATTGTTACTTTTAAATTAGATGCAGAAACTCGCAAGCAATGGGAGTTAAGCAACAACGAGTCCAATAATGAGTTGCCTACTTTGAACCAATTTAAAGCCTTCATAGAAAACCGTTTCCGCGCATTAGAGTGTATCCCACCTATTAGAAGTCAGGTCACTAAGGGTCAGTTCAATAAAGGTTCATCTGCTTCTTACGCGAAGGCCATGGTAGCCACAAGTTCATCACACACTATGCGTTGTGAGTATTGCTCGGACCAACACAAGCTTTGTTTTTGCAAAAACTTCGTAAAGCAACCACTTCAAAACAGGCGTGACTTTGTTGCCAAAAACAAAATCTGCTTCAACTGTTTGGGTAGTAACCATAGTGCTTATGAATGCAAAAAGCAGACTACTTGCAAGATGTGCCGTAAGCGACACCACAGCCTGCTTCATCTCAGTGAAGAGCCAGAGGATAAGGTCAACACTGCCTCCTCGATGTCAACAACAGCAATCGATTCCGCTAGTCCTTCGACTAGTGCAGATCCGATAGTATCATGTTTATCGACTGGCAAGGTTTCCAAACCCGGACAAGTTTTATTAGCCACAGCACTAATAAAGGCTGAGTCCAGGGCAGGAGGATACCAAACAGTACGAGCTTTACTTGACCAGGGTTCCCAGGCGTGCTTTATCACTGAAACTACAGTACAACTGCTCAAGTTAAAACGAACCCCTATCCGTGGAGTTGTTTCTGGTTTGGGTGAAAATAAATCAACCCCAATAAAGTACATGGTTCATTTAACTATAAGGTCGCGAAATGATTCCGAATTTAAACTACAAATAAATGCGTATGTATTACGGAAAATAACTACATACTTACCTGACCGAAACCTAAGCATTAATAGTTTCGATTGGGTCGGCAACAACAACTTGCACCTAGCGGATCCATATTTTAACGTGCCCAACAAGGTAGATCTTCTGCTAGGCGCAGACGCCTACAGTTGCATAATAAAAGAAGGCATGATCAAGAGTCCTTCTGGTGCGTTGATAGCCCAAGACACTGCTCTTGGGTGGATTTTATCAGGCACTGTTATTAGTAATGAAAACATTTACGAAAAAGAAGGTCATAGGATTAATTTAAATGTAATGCATGCATGCGTGGATGATGAAGATAATTTGAAAAGGTTTTGGGAAATAGAAGAAACATTTAGTTCGAAGAAAATATTAACGCCCGAAGAAATTAAATGTGAAGAGTGCTATAGCCAAACTACAACAAGAAATGCTGATGGTAGGTACATTGTACAACTGCCGTTCAGGGCTGAACCTCCTCAGGATATGCCCGGAAATTCACGCCGTATCGCAGAGCACAGATTTAAATCATTGGAGAAAAGACTAGAAAAGAATCAAGACTTAAAGAGCAAATATTCCGCTATAATCAAGGAATATCTAGATCTAGGACATATGAGAATGGTGAAAGAAAACGATGAGAAAAGAGATGTGGCAGTTTACCTCCCTCATCACGCGGTAATTAGAGAGGACAAATCTACCACCAAAGTCCGCGTTGTTTTTAACGCGTCGGAGAAAAACAGTAAAGGTGTTTCACTCAATGACACTTTACTGATTGGACCAACATTACAGGCCGATCTGAGGCACACGGTGATGAGATGGCGAGTTTACTCTATCGCCCTCGTTGCCGATATAATTAAAATGTATCGTCAAGTGAGAGTGGCAGACAAGGATACGATGTATCAAAGAGTTCTTTGGAGGGACAGTAACAAAGAGCAGATCAAGGATTACGAGCTACTGACAGTGACCTTTGGAACTGCTTCTGCCCCGTATCAAGCTGTTCGTACTTTGCATCAGATAGCCTATGATGAAGGAGAAAAATATCCAATCGCAGCAGAGAAGATCTTCAATTGCTTCTATATGGATGATCTTATGGCTGGCTGCAACAACGTCCAAGAAGGTCTGGAAATCTACGAACAATTAACGAACTTATTAAAAACAGGAGGATTTACTTTACAGAAATGGAATACAAATAATAAGGAAATATTGCAAGAAATTAATATAAGAGAAGAAACTAAAGCTAAAGAAATAATAGAAAAAAGTTCACAAATAGTACAAAATAGGTCAAAAAACACAGAACAAAAGAAGGATAAAGAAGTTGAAATTAAATTAGATAATACAATAAAAATATTAGGACTCACCTGGAATCGCCTCGAAGATACCTTCCAATATTCGGTAAGTCTCCCAACTGCAATGGATACCTCGGTTACTAAAAGGTCGATAATTTCAGATATAGCCCGTCTTTTTGACCCGTTAGGTTGGCTGGCACCCAGTGTAGTCTTGGCTAAAATCTTCATCCAACGACTGTGGCTAGCTGGTGTTGGCTGGGATGACGAATTACCTGCGGAGTTAATCAAAGAGTGGTGTGTTTATCGTAATGAGCTAAATTTGCTTACCTCTATTAGTATCCCACGTTGGCTCGGCACCGGAACAGGAGACGAATTAGAACTGCACGGATTTTGCGACGCTTCAAAGGCCGCATATTCCGCAGTAGTATACTTACGTATGACGAATGTTACTGGTGAGATCCGTGTTTCACTGTTGGTGGCTAAAACAAGAGTGGCCCCAATCAAGCAGATCAGCATACCTCGCTTAGAGTTGTGTGGCGCAGTCTTACTGGCTAAACTTCTTTCTGAAACGGCTCAAGTCTTGAATATTAAGAATGATAAAATCACAGCTTGGACCGATTCTACCGTCGTGCTCGCGTGGCTTAACAGCCACCCAAGCCGATGGAAGACTTTTGTAGCAAATCGGACTGCTGAAGTGTTGACAACTATGAAATCTTCGCAATGGTTTCATGTTTCCACAAAAGACAACCCAGCAGACTGCGCCTCGAGAGGTTTATTACCTAGTTTGTTTATAGAGGACACAATGTGGTTCTCTGGGCCATCGTTACTGAAGGTGAAAACCATAGTTTGCGAGAGGTCTATGAATTTAAGTACGGAGTTAGAACAATCCATAAAATCTCACATTGCTGTAACTCCAGAGGAGTCTCTGTTTGTTAGATTTTCTAGCTTACACAGGCTGTTGAGAGTTATTTCATATTGTCGTCGGTTTATTACAAGAAAAAAAGGATATTTACAAAAGCAAGAATTGGAAGACACACTAAATTGTTGTATTAAGGTCACTCAAATGAAAGAATTTACAAAGGAATATTTCGAATTAAAAAATAAAGAACAATTACAAATCAAAACTAGCAAATTGAAATCTCTTTGTCCTTACCTGGACAACAAAGGTATTTTAAGATCTAGAGGAAGACTCGAAAAGTCACAAATGAGCGAGGAGACTAAGCATCCAATAATTCTCCCCCATTCAGATCACTTTACTTACCTGATTGTAGCAGATAGTCATCAGAAAACGCTGCACGGAGGCCCTCAGCTGATGACAAATTATATTAGATCTGCTTACTGGATATTAGGAGCAAGAAGTTTAATACAAAATTACGTTCGTAAATGCGTCACATGTGCAAAGCAAAAGGCAGTAACGAGAAATCAATTTATGGGATCGCTACCGTCAGTACGTTGCATCCCAGCTAGACCCTTTTTGCACAGTGGAGTCGACTATGCCGGACCCATAAACATTAGGACCACTAAAGGTCGTGGCCACCGGTCCTATAAGGGCTATATATGTTTGTTCGTCTGCATGGTCACTCGCGCGCTTCACTTGGAACTAGTGAGCGATATGAGTACACAGGCTTTTCTTGCTGCGTTCAGACGTTTCGTATCAAGGCGTGGACATTGTGCGAAAATATGGAGCGACAATGGCACTACCTTTGTAGGTGCGTCTAAGGAATTACAGCAGTTGTCAGCTATTCAAGCGTCTGTAGCAGAACAGTTAGAGGCGCAAGGAACAGAGTGGCACTTCATCCCCCCCCATTCCCCAAATTTCGGTGGATTATGGGAGGCAGGGGTGAAATCTACCAAATTTCACGTCAAGCGAGTTATAGGCAATGCAACTCTGACATATGAAGAAATGAGCACTTTACTCAGTCAAATTGAGGCTTGTCTGAATTCCAGGCCTATGAGTGTCATTAGTGGGACCGACACTGATGAACCTCTTTCTTTAACACCGGGACATTTCCTCATTGGAGAACCCATAGTGAGTGTACCGGACACCAACTATGAAGTCGTAAATATCAGTCATTTAACGCGTTGGCAATTGATTCAACGAATGATGCAAACATTTTGGACTCGTTGGTCGCAGGAATACTTATCAAATCTAATGAACCGTTACAAATGGTCATTTCAGACTCCGGAGCCAAATATTGGCGATATAGTTTTAATCAAGGAAGACGACATGCCGCCATGTCGTTGGTTGTTAGGTCGCATAACTGAGAAACATCCTGGGGACGATAACATTACCCGAGTAGTCACAATACGCACAAAATCCTCGGTCATTAAGCGTCCAACATCCAAAATTTGTGTGCTGCCCATAGCAGCTTAACCACTAGTATTTTTTTACGTATGTATCATTTACCCTATTGTTAAGATTTAAATAAGAGAATAAGTTACTGTAAGTATAGTGTTATTCTATTGTATCTGAATCTTATCTAGTTATAAGTATTAAAATAAGATGATTTGTTAACTTAAGTATGTAGAGCAATATTCAAGATCAAGCAGATCATTATTTTGTCTATTTAGCCAGTACTTTATGTTATTTAGTTCATAGTTGCTAGAAGGACATTTTTCACTAAATGTCCTTAGGGGGCGGTATGTTTAGAACCGACCATAAAAATATATGTGTCAAAGTTTGAGGTAACTCTCGATAGATGGCGTTGTTCTTATTTACTGAATCGCGGTATGGTTTGGTTACCTCGAGTGTTATAAGATGTTGATTTTTTTTATTAAATGTGAGCTATCAGTTGAGTAATCAGTCCGGCTATCAGTACAGCCTAGTACAAAACTATTAGTTCAGATCAGAATCACTTGGTTTTATTTAGTACGTAACCCAGTGCTTCAACCCCTGTGAAAGTTCACGGTTCACTATTACCATAGTTCGGTAATAATCACGGCGTTCTTGCTAGCTACACGCGAACTAATGATTTTAACGAATATGAATTATAATAAGCGTTTACAAAAATGCTGATGAAATGGAAAACTGTATTAAAATGATGATGTGCTGAAAACTGTACAGTTAGACTGTACATGCTCCCGAGGGAAAATGAGAGTAATGAGTTATATCTAGGTTACAAGGTGATACCATTGATTGCTTAAATTAATGGTGATTTAAAGTCTCTAAATAAATTGCGTTTTTCTAGGCATTGGGGTAAGAGACTTGTCCACTGTATTTATTTTAGTAACTTCACTGTAACCACATTCACTTTGTCTTTCACTGACACCACTGCTTTGATTTTCACTGACACTCGGCACATTGTCTTGATCATGATTCTTACTAATACTATATACACGAAGCTTAGATGATGACGGTCTCTTTGATAAAGGCCGCTCATAAATCACAATTGGCTCTGAAGTCGCTTGGTCGACCTTCGCCGCCGCCTGAGTGGGCTGTCTGCTGCGAACTCTTCTAATTATCCAGATTACTCCAGCCAGTAACATGAAACCTACCATGATATAAGCGACCGTGTACTGGTGAATATCATGGTAGGAAATTGGATTCGCTACGTTTTCGTTTGCTTTCAGGAGGTCTATTTCCTTTCTGAGAAGCTCGAGCTGTTCGTGATGCGATGAATAGTTCTGGTCTACAGAAATGGGAATGCTAATATTTAAGATGCTGTTTATGGGCTCGATTTCGGGTGCATACATTTTTGGTTTAATGTAAATGCTACTGCTTAATCCTACGTTGTGTGAGTAAATTGTGAAATTCTGAGTCTGGATCAAACACTCTGGCCCCATACTAAATATCCCTGCTCCATGTATGTGCCCGGAAGTGATCTTGTCATCACAAAGTAGGCGAAATTGACACGTGCCACAACAGAAATAAATATATCGGTTGGTGTCAGTTAGTTCCTTCCACTCGTTCAGGCACGGTGAAGTGTTTACCGCACATTTTCCAGTATAGTCATCCCTTCTACAGAAGCTTTCATAATTGCTTAGGTGAAATATAGGATTGTGGACATGACACATGTAATTTTCAGCTGCATCGTATTCACAATGGCTGATGTCTGAACTCGTCATAGAAGTGTAGATCCTGTCTATAATATTCAACGCTATGTACTCAGCTACAGGTATGACTGTGGCCACTGTTGAGTTATGAATAACGCGAGGAATTGGGAAAATTTTCATGATTCCAAAGGAATCTCGAGTGATGAGAGGGACCTTTAATTCAAATATTAAATAGTCCTTGCACATTCTTGCTTTGACACGTAATAAACGATAAATGCTTGAAAAGTTAGACTGTAGAGTGTTTATCGGTAAGGTAAGGTATTTTGTTAAATGACCAGCAATTGTACTCAGCGTGTCTCTTAGCTGATCTTGTGATATCAAATGGAAATTGAACCTGCCTTGATACACGTCCATTAGGGTGTCCACCAAAGTGCTTTGGATCGTTTCCAATCTTCTTAACATATTGCTTGTTGCAATAGCAACCAAATTAAAATCTGTACTTGCCTGGCTTTTCTCTACTATATTTTGAAGATTTTTTGTTATATTATTAAGTTTAAGGGATAACTGATTCAGCATCTTGTGTTGCTTGTTCAGAGACTCTTCAGTTCGTTTCAAAATATTGTATTCAACCTCGATGATGGACGTTTGATTTTTAATGAGTAGTGCTAAATGATCCTCATTATCTCTGGTTAGTAGAATATCGTGCTTGTATTGTTCTGCGAATCGGTCGTCCAATACGCCGAATAGCTCGCTGGCAAGATATCCTACACCGTTAATAAGACCCCGACGCTGGCGCATATGGCGGCGCGTGCCGGCGGCACCGCCGGGCTGACTTAGCAACAGATTGTTATTGTAATCTAACTCCGCGTACTCAAGTTGCAATTGCATTGATAATACGTCACAGTGGGAATCTCCAATATTACTGCATAATTTTTCTAAGTATTTGATGTTTTTGCCACATGCAGTTGTTCCTTGCCAATATGATGCCATGTCGTAGTACGAGACTATCTTCCATTCATCTCGTATTAATCTCATGTCTGCAACTTTATCAAAATAGAACCCTTGACTGTCTTTTAATTTCGTCTCATTATATAGGCAGTATCCCGAGGATAACATGCTCAGAAAAAGGAAAAGAAATAAAGTAGCTGCTGAAAAAAACCAATTTTTTGTAGGTTTTTTGGTAATTGCCGGTGTATCCGGTTGCCGCTCCTGTTGCCGGACCGGTAGTACTGATAACTTAACGATTGGTCGTTTTATAAGCCCATTTTTTGTTTTCAATGTGACCACCCTGACGTGGCCATCAGTACCCGGGTGTAATTCCACAACTCTACCCATTGCCCACTTGCCAGGTGGTAGATTTGCGTCGTCAATTGTCACAACGTCATTTATTTGAATATTTGGTTGTGATTTTCTCCACTTGCTTCTTGCTGTCAATTGGCTTAAATATTCTGTGCGCCATCGCTTCCATATGTCTTGTACGATTTTCTGTGTAAGATACCACCTAGTACGCATGTCCGTCTCTGTTTCTAATATGGTCATATCTTGTGAAATGTTAATAAAACTCGAGGGTGTGAGATAATCCAAATCGTTAACATCTTCCGATAAGGGACACAATGGTCTCGAGTTAAGCACCGCTTCTACTTGTGTAAGAACGGTTGAATATTCTTCGAAGGTTAAGCGTTGTTCGCCAATAACTCTACGAAGATGTCGTTTCATGCAGCAAATCCCGGATTCCCAGATTCCGGCTGCCGAGGGAAATAAAGGTACATTAAAGTGCCACTCAATCTCCATTGTTGTAATTTCACTGATAAATTCCTGATTAAAATTACTAACCATATACTGGTATTCGTTTGTCAAGGCTCTGCTAGCTCCAACGAAGTTTGTTCCGTTGTCACTATACATGTGTCGTGGGGTTCCTCTTCTAGCGGCCATTCTCCTTAGCGCTGCTAGGAATGCTGAAGATGTTAAGTCGGAAACTAGCTCTAAATGGACTAGCTTTGTAACCATGCATACAAAAAGTGCAATATACCCTTTTGTGGTCTTGATACCACGACCCTTGTTGGCTTTTATCATCACGTGACCTGTAAAATCTACTCCTGTGTGATAAAAGGGTTTCGCTTGGTTGCATCTTTGTGCAGGTAACTCCCCCATTAATTGTGACATTTTAATAGGGTTGTGCTTCCGACATGTTACACAGTTTCTTAAGCGTTTTTTAACGGCTCTGTTGCCTCCAATAATCCAATATTTTTGTCGGAGATTTGCTAAAGTTACTCGAGTTCCACCATGTAAGGTTAATTTATGAGCATAATCGATAATTATATCTGTCAGGTGATGGCTATGAGGGAGAATTATGGGATGCATCATGTCGGGATTCAGGTCAGCCTTTTTCAGTCGACCTCCCACTCGTAGAACTCCATGTTGGTCCAGGAATGGGTTAAATTGTAATAGTGAGCTCTTTGAATGTAAGTTTTTGTTTTGTTTTAATGTGCTTATTTCTTCTGAGAATTCATTGCGTTGCGCATGTATTATTAACAATCGTTTGCCATTATTAATTTCTTGCAAAGTTAAGTGTTTTCCATGATGAAAACTTTCTCGTTTTATGCAAGAGATATATCTCAAAATCCAGGCTGAAACTCTTGCTAGTTTCTGGAAGGAACTATATTTGGGTATCAAATTACTAAAAATGGTTTCGTCCTTGATGACATGATTTACTTGTATGCTTTTGATTTCTTCATTAGTAGTGAAAGATTTTAATGGCTCACTTTCATAATTTGGTAGCCACAACGGTCCATTCCACCATAAATTGTGATTCTTAAGCTGTGCTACGCTAATGCCACGGCTAGCACAATCGGCAGGATTTTCGGACGACTTGACATAACGCCAGGTGTTTGACGGCATAACTTGACAAACTGTTCTTACCCTATTGGCTACAAAGGGCTTCCATCTTCCTGGGTCACCCTGAATCCAGGCTAGTGTTACCATTGAGTCTGTCCAGCCGTAACTTTGTATATTATAGCTGCTGAGGCATCCCTGTACCTTTGCCATTAATTTAACCAATAGTAAGGCACCGCATAGCTCTAATCTGGGCAGCGATATATTTTTGCTCACTGGGACTAATTTTGATTTAGCGGCTACGAGTGTTATTTTGGTTTCATTACAATTTTTTATCTTGCAATAAATAACACATGCGTAGGCCTTGGTGGAAGAGTCACAAAATCCATGCAGCTCTATTTTATTATTTTGTTTAGAGGTGCCAAACCACCTCGGTACTTGAAACTGATCAATGATTGCCATATCGTCTCTTATATTTTTCCATTCCTTGATAATTTCCTCTGATAAGCACTCATCCCACTTAATATTTAAAGACCATACCTTTTGGAATAGGAGCTTCATTTTTGTAGAGATGGGGGCTAACCAACCCAGTGGGTCATAGAGTTTGAAGATATCAGACAATAAGGCTCTTTTTGTGTGCTTTTTAATGATAGGTTCGACTTGCGATTGAAATTGGAATAAATCCAGAGTTGGATTCCAGCGTATGCCTAATGTTTTTGTTGATTCGTGTTGCTTAAAATCAAAATTCTGCGCCGTTTCTGTCTTGTTCAGTAATAATGCAGGGCAGTTTGATTTCCATTTTCTGAGATTGAATCCACCCAGTTTCAATAACTCTCCGTGGTATCTGCTCCGTGAAGAACGTCATCCATATAGAATGAATCTTCTAGTACAGATGCCGCAGAAGGATATTTTGACCTTTCGTCTATGGCTAACTGTTTTAGCGTCATCATTGCTAGAAAGGGGGCCGACTTGGTACCGTACGTAATTGTGCAGAGAAAGTACTCTCTAAGCACAGCATCCTCATCGCGCCAAACTATCTTTTGAAGGGCTTGATCTTGCTCTCTCACCCAAATAAATCGAAACATTTTTTCTATGTCGGCTGTGAAGGCGTATCTGAACTGTCTCCACTTAAGTAAAAGTGACTGCAGGTCCCGTTGTAGGTTGGGCCCTTTCAGCATAAGGTCATTCAGACTAAACCCAGAAGTAGTTTTTCTCGAGGCATTAAAGACGACTCGAAGTGCCGTAGTTATTGATTCATTCCGTATTACGCCATGATGCGGTAAGTATACTTCCGGTATCTGATTACCGATCGACTGTTTCATATGACCTAATGACTTATATTCGTTTATAAATAATTTGTATTGTTGTTCCAAATTTATGTTCCGTTTAAATTTTTGTTCTAATTGGCGGAATTGGGCAATAGCACTGTTTTTAGAGGCTCCTAAATGCTCCTGAAAGTTTTGTTTCAGTGGGATTCCGACTTCATATGAACCATCAGATCGCCTAGTGGTAGTCAACTTGTAATGTTGAACACATTGGCTGTCCTCTTCTGATAACGTGGATGGTTCAGAAATATCTTCGACTTCCCAGAATTTTTGAATATCTTCAACGTGATTCAAGACCACGTTGCAGTGCAGTGTTTGCACATTTCCACACAAAATCCAGCCTAAGCGGGTTTGTTGTGCTATAGGTACTGCTTGATCTGATCTGCTTATTCCATCCATAATGATGTGCGAATATACATCTGCTCCAAATAATATATCCACTGGACGGCTAACATTAAAGTCCGGGTCTGAAAGTTGGACGCCTTCCAAATGCGACCAGAACGGTTTGCTAAACGAACAACTAGGCAAGTTTTTCACGAGCTGTTTCATGATAAAAACTTCTGTTGTTAGTGAAAAATCGCTATATAAAGAAGAACATGATAGTTTAGCGAGGCCCTTACAACTGCTTTCCTTGGCTCCGATACCTGATACTACTCCCTTACAGTGGCGTCTTGTTAGTGCTAAAATCTGTGCCGCTTTTTCTGAAATAAGGGAGACTTGGGACCCCTGGTCTATAAGGGCTCGCATCTGATGATAAGTTCCATTGCTGGCTTGAACCCTTACCATCGCTGTTGCTAGTAATGTTTCCCTGTTGCCATGTTGCAACAAAGAATTTTTGTTGAAATCTTCCTCTTCAAGTGTAATGTTGCAAGAGGGGTTATTGAACGATTCGTGCAATAAAGTATTATGGGCTGCATTGCATTCATTGCATGTTTTTGCTGATGTGCATGTTTTGTCTTTGTGAACGTGTAGACAATTTTCGCAAATGTTGAATTTTTTGATTGTGTTTAATTTTTGTTGTGGAGTCATATTTATGAATTTGTTGCAAAAATAAATTCCATGCAGTTCTTTGCAGAGTACACAAATTGTATTATTTCTTGTGAAATTCTTGACATAGGAAGTTGATTGACCTTCTTTGTATGCGGGAAAAGACTGCTTAGCGTTATTATTTGATGTAAATGGTTTATATTTATGAATTGTATTGCTTGAGCTATTATTTGTAGGTTTGGAATTGTCGAGCTTTTTCTTAGCAGATTCTAACATTGTAAATCTGTTTTCTAGGAAACGCAAAAAATCATGTAATTTTGGCAACTCCCTAGGCTTCGGTAGCAATTCCAGATAATGATTGTGAGACTCTGTATCCATTTTCTGGAGTAATATGTGGACAATCAAGGGATCCCAGCTGCTAGTATCGACGCCTAGATTTTTAATGGCATTCATACATTCCTGGGTAGTGTCATGTATCCTTTTTATGTGGGTTATTGCAGGTTGTTGACTGGTTGGCAAGTTCAGTAACGTATTAACATGTGACGTAAATATTAATCGAATATTGTTATACCGATTATTCAGTATTTCCCAACTTACGGAGTAATTATCACTACTTATGTTTAAATGCTGGATCAAACGCTCAGCCTCTCCTCTCAACTTGCCTTTGAGAAATTGCATCTTCTGGGCGTTTGAAATGGATAAGTTGTTGTGTATTACCTCCGTAAATAGATCTTTAAAAGAGACCCAATTCTTGTAGTCCCCATTAAAGACGGGTATTTCCATTTTTGGGGTCCAACTGTCCTTGTGAACAACTGACCACAGCTTGGCATTCAGCTGCCTTTTCATCTCATTGAATGCCCTTTCGTGCCTGCTGAATGCATTTTGGTAATAGTCATCTGAACCTTCCCGTTCACTATCTATTTCTAGATGCAAAGTGTCGATTGTTGACCATCGAGACTTCAACGCATCTTCTAATTCCCACTTCTGTGTGAAACTCTCAATATCCATATTATCCATCGTACGGAGAAAAGCTCTAAAATTACTGGCCTGTTTCCTCCGCATTTCGTCGAGTTTGCTAGATGATCCTGTTGACCGTGACTCCAATGGTTGGGGTGGTTGACTGTGCTCAGTCGCACCGGTCCCGGTAGCGGTTTCTTCTTGAGCTGTCACTGCTGAGGTCCCCTGCTGGCCCTGCTTCAGCTCTAAGTACGCCTTAATTTTGTCATTGATGTACATTTTAGTTTGACTATAAGTGTTTTGAACCCTATCATACTGCTTGTCAGTAAAATATGGATGACTAGGGCTTACCTCTGTCGTAAGACGGTCATGGTTATACTGAAAGTCAGCCCAATAGGCTTCCAGCATTTCCTGACGCCTTTTGAAGTAGTCCACAGACTTACGATCAGCAGAATCCTTTTTTATGTTCCGGGTCATGTTACCCATGAGTCCTGCTAACTCCATCTGCGTTGCTACGATGCTCTCCATCTTGGGACTTAAATTAAGTAAAAGGCAACGATCTTACTTGAATACTCGTCGGCTTCTTACGTCTGCAGCTTGTTCTGCTTTTCACCTGCTCCTTGTTGACCAGGAAATAAACAGGCTCTCCGTAGACAGCTAACAGTAACACTTGATAGCACTGATAGTTAAGAGAGTCTATAGATTGGCTGATTATTCACTCGCGGTAAAGTGTACTTTGTCGACCGTAGGACGAGAACGTTTCCGATAAACCCGACGGCACGGCAAGAATGACTTTGGTTTCAAATTACCACGACGACTTCGAAGGACCAAAAAAGGTGTACGGGTTCTTGGCAACCTGTGCGCCTTTGTGTTGATAATTGAATGTAAAGTCGCTTGGATGGAAAACTAATTTTATTGTAATTAATTATTTATTGCTAAATGAACTGATATGCTATTTTGATGATTAGTGAGGACACGCGGCGTTCTTGCTAGCTACACGCGAACTAATGATTTTAACGAACATGAATTATAATGAGCGTTTACAAAAATGCTGATGAAATGGAAAACTGTATTAAAATGATGATGTGCTGAAAACTGTACAGTTAGACTGTACAAGATGCGTGATAAAAGCAAATATTTTTTTCATTATATGTAGGTATAAAATATATATTTGTTGACACAAGTATAAACTAAACATAAAACAAAACGTACAAATAATAATAAAATAAGTAGCTAAGAGAATAAATGGTAAGCCAACAAAATACTAAAAACTATAGCCCATAAGATTTATATAGTCTCTTTGACTTATCATCAGATTGTAAATTGTCTAGATCTTTAAGCTTTTCAATACGTATCGGAGTGTCATTTTCATTTCGTCTCAACAACACGATTCCTTTTGAGACCCAACAGTATTTAAACAAACCATTCCTGACAAGTTGTTTTGCTGCATCTAATATCGTTTTAGTTTTCGGAGTCAACTTGTCAGAAACATACACAGTAGTTACAGAGGCTCAAATGACCAAATTTTGACTGTTTAATTTCTTGTCTTTATTAGATTTATTATATGCTTTCACAGACTTTAGTAGTTGAATTTTATGATTAAGATTTTTAAATTCAATTAATATTGGAGCGTTTGCTTTTCCTCCACGATAAACTTGCCTAATATGATCCATACTTACTTCACTATTCACAGTTCTCAAGAGCTTAGTAACAATCTTATCTAAATCTTCCTTCTCTTCTCTGGGCACATTTCTCACTTCCAGCACGGTCTTCAATTGGTTACGTTGAAATTTTTCTAACTGCTCCTCTAGTATATCAATCTTGTTATTGGCATTAGCACACTATCTCCAGACAGGAAACTTTTTTCTTCAACTTATTCTGTTGATACATACTTTTTTTGCAAGATTTTTTCTATGTCCTGATTGCCCTCAATTAATTTCGCATTCCGCATAGTTAAAGCTTCAATAGCTTTAACAAGATTATCATATTTTGTGTCTTGCTTTGATTGAAATTCTTGCAAAATTGTTTTCATATCCGTACAAAATTCTGCAAACTATTCATCTTCTGGGTTTTTTTCTTTTCCTTGTATTTATCCTCACATTTGCTTCTTCATCATGAAGAGAACCTAGATTAGGCTGAGGTGAGCTTGATGGAGAACGCTGAATAGGCATCTCTTTTTATTACATATACTATGATTGTTCCAGTAAGTTGTTGATCACGCTTCTTACGAGGGATTCTTGTATGCGAAATATCCAACAAACGAAGCACTGACCTTTTCTGTCACCGAGTGCCGCGTGAGAGTATTCAGCATTGATTTTTTAACCTTAGCACCAATAATTTAAGGTACTAGTCGTTACTTCAATAAATTGCAGCCAAAACGATGTACACGGCTACGTTCACTAAATGCCCAACGATGAATGACTTTTCCAATGTCTTTAATTGCATTAACCACGACATACTTTTGTCAATCATTGCCCATATAAAGATCTCTTCGGACGAGCTGGATTGGTTTTCTTCATATCTTCAGGGTCGTCAGCAGTCAGTTTATGTTGATGAGATGTCGTCGAGTTGGTGCAATCTTGACTCTGAGGTCCCTCAAGGCGGCATACTATCTCCTCTTCTTTTTTCGATATTTATCAACCTCTTAACCACCGATCTTCAGTGTTCGTATCACTTATATACTGACTAGCTGACCCGCGCAACTTCGTTTGCGTAAGAGAGAGAGAGAAAGAGAGAGAAATATAAAGGTTCCCCGTCGCTTCTATTCCTATCGCGTGATTTCCTGTCGCGTGTATTCCCGTTGTATTATTTTGGCACATATTGGATTAGTTATCACAAATTGGATTTTCATTAAAATGGTTTTTGTAATTGTAAGCGAACTTAATACGAAGATTGAGGAGCCAAATTAAACTCTGATAGAAGAGAAGAGATAGAACGGAGATCGTTAGTAGTTACCCTACGTAATGCCTACAAAATTATGCAAAAAAAGACATTAAAATATATCAGCTTCGTTAAGAGATTCAAGAAACTCCTTAATCCAGATGTTGATTGCGGAGCCCACAGAAACCAGAAAAAGTCTTTTCTAATATCTGTAGCAGAGCCACTCTGACATAAATATAACTTTTTATCTATTGGCCTACATATTCCAAATAAATTGGCCTAGATCTTTTATTCTTGTATTTCCGGTGCTATTCAACCGATTGCAATCAAATAAATGTAAGATTTGAAGTCTGACCAAGGTCTTATAAACAAATAATACCGCATCAAAATCGGTTCAGTAGTTTTTGCGTCCATCGCAGTCAAACGTATAACGCCAAAAATCCGCCATTTTGATTTTTTAGAAATATTTATGTATCTACCTGGTGTCACTCACACAAACACGACGAATCAAATGACACCTCGATGTCAAAATCCGTCAAGCCGTTCAGGCTGTAGGACGTGACAAAGAAATGGACATACATTCATACATACCTACATAGGCGACGTCCTACGTAAGCGAACGCGAAGCGGCGCGGCGCGGCGCAATACCAACAAACAGTTGAAACCTATTGAAGTGTCCTACGTGACCAAACGCAATTGCGGTGCTGTGCGGGGCGGCGAGAAATGAAGCGAACGCGATCAGTTGGTTTGATATTTGCGCGCGAACTGTATGAAGTATGGCGGCTGTGCGAGACGATTCGCGTGCACGTAGGACATGGCCGCCGCGACGCACCGCGTCGCGTTGAATTCGCGTGTCACCGCTTCAGAATCGCGTTCGCTTTGAACCGCCTACCTAGGACGTAGCGATAGTCTCGAAAAAGGTGAGGTGGCTCCTTAATTCATACGGATACTACTAAAACTACTATACTACTACTACTGGCAAAGGGTAGTATCAAGGTAAAAGTAGGTACAGTCAAGAGCAATAATATGTATACATTGTCACGGTTCCTAAAATATGTAAACACCTTCGGCTCCAAAACGAAATGCTCAACGTTAAGAGCATAAAATTGTAACCACGAGTTCACTTCATAAATATGTATACACTCATTGCTTCATTAAATTATGTCCATTAAGAAAGAAACAAAACTATGGATGCACGTTTGCATCAATAACATGACTATTCACGCGTTGATTCATATATGATGTACTCATCTTATATTCCATTAAATTATATTTAACTTCTCCGGCAATAATATTTATCTGAACAGTGCCGCATAAATATGTATCCACTTTTGATGAAAACCTTCAAATTAGATCTTTGATTTAGAATTTAAAAATAACCTAAGCCAAAAAGAATACAGAACTAAAAAAAATATTATATACTCAAAATTGCATAGGTTTATATTGATATTTTGCTGGCACCGACTCTCAAAAATAACTTTTATTAATTTGATGTTGTAAATCCCTACTAATATTATAAATGCGAAAATAACTCTGTCTGTCTGTCTGTTACGTTTTCAGGTGTGAAAGCGTAACAGACAGACAGAGTTACTTTCGCATTTATGTAACCGCTGGAGGGATTGAGATGAAATTTGGGATAGCGTAAGTTTGAGACCCTGGGAAGAACGTAGACTACTTTATAACAGACTGCGCAAAAAGAGGGTTATAATTTTACGCGATAACGACTTCTACGCGTTCGAAGCCTTGGGGAACAGCTCGTATTTAATAAATACCAAAATCGCCTATAATATACTATAATGTTTGAGGAGTTCCCTCAAGTCCTCAGAAACCTTTTTTTTTTAAGGAGAGCTTCGCTTACGGACTACCCATGCTGGCGAGGCATGGGCTCGTGTGAGGGTCGCCCAGCACCTGATCACGATAGCACTGGGAATTCTCACTAAAACTCCTTGACACTGATCTGCCCCTGTGACGGTGTTCGGGGATCTGTGTTTAATTCACCAAAACACTAAAGTCCTCATAAACTTACCCATCAAAACTAAATTTTGAAAAAAATATACCAACCTGGAAATATATCCTTATAAATAAAAAAGTTTATTCCGGTGTATGAGGTGTATGAGATAACAAACATTAAAAAAAAATAAACCTCATGCGGGTGCGCCAAACAACCCGTGCAAAGGTTTCAGATCGATTAACTAACACTAATATTATTATACGGCAAATTAAAGAAAACAAACAAACAAACTTTGCCATTTTTGTACATATATTTATATATAAGCCCCACAAAGAATAATAAAGAATTTCTCTGAGAAAATAGATCGGTGATATTCGTATGTTTCGCGAAGGTGCCCGACCTACAGACAGGAACTCTAGCATGCATTCGTTTCTCATAATTTAAAAGAATTTGTTTGTATACGCAGTTATGAAATTTTAGTTGTATACTTATTATTGGTGGATACATTGTGTATTATATTGATGCAAAACGTGCATACATAGTTTTGTTCCTTTCTTCCTCAATGAGTGTATATATATTTATGATGTGAACCCGTGATTACAATTTTATGCTCTTCACGTTGAGCACTTTGTTTTGGAGTCGATGGTGTTTACATATTTTAGGAGCCGTGACTATGTTAACATATTATTGCTCTTGACTGTACAGTCAGCTGCAGAGTAAAGTATACAGATAAATACGTAAAGATTATGGCCAACGTGACGAGTGCGTCACGTGGTCATTGCCCCGCGCAGCTCCCTTCCCCGCTGTCTCCACCTACCCATGTATCTATTATCTATTATTTCAAATATTATGCACTTTGCATGTTTTAAATTATGGTATGTTTCCGGCATCAGGTCGAACCATATGCCAACAATAACTTACAAAAAGAACTTATTGAACCGGTGAATATACGAACCCGCATACTCAGGCACCGGCCATCTAATAGACAGCGCCTTATACGACTAGGCTATTGAAACAGTTAACAAAAATGGTGAAATTTCTGATAGCTTTATTCATTTCATCTAACGGAGTTAATAACGACCGTAAATAACGAGTATCTCATAGATTTTAAGGTTTAAAATCTATTACAAATACGTATGATAATAGTTTTGTTTAAAATTTTACTAGAATACTTCATTTGTTATACTGTAATTGAGGGTAACTTCATTATTACATTGTAAATCGTCATCGTTACGTCCATGTGTGATATACTTACTCATTGTAATATTATTCAATTTGCAAAATTTTGAACCTGTGGTTTATTATTTACTGATAGTTTGATTATATCAACAACTTTTTAAAGACTTAACTATTGATATCTGAATATAAAACAAGAATAACGAAAATGGTTCGTCCCCTTGACTTCGTCCCCCTTTTTTTTTTTTTTTTGTTTAACGTGAGGGAAAATCCGTTATGCCGGACTCTTACCGACTAAAAAACCTCACGCCACGCCTAACAGCCTATGGTTGAGAGCCCCGGGTAAGCCCTCAGGAAGGATGTCCCGTGACTCCAAACAGACCTACGGCCGCGAATGCGGCCTCGCCCAGGGGATGGTTCGTGTGCAATCCCGCGTCTATGGGGGGTTTCGGGTGTGACCCCGCTTCCAAGGGGGGGGCGTGCGTGAGTTGCTCACGTCACGCTGCCGTCATGGGCCTGCTTCTGTAAGGACGGTGAGCGGCCCTCTCACCGTCCTCAGACCCCCGGTCATTGAGGCCGATAGTCCTCGGCGAAGACACGTCGGCGACGCCAAGGGCGCCGACTGCGGAACTCGGGTGGGAGAGTTCTCTCCCGCACCCGGCCCGCGCGCCGCCTCCTTCGCGAGCATGACCTGCTCGCAGAAAGAGGCGGCGCAGTCCCACTTACTCCCGCTGGAGAGCATGGCTCGCACCATGGCCTCGAGCGAGAGAGTGTCCACGCCCAGACCCACTACGAGGACCTGACGCTGTTGTGCCCACGCCGTGCACTCCACCAGAGTGTGGAGCGCCGTGTCATCGCTGCGGTCCTCGCAGTGCTGACACTCGCCGTGGTTTCCCGGTGTTTTCGCCACAGATACCTACCGAAGCTACCGTGCCCGGCAAGTATCTGTGTCAACCGGTAGGAGAGAGCACCGTGTCTTCTCTCCAGCCACTCGTTCATGACCGGTCTGACGGCCGCGATTGTGGCGAATCCCCCCTTTGGTTGCTCAAGTCGCACCTTCCATGTCTCCATGGTTTCCTGGTGGAGCAGGGTCCGCTGGGCCTCGATTTCTCGAGACGCAGGCCTTTGGCCCCGCTCCAGCGCCTCCTTGCGCCATCTGAACAGTGACGCAAGGGCTCTCGCTTCCAGGTCCCATGGAGGGGTCCCGGCAAGGAGACATGCCGCCTCACCGGAGATCGTGCGGTATCCTCTTATCACCCTGACGGCCATCACTCTTTGTGGGCTCAGCAGTCTAGCCTCATTGCTGGCCGTCAGAGTCTCCGCCCATACGGGAGCCCCGTACAAGGCCATGCTTCGCATGATCCCCAGGTACAGTCTCCTGTAGGGAGCGTTGGGTCCTCTAATGTTGGGCATCAGCCGCGCGAGTGCGGCCGATGCTCCCCTCAGTTTTGGGACCAAACTTCGGAAGTGATGTCCGAAGTTCCACCGGCCATCGAGTACGAGCCCCAGATACTTCATCGAGGGCTCGATGCCGATGCTGACGCCCCCTACCTGTAGGCTGGATCCCGCAGGTGGCCCCATCCGAGGTCCGTGGAAGCACAGAGCCTCGGATTTGTGAAGGGCGACCTCGAGACACAGCCGCCGAATCCGACCCACGACCTGAGCAACCCCTGCCGTGGCCTTAAGTGCTGCGGCACGGTGCGTTGCTCCCCGCGCCGTAACGAGGGTGTCGTCGGCGTAACACGTTACGCCGACCCCTCTAAGCAACGGACCACGCAGCACCCAGTCGTAACCGATGTTCCACAGGAGCGGCCCTAAAACCGATCCCTGTGGAACACCGCACGACACATCTCGCCGACCCGGCCCTAGCCAGCTCGGGTAAGTTATGGCTCTCTCGGAGAGATAAGCCCCGACAATTCGACGGAGGTAGGGAGGTACTCCATGATAGATAAGCGCCTCCCTGACGCAGCTCCAGGGCAAGGTGTTGAATGCGTTGGCGATGTCGAGAGACACCGCCACCACCACCTTACCCTGTGAGACTGCTTCCTCCGTCAGGCCTCTAATGCGCATGATCGCGTCCACGGTGGAGCGTCCCTGACGGAAGCCAAACTGGCTATCCGCCAGATCAGGCCCCACGCGTGTGAGATGCCCGACGAGGCGTTGTGCAATAACACGCTCAAAGAGCTTGCACACCTCGTCGAGCAACACGATCGGCCGGTACCCTGATGGGGAATTTGCAAGCCGCCCCGCCTTTCGAATTACGACCAGTTTACCGGTTTTCCAGACCTTGGGAAACTGGCCTTTTTCGAGGCATGCGCTGAAGAGCCCAATTAGTCGAGGCCCAAGCTCCTCGAGAGCCAGGACCCACGCTCGGCCTGGAATGCCGTCGGGTCCAGGGGCGATGTTTTTGCGGGATTTAAGCCGCAGAACAGCCGCTCCTAACTCACCCTCGGTGACTACGGGCACGTCGTTCTCGCTGCCTTCCGCGTTGGGCGCCTGAGACGGAGCCATGCGCGGAGAAATGTGTTCCTCCGCTCTCGACGGGAACAAGGAGTCCAGGACCTCTCCTCCAGCCGTGCCAACTCTGAGTCAGTGGGGGCGCCTTAGGGCGTAATTTGCCCCTTACCATAAGGTACGGGCGCCCCCACGGGTTCCGCTCCAGAATCTCCATCAGCTCATCGCGGCCCAACTTTTTGAACCGCTTGATGGCCGTCTGGAGGGCCCTCTTGGCCTCCTTGTACCCATCGTAAAGCTACGTCTCTCGGGCTGCCGCATCGTCTGGGTGGCGACGCCTCCGGCGGAATCTGGTGTACCGGCGGCGCGCGGTAACGCACTCCGCGCGCAACTGCACGATTTCCGGCGTCCACCAGTACACCTGCTTCCTCGCCGGTCTGGGCCTAGCCCTGGGCATCGCCGCATCGCAGATGCGCGACATGGCTCTCCCGAACCACTCCACTTCGGCATCAACATCGGCAAGCCTGTCCGCTGTCGGAATCCAGGCCTGCACGATGGCCGCCTCCAGGAGAGCCTCCCGATCCAGGCGATGAAGTGCCCAACGCGGTTCCGGGGGATTCGCGATTGTTGGTGGCAGGTTAGGTGGAGGGGAGACGTCAAACCGAATATATCGGTGATCTGACGACGTCTCCTCCTCCTCCACCACGCGCCATCCCTGGACATGGCGGGCGAGCTCAGGGGTCGCAAACGAAACGTCTATGACCGAGCTGAGCCCCCGCCGCGTCCAGGTTGCGACATTCCCCCGGTTCAGGATGACTAGGCCACGTGTAGTGACCCAGTCCTCCAGTATCCTCCCCCTGCCTCTGGTTTCCCGGGAGCCCCAAGCCTGCGACCAGGCATTGAAGTCGCCCAGGACCAGGACAGGGCGAGGCCGGCATGCAGCGAGAACGACGTCCAGCTCAGGGAGCCATAGCTCAAACTGATGCTGGTCGAGGCTCGGCGAGATGTAAACGGCCACGACAGCCACACCCTCATATTCCGCCGCGACGCAACCCGGGCCCTTAGCAATAAGCGCTAGGCGCGAGTCGTCCACGCCGGTCCCCCCAAAGATGGTCGCCAGGCCGTCCAGATCCACCGGGCTTCCCGGGTGAACCCAGTACGGCTCGGCGACAACTACAATATCAATGGACCACTGCCTGATGCTCTGGTACAGAAGGTCCTGAGCACCAGTGCAGTGGTTCAGATTCACCTGCAGGAGGCGGATATGGCTGTCCATTAATGGACGTCCATATCCGCACCCTGCCGCGAACGTGCACCCACACCCTCACCCCCCCCGTGCGGACGGACGGGGCTTCGGCCTTGAGGCAGCGCAGGTCTTACTGCCCGCCCGGTGGTTTGCCTCTTTGCCCTCCGCCACGCATTTAAAACAGCGTGGCGGAGCGTCACAGGCAATGGCCGTGTGACCGGGCTGACTACAGCGGAAGCACCGGTCGCCCACTGTGACTTCCGCCGTACACTGCACTCCTACATGCCCCACGACCAGGCACCTATAGCACCTGTCTTCGCGGGGCTGCAGGAGATGCACCTGCGCCCTCAGGAAGCCCCCAATAAGGAGGCTCCGTCCGTCCGCCACTTTCTGGGCCGCCGCGACGGGACAGCTCACGACCGCCGACCCGTGACCAGTGGGGCCAAAGCGGATTTCACCTGACCTCACCTGATCACGGGGGCAGCCACTCGCCTCCACGACGGCGGAGATTATCTCCTCCGTCGTGGCCGCGTCATCCAGACCCGAAATGCGCAGACTCGCGCATTTGTTTGGTCTGGTGACGCGGACGTCGCCCGTGTCCAGCGACGCCCTCAGCTTTGCCGCTAGGGCATCAGCCTTGGGGCCGCTGGTGGCGCCAGAGACCTCGAGGAGGCATGCTCCGGTGCGCGTCACCTTGCACCGGAGACCTCCCTCAATCTCGAGGGCCTTGAGGTCGACTGAGGCTTTCGCCTGCCTCAGTACCTCGGCGTACCCCACGCCCTTCGCCTTGCCCTCTGTCGTCACCGTGATGACGACGGCAGTGGAGCGAGGAGCGCGGAGCCTCTTTGGCGCCTTCGCCGCGGCGGCCTTTGCCGCTTTGGCAGCCTCTTTAGCCGCCTTCTTGGCAGCCTTTGCTGCCTTTTTGGCGGCCTTAGCCGCCTTCTTCTTTGCTCCCGCCACCTCCCAGATCCCCTCTCTAGAGGGAGTCTGGGGTGCAGCGGGAGCGCTGGCTGTGCTAGGGGAGGCGGGGTTGCCACCTCCATCAGGTGCCGTCTTCTTCTTGGGGGCGGAGGCCTTCCGCTGGAGACCGGGAGCCCCACTGGGTGCAGCCGTCGTCGCGTACGACGGGACGACGGGTGCCGCCAGCGGTGGGCGGTATGCCCGGTCCTCGAGGACGCCGAGGCGGCGCTCGATGGTCTCCAGCAGTTGAACCATCGTCGGGGTCGCCTTAGGTGCACGGGGAGTGGGAATTTTCACACCCCGAGCCTCCCCGGCCCCCTGGACGAGCTGCGTAAGCTTGCCGATTTCCTTCCGCACCAGCTCTTGCTGCTTGCGGGAGTCGGCAAGCTCCTTCTCCAGGCTCGCAACCCGAGCCCGGAGCTTCCCCTCCTCGCTGGAGACGCTCCTCTCATGGAGCTCCTCCAGCGCCTTCGTCACCCCTACTACTTTTTTCTTGCCCGCTACATTTTTGGCGCCTTTTACGGCGCCAGAAATGCGGGCAAGAGCCGCCATAATCTCCTTCGCCGCCGGCACCTCCGTGATCCTCCCGCTTGGCTGCGGGGGCACAATCGCCGGCGGCTCTGCCACACTTCCTCTCGCTCTGTAGAGGTCGGCTTTCCGACCTCTACCCGCGGAGGTGGCCACTACCTTCCTAGGAAGGTCCTCCTCGCTCGTCGATGACACAGATCCAGGCCGACGGAACAGGCCTTTGCCTGGTCCGCAGGACCTGGGTCTCTTCCTGCCGACTTCTTCAGCATGGAGACTGGGTGTATCCTCGCTCTCTGAAACTACGTCGACAGCCGACTCCATCTCCGAGCCAGCATGCGTGGACGCGACCTCCGCGTCAGTGTGGGTGTACTGTAGTACACGGTTCCTATGGAACCGTGTACTTCGCCACTGATCACTCAGTGGCGAAGTACTCGTCGCCCTGGGAGTGCTCCACTAAGTACGCTCTGCATAACAGAGCGCATGTGGAGAACTCCAAACCGGCCATAAAGGCCCCCCCTCCTTGGTGGACTATTGGCCGTGGGCGACGACGTGCGCCTCAGGCGAAGTCCACATCGTCGTCCACGTTACCAGGATGCACCACGTGGAGGTTGTCCTACCCAGCACCCCAAACTTCGTCCCCCTAGGGGGACGAACGGGAATTCAATATTTTATTTTCCCGATGGTCCCTTTAACTTTTTTGGGGGGACGAACGGGAATAATTATTTCATTCTTTTTTTAGTTCTATTGCTCCCAACAAATATTATGAGACAGGTGCGTTGGTATAAAATCAAATTTGAAATTCTATTTATTTACAAATGAAGATCAACAAAACAAATGAAAATCGTCAAAACAAATGAAGATCGTCAAAACAAATGAAGATCGACAAAACAAATGTAGATCGACGAAACAAATGAAGATCGGCGGCACAAATGAAGATCGACAAAACAAATGAGAATCGGCAAAACAAATGACGGTCGGATAAACAAATGACGATCGAAAAAACATAATCAGATTAATAAAACAAAAGACTAACCCTCAGTTTCCGAAAGGCTGATCAACGCTTAAATATATAAAAAATGAATAGATATTATGCACGCTCATAAGGTCGAAATTTGCTTGGATCCATTTTTTGTACTCTAGATACGATAATCATTCAACAAATAGGTGCAGGCAATTCTCGACCTTAATGACATTTATCTAAAAATGTGCTTTTAGGCGTTAATGGACATCACTGATCACGAATATAATTAAAAAATAAATAGATATTATGCATGCTCATAAGCTCGAAATTTGCTTGGACCCTTTTGTATTCTAGATGCGATAAACATTAAAAAAAATAGGTGCAAGCAATTCTTTACCTTATGGACATGCATAACATTTGTTTATTTTTTACATATTCATGATCAGTGATGTCTATAAACGCCAAAAAGCACATTTTTAGAGAAGTGTTATTAAGGTTGAGATTTGCTTGCACCTATCTTTTTGAATGGCAATAGCATCTAGATTACAAAATATGGCTGCAAGTAATTTTTGACCTTATCAACTTGCTTATAGTCTTTTGTTTTACTGATCTGCATGTTTTTTCGATCGTCATTTGTTTATCAGACCGTCATTTGTTATGCCGATCGTCATTTGTTTTATAATCTTCATTTGTTTTTTCGATTGTCATTTGTTTACCCGATCGTCATTTGTTTTATAGTTCTTCATTTGTTTTTTTGATCGTCATTTGTTTACCCGATCGTCATTTGTTTTATAGTGCTTCATTTGTTTTTTCGATCGTCATTTGTTTATCCGATCGTCACTTGTTTTTTCGATCATCATTTGTTTATCCGAAGGTCATTTGATTTTCATCTGTTTATCGTCATTTGTTTTTTTTCATTGTTTTTGGTCGAGGGGGACAAACGGGGGACGAATGGCACTTAAAGAATATATTCCCATTCGTCCCCTCTTGAATTAGGAGGGGGGCGATCGGGAACTGAATAAATATTATTTTTGTGAATTCCCGTTCGTCCCCCTCGGGGGGACGAAGTCAAGGGGACGAACGGGAATACTCCCGATATATGGGTATAACCGGTAAGATTTACGTTATACACGATACATTAACTTTTGTTTTATTTTTGTGTATTTCAAATATTATTTTTTTTACAGAGAAAAACTGTTCATAGTTGAATAATAATGTGCACAAAGATATCAAGCAAGCGGTGGTGTAAGATGTGATCATAAAGGTACTAAATTATATCAAGATAAATTGAGTAGACGTTTAACGCTAAAAACGGATGGATTTGAAATTATGCAAGAGATTAACACTAGGTAAATAAAACTCTCACTAAAATTGTGTTCCGATTATTATTTTTGACATTTACTGTTTATAATATTGCATCAAATTTTAAAAGTTTGAATGTTTTAGGTTTCTGGGGATGAATGTCTTCAATGGGCCCAGGTGAGCTAATGGAAATAGTTGACCGCATCAGCGGCAAATCCAGAAGGTTAAATTTACGTGATTTAGGATAATAAGGCTGTAGGTTCAAGAAAACATAACAGTGTTTGACCGGCCGGCTTAAAGTTGAGACGAAAATCATATAGAAAACTGGTGGGGTCCGATGGTTTTTAACTAAGTCACCAGTGATCAAAAATAATTAATCTATATTATTATGATTCCAGTTACACTTGTTTTAAAAGTCTTTTAGTATGTTAACGATACACCATCAGACCTCACAATTTTTTTTAATGTTGTGTTAAATGGGTTATCATTTGTGTGATAAAAGAGAAAGATATATATTGCCATACGGTAATAGTTTGGCATGTTGGTTCTTCCTCTTTGATTCACAAGCACAAAATGATAATATTGATACTTTTATTCACAACTTTAAAATGAAGAATATTGTATGTTTAAAGGAATATAGAATTTTATCAAATATTATATATTCTAAGCCCAACCCCTCAGAGTATCTATTTTGTGTTTTGTTATAATATATATAATAATCTTAGTTTATAGGTAAATTTTGTAAACGTAATTTAATGTAGACTGATGCAATACTGTATACTCAATCTATATTTTCCATTAATGCTATGAAATAAAACATTATTTTCATGCAAACTAATTATTTTAATAGCCCGTAACCCACTTACACATTTAATGTCATAAGTAAAACTTGGCGAGAGGTGATCGATGAAATTTAAAAAATAAAAGCAAAAAGAATTGCTCCCACGAAGATTCGAACTCGGGCCTACTGATTTGGTTAGGCAACTGTTTTAACCATTAGACCACCACATCAATTAGATGCAGTTTCGAAAAACTGAAACACTTTGCTTGGCGAGAGGTGATCGATGTTAAAAAATAAAAGCAAAAAGAATTGCTCCCAAGAAGATTCGAACTCGGGCCTACTGATTTGGTTAGGCAACTGTTTTAACCATTAGACCACCACATCAATTAGATGCAGAATCGAAAAACTTAAGCACTTTGAATTGAAAAAAGAATGTGTATCCTTTTCTCTGGAGCTGACTGTACAATTACCCTTAGCACTATCAGTAGGGTTACGGGATATTTTACTTTCCCGTGACTCCAGTGGTAGTGCCAAGGGAAATATTGTTCCATCTGCCGTCGTCCGTAGTCTTCTGCAGATGTGGCCAGCCCGCTGGCACTATACAGTACTATTTTTAAACGTATATATAGATATAATTCTGATTAAATAAATCAAAATATGTATTTATTTTGAGCGAAGTAAATCTATATTTTTGTAAAAATTGATACCTAATGTATTGAAAAACTTCACTTGTACTGTTCCACAACACAGTTGCTGTGAAGTTTTTCAATATGTGTAGCAAGTTCCATCAAGTGCCACCTAATGTCTTTGTTAATTGGTTTAGAGTGTGATGTGTTATTTTAGCTACTCCTATATTTAATATGTAACCAATGTATCTATAAAACCGAATGCAATTCATGCAATAAAGCAGTCTTGTTTCAACCAAGCTAGTGTTTTATTCCAATACTCAATCCGTACATCATATGGCGACCCTGCCAGTAGAACCAACCTCGCGCGTGTAATTCAATATAGTACCATATTAAGACAGTGTTGACTCCAAATGATGCATGAACAATAACAATGTATTACAAAAGAGATCATCGAGGACTGTCGTTCCAATACGAACATATTATTCGCTTTGTGACCAAATATTTCAAAAATGTGTAACCCTTCGAATAACTTAAAAGAACAAGTGCTCATTTCTCAAGCCGCAACGGGTACTGGCCAAAATACGTCGCAGACAGAACAGCTTCTGCACCACGCGACTACTAGTAACATTATTCTGCTGGTAATTGTTTTATTGTTGGGGATAGGAGGTATCTTTATCGCATACAAAGTATATAAAAAGTGCCACCACAGAATTGTAGAGAATCATGTCAACGATCTAGTACTCAGAAGATACGCTAGTGTTCTTCGCGACCAGCAACGTAAACAAGTGCAAGATGATATCGCGTAATTTCCGTTAATATTTAATGGCGAATTATATTTAAGTAAAGGCGTCGGCGGTAATGTGTAAACATACAAGTCTCCTGTGAGTGTTAAAGTGCAAAAAAAAAAAAAAAAGTTTAGTGTAAAATCGTAACTCGTAAATCCGTCACGGTCGGCATCGCCATCGTCATGATATCGAACTGCTACTTGAGACTTTAAGTACCTACCATAGTGACAGTGTCGTGAATCGGAAGAAATTGGTATGTATGCATTATTGATATGTATTAAAACCGTTTAACGTTACATGCACTAATTATACCTGTGATTAGATTTTTTATTGTAATGGGTCTGATTTTAATACAATAATATGAATTAATGGCAGAATTTATTACAGAGTTATGCGATGAATTAATAAAAATTAAAAGATATTTAATAAAAATCGGCCCATCTAGACGACAACATAGTAGTGCATGCATTAAAAAATTAAATGAAGCTAATAGTATTTATGACCAATTTAACAGTTATTTAAATGAAATTTTAAGAATAAAAGAATTTAAGAAGTTACCTGAAATAGAGAAGTTTGATAAAAACTGTGAAAAACTAAAGAATTTATACTCTGATATTACTGAATTATGTAAAGATTGTCAATCAACAAATTGTACCCAAATTGATGATTTGTGTAAAAACTGCCAATCAACAGACTGTTCGGAAATAACTGAATTGTGTGAAACTTGCCGCTTAACGGATTGTCCTACAATGGCTAAATTTGAATTAAAGGTAGCCCTTAGCTTGTTGCCCGTTATGAACGATCAAGAATCAGTTACTAAACAACTTATTGATGGCATTGAGTATTATTATTCCGTTCTAGGAGATGATCAAACAAGTTACTTGATAGAATTTATTCTAAAAACCCGACTATCGCAATTTGCTAAACTAAGGTTAGCTGTCAAATATACAGAGGTCTCTGAATTACTGAAGGACATGAAATTGCACTTATTGCCTAAAAAGTCATCTACAGCTTTACAGAGTAAATTACAGAATATTATGCAAAGTGAAAAGTCCATTTCAGACTTCGGTCAGGAATTGTCAAGTTTGTTTGTCGATCTTACTATTTCGCAGGCCGAAGGAAATCCTGAATCTTATAATATTTTAAAATGTGTAAATGAAAAGCTAGCTATCAAACGGTTTTCAGATGGGTTGCGAAATCGTAGATTGAGCACAATTATAGCTGCTAGGAATTTCAACACATTAAACGACGCTATACAAGCTGCAGTGGATGAAGAAACTTCTTCGACAGGAAATGCTTCGACAAATATTTTGTCAATGAGAAGGTCTAATGCGCGAAATTTTGGACAATTCAGAGGTAACTATAGGGGATTTTATTCGACTCCAAGAGGTAACTATTTTTCTAACAGTTACAATCACCAACGCGGAGTAACACAAAATTGGAGACAGAACTCCCGAGGAAACCGTTCGGGACAAGGCTTTCGAGGTCAGTATAATCGCTATTATTCTAACAGTAGAGGTTCCCCGAAAAGCCAAAATGTACAAGTGATGACAGATAATGACCATAATACGAGTAATAATACCGATATTACAGTAGAAGAAAATGTTGAAGAGTTTTTTCGTGACTAAAAGTGTTTTTTCTTACGATAATTCATTATTAGCTACCTTGTCCATAAACAACAAAAAATATTTATGGTTAATTGACACTGGAGCTTCAATTTCAGCCATTCCACATAGTAAGATTCTAGAACATAACATTCCAATACACAAATGGAGTACCACTATAAATGGCATTGGAGGCAGAGTCAATGCAATAGGATATGTTTATTTAGTGTTAGAGACTCAGGGATATTATTTCAATCATAAGTTTTATGTTTTTAATTCTTTGCCTTGTAAGGCGGATGGCATAATAGGTTACGACTTTTTAAACAAGTTTAAATCATGTATCGATT
Organism: Miltochrista miniata; assembly: GCA_933228765.1. NCBI lineage: Eukaryota > Metazoa > Arthropoda > Insecta > Lepidoptera > Erebidae > Miltochrista > Miltochrista miniata. The sequence goes on along the minus strand of OW121752.1, from coordinate 13,767,488 downwards.
TAGAATGTAAACAAATGACTATATGCACTTTGACAAATGATAAAATATATTTAAATTTATGTAAACAACAGTCAAAATTTTATAATATACCAGCGAGGTCAGAGTCAATACACTATATAGATACTAGTGTGACAGAAGAGTGCGTGGTTTGTGCATCAGAGTTGCGTGAAGGTATCTTTATGGCCAGTAGTATAGGACTACCTGTTAATGGAAAAATTCCAGTTAGAATATTGAACACAACTGAAAATTCAGTTATTGTAAACGATATCAAACCCACTATACAAAGGTTGAATGATTATAATATATGCGCATTTAATAGTTGTTTACATAACGCCGATCGAGTAAAAGGTCTATTATCTCAGCTTAATTTAAAACACTTAAACGTAGAAGAGCGAAGTGCTATTCGGAATATCTGCGCTAAATATTCAGACATCTTTTTTTTACCAGGCGACACTTTAACAACCACCCCTATATATAATCATAAAATAAAATTAAGAGAAAATGCGGATACAGTTTATGTTAAACCATATAGACTACCTCATTCACAAAAATCGGAAGTAGATAGACAGATAAAAAATATGTTGTCGCAGGGAATCATTGAACCATGTGCCAGTGAATGGTCAAGTCCAGTGCTCCTAGTACCTAAAAAGGCTGATCTTTCAGGAAATAAAAGGTGGCGTCTAGTTATAGATTATAGAAAATTAAATAACCAAATTAAGGACGACAGGTTTACACTGCCAAACATAACGGAAATCCTAGACTCACTTTCAGGGTGTATATACTTCACGCACCTTGACCTTTATCAAGGGTTTTACAATGTTAATTTAGAACAAGAAAGCCGGAAGTATACAGCCTTTGCATCCGGGCAATTTCGTATGACCAGGATGCCCCAAGGCCTCCAGTCAAGCCCGAATTCCTTCTCCAGGATGATGAATATGGCTATGGCTGGATTAACTTACGATAAATGCTTAATTTATCTAGATGATTTAATTGTATACGGCAAAAATTTAAATTCAGACGTGAAAAATTTGCTAGACGTATTTGAACGATTGCGTAAAACTAAACTAAAACTCAATCCTATTAAATGTGATTTTTTGAAGAAAGAGATTCTATATTTAGGCCATGTGATATCATCAGAGGGTGTTTTACCCGACCCACAAAAGTTAGACGTGGTAAAAAATTATCCCACTCCACGTAATTCCGATGAGGCAAAGCGCTTTGTAGCCTTCGCCAATTATTACCGTAAATTTATTAGGAATTTTGCTGCCATTGCGCAACCTTTAAACTATTTGTCCAGGAAAAATATTGAATTTATATGGTCTGAAAACTGCCAAAAATCATTTGATTTGTTAAAAGAAAAATTAATTTCTCCACCTATACTAGACTATCCTAATTTTTCAAACGACAATGAGTTCGTTCTTCAAACAGACGCATCAGGTTTAGCAATAGGAGCTATTTTAGCTAACCAAAATTGCAAACCAGTAGCTTATGCTAGTAGAGTCTTAAATAAAGCGGAAGTACACTATCCGACAATTGAAAAAGAATTACTAGCCATTGTCTGGGCTGTAAAACATTTCAGGCCTTACCTTTATGGTCGCAAATTTAAAATATTGACCGACCATAAGCCACTAGTTTACTTATTTAATATAAGGGAGCCTTCAAGTAGGTTATTAAAATTTAGAATGTTATTAGAGGAATACGATTTTCGGGTGGAATATATTAAAGGCCCGGACAATGCAGCTGCAGACGCACTTTCTCGGATTATCCTAACATGTAAGGACTTGAAAGACATGCATGAAAATACGATGAATGTAATGACGCGTGCCCAAAAAAGAATATTAGAAGGTAAACAGGACACTTCGGATGTTGTAGCTTCTAACGACGATTCCGACCCGAGTCTGTCCGATCAGCCGACGGTCGTTGAAACTCATAGCAAGCCAAAGATGTCCATAGAACTAAGGTTAAGTAACAACAAACAAATAAATAAAATTAGAAACAAATATAAGGTTGAGAATAGTAGTGAATCATTATTTTACGTACCGAGCGATATGGTAATATACATTAAGCCCTCTACTCGATCGCATATAGCCCCAGACGCATTTGCGAGAGAGCTGGCAACGTTTTGTAAGAAGTTACATATAAATGAAATATATTTTATCAAGAATAAGATAAACGGTACTTTTATTGACACACTAGCACAAAATATAAAGAACTTGTCGTGTTGGACCGGACCGCGGTTGTGTATTTTAAAAGATGTGGAAAGAATAGATGATAAAGACGAACAAAGAGTTATCCTCAATGACTTCCATCTGTTACCTACAAGCGGTCATGCCGGTATCAGAAGAATGGTCAATAACATTAAAAAATATTATTTCTGGGCAGGCCTTGAACGCGACGTCATTAAAATTTGTTAATAGATGTGAAAAGTGTCAAAAACAAAAACACTCAGTGCATATTAAAGAACCAATGATAATTACAAGTACAGCTAATTCTGCCTTTGAAAAACTATATTTAGATGCTGTAGGGCCTTTAGATAAGGATAATCATAATTTTTCGTACATTCTGACGCTACAATGTGAATTAACCAAATATGTAGAATGCTACCCATTAATTACCAAAAGTAGTCCTGAAATAGCCAGTAGTTTTGTAAGTAACTTTATATTACGTTATGGAATACCCAGAGAAATAGCCACCGACCGAGGAGCTGAGTTCATGTCAGCAACAATGCAAGAGGTATGTAAACTCCTTAATATAAACAAAATAAATTCTACTGCCTATCATCACGAGAGCATAGGTGCACTCGAAAATTCACATAAAAATTTGGGTGCCTTTCTACGTATATATACAGATAACCATCCTGAATCTTGGAGCACTTGGCTACCTTACTGGTCTTTTAGCTATAATACAACAATTCACACCGAAACCAAATTTACACCTTTCGAACTGGTCTTTGGCAAAAAATGTAATTTACCCAGTAATCTAACTAAAACAGTTGAACCTCTTTACCATCACGACAGCTATCCTTTAGAACTAAAATATCGTTTACAAGCCGCTTTAAACGAAGCCCGAGAAAATTTAATTTCTTCAAAATTAGCACGTAAAGAAAAATATGATAAAACTTGTAAGCCTATTCTGTACCAAACAGGTGATTATATTTTGATCCGTAATGAAAATGGTAATAAATTATCAAGCATATCGATACCTCTGGGCTCAAAGGTCGTAAAGGACATTTGGGCGAAAATGACTTATTGATACAGTTTTACTCAATTTTTAATTCCCTATCGATCTGTATATTCCGTTTTACGAAATTCGCAAAAAAAATGCCTTTACGACCCACATAATCTGAGACTTTAAGCCAAGTTTACCGAGAAAATATGGAAGTAAATAACACTTACCTACTAGAGTGAAATTATTTTGGTAGTAAAGGAAAATATAAAGAAAATTTTGGGTGTAAAACACATAAAAAATTTAAATGGTCCTATACTCCCTATAAGTCACCTCAAAAATAAGGATGTAAAGGACATCAGGACTTGTCCTGATGTCCTTTACATCCATACTGCTACTTGTAGCAGTGTGTTAAAGTGGGTAACTTTAAAAGTGAGCTAGATACAATCGACTTTGGAGACCCACAGGGTAGCGTGCTTGGCCCAACACTTTTTATAATGTATATGGATAATATAATATGCTATGCCGATGACACTGTAGTTATATTTGATGGTGCAAGTTGGGCTGAAAAATTTACGAAAGCCGAGTTGGGCCTGGGGCAAGTGTCAACATGGTTGCGTTATAATTTAGTGACACTGAATGCCAGTAAAACTAAATATGTATGTTTTCATAAAACAGCTAGATCGGCCCATTACACATCTCTTGGTATCAAATTACACTACTGCAAAGAAATGAAAGGTTGCAAATGTGAATTGGTCCAAAGGACAGACAGCATTAAATACCTTGGCGTAATTATTGACGAAAACTTGTTAAAAAACACATCATCGTTTTGTCAAACGGAGTGCGAAAAACCGCAAATATAATGAAATTTCTTCGTTCTTCAGCGCCAACGGACGACCTGAAATCCGTTTATTTTGCCCCGCCTCAAAGCAGCGTAGGTACAACAGAGCCACTAGGTCCAGTAAGAGAGCCTTCAAGAGAGTGGACGCTGGAACGCCCAGCGCATCACGCGGCTTGGTCAGGAGCTCACGTAACATCCGACGGGCAGACGTGAATACTGGCAACTGACCAAAGCCGTGCAGGCCAACTTTTGCAAGCTCTTGCTGCCGCCGCGCCGCTGCGCTATCTTGACGGATGACTGGCTCACAAGGCCCAAGAGAAATCAGAAATGCTGGCCAATCTCTTTGCGGCTAATTCCCGGGTCGATGACTGTGGTAAGCAACCTCCCACTATCGCCGACTGTGGAACCACGATGCCGGATATTGTAATCCGGCAGTGCGGCATTGGTGCTGAAGAAGTGTGCAGCTGAATTATGTCCAACGCTAACACGCCTGTATCGTCTTTCCTATTCGTCGGGAGAAGAGTCGAAGGCTTGGTAGGAGGCGAACGTTCAGCCGATCCCCAAGAAAGGGGATCGGTCGGATCCGGCCAACTATCGCACCATAGCCGTAACCACCGTAATCTGCAAAGTGTTCAAGCTAATTATCAACAAACAGCTCATGCGCTATCTGGAGGATCACTCGTCGATTGTCAATATGACTTTAGGCCGAAACTATCAACGGGTGACCACTTAGCGGACATTACACATACCTGGGGTGAGGCTATGGAGAAGCACGGTGAATCTCTGGCTATTGGCCTAGACATGGCTAAAGCCTTTGATAGGGTATGACATGCGTCGCATCTTTCCAAGCTGCCGGCATGTGGTCTATCGCCTCAGTTGTGCCGATGGTTGGCCAGCTTCCTGCACGGGCGACGTACACGGGTCCTCTGTGATAGTCAGGCTTCCTGCTTTTTGCAGGTATATGCCGGAGTACCACAGGAATCGGTATTTTCCCCAACTCTCTTTCTTCTGCATATCAATGATATGCTGTCCCTTGGGTGCATTCATTGTTATTCGGATGATAGTAGGTACTCTGCATGGGAGCTATTCTGGCCGTCCAGCGGAGGAGCGAGGCGACGTGGAAGGAAAGAGACGACAACTCGTGGCGGATCTTCACCGGGACCTGGGTCGCATTGCCCAATGGGGTTCGGACAACCTGGTCGAGTTCGATGCCAGAAATACACACAGTTTACAGCTAAGAAGTCCCCATTCCTATCCCTACCCTGTCTTCGGAACATTACGGTTCCACTAAAAGAAAGCTCAATCACAAAACCTACGTAGAGAGATGTATTGGGCTGGCCTCGTGAAAACTAGAATTCCTGAATAAGCTGAGACTATTTCACGTCACATCAGAGATGTTTACTGTACAAGACGAAGATTCGCCCCTGCGTTGAATTCTGTTCTCACATTTGGGATGACTCCGCAAGACACCTACTAGCGTCAACGCTATGCAGCGACGTGCTATCCGAATAATTGGTTGTCCTGAGGTGACGGGAGGCCTCGAACCGTTAGCGCAACGAAGAACCATAACAACCATAGCAATACAAAATATTTTTTTTCTTTTGTTTTTTGCTTCTCCTAAAAAGTCCCATTTTGTCCTTTACGACCTTTGAGCCCAGAGGTATCGATATATTCAGGACCTTTTATAGTTACAAAAGATAATTCACCAAATGTCGAAATATTAAAAGACGGTAAAATAGACATTGTACATAAAAACCGTACAAAATTGTTTATACCTAACGGATGAATTTTATACCTTCACTTCAATGCCTTTGTCTAATTGTAATGTACCGTACTTATACATATAAAGTGTGTGTGCAATGCACCTCTACCTATCCCATCGAGGATATAGGGGCGATATGTTTGTAATGAAATCATTGTAAGTAGCCTTAAATGCTTGATTATAATTATATGACTTGTTATGAAACTGTACACCATTACTACGGTGCGTCGCTTATCTTAATGTCACATGTATCAGATTATATCATTTAGAGTAGGTATCTATATCTAATAGTTTTATTATCAATTATGCAGTTACTCATCATAACATTATCTATGAAAATAAAATAAATTGTATACTCATTTTATTTTAATTTTTTTTTTAAAAGGGAGGTGTGATGTGTTATTTTAGCTACTCCTATATTTAATATGTAACCAATGTATCTATAAAACCGAATGCAATTCATGCAATAAAGCAGTCTTGTTTCAACCAAGCTAGTGTTTTATTCCAATACTCAATCCGTACATCATAAGAGAGCATTCTCTACTTTTGCTAAGGAATTGATATCTTAACTGCTTTCTTTCTCGTATTTCTTCAGACTTTGAGGCTAAGGCAACCCTTACTAATACAATTTCTCCTATTGATATATGCATGTAAACCACGGGTAAAAAAAAAAGGTGGACCACGGGAAATAAAGGGACATTTACTGTAGATTTCATCTGCTAAATGTTCATCTTAAACGCCTCGGATCGTTTGTATTATCCCTGTATAAGATTATTATAATAAGAAAGTAAGCAAAGATAGTAATAAATACTCTGTATTATTCGATGAACCACGTACACCTTTTAAACTTACCTAGAACTGTTTTTTCATGATTCCTAGCCAGCCATGTTCAGGTTTTCATTCACACAAATGTATTTTTGACATACAAAATATGAAGGCAATTCCGAATATTGAAGGGCAAAAATCAATAAAATATGCAGTTTTAATAAAATTATTATTAGATTTTTTTGAAATTTATCAAAAATTGCGACCATCTTTTTTAAATAGGATTGAGTTGTCAAACAAGACGATGTGTCAAAAAAAAAATTAAAAAAGTATTGACTACGGAGTATTTATGAACTATAAGGCAAATGCCCTCAATTTTTTCTTCTAACCCATTTAATTCATGTTAAATGATAAATTTCAATAAAATAAAATACACGTCTCCCATCAATTCAGTTAAAGATGTTTTATGCCAAATTTGCAGAAGATCGGACCAAGGAATCACGTAGTCCCATACAAACTTTGCAACCCTTGTTTACCCTCTTAGGAGCGGAATTTTCAAAAATCCCTTCTTATTGCTAGCCTACGTCACATAAGGAGCATTTGTGCAAAATTTCATGATTTTAGACCCAGCGGTTTAGGCTCTGCGTTGATCGTCAGTCAGTCAGTTCTTGTTTTTAAGTCATCTATATATATAGATGACTTGCAGTTATATTGACAAGCCTCTGTGGACAATATCACAGAGGCGATTGATTGTGTAAACGCGGATTTGGACTTGATAAGTGAATGGTGTGATAGATTTGGGCTAGCCGTAACCCTGACAAATGCCAATGTATAAAAATCGGTATTAATCACATGGTTAACCGTTTGAATTATCTGACTCTTCCGTCGATAACCTTTAACGGAAAAGTTATTTCTATTTAATGTGAGTGTTAAGAATCTGGGTTTACACATTGATTCAACGTTAAGTTGGCGGGTTCAGGTCACTAATGTCTGCCAAAGGGTGACTGGGACATTTCGGGCTCTTTATCGTCTCAAAAATTTTCAGCCAGCCAAAAACAAGACAATGCTTAAGCAGACTTTAATTTTTCCTATTTTCGACTATGGTGATGTGTGCTAACTCGACCTGAGTGCAGATCTGCTCAATAAATTTGACCGGCTTCTCAATAATTGCATTCAATTCTTCTACAATCTTAGGAAGTACGACCACGTATTGGTTTTTCGTGAGGAGCTGGGTTGGTTACCTATTCGACGACGGCGTAGACTACGAGTTGTCTGTTTTCACGTTTAAATTCTCCCAATGCCCCTACTTACTTAAAATCACATCTTCATCTACTTGGCTCCAATCATGACAAACATCTACGCTCATCTAACAATCTTCTTCTGCACTGTCCAACTCACACTTCAAATCTCGTCCATTCCTCTTTTCCGGTGCAATCAATTCTTCTTTGCAAGGTCCTTCCTCTCGAAACTAGGACATTGAGCAACCGTTTTTCGGTTAAAAACAGAGTACGTCAGCTTTATAGGGTTCCATGGGCAGAACCTTAATTTTAATTAATTTTGTTTGCTATTTTCCTGTTTGTATTTATTTATACCTCTATATTTATTTCTATTTAATAATGTATCTATATATTTTATTTAGTAAGGTATTTATCTTCATTTTTCGTTTTTTATATAACTATGATGTAGATATAATATAATCTTTATATTATGATATACAATGTACCCATGTACTTAGTAACTACGAGTTCCCAATTTATTTTTTGCTGAACTTTTTAAATCGGACCATGTTATTCTTAAAACTTACTTCGTCATACTTTGAGCACTTAATTAATCTCTGCATCACCCAAAGGTTGACTGGTAGAAAATGCCTTTGGCATTGATTCCGCCTTTGTACAAATAGATTTTGTGCAGAAAGTTTAAAGAATAAAATAAATATATAGATCGCGTCTTTTATCCCCGAAGAGGTAGGCAGAGGCATAATATATGCCCACATTTCACCTTTTGATTTTGTCTCAAGTAATACGTGTTGAGCCGTATTGCCACGTTGAAATGGACAGGCGCAGCTTGTGTCTGCCCGTTGTTGAAACTTTTCAAGCCACCCTTAAAGGCCTTCAACTTGACTTAACGACTGCCATTTTACTGGCAACCGGGACCAACGGCTTAAAGTGCCTTTCAAAGCACAGAAGCGCTCGCAAATAAATTGTCGAAAAGTGTTCTCAGTGATGGTCACCCATCCATAACCAGCCATAGTAGATGTTGCATACTACAGTGATCGATTACAGAACACTGAGTCCGCGGGGTCACGAGCGCTTCCTTCCTGTACCTATTATAAGTAATTATTTATTTGTATTGTGATGATTGATAATTTTTAAACCAAACATAAACACAATAATATGTAGTTTAATTATAGGGCTGAAGGTACAACCAACAAAAATACTTGTGCACTTACCAAGAATTGAATCCAATGAATAAGCAGATATGAAAGGCCACATGTCCATTTTCTTACCAGTATTGCACCGTGCTAGATTTTTTACAAGGCTTTGACTATGTTTCACGAATCTATTTGTAAAACTTTCCATAATTTTAGGTCCAAGCGCTCTCGTTACTATCTTCCTGCGAGGTTTCCAGATTGAAACTGACAAACATAAAAAAATATGAAAATATTAAATTATTAATGATTTTATTTATTTTATTTATTTATTTATTTATTTATTCATTTATGTACACACTAGGAAAGTAAAATAACAATAATAAAAGGATAAAAAAGGTACAATGGTACTGCTTATTTCTGTAAGAAATATCTACCAGCAGACCGGCGAGAGGAGAACGTGAAGAAAAAAGGAAAAGATCAAGAAAAAGTGTGTTTACAAAACAGGATAGAACTAACATAACACACCAAATAAAAGATAAATATTATTAACTGTATATAATACATATTTAAATAAGTAAATATAATAATATATATTTAAATAAAAATTACATATATAAATAAATAGGATTACACTGTAGAGAAATAGTGTTCACGGACTTTCTTTTTAAAAGTGGTGATAGTTTTACTGTCTCTGATACCAGGCGGAAGTGAGTTCCATAGTCTGACTGCATGCACGGTGAAAGAGTATGAATAAAAACCGGTTTTGTGAGAAGGAAATTTAAGATTTGAGCGTAGGTGAGATCTGCAGGGAGCATCAGGAGAACGAAAAAAAGAGAACCTTTCCTTTAGATAGGGAGGAGAAGATGGATTATAAAGGATATTGTAAAGGAGGCAGAGGATTCGAGTGTTACGGCGAAGGCGGATTGGGAGCCACTTGAGTTCTTTGCGAAAGTGAGAAACATGATCGAACTTTCTAAGATTGAATATAAAGCGTATACACAAATTTTGCAACCTCTTCAAGTTTATCCAGAAGCTCCTCAGTAACGTCTAAATAGCAGGCGTCGGCGTAGTCAATAATGGGTTGAATAATAGTTAGAGCAAGACTAATTTTCGTCCTCAAGGGCAAGAGGCTCTGGAGGCACTTCAACGAATGAAAGGAGAAGTGCACTTTCTTGCTGACGTCACTAATATGGGCACTCCAGGATAGCGTGGTGTCCATGATCACTCCCAGGTTCTTCACAGTGTCTGCGTAAGGTATCTGAATACCGGCCAAAAGAACTGGATCCAGTTCAGACACCGGCAGATTGTCAGTTTGATACTTACTGCCAATGACGATGGCTTGCGACTTCAGAGGGTTGATGCGCAATCCGACCGTATTAGCCCAGTCGCTTAGTCTATTTAAGTCGCGGTTAATGCACGATATGGCAGATGGGGCGTCAGTGGCCGAAAAATGACTGTACAGCTGCAAGTCGTCAGCGTAGAGATGGAAATTACTGGAAATAAGACTCGTAGCCGAGTTGATGAAGATACAGAATAAAAGAGGAGATAGAACGCCACCCTGAGGAACGCCCGCAGATAGCTCGCACCAATCAGAGTTCGTCTGATCGATACGGACACACTGGGAACGCCCTCGAAGGTATGAGTCAAACCAGAGTATAGCAGGAGGAGAGACGTTTATAGACTTCAATGTACCAAGTAGCACATCAAAGTCAACGGAGTTAAGAGCACTGCTAAAATCAAGCAAGACTAAGAGAGTTAACTCCTTCCGCTCCATAGCCCAACGGATGTCATCAGTAACTTTAACCAGTGCTGAGACAGTACTGTGCCCAGCGCGAAATCCCGACTGGAAAGAGCTAAGGGAGTTAGAAGTCGACAAAAAGATGGAGAGCTGACGATGAACAATATGCTCCAGAACTTTATAAAGAAAAAGGAGAATAGAAATAGGTCTGTAATCAGTCAGCGAGGAAGGTTTCGTTTTTTTAGGTAACGGTATAACGTAGGCTGACTTCCAAACCGCAGGAAAGGAACCAGAGTATAACGAGAAATTAAAGATATGAGAGATAACAGGGAGTATGATAGGTAGAATGGGAAGGATCATCCTAGAGCAAATGTTATCATAGCCCGAAGCAGATGAAGAAATGGACAATAGAGATCTCTTAACGTCGGCCTCCGAAACCGAGTGAAACTGAAAGGAAGAGGTCTGCGGCACAGGCCCATCCCCCAATCTAAGTAGTGTGGCGCTTTTCACAGTTGCATCCAATAAGACCGGTGGCCGTGAAAAATGTGTGTTCAACGCATTGACATCGATGTCCTTGGTGTCAGATTTAGGTGATTTGCCTATGCCAACAGACCTAAGAAACCTCCAGGTTTCAGCAGAATTCCGACCGTTAAGAGATTCATAGAAGTGGCGTTTCCTTACATCTCTACACATCCGACTGCAGCGATTCCGCAGGGACTTAAACACTAACAAATTTTGTTCAGATGGACAATTCCTGAATCGCTTTTTAGCTTTATCTCTGCGTGCCATCATGTTTTTGATAGTAGCATTCAACCAGGGAGCCGGGTAATGTTTAATGCGGACTCGTTTAACCGGGGCATGTCGATCGAACAACGCTACAACCGTTGAATTAAACATATTAATCATGTCATCAACATTAGTGGAATTGAATACCAGTGACCAGTCAGCAGAGACGGCATCCAATAGTAATGCCTCCAGATCCATACCCCTGAAATTACGAAGAAAACAGATTTGAGGTTTACGTTTAGGAGGACGGAGACGAAGAGAAAGGTAAAGTAAGTCGTGACAGGAGAAAGGAGCGGACAACTGCCCATGACTACACACGTCATTCGGCGAGGAGACTAAAATAAGGTCAAGTAAGGAATCGTGATTAGGGAGATGGTGAGTTGTAGAAAGAGGCAGAACGTGTAGGTTATAGTCAGATAACAAAGACAACAGTTTACGAGAGCGGGAATCGTTTTTTAGCAGACAAGTATTGAAGTCACCCATTATGACTACGTGACTGTAGGATGGAGTAAGGTCATGTAAGAGGTCATCGAAAGAGTTGAAGTAGTTGATATGTAAGCTGGGGCTATAGAAAACTCCAAGGAGAAGTTTAGTATGAGGTAAGGAAATTTCGAGGAAAAGGTGTTCAGCTGACTCCGTGTAGGCAGAAGGTGATGCACTAATAATCTTGTAGGAGATGTCTGCACGCGTACCACAGCGTATACCAGTTCTGTCGTTACGTATAAGCACATAACCTGGAAGTGAGCATTGCGTAGAAAGTATGGATGGTTTAAGGAACGTTTCAGAAATAAGTATAGCATCAAGAGAGGAGTTGCTAAAAGACGCCAGAAGATCGGAATAATGGCCGTAAACACTTTGGGCATTAATATGGGCAATATTGAGATTTTTAGGATACTGGGAAGAGAAAGAGGTGAGATGATCGTGCAGAATCAGACTAGCGGAAGAGTCGTCATCCACGCTGTGAAAACTGTCAGAGGCAGAAGAGCACGATAAAAAGCTACTATCTGAGTCACTAAGGACGTCCATGTTTTGCAAGATACAAAATTTTAATATATATTATATAATTATGTATACTATAATATATTATGGATATACTTAAGAAAATAAAAAAAATAAAAATTAAGAATACAAATATCTAGCATCTCACTGCCTCGCTAATATAGTGGTAGAAATTTTAACATCATCAGTCGCATTACAACTTGATAAAAAAAAAAACCGATATACAGCTAAGGAGGTCTTTGAATAGGAACAACGTAAAAAAAAAAAAAAATACGAGAGACTAATTATCTCACACCCAATCCGGATACAAAACTACTTGAATTAAATCTAAAAATTTTGAAAACAAAACACTACAACGCTTGTTTACTATTCGGTCGGACGTGTGGAGCCGGCATTAACATGAAGTGTCAAAATGTCAGTGTCATGACTGACGTAGACATTATTCCGTCAAACTCTAAACTTGTAAACAATAAATACTGTACAATACAAACATTATTTTATATTACTATATCAGTGGGTACTTGTTTGATAAAAGGAGAAACAAAATGGTTACAGTGTACTTAGTATGTTTACCTAAGATAATTAAACAAAGCCTAATGTTATGGTAACGAGCAAGTAACCAAATAACAAAAATAGACTGGTAGTGTGGAGCAAAGTGCGACTGACAATAATAAATATTAAAAGCCTTAACTGTATTAGACGCGACGACGACTAGACTTGCCTGCCTTCACTAGCTTCTATGATCATTATGTTCATGTTAAAAGGATAAATTAAAGTCAAAGAAACGAAGAACGCTTAGAGAATTCACGTAAAATACCTAATGATAAATGCTTTTCTTTAATTTAAATTGTATTTCACTTCAAGAACATATTCGTAAGCAACAATAATAATTGTAAAATAGTTTAAAAAACTAAAAAACACGCTTCAAACCCTTTTATTTAATGCCCATATCATGGGGGTGCCTTTCAAATAGCCAATCCGCCATCTTGGATGTCCGCCATGTTAGATTTAAGTCACGTGACAATTTTTTTCGTATTCCTAACAGCAAACCCTTTCATTTGATACCCATAACATGGAGGTGCATTTCAAATAGCCTGTCCGCCATCTCGGACGTCCGCCATATTGGATTTAAATCACGTGACTAATTTTTTTCGTATTCCTGACAGCAAACCCTTTCATTTGATACCCACATCATGGGGGTGGATTTCAAACAGCCAGTCCGCCATTTTGGGGAGGCCGCCATATTGGATTTGTAATGACGTTTTTTAGTTAGTCATGTATTGTCATCAGAACTCAGAGCGTGTGCAAAATTTCAGCCTGACCGAAGGACGGAAAGTGGGTCAAATTAACATTCCAAGATTTTCTTACATACATAGTTACAAGTGAAGCTAATAAAAGCGTGTTAAAAATACCTTAAACAATTAAAGAAAATGAGGGGGGGGGGGAGTGAAAACAATGCTCAAGACTGTTGCAACCCTCGTCTAGGTGACAAAGAAAAAAAATTAAAAGATGAAAAATCTTTATTCATATAGGTCACAACGTAACGCTTATGTGCGTCCAAATAACAATAGTTGTCCCTATAATTTTCGGTGGATGCCCTCGATTTCTCCAGGATCCCATCATCAGATCCTAACCTGGTTAAAATAGGACCACCGCAAAAGTAAACCCTATTTAACAAAAAAAAATTGTAATCCGTCTATAATTGACGGAAATATCGGTTTTTTTGAAGTCGGATCTATTAATCTAGGTGTAAAGTTCTCATCAATACAAATCAACCAAGCCCAAACACAAGATAACTACTGTAAATTGTCAAGGAATGATCGACTGTCTTTCGACTCTATCATCAGATCGATGCCAAATTTACATTTAAGTGTAGAACATTAAAGCACTTAATTAAAAAGTTAACAAGCGCACTAGTTGTCCCTACAATTTTCGGTGGTTGCCTACGTTAAATGGGACCACCTCAGAAGTAAACTCTATTCCCTTTTTTTTTTTAAATCCGTCTATATTTGACGGAAATATCGTATAACATACATAAAAAAACGTACAGACGAATTGAGAACCTCCTCCTTTTTTGAAGACGGTTAAAAAGTATGCGGCGCTGGTATGACCATAAGTATAAAAAAATGTTTCGACACAATCATGGACTGTTGCTGCGGAAACTGATGGCTGCTGGAATTTTATTGCTAAAAGCCGGATTTTTTATGATTCGAAAATTCGTGGATCGGTTTCTTGAAATTCGACATTCTGACAGTATAAATTATAAAACTTCGGAATTTTGAAATTCAGGTATTTAAGAATCGAATTTATGAAACATCGGATTTTTGACTTTCGGGATTTTTAATCATTCAGAATTATAACTTACGGTGGGGCTGGTTGGGCAACGAGCTATGCTTGGGGCGTCTCTGAGGGATAGGACCCGAAACGCTGTTGTCCGTCAGAGAACAAGAGTGGTCGACATAGCTCGCAGAGTATGCGTTTTGAAGTGGCAGTGGCTGGCCACATTTGTAGAAGAACTGATGGCCGTTGGAGCAAGCGAGTTCTGGAGTGAAGACCGCGTCTTGGTAAACGTGGGGTAGGACGACCCCCTGCCAGATGGAGAGACGACCTAAAGCAGGTTGCAGGGATTGACTGGATGTGCAAAGCGCAGGACCGTGTGTTGTGGCGAAATTTGGGAGAGGCCTATGTCCAGCAGTGGACTGCTATAGGCTAAATTGATTGATTGGATGATTGAGAATTACATAATTCGGAATTCCGAAATTCGTGATTGTGACTTTCGGAATAAAGTTATTCGTATTATTATAGTATACCCGTATTGTTCCGTGGAGTCATCATATCAATTATTTATTTTGCATTGAGTCAGTGCTGCTTTGGGGTAGAGTTTGCGAGGATCACTTAAGATATTTAATATTATATCCTATAATACACTGATGTCGTCATCATTCACCAATCTCGCCTCTAGTTCAGACGTGAGTACGCCGAGGCTGTTTAACGAAAACAGACAAAGTATCACGTCTTGGTCAGGACCCAGCGAGTGACTACAATATAGTCACTAGGGCCTTCCGTAGAGCAGATGCTCAGTGATTCGCACGGCTTGGCCAGGAGCTTATGTCATATATATGCAGCGTACCTGACTAAAGCTTTTCAAGTCAACTACTGCCATTCCTCGCTCCCACCGTTGCATTATCCTGACGTATCCCTGCCTCACAAATCCCAAGAGAAAGCAGAAATGCTGCCTAATCTATTGGCACATAGAAGCACATATCTTGATTGTTATATAATCTGTCAGTAACTTACTATATGAGAAAACTCACCTGGAGCAAATATACTTCCATTACCACTAGCTTTTCTAAGTAACCTGTGTGCATCGTCCTTCTCGAGACACATCTTCAGGATATACTCTAAATCCACGGGATCTACCACGACTGCAAGAAAAGTAAATCAGTATCATAGAGCAAAGCGACCAGTAAAAAAAAAATATACCGACACCAGAAGTATCAATTAATGTAAGGGACAAAACACGGTTTTCAGGAGTGGCTCTCCTGAAAAACGATTTTATTTTTATAAATCTGTCTGCAACATAGATTTAGAATTTTTCGCTACTCTCAATAGATATACAAAGCGTGCGAGCGAGACCTCATTATCCATAGCACTTAGCTCGAGAGGAAAAGAGAAAGCAAATTGTGTACTCATATGTCAGTATTTTGAATCGCTGAGCCCGCTGGGATCCTATGGCGGCTCTATGTCATTCATAATATCCAATAATCTGTAGTGATCTTACGATTAAAATAGAAAATTTTATATTTTCAACAATATTGTCGTGTTTAGTGTGTGAATAGGATATTACAAAACGCAATTATACGAAGAAAGACTCGTTTAACAGGTCATTTGTGACTTCGTTCATTCCATTTTTGACGTACATATTTTGCCAAATTGGATGTAAAATTTCACTGAAAGTTCAACTCATAACGTAGATTATGCATTTTCCTTCATACATAACACAATATTTAATGTGTAAATGCATTTTTGGAGGATATATAAGGCAGAAATAGAAAGGGCTGTTTACAGTAAAATAGTCATGGGTAGGTATCGATAAGGATGTCGATAGTTCATTATAGTGACATTGCTACAAACAAACTTATCTGGATTTAATTTACTATAAATATGATTGATTTTTACTCGAACTGTGTTATTTAACCTATTTTTTAGGGTTTTGTGCCTATTTTAATATAATATTTCCAAAATTTGTGATCCATTTTGAGTTGAATTTTTATAATTTTACTTCACTTAAGGTACTCCACGCCACACCGGGATGTTTGCTGTACAAGGCGCAGATTAGCCTCTGCGTCGAATACTGTTCTCACCTTTGGGATGACTGTGCGAGGTACTTACTGTACGCGCTTGGCGCTATGCATAGGCGTGTTATCCGATTTCAATTATAGGTTGTCCTAAGATGACGGTAAGCCTCGAGCCGTTAGCGCAGCAAAGAACCATAGCGTCCTTGGCTGCCTTCTACTGAATGTATCACGGCGAATGTTCTGAAGAGCTCTTCAACCTGATCCCACCATCTCCTTTCCGATTCCGAACAACACGTCGGGCAGAGGTGCCACTCATATATAGCGGAGAGAATCTTCGCCAGAACTGAGCGTTTCAAAAGATCGTTCCTCTGTCGAACTACAAAATCCTGGAACGACCTGCCCGCACATGTGTTTCCCTCATTTTACAATCCCGGGTTCTACAAGCGGAGCGTGAAGAGGCACATCATAGGGTCGCCAACTTGAGGACTACTGTCAGAAGTCTTGTGTGCTGTAAGCATGGCCCCCATTCGCTAGATGCGCCACGGCTTTCCATTAGTTTCCATCAGTAGCGACGTCAATTTGGCGAGGTTAATATATTTAAAAAAATCTACGAGTAATATCTTTTATTGTTACTAGGGTTCAATAATAAATGAGTTTCTAGGTCGTATTACGATAAGAGTTGGATTTTTAGTAAAATTTCAAATTTAATTGGCAAAATATATTATGTACGGCAACAATGCAATGTACGATGCCATAAATTACATGTTAAAAGTGTATTTTCACATTCACACACTGAATCAAAATTCGTAAAATCACTACAGAATTTCTAATATTACGAGTTACCCCATATAATCCCATTTTTACTTTTTCATAGTCGATTACATTCAAATTAACAATTTATTCCCCAAAACAAGAAGTTGGAGATGAAACTTCTAAGCACTTTGAGTGCTTAGAAGTTTCATTTCCATTCCATCCATTTATACAGATACTTTTATCGATAACATAGGTGTGACCATTCAACAACACTATTTAACCCACACATAGATCTTTCATTTTTAGTCTCGTCTTCAGTTTGACACTGTTCATCTTGTACATTCTAAATCTATGGTCTGCAATTTTTTACTGTCTGGTCCGATTTTAATTGTGTCAAGCGTGAAGTTTCTTAGATTTTTTTCTTTTTTCATGCCATAAACTCAAAATGTAGGAAAGTCTACTGGTTTCCAAAATAGCGTGTCCGTTACATTAAAAAAAATATGTTTAGTTGTACTTTACGTTACTGATATTTTATGTATAAACAAATGTCTAAAGTGTAAGTAGCAAGAGACTATAGAAAATTACATGCAAATGTATTGTAAAGGACTTCACTTTAAGACTTTTGATGCTATTTGATGTAAGTAAGGTACTGAAGTTTATTGAAAAGAATTAAAAAAACCGGCCAAGTGCGAGTCGACTTCACGCACGGAGGGCTTAGTACCAAACAACAGTAAAATATCACGTTTGTAAAGTTGCCCCCTTAAATATTATTATTTTTCTGATTTTAATATTTGATGTAGACCCGAAAAATTACTTTGTGGTATTTTTACTGCAGAGAAATATTTAGTATTGGTATGAATAAACATTAAAAGATAAAAACAAAAGTTTTCGCACTAAGGTGCCACGACTAACCCAGCTGGAGAGGGTCTTGGTCTCCTTGTTTCCATCAGGAGTTAAGGGACATATTGCTCAGTATGGCTCCGTCTCAGGCACTGGACGGGGATTACTTTTAGAACGATGTGCCTGAACACACCAAGAGCGTGTTAGGGGCACCTGTGCTGTGACTTAAAAAGCACCAACCCCGTACCCGACGGCATTCCAAGTCATGCATGGGTCCTGATGGCTCTAGAAGAATTTGGGTCTTGACTGATAGGGCTCTGATGCTGAAGCGCTAAGCATAGCTCGAAAAAGGTCAGGGTGTAGCATAGTATTGCAGAGCGCTTTTTGCACTTTTGGGCACTTCACACGAGTGGTGCCCAGATTTGACGGATAGCCAGTTTAGTTTCCGTTGGGGGCGCTCCATCATGGACGCGATCTTTCGTTTCTGGAGTCTGACAGAGGAAGCGATATTGCGTGAAAGGTGATGGCGGTATCGGTTGACATCGCCATAACTTTCAACCTCTATCCCTGAAGCTGCGTTAGAGATGCACTCATTTATCATTATGGAGTGCTTTTCTACATTCGTCGGAGTTTCGAGGCTTATCTCTTCGAGACATGAATAAGCTACCGGTTAAGGTAAGTGGTATCGTCCGTTATTTTGGAGGAAACGGTCCACTTCTGTAGAACCGCGGTGATGGTGCTACTCGGTCATTTGCTCGAAGGGTTCGACGTGCGTACTACGCTGATCCACACAGGCCACGCAGGCCACATCTCGGTGTAGATTTTCCCGATTTTCTCTTACAAAATTCAGGTCCTGTGCTTTCACGGACCTCGGGAGGAGTCACCCACGGAATCCAGCATACAAGTAGGGGGAATTAGCTTCGATATCTAGCCCTCTATAAAGTATCTTGGAGTCGTACTCGATAGCGGGTTGAACTTCGAATTCCATTTCCGAGACATGATTCAAAACTGAGGAGGGGCAACGACTGTTCTCGCGGTGGTGGACCAACATTAGGGAACACAATGCGTCCTGCACACTGTCAGGAACTCATGGAGACATGGAAGCTGTAGACTGAGCAACCAAGGTGGGAACTGCTGCAATCGGGGTGAGCAGACGTAGGAGGGGGTATGCACGATGTCCATACATAAGTAGGCCCAAAACAGCATAACAACAGAACCTCCAAAAACGTGGATTAGCACCATTCTAGCTGAGTGCTGAGCCGCGGTGACGAGTTCGTCTACACGGGACCCTGAATCTTCCTTCCGAGGAGTTACTCGGGGCCACCGCCCATACACCGATAGGTGGAATCAAGAAAACATTTAGATTTTCACACAAAAAAAACTAAATTGCAGAAATTATGTGAGATAAGTAGTAATGTATATAAATTACCCCTAAAAGGCCCGAAAAATGAGTTAAGGTAAGGGACATGTCATATAAAATTGCCGATTTGAGGTCTAAGGTAAGGGTCAAAATTATTTTGTATGATGAGTTACTTTACTTGTCTGAGAAGAATAAAATCTACATGGCCCTTAAATCAATTTATTCGTTATAAGTTGTAGACAGTCCTGAAATTTCTACTGTAAGGGACATTTTTTTAACGATAGAGACATTTTGAGTATACCAATCGATAGAGCTCGAAATTGTAATCCAATGATATATACAGGATGAATTTTTCAAAAGGGATTGGATGGCCAAATCCGAATCTAGAAGGAATAGCGAAAAATGCTCAAAGGAGTCACGAGCCCGATTTTGATGAAACTTAAAACCTCATCATTGGATTTTTGAAAAACCAATAATCCTAGCTTGGAATCGAACCCAATGATTCTAAAAAAAACACACCCTATATTATTACACCATACGATAGTGTTGCTATTAAGGATCATATTCTGGGAAGTAATGTCATACGGCAAACTAAAGGAAAGTGCTCATCTTTAACAAAATACAATTTATTTTTCTTACATTAACTGATTAATTGTTCAAAATGTAGACCATTGTTTCCAATACATAGCTAGATTCGAGACCTCAAGGATCGTGTTGAATTAAATTTTATTAATTCCGTTTAGAATATTCTTCAAAGAATTATTCTGAGCATGATTTAAAACACGGAATAGTTACGATCTATTCTGGGATTTCGAACGAAACAAATTATGATACAAAATTTTGGTATATGAAATATGAATTCTATTAAAATTCCAATCTTTCCTTAAGTTTGCCGTATATCATTACTTCGCAGAATTTGATCCTAACAGTATACGTACTGTTAGTGCAGCAATGCTGAGATGACGACCTTTTCGGGCACGCACAGTGTAATTTTTACTTGTTCATATGATTGTACCTTTGTTATTTTATTTGTGCGTGCCGAATAAAGCTTTTATTTATTTTTTATTTTTTTTATTTTATCCTTATCAGCGAATCTATCGTCTGGTGTAATACTAAAGGGTGTGATTTTGTTTTCAAAATCAATGGGTTCGATTCCCAGCTTGGATTATTGGTTTTTCAAAAATCTAATGATGAGGTTTTAAGTTTTATTAAAATCGGGCTCGTGACTCCTTTGAGCATTTTTAGCTATTCCTTATAGTTTCGGATTTGGCCATCCAAGCCCTTTTCAAAAATTCACCCTGTATAACTCATTTTCGCCAAAATGTCCCTTACGTTAATTGATACTTCTGGTGTCGATACTATACTATACTATACTATACTATACTATACTATACTATACTATACTATACTATACTATACTATACTATACTATACTATACTATACTATACTATACTATACTATACTATACTATACTATACTATACTATACTATACTATACTATACTATACTATACTATACTAAACTATACTATACTATCTAAACTTCTTAACTAATATTATAAAGAAGCAAAGTTTGTGTGTTTGTTAAATTGTAAGGGGTAATCTCGGGATCTACTGAACCGATTTTAAAAATTCTTTCACCAACAGAAAGCTACGTTATTGTGAAGTGTCATAGGCTATATAACATAACGCTACAACGAATAGGAGCGGAGCTGTAATAGTAAACGTTTCAAATACGGGGGTAAAGTTATTCCTAGAGCTTCGTTGCGTGTGCTGCGTAAATATTTATAGTTATGTAAAAATATGTACTACATATTTGTTTTTCTTAAAAAAGCTCTAAAAAAATTGCGTGATAGCATGTGTCTATCTTTGGGTTGGTGCACAATAACCATTTTAATGACAATCAGTTTTTTTCTACAATAATGTCACGGGATACCTCTTTCATAAACGAAATTGTTCTAAAAAATAAAGCGACGGGAATACACGCGACGAGAAACCTTTCTCTCTCTCTCTCTCTCTATCTCTCTCTCTCACGTAGTATTGAACATTAACGACAAGACGCTACGGGAGTAAACGCAACGCGACGGGAGTAAATGCGACGGGAACAGGTAACACTCTCTCCTATGTGGCGCAAACCATGTTGCGCGGGTCAGCTAGTAGTATATTGGGTGTAACAAAATTGACTCTCCAAATTTCGTCACGTGACGTGGCATCAGTCAAGAAACATTACAAAAATTAAGAAAAAAAATCACATGAATACTTTAACCGTAAATCCGTTTTAAAGTTCCTATAGATTTTCATTTTCACCCTTTGCATCGCTACTGAGTGGCATTAGAATGCGACAACGACAGCCAGACGGGTGCTCCGTGTTTGTTTTGCCACGGCGATCATGTTACCTCGAATTGCCACGTTAAAAAACGAATTCTTAAAGTGCGACTAAAAAAAAAAAAAAAAAAATTACCTCACTTTTTTTAAATATTTGTATTTGATTTCCGATGCCAAGTCATCTCATGTTTGGAGAGTCAATTTTGTTATACCCAGTATATACTGATATTCTATGCTATGCGATGCTATGCTATGCTATGCTTTACTATAATATACTATACTATACTATACTATACTATACTATACTATACTATACTATACTAGACTATACTATACTATACTTTACTATACTATACTATACTATACTATACTAGACTATACTATACTATACTATACTATACTATACTATACTATACTATACTATACTATACTATACTATACTATACTATACTATACTATACTATACTATTAAAATAAAATTTATTTGCCTTGAAATTTCAAAAATACGTTTGTCAAAATTGTTGTGACTCTACTGAGGGTTCGGAAATGCTACAGAATGAGAAAAACACCCAAAAAAAACCCAATCCGGCTTTTTTCAAAGGAGCAATTCGTGTCACTCAGTACAACGTAGTACTGTAAGGTAACAAAGTACTACCTTGTCCTTCCATCTAGACCTTTGAAAATGCTGTGAAGCGAAACCGGTCAGGTTGATAATAATAAATATTGTGGAATAGTACAAGTGTCGTTTTCAATATATGCAGCAAGTTCCACAAAGTGCCATCAATCAGCAGTATAAATTACATTTTATAAGTTTTTTAAATCTATTCACTGCCACACCTGTTATAGATAGTTCAACTCATCAGTGCGCGCGGCGCTGTGTGTGCGTGCGCTAGTAATTATACAGCTTTAATTTGTGTGGCAGAGAAGCGGCCGTCTTCACAGAGTACATTTGTATATTATGGGATAGAGACGTAACTCGACTTATTGACGACACTAGCGGTGCCAAGCAGTCTTTGCAGGAAACTCTCTGCGTGGCCGTGAAATAAAAATCATATTAAAGAAAAAGCATACAGCGTCATCTTCCACGTTTGCAGGTAACTCTTACGTTATAATGAAACGAAATTAAATATCATGACAAGTCTAAATGTAGTGTAGTGTAGTAATGTAATGTGTAGCGTTGAGATGCTGTGTAAGTTGGTTACATTATAATTCATTACACAGTGTTCTAAGTGATAATACCATGAGTACAGTCGTTAAAGAAAATGTCTAGTTCTATGTGTCAATTCAATGTAATTAATATTTGTTATCACTACATATTATTATAAAACAAAGTCCCCGTCGCGTCTGTCTGTTCACGATAAACTTAAAAACTACTGCATGGATATTAATGCTGAGATCACCAATGATTCTCGAGAACGGTTTGCGTATATAATTTGTTGAGTTTTTAAATACATTGACTGAAAAATAACGATATTAGGAAGTTGGACATGTCGGAAAAAATAAGGTGTGGGGAGCTTTTAACGAAAACGCTGCCTAAACCCTTCGAGGCATAACAAAATAATGTATGATAGAATTGTGTAACTTATAAAGGCCTTTAGAATACCTAGTCAAAAAATTATTTAAATGAAACTCGGTATAATCCGAGCTTATGATCCGAAGAAGGTTCTGGGATACTTTTGACCCCGATATTTTGCGCGGTTCCTTTGGGAGAGGGCAGGGCAGTTTTACACGCTGCTTTATGAGGCTGATGAAGAAATACCTCTCCTTTCGTGAAGTAAACGAAGTTGCAAGGGTCAGCTAGTTTGTCATAAGATTGATGACATACTTCAACCATATGGCTTAAAAGTTCTTCGGATACCACCGTATCATCCTGAACTAAACCCAATCGAATAGGTATGGGAAATTGAAAAAAAAATATAATGCTTCGCTTAACATCGAACGAAATGTGATGGGAATAATGAAATGTGATGGGAACAACGAACGTTTAGGTCATTGATGAAGAGATGTGGCGTAATACAAGGAAGAAAAATACTATCGATATTTTGATATGGAATCTGAATTTATAATTAACCATGTAGAGACCAGCGAATCCTAAAATTCTTCAATTTTATTCTTCTAGCAGCGAAACATTTTAATATGTTTAACATGCATTTCACCCATTAAGTTCTTATTTTTCATTTTAGTTAAACGAATATTTTTGTATTTTGTACTTCACTGTACCTCTTGTCACGCACACGAAGTCACTGTGTATATACGAGGTTTACCCACACATAGGGCCGCGCGCAAAGATGAGTTGAACATACTTATATGGCTGTCGATAATGAATTGCATTCGAATGACATATACATAAGTGTTTAAACTCGTTAGAATAAAAAGAAGACTAGATTGCGCCCGCGGCTTCGCTTGCGTGCAATTTTGTTGCCGTTCCCGCTTCCCATGTAAACTCATTACCGATGGAACAAACATTCATTTTCACAATGACAAACATTGTAAGACATGTAATTTATTTCCAACTTAATTTTAATTCTTTGTTAGGTAGGTAATACTGTAAAGGGAGGTGCTTATTTATCATTAATTGCCTCCCTGCCTCCATCGAATTGTCAGGGCCAATCTTTCCGAGAGGGCCATAACCTACCCGAGCATAGCTTACCCGAGCTGGCTGGGATCGACGAGATGTGTCGTGCGATGTTCCGCAGAGATGGTCCTAGAACCGCTAATGTGGAACATCGTACAACACTCTCGTTACGGTGCCCTAAAAGCCACGGCAGGTGTTACTCAAGTCGTGGGTTGAATACGGCGGCTGGGTCTTGAGGTCGCCCTTCACAAATCAGAGACTCTGTACTTTCACGGACCTTGGAAGGGGCTACCTGCGGGATCCAGCATACAGGTAGGGAGCGTCAGCATCGGCATCGAGCCCCCGACGAAGTATCTGGGGCTCGTACTCGATGAACTTCGGACATCAGTTCCGAAGTTTGGTCCCAAAACTAAGTGGGGCAACAGCCACAATCATTGCAGTTATTGCCCAACATAAGAGGACGCAACGCTCCCTGCAGAAGACTGTACCTTAGGATCGTGCGGAGCATGGCCCTATACAATATTATAACGCAATGCGGCTAGATTACTTAGCCCATAGAAGGTAATGGCCGTCAGGGCGATAAGGGGACACCGCACAATCTCAGTTGAGACGGCATGACTCCTAGGCAACACCCCTCCATGGGACCTGGAAGCCAGGACCCTTGCGTCATTGTTTTAACGGTGCAAGGAGGCGCTGTAGCGAGGCCATAGGCCTACGTCTCAAGAAATCGAGGCTTGGCGGTCCCAGCTTCATCAAGAAACCGAGAAGACCCGAAAGGTGCGACTTTAGCAGCCCAAGAGGGGATACGCCACAACCGGGGCGGTCAGACCGTTCATGGATAAGTGGCTGGAGAGGAGTCACAGCGCTCTCTCCTACCAGTTGTCACAGATACTGACCGAGCACGGGAGCTTCAGTAAGTATCTGTGGCGAATACACCAGGAAATCACGGCTGAGTGCCCACACTGCAAGGAACGCAGTGAGAACATTGGTGGAGTGCACAGCGTTGGCGCAATAGCACCAGATTGTCGTGGCAGGTCTTGACGTGAACATTCATAACTTAACCCTACCCTTCAGCGATGAGGTCAAAAAACTGGGGGTTTATATTGACAAAGATTTGTCTTGGAGGTCGCAGATTCAGGAGGTGCGTAGAAGAATGTTTGCGTTCGCTGAATCTCTTAGGTGCTTGAGAGATCTTCTACCAACTTTTACTAAAATTGTGCTATCAGAAACACTCCTTCTCCCTATCCTTGATTATGCGGATTCCAGCTATCCTGATCTCACCGAGGATCAGATTGATATGCTTGAGCGGCGTCAAAACTTTTGTATAAGGTTCATTCAAGTGTAGGGTTTCATTTTTGGGCTTCGCAAATTTGACCATATTTCTGAATTTTGACAAAGACTCGTGTGGTTACCCGTACGCCTTCGCCGGAATGCTCACATCTTTTCTCTTTTATACAACATACTTTTTAAAGCTAACTCGCCTCCATATCTCAAAGAACGCTTTAAGTTCTTACATGACAGTAATTCTAGGTCCCTAAGGTCGTCTGAGACTCTTATGCTTGAAAGCCAAAGCATTCCACAACATTTATGAACAAATCATTCACTGTGCAAGCTGTACGTTTATGGAATGCATTGCCTCTAACATCAAACGGGCACAAACTCTGCAAAATTTGAATTGAAAAAAAGTTTGTTAAGGAGCGCTACTTGTCACTTTAAGAAAGTAATATTTATTACACTGTGAAGGTAAATTGTGAGATTGTACAGGCATTATAATATGTGTAAGTGTGCATGTGTAGGTATGTCATAATTTTTGTTTCATTTATTTTTATTTTGTTATTTTGTGAAATTTAATATGAACTGTAACGGTACTACATCATATAACATTCTGTAGGTACATCAGCCCCGTAAATAAATTTCATTAGTAATGAACTTAACACTAGAGTGCACGCGCGGGTTACATATCGACGGTTAAAAGGCGACTTGATTCAAGCGCCATTTTGAGAACTTTACAGGAGAGCATTTTAAAGTTAATTTTTTAAGAAAAAAAATCACTGTTCCTAAATTATATAATAAAAATGTACAAATCTCCCCACTAAAAAGCGGTATATTTTTTGCTAATTTATGATAATATTATAACAGATAAAAGGTGTTTTTAAAGCAAGTTAATTGTAACTTGAGCCATTTTGCATAATTTTTTGCTCAGGACAGAAAGGGTCATGTACACAATGACGATTTATGTATTCAAAACAAAATAGTTTATGTGTTCCTTGTTTCTTTAACAGATCAAGGATAAACGATTTAAATCACTTACCCATTTGTCAACCGTTCATGGATACATGATTTAAATCACTTACCTATAAGTCAACTGTTCATGAATAAATGATTGAAATCACTTACCTATTTGTCAATTGTTCATGGATAAATGAGTTAAACCGTTCACCTAGTTGTAAATGTTCGAGGAGGAATAACTCAAATTACACCGACCTCGAAACCACGCGCGACACGTGTGTTGTGGGTCCAAGTACCTACCCGCGTTGGTTTGTGTTCTGTTACTTGAGATATAAATGCCATTTTTAATGCGAGGTGAAAGAAGTAAAGTAATCTAAGTATGACATAAGTTTAATTATTAAACTAATATAGAGGAATCGAACGTGCACATATTTATTTTATGCATAGAGAAAAATGTTCTAAATGGCATAAATACTAAAAACTGGTCAAGGATAATCAGCACAAGTCATATATTTCCATTATACTTATTCAGGTAAGATTAATTCAAGCGACAGAGATAATATTCACATGTTCAAGGCAAAATGATTTAAGTTGCATACATTATTAAATCTGGTTGAAGCAAAATGAACTAACATCCAAATTAAATTATTTAAGTTCAAGTAAAAACAATTCAAACGTCAAAACCATTTTAATTTATCCAGGGATTAATGGTTTAAACTACAGATAGTAAAAAAAATAGTGTTTTTTAAATGGGTTTATATACATGCTTTGAAAAAAACAACCAAAACTACTACACTTGATACCTAATAAGTAGAAAAGATACCCAAATTCGTCATGGAGTCAAGCGCCAAAAAAGTGCTCAGATTAGCCTCAAACCCGGCTCAAACGACGCGGAAAAATTCCACGATTCCAATGATGTATATAACTCAATATCGCCCAGAGTGGCGCTTGAATCAATTCGCCTTTTAACCGTCGATATGTAGCCCAGAGTGTAATATTGCCGTATATTATCGTACCTGGGCGCGCTATAGATCTATCGTCTCGTGTATTCCTCGACTACTACCCCCTGCACACACACCATAGTGCGTCGCCACTTGCGGCGCACAGACCTTTAAAATATACGTCCTTAAAGTTGCTTGGGCTACACTTGTGCCCCGCGCGTACGTTCGAGGAATAATATCGTGAACGTGTACAAGTGACAAAATTGAGGTAAATATACTCTATTGTAACATAACTATATTATATAATTATACATATTATGATATATCTAATTAAAAACATATTTATAGTAAGTATGCATTATTTATTGTTGGTATTTGTTCATTTTTCGCAGATGGCAGTGTCCGAACAAATCGAACGATGGCTTGATGAATTTTGTGAAGGTGAAGATATTTTGATCGAAAGCGAAGAAGAAGAGAAAGAAATTGCAAGACCAAGTGACGCACTGGGATCACCTCATCATTCTGATACGTACCAATCAGGCGATGAGGAAGACGACGACGTGCTTTTGTCGACATTGGTTTCCTACCAATCTTGAAATAGAACCAAGTGGAGTAAGTGTCCACCACGTACTTCAAGAACAAGGTGCCATAATATTTTAGCTCGTCCACCGGGCCCAATAGGTCCAGCATAATTTTATACTGATTGTTACATTCCTAATTGATAATATGACCTAGTGATCTCAAGCCTGCCAAATACTAGTTGATTTTTAAGACCTTTCTATTTTTGTTCAAAATTACAGTTAAAAAGTCAAATTTACTTAGTTTTATAAACAATTATAATAAAAATAAACATGTTTAAAATATATAGGTACTGTGTTTAAATTATTCATTTTTGATATATATTTATAATTTACTTCATTGTTAATGGGCTACACCTGTGCCCCGCGCGTGCGCTCATGGTCAAATTAGGGGCGCGTGTACTGCAGTGTTAAGTCCATCCAATGGTTGCCTGGCAGAAATCACAAATTGTGAAAAGGCCGCCAATTGTACAACATTGTAATTTTAGTTGTGTGTAAGTTTTGCTGTCTATTTTTGTGTTATACTGTACAATAAAAAGTATCTATCTATCTATCTTTCGCTGGAGACCATGGTGCGAGCCATGATTTCCAGTAAAAGTTTCTGCAAGCAGGTCATGCTCGAAAAAGACGCGGCGGGGAGGGAGCGAGAGAGAACTCTTCCACCCGAGTTCCGCAGTCTGCGGCGAGGGTGCTTTATTGT
Source organism: Miltochrista miniata (assembly GCA_933228765.1). NCBI lineage: Eukaryota > Metazoa > Arthropoda > Insecta > Lepidoptera > Erebidae > Miltochrista > Miltochrista miniata. Next base: position 13,738,462 of record OW121752.1, on the reverse strand, counting down.
ACGCAAATTAAGAATTAGATACAGTGGACATTAGGTTTATTAGTTATCTAGGTTAAGCAGAGAAGGCGTAAACCTTTCAGTTTGAAACAGCGAGTTTAGCACCTACCTATACTATACTATACTATCTTCACGCCAAATCCCTTGCGGGGTAGGCAGAAAGAACCGAGCGCCACACGGCACGGTCCATACACACCTCACTTGCTTCTTCAACTTTCATTTTTCTTTTCATGCATGCACGTCGGTTCCTTCGGCTCTTGACACCACCTTCAACTAACACACGATTAATTTGGTCGTGGTAGGTGTGTCGTGGCCTTCCCCGACTCCTACGTCCATCCACTTTCGCGTTGTATATCTGTTTTGTCATTATTTCATCTCCCATTCGTTCCACATGCCCGAACCATCGTAGCCTGCCCTTCCATACTCTAACACTCTTTTTCAGACCAACTCTCTTTCTTACATCTTCATTCCGAACGCGATCTGCGAGCGTTAATCCGCAGATTTTGCGTAGCGCGCGCATATCGACCGCGTTTAATCTACTTTAATGAGTTTCCTGCCATACCCAGTTCTCGCTTCCATACGTTAGCGTAGGTATCAGCACCGCATTGTGTACTGCGAGCTGGGCCTTTTGACTTAAGGCCTTGGTACCTAAAAGTTTGCCTAACGCTCCATTCACCTATTGCCCGCAGTTACCCTCTTTTCTAAATCAGCGGTGTACCGTCCATCCCTGCTAAATGGACATCCAAGATATACAAACTCATCCACCTGTTCCAACACTACATCATTTACAGTTAACCTGGCATTCGCTCTGTCCTCTTCTCTTTCGAATACCATCACTTTCATTTTAGTCGCGTTCAAATGTAAGCCTCTCATTAGACAATCATCTTTCATCGTTGTGACTAGTGACTGTAGTTCTAATGACGATTCGGCTATGAGCACGGCATCATCTGCACAAACCAAACAGGTCACAAGTAAGTCACCCATTCGCAATCCAACATTCATCGATCTTACTCTCTTAAGACAATCGTCCAGGTACAGAACAAACAGCAGAGCCGACAGCACGCAACCCTGTCTGACGCCAATGTTGACGTCAAATCAGGGAGGCAGGCTGCCGCCCACCCGCACACATGCCGTAGATCCTACATATGTAGACTGCACGGCACGAAGCAGCGCACCATCAATCCCGTATCCTGGCAATATATCTCAGAGATCCTTCCGTACAACTCTGTCAAATGCTTTCTCCATGTCCACAAAACCGCAGAAAACCTCCCGGCCTACAGCCAGCTGCTTCTCTACAATGTTGCGGAGCGAGAAAACTTGGTCCATACATCCCCTTCCATTTCGGAAACCACCCTGTACCTCCCACAGTAATCCGTCAGATTCCACCCTCATTCTCCTTTCAATAATTACCTACCAATTACCTACCTACCAATTAGGGCAATTCTTTAGTTACATTACCTTGTTCCTGTAATAAGTAAAATGCTGACGTTTTCCGGACGCCATTCGGATCAAAGGTACAATGGAAAATGGTACGTCATTTACATCTGCATATTAATACGTGAACTAATAGAGAAAATCCTTGACAAATTCATCAACTTTTGTGTGTCAGAAGTCGTGAACAAGCACGTAGTATTATACTTAAGAGGGTTTATCACCCAGCGCGGACAAAATTGAAAAAGTATCAAGTGGCGTTGAGCACACTCAAAGTATTCGAATATTTCGATAATACCGGACTGTCCTTTCTCTGGAAGGCCTCGGCCGGTACTAATTTCTCGCGGCCCGTGCATCGACTAATAAGACAATTTCAGGACTCTTTTTATTAGAGGTTTCTAAAATATTACTTATGTATTCAATTGGTGATATCATGATCAGTATGTGAATGTAAAAAGATCACAATTTTGTAAACTAGAAGTGTACCAAAAATCGTGATGAAGTTCATCAAAGTACGACGTTTTTTGGAAACTTTATTTGTCACTAGCTGACCAGCGCAACTTCGTTTGCGTCACATGGGAGTGAGAAAGAGAGAAGTGTGGTATAAATATGTAATGTGATATAATGTTTTCCAACGCATTTACTTCCGCCCGTCCTTTTTTGGTACGGACCCGACTCGCACTTAACCGGGTTTTATCGTTCAATTGACGGGCTACTACTGCAGACCACGATTATTGCCGTCGTCACCTCACTCATATTTTAAAACTTATTAAGAGGGTTATTGTAAGCTGGAGTACATGGTTTTATGTCTAAGTATATTAACTTAGACATAAAACCATGTACTCCAGATACGCGCTCCTATGACTACCTTAATTGCTTAGCCTATCACGGTTACCTACCTGCGCATTCACGTCCCACAAGAGGGGACAATTGTCTGGATCATATATTTTTAAAAGCAAGAACATCCTCCCATACATTCATTTACAATACTGTGGTTACTGACCACCTTCCGACACTATTGTGTTTGAACAATGGTTCGGTACGTAGGGACACTGTGACTACCACCACAAAGATCGACTATGAGAAGCTCGACAAGGTGATGGCTCAGCTAGACCTTGACCCACTACGTTATGTTATGAATGGAAACATTGCTATAGATCGACTTACCGAAATTGTTAATGGTGCCATTGACAGTTGAGTGCTTACAGTCAGGAAAGTTTCTTCCAAAAAGAATATTCTGAAGCCTTGGATAACACCTGGCTTATTACGTTGCATTAGGAATAGAGACGCCTTGCACAGAAAGTTTAGGTTGTGTCCAGAGAGTGAGGTACTAGCATTGACATATAGGCGATACAGAAATTTCTGTACAAATATTTTGAAAACAGCAAAACGTGCCTTTGATACACTAGAACAAGATAAGGCGCGCCATAGTCCTAAGCTTCTCTGGGACGCAATAAAACGAGCGACGCATACCGTTAAGCCCAAAAACAAATCAACTCAATTATTAACAACCAAATCTACACCCTTGATGTCCTGTAATAGTGTGAACTCCTTCTTCGTTGGTATAGGTAAAGAACTTGCAGAGACAGTCATTAGCACTTCACTGCAATAATACTCGCGAACGAAAGATAACATCTCACCCGTTTCTTCTCTCGTATTGGAGCACACAGATCCGGCTGAAATCATAACCACCATACACTCTATACGATCCAACGCTGCCACAGGCTGGGATGGTATTTCACCCTATTTTCTAAAGAGGTACTCAAACCAACTGGCGCCCATCCTCTGCCATATTTTCAATCTATGTATCGACACTGCGTCTTCCCGGATTCTCTAAAAAAGGCAATTATCCATCCCATTTTCAAGAGTGGGGATGGGACCTTACCTAACAACTACCGCCCTATAGCAGTTTTAAGTGCTATGTCTAAGATATTCGAGCGCTTAATAAATAAAAGATTGGTCAGTTACTTAGAATACTATAAACTAATATCTGTAAATCAATTTGGCTTCCGCAAACATTTTTCTACCACTGATGCTCTTCTTAAGCTAACTAATGAAATAGTTCAAAATATTAACCAAAATAAAAAGGTCCTCACCATCTTTTTAGACCTTCTCCCTTCTCTTTTATCAAAACTTGAAGGAATGGGCGTCAGAGGAAATCAGTTGGCGTTATTCCATAGCTACCTTACGGGTCGTTCTCAATTTGTGAGGATAGGAAGCTGCGTTAGTGATGAGCTCGGTACCTCCTACGGCGTACCACAGGGCAGCATACTTGGACCTACTTTATTCCTTGTATATATTGTAAGGTTTCGTGATTTTTGCCTGAATTTTTGCAATGAAGGTAGTTTGAGAATTCAACTGGTGGGGATTGTCAATAAAAAGCAACAACGCCATTTTGTGGCTCTCAGTCGTAAACTACACGTCGCTAGATAGAAACGTAAAAGTGTAATTGGGCAATGGGGAGCATTGTTGACGGTGGAAGGTGATCGTTTATGCATAGTAAGGTGGCCACCCTAAACCTGCTGTATGGGTCGCAAGCCCCAGACACTGTTGCAATGTTCTTCCTTGTGCCACGTGGTGTATAAGTATTCCTAGTTGTGTTTGTTATGTAAAAAAATAAAGAAGGAGTGATGATATCTCTGTGTTTTCTTCTGAGGTTTTACATCTCAGAAGTGGCACTGTGATCCACGCCATGTAAGTACACGCATCATTTTGTATGAAATGGTTACTTTGGTTAGTAGGATAAACTATGTATCTGCCTTGCCATAACATGGGTTTGGTAAGAAGGATGGATATTGCTGGTTAAGATTTAATAATGAAGGATAGATAATGCTGGTTAAGGTTTAGTAAGGCGATAGATATTGCTGGTTAATTCAATTAGTACTTTTCATCTAACTGAGTTTTGCTAAGTGATGGTAAAATGGGCCAAAGGTTAAAATGGTTTTACCTACATGGTAGCACAGATTTCATGGACATGAGATCAAAGGATTTTCAAAGTTATTTCGATACTGGTTTGTGCGCGAGTGCGCGTAGGCGAGGGTAGGTTTGAAAAAGGAAGTAAACGGTAGATACATGAGTTTGCGTTTTGTACCTTGTTGTTTTATGCTAGTAGTTTAAAAAAAAAAAAGGTGTTGCGATTCTGTTAATAAAAGAAAAGTGGAATAAGTGGGTAGAAAAGAAATCTTGCAAGTTTAGTGGTTAGGTACACTGTGTTTGTGTAGATTCGGTATTTGAAGTTGAATACATTATCAAGTCATTTTATTGTGAATATTCAGATCGTTAATTGGTTCATGGATGGAGTTTCATGTAGGTGTACCTACTTGTTTGGTGTTTCGTGCAAAAGTTAGGTTCTACAATGGATTTCGCAATTAACATTATCTCATTGCAATGCGCTGGTCGCGTTAGTACCTAGGTACTCGGTTTAAGATTAGGTCTACGAATATCAAGCGCCTAGTGTCGAGGATGAGTGTGAAAAAACTTGCGTACTGCTTTGAGAGGCTAACAAATACGTCTATTAATGATATTGTGATTGATAAGAGTAGGCATCCATCCTATTAAGGCGGCCAAGTGCAGCTTTGCTTATCTAGGTGAAAAGTCGTACCAAGGTCTAGGGAGGCAGCCAGCCTCGTTATGTGACCACATTGAGAGACTTTTCTTGTACAGTACGGTACGGGGTACATCGGTGAATCTGGTTAGCTAGCGCCGTGTCATTGGATGGTCGTATAGTGAGGAAGGCAACGGCGGCCGAGGGTTTACTACTTCGTTATATTCGGCTTCTATTGTAGCTAATGTTTCTAGTGTGACTGTTAAGGTGAGCACCCACGTGTTTATAGTTTTCATTGTGGTGTTTCTTTGGACCGTTAGTTTGGATGGTTGACAAGATGTGGCTATGACAATATAAATAGTTGAGATGACATGATAAGATATCCTTATGAGATTTTTCTAGTTGCACTAAATATAATGACTTTGTCACACCTATTGGAATACTGTTGGTAGTGGTGGTTTGGAAAGATTTGCAATAAACTTAACTCGGCTGTGATGAGTGTTTGTGTGTGTGATCATATTTTGTGAGAGCTGTTGAATTTCAGTTAATTTGGAAGTAAAAGTGAATTTTTAATTTAACTACCGACGGAATATTCGTCGATACCTTTACGTTGGGTGGCGCCTTCGATGGTTAGAATCAGTCTCAGCCCGGCGGATGGTGCTGCAGTCTGTATTTAGATTGTTTATTAATGTAGACGAGGTTGACCAGGTCAACTAGAGTTTTCTAATTTTTCAAGCAAAGAGCCAAAATTATGATTTGTGGGTTACATTTTTATTGACCGAACGTGATTGGGATGGACTCCAGAATGCAATCCTGGAATGACTGATGTTATCTGATCGTATTTCCTTAGAAAGTTATAATGTAATTCATTTGGTTAGAAGATATCAGACTAAGTAGTGATTCGAGTTGTAACGTCATTGGACGTTAGCGGCTACAGGATGGTTAAATGGTTGCCCAAGGGGGGGGGGTTTTGTTGACCAGGAGTGATACAAAATGTTGGGTATAGATGTGAAATGTGGGTATGAGCCACCGTCACTTATTTCATGGACGGGATTAATCTGTTCAGGGAATGGTGTGGCCACTGCCATGCCATTCCCCATAATGTTTTTTGGAAGACATGTACAGTAACTGGCTACCGGTGTACTTTAACTCTAAATTTTGTTAATTTTCATGTGACGAGTTCTGAAAAAACAAATGAACCGGAGAGCGCCGTAGCCTCGAGAACCTTTACGATGATCGGTTGCGCTCTGGGTACCCGGAGTCGTCGGCGCAGTGGAGAGTCCGCAGTTAGGGGTCACCAGCAGCGTGTGTACCAGCGTGCGTACAAGCAGCGAGCATGCAAGCGGCGTGCGTATGAGCAGCATGCGCGCGAGCAGTGACCACAATCGACTCGCATTGTACCGAGCGGAACTACGAGAGGCGCGTAGTTATGAAGATCAAAGTGCATAAGTCGGCGTTTATGAGTTTTGAAAGCCTATATAAGTTACCGTTTATGAGTTTTGAAAGCCTATAAGTTAGCGTTTATAAGTTTTGATTTTCTATAAGTTTTGAAAGCCTATAAGTTGGCGTTTCTAAGTTTTGAAAGCCTATAAGTTGGCGTTTATAAGTTTTGAAAGCCTAAAAGTTGGCGTTTATAAGTTTTGATTTTCTGTAAGTTTTGAAAGCCTATATAAGTTACCGTTTATGAGTTTTGAAAGCCTAAAAGTTGGCGTTTATAAGTTTTGATTTTCTATAAGTTTTGAAAGCCTATAAGTTGGCGTTTCTAAGTTTTGAAAGCCTATAAGTTGGCGTTTATAAATTTTGAAGCCTATAAGTTGGCGTTTCTAAGTTTTGAAAGCCTATAAGTTAGCGTTTATAAGTTTTGAAAGCCTATATAAGTTACCGTTTATGAGTTTTGAAAGCCTATAAGTTGGCGTTTATAAGTTTTGATTTTCTATAAGTTTTGAAAGCCTCTAAGTTGGCGTTTTTAAGTTTTGAAAGCCTATAAGTTGGCGTTTATAAATTTTGAAGCCTATAGGTTGGCGTTTATAAGTTTTGAAAGCCTATAAGTTGGCGTTTATAGGTTTTGGAAGCCTATAAGTTGGCGTTTATGAGTTTTGAAGGCCTATAAGTTGGCATTTATAAGTTTTGAAATCCTATAAGTTGGCGTCTATAAGTTTTGAGCTATACGTGTCGTTCCTGAGGAGTTCTATGTATATATATGTAACCTGAGCTGAGCCATAAATAAGTTTGAAAAGTCTACCGCGTTACCTTCCGTCTGAGATAACCTATAAATTGATACTATAAAGTTATATGTTTAGTATGTGTAATAGTGTTAATGTGTTATAATGTTGAGTGGTTCAGCAGTACAGTTAGTTATCAAGATATATAATGATCATATTATAAACCCTATTAAAAAAAAGTATGTGCCATCTGGAAAAGAAAAACAATCACATGTCTGTACTATTTGAATAAAGTTGAAAGATTTTCCATTGCTTAGACACGAGCAGACCTAGTTTGTTACTATTTATGCGAGATTCACAAGTTTCCAATGTTAAGATTCTAACTGGTTACTATTTTGAAGGGCAAAAAAAAAAAATTAAGATTTCCCATTATTTAGAATGATTGCTGATTACGATAAAAGAGGAAGTTGAAAGATTTTCCATTGTTGAATGATTGCTGGTTACTATGAAAAGAGTAAGTTGAAAGATTTTCCATTGTTAAGAATGATTGCTGGTTACTATGAAAAGAATAAGTTGAAAGATTATTCATTGTTCAGATACATAGTTAGTTACTATTTAAGCTAATGTCAAAATGGTTTTCCATTATTTCAATTAATAGCTTGTTACTGTTTAAACAAAAGTCAAAAGGTTTTCCATTGTTCAGATAGATAGTTTATTGTTTAAGCGAAGGTTGAAAGTTTTGCAACTGTTCAAATACAGTTTGTTATTGTATTAACTAAAGCTTTAAGGTTTTCCAGTGTTCAGATAGTTTGTTATTGTTTAAGCGAAAGTTAAAGAATTTTCCACTGTTCATATAGATTGTTACTGTTTAGATGAAAGTCAAAAGGTTTTCCATTGTTCAGACAGATAGTTTATTGTTTAAGCGAAAGTTAAAAGATTTTTCAAATACAGTGTGTTATTGTACCAACTAAAGCTATAAGATTTTCCGGTGTTCAGATAGTTTGTTATTGTTTAAGCTAAAGTTAAAAGATTTTCCATTATTCAGGTATACCGTTGGTTACTATTCAAGTAAAAGTTAAAAGACTTGTTCAGGTATAAGCCACTACTAGTAAGCGAAACTTGAAAGGACTTCCTATTGTTGAGATTGATGGCGGTGACTTTTGACGATTGAAAGTGGAGAAAGTTCATTTCTTTATTGATGAAGTTAGTTGAACATAGAAATTCTTGAAGAGAAAATATTTAAATCGTGATGGGTTATCTTTCACTACAGACTAACTGATGTTCTAATTTGTAAATGTATTAGATATTATAAAGTATCAGATAAATGAAAGTTTCTGAAATTATGTAAAATTGTGTCAAACACGACACATGGAAAACTAGAACATGGTAAAAATGTTTTTATATGTCATTGATAGATTGTATTGAGTTACATTGGATTGGTTAAATTGATCTAATTTATTTAGAAGGTTATCACCAGCTCAGTTGAATGTTAAATTTGTTTATCGATTTGCCATTGCATTAAATGGGTATTCTGTAACAATAATTTTGACGGGCAGAGTGTAAGGTTTCACCAGATGCGTGTATGAGGACATACACGTCGTCAGGATGGTCGAGTGTAAGGTTTCGTGATTTTTGCCTGAATTTTTGCAATATGGCAATGAAGGTAGTTTGAGAATTCAACTGGTGGGGATTGTCAATAAAAAGCAACAACGCCATTTTGTGGCTCTCAGTCGTAAACTACACGTCGCTAGATAGAAACGTAAAAGTGTAATTGGGCAATGGGGAGCATTGTTGACGGTGGAAGGTGATCGTTTATGCATAGTAAGGTGGCCACCCTAAACCTGCTGTATGGGTCGCAAGCCCCAGACACTGTTGCAATGTTCTTCCTTGTGCCACGTGGTGTATAAGTATTCCTAGTTGTGTTTGTTATGTAAAAAAATTAAGAAGGAGTGATGATATATCTGTGTTTTCTTCTGAGGTTTTACAATATTAACCAACTGTGTAATCTCAATATACAGAATGGCACTATAACATGTTTCGCAGATGACACTGCTATAACCATCTCAGCAAACACCCTGGCGGAGCTAGAAGTTAAGGCACAAACTGCACTTGATACGGTAATGACTTTACTACATGCTCACACACTCACACTTAACACCACCAAAACCAACTTCCTCACATGGTCAATTAACACTGTTTCCCAACCACATACCGCATTAACAATTAAAGCTCACTCGTGTCATCCAAACTCCAGGCAAGAATGCAGTTGTCCATCGCTAACGTCTGTAGATGAAATAAAGTACTTAGGCATAATTCTGGACAATAAACTCAATTTTAGGGCGCATATCGCTAGCCTAACTAGCAGGGTACGCAAACTCGTTTATATATTTAAAACGCTGCGGCACATCACACATTTTAGTGTTATACGCAATGTTTATTTCGCACTATGTCAATCAATTGTAACTTACGGTATCTCTTGTTGGGGTGGTGCAGCGAAATCCATATTGATGCCCTTAGAGATAGCTCATAGAGCTGTTCTTAAGGTGTCAACTTTTCGGCCTATTTTGTACCCAACTGCTGAACTATACAGTGCTTGGAAGATTTTAAATGTAAGGCAACATTATTTGCTCCAAGTGGTACTCTTGCAACACCGTCATACACCCTACAAGCCAATCCATAAGCGCAGAAAGGACAGGATTTGTGCTTGTCCATTACCAAGGTCAGCGTTTGCTAAGAGATTTTTTTGCTTCTTTGGTCCTTCTCTCTACAATAAAATTAACAGAATATGTCCAGTTTATGGCCTGAGCCATTATGACCAAGGTCAGCGTTTGCTAAGAGATTTTTTTGCTTCTTTGGTCCTTCTCTCTACAATAAAATTAACAGAATATGTCCAGTTTATGGCCTGAGCCATTATGACTGTAAGAAACAAATTTATTCATTCCTAAGTAATAAAACGTTTAACGAAACTGAAAAATTTGTAAACCAATAAGCCGGTACAGAACACATATTCACAACACAGACGCACACACACACACACACACACACACACACACACACACACACACACCGCATATTCTCCAAACATACAAATTAAACCTTAACTAGTCCTAATTTATATAACAAACAGCACCGAAAATTGTACTATAATTTATAATGTCAACGGTTTTAGGGAAACGGAACTGTAACTACTTCATACAGGTTACTTTGTAACCTAGTTAGGAAAGCAGGACTACACCCACCTTAATTGTAGTTTATATAGTACCAATTATATTTGTATCCTCATTGTAATATTGTACATGTACTGCAATCTTGATTAATAAATAAAGTTGTTGTTGTTGTTGTTGTAAGCGAACCGTAAAAGATAGGCATAATATGCTGTTAAGGCCTTTTTTTATAACTTTTTAAGATAAACAATTTTATCATATACTATTTTTACGTAACTTTAACCATTTACGAAGTGTACGCAATCGTATCGTACGGAAGCTCTGAAAAAAAAGAAATTTTCCCCGTTCTCAAAACATTATTCATGGCTGCTCCGCCACTATTCGTCTTAGCGTAATGGTATAGTGTCATTAACCTTTAACTGTGGACGTGCGGTCTCACAGGCCGCAAGCAGTTTGTAAATCACGCGCCCTTCTCTTTCCACGTACCCCACACGTCTGTCCGTCTCGGTAGCTTCGGTTTTAGTGGCAAAACGACTGTAGAGGGAGAAGGTTGCGTCCCTGGATGCATATTTCGTTGGTAATTGCGCTTTAAGTTTTGAGAGCGGTCCGTGAGACCGCACGTCCACGATTGTGTGATAATTTGAGCTTAAGTTGATTTTCTTATGTGCCACATTTTTTAATTTAAAATGTCAGATATCAATCACCTTAGTACATCTACATCCAAACAAACTTTGAATTCATCAATTCCACCCACTGCGAGTAAAATATTGCGATTAAATGAACTTATTTTAGAAAAGAACAGCTCCAGCGATTACTTTCAGAGTCAGTTCGTGCGACAGCAATAGGGATGTAGATGATTGTTTATTTTATGAAGATGACGATAAAGGACATCACTCGAGTGACCCACAAAAAGTGGTAGTACTAGCAGAGTTGACGGTGATTCAGACACGGAAGGTTCAGATTACAAAACATACATATTTCACAGTTACGGTCCTAGAAGTATTACTATAGTAAAAATTACTACAGGTGGACTGCAGAACTACCTTCTAGACGAGTACGCACTCCACAGTATAATAATGGCTGAACACATTTATTCGGGAAACCACCCTCAAGGTGGACAGATGACCTGATTGAGGTCGTGGGAGCCTGCTGGATGCAAGTGGCCCGGGACCGAACGTTGTGGCGATCCTTGGGGAGGCCTATGTTCAGCAGCGGGCGTTAAATTGGCTGAGATGATCATGATGATGACATTTATTCAGCTTCTTACTCAGGATGTACAGAAAGATCCTATCAGTTGGTATTTGGATTGCATTTTTCGATTACGAAATGCAATGCTCCAAGCCAAAACTGCCAATAAATATGCACAAGTTGAGGGGTTGTCAAAATTTTTATGTTTTGTTATAAGAAGTGAGTTTTAAGTTTTTTACATGCTTTATTCTTTATATTTTTTTATAAAAGTAGTCAAACTGAGGGAAAATGTAATTTTCCTAAGATAATGTTTTCATAAAGTGATCTCTTATAAAAAAGTCTGAATAGAGTCTTTAATTGTTACATGGTTAGATTTTAGCTTAAAATAAATACATACTGTTTTAATTTGTTACTTTTATTTAAACTTAGTAACTCCTAAAATTATTAAAAATAAAAACTGGTCCAATACTTGAGTAACTACATAGATTACAGCCCTTTAAAGGAAGCGGTCTGTGAGACCGCACGTCCACATTTGTGTAACAAAAATTTCACGTCCATAGTTAAAGGTTAACTATCCTGACTATTAAACTGTAAAATTATTTTTGAAATTCAACCAGTAGTTTCTGAGATTCTAGCACAAACAAACTCTTCAGTTTTAAAATATTGTGAGCGGACCTTAAGAGATAGACAAATTAGGTTATTGTGAGCGCACTTTAAAAGATAGACATATGCTGTCTCGGACTTTTTTTTAGAAAGTTTTAAGAGAAATAATTTTATAGTACCCAATTTTTACGTAACTTTAACCATTTATGCAGTGTACGCTTCGGAAGCTCTCAGACGGTAAAAAAAAAATCCCCGTTTTCGAAACATTCTTGATTGCTGCTCCGTTCCTATTCGCCTTAGCGTGATGTTATATAGCCTATAGCCATCCTCAACAGATTGACTATCAAATTGTAAAAGAATTTCCGCAATCCAACCAGTAGTTCCTGAGATCCTAGCGTTCACACAAACAAACAGACAAACTCTTCAGCTTTCTAATATTATAGTATATAGTATGGATGTTTTGGTGATAAGAAATATATTTAGGTATATTTTTTTTTGGCGGCTTTAAAGAAGACAATAATTATGAAGATACTTATAGCAGCTTTAATTTCTGTGTACATCAATTAATTTTATACCCCCCGATAAAGAGGCCTTGTTTCGTAGAATTTCTTCAAACAAGGTGGTGTAAACACTGTTTTTAATAAAAACCTAGTTATGCCACGTTTATTTTGATTTGAGCTATTTTTAGACAAAGAAATATATTACTCTTACACATTAATCATACTTACTAAACATTGGTAGTTTCACTCTTCGCCTTCATCTACTCCTTCACATCATCTACGTGACGTCGGTCGCATTGCCGCTGCACCTACCTGCACGGCCAGAGCCCTGCCTACTGCTGTTGCACGGCCGCTGCTCCGATCCTACCCGGGGACTAACGCAGGATAGTGGCATTCTTATTTCTAAGTGTAATTTGCAACCTACGGTTACGAGCATACCGAACCCCCCCGAGAGAACCTTTACCTACATACCCCTACTTTTTAAATAAATTTTGTATACTATTTAATTGTTTTCTTCCTCTCTCTCTCCTAACCCCTAAGGTTACATTTTAGAAACAAACGTTTCAAACGCGTGAAATCATGTATTTGTGCGTTAACCCTCTTAAATTGACAGCTATCACTGTCGGTGAACAGTTATAGCTCCGTATTATTTTATTTTATTTATTCGATGATGTTAATTAAATTAGTCAAAAAATGCTTAATTACGACCAAAGTACAGTGATAAAGAAGTGATAACGTTTGTAGAACAATTCCATACGAGTGAACAATAATATAATGCAGTTTAGCTGGGAGGCCATTATTATGTGATTATCTTCTAGAAAAGCAATAAAAGTTTAATGAAATCACAGTCAACATTGATCATCAACGATAAGGACAGACTCTTATTGGCGGAAATATGAAAACTTATTATGCAAGTGATGAAAATGTTTGAGGCGCATATCTGCAACCGTTAATTTTCATGTTTCAAAAATGAAAAACACCCACCCTCCACCATAAAGTTTTTTTGGCGGTAGGTGTCAAATTGCTCTGTGTAAAAATATAATTTTAATTAGAAAAGTTAAGTTATTTCACAAACTTTTAAGTAAAACAGTGATGAACTAGTATAGGTAACCATATCTCACATTTTTGTAAGTTAATGTAACCAACTTCTTCAAGTTACACCACCTGCCAGCATTTATCAACACACTACAATATGTCCCAGCTGTGCACCATTGAATCTACACAAAAATCCTTGGAGGAGAGATTCACAATGAGGATGAAGGTCTTGGAGGCTCAACTCCAGAATGCAGGTTCATCCAAGGATACTGTGGCAAGAGTGGCTGAGGAATTCCGTACATTCAGAGAGCTTATATATAGCATACTTGGTCTTCTACGTAAGCAAATTGATGAATGTGCCAGGGCTATTGACAATGCAGAGACAAGGCACCGGCGTAAGGCTCTCTTATTCATGGGGATTGCAGAGACGGACAATGAAAGCTGTATAGACACAGTGAGGGATGTGATCAACAATAAATTAGCAATTACGGGCTGCTCCCCTGCTTCTATTACTTCCTGTCATAGATTGGGAGTAGCCAACAAGGATCACCATAGGCCAGTCCTGGTGTGGTTTTCTGATGTTCAGTTGAGGTCAGAAGTATGGAGGGCAAAAACATCACTGAGAGGGTCATCTGTCTCAGTCAGAGAATTTCTCACTAAGGACAGACAAACTTTGTTCAATAAAGCCCGTATGCACTTCGGTACTCGTAGCTGTTGGACCCAGGACGGTGTGATTGTTGTACGTGCTACAGATGGGAGCAGGCACAAACTGGTGATGGATGAAGAGTTGCAGCATTTAGTAAAGGCACATCCAAAGCCTAACATTGCTTCCACCAGTGGTACGAACTCGAAGGGATCCCGAAAGTAGCAGGTCCAATTTTGACTTTATAGAAAACATTCACTTTGTTCGTGTCACAAGTAAGTTTTGATGTTATATATATAGTCTGAATGTTATAGGACATTATGGCATATAACGTTAAATGTATGTATCTCGTAAGTAATTATTTGTTTTTCTTTCACGTCCATGACTAATTGTTCTTTAGTAATAGAGGTTTTGTACTCCATAGTCATTGTATATAACTATTTAATGTTTAGAATAACTGAATGGAGAGTGAACTGCAATAAAATATGTACATCGGTATGTACTTTAACTTAGCTTCAAACAATACCGCTGAATTATTTTCTAAATTTCCGTAATAGCCCAGTCATATTAGGTAAAAAAAGGGGTCAACCTCGGAATGAAAGATAATAAGCTGCAAATTGGTATGAACCTTTGTTTTGTCATTCTAAATGTTGTCTCAAAAGTCACAATCGTTATCGTGTCCGCGTCTCAAGATATTCAAGGTCAAAGGTCACAAAAATCGGTTTTTCGCGAATATCTGGCTTCCTATCGGTTAAATGAGATTTGCATTTATTATAAAAGTTGTAGGCTATAAAATTCCCTACAACTTTTGTTTAAACTTTTTTTTCATACGACCAACCGTTTTGAAGGTAGAGCGCGAAGAGTGCACATCGTACAGTCATATACGGCCTAATGCAAGGTCAAGCGTGAGTTATGGTTATCAGTACGTTATAAAGTCAATTATTTACTTGGAAATTATAATTATTAAACAATGCCTATTATTTATGTACTAACTATTAATTATTTATATTTAATTAAAGTAAGTAACTTGATTATTTATATATAACTAGCTGACCCGCGCAACTTCGTTTGCGTGATAAATGAAGAACCGCTCGACCGATTTTGTGCAAACTTCACATAAACCATCTACTAAATAGTTCGAACAAAGCCTAAACATTTGGTTTGGATAGGTGAGCCCGTTCTTGAGTTATAAAATTACAACGAAAAGTGGCATTGATTTTTATATATATAGATTATTCATATTTAACTATTTAATGCTGATGCTGATGTTCTCATCATTGACACAGCTATTGCCTTATCAGAACATCAAAAGACTGCTGTCATCATAGGAGAAGATATCGATTTGCTCGTTATTTTAATTGGACGTACTCAGTCACATCATCAGGAAATTTTTTTGAAAAAAGTTGGCAAAGGCAATGTCAAAACACAAATATTTTCTACTAAAAGTTTTGACCAATATCCTCGTACTAAAAAGCACATTTTATTTTTACACGCATTCAGTGGCTGTGACACGACTTCTGCGCTATTTAAAAAAGGAAAAAAAACTGTTGCTAGAGCATTGGAAACTGGTGATGGATGAAGAGTTGCAGCATTTAGTAAAGGCACATCCAAAGCCTAACATTGCTTCCACCAGTGGTACGAACTCGAAGGGATCCCGAAAGTAGCAGGTCCAATTTTGACTTTATAGAAAACATTCACTTTGTTCGTGTCACAAGTAAGTTTTGATGTTATATATATAGTCTGAATGTTATAGGACATTATGGCATATAACGTTAAATGTATGTATCTCGTAAGTAATTATTTGTTTTTCTTTCACGTCCATGACTAATTGTTCTTTAGTAATAGAGGTTTTGTACTCCATAGTCATTGTATATAACTATTTAATGTTTAGAATAACTGAATGGAGAGTGAACTGCAATAAAATATGTACATCGGTATGTACTTTAACTTAGCTTCAAACAATACCGCTGAATTATTTTCTAAATTTCCGTAATAGCCCAGTCATATTAGGTAAAAAAAGGGGTCAACCTCGGAATGAAAGATAATAAGCTGCAAATTGGTATGAACCTTTGTTTTGTCATTCTAAATGTTGTCTCAAAAGTCACAATCGTTATCGTGTCCGCGTCTCAAGATATTCAAGGTCAAAGGTCACAAAAATCGGTTTTTCGCGAATATCTGGCTTCCTATCGGTTAAATGAGATTTGCATTTATTATAAAAGTTGTAGGCTATAAAATTCCCTACAACTTTTGTTTAAACTTTTTTTTCATACGACCAACCGTTTTGAAGGTAGAGCGCGAAGAGTGCACATCGTACAGTCATATACGGCCTAATGCAAGGTCAAGCGTGAGTTATGGTTATCAGTACGTTATAAAGTCAATTATTTACTTGGAAATTATAATTATTAAACAATGCCTATTATTTATGTACTAACTATTAATTATTTATATTTAATTAAAGTAAGTAACTTGATTATTTATATATAACTAGCTGACCCGCGCAACTTCGTTTGCGTGATAAATGAAGAACCGCTCGACCGATTTTGTGCAAACTTCACATAAACCATCTACTAAATAGTTCGAACAAAGCCTAAACATTTGGTTTGGATAGGTGAGCCCGTTCTTGAGTTATAAAATTACAACGAAAAGTGGCATTGATTTTTATATATATAGATTATTCATATTTAACTATTTAATGCTGATGCTGATGTTCTCATCATTGACACAGCTATTGCCTTATCAGAACATCAAAAGACTGCTGTCATCATAGGAGAAGATATCGATTTGCTCGTTATTTTAATTGGACGTACTCAGTCACATCATCAGGAAATTTTTTTGAAAAAAGTTGGCAAAGGCAATGTCAAAACACAAATATTTTCTACTAAAAGTTTTGACCAATATCCTCGTACTAAAAAGCACATTTTATTTTTACACGCATTCAGTGGCTGTGACACGACTTCTGCGCTATTTAAAAAAGGAAAAAAAACTGTTGCTAGAGCATTGGAAAAAAATCCTGATTTAGATAAACTGGTGGAAGTATTTCAACAAGAAAACTGCCTAAAACAAACATTATTAGAAAATGGAGTGCGCATCTTGTTGGCATTATATAATGCTCCAAAATCTGAGGACAACATTGATCATTTCCGCTACACGCAATTCATCAAATTTACAAAACTAAATAAACCTGTACAACTGTCAACACTTCCACCAACAAGTGTAGCAGCTCATCAACACATAAAACGTGTCTACTACCAGATTCAAACGTGGTTAGGGAAGGACTTAGAACCTCAAGAATGGGGCTGGATGCTTGAAAATGAAATCCTGGAGCCCATACGAACGTTATTACCTCCAGCACCAGCCGAACTACTAAACGTAATATTTTGCAATTGCAAAAATGGTTGTGGTTCCCGCTGTGGATGCAGAAAATCAGGGCTACAATGTTCTTTAGCTTGCGGCCAGTGCAACGGACAAGCTTGCCTCAACGCTTCACTGTATCCAAGTAATCCCGATGAAGAAAATACATATGATCCCGATATTCTTTCCAGAATAAGTAAGTAAACCTTCCGGTTTGGAGATGAACATGACAGATAATGAGGATGATGACAATGAATCGAACATTTTTGAGCGACAAGAAGAAGAAGACGACGAAGAAGAAGAAGATAATTAGCTTCCATTTCCAATTTCATTACAATTAAAATCAACAAAGATACTTTTGATATTTGAACTCACATTTTGATAAATGTATATTATGCCGTATTTAATAATAAATAAAAATATGTGTAAAATATATACTCTTACTATCATTTTAACTTAAAATAAAACTAAAATATATAATCCAGAATTAATAATATTTTATACTTAAATAGTTAAATATGAATAATTATATATAAATAATCAAGTTACTTACTTTAATTAAATATAAATAATTAATAGTTAGTACATAAATAATAGGCATTGTTTAATAATTATAATTTCAAAGTAAATAATTGACTTTATAACGTACTGATAACCATAACTCACGCTTGACCTTGCATTAGGCCGTATATGACTGTACGATGTGCACTCTTCGCGCTCTACCTTCAAAACGGTTGGTCGTATGAAAAAAAGTTTAAACAAAAGTTGTAGGGAATTTTATAGCCTACAACTTTTATAATAAATGCAAATCTCATTTAACCGATAGGAAGCCAGATATTCGCGAAAAACCGATTTTTGTGACCTTTGACCTTGAATATCTTGAGACGCGGACACGATAACGATTGTGACTTTTGAGACAACATTTAGAATGACAAAACAAAGGTTCATACCAATTTGCAGCTTATTATCTTTCATTCCGAGGTGAAAGCCCTAATATGACTGGGCTATAAACCAATTAACAAATACGTAACAGGGGTAAAATGTAAAATGTTTTGTTGATATTTGCTATGCCATGTCAATGTCAACTGATTGTCAAATGTCAAAGCTCATTTAGTTGCGTTCCGAAATACGGACAATAATTTCAGAGTCTATGTGTTGATTTTTTTTTTTGAAGATCGGCATTTTGTTATTTTTCTGTTTTCTTATATGTAATTTTAGTGTTTCTTTTTAGTCGATCGAGATTATTTCTTAGCTAGTATTTTGTTTATATAGTGTGTTGTTGGCTGGTGGGTGGTGCAGAGGTGTGCCAACCTATCGAGTTTTGAAATAGGTACTGTGTATGCTCACATTATATTTAATATTATAACTTTAACTTATACATATATTTAGCATATTTATTATACTTACATATTTTTATTTATTTATTTATAAATATGATATCTGATGATGATGAATTATATCACTCTGCTTATGAATCTTCTTCAGTGTCTGATGAAGACAGTTTCAGCTCCTCGACCGGAACCTTGGGTGACTGTCTTCGTAAAACTTTTGAGTCCAAAAACAACAACCTGTTAAATGTTTGTCATTTAAATGCACAAAGCATTCCCTGCCACTATAGTGGCACGGGATCAGTCAGTTGAAGTGGCTGTATCGGTAATTCAGGAACCCAAGGAAGATGATAATCAACTAAATTACCTACTAGAGGGTGCTGGCTGTTCCTCAAAACCACAATTATCAAATGCAGATATCAGCAGGACATCACATGAAGGGGATATTGCTGAGACTAATAAAAAAGAATGCTCTTCGGTACAAAAGCAGCACAACGGAGTCACAGTGTGTACTGCAAAAGATAATCCACAACCACAACACAGAGTGACAATATTCGCGGACCAAAGAGGTTATGGGATACGAAAAGAATTGCAACGTTTACTGGGACATAGCTACATAGTTACTTGCTTTTTGAAGCCAGCTCGGATTGACCAGGTACTGGAATCATGTTCATTATTCTGTAAAGATTTTACTAACTTAGATTATGTAATAATTTTGGGGGGTAGGAATGATAGTAACATTTTAAGACTGCAATCTTTCCTACTCTGCATAGAATGCAACACACCAACATTATAGTGGGTGATATCTTAAAAAATAGACACTTAAATGAACATAAGATAAATCAAGTGTTGCAACACATTTGTTCCAATTTTAAAAATAACACTAGGTTTGTCCCTCTTGACAGTGCAAATTGTAACAGAACTAGATATTTTAATAAACTAAATACATCCAGAAATTTACTTAGAGAAATATTAAACATAGGTAACAGAATAAACTACATTAATTATTGTGATACAACAATGAACTATCGTCACACTGCAGTCAAAAATATCAAATATTGTATGAGTGCAGGAACACAGACAGATACTGTATTTTGTAACAACAATGGTCTGTCTGTTAGGGAGGGAGGGTTGAAGAGTGATGATAATTGTAACATAAATCAATCTGACACCACTTGTTTTCGTCAGCAACCATAACAAAAAATGTCTTGGTAGAAATAGGGAATCACCTTATGTACAATTTAACATTTTTCATCAAAATGTATGTGGCTTAAACAGTAAAAAAGATGAACTGGAAATGTATATTGACAATTTGGACAGTACTGTGCACTACTTGTGTATAACTGAGCATTTCCTTAATGAGGATTTAATGAGATTGTTAAATTTTAATAACTATACAGTAGCGTCTTATACTACCAGGATAAACAAAACAAGGGGCGGCACCCTTATATTGGGGCGTAAAGACAGGGAATGGGAAGAGTTAAAGATTGGCAATAAACTATATATGATTGGGGCGTTTGAAATTTGTACAATTAGGGATAGTGAAACGGGTTTAATTATATGCTGCTGTTACCGGACTCCTTATGAGGATAATTTTTCTGTATTTATGGACCGGCTTGAGAAGCTGTTGGAACACCTTTTAAACAGGAGATCTTGCATTTGCGGAGACTTTAACGTGGACCATTTGATAGAGTCCAGTAAACTTAGGGATTTTACAAGTTTGTTGAAATCTTATGATTTCAGAGCTCTTGTGTACTCTGTTACATTTATACGAAATGAATCCCAATCATGCATTGATAACATCCTTACTAATATTTCAGGGGAGTGCATAGGATCTTGTGAGGTTGATCATAACAGTTTTTCAGATGGACATGCGGGGTTGTTGTGCAATATGTCAATGACTAGAAATATGAACACTATTAATCTTAACAAAACTATTTATGTAACAAAAAGATATCTTATTACAGTCAATAAAAATACATTTCGACATTTATTAATGAAGCAGGACTGGAATTC